>CM066321.1:32428182-35276515 GCA_033807775.1 Saussurea involucrata
AAAGTAAAACTCACCTCGATTGCTTATCCAAAAACACTTGCAAGCTTCTTTCAAAATGATCCTATCTTTCACCCCGACTCCACAGAATCTGAAACAATTTAAGATACATACATCGCTTTACTAGTCTAACATAAGGCCCACCAAGTTCCTGTTCCCCAATGTTTCACTTATACTTTTACTCTCTGAATTAATACCAAAACATAACAAAGTACCGGGACTACCCAGAGTACCGGGACTCCATGTTACCGGGACTCCATCGGGAGTCGACAGTACCAGGACTCCACCGGGAGTCGATAGAACACAGTGGGTTTCATCTCACCTAGACTCGATTGAAATCAATACCAATCACTGAAATCGTAACTTCTAAACCGATAGATATCTTCTACTACTGATTACAAACACAAAATGTAAAGGAGTTTACCTCAAAATCGAATCCAACCCAATCGATTGATGCTCTATCCGTAGGTTTCGTCCTCTGCTTCTTTTCGCTCAAAACTCACACACACATTTTCTAAAAGAGGCAAGTGAGGATATCTGAAGTGTTTGAGATAATTATATCTCAAATTTACACTTTTGGCTCAAACTACTCAATAAGGACTAAAACACCCCTAACCTTATAACTTATCTCAAACTTACCCTAAACATTAAATATCATCGTTACATAAACTTAACGGATAGGAAATTTGTCTAACGGACTTACCCGGGTATTACAAGATGAAATTTCATTTACTGATTGTTGATTTAAGGTAGATGGAATTTCAGAGGTTGAGGGTTCAGATGGAGGCAAAGTATTTAATGGAACAACTGATATCCATGAAGATGATTCAACTTCACTTGTTTGCATGCTAGGAATGATGATAGGATCATCATCAGCGATTGGGTTGTTGACCTGAGGGACAGGGTTGAGGTTAGCTTCTAATTCCCCATAGTGAGAAAACGTCCACTGATTTAGTTCATCGTTTTCAGCAGTAGGTCTTGAATTTGCTGAGCGGGTTCCATCAAAGGTGACATGAATGGTTTCTTCTATAGTTTGTCTTCTCTTTTTGAAGACTTTGAAGGCTTTGGATACTGAGGAGTATCCTAGAAATATTCCATCGTCAGCTTTGGGATCAAGCTTTCCAAGAGAATCTCTGTTGTTTAAAATAAAGCATGACAACCAAAGATGTGAAGAAAGCTGATAGATGGATTTCTCCCATGGAAAAGTTCATAGGCAGTCTTGTTGAATCTTTTGACGATCAGCGACCTATTATGAGTAAAACAAGCAGTGTTGGCAGCTTCTGCTTAGAATTGAGTTGGAAGATGAGAATCGTTGAGCATAGATCTAGCATCTTCGATGATCGTTTTGTTTCTTCTTTTAGCGACTCCATTTTGCCGAGGTGGTCTCACCGCTGAGAAGTTATGAGAAATACCCTTACTCTCAAAGAAGTTATCAAGGGAAGTATTTTTAAATTTAGTTCCATGATCACTTCTTATTGAGCGAACGATCATATAGTTAAGGACTTCCATTTTCCTGAAAAAAGAGATGAGTTCTTTTGAGGTGTCACTCTTTGCACGGAGAAACATAACTCAGGTATAATGAGAGAATTCATCTACTATGACGAGAGTGTATTTATTTCCAGCAATGGATTGTATGTTGACAGGGCTAAATAAATCCATATGGAGGAGCTGAAGAGGATTTGTCACTGATGATACTTGCTATGAGTTGAAACTTTCTTTTGTTTGTTTTCCTTTCTCACACGCTGAGCAGAGATATTCCTTAGCGTATGAATGCTGAGGCAAGACAGTGACCAATTCTTTAGAGGATAGAGTATTCAGCATTTTTAAGTTGAGATGAGAGGGCTTTTTATGCCATAGCCAGTTGACATCTGAAGAGTCTTTGGATAGAAAGCAGATGTTCTCAGTGGTTGTTGAGTCCATGTTTATTACGTAAACATTTTCAAAACGATAACCACTGAGAGCAATCTTTTCTTTCTTATCAGTGACAAAGCATGCTTCCTTAGTAAATCAAACTTTGTAGTCTTTATCACATAGCTGACTGATGCTAAGAAGATTGTGCTTCAGTCCTTCTACGTAAGCGACTCTTCTGAAGGTGGTTGTACCATTAGAAAGTACACCAAACCCTCGGGTGTATCCTTTTCCATTTCCACCAATGGTCACTAAGGGACCTTTCTCTTCCTTATATTCAGTAAGAAAGTTTCTTTTTCTGGTCATGTGTCGAGAGCATCCACTATCGAGATACCAGATACCCTTCGAGACCTGCAAACATAAGGAAGATTAAGTTGAAATTGGTACCCACTTTACAATGGGTCCACATTTGTCAGTGGGAGAAGAAGTGGAAGGATCAGTAGTCTTCACAGCATCTGATGATTCAGTGTCAGTGCTAACCTTCACTTTGGTTAATTTCTTAACCTTAGTGGTATTTTTCACCTTAGCTTGGTTTTCACCTGGGGTGATCTTCTTTGCCTTGGAGTCATTCATCTTCACCTTAGCTGATTTCTCAGCTTTTTGTGGATGTAGGGCACTTACTAGCAATATGATCAGTAAGTCCGCAGTGATTGCATTTCTTATAGCTGAAAGTAGCTTTAGGACCATAGGCCTAAGCATTTGATAATTTTAAATGAGTAGGGCCTGTACCAAGAATGCCTTTAGCATTAGAGATCGGAGGAACCTTTGGTTCTTCAGATTTCATACCTATGACATCGACCTTTATTCTAGGAGTTGATCGCTGAGTATGCTTAGGGATCTTGTCTTTTGAGGTAGAAGATTTATTAGCTGAAGGTGTAAACTTCTTCAGTTTTGGCACTTGGGTACATTTTTTCCTTTGTCTTTAAGTTTGGGGCTTAAAGAGGATTTTTCCTCAAGGATAGGATTATTTGAAGAAGAGCACTGAGATGATGAGGTGTCAGGGATGAAGGAGACGAAAATTCTAAATGTAAGCATGGAACGATCTTTGGTTGGTTCTTCAGCGTTAGCGTTAAAACAAAGACCACTTCTGTCATTGACAAGGATCTGAGCACCAATTATCTCAGTGATCTTTGCTGAGCATTTACACCATCCTTCAACAATAGCTTTCTCATCTTTCAGTTCAGCAATAGCTTGTTCACGTTCGATGTTGATTACTTGATTCACATAGACCTGATCTTTCAAATTTTGTTCAATTTTAGAAAGTTCTTGGATCTTTACATGGCATTTATTAAGATGTTCAGTTAATTCTAGATTTTGTTGTTCAGCTTGGGTCTTCCCATTTAGGGCGTTATATAAATCAATTGTCAGTAAATCGATAGCACGTAGTCTATCTGCATCAATGATAGCTAGAGAAGGAGAGATTGATACCTGAGAAGTAGAAGTAGAAGGAATTTCAGCTGGTTCTTCCTTTACTTCTTGTATTTCAGTCATAAGACAGAGATTGGCCTCATCTTCTTCATTAGAATCGGACTCTTAATCTAATTCAGCGCAATCGTGTTCTTCAGCGATTAGACCTTTATCTTTTCTCTTGTCGCTTTTCAGCTTTTCATATTTCTCTTTGAGTTTAAGGTATTTGTCATCTCTAGATTTAGAGGTAGAAGAGTTCTTAAATGATGAGGAAGGTTTGACTAGTTTTTTTTACCAGCACTCACTAGCAAAGTGACCTTTCTTTTCACAATTATAGCAAGTGGCAGTAGCCTTATCAATAGGAGAAGATTTAGGCTTGTCAGTGATAGTGAGAGGTTTGTTTCTTCTAAAGTTACTCTTTCTAGCGAATCTCCTGAAAGAGTTTATCAGGAGTGCTAGAGACTCATCATGTTCTAAAGGATCAGTTTCTAATGAATCATCAGAGTTAGATTCCATCTCAGTGATAGTGACAGAAGATCGCTAAGTTTTTTTTGGGAAGGGTGTCCTAGGCTATGCCTAGACTAATCCCTTGGCAAATTATGACTATAAGACATTAGCCCTGATTAAACCTCAGTGGCCACAATTTTTGTGTACGCCTGGATTAGAACCCTGGGCAGATGGGATATTCCACCACATCCCACAGGGCCTTAACCAGTACGCCACAACCTTTGTGGTTAAAGATCGCTTAGTTGGCGTTAACTCTGATGAGAGTAAAGCAACAGGTGTGCTTTTTACATCTTTTACAAGATTCTTCTTAAGCTGACACGACTTCTCATGGTTGAGCATAGTGCCAAAAAGGGTGCTTAAGGTCATAAATTTTAGATCCTTAGAGAGTTTAAGACACATAGTATAGTTGTCCCAACTTCCAGGAAGACATTCCAAAAGTTTTGTCAGGATCTTAGAGTTAGAGTAGGTCTTACCAATAGTTTTCAAATAAATGGTTAAACAATTAAAACGTTGGTGAACTTCAGATAAAGTTTCATTCTTACCGCAAATAAAACTTTCGTACTGTCTTAACAGATTTATTCTTCTAGACTCTTGTACATCAGTTGTACCTTCATATTGAACACATATTGTTTTCCACATGGATTTGGAGCTTCTGAGGTTCATGATAGAATGATAGACCTCATTAGGTAGAGCCATAGATTTGATTGATCAGGCTTTGGTATCAATGGCTACCTTTTTCTTATCTTCTTCAGTCCATTGGGAAACTTATTTGATAAGTTGCCTTTCAGGTATGGCTGGGGTGGTAGCAGTGGCAGGAACAACAACACTGATGATGACTGGGATATAGGGTCCATTTTTCACAGAGTGAGGTATAGTGGGATCTACACCTCCTAGGAAAAGCATCATTCGATTTTTCCAGAGATTAAAGTTATCTCTTCTAAATCGAGGAGGTTTGGCAAGAGAGCCATTATCAATGTAGTTTGTGTTTGTGTTTTGTGCCATTTAGAAAATTGCAAGGAAGAGATTAGTATAAGCAAGATATTGTTTATGGAGATTAAACAATCTACTCTGATACCACTTGTTGGTCCCGAAGGGTTATACAAGTATAATTTTGTAGAAGGGGGGGTTGAATACAAACACACAAGATTTATGGTTTTCTAAATTGTTTAATGACAAATCAAAACAATTTACAACTTCTTGCGAAATACGATTAAGTACAAGACCTAATCTAAACAAACTTGAGAAGCACTAAGAACTCTTGCACAAGAAATAGAGAGAAAAAAGAAATCTAGAAAAATGAAGATATTTTTTCTAAGGCACTAAGTAGAACAGGAAGAGACCAGCTTCAAACTGAAGGGGTATTCCTCCTATTTATACCCCATGCATTTTAGGACTTTACACGTGTCATCCTTTGATTGGGAGCAGGCTTTCTGACTTTTTGCAAGACATGCTTTGGGTCGCATGGTGAATAGTGTAGTGGCAGAGTGGTTGTACGCTTCTGGACAAAGGGATGTTCCTTCTGACTAATCGTATGGGGTTGTGCAAGATAGATAAGACAAACATTTCTTGGAGGAGAGGCTTCATGATCAGCGATCGTTGAGTTGATCTTACATCTGAGAAGACCTGATGTAAGTCAACTATCACTGAAGTCTTCTTCTTGAAACGTCGCGTGTGTGGACTTATCTTGGTTTCACTGATATCCGCATCTAATCATTAGTAGACTTGTCACTTGTTCATCAGGTTTGTCGTCGATGTCAGCGATGAACTCTTTGTTGCGAAACTTGTCTTCAGGGATTGTGATCCCAGATCTAATCAAGTAACAATGTAAAACGCCATGATCTTCATTAGAATTAGAGAAAGAATACAAGATTGTGAATGAGATCCCCTTTCTCTCTCTAGAATCTCTCTCTAGGTTGTCGTCCCTCTCTCTATGCAATTCTCTCTCAATGTACGTATGGATGACTTCCTTAAGACTTCTCCTATAATTCCTATTACAAACACATTATATACTCCTTGACTTTCCACTCTTAGTATGTTGACTTTGACCATCAACATCCTTACTTTGACTTTTACAATGCTTTGACCATTTACAATTAAACACTAAATCTTGAATACATTTTATGCACTAACAATCTCCCCTATGGATTCAAGATTTAAAAAAATTGATGACGATAGTCTTCAGCTCCATGTGATCTTCAAATCTTCAACACCTTAAGCACTTTGAACAATCTCCCTCTTCGCTTTGAAGGAAGATCAATCTTCGAAAAATAACTCTGAAGAATCTTCAAGTAGGCGTTGTCTTCAGAAATCCAATCTGACTGCTTTAGTCTTCAACTGGATCTTCAAAATCAAATAGTCATCAAAGTCTTCAAACACAAACTTCACATCTTTGTGGTGTTGGTCAAATTCTTCAAATAAAATCTTCATAACATCGAATCTTTGTATCGCTGATCTTTGAATCATTGTAGTATTGATCTTTGCATCTTTGAGCTTTGAAATATATCTTCGGTCTTTGAACATGAAATGGATTTTGAGCTTTAACGGGTTGAATATCTTGAACTACGTATCTTCACTTCTTCAACAATAACATTCTTTGAACTTTGTATCTTTGTCGAATCATCTTGAAACATCTTGAACTTTTTAACTCGAGCTTCTTGACTCTAATAAAACTTCACTCTATCTTGAAATTGAAACTTTCATAGTTTCTCCCCCTTTTTGATGATTGTGAGCATCATGACCATAAAAATTCTTTTCAATTTCAGCAGTCTTTGAATATCAATAACAATCTCCTCCTTCTGATCTGAAAATCCGTCCATTCCAAAAATATTTATCCGAATCTTTTCAAATTCAAACAATAGTAACGTGGTAACCCTGAAACAACTAATGAATCAGTTAAAATGCCTGTAAGTTGCACGGAGCCACTTAGTACAACGAATGCACTTTGGAAATGAGCTTTTTGATGTTCACTCCTCCAAGGCTTCCATTCAATCATCGAAAAACACTAAGGAATTTCTTTGAACGTTATGACAAGAAAACATATTCCTTGTGTGTACGTGCAAGTGTAGAAATTATTGAAGCAACTTATGCTTGAAAATTAGGCTCAAATTGTGTAAACTGTTGAGACAACAACAAGTTTTCCACGGACTCAATGTGCATGAATGAAGAGCGAAGGTGGGGCAAACTTCCTTCTCTTCAATATCTAGACCTTCCGAGTGAAGATCAGATAGATGATATGTTGTGTTCCTAAGAAAATTGAAACATTCCTTTATTAAGAAAAAATGAGTAGCTGGTGGGGTTAAATGCAAGAGTTGGCATGGGCTAGTGGCCTGTTTCAATGATGGTCACCAAAGAATGTGAACCAATTAGTAATGTGGCTGCCCGACTCAGAAAATGGTTGGTGCAGAGTTCTCGTATTCTTTTAACTCTGTTCTCACACCCTCTTTCTGTTTTTAATCTGCTCACTTCTACCCACTCTCATTTACATTTTACCTCGGCACAATGAGATACTCAACCGTATGAATAATCTCCCCCACTCTTTGATTTTGACCCCTTGCCCCTCAACCACTCGAGGATAACTTGTTGGGTAGGAAACACTGGTTAACATGGATCCATATAAGTTCTTTTAAATTCTCACACTGATTCCCATGAAATTTTGTCCTAAAATGTTGCGTTGTTCAACAGTTTAGCTTGAACAATTAAGAATATCGGCATTTGATTAACATTGCCATCAGAATGTATGCTCCTCAATAATATCATGAAAATTTGAGCATTTGATCTTTGAAAAATTCTCAAAACAAGAATATTGAAAGAATGAAATGAATTCGAAAGACTTATTTGAGAATCTGACAATTTATCAATCAGATCAAATAACATGAATGATAATCATGTAAGGTTTAGGGTATCAAAGAATTGATATTTTGTTTATATGAACAAATATAAACAATCTTTGAATGAAACGCTTAATTCTCTTACGTTGAAAGAATATGATGCTCAACAAACTTTGAAATCAAGCGGGAGTATTACCATCGAAAAATGTTTCGTTTTGAGACATGGTAATAACAAAGTCAATGTGAAGCTGAACCGGTGTGTGTGAATACTTGAAAGTATAGAAAAGATAATACGCAAGTATTAATCTTTAGAAACACACGGTCATAAATGATGATGTAACAATCCTAGATATATATATATAGGAAAAACCTTTAAAATCACACTTCTAAATTCATAAAATCTGTTTGAGAATCGAGAAGTGGTTTGAACATTTAAGAAAACGTTTTTCATGCTTGAAAGTCGTTCTTCTTTCAAACAATCTCAGATTAAGTTCAGAAGATACGTACAGTTAAACGTCTAAGCTCCCCCTCAAATCATGATAGACTGATTTACAATCAGATAAGCTCCCCCTCAAAATCTGCAAAAGATCTTAATGAAACACAATTAGTATATGATATAATCAAAGTATAAAACAATGAAGTACGAGTTCTAAACTGATGTGTTTAGAAGTCAAACTCGTTGAAGTACGGGTCCTAAACTGATATGTTTAGAAGCCATTGTCTTTTATGCTCGGGTTCTAAACTGATGTGTTTAGAAACCATTGTTTCCTTTGCTCCCCCTTAATGGCACATGTACTCTTCAAAAATTTGCACCACTTCTCTTCTGCTTTCAGACATGTGTGTGATATATATGTAACATTCAGCACAACACATGATGAACCTGCAAAACAGATTAAGCAGATTTTGGTACCCAACGGGACTTGGGTCCTAGTGTGTTATGTGCTTTTCTTTTTGAAGGAATATTATAAGTACCATACCAAAATTGAACATTTTCTTGCTTAATGAAATAATTAGTTCCACAAAAAGAACAACAAAGTTTCTTTCGTGCCAACCTAATCAGATGGTTTGCAGAATATCTAGGATTAGGTGTAGCGAAAGATTTACCTTTATGAGCATTGTTCTTTTTGTTCACAGTATGTGGAGGAACAGATGATTTTGTTGCATCGTTCATAGGTGTAGAACCCTTTAACTTCCATTCCATCTTTACCGGCTTGTAGATAGGTTTATCTGAACTGGTAGCAGCACGGTTGTAGAAAAGATTAGAAGGTCGCATCTGATCTTTTGATTTGACAGACGTTGTCGAAGAAACAGAAGAACGTTCATGAACCGAAATAGAAACAGTCTTTGATGAAGCAGTTGAACCATCATTCGGCGATTGTTCAGATGATTTAACATGGATCTTAGTTGCTTCCAAATTCTGAACTTTGTCGGACAGAACATTCCTTTCTTGAACAGTCAGTTCAAGTTTCTTCTGTATATCAGATTTGATCTTCTACTCTTTCATAGCCTCCGTTGCAAAAGCAGATAACCTCCTTGTTAGCTTTAAGATTTCAGCCTTAAAGATGTTTCGCTCTTCTTCAAAATTCTTCTCGGATATGTCTTTAAAAATATTCATGTTTTTCTTATGAAAGCTTTGCTTTTCCATTTCAAAAGCATTCTTCTTTTCACCAAACTCTTTTCTCTCTTCTTCCAAAACTTTTTCCAATTCAGATATTGTCTTTGAAAGTTCACTATTCTTTGATTCAAAAACTTTTATTTCACTTTCAAAATCTGCTCTTTCTTTTTCAAGCTTTTCCTTTTCTAAAAATAACATTTTCCCAAAATCAGAAACTTGTTTTGAAAGATTTATGCATCTAAGTTCAAGAGCTTTCTTTTCGTTCTCCAAAACAATTATCTTTTCATCAATCAAAGCATTATGGCCAGGAAGCTTCTTTGAGACATCAAATTCACAAGTTGTTCATTTGTCACAAACTTCAGGCTTTGAATTCTCCTTGGAAACAAGGTTAGACTGAAAATCACCATCAAAATCTTTTTCAAAAAAAGAATTTTCAAAAATAACCCACTTATTCTTTGCAAATTCTTTTCTTTCTATTTCCAAAACTTTTTCCAAGTCAATGACTTTCTTGGAAAGCGCACTTATCTTTGCTTCAAAATATTTGCATTCAGTTGCAAAATTTGCTTTTTCACTTTCAAATTGGTTATGCTCAGAGAGAAGAATATTCTCAAGATCTACCACTTTCTTTGAAAGTTTGAGACATTTTTGATCTATCTTTTGTTTTCCATCAAAGATGTTCTTTGTTGATTCAGAAAACTTTTTGATCAAAGAATGTTCAATTCTATCAGTTTCCTTTTTCACCTCGTCATTGAAACTAGAATATATTTCCTTAAAAGTAGTTGAAAAAATTGTTAAAAGGAGATCATTTTCATAATCAAGTTTGATTCTTTGTTCAGCAAGAGTGATTTCCAATTCAACAATTTTCCCTTCAAATACTAATGTAGGAACATATTTCTTTGTTTCAAAAACTTGGTTGTTGACTGGCTTTGTAGCACAAATGT
The DNA here is from genome assembly GCA_033807775.1 of Saussurea involucrata. Taxonomy (NCBI): domain Eukaryota; kingdom Viridiplantae; phylum Streptophyta; class Magnoliopsida; order Asterales; family Asteraceae; genus Saussurea; species Saussurea involucrata. Next base: position 32,438,385 of record CM066321.1, read on the forward strand.
CAAAGTAGTTGTTTGGAAGTGGTTTATTTAGATTGTTGAGAATCTTCAACGTCTCATTAGTATAACAAAATGGAAGTTGTATATGAGTTGTTGAAATTCTTTTTCTTTGTTCCTCTTCTTGTGTTTCCTTATCACCAGTCCAATGGATTTCAAAATCTGGCCAATAGTTTGCATACTTTAGACATTCGAATTTATACAATGTCGGTAATTCAATGATAGCTTTGGTCAGGCATTTTGGGTTTTCATAACCAAGACCCCAATATTTGTTAACATTGCTTACCATTCTTGGTTTGTTTAGAAAAATTGTTTGGTCTGTTTGATCTCTCAAATACAGCTTCTTTTCCAAATCTTTGATTTTGTCCAAAAATTCTGTGTTTTGAGATGTAATATTTTTCAAAGAAAGTTCGCTCTCACTATTCTTTTTCTTTAGATTACTGCTCTCAGCATCCTTGCTTTTGAGATCTTGATCAGTCGTTTAGTTCTCCAACACACTCAATCTTTTGTTCAAATTCTCAATTGTTATCCTATAATTGAATTCTATTTGTTCAAGATCTTGGATCTTTATTCTATTGTCTATGTCCTTAAGTGACTCATTCCAACCCATATATTCATAATCATCCATTGTTACCTGAAAAGATTAAAAATTGATCGTTGTCAGATACTTCGTGAGAAGTAGAATTATGCACATACGATAATCAGAGAAAAATCGATTAAAGACAGAAAAAATTTCAAAATCAAAGTTTGAATAACAAATTATAAAAATTTGTCGTTCAAAAAATAATTCTGAAAAAATTAATGCGGAATACTTGGCTTTAAATCGGCAAACGTGCAAAAAATAAGAGAAATATATCAGTCTCGAGCAAAAGCAGGTAAAAGTTGATAAAACGAACAAGAAATGAAAAAAATACTAAAAATAGGGACTAAAAATGACAAAATACGAAACTAAAACGAAAAATAAGGACTAAAAGTGTAAAATACTAAGACTTATAAAAGACAAGGACTAAAAATGAAAAAAATCTAAAACACTAAGTACAAGGACCAAAACTGTTAAAAATCTAAACTTAAACTACAAGGACTAAATCTGACTCAACTTAAAACAAAACTAACTGGAACTTAACAAAAAATGGACCAAATATGTAACAAACCTAAACTACTAACTACAGGGACTGAAAGTGTAATACACACAAACTAACGATACTGTTCATCTCTTTCACAAAATCACGATCTGTTGTTTTTCAGTTAAGATATATTGCTCAAAACTCGATCAAAATCGATGATTCTTGTTTCATTGTGATCCTTAACCAACAACAAATCGAATGTATCAAGTTGTAATCGATCATGCAACCAAAATTCGAAGAACACACATGCACCGGCGACTATCATGTTTTTCCGGCAAGAGATGATTTGTCCGACTGGAAGGTTTTGTACGACTAGAAAAATCTGTACGACTAGGAGTTGTGCGACTAACATGTTGTGCGACTAGAAAGGTGTGCGACTAAGAAGTCTAATCGGACAAAGGGTTGTACGACAATTATGATGCAATGTAGTGTACGAGAGTTATGAAGCGTGTGAGAGTTATGAGTATATGTGTTGTCCGAGAGTTATGAGCTAGTCGGACAAGTGGTGTACTACTACAAAGAACGTCCGACAGTTATGAATGCCGGCGAACAATTCCAGATTCGGGCGACTTTTTCGGCAAGTCGTTTTTCCGGCGAACACACTTTCAATACATGAAACTTATTGATTTCTGAATGAAATTCAAAACTGAAAGATGCTGGTTGATCGAAATTCCAAGACGAATCTATCTGTGAGATCTAAACACATCAAATCTCAAACAAAATTGAGATCAAGTATCATCATCGAGAATAGCTTCCCAAAAACACGAAACACTTTCTGTTGATTTGCAGATTACAAGATCACACTGAAATCTTGATGATATTAAGATCCAAAACTTGTAATCTGTTTGGAAATCCAAGTCGACTGGATCTGTGGAGGAATGATCAAACTAAACACACTTAACCTACAAACATGATTCTGAAACCATTTAAGAATTCTGAAACCATTTAAGAACATCCATGAACAGTTAACTCTAAATAAATTTCAAAAACACTAATTTGTTGTTTAAAATCAAAGCATTTGAATTAAAATCGTTTTAAACAACAAATTGTATCTCTTTGTGTATTGAAATCAATCAATACAACAAACGAAATCCAAGATTTGAAGATTTTTCAAGAAAAATCTCAAAAACTCAAGAACATCAATTTTCTTCAAAAATTGACAAACAATTCTTCAATTTGTGCATAATCCGATCTGATTTAGCTCTGATACCACTTGTGATCCCAGATCTAATCAAGTAACAATGTAAAACTCCATGATCTTCATTAGAATTAGAGAAAGAATACAAGATTGTGAATGAGATCCCCTTTCTCTCTCTAGAATCTCTCTCTAGGTTGTCATCCCTCTCTCTATGCAATTCTCTCTCAATGTACGTATGGATGACTTCCTTAAGACTTCTCCTATAATTCCTAAAACAAACACATTATATACTCCTTGACTTTCCACTCTAAGTATGTTGACTTTGACCATCAACACCCTTACTTTGACTTTTACAATGCTTTGACCATTTACAATTAAACACTAAATCTTGAATACATTTTATGCACTAACAGGGATTACAAACAACATTACTTACAATTGAAATTATCAGCGATCATCAGTGATAAGCGAACAGTCTCAGGTTATCACTGATGTACATTTATCGATGAGAAATAATATGAAGAACAATGGTTACCATCAATGATTCTGAACATACTCAGTGTTATCACTGGTGGCGAAACATTAATACATACAGATGTTCTTGGTAATTTTCATTAAGTATTTCTAAGAGTCATCATCAAATCACTGAGAGAGTTTGGATCAACAACTTGTCTTGACCTACTATATAAAGCTTTCTTACTTTATTGTTTTGTAACCTTGTGACTTGTGCTTACTGAAAGATAGATGACAACTTTCTCTCTCTACATGTTTGATCTATCTTGTACTTTCTCTCACTAGATTTTGGACTAACAAAAAGTGTAGTTAGACACCGAATATAGCTTAAGTCTTGGATATAAAATAGATAGGATTTTTCCTTTCTAGAAATCTTATAATTATTATCTATATTGATCCATGAACAAAAAGTCTTCAACAAAATCTGTTGGTTCCGTTTTTACTTAACAATGATGATTATATCTATTAGTTCGAAACAGAATGGTGTGCGGAAGCGTTTTAGAGAACTAATAAGATATTTAAGGTAGAAGGACACACTATATCAAATACGTGATATGTAAGTAACACAAGTTTTAACTCAATAACCAACTGTATATTGGTATAAATAGAACACCAAGAACACCGAAAGTATTACTAGAATTCTGCTCTAAGGGTGCGTGTGTCGTGCAAAGCTTAATAGGGGAGCTCAACATGAGCCTTCTATTTATACTACTTCTAAAGGGGACAAGGTAGAGACAGGAAGTACTAAGGTACAAAAGACACTATCGCGGAACAGTGACAGGTACATCGTTGCTGTAGTGCGCCGCACTCTACAAAGGCTGCAACCCATCATAGGTTGACACGTGGAGGCAGTAGGTCGAGCCTTGTACAAATGATCTTCAAGATCTTCGTACAACAGTAAACGTGAGAAACACGATCGTCTTTGTCTTGATGTTCAAGTATTCTTCTGTGTCTTCAGTCTTTATACCACAGAGGCTCTGTCAATTATGACAGAGGTTCTGTGGCCTTGTCTCTGAGAAGAGTCTTCTGGCGATTCTTCACTTCGGTCTTCTCGGTGACTCGACAGAGCCTTCTGTCGAATGCTTCTATACTTAGCCTATTTTTCAATACTTCTTAAACAATAAAGATTGGAGCTAACAATCTCCCCCTAAGTGTTGAAAAATAAAAAATTAAAAGGTGCATGGTTTTCTAGGCTAAGTACACGACAAGAGGTATTTGACCTCTGTAAAATATTTTCTTTTCATATAAGATTATGCCAGAGGCACTTACATTTGATTACATGATGAAAGAAAAAGTGGCAGAGATTTGTAGACTAACACAGACGTTGGCGTTTTGGAAGTCATTGAAACTTCTGTTGTCGAGACCTACTTCTTTGAGCTCATGATAGATTTTGATGCAGAGGGATCTGATGTTGATGACGGAGTCGATAACCTCTATCAATCTATCTGCGGAGACTTTATCCATCAATTCCGTTCCTCTGTGCTCCATGAGGTTGGCTCTGAATTCTGTGAGAGTACTTGTTGCGTACTTTTGGCAGTCCATCACCAGAAACAGTCTTGATTTTCCCGCAGGATCATGGTAGACATACCCAAACTTTTGGAATGTTATGATCGAGTTTGGTATGGCAGAAGATGGGCAGTCATCTTCTGGTGGTCTAAGGCTTAGGTTTCTCACACCGAGATCTAGTCCTACTTGGAAGTCGACTAGGCTATATAGCAGAAGTTTCTCGCGCATGGCCTTTTTGATCACCCTGTATGCCCTTCGAACAGCATCTCCTGTAGTGAAGTTCTGTTTTGTCCAGTATAGAAGGTCGGGTAGGTCGTAGGGGCTTAGATTTCTAAGGTCAGCATCTGAGAATTGGTTCACGGTTCTGTCCACTCTTTTGACCTTATATATGTTGTAGGAAATCTTAGGTGTGGTTCTGGTGTGAGAGAACTTACAGTATATGACCTGGTCGATCTTGGAGATTGAGTAGACTTGGTTGACAGGCTTGGGAGTTGTTCTGGTGAAGATGTTTTCGAGCTCAGCACGGAATTCGGGGTCTTGAATGGATGGTGGCAGAGGATCTCTGATAGTTATGTTGTATAGGTACGTGTACACCACGTCTTCCATTTGTCGTGGAGGTGCACCAGGTAGACGCATGGGTCTGAGCAGAGCATCCATTTTCTTTTTAATTTGTTTTACTGGATCTTCTATAGGTTTTGCCTTCAGATCCAGAACTTGTATGTTTGACAGAGGGGTAACACCAGCCCAGTCTTCTTCTTCTGGCTTTGGTGTCACATATGCATCGAAGGCACTCTTCATCAGCTTCTCGTGGGTTGATGCTTTGGCTTCTTCTGTTGTGGTTCCTCTGTCAATATTCCCTTGCCTTTGTCTTTTGCCTTTGGCTGGAGATCTTCCTTCTGTATAGACTGGGTTGCCTCTGTCTGTTTTAGCAGTTGAGCTTTTGAGGACTTGGTTGTTGGTGCTTCTGTAGATTTTGTGGGGGTTGCCTCTGTTGGGGATGTGGGTTTGGTTGGTGAGGATTCTGCTGATTTTCTCAGATATTTTCTTTTGTGAGCAATAGCCTTTGTTCTGGGTGTGGGAGATGGTATCTTGGTTTCTTCTGGTGTTTTTGGTGTTGGTGAAAGGGGTTTATCTTCTGTTGGTATGGGTGATTTGTGTGGTTGGTCTTCCTCGGAGGATGTCAAGATTTGAAATTGTTCACGTGTTGGCACATCTTCTCCGAATATAGAGGTTGTTTCCACAGAGGTGGGTGTTACCTCTGTGGTCTTCTGTTGTTGATCTTGATTGGTTTCAGGTACTTAGGCTTGGATTTGTATTTCTTCAGGGGATGTTTCCACAGAGGTGGTTGTTGCCAATGTGGTCTGTTGGTTTCTTTCTTGGGTTTGAGTTGGAGGAGCTTGGGAGACAGGTTCTGCTGAAATTGGTGGAGCTGGTAGACCTCTAGTTGCAGCTTTCTCCCTTGTCTTCTCCCCCTCAGGATGATCTGATGAATCACCAGAATCATCATCAGAGTCATCCTGACTCTTGTCACTGATACCCTCTGCCCTGCACGATGCTTCTGGTTTCTTTGGAGGAGTGGCACCTGCAGCAATCATTTTTGCGCATAGATCATCGTAGAGGCCAAGGAGGGTATGGACCTCTGCCTCAGTGTTGAAACACATTTTGCCTACGCTTGCTCGGAAATATTTGACATAGTTGGCGTTGGCCGCAGTGAAGGCTTTGATGAACTTTGTAACCTGGTCAAGTATCCCTTGCCCAAGCTCTGTTAGCTGAGCTCTGGTCATGTATTCAGAGGGCTTCATGGCTAGAGTTTTTTTCATGGTACGCTCTTGGACTTGCTCTAAGGCCTTCTTTAGGTCTTCTGGAGTTAGGCCCTTAGAGGTAGGGGTTTGTTCTTTCTTTAGCGCTTCAAGTAGGTCTTTGAAAGAGCTGTGGAAGGCAGAGGTTGTCGCCTTCTCGAATTCGGCAGCAACAGAGGTGGCTGAGGTGGTTGCAGTTGCTTTCATCTAGGCTAAGGCATTTTTCACCTCTGTGGACAAGTTGTCCATTTTGGTGTTCAGTGCAGTAAAGGCCCGGGTGGTAGTATCTGCAAAAGAATCAAAAGAGCTTTTCAACCCTTTCAATGTGTTGTCCACAGAGGTGACAAGGGTTTGGAACTCATCCCTTGATACTTGTGGACTAGGTGTAACCTCTGGGGGAACACATGCATCCCCAGAGTGAGTCTCTGTTCCTGAGACGCCTTCTTTCGCTCCTGTTTTTACGTTGAGAGCGGAAGGACTTCCCTCTAATCCTTGAACAGGGGCCTTTTGAGCCTCAGACTCTATAGAGGTTCTGTTAATAACATTGTCTTGATCCACTCCAGAGGTGGGTACAAGAGTATCCTTAAGTTGACTTAGGGACTTGTCTAGAGTCCCTTCGTCTTTGTGCTCACTAAGCTCCTCTAAAGAGCCTTTTGGTCCTAAGTGTGTGCGTGTAGCAGAGGAAACAAATTCCTCTGCTGGGATGTTTGTTTTGATCTGGGGAAATTGATCACTTACTAAAGGAAAGTCCTTTTGAGAGGACTCCCCTGGAATGGTTTCCCCGGATAAGATTGGTACAGAGGTAGAGAGAATTTCCTCTGTCCGGTCAGTTTAGGGTGGGTTCGAGCTGTGCTGCTCTTTTTCAATATTACCTTCTGCCACTAGACTGGCGGTAATAGAAGTGTGGGTTGCACTGGGAGTTGGTTGGGGTTGTGTGCCACTTCCTTCTTCGGCATCTTTTCGGGCTTCAGCCTCTGTTAAACACCCTAACCTAACAGTTTCTCTGCTAGCCTCTATCTGATCAAAATCAACCATTTCCTCTGTGGCTACCTCTTGGGTTTCTATCCTGGATACTAAGGAATCATAGCATGGATGAGAGCCAACTAGGCTTTGGAAAAGTAGATGCAGAGGTCTTTGTGTTTGTGCCTGGATTCCTTCTGAGGTTCTGTCAATGGCCCCTATCACAAAATCTATCATGTCCTCTGTGGCTGCACCTTCCTCTGGACTCTTTCTTAGAACATCATAGCCGGGATGAAGGAATGGGTTCTGTAGTACTTCTGGTGTCGCATTCTGAATATCTCTTGGAGTTTGGTCATCTTCATCCAAATCAGAAGAGATTCTGAAGTCTGGTTCTTCTATTGATTGATTTGAGAGGGATTCTACGTTCCAGCCAGAAGTATCCAAAGAATCTGCTATATCAGAGCGTTGGAGGAAGGTATTGAAGTCCCCCTGTTTTGCATAGTTGATGGGAGTTGGGGATTACAGAGGCTGGTCATGGGTTTCTTCTGTTGTTTCTTCTTCCATTTCAACTCCCTCTGCAATGGTTTACAGAGGAGTGTGGGGTTTCTTGGATTTTTTCTTGCTCTTCTTTCTTATTGGCTTGGGGCACCCTCCTCAGAAGACTTGTGTTTTCTCTTTTTCTTTTTGTCTTTGGGAGGGGGGAGGTGCAGAAGATTCGACCACTGTTTCTGCTGGAGGGGATTGTTGGGTTTGTGCAGCACTAGTAGAGGTTCCTTCTGCTGTTTTCTTTTTCTTGTGAGTTGTCTTCTTCTTCTTTGGTGGTGTAGCAGAGGGTTTTCTCTTTGAAGTAGGGGTTTCTAGTTTGCTCCTCTGAAGATGGCCTGCAGAAGTCGTACCCGTCCATGTGCTCTGTTGGGGTGTTCTTGCCTATGGGGTAGGTTTTGACAATTTGTCCCTCCATAGGGTAGGTTTTGACACCTAGAATCCTCTGATACTGCAGTGGGGGTAGATCTGTGCTTGAAGGTCCCTTAGCCCTCTGTGAAGATATTCTGTGGTCTATGGTGTTGACGATCTCCTGCATCATAAGGGTGCCATAGTCTAGAGGCAAATCATAGTACACCCCGTATGATTGCCATAATTTGATGGGACGTTTGATCTGGACTGCCTGTTTTGCCAGTTAGGCATCTGTTAAGGATGGAAAAGAGTGTATTCCACAGAGGGGGAAATCTGCCTCTTCGGAAGTCATTCCTCTTCTTCAATGTTGTGTTGTACCCCAACATTTCTACGAATCGACAGAGTTCTTCATCTGAGGGTTCCACTGCATATTTCTTGATTCCCAGAAGTCCTCTTGTTGGTAGGCCAAATTCAAGAGAGAACATGGTTCTGTTGAACTTGATTTCCATATGATCGATTTGGCCTGGTTTGGAGATGTAACCCTTGATTTGTCTGTTTTCAGTGTCATAATGGTAGCTTTGCCAAAATTGGTAGAGGTATCGGGCAGGGATTTTCTTGACATTTCTTGTTAGTAGAGGATAAAGGAAATGGTTTTCCAGAATGTTGAGAAGGATAGCATGTTCTTCCCCAAAAGCTGTTCTTGAGGGGACAAGGTAATGGTTGTTCGGTTTCAAGGGAAGATTTCTTTCGAAGTGTTCATGTTCTAAGAAATTTTTCTCGTGGGTGGTCGGAGAAAAGGCTACTGCTTCACTGGAGTTATCTTGTTCGATGTTTCCGGCTATCTCTGGATTCTGTGAGTGCTCAGAATGGGCTGGGGAGTTCGCCGGAGATCTTGAAGTGGAAGCCATTGGTGATTTCTTTGAAGAAATGAGTAGGAATGGGGAAAGTTGCAGGTTATTTGCAGGTTTCGCCGGAGAAGAAGAGTAGAAATGAAGAGTAAATTCGTAAAGGAATAAGGAATGAAGGTAAACGGGGTTATATAGTGGGGTAGAAAACGGATAGAATTCCACGGTAAAAGTGAATTCAATAAGCATTTGGGGTCCGCACTCGATATTTACAGTTGGGTTCAAGTTTCAGAAGAACATGTGGCATGCACATCAAATGAAAACATGCAACGTCAGAAGTGTCAGAGCACGATTAGACATCGTGCGCGGCCCATTAATGCTTGGCGCGTGGGTGTTTCTACTTCTGAATGACTGTCACTCTACAGAAATAACCCGTATGTTACAGAATTTCCTTAAAAGCCAAGTGTCAGAATCGACTGAAGCTCTGTGGTGGAGTGAGCTCTCTGATTTGAAACCTGCCCTTTTATCTCCTCTTAGCTTGCACATTTACCAAAAACGTTTGAAAATTCATTATAGAGGATCGATAAAATCTTTAGTACAAAATTTTCATCCACAGAGGCTTTGAGGCTCTGTCAAAGCCAACAGAGGCTCTATGACTGAAAATTTCTAATAACTAGAGATTTACAAAACATTTTGATCATCCAAAGTTTTCACTGTTTTAAACACTGTTTTTAGGACATATTTGAAAGTTGGTGTTCGGAAAAACTGTTTTGGAAAATGGATTTGTGCGAGCTTCTCCTTTTGACTTGCCTTTGCTCGGTGAACTACCTGACTACTGTGGGTTTGGCTGATCACGACTCCTCTTTGGCTCCCCCTTGAATTAACAGCTTCTGTAGGTTATTTAAAGGTCTCTTTCTGCTCCCCCTTGACCTATGCTTGAATCAAATAAGATAAGTACTGCATAGAACATAGGTCAAGCTCACCAGAGGTTTTGTGGAGATCGACAGAGGCTTCTGATCAATCCCACAGAAGCTCTGTTAGGTACAGAACATTTGATGATAAAGAATATACATGCAGAAGTGTTCAAATATTTACATATTTACAAGAGAATCAAGTCTTACTTACAGAGGATTTTCAACTCATGTTTATCATACCTAACTTACTTACCAAGAAAATGAATCTTTTCTCATCCAGTGCCTTGGTAAATAGGTCTGCAAGCTGGTATTCAGTGGACACAAAGTACATCTCGATCGTGCCATGTTCAACATGATGCTTTAGAAAGTGGTAACGGATATCGATATGCTTTGTTTTTTTAGTGTTGTACTGGATTGGCAGAGATGGGTATGGCACTTTTTGAATCACAGAGGATGGGTATCTTGTATATTGAGTAACCATAGTCCTTTAGCTGAGTTTTCATCCACATAACTTGGGAGCAACAGCTAGCAGCAGCGACATATTCAGCTTCTGCTGTAGACGTAGACACACAGTTCTGCTTCTTCGACATCCAGCTGACTAGTTTACCACCCAGGAATTGACAACTCCTAGAGGTACTTTTTTGATCAAGCTTGCATCCTCCATAATCTGAATCTGTGTATGCCTTAAGACCAAAGCCAGAGTTCTTCGGATACCAGAGCCCAAGATTTTTGGTCCCTTTAAGGTATCTGAAGATCCTCTTTACAGCAATAAGGTGGGATTCCTTTGGGTTAGCCTGATATCTTGCACAGAGGCATGTGGCGTACATTATATCAGGTCTACTTGTTGTTAAGTATAGAAGAGACCCAATCAGGCCTCTGTAGAGCTTGCACTCTACAGATTTGCCATTTGGATCTGAGTATAACTTATTTCTAGTTGCCATCAGGGTCTTCATTACAGAGGCATCAGAGAGACTGAGTTTTGAAAGAATGTCAGAGACATACTTAGCTTGATTTATAAAAATTCCCTCTGATGATTGTTTTACTTGGAGTCCTAGGAAGAAGTTTAATTCTCCCATCATACTCATTTCAAACTCACTATGCATGAGTTTTTCAAAATCTTTGCACTGTTGTGCATTTGTAAACCCAAAAATAATGTCATCCACATAGATCTGTACAAGCAGAATCTCATTACCTTTTTTTTTGTAAAACAAAGTGGTATCGGTTGTACCTCTGTCGAAATCATTATTGAGAAGAAAGGTTGAAAGACGTTCATACCATGCTCTTGGAGCCTGTTTCAGTCCATACAGAGCTTTGTCGAGATAGTAGACGTATTTTGGGTACTTGGCACTTTCAAACCCTGGTGGCTGCTGAACGTATACTTCTTATTGGATTTGACCATTCAGAAAAGCAGATTTTACATCCATTTGAAAAACTTTAAAACCTCTGTAGGCTGCGAAGGCTAAGAAGATTCTTATAGCTTCGAGCCATGCGACAGGGGCAAAAGTTTTATCGTAATCAATGCCTTCTTCATGGCGATATCCCTTGGCCACCAATCTCGCTTTATTTCTAATGACCACCCCGTCCTCATCCTTCTTATTTCTGAAGACCCATTTAGTCCCTATTGCTTGTTTCCCCTTCGACAGAGGAACTAGGGTCTATACCTTGTTTCTCTCAAACTGCAGAAGCTCTTCTTGCATAGCATCTACCCAGTTTGGATCATCTAGGGCTTCAGAAATGCGTTTTGGCTCGATTACACTGATAAAATTTGTAAAGAAACAAAAGTTTGCAGTGGCTGATATAGTCTTGACTTTATCAGAAGGATCGCCAATGATTTGGCTCTGAGGATGACTCATAGTCCACTTGGTAGTCCGGGGGAGATGGTCATTGGCATCATCTAGTAGAACTTCTGAGGTTGCAATTGTTGGTTCTTGCGCAACCTCTGTAGTGGAAGGTACTTCTGTGCTTGAATTTGGTTCATCAGCTTGTGGGAGAATTGGAATAAGAGTTGGAATTTGTTCCTCTGAGGATGTGGAGACTGAATCCTCGTTTTACTCTGGTATTGGTTCCTCTGTGGATGCTGGAGTTGGTATTTCCAGTGCCTCTGTAGTAGAATCTTTGGTTGTTTCATCTTCTGTTGGCTCCCCCTCAACACGTGCATCTGCATGATTCACAGAAGAGGATGGAGTATTTAATACACCAGTTAGAGATATACCTGACTCAGTCTGGTTCGCAGAAGATGTTTCTCCAGAGGCTCTGGCTGCTCCGATAGAGAGATTTGTTCAGAAGTCTTCTGAAAGGAATCGTCAAAAGATACATTGATGCTTTCCACAATGGTTCTGGATCGCAGAAGATAAACTCTGTAAGCCTTAGAAGTGGCAGAGTATCCTATGAACTTTCCTTCATTAGCTTTCACATCAAACTTTCCTCTTGCTTCTCTATCATTTAAGACGAAGCACTTGCATCCAAATACATGGAAGAACTTGATGTTTGGTCACCTTGTGTTGATCAGATGATACGGTGTCTTGATGTGCCTGTTGACTATGGATGATCGATTTTGGGTATAGCAAGCTATTGATATAGCTTCTGCCCAGAAAGAGATTGGTAATCCAGATGCTGTCAGCATAGTTCTTGCAGCCTCCACAAGCGTGCGGTTCTTTCGTTCAACCACGACATTCTGTTGTGGGGTCCGTGCAACAGAGAAGTTCTGTGAAATGCCTTCTTCTGTAAGATAGGCTTCAATGACAGAGTTTTTAAATTCTGTGCCATTTTTGCTTCTTAATTTCTGAATCCTGCACTCATATAGAACTTGGATTCTTTTCATTAAATTTATCAGAATGTTTGGAACATCTGATTTCTTTCTGACAAATTCAACCCATGTAAATCTTGAGTATTCAACGATCAATACAAGTATATATTTCTTGCCAACTAGGCTCTGTGTAGCGATTGGACCGCAGAGGTCAACATGAAGCATATACAAAGGCCTAGGGCAAGACACATCAGTCTTGCCTTTATGGGAAGCTCTTTTGAGTTTTCCCATTTCGCAAGCAGAGCACAAATGATCTTTATTAAATTTAACGTTCGGCAAACCTTTAACAAGATCAAGTTTCACAAGCTTGTCTAGAGTATGAATGTTCAGATGACATACCATGTTGTGCCATAACTAGGCTTCTTCATTTTTACAAGCAACAAAGCAGAGCTTGTCTTATTTGTTCTTGACGCTGAAGTTCATAAGATATAGATCTCCCCTTCGTTCAGTCCGCAGAAGTTAGACTCCTGTGTCTTTTCCTTGCAGAGAGCAAAAAGTTCTTTTGAACATTACATCAAAGCCAGTATCGCAAAGTTGGCTAACACTTAGAAGATTGTGCTTTAGGCCATCCACATATGCAACTTTGCATACTTCAATCTTTTCCTTTTTGATGACTCCGTAGCCTTTAATGTATCCCTTTTTGTTGTCTCCAAAGGTTACAGATCCTCCATCGAGTTTGTCTTTGTAATAGGGTAGTAGACCTCTGTCGCCAGTCATGTGCCGCGAGCACCCGGAGTCAAGATACCAGATCGGCACATACCGCTTCTGCAAGACAATTAGAGATTTTTAGGTACCGATATCCAAATGGGTCCCTTTTTGTCAGAGGTCTTCAAGGTTGCCTTAGCATCCTTGGGTTTGGTTTTAACTTCTGTTGAAGAACCATTTTGTTTCTTCTGCATTCTTTTTGGGCAAAGAGAGGAAACAGTGAGGACTTGAGAAATGTTTGTTCAATTGAAACATGAGATCAAAACAATGACAATAATGAATTTGCGAAGAGATTTGCTTGAACTTTTCATTGAAATCATTAAAACATGGTACATAGGCTTTATTTTTACAATCTACCCTAGCACTAGACTTCTTATTACAATAAGACTTATGTTGACTAGACTGTTGTTTTGAAAATTCTCTGTTTGGAGTAGCCTTCGGTTGACCCCTTCCTCTGTGGTGAACTTCTGCAGGTTTCACTGTCACAGAAGAAAACGATTTGTTATTTTCAACCCACTTACCCTTTTGTTGCCAAGTTAATTTCTCTTTAAAAGGCCTAAAAGGTTTAGCTTCTTTTGAACATTGAGGGGACATTTCCTTTTCAGGTTTGATTTTCTCTAGCTTCAGAGAGGTTTCGACTTGTATACACTTGTTCACAAAATCCGGGCAAATAGGAGCACTTGTGATTATCTCCTTAGGAGTAATTGTTCTGTTAAGAATTTCAGAGGGAAGTTTAAGTCCCTCTGTTTCGTAAGGAACTATTTCTGATTCAATTGAATCAGTCTCATACTCGACAGAGGATGAATCGTCCTCATATACAGAGGTTGAGTCACTTAGATCTCTGTCGACAGAGGTTGGATTTTCTGAGCAAGTCCCACACTCGCTTTCTTCCTTTCTTTCAGGAATATCTTCGAAGTCAACAGAAGTATCTGTCAAAATTTCCTGTAAGAGATTTTGATCGACGGAGGGTGTACAGAAGTTTTCATAAAAGTTATTTTTCCCGATTTCCATCAACTCTTTTTCAGAGATATTTTTAAGTTTTTCTTCTATAGAGGTAGGCTTGAACTCAGGTGCCTCTGCCGATAGTTTCTTTTCAGAGTCTATCATGCAGACAAAAGCAACCTATGTTTGAGTCTCGGGGTCACCAAACTTGAAGATTCCTATCTGATCTTGTGTTCTCAGATACTTCTTGGGTTTGGACTCTCTTTTGACAGAGATTGAAGGTGATAGATCTGTGTTTTGATACCACATATTTATCATCTTCAGAGGTTTCCTCTTGTGAGGTTCCCCAGAGACTTTTTGCCTTTTACTAACAGAGAGTAGATTTGGAAATCCAGGTTTTCTTGTACTTCCAATATGAAGTAGAGAGGACAGAGACTTGTCTCTTTTGGTTCCAGTGTATGGATCTATATCACAGAAGCCAATTCCCCGTCTCCCTATTTGGGTATTAATTTTCTCGTACACCTTCTGTGCATCTTGATATTTCTTAATTAAAAGATCTCTTCTGAGTAGATCTTGACAGAGGACTTCTCTTTCCTTTTGAAAATAGTTTTTAAGAGCTAGGATATTCATTTTGAAAATAGTTTAGGGTAGAGTTGAGTTCAGAAATTTTTTCTTTCAAAGTATTTAGGTGTTTCTTCCAATTTGTTCCTTTTCTTGAAATTTTTTATCCTTTTCTTGAGTTAGAAGTCTAGTTTCTCTCTTAAAGAAGGTGAGTTTCTTCTGAACACTTTCGCATGTCTTTTTAAGTTCCGTGTATTCAATGGTTAGTTTAAGAAAATCAGCTTTTGCTTGATTAGAGTAAGAGTCAGAAGTGGATACCTCACTATCAGAGTCGGAGGAGCTGACCTCTGCCATACCACAGAACAAGGCGTTCTTGTCGCCTTCATCAGACGATTCATCTAACAGCCAGTTCTCCTGATTCACCATTAGCGACTTCTGAGCATAATAATCCGCTTTGAGGGAGGTTTGGTTTGCTCCTGCAGTCGGTAGCATAATGGCCTGGCTTGACCGAGTTGAAACATCCTTGGTTCTGGGAGCATTGCCAGCTCTGTCATCAGACCTCTGTCGGTCACCACCTCTGTCATTCTTGTCATTTGACTTCTGTTGGTCATTACCATCTTCTCTTCCCTGGTTCCTTGAACTTCCACGATCATCTCTCCCATTGCGTTCATAACCCGACTTCTTCTGATATCCTCTGCCGAACTCCCGAGTCAAAAGAGCTAAAGACTTGGCTATTGAGGCCATATTTGCCTCTTCTTCTTCCACCACCTCCTCCTCTTCACTATCAACGATCAATACCTTCTTCTTCTTCTCCTTCTTTTCTTCCACAGCTTTCTCCTTCTTCGGCTTCTCTTTAGCTTCTGTAGCCTTACCAACAAGTGCAAGGGGTGTACTGACTTGAGCTTTTGCTTGTGCAATCTGAGGTTCTTGGGCTGCCAACGTTCCATAAAGATCTGACAGAGTCTAGCAGTCTAAGTCCTGATTAGTTTGCAGAGACATAGACAGCTGGAGCCATTCTTCATTTAGGCTCTTTAGGAACATGACGTTGTTTTCCTCAGAGGTTCTGTGAATCCCGAACTTCTTGCATTTGTTGATCAGAGAGTTGAACCTGTCGTATGTTGACTGCAGAGATTCTGTCGGCAGAGCTTTGAATGCATAGTATTCATTGATGCATTGGGCTCTGCGGTTCTTCTGAGTTTTGGCTCCTCCTTTCAATTGTTTCTCTAGTTCCTTCCATATATCGTATGCAGATTCACACACATCTAGGGATTGGAAGAGGTCATTGGGGATGACCATTATCAGAAGTCTTTTGGTCTTCTGAGCAACTTCATATTTTGCCCAATCTGGATCAGACCAGTTATCCTTGGTCTTTGGTTTCTCGTGCTCAGGAATCTCTGGTGTGTCGTCTGTGGCAGTTACACGAGGTACTGTGATCATTGGTACGTAAGGAGGGTTATGAATATAGTGAACGAGTTCTTTGTCGGTACCCTCGAAGAAGTGAATCATTCGTATCTTCCACTGAGGGTACTCATCTCTGAGTAGAGTAGATGGCTTGGTTAGAGAACCAACGGTGAATAAGTTATTTGTGTTCGCCATTTTGAAAGAAGTTTGAAAAGCACCAGAAAACAGAGTATGAACAACAAGCTTTCAGATGATGAAATGGAATTTTCTAAATGGATTTTCAAGCTTAAAATCATGAGCAATGCACTAAACTGAAGAGTCTTAACCGAAAGAACAGATTCTGTAGGTTTACCAAAGTCGAACTGGTCGATAATGGCAGAAAACAGAGCTGTTTGAAAAGTATGAAAAACAGGTTAAAGACAAACCAAGTTTCTACCAAAAATCATTGTAAGAGAGGATCTCTTGATATAGAAAATCAAGGATGGCTCTGATACCAATTGTTGGTTCCATTTTTACTTAACAATGATGATTATATCTATTAGTTCGAAACAGAATGGTGTGCAGAAGCGTTTTAGAGAACTAATAAGATATTTAAGGTAGAAGAACACACTATATCAAATACGTGATATGTAAGTAACATACGTTTTAACTCAATAACCCACTGTATATATTGATATAAATAGAACACCAAGAACACCGAAAGTATTACTAGAATTCTGCTCTAAGGGTGTGTGTGTCGTGCAAAGCTTAATAGAAGAGCTCAACATGAGCCTTCTATTTATACTACTTCTAAAGGGGACAAGGTAGAGACAGGAAGTACTAAGGTACAAAAGACACTATCGTGGAACAGTGACAGGTACAACTTTGATGTAGTACGTCACACTCTACAAAGGCTGCAACCCATCAGAGGTTGACACGTGGAGGCAGTAGGGCCAACCTTGTACGAATGATCTTCAAGATCTTCGTACAACACTAAACGTGAGAAGCACGATCGTCTTTCTCTTGATATTCAAGTATTCTTCTGTGTCTTCAGTCTTTATACCACAGAAGCTCTGTCAATTATGACAGAGGTTCTGTGGCCTTGTCTCTGAGAAGAGTCTTCTGGCGATTCTTCACTTCGGTCTTCTCGGTGACTCGACCGAGGCTTCTGTCGAATGCTTCTATACTTAGCCTATTTTTCAATACTTCTTAAACAATAAAGATTGGAGCTAACAAAATCCAAAACTAGTTGAAGGAGAAGCCAAGATTGTAACCAAAGTGGATTTGGTTGTTATCTAGCCGAAAGAAGACCAATATAAGATAAAGTCAATAGTAGTGTGACAAATACTACTTATGGAAAGCCGATTTTAGAGTGCAAACTTATACAACAAGTTTGGCTCGCCAACTCTACCAACATGCATGGCATGGCAAACAAAGTAAACTATAAAGTACTATTTCATTAGTATCATACTTCATTTACTTTTCCCTTTACATACAGAAGGATGAGTGATTAACCAATGTCTACATCACTCTCAATGGCTAAAATGATAAGTACAATCATGAACTAATCAACAAATCATATAAAGACATGCGTTAAAGTTGGACAACAACATTTAATGCAACGGTGACAATAAAATGTCATCCTTATCATGTGTTGCAACTCATCTATTTCGATAGGAATTCTCAGTTATAGTTTCTTAAGCAAAATTGATGTCAACCATCTGTAGGACTCCATCAATCTTCATAATTGAAAGGGAACCTTCTTCTCCTAACCCTTCATTATCAACCCACGGTCAGCAATATTGTCTTAGGATCTTTAATCTGATGTCAGAAAATATG
This sequence comes from Saussurea involucrata, assembly GCA_033807775.1. Taxonomy (NCBI): domain Eukaryota; kingdom Viridiplantae; phylum Streptophyta; class Magnoliopsida; order Asterales; family Asteraceae; genus Saussurea; species Saussurea involucrata. The sequence continues at coordinate 32,456,305 of CM066321.1, forward strand.
CAATTGAGTTTCTTTGTTATTTTTTGTTACCCTTCAATTTTTTCCCACATGACGAAACCTGAGGGTTTCTGAGAGAACTGAATAATAACTCAACTACCATAAATATACAACTTTCTAAAAAACATCGCAACAGAAGAATTTATAAATTGAACATGTAAAAACACCATTAAAATTATAAACAAGTGTATAGATTTGAATCTGAAAGCTATAACATGTGATGTACTAAAACTTAACACAAGTACTAATATGACATAAAGTTAACTAAAATAATGTAATAATAATCGAAAACAAGGTGATAATCTAAAATTAAATATTACTCCTACCCTTTCCTTTTTTATCTCTATTTTTATAGTTCTTGAGATACATATTGTGTTAATTTTATATTGACTTACTAGCTTTATATTAAACCATATATGAACATATATCAATTTTTTGAACAACAAATATGGCATCAAAAGTACACATAAGGTTATGAACATAAAACATGTATTGATACCAAGTATCATAATCAACTTACCACTTGTTGGGGAGACATCTAGAAAATTGTAAGAAATAGATAATGATTAGAACTTGGACAAAAATTTGAGATCGTGTGAGAGCTCGCTTTCCTTAAGTCATATTTTGATCTTATACTACGTGGGTATCACGAAATTCACTCGAGGATAATCTCAATTCTTAGTATCAATTCCGGAAGAAATTGACCCTAATTAAACATATAGAGAATCGTAACCTATCATATATTAATATCATGACAAAACCACGGCTCAGCCATGGCCAAGGCCCGACCATTGTATGGTGGCTAAGGGATATGGCACCAAGAATGACATGACCACGACACGACGTTGGCACGACCACGACATGACAACATATGGGACACAATGCCATTTGCGACATGACTGACCGACGCAAGGGCCAGAAAACCCTAGCACCCAATGCCTGGCCTTAGAGGGGTTCGATTTTTGATTCTTCAGATTTCATTCCAATTATTCTAGTTAATATGTTAAAGTGGCTCTAATGCCACTCTAGGATTTCACTTAAAGTAGTTTTAAAACGTGATGGAAATTAAAAATTAATGTAAGTAGGTTGTTTTCTTTAGAAAACTTTTCATAAAAAAGAAACAATTAATGGATATAATGACACAATTAAAATTGAATACAACAAACGATAGGGTATTTAAAATTAATACCTTTAGGTTTGCAGGGAGAAATCTTGTAGCATGACAAGTGTGTAGAAGCATACACTTTAGCACTCACTTGGGACCTTATTCTACTTCATTTTACCTCTTCCCGATCCCATATTGAGTTTTCTATTCTTATTTTATGGTTTTTAAATTTATTGGAGCTAGGATGTTGTGTTTGGTATTGTTCTATGAAATTGTAGAATAATTGTTAACAAAAGTGATGTTGTAGCAAGCATTGCAGCAACAACAACAACAACTGATATTGGCATTACGGCTCAATCACACATAAAAAGAATTTTTGGCGCCATGTTTTGAAGAAGGCGTCTAATGGGACGATGATGTAGCAATATGTTTTTGAAAGAATAATATGTTGAAAGACGTCTTACTTATGTACTTACCTAGTAATAGATAATGTTAATGCCAAAAATCACCCAAAAGGACAACTTGAGGTTGATGTGGAATTTAACAACTAAAGAAAGGGATCTCAAGACCAATCAACACAATCGCGGTAAAAAGTAAATAAGACAAGATATTTGGTGACGTGGAAAACCCAAACGAGAGAAAAAACTGCGGTGCACTATGATCGCCAAACAGGGGCGAAAGTCCTTTTGTAACAAGTGTTTTGTGTACAACAGATTACAATAAGAGATAAAGTAATCTTAATCATAAGAAAAAGTCGTGTGTCGTGCGTAAATTGTGTGAAATCAGTTGTTGTCGTGCGGTTCGAACTGCTGTCATGTGAAACTTGCTCCGATTGTTACTGTTGTATTGTGTAGAAAATATAGAAATGAGTGCAGACGTGTCGAATTCAGCTGTGTTTCGATGTGTAATGGATTGATCACATATGTCTTTTTCGGATGTAGAGCAGGTCTTTATATAGTTTTCGTTGGCAATAAATGTGTCTTGATGACTTATTTTGTAACCGTTGTCAAGTCTTTAATGCCATTAAGAGCTCGTCCGTTACTGGCTGTTGTACCATGAATGTCCGTCGACCTGCATTAATGAACAAAAGAAACGGGTGTTGACTGTTAACGGTTAGTGTAATCGTACGACCGTCTTGAGTCTCGAATGTCGGTCATATGAAACATACGACTATCATAAAACTGTACGACCAGATGTTCGTTTGTAAATAACCTGCAAGACCTTACCTTAATACAAGAGTGGTCTTATGTAAATGTTATTTGAGTTATCTGTCGTCGGTCGTAAGGTGTGATTTTTTACCCAAACAGTTTGCCCCCAAAATTTGAATTTAGTTGTGAAATTCGAATTTTAAATCCGACGAAGTGGTTTGATACGTGTCAGACGGGGAGAAATTCTGGTCGAATCCCAACCGTCTTGGTTCGATTCGGACTAGAGGAGACGAAAAGGTCGTGACGTCATGACTACGTGTTAGAGGCATGGAGCCGTTAGAGGACATGTGTCGCCCATCGACATGATGCATGCGAAAAGATGGTGGACAACTGTCGACCATCCACCGGGCCGACCTGACACGACGTTGCTATAAATATCACGATCGTTGAGATCACTTCCTTTTTTATGTTCATGATATTTATAGAGAGATTTTCGAAAGATTTAGTTGCCTTTTCTTGTATTGACTATAAATCGAGAGAAAAGATTGCTAATCTTCTCATTGTTTTCATAATGTCAATAAAACCTGCAAGCACCATCATTGGCCAAGAGGGTCTATCGGCTTTTCGGACGTTATCAGGCGTCCCGGATGCTGTGCAGTTGTACTCGCCGAATCAATTTCGGCCGGCTGGGTGTCCGAACGGGCATTTTGTTTTGTACGAGTACCCATTCAAAGTGGGTTTCAAGTGGCCATTCTCTCCACTGGACAGAGAGTTTTTGAGTAAGTTTTCTTTATCTCCCACACAGATGATGCCACAATTTTGGCGGATTGTGCATGTGATTGATAAGATCTCCGAAGATTGGTCGGCGACGTTCAATGTAGACGACTTGTTAGCGGAGTATACGGTGAAAGTGGATGGTTACCACCGGTATAGTTTAGCTTCTAAGCATAGAGGTACTCTGGTACTTGTGCTGAATACCCGGGTCAACGACCGCGGGTGGAAAGCGAGGTATGTCTTTGGCAAGACTCAATCGCTTGAGCTTTTGACGGAGGATACGACGTGGGTCGTGGCTGGATGGAATATTGCTTGTAACATTTTTCCTTCGCTTCATGCGTTTTTTCTTTAGATCATACGTTTTAGTTAATACATTTTGCTTTTGTTTCAGCCATCACGTTTCCTGATGCTGATCGCCTTGAGTCGGCAGCGAAGATCGATAAATTTCGGTCCTATTCCCTAGAGGATATGTCCTTTTTCGTTCAACGGGGTTTAGTAGATGAGGATTCGGATATCGAGATCCTCTCGGCCAAGGGCCCAAATGTCCCTACAGAGGAGGGAGAAGAGAAGGAAGAGGAAACAGCAGGTAATAATCCTACGTCTTACCCTGCTTTGTCGTACGATTTGGTTTGTAATAATTCCTTCTTATCGTGTATCTTTGTTTTGTGGGTGGGTCATGCGATATGCCTACCCCTGATGTGCAGAAGAAGACGGCTCAACTCCTTTTGGCTCGTAAGGCCAAGGAGTTGAAGCGAAAGGTTCCCCCGCCCCCGTCGTCGGGGGTAAAGAAGTCCAAGATGGTTCTCCAGAGGGAACCGTTGTCGAAGGGTGGTGATCCGTCTAGGGTCGCCACTGCTGAGAAGACGAAGACGCCACTGGGAGTCATAGATGCGACTCCGGTGAGTGTGGCCTATCCTCTGTTTGAAGAGGTCGCTCCTTCTCCCTCGTCGGCCGACAAGGGAAAAGGGAAGATGACAGAGGAGTCTACCGATACAATGATGGTGAATTTCACGTTGTCGTCTAACTTCATGTTTGGGGAAGACATGGATAGCGACAAAAACTTCCCCGATTTGGAGAAATTCCTCCTGTCGTCCTTTAAGGAGCGATTGGAGGGCGTCACGGTCGACAACATGGGGTCATACATCGCAGGGTTGACCTTTAAGGTGCGTACGATCTTAATGTCTTTTGTTATTCTTTCGTTTGTTTTCTGACGTTGGTGTATTCGTGCGCTGCAGGCGTTCCAAACTTCTCTTTGTTTGTACGCCCATATGGATAAGATCCGTACAATTGCTCCCGTTGCTTTGGAGAAAATGCGCAAGGCACAAGATGAAACTCGCGTGGCAAGGGAGCAGGAGAAGCTGGCGATGGAAAGGGTCAAGAGCCTTTCGGCGAGACTCGACGAAGCTCAAGACTTCTACACGGCGTCGATGAACGTGAAGGAAGACCTTCAGCGCCACCTGAGGGAGACCCTTGAGAAGTCCTCTGCAACTGAGGCGGGGTTAGGAGCGACTAAGGGCTCCTTGGCCGAGAGCGAAAAATAGGTCAAGGACCTTAAGTCGCTCGTCGAGGCGAAAGAGGGGGAGATCGCGTCCTTAGATGGACGACTCTAATCGTTTAAAGCTCTGACCCGTCTGAGGGTTCGAGCGAAGATTATGCGTCGCCATTTACGGGGGTTAAACCCTATGGCCGGAGCCGAAGATGAAGTCGCTACTTTCTTGGAGCAGATCTGGGACGAGGAAGACCTCAGCCAAGAAGATAAGCTCGAAGAAGAGGACCCGACGGACGCTGAGGTCGCTGAAGCTGGCGGCGAGGAGGTCGATAAGGAGCCGGACCGTCTTCTACCTTGATCTTTTTTGTACTTTTGTTTATCTCTGATGTGGGGCGACTATAATCGGTCGTGCCTTTTTACTTGTAATTTTTGGACAAATACAAGTAAATTTTTGCTATATCATCGTGTTACTTTACTTTGTTGTAAATAAACAAAATAAACGAGACATAACAAAATGATAAAACGTGTTTATAAAGCAGTAAGACAGATGTAAAACTGTACGACATAGGTACAAGTAATTTCCTGGATTAGTCTGGCGACTGGTCCGAAGTAATATTCTAAGTATGGAATTCAAGTCATAAGACTTTGACTCCGAAACTTAAATTAAAAAGCACCTTCTTTTGATCGTAAGATCGATGAATCATGAGATTCCTTCTTACGACATGTAAGTCACGACTTATTGGTCGTGACATATTTGTCGTGACCTTATAGTCTGAAAGACTCTGTGTCTTACGATATAGATCGTAAGGTTGGCGTTCGTGCGATCCTGCGAGCGTACAAATGTAAGATTCAGGGGTGGTCGTTGGTTTGACCAACGACCCTCCGATGCTTAAGTCAGTAATCGTTTGTCGAAAAAAATCGAAAGTACAAATATTAAAGAAAATACTTCTTTAAATGTATTGCAGCCCAGCTACGTGGGGTTGAGGTCGTAGGTTTGATACTACGATCCTAGACGTACAATCACATGTGGACCATTGTCGTACATGATTTCGGAAGGGATTCCGAACCTGCATAGAATGTTAGTCTGGATAAGATGACCTCACTGTCCCGAATCTGGGAGTAGGCATCTACTTCTGTCCGTTTAGAGGAATGATTTGTAAACAATAACAAGAAAATTTTCTGCCCTGGGGCAGGAGGTAATTTACTAGCGATGTCCATTCCCTACCTTATGAAAGGTCATGGGATTAAGGACGTATGTAAAGCTTCAGAAGGTTGGTATATCATACCTGGGTGTCGTTGACGTGCGTTACGTACCTGGTGGCGTTTAATGTCGGTTAATAGAGAATCACTTCTGACGTACGGTCCGACTGCCCCCAAGTTGTGACATATTCATGCCTACAATCAGTTGCTTTGAAATTGGAATTCGTATGGAGTACATCATTCTGCCCCTCTATGGCGATTTTAAGACGACAGAAAGACCTGCTTCTTTGGCGTATAGAAAACTGTCGACATGGACTAGCCGGGTCGTGTCGCTTATAGTCGCCACAATACAGGTCTCGATATGTGCTTCTTTTTCCAGTTCAGGAATGAAGTCAGCACCGGAATCGGTTAGGACCTGCGGTGAAACTGCCGTGTGAGGCTTGTGTAATTTCTAGATATCCTTTATGAGGCTTCAACGTTGCCTTGTAGCTATCACGGGCGGCCTTTTGTTTACTTTTGATTTCTTGTACTCCCCATGACGTCGGGAATTTGATCGTCTGGTGATAGGTTGAGGGGACCAATTTCATATTGTGTATCCATGGTCGACCAAGTATAACGTTATAAGCTGACGAACAGTCGATAACGTTAAACTTTGTTTGGTTGTTGACCCCTTTAGCATATACTGGGAGGATGATCTGTCCCAAAGTATTGGTAGAGTCTCCATTGAATCCTATCAGAGTCGTAGATCGACCGGTGATCTCTGATTTATCGATTCCAATAGCTTTGATCGTGCTTAGGAAAATGATATTAGCCGAACTGCCTCCGTCGACCAATACTCTTTTGGTCGAGCAGTTGCCAATATTGAGCTGGATAATCAAGCCATCATGATGTTTTTGCCAACTGTCCTGGAGGTCGTCCTGATCGAACGTTATTGGCATTGCTTCCAGTTCCAATTCTGGTTTTGGTCGAGACGACCGAGGAATGGGGTATTCTCCCGATGATTTACTGGCATGCCGCTTGGCTACCGAATAGGTTAAACCACAGACGTCTGATCCACCCGTCACACAGTTGATGACTTTTTCATGAACGGGGGATTCTGGTCTTACGTTATTAATGGGCGTAGATTCTTTATCAATCAAGCCTTGTAAATGACCCTTGGGACGATCCATGCTAACTCCTTCTGCAAATCAAGACAGTTGTCTGTCGTATGACCATGGTCGCTATGGAAGTCTCGCCATTTGCTCTTGTCTTTCTTGTCGTCATCTTTATCACTTTTCTTGGGCCATCGAACTGACGACAGAATGGTTTTAAGAGCTTCGACCAATTCTTTCGATGTCCCCTTGAATCCATAGGAGGAGATCTTAGGATGTTGAGAGAATCGGGGCGCATGATTGCTCTTTTTCTTATCGAACCGAACGTTCGATATATGGCGCGCTGGCTCCGTTTTGACACTCGTCTTGGACTTGAAATCTGGTTTCTTGATTCTGAGCGACTTTTTGTCGGTGGAATTCTTACGGTGGCAGGCTAGGTCATCTTCGACCCTCATGTAAGCCAAAGTCCTAGCTCGGACGTCTTTGAAATTCTCTGGTGGATACTTCGTAAGATCGACGTACAATCCGGTAGTGTCGTCGTCTAGACCACGCTTATAGGCCTCGATGGCAGTCTTGACGTCACAATTTCGAATGTTGATCATCTCTGCGTTAAAACGATTGAAATAACCACGGATGGATTCTTCGGATTTTTAGACGACGTAGTACAGGTCGATGGTCTGCTTCTCCATCTTGCGACTACTGGCGAATTGTTGTGAAAACTGGTTGACCAACTCCGCGAAGTTACTGATGGACTTGGGTTTGACATTGATCAACCACTGGAGGGTAGGACCTGTAAGACTCGCGCCAAAGCTTTTGCACATGCACACCTCTTGATACTAATGTGGGATTGATATTGTCCCCATTAATTTTTTATATTGAGCGATGTGCTCTGTTGGATCGGTTATTCATGAATATTTGGGCATAAAAGCAGGAATGTCGTACTTCTTCGGAACGTCAACACTTGCTATCGTGTCAATGAAAGGCGACGCCTGGAACCATGTGAGAGGTTCGACGTCGATAGGGAAGGCGGCGCCAGGTAATTTCGAAAGTAGCGACAACATCTTTTAATTCTGATCCTACAATAACCTAAGTCGCTGAGCAACGGGGTCGTTAGGATCGGGGTTTGTACCTGCCGGGGGAATGACTCCTGAGTTCTGGGATGTCGTGTCGACTGTCGGGTGGGAACCATTTCCGTGCGACGATCTGTTGGCTTCTTCGGTAAACGGGAAGTTCATCGGGATATGATGAGGTATGGCTCCATTGTACAGTGGCGGAGGCCGCAGATGCTGCAGAGGAAATTGTCCGAAGGGAGGATTGTTGACAAATGGCCATGTACCTGCCTGGAATGGTGGCCTTACGAAAGGTGCACCTGAAGGTCGGGGACCATTCTGAGGTCCAAAGGAACTGCCAATCGCCGGATTTCTCAGGGAGGCAATTTCCGCGGTTGCCTTCTGGTTCTGCTCATGCAGGGTTTGAATCTGACTCCGAGCTGCGTTCAATTCTGATTGATGTTGAACCATGGGATCTTGGTAATTTGCCATTTACCTGAAAGTAACAAAAACATCACAAGATCATTAGAGCGATGTATGCATTGGCTTGAGATTTTCACTAGATGGGGTCCCACGGATGGCGCGAAACTGTTAATGCCAAAAATCACCCAAAAGGACAACTTGAGGTTGATGTGGAATTTAACAACTAAAGAAAGGGATCTCAAGACCAATCAACACAATCGCGGTAAAAAGTAAATAAGACAAGAGATTTGGTGACGTGGAAAACCCAAACGAGAGAAAAAACCACGGTCGACTTGTGAGAGTCGACGGTGTACTATGATCGCCAAACAGGGGCGAAAGTCCTTTTGTAGCAAGTGTTTTGTGTACAACATATTACAATAAGAGAAAAAGTAATCTTAATCGTAAGAAAAAGTCGTGCGTCGTGCGTAAATCGTGCGAAATCAGCTGTTGTCGTGCGGTTCGAACTGCTGTCATGCGAAACTTGTGTCCGCGATGTGTGTTAGAATGCTCAGATTGTTACGGTTGTATTGCGTAGAAAATGTAGAAATGAGTGCAGATGTGTCGAATTCAGATGTGTTCGATGTGTAATGGATTGATCACAGATGTCTCTTTCGGATGAAGAGCAGGTCTTTGTATAACTTCTGTTGGCAATAAATGTGTCTTGATGACTTATTTTGTAACCGTTGTCGGGTCTTTAATGCCATTAAGAGCTCATCCGTTACTGGCCGTTGTACCATGAATGCCCGTGGACCTACATTAATGAACAAAAGAAACGAGTGTTGACTGTTAATGGTTAGTGTAATCGTACGACCGTCTTGAGTCTCGGACGTCGGTCGTATGAAACGTACGACTATCATGAAAGTGTACGACCATATGTTCTTTATAAATAACCTGCAAGACCTTACCTTAATACAAGAGTGGTCTTATGTAAATGTTATTTGAGTAATCTGTCGTCGGTCGTAAGGTGTGAGTTTTTACCCAAACAGATAAGAAGTTGACTTGTTGTGGGTAATAATCGTTTGGACAATGTTGTTTTATTCTTTTAAAATTCCAAAACTCTCCCTTAAGCCTATATAAAGGAAGATTGTCTTTACATCTTGATATCATCATAAGGACCAAAGCTTTTCATAAGCTTTCGATTCTAGTAGTTTAATATAACTTTCATTGTGTTGATACTTTACAAGTGTTCTTTACTTTCTGGCAATTGCTACAACAACACTTACAACTTTCACTCTACATTTCTTACATGTTTCTTCTTTTTCTAGTCATTTATATTCATTTATTTACCATTATTTCATTTACTTTTAAGCATTTACTTTAGTCATATTGGGCTAAACTCCCTAGTTTGAGTGTGAGTAAAGGTTGGAAGATTGCTTTTGCCATAGAAACTTACTTCACTATTCACTATTGGGATCAAAATTTCATCTAGTAATATTTGAGAAATTGACACATGTTATTTTACATAGATGAGTTGGACTTAAAATTAAGACAACACAAATAAAGGTTACAAAGGGCTGCAAAAACCTTATGGGTTGCAAAACTATATGGAGAGAAAGGTAAGGTCTGTAATAAGTTTGGATTTGTACTCATCATAGGTACGATGAAGGTACTTCAAACATGGAGTTTAATATGCACTTCTAACAAGAAGGTCATCCAATCTAGTAGTGATGTAGAGATATATTGCCGCAGCAACCTCATGTTATGTTGTAGCAATGTGATGTTGCACTCTAACGTTGAAAGTATAACTTGATCTTGCACCCAAACTATATTTTAATTAGTGTTTCATTTATGTATTTGGTTACTCACTCTCGAAGATATTGCTTCGAGTTTACTCTTAAAATCTCATCTTACGTTTGACTTCATAACTTTTTTCTTTAAAAACCCCTGAGGTGCGATACTTGGTATTATTTACCATTATTACTTGATATGGACAATACTAGTGAGTCATGTATACTTAATTATTTACTGGTTGCTATATTCTTTTTGGGGTTATATTTCCACAATAACCCAGGTTAGGTTTCCTCTAGAGTAGTCCAGACACGAAGACGCTTTGACACAAAAGTGCTAACTCAAAACCCTCATATATCTAATCTAGCATGTGTTTTACATAAAAGAATAAGGTTTTTTCCTATTTTATGAGGTATCTAAAATCCTAATGGATTGATTATTAGGCTTAGTACTTCTCAACTTATTTATATTTTGGCCATAAGAATAATAGAAAGACCACAATTCCCAAATAAAGGTCAGACCTACGTTAATCATTAAGCCCATATCTTAATGGCACATCAGGCCTAATAAAGGTTTTATTAAATTCTACTATCTTTATAAAATTATATGTAAATACATTTAAACATAAATTATGTAATTATCATAATTACATTTTCAGCACATACTTTAATCATTGTCTAGAATAATAACTAATAAGCAACATTATATTGTTCGGGTTTATGATTATCTAAATAATCATATCTAAACATATTTGTTCTTTACGTGTGACCCCGTAGGTTTATCACTCTCGACATACAAGAGGAACAAATCTTATCTTGATCCACACCAGTACTACTAAGTGATATGCGATATATCCAACAATTGTTTTGTCACCCACTTATGGACTAATTAGTATCAGTTATCAAAGTACATCACTCACACAAAGTAAAATCTATGATATCTAGTCAATGGACTAATTGTAAAATGACCATATGAGAACTGTCTATGACATTCATATGGCATCAAATGAAACATTCACATAGCGAGTCACAACCGGTACAAGATCTCATATCGTACTAATATGTGGATTGTGTATTTTTATACGAATTCCTACATATACTAGTCGTATTGTATTAATTCAACCTAAACCCAAATTAATACTCGACTAGAGACATTTTTTAACGCATTATTTTAAGGTTATTATATGTTTTGATATAACACAATATTTCATAAACGTAATAATTTGGGAACGTTGTTTATTAATATCACGACACAATGTCAAAACAAAATCATCTAATGATTGGGTTTTGGGCATTCACACTAACAATATCACATATGATTACATGTGTGTGTCAAAACAAAATCATCTAATGATTGGGTTTTGGGCATACACACTAACAATATCACATATGATTACATGTGTGTGTCACGTGTATCTTATTACTTCTCACATTCTAGAAAATTGAGTGCATTCATGTTTAAACCTAACCCTACATATATACATATATATAAACACACACACGCCCATCCATCCACCCACCCACCCCCACACACACAAACAAATATGTATATATATATATATGTGTGTGGGTGGGTGGGTGGATGGGCGTGTGTGTGTTTATATATATGTATATATATACATATTATATATATATATATATATATATATATATATATATATATATATTACATATATAAGCATTTAAGAAAAATGTCTTAAAGACAAGTTTTTATGCAGTGTGTACAACAAATTAAAGCACAAAATTTGAAAAACTCTTAATTGCAAGTCTTTATGCATAGTTTACAAATATTTGATGCATTGATTTTAAAACCGGTCCAATAAGAAAGTACACGACTGACTCCAACAAACCCATACCTGCTACCAGCCCATACCTCCAACCTTTTTTCTGAAATGGAGAACAGAAACGTATGGCTTCCTTCCACCTCCTCTCTCTTCCCCACGATATCAACCATACCCAATCTCTTCCCCACGATATCAACCATACCCAAGTACAACCTTCATGACCATACCCTCAAGATCACCATACCCAAGTACAACCTTCTTCATCCACGCCTTCTGATTTCAACATTTCATCAACATATAAATCAAGACCATGGACGCCTTCTTCATCTGCACCTTCTCTGCTTCAACATTTTTCTTTCAAATTGTTGCCATCGGCGCCTTCTGATTTCAACATTTCTCCTTCATTTGAGGTAAAAACCCTAACTCTTACATTTCAATTCGATTTTTTGCTCTTTGATGTTTGTAAATAAACATATGTTAAATTTGGGTGTGTAAAAGATGATATTGAATCCAAACCAAGAACTGGTGGGGAAATCTAAACTACACATCAACTTGTTTCACATTTAGCTAAGGTGAAACTACACATCTAAGGTTAGGGATATTTGAAGAGACCTGTGTTATATACTTCATGATTTTAAACTTTGATGTTTAGAGGATTTCTTGATTTTAAACTTTGACTTCCGTTTTTTTGGCTAAAGGCGTCAGGGATTTGATATTCTTCCAAGCTGCTGTTTTTTGGGTTCTTTTTTATTGAGTTTTTTTTATGAATCAAACTGTTGTTTTTAGGTTTCTTTTGTATTGAGTTTTTTATGAAGAAGTTGCTGTCTTTTTAGGTTCTTTGTACTTATGTATTGAAATTTAATTACCATGCATTTTGAGATTACAACGGATCTTAAGCATGTAGACATCAGTTTGATATGTTGTTGGCAATTGTTGATCAATTTGTAGTTCTGTACTGTATTTTATAGTAGTTACTTATCTTCGTTCTATGTTGATCTGAATACCAATGCTCTTATTATAAGTGTACTCTAGATTTACAACAGAGTTGAAAAACAACACCAATAATATACTTGTCTTGCAGGGTATGAATTTGATTACATTTTTTATTGGACCATATTGAATTATCAACAATCACAGAAGAGTAAAACTCAGCCACATTTGAAGGTTGGTATTTTTGCAATTTAGTTTATCTCTTCATGCAGTACATTTATTTCACAGTGCTTTGCAATGTATATCATTTTCCCCATTTGTTGTAATGAACTCAATATGCATAATTTGCAGCACATGAAAGCAGCAGTGGAGCGTGGTACTGTGCACACTAAACTCACCTTTCTCTGTGTAAGTTTTCTTAAATTCTCTTCTTTGTTCCCAGGATCTTTTTGATAATTACCTGGATTTTAAGAAAATCAATAATCTTTCTGGGTTTTCCTCCTTGGGTTGTTTGTTCCTTAAATTTTCCAGAACCTTTTTGGTAAATATTGTGTGATACTTTCATTTATAGTTTACATGCAAACAAGAATTTTATACACACACACACACTAAGCTCATATTTCCATGTCTCTTTTCCTTTTTTAAGGGATGAGCAACTAGGTTGACTAGGTTTCAAACCCCCTAAAACATAAGTTTTTAGTTGTTGGCTTGTCGACGTTGGTGGCTAGAAACTCACCATAGACGAGGGGGAAAGGTATATTTTTGTAGAGTTGTATTGCAATCTTATGTTTAGGGGTAGCAATTCAGTATTGGGTTTTAGTTGAGAAAACTTATGTGGAACTATGAGAATACATCATGTGAAGCTTTAACAGGTATTTGGCATGAATGTCTAATCTTGATGCTATATTGAGGATTTTTTATTAATTAGTAGCAACATACACAAGAGGATAGTTTTTATTCACCATTTTAGGACTAGAAAATTAAGTACTAACGTAATGATATATTGTTGGAAGTTGGAACTAAAACATAGGGATGCCGCATGACAGAAGGTTTCCATGTCAATGTCTTAAGTGCACACTGTGTGTTCAAATCATTCACTCAAACTTGGTATGGCAATAGAAGAAATTCAGGAACAATTAGATATATATTTAAAATAAGTTTAATGTTTTCAGATACATTTTCTGGTTTGAATCTCAGCATATTTTTTGGTGATCGTTATGGAGAAAATCAACAATCATATTTGTTCTTTATCCTAATAAGAATGGTACACATGCACACTAAACTCACCTTTCTCTGTGTAAGTTTCCTTAAATTCTCTTCTTTGTTCCCATGATCTTTTTGATGATTACCTGGATTTTAAGAAAATCAATAATCTTTCTGGGTTTTCCTCCTTGGGTTGCGTCTTGATGCTAAAGTTCATGCCCCTCCAGAAATAGTAATTTTTGTCTTTGTTTTTTTCCACTTCTTCAAGGGTCATGAATTTGTTTTATTTATGCTATTACAAAACAAATAATGGAATTACCATTCTTTATTTCGTTTTTGAAAGTTTTGAAGGACTCTCAGGGGCTGGATTGAGGAGAAAATCGTGTGGGCTGAAGAAAATTATACAATCTTCCCCAAAGAAAGACCAATATCTATAAAAAAAAGGTCCGCTTTCTCTGCAACATGCATGTCTCTATTTTTAGGTGTAACCGATTCACTTTGTCTACTACATTTCTTTCAATGTATATACTGATCTCATTAATTTCCTCTTTCTTTCTTCATTTTGTCTTGGGTTCTGGTTGATGGGTACTTGGTCAAATTTACATGTTATGTTTATCACTAAAATTACTAGATCATTTGAGTTTTGAAGTTCACAAGGTTAGGCTGTCAGGTTTTTTATTGTCTTTGATAGTTAAAGTATGCAGGTTAATTGATAAATTAGGTTAATGATCTTTAACATTAGTTTGTATTTTGTATGTGCATGCTTTTGACTCCCAAATTATTTATGCTGCTTTCTATTCATGAAAAAATGGACCCCTTTAAGTGTTTATGGCCATTCAAGTTTTGTGCAAAAAGTTGTAGATTATATGATTCACTAAATCGACTGAATGAAACTGAAAGTGAAAGCGAAAAAGTGTTGATTTTTGGCGATTGGTTGTTGTTGTGAAAGCGAAAAAGTGTCACAATGATGGTTATTTGTTTAAAGGCCTATTTTAATATATTGGATCGTAATTGATCTTATTATTAATTGCTATTTTTTCCCTACAGGAGCTAGGATTTCAGTGTGACAAAACTCAAGGTGAATGTTGTGCTAAGTTTGCATGCCATCTGGATTGTTTTGCATGGCCCAAACGTGATATATAGTTATCTACCTCAAGGGAGCCATGGTTTGAAGGTGCAAACTAATTAATTCAAAGTGTTTATGCTTGTACACACAAACTGATTTACGTGTTTCTTCTATAGTGGATTTACTAATATGTTGATACAGTTGCTAACACAAAAGTTTTTTAGGTTTGCATTTTATTTAGAATACGATAAGAGGTACACCATCTTGACTATTCTGTTCATGTATGACTCAATTTATTTTTTTGAAAATAATGCAAAGTGTATGAAAGTTATACTCACATGTTCGTTATCAATTTACTACGAGGACCTTCCTTTCAGATGATTATTTTGGGTGCAGGTTCTTGAACAATGGGTGGAGACTTCAGAAAGGGGGATGGATGCTCTACCACTTCAGTTGTTGCTCATGCTCATACAGAAAAACGGCAAGTCGAAGCAGGACAAAAAGTTGTTGAATTACGAGCACGTGGATCACAAAGGAGCTGGACAATATATTTTTAGCGTTCTTAAATGTTTAAGTTCCAAATATTATCTAATGTTGATAATTCACCAAAACAACCTAGAAAATTTCTCCAAGTTTTGCATGTTGGTACATCTATATGATCCAAAGAGATAAGAGTGCATGTGTGTACTTGTAGCATCATAAGTGGAGTATTATAGATGAGTTATTCTTTTAGCTATTTTATAGGACAATTTTAGAAGTTTTATAGATAAATAAGGTACAAACAACTAATTACTATTACAAATATTGTATAATATATTTCTATTAAAATAATTACATTTTTTATGCAGGACTAGCTTAAAAATTTACACTTCACGTATCTTATTATACTCTGAATCTTTTGATGTGTGTTATTACATATGATTGTAATTTCTATTTTGCTTATATATGGATTTCAATTTTTGTAACTATTGAATATATGGGTTTGGAAACTCCACACTCTTGATACCTTTTTCCTAGATATCTTGTCAATATACCATATTTTTATTTTAGTAAATGATTTGCAATTAAACCATAACAAACTATAAAAATAAATTTGATAGGGATGGACTATAATAAAAAACAAAAGCATGAGTGACGCGTGAGCTATTGTTTTCATAAATGTGATTCACCCGCGCTGCATCGTGCGAGTACACAACTAATATATATATATATATATATATATATATATATATATGGTTGGGTTCTGTGGGAATAAGAGTTATAGTGAGAATACTTCTAAACTGTGGATGAATTGAATTTTTGATCTAACTAAAAAATCATAGACCTTTATTTACCTTAAATTGATTTTTTCTATACCAAAAACACAGACTTTCAGCTACTTCCGTCTTTCATCAACTACCTAAAACTTCACTCTCACTCACCTTTACATACCCTCAATCACTTTGACATGCAATAATTTGTTAAAGATTCAATCAACATGACAAATATATATAGGTCAAAAAGGCGGTTTAAAATTTTGTTCTCATGTTCTCATTGTAACTTTTACTCTCACTAGGGCTCGCAACGGGTAGGGTATGTGTAGGATAAGGGTTAATCCGTTATCCAATCCATGTAAAATAGCGAGTAACGAAACGGGTAATTATCCATCTTATAAAATCATCATCCATATCCTACCCTACCCATTAAAAGTAGTGGATAACGAAACGGGTAATGGATAAATGGTAGAACAAAATTTCATTTTGAATTATAAATGATATTGTTAAATATTAAATATATAAGTAAAACATAAGTTTAAGCATAGTTTACTAATTTATATAGTAAACAATTTATTATTGTTCAAAATATAATCTTAGTATAAAATATAAAAATTGTAAGACTAACACATTTCATTGAATTTATTTTCCGGAACCCTCCTTGTTTCTCCTTTAATCATCATGAAATCTTTTACTCTATAAATATAGAAAATAAATTAAAGTACACATTAATATACGACAACATTATAAAAAACATTAATAATTATGTATATACACACACACTAATATTTAACTATATATGTATATATTATATCGTAACGGATAACGGGTAACGGGTAATGGATAACGAAAGACCGTTTATCCATATCCTACCCACTAAAATTTTGGGTAAATGGGTAAGGGATAAGTGGATAAATAGATAAGATTTTCTTTATACATACCCTTCTCCAACGGATCGAAACATAACGGTACCCATTGCCAGCCCTAACTCTCACGTGATCCGAAGCGTCTTTATCTCTCTCTCTTTCTATGTATACATATAGAAGGACATAATCAAATGAAAACCCCATACATTGTGAGAATTGTGAGAACATTTGCTTTTAATTATTGTTTCACATGAATTTTTTTTATCCATCTTTGATTTGGATTTAAGGTATTGATTTTAACATATATTTGTTACATAATGTGATTGTTTCATATGTATTTGGTTCAAAATTTTAAAACGTTTTTACATAAATTATTTGTTTCACAAACATGTAAAAAGTTTCACATTGTGAAACAAAAACATAGGAAACAAATATGTTGTGTAACAAATATATGTTAATCAGTACCCTAAGCCAATTTTGGTTCGTAAGATTTGTTGGGATTAAAATCTAATTGAATAAAAGTTCAAGGTTATATTTTGTAACATTATATTGGGCTTTAAACATGTAATGGGCCATGGGCCTTAATATCTTCGCCTAGGTATATAAATGTTTTGTTTAGCCTATTGTTTAGGTTAATCATCCTAAATCGTATCATAACCATTCTAATCACGTTGTTAAAATTCTCTGAATGGTTAATGAAAGAGAGATGACAAGTTGAAATCATATAGTGTTTATTGTTAATCTTTCTGTGATTTCTACTACTTTGCAGTAATCTGGGATCCACAATTGGTATCAGAGCATACAGACTGGTTGATTCAAAAGGTTTCTGGTAAGTTTCTGTCGACTTTTCCGGATTGTCTATTGTTCCCGGTAAGCCACAAGTATCCGGTATATTATCCGGATAGCCAATCTATCCGGTAACATACTCGGAGTGTCTATTGTTCCCGGATACTCTCTGTTCGGAAACTCCAGCTTCCTGACACCCCATCCGGTAAGTTATTTCATTCGGTAACTTTATTTTATTCGGGATCTTATATTTTCTGGTTTCTTTTGTTTTATCATGTAACCTTGTGTTATCCGGTAAACTTATTTTATCCGGTTACTTCATTTGTTCGGACACTTCACAAACCCGGATACGGTCACTCCCAGATCCAGACACTTCCTTTATCCAGACTCCTATCCGGTAAGTTTTGTTTGGTTAATTTCTTACCAGTTTACTTTAAGTTACTCTTAGAACCTGCGTTAGGACTGTCACTCGTAGTGCCTTGCGTTAGGATTTCACTTTGAATCAACCCTACCGTCTGACGATCACTTTAGTGCACACTTCACGATGTCTCGCGACGCGTTAGCAATCGGTACCGACGCCAAGCCTCCGACTCTCTATCGAGGCGAATACAGTCAATGGCAAGACAGATTCATCATATTTATCGAAGCTAAAGATAACTTCGAATACATCTGGCAAGCTCTCACTGAAGGCCCACAAGAAACTCCAATGACTACTGTACCAGCTCAAGCAGAAGGTGCTGCAGCTTGACCTACGGCCAAGACTTACATCCAGATGTCCGACGAGGAGAAATGCAGATTTGATGGTGAAAAGCATGCCAAGAGATATCTAATCCAGAGTCTATCGAACGAGATTTACACGGCCATTGACAGCTACAAGGACACTTCCAAAGGCATGCGGGACCAAGTTGAGAAGATGATGAGCGAGAGTAAAGTAGGAAACCAACTGAAGGTCAACAGCTGCATCACCAAATTTGCCGGTTTCAAGCAGCGCAAGGGCGAATCAATTACTCAGACATATGAACGATTCTGTCTTCTTCTGAACAAGATCCACAAGAAAAAGATCACTCGATCTAACATAGAGCATGCCCTCAAGTTCCTAAACAATCTCCTGCCAGAATGGAAAGTGTTCGCTTCTCACATCAAACACAACAATCTGATTGAGAATGTTCCAATCCATGAACTCTACGAGATGCTCATGCAAGACGAGGATGAAGTCATGGAGATAATGAGTACTCAAAAATCATCTTCCAAGTTACATGTCGATTCCCTCGCTCTTGTATCCTCAAAAATCGGCAAGTCATCCAACCGTCACTCCAAGAGAACCCAAGAGTCTAGTGAATCTGAACCAGAGTTTGAAGAAACAGAAGAAAGCGACTCTGACCCTGAGCTGACTCAAATAAAGAAATCTATGGCCCTCATCACCAAGTCATTTAAGAGAAACAAGTTCTTCAGTAAACCTTCTTCTAATAATCAGCGCTACTCCACTACTCCCAATAAGCGCCATGATTATAAGGAGAAATATGAAGGAAAGAAAAAGTCTGATGAGCACAAGCAATCTGATCACAAGGAGAAGAATGAGAAGAACGATCGAAAGCCTGAGTCAAAGAAGAAGGACAAGCCTGTCACGTGCTATAACTGTAGAAAATTAGGCCACTTTGCCAAGGACTGCAGAAAGCCCGTTGTACGTAGCGTAGAATACTACAAGGCGAAACTACTGTTAACAGAACAGAAACCTGCAGGAAAGGCACTGTTAGTCGAAGACGACCACTGGCTAAATCGTTTCGATAGTGAAAACGATTATGAAGATGGTGATGCTTTCATGGGCAACCACTCTCTTCCGTCAGAAAAATCAAATCTTTATCAGGTATGTGCCCCTATCTATCAAAACTTAGTCGATCAGATGCAACCACTTGTTCAAAGAATAGACTCCTATAAGGCCTCCACTAATGAACAACTGCTTGAAATTAACTCTTTAAAAGAAAAGCTAGATGTTCAAAAACGCATCACTGAAAAATATAAGTCCGACAATGCGAATCTGAAAGAAAAGTGTGCAAATCTTTCCATTGCACCAAAAGATCTTAGGGCTAAGATATCTGAATTAAATTCAAAGCTTGATTAGTATGAGGATGAGAAAGCAGAGATTATTTATCAATTCCTCTCTTCAAGTTCAACACAAAGAGTTTGTTTCTAAAATTACTGATCTTGAAACTAAACTTCACAAAAGAGGTGAAACTGATCAGACAATTCATATGAACAAACCTAAGGAATTCACGTATTTTAACAAGGAATGAGGAATTGGGTACGATAACCCACAGTACTTGAAAAAGATTTTGACAATGAGACCTACTCTTTACGAATTTAACTTTCTTGGTCTCGACAAAAAGTTTCCCGAATACAAAATCAAATGGACTGGACCTCTCGAAGAAAAGGAAGAGGAAACTGAGGAATACAAACGCGCACACACCACTAAAATGCAATTACCTTTTGCGTATGAACCTCTTAACTATTCCTACAAGAAAAACAAATCCAAGTACATTTTGAATGACTACTTTGACGGCTATAAGGTTGCAAAGGCCAAGGATCTCTCTAAAAAGGATGAGGCCCCAGCACCTGAACCCAAAACTGAGACGGACGAGTTTAAACTCAATGTTCCTCCTTTTATTTTGGAATAAAAAATAGTTGAGTTAGAGGAGACACTCGAAAAGGAAAGGACTAATTTTCAAAAGGAAAAGCAAGAGCTTGTAACTGAACTTGAGAAATTCAAATCCTCCAAAACCGAATCTGTGTCGGGCGAGGAAAAGGAAATCCTTCAAGAAGAAATCAATCGGCTCATATCAAAGCCGTCTGCTTTGGCAATAGAAGTGATGCAAGAGCAAGTGAGTAAGTTTCAACTCCAAGAGAAACTTGCCCTACTCCAAAACGAAAAGATGATTTCACCCGAACCTTCCTCGGACTCCTCTGATACATCTTCGTGTAAAGCTTTTATTGGCAAAACTTCATCGCGAAAAGGAAAAGAGTCTCAAGCTGGCTGTGGTCAAAAGAATCTTAACTCTGAATTTTAAAAAGCTTTCATAACAGATTCTTCCAAAAACACAGACTCAAAGTGTTCCTCACCTCCCTTAACCAATCCTGGTGCATCTGTGCCTGATATAGATTTTTCAGCATATATGAATTCCGATGAAAGTTCAGATGAAGAGTTTCCTAAGTTTGAATTCGACAAACCTCTTCCGAATCACACTGACTTTCTTTCTAAGGCAGTAAATCGTCCGGTCAAATTTCTTAAAGGCGATAGTTCTTCAAAACTCAAGACCCCGACTGTGAACAAAGTTACTAAAACCGATTCTCTTTCTCAAAACCGTTCACAGCCGCGGCAAAAGACCGGTCGATAAAATGATAGAAATCCTTCCTACTCAAACTCTGCTGACCATGCCGTTAATAATTTTTCAGATAAAAATGGCCGGGCAAAACAAGACGAACCAAAGTGGGTAGCTAACGGATCTAACAAGAGCAAGTCGGAGTCAAAGTCATTTAATTCTGCTTTCAATTCTAGGAAAAACGTTAATGATTGTGGTTTTCATAATTTGAATAATTCTGTTGAACAAAGTATTAAGTTTCCGTTAAGACTTTATTCTATACAACAATTGCTTCAAATATCCCATGATTATTTCTGTTGTTCTAACTATGGATTGAATGACTTTGATGATAATCGTTATGTATCTGATTGGTTTAGTTCTTATCATGTTTTTAATTCAAAACCTAAGCGTAAATCTCGTAAGCCCAAAAGGAAGCCCAATTCAAAATGGGTTACCCAGTCAAGTGTTAAACCAAACCCTCAAGGACCCATTTTCAAATGGGTAGCTAAAAATCTGTAATCTCATTTTTGCATGACGGTCATGTGTGGTACTTAGACTCAAGATGCTCCAAGCACATGACCGGAAGGAGGGAGTTGCTCACGAACTTCACAGGGAAATACTGTGGAGACGTGAGGTTTGGCAACGATGACAAAGCGCCGATTATGGGCTATGGCGATATAGTTAAAGATAAGATCACAATCAAGATGGTGTCATATGTCGCGGGATTGGGACACAACCTGTTCAGCATCGGACAGTTCTGCAACAAAGATCTCGAGGTCAACTTCAAAGCTAAAAGGTGTAGCATCCGCACTGAAGACGGATAGGAGTTACTTGTTGGAACTCGGAAGACTAACCTCTACACCATCGACCTCTCCGCCCTAAAGACCGATGATTCAGTCTGCCTCATGTCGAAAGCCAACTCTCAACAAGCGTGGATCTGGCATCGACGACTCTCGCACCTCAACTTCAAGAATATCAACAAATTGGTGCTAGGCGGACACGTTGTTTGGGTAAAATTTCACTAGTCTCGACCACGACCAAAACAGAGAAAACATTTATTACATTTTTCCATAATAAGACAAAATCATAGACCCTTTATCTTCTGACCAAAGTTGAAATCGAAAGTTACTCACGACACTCGACTGTCGTAAGGAACCTTACGACCTCGACTGACTAACATGAGATATTACTATTACTTTTTCACTGTTTAATGCAGGGTCAATGTCATTGATGACCAACGGCTATAACCGACGAAGGCCATTAAACAACACTAAACTCAGCGTCAGTTACGACCGTTATTTGAAGCTTTTAAGGAATCATTTATATCGCTCGAAGACTATAAATATAGGGGTTCAATCACCATTTCAGACATCTTGGCATAATTGAACTCTCAATAACACTCGAAGCAAAGAATTCTCTCTCAAAAGATCGCTCACGACGCACGACTTATACACACGACGCACCAGTTTTTATATTCGATACACTTGTTACGTTACATTTAAAGTCTTTCTTTCATTCGTATTGTTATCATTGTACTCTCGACACCCGAAACATAAGGATATTGCCCCTGTTTGGCGACCATAGTGCAGCGACGACCTCCACAGTCGTCCGCGGGTTTTTTTCCTCGTTGAGGTTTTTCCCGCGTCACCAAAATCTTTCGTCTCTTTTACATTTTCTGTCTTCGTCGCATTGTTTTCTCGGACAATTTCTATCTTTAGTTGTTAAGCTCCACAATCAACCTTAAGTTATCCTTCTGGACGATTTTTGGCATTAACAGTTTGGCGCCCACCGTGGGGCCCCATCTAGAGAAAATCTTCGACAAACGTGCGTCTTACTAACGTTTTCTTGGAGTTTCCTCTATTTTCCTTTTCAGGAAAATGGCAGGTGATGGAAACCAAGAGCAGATCCATGGGGAGCTTGAGAGTGCACAGGATGCTCTTGGGACAGTCGACGACTATCGCCTGGAAGAAATCGTCCTGGACCAGAGCAAGCCTGACCAGAAAGTCTTTATAGGATCGCACCTCGATCCCTGCCTTAAAGACAAACTAATATCTTTCTTGCAGGAACATGCCGATTGTTTTTCCTGGTCGAACGAGGACGTGGTCGGCATAGACCCTGGCGTTATTTCCCATAAGCTCAATGTCGACCCGTCATTTTAACCTATCAAACAAAAGCGACGGAAATTTGCTCCTGAAAGGAGTAAGGTGATAAATGACGAGGTCGACAACCTCCTCAATACAAGGAAAATTCGAGAATTAAAGTACCTCGACTGGCTTGCGAATGTCGTGGTCGTTCAGACGAAAAATGGCAAGTGGAGGGTTTGTATCGATTTTACAGATCTCAACAAAGCTTCTCCAAAAGACCCTTTTCCATTGCCACATATCGATGCCATGGTCGACACGACAACAGGACATGAACTATTCACGTTCATGGATGCTTATTCTGGATATAATCAGATCCTGATGCACGTCGAGGACCAGGAGAAAACTGCAGACAGACCGAGGTATTTACTGTTATAAGGTTATGCCTTTTGGACAAAAAAATGCAGGTTCTACCTACCAGCATCTAGTGAATAAGATGTTCAATGATCATCTTGGCGACACAATGGAAGTTTATATCGACGACATGCTCGTCAAGGCAAAACAGGCAGTCGACTACATCGAGCATTTGAGGCAGTCGTTCAACATCCTTCGGAAGTATAGCATGAAGCTCAACCCGACGAAGTGTTCCTTTGGTGTCAGTGCTGGGAAATTCATGGGCTACATGGTCACTCGTCGAAGAATCGAGGCTAATCCCGACCAGATCAAAGCTATTATCGAGATCAAATCTCCTAGAAATTTCAAAGAGGTCCAAAAGCTCACTGGTCGAGTGGCAGCTCTGAACAGGTTTATCTCTCGATCCTCAAATAGATGTCATTTAATTTACAATGTCCTCAGGAAAAATAAAGGCTTCGATTGGACCGACGATCATGAGCAAGCACTGCAAAAACTGAAAGAATACATGACGTCACCGCCTTTGCTGTCGAAGCCTCAAGATCATGAGGTCTTGCAGCTATATTTAGTTTTTAGTCCAAATGCAGTAAGTGTCGTCCTTACACGAGAAGATGAAAAGCAGCAACTGCCGATCTACTATGTAAGTAAATCTCTCTTGGACGCCGAAACCAGGTATTCCTCAATGGAAAAGTTGTTTTTTCACTAGTAACAGCCGCAAAGAAATTGCGACATTATTTTGAATCACATCCTATTACTGTCGTGACTAACTTTCCTCTTAAGTCTGTTTTGAGGAAACCTGAGTTGATAGGTCGATTAGCTAAGTGGAGCATATATCTCAGTGGTTACGACATCGATTTCAAGCCCAGGACTGCAATTAAATCGCAAGCATTGGCAGATTTCATCGCCGACTTTAGTCCTGAGTTGGAAAAAGAAGCAGAGCTCGAAGTGTCTATTGTGGCGACTCACGACGACGTACCCTGGACTTTACATGTCGACCGATCGTCCAACGTTTGAGGTTCAGGACTAGGCGTCGTCTTAAAGTCGCCACAGGGGGGAAAGATGGTGTATTCCGTTCGAGGCGATTTCAAAACCACCAACAACGAAGCTGAGTACGAAGCCTTTATCGTGGGAATGAATATGGCACACGACTCGGGGGCAACCACGCTACATGTCATAAGTGATTCTCTTCTGGTCGTGAACCAGATGAATGGAGAATTCACGACCAAATATTCAAAGATGACAGCGTACCTAAAGGTAGCGAAAGAAAAACTAGAAAAATTCAAATCATTTTCTATTGAACAGATTCCAAGGGATCAGAATATTCAAGCCGACTCTCTAGCAAACCTTGGATCTGCTCTAGTCGAACCAATATTCGACAGTATTCCTATGATCCACCTAGCGACATCGTCCATCGAAATGACGATGTCGTCCAGATCGAAGTCCAAGAAGATGATTGGTCGTGCGACATCAGAAATTTCCTTATGCATGACCAACTTCCAGAAGACAAGATGGAACCCCGGAAAATCAGGTTTAAGGCATCTAGGTATGTCATGATCAGAGATAGGCTCTATCGACGATCATCGACATGCTTAAACCTAAGATGCGTCACCAGCAAAAGCCAAGTTCAGAAGATCCTTCAAGAAATGCACGATGGGGAGTGTGGCAACCACTCAGGAGGCCGCAGTTTGGCTAATCGTATCTCTCGACAGGGCTACTTTTTGCCAACACTGCGACAAGACGCCGTCAGGTATGTCCAGAACTATGATCCTTGTCAGCGACATTTAGGTAAGTCCCACAAACCGTCTGAACATTTCCACCCGACATTGATCCCATGGCCCTTCATGAGATGGGAGATGGACATTGTCGGCAAGCTGCCACCTGCCCCAGGGCAAAAGGTATTTCTCCTCGTACTTACAGATTACTTTTCTAAATGGATAGAAGCAGCTGCTGTTTGGGCAAAAAAATCACGTTGTACGACCACGACCAGAGCAGGTAAGACGCATGTTATAATCCAAATCTTGTATTAAGATAAGGTCTCGACAAGAACCAAGAAAACATCCGTCGTCTCCCGTAAAAGGTAAGTCGTACGTCTCCCATGACGCTCGACCATAGCATCGCCTGTCCCGTACGACCGTCGCATAGAACCATGCGACCTCGACCAAACTAACGTTAACCTTGACTGTTACGTTTATTAAGTATTCAATGCATGAGTCAAAGCCATTAACAGCAAGCAGCCGTAACGGACGAAGAGCATTATGGATAATCACTCCGGCTACCATTTCCAGCCGTTGTAGCCGTTGATCAAATCATTAATGAAGCTAATTAATGACGCGATGACTATAAAAGACAAGCTAAAGCCTCATTTCAAAGGACATCAGTTAAACATCCAATATACATCAGCAAACAGCAGAGAAAATCATCCAAACTCATAGCAAAGAACATTCAAACTCTGGAAATTAAGTATTGAAAACCAGAACCTTACAGCAAACTCAAGAACACTCGAAGGAAAGCTCAAGTATCGCTCTCGACGCACGACAAACCGCCCTTGACCTGAAGTTCACACTTTGTATTCATACACGACAAACACCTGTTTTTACATTCAAACACTTGTACTTTACATTTCGAAGTATTTCCTTCATTTGTATTGTAATCATCGTACGACCGACGCCACAACCAAGGACGTCGCCCCTGATTGGCGACCATAGTGCAGCGACGACACCCCCTGTCGTCCGCAGGTTTTTTCCTCGTTTGAGGTTTTTCCTGCGTCATCAAATCCCTTGTCTTGTTTATTTTTTTCCCTCGTCGCACGTCTCGTCGAAAGATCCTTTCTTTAGTTGATTAAATCCACATTGACTTTAGGTTGTCCCTTTGGTGCGATTTTTGGCATTAACAGTTTGGCGCCATCCGTGGGACTACATCTAGAGAAAATCCTCGACGAAGGTGCACCCTACTAACAGTTTCTTGGAGTTTTTTCTGCTCTCTATTACAGGAACAATGGCAGCCTCTCGAAATCTGCAGCAAGCTGTTGCTAAGATGTATCAGGAGCTCGAAGTCGCCAGGAATCAGCTCAATGCAATGGCAGAGCAGAATCGCAGAGCAGCTGAGGAGATCGCGCGGTTAAGAAATCCTCTTGGGCTTCAAAATGGTCCTAGGCCGTTCGTGCAGAACCCAATTCCAAGATCGTTCGACCAGAATGGCCCCAGACCATTTGTCCCGAATCCAGGTTCATTCGCGCAGAATCAGCATCCAGGCCCATTCATGCAGAATCAACAGCCAGGGCCGTTCAACCCAAATCCTCAGTTTGGGACAGTTCCTCCTCAGCACATAAGGCCACCACCCGTGAATAATGGGTCTCAGCCATTACAAGGGTCGCAGCCTTTTCAGCAGGGGTCGCAACCATTTTAGCAGCCATTTCATAATGGACCTCAAGGTGGATCGCAACCTTTCCAGCAAGGATCGCAACCGTTTCAGAATGGACCGCAGCAATTCCACTATGGGTCGCAGCCATATTTCGTCTCGTTCAACGGGGATACCAATGGTTCATCACATGGTAATGGCACTAGTCCAGGGACCAATCCCTCGACAGGGGCAAATCCTGATCTTAACGATCCCGTCGCCCAGCGTTTGAAGATGTTAGAATACCAAAATGAGCGCGTCCTATCCTTGCTCGCCAGGTTGCCTGGGGCAGCCGTGCCTGTCGACGTCGAGCCTCGCTTGGGGTATCAGGCGTCACCCTTCATCGACGAGATTGCCACCGTCGAGGTCCCAAAGAAGTATAACATTCCTGCCTTCACTCTCAAATATTCTGGTGTGACTGATCCGACTGAGCACGTCGCGCAGTACAAGCAGCTCATGTGGACGATCTCGATCCCATTTATGTACCAGGAAGTATGCATGTGTAAGAGTTTCAGAGAAACTCTCTCTGGTCCAGCTCTCCAATGGTTAATCAATCTCAAACCCAAGTCCATCGGGTCGTTTGCTGAGTTGGTTAACCAGTTCTCCCAGCAATTCGCCAGCAGTCGTAAGATGGAGAAGCAGACCAACGACCTATATTACATCGTGCAGAAATCTAATGAGTCTATTCGAAGTTATTTCAACAGATTCAATGCTGAAATGATCAGCATCCGCAATTGCGACGTCAAAACCGCGACCGAAGCCTATAAGCGTGGTCTGGACGATAGTTCGGGTCTATACACCGACCTGACCAAATATCCCCCGGAGAATTTCGAAGACGTCCGAGCTCGAAACTTAGCATATATGAGGGTCGAAGACGATGCAGCCTTTCTTCGCAAACACACTAACGACAAGAAGTCGTTAAGCGTCAGAAAGCCAGAGTTCAAGCCAAAGGTTGTTTCCAAAATAGAGCCAGCGTGCCAAATTTCAAATGTTCGTTTCAAGAAGAAAGCAGAGGCCAAGACCGCGACTAAGTTCACTCAGTACCCCAAGATATCATCTTACGGATTCAAAGGATCTGCTAAGGAATTAGTCGAAGCTCTGAAAGGTTCCCAAGCGACCATTCGATGGCCAAAGAAGTCTGACCTGGATGATGCTAAGAAAGACAAATCAAAGTGGTGCGACTTCCATGCCGATCATGGTCATGCGACAGACGACTGTATCACATTGAAGAAGGAATTAGCATATCATTTCCCGAAAGGAAATCTCAAGGACATCATCGACGATGTCGCTGTTCCAGCTAATGGCCATCGACCGTCGACTCCCGAGCATGCAAAAGTTATCAATTGAAATTCCCTACGCCATGGGGAATCCAGGAGTCGCTCGTGAGTGCTACAAAGTCTACCTTGAAGCCGCGAGAATAAACTGAAGTCGCAAGATCAAGCTCTCGACAGGTTCGTTCTTCTATCCCTAAATTAATATATTTTCCACAGGGATAAATCTACTATGGTGCCTCGTCGCACGACAACATAGTCGACCGCAGAACAATATTTCTCCGTGTCATTCTGTCATTTAATACCTACCTTTTCCTCCCAAAAAGGATACGGTAATAAATGACAGGGGGCAAATAGAGAGAGTCTGAAATGGTACGTTCTCTAGCTCTTTCTAGCTCTTTCTCATACGATTTTTTCTCACAAAACGCTTACCGACTTAAGCATCGGAGGGTCGTTGGTGAGCCAACGACCAACCCCCGACATCGTTTTATCGCAGAATCGCACGACAGATTATCGCAGAATCGCACGACAGTAATCATTAAGTCTACTATATGACTTTAATATCGCAAGGTCGAACGACATAAACGATCAGGTCTCTAACTTGATCATTTCTCCACAGGGGCATACGATACAAACTCATTGTACGATCTGGTCGTACGATCGCAGAGTCTAAACGACTTTACCCCTAAGTTTCTTAACTTTCATACCCTGAATGGATGCTTTAATCACGTGTTCACATATTTGTTTTACTCATCGTATTACAATGTATGCCTCGGTCGCATGATTTCCTATGTGTTCAAATTCATAATTAAACATGGTTTGGATAAAGCATAAAGTTCAAACAAAAGTTGCGTTCATTATATAAGTCATCGAGTACATAATCGACCACTAACGGTCGAGCAGCACGAACAAACAAATACATTTGTTCTAAGGTTGTGAAGGAGCATCGATCACAACCTTGTCCGATACCTCATCCCGAAAACCCTCGTTAGCCACCTCCTGCTCAACCTCCTTCTCGTCATCCAAGTCGAGATATCTCTCGGTCCCGACTCTCTCATAAAAGAGACGTAGCTCATCTTACGCTAAAGCCAAAGGATCCTTGCCCTGCAAGTGACATCGCATAACTGCCACACGCGCAGTAAGTCGAGCATAAGAAAAGAAAGACTTATTTTCGTCCTTCAACTCATCAAACTCTTTCTTCAAATTTATCACCTTAGCCTTGATTCCCTCGACTTCCTTCCTCTTCGCGGTCATGGATTCCTTCATCCCCTCCAGCTCCTCTCTCTGGCCGCACATCAAAGTCAGGGACTCCTTCAAACCCGAGTTTATCTCGTCTCTTGTATGACTGAGGGCATCTAATTCATCCAGAGCGTGGTCAAGGCGCACCGACATCGCTTCTTCATGCTCCAAAGCAGCTTTCTCTTTAGCTAACGCTGCATCTTCATCTTTGGTAACAGAAGCCATTGAAACCTCTATATTCGTCGTTTCGGCCTGCAATGCCAGGGAAGCTTGGAACGCCTGAAGAATCATAATATGAGCGGTGTTAGTAAACAACGACAACGACAACGAAAACGACAAACAACAAGTCTTGAAAGAAAGACTTACCAAGAATAAGAGTCCAGCTATATGGAACTCTTTCTTCTCGAAAGAAAACCCGTCAAAACGCTCCCTGAAAGACGGAAGCAAATATTTTTCCAAATGGGTAAACAACTTCGTCTCGCCTAAGACATTATCGTCCAGAAAACCCGACGGCAACGTAAAGTTGACCGTCGTTTCCCCCACAGGTCCCTTCTGAGCGCCTTTGCCCCTGTCGCCGATGAAGGGCCGGATAGGACGACGAGAGACATCGTCGCCAGTTGCGCAGTATCCACAGATTCTGCGCCGGTCGTGTCAAACGCAACCAACGCCTTCGCCTTCCTGGACAAGGCAACCCTCGATGGGTTACCCGTCTTCAAAGACGGTTCCCTCAGAACGGACACCTTTGTCCTCTTTAAGAGGCCCGACCCGGCTGTCGGGACCTCTTTTCTCTTCAGGACTCCCGACCCAGTCGTCGAAACGTCTTTCTCCCTCGCCTCGCGAGCTACTTCGACTTGGGCCATCTTCCTAGCAACAGAAGACGTCGCCTGTGCTTGAGATTCACCTGTACGGTAAAAGAAAGAAATTAGACGATTCAGAACAGAGAAAGACCAGGTCAAGCGTAAAGAAGAAAAAAGGATACTTACCAATTATCTCTACCTCTAGTTCTTCGCTCTTCTCTTCCTCCTCAGTCTTCTCAGAGTCCTCCTCTTCTTCTTTCTCCTCTCGACCCATCCTCATTCTGTCGCTCATGAATACGGTGTCATCATCCTCGTCTATCAAATGACGCGTGACATATGAACGGTCTTCAGTACTAAATTCCAAGAACTTTTCGATCTTAGCCCGAGAAGCATCATTGGGCTTTACCTTATCGAAATCAATATCTACGCATAAAAAAGAAGACCAGTCGAAGAAACAATCGAGCAACGGAATAACATGAAAAACGTATAATCAAAGGCTCACCCGTCATATTCCAACCCTCCCTGATCCAGTCACTATCAGTGTCCAGCGTCGATGTCCGTACGAATACATACCTCTTCTTCCATCCACGGTCGTTGACCGCAGTATTTAAAATCAGGGTACGATCACCCTTGCACCTTGAAAACAAACTATAGCGACGGTACCGGTCATTCTTGACCTTATACGCCGTCAGAAGAACCCTCACATTCATCGGTGGATTCCAGTTGGAGGTAAGTCATTCGATGATCAAGATAACTCGCCAGAACTGGGGCATCAGTTGCCCCGGCTAAAGATCAAATTCACACAGGAACTCTTTGACTAAAGGCGAATATGGCCAGTGAAAGCCTATCTTGAACGGGTATTCGTATATAACAATGTACCCCTCGGGGCACATTTCCGGTTGAACCTTGCCAACCTTGCTTACGGTAATCCCCATAGGAATCCTCGCTAGACTTCTAAAGTCGTCGAGATCTTCTTCGTTTTTAATGGTTCTTCTAGGCTCTGTCGACGTTGGCAGCCCCGTTAAATTGATTTGCACTTCTGAGAGGCCCCAGATACCCTAGTTTTTTATAGGCTTTCTAGCAATAGACTTGCGACATATACGAAAACTGGAGGGTCGTATCTTATATGATCTCAGAAAAACTTAAATTAGGTCAAAGATCCTTGCAAGTTCTAATCGAACGAAAATCGCCAAGAAAAGATCCATCGTAATCTTTATTTATGCAGTCGATCATGTCAGGTCGAGCCCGTTGATGATCTCCGCGCATCCCCGTCCTTTCGTATGACAACAGGGATCGTCGACACCTGTCCTCGACAGCTGGTAAGCATCATCGTACGTCAGCATGACGTCACGACCTCGTTCCCTTTTCAACTTCTCGTTCAGTTAGAAACGGAACAGCCTAGTTCCAAGGTAACTAAGGTAATTTCCATCACTTGTCATATTTTTTCGACTGACAAAATTTAAAACTCGGATTTGCTATCCTTCTTTCAAATTTTAGGGGCAAACTGTTTCGGCAAAAAAATCACGTCGTACGGCCACGACCAGAGCAGGTAAGACGCACGTTATAATCCAAATCTTATATTAAGATAAGGTCTCGACAAGAACCCAGAAAACATCCGCCGTCTCCCGTAAAAGGTAAGTCATACGTCTCCCATGACGCTCGACCATAGCATCGCCTGTCCCGTACGACCGTCGCATAGAACCATGCGACCTCGACCAAACTAACGTTAACCTTGACTGTTATGTTTGTTAAGTATTTAATGCAGGAGTCAAAGCCATTAACAGCAAGCAGCCGTAACGGACGAAGAGCATTATGGATAATCACTCCGGCGACCGTTTCCAGCCATTGTAGCCGTTGATCAAATCATTAATGAAGCTAATTAATGACGCGATGACTATAAAAGAAAAGCTAAAGCCTCATTTCAAAGGACATCAGTTAAACATCCAATATACATCAGCAAACAGCAGAGAAAATCATCCAAACTCATAGCAAAGAACATTCAAACTCTGGAAATCAAGTATTGAAAGCCAGAACCTTACAGCGAACTCAAGAACACTCGAAAGAAAGCTCAAGTATCGCTCTCGACGCACGACAAACCGCCCTCGACCAGAAGTTCACACTTTGTATTCACACACGACAAACACCTGTTTTTACATTCAAACACTTGTACTTTACATTTCGAAGTATTTCCTTCATTTGTATTGTAATCATCGTACGACCGACGCCAGTACCAAGGATCTCGCCTCTGATTGGCCACCATTGTGCAGCGACGACAACCCCTGTCGTCCGCAGGTTTTTTCCTCGTTTGAGGTTTTTCCTGCGTCATCAAATCCCTTGTCTTGTTTATTTTTTCCCTCGTCGCACGTCTCGTCGAAAGATCCTTTCTTTAGTTGATTAAGTCCACATTGACCTTAAGTTGTAAATTTCCTTAATGCCAAAAATCTCACCAAAGGGACAACTTAAGGTCGATGTGGACTTGAACAACTAAAGGAAGAATCTTTCGACGAGACGTGCGACGAGGATAAAAATAAAGGAAACAAGAGATTTGATGACGCAGGGAAAACCTCAAACGAGGAAAAAACCTGCGGACGACAGTGGGTGTCGTCGCTATACTATGCTCGCCAATCAGGGGCGATGTCCTTGGTACTGGCGTCGGTCGTACAATGATTACAATACAAATGAAGGAAAAGCTTCGAAATGTAAAGTACAAGTGTTTGTTGTGTGAATATAAAGTGTAAATAACTGTTGGTCGAGGGCTGTTGTCGTGCGTCGAGAGCGATACTTGAGCTTTCCTTCGAGTTTTCTTGAGTTCGCTGTAAGGTTCTGGCTTTTAGTATTTGATCTCCAGCGTTTGAATGTTCTTTGCTATGAGTTTGGACGATTTTCTCTGCTGTTTGGTGATATTCACTGATGATCGCTATGTGTATTGGATGTTCAACTGATGTGCCCTTGGAATGAGGCTTTAGCTTGGCTTTTATAGTCTTCGTGCCATTAATTAGCTCCTTGAATGCTTTGATTAACGGCTACAACGGTCGGAAATGGTTGCCGGAGTGATTATCCATAATGTTCTTCGTCCGTTACGACTACTTGCTGTTAATGGCTTTGACTCCTGCATTAAATACTTCACAAACGTAACAGACAAGGTTAACGTTAGCTTTGGTCGTAGGTGCAATGATCTTACGCGATGGTCGTACGGGACGGGCGATGCTATGGTCGGGCGTCATGGGAGACGTACGACTTACCTTTTACGGGAGACGACGGATGTTTTCTGGGTTCTTGTCGAGACCTTATCTTAATACAAGACTTGGATTATAACGTGTGTCTTACCTGTTTTGGTCGTGGTTGTACGACGTGATTTTTTGCCCAAACAGTTTGCCCCCCAAATTTGAAAATTGAATGTCAAATTTAAGTTTTAAATTTTGCTTGTCGAATACTTGTGACCTGGGTTGAGGGACTTACCTGGTTGTCGTGGAACTAGACTAGTCCGCTTCTAATTGAACGATAAGTCGAAAGAGGAACGAGGTCGTGGCGTCATGATGACATACGATGATGCTTACTAGCTGTCGAGGACAGGTGTCGAAGATCCGGGCGGGCATGCGAGAGGATGGGGATGCATGGCGATCATCCAGGGATTTGATTTGATGCATTCGTTTGTATAAATAAAAATCACGACGGATCTCTTCTTGCTATACTTTGAAGTGTTTATTTGAGAAGAGATTCCGCCTTGATTCCTTTCCATTCTTCGTTCGAACTTTACTCGAATCGCTGCAAATCTTCAACCCGCATTTGAGAGCATTTATATAAGACCTTGTTCTGTCCTCTGATTCACAATGTCGACGGAGCCTGCTAGTCTTATCATGAATCACGTAGACTTAGATGCTTTTAGGAGTTTAGCAAATATTCCTGCAAATGTAGAGTTGCGGTGCCCGGGGATTGTTCGTTCTAAGGATTGCCCTGAGGGATATCTCGTTTTGTACGAGTATCCTTTTAAGATAGGGTTTCAATGGCCGTTTTCTGGTTTAGCCAAGTCATTCATGCAGGATTTCGATGTGTCGCCGGGACAATTGATGCCCCAACTTTAGCGAGTTTTACTGGTTATTGAGCTAGCGTCCGCGAAATGGGAGTTTCCTATGATCATGAATGATTTCTTGGCGGCGTATCAAGTTAAAAAGGATAAGAACTGGCGTTATAGTCCTTATTCTAAGTTCAGGGGTGATCGTGCCTTGGTTTTGGGAACTGGCGTCAATGATCGTGGGTGGAAATCGAGGTATGTATTTGTTCTTACCGAGTCATTGGATTCCAGCAGCAATTGGATGCGGTCAGACTGGAATAAGACATGTATGCTTCGTTTGTTTCTGAATTTTATTTATTTTATGACCTCTACTTATCACTTTCCTCTTGTCGCCTTCAGAGATTCAGCTTGTCGAAGTGAAACCGACAATGGATTCCCAGGCTAAGATCAACAAGTTCTTGAGTCTTAGCGTTGATGACCGGTCTTTCGTTTCGTGGCAATCGGCGGTCGAGGACGAGGATGGGGACGTGATAGAAGAAAGAGATGAGGACGTACAGGAAGAGGCGACTGGTAAGTGTATCATAGTTTTTATTTTATTTTCGTTTACTCTATCTGTCTGACGCTTTATGTATTTCCTGATCAGTGCCGACCGAGAGGAAATCGTTCTCTAGGGCGAGAGGAAAGCAGGTTATGCGTGCCCTTCGGGGTGAAAATGTTTCGACAGCTGGGTCGAGCCAGAAGAGAACCAAGAGACAGTCCTGAGGGAACCGTCAAGTCAAGAAAACTCCGATCTTTCAATTCAATGAACAAAACAAGTCAAGAAAACTCCGATCTTTCGGACTCAAAACCCTCCTCATGTCTTGGCCACTTCCTGACTATACGACTCAAACCCCTCCTATCCGCTCCTCTGCAAAACTCCAATGCGCATAATTCGCCTCAGCATCTACCGCCATTCGATGGCCACCACCTCCAGCAACACATATTTTCAGGCAAGTGGTAATCGGAAGCCTCTCGTAATGACCAAGGGTAATGCCTTCAAGCACATCAAGGCGTTGACGGCCAGAATCCGAAACGGAGTAAAGCTCGCCAAAGACACTGTGGCCACTCGTCCAGTTTGAGGAGAAAGCGTACGCCATGGGGACCCCGGACAAGCAAAGGTGGAGGTCGTTTTAATTTTAACAAGTTCATACAGTAATATAAAGCATCAATGAAAACTTATTTTATGATAATCATGTTTTTTTCTATGACAATCAATATTATGAATTAATAAAGATGATATTATATCATTATTAAAGATAATTTTTGTGTTGTTTTTATAAAAATATCATTTTGATGTTTACATACCAAAATGGTGTTTTGTTGCTACAAAAATAGTTTTTATCTGTCTATCTGTCTGACGCTTTATGTATCATAGTTTTTATTTTATTTTCGTTTACTCTATCTGTCTGACGCTTTATGTATTTCCTGATCAGTGCCGACCGAGAGGAAATCGTTCTCTAGGGCGAGAGGAAAGCAGGTTATGCGTGCCCTTCGGGGTGAAAATGTTTCGACAGCTGGGTCGAGCCAGAAGAGAACCAAGAGGACAGTCCTGAGGGAACCGTCGTCGAGGGTTGATAACTCACCGGGAGTTGTTCTGCCTAAGAAGGCGAGGGCGTAATCTAGCCGTCCTGGCGTGATGAATGCGACACCAACAAGTTCTGCTCTTCCGGCGACGGTGACTAAACCGGTGTCTCAAGTGTCGATCCCAATGTCTACCGACAGGGGCGAGGGATCATCGGCCGAAGTTATGACGGTCAGATTTACATTGCCGTCTAACTTTATGGCGGATGGTGTCCTAGACGGGACGGCGTCGTTCCCTCGTCTGGGGAAGTATTTGCTCCCGTCTTTCGGGGAGCGTTTTCGTGGAGTTCCGGCCGGAGAGATTGGATCTTAAGTTGCCAATCTGGCGTTCACGGTGAGTGTCAATCTTTCATGACTTGTCTCATTCGTTTAGTCGTCTAATATTTTCTTGTGTTATTTTTTAGACGTTCCAGTCGTCTTTGGCATTGCACGCTGGGATGTCGAAAGTTGAAGGGTTAATGGCGTCTGCCCTTGAAAGAGAAGCTGCGGCGTTGGAGAGAGAGAAGGCAGCTTTAGATAGGGAGAGCATTGCTGTTGGTCCCGAAGGGCTATACAAGTTTATAGAAGGGGGGGGGGGGGTTGAATACAAACACACAGATTTTACTTTTCTAAATTGTTTATTGATAAATCATTAACAATTTACAGCTTGTTGCGGAAACAAGATTAAGGTTAAACCTAAATCTAAATAAGTTGGAACACTAAGTTTCTTGCACTAAGAAAGAGAAGGAAATTACTAATAATAACCTATCTCAAGATAAGAAGGATGAGCTTGTCCAGAATTAGCAAGTTACTTCAAAATGAAGTGAGTTCTTCTTCTTATATACTGCATGCATTTAATGCATTGCAGTTTATACTTTACACGTGGCAACAGCTGATTTGTTGCATGTCATTGACCTTTGTTGACAACCTTAGTAGCCGCATGTTGAACAGTGT
Organism: Saussurea involucrata; assembly: GCA_033807775.1. Taxonomy (NCBI): domain Eukaryota; kingdom Viridiplantae; phylum Streptophyta; class Magnoliopsida; order Asterales; family Asteraceae; genus Saussurea; species Saussurea involucrata. The sequence continues at coordinate 32,493,348 of CM066321.1, forward strand.
AGTATCAGAGTTGTTGGTTCCCGTTTTGCTTATTCAAGATTGTCAGATCTATTAGTTCGAATTTATGTTTGATGCGGAAGCGTATTTGAAGAACTAACAGATATGTTTGATAGATTTAGAACACAATATAAATAAACAGTGAACAGGAAATAATATCTCAAAGTTTACTGAATATATATATATATATATCAAGAACATATTTAAGAACAGTGAGTAAGCAAAGCTTTAAAACAGATATGACTCTTAAAGTGTTTAAGCTGTGTGTTCTTGTGATGTTTTTCTCTCTTGTTTTCTTGTTTTTATATTTCTTGATTCTCTATTAGGAAGAACTCAACATGAGTCTTCCTTTTATACTACTCAAAGGGGACCATAAAGCATGAGCTACTATTCAGAACGGACGTTATGAATAGTTGGAAGGATGGCATGAACAGTTGGATGTGCTGAATTGCATTTAATGCAGCAGACGTCTATTATGTACTAAGCCCTATTGAGTCCACTAAGATTTTGACACGTTGAAGTTGGACAGGGTACGTTGCCATGCAAGTTGATGAACAGGTCGAGGAACAGTAGAAAGATATTATAAATATCTTTTTAAGTCTTTGTTGAAGACCGCAGAGGCTCTGTGAAGTGTCACAGAGGTTCTGCGGTTTGGTCCTTAGAAGAGCAGTCTTCACCGGATTCTGACTCATTGGTCTTCTTTGCGCGTATGACAGAGCTTCTGTAGGACGCCTCTTTAGCTTCTGTAGCTTCTCGACCTTAATCTCTCGGTAAGTTCGGCAGAGCCTCTGTAAGAGGCTTTCTTCACTTAGCCTATTTTTCACTACTTCTAAATACTTCTATGATTAGGAAGATTGAAGCTAACAATCTCCCCCTAAGTAGTGAAAAATAAATAATTCAACTTGAGTTTAGTTAGGCTAAGTTAGATAAGACAGAGGTTAAACAATACCTTGAAAGTTCTTTCATTCAGAAATATGCCAGAGGTAATTTACATTTGAGTACAATGAAAGATAAACTTTTGACTTGGTTTGCAGAGATTTGAGGTTTGAGAATCATATTTTGGCATCTTTGAAATCGTTGTAGCTTCTGTTGTCTCTTCCGATTCTTCTGATCTCTTTGTAGAAACTGATGCAGAGTTCTCTTGCTCTGAACTTGTTCAGAGAACTAGTTGCGTACTTTTGACAATCCATGCACACAAATAGTTTGATTTCGCCTTGTGGGTTTTGAAATACTAACCCGAATCTTGGTTCTGTAATGATAGAGTTGGGCACGGCGTTGGGTGGGCAGCGATCTTCTGGTGGTCGTAAATTTAGATGTTTGAGACCAAGATCCTTTCCCAGTTGAAAATCTATTATACTGAAGATCAGAAGCTTTTCCCTCATTGCTTTTCTTAACACTTGATAGGCTCTGGTGTTTGCCTCTGTGTTGTAGTTGTCCTTTGTCCATTGCAGAAGGTCAGGTAGATCATAAGGATTGATATTTCTTAGGTCAGCATCAGCGAAGGTGGTTTCTGAATTGTCTTCTCTTCTGACTTTGTAAAGATTGTACCTGACCCTTTGATAGGTTCTTGTAAAGGAGAACCTGCAGAAGATTACCTTTTTGATCTTGTGGATTGAGAAGACATCTGCTTTGGTTCTTGGCTTTGTCCTTGTGAAGATGTTCTCAAATTCTTCTCTGATCTTTGAATCTGTCACATGATCTGTTGGATGATTGGTCTAAAAGGTTTGTTTATAGAGGTATTTGTATACCACTTCTTCCATCTCTTCATGTGTTGGACCAGGTTGTGGTACTTGTCTTCTGAGACTCTCCATCTTTTGAACAATTTCTGCAGCTCTGCCAGTTAGAGGAATGTCTGTCAGAGGCTTTAATCCATATGCCCAGTCTTATTCTTCAGGCTTTGGAGTTTGAAAGGCATCAAAAACGCTTTTCATCAATTTTTCTGTAGGCTTGGCCAATGATTTCTTTTTCTTGGGCTCTTCTATCAGTATTGCTTTGCCCTTGTCTTTGGCTTTTGGAGGTGCAGAACCTGTTTCTTCTGTAGGTTTGGAGGTTGGTGCTTCTGTTGGCTTGATGGTTGCCTCTGTAGGTTTTGACACTTGTGTTTTAGAGGACTTTTGTGGCGATGGTTCTGTTGGCTTGAGTTGCTCTGTAACCTCTGTTGGAGGTTCTTTGGTTACTTTTTCTGTGAGCTCTATTTCTGTTGATGAAGATTGGACATTGAATCTTCTTGCCATTTTGAAAGCTAATGTGAACCTGTGCCTTTCTTCTTCTCTCTGCGACATTCGATCAGACATTGTATTGTGCATCTTTCTCAGAATAGAAAAAGCAGAGGTCGTTGCTCTTTTTGGTTTGGTGGCAATCGACTTTCTTCTTGGCATGGTTTGGGGTTTTTCTGTTGATTTTGTTGAAGGACTCTTTTCCAAGTTGATTACCACAGGGGTGGTTGTTGCCTCTGTGGTATGCTGATCAGCTTCTGGAATATTGGTTTCTTCAGGAGTTGATTCCACATAGATGGGTGTTGTCTCTGTGGTTTGTTGATTTTGTTGTTGATCTTGGGTTTGTTCTGGAGGGGCTTAACTGATTGGTTCTGCTGCGATTGGTGGAGTTTGTATTCCTCTGGTCGTAGCTTTTTCCCTTATATTCTCCCCCTCAGGATTATCTGATGGACCAGGATGGTCATCATCAGAATCATCCTGACTTTTATCAGAAGTACCCTCTGCTCTGTAGGAAGCTTTGGGTTTCTTTGGTTGTTCTGCTCCTGCGGCCATCAACTTCGCACATACATCATCACAGAGGCCGAAAAGAGTTGCAAGCTCTGCTTCTGTGTTGAAGCGCATTCTGCCGACACTTTTTCTGAACTCTTTGACGTAGTTGGCATTTGCAGTAGTGAAGGAGACAATGACTTCAGTGACCTGGTTTATGACATTTCGGCCGAGCTCTGTTAGCTGTGCTCTGGTCATGTAGTCTTTTGGCCGCATTATTGTAGTGTTGCGCATTGCCTCTTCTTGAACATTTTGCAGAGCCTTCTGTAGTTCTACAGGTGTGATGCTCTGTGATTTGTTGGATTGCTTGTTCATTTGTTCAAGGAAATGTTTTACTGATTCCTTGAATGCAGAAGTTGCAGCTATTCCAAAATCTTTAGCACCAGAAGTGGCTGTAGTTGTGGCAGTTGTTTGAGCAGAAGATTTCATCTCTGTGATGGCTGTTTTCACCTCTGTGGACAGATTGTCCATTTTGGTGTTCAGATTCAGCATGGCCGTTGATGTTTTCTCTGCAAAAGATGTGAAAGAGCTTTGCAACTCTTTCAAGGTTTGGTTCACAGAGGTGACAAGGGTTTGGAACTCATCCCTTGATACTTGTGTCCCTGGTGTAACCTCTGGAGGAACACATTCGTCTCCAGAGTGAGTCTCTGCTCCTGGGACACCTTCGTTCACCCTTGTTTGTACGTTGGGGGTGGAAGGATTTCCATCTGATCTTCGAGTAGAAGCATCTAGTGCTTCAAACTCTACAGAAGTTCTGTGAACGATATTGTCTAGATCCACTTCAGAGGTGGGTACTAGATTATCCTTCTGTTGACTCGGAGACTTATCTAGAGTCTCTTCGTCGTTGTGCTCACTACTTCTCTCTGAAAGAAGGGTTGGCCCTATTTCGTGCGTGGCAGAGGAAACGAATTCCTCTGTAGGGTGTTCTAGTGTGATCTGGGGCGATTGATCACGAACTATAGGTGAGTCTCTTTGAGGATGTGAAATCCCAAATCTAGCAAGAAATCAAGAATGATGTAGAGAGAGAATCTAAAGAGAACTTGTCATCCATATATTGATCTCAAAAGTGTAAATGACAAATGATCAAGAGATTCCTAAAGGGATCTAGATTCTCTACTAACTAAGAACTAGACATGCCTATTTATACCCATAACATACAAGGTATAAAGGCACAGCTAACTAATACAGTACATTGACTTTACAGTAAATCTTGAATACAACAATGCTCTAACAATCTCCCCCTTTGGATTCAAGATTTAAAAAATATGACAGCAATCTTCAGCTCTTTGTAAAGTCAATCTTCTCCAACAGACACTCTATCAAACCATCTTCAAATAGCTTTATCTCCACTAGTTCACGGCGAACTATATGCTTTGACACTCTTTAAGAACTCAGCTTTAAAGAATCTTCAGACAAACATGAAAAGTCATTGTCTTTTTCTTTGAAAAGTCAACTTTCTTCAATACAATCTTCAACAGATTGTCTTCAAGTCTTGAACATGGATTTCATATCTTTATATAGAACCATCAATTCGGAAAAAGATAAATCAGAAACGATTAGAGTTTGGATCAGAAAGATGTGAAACCATCCACATTGTTGAACTTTTAGGTGTAAGCGCATTCCGAGAACCACTCAGAACTAAGATAACCAAATTCAGCAACATTTGGACTTCACATGATCCTTCTCCCCCTAATCTTCAGTCTTTGTTCACGAATCTTGGACTTGAAATATCTTTGATTTGAAAGCTCTTTGACCTGAAATTGAAATTAAACTTTTCTCCCCCTTTTTCGATGATGGTGAGCATCATAATCATCGAAAACCATTTGAGTATTGCTCACAATCTCCTCCTTACAGAATAACCTTGCTCCCCCTCAAAATAAGAATTCTGGAGCAGTTTATTTTCTCCTCCTGAAAGTATGCATATATTTCAATAACGTACAGTATTTGAAATTGTAGCACAAATTTTAAAACAAATTTACACAAGGAAAATAAAATTCATTGAATTTCATTTTATAACTACAAACATTTGATCATTTGAAAACTTTACAAAAGAAATTCAACTTTATGAAATTTAATAGATTTTTCAACAAATGAAATCAAATGCATGTGTTTGGATGCAAGAACAAGTCATCATTGTATATCAAGTTAAAAATGTTCAGTTTCAACCCCTTTATTAAATCTATTTGGTGTGCTAGCATGCGAAATATGATTAGCTTCAAGCATATGCAATTCTAAAACATATAAGAATACTTTGCTCTACTCACACTATTTGTCCAAAATCAGAATTTTCACAAATTTACGGGTTTATCGCGACTTTGTATTTTCCCAAGTTTCAAGAGATGTGTGCTCATTGGCATCTTTTCTTTTGTGCTCATTGGCATCTTTTGATTTTGTGCTCATTGGCATCTTTTGATCAAAAAATTTAGTAAGAATAAGATATACCGTTAAACATGACTTTCTATCTGGTTCTATAGCAGGATTTGGGTCAGCATATCCCAGACTAGTTGGCCTTAGGTGCTAGGTGACGAGCACCCCTTAGAACTTAATTTCCCAAACCAGAAAGGCCACATCGATATATCTTAAACCCATTTGTACCAGTAAAACATGGCTTTCTATCTGGTTCTATTGCAGGATTTGGGTCAGCCGATCCCAGACCAGTTGATCTTAGGGACTAGGTGTCGAGCACCCCTTAGGACTTACTCTCCCAAGCCAGAAAGGCCACAGGCACAAACTTTCAAACTAAATGATAGTGCAACAATTTTATCTCAATCACTTGGTTCTAAAACATAGTGCTTTGCCCATATTTTCATTTCCATCCATCATTCTGACATATAGGCTTTTTGAGCATTATATTCTATATATATCCAGATTCACATAACTTTGAGCATTCAGCATAATTTCATTCATGTTTTGCTGACCTTTCGATTATTTCAGAGGTGAAAATTGAAGCAAATCCAACTCAGATAATACAAAGTTTCTTGTAAAATCATCTTTTAGCACACATTTAATTCATTGAGTGAAGATTGAAAATTTCATGTCATTGAATTAAATTTGTAAAGTTTCAAGTTTTCAAAGTAGTAGAAACAAAATATAATCCAATGTTACCTTTCATCACTTGTTCCTTGAAGTAAAAGGATATAACATTTAAGGATATTACCTGAGAAGTGTGAGTTCTAAACTGATTTGTTTAGAAGTCTTAGTCTTTGAAGTACGGGTCCTGAACTGAATTGTTCAGAAGCCATAGTCGTTGAAGCACGGGTTTTGAACTGATATGTTCAAAAGCCAATGTCTCTTTACTCCCCCTTAATGGTACAAGTAATCTTCTTCCGAGAGTTCAACGCTTTGCTTCTAAATCTGCAAAAACAGATTAAGTAGATTTTGGTACCCAACATGTCTTGGGTCCTGGCTTGTTAAGCGGAGCTCTATAGGAAGGAAAATGATAAGTACCATACCAATATTGAACACTCTCATTTTTAATAAAATCATTAGTACCACAATAAGAACAACAAAAATTCTTTTGTGCTAACCTGATTAAATGATTTGCGGAATAGAATGAATCAGGATTAGCAAAAGGTTTAGCTTTCAGATTAGTGTTCTTGTTGGGAACAGAGGATTTTGGCTCACCTTTTTCAGTTGACGTACCTTTTACTCTCCATTGCATGTTAACTTTCTTATATGAAGGAAGATCAGCATATTGATACTTGGAAGAATTATCCACCGAGTGATCATAGAATAGATTAGAAGGACAAATCAGACATTCTGAATAGCATTTGGATTTGTTAAATGACTTCACTTTGTAAGATAAGTCATTCCGTTCCTTGGTCACCAAATCAAGCTTCTTCTGAATATTAGACTTGACCCTCTTCTCTTTCATGATGTCAGTCGATAATGCAGCCAAATTCATTGTCAATTTATGAATTTCCTGCCGAAATATCTTCCTTTCTTTAGAAAAGTCGTCTTTAACGCATCTAGCCTGAAAGTCAGCTTTCTTCATCTTTTCTAGCTCTTGACTTTCTTTATCTAGCTCTTGTCTTTCCTTTTCTAAGTACTTATGAAGATCAGAAATTTTCTTTGACAGTTTCGCATTCTTCGCTTCAAAGCTTTTCTTTTCTTTTTCATACTCGACCCTTTCCTTCTCCAACTTCTCCTTTTCAAGAAATAAAACTTTCTCAAAGTCAGAAACTTGTTTTGAAAGTTTTATAAAATTACGTTCAATTACTTCCTTTTCTTTAAGAATTTTCTCTCTCTTGTCTTCAATGCTCTTCAGATCAGCATTTTCTTTTTGAAGAGTTGTTACTTTCTCTTGAAGTTTCTCGATTTGATCGTGCAGACTTGAGTTGTCTTTGTCTTTCTTTGTTTCAAGACCTGCAATATATACTTCAAGATCAGTAATTCTTTTCGTAAGTAAAACATTTTGTTCTATAAAAATAAAATTTTCATTTGAAGAAGAAATGTCTAAAATATGTCTCTTCAAATCAGCATATTCTTCCTCCATTGTCTTTATACTCCCTTGAAGCTCCTTCATGTTATCTTGATGAGTTGAAATCTCAAATGTCTTATTTTTCTCTTGAGTAACTTCAAGCACTACAATCTTGTTATCTTCATGTTATCTTCTGCAGCTAGACCTGCGGAGTTAGATGTGTGGGTTGCACTGGGAGGGGGTGAGGGATGTGTGCCTTCTTCATCTTCGGCATCTTTTTCTTTTACATTTTCTTTTCCTCCAGATGTTTCTATCCTATCCTCTGTTGAAGTTCCTTGCTCTGTGCCTAAGAAGTCATACATTTGATGAGAGCCGTATAACCTCATGACATGTGGATGATAGAGACCTTTTCGTATCCAGACAGCTTCTTCTTCGTCTGAATCTACCTCTGAGACCTACATTCTTGTCTCTGTTACTTCATCTCTATTCCACTGAGCTTCTGTTTGTCCTATTTCTTCTGAAGCTGGGCTTGGACTCCTTCTGTGAACGTCCAATCCTTGCTGAATGAGGGGGTTCTGTAGAATAATAGGTGTCTCAGCTGATTGATCTCTGGGTGTTTGATCATCTTCTTGCAGATGTGTGTCAATGCCGGAAATAGAGAAGTATTGTTCTTCTGGGGAGTGGTGGTCGAGAGGTTGTGCCGTCCACCCTGCTGTGTTTAAAGTGTTGGCAATGTCAGGGTTCTGTAGGAAATCGTTTAAGTTTCCTTGGTGAGCAAATCGATCTGGGAATTGATGGGGCGATTGATATCCTTCTTCTGTCATTTCTACTTCTGCATCTTCTTCTTCTGCAGTTCTTTCTTCTGTGATTGCTTCCTCTTCTATGGTAACCAATTTCTCAAGTGATTTACCATGCTTCTTTTTGGTTTTCATCCTCTTAGGTTTTGGTGCCCCTTCCTCTGTAGTTTTCGATTTTCTTTTCTTCTTTAGTTTTGGAGAGGAGGGAGGAGCAGAGGAGCCAATTTCTGTGGCATGAGGAGGTGAAGGTTGATCTTCTGCAGCGCTTGTAGAGGTGTCTTCTGCAGTTTTCCTCCTTTTTGATTTTGGAGTAGAGGCAGAAGATTTTGAAGCGGACTTCTTTCCCATGAGCTCTGCACGTTTGGCTATGAAGCTAAGTTGAATAGCCATGTGTTTTGCTAATTTGTGATCTTTTTCTTCTTGAGTGGAAAGAGGTTCTGCAATCATTGTTCCTAGAGGGACACCTAAACGCAGGGGTGTCATAGGACTCGGTTTAGGAGTTCTATGATCGCGTATATACTCTTTCTTAAGGGTTTTATTCGAGGCATACTTCAGAAGTTTCTTTAACAAAGGTCTGCAGTGTGTGTAGCCATCTACATGATCAGTGGGAATATTTTTATTCATTGGGAACTGTTTGGGAATTGGCCCTTCCATTGGCCATTTCTGTATCAGCAACAGAGGTTCGAACAAAACTCCCAGTATTCTTTGGAATTGCAGAGGTGGTAGAAACTTAGGATCGTTCTCTTTGACCCTTCTTGTGTTGTTCTTTCTGTCGATGGTGTTAATGATCTCTTGCATCATTATGGTCGCGTAATCCAGTGGGAGATCATAGTAAACCCCATACATGATGGTTAACATCTGATGTGAGCTCTGGTCAATACTGCCTATCTTCCCTGTAAGGCATCTGTTAAGAATTGAGAACAAGGTGTTCCACAGAGGTGGTAATCTGCCTCTGCGGAAGTCATTTCTCTTCCTCAGTGGTGTGTTGTACCCAAGCATTTCTAGGAAACGACAGATCTCATCGTCTGTTGGTTGCTCTGCATACTTCTTTAATCCAAGAAGACCCCTTGTTGGTAGGTTGAATTCAAGTTAGAACAATGTTCTATTGAACTTGATTTCCAGATGCTCAGATTTGTCGGGTCTTGAAATGTATCCTTTGATAAGAGAATCATCTTTATCAAATCGGCGACTTTGCCAAAACTGGTTCAAATATCTAACTGGAATTTTCTTTGGGGTTCCTGAGAATAAAGGGAAGAGGATATGATTTTCCATTATGTTTAGAAGAATGGCATGGGCTTCGCCGAAAGCAGTGGGTGAGGGGACCAAATAGCAATTGTTGGATTTGATTGGTAGTATCTTTTCGAAATGATCCTTTGCTATGAAGTTTTGAAGATGTGTGGTCGGAGCAAAGTCTGCTGAATCGCCGGAATCTTCTAGTTCAAATTTTTGGGCAAGGTTGGGGTTTTCTGAATGTTCAGAATGATCAGGTGAATGTTCTGGTGAGTTCGCCGGAGAGTGTGCAGGGGAGATAGCTTGAGAAGATGAAGCCATTGGTAATGAGAATAAGATACTTGCAGGTTTTTGCAGGGTTTCGCCGGAGAAGAATGAGGGTTTGTAAAAAGTTTATGAGAGGGAAAGCTTGGTTTTTATAGAAGGGTAAAATGTCAATGGATTAAAATTTTGCATCCGTACTCAAGTTAGAACGGCGGGTTCAACTTTCCACAGAAAACGTTTCATGTACGCCCAATAAAAATGGGACACGTAGGCCATGTCAGAGGATGACAGGACGTCGTGCGCGACCCATTAATGCTAGGCGCGTGGGGTTGTTCTTAGCCACATGAGATTCACTCTCAGTAAAAGTAACCGTTATTACTACAGAAATGCCCAAGTAACAGATTGACAGAACTTCTGTGGTTTACAGAAGCTCTGTGATCTTGAAAATCTTTGATGTCTATCCCTTTCTCATATATCTCATTGTTATCATGACTTCTGTGGGGTTCTTCTTTAATCAAAACGTTTGTAAAGGCATTGGAGAGGATCAATAGGATTTTTAGTTAAGAGTTTTTACTCGTAGAGGTTTTGTGGCTCTATTGAAACTTGCAGAAGCTCTGTGAGGGCCAGCAGAAGATCTATGAGTGAAAAAATCTCATAACAAAAATTCTATTAAATTTTCTGATCATCCAATTTTTGATCTGTTTTAAGAGATGTTTTTCGGATATATTTGAAAGTTGGTGTCCGAGAAAACTGTTATGAAAAAAGTTTTGTTCGTGAAGGTCATGGTGTATGTATTCGGTTTCCGAGATAACTTTCCAAAAGATCGATAGAGGGTTAATTTGTGATCACAGAGCATATTTCTGGCAGAACCTCTGTTGAGCTCAACAGAAGCTCTATGATCTTAAATTTCTCCTAATTCGAATTTTATGAAACTTTTTGAGCTTTTGATTTTTGAAATGTTATTCTCAGTATATTTAGGACATATTTGACAATTTGTGTCCTAGAAAGCTGTTTTCAAAAACCTTTTGTGCGAGAGACATACCTTTTGGTTCTTCTTTTCTCGGCAGTGATGTCTGACTTCTGTCGATATAGATTCATTGACATTCTTCTTTGGCTTTTCTTTGAAAGTTTTACCTCTGTAGATCATTTCAGGGTCCCTTTTTGCTCCCCTTGATCTAATCACCTCTGTATATTAAGTAATTTCCTTTTGCTCCCCTTGATCTAATCACCTCTGTAGATTAAGTAATTTCCTTTTGCTCCCCCTTGACCTATGCTTGGATCAAAGAATGATAAGTTTTGCATAGAACATAGGTCATATTTTCCAGAGGTTCTGTAGGGGTTGTCAGAGGTTCTGAGTAGACTTACAGAAGCTCTGTGATTTTAAGAACTATTTATTATTGAGAACTTACATACATAAATAAATTAATTAAAGCAAAAATAATTAGAAATATATACATATTTACAGAAGATAAAGCTATACTTACAGAGGATTTTCACGTCATATTGATCATTCCTAACTTACCCACCAAAAAATTGAATCTTTTCTCTTCTAAAGCTTTGGTGAATAAGTCCACGAGTTGGTATTCTGTGGGCACGAAATGCATCTCGATTGTACCGTATTCAACATGATGTTTCAATAAATGGTATCTTATATCGATATGCTTGGTTTTTGAGTGTTGCACAGGATTGGCAGAGATAGCAATGGCACTTTTGGAATCACAGAAGATGGGTATTTTGAATAGGATGTGGCCGTAGTCTTTTAGCTGAGTCTTCATCCATAGAACCTAAGAACAACAGCTTGCAGCAGCAACGTATTCAGCTTCTGCAGTGGATGTTGAGACACAATTTTGCTTCTTGGAGGTCCAACTGACTAGTTTACCACCTAGGAATTGACAACTCCCAGAGGTACTTTTTCTGTCGAGCATGCATCCTCCATAGTCTGAATCTGTATAAGCTTTAAGACTAAAACCAGAGTTCTGTGGATACCAGAGACCGAGATTTTTGGTCCCCTTTAGATATCTAAAGATTCTTTTCACAGCATCATAGTGTGATTTCTTTGGATTAGCTTGATAACGTGCACAAAGACATGTGGCATGCATAATGTCAGGTCTGCTTGCAGTTAAGTATAACAGAGATCCAATCATGCCTCTGTAGAGAGTGCATTCTACAGAGATGCCATCTGGATCTAAGGATAACTTATTTCCAGTGGCCGTTGGAGTTTTCATTGCAGAGGTATTAGAGAGGCTATACATGAAAAGAATGTCAGAGACATATTTGGCCTGATTTATAAAAATTCCCTCTGATGTTTGTTTGACTTGGAGTCCGAGGAAGAATGTTAGTTCTCCAATCATACTCATTTCAAACTCACTCTGCATGAGTTTTTCAAAACTTTTGCACTCTTCTGTGTTAGAAGACCCAAAAATTATGTCGTCCACTTAGATTTGTACAAGCATTATTTCAATGTTTTTACGTTTATAGAATAAGGTAGTATCTGTTGTACCTCTGTCGTAGCCATTGACTAGAAGAAAGGTAGAAAGTCAATCGTACCATGCTCTTGGAGCCTGTTTCAGTCCGTACAGAGCCTTTTCAAGGTAGTATACATGCCTTGGGAACTTTGAGCTTTCAAACCCTGGTGGCTGATTTACGTAAACCTCTTCTTGGATTTCACCGTTGAGAAAAGATGATTTTACGTCCATCTGATAGACTTTAAAACCTCTGTGGGCTGCGAAGGCTAAGAATATTCTTATTGCTTCGAGCCGTGCGACAGGAGCAAAAGTCTCATCGTAATCTATGCCTTCTTCTTGTCTATAACCCTTGGCCACCAATCGTGCTTTGTTTCTGATGACCACTCCATCTTCATCCTTCTTATTCCTATAGACCCACTTCCCAATGGCCTGTTTCCCTCGTGGCAGAGGTACTAAAGTCCATACTCTGTTACGCTCAAACTGCAGAAGTTCTTCTTGCATGGCGTCTACCCAGTTTGGGTCATCTAGTGCTTCAGAAATCTTCTTTGGTTCTATCACACTAATAAAATTTGTAAAGAAACAAAAATTTGTAGTGGCAGACCTGGTTTTTACTGAGTCAGAAGGTTCTCCAATTATTTGGCTTGGAGGATGGCTTTTTGTCCACTGAGTGGTGCGTGGAAGATGGTCATCAATGTCATCGAACCTTTCTTCAGAAGCTTCTTGTGGATCTTCTTCTTGTATAGCCTCTGTCGTTCTTCGTACCTTGGTTGAAAATTCTACCATTTGTGGAATGATTGGTATGAGTGGTGGTGGAGTTTGTTCCTCTGAGGACGTATAGTCTTGGTCCTCAATTTCCTCTGTAATTGGTTCTTCTGTGGATTGTGGAGTTTGTTTTTCAGCAGCTTCTGTGGTCGTTTTTCTTGATGTTTCATCTTCTGCATTTTCTTATTCGGCATTTGCATCTGTAGTATTTATAGAAGAAGATGAAGCATTATTTGGACCAGTTAGAGTCATACCTGTAGGATTTTGTCCAACAGAGGATGGTTCTTCAGAAACTCTGATGGTTCCAACAGAAGGATCAATGTCATCGTGGAACATCTCTAAAAATAGAAGATTCAAGTCTTCTTTCGTTTGCGAGATGCCAGAGGTTTCTCTTTTAAGTTCGAGTTCTGAACTGATTTGCTCAGAAGTCATCTGGAATGAATCATCAAAAGAAACATTGATACTTTCTACGATTTTGCGAGATCTTGTAAGGTATACTCTGTAGGCTTTGGAAGTGGCAGAGTATCCAATGAATTTTCCTTCGTTAGCTTTTACTTTAAACTTTCCTCTGGAATCTTTGTCGTTTAAAACAAAGCATTTACATCCAAACACATGGAAAAACTTGATGTTTGGCCGCCTTTTGTTGATCAGTTCGTAAGGAGTCTTGATGTGTCTTTTCACAATGGTTGACCGATTCTGTGTGTAAAAGAGGTAGAAATTGATTCTGCCCAAAAGTTCATCGGTAATCCGTATGCTGATAGCATAGTTCTTGCGGCCTCCACGAGCGTTCGATTCCTCCTTTCTACTAGTGCGTGCGGCAGAGAAGTTCTGTGATATTCCTTCTGTAGAAAGATAGGCTTCAATGACAGAGTTTTTAAATTCTGTGCCATTGTCACTTCTTAACTTCTGTATTCTGCATTCATAAAGAACTTGGATTCTTTTCATTAGATTAATCAAGATGAATGGAACATCCGATTTCTTTAGAATAAATTCAACCCATGTGAAACGCGAGTACTCATCAATTAAGACAAGTATGTATTTCTTGCCACCTAGGCTCTGTATGGCAATGGGACCGCAGAGGTCGACATGAAGCATTTACAGAGGCCTAGTGCAAGACACATCTGTCTTGCCTCTGTGGGAAGCTCTTCTGAGTTTTCCCATTTCACAGGCAGAACATAAGTGATCCTTATTAAATTTAACATTAGGCAAACCTTTAACTAGTTCGAGTTTGACTAGTTTATCCAAGGTGTGAAAGTTCAAGTGACAGAACCTGTTATGCCATAACCAGGCTTCTTTACTTTCGCAAGCAACAAGACAAACTTTGTCCTTGGTTGTTGACCAAAAGTTCATTAGATACAGATCACCTTTTCTTTCGGCTCGTAGAAGTTCAATTCCTGTGTCTTCACTTTAAAGAGAGCAGAAAGTTCTTTTGAACAAGACATCAAATCCTGTATCACAAAGTTGACTTACACTGAGTAGGTTGTGTTTAAGGCCATTCACATATGCAACTTTGTATACAGAGACGTTTTCCTTCTGTATGACTCCATAGCCTTTGATGTGTCCCTTTTTGTTGTCTCCAAAAGTTACAGATCCACCATTGTGTGTTTCTTTGTACGTGGATAGTAAACTTCTGTTGCCAGTCATGTGCCTTGAGCATCCGGAGTCAAGATACAAAATTGGCACACACCGCTTCTGTAAGACAATCATAGAGACTTAGGTACCCATATCCATATGGGTCCAATATTGTTAGAATTTTTTAAGTTTGCCTTAGCATTCTTGAAATACATTTTATCTTTTGTAGAAAGATCAGATTGTTTCTCTCTGGGTTTTGACTTTGGAGTTTGAATTTTAGTGGAGAGTAAGCAATCTGGACTTGAGAAGTGATTTTTAAATTTGAACATAATATCAAAACAATGACAGTATTTAATATGAGACGTGAGTTGTTTGAACTTTTCATTGAGTTCATTGAACTGAGCCACAGAGGCATTACATTATTTCTTAACATTTGATTTCTTATTACAAGAAGATCTATGAATACTAGAATGTTGTTTGCAAAAATATTGTTTAGGTCCTGCCTTCTGTGAGTCTCTTCTGTGGTGAACGTCTGTCTTCACTGTCACAGAGGAAAGATATTTGTTAGCTTCAGGCCTTAAAGGTTTTGAAAATTTTGAGCTTTTAGGATTTTCAGAGGCCTTTTTCAAATTATCAAGCTCTGTAGAGGTTTTGACCTGTATACACATTTTGAGAAAATCTGGACAGATAGGTATCTCTGTGATTTTCTCTTTTGGAGAAATTGTTCTGTTAAGAACCTTAGAGGAGAATTTAACATCCTCTGTGTCACAGTGAATTATCCCTGATTTAGAATCAGTCTCTGAGTCGTCAGAAGATGAATCGTCCTCATATACAGAGGTTGAGTCATCTCCTTCGACAGAGGCTGGATTTTCTGAGCATGTATCGTACGAGTTTTCTTCTTCTGTAGAAAAACTTTCATAGATGGCAGACGTTTCAGATGAGATCTCTTTAGCGAGAATTTGATCTATAGAAGATGTACAGAGATTTTCTATTACATTTGATTTCAAAACATCCAAAGTTTCTTTTTCAATTGATCTTTTAAGATTTTCTTTTGAAAAGATGGGTTTAAACTCAGGAGCTTTTGCAGATAATTTCTTTTTGACATCTATCATACAGACAAAAGCAACATGTGTTTGAGTCTCTGGTTTACCAAACTTAAAGATACCAATCTGATCTTGTGTTTTCAGATATTTCTTTGGTTTGATTCCTCTATTGAAAGAGGTTGAAGATGATGAATCTGTGTTTTCAAACCACACATTGATCATCTTCGTATGTTTCCTCAAGTGAGGTTCTTCAGAGATTTTAACCCTTTTACTTGCAGAGAGTAAGTTTGGAAAAATTGGTTTATTTGTTTTTCCTATCACAAACAGAGAAGACAGAGGTTTGAGTCTTTTGCCTTCAACACCTAGAGTAATATCATCGTACCCTATACCTCGTCTTCCTATTTGTGAGTTTACTTTCTCATACACCTTCTGTGCATCTTTATAGTTTTTAAGTAAAACTTCTCTTCTGAGTAGATCTTGCCAAAGTACTTCTCTCTCTTTTTGAAAGTATTCTTTGAGAGCTCTTATGTCAGTTGTTTCACTCCTAGAAACTGAAAGCTCTTTTGTTTTGTTTTTTAAAGCAGAGGTTAATTCAGAAATTTGCCTTTTTAAAGGATCTATATTATTTCTCCAATATTTTTCTACTCTTTCCTTTTCTTAAAATTTTTTGGCTTTTTCTTGAGTGAGAAGCCTTACTTCTCTCTCATTAAAAGTGAGTTCTTTTTGAATGCTTTCATTTATCTCTTTTAGTTCAATCAGTTCAATGTTAAGTTTAATTGAATCATTATCTACAGATTTAGTACAAGAGGTAGAGTTTGAAATGGATACCTCATTGTTAGTGTCGGAGTCGACTTCTGCCATGCCACAGAACAGGGCATTGGTGGTGAATTCATCATCAAAGGTAGAGTCTGACTCGAAGTCCTCCTTGTTTGCTTCAGAATGCCCTTTGTTCGCCATTAGGGATTTTTGCGCATAATATTAAGCCTTCTTTTTGTAAAAAGCTGAGTCCTTCTGTGGGCGATTTTGTCTACTTCTGCATTCTTTTGCGAAATGGCCTGGCTTGCCGCAGTTGAAACAACCTTGAGAAGTGTTTCCAGATCGATCGTCGGACTTCTGTTGATCTCCACCTTTCTCTGTTCGGCATTCGTTTGCGTAATGACCAGGCTTACCACATTTGTAGCATTCTTGTGTGTGGCCTACCTTGTCATCTGACCTCTGTCGGTCACTTCTGTAGTCTGACCTCTGTTGGTCACTTGATTCTTCTCTTCTTCCATCATCTCTTCTATCTCTCTGGTTGTCTCTGCTATATCTGTCATTTCCAAAATTTCTTTGGTTACCTTTGAACTCTCTTGTCAATAGAGCCAATGATTTAGCTAATGACGCGAGAGTTATTTCTCCTTCTATCAGCTCGTCTTCTTCGCTATCAACCATTACCATTTTTTCTTCTCCTTTTTCTTCTCCTCTGTTGCTCTCTCATTTCTCGGTCTTTCTTTAGCCTCTGTCGATTTACTAACCAATGCGTATGGTGCAATGGTTAGCGTTTTAGCCTGTGCTATTTGAGGCTCTTGTGCAGCTAGTGTTCCATAGAGATCAGAGAGTGTCCATGAGTCTAGATCTTGGTTTGTTTGTAAAGACATAGATAATTGAAGCCATTCTTCATTCAGGCTCTTTAGAAACATGACGTTATTTTCTTCTGAGGTTCTGTGAATGCCAGACTTTCTGCATTTGTTTATGAGAGAGTTGAACCTGTCGTACGTCGTTTGCAGAGATTCTGTTGCAGAGGCTCTGAATGCATGATATTCATTTATGTACTGTGCCCTTCGGTTCTTCTGTGTTTTAGCACCCTATTCCAATTGTCTTTCTAATTCTTTCCAAAGATCGTGCGCAGTTTCGCATGCATCTAAGGATTGAAAAAGTTCGTTGGGGATAGCCATTATCAAGATTCTTTTTGTTTTCTGTGCAACTTCATCTTCTGCCTTATTGTTGGTTCCCGTTTTGCTTTAAACAAGATTATCAGATCTATTAGTTCAGGTTTAAGGTTTGATGCGGAAGCGTATTTGAAGAACTAATAGATATGTTTGATAGATTTAGAACACAATATAAATAAACAGTGAGCAGGAAATAATATCTCAAAGTTTACTGAATATAAATATATCAAGAACAGATTTAAGAACAGTGAGTATGCAAAGCTTTAAACAGATATGACTCTAAATGTGCATAAGCTATGTGTTCTTGATGTTTGATTGAAGTGTTCTTGTTTTTCTGTTTTTGTGTGTAGTTCTATATCTTAGGAAGAACTCAACATGAGTCTTCATTTTATACTACTCTTAGAAGACTATGAAGTAGGTCACCGTTCCTTTTACGGCATGAATAGTAAACTGGATGGTGTGAACAATTGTTTGAGCCATGCGCATTTAATGGAGCAGATGTACTTTTGGTAAATGCATTAAATGGCGCAGACGTCTATTTTGTACCTTGCCCTATTGAGTCCACTCAGAGCTTGACACGTGTTTTGACAATACTTTTCCATGCAAGTTGATGAACAGGTCTTGGAACAGTAGCAAGATATTATAAATATCTTCCTTGTCTTTTGAGGACCATAGAGGCTCTGTAATGTGTTACAGAGGTTCTGCGGTCTGGTTCCTCTGTAAAGTAGTCTTCACCGGTTTCCGAGTCTTTGGTTGTTTACTTCTGCAGAGCTTCTGTCAAGGGTGGCAGAGGTTCTGAGGCTCGGTCCTCTGAGAAGTCTTCTTGGTTCCTTGTCTTCTGATGTTGACCGCAGAGGCTCTGTTATTGGTAACAGAGGTTCTGCGGTCTTGGTCTTCTGAAAGCGTCCTTCTGTAGTTTCCTCGGTCTTTGATCACTCTTGATCAAAACTTCCTTTGATTTTTCTGAGATGCCCGGCAGAGCTTCTGTGGAAGTTCTTCTGTACTTGGCCATTTTTCAATACTTCTAATATTTCAGAATATTTGGAGCTAACAATCTCCCCCTAAGTATTGAAAAATAGAAGGTTGAATTTATGCATTTTAACCTAAGTAAAGAAGTGGTTAAACAATACCTCAGAAGATTATTTCATTCATTTTGGAATTTATGCCAGAGGCATTTACATTTAAGTACACAAAAATAAACGTTGACAGAGATTCTTTGAAGAGACTCAGATTTTTGCATTTGGGAAGTCGTCGAACTTTCTGTTGTCTTTTCCTACTTCCTTGAGTTCTTCATAGAATTTGTGACAGAGATTTCGTAAGCCGAGTGTAGCATCAATCTCTTTGATCATCATCAGAGCAGATTCTTCGTTCATAAGCTCTGTTGCTTTATTCTCCTCTAGTATCTTTCTGAACATGTTCAGAGTATGGGTTGTGTACTTCTGACAGTCCATTGTCACAAACAGTTTCAGTTGATCAACAGGATTCTTGAATACTAACCCGTACCTTGGAGTTTTGATTATTGAATTGGGTATGGCATTGGGTGGGCAGAAATCCTCTGGTGGTCTGATACTTAGAGTAGTTATGCCCAGATCGATGGCTAGTTGAATGTCGAGCATGCTGTAGATTAGGAGCTTTTCACGCATCGCCTTTCTGAGAACTCGATAAGACCTTTTGTGGCAGTCGTCATTGAAGTTGTCTTTCGTCCATTGCAGAAGGTCAGGTAAGTCATAGGGATTGAGGTTTCGGATATCAGCATCAGAGAATTGATTTTCTGATCTGTCAGACCTTTTGACTTTCCAGATGGTATACACCGTATGAGGATAGGTTCTCATTTTGGAGTATTTGCAATAGATTACCTTCTTTATTTTGTGAATGGAGTAAACTTGATTGACTGGTTTTGACTTTGTAGAGGTGAAGATTGCATCGAATTCCTCTCTTAGCTTCTGATCTCGGACATGGGCTGGCAGATCGCTCTGGAAGTGTTGTCTGTAGAGATAACTGTAGACTTGTTCTTCCATTTGTTCAATGGTTGAAGTAGATCTTGGAATTGGTCTCCTTAGCTCATCCATCTTTCGAGTGATGTCTGCTACTCTACCTTCTGTTACCTTAGCTGTGGGATTCAGGGATGGGTTTTCTGACAGAGGATTCAAGTTGAATGCCCAGTCTTCCTCTTCGGGTTTAGGAGTGACGAAGGCATTAAATGCACCTTTCATCAATTTCTCTGTAGCAACTGGCATCTTCTTCTTTGGCTCTTCTTCTGTCATTATTCCCTTGCCTTTATCTTTTGGCTTTGAGGTTTCAGATATTGGGTTTTGGATTTGTGTGGGTGGAACCTCTGTTGATTTGACAGTTGGAGGTTCTGTGGGTTTTGGGGTTGTATGCTCTGATGTTTTGGTTGTTGCCTCTAAAGGTTTTGATACTTCGGGTTGTGAGGTCTCTGTTGGTGAGGAGTCTTCGGGTCTTGGAGGTGGAATGTCAAAACGCTTTGCTGATTGAAAAGCAGATACAAATTCCATTCTGCGAAGAATGAACTCTGCAGAGCGTTTTGGTCTTTGGGGTTTTCGAGCTATGGTTTTGACTCTAGTTTTGTGCGGGATTGGTTGTGAGGTTGGTGTTGGTTCTTTGGGTGAGGGTGGAGTTTGTTCTGAGGATGAGGATGCAAGATTGATTACCTTAGGTTCTGTGGTTGGTGCATCCTCTGGTGAGATAGAGGTGTTTTGCCTCTGTTGTTTTCCCTTCTGGGTTTCTGTTGTAGAGGGTTCTGCTGATTTCTCTGTAGTTTTTGCAGAAGCAGCCTTTGTAGTTTCCTTTGTTTTCTCCCCCTCAGGATGACCAGATGCTCCATCATCAGGATCATCCTGCCTTCTTTTAGCAGTAACTTCTGTTCTGCAGGTGTCTTGAGCTGCTTGCCTTGCTGCATTTTTCTTCATTGTTTCAAAGTAGATTGCGATCGAAGTTTTGAAGGCTTTGGTCGCACTTTTCTCGAACTCTGCAGCGGTTGTTTTGGCAATGTTAGTGGCAGAGGCGATGGCAGCAGCAGCAGAAGTTTCTGTAGTTGACTTCATTTCTGCAAGGGCTGCTTTAACCTCTGTGGATAAGGTATCCACTTTGGTATTTAATCCTGTAAGTGCGCCTGAAGTTGACTCTGTAAAAGACGTGAATGAGCTTTGCAACTCATTCAATGTTTGAGTTACAGAGGTTACAAAGGCTTGGAACTCATCCTTCGTAACATGTTCCTCTTGGGTAACCTCTGGAGGAACAACTCCTTCTCCAGAGTGAGTCCCTGTTCCTGGGACACCTTCGTTCACCTTTGTTTGTACGTTGGGGGTGGAAGGATTTCCATCTGATCCTCGAGAAGAAACCTGAGTTTCAGTCTCTACAGAAGTTCTGTGAAGAATATTGTCTAAATCCACTCCAGAGGTGGGTATCGGAATATTCTTCTGTTGACTTGGAGACTTGTCTAGAGTCTCTTCGTCATGGTGCTCTCTACTTCTCTCTGAAAGAAGTTTTGGCCCTATATTGTGCGTGTCAGAGGAAACGAATTCCTCTGTAGGGTGTTCTAGTGTGATCAGGGGCAATGGATCACGAACTATTGGTGAGTCCCTCTGAGGAGACTCCCTAGGAATGGATTCCCCGGCTTCTGTGGGCACAGAGGTTGAAAGAGTAACCTCTGGCTGGATGGATTGGGTGAGGTTCGAGCTGTGCTGCTCTTTTTCAATGACACCTTCTACAGCTAGACCTGCGGTGTCAGATGTGTGGGTTGCACTGGGAGGGGTTGAGGGATGTGTGCCTTCTGCAACTTCGGCATCTTTTCCTTTCTCATTTTCTTTTCCTCCAGACGTTTCTACCCTATCCTCTAAACCTATTTGCACCTCTTCTTCTGCAGTCTCTTGTCTTGGCAGAAGTGAATCAAGAACCTCTGTGAAGATTTGAGTTTGCAGAGGTGGTTCGATTCCTTCTGTTATTGTTTGCAGAGGAGAAGATTGTTTCTTCTTCCTTGATTTCCTCTTCTTTAGTTTTGGTGCTCCCTCCTCTGTAGATTTTGACTTTCTTTTTCTTTTGGAAGAGGGAGGGGCAGAGGGACCTTGGATTTGTGGTGGAGATGAGGGTTCTGTGGGATGTTCAGTGGGTGGAGAAGATGGTTCTGCAGGAGTTTGTTGGATAGCAGAAACAGAGGCAAGTTGTTCCTCTGTAGGGGTCTTGGTTTTCTTTCCCTTTTTCTTCTTCTTCTCTTTAGATCCCTCAGAAGACTTCCTCTTTGAAGAATAGAGGTCTTTCCTTATATCTCTGAAGTTCTTCTGGTTGGCCTTGTGTTTAGCCAACTTTATCTTCCATTCTTCTTCTGTAAGTCTCTCTACTACATTACCTCCTATGGGCATTCCTATACGCGGGGGTGTTACAAAACTGGGTTCAGGAGTTCTGTAAACGCGTGTGTACTCACTAACTAGTTCTTCATCACTAGCATAACCTAACATTACCTTTGATAGTGGCCTGATGTGTGGGTAGCCATCCTCATGTTCTGTAGGGGTGTTCTTGGACATAGGAAATTGCTTAGGTTTGGGACCGTCCATTGGCCATTTTTGGATAAGGAGTAGGGGTTCGAAAAGTACACTGAGGATTCGCTGGAACTGCAGAGGGGGTAACCAGTTGTGATCAGACATTTTGGCTTTCTGGGAGGCGATTTTGCGATCGATGGTGTTGATGATCTCTTGCATCATTATGGTGGCATAATCTAGGGGTAGATCATAGTATACACCATACATGATTGAGAGAATTTGAGGTGAGCTTTGATCGATGCTCCCGATTTTTCCCGTGAGGCAACGATTTAGGATGGAGAATAAGGTATTCCACAGAGGAGGTAGTCTTGCTCTGCGGAAATCGTTCCTTTTTTTCAACTGTTGGTTGTACCCTAACATGTGCAGAAAGTCGACAAGTTCTTCATTTGTTGGTTGGGGTGCATACTTTTTGATTCCCATGAGTCCTCTTGTTGGAAGGCCAAATTCTAATGAGAACATGGTGCGATTGAACATCAGTTCAAGGCTCTTACTTTGGTCAGGTTTAGAAATGTAGCCTCTGATCAAATCGGTGTCAGCGTCATAACGGCAAGATTGCCAAAACTGATGTAGGTAACGTACTGGTATTTGTTCAACGGTTTTGCTCAGAAGAGGGTAAAGAAAGTGGTTCTCTAGGATGTTTAGCAGGATGGCATGTTCTTTGCCAAATGTCGTAGGAGAAGGAACAAGATAACAGTTGTTCGATTTAATGGGAAGGGTTTGCTCGAAATGGTCATTTGAGAAAAATTGTTGCAGGTGGGTAGTGGGTACGAAGGATGCCTCGTCGCCGGAGTCGTGTCTGTCGGCATCGGTGGCGATGTGTGGGTTGTGGGAGTGCTCAGAATGCACTGGAGAGGATGTCAGAGAGTTCGTTGGTGAAACGTGAGCAGATTTGGAACTGGAAGCCATTTGTAGGTTTTGAAAGTTCTAGGTTTTCAGAAAGAAATAAGCAAGTTCGCCGGAGAAGATGAGAGAATAGTAAAGTTTTGAAAGTGATTTTAACTTGGGTTTTATACTGTGGTAACGGATAGAATTCGGAACGGTGAAAATGTGAGAAAGTTAATAAAATTTGAGGTCCACACTTGAGTTCATTCGGCGTGGTGCAAGTTTCTAGGACGACGTGATATGTACGTCAATGAAAACTTGACACGTCATCAATGTCAGTGACGACGAGACGTCGTGGGCGGCCACATTAAATGAAAAACGCGTGGGTTTTAAATTTTCACCACAGAAAAGTTACCGTTACAGATACAGAAATTCCCAAGTGGAAATCTTTACAGAAGCTCTGTGGGTACAGAAGCTCTGTGATTTTGAAAAACGTTTATCTCTGTAGATTGTATCTTTAATGAAAATCGTTTGAAAAACACGGAGAGGATCAATAAATTTTTAGTAGAGAGAAATTATCCTACAGAGGTTTTTGGACCTCTGCCAGAGCCAGCAGAGGCTCTGTGACAGGAAATTTCTAATAACTAATAATTTATAAACATTTTTAATCATCCAAGTTTTTGATCAGTTTTAACAATGTATTTAGGACTTATTTGAAAGTTGGTGTCCTAGAAAATTGTAAATCTCAAAGATTTTGTGCAGCAGAAGTCATTTGAATGATTTGAGTGATCTACAGAGGTTCTTTGTTTGAAAGAACTCTGTGGCTTATGACTTCTGTGGCAAGATACCAACCTATTTCCTTTTGATCGGCAAATGTGATCTCTTCTGTCGCATTCTTTGCTCCCCCTTGACTTATGAATCTCTGTAGATTCAGCAAGGTCTCCTTTTCCGCTCCTCCTTGATCTAACAACCTCTGTAGGATTGATCTCTGTGGTTTGAAACCTGCCTTTTTATCTCTTGAAGCTTGTACTTTTACCAAAAACGTTTGAAAAACATTTGAGAGGATCGTTAAATCTTTAGTAGAGAGAAATTATCCTACAGAGGTTTTTGGACCTCTGCCAGAGCCAGCAGAGGCTCTGTGATAGGAAATTTCTAATAACTAATAATTTATAAAACTTTTTGATCATTCAAAGTTTTTATGGTTTTAAACATTGTTTTTAGGACATATTTAGAAATTTTTGTCCTGGAAAATTGTTTTTGGAAAAAGATTTTGTGCGACACATACCTTTTAGAGTGTCTAGTTTGGACGACAGAAACTCTTGTTGATCATAATCCTCCTTTGGCTCCCCCTTGAATGATCAACCTCTGTAGATTAATTTGAGGTCTCCTTCTGCTCCCCCTTGACCTATGCTTGAATCAATAGATATAAATAATGCACAGTACATAGGTCAACCTCATCAGAGGTTCTGTGGAGATTGTCATAGGTTCTGAGCAATTCCACAGAGGCTCTGTGAAGTATAGAATCTTTGAAGGATGAGTCTTAAACAAAGTGTTTTAAGAGTCATAGTGTATTTTGAAGCCTGAGTCCTTAATAGAAGTATTAAGGAGTCCATTGTTTGCTGAAGAGTGAGTCCTGATCTGTAATGGTCAGAAGTCATTTTTCTGATGAAGCTTGAGTCTTAAACTGATTTGTTTAAGAGTCTTTTTCACTAAAGTGCGAGTCCTAAACTGATGTGTTTAGGAGTCCTTTTTTTTCTTTGAAGAGCGAGTCCTGATCTGTAATGATCAGAAGTCCTTTTCTCTACTGAAGAGCGAGTCCTGATTTGTAATGATCAGAAGTCCTTTTACCTGCAAGACAGATCAAAGAACTTTTGGTACCCATATCCAAATGGGTCCTTTTTTGTTAGGATTTGGAGCTGTCTTTAGGTCCTCTGGTTTGCCAATCTCTGTTGGTTTGCCAATTTTCTTTCTATGACCTTTCTCATTTTGGGTCTTTGGATTTTTCTTTTGAAATGACCCATTTTGTACATAGAAAGATTTAGAGAAAAGGTTTCTTAATTGAAGCAGAAGATCAAAGCATTTATATGAATGAAAAGATGAAGGATTTGTAGAAACAAATGGTTTTGGAGCATTTTTGTCAGGAATAGAGTTTTTGACTTTCCAAACCATTTTCATCTTTTTGTAAACAGGATTATTTGAATTTTTAGAACAAGAGTTTGCTAAGACAAGGTCTTTAAGCCTTTTAGCTAAAACATCTTTTTCTTTAAGGTTTAAATCAAATTTTCTTAGAAGATCTGATTTATACCTCTTCTCCAACATAATCTTGTTTGACAAATCGGATAGTCTCTTTGTTAAATTTGACATTTCAGCTTTAAAGACCTTTCTTTCCTTCTCAAACTTGTCTTTCAAACACTTTGTTTGAAATCCTTCTCTCTTCACCTTTTCAGACTCTTTTCTTTCAAAATCCTGCTCTTTCCTCTCCTTTTCAAGAGATTTCTGTAATTTTGAGATTTTGAAAGAAAGTTCCATATTCTTTGTCTCAAGAAGAGTTTTCTCTTTTCCAAACTTTTCATTTTCACTGATTATAAGTTTTTCAAAGTTGGAAATCAGTTTAGAAAAGTTTAGACACTTAAGCTCAAGGCTTTTCTTCTCTTCTTTAAAAACAGTCTTAACTTCCTCAAACTTCTTTTTCTCCTTTTTACCAAGCTCTTCTGACTCAGATAGTTTCCTTTTTAGTTCAAGATTTTCATAGTTTAGGAGTTTACGTGATTCTTCAAGCTTGGCAATGTTGTCTGAGTTAATAAGAATGATCTTGTTTCTTTCCTCTAATTCTTTCTCAAGAGAAGGAATTGTTTTCTTAAAATTTGTGCTGAGTTTGAAATAATAATGAAAATCAGCATCAGCACTAAATTTTAGTCTTGACATATTGAATGAAGTTTTTAACGAAAGAAACAGTTTCTAGGATGTTACCAGATCGAATAAATCGAAAATGGCAGTAAAACATAATCTGTTTGAAGGAATGAAGAATAGGTTAAGAACAGACAGTTTCTATCAAGAATCTTGTCTAAACGAGGATCACTTGATATTGAAAACCAAGCTTTGCTCTGATACCAATTGTTGGTTCCCGTTTTGCTTTAAACAAGATTATCAGATCTATTAGTTCAGGTTTAAGGTTTGATGCGGAAGCGTATTTGAATAACTAATAGATATGTTTGATAGATTTATAACACAATATAAATAAACAGTGAGCAGGAAATAATATCTCAAAGTTTACTGAATATATATATATATCAAGAACAGATTTAAGAACAGTGAGTATGCAAAGCTTTAAACAGATATGACTCTAAATGTGCATAAGCTATGTGTTCTTGATGTTTGATTGAAGTGTTCTTGTTTTTCTGTTTTTGTGTGTAGTTCTATATCTTAGGAAGAACTCAACATGAGTCTTCCTTTTATACTACTCTTAGAAGACTATGAAGTAGGTCACTGTTCCTTTTACGGCATGAATAGTAAACTGGATGGTGTGAACAGTTGTTTAAGCCATGCGCATTTAATGGAGCAGATGTACTTTTGGTAAATGCATTAAATGGCGCAGACGTCTATTTTGTACCTTGCCCTATTGAGTCCACTCAGAGCTTGACACGTGTTTTGACAATACTTTTCCATGCAAGTTGATGAACAGGTCTTGGAACAGTAGCAAGATATTATAAATATCTTCCTTGTCTTTTGAGGACCATAGAGGCTCTGTAATGTGTTACAGAGGTTCTGCGGTCTGGTTCCTCTGTAAAGTAGTCTTCACCGGTTTCCGAGTCTTTGGTTGTTTACTTCTGCAGAGCTTCTGTCAAGGGTGGCAGAGGTTCTGAGGCTCGGTCCTCTGAGAAGTCTTCTTGGTTCCTTGTCTTATGATGTTGTCCGCAGAGGCTCTGTTATTGGTAATAGAGGTTCTGCGGTCTTGGTCTTCTGAAAGCGTCCTTCTGTAGTTTCCTCGGTCTTTGATCACTCTTGATCAAAACTTCCTTTGATTTTCCTGAGATGCCCGGCAGAGCTTCTGTGGAAGTTCTTCTGTACTTGGCCATTTTTCAATACTTCTAATATTTCAGAATATTTGGAGCTAACACTTATCTTCATTTGACCATTCTTCTTTTGGCTTCGGTTTTTGATGTTCAGAGATTTCAGGAGATTCAGCAGTAGCTGGTACACGTGGTACTATTATCATGGGAACAGGAGGAAGGTTGTAAAGATATTGTACTAGATTTTTTTCAGTACCCTCAAAGAAATGAACCATTCTTATTTTCCATTGAGGATACTCATCTCGTAGGAGAGTAGGAGGCTTGGTGAGTGAACCAGCAGTAAAGAAGTTGTTTGTATTTGTCATTGTTAAGGTTCTGAAAAGATAGTATGATTAAAGAGTATGAGTCTGATGATCTGGAAAGTTTTCTGGGTTTGAACAGTTCCCAGAGTACACTTTAATGGAATTTTAACCTAGAAATGAGGAATAGGTTAAAAGAGGAATGATGTCTATCACCAATCTTGTAATAAAGAGGATCACTTGATATTGAAAATCAAGCTTCGCTCTGATACCAATTGTTGGTTCCCGTTTTGCTTATACAAGATTGTCAGATCTATAAGTTCGAATTTATGTTTGATGCGGAAGAGTATTTGAAGAACTAACAGATATGTTTGATAGATTTAGAACACAATATAAATAAACAGTGAACAGGAAATAATATCTCAAAGTTTACTGAATATATATATATATATATATATATATATATCAAGAACAGATTTAAGAACAGTGAGTAAGCAAATCTTTAAAACAGATATGACTCTTAAAGTGTTTAAGTTGTGTGTTCTTGTGATGTTTTTCTCTCTTGTTTTCTTGTTTTTATATTTCTTGATTCTCTATTAGGAAGAACTCAACATGAGTCTTCCTTTTATACTACTCAAAGGGAACCATAAAGCATGAGCTACTATTCAGAACGGACGGTATGAATAGTTGGAAGGATGGCATGAACAGTTGGATGTGCTGAATTGCATTTAATGCAGCAGACGTCTATTATGTACTAAGCCCTATTGAGTCCACTCAGATTTTGACACGTTGAAGTTGGACAGGGTACGTTGCCATGCAAGTTGATGAACAGGTCCAGGAACAGTAGAAAGATATTATAAATATCTTTTTAAGTATTTGTTGAAGACCGCAGAGGCTCTGTGAAGTGTCATAGAGGTTCTGCGGTTTGGTCCTTAGAAGAGCAGTCTTCACCGGATTCCGAGTCATTGGTCTTCTTTGCGCGTATGACAGAGCTTCTGTAGGACGCCTCTTTAGCTTCTGTAGCTTCTCGACCTTGATCTCTCGGTAAGTTCGGCAGAGCCTCTGTAAGAGGCTTTCTTCACTTAGCCTATTTCTCACTACTTCTAAATACTTCTATGATTAGGAAGATTGAAGCTAACAAGAGTGGTTGTACGATTTCAGACAATAAGGAGGTTCTTTTTCTGACATATCGTACGGAGTCGTGCAAGGGTGGTTTAGACAAAAGTACTTTGTACGAAGGACTTCATGATCAGCTTTTCGTTGATTCAGCGATCTATCATTCTTTATCAGCGAATGATAGAGTTCAGCGATAGCTAAAGTCTTGTACTTGATACTTCACGTTGAGTGGACAAATTTGAGTCTTCGCTGATCCGCATCAGTTCATTAGGAGACTTGTCGCTGGTTCTTGAGCTTGATCTTCGACTTCAGCGTAGAACCTATGTTAACGTGAAACTTGTCTTCAGGGATCATAAGTAAACAACTAACTTATCAGCGATCACCATAAGTACTGAACAGACTCAGAGTATTATGGTGAACAGTTTCGATGAATGTTTAATCTAAAGAGCAAGAGTTCCTATCAGCGGTACTGTACGATCTTAGTACTTATCAGCGATAGTGAAACTCTGATACATATTCTTTACTTACAATTTTCACTAAGTATATAAGAGAGGGTCATTATCAAATCACTATTGAGGGTTTGGATCAACAATCTCCCCCTATTTGATTATGACATAGCAACAGAGAAAATTGCTATTTAATGAAAACATAAGGATAAAAAGAACTCATAAAATATTTCTCCCTTTTACTGTTTTCTGGGATCTTTTCTGTACTGATGGAGTAAAGTACGTTCGCTGAAATTTTTCTTTAAACTTTGTAAAGATTACAGAGGGAAGTGAAAAATTACAAGTACAACGAATAAAATTACAAGTACAAAAGATGTAGATAGATAAGGATAGAAAGAATTACCAAGGCGATCCTATCCGTTAAAAGGTTCTTCCTTAATGAGTTGTTCATCAAGGGTCATTGACGTGGGAATCATCCAGTCAGGGACATCTACTCCTTGATTCTTTTTCTTCAGAGCTTCTTTAAAAATCAAGGGCTTCAGGTGTCTAGCTTTGATGTCGCGGCTAACTTCACACCAGTATATGAGATCTCTGAGTTGTTCGATGGGAGCGATGTGGAGCTCAGAGATACGTTGAAAGTGATAGTTTCCAACGTAGTCTATAAAGAATATACCATAAGGATCACTTACAACTGTGCCAGGAATGAAAGTTTCTCCAGGTGGTAGGGAGGTGTCAAGCGCTGAGAGATCAGCATCAGGGCCAAGAACTTCATCACGAGAGAAACCAATACGTGTTTCATTCCGTATAGGAGGACCTGAGTTTGAGACTTTCTTTTCCTTAGCAGAGACTTTTCTTTGTTGAGGAGGAAGAAGAGTAGAGGGAGGAATATCCACAGCAGAAGAAACCAGGTCGATCTGTTTGTTTAAAATCTTCTCGACATGGCTTTTGAACTTTGAACGCGATCCCTGAATGGCTAATTTCGTTTCTAACCATTCAGAGAGACCAAACTTTTCTAAGGTAGCAGCATAGAAGGTTTGCTTGGTTTTGTCTTCTCTGTAGACATCAACTTCAACAATAGGAACATCTGCGTACAGTCTTCCTGTGATGTTTACTTTGATGATTTTGGATGGTCTAGATCGATAGTTCAACATTTCTTTAGACCATTCCAAAGTCGTATCAGAGACCTTAGTCTTTTCTCTAACGATCTTTTAAGCATCATCCCATAGCTGACGTTGAACATCAATGGGAGCTCTTTTCAGCTTGGGGTCTTTTACTGATCGTTGAGTAAGCTGGATGGCGTATTCTCTGTCTTTTTCTTCAGCTTCCCTTCTTTCAGCGATCAGGCGTTCAGCTCTGAGGTGTTCCTTGTATTCTTTTTGGGAAATTCTGAACTTTGGAGGAACGGAAGTAAGTTGATCACGCTTCAGAATGATTTGCTGATCTTCGAGTCTCCTAATCATTTCATTTCTCTTTTCTTGATCCTCTTCACTTAGCTTTTGAGGAGCCAAGGAAGGTCTGTTTTTGTGAGAGAGCATTTGTTCTTCAGGTTCATCAGTCTCAGAGATCAAATCTAAGACCGGGATTATTTCTTCAGCGTTGGAACTTTAGCGATATCCTCAAACAGGGGAGAGGACTAGCTGAAACACAGCGATCTTACAAGTAAGAACTTTGGGTAGAACAGAGATAGATAAAGAATGGGATAAAGTGTATGGAGGTTTGGAGTGTAGAACTGATAAAGTGTATAGAGGAGGGATGTGGAGTAAGGAAGAGGTTAATGTACCTGACAAACCTGCTTTTTAAGCAAGATCATCAGATTATCATCTTCAGCGACACTTTTTCCTTTGCCCTTGTCAGCTTCAGATGCTGATGGCTTTGTCTTTGTCCGCTCCCCTGTAGGTTCATTTATCATAATCCCTTTAAGAGCTTTAGTTCTCTGAGCAGGCTTGACGATAAAAGAGTCATCATCATCGTCATCTTCATCATCATCATTCTTTGGAGAAGAGGATGGTTCATCATCAGACAAGTCGATGGCTTCTTCATCTTCAGCTTCAGACTCAGTTTCTTCAGCTTCTTCTTCGAGTTGCTCCCCCTCAGGGTGTTCATCTCTCTGAGCTCCAGCTGCTGCTGCTTCTATTGTCTTTTCACCTTCTTCAGTAAAGGTGAGGTCTTCAGTCTTCTCTCCCCTGATAGATTCATCATGAGAAAGGTCTTCAGCGCTCTTGGAAAGGTCTTCAGCGCTCTTCTCCCCCTCTTTTTCATGATGAGTGGGGGAGGAATGTGATGATTCAACAGCTTATGTTGTTTCCCTGTCTTCTTGGCCAGGGATCCCCACA
The DNA here is from genome assembly GCA_033807775.1 of Saussurea involucrata. NCBI lineage: Eukaryota > Viridiplantae > Streptophyta > Magnoliopsida > Asterales > Asteraceae > Saussurea > Saussurea involucrata. The sequence continues at coordinate 32,524,170 of CM066321.1, forward strand.
CAGATTTCAATCGCTGATAATCTGTTTTCTAGACCAGAAATACCAGGATTGATCTTCACGAGTTCAGCACGATCCGCCATAGTAAAAGATGGAGGTGCAGGGGCGGTCGTGTTGGTCAGGATCTGCTACAACAATGTCTGAATAGAAGTGATGTCATTCTTCATCGTATTGACATCGGTCTTCACAGAACTCATGTCAGTTTTTACTGAACTGACATCAGCCTTTACAGCAGACGTATCACCTTCGAGAATGCCAACCGATGTCTTCAGCGTTGTTACTTCGCTGGACATGGTGTGAACTGATTTCTTGATGTCGAGGTAGTCTGTGTAGATATCAGAGAGAACTTTGGCAAAGTCGGTGAGTGATTTATCAACCTTCTTCAAGTCAGCTTTAGAGGCATTCTTTTCGACGACAGTTGTCAGCTTTGTAAGATTCTCTCTAGCGTTTGTTACAGCTGAAGAGTTGTCGGAAAGAGTACTAGTGAGACCTGTCAGCGTCGTCTATATTGTCTTCAGAGAGGCGTTGATGTCTCTCAAATTAGGACCTGTAACATATAAGAACTTGTGAACAGAGGAAAGCTCAGAAGTTTGGGGTTTAGTAACAGTGTATAGGGGTTGGTGTATACCTGCAGGAGGATTGGTGAATTCATCAAAATATCGGGTTTCTGAGAAAAGTTCCATGTCGTCAGCTAAAGTGCGTGGACGTATGGTCATCTCTGCAGGTCCTATGCCCATCACTCCTTGAAGATTATTATCTTTAGTTTCTGGAGGAATGACATGTGCTTCAGTGATAACTGGAGTAGAGTCCAAATGAGTAGAGGGAGAAGCGAAGGATAAGAATGGAGGTTGGGTGCAGAGTTCAGTGTTGGATTCGCTGAGAATCGCTTCGTCAGTCTTTTGAGAGACTGAAGGAGGTTGGGTAGATTCCAAGTTTGTAACCTCAGCGTTTAGAGACGCTGAAGTTAGGATAGAACGTGTGGCTTGTTCAGATGTGGCAGATCGTACCACTGAACTTTCCTTCAGCCCATCAAGAGGAGCTGAGGAGTCTTTAGCAATAGATTGTTGGGGTTGCTCCTTGGTTTTCTTAGTTCTTTTGGAACCAAGTTGGGTTTCAGAGTGTTTCCTTTTAAGAGAAGGAATGGAGGTTGCAGCTGGGGTATCAGCGGTGGGTTTGTCCGCTGAAGGAGCTGCAGAAGTAGAAGAAGTAGGGTTTAGAGGAGTTAAAAGAGTAGAAAGACGTACCTCGTTTTCCACCGGTTTGAAGTCGAGTACCTTAGGGCCGACCTGAGAGAGTTTCAGGTCACCCTCTGTTGGGTAGCTGTCCTTCAGGCCTTTTTGGAATACGGCGCTGATGAACCGAGGATAGGGAACCCATGGAGATCTGTCAGCGATGGAGTCCACTCGGAGTACCATGTCATCATAGATAATCGATGACCAGTCTATATGTAGACCTTTCTGTTAGTGCAATATGTCTTCAAGGTTTAAATATAGAAAGGTCAAAGTCAAAGTCAATGTATTGAGTTGTATTGTGTTGTTTACACCTTGTAAAGTGTTTAGTATAAATAGCTTAGTTGTAGTTAGTTAGGGGAAGTCTCTCATAACTCATAACTCATATCCTTAGAGAGCTTGTAACAGTGTTCTTGATAATTGGATGACGAATTCATATCTTCTCTATCTTGATTGATCATTAGGGTTTAACAATTGGTATCAGAGCACGTTATTGAAGATCTTGGTTTAACAATTGGTATCAGAGCACGTTATTGAAGATATTGGATTAACAATTGGTATCAGAGCAGGATCTTAGATTCAGAGAGTGTTTCTGTGATCATACACAATTTTTTGTGAAGATTTTCAAGAAAATTTGATCGATTTCTTGATTTTTCTCAAGAAATCTCGTTTTCTTGTGATTTTTTTCAAAAGTTCTTTGTTTGTGATCGAATTGATTCAAGTTTGTGCTCAGTAGATTCGTCATCTGATTTGGAACAAGATTAATGAAGGTTTCGAAGGCCAATTTCATTGATTTGAGGTTCAATTTTGAAGATCTGGGAGATTGTTGGGTTCGAACTCGATCTTCTGTTCGATCGACAAGAATCGCAGTTCAGACGTTTTCAGTGGTTTTTGTGTGTAAGAAAAACATTCGGACTGATATTTCGAGCATTTCTGTGAAGTTTCGTGCAGAGGTTTTCAGATTTCAGACGTTTTTGGGAATTTTTTGTGAACTTTTCGCAAGATCTATTCTTTTCGCAAGACTCATCGTGGTTTTCGCAAGACTCATAGTACTTTTCGCAAGTTCATCATCGTTTGAAGGTCTTCAGAATCTAAGTGGAGTTTTCACACCCCAAAGTCACGTGAACAGGATCTTTTCGCAAGCTTCTTTCATGCGAACATGAACTTTTCGCAACCCAAAGACACGCAAACAGTAACTTTGCGTATCCCTCTGTCACGCAAACCTCAGATCAAGATTTTCCAAGTCTACTTTTCGCAACCATCTAACTTTTCGCAACTGTTGCTTGCGAAAACTCTGGCTTTTCGTTTCTTCAGCTTACGCATACTGCTAGTTTTCGCAACTGTTGCTTGCGAAAACTGACACTTAGTCGATTTTTTTACTGTTCATCTGACCCAACTTTCTGCCATTTTCTGATTTTTTCGAATCTGTCCTTTTCTACCCCAAAACATACTGTTTACCATGGCTAATCAAGATATGTTGTTCAAAAACGACATCATGATGACTTTGGGCTCGAATACACGACCATCGGTGCTTCTTAATGAACGTGAATTTCCACAATGGCGTGATCGTTTTATCAATTTCATCGAATCCCAAAGCAACGGCGCTAACATAATGAAGTCCCTAATGGAAGGACCATTTGTCAAGCCATATATCGAGGTCCCGGCGACTGCCACAACTCCGGCTACTCGTGAACTAAAAAATCCAAATGATTATACTGGGGAAGAAATTTGTCGCATTCAAGCAGATAAAGATGCTAAGTCGTATTTGATTCTTTCTCTACCTAACTACATCTACAATAGGATTGATTGTTACCGGAACAACATCACATTGATGTGGGAACAGTTAGAGAAAATTATGTTGGGTTCAGCGGTTTCTACCCAGTTACGCCAGACTCGATACATGAACAATTTTGAGGGATTCAAAGCAATTGAAAATGAGTCATTGAAGAGTGTTTTTGACAGATTTTGGGGAGTTATTAATGATCTGTACAAGATCAAGATTGTTAAGACCGAGTTGGAAGTAAATCTGAAGTTTTTGAATTCACTCCAGTCTGAATGGAGCAAGACTTGTCACAGGCTGAGGAATGATGTTGGTATATCCACAATGCAGATTCAGGAATTATATGAGTTGCTTATGGTTGATGAGGATTTGGTAAAGGCTAAGAAGGATAAGATGAATAGAAAGGCCAAGGGTAAGACTGAAGATCCGATTGCTTTATTAGCAAAGCAACTTGCAGAAAAGTCATTGTTAGAGAATGCGTTTGATGGAAATGTAGAAGATGACGGAGAGGAACTTGAGAAAGCAATGATATTGTTGACCCAACATTTTCAGAAAAAGTACCGGTCGGGCAACAATAATCTTCGTTTCACATCGGGTTCAAGGAAAGTGCCTAGTGAGACTTCTACGTATGTGCCGAAAGTTGATTCTCCAAAGCAGTATGAGACAAAGAAGGATGATGAGAAGAAGGCGGTTATCACATGCTTCAAATGTGGAAAGGTGGGACATATGGCGAAAGATTGCCGGGTGAAAGTTGTCCGAGATTCTTCTTATTACAAGAAGAAGTTAGAGCTTGTGGGGAAAAAGGAGAATGGGAATATCCTTCTCGTCGAAGAAGAATATTTCCTTGACTACTCGGATGACGAGTCCACCAACTAGGAAACCACCGATACGTGCTTTATAGGAGACGACGGAAGTGATGATGAGAAGGAGGATGATGAAAGCACTACTGATGAATCTGAGGTACCTTCTCAATTTGATTATGACTTTCTAATTTCACAAATGAATAATGTCGTCACTGCTATCCGATCTCTTAGAACGAAAAGACTATCTGAAAAAGCAATTATTTATGATCAATCAAAATTAATTAAAACGCTTAAAATTCATATTGAAGATGAGAAAATAATTTTGATTAACATGAATAATTTGTCTAATAAGAAAATAGAAGAATTAGAAAACATTATAAAAATGAACAATGAATCTTTGAAACTTATGACCGAACAAAAAGATAATTTTTCGGATAAAATTTCTGAACTTGAAGAAAAACTTTATGTTCGAGGTCAAACAGAGCAAACGGTTTATCTTAATAAACCAAGGAGTTATACATCCATAAAAGAAAAATGGGGTTTAGGTTTTGAAAATCCACATTTTCTAGATAACGCTAAGGAAAAAGTTCCAACGCTTTATGAATTTGATTTCTTACATCTAGGAAGATATGCCCCTCAATTTAAGATAAATTGGACAAATGAAGAAGAAGTTTCAGAATTAGAAAAGGAGAAAAGGGCTCAAACGAACAAAATGCAACTTCCTTTTGTGTACACTAGAGAAAACGCGAAATACACTTCTAAATCCAAAGGATTTAACAAAGATTTCTTATCCGATGATTACTTTGATGGTTATGCTAAAAATGCTAAATCTGAGGATAAACCTGAAGTATTGCAAGATACTAAAAGGTATATCCCTCCTTTAGTATTAGAGACCAAAATTGTGAGTCTTGAGAAGAAAATCGCGGATTTGGAATCTAAGTTAGAAAATTTGGAAAATGAAGATGTTAAAAACGATGACGATTTTATTAATAGTAGTGTACAAGAGGTTTTTGAAAACGCAAAAACGGAAAATTGTAAAAATCAAGAATCTCCTTCTTCTTCTAATTCTAAAACTCATTTAGAATCCGATTTTTCTGAAAATGAAAAAGATGATAATTCCGAGGAATGTATTAAGAAACCGGTTTCTATGTTTGATTTTATTAATAATACTTTTTATTCAAAATCGGAAATTAAATCGGAAATTTTAGACGATTCTTTTACGATAAACTCTAAAATTAATAAAACCAAACGTCGTAAAAGAAGGCGGTCAAAGAAGAAGTCAAAGACTCAAGTTCTTAATTCCGAAAATAATTCTGATTCGTATACTTCTTCTTTTTCAGATAGGCCTTTGAGTAAGAAAGGAAAGCATGTGTGGATTCCAAAACGCATACCAACGGAGTCGGCAACTTCTTCTAGTAGTGACATTGATTTTGACGTTTGTAAAACGAATTCATTTGCTTGTTCGAATAAAGATTGTAATAGTCTTTTTAGATATTCAATAAAGCAAATGATTCATATTGCAAATGTTGGTTGGTGTTGCACGGAGTGTTGTCATTCTAATGGTATTTGTTCTGAAAACGACATTAATTTTAAAATGAAAGACTTTCTTAATACCGATGCCTATTATAATTTTAACAAAGGTAACAAAAAGAAGAGGACTAACAAGAAGGGACCCAAGACTCGTTGGGTACCAAAATCTACTTAATCTGTTTTGCAGATTTAGAGGTAAGCGTTGAACTCTCGGAAGATGAAGTACTTGTGCATTCAAGAAGACATTGAACATCACATATTTTCAGGGAGTTTTCTATTTTTTTTATATATACATGTGCGATTTGATAAATCTTTTGGTATTTTGTAGGGGAGAGAGAGTGAGATAAAAGACTATGGCTTCTGAACAATTCAGTTCAAAACCCGCACTTCAACGGTAATGGTTTTTGAACACATCAGTTCAAAACCCGCACTTCAACGGTAATGGCTTTTGAACAAATCAGTTCAAAACCCGCACTTCAACGGTAATGGCTTTTGAACATATCAGTTCAAAACCCGTGCTTCAACGACCAAGGCTTCTAAACAAATTAGTTTAGAACCCGTGCTTCAATGGCTATGACTTCTAAACAAATCAGTTTAGAACTCGTACTTATTAGGTGATATCTTTTTGAACTTTAACTGCCATATCTTTTTGTTTCTCAAATCAAGTGATAAAAGGGTAACATTGTGTTATATTTTATTTCTACTAACGTTGAAAGTTTGAACCTTCACAAATTTAATTCAATGAAGTGAAATTCTTCAATTTTTTCATTCAATGAATAAAATGTGTGTTAAGGATGATTTTACGAGCATTTTTGTATCGTCGGAGTTATATTTGTTTCTACTGTCGCTTCTGAAATAAGTCGAAAGGTCAGCGAAACATGTTTGAGATTTTGATATAAGCGCAAAATTGTGTAAATCTAGACTTATACAGAATACAATGCTCACAAGGCCTATTCGTCTTAATCATGAATGGAAACGAAAATATGGGGGAAGCACTACGTTTTTGAACCAAGTGATTGAGATGCTAAAAAAAAATTATATATATATATATATATATATATATATAATAAAATCATTCAGTTTGATAGTCTGTGTCTGTGGCCTATCTGGTTTGGGAGATTAAGTCCCAAGGGGTACTCGTTACCTAGCCCCTAAGATCAACTGATCTGGGATTGGCTGACCCAAATCCTGCTATAGAACCAGGTAGAAAGCCATGTTCTACTGGTACAAATGGGATTAAGGTATTTCGATGTAGCCTTTCTGGTTCGGGAGAGTAAGTTCCAAGGGGTGCTTGTCACCTAGCCCCTAAGGCCAACTGGTCTGGGATCGGCTGACCCAAATCCTGCTATAGGACCAGTTAGAAAGTTACGTTTACGATGTTTCTTAGTCTTAATAAACTGTTTGATTATAAAAGATGCCAATGAGCACATAATAAAAGTTGCCAATGTGCACAATATGAAAAGATGCCTAAGAGCACACATCTCTTGAAACTTGGGGAAAATACAAAGTCGCGATAAACCTGTAAATTTGTGAAAATTATGGTTTTGGACAAATAGTGTGAGTAAGAGCAAAGTATTCTTATAGGTTTCAGAAGTACATTTGATTGCTGCAAATCATATTTCGCATGCTAGTCCACCAAATAGATTTTATAAAGGGGTTGAAATTGAACTTTTGTAACTCGATATGCGACGATGTCTTGTTTTTGAATCCAAACGCATGCATTTGATTTCACTTGATGGAAATATCTGTTACATTTCATTAAATTGAATTTCGTTTGTTTGGTGTTCAAATGATTAAATGTTAGTAGTTATAAAATGTTGTTCAATGAATTCTATTTTCTTTATATAAGTTTGTTAAAATGTGCGCTTATATGATTTTTATGCAAATTTTCAGGGGGAGAAAATCATCTTGCTCTACAATTCTTATTTTTAGGGGGAGCAAGATCTTTCGCTTATGGGGAGATTGGTCGTGTTTTTCAAGGGGAAGAAATGTTTTTGAAGAGGGAGATTGTCCGTGACTGAAATTGAAAAGATTTTCGATGCTCGTGATGCTCACTTTCATCGAAAAAGGGGGAGAATGTCTACATCAATTTTATGTCAAAGAAAGTTTAAAATCAAAGATTCGTTTTAATGTCAACGGGGAGATTTGTAGAAAGAAGACGTCGTTTCAAGAAATGATAGGGGGAGTTTTATTATTCAAGAGTTTTTAAGAAATCGATTGATCATTTCAGTGACCTCTTTCTTTTGAACTCGCGCGTTTATGAAGATCGACACTGAAGAATGAAATTCTCAAGTCAATGGAAATGGGGAGAATTCTTCAAGAGTTTGAGGAAAATCGATTGATCCATTCAGTGATCTCTTTTTCTTGAACTTGTGCTTAATTAAAAAGCTTTGTGTGAAGATTCTTATTCTCCTGCTCGAAGAAAGAAGTTCGTTATTTGCCGTTTGAAGATTGGATGACGTTTTGACTTTGACAAGCTTTGATGAAGACCGAAGATTCAAGAAATCTAAAGCTTGCTGATCGCATTTGTTTAAACCTTGAATCCAAGGGGGAGATTGTTAGTGCAATATGTCTTCAAGGTTTAAATATAGAAAGGTCAAAGTCAAAGTCAATGTATTGAGTTTTATTGTGTTGTTTACACCTTGTAAAGTGTTTAGTATAAATAGCTTAGTTGTAGTTAGTTAGGTAAAGCCTCTCATAACTAATAACTCATATCCTTAGAGAGCTTGTAACAGTGTTCTTGATAATTGGATGACGAATTCATATCTTCTCTATCTTGATTGATCTTTAGGGTTTAACACTTTCAGCAATGCATATCCCATTGCTTGCCGAGGCTTAGCGGCTTGGTCAGAGGAGCCGGTCTTGGCAGTTACGCAGCTGATTAAATGAGCGAAGATGAAATTCATCTCGCTGGGCATTTTAGACTTTTTGATAAGGGTCAGCTTCTTCTCGGGCTTCATGTCCCTCCCAGTTTCCCATACATAGCCCATTGCATCGAAGAATGCAATTATGGCTTCCCTGTCTGAGTTTTTCTTGGGGTCAGGGAGAGGAATAAAAGGTTTTTCTTTGGTGGCCAAGGGAAGGTTCAGGGCTTTGCGAATAATGGCAGGTGTAATCTTCATAGTGCCATATTCAATATCGCAGAGGATGCAGTCAATTTTTTTTAGGGGTCTTTGGCTGATGGTAGCTGAGAGTGTCTGGCAGAGTACCAGAATTAGGATAGCAAAAGCTGATGTGCAGGAGGTGTTATGGTCAGGGCTGTGGAGATGCAACAATTCTTCAGGCAGTTCACAGCATCATCTAGATGTGTGACTTGCTTTTGAGGAGGAAACTCGAGAAGCGCATAGAGGTTATTTACTTTAGTCCAATTCAGTTTGTCAAGAGAGAACTTGACCTGAGGAGCCTTGAGGATTTCCACTTCCTCAACAGTATTATCGGCAATAGTATTCTCAGCGATGGTGTTCTTGGAAATGTCAGAAGATGCCATTTTCCAATAGTATTATCAGTTCAACCAAAGATTAATAAATAAAAATAATCTTAATGTGGAAAGATTTTCCAATAAGATGGTTCAAATTTTGTCCATTTCATCCAGACAAAATGTCTTAATGAAGATTAGAGTTTTTCTTGTTTTTGAAAAACGAAATGCAAACCCAAAAGAAATCTTGTTTTCCAGTTTCTTTTAAAGATTGGGATTCTGGAAAAACGTATGAAGAACAAGTTTAAGATTTTGCGTTTTAAACTTGAAGAACAACCATGAAAGGTTGTGTTCATAAAACCATGAAAGAAATGATTTTGTTTTAAAAAGTTCTTTTGTTTGATCTTGTGAAAACAAAGAGAAGATCATTAACAAGTTTGAAGAAACAGGTAAAATAAAAGAATTATTAACCTGGTTCGTTGAAGAAGATGAAGTTCTTGAAAAATTCGAGAGCACAAATGCAACAGTAAATTCTTTTTCTTAGCTTGGAGAAGAAGTTCGCGTAAAAGAAAAATATAAACCCAAAATGAGTTTATATAGAGATTAGAGTGAGAGAAAATCTTGAGCGGGAAAAGATTTTCATCATGACACGGACACGTGTTTGCATTTGATTGGCGAGTAAACGAAACGTGCAAACGCGTGTCAGAAAGAAGGACGTGCCAGGGCTTATCCGTTGTAATGACGTCACAACTGTCCTTTCATATTCTTGGATGTCTCTGAGGTTTTGAAAACTCAGGGACACTTTTGAAAACATGAAGCACTGAATAGAAATATCAGTGTTGGTTTTAGAAATTTCAAAGTATCGCTGATAAGGAAGAGATATTCAGCGATGTAATTTATTTTGAAATCTTGCATTTACATGCGATTTGTCAGAGAGAAAACATACCTTGATATCAACGAATCAAGTTTATTTAGAGAGAGGATGATAGAATGGGTTATACAAGCTGATTTTATCCTATTGCTGATCAAATGTGAATCGCTGAAGATTTTACTCTTCAAAGTTCAGCATTCCAAGCTCGCTGATGAGAAAGTTGAACCTTGTCTCATCAAGAGGTTTGGTGAATAGATCAGCTAACCGATAGTCAGTTGGGATAAAGTGAAGTTCTATATCACCATTCATCACATGATCTCTGATAAAGTGATACCTGATTTCGATGTGTTTTGTCTTTGAGTGTAGCACTGAATTATTTGCTATAGCGATGGCACTTGTGCTGTCGCAATAGATTGGAATATTTGAGAGCTGAAGGTCATAGTCCAGTAGTTGATTTCTCATCCACAACACCTGAGAACAATAGCTTCCAACGGCTACATACTCAGCTTCAGCTGTGGAGGTGGACACTAAGTTTTGCTTTTTACTTGTCCAACTTACCAGCTTTCCACCCAGGAGCTGACATCCTCTTGTGGTGCTTTTCCTATCCATTTTGCAACCTACAAAATCACTATCTGAATAGGCGATTAGATCGAATCCTGAGTCTTTGGGATACCAAAGACCTAGATTCGCTGTACCCTTAAGGTATCGAAAAATTCGCTTTACAGCTTTCATATGAGATATCTTAGGTTCAGCTTGATATCGTGCACACAAACATGTTGCATACATAACATCGGGTCGGCTAGCTGTAAGATACAACAGTGAGCCGGTCATCCCACGGTACAGCGTGACATTTACAGGAACTCCTTTAGTATCCTTGTCTAGTTTCAGCGGTGGTGCCATCGGGGTTTTCATAGCTGAACTTTGGGTTAAGTCGAATTTCTTCAGCATATCTTTAACATACTTTCCCTGATTAATGAAAGTTCCTTTCTCATTTTGCTTTATCTGAAGACCAAGGAAATATATTAGTTCACCCATCGTGCTCATTTTATACTCATCTTTCATTCTATCAGCGAAACGAGTACAAAGATCAGGGTTAGTAGAGCCAAATATAATGTCATCAACATATATCTGAACAAGAATGATATGACCTTTTACTTTCCTGAAAAATAGAGTTTCGTCAATTTTTCCTCGCTCAAATTGTTCAATATGGAGATAAGTAGAAAGAGTGTCATACCATGCACGTGGAGCTTGCTTTAAGCCATAAAGTGCCTTGTCCAGTTTATAAACATAACCTGGACGCTTAGGATCTGAGAATCCTAGAGGTTGTTCCACATAGAATTCTTCATTCAGCTTTCCATTTAAAAACGCTGACTTAACATCCATCTGATATACTTTGAAGTCTTTGTGTACAGCGTATGCTAAGAATAGACGAATAGATTCTAGTCTTGCTACTGGAGCAAATGTTTCGTCATAATCTATGCCTTCCTCTTGTCTGTATCCCTGAGCAACAATACGAGCCTTGTTGCGGGTTACAGTTCCATGTTCGTCCAATTTGTTTCGATAGACCCATTTAGTGCCTATCACTGTTTGGTCAGTTAGTCTTTGAAAAAGTTTCCAAACTTTGTTTCTTTCAAATTCAGTCAGCTCTTCTTGCATGGCGCTGACCCAGTTTGGATCTTTGAGGGCATCATCTACTTTCTTTGGTTCAGTTAGAGAAATAAAATTAACAAATAAACAAATATTACCTGCACTTCGTCGAGTCTGAATACCAGCGTTTGGATCACCAAGAATTTGATCAATTGGGTGATTTACAGTCCATCGCTGAGCCGGAGCGTGAGACGTTGACTCAGCCTGAACTGGAGGAGCTGAAGAAGAAGCTTCCGCGACGTCTGGAGTATCAGCCAAGAGAGGAATGGGTTCAGTTGTCATTATATTCACTGATTGCTGAGAAGTAGATGGAATGTCTGAGACATTGGGTTCAGAAGCAGGTATAGTGTTTATAGGAACAACTAAGACCCATGATGTTTCAGCTTCACTATTCTGCATATTTTGAATGATAGTAGGACCATCATCTTCAACTGTGTGAGCACGAGGAGTGGGAATATCTTCTGAATCACCAAGATGAGAAAACATCCATTGATTCAGTTCTTCAGTATCAGCGGACGGTTTAGAGTTCGCTGAACGGGATTCATCAAACGTGGCGTGAATAGTTTCTTCAACAGTTTGTCTTCTGCGATTGAAGACTCTGAAGGCTTTGGAGACTGAGGAGTATCCAAGAAACATTCCATCATCAGCCTTAGGATCAAACTTTCCATGGGCATCTCTGTTGTTCAGTATGAAACACTGACATCCAAAAATGTGAAGAAAGCTGATTGAAGGCTTTCTCCCATGAAAAAGTTCATAGGCTATTTTATTGAATCTTTTGACTATCGGCGACCTGTTTTGCGTAAAACAAGCGGTGTTGACAGCTTCTGTCCAAAATTGAGTAGGCAGGTGAGAATCGCTGAGCATTGAACGTGCAGCTTCAATAATTGTTCTATTTCTTCTTTCAGCGACTCTATTTTGTTACGGTGTTCTCACTGATGAAAAGTTGTGAGAAATACCCTTACTCTCAAAGAAGGAATCAAGAGAACTGTTTTTGAATTCAGTCCCATGATCACTCCTTATTGAGCGAACGGTCAAATTATTAAGGGTTTCCATCTTCCGAACAAAGGTGATGAGTTCTTCAGGGGTGTCACTCTTGGAACGGAGAAACATAACCCATGTATAACGAGAGAATTCATCAACTATGACCAGTGTATATTTCTTTCCAGCGATGGATTGTTTGTTAACAGGGCCAAACAAATCCATATGGAGTAGTTGGAGAGGAGATGACACTGAGGAGACTTGCTTTGACTTAAAGCTTGCTTTGGTCTGCTTCCCTTTCTCACACGCTGAACATAAAGACTCTTTGGCGTATGAGTGTTGAGGTAGACCAGTGACTAACTCTTTTGAAGAAAGAGTGTTCAGTGTCTTGAAATTCAGATGAGAGAGCCTCTTATGCCATAGCAAGTTGACATCAGATGAGGCTTTTGAGAAGAAACAGGAGTTCTCAGTGGTTGTTGAGTCCATGTTTATTACATAAACATTTTCCAAACGATAACCACTGAGAGCTATCTTCTCCTTTTTGTCAGTGACAAAGCAGGATTCCTTAGTAAAGATTACTTTGTTATCCTTGTCGCAAAGCTGACTGATGCTTAAAAGATTATGCTTCAGCCCTTCAACATATGCGACTCTTCTGAAGGTGGTTGTACCCTTTGAGAGTACACCAAACCCTCGGGTATGTCCTTTTCCATTTCCACCGAAAGTCACAGAGGGACCCTTCTCTTCCTTGTATTTAGCGAGCAGGCTTTTCTTTCCTGTCATGTGTCTAGAGCATCCGCTATCGAGATACCAGATACCCTTCTGAACCTGCATCACAAAGGAAGATTAGTTTTTCTTAGGTATCCACTTAACCATGTGTACACGTTTGTCAGTGGAAGTAGTTGGAATGGAAGGTTCAACAATCTTCGCAGCATTTGAAGATTCAGCTTTGTCAGTCTTCACTTTAGTTAATTTCTTAACCTCAGTGGCCTTCTTTGCCTTGGGGGCAATCTTCACCTTAGTTATCTTTTCAGCTTTGGTGGCTGTGGGGCACTTACTAGCAATATGATCAGTGAGTCCACAGTGATAACATTTCCTATAACTAAAAGAAGTTCTAGGACTATTTGAATGCTGAGCTTTTGATTTAGAATTAGAAGGACCAGCACCAAATAAGCTTTTTGGCTTTTGAAATGGGAGGAACATTTAGTTCTTCAGATTTCTTACCAAGGACATCCACTCTGAGTCTAGGAGTAGATCGCTGAATAGACCCACGCTGAGTAGTTCCAGAGATCTGATTCCTTGATCCAGAGGAATAAATCACTAAAGCTTTAAAAGCATTCAGCTTTGGTACTAAAGGACCCTTCTGAGGATTTTGGTTAAAAGAAATTCCTTTACCTTTATCTTTAAAGACAGGGGTAGGTTTTGGATAAACCATTTTCTCTTTACCTTTTGAAGAGGTAGAAGTTTCCTCAGGGATAGGTGGTCTGGACGAGGAACACTGAGAGGATGAAGTATCAGTGACTGAGGATACGAAAGTTCCAAATAAGAGCATGGAACGATCTGTGGTTGGTTCTTGAGTTTCATATTTGTAACCGAGACCACGTTTATCACTCAGGGGTATCTGAGACTTAATTATCTCAGTGATCTTTGTTGAATAATTACACCATCCTTCAACAGTAGCTTTTTCAGCTTTCAATGCAGCTATAGCTTCTGCTCATTCGATTTTGACTAGCTGATTTAAATGCACTTGATCTTTAAAATCTTCTTCAATTTTAGAAAGCTTTTCTATTTGAAGGTGACAGTTTTTAAGCTATTCAGCGAGATCAAGGTTTTGATTTTCAACTATAGTTTTGCCATTCATGGCTTCATATAAACTTATAGTCAAGAGATCGATTTTACGGAGACTATCAGCTTCATCAATATTTGCAATATTTGTAAAGAAGGAAGGTGATACCTGAATTGCAGAGGTTGAAGTAGAGGGAATGTCTGAACTTTCTTCCTCATCTTCAATCTTTGCCATAAGACAGAGATTGGCTTCATCATCGTCAGAGTCAGATGATGATTCTTCTTCTTAAGAGGCAGCCCAATCGTAAGCCATCAGGCCTTTGCCTTTCTTCTTAAAGCTTTTCAGCTTCGCATACTTTTCTTTCAGCTTAGCATATTTATCATCTTTATTCCTGGGAATAAAGGATTTCTTGGGAAACGCTGAGTTTCTTGAAACTTTCTTATACCTGCACTCGTTAGCGAAATGTCCAATCTTTTCGCAGTTAAAACAAGTAGCAGTAGCCTTATCAACAGGAGTTGATGATCTTGGCTTATCAGCTATAGAAAGGGGTTTGTTCTTTCTGAACATTTTCTTTTTGGCGAATCTCCTGAACTTTTTAGTTAGGATAGTCAAAGATTCATCATCATTTGAAGAGTCAGAATCTGATGACCTTTCAGAGTTACTCTCTAACTCAGTAATAGTGACCGAGGGTCGCTGAGTAGAGGGTTCCTCTGAGATTAAAGCAACAGGGGTGCTTTTGGAATCTTTTACAAGATTCTTCTTAATATGGCTTGATTGCTCATGATTCAGCATCGTGCCATATAAGGTAGCAAGGGTCATTGATCTTAGATCCTTTGACAGCTTGAGACACATAGAATAACTGTCCCAGCTTTCAGGTAAACATTCTAGAAACTTTGTCAGGACTTCAAAGTTAGAATATTCCTTACCAACAGTTTTTAGATCTATTATTAAGCAATTAAAACGTTGGTGAACTTCAGAGAGAGTCTCATTCTTACCACAAATGAAACTTTCATACTGTCTTACCAGGTTGATCTTTCGAGAGTCCTGGACTTCAACAGTACCTTCATATTGAACACAGATTGTGTCCCACATGGCTTTTGAGGATTTCAGGTTCATGACGGAATGGTAGACTTCGTCAGGAAGAGCCATGGATAGTATGGATCTGGCTTTGGTGTCGATAGCCACTTTCTTCTTATCTTCGTCAGTCCACGTATGAACTTCTTTGGGTACCAGCCTTTCTGGAATAGCAGGTCTATTCTCGACGGCTGGTACTGCGGCATCAATTCTTACAGGTATAAATGGGCCATTTTCAAGATAATAAGGCATAGTAGGGTCTACACCTTCTAGGAAGAGAGTCATCCTATTTTTCCATAGATTAAAATTATATCTGGAGAATCTAGGGGGTTTTGCAAGAGAACCATTGTCGATATAATTTGTGTTTGTGGTGGTAGCCATTTTCAAAAATAGCAAGGAAGAGAAATCCTAGTATAGATTAGATCTTGTTTATGAGATTAAATAAATCCGCTCTGATGCCACTTGTTGGTCCCGAAGGGCTATACAAGTTTGTATAAGGGGGGGGGGGGGGGGTTGAATACAAACACAGAGATTTTACTTTTCTAAATTGTTTATTGATAAATCATTAACAATTTACAGCTTGTTGCGAAAACAAGATTAAGGTTAAACCTAAATCTAAACAAGTTGGAACACTAACTTTCTTGCACTAAGAAAGAGAAGGAAATTTACTAATAATAACCTATCTCAAGATAAGAAGGATGAACTTGTCCAGAGTTAGCAAGTTGCTTCAAAATGAAGTAGGTTCTTCTTCTTATATACTGCATGCATTTAATGCATTGCAGTTTATACTTTACACGTGGCAACAGCTGATTTGTTGCATCTCATTGACCTTTGTTGACAACCTTAGTAGCCGCATGTTGAACAGTGTAGTATCAGAGTGGTTGTACGATTTCAGACAATAAGGAGGTTCTTTTTCTGACATATCGTATAGAGTCATGCAAGGGTGGTTTAGACAAAAGTACTTTGTACGGAGGACTTCATGATCAGCTTTTCGTTGATTCAACGATCTATCATTCTTTATCAGTGAATGATAGAGTTTAGCGATAGCTAAAGTCTTGTACTTGATACTTCACGTTGAGTGGACAAATCCGAGTCTTCGCTGATCCGCATCAGTTCATTAGGAGAATTGTCGCTGGTTCTTGAGCTTGATCTTCGACTTCAGCGTAGAACCTATGTTAACGTGAAACTTGTCTTCAGGGATCGTAAGTAAACAACTAACTTATCAGTGATCACCATAAGTACTGAACAGACTCAGAGTATTATGGTGAACAGTTTCGCTGAATGTTTAATCTAAAGAGCAAGAGTTCCTATCAGCGGTACTGTAAGATCTTAGTACTTATCAGCGATAGTGAAACTCTGATACATATTGTTTACTTACAATTTTCACTAAGTATATAAGAGAGGGTCATTATCAAATCACTGAGGGTTTGAATCAACAATTGCCTTGGCGCGTGCTGACGAGCTAGCCGTCCAGCTTTTCGATGCTCAGTATGAACTGCAGGAGATTCATGCGGGAGGGGTGGCAGATGAAGGCCCTCAGGTCGGGACTTCGAGCAGGGATACGACCGATGTTCCCCCTGTCGTCTAGAATTTTTTCTTTCCTTGTTGTTTTTGCCACTTGACCTATCGGGGGTTGAGTATTTATATGATGGTTTACTCAACGAATATATCTTTTTTTTTGAATATTATGCTTTATTCAAATCATATTGATTATGAAGTCGAACGTAAGATACATATGAAATCACGCGACTAAGGCACTCATTGTAATACGATAATAAGAACGTAAAACAAATAAAAACACGCGATTAACGCATCCATTCAGGGTATAAAAGCTAAGAAAATTAGATGTAATTTATTTAGGCTTTGCGATTGTACGACGAGATCGTACGAGGAATTTGCGCCGTATGCCCCTGTGGAGGGATGGTCAGGGAAGAAAATCCTGATTGTTTATGTCGTGCGATTCTGCGAATTTAAAGTCATCTAGTAAACTTAATGATTATTGTCGTGCGATTCTGCGATAATCTGTCATGCGATTCTGCGATAATCTGTCGTGCGATTCTGCGATAAAACGATGTCGGGGGTTGGTCGTTGGCTAGCCAACGACCCTCCGATGCTTAAGGGTTAGAGAACGTACCATTTCAGACTCTCTCTATTTGCCCCCTGTCATTTATTACCTTATTCTTTTTGGCAAGAAAAGATAGGTTTTAAATGACAAAATGACACGGCGATCCTGTGAAATATTGTCCCGCGGTCGACTATGTTGCCGTGCGACGGGGCACCATAGTAGACTTATCTCTGTGAAAAAGATATTAATTTAGGGATAGAGGGACGAACCTGTCGAGAGCCTGATCTTGTGACTTTGGTTTATTTTCACGGCTTCAAGGTAGACTTGTAGCACTCACGAGCGACTTTTGGCTCACTCTTAATCTCTTGGATTCCCCATGGCGTAGGGAATTTCAACATTTGATGATACGTCGAGGGAACGGCTTTCATATCATGGATCCATGGTCGTCCTAAGATGATGTTATAGGCCGACACACAATCGATGGCACTGAACTTGGTCTGCTTGTTGACTCCTCCAGCGTAGACGGGCAAGATTATCTCTCCGAAGGTGCTCGCCGCTTCTCCATTGAAACCGACCAAAGTCGTCGAACGTCGGGTGATTTCCGAGCAATCGATTCCCATGGCTTTGATGGTGTTGAGAAAAATGACATTTGCTGAGCTTCCCCCGTCGATCAAGACTCGACGCGTTAGACAGTTACCGACTGTGAGCTGAATGATCAACCCGTCGTGATGCTTCTGATACGAGTCGCCAAGGTCGTCGTGGTCGAACACAATCTTCATGGCTTCTAGCTCCAAATCTCCTTTGGGTCTAGACGAGCGAGGAATAGGCCGGTCATCGGGCGCCTGACTGGCATGACGGTTGGCCGCTGAATACGTCAGACCACACACATCTGAACCACCGGTGATGCAATTGACGACCTTCGCATGCTCGGGGGTCGTCGGTCGATGGCTATTAGCTGGAATAATGATGTCATCGATGATATCCTTGAGATTTCCTTTCGGGAAGTGATACGCTAATTCCTTCTTCAATGTGATACAATCGTCTGTCGCATGACCATGATCGATGTGGAAGTCGCACCACTTTGATTTGTCTTTCTTAGCATCGTCTAGGTCGGACTTCTTTGGCCATCGAATGGTAGCTTGAGCGGTCTTTAGAGCTTCGACTAAGTCCTTTGCAGATCCTTTGAATCCGTAAGAGGATATCTTGGGGTACTGAGTGAACTTGGTCAGATTGATATATAGACCTGAACTATCGTCTAGACCACGCTTATAAGCTTCGATCGCAGTTTTGATGTCACAATTGCGGATACTGGTCATTTCGGCATTGAATCTATTGAAATAACTTCGAATAGACTCATTGGTCTTTTGCACGACATTGTACAGATCACTAGTCTGCTTTTCCATCTTACGACTGCTGGCGAATTGCCGGGAGAATTGGTTGACCAATTCGGCGAACGACTCGATAGATTTGGGTTTGAGATTGATCAACCACTGGAGAGCTGGACCAGTGAGAGTCGCCCCGAAACTCTTGCACATGCATACTTCCTGGTACATGTGTGGAATCGAGATCGTCCACATGAGCTGCTTATACTGCGCGACATGCTCGGTTGGATCGGTCACACCCGAATACTTGGGAGTGAAGGTAGGAATGTTATACTTCTTTGGGACCTCGACGGTGGCGATCTCGTCGATGAAGGGCGACGCCTGATACCCCGAGCGAGGCTCGACGTCGACAGGCACGGCTGCCCCAGGAAACTTGGCGAGTAAGGACAGGACGCGCTCATTTTGGTCTTCTAACATCTTCAAACGCTGGGCGACGGGATCGTTTAGATCAGGATTTGCCCCTATCGAGGGATTGGTCCCTGGACTAGTGCCATTACCATGCGACGAACCATTGGTGTTCCCGTTGAATGGAACAAAGTATGGCTGCGACCCATATTGGAATTGTTGCGGTCCATTCTGAAACGATCGTGGTCCATGCTGAAATGGCTGCGATCTCTGCTGGAAAGATTGCGATCCTTCCTGGAAAGGTTGCGGACCACTTTGGAACGGCTGGGAAAACGGCTGGGATCCATTCTGAAACGGTTGGGCGCCACCTTGCAATGGTTGGGATCCATTGTTCAAGGGTGGTGGTCGGATGTGCTGAGGGGGAATCTGCCCAGACTGGGGATTCGGAATGAACGGACCCGGCTACTGATTCTGCATGAATGGACCTGGATGTTGATTCTGTGCGGACGGGCCTGGCTCCGGACCTGGATTCTGGATGAATGGTCCAGGACCATTCTGGGATCCAAAAGGATTCCTTAGCCGCGCGATCTCGTCAGCTGCTCTGCGATTCTGTTCTTCCATTGCATTGAGTTGGTTCCTAGCAACCTCGAGCTCCTGATACATCTGAGCGACGGCTTGCTGCGGATTTCCAGGGGCTGCCATTTTCCTGCAACAGAAAATAGAAGAAACTCCAAGAAACTATTAGTAGAATGCACGTTCGTCGAGGATTTTCTCTAGATGTGGTCCCACGGATGGCGCCAAACTGTTAATGCCAAAAATCGCACCAAAGGGACAACTTAAGGTCGATGTGGACTTAAACAACTAAAGGAAGAATCTTTCGACGAGACGTGCGACGAGGATAAAAATTAAGGAAACAAGAGATTTGATGACGCAGGCAAAACCTTAAATGAGGAAAAAACCTGCGGACGACAGTGGGTGTCGTCGCTATACTATGGTCGCCAATCAGGGGCGATGTCCTTGGTACTGGCGTCGGTCGTACAATGATTACAATACAAATGAAGAAAAAGCTTCGAAATGTAAAGTACAAATGTTTGTTGTGTGAATACCAAGTGTAAATAATTGTTGGTCGAGGGTTGTTGTCGTGCGTCGAGAGCGATACTTGAGCTTTCCTTCGAGTGTTCTTGAGTTCGCTGTAAGGTTCTGGCTTTCAGTATTTGATCTCCAGAGTTTGAATGTTCTTTGCTATGAGTTTGGACGATTTTCTCTGCTGTTTGGTGACATTCAATGATGATCGCTGATGTGTATTGGATGTTCAACTGATGTCCCCTTGGAATGAGCCTTTAGCTTGGCTTTTATAGTCATCGTGCCATTAATTAGCTCCTTGAATGCTTTGATTAACGGCCACAACGGTCAAAAACGGTTGCCGGAGTGATTATCCATAATGTTCTTCGTCCGTTACGACTACTTGCTGTTAATGGCTTTGACTCCTGCATTAAATACTTCACAAACGTAACAGACAAGGTTAACGTTAGCTTTGGTTGTAGGTGCAATGATCTTACGCGATGGTCGTACGGGACGGGCGATGCTATGGTCGGGCGTCATGGGAGACGTATGACTTACCTTTTACGGGAGACGACGGATGTTTTTTGGGTTCTTGTCGAGACCTTATCTTAATACAAGACTTGGATTATAACGTGTGTCTTACCTGTTTTGGTCGTGGTCGTACGACGTGATTTTTTGCCCAAATAGTCGTCTCTTCTTCTTCTTCTCTCGACTCTTCCTCTTTCTCCTCTGTCTCCTCTTCTTCTTCCTCCTCCTCACGTTTCTCTCCACGATTCTCTCCTAGATACACCAAGTCTTCGTCGTCGTCGTCCACCAGATATCGTGTGAAAAACGATCGCTCAATAGCGCTAAATTCCAAGAATGCATCGACCTTTGCTTGAGAGTTGGCGTAAGGCTTCACGTCCTCAAACTTAATATCTGTCGACACATGGAAGATAGGTTAGAAATAAGTTGAAATTAACATACGACACACGATAAAAAGCTAGAAAATCTCACCCG
Source organism: Saussurea involucrata (assembly GCA_033807775.1). Taxonomy (NCBI): domain Eukaryota; kingdom Viridiplantae; phylum Streptophyta; class Magnoliopsida; order Asterales; family Asteraceae; genus Saussurea; species Saussurea involucrata. Next base: position 32,545,130 of record CM066321.1, read on the forward strand.
ACATATTCCAACCGGCCCTAATCCAACCGCTCTCAGAGTCGAGCGTCGGTTTACGCACGAATACGTACCTGGTCTTCCACTTACGGTCGTTAACAGCAGTCTTCAAGACCAAGGTACGATCGCCCTTATACTTGGAGAACAAACTGTAGCGTCGACACCCGTCCTTCTTAACTTGATAAGCCAAGAGGAGGTCGCGCATATTCATGGAAGACTCTCAGTTTTTGGTAAGGCGCTCAATCACTTGTATGACTCTCCAGAATTGAGGCATTAATTGGGCCGGTGCTAAATCAAATTCAACCATGAATGCCTTGGCCATAGGCGAATAGGGTCATTCAAAACTTATCTTAAAGGGATACTCGTATATCACGACGAACCCATCAGGACACATATCAGGTCGACTCTGACCTGCTCTAATCAATGTAATCCCCACAGGGATTTTTACTAGACTTCTAAGGTCATCGAGATCCTTTTGATCTCGAATGGATCTTACAGGCTCATTCGACATTTCTAAACCTGTTAAGCAGATTTGCAAGTCTGAAAAAACTACAAATATCCTAGTTTTTTCTTAGGCTTTCTAGGAATGGACTTACGACGCATACAAAGGATGAGAGTCGTACCTTATATGGGCGCTCTAAAAACCTCGAAATTCCTAATCGAGTCGAAGATTCTTGCAGGTTTGGAAAGAATTTGACGAAGAACAGCAAGAAATTAGGAAAAAATCTCTCTCTAAACTCTCTGAAAGCGTGAAAAGGAAAAGATCCATCATGGGTCTCTATTTATGTAAACGATCGTGTCAGGTCGAGTCACCAGATGATCGACATGTGCCCATGTTTTTTCGTATGACCACACGGATCGTCGACAGCTGGCACTTACAGCTGTTAAGCACGATCATGCATCAGCATGACGTCACGATCTTATCCCCTTTTCGACTTCCCCTTTAGTTGGAATTGGACCGATCCCGTTCCTAGGAAACTAAAGCGACTTTCGACACGTGTCATGACCCTAGACGTCCGACTGACAACAAAATTTAAAATTTTGAAATTTGAATTTGCCACTCCGTTTTTAAATTTTGGGGGCAAACTGTTTGGGTAAAATTTCACCAGTCTCGACCACGACCAAAACAGAGAAAACATTTATTACATTTTTCCATAATAAGACAAAATCATAGACACTTTATCTTCTGACCAAAGTTGAAATCGAAAGTTACTCACGACACTCGACTGTCGTAAGGAACCTTATGACCTCGACCGACTAACATGCGATATTACTATTACTTTTTCACTGTTTAATGGAGGGTCAATGTGATTGATGACCAAGGGGTATAACCGACGAAGGCCATTAAGCAACATTAAACTCAGCGTCAGTTACGACCGTTATTTGATGCTTTTAAGGAATCGTTTATAGCGCTCGAAGACTATAAATATAGGGGTTCAATCATCATTTCAGACATCTTGGCATAATTGAACTCTCAAGAACACTTGAAGCAAAGAATTCTCTCTCGAAAGATCGCTCACGACGCACGACTTATACACACGATGCACCAGTTTTTATATTCGATACACTTGTTACTTTACATTTAAAGTCTTTCTTTCATTCGTATTGTTATCATTGTACTCTCGACACCCGAAACATAAGGATATTGCCCCTGTTTGGCGACCATATTGCAGCGACGACCTCCACAGTCGTCTGCGGGTTTTTTTCCTCGTTGAGGTTTTCCCGCGTCACCAAAATCTTTCGTCTCTTTTACATTTTCTGTCTTCGTCGCATTGTTTTGTCGAACGATTTCTATCTTTAGTTGTTAAGCTCCACAGTCAACCTTAAGTTATCCTTCTGGACGATTTTTGGCATTAACACACGTTAAAGGCATGCCAAAGCTCAAGTTCGAGAAAGACAGACTCTACAGAGCATGCGACATGGGCAAGATGAAGCGAGCGACTCACAAGCCGAAGGCCTCTCCGAGCACGTCCCGGTCCCTCGAACTCATCCATATGGATTTGTGTGGACTGATGCGTTTTCAGAGTATCAACAAAAAGAAGTATGCCCTAGTTATGGTCGATGATTTCTCGCACTACACATGGGTGAAGCTCTTGCACTCAAAAGACGAGACCTCGGAGCTGATTGTTACCCATCTGAAGACCATTCAACTGAATCTACGACAGCTAGTTCAGTCAATCAGGACGGACAATAGGACAACATTCAAGAACCAAACGCTGAACGAATACCTGACATCCGTCGGTATTTTGCACAACTTTTCTGCCGCGAGGACTCCTCAGCAAAACGGAGTGGTAGAACGGCGGAACCGTACCCTGGTCGAAGCTACTAGCACGATGCTGTCACAATCCAAGTTGCCACTTTTTCTCTGGGCTGAAGCGATTGCAACTACTTGTTACACACAAAACCGATCCATCATCAACAAGTGGTTCAACAAAACCCCGTACGAGATCATCAACAACCGCATCCCAAATATCAAGTAATTCCACGCATTCGGATGCACGTGCTACGTCTTAAATGACAAGGATGACCTCAGCAAGTTCAGTCCAAAGGTAGATGAAGGAGTATTCATCGGATACTCAATGCAGGCTAAAGCTTATCGAGTTTACAACAAACGGACCAAAACCGTCTTCGAAAGCGTAAACGTGACTTTTGACGAAGCCGCATATTTGGCTTCTGAACAAATCGGTTCAGAACCCACTATAACTGGTGTGTTAGCTTCCGAACACTCTCGTTCGGGATCTACACAAACCTCAGTAAATCCAAATCATGCATCTACGTCAAAATCACATCTTTCTGATTTAGATTTACTTTTTGAGCACTTTTATGATGAATGCTTTAATATGCCTAATCCTCGTGTAATTATGCAACCTAGGAATGGAGCTGCTCAACTCTAAACATCGGCGAAACTCTCTGGTGTGCCGCCATCAACAAGCACTCTAGCTCTAAATTTGGAAACCCCTCAAAGTTCAACAGACACGTCTACTGAAACGGAGATTCCATCGGAGGAGCCTGTACCAATTCCAGAGATCGCTCCTGAAGATTTGTCCTCAACAACTCAAAAGGATCAACCTCTGGATTTCTCGGAAGTTGCTCAACCAATGACGAATCTGTGATCCCAGATCTAATCAAGTAACAATGTAAAACTCCATGATCTTCATTAGAATTAGAGAAAGAATACAAGATTAGGATTGAGATCCACTTTCTCTCTCTAACTTCTCTCTCTAGAAAGTCATCCCTCTATATTGCTCACTTCTCTTTCAATACACACGTATGAATGACTTCTCAATGACAACTATGACAAATCCCTTACAAACACCTATTTATACCCCTTGACTATTTCACTAAAGTATGTTGACTTTGACTCTTTAAAGTCTCTACTTTGACTTTATCTATTACATTTGACTTCTTACAAATACACAATTATACATTAAATCTTGAATACATTTTATGCACTAACAATCTCCCCCTATGGATTCAAGATTTAAAAAAATTGATGACGATAGTCTTCAGCTCTTTGTATCTTCAGATCTTCAACACTTTAGCTCTTTGAACAATCTTCCTCTTCGCTTTGAAGGAAGATCAATCTTCAAAAGATAATTATGAAGAATCTTCAAATAAGCATTGTCTTCAGAAATCCAATTTGATTGCCTTAATCTTCAACTGGATTTTCAAAGTCAAATAGTCATCAAGGTCTTGAAACATAAACTTCACAACTTTGTGGTGTTGGTCAAAGTCTTCAAATAAAATCTTCATATCTTTGAATCTTTGCATCACTGATCTTTGAATCGTTGTAGCACAGATCTTTGCATATTTGAGCTTTGAAATATATCTTCGGTCTTTGAACATGAAATGGCTTTTGAGCTTTAACGGGGTTTTGAGCTTTTCGAATATCTTTAACTGCGTATCTTCATTTCTTGAACAATGAACAATCTTTGAACTTTGAACCTTTGTCGACTCATCTCGAAACATCTTGAAACATCTTGAACTTTTTATCTCGAGCTTCTTGACTTCAATAAAACTTCACTTTATCTTGAAATTGAAACTTTCATATCTTCTCCCCCTTTTTGATGATTGTGAGCATCATGATCATCAAAATTCTCTTTTCAATTTAAGCAGTCCTTGAATATACCAATAACAATCTCCTCCTTTTGATCTGTATATCCGTCAATTCCAAAAATATTTATCCGTATCTTTTTAAATTCAGACTAAATGAAAGTGGTAACCCTGAAACAACAGATGAATCAGTTAAAATGCCTGTAAGTTACACGGAACCACTTAGTACAACGAATGCACTTTGGAAAGGAGCTTTTTGATGTTCACTCCTCCAGGGATTCCATTCAATCATCGAAAAAACACAAAGGAAATTTCTATGAACGTTATGACAAGAAAACATATTGCTTGTGTGTACGTGCAAGTGTAGAAATGATTGAAGCAACTTATGCTTGAAAATTAGGCGCAAATTGTGTAAACTGTTGAGACAGCAACAAGTTTCCACGGACTCAATGTGCATGAATGAAGAGCGAAGGTGGGGCAAACTTCCTTCTTTTTCAATATCCAGACCTTTCGAGTGAAGATCAGATAGATGATATGCTGCGTCCCCAAGAAAAATGAAACATTCCTTTGTTAAGAAAGAAATGAGTGGCTAGTGGGGTTAATGCAAGAGGTGGCATGGGCTAGTTGCCTATGTCAATGATGGTCACAGAAGAATGTGAACCAACCAGTAATGTGGCTGCCCGGCTCAGAAATTGGATAGTGCAGAGTTCTCTTATTCTTTTAACTCTGTTCTCACACCCTCTTTCTGTTTTTAATCTGCTCACTTCTAACCAAACTCTCATTTTCATTTACCTCGGCACAATGAGATACTCAACCATATGAGTTATCTCCCCCACTCTTTGATTTCGACCCCTCACCCCTCAATCACTCAAGGATAACTTCTTGGGTAGGAAACACTGGTTAACATGGATCCATAGAAGTTCTGTAAAATATCTCACACTGATTCCCATGAAAATTTTGTCCTATAATTTTGCGTTGTTCAACAGTTTAGCTTGGACAAGTATAAATCTCGGCATTTGATAACATTGCCATCAGAATGTATGCTCCTCAATAATATCATGAAGATTTGAGCATTTGATCTTTGAAGAATTCTCAAAACAAAAATATTGAAAGAATGAAATGAATTCGAAAGACTTGTTTGAGAATCTGACAATGTATCAATCAGATCAAATAACATGAATGATAATCATGTAAGGTTTAGGGTATCAAAGAATTGAAATTTGTTTATATGACCAAATATAAACAATCTTTGAATAAAACGCTTAAGTTCGAACGCTGAAATGAATATGATGCTCAAACAAAATTTGAAATCAAACGGGAGTATTACCATCGAAAAATGTTTCGTTTTGAGACATGGTAATAACAAAGTCAATATGAAGCTGAACCGATGTGTATAAATACTTAAAAGTATAGAAAAGATAATACGCAAGTATTAATCTTTAGAAACACACGGTCAGAGATGATGTAACGACAATCCAAGATCTATATATGTATATGTATATATATATATATATAGGAAAAACATTTAAAATCACACTTATAAAATTATAAAATCTGTTTGAATTAGAGAAGTGGTTTGAACATTTAAGAAAATGTTTTTCATGCTTGAAAGTCGTTCTTCTTTCAAACAATCTCAGATTAAGTTCAGAAGATACATACAGTTAAACGTTTAAGCTCCCCCTCAAATCATAGTAAACTGATTAAAAGTCAGATAAGCCCCCCCTCAAAAACTGCAAAAGATCTTAATAAAACAAGATCAGTAGATGTAACAATCAAAGTCTAAAAACAATTAAGTACGAGTTCTAAACTGATGTGTTTAGAAGTCAATTGTTTCTTTTATGCTCGGGTTCTAGACTGATGTGTTTAGAAACCATTGTTTCATATGCTCCCCCTACAAAGAAGCATATAAAAAGATTTGTCAATAAACACATATATATCAAAAACATAAACAAATATTAGAATTTCTCCCCCTATAATCATGCATAAATTTCAGCATCGGTACTCTTCTTCAAATTGCACACTTCTCTTCTGTTTTCGAGTCATGTGTTCGGTATAGTTCTGGAATTCCGTACGACACATGATGAACCTGCAAAACAGATTAAGTAGATTTTGGTACCCAATGGGACTTGGGTCCTTGTTTGTTATGTGCTTTTCTTTTTAAAGGAATATTATAAGTACCAAACCAAAATTGAACATTTTCTTGCTTAATGGAATCATTAGTTCCACAAAAAGAACAACAAAGTTTCTTTTGTGCCAACCTAATCAGATGATTTGTAGAATATCTAGGATTAGGTTTAGCGCAAGATTTACCTTTATGAGCATTGTTCTTTTTGTTCACCGTAGGTGGAGGAACAGATGATTTTGTTGCATCGTTCATAGGTGTAGAACCCTTTACCTTCCATTCCATCTTTACAGGCTTGTAGATAGGTATATCAGAACTTGTAGCATTACGGTTGTAGAAAAGATTAGAAGGTCACGTCTGATCTTTTGATTTGACAAACGTTGTCGAAGAAACAGAAGAACGTTCATGAACAGAACCAGAAGCGGTCTTTTATGAATCAGTTGAACCATCATTCGACGATTGTTCAGATGATTTAACATGAATCTTTGTTGCTTCCAAATTCCGAACTTTATCAGACAGAACATTCCTTTCTTGAACAGTCAGATCAAGTTTCTTTTGTAAATCATATTTGAGCTTCTGCTCTTTCATAGCTTCTGTTGCTAAAGCAGATAACCTCCTTGTTAGCTTTAAAATTTCATCCTTAAAGATGTTTCACTCCTCTTCAAAGTTCTTCTCTAAATCAGATATTTTCTTTGAAAACTCAGCAGACATTGTTTCATAAGATTATCTTTCAGTATCAAAATCTGCTCTTTCCTTTTCAAGCTCTTCTTTTTCTAAGAATAACACTTCTCAAAATCAGAAACTTGTTTTGAAAGATTTATGCATCTAAGTTCAAGAACTTTCTTTTCGTTCTCCAAAAGAATTATCTTTTCATCAATCAAAGCATTATGGTCAGGAAGCTTCTTTGAGACATCAAATTCACAAGTTGTTCCTTTGTCACAAACTTCAGGCTTTGAATTCTCCTTGGAAACATAGTTAGACTGAAAATCACCATCATAATCTTTTTCAAAAGAAGAATTTTCAAAAATAACCCACTTGTTCTTTGCAAATTCTTTTCTTTCTTTTTCCAAAACATTTTCCAAATTAATTACTTTCTTGGAAAGCTCACTTATCTTTGCTTCAAAAGATTTGCATTCAGTTGCAAATTTTGCTTTTTCACTTTCAAATTGGTTATGCTCAGAGAGAAGAATATTCTCAAAATCTGCCACTTTCTTTGAAAGTCGGAGACATTTATGATCAATCTTTTGTTTAGCATCAAAAATGGCTTTTGATGAAACCGAAAACTTTTTAATCAAAGAATGTTCAATTTTAACAGTCTCCTTTTCCACCTCATCTTTAAAACTAGAAGAAATTTCCTTAAAACTATTTGAATAAACAGTTGAAAGGAGATCATTTTCATATTCAAATTTGATCCTTTGTTCTGCAAGGGAGATTTCAAGTTCAATAATTTTTCCTTAAACATTGATATCGTGCGTACCTTAAACATTCAAAATTATACACTGTCGGTACTGCTTTGATAGCTTTGGCTCCATATTTTGGACATTCATAACCAAGCTCCCAATATTTATTGACATTGCTTACATGTCTTGGCTTGTTCATGAAAATTGTTTGATCAGTTTGATCTCTCAAATAAAACTTCTTTTCCAAAACTTTGATTTTGTCAAAAAATTATGTGTTTTGAGAGGTAATATTTTTCAAAGAAAGTTCGCTCTCACTATTCTTTTTCTTTAGAATTACTTTTTCAGCTTCCAAAGAATTTGCTTTTTCCTCAATCTCGTTGAAAACACCTCGTGATGACAATTCGGAGATCCTCTTTTTCAACTCAATGTTTTCAGTTTCCAAGATCTTTGCTTTTTCCTCAGATTTGTCAAGTTTCACAGAACATTTATGTTTGAAATTTTGGTTTTTGAAGATCTTTGAGAGACGTTCTAAGAGCACTTTCAGACATCTCAAGACGTCGTGTGAGTTCATCATTTTGCTTTTCTAAATGGCATATCTTTTGTGAATCAGACCACCAATATTGAAATTCAGTCATTGTTACCTGTAAAAGATTAAAAATTGATCGTAGTCAGATACTTCGTGAGAAGTAGAATTATGCACACACGATTAATCAGAGAAAACAATAAAATCGATTAAAGTCAGAAAAAATTTCAAAATCAATTTTTGAATAACAAATTATAAAATTTGTCGTTCAAAAATTAATTCTGAAAAATTAATGCGGAATACTAGACTTTAAATCGGCAAACCTGCAAAAAAAATAAGAGAAATATATTAGTCTCGAGCAAAAGCAGGTAAAAATTGATAAAACAAACAAAACTGAGAAAATATTAAAAAAGGGACTAAAAATAACAAAATATGAAACGAAAACGAAAAATAAGGACTAAAAGTGGAAAATACTAAGACTTATAAAAGATAAGGACTAAAAATGACAAAAATCTAAAAACTTAAGACTCAAAGGACTAGAAATGAAAAATCTAAAAGATTAAAAGTCTAGGGACTAAAAGTGTAAAAATACTAAACACCAAGTACAAGGACCAAAACTGTAAAAATGCTAAATGTAAACTACAAGGGTCAAATCTGCCAAGACTTAAAACCCTCTAATGACTTAACGGGACTAACAACAAACTAACTAAAAAGAACAAAAATTTGACAAAACCTAAAATAGTAACTACTGTTCATCATCATCATCAAGAACACGACCTGCATGCTTCTTTTTCGTTTTTCATCTTCAATTATCGACCAAGCTGAGTGATTTTTGTTTCGTTGTGCTAGTTATACAAAAACGAATCGAATGCAACCATCTTTCTTCTATCATGCAACCAAAAAATCAAGCCTCGTTTGATCTCTCGTTTTTCCGGCTAAGGTTTTGTCCGACAAGAAATCTAAGCTTTGTACGAGAGTTGTACGACTACAGGATCTGTACGACTACCAGACCTGTACGACTACAGTTGTCCGACTAGAAAGTTTGTACGACTAGAGACTTTGTACGACTAGAAAAGTCGTCCGACTAGAGTTGTACGACAATTCAGCTTGTCCGACTAGAGGTTCGTACGAGAGTTATGGATGCAATCTTGTCCGACAGTTATGATGCTTCAGCATCCGACAGTTATGAACAAGTCGGATAAAGCGTGTACGACAGTTATGAACTCCGGCGAGTTATATGCAGAATCCGGCGAGAGCTCCGGCGTATACGGTTTTCCGGCGAACTCTTTCAACACATGTAATTCACTCAAATCTTCGTCGTTTTTCGATTCTGAAAGTTGCACTCTGATCAGAAATGCAAGACGAACAGATATGTTGTAATTTGATCGAACAAATATCAATCAAAAATGAAATCGATCATCATCATCGATAACTCATTCGAAGAACACCATGAAGACACTGTCGTCTCTGATCTATTTGAATGTAGATGATATGATGTTGTTTTTCGAATCCAAGGCTTGTATTAAGATCTGAACGGAAAAACAAGTCGATCTGTAATATCGAAACACATCAAACAACACATAAAATCAACAATTCAATATCATCTTCAAGAACATCTTCGATGAACAGTAAAAAAAATTTAAAATCAAGATTTGTTTCTTAAAATTGATTTTGAGAATTGTAATTTGTTTGAAAACGACTTTGAATGATTTACTTATCATCAATTCACCAAAACATCAACGAATCCAATCCAAAAAGATCAAATTCTTGAGAATTTTAAAAAAATATCTCAAGAACACCAAAAACTTTCAATTTTCTCAAAAATTGACAAAAAATTTCTTCAAATCGTGCATAATCTGATCTGATCTAGCTCTGATACCACTTGATATCCCAGATTCAATTAGGTAACAATCAAGAACTCAAGAAATCTTCATTAGAAATGAGAAGGAATACAAGATTGGAATGAGATCCCCTTTCTCTCTCTAAACTCTCTCTCTAGGAAGTCATCCCTCTCTCTATATTGAATCACACGTATTGCTTCACAATGACTTCCACGAATGACAAATCCCTTACAAACACCTATTTATACCCCTTGACTATTTCACTAAAGTATGTTGACTTTGACTCTTTAAAGTCTCTACTTTGACTTTATCTATTACATTTGACTTCTTACAAATACACAATTATACATTAAATCTTGAATACATTTTATGCACTAACAGAATCCCGCTCCGTCTCCTCCAAGGAACCGTCTGTCCTCGCTTGAAGCCGTTCAAGACCTTCTCCCCGGTGAGTATGTGGACCCGGACAACTCTCATGCGACTCATCAGCCGCTTCCACACACCACCATATGAACCAAAGCACACCCTCTCCATCAGATAATCGGCGATCCTTCCACCCCGGTTCAGACGCGACGTGCTTCTGCCAACTTCTGCTTATTTCCCGGTTTCTTAAGCAAAATCGAGCCAAAGACCGTCTCTGAAGCTCTCAATGATCCGGAATGGGTCATGGTGATGCAAGAGAAACTCAACCAGTTTGAGGCCCTCAAAGTATGGCGACTTGTTCCACGTCCAGCAAACAAGACGGTTATCGGAACCAAGTGGATCTTCAAGAACAAGAAAGACGAAAATGGCATTGTTGTTCCCAACAAGGCACGTCTAGTTGCTAAAGGATACCGCCAGCAAGAGGGAATCGACTACGACGAGACATACACTCCGATCGCCAGAATCGAGGAGATTCGTATGTTCCTTGCATACGTCGCACACAAGAATTTCACGGTCTTCCAGAGGGATGTCAAGACCGCCTTCCTCAACGGTGTTATCAAGGAAGAAGTGTACGTATCGCAACCGGATGGGTTCGTGGATGACTCCAAGAAAAACCATGTGTATATCCTCGACAAGGCTCTATACGGTCTCAAACAAGCTCCACGTGCCTGGTATGATGCTCTGTCTAAGTTCTTAATCAAAGCAGATTTTCAAAACTCATGGGGCAGTATTTTCAAATGAGCATGTTAAGTGAGATGAATTTTTTCTTGGTCTTCAAGTTAAGCAACTGTCGACAGGGATATTCATAAACCAGGCTAAGTACATCCGGGATATTCTTCGGAAATACCAGATGGAATAGTCCTCACCCATGAAAACTCCCATGACCCCCGGTACGCGGTTACACACCGATACTAACGGAAAGGATGTGGATACCAAAACCTACCGTGGGATGATAGGTTCTTTGATGTACTTGACGGCGAGTAGACCAGATATTATATTCTCAACATTTTTATGCGCCCGTTTTCAGTCAAAACCAAAAGAGTCTCATTTAATTGCGGTCAAACGAATATTTCGTTTCTTAAAAGGTACTGCTGATCTTGGCTTGTGGTACCCGAAAGAGACAGGTTTTGAGCTCACGGCTTATTCAGACGTGGACCACGCAGGTAGCATGTTGGATCGGAAAAGCACATCGGGACACGTGCAGTTCCTGGGCGATAGCTTAGTCAACTGGGCATCCAAGAAGCAGCAGTGCGTCTCTACATCTACTGCTGAGGCGGAGTACGTGGCCGCCGCGAGCTGCTGTTCTCAAGTCATCTGGATGCACACCCAGCTCAAGGATTACGGATTCACCTATTCACAAGTACCCATTTACTGCGACTCGAAGAGCGCAATTGCCATTTCAAGCAATTCGGTCCAGCACACCAAGACAAAGCACATAGACGTTCGGTACCATTTCATCAAGGATCACGTCGAAAGAGGTACAATCGAACTCTACTTCGTTAATTCAGAACATCAGTTAGCTGACCTATTTACAAAACCCTTGGACAAAAAACACATTAACTATCTTGTGTCTAAGCTAGGTATGCTAAATCTGAAGATTTAACCTGAACATGCGCCCGGTACAAATTCTATACACTTGCGTGGAACTGCCTATTCATCATCTGATGTCTAAAATCCAGATGATTGAGTACACACTTCCTCGCATCTGCATCTTACTTGTATCGTGCACATATCTCATTTAAATCTCTGTATTAATTAGGTAGATTTCACTTGTTTGCTTTCAATTCGTTCGTGTTTTCTTTTCTTTCATTTACTATCGTCTACTATTTTTCTTAACATCTGTGCGTTTCACAAAGAAGGTCATGTGTTTAGGGGGAACACATTAGACTGCATCCCATCAAGTAAGTCTGCTCTACGTTTGAGGGGGAGCGCCACACACTTGTTCTTAAAAGTGTAAAGTTTTTTTGTTTGTGTACGTTCATTAATTCAAAATATTTTCCAAAAGAACGTGTCTTGCACAATCCGAGGGGGAGCATTTTTCTTAGTGTGCAAAATTTGAGGGGGAGCGTGTTTTTCAAAACTCTCTAAATGCTTTTGGGAAAGAAAAGTCAATTGTGCATATCCCAGGGTCCTATTTTTGAAAACTTCCAAAAGTGTCCGGACAGGTATCCGGATAAGTTATCTGGAAACCATCCTATCCGGATAGGTATCCGGACCGGGTAGGTTTCCGGACAACCCACCCGGATACCTCGTCCCCTATATATACCCAGATTCATCTAGGTTATTCCTTTTTTTTTGGAAACTCTCTCAAAACCTTCCTCACTTTGCAAAACCTTCGGATTGCTATATTCTCGTTCAGTTAAGTCGATTTCGATTTCAAATCTCAGGTATGTACTCCATTACTGATCTCCTATCCTTCTCGTATAGTTTCACGCACAAATCGAATCTTAATCTGCACATTTAATCGACCGATTGGGTCGTTCGGACTTGAACCAAATGTCGGTCCATATTCCTACGATTTGGGGATGTTTTATGTTTCTTTATTGGTTGATTTCTACTCAAATACTCGATTTAACATACCTATGATAGATAGATTAGTGATTTGATTGTGGTGTTGGCTGATTGGATCTAACCGAATGTTGTCCGGATAGTTTCAAACTATACGGACACATTCAAGGTATCCGGACACACCCATCACTAGATATTTTATCCAGTAACCATCTCACCCGGTAACCCAAGTTCTCCGGACACCTTCGTGGTTTCCGGAAAGTTCAACTATCCGGGTAAGTTCCTTTGTCGGGTAAGTCTTTGTCCGGTAAATTTTTGTCCGGTAATTTTCATGTTTTTGGTTAATTATCTGTGTATCCGGATACCTAATGTACCCGGTAACTTATGTTATCTGGTGACCATTGTATCCGGACACCCCATTTTCCCGTACACTTCTAGTTTCCGGACACCTAGGCCATTACAGTACCCTGTTCCACTGTCATTCCTCAATCCGTTTCAGATTGAGCCAATTATCGCCAAGGTACGCACCGTTAGCTTTCAACCGCCGATATTCTAATATTGTGTCTTTCAGGTACACATATGGCGGATCAACAACAACAAGGCAACCCTCCTCATGAGGAATCCATTGACGAGGAGGCTGACAACGCCTTAGTTCCACCGGACCACATATCTGAAATCGAGGGCAACAATCATCACCTCGATGTTGCTGAGTTCCGGCTAGAACATCGTGTGGTCGTGGACATTCTACTAGGCCACCCTCTATGCCATGCGCTCACGGCGACTACCGACGTCTTGGTCCTCTACATACAGCAAGTCTGGAACTCTATCTGAGTAGTCACCGGCGACAACACTCAGACGATCACTGCGACAATCGATCATTATCCATTCGAACTCACAACGGAATCTTTCCGAGGACTACTGTCTCTACCAGAAGCCACTGACGGCGACCAAGCTGCTTACGACCCAGCCATCGACGACGACACTCTCTGTGCCGATATTCGGGCACTCGGGTACAACCATGCGCTGAACCGTCCATCAGCCTTCAACCGGAAATATCTCGCTCTGATCTGGTACACCCTGTTCACGATCCTGAACACGTGTCTCTCTTCGCGATGGAAAGGCATAGACCAGTGCACCAGAAACTTTCTACGCCCGTTTCACGCCATCATCTACGACCGCCACGTGGACTTCTCCATGATCATCTGACACGAACTCGTTCAAACCATACGCACCATCGGCGGAACAAAGGTACGCAAGTTCATTCCATACCTCCGATTCCTTTAGCTTTCCACCGATACTATCTCGACCACATACTATCTCAACCACCCGTACCACCGATGACGCCGGACCGTCGACTACTCTACACGAGATCCCAATTGTCACTGCCCATATGCTTGATCAAGACCCCAGAACCGACACCACTGAACCCATATCACCGTACACTCAAACCGACGTCCTGGATTCCGAAACGACCGACTCCGATATGGAAGAGCCATCTGTATTTCAATGATACCACCCATATTGGACGTCGCCCATCTATGACTGAAGAAACTCCATCCAACTCACCCACACCCTCTGAAATCCCTACATCCGAGCCTATTACGGGAGACATACGGAGAGAGGAGGGAGATTTAGTTGAAAATTTAGAATAAGTGAGACGGAGAGAATGGAGATCGAGAAAGAATCATGCGAGGGCGAGCTTATTAAATAGAGCGGAAAATGAGCGTAACCGAGCCCGTGTCGCCCAGGTAGCCACATTTGCTGCCTCGTCTCATCCGTTGGGCGAGACATTGAAGAAACTGTCGTGGACCTAGCGACGTAAATGCACAACCTCCCTAGCCACTCAACCAGCTCTCAACAACTGGTTGTTACAATTTCTCACGGGGACATAGCACAAAGTCTATCGTTCTCTCACTCAGAGAGTTTCGATATTGAAACTAGAGAACAACCTCCCCCGTTCTCGACATCTTTCACTGCACCATTGAGTCTAGAGCCCCATGATACATTAATACCTTCTTTGGCTAGGACACGGATCGAGACTGCTAACATCGGTGAATCAAGTGAACCAATCGGAACATCCGTAATAATTCTGCCCTTGAGCGGATTACGAGGATCGGATGGAAATCATACCATAGTTAACATCATGCTAGCTATGAACGTAGGTGGTACTTCTGTTGAATCAACGGATAATCTAAGTGATCCCGGCGGTGATTTACCTGACTTCGTGTCAAGGAAGTATCTGGACGGCGCCTTAAAGGTTGTCCGCGAAGCGATGGCACAGGAGTTCAGAACGGAGCTCGATAAGGTTAAAATTTTATTCAAAGGGAAGGAAAAAGTGGTAGAACCCGAAACAGCACCAACACCTCCACCGAGCCCTGCTCAGCAATCATATTCGGTGGATGACCTAAAGACCATGCTCCTAGCCCAACTGCTCCAACACACCAGCACTGACTCCTCAACAGAAGCATATCTAATATCCATGCTACGATTGCAAGCATCTGCTCAACCATCTTCCGTCAACACCCGATTGGATCAGCTTGACACGACCCTAAAGGACGTTCAAAACGCCCTTACAACTTTGTCCTACAAGGTCGCCTCACTCGAAGAAACCTGCAAGAGTCAAGCTGGCAGACTCAAACACTCCCACGATGACCAGGATGATCCTGATCACCGTGAGGGGGAGAACAAGCGTCAGAGATTATCAAAGTCCGAGCCAATCAACATCGATCCTACTCCAACGGTTCAACCGGAACCATCAACCACTGTGGCACCATCAGAAGATCAGCCACAAATACAGCTATGTCTAGCAGAGATGGTCATTGACATGGACATCTCAGATGAAGAAGACCCAACGGTTGAAAAGCCCGAGGGAGAATCCCAAGAACTGATCGTCTACACCGCACCGGAAAGGACAAAATTTGAAATGATAGATCTTGACTCGGAGATCGACCCGTGTTAGCCTCAATCTTCCTAATCATATAAAGTAGTTACAAGTAGTGAAAAATAGGCTAAGTGAAGAGAGCCTCTTCTAGAGGCTCTGCCGAACTTACCGATAGATCAAGGTCAAGAAGCTACAGAAGCTACAGAGGCGTCCTACAGAAGCTCTGTCATACGCGCAAAGAAGACCAAAGACTCGGAATCCGGTGAAGACTGATCTACAAAGGACCATACCGCATAACCTCTGTAACACTTTACAGAGCCTCTGCGGTCCTCACTAAAGACTTGGAAGATATTTATAATATCTTGCTACTGTTCCTGACCTGTTCATCAACTTGCATGATAGCATGCCCTATCCAACTTCAACACGTGTCAAACTCTGAGTGGACTCAATAGGGCTCAGTACAACATAGACGTTTGTGCCATTAAATGCAATACAGCACGTACAACTGTTCATGCCATCCGTTCTAACAGCAGGTCATGCTTTATGGTCCCCTAGAGTAGTATAAAAGGAAGTCTCTTGTTGAGATCTTCCTTAACAATCTTAAGAACTAATCTAAGAATCTAAGTTTCATTCTTACACTTTATATCGTCAAATCTGTTAAGCATTACACTTTCACCAAACAGTTCTTAATCGCTTCTTGATGTTCTTATTATATATTGAAACTCAGTAATCTTTGAGATATCATATTCTGATCACTGTTTCTTTATCTTCTGTATTGTTTCTACACAAACTTATCTATTAGTTCTTCAAATACGCTTCTGCATCAAACATAAACTCGAACTAATAGATCTGATAATCTTGTATAAGCAAAACGGGAACCAACAATTGGTATCAGAGCCTTCCTTGATTTTTAATATCAAGTGATCCTCTTTGTTACAAGATTTGTGGTAGAAATCATTCTGTTTTAACCTGTTCTTCATTTCATTGAAAAGTTTATGTTTTCCTATCATCTTTCGATTTATTCGAAAGTGGTATTCTACAAAGAAACAATTTTTCAAGATTAAAACTCCATTAAAGTGCACTCTGGAAACTGTTAAAACCCAGAAAACCTTCCAGATCATCAGACTCATACTCTTTCGTCATATTATCTTTTCAGAACCTTCGAAACTCTTACAATGACAAATACAAATAACTTTTTCACTGCTGGTTCACTAACCAAGCCTCCTACTCTCCTTCGAGATGAGTATCCTCAATGGAAGATAAGAATGATCCATTTCTTTGAGGGTACTGAAAAATCTCTCGTACAATATCTTTACAACCCTCCTCAAGTTCCCATGACAATAGTACCACGAGTACCAGCTACTGCTGAATCTCTTGAAATCCCTGAACATCAAAAACCTAAGCCAAAAGGAGAATGGTCAGATGCAGATAGGGCAGAAGATGAAGTTGCACAGAAAACAAAAAGAATATTTATCATGGCTATCCCCAACGAACTTTTTCAATCCTTAGATGCATGCGAAACAGCGCACAGTCTTTGGAAAGAATTAGAAAGACAGTTGGAAGGGGGTGCTAAAACGCAGAAGAACCGAAGGGCACAATACATAAATGAATATCATGCCTTCAGAGCCTCTACAACAGAATCTTTGCAAACGACGTACGACAGGTTCAACTCTCTCATAAACAAATGTAGAAAGTCTGGCATTCACAGAACCTCGGAAGAAAATAACGTCATGTTTCTAAAAAGCCTGAGTGATGAGTGGCTCCAGTTGTCTATGTCTTTACAAACAAACTAAGATCTAGACTCCTGGACACTCTCTGATCTCTATGGAACACTAGCATCACAGGAGCCTCAAATAGCACAGGCTAAAACACTAACCATTGCACCATACGCATTGGTTAGTAAATCTACAGAGGCTGCAGAGAGACCGAGAAATGTGAAAGCAACAAAGGAGAAGAAGAAAATAGTGATGGTTGACAACGAAGAAGACGACCTGGTAGAAGAAGAGATAACTCTTGCATCATTAGCTAAATCCTTAGCTCTATTGACAAGAGAGTTCAGAGGAAACCAGAGGGGTTCAGGAATTGATCGATATGGCAGAGACAACCGAAGTGATAGAAGAGATGATGAAAGAAGAGAAGAATCGAGTGACCGACAGAGGTCAGATGATAGAAATGACCGACAGAGGTCAAGCGACAGAAACTACAGAGGTAATGACCGACAGAGGTCAGATGATAAGGTGAGCCACACACAACAAGAATGCTACAAGTGTGGCAAGCCTGGTCATTACGCAAACGAATGCCGAACGGATAAAGGTGGAGACCGACAGAAGTCCGACGATCGTGCTGGAAACACTTCCCAAGGTTGTTTCAACTGCGGGAAGCCAGGCCATTTCGCAAATGAATGCAGAAGTAGACCAAATCACCCACAGAAGGACTCAGCTTTTTACAAAAAGAAGGCCGAGTATTATGCGCAAAAATCCCTAATGGCGAACAAAGGACATTATGAGGCAAACAAGGAGGACTTCGAGTCAGACTCTACCTCTGACGATAATACACCACCAATGCCCTATTCTGTGGCATGGCAGATGTCGACTCCGGCACTGAAACTGAGGTATCCACTTCAAACTCTACCTCTTGTACTAATTCTGTAGATGATAATTCACTTAAACTTAACATTGAATTGATTGAACTAAAAGAGGTAAATGAATGCATTCAGAAAAGACTCACCTTTAATGAGAGAGAAGTAAGGCTTCTCACTCAAGAAAAAGGCAGAATTTTTGAAGAAAAGGAAAGAGTAGAAAAGAATTGGAACAAAAATCTAGATCCTTTAAAAAGGCAAATTTCTGAATTAACCTCTGCTCTAAAAATCAAAACAAAAGAACTTTCAGTTTCTAGGAGTGAAACGACAGATATAAGAGCTCTCAAAGAATACTTTCAAATAGAGAGAGAGGTACTTTGGCAAGATCTACTCAGAAGATATGTTTTGCTTAAAAACTATAAAGATGCACATAAGGTGTATGAAAAAGTAAACTCACAAATAGGAAGATGGGGTATACGGTACGATCATATTACCCTATGTGTTGAATGCAAAAGAATTAAACCTTTGTCTTCCCTGTTTGTGTTAGAAAAAACGAACAAACCAGATTTTCCAAACTTACTCTCTGTAAGTAAAAGGGCTAAAATCTCTTTGGAACCTCACTTGAGGAAACATACGAAGATGATCAATGTGTGGTTTGAAAACACAGATTCATCATCTTCAACCTCTATCAATAGAGCAATCAAACCAAAGAAATATCTGAAAACACAAGATCAGATTGGTATCATTAAGTTTGGTAAACCAGAGACTCAAACGCAAGTTCCTTTTGTCTGTATGATAAATATCGAAAAGAAATTATCGGCAGAAGCTCCTGAGTTTAAACCCACCTTTTCAGAAGAAAAACTTAAAGAAACAATTGAAAAGGAAATTTTGGAAATATGGAAAACAAACGTCTTAGAAAACTTCTGTACATCTTCTGTAGATAAATTTCTCGCTGAAGAGATCTTATTAGAAACCTCTGCCGTCTATGAAAGTTATTCTACAGAGGAAGAAAGCTCGTATGATACATGTTCGGAAAATCCAGCCTCTGTCGAAAGAGATGACTCAACCTCTGTATATGAGGACGATTCATCTTCTTACGACTCAGAGACAGATGTTACATCAGGGATAGTTCTCTATGACACAGAGGATGTTAAATTCTCCTCTGAAGTTCTTAACAGAACTATTTCTCCAAAAGAGAAAATCACAGAGATACCTATCTGCCCAGATTTTCTAAACTGGTATTCACAAGTCAAAACCTCTACTGAGCTTAATATGTTAAATCTTAAAAAGAAGACCTCTGTAGATCCTAAAAGTTCAAAATTTTCAAAACCTTTAAGGCAAATTAACGAAAATCCCACCTGGCAACAAAAGGGAAAATGGCCTAAAGTTAACAAATCTTTTTCCTCTGTGACAGTAAAGAAAGATGTTCACCACAGAAGAGACTCACAGAAGGCAGAAACTAAATAAAGCTTTTGCAAACAACATTCTAGTATTCATAGATCTTCTTGTAATAGGAAATCTAATGTTAAGAAAGAATGTAATGCCTCTGTGGTTCAGTTCAATAAATTCAATGAAAAGTTCAAGCAAATCACGTCTCATATTCAAT
The DNA here is from genome assembly GCA_033807775.1 of Saussurea involucrata. Classification (NCBI taxonomy): domain Eukaryota; kingdom Viridiplantae; phylum Streptophyta; class Magnoliopsida; order Asterales; family Asteraceae; genus Saussurea; species Saussurea involucrata. Next base: position 32,565,059 of record CM066321.1, read on the forward strand.
ATTGTCATTGCTTTGATCTTATGTTCAAACTAAATAATCACTTCTCCAGTCAAGATTGTTTACTCTCTACTCAAATTCAAAAGTCAAAACCCACAAAGAAACAATCTGATTCTTCTACAAAAGATAAAATGTATTTCAAGAATGCTAAGGCAAACTTGAAAAATTCTAACAATATAGGACCCATATGGATATGGGTACCTAAGTCTCTATGATTATCTTGCAGAAGCGGTATGTGCCAACCTGGTATCTAGACTCCGAATGCTCAAGGCACATGACTGGCGACAGAAGTTTACTATCCACGTACAAAGAAACACTCGTTGGTGGATCTGTAACTTTTGGAGACGACAAGAAGGGACACGTCGAAGGCTATGGAGTCATAAAGAAAGAAAACGTCTATGTATACAAAGTTGCATATGTGGATGGCCTTAAACACAACCTACTCAGTGTAAGTCAACTCTGTGATACACGATTCGATGTGTTATTCAAAAGAACTTTCTGCTCTCTGCAAAGTGAGGACACAGGAATGGAACTTCTGCGAGCCGAAAGAAGAGGTGATCTATATCTGATGAATTTCAGTTCCAAGAACAAGGACAAAGTTTGCCTTGTGGCCTGCAAAAGTGAGGAAGCCTGGTTATGGCATAACAGGTTATGTCATTTGAACTTTCACACCTTGGATAAACTGGTCAAACTTGATCTAGTTAAAGGTTTGCCTAATGTTAAATTTAATAAGGATCATTTGTGTTCTGCCTGTGAAATGGGAAAACTCAGAAGAGCTTCCCACAGATGTGTCTTGCACTAAGCCTCTGTACATGCTTCATGTCGACCTCTGCGGTCCCATTGCCATACAGAGCCTATGTGGCAAGAAATACATACTTGTCTTAATTGATGAGTATTCGCGTTTCACATGGGTTGAATTTGTCCGAAAGAAATCAGATGTTCCAATCATCTTGATTAATCTAATGAAAAGAATCCAAGTTCTTTATGAATGCAGAATACAGAAGTTAAGAAGTGACAATGGCACAGAATTTAAAAACTCTGTCATTGAAGCCTATCTTTCTATAGAAGGAATATCACAAAACTTCTCTGCCGCACGCACTCCACAGCAAAACGGCGTAGTCAAAAGAAAGAATCGAACGCTCGTGGAGGCCGCAAGAACTATGCTATCAGCATGCGGATTACCGATGAACTTTTGGGCAGAAGCGATTTCTACCGCTTGTTACACACAGAATCGTTCAACCATTGTGAAAAGACACATCAAGACTCCTTACGAACTGATCAACAAAAGGCGGCCAAACATCAAGTTTTTCCATGTGTTTGGATGTAAATGCTTTGTTTTAAACGACAGAGATTCCAGAGAAAAGTTTGAGGTAAAAACTGACGAAGGAAGATTCATTGGATACTCTGCCACTTCCAAAGCCTACAGAATATACCTTACAAAGTCTCGCAAGATCGTAGAAACATCAATGTTTCTTTTGATGATTCCTTCCAAAAGACTTCTGAACAAATCAGTTCAGAACTCGGACTTAAAGGGGAATCCTCTGACATCTCGCAAACGAAAGAAGACTTAAATCTTCTATTTTTAGAGATGTTCCATGACGACATTGATCCCTCTGTTGGAACCATCAGAGCTTTCGCAGAACCATCTTCTGTCGGTCAAAAGCCTACAGGTATGACTCTAACTGGTCCAAATAATGCTTCATCTTCTTCTGTAAATGCTGCAGATACAAATGGCAAGGAAAAGACTGCAGAAGATGAAACACCAAGGAAAATGACCACAGAAGCTACTGAAGAACAAACTCCACAATCCACAGAGGAACCAATTACAGAGGATATAGAGGACCAACTCTATACGTCCTCAGAGGAACAAACTCCACCACCACTCATACCAATCATTCCACAAACTGTAGGATCAACTACGAAGACACGCACAATGATAGAGGCTACACCAGAAGAAGAAGAACAACAAGAAGCCTCTGAAGAACAATTTGATGACATTGATGACCATCTTCCACACACAACTCAGTGGACAAAAAGCCATACTCCAAGCCAAATAATTGGTGAACCCTCTGACACGGTAAAAACAAGGTCTGCCACTGCTAATTTTTGTTTCTTTACAAACTTTATTAGTGTGATAGAGCCAAAGAAGATTTCTGAAGCCCTTGACGATCCAAACTGGGTAGACGCCATGCAAGATGAGCTTCTGCAGTTCGAGCGCAACAAAGTCTGGACTCTAGTACCTCTGCCTTGGGGGAAACAGGCCATTGGAACAAAGTGGGTCTACAGAAATAAGAATGATGAAGATGGAGTGGTCATCAGAAACAAAGCACGATTAGTGGCCAAGGGATATAGACAAGAAGAAGGCATAGACTACGATGAGACTTTTTCCCCTGTCGCACGGCTCAAAACAATAAGAATATTCTTAGCCTTCGCAGCCCACAGAGGCTTTAAAGTCTATCAGATGGACGTAAAATCAGCTTTTCTCAACGGTGAAATCCAAGAAGAGGTTTACGTAAATCAGCCACCAGGGTTTGAAAGCTCAAAGTTCCCAAGGCATGTATACTACCTTGAAAAGGCTCTGTACGGACTAAAACAGGCTCCAAGAGCATGGTACGAACGACTTTCTACCTATCTTCTAGTCAATGGCTATGACAGAGGTACAACAGATACTGCCTTATTCTATAAACGTAAAAATAGTGAAATAATGCTTGTACAAATCTATGTGGATGACATAATTTTTGGGTCTACTAATACAGAAGAGTGCAAAAGTTTTGAAAAACTCATGCAGAGTGAGTTTGAAATGAGTATGATGGAGAATTAACTTTCTTCCTCGGACTCCAAGTCAAACAACCATCAGAGGGAATTTTTATAAATCAGGCCAAATATGTCTCTGACATTCTTTCCAAGTATAACCTCTCTGATACCTCTGCCATGAAAACTCGAATGGACACTGGAAATAAGTTATTCTTAGATCCAGATGGCATCTCTGTAGAATGCACTCTCTACAGAGGCATGATTGGATCTCTGTTATACTTAACTGCTAGCAGACCTGACATTATGCATGCCACATGTCTTTGTGCACGTTATCAAGCTAATCCTAAGAAATCACATTATGATGCTGTTAAGAGAATCTTTAGATACCTAAAGGGGACCAAAAATCTCGGTCTCTGGTATCCACATAACTCTGGTTTTTGTCTTAAAGCTTATACAGATTCAGACTATGGAGGATGCATGCTCGACAGAAAGAGTACCTCTGGGAGTTGTCAATTCCTAGGTGGTAAACTAGTCAGTTGGACCTCCAAGAAGTAGAATTGTGTCTCAACATCTACGGCAGAAGCTGAATACGTTACTCTTGCTAGCTGTTGTTCTCAGGTTCTGTGGATGAAGACTCAGCTAAAAGACTACGGCCACATCCTATTCAAAATACCCATCTTATGTGATTCCAAAAGTTCCATTGCCATCTCTGCCAATCCTGTGCAACATTCAAAAACCAAGCATATTGATATAAGGTACCACTTCTTGAAACATCATGTTGAATACGGTACAATCGAGATGCATTTCGTGCCCACAGAATACCAACTCGCGGACTTATTCACCAAAGCATTAGACGAGAAAAGATTCAATTTCTTGGTGGGTAAGTTAGGAATGATTAATATGACGTGAAAATCCTCTATAAGTATAGCTTTATCTTCTGTGAATAAGTATATATTTCTATTACTTTACTTATTACTTTGATTGTTTCTTTCTGTATGTAAATTCTCAATCTTAAATAGTTCTTGAAATCACAGAGCCTCTGTGGGTCTGCTCAGAACCTCTGACGACCCCTACAGAACCTCTAGTAAACATGACCTATGTACTATGCAAGTAGTGAAAAATAGGCTAAGTGAAGAAAGACTCTTCTAGAGGCTCTGCCGAACTTACCGAGAGATCAAGGTCAAGAAACTACAGAGGCGTCCTACAGAAGCTCTGTCATACGCGCAAAGAAGACCAAAGACTCGGAATCCGGTGAAGACTGATCTACAAAGGACCATACCGCAGAACCTCTGTAACACTTTACAGAGCCTATGCGGTCCTCACTAAAGACTTGGAAGATATTTATAATATCTTGCTACTGTTCCTGACCTGTTCATCAACTTGCATGATAGCATGCCCTGTCCAACTTCAACACGTGTCAAACTCTGAGTGGACTCAATAGGGCTCAGTACAACATAGACGTCTGTGCCATTAAATGCAATACATCACGTACAACTGTTCATGCCATCCGGTCTAACAGCAGGTCATGCTTTATGGTCCCCTAGAGTAGTATAAAAGGAAGTCTCTTGTTGAGATCTTCCTTAACAATCTTAAGAACTAATCTAAGAATCTAAGTTTCATGCTTACAATTTATATCGTCAAATCTGTTAAGCATTACACTTTCACCAAAGAGTTCTTAATCTCTTCTTGATGTTCTTATTATATATTGAAACTCAGTAATCTTTGAGATATCATATTCTGATCACTGTTTCTTTATATTCTGTATTGTTTCTACACAAACTTATCTGTTAGTTCTTCAAATACGCTTCCGCATCAAACATAAACTCGAACTAATAGATCTGATAATCTTGTATAAGCAAAACGGGAACCAACACCCCGCAAACAGAAAATGCATGGTATGAAAAAGCCGCCAGTGCAATAAACTTCGAGGTAAACCTGATCTTCCCAAGCGATGCCGACGACAATTTTGACTACGATCAGTTCCTGCTGCAATCCATTCAGAGTACACCCGCCTATGATGAACTAATTCCCGAGACTTCTACTTCAGCACCTCTGACATCTCCTCACCAACAAACAGCTTCTGATCAACCACCACAACCACTCAGATGGAAGAAAATCATAATACTAATTCCTTTCCTTGAAGACTCCCTGAGGTTGTTCATCCACAAACTGCTTGTGCTTGATCCGGCCTTCTGCCTCGGATTAGCAAAGTTCGACGATACTTACAAGAAACAATATCTAGAGGTCATGAAAAGGTGTTTACCGATCAATCAGGTCTGAATCAAGCACAAGATTACCGAAGTTATCAATATCAGGTCCGACCACATTCTGAAGATTTGGTACCCAGTTTTTAGTGTCAAACGAGAAGACGGGAACGAATGGATATTCTCTAAAGCCAACTTCAAGAATCTTCGACTGAACGACTTCCACCCAATCCTCAAAGACCTCCGAACTCGAACGATTCGACCGTTCCACATCACCAAAGCGCTTGACGCTGCAAAAGCTTCAAGCGATTCCTGAAACACAAGGTAACAATGTCATACATTACTGATTTTCAGATGGGAGTCGAGCACCGAACGAAAAAGATCAACCTACTGAAACCCGATCAAAAAGCCCCTAAATTGAAGATGTATCCTGTCAACAGTCTTCTGCTACAACCAGAATTCGGAATCGTCTATCTCAACGAACAGAACAAAAAGAAGTTTCTCTGCTTCAGTCAAGTAGAAAGATTCTGCGATGGAACTCTGTTAAAGGTCATAGATGCGCTAAGAGACATAATTGCCAAGGAAAAAGAACTCCGGATTTCGTTTGCAGCAAGTCTAAACGAAACAAACGCTCGAGACGCCTTGGAAATTGTTGAAGACCGCATTGAGTTCCGCAAAGCCATCCGAAGCTACGAGATTCTTTTTTCACTCCGAAAGAAATACATTACGAACTGGCGCAAAATTGAACTTCGATTCAAAGAGGGAGATTGTTGGGATTAAAATCTAATTGAATAGAAGTTCAAGGTTATATTTTGTAACATTGTAGTGGGCTTTAAACATGTAATGGGCCATGTGCCTTAATATCTTAGCCTAGGTATATAAATGTTTTGTTTAGCCTATTGTTTAGGTTAATCATCCTAAATCGTATCATAACCATTGTGATCACGTTGTTAAAATTCTCTGAATGGTTAATGAAAGAGGGATGACAAGTTGAAATCATATAGTATTTACTGTTAATCTTTCTGTGATTTCTACTACTTTTCACTAATCTGGGATCCACAAGATTCTTATGGATTATGAAAAAATAGAATGGTAAACTCTATAGACCAAATTTTATTCGGTTGTTTGGTTTGGACATGAAATGGAATTGAATTCTATAGATTCCATCATTCACAAATTTCTTCATTCCATCGAATAGAACGTTAGATAGTACACTGTCTAGTGCTTTATCAAGCTATAAATAGAACGTTAGTGGTGCACACAATAGTAAGCTTTTTGGAAGAATAGTTTTCCACAATTGTGAGAACAAACACTATTACATTCCATAGCACTACCTTTGTACGTTTTGTTTCCTGAGAGATTTCAGAATACACACACTTGAACGTGTTCTTGGTGTTATTCAAATACCAATATAACGAGCAGCTTATTTACTTGATCTTGTTATCATATTACTGTTCATTATTGATACTCTCATTGTTACTTAACGTCTACACAATCACTCACATATTAATGGCTTTTTATAATGCTTCCGCTATCTGTTTTATGCTGTTTATGTGATACAACGTGAATCTGGGAACCTACAATTGGTATCAGAGCCAGGTTGATTTGCTCAAATCAAACGATCCAATCTATCCAGGTTGATTCATAGTTGTTGATTGTTGTTGTTCTTCAAAAGCTTCATAGTATACTCTGTTTTTGTTTACAAGTTTAAAAACAAGTTTTCAGAGTTCTCTAATCCCTATTTAAGCTCTCAAAATAGTCTGAAAATCTTCTCTACTTTTGTTACTGTTCCATTGGTTACTGCTCATTCACTTTCAGTTTAATACTCCTTCAAAATCTTTTGAAACCATAATAATCTGTTTTTCTGAAAAATGGCTAATAACAACATTAATGTCATCTATACTGCTGGTTCTCTGACCAAACCTCCTACTCTTCTGAGAGATGATTATCCTCAGTGGAAGATTAGGATGGTTAACTTCTTTGATGGAATGGATAGAGATTTGATGCGTTCTGTCACGGATGGACCATTCCAACCCATGGTTTTGGTTCCACGTGTATCCGCAATAGAAACTACTGCTGAGATTCCTGCTCACTTCAAAGCTAAAACAACCGGGTTTACTGAAGAAGAGAAACTAAAAATGGAAAATGACCTTAAGGTAGTTAGACTTCTGATTATGGCCATTCCAAACGATATTTTCCAAGAACTAGATTCATGTGTTACTGCTAAAGAAATCTGGGATCAACTTCTTAATCAACTTGAGGGTGGTATCAAGACCCAAAAGAACATAAGCACCCAATGTATTAACGAATACAATCATTTCAAGGCACTTCTTGAGGAAACCCTACAACAGACCTACAACAGATTTAATGTTTTAATAAACAAATGTAAAAAGTGTGGGGTTGTTAGGTCGAAGGAAGATAACAATGTTCTGTTCCTGAAAAGTTTAAATGATGAATGGATAAATCTGTCCATGTCTTTACAAGCTAACCAAGATTTGGATGCATGGACTCTTACTGATGTGTATGGCACTTTTGCTGCACAAAAGAAGGATGTTGTCAAACAAAAGGGCAAATCCACCATTGCAGGTCCAATAGCTTTGATATCTGATTCAAAGGAACCCACTGAAAGAAAGTCCAATAGAGAGAGCTCCAGCAGAGAGAAGAAGAAAGAGAATGTTGTGAAAAAGAAGGGTAAGAAGAGTCTGGTCGCTGAAAGTGATGCTGAAGAAAGATCATCTGAAGATGATGATATCAATGCTTTTGCTCAATCTCTTGCGTTAATAACTCAAAAATTTAACAAGAAATTTGGCAATAAGGTATTTGATAGGAGAGGAAGGTACGAGAGAGAAGAGAAATATGAGAAAAGAGGTTATGTTGCACCCCATCAGAGTAACAACAACAGAGCCCCACAAGAGCAAAGACCACAACAGAAGTATAATCCTTCAACCCCTTAGAAAACCGATGCTGCCCAACCCATCAACCAGAATGATGGACGCTTTTTCGATGTGGCAAACCCGACCATTTCTCTGCTAATTGTAGATGTAAATTGGTAAAAGACCAGGATTACTACAAGAACAAATACAAGTACAATTACAGAGAAAGAAGCTACGTTGCTGAGATGGAGAATTGGATCTCTGACACGTCCTCTGATGACGAACCGGAGCAAGCCAATTTTTGTGGGGTTGCTGTTGATGACGAGAGTTTAGAAGAGAAAGCTGATTGGATGACTGGAGAGATGCCAAAGAGAACAACAGAGGAAGATTTATCTCAGAATGCATATGCTCTTACAGTAACAGAGCCAAATGAAAGAGCGCTGGAGACCACCAGACCCAGTGCAAAGGTATGTTCTACTTCTGAATCAAAGTCTGACTCTGAGTTGGAAACGCATGTGTCTTTACTAACAGAGGAATTTCAACTTTTAAAACAAAAGCTTTCAGAGAAAAAGGAATTAAGAAAGCTAGCTCAGAAGGATTTGTGCTTCTACAAGAGATAGAAAACTCTCTTGGAACAGGAAAAGGAAGAAATCTTTTAAAAAAATCTGAGCTAGAAGTCTTAACTAAGCAGAAGGAAAACACCTTTTCTGAAAAAGTTAAAGAGTTTGAGGAAGTTTTAAAGCAGAAAACTGAAGAGGTTAAGAAATCAGAAACCGAAAGACTTAACTATGGCGCTTTAAAATATTATTTTCAAAGGGAAAGGGAGGTTTTGCATCAATCCCTACAAAGAAAGAAAATCTTAATCAAAATGTACCAGGATGCACAAGATGTGCATATTAAGATAAACTCCCAAATGGATACACAAGGACTTGGTTTCAGTGACCTTGCTCCCTACAATGAAAGAAAGAAGACATCCTTGTCTTCTGCCTTCTGTGTTGGGAAAATCCAGGAAGATGTGATCTATGGTACTGCAGTTTTCAAAAGAATCAAAACCTCAGATATTTCATGGACCAAAAGACATAATTTCAGGAATGTCATCTATGACTCCTTGGATCAAGAAAAGGTTACAAAACCATCTGCAAAGTTCATTCTTGATCAAGGAAAAGCTAGGATCATACTTCCTGATTCTGTCAAAAGTCTGGATCCAAAAGAGATTTTTAACTTTAACTCTTTCAAAGGACAGAAGTCTATTACTTCTGTGGCTGAGTCTTCTGATGCTAAAACACAGAGCGAGCTCAACCCTGAAGCACCAGTCTCCTCCCCTTCCTCTGAATCAATAAGAACATCTTTTGAAGAGGATCTGGAACGAGTTCTTGAGGAGAATATTGCATCTGATGCTTTAAAACCCAAGTTAAGAAAGTTCAAGTCTGCCAAAGCTGATATCTCTGTGATACCCAAAGAGTCCAACACCTCCACCAGAGCCACCAGAGACTTTCTAACCTCTGACAGTGACTCTGATTCTGAGGTGGATGAGCAAATTTTATGTGCTCAAGAGACTGTTTTACACAAACCAAAGCAAGCAACTGTTGAATCTGGAGCTTTGAAAATGTGTCTTTCTTTAAGAAACAATCCAGATTCATACCAGTTCCTAATTTTCAAAACAAGGGTATCAGGATTCTTTCTTCTAATGAAATAGAAGAAAAGAGAAGAGAGAAAGCTAAAAGTGTTTCTGTGAACAACACCTATGTTCCATTTGCTTATAAACCAATCAGATTTACACCAGAGCAGAAGGGAAAGTGGATAGTCAACGACAAACCTGTTCCTGCCTCTGCTGAAAATAAAAGAAGAAACTCTTTTTGGCCAAGTAAATCTATTCAAAGGAAAAACAACAGCTTTAAGAAACCAAATCAGGACAGAATGTATGCAAAGACATCTGGTCCTAAAGTTTTTCAAAATCAAGTGCCATATAATCAACAGTTTATGAATAAAAACAACAATATGCATCAATCTTCTTGTTCTATCAACTGCAATTGCATTCAACTGTTGTTAAAGTTACAGAATCACCGGAATGGTCCACACTGTGTTCTGAATCAGTCATTTCAAAGGAAAAATCCCAAGATTGTTCAGAATACACAGAGAAAACCCTCTGGCACACCATCCCATAATGGAAAGCCAGCAGGTAAACCTGTTAACACCCCCAAGCCTAACAAGAAAGGACCCATTATGCAATGGATACCTAAAAAGAACTAATATGTCTTGCAGAAGCCTCATGTGCAGATCTGTTACATAGATTCAGGACGTTCCAGGCACATGACAGGCAACAAGGAGCTGCTGACTTCATTCAAGAACAAGATGGGAAGTGCAGTAACCGTTGGAGGATATGGTGGTGGACATATTAGAAGCTATGGTACTTTAAATAACGGTGGTGTTTCAGTTTCTAAGGTTGCTTATGTTGAAGGTTTAAACCATAACCTGCTCAGCATAAGTCAACTATGTGATCATGGGTTCGATGTCAACTTTAAAAAGAAATATTGTTCTTTGTTGCTTTCTGAGTCTGGTCAAGAACTTTTAAGAGCCGACAGAAAAGGCAATCTGTATAAAATGAATTTTAATCCAAACCAAAGTACTACAACAGAAAAACTCTGTTTAGACTCTTTGAAAAAAGAAGATGCCTGGCTTTGGCATAAGTGATTAGTCCATTAAAAAATTTCAAATCATGACAAGCTCGTGAAACTCAACTTAGTGAAAGGTCTGCCTTCACTTAAATTTGACAAATACCATCTATGTTCTGTGTGTGAACTGGTAAAATGAAAAGATCTTCACACAGAACAAAGAGTGATCACAGTTGTCCCAGACCTTTGCATGTGCTTCATGTGGATCTTTGTGGTCCAATCTATGTGCAAAGTCTGTCGGGTAAAAAGTATATTCTAGTACATATAGATGAATTTTCTAGATATACTTGGATTGAGTTCATCAGAGTAAAATCTGATGTCCCAGAAATTCTAATAAGTTTGTTGAAGAGAATACAGGTTCTGTTAGGTCTGAAAATACAAAAGTTGAGAAGTGATAACGGGACAGAATTTAAGAATGCCAGAATCGATGCCTACCTATCAGAGGAAGGAATATCCCAAAACTTCTCGGTTGCCGGAACTCCCCAACAGAATGGTGTTGTGGAGAGAAAGATTATAACTCTGATAGAAGCCGCCAGCACCATGTTAGCAGGTTCTATTCTCCCAATAAACTTATGGGCAAAGGCAGTCTCAACAGCCTGTTTTACCTAGAACAGAGTTGTAATAGTAAAAAGAATCAAGAAGACTCCTTATGAACTCATCAACAACCGAAGGCCGAATGTTAAATATTTTCATGCCTTTGGCTGCAAGTGCTATATCTTGAATGATAGAGAACAACTGGGCAAGTTCGACAAGAAGGCTGACGAAAGAATCTTTATTGGTTATTCCTTAACCACTAAAGCATACAGAGTCTACAATTCAAGAACCAGAGTCATTCAAGAAAGCATAAATGTGTCCTTTGATGAAAATACATCAAGCTCCTCTGATCGCAAATCACTAGAGGAGACACAGAACAAAGAGAAGACAAGTTCTTTAAAGTCAAGGGAAGAAGACATCGATCTGCTATTTAACGATTTCTTCGACGATGATGATTCCTCTGTCGATTTCACCAGAGGCAATCAAGCTCAGAGTTCTGCTGAACAAAATCTGACAGGTACAACTCTTACTGGTCCCTCCAATTCTTCACCATATACTTCTCTGTCTACAGGTGTTATTCAGAGAAATGAGGAACCACAACAAGATGTAAGAGAACCTGAAAAAGATCCATCATCACCCCTACTGACTCATATTGGGAGAGATTCCCTATTTGATAGCTCACCCTCTCAGAGCCCTGTTGGCACTTCACAGAGCAATGAGGCCACTCTCTAGAGCAGTGTGCCACAGAGCCCTGGTGCCAATCCACAGAGCTCTGATGCTGAAATTCATCTTTTCCCATTAGAAGCACAGACTCCACCAGTTGTCCATCCTCCAATGACCAGATGGACAAAGGATCACCCCCATCATCTAATTATAGGTGCTGCTGAAGATGGTGTAAAGGCAAGATCGGCAACAATCAATGAGGCTTTCTTTGTTAATTTTCTAAGTATGATTGACCCGAAGTAGATTTCTGAAGACCTGGAGGACCCAAACTGGATTGAAGCCATGCAAGAGGAGCTTCTGGAGTTTGAAAGAAACAAAGTTCGGTCCTTGGTTCCACTCCCTAAAGACAAAGCTGCCATTAAAACCAAGTGGGTGTTCAGAAATAAAAAGGATGAAGACGGGATTATCATCAGAAACAAAGCTCGGTTGGTTACGAGGGATATTGTCAAGAAGAAGGTATTGATTATGACGAAACCTTTGCACCTGTGGCTAGGCTAGAAGCTATCAGAATCTTCTTAGCCTATGTTGCCCATAAAGGTTTCAAGGTCTATCAAATGGATGTGAAATCTGCATTCTTGAATGGAAGACTACAAGAGGAAGTCTACGTCCAGCAACCACCAGGTTTTGAAAGTTCAGAGTTTCCAGACCACGTTTACAAATTAGACAAAGCTCTGTATGGCCTTAAACAAGGTCCCAGAGCCTGGTATGAAACTCTGTCAAATTTTCTGTTGACTAAACACTTCGAGAAAGGAATGACAAAAAGAGTACTTTTGGTAGCTGCCAATTGCTTGGAGATAAATTGGTGAGTTGCACATCCAAGAAACAAGACTGCGTATCAACCTCTACAGCAGAAGCAGAATATGTTGTTGCTGCTAGTTCTTGCTCTCAAGTGATCTGGATGAAAACACAACTCAAAGATTATGGCATGGAGTACAGCAAGATCCCAATTCTGTGTGACTCCAAGAGTGCCATAGCAATTACAGCTAATCCAGTCCAGCACTCAAAGACAAAGCATATCGACATAAGGTACCATTTTATAAAGGATCATGTTGAAAAAGGGACGATTGAAATGTACTTTGTTTCAACCGACTTCCAACTTGCTAACTTGTTTACAAAAGCCCTTGATGAAAGGAGATTTAACTTCTTAATCAGCAAGATGGGTATGCTAAACATGTCCTCCTAAATATGTTTAAAAATCAACAGAACTTCTGATGTTCCTACCAGAGCTCTGTCAAAATAGTTGGGTAGGATAGTTCAACAGAGCCTCTGATGTTCACCAGAGCTCTGTAAGCATACTTTTTCAATATTGTTCTTTTGTGAATTTCATTTGTAAATATTCTTTTATTTTTGTAAATATTGTTGCAAGAAAATAGAAAAGCTAAAAAGAAAAATTTGTCGATTAAGCTCACCATTTAAGGGGGAGCTTAAGAGGAAAATAAGCATGGTTTAAGGGGGAGCAAGTCAAATCAAATTTCAAATCTAATTGACTTTGCTCGTTGAACAAAGAGGAAAATCTTTTTGAGGAAGGGAAACCCTGTTCTGATAAAAACATTTTTGAATAATGTCAAGAACTTACCAGAACTCTGACATTTTACCAGAGCCTCTGTTGTTTTTCACCAGAACCCTGTGAAATCTCTGATTTAGTTCTGCCTTCATTCTTTTGACTATTCTCACATCAGGTACAAGATTTTTTTTAAATAATTTTAGGGTAAAGGTGAAACATCTTGGGTTACTTGAAAAGATTGAGAAAGGTCACTCAACAGAGGCAAAATTGTGCTGAATTCCACCAGAGCTCTGTCAATTTTCTGCCACGTCATCAGAAGAGCTGTCATCAGAGGTGCAGGTTATTTCTAAGCGTCAACCACGTGTCACCCACACATCTCTAACCGTGACGGTTTGATAGCCCAAAAGATGTCAGAACCAAATCCTATGTGACATTCTCTGATTGAAAGACCAACCGTTAGTTGTTTCCACGTTCTACTGAAGACACCACTCCACCATCTGACACTCGAGTACCTACAGTACCTACGACGCTAATCCAACTATACGTTTTGAGTATAAATACCCATTCCAATCGACCCATTTCATTCCTTACGCTTACTGAACATTCAAAACCCTCATCTTTTCCCTCCTTTCGTTCAAAACCTTTGAGTTCTTCAAAACCCTAAACCTGCAACAATGGCTGAAAGGTAAAACTCTGCAGAATCGAGCCGAATAGGACCCGTAGATGAAATAATAGTCCAACCTTATGAGTTCGCAGACAATAACTACCGTTTCGATGCCAATCCAGGCAATTATTTACCCACTTACCATATTTTTGTTGAGTTTTTCAGAAACTCAGAACTCTTTAGAGCCCTAACAATGTTTGATGACAACTTACCTAAACTTTATGTGCAACAATGGTGGACTACTTGTCAGTTCATCCCAGAAGAAAATGGGATCATCGGAAACGTTGATGCTGGAAGAAATGCAGGAGGTGGATCAATACGCATCCGTGACAAGACTCTTAGGAGAATTTTTGGGATGCAGACAAGAAGACAACTAGGAATTAAAGCTTATGAAAAAACCCCAAAAGTTGTTGTTCTTCTTGATTTCATGAAGTTCTTAGGTTACAACCACACCCTGAATAAGATAGGCGAATTCAAAAGAGGCAATTTACCCCTAATGTGGGATTTCATGTTCTCCACACTGAACCGAACCCTAACCTGCAAATCTGGTAGCCAAGACCAAGCCAGTACAGAGATTCTTCAGATCATGTATGGCCTATACTTCAAAAGGAACTTCGACTACGCCAAAATCCTCTACAGGGACCTCTTATCTGCTGTTAATACCAAGACCTCAGCCCTGGCAAGCGGAGGAGAAGTAGGAGTCCACAGAAGTCTGAAAGCCATCAAATATCCATGGTTTATAAGTCTGGTAATCAGAGAAGCCTTCCCCATCCTGAATCTAACTCAACAGGGAAATTCTACACCTGTTTGGGTAATGTCCAGGTTCTTACCCACAACCACAGGTGAATACCCAAACGTAAGAAGGATCCCACGAACAATGCTCTCATTAATAGAAGCCACACACATCTCTATCCAAAACTATAATCATGCTGCTCAACCTCAAGAACCTGAGGTGAGAACCCCAACATACTTAGGTCCTGAGCCTTCTTTGGAAAGTATGAGTGAGGTAAGAGAAGTGGAAGAAGTGAACAGACCAGAGGTAAGAGTACCCGAAGTGGGGTCTTCCTCTGCCCACGTGGTAGAAAAGGAAGTAGTGGACAGAGCATCCCCTATGGAGGTTGTCCATGAGGAAGAAAGGGAAGCTACAAAGGAGGTGGTAGAAAGTTCGCCCTCCTCTGGTAGTGGTGAGAAAGAGAGTGAGGAAGAGGAGAGTGAATCTGAGTCTTCAATACCCATAAGAACCGAGAGAATGGTGAGTTTAGAAGAAGATGTTCAAGTGATGAACACACATGTGAGATTCCGTAGCCCAACTCCCAGTGCAACCACATTACCTATCCCTGGTGATCAAGACCATAGGGATATTGAAACAGAGGCGCACACCTCGAACCTTAACCAGACAGAACCGCCAGAGGCAACTCTTCATGCCTCTGGTATGTACATAACCGGGGAATCCATTTTTGGTAATGATGACCAATTGCCCCAGGACATCAATAGGTCACATACACACGGTGATGCCTCTGTGGCTCACATAGATTTGACACAAAGTAGCCCTGAGATCTTTCGTATCTCGCGTAGGCTCTGCCCAACTCAGGGGCAGTGGGATGACCTAGTTGCACAAGGGAAAACCTTGCTTGATCCAAGTTCTTCTCATCACATCAGATTTCCTTCTCCAGAACCTGAGCTGGAAGAGGAAACTCTGATCAGAACACCTGTAGATGTTTGACCTGAAAAGGAACGTCAAGGATCGGGTGGAAGTCCTACAAGAGCCAACCTCAAAACAACTCTTGATGTAGGTGCCTCTGGACTCGAGGCTGAATTGGATCCATTTGTTGTAGCCAAGGTTACCCCCGTTGAAACTGTCACAAGAGCAGAGTTCAAAAGCTTCTGTGACAGTATTAGCACCTCCTTGAATGAGTATAAACTTATCAATGAATCCAAAGAGGAGCTGATCCGCATGGAGAATGCTTCTCTCAGAGAAGAGCTGCAACAGATCCAAGCCAAACATGCAGAGACAACACATAAACTTCTTGATTCTGAAAGAGCCAGAGCAGAGGAAACTACAAAGATGATAATAGAGCTCGCGGATCTGAAAAGAGTTATGGCAGAGAACCACATGGCTGCAATGAACAGAACCCTACCAATACCTTCAGTTCTTCTATCTGACTCAAACATCAGATCCTTGACAGAGATGATCAACACCTCTGTTAAAGATGCAATCAAAGAGGCAACGACATCTTCTGCTACTCCACTCAACATATCTGGTCCAAGCCCCAACGATCTACCTATGACAGTCGGCCAAATGGGTGAGTTCAGCAAAAATGTCCTCAGCAAGATGATGACAATATCGTCCAAATTCGTCATGAAGGCACAAGCAACAGAGCGACATGTGCAAGCATCTCTTGACTCTCACAAATTCAACTTTGAGAGTCAAGTAAATGAGGTCAGAACTGCTGCAACAGAGGTCGAAGATGCACTGAAAAAGGCAGTCACTACCTTCACATATGCCATCCAAAAGACTGCTACACTCAAAAGACCTGCAGAAGGACCCCCAGAAGGAGAACCCTCAAGCAAGAAGAGTAAGTCTGATCTGAAGTTTGTTGTTCCGGCCTCACCAAATGCAGGCATTGCAGATTCTGATGATGATAATGACTTCCAAGATGCTGCTGAAGGGAATTCATATAATCAGATGGGTGAGTCCTCGGATCAACAAAAGGGGGAGATAGAGAAAGAGAAAGAGACAGAAAGAACAGAGACAGAAACGGATAAGGGGAAAGAAAAAGTGATAGAGGCAGAGGCAGAGATAGAAGAAGAAACACAAGGAGAAAAGGGGATAACAGAAGAAGACATTCCATCAGAGATGACTATGGTAGTGTTTGACTATATGTTCCAAGATAGAATCATCAGAACACCAGAAGAGTCAACTCAACTACCACCAGAGATCATCATACTTGACACCCATCCTCCATCTCCAAGGACTGAACCAGAGAGAACAGACCCATTCTATGCTGATGAACAAATACACCAAGAACAACCCTAATTCCAACCTCAAGTCCAAACCCAAACTATACAAGAGCCCGGACGCCATGTTGATATCCTTTTGGCAAAAACCCATGATGACCAGAACCCAACTCAACACCCACCAGAACAGAACCCAGAAACATCAACCCGACACACCGTGAACCTGCCTTGGAAGAAGTTTTTGCCTATCTCTATGCTGACAGATATATCATACCAATCAATGTTGTACCCATCAACCCATACCTTAACCCTGACTGAATAAGAAATCTCACAAATGCTAGGCGAAGGTTCATAGAAACAAAGTCAAATCTGAACAAAGCCATAAACACTTCCTTTGGAATCCGAAGAATCATGAACATAAATCAAAGGAAATTTTCATATGACAGAGTCATGTACCATGAGTACACTGTTGAATCAACATAAGGCAAGATCGAAGACTTCAACGACAACGATCTTGTGCTTCTAAATCCATATGATCTGATAACACTCCATGGTTATTGCTTGAACTTCAACGAAAGATACAAAGAAGCAAGAACAGCTCTACCAGAGGTTCGATACGCTATGCAAGAGCACGTCAATCTCAGAACACATATCGACTATCAGCTAGGCATAGAATTCGAAGTGGAGAAACTAGCGATTGCACCTCCTAATGAAAGTCTTGTGGGTTTTGACCATTACAGAACTGGAACAGTGATTGGAGATCCTCCAATCTTCATCTGCTGATAGAAGGGCACCAAGAAGGCCATCAGAGCTGCTGAAACCCACAAGTATTCAAGTGAGTCGCTGGTGTATCTCAAGAATGTAATTCTGAAACTCCCAAGAGAGAAATGTCCAGAAGAACAGCTGAAGAGTTACATCAACCAAATAAATCTCGTACTAGAATTCAGGGAACTAATCAGAAGATTCGACAGAATTCTAAGAGGAGATAATTATGTGTAAGTGTACTTATTCTTTTGTATTGTAACACCTTGAAAGAATAGTGCAAAGTTTCACAGAGGATAACTTTCTCTGTCTTTTGTTTAAATATCTCTGTATTTTGTAATTTTTTATTTTCAATACTTAGGGGGAGATTGTTAGCCCCATGTATTTCTTATGTAAAAGTATTAAAAATATTACAAGTCAGAAGACCACCAGAGATTTGACAGAAGACTTAGAAGAAGTTCAAACAAGAAGACCACCAGAGATTGACAGAGCTCTGGCAGAACCATCAGAGCTCGACAGAGCTCTGGCAGAAGACTTCTTCTATACAACAGAAGAACGGTTCACACAAGAAGACCAATAGAGCTCTGGCGTAAGAGCTCTGGTGAATGAAGACCTCTGTGAAGCTTAAGTCTCGTAGAAATCTCTAAGTGTTAGACATGTGTCTGTACTTTCCACGTAAGCCCTAAAAGGACGGAGACACACTTTCCACGTGTCATTCCAGGGTTAGATAGTACACTGTCTAGTGCTTTATCAGGCTATAAATAGAACGTTAGTGGTGCACACTATAGTAAGCTTTTTGGAAGAATAGTTTTCCCCAATTGTGAGAACAAACACTGGTACATTCCATAGCACTACCTTTGTACGTTTTGTTTCCTGCGAGATTTCAGAATACACACACTTGAACGTGTTCTTGGTGTTATTCAAATATCAATATAACGAGCAGCTTATTTACTTGATCTTGTTATCATATTACTGTTCATTATTGATACTCTCATTGTTACTTAACGTCTACACAATCACTCACTTATTAATGGCTTTTTTATAATGCTTTCGCTATCTGTTTTATGTTGTTTATGTGATACAACGTGAATCTGGGAACCTACAAAAAATACTGTTTTGATTGACTATAACTTTTTCCGGTAAAATTAATTAGAGTATTATTGACTTCTATATGTAAGCACTTGGTTTAATGAACCCTATATATATATATATATATATATATATATATATATATAAGTATAAAAGCTCTAAAGATGTAATATAGATTACTTTTGTAGGCCAAAATCATTGTTGACACCATTTTATCAATTCATATAAACAAAAAAATGAAAGAAGTATAAATTGTTTTTTTATTCTTAATTGATATTTTTATTATGCAATCTTGATTATGTTTAGACAAGTCATGTTGCTATAGAGATGATAGTTTCATAACACAAGTCATGTTGCTATAGAGAGGTTAGTTCCATAACACAGCAACTCATCTCACTCTCATGTAATTCATGACTAATTTGGAATCAATCGATTGACACTTCTCTCTAGAGATGAGACCGGGATTAGATCGGTACCGAACCGGTTGGTATCGAATTTTTTTTTGGACTGAAAAGTAGAATTGAAAACCGAACTGTATGCATCGGTTCGGTTTTAGGACGGGAAAATGGGTACTAGGACCACTTAGGACCGAAAATATGAAAATGTATCAAATGAATATCAAAACCAATCTCAAAGCAAAATATTTTATAAATTTTTAAATGTGTATCAAAACCAATCCCAAACATTCAAAGTTTTAACGGTCAAAAGTTCAAAACTAATCAAAAGTTCAACAATTGTCGGTATTCTTTTAGGCGTTTTCTTTGCCATTTTGTTCGTTTAGGAGATGATATTCTGGTTCGGTTTCGGGATTTTTGGGAAAATCCCGGTACCAAATACCGAATCCCGATTTTGTTGAATACTAGGAACCAAAAACCGGACCGATTACATTATACCGGTTCGGGTTCGGTACGGTACCGGTTCGTTTCGAGAAAATGGTACTCGAGTCTCATCCCTACTTCTCTGTTAAATTATCATCTAACATTTGTTTTTATAAAACAAAGAACCATGTTAAATAAAAAACTAAAAACATCACAAATTTCATTAGAAATTAAAAGACTATGTAAAACAATTAATACTAAAATGTATAAAAACTGGGATTTAAGGGATGAAACAGAATTAATTGATTTAATTGATCAAAAATTCTTTTATATTGGTCGAAAATGAACATGTGATTCAAAGACAAACATTTAAGTACTTTGATAGAACATTTGCATTCCACCGCATTGCGCGGGTATCCAACTGGTCAAATATAAATCATGTATTTGTTGCACCTCTTACAAACCAATCTCCACCCTTGATCTCAATACCTTTTTTTTGTTTTTTTATTTAAACAAAATCGGGGGTACTAAGGTAATAACATAATATGTTTTTATTTAAGTAATATATTATTAAAATAGGATAAATATGAAATTGATTATCATTAAAGATATTTTCCTAAAATATTGCATATGATTTCTATCCTCTCTCCAGCAATTTTTTGAATTTTTCAGGGTTTGTTTTCCTCTATCACGTGTCCTTGGTAGCTTATGATAGAAATACTTTCTTGAAATTGCAAAGCGTGTTACAGTGAGCATATGTGGGGAAATGAGCAATAATATGAAAACATTATGGAAATACAAGCATATGGGATAATGCATATATACATATGAGATTATGCATATATGCACATCGGAGTATGGATATATGCACATCGGAGTATGCATATATGCACATCGGAGTATAGATGTTTATCTAGCAATATGATTTGCATACCATTTGTTAATATCCGTCATTTCTGTTAAACAAACAAGAATTTGAATCAGGAATTTGAAACATTTACTGACCTGCACACACATAACCATGGCGATGAAGATGACGGTTACCAATTTAGCAAAAAAAATAGGAACCACTAAATTAAAGCAATAAATATCTATAGTTAATTAATTATTTATTTTTTAAAGATAAGTACCACTTACAAGATTATCCTCCTGATTAAATAAAACAAAAAAGTCAAAATAAAAAATAGGGTTAGATTAAGGGTTGAGATTGGTTTGTAAAAGGTGCAATATTTCAAATGTTTGTATTTAAATGCCCCTCATATATATATATATATATATATATATATATATATATATATATATATATATATATATATATATATATATATATATATATATATATATATATATATATATATATATATATATATATATATATATATATATATATATATATATATATATATATATATATATATATATATATATAGAGAGAGAGAGAGAGAAGAGAGAGAGAGAGAGAGAGAGAGACAGAGAGAGAGAGAGAGAGAGAGAGAGAGAGAGAGAGTATATATATATATATATATAGAGAGAGAGAGAGAGGGGGGAGGTTCAAGGGAAAACCTCAAATAATTAGAAAACTAAGGAACATCTTTATAGACATAGGATAAGATAAATCAATGGTTAATATTCTCAATGGCAATTTTGTAAATAAAAGCAAAGTTTAGGGTATATGAATATATTACTTAAGCTAGAATGAGGGTAAAATTGGCAAAAAACAATTAATGGGTCAGGTACAAATAACAAGAAAACCCTAGGTATCATTCTCACACCCTCAAACCCTACCCTCTTTTCTCTCTTCTCCCTGCCACCGCCGGCCGCCACCACCGCCGGCCGCCACCACCTCCGACCCTTTTCTCTCTCTCTGTCGCCGCCAACACCTCCGACCGCCACCAGAAAGTGATTTATTAAGTTTTTAAGGAAGACCTGCAGTCTTCCATATAAACCGGTCGACAGCTTTTCATCGGCAATCTACACAATAACATCATCAATCCTCCTACCATTTCCACCGCCATCTCACCGGAGTTTTCACTTTCATTAAAACCTCACTTTTCAACCAATTCATTTCATAAAACAACTCAAAAATGGTCGATAACAAGCGGAAACGAGGTCGTAAACCTAAATCTGGAGTACCAGAAACCCTAGATCTTAAATCCTCAAAAGCCACCACCTCTTCTCCCTCCGTTGACGCCGTAGATTTCACCGTCAACAAAGACACCTCCAACTCCAATCACCACCACCACCTCCGACCGCCATCAACGACGACACCTCCGTCGTCCAAGTCGTTGGAGCTGCAGCCTGGTTACGCCCATGCGTATAACAATTTTGGGCTTGTATTTGTTGCGAAAAGGCGATCGAAGAAGCAAAATTCTGCTTCAACAAAGCGCTTCAGGCTGATCCGCTCCTGGATGCGGCCAAATCTAACATGATTAAAGCAGCAGCTATGTGTAGAGTATGTGCACCACTTCTAAATTAGGTTTGTTGTGTGTAAATATTTAGAGAAATGTTTTACTCAGTTTTGGGATGCTAGTGTATGTAATCTGTACATAATGCATATATTTAGTTCTTTAATTTTCACGATCGACCAAATTGTTCGAATTTGTGTGATCTTTAAAATGAATATGCACAAGTGCATAATATGCACAAGTGCATATATATGCATTTGTGCATATCTACAACCTTTCGCCGGCTAAACCGGTGGTTGAAGTGTAGACGCTCGTACGGCTAAACCGGTGGTTGCGGTGGTTGAATCGCCGGCGGTCGTGGAGACATCGGCGGTAATATGCACAAGTGCATTATATGCATTTGTGCATATCTACAAGTTTTTGCCGAAATCTGCAAGTTTTCGCCGGAATCTGCAAGTTTTCGCCGGAAAACTGTGATCTCCATAATTATAGGGAAACGATTTGTGCCTTTGTTGTATTTTACATATCTGATATAGTGCTCAAATTACCTTAATACCTTTTTCATTAATTATAATTAGTTTAATTACTGATTTTTAATATCTTTTGGATTATGTTGAATCAATGTTTATAAGGGTGTCCTTTAGTTTTCTAATTATTTGAGATTTTCCCCTGAACCTAACCCTATATATATATATATATATGGGTTCAAATGAAAACTCATTTTCAATTGTGCACATGAGGACAAGTCACAGCCATTGATCAAGATTTGGAAAACTAATCAATGGTTAAAACAAAATAAGATTAATTAAGAAGTGATTAGGGACAAAATTGGGAATTTGAATATGCGTCTACCTTATTTGATTTTTTATTTTCTTCTTTAATTAAAAACTTTTACCCCCTTAAATTTTAAAATAAATTATCTTAAAAATTACTAATATTTTAATTAAACAAATTACATCAAAAAGATGAGAATTTCGTGATCTTAGATATGACATACATCTTGATATAATTTTTTTAACCGTTTTTACGTGAAATGTCAGATATGTGTTATATTCATTATGAATATGTATGCACGTCCCTGAGTGTCCACATTAAGTATGAATAACAAAGGTGAACGCTCATTCACTATTCATGATTAATAATACAGTATTCAATATGAATAATAAAGTATTCATAGTGAATAATACAATATTCAGGATGATTAATACACGAATTCATGATTCATGTATTATTCATCATGAATCGTGTATTATTCACCAAGAATGTTGTATTATTCATCCTAAATGATACATTATTCATGATGAACAATAAATGAATGACAGTGAAGGTGTGGGCACATCGCGCGCTCTTTTTGTTTCCCGATTCATAGCTGAAATTTGGTTTTATTCATTATGAATATGTATGCACATCCCCGGGTATCCACATTCAGAATGAATAACAAAGGTGAACGTTCATTCACTATTCATCCTGAATGATACAGTCATGATGAATAATACATGAATAACCCGTGAAAGTGTAGACACGTGACGCGCCCTCTTTTGTTCCCCGGTTCACAACCGAAACTCAATGGGTGTGGGTTACGGTGATGAATAATGTCTTACGACGTTGAAGAAAGTGTTGAAAAATGTGATGTCGAGTTATGGACTCACAATGTCGAGGTGTGGTACACATTTGAACTTACATTAATATTCATAATGAATATATAGAACATATATAACACTTAATGTAAAACACGGTTAAAACAAAAAAAACTATATCGAGATGGATGTCATATCGAAGAGCACGAAATTCTCGTTTTTTTGATGTAATTTGTTTGATTAAAATATTATTAATTTTTGAGATAATTTATTTTAAAATTTAAGGGGGTGAAAAATTTTAATTAAAAAAGAAAATAAAAAGTCAAATATGGTAGGCGTGAGATTGAAATTATCTTCCTTTTTTACCCTAATCATCTTAATTAATAATTTCAATCAAAAACTCTATTTAATATGAGTAATTAGATCAATAGAGATGAAAGGGCCAAGATCCGTCCTCATGTGCACAGTTAAAAATGAGTTTTCATTTGTATTTCTATATATATATATATATATGTATGTATATATATATATATATATATATATATATATATATATATATATATATATATATATATATATATGTGTGTGTGTGTGTGTGTGTGTGTGTGTGTGTTTGTGTGTGTGTGTGACAATAATCAAATGGGAACCACAAACCCATGAGAAACAATATAAAAATGTTTTTTACATGCTTTTTTTCATCAAAACCTATGATTTAAGATATTGTTTCACATATGTTCGTGTTCACCTTATCAAAAGATTACATGTGGAATTTTTTTTATTCACCTAGTGAAATGAAAAAATACACGTAAAAAATATTCACGTGGCAAAACAAATTCATGTGAAACTATCATATTATGAAACAAATATAAGTGAATCAAAATATCTTAAATCCTATCATTTGATAAAAAAATATTTTTATATCGATTTTCACGGATTTATAACATATTTATGGTCCACATTTGATTTAACTCATATCTATACTATATATATAACCATTTAGACAAAAAGTCTTAATTACAACTCTCTATGCTTTGAGTACTACATTTTAAAGCATAAATCCTGAAAATCTCTTAATTACCATTTTTAAGGCATAGTGTACAAGCGATGTATGCATGTTATAAAATCTAGAGCTACCGCCACCGAGATAACTATGAGCGATGTTGCTTTCTCCATGTGCAGTGACTCTTTTGATGCTTCAGAGTCCTAAAAGATTTGATTTTGATAGTTGGCGTGTAGATTTCAATTTGCTTTATCCCGCTTTATTACACGCATCCAGATCAGATGGAATACTCGACTGATTTCAAAATTTGAATATCATCTACATATCTCTGCTCACAATTCTAAAGGCTGGTGGATTCAAAAAAGATCGCTAATATGATGATCCCCTTCTTGAGACTTCTATTCACCTATTTTGAATCTTTGACAACGTTTTCGTTTCAAACCCTTGATTAGGAACAAGAAGGAGTTGGCTACTGGAGCATCGATATGTATTGGCCTCGTTTACAAACCCTAAGGTATCCCCATCTTATTTTCGTTCATGTTTGTTCTATCTTTGTCTCTTTATTGTACATTTTCATCCACGTCTAATGCTCATGAACTGTTCGATAAAATGCCAAAGAAAATAACAATATTATTGTTAACTTTGACCTAATTCCATATTAAAATGGAAATCGAGTGTGTGTAATGGACCGACATACCTGGAATCAAGTGTGTGTTATGATTGTTTTTGGTCATTTTTATTGTGCATTTATATTTGTTTAACATAGTCCATGTGGTTTATTTCAAGGAAACATCTTCATTTATACAGCTGTATGTTTATCCTTTATGATGCTTTAATCTTAATTATACAACATTTTAGGCGAACTATGCTTATTTGTGGGCACTTTTTTTTGTAACAGGGGCTGAGTGAAATATAAGCTACTTGATTTTTTTGCAGTGTTTTGCATATATATTTTCTCGATAGTCTCCGCTCTGGTTGGGTTATTCATATCTATTTTTTCTCCATATTCACCATCTCCGATCAGTTATTCATCTATTTGTAATGTTACTTTTTTTGTTTTTTTGCTCTTCCTACCATCTAGGTTGCATAGAACCTATTTAAGCGTCTCTTACTCGGTTAGCGCTAACTCGGTAAGAATCTTCTCCCTCACTTATTGACTAGGAACCTTGGTTGTTGCCATGCCTCTTACCCGGTAAGGTTCTCGGTCCTTCTCATGCTCAATCGGTGGCTGTAAGGTATGTGCTTACCATTAAGCATTTGGTAAATGGCCCCTTAGATTTAGCCTTGTTTAGAAGGGAGTGTATGGTGTAAATGTTGTTTTTTCTCACCAAAGTTTGGTTGTCTCAGATCAGAATTCCCAAAGTTTGGTTGATGTCTTATTCGCATTCTCCGTATGTAATTGAAATGTGTATCACTTTGGTTGATGTGCAGTGTATCACTTTGGTTGATGGTGATGTTGTTAGCTTTTCACAAGTTATTGAAATGCTGAAAAGAGAGATGAATATGCTGTCGAATGGTGTGTTCTTTTTCATACAAAATGTGTGCAATATTCTGATTTCAGTGGTGAAATCCTCTTCTCGTTATGTTGCTGCTTTTATCTGTTTCAAAAAATAGTGGATTTTGTTTAGTTTTCAGAAATAGGATATGATTTTACAGAATTTTTGCAATCGAAAGGTGTACAATTCTTTGAACTATGCATACATTTTCCTGAAAAGTGGAACATTACCCATCAAAAGTGGAACATTACCCATCAAAAGTGGAACATTACCCATCAATCGGTTTGCAGTCTCTGCTTCATGATCTGATAAACTTCCATAGCTTGCGATTTTGATGAGTTATGACCATATAGCATAACAAAACTTACAATCGACAAATGTATACTATGGGGAGAAAGTGACAACAACCTTTCATGAGTTATGACCATGTTCCAGCTACTCTCATTTTATCTAATATTTAGCTGTATATCTTATTTGCAGTCTCATGGTGGTACTACCCTTCTTCCTTTCTCTTTCTATGCATTCATATGCTTATAGTAGACTTCATTTGCACCTGCTATTTTTTTTAATATTACATAAAGAATTATGTCTTGCTTTATAGTTATAGCAGTGCAATTATTAAATTCTTATTCAGACACAAGAACAAAATATGTAAAATGCCTTGAATCCCAATGAAACTCATCTCACCTCCGGTCTAAGTAGTGTCCATGGATATAGATCCACCAGCACCGCCATCTTCAGCTCCCAAGAAGGTATCACCACTTCTGTTTATTCTTAAATCTTCTATCATTCTATGTTTTCATCTCAGATCTATATTAAAATTTTGAGAGTTAAAAACAACGATCCGAATCTAATGATTACTCAATTTTACAGCTGAAATTCACCCCCAAAGCACCGCATTGCCGAAAAACCGCCCCTCTCTTGCCTAAAAGGTACGTTTTTTGTTTCAATTTTGGATTATAATATTCTCGTTTATGTTTAACGTAATTAATAATAGTATGTGATCTTTATCGTCGTCGTAGTTCTGAAAATTAAATTAGTCATTTGTGCAGTGACGGTAGTGATGATGATGCTGAAGCCACTCGGGAATTCGCCCGCAAATTCAATGTAATCTCTCGCTTAATTTTCGGTTAAATCCAATCTTTAAGAGGCATTGAAATGATCATAACATTTTGAAGAATTGATCGCTTGAATCCTATGTATTATTTCGCTCATTATCTAACAAAACCAAGCGAATCAGTTGAACGTGATATTTTCTTCGTTCTTCATATTTGATATTGTGTATGCAAATAGACCGTTTGAATTGCTAAAATAATTTTGCTAGAGAAAAACATGTAAGAATGAATAAGGGGCCGCATACAAAATGCTTACACGGGTAAGTGCTTGCCAAGTCATATTAGCTTACCGGATGAATATGGCAAGGACTAAGAATCTTACCCGGTAAGAGCAGAAGCAAGGACTGAGAGTCTTACCCGGTAAGTCTGAAGCTTTTTTCAAACACCCAACAGTTTCATCGGTGTTATTGATTATCTTATTGTTGCTGTTCTGTTGTTTTTATTATTTGAGTAAACTATGTTTTTCGTGGCTATGGTTTGTTAAAAATGGCCATTTTCAGATTTGATGAATTCCAAGAGGCTGTGATGATGAATATGGATACATCTGAGTGGGTTTGTGTTGATTATTACCAGGGACTTCCAAATCCACATGGTTTCATATGGTCAGTATCCAGGTGATGAGGGTTTGAAGTGTGTCAACTTGCTTAAATTTGTCTAATTGTCTAGGCATCTAAATTTTGCTAAAAAGTGTTTTGATCCTTGAGAGCTAGAATCTTCATGTCCTTGAGAGGATAGCCATCCTTTTCAATTATTATTTATTTGGTTTTTAAGCTTAAAAACAAGAGTTTTGTAGTCATCATTTAATAAATTAGTTTAGGGGATGTTTAGTAAACGCTTACCCGGGTAAGTGCTTACCAATTCACATTAAATTACCAAATGAATATGGTAAGGGCCAAGAATCTTACCTGGTAAGAGTGAGGCAAGGACGAAGAGTCTTACCTTGTAAGTGAGAGCGACGACTCTTACCACGGTTGGCGCTTACTGGAACAGTTGTTGCATACGATAAAATCTTACCCGGTAAGTAAGTGATAGTGTTGAATTTTACCGTTAAGCGGTAACTACGTGATTAGGTAAACAGCTCCTTAGGGTTTCTAATCTAGATTTCTTGTGGCTTTACTTTGGTCTTAATGTTTATTCTATGAAACTCCAGCAAATGGCTTACTTTTCCCTTTTGTAAATCATTTACAGAAAGCTAATCTGCATGTTGAGTCTTTGACATTTAACAATTATAGGTTATTAAAAATCGATTTGTGTTTTTATGTAGCAATATTCACTATACATTTGGTTGCTATGTTGGGGAAATGATGAATTAGCCCTACTTTCTTTATCGTTATTGTTGTAATGTCTTAAATTTCTTGAATGACATAAGGCTTCCACAGTAGAAAGGATATATTCTGGTGCTATAATCCTCATAAACCCTTCTTGCCCTAATGTATGCTGGTGCTTCAAATTACTATCTTTTGAGAGGCTAAGAGCTCCTCTTCATTTTTTTTGCTCATTTTTCTTTGGTGGGCAGGTAGGAGAGTACCATTGGTAGTTGTCAACCCTGCAACCTTTTTATTGTTCAATTCATCGTCTTTGCTCCAATACAGCTTAAGAACATAAAGCTTTTGGTCTATCTGTATAGAATTTAAAACTTTTCTTTCTGAAATTATAATTATCTTTTCATATTCGAATTTACTGCAAATTTGGATGATCCACTGACGACCGCTGATCAAATTTCCTATCTTCAGCTACATTGTCTCTTAGGGGCTTCTACCAAACACTTATTGGGTAGGCACTTACCTGCAAAAGTCTTTTACCTAAAAAGTGTTTACAAGGTACGAGTCTTTTCCCTCACGAGTTTTCTAAATTAGGCCCACACAGCAGGTTGCCAATGGATATCATTAAAACAATAAATAAACAACAATTCAGACACGTGTAGAACCATTTTATGCTAAAAATGCTTGGCAGACAAGAAGTACATGAAAAAATGCATGGATTTGATGTTGGATCAATTCGAAGGTATAAGAAACCTCATATTAAGAGGGAAAACCATCACTAATATCGACTTGACGACCAACTTATGACTATGGTCTATCGATCTTCGATCACTAAATACACTTATGGGGTAATAGTCTTGATCCTTTCTATGTCTCTTGTCCGGTAAGATTCTCGGTCATTTACATGCTCACCTGGTAAGTCAAGTGACACCCGCTAAACTTTTGGTAAACAAACCTTTAGTATAATAGATAAATACAATGTTCTTCAACATGTGTTTGTGTGGGTTGTTCGTTGATCCAAAACTATGAGTAAATAATAAAGTAAGACTATAGGCATGGTTTGTGAGCATGTTATGACCCATGGATTTGTTTGTTCACATTGCAGGCTTGTATGGCTATAGTGGTAATACTTGTTTTACCCACTGATGGTACAGACTGCAGACTACAGAGGAGATTGTCAATCTATTTATCCGGCCAGATGGAGCTTAATCTTTTCCATCCCTCATCTTGTTAGCAACAAACTACAGTATATCTGCAACTATTTTAAGCCAACAGATAGGGACCGTTTGACAATTGTGAATCTCTACTTTCTTCTAGGCTAACATACGAACAAGCCAGGTTTTACATATAATCATTTTATTAGTTTATTATTATTACCCCATCTATCGTTCAACTTTTTTTTTAATTTACGTGAGAACAAGAAATCGTCTATCTATATGCCTATTGTCATTCTGATTTCATTCGTTTGCTTAATCTTATAACCGCTTAGAATAATTTTATTTCCCGCTACATTGCGTGGATATTCATCCGGTAAACTAATGTGACTTGGTAAGCATTTATCCGAGTAAGCGTTTTGTAAACGGCCCCTTAGTTATTTCTTTAGAGTTGTGATTCACCCGCGCTGCATCGCGCGGGTAAACTGCTAGTATATATATATATATATATATATATATATATATATATATATATATATATATACATACTACTTATATTTATAGGCTCCGTAAAATGCAAACGCATTGGTTACACACCTTACAAACCACAGTGTGTATATGTGAACAATGTGCATATGCATATATGCAAGAATGTACATATAATGGACATACATTTATATGGGATAATGCATATATGCATCTCAGATTATGTATATATGCATATTGGTTTGTAAGGGGTGCGACAAATACTGAAATACATGGTTTGTATTTGATTTGTATATATATATATATATATATATATATATGTATGTATATATACACGATGCACTAATTCTCGGAGTATTTATATGGTTATAGTTATATTTTGAGAAAAACTAAGAGAGCAAATGAGAAGAAAGAGTAGAGGTTTGGCATATATCCCAGCCCTTGTTAATACATTGAGTCGTATACAATCCAACTTACTACAAAATTCTTTTATTTATAACAAGTGAAAGAACCCTCGAAAAATATATCTGGTTTCAAGTCTCGTGCTTAAAGTATGAGTTACGTTGGTGAAAATAAGTTACATAAAGAAATAAACAAGACCCAAAGTTAAAGGCGAAAACTTGACTGATTAGTCGTTAATTAATTATTGATGACAATGAAAAGAATTGGAATAAAAACAGAATAAAAGGCTAAGAAAAAGGCTATATATGTATATATACAGATATACGTATACAAATATATATATATATATATATATATATATATATATATATATATATGTATATATATATATATGTATATATATATATATATGTATATATATATATATATGTATATATATAAAGAGGCTTTAAGGCGACAGAATGTATGGAATGCAACTTTTAAAACACTCCCATTTCCCAAAGTATATTAAAGTTTTTATGTCTGCTTCTTTACAACAATCAATCAACTTCATTTCTTATTATTCCCTTCTCATATAATATATACATTGATACACAATTAATGGTAGTTTTTTTTACCGCTGATCAGTTAAAAAAACAAAAAAAAAACAAAAAAAGAAGAAGAAGAAGGTAAAATAGCATGCAGTGACATGTTGCATTGACCACTGCACCAAAAGAAACAACCATTAAAACCAATTCCACTTTGTCTTCAATTCCTTTTATTTTCGCAGTTGTCTCCTCCTCTGCCATCACTGAATTATACTCACTCCCAAAAGCAAAAGTTTCAACTTTGGCAAACGTTAAGTTGATTCTTTTGTCATTTATCTTTATATGAAGAAACTCGTGATGTACATTGAAACACTCCATGTTTAATTTTGCAAAAGAAGAACCACATGATATACATACATACATTATATATATATAGAGGCGGGTTCATACGAGGATGACACACAAATAAAAAAAATAAAGGGATGCATCTCAGCCCTTGGTATATTAAATGAGTGGCTATGATCAAAAGATGGGAAAAAAGGAAAATATTTTGGCAATTAAATAAAATAGACGCGGGCTAATTTAGTTAGGGGCAAAATAGTAAAAATTAACCAAACACTCTAAAACACCAGAGATTCAAATAGCAATAGAGAATCAAAACCCCTTTTCCATAACGAGTTCTCCGCCCAAAACCACTATAAAACCCTAAATCGATATACCAAGGGTTGTTTGATTCTCGTCCTCCTCCCAAAACCACTCAATCTGACGCTCGTCCTCTACCCAAAACCACTCTAAAACCCTAAATCGGCAAGAGAAAGGAATCAAACATCTTCCGTAACGAGTTCGACGCATTTCTCTTCTACACACGAAATCGATATTGTTGAACCCGCCTCTCTTCATCTATTTACACGAAATCGAGTTTCAGGAGAGGATTTGAAAACATTAAGATGGATTCGACACGTAAATCGTTATTTTGCAAGCCTTAATTTAGGTTTTCAAATGCACAAATCATTTGAAGACGAAACCCTAGGTTCTTCTACAACGAGTTGTAACATATATTTGTTTGTATATCGTTAAATTGTTGAAGATTTGATGAAGTAAGTGGAACTTAGGGTTTGATATTGCTGGTTTTCTGGTCTTACAATCTGGTTCATGGGATGAGATTCTGTTTTGTGAGTCTGATCATAGGCATATCTTTGATTGGTGATCCTATAGATTAGTTTTTTGTATTATTCTACATGTTATATTATCAACCATATTATATGTGATATGTTAACGACTTTAGGTTATTAATCACAAGTGATATTGTAATATAATACATATGCTTGATATTTTTCTTTTTTAATCACAAGTGATATTGTGGTTTTTTGTGTTGCTAATCACATATGATTTACCATCTATCTTATCACATGTGATTTTATTTTTATTTTTTAATCACAAGTGATAATGTGGTTTTTTGTGTTGCTAATCACATATGATATCGACAGTGAATTCTTTTTACCGTCTATATTATCAAATGTAATGTTATTAATATACTCTTGTATTTTACCCTATGTATTGAATCATATAAAATTATTAATATACTCTTGTGTTTATGGTCGAAGAACTTCGGAGGAGTGGTAGATTATCAACTAAAGAGAAGATTGATGACAATGGAAACAGGGAAGATACAGAAAACACAGAACCAAATGATACCGTTGTCGACAAAGCAACCAAAATGATTTTGTTTAGAAATGTGTAGTGTAGTATATTACATTGTTGTGCATTGAATCATATGTGATGTAAGGCTTGTAAAAACAGATAATGGTTTGATACACATTGTTGTTAGAAACAATGTTGTTATCTAATCATATATGATTTGATACACATTGTTGTTAGGAATAGATAGTGGTTATGTATATCTAATCATATATGATTTGATACATGTTATGTAAGGCACTAAGGATTGTACATATGGTTAGAATCTGTGTTACAATGAAAAATCATATGTGATGTGGTTATGTATATCTAATCATATATGATTTGATAGATAATGGGTTTAGGGTTTAGGATAATGGTTATGTATATTAGAATTTGTGTTCCAATGAAAAATCATATGTGATGTAAGGCTTGTACATATGGTTATGCATAACTAATCAATATGATTTGATACATGAATATTGTTGTTAGAATATGTGTTTCAATGTCCTATTTATGTGATGCAAGGCTTGTACATATGGTTATGCATAGCTAATCATATATGATTTGATACATGAATATTGTTGTTAGAATATGTGTTTCAATGAAAAATCATATGTGATGTACTATTTATATGTGATGCAAGACTTGTACATATGGTTATGTATAACTAATCATATATTATTTGATACATGAATTAATTTTTGTATACGGTTCATTGGGATTTTAGGTACTTCATCTGGGAAGAGGAAAGCACTACCAAAAACAACTACGGGAACAGGACGGTCAACTAAAGAAGTTGAGGAAGAAATACTTGTCTAAGATACTTCTTTCAAGCGTCAACACATTGAAGTACAACGTGATGAACCATGCTACATCGTTTTCAAAGATAGATGGTAAAATGACAAAGAGAATGATTCAAGAGGCGGGGAAAAGGAAAGAATTACGGTTAGCGTAGGTGTTGGCGTAGGCTCGTCTTTTGTAAATGGTAAGTTGACGAAGAAGATGTTAGAAGTTGTTTAGTACTATGATCATAGATTGAAAATTTTGTTATGATATAACTTTTGGTCTTTTTTTGCGTAGATGGAATGTTTTGAGAAATTTGTTTGTTAGATAGATGGAATGTTTTTGGAAACTTGTTTGTTGGATAGATGGAATGTTTTGGGAAATTTGTTTGTTGGATATGAATGTTGATTGACATAATTTTGAAATGGAATACAGGTTCAATGTTTTGCAACAGGTTATATAATTATGAATTATAGTGGTAGGTATTATATTATAGAAAATCTCATACGTTGGTCAATTGGAATTGGTCTTGATCATATGTGATTAAAAGGTATGTATTCAATATGGTAATTCGTCTAAATCTATAAGTGTAACACCTCGAATTTCCATGATCAAAGTATGTATTATGAAGAATGTTAATTTCATGTAAGTCGTGTTAATTTTGAAAGTTATGTTATATTTTGATGTTGAAGGGTCAAAAGTGTAATTGGCCAAAGTCTTTAAGTTAATTGTGAAATTGTGGAAACTCTAGGGTTAGTTGTGTCAATGGGTGATAGTTTGATGTATATAATTGAGAGTCGGCTGAAAATTTGAGATTATCTCAATTTTCATTTCGTAAAGTCGGTTCCGAAAAGAGGGAAAGGGAGCAGTCGATATTTGAAGAAATTTGGTAAGAAATTGATCGATTCATGTTAGGATTAATCTTCCAAATTCATTCCTCTTCTCGATTTTGATTCTGGAATCATTTTGGTGCAAAGAATTTGAGAACCAGTTAAGTTTGGGTTACCGTTCTGTAAATTCAATCCAGGTGAGTTCATCTACTCCGTGTATATTTCTTTAAAATTGATAAGTTGAATTGAAATAGCTTTATAAACTCATGGATATCTCTATGAAATGATCACTAGAGAGTTATTGGAAATTTTGGGATACAAATCGTATGAAACAGGCTGGGTATCATCGAATCCGGAAGATGAGTTTTCCGGATAAGTCCCGAAATTAAGTTCCGGATTGTTTTTCGGATTGCTTTCCGCATCGATTTCGGGATAGAGTTTACCGAATACAATCCCCGGATTGTTTCCAGATTTCGGTAGTTTTCGGATTGAGTCCGGATTGGGAACTCCTGAATCGAGTTTCCCGGATTGTGTTTCTCGGAACACTTAGTCCGGATAGTTTTTCGAAAGTGTCCGGTAATTATTGATTTTACAGTAACTTTTGATAAAGGACATTCTTGATCAATTGGATTGCAACTTTAATAGTACGAACATACTTATAAACCGACTTTATGTATGATATGGTTTGGTTTTGATACGCACGTATGCTAGTAAGTGTAATTTATCCATAGGCACTAGCATTAATTGATAAACGTGGAGTAGGCAAGGTGTAATTGCTATTTCTGTTTATATTTGGAAATGAGGAATAGACAAGGTATAATTGTTATTACCTTTTTGTATTGTGACGTGAAAATGTGAATTAGGCAAGATATAGTTGCTATTTCCACTTTCTATTGGGAGATGAGAAATAGGCGAAGTACAATTGCTATTTCTATTTCCACTCCAAGAAATATGCATGGTTTAATTGTAATTTCTTTGATATGAGCTGTAATCTAGAATCAGTAGTGATTCGTAGTGTTGCTCTTAAACATGATACTATGACTTACTTAGTGTTTGTCATATTCATGGAATCGGGAATGATTTCCCGTCATCGAAAGTTGTTATGTGTACCGATAAGAAGGTTTGCGAAGAGGTTATTCTTATATGCTTTGTTTACAAATTTGGTTTTCAAAGCTTATAAAGGTTTGATTTTAAAATTGGGTGTTCTCATTATGCGTAAGCCTAATGTTTCCAAATTAAATTTTCTTACCAGGTACTAGCTCGGGAAGGGATACAAAGGGGTGAGTGAAGAGTGGTACATAATTATGCTTTTGGAAATGGAATGGAGAATCTAGTGCATTTGGAGATATTTTGGAGTTATTATAGACAACCCTTATGATCTGATTTTTGCTAGTTACGAATTAGATTAGTTGGTTGTTTTTGATAGACCACTTGTAATCATAAACCTTTTTACTAATTCTCCAGTTGTGAACGAAAGTGTGGAAGATGTTGTAATAAACTTTGATAAGTTTTAAGGTTCAAATTTATTATGATTTTTGGCTATTTCAGTTTGGTATCAGAGTTGTAGTTTAAGTGAACTAGGTATGATCGTAAGATACCTAGACTTAAGTTGAGATGAATAAGTGATGATTTGTGAGATTGGGTAGAAATACTAAGACGGGGTAGTCTTAGAGTCGACGGAAATACGTGATGTAAGAACTGTGATGATGCTAACGAGAATTCTTATGTGTAGTATGTTCATAATTTCAATTAGCTACTGTTATTATGAATATATTGTTACGTAAGCATAATTGTTTCTAATTTTTATAGTGATTAATGAACGTTAAAGTACGTTTCTTGTGTTTGGGTTGCGTATAGCCATTTCTTATGGTTATCTTTTTGTGCTTCAACAGAATACGATGGTTAATACAGTAAACAGATCTTCTACTTCTTCAGAAGATAGAGTGGCAAACGAACTTGCTGAGAATCAACCTGAAAGGGGTGGAGCTTATGAGAGTCCACCAAGGCCACCTATCTTGGGAGAAGGAGGAAGTCAAACACATCGAATTAATGTCAGTACTTCCAATCCGGTGACGATGGAATCTACGATGGAGTCCCGTATGATGGAAAATATGATGTGGATCATGAATACTGCACTAACTCAGCAACATGAGATGTTCATGAAAATGTTGAATGACAGAAGTGCCGAGTCACAAAGACCGGAGATGGGTACTGGTACCGTAAATCCACCTGTTAATCCGATACTGAATGCAAATAAGAGGATAGAGAAGGTTTGTTCGTACAAGACGTTTTTGAGTTGCAAGCCACCAGAATTTGCTGGATCAGATAATCCAATTGCGTGCATGAATTGGATTAGAGATATGGAACAAGCATTTAGATCTTGTGAATGTGACGAAGAGTCAAATGTCAGATTTGGATCCCAAATGTTACGAGGAAATACTTTGACACGGTGGAATGTCGTGACATCTACTATGACGGCCCCGGTTCTGGCAGCAATGACCTGGGAGTCATTCAAAAGAAAGATATTGGAAGAATGTTGCAATGAAAATGAAATGGACCGGATTGAAGAAGAATTCAGGACGCTTAAAAAGGGTACTTCATCAGTCGGGAGTACACTCGCGTCTTTTTGGAATGGTTGAATTTAGTGGGGCATGTGGCCCCAACTGAAAAAGAAAAGATTAAAACTTACTTGAAGGGTTTGTCGGCGGATATGATGTCCAGAGTCAGAAATTCCAAAGCTTCGACTCTGAGAGAGACGATTGAGGAAGCAAAGACCGAAGCCTTTTACTAAGAATATTCGTTTTGAACCTCGTCATGAACCAAATTGGTGCCAAAAATGTAAAAGCAAACACTTTGGTCAGTGTCGAGTAACTTCGCTGGAATGTTTCAAGTGCGGAAAGAGTGGTCATCGGATTGAGAACTGTCCCATTCAAGGACCAACCTACTATGAATGTAAGAAGCCCGGTCCTTACCGAAGGGATTGCCCAAAACTGAAGAATAGCGGGAATCAAGAGAGGAAGCCTAATACTCCAAAACCAACGGGCAGAGTGTTTCACATGACGGTGGAGGAAGCTAAGGAATCAAAGGATGTAATGTCTGGTACATTCCTTGTTAACTCTATACCTGCACGTGTATTATTGATTGTGGTGCCAACCTGTCTTTTGTATCGCAATCATTTTATCAAAAGTTACTTATGCATGTCACTACCTTGGAAGATGCCTTAGTAGTTGAGATAGCTAATGGGGGTCAAGTCTTAGTTCGAGAAAGACTTGAGGGTTGTATAGTTATGGTAGGAGGAAAGGAATTTCCGATTGATTTGATTTTGATGAAAATTGGTGGGTTTGATATAGTTGTTGGTATGGATTGGTTGATGAGCAATCAAGCAGAAATTCTTTGTGCTAAGAAATTAATTCGGATC
Source organism: Saussurea involucrata (assembly GCA_033807775.1). Lineage (NCBI taxonomy): Eukaryota > Viridiplantae > Streptophyta > Magnoliopsida > Asterales > Asteraceae > Saussurea > Saussurea involucrata. The sequence continues at coordinate 32,602,746 of CM066321.1, forward strand.
CCCATGTCCGAAAATGATGTTGTACTCATCTATGGGGAAAAGGGAAAAGGGGAGGTTCCACTGATTTCTATAGCCAAAGCGCATAAGTGTCTATTAAAAGGATGTTTATCCTATCTAGCATATGTACTGGATGTTAAAGTGGAAAAGAAACGAATGGAGGATATAAAGTTGGTATGTGAATTTCCAGATGTGTTCCCCGATGATCTTCCAGGCTTACCACCAGAACGACAAATAGAATTCAGGATTGATCTTGTTCCAGGAGCAGCACCGATAGCACGTGCACCGTACCGTTAGCACCTGCCGAAATGAAAGAAATGATGTCTCAACTGCAAGAACTGCTTCAAAAGGGTTTTGTTAGGACAAGTTCCTCATCCTGGGGAGCTCCAGTATTATTTTTCAAGAAGAAGGATGGCACTATGAGAATGTGCATCGACTATAGAGAGTTAAATAAGGTGACCATTAACAATAAGTATCCACTCCCAATGATTGACGATTTGTTCAATCAACTTCAAGGCGTGGGATGCTTCTCAAAGATTGATCTAAGGTCGGGCTATCATCAAGTAAGGGTAAGAGATGAAGATGTACCCAATACGACTTTTAGAACAAGGTATGGTGTTAGGACCATAAATGGCCTACATATTAGAAAGATATATAAATAATTATATAAAGCATAATTAGTTTAATTATAGTGGTTTATTATTGTAAAAGCCTTAATTATTATTAATTGGGCTTAGATTAGATTGTTGGGCCATGGGCCATTGTGTTTAGGGATGGAAACGGGGCGGGGAATTGGCGGGGAATGCACCCCCCGTCCCCGACCCCCGTTTATTACCCCCGTCCCCGTCCCCGACCCCGCATAATACCCGACGGGTTCGGGGGAAGAAATCCCCGACGGGTACGGGGAACCCGTTGGGTACCCGTTTAGAGAAAAATAATAATTGCATAGTTAAAAATGAAAAGCAAAATCAAGTTTCAAAAACACTTAACCAACCACATGATTTCATAGTTCATGAGAAACATAAAAGTATAAACTATTAAGCAACAAAAATGAAACTATATAATTCACTTAATCATAGCTCAAGAATTCTTCATTCTACTTTACAAAAAAACTCCCCACTTTTAGAATCCACAATCATCAATTCATCACCAATTCACCATCTTTAGATCTTCATGCATCAAAATCCACATGACTTGGACCCTACAACATTAAAGAAAAATATTAAGCGTAAAACACTGTTTACAAATAAGAAGAAAAAAAATAACAAACCTACCGCATCATCATCATCATCTTTTATGTCTTCAAACATTGCAAGATATTTTTCCCTATTTGAATGTGCACCTAACAATAAATAGAAATAAACATTATTAAGAATCATTTTGATGTGTAAAAGAAAATGAAACAAAAAAAGTTAGAAAAAATATACCTAAGTTCTCATCATCCCATAACCAATCTTGTGCACATACCAATGCTTCTAATGTATGAGGATGAAGCCTATTACGATGAGGAGTCACATGTCTTCCACCGGTACTAAAGGCCGGCTCGGAAGCAACCGTAGACACCGGTATAGCCAAGATATCTTTAACAACTTTTTGCAATGTTGGATATCTCAAGCCATTTGCTTTCCACCATGCTAGAATATCAAATTCCCCATTCCTAGGCAAAACGGTCTCCTCTAAATAATAATCTAACTCGGACTTGTAAGCATCCACATTTGAAGTGCTTCTAACGAATAAATCATAACCCGCCAAAGGATCTACACACTCATCAACATCCATACCAACTTCAAAACTTTGCAATGAATCCAAATGAGCATCTTTTCCATCACTTAGTGTGTATTCTTTCACCAAATCAAAAGCCATCTTTCTAATTATTTCAATTTCAAGCGGGGACTCATCACCAAAATTTTTGGGAAAGTAATATTCAATTAGTTTCATCTTAAACCTTGGATCCAAAATAGTTGCTATGGCTAATATTCCATGTATGACCGACCAATATTGGTCAAACTTTTCAATCATATTTGTAGCCATCTCCTTAATCTCCACATATGATGATCCAAGACACTCCCTAAGCAACAATCGGATTTCACAAATCTTAGGAAAAAAATATTTGCCGTGGGGTATTTGGTCCCAGAAAACATCTCAGTAACATTGTAAAACAATTTTAATTTCTCACACATTACCTTTGCTAAAAGCCATTCTCGATCCGTAGGTGCTTGTTTGTAGTGTTTATCAGTGTGTACTAGGCGATTAAAGACATCCTTGTACACAATGGCACTCATAAGCATCAAATAGGTAGAATTCCACCTAGTTCTACAATCAAGAACCAACTTCCTTTTACTTTAAAAAGTTAATCCATCTTTAGCTTCCTCAAAATTTTCCACTCTTTTTGGTGTTGCGGTCCAATAAACTACACTTTCACGAATAGTTTCTATCCCGCTTTTAATTGCACCCAATCCTTGTTGAACAATCAAATTTAATATATGTGCACAACATTTCATATGAAGCAATTCCCCATTCAATAGTAAATGCTCACTTCTCAATTTTTCTTTCATCCTATCAATCATGGAAATATTAACACTACAATTATCCAAAGTCAAAGTAGATAACTTACGATCAATAGACCATGCAACCAAGCACTCCATCAACTCTTTTGATAAGGTTTTAGCATTATGAGGGGATGGCACATACATAAACCTATAATAAAATATATAAAAGTTAATTAGTATACAAATGATCAATGTATATTAAATTAAAATATAACATAAAAAAGAAAACTAGTAACTTGCCTTATAATTTTATTGCGCAAAATCCACGAGTCATCAATATAATGTGCGGTTACAACCATGTAGCCTCTTTTTTGATTAGTGGATGTCCACATATCAGTTGTCACCGCAATTCTACCTTGATTGGTATTCAACACGTTTTTTGTTTTAGTCTTCCCACTCTCATATATCTTCATGATATCCCTTCTAATGGTAGGTCGAGAGACATGGTTGAATAAAGCGTTCAACGAGTTTGAGAACCTTCTAAAACCAAAATGTTCTACCATGTTAAGTGGATACTCATGCAAAATTATCATCCTAGCAAGTTCATCCCTTGAAACTTTTTGATCAAACATGTGGGTGCCAAGTGTAGAAGCTCCATCTTTTTTCTTAATAAGATTCAAGATAGCTTGTTTTATGTCTCGATTCTTTCTAAGAGGACATGTCTTGAAATGCTCATGTAAGTGTTTAGTCCCATTTTTGCTTGATCCTCCAAGTTTCTTCTCACAATAATTGAAAATCGCCTTATCAACCCCGTCAACCTTTTGTTTCTTAAAGTGATTCCACACAACTGAAGTCAACTTTCTTTTTGTTGTCTCGACATTTTCGGCAACGTCGCAATCTATAACCGGAGGTGTACTTATAGGTCCATTATTTTCTCCACTCGTAAATGGAACATCATTTTGTGGAGATTCTTTTTCAATCCCACTCATTGTTGACTGCAATAATACAAACATACTTATATTAAACAAATATGTACAAGTATTTAACTAAAAAGATGGTAGTAAAATCATGATTTTTTTTCTAAAATTTACCTCTAAGAAAAAGATTTCAGAATCCAGAGTTGTACAATGTGCATATTAAGTTGTACACTGGTAAAATGATGTACAATGTGCATACCAAGTACCAGCTTACCACAAGATGGATTAACTTTTTGCGGTCCACAAGATGAAACAAAAGACATAATCTTAAACAACGTTGACACTTAACACCCCTCTCACTCAACAGCAAAACAACATTTCAACCATTATTCAACAAAAGCATCCATCAGACCATCACCCAAGTGAGTAAATAATTCTCTCGGAAAGATCGGTACAAATAATATATAAACACAAACAACTAGTTGATGTAGAAATACCAAGCATTTAACAGAAATTAACCTGATGAATGTTGAAGAAGAATAAAAAGGCCAAATCGTGAGCTGTGTAACTGTGTTGAGTACTTTAGTTTAGGGTTCCTCCAAAATGTAACTAACGCTGAAGAAGAAACCAAGAAGACGATTAGACGAAGAGGCAGACTCAGAGATTGATAGCTCCGGCAGACCGACCTCCGATCAGAGAGCTCCGGCGATTTCGGCTCCGGTCTGAAATTGATCTGAGAGTAAGCGACATAGCCACATAGAGAAAATAGATGTTTTAGTTTAGTTGTTTACCCTTTAGAGATGTTTTAGTTTAGTTATTACCCTTCAGTTTTACAGAATCATAATTCATAATTCATAGACGTCTTATTGTGCAGTGTGCCCGTGTCTGATGAGTGATGATGTGAGAATTGAGAATTTGAGATGTCCAAGAATCCAATGGTCCAAGAAGTTTAAGAGGCAAGTAAGTAGGCATTAGGCTAAGGCAACTCAAGTACCTACTACCCACAATCCCAGTTATCTATGTAGCTAATTAGCTATCTCTTATAAAATATAAATTTTTTATATAATATATAACATGTAATATATATATATATATATATATATATATATATATAATCGGGTATTAATAGGGGTGGGTAGTGGTATCCCCGACCCCGACCCCGACCCTGAACCCTCTTCGGGTACAAGAAACACTCCCCGTCCCCGCCCTGTTAGGGGCGGGTACCCGTGGGTACCCGACCCGACGGGTCAAATTTCCATCCCTAATTGTGTTTAAGGCCTAGGTATTTAAGGTTATGTTAACCTTAGAATTAGGTAAGCAATTGATTAACCATCCAAGAGATTCATTAGAGAGAGAGATAGTTGTGTTCTTCATTCTAACCTTTGTAACTATCTTGATTTATGAATACGAGAGGGATGACAGATTAAAATAATCAATTGTTCGTGTTATTTTCTTATTGATATATTGTTACCTGTCAAACTGGGATCTCTCAATTGGTATCAGAGCAATTGAGAGATCCCAGTATGACAAGTAACAATATATCAATGTAATATATATAGGGTCAGGTTCAGGGGAAAACCTCAAATAAACGGAAAACTAAGGAACACCCTTATAAACATTGATTCAATATAATCCAAAGGATATTAAAAATCATCAATTAATCTAATTATAATTAATGAAAAGGGTATTAAGGTAATTTGAGTACTATTTCAGATATGAAAAATACAAAAAGACATAAATCGTTTCCCTATAATTATAATTATGGAGATCACAGTTTTCCGGCAAACACTTGCAGATTCTGGCGAGCACTTGCAGATTCCGGCGAGCACTTTCAGGTTTCGGCGAGCACGTGCAGATTCCGGCGAGTTGACAGTTCTCCGGCGAAAACTTACAGATTCCGGCGAGTTGACGGTTCTCCGGCGAAAACTTGCAGATTCCGGCGAAACTCGCAGATTCCGGCCTAAAACTTGAAGATTCTGGCAAAAACTTACAAATATGGGCAAAAACTTGTAGATATGCATTTGTGCATATTATGCACTTGTGCATATTATGCACAGATCTGGATTTTGTAGCATATTATGCACAGATCTAGATTTTAAATAAAAAATCATCACAAATATTTTAAATAAATACTCAATTACATATCTCACACAAATCTTATGAACACACCACAAAGCTTGTGCATATTATGCACTTGTACATATTACCGCCGATGTGTCCACGGCCACCGGCGTTCCTAACCTGCAATGTCCCAAATCTGAGCCATAACCTATTTGTCGTCGATCTCCATGATCTGAGTCTGAAAATCAACCTCGATGGTGGCATTTGAGAATAGATACAACGAGGACCACGCACAAAACCGAACCTGAAACGAAGATCTGAGTTTTAAACCAGATCTAATGTGGGTAAAGTCACTACAACCACCGGTGAAATCGGCTCCAGCCGACTCCAAACAACTATCACTGTTGTGAGGCACAACTCCGGCCAGATCCACGTCTCTTTGACAGATCGACGAAACCGTAAGCCACAACAAAAAAAAAAGAGAAAAAGAAGATAGAGAGCAGATCGAGAAAAAGCCACAGCAGCAACATCTGTAAATGAGAGAGAAGCGAGAGAAATGAAGGTGGTGGTGGTCGGAGGTGGTGGTGGTGGTGGCGGTGGCGGAGGAGAAGGAGGAGGAAAAGAGATCGTGGGGTTTGGCGGGTGTTCCGTTGGAGTTGCGTCGTCGGAGGATGGAAAGAGAAGAGAGGATAGGTCGGAGATGGTGGCGGTTGGCGGTGGTGGAGCGGCAGAGAGAAGAGAGGGCAGGTCGGAGGTGGTGGCGGTCGACGGTGGTGGCGACGGCAAAGAGAAGAGAGAGTAGGTCAGAGGTGGTGGCGGTCGGTGGTGGTGGTGGCCGGTGGTGGTGGTCGGCGGTGGTGGTGGCGGCCGGCGATGGCGGCAGCGGCGGCTGCAGAGAGAAGAGAGAAGAGAGTGTAGGGTTTGTGTGAAAATGACCTAGGGTTTGTTATTTGTATCTAAACCTTTTAATTTCTTATTGCCAATTTTACCCACATTGCACCTTACGTAATATACTCATATGCCCTTCACTTTGTTTTTATTTACAAAATTGCCATTGAGTATATTAACCCTTGATTTATCTAATCCTATGCATATAAGGGTGTTCCTTAGTTTTCTATTTATTTGAGGTTTTCCCTTGAACCTCCCTCTCTCTCTCTCTCTCTCTCTCTATATATATATATATATATATATATATATATATATATATATATGCAGCAAAACAAAAACAAAAAAAAACTTTACTTGGAACTAATATCAAAGGATGGTAAAAGGAAAGTCACCTCGGTCAAATAGTGCGGCCAAACCAAAAAAAAAATCCGGAAAGTTGGGAAAAATGAGTTTGACCGAAAGATTTGATATTTGGTCCGGAAAGTTGGTATTTTGTCCGGAAAGGTATAGGTGACCGGAAAAATGAGTTTGACCGAAAATATTTGATATTTGGGTTTGACCGGAAAGCTGATTCCAAATTTTTTTTTATCCGGATACTTTTGTTTTGTCCGGAAAGTAATGAGAAATTAAGAAACTTACCCGGAAACTGCGGCTGTAGTTGCAATTCGGATCTGGGATCGATAGGGTTGCATGATTTCACTCCTGTAGGGTTAGATTTTGACCAAAAACACAAAACAAACAAACCCAACTCGATTTCTAAGCAAAATATATCCTATTTTTCAATAACCACAAAAAAATTGAAGAACACCAAAAACTCAAGATTTGATTTTTAACTTGAAAAATTGATACCTTTGAGTCTTTGTAAACGCAGATAACGACAAGATTAAATCAATTAAACAATCGAGATATACCAGAAAATATATTTAATCGATGAAAGAACTTCGCAAACCCTATTGAAGAACGATTTTTCTTCAATAAAAACTGCACTATTACGAAAATAATATGGGTGACTTCTGGACCTCAAACGATTAATCAAACCGTTCAGAATGTAAAACAATATGTCTTGAAGCTACTGTCCAAAAATCAAGACGGTCCGACGGTTCAAACTCCGGGAATAGACGAAACGGCTCGCTGCGTTTTTCCAGAAAAATCACTACGAAAATTCTTCTTTTTCTCACTTTCGTTCGATTTCTTCTATATCTTCAAATCACCGATTCTGCTCTGATACCAATTGAGAGTCTCAGATCCGTGAAACAATAATGAAATCAAACAGATAAAACAATGTATGTAACGATTTCAACTGGTCATCTCTATTAAGCTTTTCAATCAGAGAGAATTACAAGAAAAATGTAGGAAAGCAAATGAAACAACTAGCCTATTTTCAAAGGCTAAGGAAACTATTTATATGACGGGCCCGTGGTTAACAAGCCCACCGCCCGTTCACTAATAAGCTCAAATTAAACAATTACAATTTAAACCCTTGAACTTTAAATCAACAATAAATGACCCTAACAATCTCCCCCTTTGATTTGAAGTTCGAGTTCGCGCTCTAGTTTTTGCCAGTTATAGACATATCTTTTACGAAGCGCAAAGTGTACCTCAAACAATCTGATAGCGCGGCGATAGTCAATGCGTTCTTCAACCACTTCTAAGGCGTTTCGTGTGGTTATCTCATTCGAGTTCGGAACATACGAAACCTTCTGATTTTCTGATTCATAGGAAATGATTTTGCGAAGAGCATTATGTACTTTGAAGAGTGTTCCGTCACTGAATCTGTCTACCTGACTGTAACGCAGAAATTTCTTCCCTTTCTGTTCGTTGATGAAGACTATCCCAAATTCCGGTTGCAGAAGCAGAGCGTTCTCGGAATACATCTTCAACTCAGGAGATTTCAGATTAGGCTTGATCAAATTTAGCTTCTTAGCCCTGTTCTCGATTGCCATTTGAAAGTCCGTTAGATAAGACATCATAATTGTACGGACCAGGAATCGACGAACAGCTTCGAGCGCCTTTGTAACTGGTAGCGGTCGGATGGTTCTTGAACGATGGTCTTTCAGAATAGCCAGGAAGTCGAATGGTCGGAGGTGCTGGAAGTCGGCTTCAGAAAATATTTGATAGTCTCAGATCCGTGCAACGATTAATGAAATCAAAATAATAAGCAATGAATGTAACGATTTCAACTGGTCATCTCTATTAAGCTTTCAATATTGAGAGAATTACATTGCAAGTAAAGGAAAGCAAATGAGACAACTAGCCTATTTTTCTAAGGCTAGATTGCTTTATATAAGGCGGGCCCGTGGTTAACAAGCCCACGGCCCGTTCACTAACAAGGCCTAATTTAATCTATTACAATTAGCCCCTTGAACTTCTAATCAACCAAATATTACCCTAACAATCTCCCCCTTTGATTTGAAGTTCGATTTGGCGCCAGTTCGCAACATATCTTTTTCGAAGCGTGAAGTGGATCTCGAACCATCTGATAGCACGACGATAGTCGATGCGTTCTTCAACCATTTCCAAGGCATTCCGAGCAGTTATTTCATTTGGATTAGGAACATACGAAACCCTTGGATTTTCAGACTCGTGGTGAATGATCTTTCGAATAGCATCTTGAACTTTGAAGAGTGTGCCGTCGCAGAATCTATCTACCTGACTGAAGCGCAGAAATTTCTTCTATTTCTGTTCCTTGACGTAGACGATACCAAATTCTGGTTCTAGAAGCATAGCGTTATCGGGATACATATTCAACTCAGGAGCTTGCAGATTCGGCTTTATCAGATTTACCTTCTTCGCCCTGTTCTCGATAGCTATTTGGAAGTCCGTTAGATAAGACATCATAATTGTGCGGACCAGGAATCGACGAACAACTTCGAGCGCCTTTGTAACGGTAAGCGGTCAGATGGTGCTAGTGCGAAGGTCTTTCAGAAGAGCCAGGAAGTCAAACGGTCGGAGGTGCTGGAAGTCGGGTTCAGAAAATTTCCATTCATTACCATCTTCTTGGCGGACGGTGAATACTGGATAGACAATTTTCATGATGCGGCTGGACTGTATGTTGAGTACCTCTGTGATCTGATGCTTAGTTCTGACTTGGCTGACTTGTAGACACCGTTTCATTGCGCAGATGTATCGGCGTTGGTATTCAGGGCTGTAGTTGTAAATACCAAGGCAAAAGGTTGACTCGATCGTGCGTAGCTTGTGAACAAACAACTTCTTCATGGATTCCTCCAGGTGAGGAATAAATACAGGGATCTTCTCCCAACGGATTTGTTGTTGAGGAGGGGGAAGAAGATCAGGAGATGTATGTTGTTGTAGAGGAGATGTCGTAGGATTGACAGTTGTAGATTGGGGTTTTTCAGAAGATTCGGCGGCTTTGCTTGAGTGAACGGGAGAAGTGCCATAAAAATTCTGTAGCAGGAATTGATCATAGTCGATGTTGTCGTCTTCATCAGTCGGGAAAACCAAGTTTACCTGGAGATTTACGGCACTGGCGTCTTTTTCGTACCATGCATCTTCGGTCTCCGGGTTGGCTTCGCAGTCTGGATCGATCATATCCAGTAATGGTCTGTCTGATGAGTCAAAGTCGACCAGTTCCTGTGTTGAACCCTCGGGCTTTTCAACCGTCGGGTCTTCATCATCTGATATGTCCATATCTATTACCATCTCGGCTAATGGCAACTCGGCTTCAGGTTCGGCGTCGGTTGTTGTTGCCGCAGTTGCTGGTTCCAGATGAACCACAGTTGTAGATTATGTGATGATAGGGGCGGTCTCGGTAGGTCTTAGTCGTTTCTCCCCCTCATGGTGATCAGGATCATCCTGGTCACCGTGCTTGCGCTTCAGACCGCCTGCTTGAGTTTTACAGGTATCTTCGAGTGAGCGGACTCTCTCAGACAGCGTAGATAGCGCTTGGTTGTAGTCCTTAAGAGTCGGGTCAATAGCGGCTAAGCGAGTGGTAATGTATGATGAAGGAGCAGTGACCTGGGATTTCAGAACGGATATCAGGTCTGCTTCGGTTGAGGCGTCAGTTTCAGATTGTTGGAGCAGCTGGGCTAGAAGCATCGTCTTGAGGGTGTCCACCGAGTAGGTAGGCTGAGTAGGAGCCGGTGGAGGTGTAGGTGCGGTTTCAGCGTCGACAATCTTATCTTTACCTTTGATGAGGCGCTTAACGGTGTCGATTTGGGCGGCAACATGCTGCTCCATTGCCTCGCGGACATCCTTAAGGGTGCTGTCCAGGGACCCTGGTGACACAAATTCGTGTAAGATAACTCCGGGATCACTTAGATTACCCGTTGAGGCATCTACCATAGAAGCAGAGTCACCTACGTTCACAGTTGGCAAAGTGGTAGCTGTGGTAGGATTTCCGTCCGATCCTCGTGTTCCGCCAGACGGAGACACAACGGACGTTCCGATCGGGCCACGAAGAGCCTCGATTTGTTGTTCCTATTCATGTGTCCTAGCCGAAGAATGTATAATTTCAAATGTCTCTAGACTCGATGGTGCACGAAATGAAGGCGAGACCGGGGGTTGCTGGTCTCTTATTTCAATACCAGTACTCTCCGAATGAGAGACCGGTGGAAGTTGTGCTTGATCCCCGTGAGAAACTGAAACATCCGTCTTTTGAGAGACGGATGAGTGGATAAGGAGGTTGTGCAATTGCTCCGCTGGGTCCACGGAGGCTTCTTCAATATCCTGTCCCAACAAATGAGACGGGATAGTAGATGTGGCTACTCGGATATCACATGGCTAGATTCGCTCATAAGCCTCGTTATCTTTACGGCTTGATCTTTCTTGGTTCGCTTTGGACCGTAATTCTCTCCTTCTCACGTGTTCTATGTCCCGGGGAAGGTCCCTCCGGCGCTGGCTGGACCATGGGATTCCCTAACTCTCGTCTCTCGCTCGGAGATTATCTTGCTCTCCCTCAAAACATGCATGGGGATTGACTTGCTCCCCCTCGGATTGAGAGTGTGATTTTTGTTTTTGCGAAAGATTCTGGATAAGTGAATGAAAACGGTTTCCGGATCCATTAAATGGGAGCCAAGAGTCCGGGTGTGGTATCCGGGTTCCCATCCTATCCGGATTAGGACCCGGTCCGGAAACCTATCCGGAAAGATAGGGTTTCCGGATACCTGCCCGGATACTCTGGGATTGTCACAAAAAGATAGCTCTGTCCTTGTAGATTTTGCACAAATAGAACTATTTGGATTTAAAACAAACCTTTTCTCGCTCCCCCTCAAACTGAGCATGGAGATGACTTTGCTCCCCCTCGAATAGTGCAATGGGGAGGCCGACACAAAAAAAACTTTTGAGCATTTTAAAGAAAAAACACACGGAAGTATCCACACACACAAAAAATCCTGCTTCTTCAAACGTCACTGACCATGCTGTCAATGTGGGTTCAGATAAAACCAGCCAGCCTAAACAAGATAAACCAATGAGGCTAGCTAAGGAATCTGTTGCGAAAGAGGCGTCAAAGTCATTTAACACGGTTTTCTATCCTAGGATGAATAAGCATGATTGCGCATGGAATCTTAGGAATAATTTTGTTAAACGAGATGTTAATTTTCCAATTAAACTCTACTCCCTTCAGCAATTGATTCAATTATCGCATGATTGCTTATGTTGTTCTAGTTGTGGTTGGTTAGAAGTTCAAGGGGCTAATTGTGATTAAGATTAAGTTCAAGGGGCTAATAGTTTCCTTAGCCTCGGCTGTGATTGGTTTTGAGAAACATGTTTAGCTTTGGAAATCTTAATCACAGCTGGGGCCTTAGTGTTAGAACAAGTACCCTTTTCAAAGTTGACCGGTCGATTGACTACGGGAGATAGAAAATCAGTATGGCTCGAAAGAGGTTTGTCGAAAGGAAACGACTCAAACTCTCCATCAGATTTGCCTTCAGAGTTCATGTAATTTGAAAAACCAATCTCCGGAATTTCAGGACTTGGACCAGGTGAGGAAGGCGAGGAACACGCTGGGCTTTCAGTTGTGTGCTTTGGGGAATTTGGTGCGGAAGCTAGGAAAATCAGAGTTTAAATTCCTTTTAACACACTCATCTTGAGAATCGTTGCCGTCTTGTGTGGTAGATATTTTACCAATAAAAGCTTTACACGAAGACGTCTCAGATGAATTCGAGGAAGACTCGGGAGAAATCTGCTTCTCAGATTTGAGGTGGTCAAGTTGCTCTTGGAGCTGACCATTTTTCGTATACTCATGCATCGTATCTGTTGCCAAGGCAGCCAGCTTTGATGTGAGTTTTGTGATTTCTTCCCGAAGGATTTCTTGTCCTTCATCAGACACTACCTCGGTTTTGACCGGTTGTAGATTCTCAAGTTTCTCAGAATTGAGTTTCTCAATCTCAAAGATTAGCGCTTTCTTTTCGTTTTGGAAAACAAACCTCTCTTTCTCAAGTGACTCCTCCAACTCGACAATCTGTGCCTCCAAAATGAGAGGGGGAACATAGAGTTTAAACTCGTCTGTCTCAGTCTTGGTTGTGGGTGCTTGGTCCTCACCCTTTTTAGAGGAATCCTTGGGCTTAGCAACCTTGTAAGGGTCGAAGTAGTCATTTGAGAGATACTTTTTGTTCTTTTGATAGGAATAGTTCAAAGGTTCATAACAAAACGGAAGTTGGATCCCTCGTTTGTGTGCGTGCTTATATTCCTCGATTTCCTCTTCCTTTTCAGGTTCAAGAGGACCAGTTCATTGAATAGCATATTCCGGATACTCTTTGTCTAACCCAAAACATGCAAAATCATACAACGTAGGAGTTTGGTATCTTCCCTTTTTCAAATAGTGTGGGTTATCATATCCGATTCCCCACTCTTTGTTAAAATAGGTGAACTCTTTGGGTTTATTCAGAAAGATGGTTTGATCAGTTTGACCCCTTTTGTGTAGTTTGGTTTCCAGATTAAGAATCTTAGCAACAAACTCCTTTTGCTGAATCTGAAGAGAGGAACATTGATAAACAATTTCTTCTTTCTCATTCATGCACTGATCAAACTGAGACTGAAGATCAGATAATTTGGCCCGTAAGTCTTTAGGTGCTATAGAAAGATTTTTGCATTTCTCCTTTAAAATAGCATTTTCGGTTAGTGATCTAATCTCAAGCTTTTGTTCTTTAGTGGTGGCCTTAAAGGAATCTGCCTGTTCGGTAAAAGATTGCATTTTATTCAAAAAAATCCTTTTGGCAAGAATCACATACCTGACTTGTCTTCTCTTCATCAGCTGGATAGTGATAGCCCATGAAAGCATTTGCACCATAAGTATCGTTTTCATCATTAGAACGACCCAACCAGTAGTCGTTTTCCACAAACATAGCTTCTCCAGCTTCCTTCTGTTCGGCCAATGCGAGTTTTGCCTTGTAATAGTGAGAATTCTTTTCCACGGGCCTCGTACAATCTTTAGCAAAGTGACCAAGCTTTCCGCTGTTGTAGCATGTCACTGGCTCATCCTTCTTCTTACCTTCTGATTTCTCAGTCTTCTCATTCTTATCTAACTTCCCTTGCTCATCAGCTTTCTTCTTTCCCTCATACTTGTCCTGATGGTCATGGCGCTTGTTGGAGGAGGTGGAGTAGCGTTGATTGTTGGACGAAGGCTTCTTATAGTACTATTGTTGTTGGAAAGATTTTGTAAGCAGAGCTATCGCTTTCTTGAAGTCAGATACTTCATCATTAGAGTCACTGTCTTCCTTTTCAGATTCGGAAGAGCTTTGCTTTTGAGCGCGTTTAGAGTGACCGCTCGAAGATTTCCCTTTCTTGGAGGACATGAGTGCAATAGGATCAGCAGCTGGCTTTGATTCAGTCTTCTTCTCGTTCATAATCTCTTTCACTTCATCTTCGTCTTGAAGAAGCGTCTCATAGAGTTCATTGATGCCGATGTTCTGTATCAAGTTGTTGTGATTGACATGAGAAGCAAACACCTTCCATTCCGGCAGCAGATTATTGAGAAATTTGAGCGCGTTTTCTGTGTTGAAGCGAGTGATCTTATTCTTGTTCAGTTCATTAAGAAGTGAGCAAAACCATTCATAGGTCTGTATGAGAGATTCGCCGGTGCGCTGCTTGAAACCATCGAACTTGGTTATCGCGCTGTTGATCTTTAGCTGATTTCCGACATCGCTCCCACGCATCATTCTGGCCACTTGATCCCACATGCCCTTTGTCGTTTCTTTATAGCTATCGATAGCTGTATAGATCAGGTTGGGAAGGGCTTGGACAAGATATCTCTTTGCATGCTTTTCACCTTCGATCATGACTCTTTCATCTTCGGACAAGTCAACGATAGTCCTTTTCGCACGACGAGCTATAGCACTTGCAGTTGCTTCTATGTCCTTCATCGGCCAAGGGATTGGATCATCTTCATGAGCTCTCTTGATGTACTCGTAGTTGTCCTTGAACTCTATGAAGAGCATGAATCTGTCGCACCACTGGCTGTATTCACCTTGATAGAGGCAAGGTGGTTTGGAGTCGGTACCGATTGCGAGAGCGTCACGCGAAGTAGACATATTTGGTTGCAACGGAGTGATCGTCAGACGTGTTGATTGATTCAAAGTGTAAACCTAACACAAGGCACTATGAGTGGAATCCTAACGCAGGTTCTACGATTGATATGACTACTACTGAGCTTACTGGATAGGAATCCAAATAAGAGGTCTGATCTGGGATAATAGACAAAAACCAGTTCAAAATCACAAAGTATCCGGATAGCACAGGAAATCCGGATAGCCTAAGGTTTCCAGATAACACACAGGTTACCGGAAGTCGACAGTTACCGGATAAGGAAATAAATCAAAAGTTACCGGGTAAATGAGATGTCCGGATAAGATACTTACCGGATTTTCAGGGTTTCCGAATAAAGCACTTACCGGATGTAGGGATGTCCGGGAAAATTGATGACCGGGAACTTTGGGTTTCCGGAAACTAGTTTACCCGGATAGATTAGCGTTTAGAATACTTACCCGGAGAGTTTGAACTTACCCGGAAGACTTACCCGGAAAGAAGAATGAATCCGGATGGAATAACACAATTATCCGGAGAGTGCTGCTGAGGTATCCGGGAAGTACGGCTGACTTTTCCAATTCGATTGAAACTCGATTAGGGTTGCTCAAAACTGTTCCTGAAAGATTAGGAACAATACCAAACACAAAAATAACACTAACCCAATCGATTTTAAAGCAAAAACAACAAGTTTTGATGGTAAAATTTTGATTTTTGATGAAGAATACACTCAAAACTTTTGAATTTGATTTGCTTAATTAACCACTTAAATGGACGAATTGGGATGTGAAAATTTGCAGAAACACTAATGACAATGATGCTAACACAACCCAATAAACAGAATCGATCAATTTAATCAGAATCAATGATTTGAAATTTTAAGAATGTGACAGACGTGAAAAAGTCAAATCTTACCAGAAATCAATATGAATGCTCTGAATCAAATCCGTCCGTCTGCTCTGATACCAATTGATAGTCTCAGATCCGTGCAACGATTAATGAAATCAAAATAATAAGCAATGAACGTAACGATTTCAACTGGTCATCTCTATTAAGCTTTCAATATTGAGAGAATTACAATGCAAGTAAAGGAAAGCAAATGAGACAACTAGCCTAATTTTCTAAGGCTAGATTGCTTTATATAAGGCGGGCCCGTGGTTAACAAGCCATTGACCCGTTCACTAACAAGGCCTATTTTAATCTATTATAATTAGCCCATTGAACTTCTAATCAACCAAATATTACCCTAACAATATCCATTCAATACCGTCTTCGCGTCTGACAGTGACCACAGGATACACGATTTTCATCATACGGCTTGACTGGATGTTGAGTACCTCAGTGATCTTATGCTTTGTTCTGACTTGACTGACTGGAAGACACCGCTTCATTGCGCAGATGTCCCGGTGTTGGTATTCGGGGTTGTAGTTGTAAATACCAAGGCAAAAGGTCGGCTCGATCGGGCGTAGCTTGTGAACAAACAACTTCTTCAGGGATTCCTCCAGATGAGGAATAAATATAGGGATCTTCTCCCAACGGATTTGTTGCGGTTGAGGATGTGGGAGATCAGAAGCTGTCGGTTGCTGAGGAGATGTCTGAATATTGGCAGCTGAGGTCTCGGGTCTTGTTGAAGTTTCATCGGGTTGAGCAGAGTGAACGGGTGAAGAACCATATAAATTTTGGAGCAGGAACTGATCATAATCAATGTTGTCATCGTCATCAGTCGGGAAAACCAAATTAACCTGGAGATTTACGGCACTGGCGGCTTTTTCATACCATGCATCTTCGGTCTCCGGGTTGGCTTCGCAGTCTGGATCTATCATATCCAATAAAGGTCTGTCTGATGAGTCAAATTCAACTAGTTCCTATGTTGAACCCTCGGGCTTTTCAACCGTCGGATCTTCATCATCTGATATTTCCATGTCGATTACCATCTCGGCTAATGGCAACTCGACTTCAGTTTCGGCGTCGGTTGTTGTTGTCGCAGTTGCTGGTTCCAGTTGAACTACAGTTGTCGTTTTTGTGAGGATATGGGCGGTCTCGGTAGGTCTTAGTCTTTTCTCCCCCTCACGGTGATCAGGATCATCCAGGTCATCGTGTTTGTGCTTCAGACCACCTGCTTGACTCTTGCAGGTATCTTCGAGTGAACGGACTCTCTCGGACAGCGTTTGGAGCGCTTGGTTGTAGTCCTTAATAGTCGAGTCAATGCTATCCAAGCGAGTGGTAATGGATGATGAAGGAGCAATGACCTGTGATTTCAGAACGGATATCAGGTCTGCTTCGGTAGAGGCGTTGGTTTCGGATTCTTGGAGAAGTTGGGCTAAAAGCATCGTCTTGAGGGTGTCCACCGAGTAGGTAGGCTGACTAGGGTCCGGTGGAGGTATAGGTGTGGTTTCAGTGTCAACGATATGCCCTTTACCTTTGATTAAAAGTTTGACGGTGTCGATCTCGGCGGCGACATACTGCTCCATCGCCTCCCGGACAGCCTTAAGGGTGCTGTCCAGGGACCCTGGTGACACAAAGTCGTGTAAGATATAACTGCGGCATCACTTAGATTACCCGTTGAGGCATCTACCTGAGAGGTAGAGCCACCTACGTTCACAGTTGGCATAGTGGTAGCTGTGGTAGGATTTCCGTCCGATCCTCGTGTTCCGCCAGACGGAGACACTACAGACGTTCCGATCGAGTCACGAAGAGTCTCGATTTGTTGTTCCTCATGTTGTGTCCTAGCCGAAGAATGTATAATATCAAATGGCTCTAGACTCAACTGTGCACTGAAAGAAGTCGCGACCGGGGGCTGCTGGACGCTTATTTCAACACCAGCACTCTCCGAGTGAGAGACCCGTGGAAGTTGTGCTATATCCCCGTGAGAGACTGAAACATCCGTCTTTTGAGCGACGGATGAGTGGATAAGGGGGTTGTGCAATTGCTCCACTGGGTCCACGGAGGCTTCTTCAATACCCTGTCCCAACACATGAGACAGGATAGCAAATGTGGCTACCCGGATATCGCTCGGTTGGGGTCGCTCAGGAGCCTCGTTATCTTTACGGCTCAATCTTTCTTGGTTCGCTTTCGAACGCAGTTCCCTCCTTCTCACATGATATAATTCATCACCTAATACTCCCTTGGTTCTATGTCCCTGGGGAGGTCCCTCCGGCGCTGGCTGGACCATGGGATTCCCTAACTCTCGCCTATAAGCAACTACACTCGGTGCAGCGGGATCCGCGTGTGCCAGAAGGGCTTCAGTTGACAAATTCTGGATAGTGATGAAGAATCTTTCTGGACCCCTTATATATGGGACAAAGTTTCTGGATGGGACATCCGGATACCCATCCGGATAGATGGGTGTCCGGATACCTGTCCGGATAATTTGGGGATTTTGATAAAAAAAAGGATCCCTGTTCTTCCATTTTCAAGAAAAACTGGGACAATTTGAGTTAATGAAAGAACCTTCTCTTGCTCCCCCTCAAGCTGAGCATGGGGATGGCTTTACTCCCCCTCGAATGGTGCAATGGAGAGCCCGATACATAAAAACTTTTGAGCATTTAAAGAAAAACATTGTGTCGCTCCCCCCAAATGATGTACAGTAGTTGAAAAACACACAGGAGTGCCCACACACACAAAAAAACTTTTTGAGAGAAGAAAGAAAAAAACTGTGTGTGACGCTCCCCCTCAACAGGTGAGTAAACTTACTTGATACCTGATCATGCTCCCCCTAAACATATGAGCAGCTCGTGAAAGCACATGTATAGACAAACCTCACGTCTTCGTAATATTGTTCCTTGTAGATCGTGAGCAGCACCCTTCTTTCGGTCATGTGTGTGGAGCATCCAGTGTCTAAGAACCACACATGACCATCCTGGAAAAGAAGTTTAGCGGACCTTGGGTACCCAGATTTGCCTGGGTCCCGGAGGGTTAGGTTTCACACCTTTCGGAGGAGCCTATTTTGACGCAGGTTGCCTCTTAGGTGTAGTTGTAACCTTAGTAGGAGGAACTGGTTTTGGATTAGGTTTCCTCTCCTGCTTTGGTTTAACTTCTGATTGGGCCACCCGTTGAAAATGATGTTTCTTTTTGTTTTTACGGGGTTTGCGTTTGGGTGTATGATTATATATCTTATATGACCCAAACCAATCATTATTATTTATGTCATCAAAGTCATTCCAACCACAACTAGAACAACACAAACGATCGTGCGATAATTGGATCAATTGCTGAATGGAGTAAATTTTCATCGGAAAATTAACATCCCTTTTAACAAAATTAGTCCTATGAGTCCAAGCACAATCGTTTTTGTTCATTCTCGGGTAAAAACAGTGTTAAATGACTTCGACGCTTCTTTCTCAATAGATTCCCTAGCTGGCCTCTTTGGTTTATCTTGTTTAGGCTGGCCGGTTTTATCTGAACCCACATTGACAGCATGGTCAGTGACTTTTGAGGAAACAGGACTTTTGGTAGGCAATCGTTCGGTCTCTTGCCTCGGCTGTAACTGTCTTTTAGAAACAGGTTTAGATGTTGGTTTTGATTGTGAAATCTTGATCACAGTTGGGGCCTTTGATTTAGAACCGCTACCCTTCAGAAAATTGACCGGACGATTGACTACTGGTGATAGGAAATCAGTATGGCTTGGAAGAGGTTTGTCGAAAGGGAACGACTCAAACTCTCCATCAGAATTGCCTTCAGAGTTCATGTATTCTGAAAAATCAATCTCCGGAATTTTAGGACTTGGATCAGGTGAGGAAGGCGAGGAACACTTAGTGTCAGTGTGCTTTGGGGAATTTGGTGCGGAAACTAGGAAAAAATCAGAGTTTAAATTCCTTTTAACACACTCATCTTGAGAATCGTTATCGTCTTGTGTTGTAGATATTTTACCAATAAAATCTTTACACGAAGACGTCTCAGATGAATTCGAGGAAGACTCGGGTGAAATATGCTTCTCAGATTTGAGCTGACCAATTTGCTCTTGGAGCTGACCATTTTTCGTATACTCATCCATTGCATCTGTTACCAAGGCAGCCAACTTTGATGTGAGTTTCGTGATTTCTTCCCGAAGAATTTCCTGTCCTTCATCAGACACAACTTCGGTTTTGATCGGTTGGAGATTCTCAAGTTTCTCAGAATTGAGTTTCTCAATCTCAGAGATCAGGGCTTTCTTTTCGTTTTGGAAAACAGACCTTTCTTTCTCAAGTGACTCCTCCAACTCGACAATCTTTGCCTCCCAGATGAGAGGGGGAACATAGAGTTTAAACTCGTCCGTCTCAGTCTTGGTTGCGGGTGCTTGGTCCTCATCCTTTTTAGAGGAATCCTTGGGCTTCGCAACCTTGTAAGGGTCGAAGTAGTCATTTGAGAGATACTTTTTGTTCTTTTGATAGGAATAGTTCAAAGGTTCATAACAAAACGGAAGTTGTATCCCTCGTTGGTGTGCGCGCTTATATTCCTCGATTTCCTCTTCCTTTTCGGGTTCAAGAGGACCAGTCCATTGAATGGCATATTCCGGATACTCTTTATCTAACCCAAAACAAGCAAAATCATACAAAGTAGGAGTTTGGTATCTTCCCTTTTTCAAATAGTGTGGGTTATCATATCCGATTCCCCACTCTTTGTTAAAATAGGTGAACTCTTTGGGTTTATCCAGAAAGATGGTTTGATCAGTTTGACCCCTTTTGTGGAGTTTGGTTTCAAGATCAAGATTTTTGGCAACTGACTCCTTGTGTTGAATCTGGAGAGAGGAACATTGATAAACAATTTCTTCTTTCTCATTCATGCACGGATCAAACTGAGACTGAAGATCAGATAATTTGGCCCTTAAGTCTTTAGGTGCTATTGAAAGATTTTTGCATTTTTCCTTTAAAATAGCGTTTTCAGACTTATATTTTTCAGTTTTTCGCTTTTGAACATTTAGCTTTTCGGTTAGTGATCTAATCTCAAGCTTTTGTTCTTTAGTGGTGGCCTTAAAAGAATCTGCCTGGTTGGTAAGAGATTGCATTTTATTCAAGAAATCTTGTTCGGAAGATTCACATACCTGGCTTGTCTTCTCTTCATCAGCCGGAGAGTGATAGCCCATGAAAGCATTTGCACCATCAGTATCGCTTTCATCATCAGAACGACCCAACCAGTAGTTGTTTTCCACAAACATAGCTTCTCCAGCTTCCTTCTGCTTAGCCAATGCGAGTTTTGCCTTGTAGTAGTGAGAATTCTTTACCACAGGCCTCGTATAATCTTTAGCAAAGTGACCGAGCTTTCCGCAGTTGTAACATGTCACTGGCTCATCCTTCTTCTTAACTTCTGATTTATCAGCCTTCTCCTTCTTCTCTGACTTCCCTTGCTCATCAGCTTTCTTCTTTCCCTCATACTTGTCCTGATGGTCATGGCGCTTGTTGGAGGAGGTGGAGTAGGGCTGATTGTTGGACGAAGGCTTTCCGCAGTTGTAACATGTCACTGGCTCATCCTTCTTCTTAACTTCTGATTTATCAGCCTTCTCCTTCTTCTCTGACTTCCCTTGCTCATCAGCTTTCTTCTTTCCCTCATACTTGTCCTGGTGGTCATGGCGCTTGTTGGAGGAGGTGGAGTAGGGCTGATTGTTGGACGAAGGCTTCTTATAGTACATTTGTTGTTGGAAAGATTTTGTAAGCAGAGTTATCGCTTTCTTGAAGTCAGATACTTCATCATTAGAGTCACTGTCTTCCTTTTCAGATTCGGAAGAGCTTTGCTTTTGAGCACGTTTAAAGTGACCGCTCGAAGATTTCCCTTTCTTGGAGGACATGAGTGCAATAGGATCAGCAACTGGCTTTGATTCAGTCTTCTTCTCGCTCTGAAGCTCATTCACTTCATCTTCGTCTTGAAGAAGCGTCTCATAGAGTTCATTGATGCCGATGTTCTCTATCAAGTTGTTGTGCTTGACATGAGAAGCAAACACCTTCTATTCCGGCAGCAGATTATTGAGAAATTTGAGCGCGTTTTCTGTGTTGGAGCGAGTGATCTTATTTTTGTTCAGTTCATTAAGAAGTGAGAAGAACCATTCATAGGTCTGTGTGAGAGATTCCCCGGTACGCTGCTTGAAACCATCGAACTTGGTTATCGCGCTGTTGATCTTTAGTTGATTTCCGACATCGCTCTCACGCATCATTCTGGCCACTTGATCCCACATGCCCTTTGCCGTGTCTTTGTAGCTGTCGATAGCTGTATAGATCGGGTTGGGAAGGGCTTGGACAAGATATCTCTTTGCATGCTTTTCACCTTCGATCATGCCACTTTCATCTTCGGACATGTCGGTGACAGTCTTTTTCGCACGACGAGCTACAGCAGTTGCAGTTGCTTACATGTCCTTCATCGGCCAAGGGATTGGACCATCTTCAAGAGCTCTCTTGATGTACTCATAGTTGTCCTTGGACTCTATGAAGAGCATGGATCTGTCTCGCCACTGGATATACTCTCCTTGGTAGAGACAAGGTGATTTGGAGTTGGTACCGATCGCGAGAGCGTCACGCGAAGTAGACATCTTTGGTTGCAACGGAGTGATCGTCAGACGTGTTGATTGATTCATAGTGTAAACCTAAAGCAAGGAACTAAGAGTGGAGTCCTAACACAGGTTCTTTGACAGATATTAACTAGGAACTGGTAAGATTTCAACAAACTAAACTCACTGGATAGGAATCCGTATGAGATACCTGATCTGGAAGTGTCCGGATCAGAATTGAGTGAAACAGTTTAAGTCAAACAAAAGTGTCCGAATAAAATAAAAGAGTCCGGACAGCTTAATGTTTCCGGATAGGTAGGAGTGTCCGGACACCTTGAGGTCTCCGGATAACAGAGGTTACCGGAAAGCAAAAGTGTCCGAATGAAACAAAATGAAACAAGTACTTACCGGATGAGATACTTACCGGGTAAATGGGACTCCGGATGAAATTGATTACCGGATACCTTGAGTTATCCGGAAAAATTGATTACGGGATACTTTGGGTTTCCGGAACAATATTACCTGTAATACCCCGCTTTAAAAAACAAACGTATACTTTAACGTCTCCGAAATATATCGTATTTAAAATTGTCAATCAATTATAGTTGAGGGGCTAAAAGTGTCAATTAACCAAAGTTTTATTAATTTATAATAATAACTAAATAAGTAATATATATATATATATATATATATATATATATATATAGAGAGAGAGAGAGAGAGAGAGAGAGGAGAGATCATGAGAAAACCATTACTAATTTGAAAACTTTACAAACCTCAACTAACCAATCAGATTTTTTCTAGCATTTTAGTTTTAATTTAATGATAAAGGGTAATACAGTCTTTTTCCTGTAACCGGTTTAATTATAGAAAGTGAATTAATTATAATTAACTATTATGTTATTCTGATTGGACAAATTAAATCCCTACTTTTGTGGGAAAGGTAGCTTTATGTTATTCTGATTGGTTCCTTCATAATGATATAAACAAACCAAGCAGCCCTTTTATACCTTTCTCCGAACCTTTTATTGTTTTAATTGCTTGGTAGCTGGACTAGTGGATTTCAATTCTCAAATCACTCACCATCATTATGGCTGTGTTAATATCGTTTCTCATTTTTGTGTTTTTCCTACTGTGCTTATGTGGGCATCTGTTATGTTAGTATTGTGCTAAAATATCACCCAATTTCAGCATGGCTGAAGATGCAGTTAATGCATCTATCAAGTCTGGAAAGCTGAACCCGGCAAACAGCAGTTTGACGTCCAACATTCGTCTAGTGGGTGGAGATGGATGGGATCCAGCATTTTTCACCGTGCTTGCTCAAGAATATGTGCGAATGAAGGTGGGACATAGTGGTAAAATTGTTCCTGGAGTTATGGATACACAGCTTCATTACGGTGATTTCACCAAAAACAGTTTCATTACGGTGCTTTCACCATAAACAGCTTGTTTCATTGTATAACAGCTTCATCAAGTCCACTATGTAATCGAACGTTTCATCGTCGTTCATCTCCATTTCATCGCATTTTCATCTCCCTTCGTCTCCATTTCATCGACGTTCATCACCGTTTCATCGCATTTTCATCTCCTTTCTTCTTCGTTTCATCGACGTTCAGATCAACGGTGTTTCAACATGAAAGCTACTTTACACAATTTGTATCAAACAGTAATGGGATTCGTCAACTGATTTCACCATTATTACGCATTACTCATCACACAGTTTCACCATCATTTTGACTGATTCATTTTGACGATCATAACAGATTAACAGGTTTCATCATGCTGTGTTTGTGAAACTGGAGAAATGGATGAAACTGGAGAAATGGATGAAACACAAAAACCCAGGTTTCATTTTGCTGTGTTTGTGAAACTGGAGAAATGGATGAAACACAAAAACCCAGGAAAAATGGATGAAACACAAAAACACAAACTTGGTTCATTCAAGAATGAAGCGTCGATCACGTCGGCTGATTAATAGGGATTTCATTGTTTTCCTAATTTAAATTGGAAGTGAAATGTACTAATATGCCCTTCTCCGGTATTTTCCATTGGAATATTAAAATACAATTAATTATTATTAACAAAAATAGCCTAATTGCATCTACACCTTTTATTATTGTAATCTATGGTTAATATGTGGGTTGTAAAGTTTGCACTATAAACAAGGTTTGCAAATGAAACCACCTCTCTCTCTATATATATATATATATATATATATATATGAAGCAAATTAGAGTAAACTACATTCATTTGGTCCCTGTGATTTTCCTCTACACCGCCATCACACACCGCCATCTCTCTCTCTCAAATTTCTCATCTTCTCTCTAAAATTGCTCTTAAACTACCGAAGGAATCAAAGATACAATTACATATTCGGAATCATCTCGTCAAATCCTTCGTAGAAGTATAATTTTCTCCCAAAGTTATTAAGTTTTTGGTTAAGTTCTTGAGATTAGTTTCCAATCGGGTTTAAGTTTAGATTATGATGTATTATTGCAAAGTTATGTTGTTATATATGTTTAGAAATGTGTGGTTTTGTCAAAAATGAAGTAGGACTAAAAAGGGTAAAGTTTAGAATCAAAATGGTGAGTTTTGTGGTTATGTGGTTAGTTGCTCACCAAGTGTTCGGGTAAATGCTTAAGAGAATAAAGTTTCATGATTAAGCTTAAGAGATTAATCATTAAGCTCCATTTTGACGTTTAGTATGTTAATTTGTATTTGGAACATGTTTAATTGACTAAAAGTTGAAGTTTGGTTAGTAAAAAGTGAATGACGAAAAGTTGGGAAATCGGACGTTACGGTATGTGCAGGTCCGTACTTTGACAGCGCATAACTCACAAACCGTAAGTCCGATTGAGCTCAAATTTTACAGGTGAAAGGTACTCAATGTGTTCTACAATTCTTATGAAGGGCCTTAAACCCAGTTTTGACTCTAAATAGCTCAAAATATCGTGTTTTCTGGACTGATCGTAACATACTCGGATCAGTTTCTGTATTTTTATAAATTCCGTATAAAATTAACCGATGATTCAAATGAGGTGATTCCAATTCGAGTAGAACCGTAGGAGGTCAGAGAACAGCTTTCATTTAGATCTTATATTCTGGTTTGGTCTCTAAGTATGAGAAAAACGGTCGAAGAGAAGGGGCTTAGGAGCTGTCACGTATGGTTCTGCATGGTGTTGAGTTTAGTTTTCGAAATGCGTATCGGGTTGTCCGTTTTGAAATTTAAGTTGCTTAGATACCATTAGAGCCAAAATTCAGTATTAGAATGATTATGATGAGAGTTTTATGTTGTTCAAGTAATAACAATTTATAGTTTAACATAGGTACTCGAGCTCGTTCAACTCCGTCGTGAACCTCGTTTGATCGTGCTTTACATCCCAATTTCGTTTAAGATTCAGTGGATTTTGGGTGAAAGACTGAATCTTTTGGAAAAGGCTTGGAAGTGTTTCTGGGTAAGCGATCAAGGTGAGTTTTACATTTAAAATGCTTTCAAACTGGAATACATATATATATATATATATATATATATGAGATGGATATGTGTGGATTAAAAAGGTGATATATGGTGTGATTATGTGTTTATAAATGACAATATGATATATTATGATATGATTTGGAATGTGACAGATAATGTGAATATGTGCTTATATTGAAATAGAATATATTGAGATGTATATTTTATTTATATAAGTTTTGCACTACACAAGTACACATTTAGCCGGACTAAGGGTCGGTGTGTTGTCGGGTTCCGGTGTACGAACCGGTGGTGATGTTGGTCGTAAATTCAGTACGGCGTTGTTGGTCGTAATTTCAGTACGGCGTTGATAATTTATTAGTTGTCTTGCTACCAACTAATATGGCCATTTGTGGAGGAATAAGGTGGAAGGGATGAGCACGATGCATGAGTCTGGATTGGTATTTGAGTAGGTGTGATATATGTGTGTTTATACGAAAGGTTTTATATAAACTATTTTAATACGAATGGTTTTATATAAATTGGTTTTATAACAATTTTGAAATGACAGGGATTATCTCACTAGACCGTTTGGTCTAACCCTCATTTTGTTTTAAAAGATATGTATTCCAGGTCGAGGAAATTATAGCGGCAAAGGAAAGGATAAAAAGTAGGACGATTTCTGATGACTGATGTTGATTAGGAAGCTTTTATGTATTTTGTAGTTTCGAGACTATGGGACCGTATGTGAATTATTATGAAACTTTTCTTTTATGAATGTAACGATGTTATGCAATATATGTTATTTGTTGTATGTTTGGGAAACCGGGTCGTTACAGATGGTATCAGAGCCCTAGTTTAAGGGATTTAGGTATTTGGATTTATACCTAGACTTAAACTGCATGTGAAGTAGGATGTCCCCATTATTTTAGAACCTTGGGATGTTAAGTATAAAAGGTAGAAGGAACATCATGTAAGGTAATTTCAAATTACATTTGGCCAATGTAATTGTGAACTTACAAGTACATGTTTGAACCGGAATACCTTGTTATATGGGGTATGTGCTTATGTGTATATTAACCTTGTTTGAATCAACAGAGTGACAAGTCGGACTTGACGTATGGATAGAGACGAAGACATGTATATTTCTATAAACTATACACGTGCTAAAGTGCTATTTGACTTCGGTGTAAACCAATCATTGTGTCTCCATCCTTTTGTTGCTTATCTGCATTAGAAAAGTATTTGATAATTATGTTAGAGACAAAAATGGGTGTGCTAAATTACTGTTGTTCTGATTTTGCTAATGTGTGGAGTGTGATGGCTTGAGTGTAAAGAATAATAGTAGTGTGTGGAACGTGGTGATTATGTGTGGAGAGTAATGGTAGTATGTGAAGTTTTGACATTGTCATGAAGGCGACGATTTAGTGTGTTGTGTAGATTATACAAAGTGTGATTGTTGACGCTATTTAGAAGAGTATTGTTTAAATGTGTGGGGTGATGTGGATAAGATAGTGGCAGTTTATAATTAGCAAGCGTGCGAGGTGAGGTTGTTTCGAACATTGAGTGTGATTTCGAATTAACTTGGTTAAATTCCTGGTATAAGGTGTGGTGAAATTGTCGGTAAAATATGGAAATCATTGAAACTAGGTGTGTGCGATTGATTTAGAAGTGAAAGAAAGCTAGCTCGTGGGATCGGTCTAGAGTGAACACTTCCTAGTGAGCTGTCCTTGAAAAACAAACGTGTTTCATGTTGAGAAGAAAGTGGAAGAAAGTAGAAGTGCGAGAGTGATGTTGTGGCAAGTGTGGAAATCTATTGTTATCTATGTTTCGTGGTCGGTGTAAATAATGCAAGAAAGTGTTGTCTGCATTAGCTTATGAGAACTAGGTTGTTAATAGCCTAGACTTAAGTTGAGGGGTATTATTTGATGATTATTGTGGTGTGTTTATTAGTTGGTTGAGAAGTTGGTATTGTATGCCCATATAGATGTGTAAGTCTTTGATTGGTCATCGACTTTTGCGTTTATGTTAAGTTATAACATTAGATTGTTATTACTAAAAGTGTTATGATCTGAATTTTTCCAATGGAATGTTTTGATTGGGAATTTAGACTGAAAAGAAAAATGATTAAGGGACTAGGATTTATATCTAAAATAATATGTTTATGCTGGAGTGAGAAGTGAAGGTTCTACGATATTATGATATTTATTGATCTTCTTAAGTGAAGGATTCCTGTTCTCTGTTCTCATTAACAGTGATGCATTTATTGACAAGATTATTTTGTTTGGATTAGACATTGATGAAAATGTCAGATTCGGTTTTTGGTATTAAGTTCAGGATTTTGAATTAAGTAGTGAGTGTATAGAAACGGAAATGGTTTGATTAAAACCATTTGGGAATTGAGAAATGTCTGACATTTAGTGTTATTTGTGAGGAACGGACATGACACAACCGTGGAATATTTTGATGATGGATTTTGATTGAACCATTTGGTTAGAATTCATATTGTAAGTAGAGATGTGGATTTGATGTTAGGTTTGTTTAAGAAATGAAAAGTGATCATGGGTATGTGATGTTAATGTGAAGAAGTGAAAGTGATATATTGGAATAAGTGGTTTAGATTTAATAAGAAAGTGATGGATAATATAGAAATTGTAGAACTATATGTAAAATGGTCTTATGTTGGGTATATTTATTCCTTAAGAGTATAAAAGAAAAGTATAATTACTAGTTAAGATATTTTACAAATTTTGTGGGTGTTTGATCTAAAGCTTGTGATTGTTAGCAAATCATATATGGAAAGTGTATGTTTTAAGTTTCCAAGACAACTTTGAGTAGTAGATTTTATGAATAATGAATATAAATTTCTAATGATTTCAAATTGAGTGGTTAGCGTTAATGAGTTGGTGGTTACCGTTATATTAAAGATGTGGTATTTTCATATGAGATTGAAATTATTGATGTTTGGGTGCTATTGAGAATAGCATACTTGTTCGCCAAAGGGTTATTAGTTGACTTTAAGTGGAAAATAAAATGGAAGGATGATCTTATTATGAGATAACGGAATATATGGTTGATATGTGTAATCATTGGATTTATATTATTAGTGTTATGATTAGCAGGAAGAAAGCAATGTTCAATAAACATTTTGATGGTCGTGTGACGAACTTTGTGGTATAAATTGTAGTAGAATTATTATATGAATAGTTGACGATTTTTTTTACGGTTAAGTAAAGTGAGGTTAATGTTGAAAAACTTTCTTTATGGAGTTGTTTAAGTTAAAGAGTTGTTTTAGACCTTATGCTTGACTTGGCATGTTAAGTCTCATGTGTAAATCAATGAGATGATGACGGGTTTGCCGTTGCGTTTAAGAATTTGATTTAGTGATAATATTATAGTTGGAAATTTGGCTATGTTTAGAGAATGACATGATGATGATTATAGATCGGAGTGATAATATGATCACTAGTTGATTTGGAATGTCATGATAAATGTTTAAGCCTTTGATAGGTTGATTAAAATTTTATAGATTTGTTAAGTAACGACATTTATTGTTATTATAAGACGTGTTACGATTCTACTGAGATGTTGATGATAAGTTATTATGTATGGTAATTCATGGTTAATAGAAAGAAATGAACTACATCTCAATTGGAGTTTATCTTGTGAAATAAATAGATATTTTATGCTGAATTAGGCACGATGAGATTTTTCTTGGTGTTGAAAGAGGCACAAAGTGAAATAAAGACATATTGATATTAATTTTGTTAAAAAGATATTGTTGGATGGTTGTTATATAGATGGGTATGAAGTGCTTATTAAGTTAATTTCGATAGTCTCGATTGGAGTTCGATGTAGTAGTGAGCATAAAGCAACCGTACCTTTTTGCTTAACCGAATTCCGGGACATAATTCTTTTAAGGGGAAGATGTTGTAATACCCCGCTTTAAAAAAAACGTATACTTTAACGTCTCCGAAATATATCGTATTTAAAATTGTCAATCAATTATAGTTGAGGGGCTAAAAGTGTCAATTAACCAAAGTTTTATTAATTTATAATAATAACTAAATAAGTAATATATATATATATATATATAGGCTGGGTATCTTTTGCAAACCAGTGTATTTGTACAAATTCGTACAAACCATACCTAGCTTTATGATTTTGTAAATTTGGCTTCATGAATATTTATATATATATTTTGGCTTCATGAATATATAATTTGATTTCATGAATATATCATTTGGCATTTTTAACTAATTTTTTTCGATGGAGCCCTAAAATACCCTTATTTTTGTAAAAAAATTAGTTAAAAATGCCAAATGATATATTCATGAAGCCAAATTATATATTCATGAAGCCAAAATATATATATAAACATTCATGAAGCCAAATTTACAAAATCATGAAGCTAGGTATGGTTTGTACGAGCAAATTAGAGTAAACTACATTCATTTGGTCCCTGTGATTTTCCTCTCCACCGCCATCACACACCGCCATCTCTCTCTCTCAAATTTCTCATATTCTCTCTAAAATTACTCTTAAACTATCGAAGGAATCAAAGATACAATTACATATTCGAAATCATCTCGTCAAATCCTTCGTAGAGGTATAATTTTCTCCCAAAGTTATTAAGTTTTTGGTTAAGTTCTTGAGATTAGTTTCCAATCGGGTTTAAGTTTAGATTATGATGTATTATTGCAAAGTTATGTTGTTATATATGTTTAGAAATGTATGGTTTTGTCAAAAATGAAGTAGGACTAAAAAGGGTAAAGTTTAGAATCAAAATGGTGAGTTTTGTGGTTATGTGGTTAGTTGCTCACCAAGTGTTCGGGTAAATGCTTAAGAGAATACAGTTTCATGATTAAGCTTAAGAGATTAATCATTAAGCTCCATTTTGACGTTTAGTATGTTAATTTGTATTTGGAACATGTTTAATTGACTAAAAGTTGAAGTTTGGTTAGTAAAAAGTGAATGACGAAAAGTTGGGAAATCAGACGTTACGGTATGTGCAGGTCCGTACTTTGACAGCGCATAACTCACAAACCGTAAGTCGGATTGTGTTCAAATTTTACAGGTTAAAGGTACTCAATGTGTTCTACAATTCTTATGAAGGGCCTTAAACCCAGTTTTGACTCTAAATAGCTCAAAATATCGTGTTTTCTGGACTGATCGTAGCATACTCGGATCAGTTTCTGTATTTTTATAAATTCCGTATAAAATCAACCGATGATTCAAATGAGGTGATTCCAATTCGAGTAGAACCGTAGGAGGTCAGAGAACAGCTTTCATTTAGATCTTATATTCTGGTTTGGTCTCTAAGTATGAGAAGAACGGTCAAAGATAAGGGGCTTAGGAGCTGTCACGTACGGTTCTGCATGGTGTTGAGTTTAGTTTTCGAAATGCGTATCGGGTTGTCCGTTTTGAAATTTAAGTTGCTTAGATACCATTAGAGCCAAAATTCAGTATTAGAATGATTATGATGAGAGTTTTATGTTGTTCAAGTAATAACAATTTATAGTTTAACATAGCTACTCGAGCTCGTTCAACTCCGCCGTGAACCTCGTTTGATCGTGCTTTACATCCCAATTTCGTTTAAGATTCAGTGGATTTTGGGTGAAAGACTGAATCTTTTGGAAAAGGCTTGGAAGTGTATCTGTGTAAGCGATCAAGGTGAGTTTTACATTTAAAATGCTTTCAATCTGGAATACATATATATATATATATATATATATATATATATATATATGTTTATATATATATGAGATGGATATGTGTGGATTAAAAAGGTGATATATGGTGTGATTATGTGTTTATAAATGACAATATGATATATTGAGATATGATTTGGAATGTGACAGATAATGTGAATATGTGCTTATATTGAAATAGAATATATTGAGATGTATATTTTATTTATATAAGTTTTGCACTACACGAGTGCACATTTAGCCGGACTAAGGGTCGGTGTGTTGTCGGGTTCCGGTGTACGGACCGGTGGTGTTGTTGGTCGTAAATTCAGTACGGCGTTGTTGGTCGTAATTTCAGTACGACGTTGATAATTTATTAGTTGGCTTGCTACCAACTAATATGGCCTTTGTGGAGGAATAAGGTGGAAGGGATGAGCACGATGCACGAGTCTGGATTGGTATTTGAGTATGTGTGATATATGTGTGTTTATACGAAAGGTTTTATATAAACTATTTTAATACGAATGGTTTTATATAAATTGGTTTTATAACAATTTTGAAATGACAGGGATTATCTCACTAGACCGTTTGGTCTAACCCTCATTTTGTTTTCAAAAATATGTATTCCAGGTCGAGGAAATTATAGCGGCAAAGGAAAGGATAAAGAGTAGGACGATTTCTGATGACTGATGTTGATTAGGAAGCTTTTATGTATTTTGTAGTTTCGAGACTATGGGACCGTATGTGAATTATTATGAAACTTTTCTTTTATGAATGTAACGATGTTATGCAATATATGTTATTTGTTGTATGTTTGGGAAACCGGGTCGTTACATTACCCGGAGAGATTTGAGTTTAAGAAACTTACCCGAAATGCTTGACTTACCCGAAAAGAAGACGTACCCGGATATAATTAACACAATTGTCCGGAAACTGAGGATGTGTCCGGAAACTACGACTGAACTACCCGGAAACAGCGGCTGACTTTTTCGATTTGATTGAAACTCGATTAGGGTTGCTCACAAATGTTCCTGAAAGATTAGAAACACTACCAAACACAAAAATAACACTAACCCAATCGATTTCAAAGCAAAAACAACAAGTTTTGATAGTAAAAATTTGATTTTTGATGAAGAACACACTCAAAACTTTTGAATTTGATTTACTTAATTAACCACTCAAATGGACGAATTAGGTTATGAAAATTTGCAGAATCAACAATAACAATAATACTAACACAACCCAATAAGCAAAATCGAACAATTTTACCAGAATCAAGATTTTGATTTTCCAAGATGAACACAGACGTGAAAAGTCAAAATCTTACCAGAAATTAATAGAAAGGCTTTGAATCAAATATGTCCGTCTTTTGTTTTGTTTGTTTAATTGTTTGTTTGATTTGTTTTTCATCCGGTAAACAAGGTTTATCCGGTACGCTCCCCATTTGGACAAACAATCTCATCCGGTAAGTTAATCTTTGCGAGAACCTTTTTATCCGGTAAGTAACAATTTTATCCGGTAACGTATCAATCACTTCACCCGGTAAGTTATCATCACATCCGGAAAGCACTTCTCACCCGGCAAGCTGTCCATCACCCGGTAAGTGGAATCTCCATCCGAAATCTCTCACATCCGGTAAGTCAACGTTATCCGGAATCCGTCTCTTTCCGGTAAACCACTCCTTGTCCGGTAAGTTCCCCTTCATTCGGTAAGTTTTGTTTAACAAGTTTTGATTGGTAAGTTCTCGAAATTTGATTTCGTTTGAATTCGATAATAATCAGATCTTAAATCTTGGAAACGAATTTATTCTTAGATTTGTTTTTCAAATGTAATTTTTGATTTTCTTCCGCAATTTTGATTTTCTTCAAAGTAACACCGATTAACGATCATTTTTCAGGTAACAATGTCGTCGTATTGCCGTAATTTTGAGTGTTCAAAATTTCAAAGGCTATATGAAAACAACATGAAGCAACAAGAGGAATTCTGCAAAAAGTTAATCGAAAAACATAAACTGCAAATATATGAAAGTTCTGATAAGCTTGCTAAATCTGAAGAAAATGCAATAGCATTAGAGTCTGAAAACACTGAACTGAAAAAGAAGTTGTCTGAATTGCCATCACAAGACGAGATAAAGGCACTTGAAAAGAAAGCACATCAAAGACTACATGAAAAGAATACCCAACAATCAGATGACTTGTGCAACAAGTACATCAAAGAACTGAAGGAACTGAAATCTCAAATGTGGAACAGTTCTGAGAAGTTAACTGAAGAAGAAGAGAAAGGTAAACTCCTGAACTGTGAAAACCTTGAGCTTAAACGAAAACTATCTACTCTTGAAAAGATTTTTGAAAAAGAAAAAGAAAGTTTTGCAAAAGAAAGACAATTGCTTATTCAAAAGCAATATGTTTTTTCAACCAAATCTCTTGATGAGAAGAAGAGTCCTGAGCTTAGATGTCTAAAACTTTCAACACAAATCTCCGACTTTGAAAAAGTTTTGATTTTAGAAAGAGAAAAGTTTGAAACTGAACGCAAATCTTTTTCTAAAAAGAATGGAGAACTTTCTTTAAAAATAACTGAGTTGCAGAAATAATTAGACATTCTAATCAAAGAGTCTGAAAAGACGAAAGTTGAAGGCTTTAGAGCAAAATGTTTAAAAGATGATTTTTCAAAAGAGAGAAAGATTTTTCAGTCCGAGATTTCTAAACTTACAAAGAGATTATCTGGATTAGCTACCGAGTCTTTGAAGAAACAAATGGTTAAATCTGATTCAAAGAATTTTGTCAAATCAAATGATTTTTCAAAAGATCAGATTCGACCTTCCAATCTTTTCTATAATTCTCGTGTTGATAATAAAGATAATCAAACTTTCAAGAACGTAAACATGGTGAGGAAAGTTAAAGGAACCACTCCTACTCCAAAGCCATTTGTCCCTGTTAAAAGTAAAAAGAACAACACAGCTTTGCATGCTAAACCTTTTGTGAAAACTGATCGAGTTTACTCTGTTAACAAACTGATCAGCTTATCTACACAGAAGCTGTGTTGCTCTTATTGTGGAACAAGTGACTTTGTGAAGAAAGACCATGCTCCGTATTGGTATGGTACTTATAGTATCCCAGGTCCTCATAGGGCATCTAACCGTCAAGGATCCATCAAAAGATGGATACCAAAATCCTACTAATCTGTTTTGCAGGAATGTCATGTGCGGATTTAATTCCCATCATTCACATCACATGACGAGCATTCAAAGGTTATGCCACATTTGAGGGGGAGTACTATGAAAGGTAAGTGAACTTCTAACTGAATTCAAAGACCGTGGCAATTCATTCTGGATAACTTACTTGTGTTTGTTATTCTCCATTTTTAAATTCCATGATTGCCACGTGTCAGTTCATTGACTTAGTTATTTCCATGTCTCACATATTTGTTGATTTTTCGATGGAAATACACTCGTTTGAATTCCTAGTTGTTTTCTAAGTTCGCTATTTCTTCCAAATGATTCCATTCTTATCTGCTATATTAATTGTGACTTGTTCTTCACAATTAAACTTTCTGATCATTATCTCATTTTTGCAAATATTGTACTTACTGAGTCAATCTGTTTAGCGCTTGATTTTGTTTCTTGAAATTCCGGTATTTCAAACTATGACTTCTGATTACCTCAGATCAGAACTTGGACTTAAAATGCATCGACTTCTAGACAATTCAGTTTAGAACTCGTACTTCATTGTTTACTACACTGATTTACTCGATGCATGAAAGGAGTGTTAGGAATTATACCGTTTCTATGGTCAAGCCAGAACCGAAAGGACCTATCCAAGAAACACATCCTTTATAGACAACAGTGAGGGGTCTAGCTTGATAGATGAGTTTGGAGAGAAACGGATATGGTGAGGGTGTGACAGGACTTAAAAGAATTATTGGTCCTTACCAAACCGAGTCAGTTATCCGGGTAACCACACAATCTATTCATTCTCGTTCATTGGAGATGAATATTGAATCAGACATTGACCCAATGTCGATAACTCGTGTTACCCCACCCAGCTACTCAAGTATCTCACAACAGATGCTTGTTTCATATATTCACGGAGA
This sequence comes from Saussurea involucrata, assembly GCA_033807775.1. Classification (NCBI taxonomy): domain Eukaryota; kingdom Viridiplantae; phylum Streptophyta; class Magnoliopsida; order Asterales; family Asteraceae; genus Saussurea; species Saussurea involucrata. Next base: position 32,638,268 of record CM066321.1, read on the forward strand.
TTTAGCACATACTCTATCTATTCCTCACTCGGAGGTTTTAGATATTGAAAAAGGAAGACATCAGCTCCGGTCTCCGAACTTCATATTCTATTCACTGTGTCAATTGATTTTAACTTGCGTCCCGAGTTAAATCAATATTTTGAGCCAAACAGATAGACTTTATTTTCCTTCACACATGCACGAGTCTTTGTGATTCCATTTGCATATCTTCGTGATATTGTCGGGACAGTTTGAGGAGTAATTTTTAATATTTTACTTCAGTGATAAGTGGAAGTCCTATCAGAGATACCCCATTGCCAACTCTGAACATAGGCCACACAATTTTTTTAAATTGTTGTGATAACAGTTACTATGTGTTTCTGTGTTAGATTTTTACCCCATGCTGGTTTCTAAAATGTTTTATCTGAATTTTTGCTACTCGTCACTATTGTCTTTGAATGTGCATGATGCTCCGAATGCTCCTACTCATCATGAGGGGGAGAAAGGGTACAGATTCAAAGACACCGAATATCAAGTTGAGGGGGAGTTAGTAAAAGACGAGGGGGAGTAAAGAAGTCCCCATGCAAAAGCCGAGGGGGAGTAACTGTTGACCAATTTTAATCGAATGATTGATCTGTTCTGAGATCCAAAGATTTCCAAAGTGCTTACAAGTGATCAAAGTGCTTACAAGTACTAATTTGTTTTCATCGTTTATCAAGTGGTGTTCGCTTCAGATTATTTCATCCATCGAGCATATTGGTTCTTCAAGTTCTTTTAAATTTGAAATCAAATTCAGGAGCTTTAATCAAGAGCTTCATTCAAGGGGGAGTGTTGAAGACATGAAGACAAGCAACACCAAAGTCTTCCAATGATTCAAAAGAAGGAGAGAAGATCAAGATCTGAAGATTTCAAGACCGATTTTTATTTATATATCTTTAGGGGGAGATTGTTAGGACCATAAATGTCCTACATATTAGAAAGATATATAAATAATTATATAAAGCGTAATTAGTTTAATTATAGTGGTTTATTATTGTAAAAGCCTTAATTATTATTAATTGGGCTTAGATTAGATTGGTGGGCCATGGGCTATTGTGTTTAAGGCCTAGGTATTTAAGATTATGTTAACCTTAGAATTAGGTAAGCAATTGATTAGCCATCCAAGAGATTCATTAGAGAGAGAGAGAGATAGTTGTGTTCTTTATTCTAACCTTTGTAACTATCTTGATTTATGAATACGAGAGGGATGACAGATTGAAATAATCAATTGTTCGTGTTATTTTCTTATTGATATATTGTTACCTGTCAAACTGGGATCTCTCATATGGGCATTATGAATTCCTTGTGATGCTTTTTGGATTGACAAATGCTCCAGCTGTGTTCATGGATTTAATGAACAAGGTGTGTCGACCTTTCTTAGACAAGTCAGTCATTGTATTCATTGATGATATACTTGTTTATTCAAAAAATGAAGCCGATCACGAATCCCACCTTCGTGAAGTTTTAGATATTCTGAGAAAAGAGAAATTGTACGCCAAATTTTCAAAGTGTGAATTTTAGTTAAAGGAGGTACAATTTATCGATCATGTAATCACTTCTGAAGAAGTCAAAGTGGATCCGGCAAAGATAGAAACAACGATGAATTGGGAAACACCGAAGAACTCATCGGAGATACAGAGTTTCGTGGGTTTGGCAGGCTATTATCGAAGATTCATAACGGATTTTTCTAAGATTGCCTCTTCCCTGACAGTTCTAACAAGGAAGAATGTAAAGTTCGCATGGATTGAGAAACAAGAGTCATCTTTTAGAACTTTACAAAATAAGTTATGTGAAGCTCCTGTTCTTGCATTACCGGAAGGAACAAAATATTTAGTCGTATATAGTGAGGCATCAAAGATGGGTTTAGGGTGTGTGTTGATGCAACGCGGCAAAGTGATTGCTTATGCATCAAGACAACTCAAGGAGCATGAAAAGAATTATCCTACTCATGACTTAGAACTGGCAGCAATAGTGTTTGCTTTGAAGTTATGGCGGCATTACTTGTATGGAACGAAGTGCACTCTTTTCACTGATCATAAAAGTTTGAAACACGTTTTTGATCATAAATAGTTGAATAAGAGGCAACGGCGTTGGTTAGAACTACTTAAGGATTATGATTGTGAATTGCATTACCATCCTGGTAAAACAAATGTAGTAGATGATGCCTTGAGTAGGAAAGAATACAGTGGATGTTTAAAAGAGACCAACACCAGAATTGATGTGATGTCGAGTTTGATTGGCAGGATCAAAGTCGCACAAACGGAAGCTTTGTTAGAAGAAAATCTAAAAGATGAAATAATGGTTAAGCAACATCTTCAACTGAATGAAGATAGTCGCGAAATCAAATTGTTTCAAGGTCGTATCTGGGTGCCAAAGATTGGGGGAAACCAGGAGTTACTTCTTGAAGTCGCCCATAAGTCCAAATATTCTATACATCCTGGGAGTTACTTCTTGAAAGTACACTATTGGTGGCCAGCTATGAAGCTAGATGTGGCACAGTGTGTAGAGAAATGTGTGACGTGTTCGTTGGTGAAGGCCGAACATCAACGACCTTATGGGAGTCTACAATCTCTAGAAATTCCTGAATGGAAGTGGGATAAGATTACTATGGACTTTGTGACTAAGTTACCAAAGACGTTAAAGGGTAACAATACTCTTAGGGTAGTCGTGGATCGATTAACTAAAAGTGATCACTTCTTACCAATGAAAGAACCTTCACCAATAGATAAGCTAGACAAGTTATATATTGCTGAAGTAGTATCAAGACTTGGTATACATGTATCTATTGTTTTTGACCGTGACCGTCGATTTACTTCGAGATTTTGGCAGTCGCTACAAGAAGAATTTGGTACAAGAGTGAATTTGAGCACATCATATCATCCAAAAACGGACGGGCAGAGTGAAAGAACCATTCAGACTCTTGAAGACATGCTAAGATCCCGTGTAACTGATTTTGGAGGTAACTGGGATACACATCTACCTTTAGTGGAGTTTGCGTATAATAATAGTTATCATTCCAGTATCGGGAGGGTACCTTTCGAAGCTTTATATGTAAGGAAATGTAGGACTCCAGTGTGTTGGTTGGAAGCTGGAGAAAAGCAATTTGTTGGTCCCGAAATTGTGCAACAAACGGCTGATAAGGTTAAGGAAATTCGGAAACACATGAAGGCGGCTCAAGATGGACAAAAGAGTTATGCCAATAAGAAAAGAAGACCTAAAGAATTTCAAGTTGGGGAGAGGGTAATGTTAAAGTTATCCCCGTGGAAAGGTATTATAAGATTTGGGAAGCGTGGAAAGTTAAGTCCTCATTTTCTTGGGCCTTTCACTATAACCAAAAGAGTAGGACTTCAAGCATATCAGTTAGACCTTCCACCCGAGTTGGAAGGGATCCATAATACTTTCCATGTGTTTTATCTTCGAAAATGTCTAGCTGAAGAAGAGAACGTTATACCACTTTCTGAAATAAAAGTGGATGAGAAAAGTCGTTGTGTTGAGGAACCAGAAGCGATTTTGGAAAGAATGACTAAGTTAAGACATAAGGAAGTGATCATGGTCAAAGTACAATGGAAACATCATAGAGGTGCTAACGTGACGTGGGAAGCATAAGAGGATATGAAGAATAGATATCTTCATTTATTTACCTAACTTTGATTTCGGGGACGAAATCATTTTCAAGTTGGGGAGATTTGTAACACCTCGAATTTCCATGATCAGAGTATGTATTATGAAGAATGTTAATTTCACGTAAGTCGTGTTAATTTTGAAAGTTATGTTATATTTTGTTGTTGAAGGGTCAAAATTGTAATTGGCCATTAAGTTAATTGTGAAATTGTGGAAACTCCGTCGTTAGTTGTGTCAATGGGTGATAGTTTGATGTATATAATTGAGAGTCGGATGAAAATTTGAGATTATCCCAATTTTCATTTCGTGAAGTCGGTTTCGGAAAGAGAGAAAGGGAGCAGTCGATATTTGAGGTAATTTGATAAGAAATTGATCGATTCCTGTTATGACTAATCTTCCAAATTCATTCCTCTTCTCGATTTTGATTCTGGAAATCATTTAGGTGCAGAGAATTTGAGAACCGGTTAAGTTTGGGATACCGTTCTGTAAATTCAATCCAGGTGAGTTCATCTACTCTGTGTATATTTCATTAAAATTGATAAGTTGAATTGAAATAGCCTTATAAACTCATTGATATCTCTATGAAATGATCACTATAGAGTTATTGGAAATTTTGGGATAAAAATCGTATGAATCAGACTGGGTATCATCAAATCCGGAAAATGAATTTTTCGGATAAGTCCCGAAATTAAGTTCCGGATTGTTTTCTGGATTGCTTTCCCGGATCGATTTCCGGATTGAGTTTACCGGATACAATCGCCGGATTGTTTCCGAATTCCGGTAGTTTCTGGATTGAGTCCGGATTGGGAACCCCCGGATCGAGTTTCCGGATCGAGTTTCCCGGATTGTGTTTCTCGGAACACTTAGTCCGGATAGTTTTTCAGAAGTGTCCGATAATTATTGATTTTACAGTAACTTTTGATAAAGTACATTCTTGATCAATTGGATTGCAACTTTAATAGTACGAACATACTTATAAACCGACTTTAAGTATGATATGATTTGATGTATGGTTTGGTTTTGATACGCACGTATGCTAGTAAGTGTAATGGATCCATATGCACTATCATTAATTGATAAACGTGGAGTAGGCAAGGTGTAAGTGTTATTTCCGTTTATATTTGGAAATGTGGAATAGACAAGGTATAATTGTTATTACCTTTTTGTATTGTGACGTGAAAGTGTGAAATAGGCAAGATATAGTTGCTATTTCCACTTTCTATTGAAGAGGGGTACAAAATTATGCTTTTGGAAATGGAATGGAGAAGTTAGTGCATTCGGAGATATTCTGGAGATATTATAGACAACCCTTATAATCTGATTTTTGTTAGTTATGAATTAGATTAGTTGGTTGTCTATGATAGACCACTTGTAATTATAAACCTTCTTACTAATTCTCCAGTTGTGAACGAAAGTGTGGAAGATGTTGTAATAAAGTTTGATAAATTTTAAGGTTCAAAATTATTATGATATTTGGGTGTTTCAATAAGGTTGGTTTGGTTCTTGTTGAAAGGAACTTAAAAAGTTAATCTGTTATTATCTTCTTTGGAATGCCCAATGCCTTCTGAAACTGTTTCATTTTCACAAATTGCAACAGGTTTTCAAATATGGTTTCATAATCTGTTATAATCATATGTGATAAAAGGGCATGTCTTTAAAGCAGAATGTTGTACATCAAAGGTAAGGAAGAATCATATGTGATGGAGGTTTATGTTTGTTCATAGACATTCTGTGAACAATATGGACTACAAAATCATATGTGATTAAGGCTCATGAATTAAAATAAACACTAGGTATTATACTCTAATGAATATTAAAAGCATCTTATATTGGAAAAGTATTGGTGATAACATAATACCTAAAGTCAATGATTATTGAAATTAAACCATAACCAATGAGTACAAATACTATGCAAACCATCGAAACAACTAATGAAAACAATTATGTGCAATCAACTTAATCAGTAATTCCTTTTTTCACTGGACAGTTGCGGGAATCATGGTTTGTAAGTTCACCACACTCTCTACACTTTCTCTTGTTTCGAGCATTCTTTATAGCTTTCTCGCCACCACCAATCAACCGCTTGTCGGTTCCACATCCTTTGTTTCTACTACCTTCCGGAGCACGTACTCCGATGGTTTTTGTCATTGAGACACCCAACTACTTCTCAAATTCAGCATCCTTAATAGCGACACCAATATGAGAAAATGTTTCAGGGGCAACTTCATCCTTTATGGACCGCATCCTTTCAGGAGCATTTGATCAAATTCATACCAGATATCATTAGTAAATTTGTCAGAATGTTGGTTGCTTCAAGAATTCATACGTCGAGTACGAAGAACGTCTATAGGAATAATACCTCTCATCCATCTTCTATAAATGTACCGGCTAGGAATCTCATCCGCATCAATATTGAATAAGACATTGAATATATTGAATGCCAAAATACTCGAAATGTTGACAAGAACTTGACAGTGATCCATCGTCTAGCAATTGGACAACCTTAAAGACAAATATCAACCATGATTATGTAAGCAGCAGGAATGTTAAAATAAGTGAGAAGTCAAGTAAAAATAAGAATATATTTATCCTTCATCGACAAATCTGATGTTCCAATTTTGTGCATCTTCTCAAAAGGGACTGATAGTTGAGATGGACAATGACATTAAAAAACAATATAGGATATTGATAGGGTTATTTTCATAACCCTATTTATAGCCTTTTATTATAATTTTGAGCTCGTTTTCATTCCCCATTGAGTCTTTTTAGTTAAGTTTAGTGTCTAATTTAGCGAATAAACACTATGTACCTTAAAACGTCAAAGTAGCATGTTTTTATATAAATATAGCAATTTTCTTATTTAAAGTTGTCTAAATGTAGGGATGAGGAAAAATGCCGTTTTGAAGTCTACATAGCTATGGAAATACGTACGGATTGCACGTATTGGGACGGAAACGGAAGACTTCATATTTTGGACACGACGACATTTTTGTATGCATGGGCCGATAACACAAGACTTGCTTTCACTACTTGGGCCGATTTGTGAACTTGTATTTTTGGGCTTATGGCTAAGACAATTGTGGACTCATATTACTTTGTTTGTGGGCTGATCTCGTTTTACAGCTTGGGCCCCCAAGAGCCATTCTTGGGCCCCAAGACAATTAGTGGCTATATATATGTATGTGTAGTGCTGTAGTTTGGCATCCATCAGCTTCCACTTTCACATTAGATATTATTTTGTAGTAGTTGGAATGCATTATTGGTAGTTAGAGAGAGAGAGAGAGCCGAAAGCCCCTTCTCTTTGTTTTCATTTTGTAAGCTGCGATCAAGTGTAGTAGGTGAACCAAATCCATATTCCAATTGGGTTGGTTCACATTTCACACCCCGGTGATTTCGTTTAACACTTGGTTTTGATTTCGCGTATAATATAAGTGTGTTTCTACTAATCTCGTGTTTTCATTAATTGCAAAGTTTTCGCTAAAGTTCCATCGTTTTTCATCTTCTTACGGTTCTACATCAAGCTTCTCGTTCTCACGATTTTAGAATTACTTTCACTATAATTGGGTTAGTTAATGATTTTCGCAATTCCGTTTTCTAAATCTCGATAGTTCAACCTACGGTTTTATTCATTTCGAACACCAACTCTTGACCCACTTCTGTATTCTAATTTGCTTGGTTCACGATTTGTAGTAATGAAGGAATTATAGATGTTGCAAGTATTAACGTGTTTTTATCGTTAAAAACCTTTTCAACATCTCGTTAGTTTAATTTTAGATCTTTAATCGACGTTAGAATTCCAAGGTTAGTTTTGTGTTTCGTCACATTTAAAGCAAGATTTTCCATCTCCTTAGTTTATAATTAATTTTCTTAAAAACGTAATTTCCAATTTTCAAGTTTTGTGTAATGGGTTGTCCATCTCCGTTATTTGTTTTCTCAACCGTCGTTGTAGTTTTTAGTGCACGTAAAGCGATGATGGGCTAATTGCCTTATCTTGGGGTATAAAGTGAAGTTGGAACGGGCCCGATAAAAAGACGAAAATGTGTATCGTACGGTATAATTGTCCGAATTATCTAAATCAAAGTTATATTTTTAGGATGATTATAATTAGTCAATTGACAACTGGTTAATTATATGAAGGACTGCTAAGTCACATAAAATATCGACTCTGAGATAATAAGGAATACTGTCTCATCTCTAATCTGATTATCTGACTAAAAGTAACGAATCTTTATACCCTGTGCTTCCTTAGAATTAAATTCTCATTAGTTGATAACCAAACTCCCAACAAAAAGATTACCTTCGCATTCGCCATCTGAGACATGTTTTTATTTATTGGACTTTTAAAAGAAGAACTTTTCCACGCTTCCCTGTGGGATCGATACTCGGTACTTTGTACCATTATTACTTGTTAAAGGAGATAATAGACTAAGATGTATACTTGCGTCATGGTTTATTTGTGATATTTTCAGGTTCACACCTAGAATTCAACAAGTTTTTGGCGCTGTTGCCGGGGAAGCAAGCCAGAAGTTTCTCTTTTAGTAAAATTTGTAAAAACAAGTTTTTCTACCACCTTTTTAGAAAAGAAAAAAAAATTTGTAAAATTTGTAAAAACAGTTTTTCCTTATTGTCTGAAATCGTACAACCACTCTGATACTACACTGTTCAAACATGGGGCTACTAAGGTTGTCAACAAAGGTCAATGACATGCAACCAATCAGTTGCTGCCACGTGTAAAGTATAAACTGCAATGCATTAAATGCATGCAGTATATAAGAAGAAGAACTCACTTCATTTTGAAGTAACTTGCTAACTCTGGACAAGTTCATCCTTCTTATCTTGAGATAGGTTATTATTAGTAATTTCCTTCTCCTTCTTAGTGCAAGAAACTTAGTGTTCCAACTTGTTTAGATTTAGGATTTATCCTTAATCTTGTTTCCACAACAAGCTGTAAATTGTTAATGATTTATCAATAAACAATTTAGAAAAGTAAAATCTGTGTGTTTGTATTCAACCCCCCCCCCCCCCCCCTTCTACAAACTTGTATAACCCTTCGGGACCAACAAGTGGTATCAGAGCGGATTTGTTTAATCTCATAAACAAGATCTAATCTATACTAAGATTTTTCTTCCTTGCTATTTCTGAAAATGGCCACCAACACAAACACAAACTATATAGACAATGGTTCTCTTGCAAAACCCCCTGGATTCTCCAGAGATAATTTTAATCTATGGAAAAATAGGATGACTCTCTTCCTAGATGTTCATACGTGGACTAACGGAGATAAGAAGAAAGTGGCTATCGACACAAAAGCCAGATCCATACTATCCATAGCTCTTCCTGACGAAGTTTACCATTCTGTCATGAACCTGAAATCCTCAAAAGCCATGTGGGACACAATATGTGTTCAGTATGAAGGAACGTCTGAAGTCCAGGACTCAAGAAAGATCAACTTGGTAAGACAGTATGAAAGTTTCATTTGTGGTAAGAATGAGACTCTCTCTGAAGTTCACCAACGTTTTAATTGCTTAATAATAGATCTGAAAACTGTTGGTAAGGAATATTCTAACTTTGAAGTGCTGACAAAGTTTCTAGAATGTTTACCTGAAAGCTGGGACAGTTATTCTATGTGTCTCAAGCTGTCAAAAGATCTAAGATCAATGACTCTTGCTACCTTATATGGCACAATGCTGAATCATGAGCAATCAAGCCATCTTAAGAAGAATCTTGTAAAAGATTCCAAAAGCACCCCTGTTGCTTTAATCTTAGAGGAACCTTCTACTCAGCAACCCTCGGTCACCATCACTGAGTTAGAGAGTAACTCTGAAAGGTCATCAGATTCTAACTCTTCAGATGATGATGAATCTTTGGCTCTCCTAACTAAAAAGTTCAGGAGATTCGCCAAAAACAAAATGTTCAGAAAGAACAAACCTCTTTCTATAACTGATAAGCCAAGATCATCAGCTACTGTTGATAAGGCTACTGCTACTTGTTTTAATTGCGAAAAGATTGGACATTTCGCTAACGATTGCAGGTCTAAGAAAGTATCGAGAAACTCAGCGTTTCCCAAGAAATCTTTTATTCCCATGAATAAAGATGACAAATATTCTAAGCTGAAAGAAAAATATGCAAAGCTGAAAAGCTTCAAGAAGAAAGGCAAAGGCCTGATGGTTTATGATTGGGCTGCTTCAGAAGAAGAAGAATCATCATCTGACTCTGAAGATGATGAAGCCAATCTTTGTCTTATCGCAAAGATTGAGGATGAGGAAGAAAGTTCAGACATTCCCTCTACTTCAGCCTCTGCTGTTCAGGTATCACCTTCCTTCTTTACAAATATTGCAAATATTGATGAAGCTGATAGTCTCCGCAAAATCGATCTCTTAACTAGAAGCTTATATGAAGCCATGAATGGCAAAACTATAGTTGAAAACCAAAACCTTGATCTCGCTGAACAACTTAAAAACTGTCACCTTCAAATAGAAAAGCTTTCTAAAATTGAAGATGTTTTTAAAGATCAAGTGCATTTAAATCAGCTAGTCAAAATCGAACGAGCAGAAGCTATCGCTGCTTTGAAAGCTGAAAAGGCTACTGTTGAAGGATGGTGTAACTCTTCAACAAAGATCACTGAGATGATTAAGTCTCAGATACCCCTGAGTGATAAACGTGGTATTGGTTACAAATATGAAACTCAAGAACCAACCACTGATCGTTCCATGCTCTTATTTGGAACTTTCGTATCCTCAGTCGCTGACACTTCATCCTCTCAGTGTTCGTCCTCCAGACCCCCTATTCCTGAGGAAATCTCTGCCTCTTCAAAAGGTAAAGAGAAAATGGTTTATCCAAAACCTACCTCTGTCTTTAAAGATAAAGGTAAAGGAATTGCGTTGAACCAAAATCCTCAGAAGGGTACTTTAGCACCAAAGCTGAATGCTTCTAAAGCTTTAGTGATTTATTCCTCTGGATCAAGAAATCAGATCTCTGGATCTACTCAGCGTGGGTCTATTCAGCGATCTACTCCTAGACTCAGAGTGGATATCCTTGGTAAGAAATCTGAAGAACCAAGAGTTCCTCCCATTTCTAAAGCCAAAATATTATTTGGTGCTGGTCCTTCTAATTCAAAATCTAAAACTCAGCATTCAAATAGTCCTAGAACTATTTTTAGTTATAGGAAATGTTATCACTGTGGACTCACTGATCATATTGCTAGTAAGTGCCCCACATCCACCAAAGCTGATAAGATAGCTAAGGTGAAGATTTCCCCCAAGGCAAATAAGACCACTGAGGTTAAGAAATTAACCAAAGTGAAGACTGACAAAGCTGAATCTTCAAATGCTGCGAAGATTGCTGAACCTTCCATTCCAACTGCTTCCACTGACAAACGTGTACACATGGTTAAGTGGGTACCCAAGAAAAACTAATCTTCCTTTGTGATGCAGGTTCAGAAGGGTATCTGGTATCTCGATAGCGGATGCTCTAGACACATGACTGGAAAGAAAAGCTTGCTCGCTGAATACAAGGAAGAGAAGGGTCCTTCTGTGACTTTCGGTGGAAATGGAAAAGGACATACCCGAGGGTTTGGTGTACTCTCTAATGGTACAACCACCTTCAGAAGAGTCGCATATGTTGAAGGGCTGAAGCATAATCTGTTAAGCATCAGTCAGCTTTACGACAAGGATAACAAGGTAATCTTTACCAAAGAATCCTGCTTTGTCACTGACAAAAAGGTAAAGATAGCTCTCAGCGGTTATCGTTTGGAAAATGTTTAGGTAATAAACATGGACTCAACAACCACTGAGAACTCCTGTTTCTTCTCAAAAGCCTCATCTGATGTCAACTGGCTATGGCATAAGAGGCTCTCTCATCTGAATTTCAAGACACTGAACTCTCTTTCTTCAAAAGAGTTAGTTACTGGTCTACCTCAACACTCATATGCCAAAGAGTCTTTATGTTCAGCATGTGAGAAAGGGAAGCAGACCAAAGCAAGCTTTAAATCAAAGCAAGTCTCCTCAGTGTCATCTCCTCTACAACTACTCCATATGGATTTGTTTGGCCCTGTTAACTAACAATCCATCGCTGGAAAGAAATATACACTGGTCATAGTTGATGAATTCTCTCGTTATACATGGGTTATGTTTCTCCATTCCAAGAGTGACACCCCTGAAGAACTCATCACATTTGTTCAAAAGATGGAAACCCTGAACAATTTGACCGTTCGCTCAATAAGGAGTGATCATGGGACTGAATTCAAAAACAGTTCTCTTGATTCCTTCTTTGAGAGCAAGGGTATTTCTCACAACTTTTCTTCAGTGAGAACACCACAACAAAATGGAGTCGCTGAAAGAAGAAATAGAACAATTATTGAAGCTGCATGTTCAATGCTCATCGATTCTCACTTGCCTACTCAGTTTTGGGCAGAAGCTGTCAACACTGCTTGTTTTACGCAAAACAGGTCGCTGATAGTCAAAAGATTTAATAAAACAGCCTATGAACTATTTCATGGGAGAAAGCCTTCAATCAGCTTTCTTCACATCTTTGGATGTCAGTGTTTTATACTGAACAACAGAGATGCCCTTGGAAAGTTTGATCCTAAGGCTAATGATGGGATCTTTCTTGGATACTCCTCAGTTTCCAAAGCCTTCAGAGTCTTTAATCGAAGAAGACACACTGTTGAAGAAACAATTCACGTCCCGTTTGACGAGTCCCGTTCAACGAACTCTAAACCGTCCGCTGATACTGAAGAACTGAATCAATGGATGTTTTCTCATCTTGGTGATTCAGAAGAAATTCCCACTCCTCGTGCTCACACAGTTGAAGATGATGGTCCAACTATCATTCCAAATATGCAGAATAGTGAAGCTGAAACATCATGGGTCTCAGCTGTTCCTATAAACACTATACCTGCTTCTGAAACCAATATCTCAGATATTCCATCCACTTCTCAGCAATCAGTGAATATAATGACAACTGCATCCATTCCTCTCTTGGCTGATACTCCAGACGTCGCTGAAGCTTCATCTTCAGCTCCTCCAGTTCAGGTTGAGTCAGCGTCTCACCCTTCAGCTCAGTGATGGACTATAAATCACCCAATTGATCAAATTCTTGGTGATCCAAACGCTGGTATTCAGACTCGACGAAGTGCATGTAATATTTGTTTATTTGTAAATTTTATTTCACTAACTGAACCAAAGAAAGTAGATGATGCCCTCAAAGATCCAAACTGGGTCAGCGCCATGCAAGAAGAGCTGACAGAATTCGAAAGAAACAAAGTTTGGAAACTTGTTCGAAGACCAACTGACAAAACAGTGATAGGCACTAAATGGGTCTATCGAAACAAGTTGGACGAACATGGTACTGTAACTCGCAACAAAGCTCGTCTTGTTGCTCAGGGATACAGACAAGAGGAAGGCATAGATTATGACTAAACATTTGCTCCAGTAGCAAGATTAGAATCTATTCGTCTATTCTTAGCATACGCTGTACACAAAGACTTCAAAGTATATCAGATGGATGTTAAGTCAGCGTTTCTAAATGGAAAGCTGAATGAAGAAGTCTATGTGGAACAACCTCCAGGATTCTCAGATCCCAAGCATCCAGGTTATGTCTATAAACTGGATAAGGCACTTTATGGCTTAAAGCAAGCTCCACGTGCATGGTATGACACTCTTTCTACTTATCTCCATATTGAAAAATTTGAGCGAGGCAAAATAGACAAAACTCTATTTTTCAGGAAAGTAAAAGGTCATATAATTATTGTTCAAATATATGTTGATGATATTAAATTTGGCTCGACTAACCCCGATCTCTGTACTCGTTTCGCTGATAGAATGAAAGAAGAGTATAAAATGAGCATGATGGGTGAACTAACATATTTCCTTAGTCTACAGATAAAACAAAATGAAAAAGGAACTTTCATTAATCAAGGAAAGCATGTTAATGATATGCTGAAAAAATTCGACTTAACTGAAAGTTCAGCTATGAAAACCCCTATGGCACCACCGCTGACACTTGATAAGGACACTAAGGGTGTTCCTGTAAATGTCACGCTGTACCGTGGGATGATCGGCTCACTATTGTATCTTACAGCTAGCCGACCCGATATTATGTTTGCAACATGCTTATGTGCACGATATCAAGCTGAACCTAAGATATCTCATATGAAAGCTGTAAAACGTATTTTTCGATATCTTAAGGGTACAACGAATCTAGGTCTTTGGTATCCCAAAGACTCAGGATTCGATTTAATCGCCTATTCAGATAGTGATTTTGCAGGTTGCAGAATGGATAGGAAAAGTACCACATGAGGATGTCAGCTCCTGGGTGGAAAGCTGGTAAGTTGGACAAGTAAAAAGCAAAACTCAGTGTCCACTTCCACAGCTGAAGCTGAGTATGTAGCCGCTGGAAGCTGTTGTTCTCAGGTCTTGTGGATGAGAAATCAACTACTGGACTATGACCTTCAACTCTCAAATATTCCAATCTATTGCGACAGCACAAGTGCCATCGCTATAGCTAATAATCCAGTGCTACACTCAAAGACAAAACACATCGAAATCAGGTATCACTTTATCAGAGATCATGTGATGAATGGTGATATAGAACTTCACTTTATCCCAACTGACTATCAGTTAGCTGATCTGTTCACCAAACCTCTTGATGAGACAAGATTCAACTTTCTCATCAGCGAGCTTGGAATGCTGAACTTTGAAGGATAAAATCTTCAGCAGTTCACATTTGATCAGCGATAGGATAAAATCAACTTGTATAACCCATTCTATCCTTCTCTCTATCCTGATTCGCTGATATCAAGGTATGTTTTTCTCTCTGACAAATCGCATGTAAATGCAAGAGTTCAAAACAAATCTCATCGCTGAATATCTTTTCCTTATCAGCGATACTTTGAAATTTCTTAAAACCAACTAATTTCTATTCAGTGCTTCATGTTTTCAAAAGTGTCCCTGAGTTTTTTAAAAAAAAAAACCTCAGAGACAACCAAGGATATGAAAGGACAATTGTGACGTCATTACAACGGATAAACCCAGGCACGTTCTTCTTTATGACACACGTTTGCACGTTTCGTTTTCTTGCCAATCAAATGCAAACACGTGTCCGTGTCATGATGAAAATCTTTTCCCGCTCAAGATTTTCTCTTTCTAAAATCTCTCTATATAAACAAATTCTTCGATTATATTTTTCTCTTACGCGAACTTCTCCTCCAAGCAAAGAAAAAATTCACTGTTGCATTTGGCTCTCGATTTCTCAAGAACAACTGTTCATCTTCTTCAAACATCAAAGGTTAATATGTTCTTATTATTTACCAAATGCAAATAACTTGTTTCTGATCTTCTCTTTGTTTTAACAAGATCAAACAAAAGAACTTCTTAAAAATAAAATCATTTTCTTCCATGATTTTATGAACACAACCATTTCATGGTTGTTCTTCAAGTTTAAATGCAAAAATCTTAAACTTGTTCTTCACACATTCGTTTTTCCAGAATCCCTATCTTCAAAGGAAACTGGAAAACAAGATTTTTATTTGGGTTTGAAATTTCGTTCTTTTAAAAAAAAAACCTTAATCTTCATTAAGACATTTTGTCTGAATGAAATGGACAAAATTCGAACCATCTTATTGGAAAATTTCTTTCCACATTAAGATTATTCTTATTTGTTAATCCTTTGGTTGAACTGATAATACATAGAATTGCATCTTCTGACATTCCCAAGAACACCAACGCTGAAAACACTTCTGCTGATGACACTGCTGAGGAAATGGACATCTTCAAGGCTCGTCAAGTCAAATTTGCCCTTGACAAACTGGATTGGACTAAGGTGAACAACCTCTATGCGCTTCTCGAGTTTCCTCCTCGAAAGCAAGTCACACATCTAGCTGATGCTGTGAACTTCCTAAAGAATTGCTGCATCTCCACAGCCCTGACCATAACACCTCCTGCACATCAGCTTTTGCTCTCACAATTCTGGTACTCAGCCAGACACTCTCAGCTACCCTCAGCCAAAGACCCCTCCAAAACAATCGATTGCATCCTCTGCGATATCGAATATGGCACCATGAAGATTACCCCTGCCATAATTCGCAAAGCTCTCAGCCTTCCCATCGCCACCAAGGAAAAACCCTTTGTTCCCCTCCCTGACCCCAAGAAAAACTCAGACAGGGAAGCCATCATTGCATTTTTCGACGCAATGGGCTATGTATGGGAAATCGGCAGAGACATGAAGCCCGAGAAGAAGCTGACGATTATCAAGAAATCGAAAATACCCAGCGAGATGAATTTCATCTTCGCCCATTTGATCAGCTGCATGACTGCAAAGAGCGGCTCCTCTGACCAAGCCGCTAAGCCTCAGCAAGCAATGGGATATGCTTTGCTGAAAGGTCTCAACATAGACTGGGCATCGATTATCTATGATGACCTGGTTCTCAGAGTGGACACCGTCGCTGACAGACCTCCATGGGTTCCATATCCTCGGTTCATCAGCGCTATTTTCCAAAAAGGCCTGAAAGACAGCTACCCATAAGAGGCTGACCTAAAACTCTCTCAGGTCGGCCCTAAAATACTCGACTTCAAACCAGTGGCGAATGAGGTACGTATTTCTGCACTCTTGACTCTTCTTAACCCTACTACTTCTTCTACTTCTGCAGCTCCTTCAGCGGACAAACCCACCGCTGATACCCCAGCTGCTACCTCCATTCCTCTTAAAAGGAAACATTCTGAAACCCACCTTAGTTCCAAAAGAACTAAGAAGACCAAGGAGCAACCCAAGCAATCTCCTGCTAAAAACTCCTCAGCTCCTCCTGTTGAGCTGAAGGAAAGTTCAGTGGTACGCTCTGCCACACCTGAACAAGCCATCCCTTTAATCCCGACCTCAGCATCTCCAAACGTTGAGGTTACAAACTTGGAAACTACCCAACCTACCTCAGTCTCTCAAAAGACTGATGAAGTGATTCTCAGCGATTCCAACGCTGAACTCGGTAACCAACCTCCTTTCTTACCCTTCGCTTCTCCCTCCACTCATTTGGACCCCACTCCAGTTATCACAGCTGCACCTGTCATTCCTCCAGGAACAAAAGGAACGACGGAAGTAGGACCTGCAGAGCTGTCCATACGTCCACATACTCTCGCTGACGATATGGAACTTTACTCAGGAACCCGTGATTTTGATGAATTCACCAATCCTCCTGCAGGTACTCACCAATCCCTATACACTGTAACTAAACCCCAAACTTCTGAGCTTTCCTCTGTTCACAAGTTTTTATATGTTACATGTCCTAATTTGAGAGACATCAACACGTCTTTAAAGACAGTAGAGACAACGCTGACTGGTCTCACATCTACTCTTTCCGGCAACTCTTCAGCTGTAACAACCGCTGGAGAGAATCTCTTAAAACTTACAACCGAAGTCGGAAAGAATGCCTCCAAAGCTGACATAGAGAAGGTTGATCAATCTCTGAGCAACTTTGCCAAAGTTCTCGCTGACATCTACACAGACTACCTCGACATCAAGAAATCTGTAGATACCATGTCCAGCGAAGTCACAACGCTGAAGACATCGGTTGGCACACTCGAAGGTGATATGTCTGCTGTAAAGACTGATGTCAGTTCAGTAAAAACTGATATGAGTTCTGTGAAGACTGATGTCAACACGATGAAGATTGACATCTCTTCAATTCAGAACTTGTTGAAGCAGATTCTGACCAACACGACCGCCCCTGCACCTCCATCTTTTACTACGGCGGATCGTGCTGAAATCATGAAGATCAATCCTGGTATTTCTGACATGGAAAACAGATTATCAGCGATTGAAATGTATATAGGGATCCCTGGCCAAGAAGACAGGGAAACCACATGAGCTGCTGAATCTTCTCATTCCTCCCCCAGCCATCATGATAAAGAGGGGGAGAAGAGCGCTGAAGACCTCTCCAAGAGCGCTGAAGACCTTTCCCATGATGAATCTATCCGGGGAGAGACGACTGAAGACCTCACCTTCACTAAAGAGGGTGAGAAGATAATTGAAGCTGAAGCACCCGCTGGACCTCAGGGAGATGAAAACCCTGAGGGAACCGAGAAGCTCGCCTCTGTATTTGAGGGGGAGCAACTCGAAGAAGAAGCTGAAGAAACTGAGTCTGAAGCTGAAGATGAAGAAGCCATCGATTTGTCTGATGCTGAACCATCCTCTTCTCCAAAGAATGATGATGACGAAGATGACGATGATGATGATTCTTTTATCGTCAAGCCTGCTCAGAGAACTAAAGCTCTTAAAGGGATTCCGATAAATGAACCTTCAGGGGAGCGGACAAAGACAAAGCCATCAGCATCCGAAGCTGACAAAGGCAAAGGAAAAGGTGTCGCTGAAGATGAAAATCTGATGATCTTGCTTAACAAGCCGGTTTGTCAGGTACATTAATCCTACACAACATCCCTCCTCTATACACTTTATCAGTTCTCTACCTCCGCAAACCTCTATACACAATCCCATTCTTTCCATCTCTGTTCTTAATTGTAAGATCGTTGCGTTTCAGCTAGTCCTCTCCCCTGTTTGAGGATATCGCTGAAGTTCCTACAGCTGCGACTTCAACAACAATCCCGTCTCTCAACGGTGAAGAAATAATCCCAGTCTTGGACTTGATCTCTGAGACTGATGAACCTGAAGAACAGACTCTCTCTCACAAAAACAGACCTTCCTTGGCTCCTCAAAGGCTAAGTGAAGAGGATCAAGAAAAGAGAGATGCAATGATCAAGAGACTCGATGATCAGCGAATCATTATGAAGCGTGATCAACTTCCTTCCGTTCCTCCAAAGTTCAGAGTTTCCCAAAAGGAATACAAGGAACACCTCAGAGCTGAACGCTTAATCGCTGAAAGAAAGGAAGCTGAAGAAAAAGATAGAGAATACGCCATCAAGCTTACTCAACGATCAATAAAAGACCCCAAGCTGAAAAGAGTTCCCATTGATGTTCAACGTCAGCTATGGGATGATGCTCAAAAGATCGTTAGAGAAAAGACTAAGGTCTCTGACACGACCTTGGAATGGGCTAAACAAATGCTGACCTATCGATCTAGACCATCCAAAATCCTCAAAGCAAACATCAGAGGAAAACTGTACGCCGACGTTCCTGTTGTTGAAATGGATATGTACAGAGATGATAAAACCAAGCAAACTTTCTATGCTGCTACCTTAGAAAAGTTTGGTCTCTCTGAATGGTTAGAAACAAAATTAGCCATTCAGGGATCGCGCTCAAAGTTCAAAAGCCATGTCGAGAAAATCTTAAACAAACAGATCGACCTGCTTTCTTCTGCTGTGGATATTCCTCCTACTCTTCCTCAACAAAGAAAAGTCTCTGCTAAGAAAAAGAAAGTCTCTGATTCAGGTCCTCTTATACGGAATGAAACAGGTATTGGTTTCTCTCGTGCGGAAGTTCTTGGCCCTGATGCTGATCTCTCAGCGCTTGACACCTCCCTACCACCTGGAGAAACTTTCATTCCTGGCACAGTTGTAAGTGATCCATATGGTATATTCTTTCTAGACTACGATGGAAACCATCACTTTCAACGTATCTCTGAGCTCCACCTCGCTCCCATCGAACAACTCAGAGATCTCTTATACTGGTGTGAAGTCAGACGCGACATCAAAGCTAGACACCTGAAGCCCTTGATTTTTGAAGAAGCTCTGAAGAAAAAGAATCAAGGAGTAGATGTCCCTGATTGGATGATTGCCACATCAATGACCCTTGATGAACAACTCATTAAGGAATAACCTTTTGATGGATAGGATCGCCTTGAAATTATTTCTATCCTTATCTATCTACATCTTTTGTACTTGTAATTTTATTCGCTGTACTTGTAATTTTTCCACTTCCCTCTGTAATCTTTACAAAGTTTAAAGAAGAATTTCAGCGAACGTACTTTACTCCATCAGTACAGAAAAGATCCCAGAAAACAGTAAAAGGGGCAAATATTTTATGAGTTCTTTTTATCCTTATGTTTTCATTATATAGCAATTTTCTCTGTTGCTATGTCATAATCAAATAGGGGGAGATTGTTGATCCAAACCCTCAGTGATTTGATAATGACCCTCTCTTATATACTTAGTGAAAATTGTAAGTAAACAATATGTATCAGAGTTTCACTATCGCTGATAAGTACTAAGATCTTCCAGTACCGCTGATAGGAACTCTCGCTCTTTAGATTAAACATTCAGCGAAACTGTTCACCATAATACTCTGAGTCTGTTCAGTACTTATGGTGATCGCTGATAAGTTAGTTGTTTACTTATGATCCCTGAAGACAAGTTTCACGTCAACATAGGTTCTACGCTGAAGTCGAAGATCAAGCTCAAGAACCAGCGACAAGTCTCCTAATGAACTGATGCGGATCAGCCAAGACTCAGATTTGTCCACTCAACGTGAAGTATCAAGTACAAGACTTCAGCTATCGCTGAACTCTATCATTCGCTGATAAAGAATGATATATCGCTGAATCATCGAAAAGCTGATCATGAAGTCTTCCGTACAAAGTACTTTTTGTCTCATCCACCCTTGCACGACTCCGTACGATATTGTCTGAAATCGTACAACCACTCTGATACTACACTGTTCAAACATGAGGCTACTAAGGTTGTCAACAAAGGTCAATGACATGCAACCAATCAGCTGCTGCCACGTGTAAAGTATAAACTGCAATGCATTAAATGCATGCAGTATATAAGAAGAAGAACTCACTTCATTTTGAAGTAACTTGCTAACTCTGGACAAGTTCATCCTTCTTATCTTGAGATAGGTTATTATTAATAATTTCCTTCTCCTTCTTAGTGCAAGAAACTTAGTGTTCCAACTTGTTTAGATTTAGGATTTATCCTTAATCTTGTTTCCGCAACAAGCTGTAAATTGTTAATGATTTATCAATAAACAATTTAGAAAAGTAAAATCTGTGTGTTTGTATTCAACCCCCCCCCTTCTATAAACTTGTATAACCCTTCGGGACCAACAGATGATGAGGAGGAACATCGCCAGTTTGGTCCTGATGGGCGTCCTATTAATAATGAGGAAATTCCAATAAACCGGCCAATAAATAATATTGATGATGAGGAACAAACCATTTTCCGGTTAGCAAATTCTAAAGATGGCGGCATTATGTCTTACGCTGTTCCTGTTTTAACTCAGTTACATTCAGGAATTTTGAAACCAACTTTGCAAACCCGCCACTTCGAATTGAAACCGATTATGTTTCATGTGTTACAAACCAACGGCCAGTACGCTGGTTTGGCATCTGAAGATCCTCATTCTCACTTACGGTCTTTCATGGAAATTACAGATTCTTTCAAGCTTCCTGATGTGGAAGACGATGCACTGAAATTAAAACTTTTTCCGTATTCTTTAAGAGACAGTGCAAGGTCATGGTACAACTCAATGAAGCCAGATTCTATAGTTACATGGACCCAGATGGCTGAGAAATGTTTTAATAAATATTTTCCACCCACGAGGAATGCTAAGTCCTGAAATGCAATCTGTACTTTTAAACAAATGGATGACGAAGCAGTTCTTGATGCATGGGATAGGTACAAGGAGCTTTTGTGAAAATTCCCTCACCATGGCATTCCATATTGCATACAGTTAGAGACATTTTACAGTGGTTTAAATATTACTGCAAAACAAATGCTCGACGCTACTACAAACGGAGCTTTCACATCTTGTACCTACAATGAAGTATTTGACATCCTTGAGAGGATTTCTAACAACAATGGTCAGTGGGCTGATCCACGTGCTGTACCACCAAGAAAGACAACAGGAGAACAAGATCCTGATGCTTATGCATTGATATCTACACAGTTGAGTGACATGGCATCTTTAATTAGAAATCTTAATGTTGTGGCAGTCAATCCTGTGGCACCTTCTACTATTGTCCAATCTATACAGTGCACATATTGTGGTGATGGTCTCAACTTTAAACATTGTCCAGGAAATCCAGAACGTATCAACTACGTTGGCCACATCAACAACAACAACAACAACAACAACAACAAAGGAGGACCTTTTTCTCAAACATACAATCCTGAGTGGAGAAATCATCCAAACTTTTCATGGCCCAATGCAGCTTTAAATCCACCACCACCAAAATTTCAAGGTCAAAACCAGCAATTTCATCACAGACCTCAAAACAATCAGCACGCAAATTCTCAGAACAACCAATATGCTTTTCAAAAGTCCAACCATCATGCCGAGTCATCTACTTCTTTGGAAGCAATGATGAAGGGATTTATGTCCCAAACTCAGGCATCCATTAAGAATCTGGAGACCCAGATGGGTCAAATGGCTTTAGAAATGAGGAAACGCCCTCCCAACTCTTTGCCAAGTGATACAGAAGTACCTCCAAGAGCCGGAAAAGAGCATGTAAAAGCTGTAACTTTGAGGAGTGGCAAAGATTTACTGTAAAACACACCAAAAGATCTTAAAAAACCAGACAAAGCAGAGCCAGAAAAGAAAAATACAGTTTCAAATTCTACTCAGTCTAGTGGAACTATTGCGCCCGAAAACACTGTTAGGCCCAATGACTCCACTATAGTCCCAATGTTCCCACTGTTGATCCCAGACAAACCCAAGAAAGACCAGACAGTCACCGACAAACCTGTTGTGGATATGTCACAAACTGGTG
This sequence comes from Saussurea involucrata, assembly GCA_033807775.1. NCBI lineage: Eukaryota > Viridiplantae > Streptophyta > Magnoliopsida > Asterales > Asteraceae > Saussurea > Saussurea involucrata. The sequence goes on from CM066321.1 coordinate 32,660,559, forward strand.
ACAGTCCCAAAGCTCCTAGTGATAAGAAAACAGACAACACCCCACCAATCTCAGCACCTACTCTTCAAAAGACTACATCTCTTACTAAGGTTCCTCTCTATATTCCTTATCCCCAGAGGATGAGAAATGAGAGAGAAAATCTGCAATTCAAAAAGTTTTTAGATGTTTTTAAACAACTGCATATCAACATACCTTTGGTTGAAGCAATTGAACAGATGCCAAGTTATGCAAAGTTTTTGAAAGACATTTTAAGCAAAAAGAAAAAATTGAATGAGTATGAGACTGTAGCTCTGACTGAAGGGTGTAGTGCCATGTTGTCTAACAAAATTCTTCCAAAGATGAAAGACCCTGGAAGTTTTACAATCCCATGTTCCATAGGAGCAAAAGAGGTAGGACAAGCCCTTTGTGACTTAGGTGCCAGTGTAAACCTTATGCCTTTATCTGTTTTTTAACACTCTAGGCATAGGTGAAGCTAGACCCACAACTGTTTCACTCTTATTAGCAAATAAGTCCATAGCTTTGCCTAAGGGTAAGATTAAAGATGTCCTTGTCCAGGTTGATAAATTTATTTTTCCTGCAGATTTTATCATCTTAGATTTTGAAGCTGACAAGGACATCCCTATCATCTTAGGAAGACCTTTCTTAGCTACAGGAAGAACTCTAATAGATGTCCAAAAAGGTGAACTCACCATGAGAGTTCAAGACTAACATTTAATGTTCTGGACTCTCTGAAATATCCCGAGGAGAAAGAGGAATGTTCTGCCTTAAGTTTGATTGAATCTTGGTGTCAAGACAAAAGTCTTCGGGAAATAATGGGAATTGAAGACTCAGATAGTAATGAAGATATAGCAGAGTTTGAGGGAGTAGAAGATATTCAGGTAACCTCTGTTGTTGAAGTTTTGGAAAATAAGGATAGGAAAACACTTGTCCCTTCCTTAGAATGTGCCCCAGACTTAGAGTTGAAACAACTTCCCTCCCATCTGAAATATGCCTTTTTAGGAGAACCAGGGAAGTTGCCAGTCATCATTTCATCTTCCTTAGAGTCTGAACAAGAGGAAAGGTTGGTTAGCATGTTAAAACAACACACCAAGGCCATAGGATGGACCATTGTTGATCTGAAGGGCATAAGCCCTACCATTTGTCAACATAAAATCATTTTGGAAAATAAAGACTTTTCATCAGTTGAGCCTCAAAGAAGACTCAATTCAATGATGAAAGAAGTTGTTAGAAAGGAAATTCTGAAATGGCTTGATGCTGGCATAATCTATCCTATTGCCAGTAGTACATGTGTTAGCCCTGTGCAATGTGTACCCAAGAAAGGAGGAGTTACTGTGGTAACCAATGAAAAGAATGAGCTTATACCTACCAGAATAGTGTTAGGTTGGAGGATATGTATGGACTATAGGAAGCTTAACCAAGCTACCCAAAAAGACCATTTTCCATTACCCTTTATTGACCAGATGCTACACAGGTTGGCAGGAACAGAGTTTTACTATTTTTTAGATGGTTACTCGGGGTACAATCAAATTGCCATTGCACTAGAAGATCAAGAAAAAACCACTTTCACTTGTCCGTATGGTACTTTTGTTTTTAGAAGAATGCCTTTTGGACTTTGTAATGCACCTGCCACTTTCCAAAGATATATGATGGCCATTTTTTCAGATATGCTTGAACAATCCATGGAAATCTTCATGGATGATTTTTCAGTTTACGGGACATCATACGATCTCTGTTTGCAAAACCTTGAAAAATGTCTTAAAAGATGTGAAGAAACAGATTTGGTTTTGAACTGGGAAAAATGCCACTTTATGGTTAAAGAGGGCATTGTGTTAGGGCATATCATTTCCAACAGAGGTATTGAGGTTGATAAGGCAAAATTGGAAGTAATTGCAAAATTGCCTGAACCAACCACTGTAAAAGGGATCAGAAGTTTTTTAGGACACACAGGTTTTTACCGGAGGTTTATAAAAGATTTTTCCAAAATATCCAAACCTCTTTGTTCACTGTTACAACATGACCATGCTTTCAATTTTGATGAAGATTGTAAAAAGTCTTTTAAAATCCTGAAGGAAGCATTGGTCACTGCACCTGTAATAGTAACACATGATTGGTCCCTACCTTTTGAAATAATGACTGATGCAAGTGACTAGGCCGCAGGAGCTGTTTTAGGGCAGAAAAAGAATAAAGTTTTTCATTCCATTTACTATGCCAGTAAAACTCTCAATGAAGCCCAAATCAATTACACAACCACTGAAAAAGAATTATTAGCTGTGCTGTTTGCTTTTGAAATATTTAGGTCTTACTTGATGGGTGCCAAGGTAATTGTGCATACTGATCATGCTGCCATCAAGTATCTCATTTCTAAAAAAGATGCAAAGTCTAGGCTAATAAGGTGGATATTGTTGTTACAAGAATTTGATCTGGAAATCATTGACAGGAAGGGTATCAATAATCAAGTGGCTGACCACTTGTCAAGATTAGAAAAACAAGAAAATACTGCACACACTGGTGACATCTGTGAAGTTTTCCTAGATGAAAGGATTCTAGCTGTACAACACACTGCAACACCTTGGTTTGCAGATCTGGTGAATTATTTGGCATGTGGTATTATCCCAAAGGAATTGAACAAACACCAAAGAAAGAAACTCATTTTTGATTCCAAGAAATTCTTTTGGGATGATCCTTTTCTATTCAACATTTGTGCAGACCAGGTGATAAGAAGATGCATCCCCAAGGAAGAAGTGGCATATGTGCTATATCATTGCCATACAGGACCTTGTGGAGGGCATTTTGGAGGAAGTAGGACAACTGCAAAAGTACTGCAATCAGGTTTGTATTGGCCTATCTTAAACACTGATGCTCATAATTTTGCAAAACACATGCAATGAGTGCAAAAGAAGTGGAAATATCTCACAAAGGAATGAAATGCCTCTTAATGGAATTTTAGAAGTTGAATTATTTGATGTTTGGGGCATTGACTTTATGGGACCATTCCCACTGTCTTACAACTGTGCTTATATTTTGGTGGTTGTGGACTATGTGTCTAAATGGGTGGAAACGATGGCTTGTCACTCTAATGATGCAAAAACAGTTACCAAATTTCTGCAAAAGCACATCTTCACTAGATTTGGTACACCACGAATTAGTGATGAGGGCACTCATTTCATAAACAACTTATTGGAAGAGGTTTTGGACAAATACAACATTCAGCATCGGATGACCACTGCATGTCACCCGGAAACCAATGGTTTGGCTGAGTTGTCCAATAGGGAGATAAAAGGAATTCTAGCCAAGGTAGTCAAACCACACCGAAAGGATTGGGCATCCAAACTGGATGATGCCTTGTGGGCCTACCGGACTGCTTATAAAACCCCTATTGGTATGTCCCCATATAAGTTGGTTTTTGGCAAAGCATGTCACCTCCCAGCGGACCTAGAACACAAGGCCTATTGGGCCATCAAGGAACTTAACATGAGTCTGGATGAGGCCGAAAAGAAAAGAACTCTACAACTGTGTGAATTGGAAGAACATAGGAATCTGTCCTATGAAAATGCAAAACTTTACAAAGAAAACACAAAAAGATGGCATGATAAAAAGATCCTTCCAAAAGAGTTCTCTGCAGGACAGCAAGTTCTGTTGTTCAATTCTAGACTCAGGTTATTTCCTGGGAAACAAAACTCCAGATGGACAGGACCATTTCAGGTCGCAAAGGTATACCCTTATGGTGTGATTGATTTAATTGACCCCGAAAAAGGAACTACTTTTAAAGTAAACGGTCAAAGGATGAAACCTTTTTCTTGAACCATCTGCAATCACACAACAACCTGTTGAGGTTGTCCATCTGTCAGAAATTGTGCAGTGAAAAACCCTTGGAATTAATTTCCAAGAAAAAGTACATAAGTTTGAAAAAGAAAAGAAAAAAATATATATATATATGTATACATATATATAATTTTAATTTTTACTTAAATAAATTAAAAAAATCAAAAAGAAAGATTACTTAGAGATTTTTAGGAGTTTCCAGTAGCAGTGAGAAGTGTACCTAGCGAAAGAGTCGGGAAATAAAGGAGCAGAGAAAACGTAAAAATTTCTGGCCTCGGGCCAAATTTTTACGACATCAAATACCGGAAATAAACGATAATTGGCCCACTTAAATAATCTCGGATCCATTTAAATTCTCCACGGCCCAAGATGATTGAATTCGGCGCAATGAGTTTTTAGTTGGGTTAGTTACATTGAAATAATATGGTTGGAATCTAAATACACAGGTTGGGTTTGAATTGGACACGTGAGGTTAAAACAACATCAGTATCTTTCTAATTTTTAAATTAGATTTTAAACTGATAAATCTTGTTTTTACACATTGGATATTAAATGCTGCTGCCAATTCAGTACTACAACAGTGTACTTGGTGTTCAGAAAACCTTATTCGATCAAATAAGAGGTATATTTTCTCTCTTCTCCTCTCTCATTCTCTTCTCTATTTCTCTCATACTCCTCTATCTCTCTCAAGATGACAGTCGGCAGCAGTCATCATCACCACCGCCGATTGCCAAGCCACTCCTCACCATCACATCGACACTGCCAGACGACAGTATCCCCTGGTACGTGTGAAATATGTGAATTAATCGCAGTGGGTTGCAAACTGTCCACGGTGGGAAGCGCAAGTGTACACTGTCCACTATGATCGTCACAGCAAGTAATAGTTGGTAAAATACCAGAATCGTATCCACAGAGACTAGGCAATCAAGACAATAAGGTTCTCATGAGCTCCTTTTACAGGTTTCAATTACAGATGAAGCAATCTTTTGGTTTGTTTGGTGAAAAACCTATTTTAACGATTTTACTAAAGATTTAAAAGAAGGAATGTAGGTTAGATTTTCCCTAGATTTTATATTAAATACCTGATCCCAAAGGTGATCGTTGTACTTGAGGTGGACGTTTTCGCTAGAAAAGCCTGGTTACAAAATACTCACACCGTTAAGCAAAAATCCCATACTCTTAGTATTTATTGTTTTATCAATGGTAATCTCAAAATGGACATTTTCAGGCCTCAATGGAATGTGTAGAGACAAATACTCTAAGTGTTTTTAAATACACCAACTAGCTTGCCTACTACTCCAGTGGGTTGAGATTAGCTCACTGTGCCGACCTCACTTTCGTAAGTGTCATAAGAATTCTTTTGAATCCCCTAGCATTATCCAAGCTCATGTCACTGCGTTCTACTCATTTCTGAGTTAAGAACTATACTTTAGATCCTTACAAGTGATCGGCTTGTTTGCATCATTGGGCAATAATCGAGAGTGAATAACCAAAACAACAAATATTCCAAGTATAAAGATTACTCAAGCATTTTCTCTAAAATCTAGGTACTTCTCTTTCCTACATCCCAAAGGATGCTTAGCCCATAATTACTAAAGTAAAGAAAACAAAAGATGAAGATTTGCACATAAGTAAACTGAACGAAAACTCGTCACTGCCACTGGTAACTCGAAACTAACGATTACACTAAGGAATTTAAATGCAATAAATTAAAGAGAACTACTGCAGTAGATGAACTAACAACTAGAACTACACTAGCACTAAATGTGGTAGATGAGATATGCAAGATGTATTAAATGGAACCCAACACCCCTTTATATACTAAGAGGAAAGGTTGGGTTTTACAAAAGATGGGTTTTATCTAGAGAATAAGGACTGAAGTGAGAAAACATAAAATTCAGCTTATTTGTGCAACACTTCAATCCACCAATTTGTAGCTCTTTTACCCATATGACCCTTCACCTTTCCAAAAAGTTAACTTCAAAGTACCATGGGTGTTATTATTTAAATCCTCTTGCCATGCTTTTAGGAACACTTTGTACTTCTCAATCCCATTCCTTCTGCAACTGAACCTTCTATTCTCCAAAACTTTTATTTCCCAACTAAGAGTTGATTTTCTTTTGTCTTCTTCTCTGCTCGATAGTGGGGTCTGGAATGGGATGCGCAAGTCACTGCGAATATTTCGTGAAAAAGCTACAAAACTCCACCAAATAATTTATTAAAAACTATGGTTCACTCTTTTCGCTTATTTTCGTGAATGTTACCAAGAATGGGGATTTTGAGAAGTGAGATGGCTAAAATTTGACAAAATAAAATAAAAATAAAAGGAAATAATAACTCTAAACATAGAGTTATCACAACCTCAAACTTAAACCATCACTTGTCCCCAAGTAATAAAAAGAAAGAAAAACTAAAAAAAATTATATAATTAAAATAATGCACTTGAGTTTTCAGGGACTTACCGACTTCTCACTCTGAATGGGTGTTGATCACTCTTCCACAGATACTTCTTTCGGTTCCAAAATTAAAGCTTCACTTTTGTACTCAACAAAATCTTTCCCTTGGGTTCGAAGGGTTTGTGGCGTTTTATATTTTCCCAAGGGTTTCGGCAAGCAATTCCGAACACGGACCGAAGATATCGCTTTGAGATTTTTATTTCCAGAAGTGAGTGGTTTGTGTTTTGCATGGGTAAGTTTGTACACTTCAGGCTTTTTTTATCCGGGTATGGCTATTTTTTTTAGAGTGGGTATTCTGGTGGTCCAGAATAGGCACACCATCTTTTTCTGGGAGTGAGCACTTTGATGGTCCAGAAAAGGCACACCATCAAAAAAAAAATTAGTGACTCTCCGATTTTCTTCTGTTTTTGTATTCTTTTTTTGGAGGGGGGTATGGCTTACTCACCTCAAACTTATGACGTCACAGTGTCCCCACTGTGGAAAGACTGGAAGTCATACTGGAAGTCCCCACCTCAAACTTAAGATTGCACAGAGTCCTCACTATGACTTGGAATTGGTGCGCAAGAGGTGGTTGGGGGTACAAAAAGGTCATGTTTGGATGCAAAAATGGCCTTATATCATTTCATGGTGACAAGTTGAGATTCGTACTTACAAAAGGGACCTTATAAGTCGGAAGCCGAAAGTTGTACCTTGAAATGGAAACGAGATCAAACAAGCATTCAAACAAGAAGTGCGTTAGTACCCAAAATCACCTGTTGTAGCAGCAGGATTTCATGCATCATTTAACAAAAATAAACAAAGTAGCAATATTGTCATATGCCTAGCCAGCAGAATACGAAACCAAACAGAAAAATAAATTTGTTTTTGAGAGCAAATAGAGTGAGGACCATAGTCCCAACAAACCATTCAGTGGGTTGGAGTTGCTGGCGGTGAGCTTTCGGCGGAGTCTTCATGGAAACCATCTTCACTTTCATTGGATGGACAGATTCCTTCAGGGAAGTCAGGGATTTGCGCAACAAGTAGGGGATCAGCACCTTGATACATCTGATTTATAACTGCATCCCGATCGCGTGTATACATCCAGAAGGACTCTGTAGCCCTATTCATATGCTTCTGTTGGGCTTCCATAAGATCGACGCGGTAAGTGAGGTCTGTCATTGCGCTCAAAATGGCGACCATGGGATTGCTCGTGCTTCCTGGAGTGGGCTGGCGGAGTGGGGTACCAGTGGATCTCACTGTGGGTTATTCATCAGCAGGTTATCCGGGGGTAGTAGTGATTACTCTCCCCATCTTCTTGATGGTCACAATGCTAATGTTATTCATCGACGTGATCCACTTGTCCTCCTGAGCAGATGGTACTCCAGCCTCAATTAGTAACGAAGTGATAAGACAAGGAAGGGGGAGGATTACCTTCTTTCAGGTGCGAGATGTGTAGATAGCGGATTGCTTGAGAGTTCCCAGATTGATAGGCTTACCCGTAAGGATGCAGTACAATAAAGCGCACTTGTGCATTGATAGGGTCGTATCATGAGTAGTTGGTGATAAGGTGGCACGCAAAAATTGGAACCACACAGCGGCCTCGGTAGTGAGGGAGCTAGCCTGTAGACACCTTCTAGTGCCATCCTTATCCCAGGGCTTTCCCTCAATTGCTAACTCTTTCAAAATGGCATCTTCATCTGCCGGGGTCATCTTATTCAAGAACTGTGTAAAGGCGCATGTAGTCGGGGTCCTTATTCCAAGGACCGTATTGATAGCAGTGGCATGAAAATGCACGGTCCAAACTCGGACTTTCACCACAGTTTCCTTAGTCTGGGAGGCCTCAACATAAAACTCTCTTACCAACGAGGCATTGGCCCGACGATTGGCAGATGCCAATGTCGCCCAATCCTGCTGCAAAACCCTATCTTTGATAAACGGGTTGGCCTCTACAAAGTCGGGGTCAAAACCCCTCTCCAAGTTCAACTTTTGCTTATAAATGCCCTCATAGTGGGCAGCGACTGCTGGAGTCGTGAACTGCTTGGGCACCCTACTGGGGGCATGCTCAGTGCCCATTGTGGACTGATGTGGGTTTTCAGATTGCATTTGTTCATCCCCAACATCGGTTTCAACAGATGATGAACTTAAAGAGGGTTCAAGACCCTTACCTTTCCCAGACGATTTCTTTCTCGGCTTCTTGGTTGGTGTTTTCTTCGACATGGTCACCCCAGATCTGGTGACCATTCCTCTTTTCCTTAATGCTCGTTTGATCAGGTTTTCCTCACTATGGGCAGCTTTCTGGAGTTCCTCCAAATCAATAGTATTTGTGACTTGGAGGTTTTCATCAGTCTGAATCTGCTCCTTGTGCATGAGTGTCGCATCCTCTACCTCTTTTCTTCGATTTTCCTCCTCTTGTCTGATTCGGTTTTGTTCTTCCTTTCTCATCCTTTGTTCTGCTTCCCTTATTTTCTCAGCCTCTACTCGTTTCCTGTCTTCTTCAAGAAGTTTCTCCTTTTCAATCTTTTCCCTCTCCTCTTCCTCTCTCGCCAACCGTTCGGCTTCTTCTTTTCGGATTCTCTCCTCCTCCTCTTTCCTTACCCTTTCTGCCTCCTCTTTTGCCAACCTTTCTTCCTCTTCTTTCCGTTTCTTCTCGACCTCGTCCTTCTTTTTCCGAAGTGCCAGAAGTCTTTGATTGTACTCCTCTTCCAACTTCAGAATATCCTCTTCAGTTTGTGATTCCTCCTCCTCAAAATGCTTCAGACTGGTATCCAAAGCTTTTGATGAAGAAGCAGCTTTTGAACCTTCTTGCTTGGACGACCCTTCATCTGCTACGTCGGTCGTCGTTGGATGTTCGCCGGACAATGGCGGCGGTTCGTTCAGATCGCCGGTGACATTTTCTGGCGGGTTGTCTTCGAGGGTTCGACGGTGGACCGCAACACGATCGGGTTCATTAGGGTTAGGGTTTAATCTTTTGCTCCTAGCCATTGGAAGGGTTTCTTGTTTCTGGTTCGAGAGAGAGACAAATGGGGAAGAAGAATGTGTTTTTTTAATATTGGAGGAAAAGGTGTTTTTAGGCTTTTGTGTGTAAAGAAAGTATTTTTTGGATATTATGTTGGAGGGAACGGTTACTTTGGAGAGAGGGAGAGAGAGAATGACAGTTTTTCTTGAAAAATGGCGAAATAGGGGTAGGGGCAGAAAAAGGAGACACATGGTGTATGAAAAGTTGATGTGTGTCAGCTATTGGGCCCCCAAAACCGTCCCATCTCAGCATCAGTTTCGGCAGTGGGAAGCCCAGTGACATGCTCGATGTCACTGCGTAGCACTTGTTTGACTTTTTTTTCAAAAAAATGGCAATCTCTCCTACACACATGAAAACAAACTACCACACAACATTAAAAAGAACAAAAATAATAAAAACATAGCAAATAACTGAAATAAAATATTTACAAGCCGTTCCGACTTTCATTAACCAGAGTGGGGTTGAGAGTGGGATGGAATGTGAGCACTCTCGCTCAGAAAATGCTTCACTCTCTGCCCATTGACTTTAAACGTTTGACCAGACTGTGGGGACTTTAATTCCACTGTTCCAAAGGGACTAACTTTGACCACGGTGTATGGTCCCGTCCATCGTGATTTTACCTGGAAAGAGTTTAAGACGGGAATTGAACAATAATACCTGTTGGCCTTCCATGAATTCCCTATGGTTGATTCTTCGATCATGCCACATCTTGGTCTTTTCTTTGTACAACTTTGCATTTTCGTAGGAGTGATATCACAACTCCTCTAGTTCATGCATTTGCAAACATCTCTTAATTCCTGCAGCATCCTCACTCATGTTAAGCTCTTTACGGGCCCAAAACGCCTTGTGTTCTAATTCAATCGGTAAATGGCAAGCTTTGCCAAAAACCAATTTAAACGGAGACATTCCCAAGGGAGTTTTGTAGGCCGTACGATAGGCCCAAAGAGCATCATCAAGTTTGGTTGACCAATCCTTACGATGTGGTTTAACGACTTTCTCCAAAATTCCTTTGATCTCACGGTTTGAAAGTTCGGCTAAACCGTTGGTTTGCGGGTGGTATGCGGTGGCTACTCTATGATGTATATCATACTTAGCAAGGACCGAACTCATGACTTTGTTCACAAAATGGGTGCCTTCGTCACTAATCAATGCCCGTGGTGTTCCAAATCGAGTGAAAATGTTTTTATGCAAAAATTTCACCACGGTGTTGGCATCATTAGAGTGACATGCAACAACTTCGACCCATTTCGAAACATAGTCCACCGCAACCAAGTTATAAAAATTATTGTTTGAATTTGGAAAGGGTCCCATGAAATCAATCCCCTAAACATCAAAAAGTTCTACCTCTAGAATGTTGTTAAGAGGCATCTCGTTTCTTTGCGAAATATTCCCGGTGCGTTGACATTGCTCACAATTTTTCACAAATTCGTACGAGTCCTTAAACACAGTGGGCCAAAAGAACCCACTTTGCAAGATTTTTGCAGCAATGCGGTTTCCACCCAAGTGGCCACCATAGTGGGATGTGTGACAACCATGGAGTATTTGGTGTTGCTCACTCCCGTGGACACAACGCCTCAATATTTGGTCCGTCCCTATCTTATATAAGAACAGGTCGTCCCAAACATATTATCGTGTATCATGTAAAAACTTTTTAAATGGTTGTCCACTCATCCCGTGGGGTTTTAGTCCACTTGCTAAAAAGTTTGCAATGTCAGCATACCAAGGAATATTATTTTCATGATGTTGGGCTGATAATAATTGTTCATCGGGAAAATTCTCTTTGACCGGAGTGGGATCTACAGTGGTCACTATTTTCTCGAGCCTGGACAAATGGTCAGCTACATGATTGCTTGTTCCTTTTCTATCAACGATCTCAAGGTCGAATTCTTGCAGCAATAAAACCCATCTCATCAAACGTGGCTTGGAATCAGCCTTGTTGATCAAATATTTTATCGCTGCATGATCAGTGTGTATGATGACCTTTGTCCCTATCAAGTACGACCTAAAACGATCAAAAGCAAACACCACCGCAAGTAATTCTTTTTCAGTAACAATATAATTAATCTGAGCCTCAATCAGTGTTTTACTTGCATAATAAATGGGGTGAAGGATTTTGTTCTTCCTTTGTCCGAGAACAACCCCCACAGCCCACTCGCTGGCGTCACACATCACTTCGAATGGGAGTGACCAGTCAGGAGTGGTCACTATGGGTGCAGTTACTAAAGCTTTTTTTATTGTTTCAAAGGCATCACAACATTCTTGGGTAAAATTAAATTCTTTTTCATGTTGCAACAGGTTACATAGGGGTTTTGTTATTTTTGAAAAATATTTGATGAACCTCCTATAAAAACCCGCATGACCCAAAAAACTTCGAATACCTTCTATCGTTGTGGGTTCGGGAAGTTGTGCCACTACCTCAAGCTTGGCTTTGTCAACTTCCAACCCTCTTTTTGTGACAAGATGGCATAGGACAATACCCTCTTCTACCATAAAATGGCATTTTTCCCAATTCAAAATAAGGTCGTGGGTCTCACATCTCACTAGGCTTTTCTCTAAATTTCTCAGGCAGTTGTCAAACGATGTCCCTATCACAGAAAAGTCATCCATAAAAACTTCTATGGTGTCCTCAATCATGTCGGTGAAAATGGCCATCATACAACGTTGGAAAGTGGCTGGGGCATTACACAATCCAAATGGCATCCTCCGGAATGCAAATGTACCATAGGGGAAAGTAAGGTGGTCTTTTCTTGGTCCTCGGGGGCGATATAGATTTGGTTGTATCCGGAGTATCCATCTAGAAAACAATAAAATTCCTTTCCCGCTAACCTATCAAACATTTGGTCGATGAAAGGTAAGGGAAAATGGTATTTCTTGGTGGCTAGGTTGAGTTGTCTATAATCCATGCATATTCTCCACCCCGTGACAGTCCTAGTGGGGATGAGTTCGTTCTTTTCGTTCTCCACTACGGTCGTCCCTCCCTTTTTAGGGATACATTGGACGGGGCTCACCCAACTACTACTAGCTATTGGGTAGATAATACTGGCGTCTAACCACTTCAACACTTCTTTCTTAACTACCTCCTTCATTATGGAGTTCAACCTTCTTTGAGGTTGGACTTTTCCAGGGTGGTCACTCTCAAAGTTAATATTATGTTGACATAAGGAGGGGCTAATACCTCTAATGTCCGCTATGGTCCAACCAATTGCCCTCTTATGCTTCATCAACAAGTCAATCAGAAGTTGTTCTTGTTTCTCACTAAGTTTGGAAGAGATAATAACGGGAAGTTTATTATCTTTAGCGAGACAAGCATATTTCAAGTGGGAAGGCAATGGTTTAACCTCTAACTCGGGAGGTTGTTATATTGAAGGGGGTTGAACATTTCTATCCTTGAAGTCCATAGGTTCAAAGGCTGCCACCATTTCGGTACACTCATCCTCAAAAGTGTCATCACTCTCAGAGTCGGAGTGCTCACTCTCACTCCCCACTGTGGGCACTATGTCAAAACTTTGGGTACCACTAATCGAACTCAAAGCAAAACAATCTTCGGTGTCTATCTACTTAAGGGACTTGAAGACATTGAATGTTACTTCTTGGTGATTGACTCTCATAGTGAGTTCCCCTTTGTGCACATCGATCAAAGTACGTCCGGTTGCAAGAAACGGACGCCCTAAGATGATTGAGATATCTTAATCGGCCTCATAATCTAGAACTAGAAAATCGGCGGGGAAGATAAATTTATCCACTTGGACCAAGACATCTTCTATTTTTCCCATTGGGTAGGCAATGGACCGATCGGCTAGTTGTAATGTCACGGTTGTGGGTCTAGCCTCTCCAATACCTAACTTTTTTAAAATGGACAACGGCATTAAGTTGATACTAGCACAGAGTGCTTGACCTACTTCTTGTCCTCTTATGGTCCATGGAATGGTGAAACTACCCGAGTCTTTCAACTTAGGCGGAATCTTGCTAGTAAGGAGGGCACTACATTCCTCAGTCAAAGCCACAGTCTTAAACTCACCCAACTTTCTCTTTTTGTTCAAAATATCCTTTAAAAATTTAACATAGCTTGGCATTTGCTCGAGAGCCTCTACCAAGGGTATGTTAATGTGAAGTTGTTTAAAAATGTCTAAGAATTTTTTTAAACTGAACAGCGACATTTTTAGTCTTCATTCTTTCAGGAAAAGGTACATTTCGTGGGTCAATTTGAGTTGGTTGTGGTGTTGGCTTTGGAACAGTAGGTTTTGGTATAGGTCTAATAGTGGGAAGCTCAGGGACATCAGTCCCTACTGTGGGAATCATAGTGACTTGAGGAGTGGCCACTGTGGGTTTAGGGACAGTGGGTATTTGAGGCGAATCATCAGATTCAAAAATGATATCTTTCAGATCCTTTCCACTCCTAAGTGTTATGGACTTGACTTGTTCAGATCCTTTTCCTATCACCCTAGCATGTTCGGTATCACTAGGTAACGTCCCTGGTGGTCTATTCTTAACTTCACCGACTAGTTGTCCTACTTGGGTCTCTATATTCCTAATGGCTGCTTGAGTTTGATTCACGAAACCTTTGAGAACTGATTCGAGTGATGGTTGAGTCTCAACGGGGTGAGTTGGTCATGGTTGGAACTGTTATGAGGACTGCCCTTGGTGAAAGTTCTGTGGGGGTTGCCCACTGTGATGTTGCTTAAATCCAGGGGGTTTTGTGGTCTTTGTTGGACATGACTCGCCCCGTGGGGTTGGAGTCCTGGATTACCATCCCAAGAGAAATTCAGGTGATTTCTCCAACCTAGATTATAAGTCTGTGAGTACGGGTTATTCCTCGGGTTGGTTCCTATAACATTTACGGCCTCGGGATTTGCCGGACAATAATAAAAAACATGCTCTTCTCCATAGAGGGAGCAGTTTTCGGTGAGGTGTGTTGCGGAATTGACTTGGCCTCTATTTTGGTTCAAAACTAATTTGGTTAAGGCCACGAGTTGTGCATTCATGGTGTTGAGTGCCTCGGAGTCAATGGTGTTGGTCTTTGGTATGGGTGCTCTAGGATTGGACCACTCGGTATTGTTGTTGGACACTTTCTCTAAGATCTGATATCCTTCATTGTAGGTTTTACTCGTGAATGTTCCACCTGCTGTTGCATCTAAGATGATTTTGGCTGCATTGGAAAGACCATTGTAAAAGGTCTCCAATTGGATGCAATGTGGGATGCCATGATGTGGACACTTTTGAAGTAAATCTTTAAATCGTTCCCATGCATCCGAAACAGCCTCATCTTTTTCTTGCCTAAACAAAATAATATCATTTTGAAACCTTACATTCCTAGTGGGAGGAAAGTATTTTTGTAAAAATTTGTCGGCAAGTTCTTGCCAAGTGGTTATCGAATGAGGTGCATGTGAGTTCAGACATGACTTTGCCTTATCCCTTAAAGAAAAAGGAAAAAGCCGTAACCTTAACATTTCATCACTCACACCTTGCAGTTGAAAAGAACTAGTCATTTCCAAAAAAGATTTTAAGTGCGAGTGTGGATCCTCCGATGGTGATCCTCCAAACTGACCCATGGCTTGGATCATTTGAAACATCACAGGTTTATGTTCAAAATGTTGTGCAATAATGTTGGGCGTTAGAATCCCGGAGCTTAAGTCACTAGCTCCGGAAGTAGCATAGTCCCGTATTTTTCGATCTTTGCTATCGGCAATCGTCACGGTGGTCTCCACTAACGGTGGTGGGTTAACAGGTCTTTCACCTTCCACACCAGCCATGTTTACAGTGGGGTTCACAGGGGGTTGTCGATCTGTGTTTCTATGTTTACGTCTTCTTCGAAAAGTTTTCTCTATTTCAAGATCGATTGGTACCAAAGGTCCGTGTTGTTGCCGTGGCATGCAACACGAACAGCTTAGAAAAACGAGTTACTCGGGCTCGAACAAAAACTAATGTCTTGAGATTTAAAATCACGCCAGTCCCCGGAAGCGACGCCAAAAACTTGGTACGTGCAAAATATATGAATTAATCGCAGTGGGTTGCAAACTGTCCACAGTGGGAAGCGCAAGTGTACACTGTCCATTATGATCGTCACATCAAGTAATAGTTGGTAAAATACCAGAATCGTATCCACAGAGACGGGGCAATCAAGACCATATGGTTCTCATGAGCTCCTTTTACAGGTTTCAATTACAGAGGAAACAATCTTTTGGTTTGTTTGGTGAAAAAGATATTTTAACGATTTTACTAAAGATTTAAAAGAAGGAATGTAAGTTAGATTTTACCTAGATTTTATATTAAATACCTGATCCCAAAGGTGATCCTTGTACTTGAGGTGGACGTTTTCGCTAGAAAAGCCCGGTTACAAAATACTCACATCGTTAAGCAAAAATCCCATACTCTTAGTATTTATTGTTTTGTCAATGGTAATCTCAAAATGGACCTTTTCAGGCCTCGATGGAATGTGTAGAGACAAATACTCTAAGTGTTTTTAAATACACCAACTAGCTTGCCTACTACTCCAGTGGGTTGAGATTAGCTCACTGTGCCGACCTCACTTTTGTAAGTGTCATAAGAATTCTTTTGAATCCCCTAGCATTATCCAAGCTCGTGTCACTGCGTTCTACTCATTTCTGAGTTAAGAACTAGACTTTAGATCCTTACTAGTGATCGGCTTGTTCGCATCATTGGGCAATAATCGAGAGTGAATAACCAAAACAACAAATATTCCAAGTATAAAGATTACTCAATCATTTTCTCTAAAATCTAGGTACTTCTCTTTCCTACATCCCAAAGGATGCTTAGCCCATAATTACTGAAGTAAAGAAAACAAAAGATGAAGATTTGCACATAAGTAAACTGAAAGTGACTTGTATTAAAAACCACAGTGGGGAACGAGAACTCGTCACTGCCACTGGTAACTCGAAACTAACGATTACACTAAGGAATTAAATGCAATAAATTAAAGAGAACTACTGCGGTAAATGAACTAACAACTAGAACTACACTAGCACTAAATGTGGTAGATTAGATATGCAAGATGTATTAAATGGAACCCAACACCCCTTTATATACTAAGAGGAAAGGTTGGGTTTTACAAAAGATGGGTTTTATCTAGAGAATAAGGACTGAAGTGAGAAAACATAAAATTCAGCTTCTTTGTGCAACACTTCAATCCACCAATTTGTAGCTCTTTTATCCATAGGACCCTTCACCTTTCCAAAAAGTTAACTTCAAAGTACCAAGGGTGTTATTATTTAATTCCTCTTGCCATGCTTTTAGGAACACTTTGTACTTCTCAATCCCATGCCTTCTGCAACTGAACCTTCTATTCTCCAAAACTTTTACTTCCCAACTAAGAGTTGATTTTCTTTTGTCTTCTTCTCTGCTCGATAGTGGGGTCTAGAGTGGGATGCGTAAGTCACTGCGAATATTTCGTGAAAAAGCAACAAAACTCCACCAAATAATTTATTAAAAACTACGGTTCACTCTTTTTGCTTATTTTCGTTAATGTTACCAAGAATCGGGATTTTGAGAAGTGAAATGGCTAAAATTTGACAAAATAAAATAAAAATAAAAGGAAATAATAACTCTAAACATAGAGTTATCACCCCCCATCTCTCGCGCCCCTTCGTCTTCTCCATTTTAAAAACCCACCATTCAGTACCCATGAACCCCAAAACCCTCGCCGGTCACTTTCTCGACCATCCCCAAACCCTCATCGGAAAAACCATACATGGCCGATCAGACTCACTCCACACCCTCAAGCCACGCCGGAGCCTCCTCTTCTACGACTACGCATCCGAAACACACCCCTCTCCTCACTCTAGCCCAAATCGCCGAAACCCTAAACTCCCCACATTCACCGACGATGCAACTCAGGCCACACACAACCATCATCGGACCACGATCGGCGATTTCTATGTCCACCCAACCTCAAAACCTCGATCTGAACTTCTCATTGGGTGATTCCTCAACTTTCACCTCGTACCAACCCTTTGATCAAACGTACGTAGCGACCATCGACTTTTTGCGAAGGTTCGGACCTCGATCACCATCCCCATGACCTACGGTTCAATCTCCAGGTTTTGCTCGACCCTTTTACTCTCAGGGTTCATCGCACGTTAGATCACAGACTACACCCTCATGTGCGGTGGTCCTCAACAGTTTGGGTCAACCTGTTCTCGCTAGGTCGTCGGCGTTTAGACCGTACCTCTCGTCCGCGATGCTAAACCCTCGGTACCCACCATTGGCATCGACGGATGTACCTATGGATCATCGCCAAAATCCTCCACCTTACAATGATCCGCGGTATGATCCAAGCACCCCACGGTACGCCCCAAACCCAACTCCACCCCCCAGAATGACAACCCCTCTTAACCCACCACCATCGAAGAGGCTGCGTATAGAAGAACCAGTAGTGGAGGATGTTCAAGAAAGCAATCAACCCGCTGCCATTCCAACACCAAAACACACTGATCGCAGTGGAAAGGGAAAAGAAAAAGTAGGTAACTTCTCGAAATCTCATATCTCTCGTTTAGAATTGTTTAGTTGCCATGAAGCACTTGCAAGACATAAATCTTTTAAACGAAAAATTGGTCAAGCAACAAAAGGTTTTCTTCATTTGGTTTTGTTAGCATATCCACAGTTTCTGCATCAAATAAAAAAGTTAGGATGGAAATCATTGTGTGAAGTCCCGAAATCGTATATTGTTGATTGGGTATGGGACTTCTACACAGAGTTGTCGGTCACTAACGGCCTCGAAATAAAAGTAAGACAAACAACAGTTTGTTACTCGGCCAAAATGATAAATGATGTGTTGGGATTGGAATTCGATTCAAATGAATCTGAGTTAAATAGACTAATAGATGGTGCTACTGAACTTGACCTCCAGGCTATTGTAAAAAGAATAGCACATGACGGGTCAGAATGGTCATTTAAAGGACTAACTCGGCTTTTATGTACGCAATGTCTACTGCCGGAAGCATACGTGTGGTTCTTCTTTTTGAGACACACTTTGTATCCCACATCACACGACACAAGTCTCTGCATGGTACGTGTGTTTATTTTATACTGTATAATGGAAGGGCACAAATTTAATGTGGGCCGACTAATCTCCAACAACAATTTTGGTGGAGCTGAAAGAGCCAATACACGCATGCCAGACCCATCCATTATACATTCTTTAATGGAAAGAGCAATCGTACCCATTTTACCCAATGACCGTTTTTCTATGGATAAAATGGTCATGGATAAAATGAATGTCGAGAGACTTTTGAGGAACAACACGTATTTCCATCCCAAGCGAGACAATGATGTGTTAGTTTCTATGGAAGCCAACTTTTGTTCTATCCGAAAAGACCTTACTTCAAAACTAAGAAAACAAAGACTGTTTATTAATAAACAGATAACTGGACTGAGTGACGATTTGAGTGCCAAGATGGATATCATCATCACATACTTGAAGAGAACCCATGATGACAATGTGCGCTGGTTGAGGTATGAGAAATCTCGGGATGACTTGATTAGAGCTATTTGGACCAAAGAATACCTGGAGTTGTTGAGGCAGTTACCGTCTTTCCCACTAGATCTTCTATGGATGACACCGAAGCAGCATCCTACTCACCATGAGTAGGACATGTTTATTTTTCTATCTCCTCTACTTGCTTTCGAATAACAGTTTTAATTTTATGCATGTTTTAGAATAGCGGAGTCTGTGATTGTTTTTGCGATGTCTGAAAGTTGTTATTTCATCCATGCAACCATGCACACACGTCACAATTTGTTGATACTAGTTCAATTCATGTTATGATAGCTTGAGTAAGATGTTTGTTCTTGAGGCTTGCATTGTTCGTCACTAGAACTAGCCTTTTGAGTCCTTGTTTTCCATCGTTAGAATCATGCAACAACAAACACACCACCACATTTTTTCCATGCAAACACAAGTTAATGTGCTCACAATGTTCAATGAGGACATTGAACCCTCCGAATTTGCGGTTGGGAGGATGATATGGTAAAACATTTCTTATTCATACCCATATCATCCCATACACACACCTCTTGGCAAAAAGTGCGTCAAATTTCCAAAATTTTGCACAAAAGGAAAATAGACATACACAAAAGTGCAAAGCTCCATTCCAAATTTTTCGTGCATTACAAGAGTGTCAAAGACACCAAAGAGACCAATGTGTCCAAAAATCAATTCCTCAAAGAGAAGATGGCAGTACAATTGTGCCATAAACAGAAACCCATTAACGTGTTGGAAAAAGGCCATGCATGCAAAAGATAGAAAAAGCCACATGCATGAAAAATTCTTGGTTGCACTTATGTGATTCTAGTTGAACAGGAATTATGTGGCTAGCTTATGGTTGATTGTTAGGATGTTTAAGTTGAAAGAATTTCATTTTATGAATGGTTATTCGTAGGCATAAGTGAATGAGGTTGAGACATTTTGTGCGTGTGGAATTGACAATTGGATTGGAATCACGATTTTTGAATAAGCAAAGTTTTTAGCTCAAAACTTTTGTAATAAAGTTGCTTGAGGACAAGCAACAGTTCGAATTTGCGGTTGTGATAGGGTTATTTTCATAACCCTATTTATAGCCTTTTATTATAATTTTGAGCTCATTTGCATTCCCCATTGAGTCTTTTTAGTTAAGTATAGTGTCTAATTTAGCGAATAAACACTTTGTACCTTAAAACGTCAAAGTAACCTGTTTTTATATAAACATGGGCAATTTTCTTATTTAAAGTTGTCTAAATGTAGGGATGAGGAAAAATGCCGTTTTGAAGTCTACATAGCTATGGAAATACATACGGATTGCACGTATTGGGACGGAAACAGAAGACTTCATATTTTGGACACGGCGACGTTTTTGTATGCGTGGGCTGATAACACAAGACTTGCTTTCACCACTTGGGCCGATTTGTGAACTTGTATTTTTGGGCTTATGGCTAAGACAATTGTGGACTCATATTACTTTGTTTGTGGGCTGATCTCGTTTTGCAGCTTGGGCCCCCAAGAGCCATTCTTGGGCCCTAAGACAATTTGTTGCTATATATATGTATGTGTAGTGCTGTAGTTTCGCATCCATCAGCTTCCACTTTCACATTAGATATTATTTTGTAGTAGTTGGAATGCATTATTGGTAGTTAGAGAGAGAGAGAGAGAGCCGAGAGCCCCTTCTCTTTGTTTTCATTTTGTAACCTGGGATCAAAAGTAGTAGGTGAACCAAATCCATATTCCAATTGGGTTGGTTCACATTTCACACCCCGGTGATTTCGTTTAACACTTGGGTTTGATTTCTCGTATAATATAAGTGTATTTCTACTAATCTCGTGTTTTCATTAATTGCAAAGTTTTCGCTAAAGTTCCATCGTTTTTCATCTTCTTACGGTTCTACATCAAGCTTCTCGTTCTCACGATTTTAGAATTACTTTCACTATAATTGGGTTAGTTAATGATTTTCGCAATTCTGTTTTCTAAATCTCGATAGTTCAACCTACGGTTTATTCATTTTGAACACCAACTCTTGACCCACTTATGTATTATAATTTGCTACCATAAATCGGAAGTCTGAATTAATCACTTCGGATCCCCAACTAGCTTGGTTCACGATTTGTAGTAATGAAGGAATTATAGAGGTTGCAAGTGTTAACATGTTTTTATTGTTAAAAACCTTTTCAACATCTCGTTAGTTTAATTTTAGATCTTTAATCGACGTTAGAATTCCAAGGTTAGTTTTGTGTTTTGTCACATTTAAAGCAAGATTTTCCATCTCTTTAGTTTATAATTAATTTTCTTAAAAACGTAATTTCCAATTTTCAAGTTTTGTGTAATGGGTTGTCCATCTCCGTTATTTGTTTTCTCAACCGTCGTTGTAGTTTTTAGTGCACATAAAGCGATGATGGGCTAATTGCCTTAGCTTGGGGTATAAAGTGAAGTTGGGACCGGGCCCGATAAAAAGATGAAAAGGTGTATCGTACGATATAATTGTCTGAATTATCTAAATCAAAGTTATATTTTTAGGATGATTATAATTAGTCAATTGACAACTGGTTAATTATATGAAGGACTGCTAAGTCACATAAAATATCGACTCTGAGATAATAAGGAATACTGTCTCATCTCTAATCTGATTATCTGACTAAAAGTTCCAACGAATCTTTATACTCTGTGCTTCCTTAGAATTAAATTCTCATTAGTTGATAACCAAACTCCCAACAAAAAGATTACCTTCGCATTCGCCATCTGAGACCTGTTTTTATTTATTGGACTTTTAAAAGAAGAACTTTTCCACGTTTCCCTGTGGGATCGATACTCGGTACTTTGTACCATTATTACTTGTTAAAGGCGATAATAGACTAAGATGTATACTTGCGTCATGGTTTATTTGTGATATTTTCAGGTACACACCTAGCATTCAACAGATATGATGGCATATACAAAACAGGAAATAATCATAATTGTTTCCAACAACATCACATATGATTTTATGAGTAGTATTATCGAACAAAACTTAAATAGGAGAGGATGTTATTTACCAATGAAGCATAAAATCTCATACGATTAAATTCATGTCTGGAATCAAATACATCAACATAAAGTAGAAACACTACTGGAAGCAACAACAAGCTTGCAATCATCATCAAAATTATAAACAAATTAACAAACAAAATCAATACGATGAACAAATGAAAAAAGTAAAATAAACATTACCATGAACTTCTTCCATCACTGTATCAGAAATTGAATTAGTATCTTCATTGTTAATGGATACTCTTGACCTAGAAGCTTGATTTGAATAATCAATTACAGAATCTGTAACAACCCAAAACTAAACATACAAGCTAGAAGCTACCTCTTTAGTTCATAACGCCAATACGGCTCAACATGGTCACACTATTCATATTTACAACAAAGGGTTCGCGGAAATAACCCTAAATACAACTGAGAAATCTAACTAGACATAAAAAGGAAGTTCTTCTACTCCTTCTAAACGCAAGCTCCGACCCACGTCTTGCCAACCTCTAAACGTGCTCTCGGCTACCTGCTTACCTGAAAAGGTTTTAGTTTGAAAAGCGAGGGTTAGACCATGATGTCTAGTGAGTTCCCTCCACACCAAGTCACACCAAAATATTTCAGTTTATAAAATCAGTTATGAAAGCATTTATGCCAATCATAACAAGCACACTAAGATGATATGAACACATTGACATATGCTACTGCCATACACTATAGTCACACACACCGTGACAGTGCAATAGGGCACACACCGCCCATATATGAAAAAAATTCATATATATATATATAATTATTATGGGACACACCCCCATTTCACACCAAAGCCAGAGCATGGTCACACACGTATAAATCACACATATAAATCACACAATTAATCTTTGCTTTGAAATAGAAGCAGTTGAAAAGCACACTGTTAGATAAATACCATGCCACACACTTATTCCTTATTTGAAATAAAAATA
Organism: Saussurea involucrata; assembly: GCA_033807775.1. NCBI lineage: Eukaryota > Viridiplantae > Streptophyta > Magnoliopsida > Asterales > Asteraceae > Saussurea > Saussurea involucrata. Next base: position 32,683,287 of record CM066321.1, read on the forward strand.
GTTGAAAAGCGCACAGTTTGATAATAACCGTTAACACACTTGTATAAAATTTAGGTTTAGAAAGACTCACCTGGGTCCTACTTAGAAATTCTCACTTGCATCGATCGTCTCTAATCACACCTACAAATTTAAGCCCACACACGTACCCGATGAGACACACTGGGGTTCAAATAAATTTTCACTACCTTGAAAAGTCCCAGTCTAAATTACCAGGGTTCCGGATACAATCGGCCCACACATTAATTTCCGGATCCGACTTTCAAATATTACCGGCACTCGCTCAAAACCAAACCGAAGCCCAAATTAAATTAATTAAATCGAAGCCCAACTTAATTTAATTAAATCGAAGTCCATCTTAAATTAATTAAACCAAGCCCAACTTAAATTAATAGTTACCGGCCCATATTAATTAATAGAAACCGGCCCACTAACTTAGATCCAAACCACGCCCAAGTAATAAATGGAATTCGGTCACTAAACAAATTTCTAAAATCTCGGTCCATAATAAAAAGTAATTCAATCCACTAACAATTCTTAAATCTCGGTCCATATAAAAAAGAATTCAATCCACTAACAATTCTTAAATCTTGGTCCATATTAAAAGGAAATTCGGTCCACTAAAAGTCATTAATTATCACCGGCCCAACATCAATTAGGATATTAGAAATTCCGGCCCACTACAACAATGTTCCGGATCCCAAAATGTAAACCCAATTCCGGATGTTCACTAATTCTTAAATACCGGAACTCCATTAAAATGAATATCGGACTTCCATGTTTTACATTCCAGATCAAAGTGGTTTTACTTTCGTTCCGGATCCTCTTTTGGTTTCGGATCAATAATATTCCGGATCTCCACATTTAATTAAATACGGGAACTGACTTTCACATAATACCGGATCAACGACTCGACTTAGTTAATTCCGGATCCAATTGTACTTATCGAACAACAGAGATATCAAAGGTTGAAATTTATCCATTCACACAGCCCCAAATTAATGACAACTACTAAGATTAAGGGGACACCATTTTATCATCCAATTTATTTTGCTAAGACATACTGTTCTTACTTATCGATTAGAAAAACATAGAGACTCCATTTTCCAAATCTTCCAGGTGGTAACAAAACTCAAAACCCTGGCATTCTAAATTCTTAATTTCAACAGCTAGAAATAAACAAGGAGGGTGATTACCTTGCAAGATGATTCCACACCCACTCAATTGAAGACTCAGAGCTGCTTGATTTCTTTGTTGTCACCTTTTATACTTTCCACCAACACACTAAATTTTCTCTTTTTTCACACTTTGTACCACTAGACTTTCATTTATTCAAATTAAGAACACGGTTATTACATCATCCTCCCCTCAAAAGAATTCCGTCCCCGGAATTCCATCTTCGAACAATCTAGAAAAACGGTTTTAAAAATGCGCCACACTAAGGGTTTCACACACAATTTCACCTTCTTAAAAGAACGGTTTTACCGAAGTTAACATCACAACAACATGATTCTCTCATTAAAATAACGACGCTCAATTTGCCAACTAATCACAAGATCAACCTTGAATACCACCTTAACTCGCAGTCAAGAATTCTCTTCAACAGGTTACACACAATTCTACAATCACTTTCCTCACACAAAACGTCTAATTATTTTCTCACATTAATTATAATGACCACAATCCAAGGATAACAATCACATCACACAATCCAAATGGCATCCTCCGGAATGCAAATGTACCATAGGGGAAAGTAAGGTGGTCTTTTCTTGGTCCTCGGGGGCGATATAGATTTGGTTGTATCCGGAGTATCCATCTAGAAAACAATAAAATTCCTTTCCCGCTAACCTATCAAATATTTAGTCGATGAAAGGTAAGGGAAAATGGTATTTCTTGGTGGCTAGGTTGAGTTGTCTATAATCCATGCATATTCTCCACCCCGTGACAGTCCTAGTGGGGATGAGTTCGTTCTTTTCGTTCTCCACTACGGTCGTCCCTCCCTTTTTAGGGACACATTGGACGGGGCTCACCCAACTACTACTAGCTATTGGGTAGATAATACTGGCGTCTAACCATTTCAACACTTCTTTCTTAACTACCTCCTTCATTATGGAGTTCAACCTTCTTTGAGGTTGGACTTTTCCAGGGTGGTCACTCTCCAAGTTAATATTATGTTGACATAAGGAGGGGCTAATACCTCTAATGTCCGCTATGGTCCAACCAATTGCCCTCTTATGCTTCATCAACAAATCAATCAGAAGTTGTTCTTGTTTCTCACTAAGTTTGGAAGAGATAATAACGGGAAGTTTATTATCTTTAGCGAGATAAGCATATTTCAAGTGGGAAGGAAATGGTTTAACCTCTAACTCGGGAGGTTGTTCTATTGAAGGGGGTTGAACATTTCTATCCTTGAAGTCCAGAGGTTCAAAGGCTGCCACTATTTCGTTACACTCATCCTCAAAAGTGTCATCACTCTCAGAGTCGGAGTGCTCACTCTCACTCCCCACTGTGGGCATTGTGTCAAAACTTTGGGTACCACTAATCAAACTCAAAGCAAAACAATCTTCGGTGTCTATCTACTTAAGGGACTTGAAGACATTGAGTGTTACTTCTTGGTGATTGACTCTCATAGTGAGTTCCCCTTTGTGCACATCGATCAAAGTACGTCCGGTTGCAAGAAACGGACGCCCTAAGATGATTGAGATATCTTTATCGGCCTCATAATCTAGAACTAGAAAATCGGCGGGGAAGATAAATTTATCCACTTGGACCAAGACATCTTCTATTTTTCCCTTTGGGTAGGCAATGGACCGATCGGCTAGTTGTAATGTCACGGTTGTGGGTCTAGCCTCTCCAATACCTAACTTCTTGAAAATGGACAACGGCATTAAGTTGATACTAGCACAGAGTGCTTGACCTACTTATTTTCCTCTTATGGTGCATGGAATGGTGAAACTACCCGAGTCTTTCAACTTAGGCGGAATCTTGCTAGTAAGGAGGGCACTACATTCCTCAGACAAAGCCACAGTCTTAAACTCACCCAACTTTCTCTTTTTGTTCAAAATATCCTTTAAAAATTTAACATAGCTTGGCATTTGCTCGAGAGCCTCTACCAAGGGTATGTTAATGTGAAGTTGTTTAAAAATGTCTAAGAATTTTTTAAACTGAACAGCGACATTTTTAGTCTTCATTTTTTCAGGAAAAGGTACATTTCGTGGGTCAATTTGAGTTTGTTGTGTTGTTGGCTTGGAACAGTAGGTTTTGGTATAGGTCCAAAAGTAGGAAGCTCAGGGACATCAGTCCCTACTGTGGGAATCATAGTGACTTGAGGAGTGGCCACTGTGGGTTTAGGGACAGTGGGTATTTGAGGCAAATCATCAGATTCAAAAATGATATCTTTCAGATCCTTTCCACTCCTAAGTGTTATGGACTTGACTTGTTCAGGTCCTTTTCCTATCACCCTAGCATGTTCGGTATCACTAGGTAACGTCCCTGGTGGTCTATTCTTAACTTCACCGGCTAGTTGTCCTACTTGGGTCTCTATATTCCTAATGGCTGCTTGAGTTTGATTCACGAAACCTTTGAGAACTGATTCGAGTGATGGTTGAGTCTCAGCGGGGTGAGTTGGTCGTGGTTGGAACTGTTATGAGGACTGCCCTTGGTGAAAGTTCTGTGGGGGTTGCTCACTGTGATGTTGCTTAAATCCAGGGGGTTTTGTGGTCTTTGTTGGACATGACTCGCCCCGTGGGGTTGGAGTCCTGGATTACCAGCCCAAGAGAAATTCGGGTGATTTCTCCAACCTGGATTATAAGTCTGTGAGTACGGGTTGTTCCTCGGGTTGGTTCCTATAACATTTACGGCCTCGGGATTTGCCGGACAATAATAAAAAACATGCTCTTCTCCACAGAGGGAGCAGTTTTCAGTGAGGTGTGTTGCGGAATTGACTTGGCCTCTATTTTGGTTCAAAACTAATTTGGTTAAGGCCACGAGTTGTGCATTCATGGTGTTGAGTGCCTCGGAGTCAATGGTGTTGGTCTTTGGTATGGGTGCTCTAAGATTGGACCACTCGATATTGTTGTTGGACACTTTCTCTACGATCTGATATCCTTCATTGTAGGTTTTACTCGTGAATGTTCCACCTGCTGTTGCATCTAAGATGATTTTGGCTGCATTGGAAAGACCATTGTAAAAGGTCTCCAATTGGATGCAATGTGGGATGCCATGATGTGGATACTTTCGAAGTAAATCTTTAAATCGTTCCCATGCATCCGAAACAGCCTCATCTTTTTCTTGCCTAAACAAAATAATATCATTTTGAAACCTTACATTCCTAGTGGGAGGAAAGTATTTTTGTAAAAATTTGTCAGCAAGTTCTTGCCAAGTGGTTATCGAATGAGGTGCATGTGAGTTCAGACATGACTTTGCCTTATCCCTTAATGAAAAAGGAAAAAGTCGTAACCTTAACACTTCATCACTCACACCTTGTAGTTGAAAAGAAACAGTCATTTCCAAAAAAGATTTTAAGTGCGAGTGTGGATCCTCCGATGGTGATCCTCCAAACTGACCCATGGCTTGGATCATTTGAAACATCACAGGTTTAAGTTCAAAATGTTGTGCAACAATGTTGGGCCTTAGAATCCCGGAGCTTAAGTCACTAGCTCCGGAAGTAGCATAGTCCCGTATTTTTCGATCTTTGCTATCGGCAATCGTCACTGTGGTCTCCACTAACGGTGGTGGGTTAACAAGTCTTTCACCTCCCACACCAGCCATGTTTACAGTGGGGTTCACAGGTGGTTGTCGATCTGTGTTTCTATTTTTACGTCTTCTTCGAAAAGTTTTCTCTATTTCAAGATCGATTGGTACCAAAGGTTCGTGTTGTTGCCGTGGCATGCAACACGAACAGCTTAGAAAAACGAGTTACTCGGGCTCGAAAAAAAACTAATGTCTTGAGATTTAAAATCACGCCAGTCCCCGGCAGTGACGCCAAAAACTTGGTACGTGCGAAATATATGAATTAATCGCAGTGGGTTGCAAACTGTCCACAGTGGGAAGCGCAAGTGTACACTGTCCACTATGATCGTCACATCAAGTAATAGTTGGTAAAATACCAGAATCGTATCCACAGAGACTGGGCAATCAAGACCATATGGTTCTCATGAGCTCCTTTTACAGGTTTCAATTACAGAGGAAACAATCTTTTGGTTTGTTTGGTGAAAAAGATATTTTAACGATTTTACTAAAGATTTAAAAGAAGGAATGTAAGTTAGATTTTACCTAGATTTTATATTAAATACCCGATCCCAAAGGTGATCCTTGTACTTGAGGTGGACGTTTTCGCTAGAAAAGCCCGGTTACAAAATACTCACACCGTTAAGCAAAAATCCCATACTCTTAGTATTTATTGTTTTGTCAATGGTAATCTCAAAATGGACATTTTCAGGCCTCGATGGAATGTGTAGAGACAAATACTCTAAGTGTTTTTAAATACACCAACTAGCTTGCCTACTACTCCAGTGGGTTGAGATTAGCTCACTGTGCCGACCTCACTTTTGTAAGTGTCATAAGAATTCTTTTGAATCCCCTAGCATTATCCAAGCTCGTGTCACTGCGTTCTACTCATTTCTGAGTTAAGAACTAGACTTTAGATCCTTACTAGTGATCGGCTTGTTCGCATCATTGGGCAATAATCGAGAGTGAATAACCAAAACAACAAATATTCCAAGTATAAAGATTACTCAATCATTTTCTCTAAAATCTAGGTACTTCTCTTTCCTACATCCCAAAGGATGCTTAGCCCATAATTACTGAAGTAAGAAAACAAAAGATGAAGATTTGCACATAAGTAAACTGAAAGTGACTTGTATTAAAAACCACAGTGGGGAACGAGAACTCGTCACTGCCACTGGTAACTCGAAACTAACGATTACACTAAGGAATTAAATGCAATAAATTAAAGAGAACTACTGCGGTAAATTAACTAACAACTAGAACTACACTAGCACTAAATGTGGTAGATTAGATATGCAAGATGTATTAAATGGAACCCAACACCCCTTTATATACTAAGAGGAAAGGTTGGGTTTTACAAAAGATGGGTTTTATCTAGAGAATAAGGACTGAAGTGAGAAAACATAAAATTCAGCTTCTTTGTGCAACACTTCAATCCACCAATTTGTAGCTCTTTTATCCATAGGACCCTTCACCTTTCCAAAAAGTTAACTTCAAAGTACCAAGGGTGTTATTATTTAATTCCTCTTGCCATGCTTTTAGGAACACTTTGTACTTCTCAATCCCATGCCTTCTGCAACTGAACCTTCTATTCTCCAAAACTTTTACTTCCCAACTAAGAGTTGATTTTCTTTTGTCTTCTTCTCTGCTCGATAGTGGGGTCTAGAGTGGGATGCGCAAGTCACTGCGAATATTTCGTGAAAAAGCAACAAAACTCCACCAAATAATTTATTAAAAACTATGGTTCACTCTTTTTGCTTATTTTCGTGAATGTTACCAAGAATCGGGATTTTGAGAAGTGAAATGGCTAAAATTTGACAAAATAAAATAAAAATAAAAGGAAATAATAACTCTAAACATAGAGTTATCACCCCCCCTCTCTCGCACCCCTTCGTCTTCTCCATTTTAAAAACCCACCATTCAGTACCCATGAACCCCAAACCCTCGCCGGTCACTTTCTCGACCATCCCCAAACCCTCATCGGAAAAACCATACATGGCCGATCAGACTCACTCCACACCCTCAAGCCACGCCGGAACCTCCTCTTCAACGACTACGCATCCGAAACACACCCCTCTCCTCACTCTAGCCCAAATCACCGAAACCCTAAACTCCCCACATTCACCGACGATGCAACTCAGGCCACACACAACCATCATCGGACCACGATCGGCGATTTCTAAGTCCACCCAACCTCAAAACCTCGATATGAACTTCTCATTGGGTGATTCCTCAACTTTCACCTCGTACCAACCCTTTGATCAAACGTACGTAGCGACCATCGACTTTTTGCGAAGGTTCGGACCTCGATCACCATCCCCATGACCTACGGTTCAATCTCCACGTTTTGCTCGACCCTTTTACTCTCAGGGTTCATCGTACGTTAGACCACAGACTACACCCTCATGTGCGGTGGTACTCAACAGTTTAGGTCAACCTGTTCTCGCTAGGTCGTCGGCGTTTAGACCGTACCTCTCGTCCGCGATGCTAAACCCTCGGTACCCACCATTGGCATCGACGGCTGTACCTATGGATCATCGCCAAAATCCTCCACCTTACAATGATCCGTGGTATGATCTAAGCACCCCACGGTACGCCCCAAACCCAACTCCACCCCCAGAATGACAACCCCTCTTAACCCACCACCATCGAAGAGGTTGCGTATAGAAGAACCAGTAGTGGAGGATGTTCAAGAAAGCAATCAACCCGCTGCCATTCCAACACCAAAACACACTGATCGCAGTGGAAAGGGAAAAGAAAAAGTGGGTAACTTCTCGAAATCTCATATCTCTCGTTTAGAATTGTTTAGTTGGCATGAAGCACTTGCAAGACATAAATCTTTTAAACGAAAAATTGGTCAAGCAACAAAAGGTTTTCTTCATTTGGTTTTGTTAGCATATCCACAGTTTCTGCATCAAATAGAAAAGTTAGGATGGAAATCATTGTGTGAAGTCCCGAAATCGTATATTGTTGATTGGGTATGGGACTTCTACACAGAGTTGTTGGTCACTAACGGTCTCGAAATAAAAGTAAGACAAACAACAGTTTGTTACTCGGCCGAAATGATAAATGATGTGTTGGGACTGGAATTCGATTCAAATGAATCTGAGTTAAATAGACTAACAGATGGTGCTACTGAACTTGACCTCCAGGATATTGTAAAAAGAATAGTACATGACGGGTCAGAATGGTCATTTAAAGGACTAACTCGACTTTTATGTACGCAATGTCTACTGCCGGAAGCAAACGTGTGGTTCTTCTTTTTGAGACACACTTTGTATCCCACATCACACGACACAAGTCTCTGCATGGTACGTGTGTTTATTTTATACTGTATAATGGAAGGGCACAAATTTAATGTGGGCCGACTAATCTCCAACAACATTTTTGGTGGAGCTGAAAGAGCCAATACACGCATGCCACACCCATCCATTATACATTCTTTAATGGAAAGAGCAAACGTACCCATTTTACCCAATGACCGTTTTTCTATGGATAAAATGGTCATGGATAAAATGAATGTCGAGAGACTTTTAAGGAAAACATGTATTTCCATCCCAAGCGAGACAATGATGTGTTAGTTTCTATGGAAGCCAACTTTCGTTCTCTCCGAAAAGACCTTACTTCAAAACTAAGAAAACAAAGACTGTTTATTAATAAACAGATAACTGGACTGAGTGACGATTTGAGTGCCAAGATGGATATCATCATCACATACTTGAAGAGAACCCATGATGACAATGTGCGCTGGTTGAGGTATGAGAAATCTCGTGATGACTTGATTAGAGCTATTTGGACCAAAGAATACCTGGAGTTGTTGAGGCAGTTACCGCCTTTCCCACTAGATCTTCTATGGATGACACCGAAGAAGCATCCTACTCACCATGAGTAGGACATGTTTATTTTTCTATCTCTTCTACTTGCTTTCGAATAACAGTTTTAATTTTATGCATGTTTTAGAATAGCGGAGTCTGTGATTGTTTTTGCGATGTCTGAAAGTTGTTATTTCATCCATGCAACCATGCACACACGTCACAATTTGTTGATACTAGTTCAATTCATGTTATGATAGCTTGAGTAAGATGTTTGTTCTTGAGGCTTGCATTGTTCGTCACTAGAACTAGCCTTTTGAGTCCTTGTTTTCCATCGTTAGAATCATGCAACAACAAACACACCACCACATTTTTTCCATGCAAACACAAGTTAATGTGCTCACAATGTTCAATGAGGACATTGAACCCTCCAAATTTGCGGCTGGGAGGATGATACGGTAAAACATTTCTTATTCATACCCATATCATCCCATACACACACCTCTTGGCAAAAAGTGCGTCAAATTTCCAAAATTTTGCACAAAAGGAAAATAGACATACACAAAAGAGCAAAGCTCCATTCCAAATTCTTCGTGCATTACAAGAGTGTCAAAGACACCAAAGAGACCAATGTGTCCAAAAATCAATTCCTCAAAGAGAAGATGCCAGTAAAATTGTGCCATAAACAGAAACCCATTAACGTGTTGGAAAAAGGCCATGCATGCAAAAGATAGAAAAAGCCACATGCATGAAAAATTCTTGGTTGCACTTATGTGATTCTAGTTGAACAGGAATTATGTGGCTAGCTTATGGTTGATTGTTCGGATGTTTAAGTTGAAAGAATTTCATTTTATAAATGGTTATTCGTAGGCATAAGTGAATGAGGTTGAGACATTTTGTGCGTGTGGAATTGACAATTGGATTGGAATCACGATTTTTGAATAAGCAAAGTTTTTAGCTCAAAACTTTTGTAATAAAGTTGCTTGAGGACAAGCAACAGTTCGAATTTGCGGTTGTGATAGGGTTATTTTCATAACCCTATTTATAGCCTTTTATTATAATTTTGAGCTCATTTTCATTCCCCATTGAGTCTTTTTAGTTAAGTATAGTGTCTAATTTAGCGAATAAACACTTTGTACCTTAAAACGTCAAAGTAACTTGTTTTTATATAAACATGGGCAATTTTCTTATTTAAAGTTGTCTAAATATAGGGATGAGGAAAAATGCCGTTTTGAAGTCTACATAGCTATGGAAATACATACGGATTGCACGTATTGGGACGGAAACAGAAGACTTCATATTTTGGACACGGCGACGTTTTTGTATGCATGGGCTGATAACACAAAACTTGCTTTCACCACTTGGGCCGATTTGTGAACTTGTATTTTTGGGCTTATGGCTAAGACAATTGTGGACTCATATTACTTTGTTTGTGGGCTGATCTCGTTTTGCAGCTTGGGCCCCCAAGAGCCATTCTTGGGCCCTAAGACAATTAGTGGCTATATATATGTATGTGTAGTGCTGTAGTTTGGCATCCATCAGCTTCCACTTTCACATTAGATATTATTTTGTAGTAGTTGGAATGCATTATTGGTAGTTAGAGAGAGAGAGAGAGAGCCGAGAGCCCCTTCTCTTGGTTTTCATTTTGTAACCTGGGATCAAAAGTAGTAGGTGAACCAAATCCATATTCCAATTGGGTTGGTTCACATTTCACACCCCGGTGATTTCGTTTAACACTTGGGTTTGATTTCTCGTATAATATAAGTGTATTTATACTAATCTCGTGTTTTCATTAATAGCAAAGTTTTCGCTAAAGTTCCATCGTTTTTCATCTTCTTACGGTTCTACATCAAGCTTCTCGTTCTCACGATTTTAGAATTACTTTCACTATAATTGGGTTAGTTAATGATTTTCGCAATTCTGTTTTCTAAATCTCGATAGTTCAACCTACGGTTTATTCATTTCGAACACCAACTCTTGACCCACTTCTATATTATAATTTGCTACCATAAATCGGAAGTTTGAATTAATCACTTCGGATCCCCAACTAGCTTGGTTCACGATTTGTAGTAATGAAGGAATTATAGAGGTTGCAAGTGTTAACGTGTTTTTATTGTTAAAAACCTTTTCAACATCTCGTTAGTTTAATTTTAGATCTTTAATCGACGCTAGAATTCCAAGGTTAGTTTTGTGTTTCGTCACATTTAAAGCAAGATTTTCCATCTCTTTAGTTTATAATTAATTTTCTTAAAAACGTAATTTCCAATTTTCAAGTTTTGTGTAATGGGTTGTCCATCTCCGTTATTTGTTTTCTCAACCGTCGTTGTAGTTTTTAGTGCACATAAAGCGATGATGGGCTAATTGCTTTAGCTTGGGGTATAAAGTGAAGTTGGGATCGGGCCCGATAAAAAGACGAAAAGGTGTATCGTACGATATAATTGTCCGAATTATCTAAATCAAAGTTATATTTTTAGGATGATTATAATTAGTCAATTGACAACTGGTTAATTATATGAAGGACTGCTAAGTCACATAAAATATCGACTCTGAGATAATAAGGAATACTGTCTCATCTCTAATCTGATTATCTGACTAAAAGTTCCAACGAATCTTTATACTATGTGCTTCCTTAGAATTAAATTCCCATTAGTTGATAACCAAACTCCCAAAAAAAAGATTACATTCGCATTCGCCATCTGAGACCTGTTTTTATTTATTGGACTTTTAAAAGAAGAAACTTTTCCACGTTTCCTTGTGGGATCGATAGTCGGTACTTTGTACCATTATTACTTGTTAAAGGCGATAATAGACTAAGATGTATACTTGCGTCATGGTTTATTTGTGATATTTTCAAGTACACACCTAGCATTCAACAGATATGATGGCACATACAAAACAGGAAATAATCATAATTGTTTCCAACAACATCACATATGATTTTATGAGTAGTATCATCTAACAAAACTTAAATAGGAGAGGATGTTATTTACCAATGAAGCATAAAATCTCATACGATTAAATTCATGTCTGGAATCAAATACATCAACATAAAGTAGAAACACTACTGGAAGCAACAACAAACAAATTAACAAACAAAATCAATACGATGAACAAATAAAAAAAGTAAAATAAACATTACCATGAACTTCTTCCATCACTGTATCAGAAATTGAATCAGTATCTTCATTGTTAATGGATACTCTTGACCTAGAAGCTTGATTTGAATAATCAATTACAGAATCTGTAACAACCCAAAACTAAACATACAAGCTAGAAGCTACCTCTTTAGTTCATAACGCCAATACGGCTCAACATGGTCACACTATTCAGATTTACAACAAAGGGTTCGCGGAAATAACCCTAAATACAACTGAGAAATCTAACTAGACATAAAAAGGAAGTTCTTCTACTCCTTCTAAACGCAAGCTCCGACCCACGTCTTGCCAACCTCTAAACGTGTTCTCGGCTACCTGCTTACCTGAAAAGGTTTTAGTTTTGAAAAGCGAGGGTTAGACCATGATGTCTAGTGAGTTCCCTCCACACCAAGTCACACCAAAATATTTCAGTTTATAAAATCAGTTATGAAAGCATTTATGCCAATCATAACAAGCACACTAAGATGATATGAACACATTGACACATGCTACTGCCATACACTATAGTCACACACACACCGTGACAGTGCAATAGGGCACACACCGCCCATATATGAAACAAATTCATATATATATATATATATATATATATATATATATATATATATATATATATAATTATTATGGGACACACCCCCATTTCACACCAAAGCCAGAGCATGGTCACACACGTATAAATCACACATATAAATCACACAATTAATCTTTGCTTTGAAATAGAAGCAGTTGAAAAGCACACTGTTAGATAACTACCATGCCACACACTTATTCCTTATGTGAAATAAAAATAGTTGAAAAGCGCACAGTTTGATAATAACCGTTAACACACTTGTATAAAATTTAGGTTTAGAAAGACTCACCTAGGTCCTGCTTAGAAATTCTCACTTGCACCGATCGTCTCTAATCACACCTACAAATTTAAGCCCACACACGTACCCGATGAGACACACTGGGTTTCAAATAAATTTTCACTACCTTGAAAAGTCCCAGTCTAAATTACCCGGGTTCCGGATACAATCGGCCCACAAACTAAATTCCGGATCCCACTTTCAAATATTACCGACACTCGCTCAAAACCAAACCGAAGCCCAAATTAAATTAATTAAATCGAAGCCCAACTTAATTTAATTAAATCGAAGTCCATCTTAAATTAATTAAACCAAGCCTAACTTAAATTAATAGTTACCGGCCCATATTAATTAATAGATACCGGCCCACTAACTTAGATCAAAACCACGGCCCAAGTAATAAATGGAATTCGGTGACTAAACAAATTCCTAAAATCTCGGTCCATATTAAAAAGGAATTCAATCCACTAACAATTCTTAAATCTCGGACCATATAAAAAAGAATTCAGTCCACTAACAATTCTTAAATCTTAGTCCATATGAAAAGGAAATTCGGTCCACTAAAAGTCATTAATTATCACTGGCACAACATCAATTAGGATATTAGAAATTCCGGCCCACTACAACAATGTTCCGGATCCCAAAATGTAAACCCAATTCCGGATGTTCACTACTTCTTAAATACCGAAACTCCATTAAAATGAATATCGGACTTCCATGTTTTACATTCCAGATCAAAGTGGTTTTACTTTCGTTCCGGATCCTCTTTTGGTTTCGGATCAATAATATTCCGGATCTCCACATTTAATTAAATACGGGAACTGACTTTCACATAATACCGGATCAACGGCTCGACTTAGTTAATTCCGGATCCAATTGTACTTATCGAACAACAGAGATATCAAAGGTTGAAATTTATCCATTCACACAGCCCCAAATTAATGACAACTACTAAGATTAAGGGGACACCATTTTATCATCCAATTTATTGAGCTAAGACATACGGTTCTTACTTATCGATTAGAAAAACATAGAGACTCCATTTTCCAAATCTTCCAGGTGGTAACAAAACTCAAAACCCTGGCATTCTAAATTCTTAATTTCAACAGCTAGAAATAAACAAGGAGGGTGATTACCTTGCAAGATGATTCCACACCCACTCAATTGAAGACTCGGAGCTGCTTGATTTCTTTGCTGTCACCTTTTATACTTTCCACCAACACACTAAATTTTCTCTTTTTTCACACTTTGTACCACTAGACTTTCATTTATTCAAATTAAGAACACGATTATTACATCATCCTCCCCTCAAAAGAATTCCGTCCCCGGAATTCCATCTTCGAACAATCTAGAAAAACGGTTTTAAAAATGCGCCACACTAAGGGTTTCACACACAATTTCACCTTCTTAAAAGAACGGTTTTACCGAAGTTAACATCACAACAACATGATTCTCTCATTAAAATAACGACGCTCAATTTGCCAACTAATCACAAGATCAACCTTGAATACCACCTTAACTCGCAGTCAAGAATTCTCTTCAACAGGTTACACACAATTCTACAATCACTTTCCTCACACAAAACATCTAATTATTTTCTCACATCAATTATAATGACCACAATCCAAGGATAACAATCACATCACACGCTTTTACCACAACATCACTCCTCTACTACCACCAAGTTCAATCCAACGGTCATTCACCCCGAGCACTACATTCGACTACTTTCTCCCACTTCCTTGTCAAACATAAACACATTTCCAAAGAGAGGCTCACTAGAAGGCGCACGCTCTTGGCCAATCACCCATGCTAGTTTTCCTCAACGCTTAAACCAATCACATATACGCCAGTCCTCTCTCTCACACTCCCACTAGAAGTTCATGCACCCGACGGTGACGTTCTGAAAACATTGCTCCCCACTTTCCGTGTCACTTGCCACACTTTTTACTGTTCGCTTACTCACTCATTCCAACCTACCGTCCCAAATAACTCAGACTAGTATGGGATATTCCTCATCCAACACATTGACCACTCCATACACACATTTTCAACGATTACTATGCCTAACCAACAGTTTCACCACACCTCATACGAGAATTTCAACTAAGTCAATCCGAAATATCACCAAAAGCTCGAAGCGACCACACATCTCTCACTCCTCAACCGATAATAACCCACTCTTTTGCATTTCCTTTACATACAAGGATTAGCTCCACAATCCCAAAGATTTCGTATCCACTACGAAACATCATAGACTAACCTAGTCCAAGGGCACACAAATATATAAAAAAATGACACAAAGCGACTTACTCAACAACTCGTTACAACCAATGAGTACACAATTTCCTCCTTAGCTAGCCACTAACTTCCACCACATTCTTTAATCTCAGTTGACAAAACTACATGCCACTCGAACATGTATGCATCTCAACACACATAATCTATCACATTTGAATAATTTATTAGCAATTCCCGAGCAAGGCTTTCACTTATGCTTATCCCATTACTTAACCTTATAGCAACTCTTTACTATCAACGACTCGCATGCTCGCTTCGTATAAGTTACCACTAACTTATTCACACGACTACTACACACAAGAGGTACAAACCTCTCGATTACTTGTACGCACACTAGGCCTTGCCTTCTCCATGCCAATCACACAAATATTATAAATAAGGCTATCCCTATCCGTCTCGTCGGAGTCCTCACAAAATACGCTCCAACCTCACAGTCACCATCTGACTATTAACTAGTAAGATACACGGCTTCACCTCGATCCCAAATTGGCTAACCAATACCAGTGTTACCAATCCATACATCTATCACTTATCAACTCCTCATGTCACTCTTCTACTAACTAGAGAGTAAGAAAGCACATCTTTATCATCCGATCCTTGAGCTGAAACTCTCAAGATCTTAATTTACCGACACCGGAAACTCCTAGAATAAAGACTCATCAGGGATTAGGAGCTCACTTCCAACTAATTATTTTCCTTAAGAACCCTAAAGATCCTACTTCACACGGAGACTCATCCCACACACTCAAACAACCCCCTTCTAGATAGTGTCATCAATCGCACAAGAACAATCTGCACAACACACTAAACCGTTGCCAACATGACAAGGTTAAGACTTCACACACTACCGTTACTCTCCACACATTAATCACCACACTCCACACACTACTATTATTCTTCACACTCAATCCACCACACTCCACACACTATCAAAATCAGAACAACAGTAATCAAGCACACCCATGCACCTGTAAATTCATAATGACATTGGCCAGATGTGATTTGAATTTAACTTACATGAGAGTCCTCACTACCTTCGTCCTAATTTCTCAGTGATTAAGGTCTTCCCTAAAGGCTTCCTATATCTCAGATGTGTCCTCCTACTCCACAGTTTAAGTTTAGGCCCATTCGGTCACCTAAATCCCTTAAACTAGGGCACTGATACCATTTGTAACAACCTAAAACTAAACATACAAGCTAGAAGCTACCTCCTTAGTTCATAATGCAAATACGGCTCAACATGGTCACACTATTCAAATTTACAACAAAGGGTTCGCGAAAATAACCCTAAATACAACTGAGAAGTCTAACGAGACATAAAAAGGAAGTTTTTCTACTCCTTCTAAACGCAAGCTCCGACCCACGTCTTGCCAACCTCTAAACGTGCTCTCGGCTTCCTGCTTAACTGAAAAGGTTTTAGTTTTGAAAAGCGAGGGTTAGACCATGAGGTCTAGTGAGTTCCCTCCACACCAAGTCACACCAAAATATTTCAAATTATAAAATCAGTTATGAAAGCATTTATACCAATCATAACAAGCACACTAAGATGATATGCACATATTGACACATGCTACTGGCATACGCTATAGTCACACATACTGTGACAGCGTAATAAGGCACACATACGCTATA
This sequence comes from Saussurea involucrata, assembly GCA_033807775.1. Taxonomy (NCBI): domain Eukaryota; kingdom Viridiplantae; phylum Streptophyta; class Magnoliopsida; order Asterales; family Asteraceae; genus Saussurea; species Saussurea involucrata. The sequence goes on from CM066321.1 coordinate 32,699,760, forward strand.
GTCACACACACCGTGACAGCGCAATAGGGCACACACTGCCCATATATGAAACAAATTGATATATATAAAAGGAATTCAATCCACTAACAATTCTTAAATCTCTGTCCATATAAAAAAGAAGTCAATCCACTAACAATTCTTAAATCTTGGTCCATATTAAAAGGAAATTCGGTCCACTAAAAGTCATTAATTATCACCGGCCCAACATCAATTAGGATATTAGAAATTCCGGCCCACTACAACAATGTTCCGGATCCCAAAATGTAAACCCAATTCCGGATGTTCACTACTTCTTAAATACCGGAACTCCATTAAAAAATGAATACCGGACTTCCATGTTTTACATTCCGGATCAAAGTGGTTTTACTTTCGTTCCGGATCCTCTTTTGGTTCCGAATCAATAATATTCCGGATCTCCACATTTAATTAAATACCGTAACTGACTTTCACATAATACCGGATCAACGGTTCGACTTAGTTAATTCGGGATCCAATTGTACTTATCGAACAACAGAGATATCAAAGGTTGAAATTTATCAATTCACACAGCCCCAAATTAATAACAACTATTAAGATTAAGGGGACACCATTTTATCATCCAATTTATTGAGCTAAGACATCCGGTTCTTACTTATCGATTAGAAAAACATAGAGACTCCATTTTCCAAATCTTCCAGGTGGTAACAAAACTCAAAACCCTGGCATTCTAAATTCTTAATTTCAACAGCTAGAAATAAACAAGGAGGGTGATTACCTTGCAAGATGATTCCACACACACTCAATTGAAGACTCAGAGCTGCTTGATTTCTTTGCTGGCACCCACCATCGCACCTAGCCGCACACACAGTTTCCTTGGGAAGAGAATATGATTTCTAGGGTTTTCTCACCTTTTATACTTTCCACCAACACACTAAATTTTCTCTTTTTTCACACTTTGCACCACTAGACTTTCATTTACTCAAATTAAGAACACGGTTATTACAGAATCGGAGTTATTTTCAGCTGTTAATGGAATTTTGACGCTATTACATTGGGTTGGTGGATCGATTTCAATCTCTGGATGGAAAATTTCAAACCTATCGCAGGATTTTGATGGATCAGCGATTGAAGAAGATGATTTTATTTCGTTGCCTACAACCAATCCATGAGAAATACACCCATTGATGTGAATCGATGTATGCTTCAAAGAAGGAGGGAATGTAGTTGATAGATGGGAAGGAAGAGCGTGATCACGATTGAAAGAATGTGGATTCATATGGAATTAAATTAGATGGAAAGAATCTGGGTAAAATATGGATATAAATTAGAAAATGTAAAATGACCCACATACCCTTTCTATTTAATTCCCTTAACTTAAATGATTGTTTGAAAATTGTCCTCGTATTTTCTTAAATTGTTACGGTTCTCGTATGAACCCTCGTCGATATATATATATAGAGTCCCATTCATTTGCTAACCAATCCATTTGTATTAACCATGCTAACCAAAAATGGACCAATCAGATGGCTCCCTTCCTTTTTGTTTAATTACACGATTTAAATATAGTGGAGGGTAAAATTGGAATTTTTTTCCATAGCCACGTTTAAGGTAATTCCTTGTTTATCTCCTTATTCATCTCCTAGATAATGAAGGTAGTTATTTAATTGTCATTCTTTAATATTATCTTTTCTCAATATTTTCCTAAATAATTATCAAAACCCAATAAACCAATATGAATTTGCATACGATTCTCTATTTCAAGTTTTCTTACAAACTGCTCTTATCGTTGGTAATTGTTATGTGCATATGTGCACATATATATCTTTATATATGTGCATATGTGCATATACATATCTTTATATATGTGCATATGTACACTTGCATTTATGCATCTGTATCTTTATATATGTGCACATGCACATATGCATCTGTATGTATGTGCATATATGCATATGATGAACTTGATTTCCATTCTGAACTATGTTTCAGGATGTTCTGAATCTGTGACCAAAACCCAGTAACCCAGATTGTGCACATGTGCACATCGACCATCTAGGTTACAAACAGATGATGGATACGAATGGGGTATCTATTTTTGGAAGAGATGTTATTTTTGATAACCATGCCCTAATAATTAGGTGATTCCGTTTTTGAATCTTTGTTGTTTTGGACAAAAATGCCCTTATGCACTTATGCACAATTGTCAACCTTCTCTTTTAAATTTTAAATAATATTATAATTCTTGATTTAATTATAACCGTTGATCTTAATAATCTATGGTTGTGATCGGTTAGCATGGTTAGTACCAATAGGTTGGTTAGCAAAAGAAGGGGACCCTATATATATACATATATATATATATATATATATATATGTATATATATGTATATATATATATATATATATATATATATATAGGGTCCCCTTCTTTTGTTAACCTTCAAATTAGTGTTAACCGTGTTAACCAATTTGGACCATTAAATCTGAAAATCAATGGCTAAGATTGAAACTGATTTTTAGTCACTAATTAAATAATAAACACGTTTAATTTATATAAAAGCATATATGCACAGGGGTAAATATGTCAATTGCCAAACCTCTTGTAATTAATAGATAAGGACAATCCCTTATCCCACATAACTTCCAAAAACAATATCAGGTCACATTCAATTCCCGATTCCGACTATCACGGCAACCACGATCAACACAAAATCTTTAAAAAAATTACTTGATTCGTATATATGCTAATGATTTGAATATGTGTTCCTTTACGTGTGCATATATGCAGTTTGTTTTATGTGTAGTATAAACCTGATATGTAAATGCGTATATGGATATTTTGGTGTGCATAAATGCACATTTTTGTTGTGCATATAGACAATAATTTGATGTGAATTTATGTGCATATATGCACTATTTCCACTTGCATTATGCACTTCATTGATGTTCATATATGTAACTTTTTGATGTGGATATATGCAATTTTTGTGCATACTTGCACTTTCTTTTCATGTGCATATATGATACTGACGTTTGGTAACCATATGTGAAAGATAAAAAAGATTTACATGTGCATGTATGCACTTTTTCAGATGCATATATGAACATGAAAGATACTTGACAACATATTTAACAAAACACAACACTTAAACCAACAATAAACCAAGAAACCCTAATTCAAAAATCGTCTGCACAACACTGCGTGCGATAACAAAAAATAAGACAAAAACATACCATTCAAAACTTCATAGTTCAAACTCTCTTCAACATGATTGCATGACGGTCGGTTACAAGCATCTACAAACTCAAAAAAAAACATCTTCAATCCCACGGGTCTGCACATCGGTACTAATCTGGGTAAGAACATCATCAAAAGGTTGAATACTATCATTCACCAAAGTTTGTTCTTCGATATCTTCAGAATAATCATCGTGATCAACAACGGAAGACGGAAACATTGATGCAACATGTTCGTCTACAATGGAATGCATCATCGATTACAACAAAAAAATCGTGAAAAAAATGATATGATAAGATTAAGAGAGAACAAGAAGAAGTTTAACATTAATATTAAAAAATATATATAATAACGACTACCAAAAATTGAGAGGCGTGGAATTAGGAAAGTAGATATACTTAAAATATTTAAAGTGTTAAACTTCCTAAACTACCCCTGAAGAAGTCGGCCTGCTACTACTAAAACCAAACAATTATCTTAATTCCTATTGGTCAAAAAAAGTTAACTTGAATGTGAAGGTTAACAAAAGAAGGGCCATATATATATATATATATATATATATATATATAGGGTCCCCTTCTTTTGTTAACCAGTCATTTAGTGTTAACTGTATTAACTAATCTGGATTATTAATCATCAAAATCAATGGCTAAGATTAAAAGCATTTTTTAATTCATAATTAAAATAAACACACGGCTGATTTCATTTGCAGCATATATGCATAGGGGTATTATTGTCATTTAACAAATCCTGGTAACTATCAGATAAGCAAACAATTCACCCAATTGCTACATTTAAGGACCTATAACTTATCTCTAATTGATTTAGAAACAAAGATACCAAACATGTACTCTCTCTCTCTCCAATCTCGATTCAAAAGAAATTCAACCAAAAAAATCAGTGTGCAAAATCAACAGGTTTATAGCAATTGATTCCAAAAAATAGTGGGATAACATAGACAACTTCATTCCAATCGATTGCAAAGAAGATACAAATCGGGGATTTAAAAATCTGGTGCAAATCGATCCCATATCGAGCAAACCCAAGTTGATTCCAATCGATTCCAGAAAAGGTGATTACAAATCGATTCTTACCGAAACCGATACCCTACGAACTCTCTGAAGAAAGCAGTGGTCTTCAAAGTAAATATTGAAGTTAATGGCGGAAATCAAAGGTAAAAGTTTCAAGTTCTAGGGTTTTGAAAAAATGGGTTTATGTGCACAATTACATCTCATGTTTTTTGTTCAGTTCAAAGGAGGAGCGATAGGAATGCAAATATTGTTGTTACTAGTGAAGTGGTTGAACAAGAAGATATTGAACAAGAATCGGCCATATCGGAGAAGGGAGCAAAACAAGTTAACGGTACTTTTCAACGTTATTAATGATCTATGTGCCACTTTGAATTGATGTTATTTATAAATATCTGATGTGTATGTTGTATTTGGGAAAATGCATGTATATATAGTGGTATGTGCATATATGCTTGTAGGTTGTACCTTGAATGAATGAAGATGGTGGCTTCATATTTTTCCATGGTTTTTGTATAGATGCAGGTAATTGTATGTGCATATATGCAAATAATGCTATGTGCATATATGCTTGTTGGTTGTAATATTGAATCTTTGAAGCAAAAGACTACGAATTTTAGGCAATTTGTGCATTTATGAAGCACTAAGACGTGCATATATGAGATTCGAATATGTGCTTTATATGTTAGGTGGTGGTACATTTGTTTCTTGAACATAAGATCAATAACTAAGCATGATCTAAACTCTAAATTGGTAAGAGTTGAGATAACTGAAAAGTGATAACCATTTAATCTAAAACAAGTTATCTTCAAAAAAGGCAACGGAAAGAACACTATACTACTTATTAGATGCCTTCAAAGTGACAAATGAATAACAGAATCCTTAAGACAATAGGCCCACTATTTTAAGATGTGTTTTCGTACTCAATACAGCTTCAGCTCAGCAGAATCAATGCAGGTGAACTACAAAGGACTGTGTTTCTGATTTGGAGTTTTCTGTTTTCCCAAATGCATATTTCGAGAGTTAGGCATTGAAAGTTCATGCATTGAGGATATGATAATTACTTAGTATAGCTGATGAAACTTAGCAACAAAAATCATGTTTTCAACACTCAATACCAGTAGTTCAATGATGAGAACCTTCTTAGTTTCCACAATTGCAATAACATGAAGAAATGCTACCATCACTCATTTGAGTATTATGCAGCAGCATCTTCAAGGTAACCAATGAATGGGCTTTGGCACCAACTCCTAAATTCTAGTTACTAGAGTTATTCGCATATAATAGAATATATAATTGTAACAATGGCTTATATTTATCAAGTATCACCATGAAAAATAAGAACTAAGAAAAGAAGGTACAGAACCATATCAAGCACCGAGAATCAGTAGACACACTGGCTTGAGTAGGTTACCACATAAAAAAATAGAATGATGCGAATAGAGAGAGATAAAGAGGAAAACAAAAGGAACAAGGGTGTGAAACTATTACCAGAACTTGAAACCAGTGAACCGTCTGATGAAAGGCTTGAATTCATCTGATCCTTTTGTAGGTAGCAGATGCACTATCACCACCTCCAACACCCTCCATGAAAATTTAGCCTCAGAACCCTACACATCCAAAATACAATACCAATTAATAGAATAACATCTAAAAATCTAATTACTGCATATATGCAAATTATGCTATGTGCATATATGCAAATTATGCTATGTGCATATATGCAAATTATGCTATGTGCATATATGCAGTAATTAGACTTGTTGGTTGTAACTTTTAAGAATGAAGATGGTGGCTTCATATTCTTCCATGGCTTGTATGAATGAAGATGGTGGCTTCATATTCATGAATATACAAAGAAAATAAAATAAAAAAGGGAGTTAGATAGTGTCAAAAAAACAAAAACGGAAAAATGCTATGTGCATATATGCTTGTTGTTTTGTGTTTAGATGCAGGTAATGGTATGTGCATATATGCAAATAATGCTATATGCATATATGTTTGTTGGTTGTATATTGAAACTTTGAAGCAAAAGACTAGGAAGAACTTTTGGTAGTATTTCAAAGCTTGAATAGTTGCTTTATATGCAATCTAAATATTAGGCAACTTGTGCATTTATGAAGCACTAAGACGTGCATATATGAGATTTGAATATGTGCATTTATCATTTTACAATTGCAAATTTATATACACTAATAAGGTGTGCATATGTGCAACCTAACTATGTGCAGTCATATATCTTTTTATATGCCAAAATTTCTGACACTTGATAAAGCAGAAAGGTCGATGAAAAGGAAACAAGAAAACAAAGGACAATCTGACGGAGAAAAGAAACAACAAGTTGAAGAAGGTAACATTTGTATAAAGTTTACGTATCTACACAACAATTTACTTTGTTGTACCAGAAGTTTGACAAAATTTATATCTAATAACAATGAATAGAAACACCGCAAACAACACCGAGGACCAGGCGTTCGATACTCGAACATATTGCAAAAAAAGGTTAACATGAACGCACTTAAAACTGTTATGAATTTTAAGAAAATATTATTATCAGTAAACATATATATGACATTGTATTGCACACACGGGTAAGGAGCGCATGGTTTGTTCAAAAGCAGATACAAATCGACCTGGGGGAAATGATATCCAAGAAGGTAATATTCCAAAATCAAATATTGTCATGGTGTATATTGAAACTTTCTCTAATAACAGAAACACCGTAATACTCAGTAATTGCATCCATCTTCTGCTGTGATGGATCTTCATACGGTAACTAGGAACTTGCCTCGTTTTTTAAGTTTTCAATAACTTCAGTTAGCTTAACTAACCATGGTTTTTCATTCCGGACTAGACTTACAATGTCATCAATTGTGGAGTACACACCAGATAACAATTTCTCTTTCTCCGGATCAGACTCGTGATACCTAACACGAGCGCTCTGTAGTTGCACAGGAACCAATTCCTGGGTCCATCTTCGCAAAACATAACGATCAGGAATGAAATCTACCGGCTCAGTAATCAGTACTTTCAGTGCATGTCGACATAAAAACCCATTCCGTATAAAGAATTTACATTCACAATCAGCACTGTTAATTGAAACTCGGCGCGATACCTAAACAACAATACAAAAAAAACAATAAATAACACCAACAAATTAAATAGAAATAAAAACTTAAAAAGGAAGTTGGGACCAATACCTTGTACATAATCTTCGTTTCAGATAACTTATTCTTGTGACTAATGACATAAGTCTTCGTATCACCTAAAACTTCGACGGTCTCAATTCCACACCTCAACATTGCCTTCTTTATCTCTTTTTGGAAATCCCTAAAAATTTTCCGCGTGTACAACCCTGCAACATGAAATTCAATTGGATATGAACTAAATAGTTGTGGAAACGTAGTCCTCGTGACGTTCTCATTAAATGATTGCGTCTCTCGTTGCTTCTCAATTGCATTATCGTAATTAATATGAAACTTAACCAGATCATAATGGAACGAAAGATATATGTTGAAAAATGCATTTGCACTCTCAGATCTTGACGTGGTTCTCATAAGACCTGACATCGGATTATCTTTATAAAACGCCGGTATTCATGAATGACGAATATCATACATGTCTCTAAACCAATCCTCGCCAACAAGGTCATACTCTTAAATCATATTGTTCCACTGAATCTCAAAATCTTCAAGACTAATATGAAAATTCCAGACAAGTTTGTTTATCACCCGCTTAAAGTCAGGATTCACGTTTAAGGCGGCACTTATCTAACAAATGATGCAAAAAACATTTGTAAATAACATTTCCAAAACATTTATAAAAAAAATATAACACATATAACATAAGAACAATATCAAATTACCTTGGCATGAACCTTTTTCATTATGTGCCACATACATAAACGATGTCTTGATTCGGTGAACACATGTGGAACAGCTTGTTTCATAGCTGAACACTGATCCGTTATCACAACCAACGGTTGTCTATCGTAGCATTTCAAAAAAGCCCTCAACACCTACTTATAATTCTCGATTGTCTCCCCGGCAATCAACGCAGAACCGACTACAACAGAACTTTTATGATTATCTACGGCCAAAAAAGGGACAAATGACATTGCATGCCTGCAAAAAACGAACAACATACAAATAAAAAACACTGATAATACAAAAATTGTTCACTGTATAAAAATAACTTACTCGTTCGTCTGGTAAGTAGCATCAACCGAAATTACATCTCCAAACTCTCTATAATTAAGTTGAGCAACTTCATCGGCCCAGAAAATGGCATGTAACTCACGTTCGTCACACTTGTACTCAAACAAATACTCGCTTTTAATATCCTTACGGTTTGACAACTTATTGATAAGCATCTTCGCATCCTTATTCCCAACAAATAGCCCAACGTCTCTGTTAAAATTCTGGTACTCAACAACGGTACACCTATTATGTTCAAACCCACCCTTCAACGCAGTTTGTATTCGATGCGCCCTTGTTGCACCTACCTTATAACTAGAACTATTCAAAACATTCCTATAATCAGTGTACTGCATTTTCCTGTTCTTACGTGAAAATCTACGATCGTTATTAGTAAACAAAACATGATTATGAGCTTCAACAAACTCGTATACCTCGTATTGAGTCTTGTCCTTCAATAAATGGATTTTAATGCATGCATTGCACCCTGACCGTTTAACATTCGAGTTTCGGTAACGCCTGTCACCAGGACCTAACTCAAGCGAATCAAAAAGTTTCTTCTTTGGAATACCTTCTTTACTACAAACAAACCATCTAGTCTGAATAAGCCCCTCCTTATTTGTCTTTTTGGCATTCAACCTTACATCAAATCCCGCATAATCTGCATACGTCCTATAAAATGACTCGGCTTCTTCGTAAGATGAAAACACATCGTTCACCTTTGGTTTAAACTGAACAGGAACATTAGGAATCCATAACTTTGAACCATCAGCTGTCTCGATGACCTCATCTTGTGCTTCAACATCTGGAAATCAAACATGTAATTGAACATGCAGGCATGACAAAATTTACATCATCATAGTAGTACCAGTAAAATAAACAATACAGAAACTACTGCATTGCATATATGCACAATCATTGTATAAATAATAATTGTTATTGTTCCTATACAAACAATTAGGCATGACAAAATGTACATCATCATAGTCATACCAGTAAAATAAACAATACAGAAACTACTGCATTGCATATATGCACAATCATTATATAAATAATAATTGTTATTGTTCCTATACCAACAATTAAATATACTTTACGTCATAATAAAAGCTCATGTAACAAATTAAAAATATTAAAAAATTTACAAAAACTAGATTAATATGGAGATTTATAATTCCATCATCATAATCATACAAAAACAAAACAAACCGTAAACAAAAAATACATTGCATATATGCACATGCAATATACCGCACGTCATAACTAACAAAAGTGAACAGCAAATCACGAAACCCTACAGAAACCCTAACTCAAAGCGCCTAACAAAACCAATAATTAAAATTAAAATATAAAAAAACGAACCTACAGAATCTTCATCGTTCATCGTCTCTTCAACGTTACTGCACGATGTTGGGTTACAATCATCCACATTCGGAAAAGAAACATCTTCAACACTGCGGGTCTGCACATGGGTACTAATCTGCGTAAGAACATCATCAAAAGGTTGAATACTATCCTTCACCAAAGTTTGTTCTTCGATATCTTTGGAATAATCATTCTGATAAACAACGGAAGACGGAAACATTGACACACCATTTTCTTCTTCAGTAGAATGCATAGTCGATTACCAATTTACCAGTAAAAAACGTGGAAAAAATTGTGTTATATGATAAGATTAAGAGAAAAAGGATGAAGATTATCATTAATATTAATAAAATATATAATAATAACTACCAAGATTAGATGGCGTGAAATTAGGAATGTAAAATTACTTGAAATAATAAAAAGTTGATCTTCCAATAATACCCCTGCAGAAATCGGCCAACTATTAGTAAAACCAACCATTTCTCTTGATTCCTATTGGTTGAAACAAGTTAATAAGGTTAACACTAAATGGGTGGTTAACAAAAGAAGGGCCATATATATATATATATATATATATATATATATATATATATATATATATATATATATATATAGACAGAGAGAGAGAGAGAGAGAGAGAGAGAGAGTCCTACTAAATTGTAACCGCTAAATGTGTGTAACCCCGTGTAACCCGTCGATTTCATAGGTTGTTTTGATGAATTTTTTTATGGAATTGTTTATTTTGATGAAATTGTTTCATATCATTCATTTCTTGATGAATTTTTTTTATGAAATTTGTAGTTTCATAGGTTTTTTTCATTTTTATGAAACTTTTCATATATTCTCGTTTTCACCTATGAAACTACAAATTTCATAAAAAAATTCATCAAGAAATTATTGATATGAACTACTTTCATCAAAATAAACAATTTCATAAAAAAAATCATCAAAAAAACCTATGAAATCGACGGGTTACACGGGTTACACACATTTAGCGGTTACAATTTATTATCTCTCTCGCTATATATATATATATATATATATATATACCCTATATATATATATAGCAGAGAGATCAAATGGAAACCACTTTTATTATGCAAACCGTGCAAACCGTCGATTTCATTGGTTAAATTAATGAAATTTGTTCATGAAGTTGTTTAATTTGATGAAATTGTTTCATATAATTCTTTTCTTGATGAAATTGTTTCATATATTTGTGTTTTTTATGTAGTTTCATGTATTTTTCTCATTCTGGTGTAACTGTTCCATGTATTTTTCCCAGTCTGATGAAACTTTCTCATTTTTACATGAAAAACACAACTATATAAAACAATTTCATCAAGAAAAGAATGATATGTAACAATTTCATCAAATTAAACATTTTCATGAATCAATTTCATCAACTTATCCAATGAAATCGATGGTTTACACGGTTTGCAAAATAAAAGTGGTTTGCAAATGAAACTACCCCTATATATATATATATAGAGAGAGAGAGAGGCTCCGTAAAATGCAAACCTTGCATTTGTTGCACACCTTACAAACCACAGTCTGCATATGTGCAGAATCAGTCTGCATATGTGCATATGCATACGTGCAAGAATATACATATAATGAACATACATTCATATGGGATAATGCATATATGCAGACCGGTTCTGCACATATGCAGACTGTGGTTTGTAAGAGGTGCAACAAATACATTGTTTGTATTTGATTTGTACCCTATATATGTATATATATATATATAGGACGGTAATCAAATGAGAACCGAAAAAGACTAAGAACTGTGAGGACTAATCTAAGCCTTAAATAGGTTTTAATCTTATGGTTTAAATTAAATGTTGATTTTAAACAAAAATGGGTATAATGGTCATTTTGATAACAAATATAATAATATTTTATTTTTTAAAACTATACGGTTCCCAAATTGAACTCTCTCTTGTATATAATATAATAATTCCCAATTCAGATTCCATAATTCCCGCTCTAGGTTAACGTACTTGTTGTCTCATCCCAATCCTCAACTCTCTGTTCTTCAAGTTCGATGGAATCGACCGAGTTTAATCTCGTTGATCAAAATAGGGATGAAGAACTAACTACTTCTCGATCTTATTAATAACGATTTGAAAGATCAAATGGTTGAAACAGGTTTTTCTTTCTCCTTTGTTTTATCGACTTTATAATTGATTGTTTTATTCAGATTTTTATTTATGTGATTGTTATGATTTTATAACTTATCGTTTGAAAGATCAAATGTTCTATGAATGTTATGTTTTCAATTCCAATAATGTGTGTTGTTGTTGAACACAGTGCAAGTGTTATGTAAGTTTCATATGGTGAAACATCATATATTTCCTTTATAAATCCTAAAATTGAGTTATTATACGTTTAATCTGTTACGTTTTAGAATTTGATATTAGATTTATTCCATTAGTTGTTACATGTTAGATTGTTCATATTCTAATAGTAGAGTTTCATATGGTGAAACATGATGTGTTGCTAATATAAATCCTAAAATTGAGTTCGTTACTTCATATAAATTTACTCTAATCTAGTTCACTATTTGATTTATTTTATGTTTAAATGAGTTGTTTCACGTTTAATTGAGTTAACTTAATAGATTTTCATGTTATATAACTTTATTCGATTAGTTATTTCTTGTTTAATTGTTCATATTATAATACTAGAGTTTCATATGGTGAAACATGATGTATTGTTGATATAAAGTATCAAATTGAGTTCTGACACATTTAATCTTATATATTTCCCTATTTGATTTTATTTATGTTTGATTGATTTGTTAATGTTTAAATGAGTTGTACGTTTAATTGAGTCAAATTATATCAATAGAGTTTCACTTGGTGAAACTTCATATATTTCATATTGTGACAGTAGAATTTCATATTGTGAATCATTACTTATGCTTTTATAAATGATCGTATGTTGTTTGTGTTTCACTATATGATTGTATATATTTTCAGAACATGGAAGTCATCCAGCTGAGGAATTGTATTCTAGTTATATTTTGGAAGCTCTAGATGGAACTAAAAGTTGGATTCCTATTGTAAATCAATCACTGAAACCTACTATTCGGTCTTGTTTTGACACACTGGAACAAGTTGTAATGATGCATAGGAATTATGCTGACAAAGCTGGATTTGATGTTCGGTTATCGACACAAAAAATGAACAAGTTTGGGGTTGTTCAAGTAAGGTACGTAGTATGTAGTAAGAATGGACAACCACCAATGAAGTCTTATAACTCTCTTGATGTTGCTCATGGTAAAAGAGAATTTCGAAATTCTAATGTGAAGAGGTCTGGGTGTAAAGCTGGTGTTCGTTTTCGTTTGTTGAAGGGGAGATGAATATATGAGTTGTATAGTTATATAGAACAACACAATCACCCTCTTATAGAACCGGACAACATATGTTTTTCTCGTAAACGTAGGCAACTCGGTTTTGGAGAGCAAATGTTAATACATCGAGGGAATAGTTTGAACATGGGTGCAACTAGGATGCATAAGATGAGAACCAGTTTGAGAGGTGGATATGAATTTGCTTCGTGTTCTACTGTAGACTTTCAAAATTTTAAAAGGGACATGGATAAATATGTTGTTACTGGCGGTGATGCACAGATGTTCATTAACATGATGAGTAAAAGGAAAGAGATTACCCCAAACTTTTTCTTTGATTATAAAGTCTGCGATAACGAGTTGGTTTGTACCTTTTGGGCAGATGAGGCAGCAAGGTTCAATTATGCAGAGTTTGGGGATGTTATGTCCTTTTCGAACTAATAGGTAAGTGTTCATTATATGTTAGAGCCCATTCATTACTTTTAATCATATTATTTTTATATGTTTTGTATTTAGGTATGCCATGATTTTCATTCCCTTCAATGTTGTGGACAACCACAAAAAGACTGTTGTTGTTGGTGCTGCCTTTGTGAATAAGGAAACCATTGAGAATTTCGAATGGGTGTTAGAAGCATTTTTGAAAGCTCACAAAAAAATAGCCTACATTTGTTTTGACAGACCAATGTGCAGAAATGAAACAGACCATAACTAATGTCGACAGTGGACTACTGACTTGGGAAATTGAGGAATAACAAGTTGAAGTTGTCATCTTTTGCTGAAAGTGTTCGCAATTTGAGGGGTGAAATAGATGAATTGTTTCCGACGGAGGATGGTGTAAATGGAAAGATTGAAACAAATATAGATTTGATTGGGTTTTCTCAACCTGAAACTATTGAAGTTCATCCTCCAACAGGGATCAAGAATAAGGGTTGTGGGACCGGAAAACGCCTTATTGCTGCAGCTGAGAGGGCATCTGTTAAAAGCTCAAGAAACAAGAGATTGTGCAAAAGTTGCGGAAAGCTTGTGAACCATGACTCGCGCAATTGTCCAAACAAAGTAGTTGCTTAGATCAAGAATCAAGAGAGATGTGCAAAAGTTGCTGAAAGTTTTGTGACTCGTGACTGGCATAACTGTTTTGAACAAAGTGGTTTGATTTTTGATTTTTGATTGTTTTCTTTTAGATTCTACTGGATACCATATTGAACTTGTTGGATACATTGAAGTGTTTACTGTGCATAATAAAGTTGCTTGTGATTTCTAATATTGAGTTGTATGAATTACCATATATTCATCTCACATTACTAAATTTGTCAGTTTCATATTGTGAAACATCATATATTTCCTTTATAAATCCTAAAATTGGGTTATTATACATTTAATCTGTTGTGTTTTAGAATTTGATTTTAGAATTATTTGATTAGTTGTTTCATGTTTAATTTAAACATTGTTTATATTATAATAGTAGAGCTTCATATGGTGAAACATGATATATTGATGATATAAATATGATGTTTAATTGTTCATGATAATAGAGATTCATATGGTGAAACATGACTGATGATAAAAATACTAAAATGTGTTTTAGAATTGAGTTATTCCAGCAGCCATGGTTATCCCAAACAGAAAACAAGCTTACAATTGTCTAATATAATTAAAATCTGACAAAATTTTGAATGTGAATGAACTTTAGAAACAATAACCAGCTTGACTCGATTTAAGACCAAGGAATGCTCGAAAACCAAGAACTACGAGATCACCCCTTTCATTCTGGGGTGATGGAGGGATGCCCATGACGTGTACGTGTCGGATGAACCAAATCCTCATCGAATTAAACCACATGCTCCACCGCTTACACTAAAAAAATATACTCCTTATACAAAATATATGAAGTTTCACCAACTGAAAAGTTTTATATAACTTTAAAATACATGAAGTTTCACCAACTGAAAAGTTTTATATAACATTAAAATACATGAAGTTTCACTAACTGAAAAGTTTTATATAACTTTAAAATACATGAAGTTTCACCAACTGAAAAGTTTTATAACTTTAAAATCTTTCATTTGCTTCATATATAACTTCATGTATAACAATCCAAAAAGCCAAAGGTATAAAGGAACATCATATTAACAACAACTAATCATTTATGGTAGATTTCATCACATGGCAAATGTTCAAAAAGGTTTAACAAAAAAGCCATATTCAAGCAAAAGACCTAATATCGACAACGTTTTATCAAAAGCTAACAAACCCATATTAGTTTCTAGCCATATCACAACATGTTTTCCAAAACAACCAATATCATCATTTGTTAGTCTTCAATCCTACTGTCCTTCTTGCATGAGAAATTTCATAAAGTGTGATCTTTTCTCCTTCACTTAAAGCATGAAACTTCTCGCTTTGCTCTATAACTTTCACACGGTGATTGTTGATATCTGATAGCAATATCTTTGTAGCATATTTCCTCCTCAAATTGTACTATTGATTTGTTTGTCGCGTACACTCCTTGTACAATCCAGATTTCCATCTGTGAGCTGGTTCTCCCATATATGTTTCCATATGGTGCATAAGAAACACTCCACCTTCATTTCCGTTAGTCTTTGTACACCATCGCACTGAGAGTTGTTCAGGGACTACTTTTGTTATTTCATCACATGAAGGATGATGGACGACGTGAAGATATCTTGACACTAGGTGTTGCTACAAGTCCAAAAAACATATAACATTATTATAAAAAGAAAATTTATATTAAATTAATGAGATAGAGGTAGTGCACATACCACATTACTAGGAACAATTCCATATATATTTTCTACTTCATCATCATATGCTTGGTTGTTTATAATGACAACAATAGGGTTCTTGAGGTTGAAAACCATCAGATAGTAATTAATTTCACACACGATTGGGAAAAACACCTATAATGAATATATAGTAATTATTATGATTTTAGTGATACAGAAAGAATAATATTATAAAACAGTTATTTAACTTATGTGAAATACATAAACTAATCTTGTCCCCTGTGCAAATCACATTTCCTTTTTATGTAAAATACATAAACTAATCAATTAATGAAACCATTTCCTTTACCGACACCGGAAACTCCCAGAATAAAGACTCATCAGGGATTAGGAGATCACTTCCAACTAATTATTTTCCTTAAGCACCCTAAAGATCCTACTTCACATGGACACTCATCCCACACACTCAAACAACACCCTTCTAGATAGTGTCATCAATCGCACAAGAACAATCTGCACAACACACTAAACCGTTGCCATCATTAGAAGGTTAAGACTTCACATACTACTGTTACTCTCCACACATTGATCACCACACTCCACACACTACTATTCTTCTTCACACTCAATCCACCACACTCCACACACTATCAAAATCAGAACAACGGTAATCAAGCACACCTATGCACATGTAAATTCATAATGACATTGGCCAGATGTGATTTGAATTTACCTTACATGAGAGTCCTCACTACCTTCGTCCTAATTTTCAGTGATTAAGGTCTTCCCTAAAGGCTTCCTATATCTCAGTTGTGTCCTCCTACTCAACAGTATAAGTTTAGGCCCATCCGGTCACCTAAATCCCTTAAACTAGGGCTCTGATACCATTTGTAACAACCCAAAACTAAACATACAAGCTAGAAGCTACCTCTTTAGTGCATAACGCCAATATGGCTCAACATGGTCACACTATTCAGAGTTACAACAAAGGGTTCGCGAAAATAACACAAAATACAGCTGAGAAATCTAACTAGACATAAAAAAGGAAGTTCTTCTACTCCTTCTGTAAGTCCAGGATCTAATCTTACAATCAAATATGAACATTCAAGATCGTATTCACAGCAACTGGTCATATGATTTATTAACAAACTGTGAATTGCAAGATGTTACAATGAGTTTTTCTCTAAATGGATTCACCAAAGATTATATCAAAGATTAGTTAGCAAACTGTTGCTAACACTATATATACTGTAGAGAAAAGCTAAAGCTACAGTACATATGAGAAACAGACTAATAGAACAATTACACGTGTCCTAATTAGTAACTGAATATAACAGAGAATATCCCAAGATATGAATTCTGAACATACTTCTGAATAAGCGCTTCAGAACATTTGTCTTCATAGTCAGAAGTTCTGAGTCTCCTACTCAGAACTCTGAACCTTCTAGTCAGAATCCAACACTTAGAATCTTTTTGAGATTTCTCACTCAGAACTTCTGAGTCTTCTACTCAGAACTTCTGAGTCTTCTGAGTCTTCTTTAGTCTTCTTACTCAGAACTCAACACTTGTGTTTTTGACAAAACTCTAGACCTAACAATCTCCCCCTTTTTGTCAAACACACTTGTACTTTTCATCATCAAATTCTTAGAGCAGGAACAATCTTCAGAAGGAGCTCTTCTGAATGCTTTGACAACTTTTGCTCAGAATTCTGAATAATCTGAGTTAATAACTTCTGGTCAGTCTTTAATCAGCAGCAGCAATGATTTCCAAACTGATTTCTGTTACATATTTGCTTTTTCTTTGCTCCCCCTTGAAATGACAAATCTTATCTTTAGCTTTTCTCCCCCTAAAGAATTGAGAAAGTTCTGATGTTTCAACAAGAAGAATTCAATGGTTTAATGTTTGTTAGAATGGAAGTGCTGAAAGAAAGAAATACAAAGGTTTCCATGTCTACTTTTGATTTTCACAGATTGACTCTTGATGATCAGATCTTTCTAGTCAAGTTCTTTGCCAACACTGAAGAAGCCTTGATGGAAATTGAATGCAGAAGACTTCTGGGTATCTATGTCAGAAATATACACTTGTATGACTTCCAATTAGATATTGAAGAAAGAAAAGAGAAGTGTAATCTGAGTTCTCCCACAAAGAAAACATAAATTGGTTTAGATTTGAAGGGATTTGTGAATGAAGGAATGGAGACAGAAGGGTTCACATATACAGTTCACGGAAGGCTTGAAATGTTCAGATTAAAAGAGTTGGTGAAGTACAGTGATGCAACTCTAAATTGGTTATTGATTGAAATGGAAGTAAGTGTGCAAACTGAAAGAGAGAGTTTAAAGAAGAGATGTATGAACTCTGTGAAGAGGAGGTTGGATCTTAGAAGAAAAATCAGAAACTGTAGTGAATGGTTGCTATCTGAGGTGAATCCCAAACAGATTCTACATAATGATTTTGTGTTTCCTGATGAGTATGAAGTGAATGAAGTCTATGCTTTTTCTCCTCCTTAATGAATAACCTTGATCCCCCTCAAAATAAGAATTATGGAGCAATTTGTTTTCTCCCCCTGAAAATATTCATTTCAAATACAGTGCTTTAATGAAAACATTTATACAAGGAGAATAAGATTCACTGAACTACACCTGATAACTACTAACATTTGATCATTTGAAAACTTTACAAAATAAATCCAACTTAATGAAATTTAACAGATTTTTCAATCAAATAAAATCAAATGCATGTGTTTGGATTCAAATACAAGTCATCATTGCATATCGAGTTAAAAATGTTCAGTTTCAATCCCTTTATTAAATCTATTTGGTGTGCTTAGCATGCGAAATATGATTAGCTTCATGAATATGCAATTCTAAAAACATATACGAATACTTTGCTCTACTTACACTATTTGTCCAAAAACAGGATTTTTACAAATTTACAGGTTTATTGCGACTTTGAATTTTCCCAAAGTTTCAAGAGATGTGTGCCCATTGGCATCTTTTAATTTTGTGCTCATTGACATCTTTTAATTTTGTGCACATTGGCATCTTTTAATCAAAAAGTTTAGTAAGAATAAGATACATCGTTAAACATGACTTTCTATCTGGTTCTATAGCAGGATTTGGGTCAGCATATCCCAGACCAGTTGGTCTTAGGTGCTAGGTGACAAGCACCCCTTGGAACTTAATTTCCCAAACCAGAAAGGCCACATCGATTTATCTTAAACCCATTTGTACCAATAGAACATGGCTTTCTATCTGGTTCTATTGCAGGATTTGGGTCAGCCGATCCCAGACCAATTGATCTTAGGGACTAGGTGTCGAGCACCTCTTAGGACTTACTCTCCCAAACCAGAAAGGCCACAGGTACAAACTTTCAAACTAAATAATTTTATATATATATATTGCATCTCAATCACTTGGTTCTAAAACGTAGTACTTCCCCCATATTTTCGTTTCCATCCATCATTCTGACATTTAGGCTTTTTGAGCATTATATTCTATATAAGTATAGATTTCATAACATTGAGCATTCGGCATAATTTCATTCATGTTTTGCTTACCTTTCGATTTAATTCAGAAGTGAAAGTTGAAACAAATATAGCTCAGATAATACAAAATACTTGTAAAATCACTCTTTGACACACATTTATTCATTGAATGAAAATTAAAAAAAATTCATATCATTGAATTAAATTTGTTAAGATTCAAACATTCAAAGCAATAGAAATAAACGTAATGCAATGTTACCTTTCACCACTTGTTCCTTGAAACATAAAAATATGACAGTTAAGGATATCACCTGAGAAATATGAGTTCTAAACTGATTTGTTTAGAAGTCTTAGTCTCTGAAGTACGGGTCCTGAACTGAATTATTCAGAAGCCATAGTCATTTAAGTACGGGTTTTGAACTGATATGTTCAAAAACCTAAAACGTTGAAGCACGGGTTTTGAACTTTATCTTGAGTCAATACTTCCTCTGAAATCAAGATAATCCTGCAAAATCAAGAGATTTTGGTAATCATCTACGATGATTCCTCATTAGATATAAAAAAAAAAACCAAATTCTGAGTAGTAGAGTCAGAATTCTGATTAGAAGAGTCAGAATTCTGAGTAACTTGCTCAAAATTCTAAGTATCAGAGTCAGAATTCTGATTAGTTGAGTCAGAATTCTGAGTAGTAGAGTCAGAACTTCTGAGTAACAGAGTCAGAATTCTGATAAAACTATCCAGAGAAAATGCCTTAGAAAAATGTTTGGATTTTGTGATTTTTGAACATTATGAACTTCAAATCACCATAACTTGCTCAAAAATCAGAATTTTTCAACCAAAATTTGCAGGGTTGCTTAAAATGTGATTCTGAACACATTCTCTGTAAATGTTTTCTACGAAAAACACTCACATCTATGAGTTCGATAACCTCATAGCAAACAGAACTTTTTCAAAAAAATCTTCAAAATCAACAAATTGATCTGTATGAATCAGAAATCCATAATCACATTCAGATCGAGTTTTTGACTGAATTATCCAAAAGTCAAAATTCTCAATTTAAGCTCAGCATCTGTTTTAAGTCATGTGTCAGTATTATCATTCAGCTCTACACATGAATAACCTGCAAAACAGATTAAGTTGTCTTTGGTACCCATATGAACTTGGGTCCAGGTTTGTTAGGTGCAGTGGCATATGCAGATATTCTATAAGAACCATACCAGTGCTGAATAAAATTCTTGTTCACAAAATCATTAGTCCCACAATATGAACAACAAAGTTTCTTTTGTGCAACTCTGACTAATTGATTTACAGAATAAATCACATCAGGTTTAACAAAAGATTTTCTTTGAAATGTATTGTTCTTCTTGACATTTGAATTAGGAACCTTTGATTTTGGCAGTTCTTTCTTGGAAGTTGTTACTTTAACTCTCCATTCCATTTTTGTCTTTTTAAAAGAACAATTATAAGATTTATCAATAGCCGAATCATAAAACAGATTAGAAGAACAAATCTGATCTTTTGAACTATGATTTGATTTGTCAACAACTTTCGTTTCAAATTCCCTAAACTTTTTAACATACAAATCAAACCTTGACTGCAAATCAGATTTGGACTTCCTCTCTATCATGATTTTAGTTGATAAATCAGATAATTTCTTAATAAGCCTCCTTATCTCCAAATGAAAAACTTTCTTTTCCTTCTCAAACTCATCTTTTAAGCATTTTTCTTTAAAGCCATTTACCTTCTTCTTTTCAGTCCTTTTCCTTCCATCTTCTAACTCTTTCTCCAGCTCATTTATTTTTACAGAAAACTCATTTAACATTCCTGTTTTCTTTTTCTCAAAACCATTCTTTTCTTTTTGAAAAACATTTTTCTTGCATTCAAACTCTTTTCTTTCTTTTGCAAGAATTTTCTCCAAATCAAAAATTTTCAAAGATAATTCAACAGACTTTGTTTCAAAACCTTTCCTCTCAGTTTGAAAGTCTCTTCTCTCTTTCTCAAATTTCACTCTTTCAAGTATAAGAACTTGTTCAAAATCATAGATCTGTTTTAAGAGTTGACAATTTTTCATTTCACATGATTTGATTCTATTTTCAGACTCTGTCAACATCTTTCTTCTAAAATTGCCTTTCTCTTTCAAATCAACATTCTCTTTTTCTAACAACTTTATGTTTTCTTGAACCTTTAGAAAATCAGATTTCTCTTTTTGCAAAATCTTTTTAACTTTTGTATTTTCATCTTGTTTTGCTTGAAGATTAGCAATCTTGCTTAAATGAGCAATCTCAGTTTTTGTTTCAGAAATTGTTTCTTTTGCTTTTACAGGACTTAATTTTTTTAAATTGTCTGAACTGGTTATAGAAATTGCAGGTCTCACAAAAACTTCAACAATCTCAGGCATGATGAAATGAAAAATTCAAATATCAACTATGAATTTTGATCAAAACTGAGAATCAACACAGATCTAGAATATGCAAGAACTAATCAAATCTGTCACATGCATTTTATCAAACAGTTAGAGTACATGAATTAATGAAATCTTCTTTTCAACAAAAAATTTGAATACTAATCAACATGCAACAAATATAATCACTTTGATCAAGAAACCAATCAAGAATTTCGAAAACATACTTGTGATCTCTGTTTAATTTCGAGAATTAATCAGCATAGAGAGAAAATCTTTGGATGACTTGATTGTAAGATATCGATTCAACAGAAAGACAAATTCAAATTTCCTGAATCAATGATAGAAACGAATTCAAGAATTGTTAGGAATTCAAGAATTGTTAGCAGCAGCGGAATCAATTGTCGAATTAATCAAGAAACTTCAAGAACGCGATCAAACACACTCTTGGACGAATTTGTTTGTTGATTGGCCCTGATACCAATTGTAAGTCCAGGATCTAATCTTACAATCAAATATGAACATTCAAGATCGTATTCACAGCAACTGGTCATATGATTTATTAACAAACTGTGAATTGCAAGATGTTACAATGAGTTTTTCTCTAAATGGATTCACCAAAGATTATATCAAAGATTAGTTAGCAAACTGTTGCTAACACTATATATACTGTAGAGAAAAGCTAAAGCTACAGTACATATAAGAAACAGACTAATAGAACAATTACACGTGTCCTAATTAGTAACTGAATATAACAGAGAATATCCCAAGATATGAATTCTGAACATACTTCTGAATAAGCGCTTCAGAACATTTGTCTTCATAGTCAGAAGTTCTGAGTCTCCTACTCAGAACTCTGAACCTTCTAGTCAGAATCCAACACTTAGAATCTTTTTGAGATTTCTCACTCAGAACTTCTGAGTCTTCTACTCAGAACTTCTGAGCCTTCTGAGTCTTCTTTAGTCTTCTTACTCAGAACTCAACACTTGTGTTTTTGACAAAACTCTAGACCTAACAACTTCTAAACGCAAGCTCCGACCCACGTCTTGCCAACCTCTAAACGTGCTCTTGGCTACCTGTTTACCTGAAAAGGTTTTAGTTTTGAAAAGCGAGGGTTAGACCATGAGGTCTAGTGAGTCCCTCCACACCAAGTCACACCAAAATATTTCAGTTTATAAAATCAGTTATGAAAGCATTTATACCAATCTAACAAGCACACTAAGATGATATGCACACATTGACACATGCTACTGGCATACGCTATAGTCACACACACCGTGACAGCTCAATAAGGCACACATACGCTATAGTCACACACACCGTGACAGCGCAATAGGGCACACACCGCCCATATATGAAACAAATTCATATATATATAATTATCATGGGACACATCCCCATTTCACACCAAAGCCAGAGCATGGTCACACACGTATAAATCACACATATAAATCACACAATTAATCTTTGCTTTGAAATAGAAGCAGTTGAAAAGCACACTGTTAGATAAATACCATGCCACACACTTATTCCTTGTTTGAAATAAAAATAGTTGAAAAGCGCACAGTTTGATAATAACCATTAAACACACTTGTATAAAATGTAGGTTTAGAAAGACTCACCTGGGTCCTGCTTAGAAATTCTCACTTGCACCGATCGTCTCTAATCACACCAACAAATTTAAGCCCACACACGTACCCGATGAGACACACTGGGTTTTAAATAAATTTTCACTACCTTGAAAAGTCCCAGTCTAAATTACCCAGGTTCCGGATACAATCAGCCCACCCACTAATTTCCGGATCCCACTTTCACATATTACCGGCACTCGCTCAAAACCAAACCGAAGCCCAAATTAAGTTAATTAAATCGAAGCCCAACTTAATTAAATTAAATTGAAGTCCATCTTACATTAATTAAACCAAGCCCAACTTAAATTAATAGTTACCGGCCCATATTAATTAATAGATACCGGCCCACTAACTTAGATCCAAACCACGACCCAAGTAATAAATGGAATTCGGTCACTAAACAAATTCCTAAAATCTCGGTCCATATTAAAAAGGAATTCAATCCACTAACAATTCTTAAATCTCGGTCCATATAAAAAAGAATTCAATCCACTAACAATTCTTAAACTTGGTCCATATTAAAAGGAAATTCGGTCCACTAAAAGTCATTAATTATCACCGGCCCAACATCAATTAGGATATTAGAAATTCCGGCCCACTACAACAATGTTCCGGATCCCAACATGTAAACCCAATTCCGGATGTTCACTACTTCTTAAATACCATAACTCCATTAAATTGAATACCGGACTTCCATGTTTTACATTCCAGATCAAAGTGGTTTTACTTTCGTTCCGGATCCTCTTTTGGTTCCGGATCAATAATATTTTGGATCTCCACATTTAATTAAATACCGGAACTGACTTTCACATAATACCGGATCAACGGCTCGGCTTAGTTAATTCCGGATCCAATTGTACTTATCGAACAACAGAGATATCAAAGGTTGAAATTTATCTATTCACACAGCCCCAAATTAATGACAGCTATTAAGATTAAGGGGATACGATTTTATCATCCAATTTATTAAGCTAAGACATCCGGTTCTTACTTATCGATTAGAAAAACATAGAGACTCCATTTTCCAAATCTTCTAGGTGGTAACAAAACTCAAAACCCTGGCATACTAAATTCTTAATTTCAACAGCTAGAAATAAACAAGGAGGGTGATTACCTTGCAAGATGATTCCACACACACTCAATTGAAGACTCAGAGCTGCTTGATTTCTTTGCTGGCACCCACCATCGCACCTAGCCGCACACACAGTTTCCTTGGGAGAAGAATATGATTTCTAGGGTTTTCTCACCTTATATACTTTCCACCAACACACTAAATTTTCTCTTTTTCACACTTTGCACCACTAGACTTTCATTTACTCAAATTAAGAACACGGTTATTACAGAATCAGAGTTATTTTCAGTTGTTAATGGAATTCTGACGCTATTACATTGGGTTGGTGGATCGATTTCAATCTCTGGATGGAAAATTTCAAACCTATCGCAGGATTTTGATGGATCAGCGATTGAAGAAGATGATTTGATTTTGTTGCCTACAACGAATCCATGAGAAATACACCCATTGATGTGAATTGATGTAAGCTTCAAAGAAGGAGGGAATGTAGTTGATAGATGGGAAGGAAGAGCGTGATCACGATTGAAAGAATGTGGATTCATATGGAATTAAATTAGATGGAAAGAATCTGGGTAAAATATGGATATAAATTAGAGAATGTAAAATGACCCACATACCCTTAACTTAAATGATTGTTTGAAAATTGTCCTCGTGTTTTCTTAAATTGTTACGGTTCTCGTATGAACCCTCGTCGATATATATATATATATATATATATATATATATATATATATATATATAGAGAGAGAGAGAGAGAGAGAGAGAGAGTCCTATTCATTTGCTAACCAATCCATTTGTATTAACCATGCTAACCAAAAATGGACCAATCAGATGGCTCCCTTCCTTTTTGTTTAATTACACGATTTAAATATAGTGGAGGGTAAAATTGGAATTTTTTTCCATAGCCACGTTTAAGGTAATTCCTTGTTTATCTCCTTATTCATCTCCTAGATAATGATGGTAGTTATTTAATTGTCATTCTTTAATATTATCTTTTCTCAATATTTTCCTAAATAATTATCAAAACCCAATAAACCAATATGAATTTGCATACGATTCTCTATTTCAAGTTTTCTTACAAATTGCTCTCATCGTTGGTAATTGTTATGTGCATATGTGCACATATATATCTTTATATATGTGCATATGTGCATATACATATCTTTATACATGTGCATATGTACACATGCATATATGCATCTGTATCTTTATATATGTGCATATGTGCACATGCACATATGCATCTGTATGTATGTGCATATATGCATATGATGAACTTGATTTCCATTCTGAACTATGTTTCAGGATGTTCTGAATCTGTGACCAAAACCCAGTAACCCAGATTGTGCACATGTGCACATCGACCATCTAGGTTACAAACAGATGATGGATACGAATGGGATATCTATTTTTGGAAGAGATGTTATTTTTGATAATCATGCCCTAATAATTAGGTGATTCCGTTTTTAAATCTTTGTTGTTTTGGACAAAAATGCCCTTATGCACTTATGCACAATTGTCAACCTTCTCTTTTAAATTTTAAATAATATTATAATTCTTGATTTAATTATAACCGTTGATCTTAATAATCTATGGTTGTGATCGGTTAGCATGGTTAGTACCAATAGATTGGTTAGCAAAAGAAGGGGACCCTATATATATATATATATATATGTATGTATGTATATATATATATATATATATAGGGTCCCCTTCTTTTGTTAACCTTCAAATTAGTGTTAATCGTGTTAACCAACCAGGACCATTAAATCTGAAAATCAATGGCTAAGATTGAAACTGATTTTTAGTCACTAATTAAATAATAAACAAGTTTAATTTATATAAAAGCATATATGCACAGGGGTAAATATGTCAATTGCCAAACCTCTTGTAATTAATAGATAAGGACAATCCCTTATCCCACATAACTTCTAAAAACAATATCAGGTCACATTCAATTCCCGATTCCGACTATCACGGCAACCACGATCAACACAAAATCTTTAAAAAATTGCTTGATTCGTATATATGCTAATGGTTTGAATATGTGTTCCTTTACGTGTGCATATATGCAGTTTGTTTTATGTGTAGTATAAACCTGATATGTAGATGCGTATATGGATATTTTGGTGTGCATAAATGCACATTTTTGTTGTGCATATAGACAATAATTTGATGTTAATTTATGTGCATATATGCACTTTTTCCACTTGCATTATGCACTTCAATGATGTTCATATATGTAACTTTTTGATATGGATATATGCAATTTTTGTGCATACTTGCACTTTCTTTTCATGTGCATATATGATACTGATGTTTGGTAACCATATGTGAAAGATAAAAAAGATTTATATGTGCATGTATGAACTTTTTCAGATGCATATATGACCATGAAAGATACTTGACAGCATATTTAATAAAACACAACACTTAAACCAACAATAAACCAAGAAACCCTAATTAAAAAATCTTCTGCACAACACTGCGTGCGATAACAAAAAATAAGACACAAACATACCATTCAAAACTTCATAGTTCAAACTCTCTTCAACATGATTGCATGACGGTCGGTTACAAGCATCTACAAACTCATAAAAAAACATCTTCAATCCCACGGGACTGCACATCGGTACTAATCTGGGTAAGAACATCATCAAAAGGTTGAATACTATCATTCACCAAAGTTTGTTCTTCGATATCTTTGGAATAATCATCGTGATCAACAACGGAAGACGGAAACATTGATGCAACATGTTCGTCTTCAATGGAATGCATCATCGATTACAACAAAAAATCGTGATAAAACTGATATGATAAGATTAAGAAAGAATAAGATGAAGTTTAACATTAATATTAAAAAATATATATAATAATGACTACCAAAAATTGAGAGGCGAGGAATTAGGAAAGCAAATATACTTAAAATATTTAAAGTGTTAAACTTCCTAAACTACCCCTGAAGAAGTCGGCCTGCTACTACTAAAACCAAACAATTATCGTAATTCCTATTGGTCAAAAATAGTTAACATGAATGTGAAGGTTAACAAAAGAAGGGCCATATATATATATATATATATATATAGAGAGAGAGAGAGAGAGAGAGTCCTACTAAATTGTAACCGCTAAATGTGTGTAACCCGTCGATTTCATAGGTTTTTTTGAATTTTAAGAAAATATTATTATCAGTAAACATATATATGACATTGTATTGCACACACAGGTAAGGAGCGCATGGTTTGTTCAAAAGCAGATACAAATCGACCTGGGGGAAATGATATCCAAGAAGGTAATATTCCTAAATCAAATATTGTCATGGTGTATATTGAAACTTTCTCTAATAACAGAAACACCGTAATACTCAGTAATTTCATCCATCTTCTGCTGTGATGGATCTTCATACGGTAACTAGGAACTTGCCTCGTTTTTTAAGTTTTCAATAACTTCAGTTAGCTTAACTAACCATGGTTTTTCATTCCGGACTAGACTTACAATGTCATCAATTGTGGAGTACACATCGGATAACAATTTCTCTTTCTCCGGATCAGACTCGTGATACCTAACACGAGCGCTCTGTAGTTGTACAGGAACCAATTCCTGGGTCCATCTTCGCAAAACATAACGATCAGGAATGAAATCTACCGGCTCAGTAATCAGTACTTTCAGTGCATGTCGACATAAAAACCCATTCCGTATAAAGAATTTACATTCACAATCAGCACTGTAATTGAAACTCGGCGCGATACCTAAACAACGATACAAAAAAAACAATAAATAACACCAACAAATTAAATAGAAATAAAAACTTAAAAAGGAAGCTGGGACCAATACCTTGTACATAATCTTCGTTTCAGATAACTTATTCTTGTGACTAATGACATAAGTCTTCGTATCACCTAAAACTTCGACGGCCTGAAAGACAGCTACCCAGAAGAGGCTGACCTAAAACTCTCTTAGGTCGGCCCTAAAATACTCGACTTCAAACCAGTGGCGAATGAGGTACGTATTTCTGCACTCTTGACTCTTCTTAACCCTACTACTTCTTCAACTTCTGCAGCTCCATCAGCGGACAAACCCACCGCTGATACCCCAGCTGCTACCTTCATTCCTCTTAAAAGGAAACATTCTGAAACCCACCTTAGTTCCAAAAGAACTAAGAAGACCAAGGAGAAACCCAAGCAATCTCCTGCTAAAAACTCCTCAGCTCCTCCTGTTGAGCTGAAGGAAAGTTCAGTGGTACGCTCTGCCACACCTGAACAAGCCATCCCTTTAATCCCGACCTCAGCATCTCCAAACGTTGAGGTTACAAACTTGGAAACTACCCAACCTACCTCAGTCTCTCAAAAGACTGATGAAGTGATTCTCAGCGATTCCAACGCTGAACTCGGTAACCAACCTCCTTTCTTACCCTTCGCTTCTCCCTCCACTCATTTGGACCCCACTCCAGTTATCACAGCTGCACCTGTCATTCCTCCAGGAACAAAAGGAACGACGGAAGTAGGACCTGCAGAGCTGTCCATACGTCCACATACTCTCGCTGACGATATGGAACTTTACTCAGGAACCCGTGATTTTGATGAATTCACCAATCCTCCTGCAGGTACTCACCAATCCCTATACACTGTTACTAAACCCCAAACTTCTGAGCTTTCCTCTGTTCACAAGTTTTTATATGTTACATGTCCTAATTTGAGAGACATCAACACGTCTTTGAAGACAGTAGAGACAACGCTGACTGGTCTCACATCTACTCTTTCCTGCAACTCTTCAGCTGTAACAACCGCTGGAGAGAATCTCTTAAAACTTACAACCGAAGTCGGAAAGAATGCCTCCAAAGCTGACATCGAGAAGGTTGATCAATCTCTGAGCAACTTTGCCAAAGTTCTCGCTGACATCTACACAGACTACCTCGACATCAAGAAATCTGTAGATACCATGTCCAGCGAAGTCACAACGCTGAAGACATCGGTTGGCACACTCGAAGGTGATATGTCTGCTGTAAAGACTGATGTCAGTTCAGTAAAAACTAATATGAGTTCTGTGAAGACTGATGTTAACAGGATGAAGAATGACATCTCTTCAATTCAGAACTTGTTGAAGCAGATTCTGACCAACACGACCGCCCCTGCACCTGCCCCTGCACCTCCATCTTTTACTACGACGGATCGTGCTGAAATCATGAAGATCAATCCTGGTATTTCTGACATGGAAAACAGATTCTCAGCGATTGAAATGTATATAGGGATCCCTGGCCAAGAAGACAGGGAAACCACACGAGCTGCTGAATCTTCTCATTCCTCCCCCAGTCATCATGATAAAGAGGGGGAGAAGAGCGCTGAAGACCTTTCCCATGATGAATCTATCCGGGGAGAGACGACTGAAGACCTCACCTTCACTAAAGAGGGTGAGAAGGTAATTGAAGCTGAAGCACCCGCTGGACCTCAGGGAGATGAAAACCCTGAGGGAACCGAGAAGCTCGCCTCTGTATCTGAGGGGGAGCAACTCGAAGAAGAAGCTGAAGAAACTGAGTCTGAAGCTGAAGATGAAGAAGCCATCGATTTGTCTGATGCTGAACCATCCTCTTCTCCAAAGAATGATGATGACGAAGATGACGATGATGATGATTCTTTTATCGTCAAGCCTGCTCGTAGAACTAAAGCTCTTAAAGGGATTCCGATAAATGAACCTTCAGGGGAGCGGACAAAGACAAAGCCATCAGCATCCGAAGCTGACAAAGGCAAAGGAAAAGGTGTCGCTGAAGATGAAAATCTGATGATCTTGCTTAACAAGCCGGTTTGTCAGGTACATTAATCCTACACAACATCCCTCCTCTATACACTTTATCAGTTCTCTACCTCCGCAAACCTCTATACACAATCCCATTCTTTCCATCTCTGTTCTTAATTGTAAGATCGTTGCGTTTCAGCTAGTCCTCTCCCCTGTTTGAGGATATCGTTGAAGTTCCTACAGCTGCGACTTCAACAACAATCCCATCTCTCAACGCTGAAGAAATAATCCCAGTCTTGGACTTGATCTCTGAGACTGATGAACCTGAAGAACAGACTCTCTCTCACAAAAACAGACCTTCCTTGGCTCCTCAAAGGCTAAGTGAAGAGGATCAAGAAAAGAGAGATGCAATGATCAAGAGACTCGAAGATCAGCGAATCATTCTGAAGCGTGATCAACTTCCTTCCGTTCCTCCAAAGTTCAGAGTTTCCCAAAAGGAATACAAGGAACACCTCAGAGCTGAACGCTTAATCGCTGAAAGAAAGGAAGCTGAAGAAAAAGATAGAGAATACGCCATCAAGCTTACTCAACGATCAATAAAAGACCCCAAGCTGAAAAGAGTTCCCATTGATGTTCAACGTCAGCTATGGGATGATGCTCAAAAGATCGTTAGAGAAAAGACTAAGGTCTCTGACACGACCTTGGAATGGGCTAAACAAATGCTGACCTATCGATCTAGACCATCCAAAATCCTCAAAGCAAACATCAGAGGAAAACTGTACGCCGACGTTCCTGTTGTTGAAATGGATGTCTACAGAGATGATAAAACCAAGCAAACTTTCTATGCTGCTACCTTAGAAAAGTTTGGTCTCTCTGAATGGTTAGAAACAAAATTAGCCATTCAGGGATCGCGCTCAAAGTTCAAAAGCCATGTCGAGAAAATCTTAAACAAACAGATCGACCTGCTTTCTTCTGCTGTGGATATTCCTCCTACTCTTCCTCAACAAAGAAAAGTCTCTGCTAAGAAAAAGAAAGTCTCTGATTCAGGTCCTCTTATACGGAATGAAACAGGTATTGGTTTCTCTCGTGCGGAAGTTCTTGGCCCTGATGCTGATCTCTCAGCGCTTGACACCTCCCTACCACCTGGAGAAACTTTCATTCCTGGCACAGTTGTAAGTGATCCATATGGTATATTCTTTCTAGACTACGATGGAAACCATCACTTTCAACGTATCTCTGAGCTCCACCTCGCTCCCATCGAACAACTCAGAGATCTCTTATACTGGTGTGAAGTCAGACGCGACATCAAAGCTAGACACCTGAAGCCCTTGATTTTTGAAGAAGCTCTGAAGAAAAAGAATCAAGGAGTAGATGTCCCTGATTGGATGATTGCCATATCAATGACCCTTGATGAACAACTCATTAAGGAAGAACCTTTTGATGGATAGGATCGCCTTGAAATTATTTCTATCCTTATCTATCTACATCTTTTGTACATGTAATTTTATTCGTTGTACTTGTAATTTTTCCACTTCCCTCTGTAATCTTTACAAAGTTTAAAGAAGAATTTCAGCGAACGTACTTTACTCCATCAGTACAGAAAAGATCCCAGAAAACAGTAAAAGGGACAAATATTTTATGAGTTCTTTTTATCCTTATGTTTTCATTATATAGCAATTTTCTCTGTTGCTATGTCATAATCAAATAGGGGGAGATTGTTGATCCAAACCCTCAGTGATTTGATAATGACCCTCTCTTATATACTTAGTGAAAATTGTAAGTAAACAATATGTATCAGAGTTTCACTATCGCTGATAAGTACTAAGATCTTCCAGTACCGCTGATAGGAACTCTCGCTCTTTAGATTAAACATTCAGCGAAACTGTTCACCATAATACTCTGAGTCTGTTCAGTACTTATGGTGATCGCTGATAAGTTAGTTGTTTACTTATGATCCCTGAAGACAAGTTTCACGTCAACATAGGTTCTACGCTGAAGTCGAAGATCAAGCTCAAGAACCAGCGACAAGTCTCCTAATGAACTGATGCGGATCAGCCAAGACTCATATTTGTCCACTCAATGTGAAGTATCAAGTACAAGACTTCAGCTATCGCTGAACTCTATCATTCGCTCATAAAGAATGATAGATCGCTGAATCATCGAAAAGCTGATCATGAAGTCTTCCGTACAAAGTACTTTTTGTCTCATCCACCCTTGCACGACTCCGTACGATATTGTCTGAAATCGTACAACCACTCTGATACTCACTGTTCAAACATGCGGCTACTAAGGTTGTCAACAAAGGTCAATGACATGCAACCAATCAGTTGCTGCCACGTGTAAAGTATAAACTGCAATGCATTAAATGCATGCAGTATATAAGAAGAAGAACTCACTTCATTTTGAAGTAACTTGCTAACTCTGGACAAGTTCATCCTTCTTATCTTGAGATAGGTTATTATTAATAATTTCCTTCTCCTTCTTAGTGCAAGAAACTTAGTGTTCCAACTTGTTTAGATTTAGGATTTATCCTTAATCTTGTTTCCGCAATAAGCTGTAAATTGTTAATGATTTATCAATAAACAATTTAGAAAAGTAAAATTTGTGTGTTTGTATTCAACCCCCCCCCCCCTTCTACAAACTTGTATAACCCTTCGGGACCAACAGATGATGAGGAGGAACATCGCCAGTTTGGTCCTGATGAGCGTCCTATTAATAATGAGTAAATTCCAATAAACCGGCCAATAAATAATATTGATGATGAGGAACAAACCATTTTCCGGTTAGCAAATTCTAAAGATGGCGGCATTATGTCTTACGCTGTTCCTGTTTTAACTCAGTTACATCCAGGAATTTTGAAACCAACTTTGCAAACCCGCCACTTCGAATTGAAACCGATTATGTTTCATATGTTACAAACCAACGGCCAGTACGCTGGTTTGGCATCTGAAGATCCTCATTCTCACTTACGGTCTTTCATGGAAATTACAGATTCTTTCAAGCTTCCTGATGTGGAAGACGATGCACTGAAATTAAAACTTTTTCCGTATTCTTTAAGAGACAGTGCAAGGTCATGGTACAACTCAATGAAGCCAGATTCTATAGTTACATGGACCCAGATGGCTGAGAAATGTTTTAATAAATATTTTCCACCCACGAGGAATGCTAAGTCCTGAAATGCAATCTGTACTTTTAAACAAATGGACGACGAAGCAGTTCCTGATGCATGGGATATGTACAAGGAGCTTTTGTGAAAATGCCCTCACCATGGCATTCCATATTGCATACAGTTAGAGACATTTTACAGTGGTTTAAATATTACTGCAAAACAAATGCTCGACGCTACTACAAACGGAGCTTTCACATCTTGTACCTACAATGAAGTATTTGACATCCTTGAGAGGATTTCTAACAACAATGGTCAGTGGGCTGATCCACGTGCTGTACCACCAAGAAAGACAACAGGAGAACAAGATCCTGATGCTTATGCATTAATATCTACACAGTTGAGTGACATGGCATCTTTAATTAGAAATCTTAATGTTGTGGCAGTCAATCCTGTGGCACCTTCTACTACTGTCCAATCTATACAGTGCACATATTGTGGTGATGGTCTCAACTTTAAACATTGTCCAGGAAATCCAGAACGTATCAACTACGTTGGCCACATCAACAACAACAACAACAACAACAAAGGAGGACCTTGTTGATCCAAACCCTCAGTGATTTGATAATGACCCTATCTTAAATACTTAGTGAAAATTGTAAGTAAACAATATGTATCAGAGTTTCACTATCGTTGATAAGTACTAAGATCTTACAGTACTGCTGATAGGAACTCTCGCACTTTTAGATTAAACATTCAGCGAACACTGTTCACCATATCGCTGAGTCTGTTCAGTCCTTATGGTGATCGCTGATAAGTTAGTTGTTTACTTATGATCCCTGAAGACAAGATTCACGTCAACAAAGGTTCTACGCTGAAGTCGAAGATCAAGCTCAAGAACCAGCGACAAGTCTCCTAATGAACTGATGCGGATCAGCGAAGACTCAGATTTGTCCACTCAACGTGAAGTATCAAGTACAAGACTTCAGCTATCGCTGAACTTTATCATCTGCTGAATAGTAAATGATAATCGCTGAATCAACGAAAGCTGATCATGAAGTCCTCCGTAGAAAGTACTTTTGTCTTAACCTCCCTTGCACGCCACCGTACGAAATGTCAGAAAAGAACCTCCGAAAATCTGAAATCGTACAACCACTCTGATACTACACTGTTCATTCATGCGGCTACTAAGGTTGTCATCAAAGGTCAATGACATGCAACCAATCCGCTAATGACACGTGTAAAGTATATACTGGATTGCATTAAATGCATGCAGTATATAAAGAGATGAACTCACTTCATTTGAAGTAACTTGCTAACTCTGGACAAGTTCAAATCTCTCAAGATAGGATTTTATTAGTAATCTCCTTATCTTTCTTAGTGCAAGAAAACCTTAGTGTTCCAACTTGTTTAGATTTAGGTTTATCCTTAATCTTGTTTCCGCAACAAGCTGTAAATTGTTAATGATTTATCAATAAACAATTTAGAAAAAGTAAAATAGTGTGTTTGTATTCAACCCCCCCCTTCTACAAACTTGTTTAAGCCTTTCGGGACCAACAAGTGGTATCAGAGCAGATTTGTTTAATCTCATAAACAAGATCTAATCTAAGATATTTTCTCTTCCTTGCTATTATCTGAAAATGGCCAACTCAAACACAAACACTCACTATATCGACAATGGTTCTCTTGCAAAACCCCCTAGATTTTCCAGAGACAACTTCAACTTATGGAAAAATAGGATGACACTCTTCTTAGAAGGTGTAGACCCTACTATACCTTACTATCTTGAAAACGGTCCACACATCCCTGTAACGATTGATCCTGCCGTTCCAGCCACTGCAACTAGAGCTGCTATTCCAGAAAGGCTGATTCCAAAGGAAATCCATCATTGGACCGATGAAGACAAGAAGAAAGTGGCTATAGATACAAAAGCCAGATCCATACTATCCATGGCCCTTCCTGACGAAGTCTACCATTCCGTCATGAACCTGAAATCCTCGAAGGCCATGTGGGACACAATATGTGTTCAGTATGAAGGAACGTCTGAAGTCCAGGATTCAAGAAAGATCAACCTGGTAAGACAATACGAAAGTTTCATCTCTGGTAAGAATGAAACTCTCTCTGAAGTACATCAACGTTTTAACTGCTTAATTATAGATCTTAAAACGGTTGGTAAGGAATATTCTAACTTTGAAGTTCTGACAAAGTTTTTAGAATGTTTACCTGAAAGCTGGGACAATTATTCCATGTGTCTCAAGCTGTCAAAAGATCTAAGATCAATGACACTCGCTACCTTATATGGCACATTGCTGAATCATGAGCAATCTAGCCATCTTAAGAAGAATCTTGTAAAAGATTCCAAAAGCACCCCTGTTGCTTTAATCTCAGAGGAACCTTCTACTCAGCGACCAGTGGTCACTATCACTGAGTTAGAAAGTAACTCTGAAAGATCATCAGATTCTGATTCTTCAGATGATGAATCCTTGGCTCTCCTAACTAAAAAGTTCAGGAGATTCGCCAAGAAGAAAATGTTTAGAAAGAACAAAACTCTTTCTATAGCTGACAAGCCTAAGTCATCAGCTTTTGTTGATAAGGCTACTGCTACTTGTTTTAACTGCGAAAAGACAGGTCATTTCGCTAACGAGTGCAGGTCAAAGAAAATCATGAGACCTTCAGCCTTTACAAAGAAATCCTTTGTTCCAAGGAATAAAGACGACAAATACTTAAAGCTGAAGGAGAAGTATGCAAAGCTGAAAAACTTTAAGAAGAAGGGAAAAGGCCTAATGGCTGACTATGATTGGGCTGCTTCTGATGAAGAAGCCTCATCATCTGATTCTGAAGATGATGAAGCAAATCAATGTCTCATGGCCAAGATTGAAGAAGAGGAAGAAAGTTCAGACATTCCCTCCACTTCAACATCTGCCATTCAGGTATCACCTTCCTTCTTTACCAATATTGTAAATATTGATGAAGCTGATAGTCTCCGTAAAATCGAACTACTGACTAGAAGCTTATACGAAGCCATGAACGGCAAAGCTGTGGTTGAAAACCAAAATCTTGATCTCGCTGAAAAGCTTAAAAATTGCCACCTTCAAATAGAAAAGCTTTCTAAATTTGAAGAAGATTTTAAAGATCAAGTCCATTTAAATCAGCTAGTCAAAATTGAACGAGCGGAAGCTATCGCTGCATTAAAAGCTGAACAAGCTACTGTTGAAGGATGGTGTAATTCTTCAACAAAGATCACTGAGATAATTAAGGCTCAGATTCCTCTGAGTGATAAACGTGGTCTGGGTTATAAATATGATACTCCAATACCAACCACTGAACGTTCAATGCTTAAATTTGGAACGTTCGTATCCTCAGTAGCTGACACTTCTTCATCTCAGTACTCCTCGTCGATTACACCAATCCCTGAGGAAACTCCTACCTCCTCAAAAGGTAAGGAGAAAATGGTTTATTCAAAACCTACCTCTGTCTCTAAAGATAAAGGTAAAGGAATTGTAATTTATCAAAATCCTCAGAAGGGTACTTTAGTACCTAAGCTGAATGCTTCCAAAGCCTTAGTGATTCATTCATCTGGTTCTAGAAATCAGACCTCTGGATCAGTTCAGCGACCTACTCCTAGACTCAGAGTAGATATCCTTGGTAAGAAATCTGAAGAACTGAATGTTCGTCCTATTTCAAAAACCAATAGTGTACTTGGTGCTGGCACTTCTAATTCCAAATTAAAAGCTCAGCACACAAGTGGTCCTAGAACTAATTTTAGTTATAGGAAATGTTATCACTGTGGACTTACCGATCATATTGCAAGTAAGTGTCCCACAGCCACCAAAGCTGATAAGATAGCTAAGGTGAAGATAGCACCAAAGAAGACCAAACCAGTTGCAAGTCAGGTCAAGGTGACTCATACCGCTGAGGTCAAGAAATTGACCAAAGTGAAGAAAGACAAAGCTGAATCTTCAAATGCTGCGAAGACTGCTGAACCCATTCCAACCACTTCCACTGACAAACGCGTATACATGGTGAAGTGGGTACCCAAGCAAAACTAATCTTCCTTTGTATTGCAGGTTAAGAAGGGTATCTGGTATCTCGATAGCGGATGCTCTAGACACATGACTGGAAAGAAAAGCCTGCTCGCTGAATACAAGGAAGAGAAGGGTCCCTCTGTAACTTTCGGTGGAAATGGAAAAGGACACACCCGAGGGTATGGTGTACTTTCAAATGGTACAACATCCTTCAGAAGAGTCGCATATGTTGAAGGGCTGAAGCATAATCTTCTGAGCATCAGTCAGCTTTGCGACATGGATAACAAAGTGATTTTCACCAAGGAATCCTGCTTTGTCTCTGACAAAAAGGAGAAGATAGCTCTCAGCGGTTATCGTTTGGAAAATGTTTACGTTATAAACATGGACTCAACAACCACTGAGAATTCCTCTTTCTTCTCAAAGGCATCTTCTGATGTCAACTGGCTATGGCACAAGAGACTCTCACATCTCAACTTCAAGACACTGAATACTCTTTCATCCAAAGAGTTAGTCACTGGTCTACCTCAACATTCATACGCCAAAGAATCCTTATGTTCAGCGTGTGAAAAAGGGAAGCAGACCAAGGCAAGCTTTAAGTCCAAGCAAGTTTCCTCAGTGTCATCTCCTCTTCAACTACTCCATATGGATTTGTTTGGCCCCGTTAACAAACAATCCATCGCTGGAAAGAAATATACGCTGGTCATAGTTGATGAATTCTCTCGTTATACATGGGTAATGTTTCTCCGTTCTAAGAGTGACACCCCTGAAGAACTCATCACCTTTGTTCGGAAGATGGAAACTCTGAACAATATGACTGTTCGCTCAATAAGGAGTGATCATGGAACTGAATTCAAAAACAGTTCTCTTGATTCCTTCCTTGAGAGCAAGGGTATTTCTCATAACTTTTCGTCAGTGAGAACACCACAACAAAACGGAGTCGCTGAAAGAAGAAATAGAACAATTATTGAAGCTGCACGTTCAATGCTCAGCGATTCTCACCTGCCTACTCATTTTTGGGCAGAAGCTGTCAACACGGCTTGTTTTACGCAAAACAGGTCGCTGATAGTCAAAAGATTCAAAAAGACAGCCTATGAACTCTTTCATGGGAGAAAGCCTTCAATCAGCTTTCTTCACATCTTTGGTTGTCAGTGTTTCATACTGAACAACAGAGATGCCCTTGGAAAGTTTGATCCTAAGGCTGATGATGGAATCTTTCTTGGATACTCCTCAGTTTCCAAAGCCTTCAGAGTCTTCAACCGAAGAAGACAAACTGTAGAAGAAACTATTCACGTCACGTTTGACGAATCCCGTTCAGCGAACTCTAAACCGAACGCTGATACAGAAGAACTGAATCAATGGATGTTTTCTCATCTTGGTGATTCAGAAGATGTTCCCACTACTCATACTCATACAACTGAAAATGATGGTCCTACTATCATTCCCAATATGCAGAATAGTGAAGCTGAAACATCTTGGGTCTCAGCTGTTCCTATAAATACTATACCCGCAGTTGATCCAAATGTCTCAGAAATTCCATCTATTTCTCAGCAATCAGTGAATGAAGTGACAAATGCAAGCATTCCTCTCTTAGCTGATTATCCAGAAGTAGCTGAAGCCTCATCTTCAGTTTCTCCAGTTCAGACCGCGTCAGCGACGCATGCTCCGGCTCAGCGATGGACTGTAAATCACCCAATCGATCAAATTCTTGGTGATCCCAACGCTGGTATTCAGACTCGTAGAAGTGCAGGTAATATTTGTTTATTTGTTAACTTTATTTCTCTAACTGAACCAAAGAAAATAGATGATGCCCTCAGAGATCCAAACTGGGTCAGCGCTATGCAAGAAGAGCTGACTGAATTCGAAAGAAACAAAGTTTGGAAACTTGTTCGGAGACC
Organism: Saussurea involucrata; assembly: GCA_033807775.1. Taxonomy (NCBI): domain Eukaryota; kingdom Viridiplantae; phylum Streptophyta; class Magnoliopsida; order Asterales; family Asteraceae; genus Saussurea; species Saussurea involucrata. Next base: position 32,739,009 of record CM066321.1, read on the forward strand.
AACTGACAAAACAGTGATAGGCACTAAGTGGGTCTATCGAAACAAGTTGGACGAACATGGTACTGTAACTCGCAACAAAGCTCGTCTTGTTGCTCAGGGATACAGACAAGAGGAAGGTATAGATTATGACGAAACCTTTGCTCCTGTAGCAAGACTTGAATCTATTCGTCTTTTCTTAGCATATGCTGTACACAAAAACTTCACTGTACATCAAATGGATGTTAAGTCAGCGTTTCTAAATGGAAAGCTGAATGAAGAAGTTTATGTGGAACAACCTCCAGGATTCTCAGATCCTAAGCGTCCAGGTTATGTTTATAAGATGGATAAGGCACTTTATGGCTTGAAGCAAGCTCCTCGTGCATGGTATGACACTCTTTCTACGTATCTCCACCTTGAAAAATTTGAGAGAGGTAAGATTGACAAAACTTTGTTTTTTAGAAAAATAAAAGGTCATATCATTTTAGTTCAAATATATGTTGATGACATTATATTTGGTTCTACTAACCCTGAGCTTTGTACTCGTTTCGCTGATAGAATGAAAGATGAGTATAAAATGAGTATGATGGGTGAACTAACATATTTCCTTGGTCTTCAGATTAAGCAAACTGAAAAAGGAACTTTTATAAATCAGGGAAAGTATGTTAAAGATATGCTGAAAAAATTCGACTTAACTGAAAGTTCAGCTATGAAAACCCCTATGGCACCACCGCTGATACTTGATAAGGACACAAAGGGTGTTCCTGTCAATGTCACGCTGTACCGTGGGATGATCGGCTCACTACTGTATCTTACAGCTAGCCGACCCGATATTATGTTTGCAACATGTCTGTGCGCACGATATCAAGCTGAACCTAAGATATCTCATATGAAAGCTGTAAAGCGAATCTTTCGATATCTTAAGGGTACAGCGAATCTAGGTCTTTGGTATCCCAAAGATTCAGGATTCGATCTAACCGCCTATTCAGACAGTGATTTTGCAGGTTGCAAAATGGATAGGAAAAGCACCACAGGAGGATGTCAGCTCCTGGGTGGAAAGCTGGTAAGTTGGACAAGTAAGAAGCAAAACTCGGTGTCCACTTCCACAGCTGAAGCTGAGTATGTAGCCGCTGGAAGCTGCTGTTCTCAAGTCTTGTGGATGAGAAATCAACTACTAGACTATGATCTTCAGCTCTCCAAAATTCCAATCTATTGCGACAGCACAAGTGCCATCGCTATAGCAAACAATCCAGTGCTACACTCAAAGACAAAACACATAGAAATCAGATATCATTTTATCAGAGATCATGTGATGAATGGTGATATAGAACTTCATTTTATCCCAACTGATTATCAGTTAGCTGATTTGTTTACCAAACCTCTTGATGAGACAAGATTCAACTTTCTCATCAGCGAGCTTGGAATGCTGAACTTTGAAGGATAAATCTTCAGCGGTTCACATTTAATCAGCGATACGTTTATACATTCTTGTATAGGCTCTGGATAAAATAAACTAGTACAATCCATTTCATCATCTTCTCTCTGAATAAATTGGGTTAAACTGATATCAAGGTATGTTTTCTCTGACAAAACGCATGAAAATGCAAGATTTCAAATTCTTTCATCGCTGAATAATATTTTGAAATTTCTTAAAACCCTCACTGATATTTCTATTCAGTGCTTCATATTTTCCAAAGAGTCCCTGAGTTTTTCTTTCAAAACCTCAGAGACAACGAAAGAATGTGAAAGGACAGTTGTGACGTCATTGCAACGGATAACACCAGGCACGTTTCTTTTTCTGACACACGTTTGCACGTTTCGTTGTCTATCCAATCAAATGCAAACACGTGTCCGTGTCATGATGAAAAACTTTCCCGCTCAAGTTTTTCTCTCTCTACTCTCTTCCTATATAAACTCTCTCAAAGTTTATATTTGTCTTTTATGCGAATCAATCTTTCTCCGCAAGAAAAGAACACTGTTGCATTTTGTGCTCTCGATCTTCAAGAACTGTTCATCATCTTCTTCATCAAACTCAAGGTCAATATGTTCTTATACTTTATCAAATGCAAATAACTTGTTTTCGATCTTATCATTGTTTTACACAAGATCAAACAAAAGAACTCAAAAATAAAATCATTTTCTTTCATGGTTTTATAAACACAACCATTTCATGGTTGTTCTTCAAGTTTTAAATCTAAAATCTTAAACTTGTTCTTCTTTCGTATCCATTTTTTTTTAAAAAAACTGGAATACAAGGCTTATAGGTGTTATATTCGTTTTTCTTTAAAAAAAAAAAAAAAACAAGAAAAACCCTAATCTTCATTAAGACTTTTTTGTCTGAATGAAATGGACAAAATTCGAAAAATCTTAATGGAAATTCTCTTTCCACATTAAGATATTTCTTATTTGTTAACATCTTTGGTTGAACTGATAATACAGTGAAATGGCAACTTCAAAGCTGAATGTTACCGCTGAGTCCATCTCCAGTGATTCTGAGGAACTGGAAATCACCAAAGCTCCTCAGGTTAAGTTTGAGCTGGATCAACTAGACTGGACAAAGGCAAACAACCTTTCAGCGCTTCTCGAGTTTCCTCCTCGGAAGCAGGTATCCCATCTAGACGACGCTGTGATTTTTTTGAAGAATAGCCCCATATACACAGCACTGACAATCACACCTCCTGCCAGTCAGCGTCTATTATCCCAATTCTGGTACTCTGCCAGACACACCAACCTACCCTCAGCCAAAGATCCATCTAAAACCATCGACTGCATACTCAGCGATACTGAGTATGGCACCATCAAGATAACCCCCGCAATAATCCGTAAAGCTCTGAAATTCCCTAACGCTACCTCAGAAAATCCTTTCATTCCATTTCCCGACCACAAGAAGCACGCTGACAGGGAAGAAATCATTGCTTTCCTTGATGCGATGGGTTACATCTGGGAGACTGGAAGAGACAAGCTACCTGAGAAGAAGCTGACGCTGATAAAGAAATCCAAGATGCCCAGCGAGATGAACTTCATCTTCGCTCACCTGATCAGCTGCATGACAGCGAAATCCGGATCTTCTGATCAAGCCGCTCAACCTCAGCAGGCCATGGGTTACGCACTGCTGAAAGGTCTCAACATTGACTGGGCCTCCATCATCTATGAAGACCTCATTCAACGTGTTGATTCTGCCGCTGACCGACCAGCATGGGTTCCTTACCCGCGATTCATCCGCGCCATCTTTCAATATGGCCTGAAGGACAGCTATCCTGAAGAGGGTGATCTGAAACTCTCTCAGATTGGCCCTAAAGTTCTCGACTTCAAGCCTGTCGCCAACGAGGTACGTCTCTCTACTCTTCTCACTCTTCATAATTCTCCGCTTTCTGTGGCTCCTTCAGCGACAATACCCATCGCTGATACCCCGGCCACAAAATTCATTCCTTCTAAGAAAAGGAAACAATCTCTTACCCCTCTTGATTCCAAAAGGATCAAGAAAACCAAGGAGCAACCCCAGCAGTTGCATGCTGAAGACTCCTCAGCTCATTCTGAAGAGCTGAAGGAAAGTTCCGTGGTACGCTCTGCCACACCAATTCAAGCCATCCCTTCTAAACCTACTTCAGCGTCCCTAAACGCTGAGGTTAGAACTTTGGAATCTACCCAACCTTCGTCAGTCTCTCAAAAGACTGATGAAGTACTTCTCAGCGAATCCAACGCTGAACTTGAACCCCAACCCCAATTCTTATCCTTCGCTCCTCCCTCTACTTCTTTGGACACTCCTCCAGTCAAAACTGGAGATGCCATCATTCAAGAAGCCGTTGAAGCTTCTCAGCGAATGACGAAGAAAGGACCTGCAGAGATCTCCATTCCTCACGGAACTTTTGAGGGAGATATGGAACACTATGGAGGGACTCGAAACTTTGATGAGTTCGTCAACGCTCCTGCAGGTACAGATCCCACCTTAAACACTGTAACTAAACCTGAAACTTCTGAGCTTTCCTTTGTTCACAAGTCCTTATATGTTACAGGTCCTTTTTTGGGAGACATCAACCAGTCTCTGAAGTCTATGGAGATGAAACTTACGGATCTCACCACCGGTCTATCAAATAACTCTACAGCTGTAACAAACGCTGGAGAGAATCTGACGAAGCTGACTACTGTGGTGGAAAAGAAGGCCTCCTCTGATGACATCAAAGATCTTGATAAAACTCTCGCCGACTTTGCCAAAGTGCTCTCCGACATCTACACTGACTACACCAACCTCAAATCATCAGTTTCCACCATTTCCAGCGAAGTTACAACGCTGAAGAAATCGGTTGGTACACTCGAAGGTGATATGTCAGTGGTCAAGACCGACTTGGGCTCAGTGAAGACCGACCTTGGTTCCGTCAAGACAATGATCGAGACGCTGGTGAACAAGGCAAATAATCCAGCTCCTGCTCCGGCCCCTGCACCTGTTTTGGACTCATTCACCGCAGAGGATCGCCAAGAGCTGAAGAAAATCACGCCTGCTATTTCTGGCCTAGAAGACAGAATAGCTAAGCTTGAAGGTTGTGTGAAAATCTCTGGCCCAGAAGACAGAGACAACACCAATGCTGAATCTACCCATTCCTCCCCCGCCCATCATGAGAAAGAGGGGAAGAAGAGCGCTGAACAGGAGAAGAGCGCTGAACAGGAGAAGAGCGCTGAAGACCTTTCCCATGATGAATCTATCAGGGGAGAGGATAATGAAGATCGGATTACTGGACCTCAGGGAGATGAAAACCCTGAGGGAACCGAGAACCTCGCCTCTATATCTGAGGGGGAGCAACTCGATGAAGATGCTGAGGAATCTGAAGCAGAAGAAGACGAAGACTTCGACATCCCTGAAGCTGAACCATCCTCCTCTCCAAGGAACGATGATGATGATGATGAAGATGACGATGATTTCTTTGTTGTCAAACCTGCTCCTCGAACCAAAGCTCTTAAAGGTATTTCAATAAAAGAACCTTCAGGGGAGAAGACAAAGACAAAGCACTCAGCCTCTGGCGCTGAGAAAAGCAAAGACAAAGGCATCGCTGAAGATGATAATCTGGCGATCCTACTTGCAAAGCCGATTTGTCAGGTACACTAAACTTATTTTTCCTTCCCTGATCTTCTATGAAAAATCAGTTATCCATTCCACAAACACCATACACATCCACATTTTTTTTCTATCTTTTCTACCCAAGTTCTTCTACCCAGTTCTTATTTGTAAGATCGCTGCGTTTCAGCTAGTCCTCTCCCCTGTTTGAGGATATCGCTGAAAGATCTGTTGCGACTTCACCAATAATTCCAGCTAACGCTGAAGACATAATCCCAGTCTTAGATTTAATCTCTGAGACTGATGAACCAGAAGAACAACCTCTCTCGCACAGAAACAGACCTTCCTCAGTTGCTCAAAGGCTGAGTGAAGAAGATCAAAAGAGGAGAGAAGAAATGATAAAGCGATTCGAGGATCAGCGAATCATCCTAAGGCGCGATCAACTACCTTCAGTTCCTCCTAAGTTCAGAATTTCAAAAGCTGAATACCAAGATCATCTCAGAGCTGAACGCCTCATTGCTGAAAGGAAGGAAGCTGAAGATAAAGACAGAGAATACGCCATCAAGCTCACTCAAGAATCTGTCAAAGACCCCAAGCTGAAGCGTATTCCCATTCAAATCCAACGAAAGCTTTGGGAACAAGCCCAGAAGATCGTGGAAAAGAAAGCTGAAGTTTCTCAGACCACCCTGATCTGGTGTAAAGAGAAAATCCACTTCAGATATCGTCCAGCGAAGATCAACAAGGTATTCATCTCTGGAAGAACCTCCGTCGGAGTACCTATTGTTGACATCAAACTGTTCAGAGAAGATGACTCATCTGAAACCTTTCGTGCTGACACTGTAAAAAGGTATGGTCTCTCTGAATGGCTGGAGATGAGGTTAGCTATCCAACCGTCAAAATCTAAGTACAAGGATCATTTCGAAAAGCTGATAAACAGACAGATCGATTTGATATCTTCTTGTGTGGATATTCCTCCTGTTCCTGATCTAAAGCCGAAAAGAAAAAAGGACTCTCCAAGGAAGAAACGTCAAGATTCAAACTCAGGTCCTGTCATACGAAATGAAACTGGAATTGGTTTCTCTCGAGCTGAAGTACTTGGTCCTGATCCTGATCTATCTGCCCTTGATGTCTCTTTGCCACCATGTGAACTTTTCGTCCCTGGTAAAGTCATCAGTAATCCTTATGGAATATTCTTTCTTGACTACGACGGACGTAAATGCTTTCAACGGATCGCTGAGCTTCCAATCACTCCAATCGAACAGCTCAAAGATCTCATCTACTGGTGCGACTTCAGAAAAGACATTCAGGCACGACACCTAAAACCCTTGATCTTTGAAGCTGCTCTGAAGCTAAAAAATAAAGGAGAAAAGGTTCCTGACTGGATGATTCCAACTGAAAAGACAACCCTTGATGAACTTCTCATTAAGGAAGAACCCTTTGAAGGCTGACAACAATCACCATTTTCTCTATTGTATCAGTCATTCTTCAGTACTTGTAATTTATTTCGCTTGTACTTGTAATCTTTCTTATTCATATTGTAACCTGATTCAAAGATTTAAAGAAAGATTTCAGCGAATGTACTTTACTCCATCAGTACTGAAAAGATCCCAGAAAACAGTAAAAGGGACAAATATTTTATGAGTTCTTTTTATCCTTATGTTTTCATTAAATAGCAATTTTCTCTGTTGCTATGTCATAATCAAATAGGGGGAGATTGTTGATCCAAACCCTAAGTTATTTGATAATGACCCTATCTTAAATACTTAGTGAAAATTGTAAGTAAACAATATGTATCAGAGTTTCACTATCGCTGATAAGTACTAAGATCTTACAGTACTGCTGATAGGAACTCTCGCACTTTTAGATTAAACATTCAGCGAACACTGTTCACCATATCGCTGAGTCTGTTCAGTCCTTATGGTGATCGCTGATAAGTTAGTTGTTTACTTATGATCCCTGAAGACAAGATTCACGTCAACAAAGGTTCTACGCTGAAGTCGAAGATCAAGCTCAAGAACCAGCGACAAGTCTCCTAATGAACTGATGCGGATCAGCGAAGACTCAGATTTGTCCACTCAACGTGAAGTATCAAGTACAAGACTTCAGCTATCGCTGAACTTTATCATCTGCTGAATAGTAAATGATAATCGCTGAATCAACGAAAGCTGATCATGAAGTCCTCCGTACAAAGTACTTTTGTCTTAACCTCCCTTGCACGCCACCGTACGAAATGTCAGAAAAGAACCTCCGAAAATCTGAAATCGTACAACCACTCTGATACTACACTGTTCATTCATGCGGCTACTAAGGTTGTCATCAAAGGTCAATGACATGCAACCAATCCGCTAATGACACGTGTAAAGTATATACTGGATTGCATTAAATGCATGCAGTATATAAAGAGATGAACTCACTTCATTTGAAGTAACTTGCTAACTCTGGACAAGTTCAAATCTCTCAAGATAGGATTTTATTAGTAATCTCCTTATCTTTCTTAGTGCAAGAAAACCTTAGTGTTCCAACTTGTTTAGATTTAGGTTTATCCTTAATCTTGTTTCCGCAACAAGCTGTAAATTGTTAATGATTTATCAATAAACAATTTAGAAAAAGTAAAATAGTGTGTTTGTATTCAACCCCCCCCTTCTACAAACTTGTTTAAGCCTTTCGGGACCAACAGACCTTTTTCTCAAACATACAATCCTGAGTGGAGAAATCATCCAAACTTTTCATGGCCCAGTGCAGCTTTAAATCCACCACCACCAAAATTGCAAGGTCAAAACCAGCAATTTCAGCACAGACCTCAAAACAATCAGCACGCAAATTCTCAGAACAACCAATATGCTTTTCAAAAGTCCAACCATCATGCCGAGTCATCTACTTCTTTGGAAGCAATGATGATGGGATTTATGTCCCAAACTCAGGCATCCATTAAGAATCTGGAGACCCAGATGGGTCAAATGGCTTTAGAAATGAGGAAACGCCCTCCCAACTCTTTGCCAAGTGATACAGAAGTACCTCCAAGAGCCGGAAAAGAGCATGTAAAAGCTGTAACTTTGAGGAGTGGCAAAGATTTACTGTAAAACACACCAAAAGATCTTAAAAAACCAGACAAAGCAGAGACAGAAAAGAAAAATACAGTTTCAAATTCTACTCAGTCTAGTGGAACTATTGCGCCCGAAAACACTGTTAGGCCCAATGACTCCACTGTAGTCCCAATGTTCCCACTGTTGATCCCAGACAAACCCAAGAAAGACCAGACAGTCGCCGACAAACCTGTTGTGGATATGTCACAAACTGGTGACAGTCCCAAAGCTCCTAGTGATAAGAAAACAGACAACACCCCACCAATCTCAGCACCTACTCTTCAAAAGACTACATCTCTTACTAAGGTTCCTCTCTATATTCCTTATCCCCAGAGGATGAGAAATGAGAGAGAAAATCTGCAATTCAAAAAGTTTTTAGATGTTTTTAAACAACTGCATATCAACATACCTTTGGTTGAAGCAATTGAACAGATGCCAAGTTATGCAAAGTTTTTGAAAAACATTTTAAGCAAAAAGAAAAAAATTGAATGAGTATGAGACTGTAGCTCTGACTGAAGGGTGTAGTGCCATGTTGTCTAACAAAATTCCTCCAAAGATGAAAGACCCTGGAAGTTTTACAATCCCATGTTCCATAGGAGCAAAAGAGGTAGGACAAGCCCTTTGTGACTTAGGTGCCAGTGTAAACCTTATGCCTTTATCTGTTTTTAACACTCTAGGCATAGGTGAAGCTAGACCCACAACTGTTTCACTCTTATTAGCAAATAAGTCCATAGCTTTGCCTAAGGGTAAGATTAAAGATGTCCTTGTCCAGGTTGATAAATTTATTTTTCCTGCAGATTTTATCATCTTAGATTTTGAAGCTGACAAGGACATCCCTATCATCTTAGGAAGACCTTTCTTAGCTACAGGAAGAACTCTAATAGATGTCCAAAAAGGTGAACTCACCATGAGAGTTCAAGACTAACATTTAATGTTCTGGACTCCCTGAAATATCCCGAGGAGAAAGAGGAATGTTCTGCCTTAAGTTTGATTGAATCTTGGTGTCAAGACAAAAGTCTTCGGGAAATAATGGGAATTGAAGACTCAGATAGTAATGAAGATATAGTAGAGTTTGAGGGAGTAGAAGATATTCAGGTAACCTCTGTTGTTGAAGTTTTGGAAAATAAGGATAGGAAAACACTTGTCCCTTCCTTAGAATGTGCCCCAGACTTAGAGTTGAAACAACTTCCCTCCCATCTGAAATATGCCTTTTTAGGAGAACCAGGGAAGTTGCCAGTCATCATTTCATCTTCCTTAGAGTCTGAACAAGAGGAAAGGTTGGTTAGCATGTTAAAATAACACACCAAGGCCATAGGATGGACCATTGTTGATCTGAAGGGCATAAGCCCTACCATTTGTCAACATAAAATCATTTTGGAAAATAAAGACTTTTCATCAGTTGAGCCTCAAAGAAGACTCAATTCAATGATGAAAGAAGTTGTTAGAAAGGAAATTCTGAAATGGCTTGATGCTGGCATAATCTATCCTATTGCCAGTAGTACATGTGTTAGCCCTGTGCAATGTGTACCCAAGAAAGGAGGAGTTACTGTGGTAACCAATGAAAAGAATGAGCTTATACCTACCAGAATAGTGTTAGGTTGGAGGATATGTATGGACTACAGGAAGCTTAACCAAGCTACCCAAAATGACCATTTTCCATTACCCTTTATTGACCAGATGCTAGACAGGTTGGCAGGAAAAGAGTTTTACTATTTTTTAGATGGTTACTCGGGGTACAATCAAATTTCCATTGCACTAGAAGATCAAGAAAAAACCACTTTCACTTGTCCGTATGGTACTTTTGTTTTTAGAAGAATGCCTTTTGGACTTTGTAATGCACCTGCCACTTTCCAAAGATATATGATGGCCATTTTTTCAGATATGCTTGAACAATCCATGGAAATCTTCATGGATGATTTTTCAGTTTACGGGACATCATACGATCTCTGTTTGCAAAACCTTGAAAAATGTCTTAAAAGATGTGAAGAAACAGATTTGGTTTTGAACTGGGAAAAATGCCACTTTATGGTTAAAGAGGGCATTGTGTTAGGGCATATCATTTCCAACAGAGGTATTGAGGTTGATAAGGCAAAATTGGAAGTAATTGCAAAATTGCCTGAACCAACCACTGTAAAAGGGATCAGAAGTTTTTTAGGACACACAGGTTTTTACCGGAGGTTTATAAAAGATTTTTCCAAAATATCCAAACCTCTTTGTTCACTGTTACAACATGACCATGCTTTCAATTTTGATGAAGATTGTAAAAAGTCTTTTAAAATCCTGAAGGAAGCATTGGTCACTGCACCTGTAATAGTAACACATGATTGGTCCCTACCTTTTGAAATAATGACTGATGCAAGTGACTGGGCCGTAGGAGCTGTTTTAGGGCAGAAAAAGAATAAAGTTTTTCATTCCATTTACTATGCCAGTAAAACTCTCAATGAAGCCCAAATGAATTACACAACCACTGAAAAAGAATTATTAGCTGTGTTGTTTGCTTTTGAAATATTTAGGTCTTACTTGATGGGTGCCAAGATAATTGTGCATACTGATCATGCTGCCATCAAGTATCTCATTTCTAAAAAAGATGCAAAGTCTAGGCTAATAAGGTGGATATTGTTGTTACAAGAATTTAATCTGGAAATCATTGACAGGAAGGGTATCAATAATCAAGTGGCTGACCACTTGTCAAGATTAGAAAAACAAGAAAATACTGCACACACTGGTGACATCTGTGAAGTTTTCCTAGATGAAAGGATTCTAGCTGTACAACACACTGCAACACCTTGGTTTGCAGATCTGGTGAATTATTTGGCATGTGGTATTATCCCAAAGGAATTGAACAAACACCAAAGAAAGAAACTCATTTTTGATTCCAAGAAATTCCTTTGGGATGATCCTTTTCTATTCAACATTTGTGCAGACCAGGTGATAAGAAGATACATCCCCAAGGAAGAAGTGGCATATGTGTTATATCATTGCCATACAGGACCTTGTGGAGGGTATTTTGGAGGAAGTAGGACAACTGCAAAAGTACTGCAATCAGGTTGGTATTGGCCTATCTTAAACACTGATGCTCATAATTTTGCAAAACACATGCAATGAGTGCCAAAGAAGTGGAAATATCTCACAAAGGAATGAAATGCCTCTTAATGGAATTTTAGAAGTTGAATTATTTGATGTTTGGGGCATTGACTTTATGGGACCATTCCCACTGTGTTACAACTGTGCTTATATTTTGGTGGTTGTGGACTATGTGTCTAAATGGGTGGAAACGATGGCTTGTCACTCTAATGATGCAAAAACAGTTACCAAATTTCTGCAAAAGCACATCTTCACTAGATTTGGTACACCACGAATTAGTGATGAGGGCACTCATTTTATAAACAACTTATTGGAAGAGGTTTTGGACAAATACAACATTCAGCATCGGGTGGCCACTGCATATCACCCGGAAACCAATGGTTTGGCTGAGTTGTCCAATAGGGAGATAAAAGGAATTCTATCCAAGGTAGTCAAACCACACCGAAAGGATTGGGCATCCAAACTGGATGATGCCTTGTGGGCCTACCGGACTGCTTATAAAACCCCTATTGGTATGTCCCCATATAAGTTGGTTTTTGGCAAAGCATGTCACCTCCCAGCGGACCTAGAACACAAGGCCTATTGGGCCATCAAGGAACTTAACATGAGTCTGGATGAGGCCGAAAAGAAAAGAACTCTACAACTGTGTGAATTGGAAGAACATAGGAATCTGTCCTATGAAAATGCAAAACTTTACAAAGAAAACACAAAAAGATGGCATGATAAAAAGATCCTTCCAAAAGAGTTCTCTGCAGGACAGCAAGTTCTGTTGTTCAATTCCAGACTCAGGTTATTTCCTGGGAAACTAAACTCCAGATGGACAGGACCATTTCAGGTCGCAAAGGTATACCCTTATGGTGTGATTGATTTAATTGACCCCGAAAAAGGAACTACTTTTAAAGTAAACGGTCAAAGGATGAAACCTTTTTCTTGAACCATCTGCAATCACACAACAACCTGTTGAGGTTGTCCATCTGTCAGAAATTGTGCAGTGAAAAACCCTTGGAATTAATTTCCAAGAAAAAGTACATCAGTTTGAAAAAGAAAAGAAAAAAAAATATATATATATATGTATACATATATATAATTTTAATTTTTACTTAAATAAATTAAAAAAATCAAAAAGAAAGAGTACTTAGAGATTTTTAGGAGTTTCCAGTAGCAGTGAGAAGTGTACCTAGCGAAAGAGTCGGGAAATAAAGGAGCAGAGAAAACGTAAAAATTTCTGGCCTCGGGCCAAATTTTTACGACATCAAATACCGGAAATAAACGATAATTGGGCCACTTAATTAATCTCGGATCCATTTAAATTCTCCACGGCCCAAGATGATTGAATTCGGCACAATGAGTTTTTAGTTGGGTTAGTTACATTGAAATAATATGGTTGGAATCTAAATACACAGGTTGGGTTTGAATTGGACACGTGAGGTTAAAACAACATCAGTATCTTTCTAATTTTTAAATTAGATTTTAAACTGATAAATCTTGTTTTTACACATTGGATATTAAATGCTGCTGCCAATTCAGTACTACAACAGTGTACTTGGTGTTCAGAAAACCTTATTCGATCAAATAAGAGGTATATTTTCTCTCTTCTCCTCTCTCATTCTCTTCTCTATTTCTCTCATACTCCTCTATCTCTCTCAAGATGACAGTCGACAGCAGTCATCATCACCACCGCCGATTGCCAAGCCACTCCTCACCATCACATCGACACTGCCAGACGACAGTACCCCCTGGTACGTGTGAAATATGTGAATTAATCGCAGTGGGTTGCAAACTGTCCACGGTGGGAAGCGCAAGTGTACACTGTCCACTATGATCGTCACAGCAAGTAATAGTTGGTAAAATACCAGAATCGTATCCACAGAGACTAGGCAATCAAGACAATAAGGTTCTCATGAGCTCCTTTTACAGGTTTCAATTACAGAGGAAGCAATCTTTTGGTTTGTTTGGTGAAAAACCTATTTTAACGATTTTACTAAAGATTTAAAAGAAGGAATGTAGGTTAGATTTTCCCTAGATTTTATATTAAATACCTGATCCCAAAGGTGATCATTGTACTTGAGGTGGACGTTTTCGCTAGAAAAGCCCGGTTAGAAAATACTCACACCGTTAAGCAAAAATCCCATACTCTTAGTATTTATTGTTTTATCAATGGTAATCTCAAAATGGACATTTTCAGGCCTCAATGGAATGTGTAGAGACAAATACTCTAAGTGTTTTTAAATACACCAACTAGCTTGCCTACTACTCCAGTAGGTTGAGATTAGCTCACTGTGCCGACCTCACTTTCGTAAGTGTCATAAGAATTCTTTTGAATCCCCTAGCATTATCCAAGCTCATGTCACTGCGTTCTACTCATTTCTGAGTTAAGAACTAGACTTTAGATCCTTACAAGTGATCGGCTTGTTTGCATCATTGGGCAATAATCGAGAGTGAATAACCAAAACAACAAATATTCCAAGTATAAAGATTACTCAATCATTTTCTCTAAAATCTAGGTACTTCTCTTTCCTACATCCCAAAGGATGCTTAGCCCATAATTACTAAAGTAAAGAAAACAAAAGATGAAGATTTGCACATAAGTAAACTGAACGAAAACTCGTCACTGCCACTGGTAACTCGAAACTAACGATTACACTAAGGAATTTAAATGCAATAAATTAAAGAGAACTACTGCAGTAGATGAACTAACAACTAGAACTACACTAGCACTAAATGTGGTAGATGAGATATGCAAGATGTATTAAATGGAACCCAACACCCCTTTATATACTAAGAGGAAAGGTTGGGTTTTACAAAAGATGGGTTTTATCTAGAGAATAAGGACTGAAGTGAGAAAACATAAAATTCAGCTTCTTTGTGCAACACTTCAATCCACCAATTTGTAGCTCTTTTACCCATATGACCTTCACCTTTCCAAAAAGTTAACTTCAAAGTACCATGGGTGTTATTATTTAAATCCTCTTGCCATGCTTTTTGGAACACTTTGTATTTCTCAATCCCATTCCTTCTGCAACTGAACCTTCTATTCTCCAAAACTTTTATTTCCCAACTAAGAGTTGATTTTCTTTTGTCTTCTTCTCTGCTCGATAGTGGGGTCTGGAATGGGATGCGCAAGTCACTGTGAATATTTCGTGAAAAAGCTACAAAACTCCACCAAATAATTTATTAAAAACTATGGTTCACTCTTTTTGCTTATTTTCGTGAATTTTACCAAGAATGGGGATTTTGAGAAGTGAGATGGCTAAAATTTGACAAAATAAAATAAAAATAAAAGGAAATAATAACTCTAAACATAGAGTTATCACAACCTCAAACTTAAACCATCACTTGTCCCCAAGTAATAAAAAGAAAGAAAAACTAAAAAAAATTATATAATTAAAATAATGCACTTGAGTTTTCAGGGACTTACCGACTTCTCACTCTGAATGGGTGTTGATCACTCTTCCACAGATACTTCTTTCGGTTCCAAAATTAAAGCTTCACTTTTGTACTCAACAAAATCTTTCCCTTGTTCACATTTGATCAATAGGACTTTCTTGGGTTCGAAGGGTTTGTGGCTTTTTATATTTTCCCAAGGGTTTCGGCAAGCAATTCCGAACACGGACCGAAGATATCGCTTTGAGATTTTTATTTCCAGAAGTGAGTGGTTTGTGTTTTGCATGGGTAAGTTTGTACACTTCAGGCTTTTTTTATTTGGGTATGGCTATTTTTTTTAGAGTGGGTATTCTGGTGGTCCAGAATAGGCACACCATCTTTTTCTGGGAGTGAGCACTTTGATGGTCCAGAAAAGGCACACCATCAAAAAAAAATTAGTGACTCTCCGATTTTCTTCTGTTTTTGTATTCTTTTTTTGGAGGGGGGTATGGCTTACTCACCTCAAACTTATGACGTCACAGTGTCCCCACTGTGGAAAGACTGGAAGTCACACTGGAAGTCTCCACCTCAAACTTAAGATTGCACAGAGTCCTCGCTATGACTTGGAATTGGTGCACAGGAGGTGGTTGGGGGTACAAAAAGGTCATGTTTGGATGCAAAAATGGCCTTATATCATTTCATGGTGACAAGTTGAGATTCGTACTTACAAAAGGGACCTTTTAAGTCGGAAGCCGAAAGTTGTACCTTGAAATGGAAACGAGATCAAACAAGCATTCAAACAAGAAGTGCGTTAGTACCCAAAATCACCTGCTGTAGCAGCAGGATTTCATGCATCATTTAACAAAAATAAACAAAGTAGCAATATTATCATATGCCTAGCCAGCAGAAAACGAAACCAAACAGAAAAATAAAATTGTTTTTGAGAGCAAATAGAGTGAGGACCATTGTCCCAACAAACCATTCAGTGGGTTGGAGTTGCTGGCGGTGAGCTTTCGGCGGAGTCTTCATGGAAACCATCTTCACTTTCATTGGATGGACAGATTCCTTCAGGGAAGTCAGGGATTTGCGCAACAAGTAGGGGATCAGCACCTTGATACATCTGATTTATAACTGCATCCCGATCGCGTGTATACATCCAGAAGGACTCTGTAGCCCTGTTCATATGCTTCTGTTGGGCTTCCATAAGATCGACGCGGTAAGTGAGGGCTGTCATTGCGCTCAAAATGGCGACCATGGGATTGCTCGTGCTTCCTGGAGTGGGCTGGCGGAGTGGGGTACCAGTGGATCTCACTGTGGGTTATTCATCAGCAGGTTATCCGGGGGTAGTAGTGATTACTCTCCCCATCTTCTTGATGGTCACAATGCTAATGTTATTCATCGACGTGATCCACTTGTCCTCCTGAGCAGATGGTACTCCAGCCTCAATTAGTAACGAAGTGATAAGACAAGGAAGGGGGAGGATTACCTTCTTTCAGGTGCGAGCTGTGTAGATGGCAGATTGCATGAGAGTTCCCAGATTGATAGGCTTACCCGTAAGGATGCAGTACAACAAAGCGCAATTGTGCATTGATAGGGTCGTATCATGAGTAGTTGGTGATAAGGAGGCACGCAAAAATTGGAACCACACAGCGGCCTCGGTAGTGAGGGAGCTAGCCTGTAGACACCTTCTAGTACCATCCTTATCCCAGGGCTTTCCCTCAATTGCTAACTCTTTCAAAATGGCATCTTCATCTGCCGGGGTCATCTTATTCAAGAACTGTGTAAAGGCGCATGTAGTCGGGGTCCTTATTCCAAGGACCGTATTGATAGCAGTGGCATGAAAATGCACGGTCCAACCTCGGACTTTCACCACAGTTTCCTTAGTCTGGGAGGCCTCAGCATAAAACTCTCTTACCAACGAGGCATTGGCCCGACGATTGGCAGATGCCAATGTCGCCCAATCCTGCTGCAAAACCCTATCTTTGATAAACGGATTGGCCTCTACAAAGTCGGGGTCAAAACCCCTCTCCAAGTTCAACTTTTGCTTATAAATGCCCTCATAGTGGGCAGCGACTGCTGGAGTCGTGAACTGCTTGGGCACCCTACTGGGGGCATGCTCAGTGCCCATTGTGGACTGATGTGGGTTTTCAGCATGCATTTGTTCATCCCCAACATCGGTTTCAACAGATGATGAACTTAAAGAGGGTTCAAGACCCTTACCTTTCCCAGACGATTTCTTTCTCGGCTTCTTGGTTGGTGTTTTCTTCGACATGGTCACCCCAGATCTGGTGACCATTCCTCTTTTCCTTAATGCTCGTTTGATCAGGTTTTCCTCACTATGGGCAGCTTTCTGGAGTTCCTCCAAATCAATAGTATTTGTGACTTGGAGGTTTTCATCAGTCTGAATCTGCTCCTTGTGCATGAGTGTCGCATCCTCTACCTCTTTTCTTCGATTTTCCTCCTCTTGTCTGATTCGGTCTTGTTCTTCCTTTCTCATCCTTTGTTCTTCTTCCCTTATTTTCTCAGCCTCTACTCGTTTCCTGTCTTCTTCAAGAAGTTTCTCCTTTTCAATCTTTTCCCTCTCCTCTTCCTCTCTCGCCAACCGTTCGGCTTCTTCTTTTCGGATTCTCTCCTCCTCCTCTTTCCTTACCCTTTCTGCCTCCTCTTTTGCCAACCTTTCTTCCTCTTCTTTCCGTTTCTTCTCGACCTCGTCCTTCTTTTTCCGAAGTGCCAGAAGTCTTTGATTGTACTCCTCTTCCAACTTCAGAATATCCTCTTCAGTTTGTGATTCCTCCTCCTCAAAATGCTTCAGACTGGTATCCAAAGCTTTTGATGAAGAAGCAGCTTTTGAACCTTCTTGCTTGGACGACCCTTCATCTGCTACGTCGGTCGTCGTTGGATGTTCGCCGGACAATGGCGGCGGTTCGTTCAGATCGCCGGTGACATTTTCTGGCGGGTTGTCTTCGAGGGTTCGACGGTGGACCGCAGCATGATCGGGTTCATTAGGGTTAGGGTTTAATCTTTTGCTCCTAGCCATTGGAAGGGTTTCTTGTTTCTGGTTCGAGAGAGAGAAAAATGGGGAAGAAGAATGTGTTTTTTTTAATATTGGAGGAAAAGGTGTTTTTAGGCTTTTGTGTGTAAAGAAAGTATTTTTTGGATATTATGTTGGAGGGAACGGTTACTTTGGAGAGAGAGAGAGAGAGAATGACAGTTTTTCTTGAAAAATGGCGAAATAGGGGTAGGGGCAGAAAAAGGAGACACATGGTGTAAGAAAAGTTGATGTGTGTCAGCTATTGGGCCCCCAAAACCGTCCCATCTCAACATCAGTTTCGGCAGTGGGAAGCCCAGTGACATGCTCGATGTCACTGCGAAGCACTTGTTTGACTTTTTCTTCAAAAAAATGGCAATCTCTCCTACACACATGAAAACAAACTACCACACAACATTAAAAAGAACAAAAATAATAAAAACATAGCAAATAACTGAAATAAAATATTTACAAGTCGTTCCGACTTTCCTTAACCAGAGTGGGGTTGAGAGTGGGATGGAATGTGAGCACTCTCGCTCAGAAAATGCTTCACTCTCTGCCCATTGACTTTAAACGTTTGACCAAACTGTGGGGACTTTAATTCCACTGTTCCAAAGGGACTAACTTTGACCACGGTGTATGGTCCCGTCCATCGTGATTTTACCTGGAAAGAGTTTAAGACGGGAATTGAACAATAATACCTGTTGGTCTTCCATGAATTCCCTATGGTTGATTCTTCGATCATGCCACATCTTGGTCTTTTCTTTGTACAACTTTGCATTTTCGTAGGAGTGATATCGCAACTCCTCTAGTTCATGCATTTTCAAACATCTCTTAATTCCTACAGCATCCTCACTCATGTTAAGCTCTTTACGGGCCCAAAACGCCTTGTGTTCTAATTCAATCGGTAAATGGCAAGCTTTGCCAAAAACCAATTTAAACGGAGACATTCCCAAGGGAGTTTTGTAGGCCGTACGATAGGCCCAAAGAGCATCATCAAGTTTGGTTGACCAATCCTTACGATATGGTTTAACGACTTTCTCCAAAATTCCTTTGATCTCACGGTTTGAAAGTTCGGCTAAACCGTTGGTTTGCGGGTGGTATGCGGTGGCTACTCTATGATGTATATCATACTTAGCAAGGACCGAACTCATGACTTTGTTCACAAAATGGGTGCCTTCGTCACTAATCAATGCCCGTGGTGTTCCAAATCGAGTGAAAATGTTTTTATGCAAAAATTTCACCACGGTGTTGGCATCATTAGAGTGACATGCAACAACTTCGACCCATTTCGAAACATAGTCCACCGCAACCAAGATATAAAAATCATTATTTGAATTTGGAAAGGGTCCCATGAAATCAATCCCCTAAACATCAAAAAGTTCTACCTCTAGAATGTTGTTAAGAGGCATCTCGTTTCTTTGCGAAATATTCCCGGTGCGTTGACATTGCTCACAATTTTTCACAAATTCGTACGAGTCCTTAAACACAGTGGGCCAAAAGAACCCACTTTGCAAGATTTTTGCAGCAGTGCGGTTTCCACCAAAGTGGCCACCATAGTGGGATGTGTGACAACCATGGAGTATTTGGTGTTGCTCACTCCCGTGGACACAACGCCTCAATATTTGGTCCGTCCCTATCTTATATAAAAACAGGTCGTCCCAAACATATTGTCGTGTATCATGTAAAAACTTTTTAAATGGTTGTCCACTCATCCCGTGGGGTTTTAGTCCACTTGCTAAAAAGTTTGCAATGTCAGCATACCAAGGAATATTATTTTCATGATGTTGGGCTGATAATAATTGTTCATCGGGAAAATTCTCTTTGACCGGAGTGGGATCTACAGTGGTCACTATTTTCTCGAGCCTGGACAAATGGTCAGCTACATGATTGCTTGTTCCTTTTCTATCAACGATCTCAAGGTCGAATTCTTGCAGCAATAAAACCCATCTAATCAAACGTGGCTTGGAATCAGCCTTGTTGATCAAATATTTTATCGCTGCATGATCAGTGTGTATGATGACCTTTGTCCCTATCAAGTACGACCTAAAACAATCAAAAGCAAACACCACCGCAAGTAATTCTTTTTCAGTAACAATATAGTTAATCTGAGCCTCAATCAGTGTTTTACTTGCATAATAAATGGGGTGAAGGATTTTGTTCTTCCTTTGTCCGAGAACAACCCCCACAGCCCACTCGCTGGCGTCACACATCACTTCGAATGGGAGTGACCAGTCAGGAGTGGTCACTATGGGTGCAGTTACTAAAGCTTTTTTTATTGTTTCAAAGGCATCACGACATTCTTGGGTAAAATTAAATTCTTTTTCATGTTGCAACAGGTTACATAGGGGTTTTGTTATTTTTGAAAAATCTTTGATGAACCTCCTATAAAAACCCGCATGACCCAAAAAACTTCGAATACCTTCTATCGTTGTGGGTTCGGGAAGTTGTGCCACTACCTCAAGCTTGGCTTTGTCAACTTCCAACCCTCTTTTTGAGACAAGATGGCATACGACAATACCCTCTTCTACCATAAAATGGCATTTTTCCCAATTCAAAATAAGGTCGTGGGTCTCACATCTCACTAGGCTTTTCTCTAAATTTTTCAGGCAGTTGTCAAACGATGTCCCTATCACAGAAAAGTCATCCATAAAAACTTCTATGGTGTCCTCAATCATGTCGGTGAAAATGGCCATCATACAACGTTGGAAAGTGGTTGGGGCATTACACAATCCAAATGGCATCCTCCGGAATGCAAATGTACCATAGGGGAAAGTAAGGTGGTCTTTTCTTGGTCCTCGGGGGAGATATAGATTTGGTTGTATCCGGAGTATCCATCTAGAAAACAATAAAATTCCTTTCCCGCTAACCTATCAAACATTTGGTCGATGAAAGGTAAGGGAAAATGGTATTTCTTGGTGGCTAGGTTGAGTTGTCTATAATCCATGCATATTCTCCACCCCGTGACAGTCCTAGTGGGGATGAGTTCGTTCTTTTCGTTCTCCACTACGGTCGTCCCTCCCTTTTTAGGGATACATTGGACGGGGCTCACCCAACTACTACTAGCTATTGGGTAGATAATACTGGCGTCTAACCACTTCAACACTTCTTTCTTAACTACCTCCTTCATTATGGAGTTCAACCTTCTTTGAGGTTGGACTTTTCCAGGGTGGTCACTCTCAAAGTTAATATTATGTTGACATAAGGAGGGGCTAATACCTCTAATGTCCGCTATGGTCCAACCAATTGCCCTCTTATGCTTCATCAACAAATCAATCAGAAGTTGTTCTTGTTTCTCACTAAGTTTGGAAGAGATAATAACGGGAAGTTTATTATCTTTAGCGAGACAAGCATATTTCAAGTAGGAAGGCAATGGTTTAACCTCTAACTCGGGAGGTTGTTATATTGAAGGGGGTTGAACATTTCTATCCTTGAAGTCCATAGGTTCAAAGGCTGCCACTATTTCGGTACACTCATCCTCAAAAGTGTCATCACTCTCAGAGTCGGAGTGCTCACTCTCACTCCCCACTGTGGGCACTATGTCAAAACTTTGGGTACCACTAATCGAACTCAAAGCAAAACAATCTTCGGTGTCTATCTACTTAAGGGACTTGAAGACATTGAATGTTACTTCTTGGTGATTGACTCTCATAGTGAGTTCCCCTTTGTGCACATCGATCAAAGTACGTCCGGTTGCAAGAAACGGACGCCCTAAGATGATTGAGATATCTTAATCGGCCTCATAATCTAGAACTAGAAAATCGGCGGGGAAGATAAATTTATCCACTTGGACCAAGACATCTTCTATTTTTCCCATTGGGTAGGCAATGGACCGATCGGCTAGTTGTAATGTCACGGTTGTGGGTCTAGCCTCTCCAATACCTAACTTTTTGAAAATGGACAACGGCATTAAGTTGATACTAGCACAGAGTGCTTGACCTACTTCTTGTCCTCTTATGGTGCATGGAATGGTGAAACTACCCGAGTCTTTCAACTTAGGCGGAATCTTGCTAGTAAGGAGGGCACTACATTCCTCAGTCAAAGCCACAGTCTTAAACTCACCCAACTTTCTCTTTTTGTTCAAAATATCCTTTAAAAATTTAACATAGCTTGGCATTTGCTCGAGAGCCTCTACCAAGGGTATGTTAATGTGAAGTTGTTTAAAAATGTCTAAGAATTTTTTTAAACTGAACAGCGACATTTTTAGTCTTCATTCTTTCAGGAAAAGGTACATTTCGTGGGTCAATTTGAGTTGGTTGTGGTGTTGGCTTTGGAACAGTAGGTTTTGGTATAGGTCCAAAAGTGGGAAGCTCAGGGACATCAGTCCCTACTGTGGGAATCATAGTGACTTGAGGAGTGGCCACTGTGGGTTTAGGGACAGTGGGTATTTGAGGCGAATCATCAGATTCAAAAATGATATCTTTCAGATCCTTTCCACTCCTAAGTGTTATGGACTTGACTTGTTCAGATCCTTTTCCTATCACCCTAGCATGTTCGGTATCACTAGGTAACGTCCCTGGTGGTCTATTCTTAACTTCACCGACTAGTTGTCCTACTTGGGTCTCTATATTCCTAATGGCTGCTTGAGTTTGATTCACGAAACCTTTGAGAACTGATTCGAGTGATGGTTGAGTCTCAACGGGGTGAGTTGGTCATGGTTGGAACTGTTATGAGGACTGCCCTTGGTGAAAGTTCTGTGGGGGTTGCCCACTGTGATGTTGCTTAAATCCAGGGGGGTTTTGTGGTCTTTGTTGGACATGACTCGCCCCGTGGGGTTGGAGTCCTGGATTACCATCCCAAGAGAAATTCGGGTGATTTCTCCAACCTAGATTATAAGTCTGTGAGTACGGGTTGTTCCTCGGGTTGGTTCCTATAACATTTACGGCCTCGGGATTTGCCGGACAATAATAAAAACATGCTCTTCTCCATAGAGGGAGCAGTTTTCGGTGAGGTGTGTTGCGGAATTGACTTGGCCTCTATTTTGGTTCAAAACTAATATGGTTAAGGCCACGAGTTGTGCATTCATGGTGTTGAGTGCCTCGGAGTCAATGGTGTTGGTCTTTGGTATGGGTGCTCTAGGATTGGACCACTCGGTATTGTTGTTGGACACTTTCTCTAAGATCTGATATCCTTCATTGTAGGTTTTACTCGTGAATGTTCCACCTGCTGTTGCATCTAAGATGATTTTGGCTGCATTGGAAAGACCATTGTAAAAGGTCTCCAATTGGATGCAATGTGGGATTCCATGATGTGGACACTTTTGAAGTAAATCTTTAAATCGTTCCCATGCATCCGAAACAGCCTCATCTTTTTCTTGCCTAAACAAAATAATATCATTTTGAAACCTTACATTCCTAGTGGGAGGAAAGTATTTTTGTAAAAATTTGTCAGCAAGTTCTTGCCAAGTGGTTATCGAATGAGGTGCATGTGAGTTCAGACATGACTTTGCCTTATCCCTTAATGAAAAAGGAAAAAGCCGTAACCTTAACATTTCATCACTCACACCTTGCAGTTGAAAAGAACTAGTCATTTCCAAAAAAGATTTTAAATGCGAGTGTGGATCCTCCGATGGTGATCCTCCAAACTGACCCATGGCTTGGATCATTTGAAACATCACAGGTTTAAGTTCAAAATGTTGTGCAACAATGTTGGGCGTTAGAATCCCGGAGCTTAAGTCACTAGCTCCGGAAGTAGCATAGTCCCGTATTTTTCGATCTTTGCTATCGGCAATCGTCACGGTGGTCTCCACTAACGGTGGTGGGTTAACAGGTCTTTCACCTCCCACACCAGCCATGTTTACAGTGGGGTTCACAGGGGGTTGTCGATCTGTGTTTCTATGTTTACGTCTTCTTCGAAAAGTTTTCTCTATTTCAAGATCGATTGGTACCAAAGGTCCGTGTTGTTGCCGTGGCATGCAACACGAACAGCTTAGAAAAACGAGTTACTCGGGCTCGAACAAAAACTAATGTCTTGAGATTTAAAATCACGCCAGTCCCCGGCAGCGACGCCAAAAGCTTGGTACGTGCGAAATATATGAATTAATCGCAGTGGGTTGCAAACTGTCCACAGTGGGAAGCGCAAGTGTACACTGTCCATTATGATCGTCACATCAAGTAATAGTTGGTAAAATACCAAAATCGTATCCACAGAGACTGGGCAATCAAGACCATATGGTTCTCATGAGCTCCTTTTACAGGTTTCAATTACAGAGGAAACAATCTTTTGGTTTGTTTGGTGAAAAAGATATTTTAACGATTTTACTAAAGATTTAAAAGAAGGAATGTAAGTTAGATTTTACCTAGATTTAATATTAAATACCTGATCCCAAAGGTGATCCTTGTACTTGAGGTGGACGTTTTCGCTAGAAAAGCCCGGTTACAAAATACTCACATCGTTAAGCAAAAATCCCATACTCTTAGTATTTATTGTTTTGTCAATGGTAATCTCAAAATGGACCTTTTCAGGCCTCGATGGAATGTGTAGAGACAAATACTCTAAGTGTTTTTAAATACACCAACTAGCTTGCCTACTACTCCAGTGGGTTGAGATTAGCTCACTGTGCCGACCTCACTTTTGTAAGTGTCATAAGAATTCTTTTGAATCCCCTAGCATTATCCAAGCTCGTGTCACTGCGTTCTACTCATTTCTGAGTTAAGAACTAGACTTTAGATCCTTACTAGTGATCGGCTTGTTCGCATCATTGGGAAATAATCGAGAGTGAATAACCAAAACAACAAATATTCCAAGTATAAAGATTACTCAATCATTTTCTCTAAAATCTAGGTACTTCTCTTTCCTACATCCCAAAGGATGCTTAGCCCATAATTACTGAAGTAAAGAAAACAAAAGATGAAGATTTGCACATAAGTAAACTGAAAGTGACTTGTATTAAAAACCACAGTGGGGAACGAGAACTCGTCACTGCCACTGGTAACTCGAAACTAACGATTACACTAAGGAATTAAATGCAATAAATTAAAGAGAACTACTGCGGTAAATGAACTAACAACTAGAACTACACTAGCACTAAATGTGGTAGATTAGATATGCAAGATGTATTAAATGGAACCCAACACCCCTTTATATACTAAGAGGAAAGGTTGGGTTTTACAAAGGACTGAAGTGAGAAAACATAAAATTCAGCTTCTTTGTGCAACACTTCAATCCACCAATTTGTAGCTCTTTTATCCATAGGACCCTTCACCTTTCCAAAAAGTTAACTTCAAAGTACCAAGGGTGTTATTATTTAATTCCTCTTGCCATGCTTTTAGGAACACTTTGTACTTCTCAATCCCATGCCTTCTGCAACTGAACCTTCTATTCTCCAAAACTTTTACTTCCCAACTAAGAGTTGATTTTCTTTTGTCTTCTTCTCTGCTCGATAGTGGGGTCTAGAGTGGGATGCGCAAGTCACTGCGAATATTTCGTGAAAAAGCAACAAAACTCCACCAAATAATTTATTAAAAACTATGGTTCATTCTTTTTGCTTATTTTCGTGAATGTTACCAAGAATCGGGATTTTGAGAAGTGAAATGGCTAAAATTTGACAAAATAAAATAAAAATAAAAGGAAATAATAACTCTAAACATAGAGTTATCACCCCCCCCCCCCTCTCTCGCGCCCCTTCGTCTTCTCCATTTTAAAAACCCACCATTCAGTACCCATGAACCCCAAAACCCTCGCCGGTCACTTTCTGGACCATCCCCAAACCCTCATCGGAAAAACCATACATGGCCGATCAGACTCACTCCACACCCTCAAGCCACGCCGGAGCCTCCTCTTCTACGACTACGCATCCGAAACACACCCCTCTCCTCACTCTAGCCCAAATCGCCGAAACCCTAAACTCCCCACATTCACCGACGATGCAACTCAGGCCACACACAACCATCATCGGACCACGATCGGCGATTTCTATGTCCACCCAACCTCAAAACCTCGATCTGAACTTCTCATTGGGTGATTCCTCAACTTTCACCTCGTACCAACCCTTTGATCAAACGTACGTAGCGACCATCGACTTTTTGCGAAGGTTCGGACCTCGATCACCATCCCCATGACCTACGGTTCAATCTCCACGTTTTGCTCGACCCTTTTACTCTCAGGGTTCATCGCACGTTAGACCACAGACTACACCCTCATGTGCGGTGGTCCTCAACAGTTTGGGTCAACCTGTTCTCGCTAGGTCGTCGGCGTTTAGACCGTACCTCTCGTCCGCGATGCTAAACCCTCGGTACCCACCATTGGCATCGACGGATGTACCTATGGATCATCGCCAAAATCCTCCACCTTACAATGATCCGTGGTATGATCCAAGCACCCCACGGTACGCCCAAACCCAACTCCACCCCCCAGAATGACAACCCCTCTTAACCCACCACCATCGAAGAGGCTGCGTATAGAAGAACCGGTAGTGGAGGATGTTCAAGAAAGCAATCAACCCGCTGCCATTCCAACACCAAAACACACTGATCGCAGTGGAAAGGGAAAAGAAAAAGTGGGTAACTTCTCAAAATCTCATATCTCTCGTTTAGAATTGTTTAGTTGGCATGAAGCACTTGCAAGACATAAATCTTTTAAACGAAAAATTGGTCAAGCAACAAAAGGTTTTCTTCATTTGGTTTTGTTAGCATATCCACAGTTTCTGCATCAAATAGAAAAGTTAGGATGGAAATCATTGTGTGAAGTCCCGAAATCGTATATTGTTGATTGGGTATGGGACTTCTACACAGAGTTGTCGGTCACTAACGGCCTCGAAATAAAAGTAAGACAAACAACAGTTTGTTACTCGGCCGAAATGATAAATGATGTGTTGGGATTGGAATTCGATTCAAATGAATCTGAGTTAAATAGACTAATAGATGGTGCTACTGAACTTGACCTCCAGGCTATTGTAAAAAGAATAGCACATGACGGGTCAGAATGGTCATTTAAAGGACTAACTCGGGTTTTATGTACGCAATGTCTACTGCCGGAAACAAACGTGTGGTTCTTCTTTTTGAGACACATTTTGTATCCCACATCACACGACACAAGTCTCTGCATGGTACGTGTGTTTATTTTATACTGTATAATGGAAGGGCATAAATTTAATGTGGGCCGACTAATCTCCAACAACATTTTTGGTGGAGCTGAAAGAGCCAATACACGCATGCCACACCCATCCATTATACATTCTTTAATGGAAAGAGCAAACGTACCCATTTTACCCAATGACCGTTTTTCTATGGATAAATTGGTCATGGATAAAATGAATGTCGAGAGACTTTTGAGGAACAACACGTATTTCCATCCCAAGCGAGACAATGATGTGTTAGTTTCTATGGAAGCCAACTTTTGTTCTATCCGAAAAGACCTTACTTCAAAACTAAGAAAACAAAGACTGTTTATTAATAAACAGATAACTGGACTGAGTGACGATTTGAGTGCCAAGATGGATATCATCATCACATACTTGAAGAGAACCCATGATGACAATGTGCGCTGGTTGAGGTATGAGAAATCTCGGGATGACTTGATTAGAGCTATTTGGACCAAAGAATACCTGGAGTTGTTGAGGCAGTTACCGCCTTTCCCACAAGATCTTCTATGGATGACACCGAAGCAGCATCCTACTCACCATGAGTAGGACATGTTTATTTTTCTATCTCCTCTACTTGCTTTCGAATAACAGTTTTAATTTTATGCATGTTTTAGAATAGCGGAGTCTGTGATTGTTTTTGCGATGTCTGAAAGTTGTTATTTCATCCATGCAACCATGCACACATGTCACAATTTGTTGATACTAGTTCAATTCATGTTATGATAGCTTGAGTAAGATATTTGTTCTTGAGGCTTGCATTGTTCGTCACTAGAACTAGCCTTTTGAGTCCTTGTTTTCCATCGTTAGAATCATGCAACAACAAACACACCACCACATTTTTTCCATGCAAACACAAGTTAATGTGCTCACAATGTTCAATGAGGACATTAAACCCTCCGAATTTGCGGTTGGGAGGATGATATGGTAAAACATTTCTTATTCATACCCATATCATCCCATACACACACCTCTTGGCAAAAAGTGCGTCAAATTTCCAAAATTTTGCACAAAAGGAAAATAGACATACACAAAAGTGCAAAGCTCCATTCCAATTTTTTTGTGCATTACAAGAGTGTCAAAGACACCAAAGAGACCAATGTGTCCAAAAATCAATTCCTCAAAGAGAAGATGGCAGTAAAATTGTGCCATAAACAGAAACCCATTAACGTGTTGGAAAAAGGCCTTGCATGCAAAAGATAGAAAAAGCCACATGCATGAAAAATTCTTGGTTGCACTTATGTGATTCTAGTTGAACAGGAATTATGTGGCTAGCTTATGGTTGATTGTTCGGATGTTTAAGTTGAAAGAATTTCATTTTATGAATGGTTATTCGTAGGCATAAGTGAATGAGGTTGAGACATTTTGTGCGTGTGGAATTGACAATTGGATTGGAATCACGATTTTTGAATAAGCAAAGTTTTTAGCTCAAAACTTTTGTAATAAAGTTTCTTGAGGACAAGCAACAGTTCGAATTTGCGGTTGTGATAGGGTTATTTTCATAACCCTATTTATAGCCTTTTATTATAATTTTGAGCTCATTTGCATTCCCCATTGAGTCTTTTTAGTTAAGTATAGTGTCTAATTTAGCGAATAAACACTTTGTACCTTAAAACGTCAAAGTAACCTGTTTTTATATAAACATGGGCAATTTTCTTATTTAAAGTTGTCTAAATGTAGGGATGAGGAAAAATGCCGTTTTGAAGTCTACATAGCTATGGAAATACATACGGATTGCACGTATTGGGACGGAAACAGAAGACTTCATATTTTGGACACGGCCACGTTTTTGTATGCGTGGGCTGATAACACAAGACTTGCTTTCACCACTTGGGCCGATTTGTGAACTTGTATTTTTGGGCTTATGGCTAAGACAATTGTGGACTCATATTACTTTGTTTGTGGGCTGATCTCGTTTTGCAGCTTGGGCCCCCAAGAGCCATTCTTGGGCCCTAAGACAATTAGTGGCTATATATATGTATGTGTAGTGCTGTAGTTTGGCATCCATCAGCTTCCACTTTCAAATTAGATATTATTTTGTAGTAGTTGGAATGCATTATTGGTAGTTAGAGAGAGAGAGAGAGCCGAGAGCCCCTTCTCTTTGTTTTCATTTTGTAACCTGGGATCAAAAGTAGTAGGTGAACCAAATCCATATTCCAATTGGGTTGGTTCACATTTCACACCCTGGTGATTTCGTTTAACACTTGGGTTTGATTTCTCGTATAATATAAGTGTATTTCTACTAATCTCGTGTTTTCATTAATTGCAAAGTTTTCGCTAAAGTTCCATCGTTTTTCATCTTCTTACGGTTCTACATCAAGCTTCTCGTTCTCACGATTTTAGAATTACTTTCACTATAATTGGGTTAGTTAATGATTTTCGCAATTCTGTTTTCTAAATCTCGATAGTTCAACCTACGGTTTATTCATTTTGAACACCAACTCTTGACCCACTTATGTATTATAATTTGCTACCATAAATCGGAAGTCTGAATTAATCACTTCGGATCCCCAACTAGCTTGGTTCACGATTTGTAGTAATGAAGGAATTATAGAGGTTGCAAGTGTTAACGTGTTTTTATTGTTAAAAACCTTTTCAACATCTCGTTAGTTTAATTTTAGATCTTTAATCGACGTTAGAATTCCAAGGTTAGTTTTGTGTTTCGTCACATTTAAAGCAAGATTTTCCATCTCTTTAGTTTATAATTAATTTTCTTAAAAACGTAATTTCCAATTTTCAAGTTTTGTGTAATGGGTTGTCCATCTCCGTTATTTGTTTTCTCAACCGTCGTTGTAGTTTTTAGTGCACATAAAGCGATGATGGGCTAATTGCCTTAGCTTGGGGTATAAAGTGAAGTTGGGACCGGGCTCGATAAAAAGATGAAAAGGTGTATCGTACGATATAATTGTCCGAATTATCTAAATCAAAGTTATATTTTTAGGATGATTATAATTAGTCAATTGACAACTGGTTAATTATATGAAGGACTGCTAAGTCACATAAAATATCGACTCTGAGATAATAAGGAATACTGTCTCATCTCTAATCTGATTATCTGACTAAAAGTTCCAACGAATCTTTATACTCTGTGCTTCCTTAGAATTAAATTCTCATTAGTTGATAACCAAACTCCCAACAAAAAGATTACCTTCGCATTCGCCATCTGAGACCTGTTTTTATTTATTGGACTTTTAAAAGAAGAACTTTTCCACGTTTCCCTGTGGGATCGATACTCGGTACTTTGTACCATTATTACTTGTTAAAGGCGATAATAGACTAAGATGTATACTTGCGTCATGGTTTATTTGTGATATTTTCAGGTACACACCTAGCATTCAACAGATATGATGGCATATACAAAACAGGAAATAATCATAATTGTTTCCAACAACATCACATATGATTTTATGAGTAGTATTATCTAACAAAACTTAAATAGGAGAGGATGTTATTTACCAATGAAGCATAAAATCTCATACGATTAAATTCATGTCTGGAATCAAATACATCAACATAAAGTAGAAACACTACTGGAAGCAACAACAAGCTTGCAATCATCATCAAAATTATAAACAAATTAACAAACAAAATCAATACGATGAACAAATGAAAAAAGTAAAATAAACATTACCATGAACTTCTTCCATCACTGTATCAGAAATTGAATTAGTATCTTCATTGTTAATGGATACTCTTGACCTAGAAGCTTGATTTGAATAATCAATTACAGAATCTGTAACAACCCAAAACTAAACATACAAGCTAGAAGCTACCTCTTTAGTTCATAACGCCAATACGGCTCAACATGATCACACTATTCATATTTACAACAAAGGGTTCGCGGAAATAACCCTAAATACAACTGAGAAATCTAACTAGACATAAAAAGTAAGTTCTTCTACTCCTTCTAAACGCAAGCTCCGACCCACGTCTTGCCAACCTCTAAACGTGCTCTCGGCTACCTGCTTACCTGAAAAGGTTTTAGTTTTGAAAAGCGAGGGTTAGACCATGATGTCTAGTGAGTTCCCTCCACACCAAGTCACACCAAAATATTTCAGTTTTTAAAATCAGTTATGAAAGCATTTATGCCAATCATAACAAGCACACTAAGATGATATGAACACATTGACATATGCTACTGCCATACACTATAGTCACACACACCGTGACAGTGCAATAGGGCACACACCGCCCATATATGAAACAAATTCATATATATATATATATATAATTATTATGGGACACACCCCCATTTCACATCAAAGCCAGAGCATGGTCACACACGTATAAATCACACATATAAATCACACAATTAATCTTTGCTTTGAAATAGAAGCAGTTGAAAAGCACACTGTTAGATAAATACCATGCCACACACTTATTCCTTATTTGAAATAAAAATAGTTGAAAAGCGCACAGTTTGATAATAACCGTTAACACACTTGTATAAAATTTAGGTTTAGAAAGACTCACTGTTGGTCCCGAAAGGCTTAAACAAGTTTGTAGAAGGGGGGGTTGAATACAAACACACTATTTTACTTTTCTAAATTGTTTATTGATAAATCATTAACAATTTACAGCTTGTTGCGGAAACAAGATTAAGGATAAACCTAAATCTAAACAAGTTGGAACACTAAGGTTTTCTTGCACTAAGAAAGATAAGGAGATTACTAATAAAATCCTATCTTGAGAGATTTGAACTTGTCCAGAGTTAGCAAGTTACTTCAAATGAAGTGAGTTCATCTCTTTATATACTGCATGCATTTAATGCAATTCAGTATACACTTTACACGTGTCATCAGCGGATTGGTTGCATGTCATTGACCTTTGTTGACAACCTTAGTAGCCGCATGAATGAACAGTGTAGTATCAGAGTGGTTGTACGATTTCAGATTTTCGGAGGTTCTTTTCTGACATTTCGTACGGTGGCGTGCAAGGGAGGTTAAGACAAAAGTACTTTGTACGGAGGACTTCATGATCAGCTTTCGTTGATTCAGCGATTATCATTTACTATTCAGCAGATGATAAAGTTCAGCGATAGCTGAAGTCTTGTACTTGATACTTCACGTTGAGTGGACAAATCTGAGTCTTCGCTGATCCGCATCAGTTCATTAGGAGACTTGTCGCTGGTTCTTGAGCTTGATCTTCGACTTCAGCGTAGAACCTTTGTTGACGTGAATCTTGTCTTCAGGGATCATAAGTAAACAACTAACTTATCAGCGATCACCATAAGAACTGAACAGACTCAGCGATATGGTGAACAGTGTTCGCTGAATGTTTAATCTAAAAGTGCGAGAGTTCCTATCAGCAGTACTATAATATCTTAGTACTTTTCAGCGATAGTGAAACTCTGATACATATTGTTTACTTACAATTTTCACTAAGTATTTAAGATAGGGTCATTATCAAATCACTGAGGGTTTGGATCAACAATCTCCCCTTATTTGATTATGACATAGCAACAGAGAAAATTGCTATTTAATGAAAACATAAGGATAAAAAGAACTCATAAAATATTTGTCCCTTTTACTGTTTTCTGGGATCTTTTCAGTACTGATGGAGTAAAGTACATTCGCTGAAATCTTTCTTTAAATCTTTGAATCAGGTTACAATATGAATAAGAAAGATTACAAGTACAAGCGAAATAAATTACAAGTACGTAAGGATGACTGATACAATAGAGAAAAATGGTGATTGTTGTCAGCCTTCAAAGGGTTCTTCCTTAATGAGAAGTTCATCAAGGGTTGTCTTTTCAGTTGGAATCATCCAGTCAGGAACCTTTTCACCTTTATTCTTTAGCTTCAGAGCAGCTTCAAAAATCAAGGGTTTTAGGTGTCGTGCCTGAATGTCTTTTCTGAAGTCGCACCAGTAGATGAGATCTTTGAGCTGTTCGATTGGAGTGATTGGAAGCTCAGCGATCCGTTGAAAGCATTTACGTCCGTCGTAGTCAAGAAAGAATATTCCATAAGGATTACTGATGACTTTACCAGGGACGAAAAGTTCACATGGTGGCAAAGAGATGTCAAGGGCAGATAGATCAGGATCAGGACCAAGTACTTCAGCGCGAGAGAAACCAATTCCAGTTTCATTTCGTATGACAGGACCTGAGTTTGAATCTTGACGTTTCTTCCTTGGAGAGCCCTTTTTTCTTTTCGGCTTTAGATCAGGAACAGGAGGAATATCCACACAAGAAGATATCAAATCGATCTGTCTGTTTATCAGCTTTTCGAAATGATCCTTGTACTTAGATTTTGGTGGTTGGATAGCTAACCTCATCTCCAGCCATTCAGAGAGACCATACCTTTTTACAGTGTCAGCACGAAAGGTTTCAGATGAGTCATCTTCTCTGAACAGTTTGATGTCAACAATAGGTACTCCGATGGAGGTTCTTCCAGAGATGAATACCTTGTTGATCTTCGCTGGACGATATCTGAAGTGGATTTTCTCTTTACACCAGATCAGGGTGGTCTGAGAAACTTCAGCTTTCTTTTCCACGATCTTCTGGGCTTGTTCCCAAAGCTTTCGTTGGATTTGAATGGGAATACGATTCAGCTTGGGGTCTTTGACAGATTCTTGAGTGAGCTTGATGGCGTATTCTCTGTCTTTATCTTCAGCTTCCTTCCTTTCAGCGATGAGGCGTTCAGCTCTGAGATGATCCTGGTATTCAGCTTTTGAAATTCTGAACTTAGGAGGAACTGAAGGTAGTTGATCGCGCCTTAGGATGATTCGCTGATCCTCGAATCGCTTTATCATTTCTTCTCTCCTCTTTTGAGGAACTTAGGAGGGTCTGTTTCTGTGCGAGAGAGGTTGTTCTTCTGATTCATCAGTCTCAGAGATTAAATCTAAGACTGGGATTATGTCTTCAGCGGTAGCTGGAATTATTGGTGAAGTCGCAATAGAAGATCTTTCAGCGATATCCTCAAACAGGGGAGAGGACTAGCTGAAACGCAGCGATCTTACAAATAAGAACTGGGTAGAAGAACTTGGGTAGAAAAGATAGAAAAAAAATGTGGATGTGTATGGTGTTTGTGGAATGGATAACTGATTTTTCAGAGATGATCAGGGAAGGAAAAATAAGTTTAGTGTACCTGACAAATCGGCTTTGCAAGTAGGATCGCCAGATTATCATCTTCAGCGATGCCTTTGTCTTTGCTCTTCTCAGCGCCAGAGGCTGAGTGCTTTTTCTTTGTCTTATCCCCTGAAGGTTCTTTTATTGAAATACCTTTATGAGCTTTGGTTCGAGGAGTAGGTTTGACAACAAAGAAATCATCGTCATCTTCATCATCATCATCATCGTTCCTTGGAGAGGAGGATGGTTCAGCTTCAGGGATGTCGATGTCTTCGTCTTCTTCTGCTTCGGATTCCTCAGCATCTTCTTCGAGTTGCTCCCCCTCAGATACAGAGGCGAGGTTCTCGGTTCCCTCAGGGTTTTCATCTCCCTGAGGTCCAGTAATCCGATCTTCATTACCCTCTCCCCTGATAGATTCATCACGGGAAAGGTCTTCAGCGCTCTTATTTTGATCTTCAGCGCTCTTCTCCTGTTCAGCGCTCTTCTCCCCCTCTTTCTCATGATGGGCGGGGGAGGAATGGGTAGACTCAGCATTGGTGTTGTCTCTGTCTTCTGGGCCAGAGACTTTCACACAACCTTCAAGCTTAGCTATTCTGTCTTCTAGGCCAGAAATAGCAGGCGTGATTTTCTTCAGCTCTTGGCGATCCTCTGCGGTGAATGAGTCTAAAATAGGTGGAGGGGCCGGAGCAGGAGCTGGATTATTTGCCTTGTTCACCAGCGTCTCGATCATTGTCTTGACAGAACTAAGATCGGTCTTCACTGAGCCCAAGTCGGTCTTGACCACTGACATATCACCTTCGAGTGTACCAACCGATTTCTTCAGCGTTGTAACCTCGCTGGAAATGGTGGAAACGGATGATTTGAGGTTGGTGTAGTCAGTGTAGATGTCGGAGAGCACTTTGGCAAAGTCGGCGAGAGTTTTATCAAGGTCTTTGATGTCATCAGAGGAGGCCTTCTTTTCCACCACAGTAGTCAGCTTCGTCAGATTCTCTCCAGCGTTTGTTACAGCTGTAGAGTTATTTGATAGACCGGTGGTGAGATCCGTAAGTTTCATCTCCATAGACTTCAGAGACTGGTTGATGTCTCCCAAATAAGGACCTGTAACATATAAGTACTTGTGAACAAAGGAAAGCTCAGAAGTTTCAGGTTTAGTTACAGTGTTTAAGGTGGGATCTGTACCTGCAGGAGCGTTGACGAACTCATCAAAGTTTCGAGTCCCTCCATAGTGTTCCATATCTCCCTCAAAAGTTCCGTGAGGGATGGAGATCTCTGCAGGTCCTTTCTTCGTCATTCGCTGAGAAGCTTCAACGGCTTCTTGAATGATGGCATCTCCAGTTTTGACTGGAGGAGTGTCCAAAGAAGTAGAGGGAGGAGCGAAGGATAAGAATTGGGGTTGGGTTTCAAGTTCAGCGTTGGATTCGCTGAGAAGTACTTCATCAGTCTTTTGAGAGACTGACGAAGGTTGGGTAGATTCCAAAGTTCTAACCTCAGCGTTTAAGGACGCTGAAGTAGGTTTAGAAGGGATGGCTTGAATTGGTGTGGCAGAGCATACCACAGAACTTTCCTTCAGCTCTTCAGAATGAGCTGAGGAGTCTTCAGCATGGATTTGCTGGGGTTGCTCCTTGGTTTTCTTGATCCTTTTGGAATCAAGAGGGGTAAGAGATTGTTTCCTTTTCTTAGAAGGAATGGATTTTGTGGCCTGGGAATCAGCGAGGGGTATAGTCGCTGAAGGAGCCACAGAAAGCGGAGAATTAAGTAGAGTGAGAAGGGTAGAGAGACGTACCTCGTTGGCGACAGGCTTGAAGTCGAGAACTTTAGGGCCAATCTGAGAGAGTTTCAGATCACCCTCTTCAGGATAGCTGTCCTTCAGGCCATATTGAAAGATGGCGCTGATGAATCGTGGGTAAGGAACCCATGCTGGTCGGTCAGCGGCAGAATCAACACGTTGAATGAGGTCTTCATAGATGATGGAGGCCCAGTCAATGTTGAGACCTTTCAGCAGTGCGTAACCCATGGCCTGCTGAGGTTGAGCGGCTTGATCAGAAGATCCGGATTTCGCTGTCATGCAGCTGATCAGGTGAGCGAAGATGAAGTTCATCTCGCTGGGCATCTTGGATTTCTTTATCAGCGTCAGCTTCTTCTCAGGTAGCTTGTCTCTTCCAGTCTCCCAGATGTAACCCATCGCATCAAGGAAAGCAATGATTTCTTCCCTGTCAGCGTGCTTCTTGTGGTC
This sequence comes from Saussurea involucrata, assembly GCA_033807775.1. Lineage (NCBI taxonomy): Eukaryota > Viridiplantae > Streptophyta > Magnoliopsida > Asterales > Asteraceae > Saussurea > Saussurea involucrata. The sequence continues at coordinate 32,774,971 of CM066321.1, forward strand.
AGGAAATGGAATGAAAGGGTTTTCAGAGGTAGCGTTAGGGAATTTCAGAGCTTTGCGGATTATTGCGGGGGTTATCTTGATGGTGCCATACTCAGTATCGCTGAGTATGCAGTCGATGGTTTTAGATGGATCTTTGGCTGAGGGTAGGTCGGTGTGTCTGGCAGAGTACCAGAATTGGGATAATAGACGCTGACTGGCAGGAGGTGTGATTGTCAGTGCTGTGTAGATGGGGCTATTCTTCAAAAAATTTACAGCGTCGTCTAGATGGGATACCTGCTTCCGAGGAGGAAACTCGAGAAGCGCTGAAAGGTTGTTTGCCTTTGTCCAGTCTAGTTGATCCAGCTCAAACTTAACCTGAGGAGCTTTGGTGATTTCCAGTTCCTCAGAATCAGCGGAGATGGACTCAGCGGTAACATTCAGCTTTGAAGTTGCCATTTCACTGTATTATCAGTTCAACCAAAGATGTTAACAAATAAGAAATATCTTAAAGTGGAAAGAAAATTTCCATTAAGATTTTTCGAATTTTGTCCATTTCATTCAGACAAAAAAGTCTTAATGAAGATTAGGGTTTTTCTTGTTTTTGAAAAAAAAACGAATATAACACCCATAAGCCTTGTATTCCAGTTTTAAAAAAATGGATACGAAAGAAGAACAAGTTTAAGATTTTAGATTTAAAACTTGAAGAACAACCATGAAATGGTTGTGTTTATAAAACCATGAAAGAAAATGATTTTATTTTTGAGTTCTTTTGTTTGATCTTGTGTAAAACAATGATAAGATCGAAAACAAGTTATTTGCATTTGATAATAGATAAGAACATAATAACCTTGAGTTTGATGAAGAAGATGATGAACAGTTCTTGAAGATTGAGAGCACAAAATGCAACAGTGTTCTTTTCTTGCGGAGAAAGATTGATTCGCGTAAAAGACAAATATAAACTTTGAGAGTGTTTATATAGGAAGAGAGTAGAGAGAGAAAAACTTGAGCGGGAAAGTTTTTCATCATGACACGGACACGTGTTTGCATTTGATTGGATAGACAACGAAACGTGCAAACGTGTGTCAGAAAAAGAGCGTGCCTGGTGTTATCCGTTGCAATGACGTCACAACTGTCCTTTCACATTCTTTCGTTGTCTCTGAGGTTTTGAAAGAAAAACTCAGGGACTCTTTGGAAAATATGAAGCACTGAATAGAAATATCAGTGAGGATTTTAAGAAATTTCAAAATATCGCTGTTTAAGGAAGAGATATTCAGCGATGAAAGAATTTGAAATCTTGCATTTTCATGCGTTTTGTCAGAGAAAACATACCTTGATATCAGTTTAACCCAATTTATTCAGAGAGAAGATGATGAAATGGATTGTACAAGTTTATTTTATCCAGAGCCTATACAAGAATGTATAAACGTATCGCTGATTAAATGTGAACCGCTGAAGATTTATCCTTCAAAGTTCAGCATTCCAAGCTCGCTGATGAGAAAGTTGAATCTTGTCTCATCAAGAGGTTTGGTAAACAAATCAGCTAATTGATAATCAGTTGAGATAAAATGAAGTTCTATATCACCATTCATCACATGATCTCTGATAAAATGATATCTGATTTCTATGTGTTTTGTCTTTGAGTGTAGCACTGGATTGTTTGCTATAGCGATGGAACTTGTGCTGTCGCAATAGATTGGAATTTTGGAGAGCTGAAGATCATAGTCTAGTAGTTGATTTCTCATCCACAAGACTTGAGAACAGCAGCTTCCAGCGGCTACATACTCAGCTTCAGCTGTGGAAGTGGACACTGAGTTTTGCTTCTTACTTGTCCAACTTACCAGCTTTCCACCCAGGAGCTGACATCCTCCTGTGGTGCTTTTCCTATCCATTTTGCAACCTGCAAAATCACTGTCTGAATAGGCGGTTAGATCGAATCCTGAATCTTTGGGATACCAAAGACCTAGATTCGCTGTACCCTTAAGATATCGAAAGATTCGCTTTACAGCTTTCATATGAGATATCTTAGGTTCAGCTTGATATCGTGCGCACAGACATGTTGCAAACATAATATCGGGTCGGCTAGCTGTAAGATACAGTAGTGAGCCGATCATCCCACGGTACAGCGTGACATTGACAGGAACACCCTTTGTGTCCTTATCAAGTATCAGCGGTGGTGCCATAGGGGTTTTCATAGCTGAACTTTCAGTTAAGTCGAATTTTTTCAGCATATCTTTAACATACTTTCCCTGATTTATAAAAGTTCCTTTTTCAGTTTGCTTAATCTGAAGACCAAGGAAATATGTTAGTTCACCCATCATACTCATTTTATACTCATCTTTCATTCTATCAGCGAAACGAGTACAAAGCTCAGGGTTAGTAGAACCAAATATAATGTCATCAACATATATTTGAACTAAAATGATATGACCTTTTATTTTTCTAAAAAACAAAGTTTTGTCAATCTTACCTCTCTCAAATTTTTCAAGGTGGAGATAAGTAGAAAGAGTGTCATACCATGCACGAGGAGCTTGCTTCAAGCCATAAAGTGCCTTATCCAGCTTATAAACATAACCTGGACGCTTAGGATCTGAGAATCCTGGAGGTTGTTCCACATAAACTTCTTCATTCAGCTTTCCATTTAGAAACGCTGACTTAACATCCATTTGATGTACAGTGAAGTTTTTGTGTACAGCATATGCTAAGAAAAGACGAATAGATTCAAGTCTTGCTACAGGAGCAAAGGTTTCGTCATAATCTATACCTTCCTCTTGTCTGTATCCCTGAGCAACAAGACGAGCTTTGTTGCGAGTTACAGTACCATGTTCGTCCAACTTGTTTCGATAGACCCACTTAGTGCCTATCACTGTTTTGTCAGTTGGTCTCCGAACAAGTTTCCAAACTTTGTTTCTTTCGAATTCAGTCAGATCTTCTTGCATAGCGCTGACCCAGTTTGGATCTCTGAGGGCATCATCTATTTTCTTTGGTTCAGTTAGAGAAATAAAGTTAACAAATAAACAAATATTACCTGCACTTCTACGAGTCTGAATACCAGCGTTGGGATCACCAAGAATTTAATCGATTGGGTGATTTACAGTCCATCGCTGAGCCGGAGCATGCGTCGCTGACTCAGTCTGAACTGGAGAAACTGAAGATGAGGCTTCAGCTACTTCTGGATAATCAGCTAAGAGAGGAATGCTTGCATTTGTCACTTCATTCACTGATTGCTGAGAAATAGATGGAATTTCTGAGACATTTGGATCAACTGCGGGTATAGTATTTATAGGAACAGCTGAGACCCAAATTGTTTCAGCTTCACTATTCTGCATGTTGGGAATGATAGTAGGACCATCATTTTCAGTTGTATGAGTATGAGTAGTGGGAACATCTTCTGAATCACAAAGATGAGAAAACATCCATTGATTCAGTTCTTCTGTATCAGCGTTCGGTTTAGAGTTCGCTGAACGGGATTCGTCAAACGTGACGTGTATAGTTTCTTCTACAGTTTGTCTTCTTCGGTTGAAGACTCTGAAGGCTTTGGAAACTGAGGAGTATCCAAGAAAGATTCCATCATCAGCCTTAGGATCAAACTTTCCAAGGGCATCTCTGTTGTTCAGTATGAAACACTGACAACCAAAGATGTGAAGAAAACTGATTGAAGGCTTTCTCCCATGAAAAAGTTCATAGGCTGTCTTTTTGAATCTTTTGACTATCAGCGACCTGTTTTGCGTAAAACAAGCCGTGTTGACAGCTTCTGCCCAAAACTGAGTAGGCAGGTGAGAATCGCTGAGCATTAAACGTGCAGCTTTAATAATTGTTCTATTTCTTCTTTCAGCGACTCCGTTTTGTTGTGGTGTTCTCACTGATGAAAAGTTGTGAGAAATACCCTTGCTCTCAAGGAAGGAATCAAGAGAACTGTTTTTGAATTCAGTTCCATGATCACTCCTTATTGAGCGAACAGTCATATTGTTCAGAGTTTCCATCTTCCGAACAAAGGTGATGAGTTCTTCAGGGGTGTCACTCTTAGAACGGAGAAACATTACCCATGTGTAACGAGAGAATTCATCAACTATGACCAGCGTATATTTCTTTCCAGCGATGGATTGTTTGTTAACGGGGCCAAACAAATCCATATGGAGTAGTTGAAGAGGAGATGACACTGAGGAAACTTGCTTGGACTTAAAGCTTGCCTTGGTCTGCTTCACTTTTTCACACGCTGAACATAAGGATTCTTTGGCGTATGAATGTTGAGGTAGACCAGTGACTAACTCTTTGGATGAAAGAGTATTCAGTGTCTTGAAGTTGAGATGTGAAAGCCTCTTGTGCCATAGCCAGTTGACATCAGAAGATGCCTTTGAGAAGAAACAGGAGTTCTCAGTGGTTGTTGAGTCCATGTTTATAACGTAAACATTTTCCAAACGATAACCGCTGAGAGCTATCTTCTCCTTTTTGTCAGAGACAAAGCAGGATTCCATGGTGAAAATCACTTTGTTATCCATGTCGCAAAGCTGACTGATGCTCAGAAGATGATGCTTCAGCCCTTCAACATATGCGACTCTTCTGAAGGATGTTGTACCATTTGAAAGTACACCATACCCTCGGGTGTGTCCTTTTCCATTTCCACCGAAAGTCACAGAGGGACCCTTCTCTTCCTTGTATTCAGCGAGCAGGCTTTTCTTTCCAGTCATGTGTCTAGAGCATCCGCTATCGAGATACCAGATACCCTTCTTAACCTGCAATACAAAGGAAGATTAGTTTTGCTTGGGTACCCACTTCACCATGTATACGCGTTTGTCAGTGGAAGTGGTTGGAATGGGTTCAGCAGTCTTCGCAGCATTTGAAGATTCAGCTTTGTCTTTCTTCACTTTGGTCAATTTCTTGACCTCAGCGGTAGGAGTCACCTTGACCTGACTTGCAACTGGTTTGGTCTTCTTGGGTGCTATCTTCACCTTAGCTATCTTATCAGCTTTGGTGGCTGTGGGACACTTACTTGCAATATGATCGGTAAGTCCACAGTGATAACATTTCCTATAACTAAAATTAGTTCTAGGACCACTTGTGTGCTGAGCTTTTAATTTGGAATTAGAAGTGCCAGCACCAAGTACACTATTGGTTTTTGAAATAGGACGAACATTCAGTTCTTCAGATTTCTTACCAAGGACATCTACTCTGAGTCTAGGAGTAGGTCGCTGAACTGATCCAGAGGTCTGATTTCTAGAACCAGATGAATGAATCACCAAGGCTTTGGAAGCATTCAGCTTAGGTACTAAAGTACCCTTCTGAGGATTTTGATAAATTACAATTCCTTTACCTTTATCTTTAGAGACAGAGGTAGGTTTTGAATAAACCATTTTCTCCTTACCTTTTGAGGAGGTAGGAGTTTCCTCAGGGATTGGTGTAATCGACGAGGAGTACTGAGATGAAGAAGTGTCAGCTACTGAGGATACGAACGTTCCAAATTTAAGCATTGAACGTTCAGTGGTTGGTATTGGAGTATCATATTTATAACCCAGACCACGTTTATCACTCAGAGGAATCTGAGCCTTAATTATCTCAGTGATCTTTGTTGAAGAATTACACCATCCTTCAACAGTAGCTTGTTCAGCTTTTAAAGCAGCGATAGCTTCCGCTCGTTCGATTTTGACTAGCTGATTTAAATGGACTTGATCTTTAAAATCTTCTTCAAATTTAGAAAGCTTTTCTATTTGAAGGTGGCAATTTTTAAGCTTTTCAGCGAGATCAAGATTTTGGTTTTCAACCACAGCTTTGCCGTTCATGGCTTCGTATAAACTTCTAGTCAGTAGTTCGATTTTACGGAGACTATCAGCTTCATCAATATTTACAATATTGGTAAAGAAGGAGGGTGATACCTGAATGGCAGATGTTGAAGTGGAGGGAATGTCTGAACTTTCTTCCTCTTCTTCAATCTTGGCCATGAGACATTGATTTGCTTCATCATCTTCAGAATCAGATGATGAGGCTTCTTCATCAGAAGCAGCCCAATCATAGTCAGCCATCAGGCCTTTTCCTTTCTTCTTAAAGCTTTTCAGCTTTGCATACTTCTCCTTCAGCTTTAAGTATTTGTCGTCTTTATTCCTTGGAACAAAGGATTTCTTTGTAAAGGCTGAAGGTCTCATGATTTTCTTTGACCTGCACTCGTTAGCGAAATGACCTGTCTTTTCGCAGTTAAAACAAGTAGCAGTAGCCTTATCAACAAAAGCTGATGACTTAGGCTTGTCAGCTATAGAAAGAGTTTTGTTCTTTCTAAACAATTTCTTCTTGGCGAATCTCCTGAACTTTTTAGTTAGGAGAGCCAAGGATTCATCATCTGAAGAATCAGAATCTGATGATCTTTCAGAGTTACTTTCTAACTCAGTGATAGTGACCACGGGTCGCTGAGTAGAAGGTTCCTCTGAGATTAAAGCAACAGGGGTGCTTTTGGAATCTTTTACAAGATTCTTCTTAAGATGGCTAGATTGCTCATGATTCAGCAATGTGCCATATAAGGTAGCAAGTGTCATTGATCTTAGATCTTTTGACAGCTTGAGACACATGGAATAATTGTCCCAGCTTTCAGGTAAACATTCTAAAAACTTTGTCAGAACTTCAAAGTTAGAATATTCCTTACCAACCGTTTTAAGATCTATAATTAAGCAATTAAAACGTTGATGTACTTCAGAGAGAGTTTCATTCTTACCAGAGATGAAACTTTCGTATTGTCTTACCAGGTTGATCTTTCTTGAATCCTGGACTTCAGACGTTCCTTCATACTGAACACATATTGTGTCCCACATGGCTTTTGAGGATTTCAGGTTCATGACGGAATGGTAGACTTCGTCAGGAAGGGCCATGGATAGTATGGATCTGGCTTTTGTATCTATAGCCACTTTCTTCTTGTCTTCATCGGTCCAATGATGGATTTCCTTTGGAATCAGCCTTTCTGGAATAGCAGCTCTAGTTGCAGTGGCTGGAACGGCAGGATCAATCGTTACAGGGATGTGTGGACCGTTTTCAAGATAGTAAGGTATAGTAGGGTCTACACCTTCTAAGAAGAGTGTCATCCTATTTTTCCATAAGTTGAAGTTGTCTCTGGAAAATCTAGGGGGTTTTGCAAGAGAACCATTGTCAATATAGTGAGTGTTTGAGTTTGAGTTGGCCATTTTCAGATAATAGCAAGGAAGAGAAATATCTTAGATTAGATCTTGTTTATGAAATTAAACAAATCTGCTCTGATACCACTTGTTGGTCCCGAAAGGCTTAAACAAGTTTGTAGAAGGGGGGGGGGGGGGGGGGTTGAATACAAACACACTATTTTACTTTTCTAAATTGTTTATTGATAAATCATTAACAATTTACAGCTTGTTGCGGAAACAAGATTAAGGATAAACCTAAATCTAAACAAGTTGGAACACTAAGGTTTTCTTGCACTAAGAAAGATAAGGAGATTACTAATAAAATCCTATCTTGAGAGATTTGAACTTGTCCAGAGTTAGCAAGTTACTTCAAATGAAGTGAGTTCATCTCTTTATATACTGCATGCATTTAATGCAATTCAGTATACACTTTACACGTGTCATCAGCGGATTGGTTGCATGTCATTGACCTTTGTTGACAACCTTAGTAGCCGCATGAATGAACAGTGTAGTATCAGAGTGGTTGTACGATTTCAGATTTTCGGAGGTTCTTTTCTGACATTTCGTACGGTGGCGTGCAAGGGAGGTTAAGACAAAAGTACTTTGTACGGAGGACTTCATGATCAGCTTTCGTTGATTCAGCGATTATCATTTACTATTCAGCAGATGATAAAGTTCAGCGATAGCTGAAGTCTTGTACTTGATACTTCACGTTGAGTGGACAAATCTGAGTCTTCGCTGATCCGCATCAGTTCATTAGGAGACTTGTCGCTGGTTCTTGAGCTTGATCTTCGACTTCAGCGTAGAACCTTTGTTGACGTGAATCTTGTCTTCAGGGATCATAAGTAAACAACTAACTTATCAGCGATCACCATAAGAACTGAACAGACTCAGCGATATGGTGAACAGTGTTCGCTGAATGTTTAATCTAAAAGTGCGAGAGTTCCTATCAGCAGTACTGTAAGATCTTAGTACTTTTCAGCGATAGTGAAACTCTGATACATATTGTTTACTTACAATTTTCACTAAGTATTTAAGATAGGGTCATTATCAAATCACTGAGGGTTTGGATCAACACTCACCTGGGTCCTACTTAGAAATTCTCACTTGCACCGATCGTCTCTAATCACACCTACAAATTTAAGCCCACACACGTACCCGATGAGACACACTGGTGTTCAAATAAATTTTCACTACCTTGAAAAGTCCCAGTCTAAATTACCAGGGTTCCGGATACAATCGGCCCACACATTACTTTCCGGATCCCACTTTCAAATATTACCGGCACTCGCTCAAAACCAAACCGAAGCCCAAATTAAATTAATTAAATCGAAGCCCAACTTAATTTAATTAAATCGAAGTCCATCTTAAATTAATTAAACCAAACCCAACTTAAATTAATAGTTACCGGCCCATATTAATTAATAGATACCGGCCCACTAACTTAGATCCAAACCACGCCCAAGTAATAAATGGAATTCGGTCACTAAACAAATTTCTAAAATCTCGGTCCATAATAAAAAGTAATTCAATCCACTAACAATTCTTAAATCTCGGTCCATATAAAAAAGAATTCAATCCACTAACAATTCTTAAATCTTGGTCCATATTAAAAGGAAATTCGGTCCACTAAAAGTCATTAATTATCACCGGCCCAACATCAATTAGGATATTAGAAATTCCGGCCCACTACAACAATGTTCCGGATCCCAAAATGTAAACCCAATTCCGGATGTTCACTAATTCTTAAATACCGGAACTCCATTAAAATGAATATCGTACTTCCATGTTTTACATTCCAGATCAAAGTGGTTTTACTTTCGTTCCGGATCCTCTTTTGGTTTCGGATCAATAATATTCCGGATCTCCACATTTAATTAAATACGGGAACTGACTTTCACATAATACCGGATCAACGGCTCGACTTAGTTAATTCCGGATCCAATTGTACTTATCGAACAACAGAGATATCAAAGGTTGAAATTTATCCATTCACACAGCCCCAAATTAATGACAACTACTAAGATTAAGGGGACACCATTTTATCATCCAATTTATTTTGCTAAGACATACGGTCCTTACTTATCGATTAGAAAAACATAGAGACTCCATTTTCCAAATCTTCCAGGTGGTAACAAAACTCAAAACCCTGGCATTCTAAATTCTTAATTTCAACAGCTAGAAATAAACAAGGAGGGTGATTACCTTGCAAGATGATTCCACACCCACTCAATTGAAGACTCAGAGCTGCTTGATTTCTTTGTTGTCACCTTTTATACTTTCCACCAACACACTAAATTTTCTCTTTTTTCACACTTTGTACCACTAGACTTTCATTTATTCAAATTAAGAACACGGTTATTACATCATCCTCCCCTCAAAAGAATTCCGTCCCCGGAATTCCATCTTCGAACAATCTAGAAAAACGGTTTTAAAAATGCGTCACACTAAGGGTTTCACACACAATTTCACCTTCTTAAAAGAACGGTTTTACCGAAGTTAACATCACAACAACATGATTCTCTCATTAAAATAACGACGCTCAATTTGCCAACTAATCACAAGATCAACCTTGAATACCACCTTAACTCGCAGTCAAGAATTCTCTTCAACAGGTTACACACAATTCTACAATCACTTTCCTCACACAAAACGTCTAATTATTTTCTCACATTAATTATAATGACCACAATCCAAGGATAACAATCACATCACACAATCCAAATGGCATCCTCCGGAATGCAAATGTACCATAGGGGAAAGTAAGGTGGTCTTTTCTTGGTCCTCGGGGGCGATATAGATTTGGTTGTATCCGGAGTATCCATCTAGAAAACAATAAAATTCCTTTCCCGCTAACCTATCAAATATTTGGTCGATGAAAGGTAAGGGAAAATGGTATTTCTTGGTGGCTAGGTTGAGTTGTCTATAATCCATGCATATTCTCCACCCCGTGACAGTCCTAGTGGGGATGAGTTCGTTCTTTTCGTTCTCCACTACGGTCGTCCCTCCCTTTTTAGGGACACATTGGACGGGGCTCACCCAACTACTACTAGCTATTGGGTAGATAATACTGGCGTCTAACCATTTCAACACTTCTTTCTTAACTACCTCCTTCATTATGGAGTTCAACCTTCTTTGAGGTTGGACTTTTCCAGGGTGGTCACTCTCCAAGTTAATATTATGTTGACAAAAGGAGGGGCTAATACCTCTAATGTCCGCTATGGTCCAACCAATTGCCCTCTTATGCTTCATCAACAAATCAATCAGAAGTTGTTCTTGTTTCTCACTAAGTTTGGAAGAGATAATAACGGGAAGTTTATTATCTTTAGCGAGATAAGCATATTTCAAGTGGGAAGGAAATGGTTTAACCTCTAACTCGGGAGGTTGTTCTATTGAAGGGGGTTGAACATTTCTATCCTTGAAGTCCAGAGGTTCAAAGGCTGCCACTATTTCGTTACACTCATCCTCAAAAGTGTCATCACTCTCAAAGTCGGAGTGCTCACTCTCACTCCCCACTGTGGGCACTGTGTCAAAACTTTGGGTACCACTAATCAAACTCAAAGCAAAACAATCTTCGGTGTCTATCTACTTAAGGGACTTGAAGACATTGAGTGTTACTTCTTGGTGATTGACTCTCATAGTGAGTTCCCCTTTGTGCACATCGATCAAAGTACGTCCGGTTGCAAGAAACGGACGCCCTAAGATGATTGAGATATCTTTATCGGCCTCATAATCTAGAACTAGAAAATCGGCGGGGAAGATAAATTTATCCACTTGGACCAAGACATCTTCTATTTTTCCCTTTGGGTAGGCAATGGACCGATCGGCTAGCTGTAATGTCACGGTTGTGGGTCTAGCCTCTCCAATACCTAACTTCTTGAAAATGGACAACGGCATTAAGTTGATACTAGCACAGAGTGCTTGACCTACTTCTTTTCCTCTTATGGTGCATGGAATGGTGAAACTACCCGAGTCTTTCAACTTAGGCGGAATCTTGCTAGTAAGGAGGGCACTACATTCCTCAGTCAAAGCCACAGTCTTAAACTCACCCAACTTTCTCTTTTTGTTCAAAATATCCTTTAAAAATTTAACATAGCTTGGCATTTGCTCGAGAGCCTCTACCAAGGGTATGTTAATGTGAAGTTGTTTAAAAATGTCTAAGAATTTTTTAAACTGAACAGCGACATTTTTAGTCTTCATTCTTTCAGGAAAAGGTACATTTCGTGGGTCAATTTGAGTTTGTTGTGGTGTGGGCTTGGAACAGTAGGTTTTGGTATAGGTCCAAAAGTAGGAAGCTCAGGGACATCAGTCCCTACTGTGGGAATCATAGTGACTTGAGGAGTGGCCACTGTGGGTTTAGGGACAGTGGGTATTTGAGGCAAATCATCAGATTCAAAAATGATATCTTTCAGATCCTCTCCACTCCTAAGTGTTATGGACTTGACTTGTTCAGGTCCTTTTCCTATCACCCTAGCATGTTCGGTATCACTAGGTAACGTCCCTGGTGGTCTATTCTTAACTTCACCGGCTAGTTGTCCTACTTGGGTCTCTATATTCCTAATGACTGCTTGAGTTTGATTCACGAAACCTTTGAGAACTGATTCGAGTGATGGTTGAGTCTCAGCGGGGTGAGTTGGTCGTGGTTGGAACTGTTATGAGGACTGCCCTTGGTGAAAGTTCTGTGGGGGTTGCTCACTGTGATGTTGCTTAAATCCAGGGGGGTTTTGTGGTCTTTGTTGGACATGACTCGCCCCGTGGGGTTGGAGTCCTGGATTACCAGCCCAAGAGAAATTCGGGTGATTTCTCCAACCTGGATTATAAGTCTGTGAGTACGGGTTGTTCCTCGGGTTGGTTCCTATAACATTTACGGCCTCGGGATTTGCCGGACAATAATAAAAAACATGCTCTTCTCCACAGAGGGAGCAGTTTTCGGTGAGGTGTGTTGCGGAATTGACTTGGCCTCTATTTTGGTTCAAAACTAATTTGGTTAAGGCCACGAGTTGTGCATTCATGGTGTTGAGTGCCTCGGAGTCAATGGTGTTGGTCTTTGGTATGGGTGCTCTAAGATTGGACCACTCGGTATTGTTGTTGGACACTTTCTCTAAGATCTGATATCCTTCATTGTAGGTTTTACTCGTGAATGTTCCACCTGTTGTTGCATCTAAGATGATTTTGGCTGCATTGGAAAGACCATTGTAAAAGGTCTCCAATTGGATGCAATGTGGGATACCATGATGTGGACACTTTCGAAGTAAATCTTTAAATCGTTCCCATGCATCCGAAACAGCCTCATCTTTTTCTTGCCTAAACAAAATAATATCATTTTGAAACCTTACATTCCTAGTGGGAGGAAAGTATTTTTGTAAAAATTTGTCAGCAAGTTCTTGCCATGTGGTTATCGAATGAGGTGCATGTGAGTTCAGACATGACTTTGCCTTATCCCTTAATGAAAAAGGAAAAAGCCGTAACCTTAACACTTCATCACTCACACCTTGCAGTTGAAAAGAACCAGTCATTTCCAAAAAAGATTTTAAGTGCGAGTGTGGATCCTCCGATGGTGATCCTCCAAACTGACCCATGGCTTGGATCATTTGAAACATCACAGGTTTAAGTTCAAAATGTTGTGCAACAATGTTGGGCCTTAGAATCCCGGAGCTTAAGTCACTAGCTCCGGAAGTAGCATAGTCCCGTATTTTTCGATCTTTGCTATCGGCAATCGTCACTGTGGTCTCCACTAACGGTGGTGGGTTAACAGGTCTTTCACCTCCCACACCAGCCATGTTTACAGTGGGGTTCACAGGGGGTTGTCGATCTGTGTTTCTATTTTTACGTCTTCTTCGAAAAGTTTTCTCTATTTCAAGATCGATTGGTACCAAAGGTCCGTGTTGTTGCCGTGGCATGCAACACGAACAGCTTAGAAAAACGAGTTACTCGGGCTCGAACAAAAACTAATGTCTTGAGATTTAAAATCACGCCAGTCCCCGGCAGCGACGCCAAAAACTTGGTACGTGCGAAATATATGAATTAATCGCAGTGGGTTGCAAACTGTCCACAGTGGGAAGCGCAAGTGTACACTGTCCACTATGATCGTCACATCAAGTAATAGTTGGTAAAATACCAGAATCGTATCCACAGAGACTGGGCAATCAAGACCATATGGTTCTCATGAGCTCCTTTTACAGGTTTCAATTACAGAGGAAACAGTCTTTTGGTTTGTTTGGTGAAAAAGATATTTTAACGATTTTACTAAAGATTTAAAAGAAGGAATGTAAGTTAGATTTTACCTAGATTTTATATTAAATACCTGATCCCAAAGGTGATCCTTGTACTTGAGGTGGACGTTTTCGCTAGAAAAGCCCGGTTACAAAATACTCACACCGTTAAGCAAAAATCCCATACTCTTAGTATTTATTGTTTTGTCAATGGTAATCTCAAAATGGACCTTTTCAGGCCTCGATGGAATGTGTAGAGACAAATACTCTAAGTGTTTTTAAATACACCAACTAGCTTGCCTACTACTCCAGTGGGTTGAGATTAGCTCACTGTGCCGACCTCACTTTTGTAAGTGTCATAAGAATTCTTTTGAATCCCCTAGCATTATCCAAGCTCGTGTCACTGCGTTCTACTCATTTCTGAGTTAAGAACTAGACTTTAGATCCTTACTAGTGATCGGCTTGTTCGCATCATTGGGCAATAATAGAGAGTGAATAACCAAAACAACAAATATTCCAAGTATAAAGATTACTCAATCATTTTCTCTAAAATCTAGGTACTTCTCTTTCCTACATCCCAAAGGATGCTTAGCCCATAATTACTGAAGTAAGAAAACAAAAGATGAAGATTTGCACATAAGTAAACTGAAAGTGACTTGTATTAAAAACCACAGTGGGGAACGAGAACTCGTCACTGCCACTGGTAACTCGAAACTAACGATTACACTAAGGAATTAAATGCAATAAATTAAAGAGAACTACTGCGGTAAATGAACTAACAACTAGAACTACACTAGCACTAAATGTGGTAGATTAGATATGCAAGATGTATTAAATGGAACCCAACACCCCTTTATATACTAAGAGGAAAGGTTGGGTTTTACAAAAGATGGGTTTTATCTCGAGAATAAGGACTGAAGTGAGAAAACATAAAATTCAGCTTCTTTGTGCAACACTTCAATCCACCAATTTGTAGCTCTTTTATCCATAGGACCCTTCACCTTTCCAAAAAGTTAACTTCAAAGTACCAAGGGTGTTATTATTTAATTCCTCTTGCCATGCTTTTAGGAACACTTTGTACTTCTCAATCCCATGCCTTCTGCAACTGAACCTTCTATTCTCCAAAACTTTTACTTCCCAACTAAGAGTTGATTTTCTTTTGTCTTCTTCTCTGCTCGATAGTGGGGTCTAGAGTGGGATGCGCAAGTCACTGCGAATATTTCGTGAAAAAGCAACAAAACTCCACCAAATAATTTATTAAAAACTATGGTTCACTCTTTTTGCTTATTTTCGTGAATGTTACCAAGAATCGGGATTTTGAGAAGTGAAATGGCTAAAATTTGACAAAATAAAATAAAAATAAAAGGAAATAATAACTCTAAACATAGAGTTATCACCCCCCCCCCTCTCTCGCACCCCTTCGTCTTCTCCATTTTAAAAACGCACCATTCAGTACCCATGAACCCCAAAACCCTCGCCGGTCACTTTCTCGACCATCCCCAAACCCTCATCGGAAAAACCATACATGGCCGATCAGACTCACTCCACACCCTCAAGCCACGCCGGAACCTCCTCTTCAACGACTACGCATCCGAAACACACCCCTCTCCTCACTCTAGCCCAAATCACCGAAACCCTAAACTCCCCACATTCACCGACGATGCAACTCAGGCCACACACAACCATCATCGGACCACGATCGGCGATTTCTATGTCCACCCAACCTCAAAACCTCGATATGAACTTTTCATTGGGTGATTCCTCAACTTTCACCTCATACCAACCCTTTGATCAAACGTACGTAGCGACCATCGACTTTTTGCGAAGGTTCGGACCTCGATCACCATCCCCATGACCTACGGTTCAATCTCCACGTTTTGCTCGACCCTTTTACTCTCAGGGTTCATCGTACGTTAGACCACAGACTACACCCTCATGTGCGGTGGTACTCAACAGTTTGGGTCAACCTGTTCTCGCTAGGTCGTCGGCGTTTAGACCGTACCTCTCGTCCGCGATGCTAAACCCTCGGTACCCACCATTGGCATCGACGGCTGTACCTATGGATCATCGCCAAAATCCTCCACCTTACAATGATCCGTGGTATGATCCAAGCACCCCACGGTACGCCCCAAACCCAACTCCACCCCCCAGAATGACAACCCCTCTTAACCCACCACCATCGAAGAGGTTGCGTATAGAAGAACCAGTAGTGGAGGATGTTCAAGAAAGCAATCAACCCGCTGCCATTCCAACACCAAAACACACTGATCGCAGTTGAAAGGGAAAAGAAAAAGTGGGTAACTTCTCGAAATCTCATATCTCTCGTTTAGAATTGTTTAGTTGGCATGAAGCACTTGCAAGACATAAATCTTTTAAACGAAAAATTGGTCAAGCAACAAAAGGTTTTCTTCATTTGGTTTTGTTAGCATATCCACAGTTTCTGCATCAAATAGAAAAGTTAGGATGGAAATCATTGTGTGAAGTCCCGAAATTGTATATTGTTGATTGGGTATGGGACTTATACACATAGTTGTTGGTCACTAACGGTCTCGAAATAAAAGTAAGACAAACAACAGTTTGTTACTCGGCCGAAATGATAAATGATGTGTTGGGATTGGAATTCGATTCAAATGAATCTGAGTTAAATAGACTAACAGATGGTGCTACTGAACTTGACCTCCAGGATATTGTAAAAAGAATAGTACATGACGGGTCAGAATGGTCATTTAAAGGACTAACTCGACTTTTATGTACGCAATGTCTACTGCCGGAAGCAAACGTGTGGTACGTGTGTTTATTTTATACTGTATAATGGAAGGGCACAAATTTAATGTGGGCCGACTAATCTCCAACAACATTTTTGGTGGAGCTGAAAGAGCCAATACACGCATGCCACACCCATCCATTATACATTCTTTAATGGAAAGAGCAAACGTACCCATTTTACCCAATGACCGTTTTTCTATGGATAAAATGGTCATGGATAAAATGAATGTCGAGAGACTTTTAAGGAAAAACATGTATTTCTATCCCAAGCGAGACAATGATGTGTTAGTTTCTATGGAAGCCAACTTTCGTTCTCTCCAAAAAGACCTTACTTCAAAACTAAGAAAACAAAGACTGTTTATTAATAAACAGATAACTGGACTGAGTGACGATTTGAGTGCCAAGATGGATATCATCATCACATACTTGAAGAGAACCCATGATGACAATGTGCGCTGGTTGAGGTATGAGAAATCTCGGGATGACTTGATTAGAGCTATTTGGACCAAAGAATACCTGGAGTTGTTGAGGCAGTTACCGCCTTTCCCACTAGATCTTCTATGGATGACACCGAAGAAGCATCCTACTCACCATGAGTAGGACATGTTTATTTTTCTATCTCCTCTACTTGCTTTCGAATAACAGTTTTAATTTTATGCATGTTTTAGAATAGCGGAGTCTGTGATTGTTTTTGCGATGTCTGAAAGTTGTTATTTCATCCATGCAACCATGCACACACGTCACAATTTGTTGATACTAGTTCAATTCATGTTATGATAGCTTGAGTAAGATGTTTGTTCTTGAGGCTTGCATTGTTCGTCACTAGAACTAGCCTTTTGAGTCCTTGTTTTCCATCGTTAGAATCATGCAACAACAAACACACCACCACATTTTTTCCATGCAAACACAAGTTAATGTGCTCACAATGTTCAATGAGAACATTGAACCCTCCGAATTTGCGGTTGGGAGGATGATACGGTAAAACATTTCTTATTCATACCCATATCATCCCATACACACACCTCTTGGCAAAAAGTGCGTCAAATTTCCAAAATTTTGCACAAAAGGAAAATAGACATACACAAAAGAGCAAAGCTCCATTCCAAATTCTTCGTGCATTACAAGAGTGTCAAAGACACCAAAGAGACCAATGTGTCCAAAAATCAATTCCTCAAAGAGAAGATGGCAGTAAAATTGTGCCATAAACAGAAACCCATTAACGTGTTGGAAAAAGGCCATGCATGCAAAAGATAGAAAAAGCCACATGCATGAAAAATTCTTGGTTGCACTTATGTGATTCTAGTTGAACAGGAATTATGTGGCTAGCTTATGGTTGATTGTTCGGATGTTTAAGTTGAAAGAATTTCATTTTATAAATGGTTATTCGTAGGCATAAGTGAATGAGGTTGAGACATTTTGTGCGTGTGGAATTGACAATTGGATTGGAATCACGATTTTTGAATAAGCAAAGTTTTTAGCTCAAAACTTTTGTAATAAAGTTGCTTGAGGACAAGCAACAGTTCGAATTTGCGGTTGTGATAGGGTTATTTTCATAACCCTATTTATAGCCTTTTATTATAATTTTGGGCTCATTTTCATTCCCTATTGAGTCTTTTTAGTTAAGTATAGTGTCTAATTTAGCGAATAAACACTTTGTACCTTAAAACGTCAAAGTAACTTGTTTTTATATAAACATGGGCAATTTTCTTATTTAAAGTTGTCTAAATATAGGGATGAGGAAAAATTCCGTTTTGAAGTCTACATAGCTATGGAAATACATACGGATTGCATGTATTGGGACGGAAACAGAAGACTTCATATTTTGGACACGGCGACGTTTTTGTATGCATGGGCTGATAACACAAAACTTGCTTTCACCACTTGGGCCGATTTGTGAACTTGTATTTTTTGGCTTATGGCTAAGACAATTGTGGACTCATATTACTTTGTTTGTGGGCTGATCTCGTTTTGCAGCTTGGGCCCCCAAGAGCCATTCTTGGGCCCTAAGACAATTAGTGGCTATATATATGTATGTGTAGTGCTGTAGTTTGGCATCCATCAGCTTCCACTTTCACATTAGATATTATTTTGTAGTAGTTGGAATGCATTATTGGTAGTTAGAGAGAGAGAGAGAGAGAGCCGAGAGCCCCTTCTCTTGGTTTTCATTTTGTAACATGGGATCAAAAGTAGTAGGTGAACCAAATCCATATTCCAATTGGGTTGGTTCACATTTCACACCCCGGTGATTTCGTTTAACACTTGGGTTTGATTTCTCGTATAATATAAGTGTATTTATACTAATCTCGTGTTTTCATTAATTGCAAAGTTTTCGCTAAAGTTCCATCGTTTTTCATCTTCTTACGGTTCTACATCAAGCTTCTCGTTCTCACGATTTTAGAATTACTTTCACTATAATTGGGTTAGTTAATGATTTTCGCAATTCTGTTTTCTAAATCTCGATAGTTCAACCTACGGTTTATTCATTTCGAACACCAACTCTTGACCCACTTCTATATTATAATTTGCTACCATAAATCGGAAGTTTGAATTAATCACTTCGGATCCCCAACTAGCTTGGTTCACGATTTGTAGTAATGAAGGAATTATAGAGGTTGCAAGTGTTAACGTGTTTTTATTGTTAAAAACCTTTTCAACATCTCGTTAGTTTAATTTTAGATCTTTAATCGACGCTAGAATTCCAAGGTTAGTTTTGTGTTTCGTCACATTTAAAGCAAGATTTTCCATCTCTTTAGTTTATAATTAATTTTCTTAAAAACGTAATTTCCAATTTTCAAGTTTTGTGTAATGGGTTGTCCATCTCCGTTATTTGTTTTCTCAACCGTCGTTGTAGTTTTTAGTGCACATAAAGCGATGATGGGCTAATTGCCTTAGCTTGGGGTATAAAGTGAAGTTGGGACCGGGCCCGATAAAAAGACGAAAAGGTGTATCGTACGATATAATTGTCCGAATTATCTAAATCAAAGTTATATTTTTAGGATGATTATAATTAGTCAATTGACAACTGGTTAATTATATGAAGGACTGCTAAGTCACATAAAATATCGACTCTGAGATAATAAGGAATACTGTCTCATCTCTAATCTGATTATCTGACTAAAAGTTCCAACGAATCTTTATACTCTGTGCTTCCTTAGAATTAAATTCCCATTAGTTGATAACCAAACTCCCAATAAAAAGATTACATTCGCATTCGCCATCTGAGACCTGTTTTTATTTATTGGACTTTTAAAAGAAGAACTTTTCCACGTTTCCCTGTGGGATCGATACTCGGTACTTTGTACCATTATTACTTGTTAAAGGCGATAATAGACTAAGATGTATACTTGCGTCATGGTTTATTTGTGATATTTTCAAGTACACACCTAGCATTCAACAGATATGATGGCACATACAAAACAGGAAATAATCATAATTGTTTCCAACAACATCACATATGATTTTATGAGTAGTATCATCTAACAAAACTTAAATAGGAGAGGATGTTATTTACCAATGAAGCATAAAATCTCATACGATTAAATTCATGTCTGGAATCAAATACATCAACATAAAGTAGAAACACTACTGGAAGCAACAACAAGCTTGCAATCATCAACAAAATTATAAACAAATTAACAAACAAAATCAATACGATGAACAAATAAAAAAAGTAAAATAAACATTACCATGAACTTCTTCCATCACGGTATCAGAAATTGAATCAGTATCTTCATTGTTAATGGATACTCTTGACCTAGAAGCTTGATTTGAATAATCAATTACAGAATCTGTAACAACCCAAAACTAAACATACAAGCTAGAAGCTACCTCTTTAGTTCATAACGCCAATACGGCTCAACATGGTCACACTATTCAGATTTACAACAAAGGGTTCGCGGAAATAACCCTAAATACAACTGAGAAATCTAACTAGACATAAAAAGGAAGTTCTTCTACTCCTTCTAAACGCAAGCTCCGACCCACGTCTTGCCAACCTCTAAACGTGTTCTCGGCTACCTGCTTACCTGAAAAGGTTTTAGTTTTGAAAAGCGAGGGTTAGACCATGATGTCTAGTGAGTTCCCTCCACACCAAGTCACACCAAAATATTTCAGTTTATAAAATCAGTTATGAAAGCATTTATGCCAATCATAACAAGCACACTAAGATGATATGAACACATTGACACATGCTACTGTCATACACTATAGTCACACACACACCGTGACAGTGCAATAGGGCACACACCGCCCATATATGAAACAAATTCATATATATATATATATATATATAATTATTATGGGACACACCCCCATTTCACACCAAAGCCAGAGCATGGTCACACACGTATAAATCACACATATAAATCACACAATTAATCTTTGCTTTGAAATAGAAGCAGTTGAAAAGCACACTGTTAGATAACTACCATGCCACACACTTATTCCTTATGTGAAATAAAAATAGTTGAAAAGCGCACAGTTTGATAATAACCGTTAACACACTTGTATAAAATTTAGGTTTCGAAAGACTCACCTAGGTCCTGCTTAGAAATTCTCACTTGCACCGATCGTCTCTAATCACACCTACAAATTTAAGCCCACACACGTACCCGATGAGACACACTGGGTTTCAAATAAATTTTCACTACCTTGAAAAGTCCCAGTCTAAATTACCCGGGTTCCGGATACAATCGGCCCACACACTAATTTCCGGATCCCACTTTCAAATATTACCGACACTCGCTCAAAACCAAACCGAAGCCCAAATTAAATTAATTAAATCGAAGCCCAACTTAATTTAATTAAATCGAAGTCCATCTTAAATTAATTAAACCAAGCCTAACTTAAATTAATAGCTACCGGCCCATATTAATTAATAGATACCGGCCCACTAACTTAGATCAAAACCACGGCCCAAGTAATAAATGGAATTCGGTGACTAAACAAATTCCTAAAATCTCGGTCCATATTAAAAAGGAATTCTATCCACTAACAATTCTTAAATCTTGGACCATATAAAAAAGAATTCAGTCCACTAACAATTCTTAAATCTTAGTCCATATGAAAAGGAAATTCGGTCCACTAAAAGTCATTAATTATCACCGGCACAACATCAATTAGGATATTAGAAATTCCGGCCCACTACAACAATGTTCCGGATCCCAAAATGTAAACCCAATTCCGGATGTTCACTACTTCTTAAATACCGGAACTCCATTAAAATGAATATCGGACTTCCATGTTTTACATTCCAGATCAAAGTGGTTTTACTTTCGTTCCGGATCCTCTTTTGGTTTCGGATCAATAATATTCCGGATCTCCACATTTAATTAAATACGGGAACTGTCTTTCACATAATACCGGATCAACGGCTCGACTTAGTTAATTCCGGATCTAATTGTACTTATCGAACAACAGAGATATCAAAGGTTGAAATTTATTCATTCACACTGCCCCAAATTAATGACAACTACTAAGATTAAGGGGACACCATTTTATCATCCAATTTATTGAGCTAAGACATACGGTTCTTACTTATCGATTAGAAAAACATAG
Organism: Saussurea involucrata; assembly: GCA_033807775.1. Classification (NCBI taxonomy): domain Eukaryota; kingdom Viridiplantae; phylum Streptophyta; class Magnoliopsida; order Asterales; family Asteraceae; genus Saussurea; species Saussurea involucrata. The sequence continues at coordinate 32,796,614 of CM066321.1, forward strand.
AGACTCCATTTTCCAAATCTTCCAGGTGGTAACAAAACTCAAAACCCTGGCATTCTAAATTCTTAATTTCAACAACTAGAAATAAACAAGGAGGGTGATTACCTTGCAAGATGATTCCACACCCACTCAATTGAAGACTCGGAGCTGCTTGATTTCTTTGCTGTCACCTTTTATACTTTCCACCAACACACTAAATTTTCTCTTTTTTCACACTTTGTACCACTAGACTTTCATTTATTCAAATTAAGAACACGGTTATTACATCATCCTCCCCTCAAAAGAATTCCGTCCTCGGAATTCCATCTTCGAACAATCTAGAAAAACGGTTTTAAAAATGCGCCACACTAAGGGTTTCACACACAATTTCACCTTCTTAAAAGAACGGTTTTACCGAAGTTAACATCACAACAACATGATTCTCTCATTAAAATAACGACGCTCAATTTGCCAACTAATCACAAGATCAACCTTGAATACCACCTTAACTCGCAGTCAAGAATTCTCTTCAACAGGTTACACACAATTCTACAATCACTTTCCTCACACAAAACGTCTAATTATTTTCTCACATTAATTATAATGACCACAATCCAAGGATAACAATCACATCACACGCTTTTACCACAACATCACTCCTCTACTACCACCAAGTTCAATCCAACGGTCATTCACCCCGAGCACTACATTCGACTACTTTCTCCCACTTCCTTGTCAAACATAAACACATTTCCAAAGAGCGGCTCACTAGAAGGCGCACGCTCTTGGCCAATCACCCATGCTAGTTTTCCTCAACGCTTAAACCAATCACATATACGCCAGTCCTCTCTCTCATACTACCACTAGAAGTTCATGCACCCGACGGTGACGTTCTGAAAACATTGATCCCCACTTTCCGTGTCACTTGCCACACGTTTTACTGTTCGCTTACTCACTCATTCCAACCTATCGTCCCAATTAACTCAGACTAGTATGGGATATTCCTCATCCAACACATTGACCACTCCATACACACATTTTCAACGATTACTATGCCTAACCAACAGTTTCACCACACCTCATACGAGAATTTCAACTAAGTCAATCCGAAATATCACCAAAAGCTCGAAGCGACCACACATCTCTCACTCCTCAACCGATAATAACCCACTCTTTTGCATTTCCTTTACATACAAGGATTAGCTCCACAATCCCAAAGATTTCTAATCCACTACGAAACATCATAGACTAACCTAGTCCAAGGGCACACAAATATATAAAAAAATGATACAAAGCGACTTACTCAACAACTCGTTACAACCAATGAGTACACAATTTCCTCCTTAGCTAGCCACTAACTTCCACCACATTCTTTAATCTCAGTTGACAAAACTACATGCCACTCGAACATGTATGCATCTCAACACACATAATCTATCACATTTGAATAATTTATTAGCAATTCCCGAGCAAGGCTTTCACTTATGCTTATCCTATTACTTAACCTTATAGCAACTCTTTACTATCAACGACTCGCATGCTCGCTTCGTATAAGTTACCACTAACTTATTCACATGACTACTACACACAAGAGGTACAAACCTCTCGATTACTTGTACGCACACTAGGCCTTGCCTTTTCCATGCCAATCACACAAATATTATAAATAAGGCTATCCCTATCCGTCTCGTCGGAGTCCTCACAAAATACGCTCCAACCTCACAGTCACCATCTGACTATTAACTAGTAAGATACACGGCTTCACCTCGATCCCAAATTGGCTAACCAATACCAGTGTTACCAATCCATACATCTATCACTTCTCAACTCCTCATGTCACTCTTCTACTAACTAGAGAGTAAGAAAGCACATCTTTATCATCCGATCCTTGAGCTGAAACTCTCAAGATCTTAATTTACCGACACCGGAAACTCCTAGAATAAAGACTCATCAGGGATTAGGAGCTCACTTCCAACTAATTATTTTCCTTAAGAACCCTAAAGATCCTACTTCACACGGAGACTCATCCCACACACTCAAACAACACCCTTCTAGATAGTGTCATCAATCGCACAAGAACAATCTGCACAACACACTAAACCGTTGCCAACATGACAAGGTTAAGACTTCACACACTACCGTTACTCTCCACACATTAATCACCACACTCCACACACTACTATTATTCTTCACACTCAATCCACCACACTCCACACACTATCAAAATCAGAACAACAGTAATGAAGCACACCCATGCACCTGTAAATTCATAATGACATTGGCCAGATGTGATTTGAATTTAACTTACATGAGAATCCTCACTACCTTCGTCCTAATTTCTCAGTGATTAAGGTCTTCCCTAAAGGCTTCCTATATCTCAGATGTGTCCTCCTACTCCACAGTTTAAGTTTAGGCCCATTCGGTCACCTAAATCCCTTAAACTAGGGCACTGATACCATTTGTAACAACCTAAAACTAAACATACAAGCTAGAAGCTACCTCCTTAGTTCATAATGAAAATACGGCTCAACATGGTCACACTATTCAAATTTACAACAAAGGGTTCGCGAAAATAACCCTAAATACAACTGAGAAGTCTAACGAGACATAAAAAGGAAGTTTTTCTACTCCTTCTAAACGCAAGCTCCGACCCACGTCTTGCCAACCTCTAAACGTGCTCTCGGCTTCCTGCTTAACTGAAAAGGTTTTAGTTTTGAAAAGCGAGGGTTAGACCATGAGGTCTAGTGAGTTCCCTCCACACCAAGTCACACCAAAATATTTCAAATTATAAAATCAGTTATGAAAGCATTTATACCAATCATAACAAGCACACTAAGATGATATGCACATATTGACACATGCTACTGGCATACGCTATAGTCACACATATTGTGACAGCGTAATAAGGCACACATACGCTATAGTCACACACACCGTGACAGCGCAATAGGGCACACACTGCCCATATATGAAACAAATTGATATATATAAAAGGAATTCAATCCACTAACAATTCTAAAATCTCGGTCCATATAAAAAAGAATTCAATCCACTAACAATTCTTAAATCTTGGTCCATATTAAAAGGAAATTCGGTCCACTAAAAGTCATTAATTATCACCGGCCCAACATCTATTAGGATATTAGAAATTCCGGCCCACTACAACAATGTTCCGGATCCCAAAATGTAAACCCAATTCCGGATGTTCACTACTTCTTAAATACCGGAACTCCATTAAAAAATGAATACCGGACTTCCATGTTTTACATTCCGGATCAAAGTGGTTTTACTTTCATTCCGGATCCTCTTTTGGTTCCGAATCAATAATATTCCGGATCTCCACATTTAATTAAATACCGTAACTGACTTTCACATAATACCGGATCAACGGCTCGACTTAGTTAATTCGGGATCCAATTGTACTTATCGAACAACAGAGATATCAAAGGTTGAAATTTATCAATTCACACAGCCCCAAATTAATAACAACTACTAAGATTAAGGGGACACCATTTTATCATCCAATTTATTGAGCTAAGACATCCGGTTCTTACTTGTCGATTAGAAAAACATAGAGACTCCATTTTCCAAATCTTCCAGGTGGTAACAAAACTCAAAACCCTGGCATTCTAAATTCTTAATTTCAACAACTAGAAATAAACAAGGAGGGTGATTACCTTGCAAGATGATTCCACACCCACTCAATTGAAGACTCAGAGATGCTTGATTTCTTTGCTGGCACCCACTATCGCACCTAGCCGCACACACAGTTTCCTTGGGAGAAGAATCTGATTTCTAGGGTTTTCTCACCTTTTATACTTTCAACCAACACACTAAATTTTCTCTTTTTTCACACTTTGCACCACTAGACTTTCATTTATTCAACTTAAGAACACGGTTATTACATCATCCTCCCCTCAAAAGAATTCTGTCCCCGGAATTCCATCTTCGAACAATCTAGAAAAACGGTTTTAAAAATGCGCCACACTAAGGGTTTCTCACACAATTTCACCTTCTTAAAAGAACGGTTTTACCGAAGTTAACATCACAACAACATGATTCTCTCATTAAAATAACGACGTTCAATTTGCCAACTAATCACAAGATCAACCTTGAATACCACCTTAACTCGCAGTCAAGAATTCTCTTCAACAGGTTACACACAATTCTACAATCACTTTCCTCACACAAAACGTCTAATTATTTTCTCACATTAATTATAATTACCACAATCCAAGGATAACAATCAAATCACACGCTTTTACCACAACATCACTCCTCTACTACCACCAGGTTCAATCCAACGGTCATTCACCCCGAGCACTACATTCGACTACTTTCTCCCACTTCCTTCTCAAACATAAACACATTTCCAAAGAGCGGCTCACTAAAAGGCGCACACTCTTGGCCAATCACCCATGCTAGTTTTCCTCAACGCTTAAACCGATCACATATACACCAGTTCTCTCTCTCACGCTCCCACTAGAAGTTCATGCCCCCGATGGCGACGTTCTGAAAACATTGCTCCCCACTTTCCATGTCACTTGCCACACTTTTTACTTTTCGCTTACTCACTCATTCCAACCTACCCACCCAATTACCTCAGACTAGTATGGGATATTCCTCATCCAACACATTGACCACTCCATACACACATTTTCAACGATTGCTATGCCTAACCAACAATTTCACCACACCTCATACGAGAATTTCAACTTAGTCAATCCGAAATATCACCAAAAGCTCGAAGCGACCACACATCTCTCACTCCTCAACCGATAATAACCCACTCTTTTGCATTTCCTTTACATGCAAGGATTAGCTCCACATTCCCAAAGATTTCGTATCCACTTCGAAACATCATAGACTGACCTAGTCCAAGGGCACACAAATATATAAAAAAATGACACAAAGCGACATACTCAACAACTCGTTACAACCAATGAGTACACAATTTCCTCCTTAGCTAGCCAGTAACTTCCACCTCATTCTTTAATCTCAGTTGACAAAACTACACGCCACTCGAACATCTATTCATCTCAACACACATAATCTATCACATTTGAATAATTTATTAGCAATTCCTGAGCAAGGCTTCCACTTACGCTCATCCCATTACTTAACCTTACAGCAACTCTTTACTATCAACGACTCGCATGCTCGCTTCGTATAAGTTACCACTAACTTATTCACACGACTACTACACACTAGAGGTACAAACGTCTCGATTACATGTACGTACACTAGGCCTTGCCTTCTCCATGCCAACCACACAAATATTAGAAATAAGGCTATCCCTATCCGGCTCTTCGGAGTCCTCACAAAACACGATCCAACCTCACAGTCACCATCTGACTATTAACTCGTAAGATATACGGCTTCACCTTGATCCCAAATTGGCTAACCAATACCAGTGTTACCAATCCATACATCTATCACTTCTCAACTCCTCTTGTCACTCTTCCACTAACTAGAGAGTAAGAAAGAACATCTTTATCATCCGATCCTTGATCAGAAACTCTCAAGATCTTAATTTACCGACACCAGTAACTCCCAGAATAAAGACTCATCAGGGATTAGGAGCTCACTTCCAACTAATTATTTTCCTTAAGAACCCTAAAGGTCCTACTTCACACAGACACTCATCCCACACACTCAAACAACACCCTTCTAGAGAGTGTCATCAATCGCACAAGAACAATCTGCACAACACAATAAACCGTTGCTATCATGACAAGCTTAAGACTTCACACACTACCGTTACTCTCCACACATTAATCACCACACTCCACACACTACTATTATTCTTCACACTCAATCCACCACACTCCACACACTATCAAAATCAGAACAACGGTAATCAAGCATATCCATGCACCTGTAAATTCATAATGACATTGGCCAGATGTGATTTGAATTTACCTTACAGGAGAGTCCTCACTACCTTCGTCCTAATTTCTTAGTGATTAAGGTCTTCTCTAAAGGCTTCCTATATCTCAGTTGTCTCCTCCTACTCCACAGTTTAAGTTTAGGCCCATCCGGTTACCTAAATCCCTTAAACTAGGGCTCTGAAACCATTTGTAACAACCCAAAACTAAACATACAAGCTAGAAGCTACCTCTTTAGTTTATAACGCCAATACGGCTCAACATTGTCACACTATTCAGATTTACAACAAAGGGTTCGTGGAAATAACCCTAAATACAGCTGAGAAATCTAACTAGACATAAAAAGGAAGTTCTTCTACTCCTTCTAAACGCAAGCTCCGACCCACGTCTTGCCAACCTCTAAACGTGCTCTCGGCTACCTGCTTACCTGAAAAGGTTTTAGTTTTGAAAAGCGAGGGTTAGACCCTGAGGTCTAGTGAGTCCCTCCACACCAAGTCACACCAAAATATTTCAGTTTATAAAATCAGTTATGAAAGCATTTATACAATCTAACAAGCACACTAAGATGATATGCAGACATTGACACATGCTATTGGCATACGCTATAGTCACACACACCGTGACAGCGCAATAAGGCACACATACGCTATAGTCACACACACCGTGACAGCGCAATAGGGCACACACCGCCCATATATGAAACAAATTCATATATATATAATTATCATGGGACACACCCCCATTTCACACACATATAAATCACACAATTAATCTTTTCTTTGAAATAGAAGCAGTTGAAAAATACACTGTTAGAAAAATACCATGCCACACACTTATTCCTTATTTGAAATAAAAATAGTTGAAAAGCACACAGTTTGATAATAACCATTAAACACACTTGTTTAAAATTTAGGTTTAGAAAGACTCACCAACGTCCTGCTTAGAAATTCTCACTTGCAACGATCGTCTCTAATCACACCAACAAATTTAAGCCCGCACACGTACCCGATGAGACACACTGGGTTTTAAATAAATTTTCACTACCTTGAAAAGTCCCAGTCTAAATTACCCGGGTTCCGGATACAATCAGCCCACACACTAATTTCCGGATCCCACTTTCAAATATTACCGGCACTCGCTCAAAACCAAACCGAAGCCCAAATTAAGTTAATTAAATCGAAGCCCAACTTAATTTAATTAAATTGAAGTCCATCTTACATTAATTAAACCAAGCCCAACTTAAATTAATAGTTACCGGCCCATATTAATTATTAGATACCGGCCCACTAACTTAGATCCAAACCACGACCCAAGTAATAAATGGAATTCGGTCACTAAACAAATTCCTAAAATCTCGGTCCATATTAAAAAGTAATTCAATCCACTAACAATTCTTAAATCTCTGTCCATATAAAAACGAATTCAATCCACTAACAATTCTTAAATCTTGGTCCATATTAAAAGGAAATTCGGTCCACTAAAAGTCATTAATTATCACCGGCCCAACATCAATTAGGATATTAGAAATTCCGGCCCACTACAACAATGTTCCGGATCCCAACATGTAAACCCAATTCCGGATGTTCACTACTTCTTAAATACCGGAACTCCATTAAATTGAATACCGGACTTCCATGTTTTACATTCCGGATCAAAGTGGTTTTACTTTCGTTCTGGATCCTCTTTTGGTTCCGAATCAATAATATTTCGGATCTCCACATTTAATTAAATACCGGAACTGACTTTCACATAATACCGGATCAACGGCTCGACTTAGTTAATTCCGGATCCAATTGTACTCATCGAACAACAGAGATATCAAAGGTTGAAATTTATCAATTCACACAGCCCCAAATTAATGACATCTATTAAGATTAAGGGGATACCATTTTATCATCCAATTTATTGAGCTAAGACATCCGGTTCTTACTTATCGATTAGAAAAACATAGAGACTCCATTTTCCAAATCTTCCAGGTGGTAACAAAACTCAAAACCCTGGCATTCTAAATTCTTAATTTCAACAGCTAGAAATAAACAAGGAGGGTGATTACCTTGCAAGATGATTCCACACACACTCAATTGAAGACTCAGAGCTGCTTGATTTCTTTGCTGGCACCCACCATCGCACCTAGCCGCACACACAGTTTCCTTGGGAAGAGAATATGATTTCTAGGGTTTTCTCACCTTTTATACTTTCCACCAACACACTAAATTTTCTCTTTTTTCACACTTTGCACCACTAGACTTTCATTTACTCAAATTAAGAACACGGTTATTACAGAATCGGAGTTATTTTCAGCTGTTAATGGAATTTCGACGCTATTACATTGGGTTGGTGGATCGATTTCAATCTCTGGATGGAAAATTTCAAACCTATCGCAGGATTTTGATGGATCAGCGATTGAAGAAGATGATTTTATTTCGTTGCCTACAACCAATCCATGAGAAATACACCCATTGATGTGAATCGATGTATGCTTCAAAGAAGGAGGGAATGTAGTTGATAGATGGGAAGGAAGAGCGTGATCACGATTGAAAGAATGTGGATTCATATGGAATTAAATTAGATGGAAAGAATCTGGGTAAAATATGGATATAAATTAGAAAATGTAAAATGACCCACATACCCTTTCTATTTAATTCCCTTAACTTAAATGATTGTTTGAAAATTGTCCTCGTATTTTCTTAAATTGTTACGGTTCTCGTATGAACCCTCGTCGATTTATATATAGAGTCCCATTCATTTGCTAACCAATCCATTTGTATTAACCATGCTAACCAAAAATGGACCAATCAGATGGCTCCCTTCCTTTTTGTTTAATTACACGATTTAAATATAGTGGAGGGTAAAATTGGAATTTTTTTTCCATAGCCACGTTTAAGGTAATTCCTTGTTTATCTCCTTATTCATCTCCTAGATAATGAAGGTAGTTATTTAATTGTCATTCTTTAATATTATCTTTTCTCAATATTTTCCTAAATAATTATCAAAACCCAATAAACCAATATGAATTTGCATACGATTCTCTATTTCAAGTTTTCTTACAAATTGATCTCATCGTTGGTAATTGTTATGTGCATATGTGCACATATATATCTTTATATATGTGCATATGTGCATATACATATCTTTATATATGTGCATATGTACACTTGCATATATGCATCTGTATCTTTATATATGTGCATATGTGCACATGCACATATGCATCTGTATGTATGTGCATATATGCATATGATGAACTTGATTTCCATTCTGAACTATGTTTCAGGATGTTCTGAATCTGTGACCAAAACCCAGTAACCCAGATTGTGCACATGTGCACATCGACCATCTAGGTTACAAACAGATGATGGATACGAATGGGGTATCTATTTTTGGAAGAGATGTTATTTTTGATAACCATGCCCTAATAATTAGGCGATTCCGTTTTTGAATCTTTGTTGTTTTGGACAAAAATGCCCTTATGCACTTATGCACAATTGTCAACCTTCTCTTTTAAATTTTAAATAATATTATAATTCTTGATTTAATTATAACCGTTGATCTTAATAATCTATGGTTGTGATCGGTTAGCATGGTTAGTACCAAATGGTTGGTTAGCAAAAGAAGGGGACCCTATATATATATACATATATATATATATATATATGTATATATATATGTATATATATATATGTATATATATGTATATATATATATATATATAGGGTCCCCTTCTTTTGTTAACCTTCAAATTAGTGTTAACCGTGTTAACCAATTTGGACCATTAAATCTGAAAATCAATGGCTAAGATTGAAACTGATTTTTAGTCACTAATTAAATAATAAACACGTTTAATTTATATAAAAGCATATATGCACAGGGGTAAATATGTCAATTGCCAAACCTCTTGTAATTAATAGATAAGGACAATCCCTTATCCCACATAACTTCCAAAAACAATATCAGGTCACATTCAATTCCCGATTCCGACTATCACGGCAACCACGATCAACACAAAATCTTTAAAAAAATTGCTTGATTCATATATATGCTAATGATTTGAATATGTGTTCCTTTACGTGTGCATATATGCAGTTTGTTTTATGTGTAGTATAAACCTGATATGTAAATGCGTATATGGATATTTTGGTGTGCATAAATGCACATTTTTGTTGTGCATATAGACAATAATTTGATGTGAATTTATGTGCATATATGCACTTTTTCCACTTGCATTATGCACTTCAATGATGTTCATATATGTAACTTTTTGATGTGGATATATGCAATTTTTGTGCATACTTGCACTTTCTTTTCATGTGCATATATGATACTGACGTTTGGTAACCATATGTGAAAGATAAAAAAGATTTACATGTGCATGTATGCACTTTTTCAGATGCATATATGAACATGAAAGATACTTGACAACATATTTAACAAAACACAACACTTAAACCAACAATAAACCAAGAAACCCTAATTCAAAAATCGTCTGCACAACACTGCGTGCGATAACAAAAAATAAGACAAAAACATACCATTCAAAACTTCATAGTTCAAACTCTCTTCAACATGATTGCATGACGGTCGGTTACAAGTATCTACAAACTCAAAAAAAAACATCTTCAATCCCACGGGTCTGCACATCGGTACTAATCTGGGTAAGAACATCATCAAAAGGTTGAATACTATCATTCACCAAAGTTTGTTCTTCGATATCTTCGGAATAATCATCGTGATCAACAACGGAAGACGGAAACATTGATGCAACATGTTCGTCTACAATGGAATGCATCATCGATTACAACAAAAAAATCGTGAAAAAAATGATATGATAAGATTAAGAGAGAACAAGATGAAGTTTAACATTAATATTAAAAAATATATATAATAACGACTACCAAAAATTGAGAGGCGTGGAATTAGGAAAGTAGATATACTTAAAATATTTAAAGTGTTAAACTTCCTAAACTACCCCTGAAGAAGTCGGCCTGCTACTACTAAAACCAAACAATTATCTTAATTCCTATTGGTCAAAAAAAGTTAACTTGAATGTGAAGGTTAACAAAAGAAGGGCCATATATATATATATATATATAGGGTCCCCTTCTTTTGTTAACCAGTCATTTAGTGTTAACTGTATTAACTAATCTGGATTATTAATCATCAAAATCAATGGCTAAGATTAAAAGCATTTTTTAATTCATAATTAAGATAAACACACGGCTGATTTCATTTGCAGCATATATGCATAGGGGTATTATTGTCATTTAACAAATCCTGGTAACTATCAGATAAGCAAACAATTCACCCAATTGCTACATTTAAGGACCTATAACTTATCTCTAATTGATTTAGAAACAAAGATACCAAACATGTACTCTCTCTCTCTCCAATCTCGATTCAAAAGAAATTCAACCAAAAAAATCAGTGTGCAAAATCAACAGGTTTATAGCAATTGATTCCAAAAAATAGTGGGATAACATCGACAACTTCATTCCAATCGATTGCAAAGAAGATACAAATCGGGGATTTAAAAATCTGGTGCAAATCGATCCCATATCGAGCAAACCCCAGTTGATTCCAATCGATTCCAGAAAAGGTGATTACAAATCGATTCTTACCGAAACCGATACCCTACGAACTCTCTGAAGAAAGCAGTGGTCTTCAAAGTAAATATTGAAGTTAATGGCGGAAATCAAAGGTAAAAGTTTCAAGTTCTAGGGTTTTGAAAAAATGGGTTTATGTGCACAATTACATCTCATGTTTTTTGTTCAGTTCAAAGGAGGAGCGATAGGAATGCAAATATTGTTGTTACTAGTGAAGTGGTTGAACAAGAAGATATTGAACAAGAATCGGCCATATCGGAGAAGGGAGCAAAACAAGTTAACGGTACTTTTCAACGTTATTAATGATCTATGTGCCACTTTGAATTGATGTTATTTATAAATATCTGATGTGTATGTTGTATTTGGGAAAATGCATGTATATATAGTGGTATGTGCATATATGCTTGTAGGTTGTACCTTGAAGGAATGAAGATGGTGGCTTCATATTTTTCCATGGTTTGTGTATAGATGCAGGTAATTGTATGTGCATATATGCAAATAATGCTATGTGCATATATGCTTGTTGGTTGTAATATTGAATCTTTGAAGCAAAAGACTACGAATTTTAGGCAATTTGTGCATTTATGAAGCACTAAGACGTGCATATATGAGATTCGAATATGTGCTTTATATGTTAGGTGGTGGTACATTTGTTTCTTGAACATAAGATCAATAACTAAGCATGATCTAAACTCTAAATTGGTAAGAGTTGAGATAACTGAAAAGTGATAACCATTTAATCTAAAACAAGTTATCTTCAAAAAATGCAACGGAAAGAACACTATACTACTTATTAGATGCCTTCAAAGTGACAAATGAATAACAGAATCCTTAAGACAATAGGCCCACTATTTTAAGATGTGTTTTCGTACTCAATACAACTTCAGCTCGGCAGAATCAATGCAGGTGAACTACAAAGGACTGTGTTTCTGATTTGGAGTTTTCTGTTTTCCCAAATGCATATTTCGAGAGTTAGGCATTGAAAGTTCATGCATTGAGGATATGATAATTACTTAGTATAGCTGATGAAACTTAGCAACAAAAATCATGTTTTCAACACTCAATACCACTAGTTCAATGATGAGAACCTTCTTAGTTTCCACAATTGCAATAACATGAAGAAATGCTACCATCACTCATTTGAGTATTATGCAGCAGCATCTTCAAGGTAACCAATGAATGGGCTTTGGCACCAACTCCTAAATTCTAGTTACTAGAGTTATTCGCATATAATAGAATATATAATTGTAACAATGGCTTATATTTATCAAGTATCACCATGAAAAATAAGAACTAAGAAAAGAAGGTACAGAACCATATCAAGCACCGAGAATCAGTAGACACACTGGCTTGAGTAGGTTACCACATAAAAAAATAGAATGATGCGAGAGAGATAAAGAGGAAAACAAAAGGAACAAGGGTGTGAAACTATTACCAGAACTTGAAACCAGTGAACCGTCTGATGAAAGGCTTGAATTCATCTGATCCCTTTGTAGGTAGCAGATGCACTATCACCACCTCCAACACCCTCCATGAAAATTTAGCCTCAGAACCCTACACATCCAAAATACAATACCAATTAATAGAATAACATCTAAAAATCTAATTACTGCATACATGCAAATTATGCTATGTGCATATATGCAAATTATGCTATGTGCATATATGCAAATTATGCTATGTGCATATATGCAGTAATTAGACTTGTTGGTTGTAACTTTTAAGAATGAAGATGGTGGCTTCATATTCTTCCATGGCTTGTATGAATGAAGATGGTGGCTTCATATTCTTCCATGGCTTGTATGAATGAAGATGGTGGCTTCATATTCATGAATATACAAAGAAAATAAAATAAAAAAGGGAGTTAGATAGTGTCAAAAAAACAAAAACGGAAAAATGCTATGAACATATATGCTTGTTGTTTTGTGTTTAGATGCAGGTAATGGTATGTGCATATATGCAAATAATGCTATATGCATATATGTTTGTTGGTTGTATATTGAAACTTTGAAGCAAAAGACTAGGAAGAACTTTTGGTAGTATTTCAAAGCTTGAATAGTTGCTTTATATGCAATCTAAATATTAGGCAACTTGTGCATTTATGAAGCACTAAGACGTGCATATATGAGATTTGAATATGTGCATTTATCATTTTACAATTGCAAATTTATATACACTAATAAGGTGTGCATATGTGCAACCTAACTATGTGCAGTCATATATCTTTTTATATGCCAAAATTTCTGACACTTGATAAAGCATAAAGGTCGATGAAAAGGAAACAAGAAAACAAAGGACAATCTGACGGAGAAAAGAAACAACAAGTTGAAGAAGGTAATATTTGTATAAAGTTTACGTATCTACACAACAATTTACTTTGTTGTACCAGAAGTTTGACAAAATTTATATCTAATAACAATGAATAGAAACACCGCAAACAACACCGAGGACCAGGCGTTCAATACTCGAACATATTGCAAAAAAAGGTTAACATGAACGCACTTAAAACTGTTATGAATTTTAAGAAAATATTATTATCAGTAAACATATATATGACATTGTATTGCACACACGGGTAAGGAGCGCATGGTTTGTTCAAAAGCAGATACAAATCGACCTGGGGGAAATGATATCCAAGAAGGTAATATTCCAAAATCAAATATTGTCATGGTGTATATTGAAACTTTCTCTAATAACAGAAACACCGTAATACTCAGTAATTGCATCCATCTTCTGCTGTGATGGATCTTCATACGGTAACTAGGAACTTGCCTCGTTTTTTAAGTTTTCAATAACTTCAGTTAGCTTAACTAACCATGGTTTTTCATTCCGGACTAGACTTACAATGTCATCAATTGTGGAGTACACACCAGATAACAATTTCTCTTTCTCCGGATCAGACTCGTGATACCTAACACGAGCGCTCTGTAGTTGCACAGGAACTAATTCCTGGGTTCATCTTCGCAAAACATAACGATCAGGAATGAAATCTACCGGCTCAGTAATCAGTACTTTCAGTGCATGTCGACATAAAAACCCATTCCGTATAAAGAATTTACATTCACAATCAGCACTGTTAATTGAAACTCGGCGCGATACCTAAACAACAATACAAAAAAAACAATAAATAACACCAACAAATTAAATAGAAATAAAAACTTAAAAAGGAAGTTGGGACCAATACCTTGTACATAATCTTCGTTTCAGATAACTTATTCTTGTGACTAAGGACATAAGTCTTCGTATCACCTAAAACTTCGACGGTCTCAATTCCACACCTCAACATTGCCTTCTTTATCTCTTTTTGGAAATCCCTAAAAAATTTCCGCGTGTACAACCTTGCAGCATGAAATTCAATTGGATATGAACTAAATAGTTGTGGAAACGTAGTCCTCGTGACGTTCTCATTAAATGATTGCGTCTCTCGTTGCTTCTCAATTGCATTATCGTAATTAATATGAAACTTAACCAGATCATAATGGAACGAAAGATATATGTTGAAAAATGCATTTGCACTCTCAGATCTTGACGTGGTTCATAAGACCTGACATCGGATTATCTTTATAAAACGCCGGTATTCATGAATGACGAATATCATACATGTCTCTAAACCAATCCTCGCCAACAAGGTCATACTCTTAAATCATACTGTTCCACTGAATCTCAAAATCTTCAAGACTAATATGAAAATTCCAGACAAGTTTGTTTATCACCCGCTTAAAGTCAGGTTTCACGTTTAAGGCGGCACTTATCTAACAAATGATGCAAAAAACATTTGTAAATAACATTTCCAAAACATTTATAAAAAAAATATAACACATATAACATAAGAACAATATCAAATTACCTTGGCATGAACCTTTTTCATTATGTGCCACATACATAAACGATGTCTTGATTCGGTGAACACATGTGGAACAGCTTGTTTCATAGCTGAACACTGATCCGTTATCACAACCAACGGTTGTCTATCGTAGCATTTCAAAAAAGCCCTCAACACCCACTTATAATTCTCGATTGTCTCCCCGGCAATCAACGCAGAACCGACTACAACAGAACTTTTATGATTATCTACGGCCAAAAAAGGGACAAATGACATTGCATGCCTGCAAAAAACGAACAACATACAAATAAAAAACACTGATAATACAAAAATGGTTCACTGTATAAACATAACTTACTCGTTCGTCTGGTAAGTAGCATCAACCGAAATTACATCTCCAAACTCTCTATAATTAAGTTGAGCAACTTCATCGGCCCAGAAAATGGCATGTAACTCACGTTCGTCACACTTGTACTCAAACAAATACTCGCTTTTAATATCCTTACGGTTTGACAACTTATTGATAAACATCTTCGCATCCTTATTCCCAACAAATAGCCCAACGTCTCTGTTAAAATTCTGGTACTCAACAACGGTACACCTATTATGTTCAAACCCACCCTTCAACGCAGTTTGTATTCGATGCGCCCTTGTTGCACCTACCTTATAACTAGAACTATTCAAAACATTCCTATAATCAGTGTACTGCATTTTCCTGTTCTTACGTGAAAATCTACGATCGTTATTAGTAAACAAAACATGATTATGAGCTTCAACAAACTCGTATACCTCGTATTGAGTCTTGTCCTTCAATAAATGGATTTTAATGCATGCATTGCACCCTGACCGTTTAACATTCGAGTTTCGGTAACGCCTGTCACCAGGACCTAACTCAAGCGAATCAAAAAATTTCTTCTTTAGAATACCTTCTTTACTACAAACAAACCATCTAGTCTGAATAAGCCCCTCCTTATTTGTCTTTTTGGCATTCAACCTTACATCAAATCCCGCATAATCTGCATACGTCCTATAAAATGACTCGGCTTCTTCGTAAGATGAAAACACATCGTTCACCTTTGGTTTAAACTGAACAGGAACATTAGGAATCCATAACTTTGAACCATCAGTTGTCTCGATGACCTCATCTTGTGCTTCAACATCTGGAAATCAAACATGTAATTGAACATGCAGGCATGACAAAATTTACATCATCATAGTAGTACCAGTAAAATAAACAATACAGAAACTATTGCATTGCATATATGCACAATCATTGTATAAATAATAATTGTTATTGTTCCTATACAAACAATTAGGCATGACAAAATGTACATCATCATAGTCATACCAGTAAAATAAACAATACAGAAACTACTGCATTGCATATATGCACAATCATTATATAAATAATAATTGTTATTGTTCCTATACCAACAATTAAATATACTTTACGTCATAATAAAAGCTCATGTAACAAATTAAAAATATTAAAAAATTTACAAAAACTAGATTAATATGGAGATTTATAATTCCATCATCATAATCATACAAAAACAAAACAAACCGTAAACAAAAAATACATTGCATATATGCACATGCAATATACCACACGTCATAACTAACAAAAGTGAACAGCAAATCACGAAACCCTACAGAAACCCTAACTCAAAGCGCCTAACAAAACCAATAATTAAAATTAAAATATAAAAAAAACGAACCTACAGAATCTTCATCGTTCATCGTCTCTTCAACGTTACTGCACGATGTTGGGTTACAATCATCCACATTCGGAAAAGAAACATCTTCAACACTGCGGGTCTGCACATGGGTACTAATCTGCGTAAGAACATCATCAAAAGGTTGAATACTATCCTTCACCAAAGTTTGTTCTTCGATATCTTTGGAATAATCATTCTGATAAACAACGGAAGACGGAAACATTGACACACCATTTTGTTCTTCAGTAGAATGCATAGTCGATTACCAATTTACCAGTAAAAAACGTGGAAAAAATTGAGTGATATGATAAGATTAAGAGAAAAAGGATGAAGATTATCATTAATATTAATAAAATATATAATAATAACTACCAAGATTAGATGGCGTGAAATTAGGAATGTAAATTTACTTGAAATAATAAAAAGTTGATCTTCCAATAATACCCCTGCAGAAATCGGCCAACTATTAGTAAAACCAACCATTTCTCTTGATTCCTATTGGTTGAAACAAGTTAATAAGGTTAACACTAAATGGGTGGTTAACAAAAGAAGGGCCCTATATATATATATATATATATATATATATATATATATATATATATATATATATATATATATATATATAGAGAGAGAGAGAGAGAGAGAGAGAGAGAGAGAGAGAGAGTCCTACTAAATTGTAACCGCTAAATGTGTGTAACCCCGTGTAACCCGTCGATTTCATAGGTTTTTTGGATGAATTTTTTTATGGAATTGTTTATTTTGATGAAATTGTTTCATATCATTCATTTCTTGATGAATTTTTTTTATGAAATTTGTAGTTTCATAGGTTTTTTTCATTTTTATGAAACTTTTCATATATTCTCGTTTTCACCTATGAAACTACAAATTTCATAAAAAAATTCATCAAGAAATTATTGATATGAACTACTTTCATCAAAATAAACAATTTCATAAAAAAAATCATCAAAAAAACCTATGAAATCGACGGGTTACACGGGTTACACACATTTAGCGGTTACAATTTATTATCTCTCTCTCTCTCTCTCTCTATATATATATATATATACCCTATATATATATAGCAGAGAGATCAAATGGAAACCACTTTTATTATGCAAACCGTGCAAACCGTCGATTTCATTGGTTAAATTAATGAAATTTGTTCATGAAGTTGTTTAATTTGATGAAATTGTTTCATATAATTCTTTTCTTGATGAAATTGTTTCATATATTTGTGTTTTTTTATGTAGTTTCATGTATTTTTCTCATTCTGGTGTAACTGTTTCATGTATTTTTCCCAGTCTGATGAAACTTTCTCATTTTTACATGAAAAACACAACTATATAAAACAATTTCATCAAGAAAAGAATGATATGTAACAATTTCATCAAATTAAACATTTTCATGAATCAATTTCATCAACTTATCCAATGAAATCGATGGTTTACACGGTTTGCAAAATAAAAGTGGTTTGCAAATGAAACTACCCCTATATATATATATAGAGAGAGAGAGAGAGAGGCTCCGTAAAATGCAAACCTTGCATTTGTTGCACACCTTACAAACCACAGTCTGCATATGTGCATATGCATACGTGCAAGAATATACATATAATGAACATACATTCATATGGGATAATGCATATATGCAGACCGGTTCTGCACATATGCAGACTGTGGTTTGTAAGAGGTGCAACAAATAAATTGTTTGTATTTGATTTGTACCCTATATATGTATATATATATATATATAGGACGGTAATCAAATGAGAACCGAAAAAAAGACTAAGAACTGTGAGGACTAATCTAAGCCTTAAATAGGTTTTAATCTTATGGTTTAAATTAAATGTTGATTTTAAACAAAAATGGGTATAATGGTCATTTTGATAAAAAATATAATAATATTTTATTTTTTAAAACTATACGGTTCCCAAATTGAACTCTCTCTTGTATATAATATAATAATTCCCAATTCAGATTCCATAATTCCCGCTCTAGGTTAACGTACTTGTTGTCTCATCCCAATCCTCAACTCTCTGTTCTTCAAGTTCGATGGAATCGACAGAGTTTAATCTCGTTGATCAAAATAGGGATGAAGAACTAACTACTTCTCGATCTTATTAATAACGATTTGAAAGATCAAATGGTTGAAACAGGTTTTTCTTTCTCCTTTGTTTTATCGACTTTATAATTGATTGTTTTCTTCAGATTTTTATTTATGTGATTGTTATGATTTTATAACTTATCGTTTGAAAGATCAAATGTTCTATGAATGTTATGTTTTCAATTCCAATAATGTGTGTTGTTGTTGAACACAGTGTAAGTGTTATGTAAGTTTCATATGGTGAAACATCATATATTTCCTTTATAAATCCTAAAATTGAGTTATTATACGTTTAATCTGTTACGTTTTAGAATTTGATATTAGATTTATTCCATTAGTTGTTACATGTTAGATTGTTCATATTCTAATAGTAGAGTTTCATATGGTGAAACATGATGTGTTGCTAATATAAATCCTAAAATTGAGTTCGTTACTTCATATAAGTTTACTCTAATCTAGTTCACTATTTGATTTATTTTATGTTTAAATGAGTTGTTTCACGTTTAATTGAGTTAACTTAATAGATTTTCATGTTATATAACTTTATTCGATTAGTTATTTCTTGTTTAATTGTTCATATTATAATACTAGAGTTTCATATGGTGAAACATGATGTATTGTTGATATAAAGTATCAAATTGAGTTCTGACACATTTAATCTTATATATTTCCCTATTTGATTTTATTTATGTTTGATTGATTTGTTAATGTTTAAATGAGTTGTACGTTTAATTGAGTCAAATTATATCAATAGAGTTTCACTTGGTGAAACTTCATATATTTCATATTGTGACAGTAGAATTTCATATTGTGAATCATTACTTATGCTTTTATAAATGATCGTATGTTGTTTGTGTTTCACTATATGATTGTATATATTTTCAGAACATGGAAGTCATCCAGCTGAGGAATTGTATTCTAGTTATATTTTGGAAGCTCTAGATGGAACTAAAAGTTGGATTCCTATTGTAAATCAATCACTGAAACCTACTATTCGGTCTTGTTTTGACACACTGGAACAAGTTGTAATGATGCATAGGAATTATGCTGACAAAGCTGGATTTGATGTTCGGTTATCGACACAAAAAATGAACAAGTTTGGGGTTGTTCAAGTAAGGTACGTAGTATGTAGTAAGAATGGACAACCACCAATGAAGTCTTATAACTCTCTTGATGTTGCTCATGGTAAAAGAGAATTTCGAAATTCTAATGTGAAGAGGTCTGGGTGTAAAGCTGGTGTTCGTTTTCGTTTGTTGAAGGGGAGATGAATATATGAGTTGTATAGTTATATAGAACAACACAATCACCCTCTTATAGAACCGGACAACATATGTTTTTCTCGTAAACGTAGGCAACTCGGTTTTGGAGAGCAAATGTTAATACATCGAGGGAATAGTTTGAACATGGGTGCAACTAGGATGCATAAGATGAGAACCAGTTTGAGAGGTGGATATGAATTTGCTTCGTGTTCTACTGTAGACTTTCAAAATTTTAAAAGGGACATGGATAAATATGTTGTTACTGGCGGTGATGCACAGATGTTCATTAACATGATGAGTAAAAGGAAAGAGATTACCCCAAACTTTTTCTTTGATTATAAAGTCTGCGATAACGAGCTGGTTTGTACCTTTTGGGCAGATGAGGCAGCAAGGTTCAATTATGCAGAGTTTGGGGATGTTATGTCCTTTTCGAACTAATAGGTAAGTGTTCATTATATGTTAGAGCCCATTCATTACTTTTAATCATATTATTTTTATATGTTTTGTATTTAGGTATGCCATGATCTTCATTCCCTTCAATGTTGTGGACAACCACAAAAAGACTGTTGTTGTTGGTGTTGCCTTTGTGAATAAGGAAACCATTGAGAATTTCGAATGGGTGTTAGAAGCATTTTTGAAAGCTCACAAAAAATAGCCTACATTTGTTTTGACAGACCAATGTGCAGAAATGAAACAGACCATAACTAATGTCGACAGTGGACTACTGACTTGGGAAATTGAGGAATAACAAGTTGAAGTTGTCATCTTTTGCTGAAAGTGTTCGCAATTTGAGGGGTGAAATAGATGAATTGTTTCCGACGGAGGATGGTGTAAATGGAAAGATTGAAACAAATATAGATTTGATTGGGTTTTCTCAACCTGAAACTATTGAAGTTCATCCTCCAACAGGGTGAAACATCATATATAAAATTGTTTTCTCAACCTAAAACAAATATAGTTGTCAGTTTTCTCAACCTGAAACTGAAATTGTTTCCATTCAGTTTCATATTGTGAAACATCATATATAAAATTGGGTTATTATACATTTAATCTGTTGTGTTTTAGAATTTGATTTTAGATTTATTTGATTAGTTGTTTCATGTTTAATTTAAACATTGTTTATATTATAATAGTAGAGCTTCATATGGTGAAACATGATATATTGATGATATAAATATGATGTTTAATTGTTCATGATAATAGAGATTCATATGGTGAAACATGACTGATGATAAAAATACTAAAATGTGTTTTAGAATTGAGTTATTCCAGCAGCCATGGTTATCCCAAACAGAAAACAAGCTTACAATTGTCTAATATAATTAAAATCTGACAAAATTTTGAATGTGAATGAACTTTAGAAACAATAACCAGCTTGACTCGATTTAAGACCAAGGAATGCTCGAAAACCAAGAACTACGAGATCACCCCTTTCATTCTGGGGTGATGGAGGGATGCCCATGACGTGTACGTGTCGGATGAACCAAATCCTCATCGAATTAAACCACATGCTCCACCGCTTACACTAAAAAATATACTCCTTATACAAAATATATGAAGTTTCACCAACTGAAAAGTTTTATATAACTTTAAAATACATGAAGTTTCACCAACTGAAAAGTTTTATATAACATTAAAATACATGAAGTTTCACTAACTGAAAAGTTTTATATAACTTTAAAATACATGAAGTTTCACCAACTGAAAAGTTTTATAACTTTAAAATCTTTCATTTGCTTCATATATAACTTCATGTATAACAATCCAAAAAGCCAAAGGTATAAAGGAACATCATATTAACAACAACTAATCATTTATGGTAGATTTCATCACATGGCAAATGTTCAAAAAGGTTTAACAAAAAAGCCATATTCAAGCAAAAGACCTAATATCGACAACATTTTATCAAAAGCTAACAAACCCATATTTGTTTCTAGCCATATCACAACATGTTTTCCAAAACAACCAATATCATCATTTGTTAGTCTTCAATCCTACTGTCCTTCTTGCATGAGAAATTTCATAAAGTTTGATCTTTTCTCCTTCACTTAAAGCATGAAACTTCTCGCTTTGCTCTATAACTTTCACACGGTGATTGTTGATATCTGATAGCAATATCTTTGTAGCATATTTCCTCCTCAAATTGTACTATTGATTTGTTTGTCGCGTACACTCCTTGTACAATCCAGATTTCCATCTGTGAGCTGGTTCTCCCATATATGTTTCCATATGGTGCATAAGAAACACTCCACCTTCATTTCCGTTAGTCTTTGTACACCATCGCACTGAGAGTTGTTCAGGGACTACTTTTGTTATTTCATCACATGAAGGATGATGGACGACGTGAAGATATCTTGACACTAGGTGTTGCTACAAATCCAAAAAACATATAACATTATTATAAAAAGAAAATTTATATTAAATTAATGAGATAGAGGTAGTGCACATACCACATTACTAGGAACAATTCCATATATATTTTTTACTTCATCATCATATGCTTGGTTGTTTATAATGACAACAATAGGGTTCTTGAGGTTGAAAACCATCAGATAGTAATTAATTTCACACACGATTGGGAAAAACACCTATAATGAATATATAGTAATTATTATGATTTTAGTGATACAGAAAGAATAATATTATAAAACAGTTATTTAACTTATGTGAAATACATAAACTAATCTTGTCCCCTGTGCAAATCACATTTCCTTTTTATGTAAAATACATAAACTAATCAATTAATGAAACCATTTCCTTTACCGACACCGGAAACTCCCAGAATAAAGACTCATCAGGGATTAGGAGATCACTTCCAACTAATTATTTTCCTTAAGCACCCTAAAGATCCTACTTCACATGGACACTCATCCCACACACTCAAACAACACCCTTCTAGATAGTGTCATCAATCGCACAAGAACAATCTGCACAACACACTAAACCGTTGCCATCATGAGAAGGTTAAGACTTCACATACTACTGTTACTCTCCACACATTGATCACCACACTCCACACACTACTATTCTTCTTCACACTCAATCCACCACACTCCACACACTATCAAAATCAGAACAACGGTAATCAAGCACACCTATGCACATGTAAATTCATAATGACATTGGCCAGATGTGATTTGAATTTACCTTACATGAGAGTCCTCACTACCTTCGTCCTAATTTTCAGTGATTAAGGTCTTCCCTAAAGGCTTCCTATATCTCAGTTGTGTCCTCCTACTCAACAGTATAAGTTTAGGCCCATCCGATCACCTAAATCCCTTAAACTAGGGCTCTGATACCATTTGTAACAACCCAAAACTAAACAAACAAGCTAGAAGCTACCTCTTTAGTGCATAACGCCAATATGGCTCAACACGGTCACACTATTCAGAGTTACAACAAAGGGTTCGCGAAAATAACACAAAATACAGCTGAGAAATCTAACTAGACATAAAAAAGGAAGTTCTTCTACTCCTTCTAAACGCAAGCTCCGACCCACGTCTTGCCAACCTCTAAACGTGCTCTCGGCTACCTGCTTACCTGGAAAGGTTTTAGTTTTGAAAAGCAAGGGTTAGACCATTAGGTCTAATGAGTTCCCTCCACACCAAGTCACACCAAAATATTTCAGTTTATAAAATCAGTTATGAAAGCATTTATACCAATCATAACAAGCACACTAAGATGATATGCACACATTGACACATGCTACATGCATACACTATAGTCACACACACCGTGACAGCGCAATAAGGCACACATATGCTATAGTCACACATACCGTGACAACGCAATAGGGCACACACCGCCCATATATGAAACAAATTCATATATATATAATTATCATGGGACACACCCCCATTTCACACCAAAGCCAGAGCATGGTCACACACGTATAAATCACACATATAAATCACACAATTAATCTTTGCATTGAAATAGAAGGAGTTGAAAAGCATACTGTTAGATAAATACCATGCCACACACTTATTCCTTATTTGAAATAAAAACAGTTGAAAAGCGCACAGTTGGATAATAACCATTAACACACTTGTATAAAATTTAGGTTTAGAAAGACTCACCTAGGGTCCTGGTTAGAAATTCTCACTTGCACCGATCGTCTCTAATCACACCTACAAATTTAAGCCCACACACGTACCCGATGAGACACACTGGGTTTAAAATAATGTTTCACTACCTTGAAAAGTCCCAGTCTAAATTACCCGGGTTCCGAATACAATCGGCCCACACACTAATTTTCGGATCCCACTTTCAAATATTACCGGCACTCGCTCAAAACCAAACCGAAGCCCAAATTAAATTAATTAAATCGAAGCCCAACTTAATTTAATTAAATCGAAATCCATCTTAAATTAATTAAACCAAACCCAACTTAAATTAATAGTTATCGGCCCATATTAATTAATAGATACCGGCCCACTAACTTAGATCCAAACCACGGCCCAAGTAATAAATGGAATTCGGTCACTAAACAAATTCCTAAAATCTCGGTCCATATTAAAAAGGAATTCCATCCACCAACAATTCTTAAATCTCGGTCCATATAAAAAAGAATTCAATCCACTAACAATTCTTAAATCTTAGTCCATATTAAAAGGAAATTCGGTCCACTAAAAGTCATTAATTATCACCGGCCCAACATCAATTAGGATATTAGAAATTCTGGCCCACTACAACAATGTTCCGGATCCCAAAATGTAAACCCAATTCCGGATGTTCACTACTTCTTAAATATCGGAACTCCATTAAAATGAATACCGGACTTCCATGTTTTACATTCCGGATCAAAGCGGTTTTACTTTCGTTCCGGATCCTCTTTTGGTTCCGGATCAATAATATTCCAGATCTCCACATTTAATTAAATACCGTAACTGACTTTCACATAATAACGGATCAACGGCTCGACTTATCGAACAACAGAGATATCAAAGGTTAAAATTTATCAATTCACACAGCCCCAAATTAATGACAACTACTAAGATTAAGGGGACACCATTTTATCATCCAATTTATTGAGCTAAGACATACGGTTCTTACTTATCGATTAGAAAAACATAGAGACTCCATTTTCCAAATATTCCAGGTGGTAACAAAACTCAAAACCCTGGCGTTCTAAATTCTTAATTTCAATAGCTAGAAATAAACAAGGAGGGTGATTACCTTGCAAGATGATTCCACACCCACTCAATTGAAGACTCAGAGCTGCTTGATTTCTTTGCTGTCACCTACCATCGCACCTAGCCGCACACAGTTTCCTTGGGAGAAGAATATGATTTCTAGGGTTTTCTCACCTTTTATACTTTCCACCAACACACTAAATTTTCTCCTTTTTCACACTTTGCACCACTAGACATTCATTTATTCAAATTAAGAACACGGTTATTACATCATCCTCCCCTCAAAAGAATTCCGTCCCCGGAATTCCATCTTTGAACAATCTAGAAAAACGATTTTAAAAATGCGCCACACTAAGGGTTTCACACACAATTTCACCTTCTTAAAAGAACGGTTTTACCGAAGTTAACATCACAACAACATGATTCTATCATTAAAATAACGACGCTCAATTTGCCAACTAATCACAAGATCAACCTTGAATACCACCTTAACTCCCAGTCAAGAATTCTCTTCAACATGTTACACACAATTCTACAATCACTTTACTCACACAAAACGTCTAATTATTTTCTCACATTAATTATAATTACCACAATCCAAGGATAACAATTAAATCACATGCTTTTACAACAACATCCCTCCTCTACTACCACCAAGTTCAATCCAACGGTCATTCACCCCGAGCACTACATTCGACTACTTTCTCCCACTTCCTTCTCAAACATAAACACATTTCCAAAGAGCGGCTCACTAGAAGGCGCACGCTCTTGGCCAATCACCCATGCTAGTTTTCCTCAACGCTTAAACCAATCACATATACGCCAGTCCTCTCTCTCACACTCCCACTAGAAGTTCATGCACCCGACGGTGACGTTCTGAAAACATTGCTTCCCACTTTCCGTTTCACTTGCCACAATTTTTACTTTTCGCTTACTCACTCATTCCAACCTAGCGTCCTAATTACCTCAGACTAGTATGGGATATTCCTCATCCAACACATTGACCACTCCATACACACATTTTCAACGATTACTATGCCTAACCAACAGTGTCACCACACCTCATACGATAATTTCAACTAAGTCAATCCGAAATATCACCAAAAGCTCGAAGCGACCACACATCTCTCACTCCTCAACCGATAATAACACACTCTTTTGCATTTCCTTTACATACAAGGATTAGCTCCACATTCCCAAAGATTTCGTATCCACTACGAAACATCATAGACTAACCTAGTCCAAGGGCACACAAATATATAAAAAAAATGAGACAAAGCGACATACTCAACAACTCGTTACAACCAATGAGTACACAATTTCCTCCTTAGCTAGCCAGTAACTTCCACCTCATTCTTTAATCTCAGTTGACAAAACTACAAGCCACTCGAACATCTATTCATCTCAACACACATAATCTATCACATTTGAATAATTTATTAGCAATTCCCGAGCAAGGCTTCCACTTACGCTCATCCCATTACTTAACCTTACAGCAACTCTTTACTATCAACGACTCGCATGCTCGCTTCGTATAAGTTACCACTAACTTATTCACACGACTACTACACGCTAGAGGTACAAACGTCTCGATTACTTGTACGCACACTAGGCCTTACCTTCTCCATGCCAATCACACAAATATTAGAAATAAGGCTATCCCTATCCGGCTCTTCAGAGTCCTCACAAAACACGATCCAACCTCACAGTCACCATCTGACTATTAACTCGTAAGATATAAGGCTTCACCTCGATCCCAAATTGGCTAACCAATACCAGTGTTACCAATCCATACATCTATCACTTCTCAACTCCTCTTGTCACTCTTCCACTAACTAGAGAGTAAGAAAGAACATCTTTATCATCCGATCCTTGAGCAGAAACTCTCAAGATCTTAATTTACCGACACCAGAAACTCCCAGAATAAAGACTCATCAGGGATTAGGAGCTCACTTCCAACTAATTATTTTCCTTAAGAACCCTAAAGATCCTACATCATACGGACACTCATCCCACACACTCAAACAACACCCTTCTAGATAGTGTCATCAATCGCACAAGAACAATCTGCACAACACACTAAACTGTTGCCATCATGATAAGGTTAAGACTTCACACACTACCGTTACTCTCCACACATTAATCACCACACTCCACACACTACTATTATTCTTCACACTCAATCCACCACACTCCATACACTATCAAAATCAGAACAACGGTAATCAAGCATACCCATGCACCTGTAAATTCATAATGACATTGGCCAGATGTGATTTGAATTTACCTTACATGAGAGTCCTCACTACCTTCGTCCTAATTTCTTAGTGATTAAGGTCTTCTCTAAAGGCTTCCTATATCTCAGATGTGTCCTCCTACTCCACAGTTTAAGTTTAGGCCCATCCGGTCACCTAAATCCCTTAAACAAGGGCTCTGATACCATTTGTAACAACCCAAAACTAAACATACAAGCTAGAAGCTACCTCTTTAGTTTATAACGCCAATACGGCTCAACATGGTCACACTATTCAGATTTACAACAAAGGGTTCGTGGAAATAACCCTAAATACAGCTGAGAAATCCAACTAGACATAAAAAGGAAGTTCTTCTACTCCTTCTGTAAGTCCAGGATCTAATCTTACAATCAAATATGAACATTCAAGATCGTATTCACAGCAACTGGTCATATGATTTATTAACAAACTGTGAATTGCAAGATGTTACAATGAGTTTTTCTCTAAATGGATTCACCAAAGATTATATCAAAGATTAGTTAGCAAACTGTTGCTAACACTATATATACTGTAGAGAAAAGCTAAAGCTACAGTACATATGAGAAACAGACTAATAGAACAATTACACGTGTCCTAATTAATAACTGAATATAACAGAGAATATCCCAAGATATGAATTCTGAACATACTTCTGAATAAGCGCTTCAGAACATTTGTCTTCATAGTCAGAAGTTCTGAGTCTCCTACTCAGAACTCTGAACCTTCTAGTCAGAATCCAACACTTGAATCTTTTTGAGATTTCTCACTCAGAACGTCTGAGTCTTCTACTCAGAACTTCTGAGTCTTCTGAGTCTTCTTTAGTCTTCTTACTCGGAACTCAACACTTGTGTTTTTGACAAAACTCTAGACCTAACAATCTCCCCCTTTTTGTCAAACACACTTGTACTTTTCATCATCAAATTCTTAGAGCAGGAACAATCTTCAGAAGGAGCTCTTCTGAATGCTTTGACAACTTTTGCTCAGAATTCTGAATAATCTGAGTTAATAACTTCTGGCCAGTCTTTAATCAGCAGCAGCAATGATTTCCAAACTGATTTCTGTTACATATTTGCTTTTTCTTTGCTCCCCCTTGAAATGAGAAATCTTATCTTTAGCTTTTCTCCCCCTAAAGAATTGAGAAAGTTCTGATGTTTCAACAAGAAGAATTCAATGGTTTAATGTTTGTTAGAATGGAAGTGCTGAAAGAAAGAAATACAAAGGTTTCCATGTCTACTTTTGATTTTCACAGATTGACTCTTGATGATCAGATCTTTCTAGTCAAGTTCTTTGCCAGCACTGAAGAAGCCTTGATGGAAATTGAATGCAGAAGACTTCTGGGTATCCATGTCAGAAATATACACTTGTATGACTTCCAATTAGCTATTGAAGAAAGAAAAGAGAAGTGTAATCTGAGTTCTCCCACAAAGAAAACAGAAATTGGTTTAGATTTGAAGGGATTTGTGAATGAAGGAATGGAGACAGAAGGGTTCACATATACAGTTCACGGAAGGCTTGAAATGTTCAGATTAAAAGAGTTGGTGAAGTACAGTGATGCAACTCTAAATTGGTTATTGATTGAAATGGAAGTAAGTGTGCAAACTAAA
Source organism: Saussurea involucrata (assembly GCA_033807775.1). Taxonomy (NCBI): domain Eukaryota; kingdom Viridiplantae; phylum Streptophyta; class Magnoliopsida; order Asterales; family Asteraceae; genus Saussurea; species Saussurea involucrata. The sequence continues at coordinate 32,825,993 of CM066321.1, forward strand.
AGAGAGAGTTTAAAGAAGAGATGTATGAACTCTGTGAAGAGGAGGTTGGATCTTAGAAGAAAAATCAGAAACTGTAGTGAATGGTTGCTATCTGAGGTGAATCCCAAACAGATTCTACATAATGATTTTGTGTTTCCTGCTGAGTATGAAGTGAATGAAGTCTATGCTTTTTCTCCTCCTTAATGAATAACCTTGCTCCCCCTCAAAATAAGAATTATGGAGCAATTTGTTTTCTCCCCCTGAAAATATTCATTTCAAATACAGTGCTTTAATGAAAACATTTATACAAGGAGAATAAGATTCACTGAACTACACCTGATAACTACTAACATTTGATCATTTGAAAACTTTACAAAAGAAATCCAACTTAATGAAATTTAACAGATTTTTCAATCAAATAAAATCAAATGCATGTGTTTGGATTCAAATACAAGTCATCATTGCATATCGAGTTAAAAATATTCAGTTTCAATCCCTTTATTAAATCTATTTGGTGTGCTTAGCATGCGAAATATGATTAGCTTCAAGAATATGCAATTCTAAAAACATATACGAATACTTTGCTCTACTTACACTATTTGTCCAAAAACAGGATTTTCACAAATTTACAGGTTTATTGCGACTTTGAATTTTCCCAAAGTTTCAAGAGATGTGTGCCCATTGGCATCTTTTAATTTTGTGCTCATTGACATCTTTTAATTTTGTGCACATTGGCATCTTTTAATCAAAAAGTTTAGTAAGAATAAGATACATCGTTAAACATGACTTTCTATCTGGTTCTATAGCAGGATTTGGGTCAGCATATCCCAGACCAGTTGGTCTTAGGTGCTAGGTGACAAGCTGAAAGTGCAGGATCTTATTCTTACAATCAATATAGAAAGAAGTAATTGAGAAATTGTATGATCAAGCCCAATTGTATTCAATGATGCACAGAATTACAGATCTAAGAGAGAGATAACCTCAAAGATTACAAGGAATGAATACAAGTAATATGGGAAAATCAATCAGTTAGCAACGTAGTGCTAACCACTCTATTTATACTGTAACGGATATATTAAAGCTACAGTACAAATAAGAAAGACTAATAAGAACAAAACACGTGTCCTAATTAGTTTACACATTACTAAGTAACGAAACTCGTCATAAGTTCTGAACAGGTAGTTCAGAACTTCTGAACATTCTTCTGATCACGCTTCTCAGAACTTCTGACTTCTCTTTCTCAGATCTCTGACTCTTCTTCTCAGAACTTCTGACTCTTCTTCTCAGATCTTCAACACTTGGTTTATTGACAAAACTTCAGATCTAACAATCTCCCCCTTTTTGTCAAATAAACTTAAACTTTGCATCATCTAATTCTTTCAGAGCAGGAACAATTTTCTGAAGTAGCACATTCCTCAGATTAATCCTCTTATCAATCTTGTCAATAATTTCTTGAATAACTTCAACTTGCTGATTTATTGCTTCTTGAGTTATGTTTGCTTCCTTTACTTTCAACATCTTTTTCTCCAAATTGTGCTTTATGATCCTTAAAGTTCCAGAACAATATTTTGCAGTTTCCTTTGCTCTGAAGAAGATCTTTCCACTTTTGTTCTTCAAAAATACTCCCAGATCTGGATACTTGTGAACACTTCCAGTCTTTAACACCTTTTTCTGCTCATGATCTGTATTGGGATTTGCCAGATAAACACATGACTTTTGCAAATACAGAGCTATTTGGAAATCTGTATAGCAATGCCACCTTAAGATATAGAACATGGCCTCAATCACCACACTTCTTGCCTTCCTTTCATTTCTGTCTTTACTTGACTCTTTAAAACATAGAAAGCTGTGTAATCTGTAGAAGTCAACCACTGACAGTTTCTCAAAATCTGCATCAGTAAAATAATAAACCTTGCCATCTTCTCTCAGAACTTCAAAGGATAAGTACTCCATCTTTCTGAATTTCTTAACCTTCAATTCTCTGATTCCAGTGATTAGAAAATCTGAGTAAACGGCTTGCTTTGTTTTGCCAAGTCATCTTGATTTTTCAGCCAACCAGATCTGAGTCTCCTTAGACCTATCATAATACACATCCAAGAATTGTACTTCTTTTGGTTTGAAAAACTCAGGCAGATCAAATTCAAGAAAGTATCCATTCAGATCAATGAATATTTCATCTTCTTTGGGTTCAGACTGTTCAGCTTGGTCAATATTAGTTATCTGCACATTCTGAGGTGTTGTGTCCTGAACTTCTTCAACTTCATCTGACAAAATTTCATTCACTTCATACTCAGCAGGGAACACAAAATCACTGTGTAACATCTTCTTGGGATTAACTTCAGATAGCAACCATTCACCACAACTTCTGATCTTTCTTCTGAGATTCAACCTTCTATTCATAGAGTTTACACACCTTTTCTTTAAGTTCTCTCTTTCAGTTTTAGCACTTACTTCCATTTCAATCAGTAACCAACTCAGAGTTGCATCACTATATTTTACCAGTTCTTTCAGTTTGAACATTTCAAGTCTCTCTTGAACTTTATATGCAAACCCTTCAGATTCCATTCTTTCATTTACGAATCCTTTTGTACACACATCAAATCCTGCAATATTTGTTGGAGACCTCAGATTGCACTTCTCTTTTCTTCCTTCAATGGCTAGTTGAAAATCATATAAGTACATGTTTCTGACATAGATACCCAGAAGTCTTCTGCATTCAATTTCCATCAAGGCTTCTTCAGTACCAGAGAAAAGTTTGACTAGAAAGATCTGATCATCAAGTGTTAGTCTGTGGAAATCAAAACTGGACATGGCAACTTTTGTATTTTTCTCTTTCAACACTTCCATTCTAACAAACATTAAACCACTGAATTCTTCTTCTTGAAACATTAGAACTTTCTCAATTCTTTTCTGAATATGCAGTCTTGAGTCAGGAATTCTGAATCTGTTTGAAGCTTCTGTGTAAATCATCTGAGCTCTTTCATCCATGAAACCATCCACATTACTTTCTAAAAACTCATATTCTCCTTCTGAGTGGTAGAGGTTTTCATACATTTCCTCAGGAAAAATATCATCATGAAATTGTCTGGCCAAAGGTACATCACTTAGTTCCAGGATGAAATCACATATGGGTTCTTCTAACGTCTGTAAGTTAATCTTGGAAATCTCAATTGGTTTTCTGAATACATACTCAGAAGGCATGAAGTAATCTTCTAGTTTCTCATATTCTTCTTCTGTGTTCATCTCATCAGCATAGTTATATCTGAACTCATGCTTAAAATTCTGAGAATAATCAACAGTTCTGTCTTCTTCACCCATCAGATCAATAGGTCTTATTACTTTTATCCCTTTATGAATTTTCTGAACACTCAAAGCTCTGACTACTTCATTATGCATTCTTCTGATCAATTCTTCATTCAACCTCCTTTCTTCTGATTCAGACTCCATTGCCCTTTCACTGTTATAAACCACAATATCTGTACACCTGTTTACCACTGTACTTTCCACTATTTCTTCTATTCTCAAATCAGATTCCTCAATAGCTACAGTTTCATCTGAGTTTCCTTCCATCTCAGTATCCAAGTTCAATTCCTCTGTTTTATCTGATTCATTACTATCAATACTTCCCAACTCCATTTCTTCTGTATCTGAACTGTCAAGCTGTACTATCTGAATCATCTTCTTTAAATTTTCCTGTGTCTGATCTTCTGAACTTTTTGTATTGGCTAAGTGCATGTCTGCTATCTCAAAATCTTCTATGCCAATGTCATCATCAGAACTTAACCTTTGTCTTTTCTCCCCCTTTTGATGATCATGAGGCTCATTATCATCAAACTTTCTTTTTAAGTTCTGATTAGAAGTACCTTCAGCTTCAGCTTCTGCAATAGGAACAGGATCAAGAGGCTTTGAAGTAGAAGCCAGTGATACACTCAGTGCTTTCAGTATAGAATCCTGCATATCTTGCATTTGTTTCATCATATCTTTTTGAAAACCAGACATTATATCCATGATCTCCTTTTTGTGAGAATCCAAGGATTTCGTTACATCATCTACCTTGGTTTCAACAGAAATTAACTTTTTCTCCAACACATCTTTCAAATCTGATACCTCATCATTCAGATCCTCCATCCTCTTCTCCAAATTTTCTACTTTTTCCCCCATCTCCTTGTTTTGTTTCTGAATCTTTTCAAATTCAGAAGTTTCTAACAGTGAACCTGAACCAACAGATGGTCCAGTTTTCATGTGCCCAGAGAGCTCATGGCCTGTAGATAACACACAGTCATCTTGTACAACAGATGCACGTTTGAATGAGGCTTTTGTAATGTTCACCTCACCAGGACTTCCATCCAATCCTCGACACCCAACATTAGGCATGTCTATGAATGTTGTTTCAGGAGTACGAAATTCCTGATCTGTGCAAGTGTCAAAAGGAATTTCAGGCTCAATATGAATAGGACTGTGATATTCAGACTCAATGTGTTGAAAAATAAGTTGGGATTTATCACCTCCCTCCAAATGAGTTTGGGATGGTTCCCCGGATTTGTGTGAAACAGTAGCATGTTGAAATGCTTCTGAGTGGGTATGGATGGGTTGTTCAAGATCCACCACTAGGTCCATGGTGTTTGTTTCAATATTGGACACCAAGAGATGTGAACCAATAGCATGTGTGGTTACCTGGTCAAGATTAGCTGGTTCAGAGGCATCTCTTTCTGTTTGAACCTCTGTTAACAATCTCTCATCCTCACCACTCTCATTCTGTTTTTCCTCACTGAGTCTAACCAAGCTCTCAGAATTTTCCCCCTCAAGTCTCTCAGAATGTTCACCCATCTGAACATCCTCCCCCTCTCTAATTCGACTAGACCCCTCACCTCTCTTCTCAGGTTGGTCCTCTTGGGCAGGGATTTGAGGTAATTCAATTCCCATAGAGGTGCAATAAGCTTTTAAAATCTCACTCTCCCTTGGAATATAATTCCTAAGTGATTTTGGCAACAGTTTATGATTGGGATAATTTTCAAGTCTTGTTACTGAGGTCATCTTACCCAAATAAAATGTAGGACCATGCTCTTCATTTGTTCTTCTTGAGATTGTTCTGTTTTCCTGCATGGCATACCAAATAACAATTTGCCAGTACCTTATGTAGGGAATGTATGTCAGTGGAGCATCCTTTGTCTTCTTCTGAATTGCTTTCTGATTCTTCTCAAATGTATTCTTCATATCTTCCCAAAGTATTAAAGTATAGTCATAATGCCTATTCTTCACTAAACCTTGAAATATCTGAAGAATTTGTTTAGAACCTTGATCAGCAGAACTATTTTTCCCTGACAAACATTTATTTACCACATGAAAGAAGCAAGCCCAAATAGGTGGTAATTTGTTTCTTCTGAACAAACTGAGAGTCCTCAATCCTTCATTGTATCCCAACTTCATGAACTCTGCTATTAATTCCTCTATTAGGGGTAAATCCTCAAAATCTGTTCTTCTTTGTACATCATCTTTCTCTGGTAGATTCAGCATTTCTCTTAGTGCAGAGATAGATAAGACAAATGTCACTCCTCCAATTTCAGACACAAACTTATTATCTTCTAACCTAAGATATTTCCACCATTGTTGTATGTACTGAACAGGCACATTTTTACTTCTTGTAAACCATTTTCTGTACGGATGATGTTTGAATAACTCCATGATAATTCTGTGTTCAGGCTTAAAACGACTTTCCTCAAACAATATAACACAGTTATTTTCAGATAATTTCAACCATTCACTCTCAGGAACAACTCTTTCCACTAGAATAGATCTATCTGACATAATAGAACCTACAGCACTCTGATCATGTTCAATATTAACGTTTACCTCATCCGCATTTCCTTCAGATTCATCCATTTGTTCATCTTCTTCATCATTTCTTATTGCCCCTTCCTCTGCAACTCTATTTTGTACTTCATCATTTTCCGAATCGGATGAATCCATTATCGATTTTGTAGAATGTAGAGAAATTGGACCACTTCTTCGTATTTCAGACATGATTTAAGAAGAAAACAGATTCAAAGAACTCTGGATTTGATTCGTATCTCACGTTTCGCTCTGGAATTTGAAAGAAATTTGAAATAGGGATTTTAAGACCTATTTAAAATCCGTGAAGTTGAAAGGTTTAACGGAAAAGCGAAATCAATGTTATAACGGAGTCAACACATGTGAAATACCACAAAGGATTTAAATGAAATACGTGGCATTGTCAAACAAATATGAAGCTGACACGTGTTAGTGGATAGAATTTTGACTCAAGTCAAAAATCTGAATAACACGCACAGATGTTCTGATTCCATGACTTAGAAGAATTTTGCCTTGTAACCAAAATGTCTTTTAAAATCAACTTCTGACCAATATAAAACATTTTGATTATTCAGAAGAGGTTTGAACAGATAAGAAATGAAAACAAATCTTTTAAGCATCACAAAATGATTTCCAAAAGAATTTTGATGCTCCCCCTTGACTTGAGCATGCATTTGAGTATTAATGATACATAAAGATGAGATTAAAAGATAATCAAAGAAGCATAATCCATACAGTTGAAGTTATTTGTATTTCTCAAAAGTAAATTTTTGAAAGTTAGATTGCTGAAGTATTGACTCAGAATTTCTGACCTTAAGATTCAGAGGTTCTGATCTCAGGACTCAGAAGTTCTGAACTCAAGACTCAGAGGTTCTGAACTCAAGATTCAGAAGTTCCGAACTCAAGATTCAGAAGTTCCGAACTCAAGACTCAGAAGTTCTGAACTCAAGACTCAGACGTTCTGAATACACTACTCAGACAAGTTTACTTAGAAAAATTTAGCATTTTTAAGAAAAAAATATTTTCAACTAGGCAGATTAAGCATTCCTATTTTACATATGAGAAAAGAAAACCTTTTGTGATCAAGAGGCTTTGTGAACAAGTCAGCCAATTGATACTTTGTATGCACAAAGTGCATCTCTATAGTTCCTTTTTCCACATAGTCCTTTATAAAATGATACCTCACATCTATATGCTTAGTCTTCGAATGTTGAACAGGGTTCTGAGTAATAGCAATTGCACTTTCTGAGTCACAATAGATGGGAATCTTATTAAGCTGATATCCATAGTCCATGAGTTGTGTTCTCATCCACAATGTTTGAGAGCATGAAGCAGCAGCAGCAACATACTCTGCTTCAGCAGTTGAAGTGGATACACAGTTCTGTTTTTTTGATGCCCAACTCACTATTTTATCTCCCAAAAAGTGACAAGCACCAGATGTACTCTTTCTGTCCAACCTACTTCCTGCATGATCAGCATCAGTGAAAGCAGTCAATTTGAAGTCAGTTTCTTTTGGATACCATAAACCTAGATCAGGTGTTCCTTTGAGATATCTTAAAATCCTTTTGACAGCCAACATATGTGATTCTTTCGGGTTAGATTGAAATCTAGCACAGAAACAGGTAGAAAACATGATATCTGGTCTACTTGCAGTCAAATAAAGTAATGATCCAATCATGCCTCTATAAAGTTTGATATCTGCTGAAACACCTTTGAGATCAGCATCTAACTTTATGTTAGTTGCCATAGGTGTTCTCATAGAAGCACAATCAGACATTTTGAACTTTTTCAGAATATCTCTGACATATTTTCCTTGATTTATGAAAATACCTTTTGGTAGTTGTTTGACTTGAAGACCAAGGAAAAAATTCAGTTCACCCATCATGCTCATTTCAAATTCAGATGACATGATTTTTGAAAAATTATCACATAATTCTAGACTGGTAGAACCAAATATTATGTCATCAACATAAATCTGAATCAGAATCAAATCATTACCCTGTTTCTTTAAAAACAAAGTTGTGTCAATCTTACCTTTCTTGAATCCTGAACCTAACAGGTGTTTAGTAAGAGTGTCATACCAGGCTCGTGGTGCTTGTTTTAGACCATATAAAGCTTTGTCTAAAATATAAACATGATCAGGGAATTCTGGATCAACAAAACCTTCAGGTTGATGGACATACACCTCTTCATTAAGTTTGCCATTTAGAAAGGCTGATTTGACATCCATTTGATACACCTTGAAGTTTTTATGTGCAGCATAGGCTAAAAATATTCTGATTGCCTCTATTCTTGCCACTGGTGCAAATGTCTCATCATAATCAATTCCCTCTTGTTGACAGTATCCCTTAGCAACCAATCTTGCCTTGTTTCTGATGACAACACCTGATTCATCCTTTTTGTTTCTGAACACCCATTTAGTTCCAATAATAGATTTACCTTCAGGCTTTGGAATGAGTCTCCAAACTTTATTTCTTTCAAATTGAAGCAATTCCTCTTGCATTGCTGAAATCCAGTCTGGATCCTCTAGGGCTTCATTAGCTTTCTTTGGTTCAATTACACTTAAGAAACCAGCAAACATTGCTTCATTTGCTGTAGCTGATCTTGTCTTTACTCCTGCTGATGGATCACCTATTACTTGATGAATAGGGTGATTTTTAGTCCATTTATTAGCACTAGGGAGTACATCAATCTCTGAATAATTGTTGTTTGCATCATTCTCATCAATGATTGCTCGTAATTCTGAACTGTCACCTTGTTCTGACGTATGAGTAGGAGTTGCATCCAAGTTTGAGTTCTGATCAATGAAGTCAGAGTTCTGATTGACTTGTTCAGAGTTCTGAGTACAAGAATCAGAATTCTGATTACAAGGTTCAGAGTTTTCACCACTTGTATTTATTAGATTTGGGCACTCCTCTGATGGACCTTTGTCAGAAATTACAGTTGATTGAACTATTTCTGGAGTCTTATTTTTCATCTCTTTGACCATCTTTGGGTTTTCATATTCTGCATAAGAATCAGAAATTAGTTCACTAAAAGCATCCTTAAATAGTAAATTGAGTTCTGAACAAATAGGATTAGAATTTGTATCAGAAGTCATTTTTGTCTTGTTCAGCATGAGTTCTGAACTGTCTTGTTCAGAAGTCCTCATTCTGGCTTCATCAAAAGTTACATTTATGCTCTCCATCATCCTCTTGGTTCTTCTATTGTAGATTCTGAATGCTTTGGAAGTTAAAGAATAACCCACAAAGTATCCTTCATCTGCCTTTTTATCGAATTTGGCAAGATTTTCTCTGTCTCTGAGAACATAGCACCTGCAACCAAAAATATGAAAGAATTTGATTAATGGTTTTCTTTTATTTATCAGTTCATAAGCAGTCTTATTTAATCTCTTATTGATTAAAGTTCTATTTTGTGTAAAACAAGCAGTTGCAATTGCTTCAGCCCATAGGAAAGTAGGAAGATTTGCATAAGCCAGCATTGTTCTCGCAGCTTCAACTAGAGTTCTATTCTTCCTTTCAACAACACCATTTTGTTGAGGAGTTCTGACAGCAGAGAAATTGTGAGAAATCCCAGAACTTTCTAAAAAATTCTGAAGAGTCTCATTTCTGAACTCCGTTCCATTATCACTTCTGATTTTCTGAACTTGAAGTTGTAAGAGAACTTGAATCCTTTTGATAAAATTTATCAATGTAGTAGCAGCTTCTGACTTAGCTCTTAGGAACTCAACCCACGTGTATCTGGATAATTCATCAACAATCACAAGCATATATTTCTTTCCTCCCATCGATTGAACTGAAATTGGACCACAAAGATCAGTATGAATCATTTCTAATGGTGCTTTGCAAGATGAGTCCATTTTTAATTTGTGAGAACTCTTTTTCATCTTGCCCATTTCACAAGCTGAGCATAATGATTCTTTTTCAAATTTAAGCTTTGGTAAGCCTTTAACCAAATGTTTTGCAACAAGATTATTAAGATCTTTGAAATTCAGATGAGAACATCTTCTGTGCCAAAGCCAGCATTCATTTGCAGTTGATTTTGATAAAAGACAAACTGTATTTAATGTTTTCAATTTTGAAAAATTAACTACAAATAAGTCCATATGTCTTTTGGCCCAGAAGACTTTGACATCATTTTCAGTTAGAATCATGCAACCTGTTATTTGAAACTTAATTTGACAAAGACTGTCTAAAAACTGACTTATGCTGAAAAGATTGTGTTGTAATCCTTCAACATAGAAAACCTTTTGGATAGTTAGATCCCCTTTAGTTAAATCCCCATAACCTTTGACTTGACCTTTGCTATTGTTTCCAAAGTTTACTGCTCCTCCAGCCTTTTCTGTGAAGTTTGATAGAAAAGACTTCTGACCTGTCATGTGTCTTGAAGCTCCTGAATCTAAAAACCACACATGACAGCCCTGCAAAAGGATCAGTTAGGTTTAGGTACCCATTTTGGAATGGGTCCATCTTTGTTAGCTTTGTCATTGGATTTAACATTAGTACCTTTTACTCTCCACTCAAAATCTTTCTTCAAACACCACTTTCCTTGAACTTTTATGAAGTCAGAACATTTTCTGCTTACAAGTTTGTTCAAATTCTTTTTGAGAGTTGTAACTTTTGGTTTTGCTATGTTTTCAAGTTTCTTTTCTTTTATCTTTTCTTTCTTCTGAGTCTGAGGAACAGAAATTTTCTTCTTTTCTGTATTTTGAGAAACAGAAACTTTCTGAATATCTTTTCTTATGTATGAAACAGAAGTTATTTTGACTTGACATTTGTGAGAATATTGGAATGAATCATTTTTACATCTAACACAAACAAGATTTTTCTTTGCAAGTGACAATAAATCTGAAACATAGATCATTTCATTTTTATTTATACTGTTCAGAGTACAATTGCCCTTATTACAAGAATTTCTAGCGTTTAGTTCAGAAGTAGATTTCATTCTAAGCTTCTCAAGTTCCCTTTTCAGATCATTCAACTTTGCAAGATCATCTTTCCTTTTGCTTTCTTCTTTTTCTGAAAAATTCAAGTTTTTTTTGTTAGAAGAATTAGATGATTCACCTTTTTCATATGTACTTGATTCATTAAAGAATTTATCATTTTCTCTTGAAGCATTAATTTTAAAAAGATCATACTCAGTCTTCAGTTTTTCAAGCTCTGTTATTTTCTGAATAAAAATATTCTTTTCTTTCAAAGCTTCTTCAAGTTTAATATCCACCTCACAGAAATCATTTTCAAGTTCATCATAAGCTTTCCTTAAATCCTCAAGTTCTTGACTCACAAGATTAAATCTCTTTTCAAGTTGCAAAAATTCATCTGATTTTGTTTCAGAAAATCCAGTTGAATCAGACTTCTGACTACCTGAGTCAGAGTTCTGATTTACAGACTCAGATGTCTGATCTTTAGACTCAGAATTCTGACTACAAAGTTCAGAATCCTGACTAGAAGTTTCAGACTTCTGATTGACTGTTTCAGAATTTTTACTTGTATCAAATATGCTCTCAATGTCATGATATGAAAAACTTGGTTGTTTATTTTTGTAGCTGACATTTAAGGAATCATACTTGAATTTAGTATCATTGTATCTTGGCTTTTCATCTGTTGGTTTAGAAACTTCTTTCTTAACCTTTTCTTCTGAACCAACTGACTTTTCTGTTTTAGACTCAGAAATTGTCTCTTCTGACTTTTTAGAGTTTGGTCTTTGCAAATTGTCAGAACTTGTTATAGAACTAGCAGGTCTTATGAAAACTTCAACAATTTCTGGGATTTTTGGCTTAGAAACTTGAAGTATTGGAGCTCTTTTTAAAATGACATTTTCTTCCAATCCCAATCCCTTCTTTGGATTGTAAAATCTTGTATCTTTAACATTGCTTAATAAAAGATTTAATGTTTGCTGAGTCTGACCTCTTTTCAAATTCAAATCTTCCAATTCTTTGATTTTGGTGTATAAATTCTTTCTTTCTTCAAATAACATATCAAATTTTATTTGTAAATCACCTTTTTCATCCTTTATTTTTGAAAACTCAACTTTTAGTTCAGAAAGCCTTTTCATCAATTCAGAATTTTCATCTTTAACTTTCTGTTTCTCAGCCTCAGATTCTTCATATTGTTCTTTTATTACTTCTTTTTCAATTCTGAATTTGTTAACCAAAGTTCTTTCTCCTTTTATCTGTTTTCTTAGATTAGCAAATTCAGTTTTCATTTCACCAATCTGTGTCATTAACTCTAATTCAAGTGAAGAATGTACCTCAGCAGATGACTCAGAATCAGCATCTTCAAAATCAGAATCATCCTCATTCCTCATTTTTGCCATATAGCTTCGCATCTGTGGAAAGTTGATATGATCATCTTCATCAGAAGTGTAGTACAGCCAATTCTCCTGTTCAGCCAATAGCGCACTCTCGTCATCTCTCTTCTTTGCAAGCTGAGCCTTCTTGGTGTAGTATTCATAATCTTTCACAACTTTAACTCTGCAATCCTTGGCATAATGGCCAGATTTTCCACACTTGAAACACAGATTCTTTTCTTTTCTCTCTTCCTTCTCTTCCTTGTTTTCTTCACTTCTCTCTATTCTCTTTTCAATCTTATTTTCTTCTCTGTCATCTTTCTTCTTATAATCTGAACTTCCAGCTCTCTTATAATTTCCTTGAAATCTGCCCTTCCCATACCTTTTGTTGAAAGTATTTGTCAGCAAAGCTAGCTTTTCAGCCATTATCTTGATATCTTCATCATCTTCTGATCCTTCTTCTTTGTCAGATTCCTCCAGACTCGGTATTTCTGATAGATATGCAGTCTTTTTGGGTGCTTTGATTGCTTTGGACTTTGATAAGAACGCTAACTGATCAACAACATTTTTCTTTTCTTCCACAACTAACTTGACAGAGTCTTCATGTTGATTAAGAACACAGAACAAATCATTTAAGTCTTCTTCACACATATCCTTGTTCATTTGCAGACTTATGGCAAATGATGACCATTCTGAATTTAGACTGTTCAGAAATTTGTAATTTATTTCTGATTTTGTTTTCTTCAGTCCATTTCTTCTCAAGTCATTTAGAATAGTGCAAAATTTACTGTATGTCTGTGTCAAACTTTCTGACTCTTTTGCTTTGAACCTTTCATAAGCATTTATGCTTTGATTTAACTTTGCCTGAATAGATCTCACAGTTCCTAACATTTGCTCTGATACCACTTGTCAGGACCAAGCGCTTACCACTACGCCAAAAGCAATTGCTGGTGGTGAAGGCGCAACTTATTCCCTTATAGCGTAGCAGCCAGCGCCACGTTTCGATTTAGGAAGATGCTGGCCAATGACCTAACAATCCCCCCCCCCAGCATCTGCCAGCACTAACAAAGGCTTCACTAGAAGTCAATGGCTGCACAGCATGCCTTTGGCATTTTTAAATGCACTCCATGGGATTCGAACCCGTGACCTGCTCTGATACCACTTGTCAATCCTGTTAAGAACCTCATTCGGGACAGCCAAAGTCATCAAAGTAATTGCTCTTTTGTCAATAGCATGCCTATTTTTCTGTTCAGTAGTGTATTGGGAATAATTCTTCTTTACTCTGGTCGCTGGAATTTCTGGAGTTGTCTCTGTAGCAGGGGTTGCGGCGACATCGATATATACTTCGATTGGACCTTCTCGAATAGAAATCATAAGATTTTCATCGATGTTGTCAAGGAATTGGATCATACGAGTTTTCCATTGCTGATACTCTTCTGGTATAAGAACAGGCGGTTTGGTTTCGGATCCCATGGCTAGATATTCTTTAGAAGACATGATTGTAAGAAAATTCAACAGAAAGACAAATTCGATTTTCTTGATCGAAAAGTAACAGGTAATTCAAGAATTGCTAAGAATTCAAGAACTAGCCCTAGCAGCGGAATCGAATTTTGAATGAATCAAGAAATCTTCAAGAAATTGATCAATCGATCTTCGCAATCACAATCTTGAACGAATTTGTTTGTTGATTGGCTCTGATACCAATTGAAAGTGCAGGATCTTATTCTTACAATCAATATAGAAAGAAGTAATTGAGAAATTGTATGATCAAGCCCAATTGTATTCAATGATGCACAAAATTACAGATCTAAGAGAGAGATAACCTCAAAGATTACAAGGAATGAATACAAGTAATATGGGAAAATCAATCAGTTAGCAACGTAGTGCTAACCACTCTATTTATACTGTAACGGATATATTAAAGCTACAGTACAAATAAGAAAGACTAATAAGAACAAAACACGTGTCCTAATTAGTTTACACATTACTAAGTAACGAAACTCGTCATAAGTTCTGAACAGGTAGTTCAGAACTTCTGAACATTCTTCTGATCACGCTTCTCAGAACTTCTGACTTCTCTTTCTCAGATCTCTGACTCTTCTTCTCAGAACTTCTGACTCTTCTTCTCAGATCTTCAACACTTGGTTTATTGACAAAACTTCAGATCTAACACAAGCACCCCTTGGAACTTAATTTCCCAAACCAGAAAGGCCACATCGATATATCTTAAACCCATTTGTACCAGTAGAACATGGCTTTCTATCTGGTTCTATTGCAGGATTTGGGTCAGCCGATCCCAGACCAATTGATCTTAGGGACTAGGTGTCGAGCACCCCTTAGGACTTACTCTCCCAAACCAGAAAGGCCACAGGTACAAACTTTCAAACTAAATAATTTTATATATATATATATTGCATCTCAATCACTTGGTTCTAAAACGTAGTACTTCCCCCATATTTTCGTTTCCATCCATCATTCTGACATTTAGGCTTTTTGAGCATTATATTCTATATAAGTATAGATTTCATAACATTGAGCATTCGGCATAATTTCATTCATGTTTTGCTTACCTTTCGATTTAATTCAGAAGTGAAAGTTGAAACAAATATAGCTCAGATAATACAAAATACTTGTAAAATCACTCCTTGACACACATTTATTCATTGAATGAAAATTAAAAAAAAATCATATCATTGAATTAAATTTGTTAAGATTCAAACATTCAAAGCAATAGAAATAAACGTAATGCAATGTTACCTTTCACCACTTGTTCCTTGAAACATAAAAATATGACAGTTAAGGATATCACCTGAGAAATATGAGTTCTAAACTGATTTGTTTAGAAGTCTTAGTCTCTGAAGTACGGGTCCTGAACTGAATTATTCAGAAGCCATAGTCATTTAAGTACGGGTTTTGAACTGATATGTTCAAAAACCTAAAACGTTGAAGCACGGGTTTTGAACTTTATCTTGAGTCAATACTTCCTCTGAAATCAAGATAATCCTGCAAAATCAAGATAATCCTGCAAAATCAAGAGATTTTGGTAATCATCTACGATGATTCCTCATTAGATATAAAAAAAAACCAAATTCTGAGTAGTAGAGTCAGAATTCTGATTAGAAGAGTCAGAATTCTGAGTAACTTGCTCAAAATTCTAAGTATCAGAGTCAGAATTCTGATTAGTTGAGTCAGAATTCTGAGTAGTAGAGTCAGAACTTCTGAGTAACAGAGTCAGAATTCTGATAAAACTATCCAGAGAAAATGCCTTAGAAAAATGTTTGGATTTTGTGATTTTTGAACATTATGAACTTCAAATCACCATAACTTGCTCAAAAATCAGAATTTTTCAACCAAAATTTGCAGGGCTGCTTAAAATGTGATTCTGAACACATTCTCTGTAAATGTTTTCTACGAAAAACACTCACATCTATGAGTTCGATAACCTCATAGCAAACAGAACTTTTTCAAAAAAATCTTCAAAATCAACAAATTGGTCTGTATGAATCAGAAATCCATAATCACATTCAGATCGAGTTTTGGACTGAATTATCCAAAAGTCAAAATTCTCAATTTAAGCTCAGCATCTGTTTTAAGTCATGTCCAGTATTATCATTCAGCTCTACACATGAATAACCTGCAAAACAGATTAAGTTGTCTTTGGTACCCATATGAACTTGGGTCCAGGTTTGTTAGGTGCAGTGGCATATGCAGATATTCTATAAGAACCATACCAGTGCTGAATAAAATTCTTGTTCACAAAATCATTAGTCCCACAATATGAACAACAAAGTTTCTTTTGTGCAACTCTGACTAATTGATTTACAGAATAAATCACATCAGGTTTAACAAAAGATTTTCTTTGAAATGTATTGTTCTTCTTGACATTTGAATTAGGAACCTTTGATTTTGGCAGTTCTTTCTTGGAAGTTGTTCCTTTAACTCTCCATTCCATTTTTGTCTTTTTAAAAGAACAATTATAAGATTTATCAATAGCAGAATCTTAAAACAGATTAGAAGAACAAATCTGATCTTTTGAACTATGATTTGATTTGTCAACAACTTTCGTTTCAAATTCCCTAAACTTTTTAACATACAAATCAAACCTTGACTGCAAATCAAATTTGGACTTCCTCTCTATCATGATTTTAGTTGATAAATCAGATAATTTCTTAATAAGCCTCCTTATCTCCAAATGAAAAACTTTCTTTTCCTTCTCAAACTCATCTTTTAAGCATTTTTCTTTAAAGCCATTTACCTTCTTCTTTTCAGTCTCTTTCCTTCCATCTTCTAACTCTTTCTCTAACTCATTTATTTTTACAGAAAACTCATTTAACATTCCTGTTTTCTTTTTCTCAAAACCATTCTCTTCTTTTTGAAAAACATTTTTCTTGCATTCAAACTCTTTTCTTTCTTTTGCAAGAATTTTCTCCAAATCAGAAATTTTCAAAGATAATTCAACAGACTTTGTTTCAAAACCTTTCCTCTCAGTTTGAAAGTCTCTTCTCTCTTACTCAAATTTCACTCTTTCAAGTATAAGAACTTGTTCAAAATCATAGATCTGTTTTAAGAGTTGACAATTTTTCATTTCACATGATTTGATTCTATTTTCAGACTTTGTCAACATATTTCTTCTAAAATTGTCTTTCTCTTTCAAATCAACATTCTCTTTTTCTAACAACTTTATGTTTTCTTGAACCTTTTCAAAATCCTTTAGAAAATCAGATTTCTCTTTTTGCAAAATCTTTATAACTTTTGTATTTTCATCTTGTTTTGCTTGAAGATTAGCAATCTTGCTTAAATGAGCAATCTCAGTTTTTGTTTCAGAAATTGTTTCTTTTGCTTTTACAGGACTTAATTTTTTTAAATTGTCTGAACTGGTTATAGAAATTGCAGGTCTCACAAAAACTTCACCAATCTCAGGCATGATGAAATGAAAAATTCAAATATCAACTATGAATTTTGATCAAAACTGAGAATCAACACAGATCTAGAATATGCAAGAACTAATCAAATCTGTCACATGCATTTTATCAAACAGTTAGAGTACATGAATTAATGAAATCTTCTTTTCAACAAAAAATTTGAATACTAATCAACATGCAACAAATATAATCACTTTGATCAAGAAACCAATCAAGAATTTCGAAAACATACCTGTGATCTCTGTTTAATTTCGAGAATTAATCAGCATAGAGAGAAAATCTTTGGATGACTTGATTTTAAGATATCGATTCAACAGAAAGACAAATTCAAATTTCTTGAGTCAATGATAGAAACGAATTCTAGAATTGTTAGGAATTCAAGAATTGTTAGCAGCAGCGGAATCAATTGTCGAATTGATCAAGAAACTTCAAGAACGCGATCAAACACACTCTTGGACGAATTTGTTTGTTGATTGGCTCTGATACCAATTGTAAGTCCAGGATCTAATATTACAATCAAATATGAACATTCAAGATCGTATTCACAACAACTGGTCATATGATTTATTAACAAACTGTGAATTGCAAGATGTTACAATGAGTTTTTCTCTAAATGGATTCACCAAAGATTATATCAAAGATTAGTTAGCAAACTGTTGCTAACACTATATATACTGTAGAGAAAAGCTAAAGCTACAGTACATATGAGAAACAGACTAATAGAACAATTACACGTGTCCTAATTAGTAACTGA
Source organism: Saussurea involucrata (assembly GCA_033807775.1). Lineage (NCBI taxonomy): Eukaryota > Viridiplantae > Streptophyta > Magnoliopsida > Asterales > Asteraceae > Saussurea > Saussurea involucrata. The sequence goes on from CM066321.1 coordinate 32,843,765, forward strand.
ATATAACAGAGAATATCCCAAGATATGAATTCTGAACATACTTCTGAATAAGCGCTTCAGAACATTTGTCTACATAGTCAGAAGTTCTGAGTCTCCTACTCAGAACTCTGAACCTTCTAGTCAGAATCCAACACTTAGAATCTTTTTGAGATTTCTCACTCAGAACTTCTGAGTCTTCTACTCAGAACTTCTGAGTCTTCTGAGTCTTCTTTAGTCTTCTTACTCAGAACTCAACACTTGTGTTTTTGACAAAACTCTAGACTTAACACCTTCTAAACGCAAGCTCCGACCCACGTCTTGCCAACCTCTAAACGTGCTCTTGGCTACCTGTTTACCTGAAAAGGTTTTAGTTTTGAAAAGCGAGGGTTAGACCATGAGGTCTAGTGAGTCCCTCCACACCAAGTCACACCAAAATATTTCAGTTTATAAAATCAGTTATGAAAGCATTTATACCAATCTAACAAGCACACTAAGATGATATGCACACATTGACACATGCTACTGGCATACGCTATAGTCACACACACCGTGACAGCTCAATAAGGCACACATACGCTATAGTCACACACACCGTGACAGCGCAATAGGGCACACACCGCCCATATATGAAACAAATTCATATATATATAATTATCATGGGACACATCCCCATTTCACACCAAAGCCAGAGCATGGTCACACATGTATAAATCACACATATAAATCACACAATTAATCTTTGCTTTGAAATAGAAGCAGTTGAAAAGCACACTGTTAGATAAATACCATGCCACACACTTATTCCTTGTTTGAAATAAAAATAGTTGAAAAGCGCACAGTTTGATAATAACCATTAAACACACTTGTATAAAATTTAGGTTTAGAAAGACTCACCTGGGTCCTGCTTAGAAATTCTCACTTGCACCGATCGTCTCTAATCACACCAACAAATTTAAGCCCACACACGTACCCGATGAGACACACTGGGTTTTAAATAAATTTTCACTACCTTGAAAAGTCCCAGTCTAAATTACCCAGGTTCCGGATACAATCAGCCCACACACTAATTTCCGGATCCCACTTTCACATATTACCGGCACTCGCTCAAAACCAAACCGAAGCCCAAATTAAGTTAATTAAATCGAAGCCCAACTTAATTTAATTAAATTGAAGTCCATCTTACATTAGTTAAACCAAGCCCAACTTAAATTAATAGTTACCGGCCCATATTAATTAATAGATACCGGCCCACTAACTTAGATCCAAACCACGACCCAAGTAATAAATGGAATTCGGTCACTAAACAAATTCCTAAAATCTCGGTCCATATTAAAAAGGAATTCAATCCACTAACAATTCTTAAATCTCGGTCCATATAAAAAAGAATTCAATCCACTAACAATTCTTAAACTTGGTCCATATTAAAAGGAAATTCGGTCCACTAAAAGTCATTAATTATCACCGGCCCAACATCAATTAGGATATTAGAAATTCCGGCCCACTACAACAATGTTCCGGATCCCAACATGTAAACCCAATTCCGGATGTTGACTACTTCTTAAATACCATAACTCCATTAAATTGAATACCGGACTTCCATGTTTTACATTCCAGATCAAAGTGGTTTTACTTTCGTTCCGGATCCTCTTTTGGTTCCGGATCAATAATATTTCGGATCTCCACATTTAATTAAATACCGGAACTGACTTTCACATAATACCGGATCAACGGCTCGGCTTAGTTAATTCCGGATCCAATTGTACTTATCGAACAACAGAGATATCAAAGGTTGAAATTTATCTATTCACACAGCCCCAAATTAATGACAGCTATTAAGATTAAGGGGATACCATTTTATCATCCAATTTATTGAGCTAAGACATCCGGTTCTTACTTATCGATTAGAAAAACATAGAGACTCTATTTTTCAAATCTTCTAGGTGGTAACAAAACTCAAAACCCTGGCATTCTAAATTCTTAATTTCAACAGCTAGAAATAAACAAGGAGGGTGATTACCTTGCAAGATGATTCCACACACACTAAATTGAAGACTCAGAGCTGCTTGATTTCTTTGCTGGCACCCACCATCGCACCTAGCCGCACACACAGTTTCCTTGGGAGAAGAATATGATTTCTAGAGTTTTCTCACCTTTTATACTTTCCACCAACACACTAAATTTTCTCTTTTTTCACACTTTGCACCACTAGACTTTCATTTACTCAAATTAAGAACACGGTTATTACAGAATCAGAGTTATTTTCAGTTGTTAATGGAATTCTGACGCTATTACATTGGGTTGGTGGATCGATTTCAATCTCTGGATGGAAAATTTCAAACCTATCGCAGGATTTTGATGGATCAGCGATTGAAGAAGATGATTTGATTTTGTTGCCTACAACGAATCCATGAGAAATACACCCATTGATGTGAATTGATGTAAGCTTCAAAGAAGGAGGGAATGTAGTTGATAGATGGGAAGGAAGAGCGTGATCACGATTGAAAGAATGTGGATTCATATGGAATTAAATTAGATGGAAAGAATCTGGGTAAAATATGGATATAAATTAGAGAATGTAAAATGACCCACATACCCTTAACTTAAATGATTGTTTGAAAATTGTCCTCGTGTTTTCTTAAATTGTTACGGTTCTCGTATGAACCCTCGTCGATATATATATATATATATATATATATATATATAGAGAGAGAGAGAGAGTCCTATTCATTTGCTAACCAATCCATTTGTATTAACCATGCTAACCAAAAATGGACCAATCAGATGGCTCCCTTCCTTTTTGTTTAATTACACGATTTAAATATAGTGGAGGGTAAAATTGGAATTTTTTTCCATAGCCACGTTTAATGTAATTCCTTGTTTATCTCCTTATTCATCTCCTAGATAATGATGGTAGTTATTTAATTGTCATTCTTTAATATTATCTTTTCTCAATATTTTCTTAAATAATTATCAAAACCCAATAAACCAATATGAATTTGCATACGATTCTCTATTTCAAGTTTTCTTACAAATTGCTCTCATCGTTGGTAATTGTTATGTGCATATGTGCACATATATATCTTTATATATGTGCATATGTGCATATACATATCTTTATACATGTGCATATGTACACATGCATATATGCATATGTATCTTTATATATGTGCATATGTGCACATGCACATATGCATCTGTATGTATGTGCATATATGCATATGATGAACTTGATTTCCATTCTGAACTATGTTTCAGGATGTTCTGAATCTGTGACCAAAACCCAGTAACCCAGATTGTGCACATGTGCACATCGACCATCTAGGTTACAAACAGATGATGGATACGAATGGGGTATCTATTTTTGGAAGAGATGTTATTTTTGATAATCATGCCCTAATAATTAGGTGATTCCGTTTTTAAATCTTTGTTGTTTTGGACAAAAATGCCCTTATGCACTTATGCACAATTGTCAACCTTCTCTTTTAAATTTTAAATAATATTATAATTCTTGATTTAATTATAACCGTTGATCTTAATAATCTATGGTTGTGATCGGTTAGCATGGTTAGTACCAATAGATTGGTTAGCAAAAGAAGGGGACCCTATATATATATATATGTATATATATATATATATATATATATATATATATATATATATATATATATATATATATATATATATATATATATATATATATATATATATATATATAGGGTCCCCTTCTTTTGTTAACCTTCAAATTAGTGTTAATCGTGTTAACCAATCAGGACCATTAAATCTGAAAATCAATGGCTAAGATTGAAACTGATTTTTAGTCACTAATTAAATAATAAACACGTTTAATTTATATAAAAGCATATATGCACAGGGGTAAATATGTCAATTGCCAAACCTCTTGTAATTAATAGATAAGGACAATCCCTTATCCCACATAACTTCCAAAAACAATATCAGGTCACATTCAATTCCCGATTCCGACTATCACGGCAACCACGATCAACACAAAATCTTTAAAAAAATTGCTTGATTCGTATATATGCTAATGGTTTGAATATGTGTTCCTTTACGTGTGCATATATGCAGTTTGTTTTATGTGTAGTATAAACCTGATATGTAGATGCGTATATGGATATTTTGGTGTGCATAAATGCACATTTTTGTTGTGCATATAGATAATAATTTGATGTTAATTTATGTGCATATATGCACTTTTTCCACTTGCATTATGCACTTCAATGATGTTCATATATGTAACTTTTTGATATGGATATATGCAATTTTTGTGCATACTTGCACTTTCTTTTCATGTGCATATATGATACTGATGTTTGGTAACCATATGTGAAAGATAAAAAAGATTTATATGTGCATGTATTCACTTTTTCAGATGCATATATGACCATGAAAGATACTTGACAACATATTTAATAAAACACAACACTTAAACCAACAATAAACCAAGAAACCCTAATTAAAAAATCTTCTGCACAACACTGCGTGCGATAACAAAAAATAAGACACAAACATACCATTCAAAACTTCATAGTTCAAACTCTCTTCAACATGATTGCATGACGGTCGGTTACAAGCATCTACAAACTCAAAAAAAAACATCTTCAATCCCACGGGACTGCACATCGGTACTAATCTGGGTAAGAACATCATCAAAAGGTTGAATACTATCATTCACCAAAGTTTGTTCTTCGATATCTTTGGAATAATCATCGTGATCAACAACGGAAGACGGAAACATTGATGCAACATGTTCGTCTTCAATGGAATGCATCATCGATTACAACAAAAAATCGTGATAAAACTGATATGATAAGATTAAGAAAGAATAAGATGAAGTTTAACATTAATATTAAAAAATATATATAATAATGACTACCAAAAATTGAGAGGCGAGGAATTAGGAAAGCAGATATACTTAAAATATTTAAAGTGTTAAACTTCCTAAACTACCCCTGAAGAAGTCGGCCTGCTACTACTAAAACCAAACAATTATCGTAATTCCTATTGGTCAAAAATAGTTAACATGAATGTGAAGGTTAACAAAAGAAGGGCCATATATATATATATATATATATAGAGAGAGAGAGAGAGAGAGTCCTACTAAATTGTAACCGCTAAATGTGTGTAACCCGTCGATTTCATAGGTTTTTTTGAATTTTAAGAAAATATTATTATCAGTAAACATATATATGACATTGTATTGCACACACAGGTAAGGAGCGCATGGTTTGTTCAAAAGCAGATACAAATCGACCTGGGGGAAATGATATCCAAGAAGGTAATATTCCTAAATCAAATATTGTCATGGTGTATATTGAAACTTTCTCTAATAACAGAAACACCGTAATACTCAGTAATTGCATCCATCTTCTGCTGTGATGGATGTTCATACGGTAACTAGGAACTTGCCTCGTTTTTTAAGTTTTCAATAACTTCAGTTAGCTTAACTAACCATGGTTTTTCATTCCGGACTAGACTTACAATGTCATCAATTGTGGAGTACACATCGGATAACAATTTCTCTTTCTCCGGATCAGACTCGTGATACCTAACACGAGCGCTCTGTAGTTGTACAGGAACCAATTCCTGGGTCCATCTTCGCAAAAGATAACGATCAGGAATGAAATCTACCGGCTCAGTAATCAGTACTTTCAGTGCATGTCGACATAAAAACCCATTCCGTATAAAGAATTTACATTCACAATCAGCACTGTAATTGAAACTCGTCGCGATACCTAAACAACGATACAAAAAAAACAATAAATAACACCAACAAATTAAATAGAAATAAAAACTTAAAAAGGAAGCTGGGACCAATACCTTGTACATAATCTTCGTTTCAGATAACTTATTCTTGTGACTAATGACACAAGTCTTCGTATCACCTAAAACTTCGACGGTCTCAATTCCATACCTCAACATTGCCTTCTTTATCTCTTTTTGGAAATCTCTAAAAATTTTCCGCGTGTACAACCTTGCAGCATGAAATTCAATTGGATATGAACTAAATAGTTGTGGAAACGTAGTCCTCGTGACGTTCTCATTAAATGATTGCGTCTCTCGTTGCTTCTCAATTGCATTATCGTAATTAATATGAAACTTAACCAGGTCATAATGGAACGAAAGATATATGTTGAAAAATTCATTTGCACTCTCAGATCTTGACGTGGTTCTCATAAGACCTGACATCGGATTATCTTTATAAAACGCCGGTATTCATGAATGACGAATATCATACATGTCTCTAAACCAATCCTCGCCAACAAGGTCATACTCTTGTTGGGAACTGAAGATATGCTAAGTATGGTTAGTACTGCCAGAACAACATTACTACTGCCAGATCAATGTTAGTGCTGCCAGAACAAAGATACTACTGCTAGTTCAAGGTTAGTACTGCTGAGTCATTAATGCTGCAAGAACATGATTAGTACTGCTAGACAAGTTACTACTGCTGGTACATGGTTAATACTGCTGAACAAAAGTTAGTACTGCTGGTGTCTTACGAAAACTGTTAGTACTGCTTGGGCATATCGAAGATTACTACTGCTGGAAGATTATTAGTACTGCTTGAGAAGAATGAAGTTAATACTGCTTGTGATCAGAACATGGAATGCGAGATTGAAGGAGATAAAGATGGATTGATTGAAGATATACTTTAAAGAATATTCTGAAGATCAATCTTATTTTGATAGTTATCTTGTAATTATTCAGTATATATATATTTGTTGATAGATAGCTATTAAGAGAAGGACGAAAATAATACGATATACAAAATACAATTAGAATTCGATTGTGTTGTAGAGAGAATTAACCTCAAGGTTTTAGAACCCTATTTCTAGAGAAGTAGAAGTCGTCTTGATTGAGCCTGTTCATCAAGATTGAGGTTTGGTTGTAATCTTGTGAGTCGAAATAGTGAATTCAAACAACTGTGTGTTTTCTGATATTCTGTTCATTGATTGTGAGAATTAAAGTTCTATTCCGCAGATTCTTTAATTCTGAATTCTAAGTATTGTTAATCTTGTTAAGAATCGATCCTGACAAGTGGTATCAGAGCTTGTGTTTCTTAGAATTCTACAATCATTATGGAAAATTCTTTTGAATCAAACAGTACTCTTGTTTCTAAGGTTCCCCATGCTCAGACCCAATGAATTTGACATGTGGAAAATTAGAATCAAGCAGTACATTCTGCTTACTGATTATTCCATCTGGGATATAATAGAGAATGGTCCATGTGCTGAAGGAAGAACTGGACCAGATGGCAAAAGACCTCCTCCAAAGACTGATGCAGAGAGAAAAGTCAGACAAATAGAGATGAAGGCCTTAAGCACTCTGCTTTTGGCTATCCCCAATGAATATCAGCATCAATTTCATCACTGCACTGATGCTCAGATTCTGTGGAATGCATTGGAAAAGAGGAAAGCACCAAGAGGAATCAGAAGGCAATTCTCAAGCAGCAGTATGAAAACTTTACTTCTACTAAGAATGAGTCTATGACTCAAACTTTTGATAGATTTAATAAGCTGATTGGAGAATTAGCCACAGTAGGAGTCAAGATGGAGGCTGATGATGTTAACAGAAAGTTCTTAAGATCATTAGGTGAAGAGTGGACCATGTATACTGTGTCATTCAGACAGAATGACCAATTGGAAGATAAAGAGCTTGATGATCTCTACAATGATCTTAGAATCTTTGAAACAGAGGTTGAAGCCAAAAAGAAGCCCTCTGGATATGTACATAATGCTGCACTCCTTTCAGCATCACCTGATTCTACTGCTAACCCTGAATCAGTTAGTGCTGCTGGAGGAGTCAATCAAGAAAAGGCCACTGACTCTGTACTTGAAGCTTTCTTTTCTAGTCATGTTAACTCATCTTTAATTAATGATGACTTAGAACAGATTAATGCTGATGATCTTGAAGAGATGGATATCAAGTGGCAGATGGCTATGCTGTCTCTGAGGGTGAAGAAGTTTATAAAAAGGACTGGGAGAAACAACTTTTCCCAAAGAAGAGAAGATGGTGCTGGATTTGATAAGTCTAAAGTTGAATGCTACAAGTGTCACAAGATGGGACACTTTGCCAGGGAATGCAGAGGTGGATCATCTCACAACAGCCATCAACAAACTCAGGCTGGAAGTTCCAATCAAAACAGAAACTCTATTCAAGCTCTTGTCTCTCAACAAGGAATGGGATTTGATTGGAGTGATCAAGCAGAAGAGGCCATCCAAAATCAAGCACTTATGGCTGAAGTTTCAGATCTTCCCACTGAGGTACAATCTAAACTCTGTTCTCAAGCTTGTATAGACACTATTAAAAGGTATAGAGATCACAATCAGGGAATGTGTGATGACCTTAAGAGACTAGAAAAGGATAGAAGAGACTATGTGTTGATTGTTGAGAGGTTTGAAGAACAAATTAAGGCTTTTCAAGCCAATGAACTTCAACACTCATATGATACAAATTACTGGAAGTGGGAAAAGGGTGGTCTGGAGTTCCAACTAAAAGAGTCTAGGGAAGAGTGTGAGAAACTAAAAGGAGAGCTTGAGAAAGTTAAACTTGATGTTGAAAAGTTTTCAAAAGCTTCTAAAGCTATGGACACCATAATAAATGCTCAAGTCCACAGTAAGATGAAAACAGGACTAGGGTACAATGCCACACCCCCACCCTACAACAACACTTACATCCCTCCTAAATCAGACCTGTTAGAAACCATGGATAGTAAGGACTTATCTGAAGGAGCTACTAAAGTAGACCAATTAGATGAAGTTGTTGTTGAAGATAAGACTGAAAAAGAAGAGTCTAAGAAAAAGAACAAGACTGTCAGTGATGAGATCCCATTAGAAAATCACATCAAGACTAATGAGGATGGTGGAAGTCCATGTGTTAAGAACAATGAGATGAAAAGGACTGACAAGGGAAAAGGAGTTCATTATACACAGACCACTGTTGTGAACTCTAAAACTTGTGAACATTGTTCTTGCAAGAAATCTCAAGAGAATAAGCCCCAAAAACATGATAAAAGGAGGGGAAATCAAAGAAATTGGAATAACCAGTGGGCACAAAAGCAAGGAGTTGATCTGCAAAGGATTAACAGACCAAAACCATGTTTCATCTGTGGCAGATTGAATCACCTTGCCAAACACTGTTATTTCAATCCTATTAACCAAAGGATAAATTTTCAAAGACCTTTTCATAAATCCAATGGTTATAGGAAGCCTGCAAGGAACCATGTGGCTAAGAAACAAGCTAAATCCAAAAGCCACATGAGGAAAAAGACTGAAAAGGAATGTGTCAATATGTGGGTCTCCAAAAGCACTAATACCTCAGATAGTACTGCTGAAAAGGATAGTGCTGCTAGAAGCAATACTGCTAACAAGGTTAGTGCTGCTAGAAGCAATACTACTGCCAATACGGCTGCTAGCAGTGTTAGTGCTGCTAAATCAGTTAGTGCTGCCAACTCTGTTAGTGCTGCTAACTCTGTTAGTGCTGCTAACTCTGTTAGTGCTGCTAACTCTATTAGTGCTGCTAACTCAGTTAGTGCTGCTAACTCTGTTAGTGCTGCTAACTCTGTTAGTGCTGCTAACTCAGTTAATGCTGCTAACTTAGTTAGTGCTGCTAACTCTGTTAGTACTGCTAACTCTGTTAGTGCTGCTAACTCAGTTAGTGCTGCTAACTCTGTTAGTACTGCTAACTCTGTTAGTGCTGCTAACTCTGTTAATACTTCTTCTAAGGTTAATACTGCTTCTAGTGTTTGTGCTGCTAGACCAATTATATTGACAAAGTACTCCAATTCTGCAGTACCTAAATTTGAAAATCTCATCAAAACCCAATGCAAGTACTTTGATGAGCAAGGGAGACCCAAGACCACTTCGGCTTGGGTTCCCAATTAAAACTAATTGATTTATCTTAGGTGCAGGGCAACCAACAGCTCAAGGGGAAGAGCATCTGGCATGTTGATAGTGGTTGCTCCAGGCACATGACAGGTAACATGGTCTGCCTCAAGAATTTCAAAAGAATTGATGGAGGACATGTTGCTTTTGGAAATAATCCTGCAGGAGGTAAGATAAGTGGTAAAAGTAAAGGTGATGTCAGAAGGTAAGATGACATTTGAGGATTTGACAAGTAGTGCAGAGTTACTACTGCTAGTGCAGAGTTACTACTGCTAGTGCAGAGTTACTACTACTAGTGCAGAGTTACTACTGCTAGTGCAGAGTTTCTACTGCTAGTACATATTTTCTACTGCCAGTGCGTAGTTAATACTGCTAGTGCACAGTTAATACTGCCAATGAGTAGTTAATACTGCTTAGCAGTTAATATTGCTTAAGTAGTTAATACTGCTCCGTTGTTAATACTGCTTAAGTAGTTAATACTGCTTTGTTTAATACTGCTTAAGTAATTAATACTGCTGTGTAGTTAATACTGCCTTGCAGTTAATACTGCTCAGTCGTTAATACTGCATATGTCGTTAATACTGCTTTTGAAAATCTAGGGCAAATACTGCTATAAATACCCTTGTTTGCCCGCCAAGGCTCATAACGTCTCTTTGCATTCAACTTCTCTCTCTCGCTCTAACCCTTTTCTCCCTAGAATCTTTGTGTTTTCTATCCAAATCCTCAGAAAGAACAACGATTATGGAGTTTGTCAACGAGCATAATGAGATTGCGATGCTTCAGAAGCCGAAGCAGGCCGCAGGATTTCACGACATTGTGGATTTTCTCAAATCCACTCATATTTCTTATGCCCTAACGGTGAATCCGACTATCTACATCGAGCATCAGACGCAATTCTGGGCCAATGCCACCGTGGAATCCGAAGATGGGCAGAAAGTCATCCAAACAAGGGTATGTGACAAACCCTTGAAAGTTTCAGAAGAACTCCTTCGCATCACTCTTCGATTAGATGATGCCTCAGGTATAACTTCTATTCCTAATGAAGAACTATACTCGACTTTAACAAGAATGGGGTATGACGGTCCCATTGGAGTTTTTAGGTTTTACAAGTCTAAATTTCATACACAATGGCGATTCTTTGTTCATACCTTAATGCATTGCATGTCAAAGAAAACTACTGGATGGAGTGAGTTTAGCAGTACCATTGCTTATGCCCTGGTCTGCTTGGCCACTGCCAGGAAGTTTAATTTTTCATAAATGATTTTCAATGATCTTGTATCAAACCTGGAATCCAAAAAGCGGTTTTATATGTATCCAAGGTTTGTTCAAGAAGTGATAACTAAGGAATTGACGGATATACCTCAATTTGATGAGGTATATGTGCCAAAACCCCCTAAAGGGAAGGTTTTCTCAAATATGAGGAGACTTCCTAGGGACTCGGAAGGAGTTGACACACCATTGTTCTCTACAATGATGGTTTTGTCCCACACAATTGAAGGTATGGCATCAGGGTCAAGGCCCTCATTAGACACACCCACTGATGACCAATCCCAACCTTCCATCACAAAAGACATCCCTCAGTCCATTCTTGAACGACCCACTCCCAAAATAACCAAAAAGTTTGAAAGAAGAAAGGTACACAAGGTTCCTTCCCTTGATGTATCTCCTAAGAGCCCGAAGCCTTTAAGCCCTCTGTTGGAGCATTCTCCAATGGAGAATATCGAAAGGGAAACCACAGGGGTGTCTCCCAACCCCAAGAAGGTGCTCACTAAGGAGAAGGTTGAGCATGTGAGTCGCAAGGCTGCCACTACTTCTGCTAGCAAAGAGAAGGCCAGTGGTAAAATAACTAAGCCCTTCCTCACGGCAACTCAGGGTGAGAAATCATCCAGAGGTCCCAGGTGCCAAGAAACCAAGGGGGTAGGTAGTGCTTTTGCTAGGCAAGAGACACCTGCTAAAACTTCCAATGATCCTGTAAGGAAGGTAAACACTTCTAAACCAGGTGAGGATAGATACACTTATGAGGAATTGATGGACACTATTGCAAACATAAACACAGATGTGGTCAGTCAGAAAAAGAAAATTGATGAACTCAAGAAAGTGGTCCTCTATCAAAACTCACAGCTTGAGAAGCAAAGGAAGATGATCACTAAGTTGATGCACAGAAAGAAGAAAGCTCAGTTTGTCCTTAGGAGAAGAAACCCTACCAATGATGCTTCCAAAAAGGGGGAGATATCAGAATCTGATATAAACATGGAGGATGAAAAAATTGAGGGGGAGTATGAGTATAAGGTTGAGGGGGAGACTGAGGAGGCTGCAGATATTACAAAGGAAGCAGAAATAGAAACAGCAGCAGAAACCACCGTTACTGCTGCTGATCTTACAAAGGAAGCAGAAACATAACCAGCAGCAGAAACGGTTACTGCTGCTGAAGTTGCAAAAGAAGCTGAAAGTGAGAAGAAAGCAGAATCTGTTCCTACAGTAACTAAAACAGAGATTGATGAAGAGATATATTGGATTGTGAAGGACAGTGTCGAAGCAGCAGTATTAAAGGTCATAAAAGAAGCAGTAACAGCTATAGCAGTAGAAATGGTTACTGCTGCTGAAAAACAAAAGGCAGCAGAAACTGTTAGTGCTGCTGAGAGCCACAAAGAAGAAACAACTGAAATCATTCCTGAAGCTGTTAAAACTCTCAAAAGAACCAAGATGATGTCAACCAAAAGGCCAAGAACAAAGTCCATAGCCTCAAAGAAGAAAGATGTAAAGAAGCCAAGGGTGGATCCAACTGTAGAAGAAGCCCAGGAGGAAGCAGTGAAAGAGAAATCTGATCCAAAAGTTGCTGAAGAAGAAGTGGAAACTCCCTCAGGCCAACCAAGCAATGTACAATCACTGCCAAATGCTCAATGTGATTTGTATATTACTGTGGTTAATACTAATCCAATCCAAGCTGAACCAATATCTTCTATGGCTCCTGAAATCATCTTCTGGGACACATTGAAAGATGGAAGAAAGGAGTTCATCAGAATCAAAAGGGCAGATGGAAAGTTTGAAGTTTGTCCTACTTGGGGAAAACTTATCAGAACATGCTCTAGATCAGACTTGGAAGAGATGTTCAAGGTTGGAATGAGGCTATATGGAAACATGCTGACAGAGCAAGGTATGTCTATCACCAAGATGGTTCTTGAATACTTGTGCTTAATGTTCAAACCAGAAGCAGTTCAGTATTTGATGGCAAGGAATTTTCAAGTCATTACCAACTGGATGCTCATTGAGAATTGTGGAGTGTATGTCATCTCTCTTGACAATACATTTCATGAATATTATTTGGTGGATGTTGTATACAAGCACAGCATGAAAAAGTTGAATGGAATGCTGCATGCTAAGTTGGTGAGTGACAAAGACTCTAAGATGGCAAGATACCTTGTAAAAAGGATTCTCAATCAAAGTCTGGGATTGGATCCAAATTTATACGTTGATGATTAGGTTTTGGAAGCATCATCTGAAGAACTTAACTTCTCATCCTGAAAAGTCAAGTTAGGGGGAGATTGTTGGGAACTGAAGATATGCTAAGTATGGTTAGTACTGCCAGAACAACATTACTACTGCCAGATCAATGTTAGTGCTGCCAGAACAAAGATACTACTGCTAGTTCAAGGTTAGTACTGCTGAGTCATTAATGCTGCAAGAACATGATTAGTACTGCTAGACAAGTTACTACTGCTGGTACATGGTTAATACTGCTGAACAAAAGTTAGTACTGCTGGTGTCTTACGAAAACTGTTAGTACTGCTTGGGCATATCGAAGATTACTACTGCTGGAAGATTATTAGTACTGCTTGAGAAGAATGAAGTTAATACTGCTTGTGATCAGAACATGGAATGCGAGATTGAAGGAGATAAAGAAGGATTGATTGAAGATATACTTAAAAGAATATTCTGAAGATCAATCTTATTTTGATAGTTATCTTGTAATTATTCAGTATATATATATTTGTTGATAGATAGCTATTAAGAGAAGGACGAAAATAATACGATATACAAAATACAATTAGAATTCGATTGTGTTGTAGAGAGAATTAACCTCAAGGTTTTAGAACCCTATTTCTAGAGAAGTAGAAGTCGTCTTGATTGAGCCTGTTCATCAAGATTGAGGTTTGGTTGTAATCTTGTGAGTCGAAATAGTGAATTCAAACAACTGTGTGTTTTCTGATATTCTGTTCATTGATTGTGAGAATTAAAGTTCTATTCCGCAGATTCTTTAATTCTGAATTCTAAGTATTGTTAATCTTGTTAAGAATCGATCCTGACAACTCTTAAATCATACTGTTTCACTGAATCTCGAAATCTTCAGGACTAATATGAAAATTCCAGACAAGTTTGTTTATCACCCGCTTAAAGTCAGGATTCACGTTTAAGGCGGCACTTATCTAACAAATGATGCAAAAAACATTTGTAAATAACATTTCCAAAACATTTATAAAAAAATATAACACATATAACATAAGAACAATATCAAATTACCTTGGCAGGAACCTTTTTCATTATGTGCCACATACATAAACGATGTATTGATTCGGTGAACACATATGGAACAGCTTGTTTCATAGCTGAACACTGATCCGTTATCACAACCAACGGTTGTCTATCCTAGCATTTTAAAAAAGCCCTCAACACCCACTTATAATTCTCGATTGTCTCCCCGGCAATCAACGCAGAACCGACTACAATAGAACTTTTATGATTATCTACGGCCAAAAAAGGGACAAATGACATTGCATGCCTGCAAAAAACGAACAACATACAAATAAAAACATTGATAATACAAAAATGGTTCACTGTATAAATAGAACTTACTCGTTCGTCTGGTAAGTAGCATCAACCGAAATTACATCTCCAAACTCTCTATAATTAAGTTGAGCAACTTCATCGGCCCAGAAAATGGCATGTAACTCACGTTCGTCACACTTGTACTCAAACAAATACTCGCTTTTAATATCCTTACGGTTTGACAACTTATTGATAAGCATCTTCGCATCCTTATTCCCAACAAATAGCCCAACGTCTCTCTTAAAATTATGGTACTCAACAACGGTACACCTATTATGTTCAAACCCACCCTTCAACGCAGTTTGTATTCGATGCGCCCTTGTTGCACCTACCTTATAACTAGAACTATTCAAAACATTCCTATAATCAGTGTACTGCATTTTCCTGTTCTTACGTGAAAATCTACGATCGTTATTATTAAACAAAACATGATTATGAACTTCAACAAACTCGTATACCTCGTATTGAGTCTTGTCCTTCAATAAATGGATTTTAATGCATGCATTGCACCCTGACCGTTTAACATTCGAGTATCGGTAACGCCTATCACCAGGACCTAACTCAAGCGAATCAAAAAAATTCTTCTTTGGAATACCTTCTTTACTACAAACAAACCATCTAGTCTGAATAAGCCCCTCCTTATTTGTCTTTTTGGCATTCAACCTTACATCAAATCCCGCATAATCTGCATACGTCCTATAAAATGACTCGGCTTCTTCGTAAGATGAAAACACATCGTTCACCTTTGGTTTAAACTGAACAGGAACATTAGGAATCCATAACTTTGAACCATCAGCTGTCTCGATGACCTCATCTTGTGCTTCAACATCTGGAAATCAAACATGTAATTGAACATGCTGGCATGACAAAATTTACATCATCATAGTAGTACCAGTAAAATAAACAATACAGAAACTACTGCATTGCATATATGCACAATCATTGTATAAATAATAATTGTTATTGTTCCTATACAAACAATTAGGCATGACAAAATGTACATCATCATAGTCATACCAGTAAAATAAACAATACAGAAACTACTGCCTTGCATATATGCACAATCATTATATAAATAATAATTGTTATTGTTCCTATACCAACAATTAAATATACTTTACGTTATAATAAAAGCTCATGTAACAAATTAAAAATATTAAAAAATTTACAAAAACTAGATTAATATGGAGATTTATAATTCCATCATCATAATCATACAAAAACAAAACAAACCGTAAACAAAAAATACATTGCATATATGCACATGCAATATACCGCACGTCATAACTAACAAAAGTGAACAGCAAATCACGAAACCCTACAGAAACCCTAACTCAAAGCGCCTAACAAAACCAATAATTAAAATTAAAATATAAAAAAAACGAACCTACAGAATCTTCATCGTTCATCGTCTCTTCAACGTTACTGCACGATGTCGGGTTACAATCATCCACATACTGAAAAGAAACATCTTCAACACTGCGGGTCTGCACATGGGTACTAATCTGCGTAAGAACATCATCAAAAGGTTTAATACTATCCTTCACCAAAGTTTGTTCTTCGATATCTTTGGAATAATCATTCTGATAAACAACGGAAGACGGAAACATTGACACACCACTTTCTTCTTCAGTAGAATGCATAGTCGATTACCAATTTACCAGTAAAAAAACGTGGAAAAAATTAAGTGATATGATAAGATTAAGAGAAAAAAGGATGAAGATTATCATTAATATTAAAAATATATATAATAATAACTACCAAGATTAGATGGGGTGAAATTAGGAATGTAAAATTACTTGAAATAATAAAAAGTTGATCTTCCAATAATACCCCTGCAGAAATCGACCAACTATTAGTAAAACCAACCATTTCTCTTGATTCCTATTGGTTGAAACAAGTTAATAAGGTTAACACTAAATGGGTGGTTAACAAAAGAAGGGCCCTATATATATATATAGCCTTAGGTTCAATAGAGAAGTGCAAATATTTAGAGAAATAGAGAAGTAAAAAACACGGGACCATTCATATATGAACGTTCATATATAAACAGTCATATATGAACGAACGTTCATATATGAACGTTCATTTATGAACGTTCATATATGACTGTTTATATATGAACGTTCATATATGAACGTTCATATATGAACGTTCATATATGACTGTTATATGAACGTTCATATATGAACGTTCATATATGACTGTTTATATATGAACGTTCATATATGAACGGTCCCGTGTTTTTTTACTTCTCTATTTCTCTAAATATTTACACTTCTCTATTGAACCTTTCCCTATATATATATATATATATATATATATATATATATATATATATATATATATATATATATATATATATATATATATATATATATATATATATATAGAGTCCTACTAAATTGTAACCGCTAAATATGTGTAACCCGTGTAACCCGTCGATTTCATAAGTTTTTTTGATGAATTTTTTTATGGAATTGTTTATTTTGATGAAATTGTTTCATATCATTCATTTCTTGATGAATTTTTTTATGAAATTTGTAGTTTCATAGGTTTTTTTCATTTTTATGAAACTTTTCATATATTCTCGTTTTCACCTATGAAACTACAAATTTCATAAAACAATTCATCAAGAAATGAATGATATGAACTACTTTCATCAAAATAAACAATTTCATAAAAAAAATTCATCAAAAAAACCTATGAAATCGACGGGTTACACACATTTAGCGGTTATAATTTATTATCTCTCTCTCTCTCTCTCTCTCTATATATATATATATATATATATATATCCCCTATATATATAGCGGAGAGATCAAATGGAAACCACTTTTATTATGCAAACCGTGCAAACCGTCGATTTCATTGGTTAAATTAATGAAATTTGTTCATGAAGTTGTTTAATTTGATGAAATTGTTTCATATAATTCTTTTCTTGATGAAATTGTTTCATATATTTGTGTTTTTTATGTAGTTTCATGTATTTTTCTCATTCTGGTATAACTGTTTCATGTATTTTTCCCAGTCTGATGAAACTTTCTCATTTTTACATGAAAAACACAACTATATAAAACAATTTCATCAAGAAAAGAATGATATGTAACAATTTCATCAAATTAAACATTTTCATGAATCAATTTCATCAACTTATCCAATGAAATCGATGGTTTACACGGTTTGCAAAATAAAAGTGGTTTGCAAATGAAACTACCCCTATGTATATATATATATATATATATATATATATATATATATATATAGAGAGAGAGAGAGAGAGAGAGAGGCTCCGTAAAATGCAAACCTTGCATTTGTTGCACACCTTACAAACCACAGTCTGCATATGTGCATATGCATACGTGCAAGAATATACATATAATGAACATACATTCATATGGGATAATGCATATATTCAGACCGGTTCTGCACATATGCAGACTGTGGTTTGTAAGATGTGCAACAAATACATGGTTTGTATTTGATTTGTACCCTAATATATATATATATATATATATATATATATATATATATATATATATAGGACGGTAATCAAATGAGAACCGAAAAAAAGACTAAGAACTGTGAGGACTAATCTAAGACTTAAATAGGTTTTAATCTTATGGTTTAAATTAAATGTTGATTTTAAACAAAAATGGGTATAATGGTCATTTTGATAACAAATATAATAATATTTTATTTTTTAAAATTATACGGTTCCCAAATTGAACTCTCTCTTGTATATAATATCATAATTCCCAATTCAGATTCCATAATTCCCGATCTAGGTTAACGTACTTGTCGTCTCATCCCAATCCTCAACTCTCTATTCTTCAAGTTCGATGGAATCGACAGAGTTTAATCTCGTTGATCAAAATAGGGATGAAGAACTAACTACTTCTCGATCTTATTAATAACGATTTGAAGGATCAAATGGTTGAAACAGGTTTTTCTTTCTCCTTTGTTTTATCGACTTTATAACTGATTGTTTTATTCAGATTTTTATTTATGTGATTGTTATGATTTTATAACTTATCGTTTGAAATATCAAATGTTCTGTGAATGTTATGCTTTCAATTCCAGTAATGTGTGTTGTTGTTGAACACAATGTAAGTGTTATGTAAGTTTCATATGGTGAAACATCATATATTTCCTTTATAAATCCTAAAATTGAGTTATTATACGTTTTAGAATTTAATATTAGATTTATTCCATTAGTTGTTACATGTTAGATTGTTCATATTCTAATAGTAGAGTTTCATATGGTGAAACATGATGTGTTGCTAATATAAATCCTAAAATTGAGTTCATTACTTCATATAAGTTTACTCTAATCTAGTTCACTATTTGATTTATTTTATGTTTAAATGAGTTGTTTCACGTTTAATTGAGTCAACTTAATAGATTTTCATGTTATATAACTTTATTCGATTTGTTATTTCTTGTTTAATTGTTCATATTATAATACTAGAGTTTCATATGGTGAAACATGATGTATTGTTGATATAAAGTATCAAATTGAGTTCTGACACATTTAATCTTATATATTTCCCTATTTGATTTTATTTATGTTTGATTGATTTGTTAATGTTTAAATGAGTTGTACGTTTAATTGAGTCAAATTATATCAATAGAGTTTCACTTGGTGAAACTTCATATATTTCATATTGTGACAGTAGAATTTCATATTGTGAATCATTACTTATGCTTTTATAAATGATCGTATGTTGTTTGTTTTTCACTATATGATTGTATATACTTTCAGAACATGGAAGTCATCCAGCTGAGGAATTGTATTCTAGTTATATTTTGGAAGCTCTAGATGGAACTAAAAGTTGGATTCCTATTGAAAATCAATCACTGAAACCTACTATTCGGTCTTGTTTTGACACACTGGAACAAGTTGTAATGATGCATAGGAATTATGCTGACAAAGCTGGATTTGATGTTCGGTTATCGACACAAAAAATGAACAAGTTTGGGGTTGTTCAAGTAAGGTACGTAGTATGTAGTAAGAATGGACAACCACCAATGAAGTCTTATAACTCTCTTGATGTTGCTCATGGTAAAAGAGAATTTCGAAATTCTAATGTGAAGAGGTCTGGGTGTAAAGCTGGTGTTCGTTTTCGTTTGTTGAAGGGGAGATGAATATATGAGTTGTATAGTTATATAGAACAACACAATCACCCTCTTATAGAACCGGACGACATATGTTTTTCTCGTAAACGTAGGCAACTCGGTTTTGGAGAGGAAATGTTAATCCATCGAGGGAATAGTTTGAACATGGGTGCAACTAGGATGCATAAGATGAGAACCAGTTTGAGAGGTGGATATGAATTTGCTTCGTGTTCTACTGTAGACTTTCAAAATTTTAAAAGGGACATGGATAAATATGTTGTTACTGGCGGTGATGCACATATGTTCATTAACATGATGAGTAAAAGGAAAGAGATTGCCCCAAACTTTTTCTTTGATTATAAAGTCTGCGATAACGAGCTGGTTTGTACCTTTTGGGCAGATGAGGCAGCAAGGTTCAATTATGCAGAGTTTGGGGATGTTATGTCCTTTTCGAACTAATAGGTAAGTGATCATTATATGTTAGAGCCCATTCATTACTTTTAATCATATTATTTTTATATGTTTTGTATTTAGGTATGCCATGATCTTCATTCCCTTCACTGTTGTGGACAACCACAAAAAGACTGTTGTTGTTGGTGCTGCCTTTGTGAATAAGGAAACCATTGAGAATTTCGAATGGGTGTTAGAAGCATTTTTGAAAGCTCACAAAAAACAGCCTACATTTGTTTTGACAGACCAATGTGCAGCAATGAAACAGGCCATAACTAATGTCGACAGTGGACTACTGACTTGGGAAATTGAGGAATAACAAGTTGAAGTTGTCATCTTTTGCTGAAAGTGTTCGCAATTTGAGGGGTGAAATAGATGAATTGTTTCCGACGGAGGATGGTGTAAATGGAAAGATTGAAACAAATATAGATTTGATTGGGGTTTCTCAACCTGAAACTATTGAAGTTCATCCTCCAACAGGGATCAAGAATAAGGGTTGTGGGACCGGAAAACGCCTTATTGGTGCAGCTGAGAGGGCATCTGTTAAAAGCTCAAGAAACAAGAGAATGTGCAAAAGTTGCGGAAAGCTTGTGAACCATGACTCGCGCAATTGTCCAAACAAAGTAGTTGCTTAGATCAAGAATCAAGAGAGATGTGCAAAAGTTGCTGAAAGTTTTGTGACTCGTGACTGGCATAACTGTTTTGAACAAAGTGGTTTGATTTTTGATTTTTGATTGTTTTCTTTTAGATTCTACCGGATACCATATTGAACTTGTTGGATACATTGAAGTGTTTACTGTGCATAATAAAGTTGCTTGTGATTTCTAATATTCAGTTGTATGAATTACCATATATTCATCTCACATTACTAAATTTGTCAGTTTCATATTGTGAAACATCATATATAAAATTGGGTTATTATACATTTAATCTGTTGTGTTTTAGAATTTGATTTTAGATTTATTTGATTAGTTGTTTCATGTTTAATTTAAACATTGTTTATATTATAATAGTAGAGCTTCATATGGTGAAACATGATATATTGATGATATAAACATGATGTTTAATTGTTCATGATAATAGAGATTCATATGGTGATGATAAAAATCCTAAAATGTGTTTTAGAATTGAGTTATTCCAGCAGCCATGGTTATCCCAAACAGAAAACAAGCTTAAAATTGTCTAATATAATTAAAATCTGACAAAATTTTGAATGTGAATGAACTTTAGAAACAATAACCAGCTTGACTCGATTTAAGACCAAGGAATGCTCGAAAACCAAGAACTACGAGATCACCCCTTTCATTCTGGGGTGACGGAGGGATGCCCTATGACGTGTACTTGTCGGATGAACCAAATCCTCATCGAATTAAACCACATGCTCCACCGCTTACACTAAAAAAAATATACTCCTTATACAAAATATATGAAGTTTCACCAACTGAAAAGTTTTATATAACTTTAAAATACATGAAGTTTCACTAACTGAAAAGTTTTATATAACTTTAAAATACATGAAGTTTCACCAACTGAAAAGTTTTATAACATTAAAATCTTTCATTTGCTTCATATATAACTTCATGTATAACAATCCAAAAAGCCAAAGGTATAAAGGAACATCATATTAACAACAACTAATCATTTACGGTAGATTTCATCACATGGCAAATGTTCAAAAAGGTTTAAAAAAAAGCCATATTCAAGCAAATGACCTAATATCGACAACGTTTTATCAAAAGCTAACAAACCCATATTAGTTTCTAGCCATATCACAACATGTTTTCCAAAACAACCAATATCATCATTTGTTAGTCTTCAATCCTATTGTCCTTCTTGCATGAGAAATTTCATAAAGTTTGATCTTTTCTCCTTCACTTAAAGCATGAAACTTCTCGCTTTGCTCTATAACTTTCACACGGTGATTGTTGATATCTGATAGCAATATCTTTGTAGCATATTTCCTCCTCAAATTGTACTATTGATTTGTTTGCCGCGTACACTCCTTGTACAATCCAGATTTCCATCTGTGAGTTGGTTCTCCCATATATGTTTCCATATGGTGCATAAGAAACACTCCACCTTCATTTCCGTTAGTCTTTGTACACCATCGCACTGAGAGTTGTTCAAGGACAACTTTTGTTATTTCATCACATGAAGGATGATGGACGACGTGAAGATATCTTGACACTAGGTGTTGCTACAAATCCAAAAAACATATAACATATAAAAAGAAAATTTATATTAAATTAATGAGATAGAAGTAGTGCACATACCACATTACTAGGAACAATTCCATATATATTTTCTACTTCATCATCATATGCTTGGTTGTTTATAATGACAACAATAGGGTTCTTGAGGTTGAAAACCATCAGATAGTAATTAATTTCACACACGATTGGGAAAAACACCTATAATGAATATATAGTAATTATTATGATTTTAGTGATACAGAAAGTATAATATTATAAAACAGTTATTTAACTTATGTAAAATACATAAACTAATCTTGTCCCTTGTGCAAATCACATTTCCTTTTTATGTAAAATACATAAACTAATCAATTAATGAAACCATTTCCTTTAGTTCATATGTAACATAAAAATGCTTACATTAGAAAATAAACAAACAAAACTTTTTTTATTTCCTACTTTCATACCTTTTTCAGCCCCAGATTCTATATGATTTATACCTTCACCTGTGTCTTTGGCTTGAACACTATGCATTTGCTCACCAGTATTGTTCCCTGTGAAAAATCACATTTCATTTACCATTCTAATGAATTTTAGAATACGAGGAAACGTAGAGGATGTCATATATCTTGAAACAACAATAGAAACAGTAAATGTCATGCATCAAGCAATCCACATATTTTAGCCCATGCAACTTTTGTGATTATTATTAGTTATATGCATTTCCTCAAATATTATTTATGCATTACGTAATTGACTTAATAAAGTTCAACAAACTTTGATGTTGGCAATCAACTAAATACACTTGATGTTTGCACTTAACAGTGAATTAATACCTTCTCATTGTGCTACAAATATGTGATGGTAATCATTATTAGAGGTTTTTTTATGTTGATGTAAACTACTTCAATTCAATTCATAAGAGCACCTTCATTTTGTATTTTGTGGCAGAGGTAAAATTTCTGATCAGAGTGTTTCACCATATGAATTTGACCAGAGTGTTCCACCATATGAATCTGATCAGAGTGTGCACCTTATGAAACAAAACTAGAGTGTTTCAATATATGAATCTGATCAGAGTGTTTCACCATATGAATCTGATCAGAGTGTTTCACGATATGAATCTGATTAGAGTGTTTCACCATATGAATCTGATCAGAGTGTTTCACGATATGAATCTGATCAGAGTGTTTCACCATATGAATCTGATCAGAGTGTTTCACCATATGAATCTGATCAGAGTGTTAAATCAATCAAACATCAGAGTTAATATAACATTAAAGTGGCATATGTGCGTCAAACAGAGGAGCAACGAGATGGACAATAAAAGATATCACCTATTCCAAATCACAGTCTAAAAATACCTTTTTAGACATCGCACTTTGTTTCTTCGCATTATGGATGTCGTCTTCAGGATTGCAAGATGTATTTGTTTTCTTTACCAACATCTAGTTCTTTCTACCAACTGTATATCAAGAAACCAATTTCAAATCGTAATAAAACCCTAAATTTTAAGGATTTGAGTGAAGATTTCAAATCGTAATAAAACCCTAAATGTTAAAGGTTTGAGGATTTGAGTGAAATAGTCGTTTACCTTTAATTCTTAGCTTCGGCAAAGCAAGGCTTTTGTTGTCTTTTGCCATTATCGATTCTGCATTAATCGCACGAAGATGTAACTGATCAGAGATGAAAGTTATGAATCTGGTTAAAGAAATCGTATGAATGAGGAGAAAATTATGTTCTTATAAATGTTTATATGAAGTCCACATGTTTTATTTATTTGAATTGGTTAAATGAATCACTATTATACCCCTCAAAATTCATTACAAATTGACAATAATACCCTTATTTTCCCCCTTTATTACAAATGATTTTTTTTCTTTAATGACCATTGATTAAAATTAATCAATGCATTAGATTAGTCCATAAGTTTTTAACCTTTTTTTGGTCCTTACTAGATTTAACCCCTATATATATATATATATATATATATATAGAGAGAGAGAGAGAGAGAGAGAAAGAGAGGCCCCTTATTCTACAAATGTATTAAATGATGAAACAAATGAAACCGAGGGTATTTTTGTCCTTTCAACAAATTCGTATTGTTAGGAATAATTCAGATTTTTTTTAAATTATTAATTCTTTAAATAAATTATTCGGTTACCATATATAACCGACTCCATAATTTTAGGAATAATTCAATTTAATAACCATTTAAAAAAATCATAACCTCTTAAAAAAATTCATAACTGTAATACAATAATAATTCATACACATTCATAACCTGTAACAACCCGGTTCCCAAACATACAACAAATAACATATATTTCATAACGTCGTTACATAACAAATATACATTATATAACAAATACGGTCCCCTAGTCTTTACAAACATTCAATACATCATTACAAACGTTTACTTAGTAACTTTACATCATTACTCATAACATGCTGTAAATACTAAACACATCATAGTCTTCAACTACATAGTCCTCCCAAAAGCTATTCGCGGTTTAACCTTCTTATTTGCTCTTACTTGATCCACGACCTGGAATACATATTTTTAAAACAAAATGAGGGTTAGACCTTGAGGTCTAGTGAGAAAATCCCCGTTAGTTAAAAGCCATTTACACAACATCATACACATAATTCACATAGGAATACCAATTAAAACTCATGCATCATGTATCTTTCCATCTCATTCTCTTGGCCATATTAATTGGTTGCGAGCCAATTAATTAATTTACACCACTGTACTTAATACAGCCAACACCACTGTCCATCTGTACAGCCAACATACACCGGTCCTAAGCCCGGCCAACTAACACCCATGCAGTGTAATACTCATATAAACATAGTATGCACATTATTACACTCATTCCACTTATATGTATTCCAGTTGAAAACATTTTAAATAAAAACTCACCGGTTTGCTTTATCAAAACTCTTTCCAGTTCTCCACAAAGAACTCTGCTTTCACCTTCGATTCACAGTATCTGAAACAAATAGATGCAGATATCTCTTTACCATATAAAACACATAAGTCTTACTAAAGCTAAGAACTCTAAAGAACTCAAATCCTCAAATGTTGCCCCCAAACCCGAACTTAAGTCAAGTCCACAGTACATTCGGTCCTCATTCATTCCCTATTCATGCATTAACAAAACACAGGCTACTAGATACTTAAAAGCATCAAAACTCTCAAAGTTTGACTAATCAGCTAAAGAATCCGGACAACACAACCTTTCCGGATAGCACCCATATTCCGTACAACAAGACCAATCCGGACAGCATGACTTTCCGGACAACCTTAATAATCCGGACAGCCCAACTACCCGGACATCATATCAATCCGGATACTATCCGGTAACTCTTTATCATCCGGAAAACTAAAGAAATTAGAACTTACCCGGATAAAAGAACCTGTCCGGACACCTTAAGAACATTATCCGGACACCACCAACCAAAGCTACCCGAACACATTCAACCTGTCCGGAAACCACTGTCTGTTCACTCTTTTTCTACCCAGAATTCGACTGAATCATTACCAGACCTGAGTTTGACGATTCTACTCCGATAGGAACTATCTACTAGAAATTACAAACATAATTTACAAAGGAACATACCTCAATTTCACTTCTAAGCACACCAATTTGAATCCTTAGCCACAAAACCTTCTTTCTTATTCTTTTGGTTTCAAAACACACACACTACACACACTGATTTTCTGGATAATATCTGACTTTATGAAATATCTGATTTCATCAAGAGGTAATATCAACCCATTTTACTACTTTAGTCCTTGAACTTATCACTAATGACCAAAACACTCTTAACTTATAAATTAACCCAAACTTACCCTAAACATTAATTATATAATTAAATAAATTTAACGGAACTAGGATTTAACTAACGAACTTACCCGGGGTATTACATCATCTCCCCCATAAAAGAATTTCGTCCTGGAATTCGGTTAGGAAAAAAGGTATGGGTACTTAGTTCTCATTTCTGACTCCGATTCCCAAGTAGCATCCTGACCCTTATGATGTTTCCACTGCAGTTTTACCTGCTTGATCTCCTTTCCATTCCGCAAGACTTTGACTTTACTGTCTAAAATAGCTTCAGGCTCCTCCTCATAATTTAACTTTTCATCAACCTGTATTTCTGGTAGAGAAACTTCCTGATCTGGCGTAACCAAACACTTTCGAAAATTTGAAACATGAAAAGCGTTGTGAATCCTGCTTAACTCTGGCGGAAGATCTAACCTGTAGGCTACTTCACCGATCCTTTCTATAATTGCAAACGGTCCAATGTACCTCGGGCTCAGTTTACCATGTTTCCCAAATCGGATGACTCCTTTCCAAGGCGAGACTTTTAACATCACAAAATCTCCAACTTGGAATTCTAACGGCTTTCAAACGTTCCCGAATCTGAGTAATCTTATCCGCGGTTAACTGGACTATATCTGGCCCTGCTAACTGTTTCTCTCCCACTCCGTTCTAACACAGAGGCGTTCGGCATTTTCTACCATACAGAACTTCAAACAGTGTTGCTTGTATGCTTGAATGGTAACTGTTGTTGTAGGCAAATTCTATCAGTGGCAAGTGCTTATCCCACGATCCCCCAAAGTCAACAATGCAATCCTGGAGCATGTCTTCTAAAGTCTGAATCGTCCGTTCACTCTGTCCGTCAGTTTGAGGATGATACGCCGTACTTAACTTTATCTGCGTTCCCATTTCCTTTTTAAAACTTCTCCAGAATCTTGAGGTAAAACGGCTGTCACGATCAGAGATAATCGAAATTGGAACTCCATGTCGTGTTACTATTTCATTGATATACAGTTTGGCTAGTCTTTCCAATGAATAGGTTTCCTTTATTGATAGGAAGTGAGCAGACTTTGTCAACCTGTCAACGATCACCCAAATAGCATCAAACCCTTTCGGAGTCCTTGGTAACTTCGTGATGAAATCTGTAGTAATTTGATCCCATTTCCACATCGGTATTTCTAAACGCTGCAACTGACCAAACGTCTTTTGATGTTCAATCTTTACCTTCTTACAAGTAGTACAACCTTCCATATGTTGAGCAATGCTTCTTTTTATTCCCGGCCACCAATAGAATTGTTTTAGGTCTTTGTACATCTTATTCATACCTGGATGAATAGAGAATCGAGATTGATGAGCTTCTTGTAGTACACGATCACGTAAACCACCCAAATGAGGCACCCATATTCTGTTTCCCAAACACAACAACCCACGATCATCTTTTACAAGCAATGCTGATATACCCACTAACCGTTCTGGTTTGAAGTGTTCTTCTTGAAAAGATTCTATTTGATACTTCTGCAATTCGTAAAAGATGTTAGGTAGGAGTTCAGCTCGTAGTGAAATAGCTTTTATTGGTCCACTCCTTTCTTGACGACTTAGTGCATCAGCTACCCCATTCGCCTTTCACGGATGATAAAGGATTTCACAGTCGTAATCATTTACCAATTCTAGCCATCTTCTTTGCCTCATATTTAGTTCCTTCTGATCGAAAAGATGTTGGAGACTCTTATGAT
Source organism: Saussurea involucrata (assembly GCA_033807775.1). Classification (NCBI taxonomy): domain Eukaryota; kingdom Viridiplantae; phylum Streptophyta; class Magnoliopsida; order Asterales; family Asteraceae; genus Saussurea; species Saussurea involucrata. Next base: position 32,871,793 of record CM066321.1, read on the forward strand.
CAGTATAAATTTGACATTTAGAGCCGTAAAGGTAATGTCTCCAAATCTTCAATGCAAAAACAACTGCTGCCAGTTCCATGTCGTGTGTAGGATACTGTCTTTCATGATCTTTTAACTGACGAGAAGCATAAGCAATAACCTTTCCACGCTGCATTAGTACACAACCCAATCCCAATTTGGAAGCATCACTGTAAACAACAAAATCATCGGAACCTTCAGGTAATGCTAGTATCGGTGCGCTATAGAGTTTCTCTTTCAATATTCGGAATGCTTCATCCTGTTCTGCTTTCCATTCGAACTTTAGATTCTTCCGGGTTAGCTTAGTGAGAGGCGTAGCGATACGAGAAAAATATTTTATAAACTTTCGATAGTAATCGGCTAAATCCAGAAAACTTCGTACTTCGATTGGCGTTCTCGGCGGTTCCCACTTTTCAACTGCTGCTACTTTCATTGGATCAACTTGAATACCTTTCTCAGAAACTACATGTCCGAGAAGCTGAACTTCTCGTAGCCAGAATTCACATTTAGAGAACTTAGCGTATAACTGTTCCTTCTTTAACAATTCCAGAATTAACCGAAGATGTTGCGCGTGATCCTCATTGGATCGGGAATAGATAAGTATATCATCGATAAATATAATAACAAATCTATCGAGATACGGCTTACATACCCGATTCATTAAATCCATAAAAGCAGCTGGAGCGTTCGTCAATCCAAAAGGCATCACTAAGAATTCATAGTGACCATACCGTGTGCGAAAAGCAGTTTTCAGAACGTCTTCTTCTTTAACCTTCAGTTGATGGTAGCCAGATCTTAGATCAATCTTGGAGAAATAACAAGCTCCAACTAATTGATCGAAGAGGTCATGTAGAATCCAGATCCGTGCAACAATAATGAAATCGAAAATATCAAACAATGAAAGAGAATGATTTCAACTGGTCATCCCTGTATTATGCTTTCAGAGAGAATATTACAATGAGTTTAGAAAGCTAAAAGGATGATTAACCTATTTTTCTAGGCTAATACAACATTATATACCTCGGGCCCGTGGTTAACAAGCCCACGGCCCGTTCACTATGGACTAACTTTAAACAATTACAATTCAAACCCTTGAACTTAAAATCAACATGAATTCTACCCTAACAATCTCCCCCTTTGATTTGAAGTTCTAGTTCGCGCTCGATTGTAATATTCTCTCTGAAAGCATAATACAGGGATGACCAGTTGAAATCATTCTCTTTCATTGTTTGATATTTTCGATTTCATTATTGTTGCACGGATCTGGATTCTACAATTGGTATCAGAGCAGACAGACAGATTCGATTCAAAGGTTCATTCATCAATTTCTGGTTAGTTTGACTTTTACTCGTCTGACTATTCTTGAATTCTTGACTTTTTGATTCATTCGAAATGGGTTGTTTTTTATTATTGGGTTGTGTTAGCATTATAGTTATAAGAGTTTTTGCAAATTTTCACATCCTAATTCATTCGTTTGATTGGTCAATTTAGCAATTTAAGATCAAAAGTTTTGGTAGTGTTCTTGACAAAGATTCGATTTTTAACCATCAAAACTTGTTCTTTTTGCATTGAAATCGATTGGATTAGTGTTATTTTGTGTTTGGCATTGTTACTAATCTTTCAGGATCGATTTTGGGCAACCCTAATCGAAAATCCAATCGAATTTAAGCACACAGCCGACTTGTCCGGATAACACAGCCGACTTTTCCGGACAATTTCAAGGTTTCCGGATAATTGTGTTAAATTCATCCGGGTTCTTCCATCCATCCGGACTCGTCAATCTTCCGGGTAAGTTAAGCATTCCGGGTAAGTTTTTCAATTTTTTCACTTTATCCGGGTAAACATGTTTCCGGAAACCTAAAGGTCCCGGACATAATTTTTACACGGACATCCTCGTATCCGGTAACTATTGTATCCGGACATAATTTTTATCCGGACTCTTTAGTTATCCGGTAAATACTGTATCCGGTAACCTTGTTTTTCCGGATTCCTTATCCGGAAACCACCCGGATTCATTATCCGGGAGCTGTTTTGAACCCTCATTTTTCAAAATTTTCTAGGGACCCCCGTGCTAAGTCGCAGGAGGGGGACATTTAAGTATTCGTGAATCTGTGCCATCCGGATTCTTTGTTTTACCCGGACACTTTGTGATTTATTGAACTGTTCTTAATTGATCTGATTCGGACACTTCCTGATCAGACCCTTACTTGGATTCCTATCCAGTAAGATCACTCTTAGTTCATACCAGTCATAGTACCTGCGTTAGGATTCCACTTTTTAGTGCCTTGCGTTAGGTTTACACTTTGAATCAATCTACACGTCCGACGATCACTCCAGTGCAACTGAAGATGTCTCCTGCTGAAGAAGACATGAAAAGGCCGTGTCAGGTATGTGAACCTATCTTTTCATAACTTTATGACCGAGTGAAACCCCTTGCTGAACGGGTAGGTTCCTTTAAGGCCACTTCTAAAGAACAACAACTTAAGATTAGGTCTCTAACCGAAAAGCTAGATGTTCAAAAGAAAATAACTGAAAAATATAAGTCTGAAAATGCTATTTTAAAGGAGAAATGCAAAAATCTTTCTATAGCACCTAAAGACTTACGGGCCAAATTATCTGAACTTTAGTCACAGTTTGATCAGTGCTTGAATGAAAAAAGCAGAAATTGTTTATCAATGCTCTGCTCTTCAAATTCAGCACAAGGAGTTTGTAAATAAAATCACTGATCTTGAAACAAAACTCCACAAAAGGGGTCAAACTGATCAAACCATCTTTCTAAATAAACCTAAAGAGTTCACGTACTTTAATAAAGAGTGGGGAATCGGTTGTGATAACCCACATTATTTGAAAAAAGGAAGATGGCATACACCCACTCTGTATGATTTTGCTTGTTTTGGGTTAGATAAGAAGTATCCTGAATATGGAATTCAATGGACTGGTCCTTTTGAACCTGAAAAGGAAGAGGAAACCGAGGAATATAAGCGCACACACAAACGAGGAATACAACTTCCATTTTGTTATGAGCCTTTAAATTATTCTTATAAGAAAAATCCAAAGAAGTACCTCTCGAATGACTACTTCGACCCCTACAAGGTTGCTAAGCCCAAGGATTCCTCTCAAAAGGATGAGGACCAAGCACCAGCAACCAAGAATGAGACGGACGAGTTTAAACTCTATGTTCCCCCTCTCATCTTGGAAGCAAAAATTGTCGAGTTGGAGGAGTCGTTTGAGAAAGAAAGGTCTATTTTTCAAAACGAACAGAAAGTGCTCATCTCTGAGATTGAGAAACTCAAATCTGAGAAAATCGACGGTGTGTCAAGTGAGGAAAAGGAAAAATTTCAGTGGGAAATCAATTCGCTCTCATCAAAACTGTCTGAAATTACAAGAGAAACGATGAAAGAGCACCTGAGAAATGGTCAACTCCAAGAACAGATTGACCTTCTCCAGTCTCAAAAGCAGATTTCACCTGATCCTTCCTCCAACTCATCTGACACATCCTCGTGTAAAGCTTTCATAGGAAATATCTCGTCTCAAGAAAGTCAAGTTTCTCAAGATGAATGTGTTACAAGGAATTTAAACTCTGATTTTTCAAACGCTTCCGCACCAAATTCCTCAAAGCACACTACAGAAAGCACAAAGTGTTCCTCGCCTTCCTCGACCGATCCAAGTCCTGAAATTCCGGAGATAGATTTTTCAGAATACATGAACTCCGAAGGTAATTCTGATAGAGAGTTTGAGTCGTTCCCTTTCGACAAACCTCTTCCAAGTCATTCTGACTTTTTGTCTCCAGTGGTTAATCGTCCGGTCAATTTTCAAAAGGGCGACTGTTCTCAATCCAAGACTCCGGTTGTGATCAAGATTCTTAAAAATGCTTCAAATCCTCAAAAACAATCACAGCCGAAGCAAAAGACCGGTCAACCACCTGCTAAGATCCTTGTTTCCTCAAAGGTCACTGACCGCACTGTCCATGTTGTTTCGGATAAAACCGGTCGAGCTAAACAAATAAAACCAAAGTGGCCGGCCAAGGAATCTGTCAAGGATGATACATCAAAATCGTTCAATACTGTCTTTCATCCTAGGATGAACAAAAACGAGTGTGCCTGGAATCATAGGAATAATTTTGTTAATAGAGATGTTAATTTTCCGATGAAAATTTATTCCATTAAGCAATTGATTCAATTATCACACGATCGTTTGTGTTGTTCTAGTTGTGGTTGGAATGATTTTGATGACATTGTTAATAATGATTGGTTTGGGTCATATCAAAGGTTTAATCATACACCCAAACGCAAACCCCATAATAACCAGCAAAGACACTATCAAAAAGGGGTTACCAATCAGCGGTTAAACCACAGCGGGAGACCAAACCTGCTCCTAGATGGGTTGCTCCTACTGAGGTTAAACCGGCACCCAGGTGGAAAGCTGCTACAAAATCTGTTCCTCCTAAAGGTGAAAATTCTGCACCGAAGAGGAAACAAGTGCCAAAACCAGTTCCCTCTAACGGTGTAATTCCTATACCTAAAGGGAAAGTTGGGACAAAGCAAGCTTCCCCAAACGGTGCCAAACCTAACCCTCCCGGACCCAGGCAAATCTGGGTACCGAAGGTCCGCTAAACTTGTTTTACCGGACGGTCATGTGTGGTCCTTAAACACTGGATGCTCCACACACATGACCGCAAGGAGGGAGCTGCGCACGATCTACAAGGAACAATATTAAGAAGACGTGAGGTTTGTCTATATATGTGCTCTAACAAGCTGCTCACGTGTTTAGGGGGAGCATGATCAGCTATCAGGTATGTTACTCTACTGTTGAGGGGGAGCGTCACACACACTTTTTCCTTAAATATGTTAAAAAGTTTTTGTGTGTGGGGATACTCCCGTGTGCATTTCACACTACGCGCACATTCTGAGGGGGAGCATCCAACTGGATGTTCATCAGTTGAGGGGGAGCGACACAGTGTTTTTCTTTCAATGCCTAAAAGTTTTTATGTGTGTCGGACTCTCCATTGCACTATCCTAGGGAGAGCGAGAGAAGGTTCGTTTCTGAAATCCATATAGCTTTATTTTTGCAAAATGTCAAGAATCCGGGAAATTCTTGAAAATCCAGAAGTATCCGGACAGGTTTCCGGACCGGGTCCTTATCCGGATTGGAAGGGAAACCGGGTACCATATCCGGACTCTTGGTCTCTCCTAAATGTCATTCGGATTCACTTTTATCCGGATTGCTTATTTTATCCGGAAACTTTCATCATCTCCGGTATGCTCTTTTGTCCGGATACCTGTGTTGTCCGGAATGTCTTGCAATTTCATCATTATGTCCGGACGCCCCTACTACTTTCAGTCCTGTACCTGTTTCATCACTACCTGTCCTCAATCTGTATCAGATTGAGCCACTTAATGCAAAGGTACGCACCAGAACTTGTTTCTCCGCCTCAGTTTCTAACTTTGGGTCTTTTTACAGATATTCTTTGGCGGATCCACAACCTCAATCCGAGGGGAGGAGTCACACTGTTTTTCCAACAAAGTCTAAATATTTTTTTCTTGTATTGATATCACTCTCACTCCGAGGGGGAGCAAGCCAATCCCCATGTATGTTTTGAGGGGGAGCAGGATAATATCCGTGCTATACATATAGACGAGAGTTAGGGAATCCCATGGTCAAGCCAGAGCCGGAGGGACCTGCCCAGGGAAATAGGCCTGAGGGACGTGAGGGTCCTAGGACGAGAGGAGGAAGGGCCCGACAAGCGGGTGCTGTCGGGCGGGGAACGTTAGTTGTGAGAGGAAGGGGACCGAGAATAGGTGGTGTAGTGGAATCGCGACCTGGTTCCAGCTCAGCCCAAGCCGGTCAATCCTCCAGACCAATTCTACATCACTCGATCGAGCCTTATATCACCGAACCCCCGTCACCATCTCATGATGTTGAAGACGTGGAATCTGACTCCACGGACTCCGATACCGACCGAAACATACGCCTGAGACAAATATCTCACGGTATCGGACCCAACCTTGATTTTACTCTTGGCATCCCACTTGAATCACCTCCACATACTGGAACCAGACCTATCACTAGGACATCGAGGGAGAAAACGTAGAGGAGTTAGATCATGCGAGACGGAGAGAACTGCGTTCAAAGTTGAACCAGGAAAGATCGAGCCGTAAAGATAACGAGGCTCAAGAGAGACCCCAGCCGAGTAATATCCAGGTCACCACATCTACTATCCCGTCTCATCCGTTGGGATGGGGTATTGAAACAGACTCCGTGGACCTAGCGGAGCAATTGCAAGACCCCCATAGCCACTCATCCGTCTCTCAAAATACGGGTGTTTCATTCTTACACGGGGATTCAGCACAACTTCCACCGGACCCTCATTCGGAGGGTCTAGGTGTTGAAATAAGAGACCAGCAGTCCCCGGTCTCGACTTCTTTGCGTGCACCATCGAGTCTAGAGCCTATTGTTACTGAACATTCTTCGCCTAGGACACTTGATGCGGAACAACACCAAGTCGCGGCTCTTAGTGACCCGACCGGAACGTCTATAGTGTCTCCGACTTCTGGAACACGAGGATTGGACGGAAATCCTACCACAGTTAATATCACGCCAGCTGTGAACGTAGGTGGCTCTACCTCTACGGTAGATGCCTCAACGGGTATTCTAAGTGAGCCCGGTGTTATTTTACCCGACTTTGTGTCAAAAGGGTCTCTGGGCAGCACCCTTGAGGCTGTTCGACAGGTTATGGAGCAACAAATGCAGGAACATGTAGCCGCTGAACTTGCCAAAGCGATGCGTGCTATCAAAGAAAAGGGCCACCTCGTAGACACTAAAACCGCCTCTGTGCCTCCACCGACTCAACCGCAAGCTACTTATTCGGTGGACACTCTGAAGACGATGCTCTTAGCCCAACTGCTCCAGGAATCCGACACAACCGCATCTACCGAAGCAGACCTGATCTCAATTCTTCGATCCCAGGTCACTGCTCCATCTTCGTCCATCACCTCACGCCTTGACGCCATTGAATCGACCCTCAACGACTACAACAAAGCGCTTGCCACGCTGTCTGAGAGGGTCCGCTCACTAGAAGACACTTGTAAGAGTCAAGTCGGCGGTCTCAAACGCAAGCACGATGACCAGGATGATCCTGATCACCGTGAGGGGGAGAAGCGTCTACGCCAAACCGAGACCGTCCAGATCGTGACTGCCGAAACTACAACAGTGGTTCAACAGGAACCCCCAATTGCGGCAACTTCAACAGCAACACCCGAAGCCGAGTTGCCATTAGCACAGATGGTCATCGACATGGATATTTCAGATGACGAAGCCCCAACGGTTGAAAAGCCCGAGGGTACAACACAGGAATTGGTCGCACAAGAACCATCAGACATGTCAATGCTCCCCATGATTGATCCAGCATGTGAAACCAACCCGGAAACCAAAGACGCATGGTACGAAAAAGCTGCCAGAGCCGTAAACTTCGAGGTAAACTTGGTGTTTCCCACTAATGAAGACGACAACGTTGATTACGACCAGTTTCTGCTTCAGAATTTCTATGGTACGCCTCCCGTTCACTCGACTCAACCCGCTACGACTTCAGATCAACCCGAAAGCTCAAATGCAGAAATCCCGACATATCCTCAGCAAACGACAGCTCCTGATCTTCCTCCCCCTCCTCAGCAACAAAACCGTTGGGAGAAGATCAAGGTCCTCATTCCTCATCTGGAGGAATCTCTGAAGAAGATGTTTGTACACAGAATTCGCCCGATCGAGCCGACTTTCTGCCTTGGCATCTACAGTCCTGAACCGGCACGTCAACTCCGATATGTAGAAGCCATGAAGCGGTGTCTTCCGAGAGACCAGGTTCGAACTAAGTATCAAATTTCAGGGGTGCTAAAGATTCAGTCAAACAAAATTATGAAGATCGTCTTTCCCGTATTCACTGTTCGACGTGAAGACGGAAAAGAATGGATTTTTTCTAAAGCTGACTTTAAGCATCTCCATCCGTTCGACCTCCTGGTTATTCTGAGAGACCTTCGCACCAGAACCATCCGACCGCTTGCTGTAACAAAGGCGCTCGAAGCGGTTCGTCGATTCCTCGTCCGTTCTATTATGATCTCTTATCTTACGGATTTTCAAATGGCAATCGAGAACCGAGCGAAGAAGGTAAATCTGCTCAAACCGAATTTGAAAGCTCCTGAACTGTCAATGTATCCCGAGAATGCAATGCTGCTTCAACCGGAATTTGGGATCGTTTTCCTCAACGCTCAGAAAGAAAAGAAGTTTATGAGGTTCAGTCAGGTAGATCGATTTTGCGACGGCACACTGCTCAAAGTTCAAGACGCTCTTCGGAAGATTATCAAGCACGAATCCGAAAATCCAAAGGTATCCTATGTACCCAATCTGAATGAAAGAACTGCTTAGACTGCTTTGGATATGGTTGAAGAACGTCTCGACTACCGTCGCGCCATCAGATTCTTCGAGGTTCATTTCGCACTTCGCAAACGCTATGTCTACAACTGGCAAGAGATCAAGCGCGAACTCGAACTTCAAATCAAAGGGGGAGATTGTTAGGGTAGAATTCATGTTGATTTTAAGTTCAAGGGTTTGAATTGTAATTGTTTAAATTTAGTCCATAGTGAACGGGCCGTGGGCTTGTTAACCACGGGCCCGAGGTATATAATGTTGTATTAGCCTAGAAAAATAGGTTAATCATCCTTTTAGCTTTCTAAACTCATTGTAATATTCTCTCTGAAAGCATAATACAGGGATGACCAGTTGAAATCATTCTCTTTCATTGTTTGATATTTTCGATTTCATTATTGTTGCACGGATCTGGATTCTACAATTAATTGTTAGGACCATAAATGTCCTACATATTAGAAAGATATATAAATAATTAGTTTAGAGCATAATTTGTTTAATTAATCTTTTTGTAAAAGCCTTTAATCATAAAAGGGCTTAGATTAGGTTATTTGGGCTTAGCTTTGTGTTTAATGGGCTTAGGCCTTGTTGTCTAAGGCCTAAGTATATAAGGTTAGTCTTAACCTTAGAATTACGTTAGACGTTCGATAGATGATTCATTATCATTGATTAGAGCTTAATTGTTAGAGAGAGATAGTTTTATTTTCCATTCAAACCTTTGTAACTATCTTCATTTATGAATACGAGAGGGATGACAAGTTGAAATCATTAACTGTTATTGTTATTCCTCATTGAATCGTTGTTACATAATCAATCTGGGTCTATCAATTGGTATCAGAGCCGAATCGGTGATTTGAAGAGACGAAAGAAATCGAACGAAAGCAAGAAAAATAAAGAATTTTCGCAGAAAATTTTCTAGAAAATCACAGCTAGCCGTTTCGCTTATTTCCGGATATTGAACCGTCGGATCGTCGCGATTTTTGGACAGCAGCTTCGGGACATCTTATTTCACATTCTGACCGATTGTATTGATCGTTGGATGTCCAAAAGGCACCCAGAATATTTTCGTATCAGTGCAGATTTTTCTTGAAGAAAATTGTTCTTCAATCGGGTTTGCAAGTTCTTTCGTTGCTTTATTAATTCGTTTGTTCGATCTCGATTGTTTACACGCTATTATTTGCTGTTTATCTGCGATTACAAGTCTCAAAGGAATCAATTATGTATTTTAAGAGTCAAATCTTGAAGTTTTTGGTGTTCTTAAGTTTTTGTGGTGGTTATTGAAAAATATGATATATTTTGCTTAGAAATCGATTTGGGTATGTTTGTTTTGTGTTTTTGTTCAAAATCTAACCCTACAGGAGTGAAATCAATCAACCCTATCGATTCCTGATCCGAATTTCTCAATCAGCCGCAGTTTTCGGGTAAGTTTCATATTTCTCATCAAGTTACCCGGATAACTCAAAGTTACCGGGTGAATTTTTTTTTGGTTACCGGACATCTGAGCTTTCCGGGTGAAACTCACAAGACTCCCCGGACACATCACTTTCCCGGGTGATTACTATTCATCCGGTAACCTCAATCACATACCCCTTTATAGCCGTGATATTTGACCAAACTTCCAAGTGGGGTTGACCATCGTTGTTCCTTCTGTTGTGCTTACCGTTTCAAACCTATATATATATATATATTGTAACGTCCCAAAAATTACAAGCAAATTTAAATTTTTAAATAAACACTTTATTTATAACAGCTCATTAATTGATACCAACGTTTCGTTTGCAAACACGTAATTAATATCCTTATAAATTAAAACCAGCGGAATGAACGTTTAATTATTATAATCATAAAACAACCAGCTCTCCTCGCGCGCCAGTGTGTACTCGTCACGCCTTGGAGCCGCTCGGACCTGAAACCACAGTTTATTGGGAAAGGGTAAGCACGAAGCTTAGTGAATTCCAACACATGCGCAGATAGGAATTATATACACATCACCCATATCCGCACATAAGCAACAACATCACAGATACATTAAACGAGTAAACATCTACAGGTAATTATGTATCCAACCGAATCGTAGCGTAACCAACACCTCAGTACCATCGAGGCCTCGGTCTCACCGAATTGTAATGTAACCAACACCTCAGTACCATCGAGGCCTCGGTCCCACCGAATTGTAATGTAACCAACACCTCAGTACCATCGAGGCCTCGGTCTCACCGTATTGTAATGTAACCAACACCTCAGTACCATCGAGGCCTCGGTCCCACCGAATTGTAATGTAACCAACACCTCAGTACCATCGAGGCCTCGGTCTCACCGTATTGTAATGTAACCAACACCTCAGTACCATCGAGGCCTCGGTCTCACCGTATTGTAATGTAACCAATGTAACCAACACCTCAGTACCATCGAGGCCTCGGTCCCACCGAATTGTAATGTAACACATTTATATCAAGCATTCAAACCAATCAAATATTACGCACCACAAACAACTAGTTCACACCACAAAGACAGTAGTACATACAAACTATTATGACATGCATACAACCCCTAACTACACAGTGAGAGAACTCACCTCGAATGCGCGCCCAACTTAATAACACAATTCAAGCTTCACAATTACGGTCACTTCCCAGCACCTAAACGCATGTTAAAACGTGTTAATACGAGACCCGGACCCTATGACACGACACACGCTTAAACCGTCACTAAAACTATTTTTCCGTTCTCACTAAACAGGTCTGTTCGGGACCTATTTCGACTCCTTTAAACCCAGAAAATTCCCAATATTATTTCATGACCAGAAAGTACTCTGAGTTAGGGTTCCAAGGACATATTATACGCCTCCTAACGATTTTTCTACAATTTACTACGGATTTTACAAAAACAGTTTCCGGAACAGCGAAATTCAGCACCTTTCAGTATAAAACGATAAATCGACCCATGCTACGTCCCGAACTGGGTTTTGCACAAACCACAGAAACGTTTCTAGACTCAAAAAGGGAACTTTTGACACCGGTTTCACCCCAAACCGAGTTACGAGCAGAAAGTTATGGTTTTCGCAAGATCAAGGCAGATTCCAGAAATTTTTACATGAAATGACGAACCGCAGAACTTGCGACCACTTTTTCTCCCAACTCGAGGCCGAACCAGTTTTCCGCTAAAACACAGAAAACGTGCCCGGTCCCGAGCTCGAAGCGTGGGCGCCAGTTTCGGCTCAATCGGAGTTACGACGGAAAAGTTATTGCCGTCACAAAACAGGGGCTGAACCATATTTTCGCATAAAAAGTGATTTTAGAACCGACGGTTTAAACTATTCGGCTTAAACGATTAAGTTACGGTTTCAAAGGTTCTATGCTGATCGTTACTAGGCCATAGCCGCGCACCACCCACTGCCCTCCGGCAGTGGTGGTCGCCGGTGGCGGCCGGCGGCGGTTTATCGACGAAATAAAAGAGCGAACCGCGAACCACCGCGAGACCACTACCCCCGCCTCGATCGGCCGACCGCGAGCATACACACACACGCGGTGCACACAGCCACCACCCCCCGACACCCAGCCACCACGGTGGCGGCGCGCGGCGGCGGCGGCGCCGTTGACCCTTCACCGGAAACGAAAGAACGAGAACGAAAGAAAGAAGGGGTAACAGCGACTCAAGCGCACCCCAGCCTCCTCGACCTCCGGCGATCGCAGGTAACAGCGGCGACGTCTTCCGGCGATGCCCGAACTCCGGCGTCTTCTTCCTCCTTCACTCTCTCCCTCTCGCTCTTTGTTTCTATCTCTATCTCTCTCTCTCTCGTTGCCGCACGACACAAAGGAACAAATGGGTAGGAATGTAGGGTTTAGGGGAATGTTTGGGTTGCTTGGTTTACAAGGAAGAGAAAAAAAAAACGAGAAAAGGAAGAAGGGGTCTCGGCCCTCCCTTTGCATGGGCCGAATCCATGTTTAAAGTTTCACCAAAAGACGGAAAAGGTCCCTCGACTTCTAAGGACATTTCTTAACTACCCAAAATGCAACCAAATTAGCAATAAGGTCCTTTTTGACACCAACCACTAACCAAAACAAATAAAGGAGAACATTTTATATAATTAAGATTAATTAATAAACGCACCGGGACACGGGCTTTACAACTCTCCCCCGCTTGAAATAGACTTCGTCCTCGAAGTCTATGCCCGTGAATAGCTCTGGATAGTTTTCCCTCATCTCAACCTCAGGTTCCTAAGTCCACTTGAAACCCCTTCTAAATTTCTCGAATACGATTCTTACTAACGTACTCTTTCTAAGACACAGGGATTATGATCGGAAGAACACTCCAACAACTGGAATCATTCTTAGTTAGACGACTTCGGTTGTCTCCCAACCTCAGATGATTCATACCTCCCGATTAAATTTCCAAGCTCTAACCATTCTAAAAATGCTCACCAATATACCCTACAAAATACTCGAATCCGATCTTTTCTACCATTAACTGCCGATTAACTTCTAAGAGTTCTACTAGACTCCCTAAATTCACGATGAATCACATTAACAAACATCGGCCCCCCGCCGAATATCGGTCCAACCGAATAAATACAACCATCGGCCCAGCCGAATATCGGTCCAACCGAATAAATACAACCATTGGCCCAGCCGAATATCGGTCCAACCGAATAAATAAATCACATAAGCGTGGTATTATCCTAGACACCAACACAAATAGATATCCCCTACAATCGAGTCCACTAATACACACGCAGGTCATTCCCTTAACCGATACTACCCGGCCTACATTACCCACACGCGTGGAATATCCAGCCTCCCACCGTCGACGTATCCCCCACACACGCTCTACAAAGCTAATTTATCTGAACCGAGGATACGCCCTGACGCCTACCTCTCGGGTAACGCCTCAGGGCCCCGCACATCGGAATTACCTCTCAGGTAAGTGCCCACAATTGTATCCTCCTAGCACCTACTAGAAAGCCTAGGCTATAACGCCTGAACACCGGGGTCTCACCCCGAGATACCCAACCGACCACTACCAGCGACCGACTAACGTGCCTAAGGATCCAAAGCAAAACAGCCTTCCCACAAGTGCCTATCCCGGATTGTCTCCTTCACCCAAACGTGTAACTACTCGACGTGCAAAGAATGCCAAACGGTGCGAAAAAAACAACTCATCAACTAGACTCCACATCGAGCCATTAAAACCCGGGCAATAGGCCCATGACTAACTCCAAATCAAAACCGAGAAAAATGCTCCACGCTTACTAGACCCATAGGTCGGAAAATGCGTTTAAACAAAGTTTAAGCAAGCAATACTCTGAAATCAACCTTAGTCCCAGACTCAACACGGGTTAAACAAAAGAGTTTTCCAAAAGGACTCACACCCTTAAAATTCCCGAAATGACACATGACACTTAAAAGCACATTTCCCCAAATGGTTTACAAAATCATTTACAAAATATTTTCAACATCAGGATTTTCATCTCAAAAAGATCGTATGTAATAAAACTACTATTACCAGATCGATAGTTACGCAAAACTGGACACGCTCGTCCCACATAGGAAAATCATGTTGAAAATCGTTCCATTGCAGCTCGGTTTACTCACACAAAAGCAAAGCGTAATAAATAATTTCTTTAAAATGAACCGCCTCGATTCCAGTATGGATTGACTCATGACGTGCACTTAAAGTAACCGCTTGACCTTAAACAGGGTCCGACAAGCTGTGCACTTAATTCAAAATAAGTTTCACGACGTTTGATTCAAAAATTCCTCTTTTTAATCATAAATGACGTGGCACAGAGTTCGACACAAATTTTTCGCGCGTCAGCTAGTCACACAAAACGATGACATGGTTTACAAATATATTTTTGTTAAAACACAACTGTCTCGTGTAAGTTTCAAACTTGAAGACAGAAACCACTCCGCTTCTATTAATTGGAAATATCGACTAAAACCTCATAAAATCTCAAACTGGGGGCATGCATGCAAGCTTGTAACACTTCCTCAAGTTTCGTACTTGGGACATATAACGTCAAAACATTATAGTTTAAAAATGTATTTATCGAAAATGCTCAAAATACTCGTTTCCTCCAAAGCAAAAGTTTTTAATTTCCCCAAAAAAAAAATGATCGGTAATTCTAAATTAACCGAATGTCAAAAATCTACGCATTTATATTTCCAAAATATAGCACATTGTAATCGTATGCATGATGTTCACAACATTAAAACACTCCTTGGATCAAATGGTCTTTCATTTCGACAAAAAGGAACTAAAACATTTTCATGCACGACTCGTTTATCAAAAAGTCGAGAACAAAGGTTACCCCAGTATGCATACCCCTAAGTCGATAAATCGCATTTTCATTGAAATGTCAATAAAACCTTTAGCTGACTAAAAAGCGCACTAAACAACTCCTTATAAAATGTTACCAAAATTCCTCCATGCCTCGCTTATGTCACGCATGAATCAATCCACACACTGAACTATTGGCAATAAAACACTTAGTAATACAAACTCTCGAACGAAAAGTTAAGCGACACTGGGATTCCAAACTCATTTTAAACAAATCACCCAAATAGCCTTCATACAGACATCGTGGAATGTAACTTTTCGTCTCAACTCTAACACATGTGGAGGAGTTCCAATGTTAGAGTCTCAATCCGTAGTCACTTACCCAACATCTTAACCACCACCAAAACACGGATAACATCGTACCCGAAAGAACCGTTGGAAAAATAACGAAAATGAGACAAATTCTAACAAAGTTTGCACTCCCGTGATAAAACGATTTCATACACTTTCAAAACCATGTTTCAAAATCTTGTGCGTGTGCTGAGCAGTTCCCAAAATTCCAAAACACCGTCCATACAAAGATTTGAAACACAAGAATTTGTTAATGCAATCTTATTTTCAAAATAACTTCGTGCAGGATTCATTCGGCATTCAACGTCTCGACCCCTACTACTCCGAAACTCTCCGGTCTACTATTGTCATCAAGACATTTAAACCTCTTAAGGCAAGTTGGGAAATCACATCAAATCATCTTACGGGTTTTCCTCAAATCAAAGTCGGCTCTATGAGCCTATGACCCTAGCACAATCTTTCATCTTGGCCCGAAATGATCTGCTTACAACAAATATCATCCTTATCGTCACTCCAAGTGACTAATATTAGAATCGTCTTTCTATTCCAATGACTACTAGTTTAGGACCTTCATCACTACCCCCAACGATCATCACCTCAAAACACTTCGAGTACACACCTGTACTAGTAGGTTTACTATAGTTGTTCCTCCTTGTGATGGCTATTCTGGGTAGACAATACAACGCGTTATTAGCACATAATAACTCATACTAACAACACTCACGCTCAACTCCTTGGATTCCTCGTGACTTCCCCGACTCGAGCATTGATCCTGTGCTTCCGGTAGTAGGAGCTCTACTACTACCATCCACACCTATCATCGCCCGTTCCGAGTTCCATCCCAAGGGGTCCAAGCAGTTTCTCGCCGAAACTATACACATATGCCCGCACCGGCATATGTACACACTCTTCCTAGCTCCCTAGGAATTCCATCCAAACCACTACCCTTGCTACTGCCAAATCCCTAATAGCAAGCAGCAGACATGCAATACAGTGTAATAAGCACCAAGCAATTTAGCATACATACTCCTATGTTCTAGAAAGCAATCTAGCACGTATTTATACATAAACACCCTTCCCAGCTCTCTAGGAACTTCCTCTTATCCCACTACCCTTGCTACTACCGAATCCCTACTAATTATAACGGGTGACCTCGCGAATACCCGATTATATGCAGTGCGAAACAAATAGACAGTCGAATACAAGACTCTATCCTAGAACGGTTGGACTCAAACAAGAGCTGCGCAATAGAACTAAATCGAATATTCTAAGGCTATAAATCTCTTACTGCATACAACCTAGAGGGCATCCATTTAGTAACCTATCATAATTAGCATAAATTCCTAATAGCAAGTAGTACAACATACATCATAGTGTCAACAACAGGCAATCTAGCATGCATACTCTATGATCTAGAAAGCAATAAAACACTAAGTACTGTACCTTTCCCCTTTGGCTCCGGCTGACTGTACACACTGCGCCTCCGATCACCGTTTCTCAAACGGATCTTTCCTTCGTTTTATTTCCCAAAAACTTAAAGAAAATTTTTATAGCCGCAAACTTGAGATCAAACACACCGAAATATGTTTGATTCACTCAAGCCGTGTTCTGATGCCATCTGTAACATCCCAGACCAACCGTACCAGATATTGTCCGCTTTGTCCGCACACCTGGACTCACGGTTTTAAAACGCGTCTCATAGAGGAGGTATCAAGTCCCTTATAAGGCAACCTTTGTTCCCCTCCCCAACCAATGTGGGATTTTACAATCCACCCCCCTTGGGAGCCCAGCGTCCTCGCTGGCACACCAGTCCGGTTCCCGGCTCTGATACCAAGTTGTAACGTCCCAAAAATTACAAGCAAATTTAAATTTTTAAATAAACACTTTATTTATAACAACTCATTAATTGATACCAACGTTTCGTTTGCAAACACGTAATTAATATCCTTATAAATTAAAACCAGCGGAATGAACGTTTAATTATTATAATCATAAAACAACCAGCTCTCCCTGCGCGCCAGTGTGTACTCGTCACGCCTTGGAGCCGCTCGGACCTGAAACCACAGTTTAATGGGAAAGGGTAAGCACGAAGCTTAGTGAATTCCAACACATGCGCAGATAGGAATTATATACACATCACCCCTATCCGCACATAAGCAACAACATCACAGATACATTAAACGAGTAAACATCTACAGGTAATTATGTATCCAACCGAATCGTAGCGTAACCAACACCTCAGTACCATCGAGGCCTCGGTCTCACCGAATTGTAATGTAACCAACACCTCAGTACCATCGAGGCCTCGGTCCCACCGAATTGTAATGTAACCAACACCTCAGTACCATCGAGGCCTCGGTCTCACCGTATTGTAATGTAACCAACACCTCAGTACCATCGAGGCCTCGGTCCCACCGAATTGTAATGTAACCAACACCTCAGTACCATCGAGGCCTCGGTCTCACCGTATTGTAATGTAACCAACACCTCAGTACCATCGAGGCCTCGGTCTCACCGTATTGTAATGTAACCAACACCTCAGTACCATCGAGGCCTCGGTCCCACCGAATTGTAATGTAACACATTTATACCAAGCATTCAAACCAATCAAATATTACGCACCACAAACAACTAGTTCACACCACAAAGACAGTAGTACATACAAACTATTATGACATGCATACAACCCCTAACTACACAGTGAGAGAACTCACCTCGAATGCGCGCCCAACTTAATAACACAATTCAAGCTTCACAATTACGGTCACTTCCCAGCACCTAAACTCATGTTAAAACGTGTTAATACGAGACCCGGACCCTATGACACGACACACGCTTAAACCGTCACTAAAACTATTTTTCCGTTCTCACTAAACAGGTCTGTTCGGAACCTGTTTCGACTCCTTTAAACCCAGAAAATTCCCAATATTATTTCATGACCAGAAAGTACTCTGAGTTAGGGTTCCAAGGACATATTATACGTCTCCTAACGATTTTTCTACAATTTACTACGGATTTTACAAAAACAGTTTCCGGAACAGCGAAATTCAGCACCTTTCAGTATAAAACGATAAATCGACCCATGCTACGTCCCGAACTGGGTTTTGCACAAAACACAGAAAAGTTTCTATACTCAAAAAGGGAACTTTTGACACCGGTTTCACCCCAAACCGAGTTACGAGCAGAAAGTTATGGTTTTCGCAAGATCAAGGCAGATTCCAGAAATTTTTACATGAAATGACGAACCGCAGAACTTGCAACCACTTTTTCTCCCAACTCGAGGCCGAACCAGTTTTCCGCTAAAACACAGAAAACGTGCCCGGTCCCGAGCTCGAAGCGTGGGCGCCAGTTTCGGCTCAATCGGAGTTACGACGGAAAAGTTATTGCCGTCACAAAACAGGGGCTGAACCATATTTTCGCATAAAAAGTGATTTTAGAACCGACGGTTTAAACTATTCGGCTTAAACGATTAAGTTACGGTTTCAAAGGTTCTATGCTGATCGTTACTAGGCCATAGCCGCGCACCACCCACTGCCCTCCGGCAGTGGTGGTCGCCGGTGGCGGCCGGCGGCGGTTTATCGACGAAATAAAAGAGCGAACCGCGAACCACCGCGAGACCACTACCCCCGCCTCGATCGGCCGACCGCGAGCATACACACACACGCGGTGCACACAGCCACCACCCCCCGACACCCAGCCACCACGGTGGCGGCGCACGGCGGTGGCGGCGCCGTTGACCCTTCACAGGAAACGAAAGAACGAGAACGAAAGAAAAAGGAACGAGAAGAACCTACCTTAATCCGGCGACTCAAGCGCACCCCAGCCTCCTCGACCTCCGGCGATCGCAGGTAACAGCGACGACGTCTTCCGGCGATGCCCGAACTCCGGCGTCTTCTTCCTCCTTCACTCTCTCCCTCTCGCTCTTCGTTTCTATCTCTATCTCTCTCTCTCTCTCGTTGCCGCACGACACAAAGGAACAAATGGGTAGGAATGTAGGGTTTAGGGGAATGTTTGGGTTGCTTGGTTTACAAGGAAGAGAAAAAAAAAACGAGAAAAGGAAGAAGGGGTCTCGGCCCTCCCTTTGCATGGGCCGAATCCATGTTTAAAGTTTCACCAAAAGACGGAAAAGGTCCCTCGACTTCTAAGGACATTTCTTAACTACCCAAAATGCAACCAAATTAGCAATAAGGTCCTTTTTGACACCAACCACTAACCAAAACAAATAAAGGAGAACATTTTATATAATTAAGATTAATTAATAAACGCACCGGGACACGGGCTTTACATATATATATATATATATATATATATATATATATATATATATATATATATATATATATATATATATATATATATATATATATCACATTTTTTAATTTCTCATCCGCTATTCAATCAACTCACATTCATTTTTAATTAGTCTCTTTTGCATATTTTTTGGTGAGTTATTGTCTTGCGTTTTTTATTTCATTTTTTTTCGGTAATCTCATTTGGTAAGTGTTCGTTTGTGTGGGAAACACTCCTCACCCGGTAAGTCATTTTCCACCCGGTAAGGTTTGGTTTGTGCGGAAAGTAATTAGTCCGGTAAGTTCCTTTTTCATCCGGTAAGTTCTCATCACATCCGGAAAGCACTTCTCACCCGGTAAACTCTCCATCACTCGGTAAGTGCAATCTCCATCCGGAACCTCCACCCGAAGTCACATTCATCCGGAATCTCATTCCATCTGGATCTCTTCACGTCCGGTAAGTTGTGTTTGGTAAGTTTTGAGTGGTAAGTTCTCGACGGTACCCGAGTTACCGCACGTCTCGTGATTAAAAGTTTTCAACAAAAGTTGCAATTTTTTTCTTAACGATCGACTTGCAATTTTTTTTGTGACGTTTGAGACTGTTTGCGACGATTGATTTTATTCGCGACGCTTATTATTTTTTTGACTTATTTTAGTCGTACCCGATCTAACTTGGTTTGTTTATCTTGCAGATTTCACTCTCGAAGAGTGATTTCGTTCGTTCGAATCCTATAATAATCATATTTTAAATTTTTAAAACGAATTTATTTTATAAATTTGTTTTTCTGACTTAATTTTTGATTTTTCTTCCGCAAGTTTTTATTCTTCAAAACAACACCGATTAACGATCATAATTTTTCAGGTAACAAATGTCTTATTCATCTCAGTATGAAGCAAATTGTCAGGACGAAGATGAGGTGATGGAGATTCTGAGTGAAAAGAAGTTTGCGTCCAAGTCACCTGCGGGAAAAGAAGACAGTGATTTTGATGATGAATTCACAGCCCTTACGAAATCAGTGGCTCAGCTCTCCAGATCCTTCCAGCAGCATTGCCAGAAGTAGGTAGATGAGCACAAGCAGCCTGATAAGAAGGAGAAGACTGAAGAAGAGCAAACAATACTATATGAAAAGAATATCAAGCAGAAAGATGATTTGATCAGCAAGTACGTCAAAGAACTGAAGGAACTGAAATCTCAAATCTGGAATAGTTCTGAGAAGCTTGCTGAAGAAGAAGAGAAAGGTAAACTCCTGAATTGTGAAAACCTTGAGCTTAAAAGTAAATTAACTACTCTTGAAAACGTTTTTGAAAAGGAGAAAGAAAATTTTGCAAAGGAAAGGCAAACGCTTATAAAGCAATCTGATTCTTCAAACAAATCTCTTGATGAGAAGAAGAGTCTTGATCTTAGATGTCTAAAGCTTTCAACAAAAATCTCCGACTTTGAAAAAGTCTTGATTTCAGAAAGAGAGAAGTTTGAATTAGAACGCAAATCTTTCTCTAAAACGAATGGAGAACTTTCTTTGAAAATATCCGATTTGGAAAACGAATTAGACGTTCTAATCAAAGAGGCTGAAAAGGGAAAAGTTGAAGGTTTTAGGGCTAAATGCTTGAAAGATGATTTTCAAAAGGAGAGAAAGATCTTTCAAACTGAGATTTCTAAACTTACTCAGAGATTATCTTGATTAGCAATCGAGATTTTGAAGGAACAATTGGTCAAATCTAATTTACAAAAGAAATTTGATTTAATTCTCGAAGAACGAAATGCCTTAGAAAGCAAGATCAAAGGTGTCAACCTTCTTATGCTTCAAGTTCATTTTCAACAATTTGTTCTTCAAAGAATTTTGTCAAATCAAAGGATTTTTCAAAAGATCAGATTCGACCTTCCAATATTTTCTATAATTCTCGTGTTGACAATAAAGATAATCCATCTTTCAAGAAAGTAAAAATGGAGTGGAGAGTTAAAGGAACCACTCTGGCTCCAAAGTCACCTGTCTCTGTTAAAAGTGACAAGAACAACACAGCTTTCCACGCTAAACCTTTTGTGAAGACTGATCGAGTTTACTCTGTTAATAAACTGATCAGCTTATCTACACAGAAGCTGTGTTGCTCTTATTGTGGAACAAGTGACTTTGTGAAGAAAGACCATGCTCAGTATTGGTATGGTACTTATAGTATCCCAGGTCCTCATAAGGCATCTAACCGTCAAGGATCCATCCCAAGATGGATACCAAATTCTTTCTAATCTGTTTTGCAGGAACGTCATGTGCATTTAAATTAGAAGATTCGTTTCACATGACGAGCACTCAAAGGTTAGGCCAATTTTGAGGGGGAGTACTAACTTATGCAAGGTAAGTGAACTTAAACTGAATTCAAAGACCGTGGTAATCTATTCTGGATAACTTACTTGTGTTTGTTATTCTCCAATTTTAAATTCCGTGATTGCCATGTGTCATTTTTTCTTAACTTAGTTATTTCCATGTCTCACATAATCGTTGATTTTTCGATGGAAATACACTCGCTTGAATTCCTAGTTGCTTTCTAAGTTCGCTATTTCTTGCAAAATGATTCCATTCTTATCTGATATAATAATTGTGACTTGTTCTTCACAATTAAACTTTCTAATCATTGATTGATTTTTGAACATAATGTGCTTACTGAGTCATTCTGTTTTGCGCTTGAATCTGTTTCTTGAAATTCCGTTATTTCTTAATGACTTCTGAATAATTCAGTTCAGAACTCGTTTTTAAATGTTATGACTTCTGATTACCTCAGATCAGGACTCGGACTTAAATGTTTTGACTTCTAAACACCTCAGTTTAGAACTCGTACTTCAACTGTTTTACTAAAATGTTATACTCGATGCATGAAAGGAGTGTTAGGTCTTACATTGTTTCTATGGTCAAGCCAGAACCGGAAGGACCTACCCAAGAGACACATTCTTATAGAATACAGTGAGGGGTCTAGATTAATAGCTGAGTTTGGAGAGAAAAGAATATGGTAAGGCTGTGACATGACTTAAAAGAATTATTGGTCCTTACCAACCGAGTCAGTTATCCGGGTAACCACAGAATCTATTCATTCTCGTTCTTTGGAGATGAATATTGAAACAGACATGGACCCAGTGTCGATAACTCGTGTCACCCCACCCAGCCACTCAAGTATCTCTCAACAGATGCTTGCTTCATATATTCATGGAGATTAGCACATAATCTATCTATTCCTCACTCGGAGGTCTTAGATATTGAAACAGGAAGACATCAGCTCCGGTCTCCAAACTTCATATTCTTATCACTGTGTCTATTGATTTTAACTTGCGTCCCAGGTTAAATCAATTTTTGAGCCTAATTGATATAACTTATTTCTTTCACACATGCACGAGTCTTTGTGATTCCAATTGCATATCTTTGTGGTATTGCCGGAACAGTTTGAGAAGTTAATTTCTTATATTTTCTTTAGTGATAACTGGAAGTCCTATCAGAGATACCCCATTGCCAACTCTGAACATAGGCCACACAATTTTTAAATTGTTGTGATAACAGTTACTACCGTGTTTCTGTGTTAGCTTTTTACCCTGTTCTGGTTACTTATTGTTTTATCTGCATTTTTTGTTACTCGCTACTATTGTCTTTGATCATACATGATGCTCCAGATTCTCCTACTCATCATGAGGGGGAGAAAGGGTACAGATTCAAAGACACCGCATATCAAGTTGAGGGGGAGTTAGCAAAATCCGAGGGGGAGTAAAGAAGTCCCCATCCAAAAGCCGAGGGGGAGTATCAGCCGAGGGGGAGTAACAGTTCCGAAAAGAGCTCAAAGCGAAAAGAGTTCAAAGTGCCTACAAGTGGTAAATTCTTTTCATCCTTCATCAAGTGGTGTTCGCCTCCATTTCCTCCATCGAGCATATTGGTTCTAAAAGCTGAAGCTGAAAGCAAAGTCAACTCGCGGTTCAAAGACAAATTCATTGTTCATCGAATCCGTTTACAAATTTGAAGATATGAAGACCAAGAGCTTTATTCAAAGGGGAGGGCTGAAAAGACATGAAGTCAAGCAACACCGAAGTGTTCAAAGATTCAAGAAGAAGAGAAGATCAAGACTTGAAGATTTCAAGACCGATTTTTATTTATATATCTTTAGGGGGAGATTGTTAGGACCATAAATGTCCTACATATTAGAAAGATATATAAATAATTAGTTTAGAGCATAATTTGTTTAATTAATCTTTTTGTAAAAGCCTTTAATCATAAAAGGGCTTAGATTAGGTTATTTGGGCTTAGCTTTGTGTTTAATGGGCTTGGGCCTTGTTGTCTAAGGCCTAAGTATATAAGGTTAGTCTTAATCTTAGAATTACGTTAGACGTTCGATAGATGATTCATTATCATTGATTAGAGCTTAATTGTTAGAGAGAGATAGTTTTGTTTTCCATTCAAACCTTTGTAACTATCTTGATTTATGAATACGAGAGGGATGACAAGTTGAAATCATTAACTGTTATCGTTATTCCTCATTGAATCATTGTTACCTGTTAAATCTGGGTCTATCAGGTCATCAATTCTGGGAAGCGGATATTTGTTCTTGATCGTGCGCTTATTCAGTTCCCGATAATCAATACACATCCTCATCGAACCATCCTTCTTTTTCACAAACAGAACCGGTGCTCCCCACGGCGAAGAACTGGGTCTGATGAAGCCTTTATCGGAAAGATCCTGCAGTTGTGTCATCATCTCTTTCATCTCTGGAGGTGCCAAACGATACGGTGCACGGGCAACAGGAGCGGCTCCAGGAATCAGATCTATACCAAACTCTACTTGTCTAACGGGCGGAAGGCTAGTCAGATCTTCTGGAAAAACTTCCGGAAATTCACGAACAACCGGAATATCTCCCAGCTTATTCTTGTCTAGCTTAATATCTATCACATAAGATAAGTAACTTGAGTAGCCTTTATTGATACACTTACGAGCTTTCAACAAAGAGATAAGGCAAGACTGATGATTTCTACGGTCACCATAAATCACTATTGGTCCCTTCTCAGGTAAGACAACATTTATCAACTTCTTATCACAAACTATATTAGCCTGATTCTCGGCTAACCAATCCATTCCCACTACTACATCAAACTCGATCAAGGCTATAGGAAATAACTGAATATGCACTCCACACCCATCTATGTTTATCACACAACTATCAAATACCTCATTAACCGGTACTTGATTATCATTAGCCGTATCTACTATTAACGCATGATCTAAGACTTTAGGCTTTAAATGCATATAGGCAGCAAAAGAAGGCGACACAAACGATCGGTTTGCACCGAAATGAAATAACACTTTAGCACGTGTAGAATTTATTAAGAATGTACCTGTAACCACATCGGGCGTCTCATCTGCTTCTTGCTCTGTCATCTAGAAGGCACGGCCCCTTGCTCTTGGTACTTCTGGCCTTGGTACTACCGGTCTAACACCCGTTGGTCTTACTGACGTACCACCCGGTTGTATTCTCCCAAGTGGACAATCGGATTGAAGGTGATCAGGAGAATTGCACGAGTAACAAAATCTAACTACTCGATAGTCTTTAGCAATATGACCGATCTTTCCACACTTATAACAGTTTCTAGGATCCACTTGACAACTTCCTTGATGAAAACGGTGGCACTTTGGGCAAGGTCTTTCAACTGGTCGGAAAGGTGGACGGTTATCAAATCGCTGAAACCTGGACTTCTTCGGATCATACTGCGGTCCTTCCCACTTTCTTTTCCTCACATTCTTATCACTAGTATTTCTCCCTTTATCTTGTTCCACGGTTTCCGCGGCGTCTACTGCGGCGGAGAAAGTTTCTGGTCCTTTAGCAATCACAAAACTTCTGACTTCTGCATTCAATCCAAAGATAAATCTTTCAATCTTCATGGCCTCCGTAGCAACGTAGTATTCCGCAAAACGAGACTTTTCCAAGAAACGAGCGGTGTAGTCCCGAACTGACAAATTCCCTTGCTGCAAGTTCATAAACTCCCCTTCCAATTGTTTAACTACGGCTTGAGGACAAAACTGTTTCCTGAAGGCTATCACGAATTCTTTCCAAGAGTAAGTAGAATATATATCAGATCCTCCCAAGGACATATGTGCTTCCCACCAGTATAGGGCATCGCCTTTCAACATTACAGTTCCATAGAGTACTCTATCCTCTTCAGCGCATTTACTAGTCTTGAAGATAGCTTCTATTTCCTTCAGCCATTTCATAGCTTTCATTGGATCCCGATCTCCCGAGTAAGTTGGAGGCTTACAACTTAAGAACATTTTATAGTAACACTTCCTTAGTACTGGTGTGATTGTAGGTGTAATAGGCATCTCGTCTTCCTGACCAGGATCTGGTGTATCAGCTTCATTATGACGAGTTCGATCAAACATGGCTTGTATACTGGCCTGCAGTCTTCCCATTTCGGCTGTTAAATCGTCCCTAGTAACTAATTCATTACCTCATGGCGGAGCTCCACTCCCAGTTCTACCCCCAATTCTGCCTCCAACTCTGCCTCCACCTCTTTCTCCCCCTCTTCCCCTTCCTTCGGCTGTTGGGTTTGTTCTATTCGGATTTCCTCCTCCTTCCCGATTCGTTTGTCTAGTACCACTTGCCATTCTGTTGATTCAGACAAGGTTAATATACACATAAGCACATACCCCATATAACAAGGTATTCCAGTTCAAACATGTACCTGTAAGATCACAATTACACTGGCCAGGTGTAAAATGAAATTACCTTACATGATGTTCCTTCTACCTTTTTATATTTAACACCCCAAGGTTCTACAATAATAGGGACATCCTACTTCACATGTAGTTTAAGTCTAGGTACAGATACTAATACCTAAATCCCTTAAACTAGGGCTCTGATACCATCTGTAACAACCCGGTTCCCAAACATACAACAAATAACATATATTTCATAACGTCGTTACATAACAAAGATACATTATATAACAAATACGGTCCCCTAGTCTTTACAAACATTCAATACATCATTACAAACGTTTACTTAGTAACTTTACATCATTACTAATAACATGCTGTAAATACTAAACACATCATAGTCTTCAACTACATAGTCCTCCCAAAAGCTATTCGCGGTTTAACCTTCTTATTTGCTCTTACTCGATCCACGACCTGGAATACATATTTTTAAAACAAAATGAGGGTTAGACCTTGAGGTCTAGTGAGAAAATCCCCGTTAGTTAAAAGCCATTTGCACAACATCATACACATAATTCACATAGGAATACCAATTAAAACTCATGCATCATGTATCTTTCCATCTCATTCTCTTGGCCATATTAATTGGTTGCGAGCCAATTAATTAATTTACACCACTGTACTGAATACAGCCAACACCACTGTCCCTCTGTACTGCCAACATACACCGGTCCTAAGCCCGGCCAACTAGCACCCATGCAGTGTAATACTCATATAAACATCGTATGCACATTATTACACTCATTCCACATATATGTATTTCAGTTGAAAACATTTTAAATAAAAACTCACCGGTTTGCTTTATCAAAACTCTTTCCAGTTCTCCACAAAGAACTCTGCTTTCACCTTCGATTCACAGTATCTGAAACAAATAGATGCAGATATCTCTTTACCATATAAAACACATAAGTCTTACTAAAGCTAAGAACTATAAAGAACTCAAATCCTCAAATGTTGCCCCCAAACCCGAACTTAAGTCAAGTCCACAGTACATTCGGTCCTCATTCATTCCCTATCCATGAATTAACAAAACAAAGGCTACTGGATACTTAAAAGCATCAAAATTCTCAAAGTTTGACTAATCAGCTAAAGTATCCAGACAACACAACCTTTCCGGATAGCACCCATATTCCGGACAACAAGACCAATCCGGACAGCATGACTTTCCGGACAACCTTAATAATCCGGACAGCCCAACTACCCGGACATCATATCAATCCGGATAATATCCGGTAACTATTTATCATCCGGAAAATTAAAGAAATTAGAACTTACCAGGATAAAAGAACCCGTCCGGACACCTTAAGAACATTATCTGGACACCACCAACCAAAGCTACCCGGACACATTCAACCTGTCCGGAAACCACTGTCTGTTCACTCTTTTTCTACCCAAAATTCGACTGAATCATTACCAGACCTGAGTTTGACGATTCTACTCCGATAGGAACTATCTACTAGCAATTACAAACATAAATTACAAAGGAACATACCTCAATTTCACTTCTAAGCACACCAATTTGAATCCTTAGCCACAAAACCTTCTTTCTTCTTCTTTTGGTTTCAAAACACACACATTACACACACTGATTTTCTGGATAATATCTGACTTTATGAAATATCTGATTTCATCAAGAGGTAATATCAACCCATTTTACTACTTTAGTCCTTGAACTTATCACTAATGACCAAAACACTCTTAACTTATAAATTAACCCAAACTTACCCTAAACATTAATTATATAATTAAATAAATTTAACGGAACTAGGATTTAACTAACGAACTTACCTGGGGTATTACATAACCGTTCATAAAATTTCGTAACCATTCAAAAAAAATAACAATTGTAATACAAGACTAGTTCGTACGTGTTTCATAACCATTCCTAAAATTTCATAATCTTTCCTAAAAAATTCTTAACTGTAATACAAGAACAGTTCATACCCATTCATAATCATTCCTAAAATTTCATAACCATTTAAAAAAATAATAACTGTAATACAATACTAGTTCGTACTTGTTTTATAACCATTCCTAAAATTTCATAATCTTTCGTAAAAAATTCATAACTGTAATACAAGAACAGTTCATAGCCATTCCTAAAATTTCATAATATTTCATAAAAATTTCGTACCGATTCATAACCATTGTTCTTTGCACCTTCATCTGGTTCGACAAAAATGCATTCATTTGTTTCTCTCTAGAAAGCATGATTCATAGGATTGATTGGAGATGGGAGTAGCTAGAGACTGAGATGGGAGGGGCAGGGTCGACGCCGGTGATAGAGATGGAAATGAGATCGTTGATAGAGATCGTTGTTGGCCAAACCACTGGTTCACCTATCCATTTGGTCCTGTGTATGTGCTTTTCTGGCTAAATGGTATTTGGTCCTTGTGTATGGTTCCGATGGTGTTTCCTCCGATTAGGTTTCATACATAGTGGTGCGTGTAGGTGATCTATGTGTGGGTTGTGGTGCATATAGTTGCCGGAGATGGGGGGTCGGCGGTGGGATTCATTGAATGGAAGGGAAGCACCACGTTTGTAGGGAGGGAAAGAGATAAAGGGAGAAAAAGGTGGAGATAATTATGATACAGTAAGTCAGTAACCATAAATAGATAATTCAAATTATAATTAAAATTTGAATTTAAAATAATTAAAATATATGCCCAAACTACCCTTTTCTTAATATTTTAATAAACTTAAATTAGAAAATATCTCAATCGTGGATCAAGAAAAAAGACGGTTAAGATCAAGTTGCATCGGTTTCACATTTTAAGAGAGTTGCAAAAGATGCTCCCTCTCTCTCTCTCTCTCTCTCTCTCTCTATATATATATATATATATATATATATATATATATATATATGGAGAGGTTCAAATGAGAAGTGCTAAATATTTGAGAAATAAAGAAGTGATCTTAGCCATTCATTCGGTCAACATCGACGGCTTTGACCGAGAAGCAGCGGATAATTCCTCGGGTGGTCTGCACAAGATAGAGGGGTAGTTTCGTAAAAAATACGCGGGACGAGTTCTGTTAGTGTCAATTTTATATGTTGTATTCAAGTTGAGGGGTCATTTTGTAAATTGTGTGTCTAGGTATAAATTGCCTAGATTACCTTTATTTCTCTAACACTTTGATAGAATAACCTTTGAAAACTCTCTGTAATTCTCTCTACACTTTGTATTTTGAGTTCTTCATTCTAATGAGATATGGCTAGAGTTCTACACACATCTTGATTGTGATTACTTGTTATTGGGATAACAAGTGGTATCAGAGCCAAGCAGATCGAATTTGTGAAGAAATTTGAAGTTTTTGGGCATTTTATTGTCACTTTCGGACTACTCATGGATTATGCGATTTGAGGTTGTTTTGGATCGAGCTTTAGGCACAGACTTGTTCGTATTGGTCATCTGGATTAATTCGTGCAAGGATTCAGTTTCAGAACACACTAATCGAAAGTTTTGGCAGATTTTGTAATTTTCGAAAAGTTCACTGTGCAGATCAGGAAATGGATTTCTGTTAGTTTCTTGGTGGCATTTGCAGAACAAAAGTTGCTCAGAGTGTGATCGCGAACAACCCTACGAAGTTTCAAGTCAATTGGTGTTGATTTGAGGATTTTTGATCACTTAGAAAATTTTCGCGTTAAAACTCATAACTGTCGTACGCTTATATGTTCATCGTGTTCATAACTGTCGCATGATTCATAGCATCATAAATGTCGCACGATTACTGACCGACTAGATTTCTTGTCGTACAAGTATTGTGCGAGAGTTACTGTACACGGGTATTAGTCGTACACAGCTTATATGACAGTTACTGTTCAGAGGACTTAGTCGTACACATTTCATACGACAGTTGGTCCAAGTCGCACACCTTTTGTACGACAGTTACTATTTCAAAGCCCAAGTCGTACACGTTCTGTACGACAGTTACTGTTAACTTATACTGTCGCACACGTTCTATACGACAGTCGTACACTGTTGTCAAATTTTTCACAAATTCATTTTTCTGTGTAAAGATCAATACAAGTAATTTTCAAGATGAATAGAAACGACATAATGAACTATTTGGGAAGTGATACTAGACCTCCAATTTTGATTGAAAAAGAGTATGAACAATGGAAAGAAAGGTTTGAAGATTTCCTTGAACGACAATCAAATGGTATTCACTTGATAGATTCTCTTCATAATGGTCTAATGAAACCTGTTCTTAAGGATTTTCGTGAACCGGATGCACCAAACGCAGATATGAGATTGGTTCCTATTTCTGAGTACACTGTTGATGAAAAAGCAAGATACGATGCTGACAAGAAGGCAAGATCATATGTGATTATGGGGATTCCTAATGAGGTGTTTAACAAGATTGATAGCTACAAAGATACCGCACACAATATGTGGATGCAGTTAGAGAAGATGTTATAAGGGTCTCAGATTGGAAATCAGATGAAAATTAACGTGTGCATCAATAGGTATGAAGAGTTTAAGGCTAAGGAAGATGAGTCACTTCATGACACATATGACAGATTCATGGTTTTACTAAATGAGTTCAGTAAAAACAAGATCAAAAGGGATCTGTTCGAATTAAATGTCAAATTTCTTACCTCACTACAACTCGAGTGGAAGAGTGTGGCTAGAAAAATGAAACAAAATCCTAGACTTTCCACTATGCCACTACATGAATTGTATGAGACGATGTTGCAAGATGAGGAAGAAATAGATGAGATAAGAGAGGAGAAGAATAAGAAAAAGAAGAAAGATATCTCTCAAGAACCGATTGCACTACAAGCCGAGGTACAATCGAACAGCTTTACATCTGATGAATCTGGAATGTTTGATACAGGTTTCAAGGGAAATATTTCTGATGATGGTGTTGAACTACATCAAGCTTTGATTCTTCTTACAAGGCACTTTTAAAAGAAGTTTTACAAACCTCCGTCATCACACAACAATCTAAGGTATACATCTGGTTCGAGAAAGTTTGAGAACAACAGCTATGAAAGGAAACCGTTTCAAGAACAAAGGTTTGAAGTGATGAATAAAAGATCTGAAAAAGCTGAAGGTAAGAAAGTCTTTGGCATTGTAGAGAAAAGGAGTGATGATAATAATACTGTGGAGAATCAAAAATGCTACAATTGTGGAACCCCGGGTCACTATGCAAGAGATTGTCGAAAGAAGGTTGTTAAGAACACTGATTACTACAAACAAAAGCTGCTTCTTGCACAACAAAAAGAAGATGGAATAGCTCTTATGGTGGAGGAAGAATATTTTCTTGATTATTCTGATGACGAGGGTGAAAGGGAAGAGCATGAAAATATGTGTCAAGCAGAATTCGATTCTGACGAGGAGGATAAGTCTGACACTTCCTCATAGGTAAATTCTTTTCCTTTACCTGAATAAGTAAATCAAGAAGTCATAAATCTGCGTAATGAACTGAATGACAAAACTAAATAAATTAGCATGTTCTGAAGAAGAGTATGCTAGTTTATTCGTGAATTTGAAGTAATGGCACCATGTGTTGAAGAGTTAACAAAAACTCTACAAAACGAAAGAAAGAAGAATAGTGAGTTGAAACAACAGGTTGATGGTGTTGAATTTGAGATAAAAGACAAATGTTCTGAAATCAAAAATCTCAAAGCTCAACATGATCAATTTGAATCAGAAAAGTTAGTTCTTGATTCTCAATTATATGAATTGAATAAGCAAATCAAAGATCTAGAATCAAAGAATAAAGAAAGTGATTTTTCTTTGACAAAACTTTTAGAAAAGAATTCAGAATTTTTAAACAAAATTGAAAGTTTGGAAAAGAAGCTGTATTTGAGAGATCAATCTTCTCAAACAATTTTCATGAACAAGCCAAGACATGTAAACAATGTCAATAAATATTGGGGACTTGGTTACGAATGTCCAAAATATGGAGCCAAAGCTATCGCTGCAGTACCGACAGTATATAATTTCGAATGTTTAAGGTACGCACGATATTGGCCCGATTTTGAAATTCATTGGACTGATGAAAAGGAAACAAAAAGAGAGGAACATAGAAAAAGAGCTTTAACAACTCATATCGAACTTCCATTTTGCTATACTAATGAGACGTTGAAGATTCTCAACAATCTAGATAAACCACTTCCAAACAATTATTTTGACATAAATGCTACAAAGCCAGTTACTAACAATCAAGTCGTTGAAACAAAGAAATATGTTCCTACATTAGTTCTTGAAGGGAAAATTGTTGAACTGGAAATCTCTCTTACAGAACAAAGGATCAAATTTGATTATGAAAATGATCTCCTTTCAACTATTTTCTCAACTACTTTTAAGGAAATATCTTCTAGTTTCAATGACGAGGTGAAAAAGGAAACTATTAAGATTGAACATGGCTTGATCAAAAAGTTTTCTGAATCAACAAAGAGTATCTTTGATTCAAAACAAAAGATTGGTCAAAAATGTATCAAACTGTCAAAGAAAGTGGTAGATCTTGAAAATATTCTTCTTTCTGAGCATACCAATTTGGAAAATGAGAAAGTCAACTTTGTAAACCAAATCAATTCATTTGAAAAGAAGTTGACTGATTTGCTAAAGACAAAAGCTGAATTAGAAATTGTGTTAGAAAACGAAAGAAAAGAATTTGCTTTGAAAAACTGGTTCAATCTTGAAGAAAGCAACTTTCTTAAAGAACAGAACTGTGAGCTTTCTCAAAAAGTGATGACATTAGAAAAATCTTTGAAAGAAAGAAAGCCTAATATAATGTCTGATTTTAAAGATTCTTTCAATCTTGAAAGAGCACAGTTTGAGTTTGAGAAAGTAAGTTTTGAAAATGAGAAAAATTCTTATGAAATGAGAATAATTGAGCTTTCTCAAGAAATGGATGAGTTAGAAAATGAATTAGCAAAAGAAAGAAAAGAAAACGCTTTCAAAAGTTGGAATACACCTGAGTCCTCCAAGGATTTTGAAGTTCACAACGCCGATTCTGATTCGGATTGTGACTTTGAACCTAATGACCAAGGTTTCGAAACCAAGTCAAAACCAATAGAAAATGAAAAAGGAAAAGCTTGTGTATTTGATTTCTCAGAGAAACTTCAGGACCATACTGATGGTATTGTTTCTGAAGAAAAAGAGGAAAGCAAAAGGAAAGATGGTCTGAAAAGGATTTCTAAGAAGATTGAGTTGAATACTACTTCTGAACCTAAAGTCAATAGTTCTTGTATGAAATGCAATTGTGATCTGAATACTAGCAATAAAAGTGAAAAGACTTATGTTTCAGATCTATTGTCTCTTGCAAGAAAGAATCTCAAACGTGTTCAATGTGGTAGTCATTCATTTCAATCATCTCAGAAAAGTCCAATTTTAATAACATCTGTTTCTTATATAAACAAAGAAAAATCTTCGAGTACTTTCTATAAAGGTGAGTGTTCAAACACAAAGAAACCACCTTTAGAGAAAAGAAAGAAGAGTAAAGTGTCAAAGAAATCTCAAGTTCAGAGTTCTAAAGATTCTAACTCTAAACATTCTGTTGTTTCAGATAATTCTGTGAATCCGAAGAAGAAAGAACGAGAATGGCGGGTAAAGCAAACGACGTCTGATTCATCCAAACAAAATGATAAAAAATAGTAGCTTTTCAAAGAATAAACAAGTTGGTGCGAGTAATAAAAATTCTTTTGTAAAGCCATACAAAGATTACTCAAAAGACCAGTTGTTGGATTTTAAAAATGGTGAATGTTTTTGTTTTGTTTGTGGATATGAAAGTTCGTTTGCTATGCCTGGTTCTTGTTGTTGGGATAATTCTTATTTTATTCCAATTGGTAAAAGAAAGTCAGATTTGAGGAAAAAGAAGAAGACACGAAAGTCTAAAAACACGTCTTCTCTATCTAAACAAAGAGGACCCAAAACTAAGTGGGTACCTAAAACTGTTTCAATCTGATTGATGCAGAAACATAAGTTATGGTATTTAGATTCGGGATGTTCGAAGCATATGACAGGTCAACGACACATGTTAACTAATTTTGTGGAAAAGGATCTTGGTCGTGTAAGATTTGGAAACAATCAGGTTGCTCCTATCAATGGTTTTGGAGATATTATTCAAGACAATCTTACGATAAAGAAGGTCAATTATGTTGAAGGATTGGAGCACAACCTGTTTAGTATAGGTCAGTTTTGCGATAAGGATTTGGAGGTGAACTTCAAGAAGACAAGATGCTGTGTCAAAACCGAGGAAGGGACATAACGTCTTGTTGGAACTCGCAAGTCAAACCTGTATACAATCAACTTGTCAAATATCAAACCGACCAATGAAGTGTGTCTTTTATCCAAAGCTTCCGAAGAACAAAGTTGGCTATGGCACCGACGGTTATCTCATCTAAATTTTCGAAACATTCAAAAGTTGGTTTTAGGAGATTCAGTTCGGGGGCTTCCAACTTTGAAATTCAATGCCGAAAATCTATGTGATGCGTGTGAGAAAGGAAAGATGAAGAGGGTTCCTCACAAGCCTAAACCAGAACCGACAACGAAGAGTATACTTGAGCTGTTACATGTGGATTTGTGCGGTCCAATGAAAACGGAAAGCATAAATGGGAGGAAATACGTCCTGGTAATAGTCGATGATTTCTCAAGATATACATGGGTTAAGTTTCTTCAGTCAAAAGATGAAACTTCAGAACTTCTCATTGGTGTTATCAAGGAAGCTCAGAACAACATGCAGATCTCAGTAAAAATCGTGCGTTCGGATAATGGTACAGAATTCAAGAACAGGGTCTTAGGTGATTTCTATGAATCACATGGGATTATGCAACAATTTTCTGCCGCCAGAACTCCTGAATAAAACGGTGTTGTAGAACGACGTAACAGAACGTTAGTCGAGTCTGCGAGAACAATGTTGGCATACTCAAAGCAACCACTCTTCTTATGGGCCGAAGCTGTAGCAACCGCATGTTACACTCAGAATCGTTCGGTCATACACCGCCGGTTTAATAAAACTCCATATGAAATAATGAATAACCGGAAACCTAACATAAAACATTTTCGTGTTTTTGGTTGTAGGTGTTATGTCTTGAACGACAAGGAACAATGAAACAAGTTCAGTCCAAAGGCGATTGATGGTATCTTTGTTGGATACTCTTTTTCATCGGCATCATATAGGATATATCTGAAGCAATCAAGGAATATAATGGAAAGTGTCAATGTCAAATTCGACGAACAACACGAATTGGCTTCTGACCAAAACAATTCAGAACCCGCTATAACTGGAATATTAGCTTCTGGACATCTCAGTTCAGAACCTGCTTCAACTTCCAATCAGGATCAACCTTCTACCTCGAAATCTCAACTAACTGATCTTGATTTACTATTTGATGAATTCTATGATGAATTTTATGGTACTTACAATAGGTCTGTTGATTCTAACAGGATGGTACAAGCACCTACAACAATTTCCGCTGCGACAACTACTCAAAATGGTGCATCTACTTCAACACCGGTTGATGTTTCCACTCCTGTTCAGAATGTTCAAGTACCAGAAGTTGTTATTCCACAACAAGAGACAACAACTACTGTGGAAGGATCAACACAAAATCCAAGCTCTTCGGTTACTGAACCAACCATTCCTCAGCCACAACCGGAATCTTCTAGTATACCTACAGATTTTCCAAATGCTGAACCAATGATTTCTCCAACCGAAGAAGAGACGAATGCTACTCTTGAAAATGTTCAAGAATCCTATGCTCCTCACCCTCATACAACCAAGTGGACGAAGGCTCATCCGATTCACCAAATTATCGGTGATCCAAGTTCACCAGTTCAGACTCGCTCGAGTGCTACCGTGAATGAGTGTCTGTTTTCAATGTTTTTAAGCAACATTGAACCACTCACAGTCAAAGAAGCGTTGAATGATCTGGATTGGATTTTAGCTATGCAAGAAGAGCTAAATCAATTTGAAGCATTGAAAGTGAGGAGGCTCGTTCCAAGACCGGCCGATAAAAGTATCATTGGAACAAAGTGGGTGTTCAAGAATAAGAAAGATGAAGATGGCATCATAGTTCGTAATAAAGCGAGACTTGTAGCTAAAGGCTATCGACAGCAAGAAGGGATAGATTACGATGAGACTTACACTCCAGTCGCCCGCATTGAAGCAATCAGAATATTTTTGGCGTACGCGGCATATAAGAACTTTACGGTCTATCAAATGGACGTAAAGACGGCATTTCTTAATGGAATTCTAAAAGAGGAGGTATATGTCTCACAACCCGAAGGCTTTGTAGACAAGGAGAATCCAAATCATGTTTACATATTGGATAAAGACTTATATGGGTTGAAACAAGCCCCGCGAGCATGGTACGATGTTCTATCTAAATTTCTACTCGTCTCGGGCTTTGAAAAAGGTAAGATTGATACGACTTTGTTTGTCAAGCGTGAAGATGGTGAGATGGTAATAATACAAATATATGTAGATGATATTATATTCGGTGCATCTAACCCTGGTTTATGTTCATGGTTTTCTGATCTGATGACTACTAGATTTCAGATGAGCATGATGGGGGAGATTAACTTCTTCCTAGGATTGCAAGTGAAACAGTTTTCCACGGGAATATTCATCAACAAGTCAAAGTATATATTTGACATTTTGAAGAAATTCAAAATGGAAAATTGTACTTCCATTGGAACACCGATGGCAACACAATCAAAGATCGGTCCAGATCCTCATGGTAAGGAAACTGATATACGGCAATATCGAGGTATGGTCGGATCTTTAATGTACTTAACTGCTAGTCGCCCGGATATTATGTTCGCTACTTGTCTTTGTGCGAGATTTCAGGCGAATCCTAAGAAATCTCATGTAGGAGCCGTCAAGCGCATCTTCCGCTATCTCAAAGGAACTACATACCTTGGGCTATGGTATCCCAAAGGCACGGGATTTGAGCTAACAGCCTACTCCGACGCGGATCATGGTGGTAGCTTATTGGACCGGAAAAGCACATCCGGACACATCCAATTTTTAGGTGATAAGTTGGTAAGTTGGGCGTCAAAGAAACAGAACTTTGTGTCAACTTCTACGGCGGAGGCAGAATACGTCGCGGCCGCTAGTTGTTGCTCACAAGTCATTTGGATGAAAACCCAACTGATGGACTTTGCGTGTCGATACGAAAAGGTTCCAATTTACTGTGATAGTAAGTCCGCTATAGCAATATCTGTGAATCAGGTTCAACACACGAAAACCAAGCACATCGACGTACGGTATCATTTTATTAAAGATCACGTCGAAAAATGTACAATTGAACTCTATTTTGTTTCTACTGAATTTCAACTCGCCGATTTGTTTACCAAGGCTTTGGATGAGAAACGTTTCAAATTTCTTGTCTAAAAGCTAGGCATGTTGAATTTGAAAGTTTGATAAGTCATAATTTTTATTCAACATTTTGAAAATAATTCTTAGTCATTCAAATTTTGATAAATTTGAGTGAAGAATACTTATTTTCATAATATTGAATATTCATTATGATTTGCTCAAAGTTATATTTCTTTCAGTATTTTACAAAGTAGATTTCAATTTTATTCTTTTTACCGTATGTACTTCAATTGATATTACTTGTGCAGTTTTATGTGTAGTTCATGTGTTTAGGGGAGCTATAAATCTTTGTGAGCATCTTTCAAGGGGGAGCATTGTACAAAGAAGAAGTGGTTGATCAAAACAACAAAGGTGAGTGTTCTATCTTAAATGATTTTGGCAAACCCTACTAGATGAAAACTCATTTTGTCAAAGCTTATGCATCTTTGTAGGGGGAGCAAAATGTTTTCAATGAACACTGAACAATTTTTAATCTGAAAAGTTCAATTTTTTGAAAATTTTTCCAAGTCAGGAAAGTAGTCGCACAAGTCTTACACGACTAGCAATCCTAGTCGTACATGTCTTGTACGATAGTTACTGTTCCTGCACGACAGTCGCACGAGCCTTGTCCGACTAGCAATCCTAGTCGTACATGCTTTGTACGACAGTCACTGTTCATATTGTCAAGTTGTAGATGCTTTGTCCGACTAGCAATCCTAGTCGTACAAGTATCGTACGACAGTTACTGTTCATGATTCCACCTTAGTCGGTCACTGTTTCATACGACTAAGATGAGGTTCTCGCACATTGTTTCGTTCGACTACCCGACACGTGTCGGTCAAACCTTGGACCAATCATTTCACGACACGTGTCACTCAGCCTAAGATCTATATATAGTGCGTGTTTCAAGTCTTTTCATTTTTCCGACTATTGTTTCATCCGATTCTCTCACGAAAATAGTTATCGATTTTGATTTGTTGTTGCTGTTTCATTGATTTCGTGGATTAAAATCGATTCAAGTATCATCATTTACCATTTTTCATCGCATTTCATCGATTATTTCATCTGATATGTTGATTGTTAGTAAAGTCGAAAAGGGGTTTTAGTAAACCCTTCGAATTCTGATTTGTATGTTATAGTTGCTAGGAAAAGATGATAGGATAGCATTTCTAGTAGAAAAGCGCATCTAGGGCACTAGTTTGATAAGCTTTCATTGACAAATCTTAGGTTTTTGGGTTTGAATGTTCATCACTGTTCGAACATTCATAACTGTCGCACAATATTGTGTTCTTCAACATTCAAAACTATCGCATACAACTGATATTCATAACTGTCGCACACAACTTGTACGACAACTTTTAGTCGTACAACTTTGTCCGACTAGTAGAGTCATGCGATTTGATGTTTTGTACGACAGTGGCCCATACTTAGGAAATTTTTGAAAAGTTTTGACGAAAAAGTACTTATATCTAAATGGTCAAATTTTGTCAATCATAGACCATGGCACATTTGCAAGAGCACGGTGATGGTAATTCTTCTGACGAGAACACGGTGTTCCCATCTCATCGTTCATCACACCCATCGGTGAACGCTCGAAATCTAGATGATGAATTAATTCTTCCAAGAGACAAAAAGGAATTCAAGGCAAACAACTATTCTCTAGATTTTCATGTCAGATTGGATTATCAGCTTATCATGGAGATTCTCAAAAACCATCCACTTCGTACTGCTCTTGAGAAAACAATACAAGTTCCGGAAATCTATCTACAACAAGTTTGGCATAATATTCAGTATGTTCCACAGACAGATTCAAACAGCTATTTTACTCTGAAGGTGGATCATTTTGATGCCAAAATCACTTTGAAAAGATTGCGGAGAGTTCTTGATCTTCCTTATTCTCCAAATTTTGAAGATATGGTTTCTGAAGCAGACTTATGCCGGGATATTATGCGGATGGGTTACAATGATCCACGTCCGAATTATAGAGTGCTGACTCGTACGTCAAAGTTGCAACGGAACTACCTACCGCCGATCTACTATACACTATTCAGTATTGTGAATAGGTGTATGACTTCTAAGCACGCGGGAGTCGACACGGCCAGCATTTCCGTTATACGTATGTTCCATACTATCGTTTTCGATCGGAAAATTGATTTTGTAGTTTCTATATGGAATGACCTGATCGAGGTGGTCACCGACAAATCAAAGCCATCGAAAACCAGAACATTCGTTTCAACGCTATCTTCATATTATCGTTCATTCTATCATGGAGTCTAACGATCAGATACCGAGACGACCGGAAGCAGTTCTTGGTCCTACTACTTACATGAAATATCTCCGAATTCCAACAGGTATACTTTTTCCTACTATCATGGTTCTACCTGAAGCTTTTCTTGCTTACGCTGACCAAGATTCACCGATTTTGAGTGAGTATAGAGAAGAGAACGCACTGATGGCCCGGCCAGGACCGGTAGGGCCTACCCACGGTGCCAACCAATTAGGTGAGCGTGGTGAGGGTTCAAGAGTTAGGAAGAGTGTTCAGGATACTGGGGTACCTGAACAGGGCGTGTTTAGAGGTAAAAGTGATGTAAGGGGAAAAGGAGTTGAGGGTGATATTGGTCAGTCGTCCAAATCTAAAAAGATGATTCAGATCTTTGAGGACGATGATGAGGAAGATCTTGGTTCCGACGATACTGAGGAAGAATCTGAGGATATTGATGCGGATATTGATGATCCTATTAATCTTGTCTATAGTTCGGATGATGATGATGCGAATGCTGATGATGAAAAAGAGGATGATAGTTCTGATGATGACAATGATGATAACAACAATGATCAAGTCTTGGAGAATCTTGATACTATAATTGAAAAGGTCGTCACTACTACTTCTGGTGGTGATGGAGGAGTGATAAGGGGAAATGAGGGAGTATTAGTTGAAACAGAAAATCAAGTGAGGTTGAGTGAAAAGGAAATAAAAAAAAGATGGTGAGTGTGAGACAGGATCAATAAAAGTTTTAACTAATGATCCTTCCCAAACCGTGTCTAGCCGGGTAGCCACATCTACTGTCGGTGCGCGTTCGTCGCCACATGACATTGAAGAAGCCATAGTCCACCCAGCTATGCAATGCACAACCCCACTCATCCACTCATCAACTTCTTCACAAGTTGATGTTTCATCTTCTCACAGGGGATTAGCACAAACACTATCGGCGACACACTCGGTGTTGGCTGATATTGAAACAGGATGGCAACTGCCCCGGCCACCACCTTCATTTGGTCACAGATTGAGTCTAGATCCATTTGATTTTACTTCCTTTCCTAGGACACGGAGACCGTTCGTCACATAATCTATGGTGACACAAAATGTTAGTGTTCTTAGTGACCTAACCGGAACGCCCCGAGTGTTGCCGCCATTTGTTGGTGCTTCACGAGGACCGGGCGGAAGTCCTACCAACGTTAACACTATGCCAGCGTTGAACGTAGGCCATACAGTCTCTATGACTGCTATGTCAACCAGTAACCTTAGTGGTCTGGGTGTTACCTTGGAACAAGCGCGTGTCGTTCAGTCTTTGGTGGGTCCTCCTCCTTACAACTATGTATCAAAGAAGTTGCTCGAATTGGCCATCCAGTCTGCCTCAAACACTCAGAAAGCTCAGATGTCCGAATTAACTGATATCGTTAAGAATTTATCTGCCGAAGTACACAAGTTTGTTAAAGGAAAGTCTGTTACTGATTCTTTATCCGCACCATCCGACTCTCAACCAGAATCTCAGCCGAACCCAAAGGTATATCATACTTTACCTTTACACAAATTGAAATCCCAGTTACTTACCCATTTACTAGAACAAGGCGATGCGAATACTCAAGAAGAAGTAGATATTCTTGGTCTACTTAGACGCCAAACCGAAATACAAGCCATTTTACCAAATTCACTAAATACCCTACAACAATCCATATCCAATCTCACCGATTCTATTTCTTTTGGCTTCACATCCCTATCAAACCGAATCAAAGCGGTGGAAGACAAATGTGGGATTCAAGCCCAAACCACCAAACGAAGGCATGATGATCAACATCCCGATCATGATCACCATGAGGGGGAGAGAAGTGTAAGACAAAGGGTTGAACAAGGTAGTGGTTCGGATGTTCATGTGATTGAAAATGTGGAAACAAACGAGGAAACGGGTACCGGTAATGTTGGTGGTACTCAAGTGGGCGAAAGTGCTGATATTGGTGTTCTGGATGATGTCAATCCTAGGGTTGAAAAGCCTCAAGGATGTGATAACAGAACTGATGAGGAAATCATGGCAGATGAGTTCTTACAGGATTTGATTTATATTATTTCGGGTGAAGATCAATTTGTGGTAAAGATTAAAGAGGAGACGGGTGATGTATTTGATGGTGGAAACGTTCAACCTGATTCTGATTCCGAGAAAGAAAGTAACCAACCTGATCCAGTAATACAAATTCCGGTAATACCTGATCTACCTGAAGGGAAAATCAGAGATGCAGTCTCCGAGGCAGAATTACGTAATCTACAAATGTTAATTGATAGAGAAGCTTTGATTGTCAGACGTGCTCATCGAACAAGAATCATTACTCCATTCCAAGAAGATATAAGGGGTGACTTGTTTGTGAAAAAGATTCAGCCAATTGATAAGGTAAAGCTCTATTCAATTGATAAACTTCCACGTCCAAAGCAGATTGAATATTTATATATGATGGGTGACAAAGATCAAAAGTTCAGTGCAGTCAGAACAGATAAAGAAATTGTTAAGCTTGTGAAGATTGAATCGGAGAAGATTCTGAATGTCTTTTATCCGAGATTCTACGTCCTCAGATCAGATGAAAAGGAGTGGAATTTCTGTGAAGCAGATTTCAAATCCCTAACCTGTGCAGACTTCTTCAGATTGTATGACATTCTTGCCCGGATGCCTATCAAAGACATCACTTACTCTGAAGCCTACCAAGCGTTAAAACGATTCATGAAGAACCTGATCAAGCTTTCATACCTAACCGACTTTCAAATGGCTTTGGAAAGTAATCAAATCAGAGTCAACAAACGAAGGCCAAACAGAAATCTACCCGACATACAAGGTATTCCTCTTTATACCGTGTTGGAAAAACCAGAATTCGGTATTGTGTATCACAACGGGCAAAAGAAGAAGAAGTTCTTGAGGCTGATTGAAGTCAACTTGTATTCTGATGGAACGCTCAATATGATCAAGATTCTGCTGAATGAAAAGCTAAGATTGGATGAACAAAGAAAGGTGCTTCTGAAAGAGAAGGAGATTGTCTTGATCAACAATGCCTTGAAAGCGATACAAGACCGAATAGATTATCGGAATTCACTCAGAAGGTTTGAAATTATCTTTGGGATCAGAAAGAGATACATTCCATTGGAAGAACTTCATGGTTAAAGCTTACCTGGCTCACTTGAATACAAAGGGGGAGAATGTTAGTGTCAATTTTATATGTTGTATTCAAGTTGAGGGGTCATTTTGTAAATTGTGTGTCTAGGTATAAATTGCCTAGATTACCTTTATTTCTCTAACACTTTGATAGAATAACCTTTGAAAACTCTCTGTAATTCTCTCTACACTTTGTATTTTGAGTTCTTCATTCTAATGAGAGATGACTAGAGTTCTACACACATCTTGATTGTGATTACTTGTTATTGGGATAACAAGTTCATATATGAATCTGTGTGATTCATATATGAACATTTGTGTTCATATATGAACCTTTGTAATTCACATATAAACTCTTTTTAACTAATTCATATATGAACCTTTGTGATTCATATATGAATCAGTTAATTTGTTCATATGAGAATTAGTTAAAAAAAATTCATATATGAATCACAAAGGTTCATATATGAACACAAATGTTCATATATGAATCAGTTAATTAGTTTCATATATGAATCACAAAGGTTCATATATGAACACAAAGGTTCATATATGAACACAAATGTTCATATATAAATCAGTTAATTGGTTCAAGTGATTCATATATGAACCTTCAGTTAATTAGTATCATATATGAAACACAAAGGTTCATATATGAATCACAAGATTCATATATGAATTAGTTATAAAGAGTTCATATGTGAATTACAAAGGTTCATATATGAACGTATAGTTCATATGTGAATCACACACATTAATATATGAACTCGTCCCGTGTTTTTTTGTAAAAGTTACGAAACTACCCTTAAATTTTTGGAATCAAAGCCGCCACATTTGACCAATTATAACCGATCTTGACCGAATAAATGGCCAAAATTACTTCTCTATTTCTCAAATATTTAGCACTTCTCATTTGAATCTAAGGCTATATATATAGGATAAAGATCAAGGGAGAACCTTGAAAAAAAAAGAACCTGAGAACGAAAAAACGGATGAAAAAATATATCAAAATGGATGTCAAATAATAGATAATAAAGTCATCGTTATTTTGGTGTAATTTGTTTCGGTCCAATTATTTTTATAATTCACCGATTTTCGATTTAAAAAAATGGGGGTGATTTATTTATTTATTTAAAAAAATGGTTGTAACCACTTTTTTAATCATATCCGTTGGATCATCTCAATCTAACGGTTTGAATGAGTTTTTCGTTTCTTTCTTTTTTCAAGGTTCTCCTCCGATTTCATCCCTAAGGCTATATATATATATATATATATATAGGTTCAAGGAAAAACCTCAAAAAAACGGAAAACTGTAGAAACAAGCTAGGAGCCCTTCATCTGAACGGTATGTACTTGTGCATACAGGTAAATAGTTAACTTTTTGATTTTATGCACAAGTGCATTATTTATTTGTGCATATATGCACAAATGCATGTTACAAATAACCTGTATGCACAAGTGCATACCGCCCAAATGAAGGGCTCCTAGCGTGTTCTTCAGTTTTTCGTTTTTTTAAGGTTTTCCCTTTAACCTGACCCTATATATATATATATATATATATATATATATATATATATATATATATATATATAATTTGACCACCTTCAGTGTATATATATATATATATATATATATATAATTTGACCACCTTCAGCTGTTTGTTTTCTCTTGCTTTGAAAATAATAATGTCAACTTTTGATTTTACCATTCAAACCTACTGTCTACTGATTCCCTTATGCGTCATTCAAATTACTTAATGTTTCTTGTTTGTATATGCTTTCTAGTATTTAATATATAACATCTTATGTCACATGTGAAGGA
Organism: Saussurea involucrata; assembly: GCA_033807775.1. Taxonomy (NCBI): domain Eukaryota; kingdom Viridiplantae; phylum Streptophyta; class Magnoliopsida; order Asterales; family Asteraceae; genus Saussurea; species Saussurea involucrata. The sequence continues at coordinate 32,916,418 of CM066321.1, forward strand.
GTCGATTGAAAATATAAAGTTCTAACTCGTATGACACTCAAAAGTCAAATGTGAAATTTACTTGTGGTTTCTTGTCGTGCGTCGTGCAGTTGTATATAATTCTAACTCCATTGACATGCATCTCGACTAATCTTAAAAGGCCCTAAAAATTAAAATTTGTAAGTATCAGGTGAATTCTCAATCGTCCTGAATAGACTCGAACTAGCGATCTATGAGTAGAATATATATATATATATAGGCTTAGGTTCAATAGAGAAGTGCAAATATTTGGAGAAATAGAGAAGTAAAAAAACACGGGACCGTTCATATATGAACGTTTATATATAAACAGTCATATATGAACGTTCATATGAACGTATATGAATGTTATATGAACGTTCATATATGACTGTTATATGAACGTTCATATATGACTGTTTATATATGAACTTTCATATATGAACGGTCCCGTGTTTTTTTACTTCTCTATTTCTCTAAATATTTGCACTTCTCTATTGAACATTTCCCTATATATAAATATATATATAGAGAGAGAGGTTCAATCGAGAACAATACATATTTAAAAGAACACGAGAACGAACAAAGTCATTAATGATTTAACATTAACGTACGAAAAAGAACTTTGGTCGCGGTTTCAGGTCCGCGTGGCTTTTTTGCGCGTTAATGTAAAATTGCTAATGATTTTGTTCGTTCTCATGTTCTTTTAAATAGGTATTGTTCTCGATTGAACCCGACTCTCTCTCTATATATATACATATATATATATATATATATATACGGAAGGGATCAAAAGAGAAGTACAAATATTTTGAGAAAATAGAGAAGTGATCTTGGCCATACATTCGGTCAAGATCGGCGGCTTTGACCGAGAAGCAGAGGATAATTCCTCGCGTGGTCTGCGTGTGGTCTGTGCAAGATAGAGGGGTAGTTTCGTAAAAAATACGCGGGACAGGTTCATATATGAATTTGTGTGATTCATATATGAACCTTTGTAATTCACATATAAAATATTTTTAACTAATTCATATATGAACCTTTGTGATTCATATATGAATCAGTTAATTTGTTCATATGAGAATTAGTTAAAAAAAATTCATATATAAATCACAAAGGTTCATATATGAACACAAAGGTTCATATATGAATTAGTTAAAAAAAGTTTATATGTAAATTACAAAGGTTCATATATGAACACAAAGATTCATATATGAATTAATTAATTGGTTCAACTGATTCATATATAAACCTACAGTTAATTAGTTTCATATATGAAACACAAAGGTTCATATATGAATCACAAAATTCATATATGAATTAGTTATAAAGAGTTCATATGTGAATTACAAATGTTCATATATGAACGTATAGTTCATATGTGAATCACACAGATTCATATAGGAACTCAGCCCGTGTTTTTTGTAAAAGTTACGAAATTGCCCTTCTATTTTTGGAACAGCCGCAACTTTTGACCAGTCAAAGCCGCAACTTTTGACCGGTCAAAGTCGCAAATTTTGACCGGTCAAAGTCGCAACTTTTGACCAATTATAACCGATCTTGACCGAATGAATGGTTAAGATCACTTCTTTATTTCTCAAAAATTTTGCACTTCTCTATTGAACCTAAGGCTATATATATATATATTAGTTGTGTATTTGCTAAATTGCAATGATATGTAAACCTTTTTATAGTTTTTTTGGTGGAGGGGACTTTTAAGGGCATATGAATAATAAAATCTATTCGAATCTATACAATCTATACTGTCAATGCATATATACCGCATAAATTAATATTATTAAGACAATATATAAAACAAGTTACTTTTAATAATAAAATATGTAGGACAACATTTAAAGTAACAAATATTTTAGAAGAGGAGTTATCGTAGACTCTCTACACTAATATTACTTTAGGGCATGTTTGTTACCAATTTAATTGATGAGACTTATAACTTATTCGGTCAACTATACATGATTGTTAGCTAGTGGCTTAACGATATATAAATTGGTTTATTTAATAAGCTTTTAGGGAAGCTTAATGCAGAAAGCCTAGTATTTCTATGTTGGAATAATCATGATTTGTATTTGATAGATAATAAGATGACAAGAAAACATACCCGATGATCCTGAGGATCCAGTGAAAGCATTAAACATATTTGCCATTGATTGTCGGGTTCCCAGAACGAGGTGATCGTATTATGATGGGATGATGATCGATCGAGAGAGACGATCTCAGGGGAGGCACACGGCTGATTGTTGATTAGCAGTAAAATGATTAGGGTTAAATGTATGATTAGGGTACTCTATATATAATAAGAGTATTTACACTTTTAACCCTTGGTGTTTATTATGTGCCATATAATTCCCCATAGTTCCAATCACCTAATGGGAAACCCTATAGTATGTCAATAATAGTAAATACGCCCATCATATATTTACCAGACATAGGGATTTCAGTTATTGTCAATTATCATATCAGGAATGATAAACGATCAGTGACGGTCACTTTTAAGGTGGTTCCAACATTCTCCCACTTGACCAAGAGATCTTTTATCTATGAGCACCAATAAGTCCGGCCGGGATGATACTCATTTTGTTTTAAACTGAAATCATAGCTAATAAGTACAGCCGTAGAGAAGAATATCAACTCAGGACCCCCACTAGTCAAACTATGACTCAAATTTAAAACTGAATAAGCAATGATCAATTGACTAAGACAGATTTCGTTATAATAATGTCCATACACCATTATGAGCTCAAAGCGTAACTAATAGACAAACAAAATCTGAATATAGAGGAAAATTTATTAAGATAATAATAATGACCAATAAGTACAACATGCTATTAAATTAAGTCTTTTGTAAGCCCCATCTTCGACACGTGTCCTACGAAGACATTAGGAGAAAGACCTTTGGTCATCGGATCCGCTAGCATATTCTTTGTACTTATGTACTCAATACAAAGGATATTTTCCTCGACCCGTTCGCGCACGAACAGATACTTTGTATCAAGATACAGCCCAGCGCCAGTTGAACTGTTACTGTTCGAGAAAGTTACGGCAGCTGAGTTATCACAGTAAAGCTTCAATGGTCTAGAAATGGAGTTGACGATTTTGAGTCCACTGACCAGGTTCCTTAACAACATCCCATGACAAGAGGCATTATAAACGGCAACGTATTCAGCCATCATGGTGGACGTTGTAGTCAGCTTCTGTTTGTGACTCCGCCATGAGATAGGTCCACCAGCTAACATAAATATGTACCCAGAAGTAGATTTCTTATCTTCCTTGCATTTAGCAAAATCGGAATCAGAATATCCTACTACTTCTAAGTTGTCACTTCTTCTATAAGTTAATTTGTAGTCTTTGGTCCCTTGCAGATATCGTAGAACCTTTTTAGCCGCTTTCCAGTGTGCTATTCCGGGATTAGATAAGTAACGTCCCAGCATACCAGCGATATAAGCGATATCCGGACGAGTACAGACCTGAGCATACATAATGCTCCCTACTACAGACGAATAAGGTATCATCTTCATTTCTTCCTTTTCAATCTCAGTGCTCGGAGCTTGGAAAGAACCAAACACGTCCCCTTTAACTACTGGAGCTACAGTGGGTGTACAGTGCTGCATGTTATAGCGTTTTAAGATACGCTCAATATATGCGTTTTGAGAAAGTCCCAAAACACCATTATGCCTATCTCGATGTATTTCGATACCAATGACATAAGAGGCATCACCGAGATCTTTCATGTCGAAATTTTGCGAAAGCATCCGCTTCGACTCATGCAGCATATCCAAGTTGTTACTTGCTAGTAGAATGTCATCTACGTACAAGACAAGGATTATAAAGATACTCCCACTGATCTTGAGATAGGTGCATTGATCCACTTGATTCTTTAGAAAACCTTGCCCTTTTACGATTTTATCGAACTTGAGGTACCATTGTCGTGATGCCTGCTTCAACCCATAAATGGATTTCTTCAACTTGCAGACCATATGCTCTTTACCTTCTGGAATGAATCCTTCAGGTTTTCGCATGTATACGTCTTCTTGCAAGTCTCCATTTAAGAATGCGGTCTTGACATCCATCTGATGTAACTCTAAATCATAATGAGCTACAAGTGCCATAACAATCCTTAAAGAATCTTTACGAGAGACAGGAGAGAAGGTCTCTTGATAATCGATTCCTTCCTTTTGAGTAAACCCTTTTGCAACCAGTCTGGCCTTATAGCGTTCGATGTTTCCTTTCGGGTCTAATTTGGTTTTGAAGACCCATTTACAACCGATAGTTTTGGATCCTTCAGGAAGTTCAACCAAGTCCCAAACATCATTGTGATGCATGGAATTAAGCTCTTCAATCATGGCTTCATTCCACTGAGTGGCCTGATCACTATTAATGGCTTCACGATAAGAGGTAGGATCAGTAAGCTTTCCAATGTCCTCAACTTCAGATAAAAAGGTTATGAAAACATCAAAATTTGTGGCCCTGCGTGCCCTAGATGATCTCCTGAGTTGATTTTCCGGTTCAGTAGCGGGAGGAGTAGGATCAGTGATATTAGGTTCAGCGTTCAGGAGCGATGATGATGTTCCCTCGGTATTTTGGTTTGGAGGAACAGGATCAGTGATATTAGGAGCAGCGGTGGGTACAAGAGGAATTATCGGAGGAATAAGCATACCGGAAGAATGGTTTCCCCCCGCTTCTTGTACTTCTTGCAAATCTGAGTCATGATTTGTCGTGCTCCCACTGATCTTTGAGTTCTCAAGAAATGTGGCATGCTGCGTGTCAATGATGCTCGTAGTGTGGGAAGGACAGTAAAACCGATAACCTTTTGAGTTATCAGGATAACCGATAAAGAAACATGTAAGGGTTTTAGGATCCAGTTTCTTTAAGTTAGGGTTATAGACTTTTGCTTCGGCAGGACAGCCCCATACTTTCATATATTTTAGACTCGGTTTCCTACCTGTCCAAATTTCATAAGGAGTTTTAGGGACAGATTTTGATGGAACCCTATTGAGTATATGAACGGCTGTTTTTAATGCCTCAGTCCAAAGGAAAGTAGGTAAGTTAGTGTTAGCAAGCATACTTCTCACCATGTCCATTAAGGTTCTGTTTCTCCTTTCAGCAACACCATTTTGTTGAGGAGAACCAGGCATGGTGTATTGGTTAATTATGCCATGTTCCTTGCAAAAATTATAGAAAGGACCAGGAGCTTGACCAATATCAGTATGTCTACCATAATACTCACCTCCTCTATCTGATCTCACAACTTTTATTTTATGATCAAGTTGGTTTTCAACCAAAGTTTTAAAATCAATAAAAGTTTGTAAGGATTCAGATTTTTCCTTAATCAGATATAGGTGCATATAACGCGAATAATCGTCAATGAATGTAATAAATGATGTATGTCCTGTGATTGATGCGGGATAAGGACCACTAATATCAGTGTGAATTATTTCCAACAAGTTGGAACTTCTAGTAGCTCCTTTCTTATTCCCTTTTGCCATTTTTCCTTTGAGGCACTTAATACATGTTTCAAAATCACTAAAATCAAGAGAATGTAAGATTCCATCCTTTACGAGTCGAGTCATTCTATCTCGTGAGATGTGGCCAAGACGTTTATGCCACAACATGGAGGAATTCTCTAATTGTTTAGGTGATTTTGTTGTTTTAGTTACGTCATCAATATTAAGTGACAACAAAGACTGTGAGAAATTATGATCTAGTTCCAATTTATACAGTAATCCATCCAAGAAACCTCGACCAAGTAATTCATTATTATGAGTAATAGCAATCTTGCCGCAACCATGAATTATTACATAACCTTCAAGGTCTAGTCTAGATATGGATACAAGGTTCCGAGTAATTCTCGGTACATATAAGGTATCCACTAGTCTAATACACTTTCCGGTACTCATATGTAAATTTAAAGTTCCCATGGCTTCGACATTTAAGAGATCACCGCTTCCAACTCTAAGTTTTCTTTGGCCCTTTGGTAGCTTCTGGATTGTAAGGAATCCCTGCATTGAGTTTGTCACATGGACCATAGAACCAGAGTCACCCCACCATGTATTAATAGGGACATCAGTAGTAAAGGAATCAAATATTACATAAAGGATGTTACCTTTCTTAGCTAGCCATTCCTTGAACTTAGGGCAATCTTTATGTCCGTGCCCTTTGGCACGACAGAATTTGCAGCTAGGTTTGTTAGACAAGGATTTAGAGCCAGAGGCAACGGCACCATGATTATTATCCTTTTGGACTTTATTTCCAGTCTGATTACTGTGATTACCCTTCCTTTTCTTAGAATTAGTAGTGGTTGTCAGGTGAACAACTTCAGGTTGAACCAGCTTTAGGCGATCCTCCTCTTGCACACACATTGCAATCAGTTCACTTATCGACCATTTATCCTTCATAGCATTATAGTTAACTTTGAAGGTGTCGAACCGAGCAGGCAAAGAGGTCATTATGAAATGCACAAGAAAATTATCAGAGACTTCCATCTCAAGACTCTTAAGCTTATGAGCCATATCAATCATTTTCATAATGTGTTCACGGGCACTGCTATTTCCTTCATATTTTAGAGTGAGCATCTGTAGCATTAAGCTACTTGCATGAGCCTTAGACGATCCCTTGAAATGATCCTCAACAGATTTGAGGTAAGTTCTGACTTTATCAGAGTCAGGGATAGCTCCTCGGATACTGAGGTTAATGGAGTTCTTGACCATCATTAGTGACAAGCGATTTGCCCTTTCCCACTTTTCAAAATCCGCTTTCTGAGCTGCAGTGGACGCAGCAGTAATAGCAGTGGGTTCATCATGGCGAATAGCATGGTCAAGGTCTAGCATCCCCAGAGTAAGAAGTAATTGATCCTTCCATGACGCAAAGTTCGCACCAGTAAGTGGCTCAATACCAAAGTTAGGTACTGATTAGGAAAGGAGGAGGATATAAGTTATAGAAGATTATTATAGTGACGTAGTTATCTATAAAAGGCAGACAAAGTAATGTTTCTTAAAGTAATGGAATCAAAGTAATGTTAAAGTAAGCAGGCCTAACAGTAATATTCCTTAGAGTAATGAAACTATGACCATTTTAGTGATGAAGCTAGTGATGAGTATACCTATTGTAAACACCAAAACAATAAGTCAAAGTAAGGCTCTACTTAGATGTTACATCACCTTTGGGCAGAAATAACTAATATCTAAGTAAACATGAGCGTTAGGGTTATGCAACGCAATGCTTATCTTTTGACCTTTGGGCACAAAATAGAGCATCGTGTGAATTATGCATGTAGAGAGTCCTTTTGACACACAGTTATATTAAATCACCTTTGGGCAGAATTAGTATACTCAGTGTTCATTATGCAAAAGGAAAAATGCAATATGAGAATCATATTTGACCTTTGGGCACAAATAATGAGACCATATATATTAGTGCAAGGGTTTTCGGTATGTACAGTACCAAAAAGAAAAGTATTCGGTATCCAAAGTTCCGAAAAGTTAGGTTTTCGGTATACAAGATGCCGAAAAGTAAGGTTTTCAGTATGCAAGATACCGAAGAGTAAGGTTTTCGGTACGTACAGTAGCGAAAAGTAAGGTTTTCGCTACGTACAGTAGCGAAAAGTAAGGTTTTCGCTATGTACAGAAGCGAAAAGTAAGGTTTTCGCTATGTACAGAAGCGAAAAGTAAGGTTTTCGCTATGTACAGAAGCGAAAAGTAAGGTTTTCGCTATGTACAGTAGCGAAAAGTCAGGTTTTCGCTATGTACAGTAGCGAAAAGTAAGGTTCAACCGAAAAAAAATTCCATACATTGATCAATTCAGGATAAATAACATTGATCAATTAACATGGCATAATTAGGGTTTAATACGATGGAAAAAAAAACATTATAATCGCAGATGATAAAATTGCAATTCAATGCAGTTTTGATGTTTGCGGCGGCATACATAAACACGAAGTAAACCGATAAATTAAAGCCATCAAAACTAATACAAATCATGAATCAATTTTGAACCTGTGGCTCTGATACCACATGTTGGAATAATCATGATTTGTATTTGATAGATAATAAGATGACAAGAAAACATACCCGATGATCCTGAGGATCCAGTGAAAGCATTAAACATATTTGCCATTGATTGTCGGGTTCCCAGAACGAGGTGATCGTATTATGATGGGATGATGATCGATCGAGAGAGACGATCTCAGGGGAGGCACACGGCTGATTGTTGATTAGCAGTAAAATGATTAGGGTTAAATGTATGATTAGGGTACTCTATATATAATAAGAGTATTTACACTTTTAACCCTTGGTGTTTATTATGTGTCATATAATTCCCCATAGTTCCAATCACCTAATGGGAAACCCTATAGTATGTCAATAATAGTAAATACGCCCATCATATATTTACCAGACATAGGGATTTCAGTTATTGTCAATTATCATATCAGGAATGATAAACGATCAGTGACGGTCACTTTTAAGGTGGTTCCAACATTCCAAACTTGTTCATTCATTTAAAAAACACGCACCTTACATCTATAAGCAAATATTTCCAAACAAAAACTTTCACAATCTATATAGATATATTAATCCACACATACAACTTTATATATTCAAGACTTAATGAAAACCAACCAAACAACCCCTTAGTCATATAATGGTGCATAATGTCATGTATCGAAAACTCGAAACAACAATCTTGTTTCTTCTTTTCTTCTTTTTGTTTTCTTTTGATGGCCGGTAAAAGTCTTTTACCAGGTAAACGCTTAATGAGAAAATATTTTCCCCACTTACCGGGTAAGATTCTCAATTCTTGTTTTTCTTCTTAGTTGTTGGATTATAAACTTGTTTTATCAAGATGGGAGCCCAAAAAGTCCAAGCCCAAACCCAAAATATGTCGAGAGTTTTTCTAGTAAATAAGTTGGAAACTCTAGTCTTTTTATTTAATAAGTGCATTGAAAATTGTGTTGTCATTTAACAGGGTTATGAAATATGTGGGTGATATTCATCATTCCGTCCTATAAATAGGTGGTTCATTTGTGTTTGTAATCATCAAGTGAAAACAAAGATCAATGAGTTTATAAAGAGATTTGTGTGAAGTTTGATGGAAAAAAGTGCTTTTTTTAATTTCTTTCTCCAATAAAGTGGTATGAGAGCTATGGTGATTGTATTGGTTTAGAGAATTCTTAGTATGCTGATCATCCACATCAGAAAATAATTGCTCTTCGTCATACTAATTGGAATTCAAGAAAGTCAATCGAAAGTACGGCCAACAATTTGGCGTCATTTCAAGTACCGACACTCAAAACCGACAACTATGATAATTAGAGTATCAAGATGAAAGCTCTATTAGGTGTGCATGATGTGTGGAAGTAGTAGAGAGAGGTTTTATTGATCCCGAAAATGAGGATACATTAAGCAATGTGCAAAGGGATAACTTAAGGGATATGTGAATGTAGGACAAGAAAGCGCTCTTCCTAATCTATCAAGCCTTAGATGACGATGGCTTCGAGAAGGTCTCAAGTGCAACATGTGCCAATGTAGCATGGGAGACGTTACAAACTTCCCATAAGGGAGATGAACAAGTGAGAAAGGTACGCCTTCAAAAATTAAGAGGATAATTTGAATTGCATATGAAGTCATCTGAGTCTATTTCGGATTATATTGCAAGAGTACAAGCAATCTCCAATCAATTAAAGAGAAATGGTGAGAAGCTAGAAGATGTAAGAATCATGGAGAAGATACCTCGTCCATTAGATCCCAGGTTTGAGCTTATTATGGTGACAATTGAAGCAAATAAAGATATTGAAGAAATGACAATCGAACAACTAGAAGGATCGTTGCAAGCCTATGAAGACAAACATAAGAAAAAACACGGGATCACAGAGCAACTCCTCGAAATATAACTCAAGGAAAATGAAGGCAATCAATGGCATGAAAGAAGCCAAAAAAGTCGAGGTAGAGGCCAAGGCCGCCATCATGGTTGGACTAGTAACACCAACTATGTCAACAACTACGAGAAGGAAGAAAGCTCGTCAAGAGGTCGTGGAAGAGGAAGTTATTCAAACTTGAGGTTTGACAAATCACGGGTTCAATGCTCCCATTGTCAGAAGTACGGGCATTATACTTCGCAAAATAAAGTTCTCAACTATAAACCTAAAGAGAAGGCTAACTATGCAAATTTAAAGGTTGAGGAAAGGGGAACATTACTACTAGCATACAACGACAACACTGAAGACCATGAAGATGTATGCTATCTTAATACTGGTGCTAGCAACCATGTGTGTGAAAAAAGAAACATGTTTGTGGAGCTCAATGAGTTAGTAAGTGGCAATGTCTCATTTGGAGATGATTCTAAAGAAACGGTAAGAGGGAAAGGTGATATTCTCTTTCGTGCCATAGATGGTAGCCATCAATTAATCTCAAATGTCTATTATGTCCCTAATATGAAAAGTAATATTTTAAGCTTGGGGCAACTCTTAGAAAAGGGCTACGAAATTCACATGAAGGATTGTAGTATTTTGATAAGAGATCAGAGAGGGAACTTAATAGCAAAGGTGAAGATGTCGAAAAATAGTGTGTTTTCCTTAGACATTCAAAGAGATGTTGCAAAATGTTTGAAGGCTTGTTATATAGATGCATCATGGCTATGGAATCTAAGATTCGGACATCTCAGTTTTGGATTATTGGAGTTATTTTCCAAGAAGGCAATGGTGAATGGACCACCACGTCTCAACCAACCGGAGCAACTATGTGAAGAGTGTTTACTCGGGAAACAACTCAGAGATGGATTTCCAAAGGATAAGGAGTCAAGAGCAAGGAATCCACTTGAGCTTATTCATACGGATGTGTGTAGTTAAATCAAGCCAAACTGTCTCTGTAAAAGTAATTACTTTCTCTTGTTTATTGATGATTATTCAAGAAAAACTTGGGTATATTTCTGGAAACATAAATCAGAAGTCTTCCAAGTGTTCAAGAAGTTCAAAGCCATTATGGAAATAGAAAGTGGGTGCAAGATCATGGCAATGAGATCTGATCGAGGAGGAGAGTTCAGTTCAAAGGAGTTACAAGATTTTTGTGAAGAAAATGGAATCTGTAGACCTTTTACAGTTCCAACATCCTCCAGCAAAACGACGTTGCTGAAAGAATGAATCGAACAAGCCTCGATATGACATGAAGCATGCTCTAAAGCAAGAAGTTTCCAAAAGAATTTTTAGCCAAGGCAGTGGCATATGTAGTCTATCTTTCTCCAACTAGAAGTGTTTGGGAATGACACACGAAGAAGCATGGAATGGAAGAAAGTCGGGTATTTCTCATCTTAGAGTTTTCGAAAGTGTTTCCCATGTTCATGTATCGGATGAAGGAAGAACAAAGTTGGACGGTAAGAGTGAAAGTTTCAACTTCATTGGCTATGATACTAGCTCGAAAGGATACAAGTTGTATAGTCCAAGCACTAAGAGGATAGTAATCAGTCGAGATGTCGTTTTCGAGGAGGAAGGAGAATGGGATTTTGGACCTCACAAGGATGATTATAAATTTTTTCAATTTGAAGAAAATGAAGAGGCACCCACTGAGCAACCAGAAGATATTATACAAGAACCTGTTACTTCACCTACTTCACCGACATCAAATTCCCGTGATGCCACATCTTCAAGTGGAATTTCGAGTGAAAGAACTCCACGTATGAGAAGTATAGTCGATCTTTATGAAGCTACAAAGCCGATAGATGAAGTCACACTTTTCTGTTTGTATAGCTTTTGAAGAAGCGACAAAAGAGGAGAAGTGTAGGCATGGGAATGGGTCGGGGATGAGGCGGAGACCCTAATTCCCATCCTCTTCCCCGTCGGGGAATATAATGACATCCCCATCCCCGTCCTCAACGAGGAATGGGGATCCCGGAAACGGGAATTTTATTTATACTAAAAAATGCTACTATTCAACATGTATTGAAATTAAAAAAAGCCAAAATTACGTACATCATGTATATATATATATATCTTGTGATACATACAAAAACCACATCGAATAATATCCAACATCCAAACATATCAATAACAATTACATATTAAGTACCAAAAATTGTATTGTGACTTAGAATTCAAAAAAAATTACATATTAAGTATCAACATCCAAAAAATAACAAGATCACATGTTACTCGACATCCTCATCATATGCGATTGTTTCATCAGATGCTTTAGGCTCTCCATGTTTTTTATCTACAAAAAGTAGAACAAATTAGGAAAAAATGAGAATACATGTATGACTAAGAATTTAAAAAACAAATTACCTTGAAGTTCTTTCCGTAACTAACTTTGAGTGCACATTAATGCTCCAACAATTTGTGGGTGGAATCGACTACGTTGTTTTGTGACTTTGTTACCGCTCATGCTAAAAGCGGATTCGAGAGCTACCCTAGAAATTGGTATGGCTAAAACGTCTCTTGCAATCTTTTGAAGCATAGGAAACTTGGAGTCGTTGCACTTCCACCACATCAAGATGTCAAAACCGTCTTCATTAAGAAATAATTTCTCAGCCAAATAATCATCCAATTCACTTGTTTCCAATACATATCATCACACATTGAGGTGTCAAAATTAATCTCCCATGTAGATTTCTCGGAAGTTGAATCATCTACGTCCAAGGCACTAGCGGTAGATAGTGTTTTCCAAGAAGTTCCTCGATTGTCGGCATACTTCTTTTTATACTCTTCAAACAACTCAACACATAGGTTACATATCCTCATAACCTCACTTTTCGCTTCATCACCATATATTTTCGGAAAGAAATAGTTTATTAGCTTCAACTTATATCGAGGATCTAACACAATTGCTACACTCATAACCTCATGTATGATACTCCAATATTTGTTGAATTTGATCAACATAGATGATGCCATATTCCTAATAACATAATGAGGAGAATTTTTCCAACTCAACAAAGACACTTTAACTTCACAAATCAACGGGAAAAAGATGTTTGACATGGGATATACAGTTCCTGAAAACTTTTCAGTCACACGATAAAACAACTTTAATTTCTCACAAACAATTGATGCTATTGCCCATTCATCTTCACTAGGCAAGCAAACATAACTTTTCTCCTTCTTGCTCAAACGACTAAAAACATCCTTATACTCCAAAGCGACATTCAACATAATATATACCGAATTCCACCTTGTCTTATTTGTCGTGCACATAGTTTAAATTCTTGAACTCTCTTATGAGAGTGTGTCCAAAATACAACACTATCCCTAACATTTTCAATAGTTCCCCCGATGATATAAAATCCATCTTGCATAATAAGGTTAATTATATGTGCACATCATCGCATATGGAATATTTTCCCTTTTAACATTAGCGATGAAGAAGAAAGGGTACCTAAAAGCTTGTCGGTTATTTCATTATTTGTCGAGCAATTGTCAAGAGTCAAAGTAGATATCTTGTTGTCAACATTCCAATCAAGGAGACACTCCATCATAACTTGTGACAATGCTTTGGTCGTGTCTGAGCTGACACGTGTATAAAACTGCATTAAATAAACATACACAATATGTTGTTTCCAGATGTATCGACAACTCAAACATGTACCCAAAAGTGTTACTGTGTTACTAAGATACATGACAGATAAATGGATACCATTTAATCAAAAACAACCATTATTGCATAAATGGATACAATTGATTCCATAAATGGCTAAAAAATTAAAAATCATAAAATACTCTAAGAGAGTAAGAGACAGTATCACGGTACCGAAGAAAAGCTACTACAAATCTGAAGAAGTTTATATACCTCCTTTTGTTCCGACTTCCGATTAATAACCTAGAAAACGAGAATCAAGTGAACGTTCGAGTTGAGTTCAACCACCGAACTAGGTGGAGGACAGCAAGCGGACGGCGGCCAGGCGTTGGCCGGAGAAATGAATCTTTAGCCAGAGAATGGGTCAAGAGAAGAGAAGACTGGTGCGATACTACGATTAGATTCAAGAGAAGAGTAGAGTAGAAGACTAAAAGCCTCTTGGTCAAGTGGTCTGTGTTATGAAGCGACAATTGAGAAGAAGAGTGAAAGAGTAAGGAAGCAACGACAAAAGTGAAAAAAAATTATTGTACTTCTATTGGCTTATTGTACAAAAAAGTATTATATATATATATATATTAGATTATTATATATGAGGTGGGTTCATACAAGAACGCTAACTATTTAAGAAAACAAGAAAACAACCGCTATGTACAAAATCATATATGATTACGCGACTTTTCCCGCCACTTTAAGTCGCGGCCAAAGTCGCACGTGTCTGGTTTTTGCAGTTAATGTAAAATCACATGTGATTTTGCACATGATTTGTTGTTTTCTTGTTTTCTTAAATAGTTAGCGTTCCCGTTTGAACCTTCCTCTATTATATATTATATATTATAATACCGGTACGGGGTGGGGCGGGGGGTGAGATGCGCGTCCCCGTCCCTGGTTTTAGAAAAACGGGGATCCCCGTCCCCGATACCCGACTTTGCGGTGAATCCCCGTCTTCGACCGGGGCGGGTGGACCAGGTTACTTGGTCGGGGGTGATTCCCATGCCTAGAGAAGTGGAGATGTACAATGGATGAAGAAATAAAATCCAATGTGCAAAAGACTTGGGAATTGGTGTCAAGTGGGTTTACAAAGTAAAGAAGAACGTAAAGGGAGAAATTGAAAAATTCAAATATTAGTTTCCAAGGGCTATAGTCATGAAGTATTTGCTCCAGTTGCTCGACTTGAGACGATTAGAATTATGATTTCGTTGACTTCTCAAAACCATTGGAAGATCCATCAGATGGATGTAAAGTCGGCATTTCTAAACGGAGTACTCGAGGAAGAAGTTTATTTTTAACAACCATTGGGCTATGAAGTTGATGGATATAAAGACAAGGTATTGAAGTTGAAGAAGGCTCTTTATGGCCTAAAGCCGGCACCAAGAGCTTGGAATAGTCGTATTGATGCTTACTTTAAGGAGAAGGGTTTTACTAAATGCCCTTATGAGCATGCTCTTTACACAAAGGTCAAAGATGGAGACTGTTTAATTGGTTGCTTGTACGTGGATGATTTAATTTTCACCGGGAGTAACCCAAGCTTGTTTGAAGAATTCAAGAATGCAATGACGAGGGATTTCAAGATGACTGATATCGGCTTAATGGCTTATTATCTTGGGATTGAAGTTAAGCAGAACGAGGAAGGTATGTTTATCTCCCAAAGAAACTACGCACTTGAGATACTTAAGAAGTTCAAAATGGAAAAAGCCGATAAGTACTCCATCAAAATCTAGGGTGAAGTTATCCAAGAATGAAGGAGGAGAAATAGTAGATCCAACATGTTTCAAGAGCTTGGTTGGAAGTCTGTGCTACTTAACTTGTACAAGGCCAGACTTATTAGCCGCTATATGGAGTCGCCAACAACTATCCATTTCCAGGCTGCCAAGAGAATTATTCGGTATCTTAAAGGTACGATTGATTTTGGCTTATTTTATTCGGCTTCTAAATAGAAGCTTGTTGGTTATAGCGACACTGATTGGCGTGGAATAAATAATAGAAAAAACACAATTGGGTTTGTGTTTTTCATGGGAGACACTACTTTTACATGGATATCAAAAGAAACAGACGATTGGCACATTGTCTACTTGTGAGGCTGAATATGTAGCTGCCACTTCATGTGTATGTCATGCAATTTGGCTTAGAAATTTGTTAAAGGAGATAAGTTTGATTCAAGAAGAGCTAATAAAGATTTGTGTCGACAACAAGTCAACTATTGTCTTAGCGAAGAATCCAGCGTTTCATGATCGGTCCAAGCACATTGATACTCGCTACCATTACATACGGGAGTGTGTAGCCTGATAAGATGTGCATGTGCAATTGGAGTTTGTGAGATCTCAAGATCAAATTGCAGATATTTTCACCAAGCCGCTGAAATATGAAGATTTTGCAAGACTAAGAAGTTTGCTTGGACCTGTAAAACAAGTTTAAAGGGGGGTGTTGGATTATAAACTTGTTTAATCAAGATGGGAGCCCCCAAGAAGTCCAAGCCCAACCCAAGATACGTCTAGAGTTTTTCTAGTAAATCAACGAGTTTATAAAGAGAGTTGTTTGAAGGTTGATTAAAAAGAAGTGTTTTTTTTTCTCGAAATTATTATGCCTTTACAGATTTAAATTAATTCAATGAATAATAAAAAATTTAAGAGTTTTAAACATTAAGCTAACAACACAAGAAAGTGTAGTGTCTTCCGCCAACTCATACGGTACCTAACCAAAAGTTGGCAATTTTGATGGTTGGTCACCTGCGTATATGGTTAACTTAAATAAAACTGGTTGCTGATTGGTTGTGGATAGGTAGTTGTTTCAAAACCCATTAATGAATGCATCCATTTAACCAATAAGAAGATATTTAAGATTGGATGACTTGACTGACTTTGGGGTTGTTAACCAAACGTTTATCGGGTGTACGTCATTTAACTTAATTACGAGGTGAGCATGACAAAGACCGGGAATCTTACCCGTTAAGTGTTTTGTAGTACTGCAAAAGGAACCTGTTAAGATTATAGACTACCAAGTAATGAGAAAAAGGCACATGCCTTCCTTATGAAGATGCTCAAGGGTAAGACTGAATGAGCTCGCTCTCTTTCAAATATCACTGTAAATGGCACCGTATCAAATTTCTTAGCCTGTTGAGCTATAATAAGTTGAAAGATTTTTTGATTTTTTGGTGCTCAAGGGTGGATATATAATATGTAGAAAGATTTTTTGATTTTCTGACCATTCGCATGGGTAGGGTAACTTATCCTATTTTGAAAGCAAAGGTATATCAAATCTGACCTTCGCATGGGTAACTTATTATGCTATATATTTTGAAAGCAATAGTACGTATAGTATATCAAATTGATCTGTTGTGTCTTCTAACATATATATATATATATATATATATATATATATATATACAAGATTAGTTGCCAACTCCCATGAATCAACAACCATGCATGTGCTTGCTTGAATTTATAGCAAGTACTGTGTGGATATGAAAGGAAACAAGTCCCATAGGATTGTTAAGTATTCTTGAAACTGCTGCTAACATTCCTTGAAACTTTGTCATACCAAGTACAAGTTGGAATACTATACATCCCAATGGTTTCTAGCCATTGCCAAGTATGAAGAATGTAGCACCATAAAAGTTTTGAACAAAAGAAAAAACAACATACATATAGACCGAGGGAATTGTGCACTTCTTTCAAACTTTTTTCATCACATTCACATACCTGCATAATGATGCATTCTCCACATATTTAGCCTCTCAAAGAGGCAAACATATAAAATGTGATCAATCGATTTACAAGAGAGGTGGCAACCAAGATATCCCCTATCCTTTTTTTGGGAAAGAGGAAGGAACTGCGGAAAATCTTTATTAATAACTCAAAAAGATGGCATGTTCCGTTGCAGTCTTTGTGAAGTCGGGTTGTGTTTGCTTCAATCCGAAAAGAGATTGTTTTGAAATTTTTAGGCAAAAGAATCAATTTTCAAATTTCAAATTAGAAGATATTACTTGAAAAACTTGACATAATAAGTTGTACAATTACAACAAACTTCATCATAGATGGTCTATGCTACAAAAAGGCTAGTGAAGAAATCCATACCTATTTTGAATTTCACAAGTGATAAAGTTGACCTAGAAAGTTAAAGTCAGAAAAAAAAAATCAAAATAAGATCATAATCTAACCTATTCAACATTCTAAAATCTAAATGGTTGTTTTCTTGCAGGTTTTGAAGTACAACAAGCATCGTAGGATTTCCAAGAAATGTGTTGCTCGATTTAATCATCATTGCAGGTATATAAGGATTCTAATTCGGTACCTCTTATTTACGGGAAAAAAAAAATCTATGGCTTTCATTTCGTTATGGTGGCTCAATAATTGTATTGGCAAAAGGAACTATAAAAAATACTATACCCTTATGGTCTCTCTGCTCCTATCCTGGTAAGGCCAACCCTGCATGCTTTAGCTGTATTGGCTTTTAAGACACATTTCCCACATCTAACACTTGTTTATTTGACATTGGTCTTGAGAATTGAAGCTTATACTTCAATGGAAAATTGGGATCGTTGTATTCATAAGTTGTAACCTCAAGCTCAACATATTCAGCTTAGAAATAGCTGCCAAATTAGGGAGCAGTCCTGGTTAAGAAAATACATATTAAATAAAAACAAAAAATAAATTGAGTATGCATCAACAACAATAGATCTAAAACTATAAGCCACACAACACGAGAACATACATTGAAAAATTGCGTCCAAGAATCTAGGTGACAAGAGGGTAGATCTTAGTGAAGAGTACATTCACAATGGCGTTCCAAAGGAATAAAATTCTTTCCAATAGTCACATGAATTGCATGTTTTAAATTCATCATATTCATGTTATATGCTAATACCAACCTTGAATTATACATACATGTTTTCTTCACACCCCTCCATTTCCAACTTAGCTTACAACTCAGAGGTTCTTTGTGTTGATACAACTGATGATTGTATGTCAAGACTATTATCTATAGATTTCAAGAAAATAAGAAATGAAATCTTGAATTATACAACTTGTGTTCTCTACACAATAAACAAATGTTTCTATCAAATTATGCTGAAGAAACATCGTTACACATATGCATAGGTATATATACTAATATGTATATATATATATACACACACATTGCAACAAAGCAAAAATTGGCTTATAAGGTATATGTATATGTATCTATATTGTCTATGATACTTGGCTTATGCTATGAGTAAGAAAATCAGCAATTGACCATTCTATGCAAAAAATACAACCCTTTAATGCATCATTCCATCACATGTACATCTAGCATAAACACACATTGACACCTTAGAGCAGAAAAATTGATCAGGGAAAAACTTACATCATGTGCTCCATCATTCTGCTATCGGAGGTCCCATTTAATGGTGATATTTCCATCGGGATCTAATGGATCATACCCGCCTAGCTACATTGTAACATTTAAACAGAAATAGAACTCATAAAAACATAAATATAATATTGCCCTATGGTTTATGTTCTTTTAGGCATTATATCGAATAGTTCATATGCATTAGACGTAGACAAAAATGCGCAATAAAGAAAAAAAGCAAAGGTACACCAAACATGACCGAAATGTGCAATAAAGAAACAAACAAAGGTACACCAAACATGACTGAAAGCAATAGGTGATACCTAAGGGCTTGTAAGCGAGAGAAAGGCCATTTGATTGATTAAATCAGTACACATCCATTGGCATTGGCATTGGAAGCAGCAGCAGCAGTACCTCCTTCCGGCCCGTTCCTAATCAAGGGTATCAAACTAAAGTGTTGTAGATCAAAGATTCAAAATAGGTGCCATATTAACGGATTTTTTTTAATCCAACAGCCTTCAAATCGTGCACAGAGAGATACAAATGATATTCAAATTTTGAAATTAGTCGAGTGAATCCATCTGAAAGCGGGGACATTGTATTGAGGTTGAGGCGGGATAAATCAACCTAGAAAATATAAATCGATCGTAATGCAATAGTTTGAATTTTGAAACTTTCATCGAATCACATCTTGACTCTGAAATTGGAAATTGTCATATATGGAGAACCCTACACATACTAAACTCGGTGGTGGTAACTGGGTTGCATTAGTAGTTGGAATTCATAGTTTCTTTTCATTTTCATGCATATAATGATAATACCATGCTTTGTCGGGTTTCTGCTGGAGAACCCTACACATACTAATCGTTTTACCTCTTCTTTCACGTCTCATGCCATACCAATTTGTCCTTCTTCACACGAACAAGCAACCCATACTCTCTGAAATGGAAGAATTTCAACTTACTTATTTGTCCTTCTTCACACGAACAAGCAACCAATACTCTCTGAAATGGAAGATTTCAACTTTTACTTCGTTCTACCTGCTACCTGTTGCTTTCTAGGTTTATGCTCTCAAATAGAATCAAGCTGATGTTCCTGCTTTTCTTGATGAACATCGACTTCCCAAAAGGTAAATCAAAATCTTCATTCCTTCGGCTCTCTTTCCACCGTAACCATCAAGTTCTCTTTCTGATTCGAGGTAATTTCCATATTCTTAGCTTCCTCTGTCTCCATCCTTATCATTTGCTCCTTATTATTCAAAGTGAGAGGGATGCCTGGGTTTCTGCTGGGGCACTTGATTGGAGGTTTCGTTTGCACTTAAAGTTCATTTTTTTCATCTTCTTTTCGATTTAATCATTATGTTGCTTTTCCACTCTTTCTCCTTTACAAATTTGTTCTCAATGTCAATCGAAGTTGAGCTCCTTTTTTTTTTTTAATCACTTCTGTTTTGATCAACCTGTTTATTGGAAATCTTTCTTTAATATGAGTTTTGAAGAGTCTTTTTGTTTGTGTAGGCGTCAATTTTTTTCTTTTTGTTGGTCCTGAAGTGTGTAGGTTCTGACCTGTGTTTGATTTCGTCAATTGTGACTATGGGTATGTTCAATTATTTGTGTTAGATTTCTTTGGTTCCATTAATGTGGTAGTTTTTTTTAAACACCAAGTGTTTGATAAAAGTCTTGAATGAGGAAAAAGGTCAAGGCAAATGGCACTATTTGTCTTTTAAAGAAAATATGCTAAGCATTATTATGGTTTGTTTCTAGGTCTGCAGGAACAAGATGCTCATATTTCCAACATGGAGGTTATTTTTCCTTGTGTGCCATTTGGCAGCCTACAAGTTTTTCTCAATCACCAACCTTTTTCGTTACAAATGTTTACATCAACCATTATTGTTCTTAAATATTTTGTGCACTTAATTCCTTCAATTGAGATCATGATTTACAACTATATGCTTTTTACTTCTTTCTAATATCTCATATACATTTGATTCAGTTTGTAGATTCACTCCCTCCCATTGGAAGGAAAAGTTAAATGTCCCTCAATCTTTCTTGAGGACTTGCTTCTGTTTTGGGCTGCTGCTATGTTAATTCTGAGGGTTTATATAACAACCCAGTCTAAAATAAGCATGCAATTCATATAAATCAGAACATCCCAAAAATGGGTCCCAAAATTTCTTACATAATTCTCAAAATTTAGGTTGGCGGAAACAACCTATTACACAACTGAGAAATGCTAAAGTTAGTAATAATAGTGTCTCTGTCTCTACTGCCTCTATCCACTAACTGCCCTGCTCACCTGCCAGAGCCTTTCACTACCTCCTTACGTGAAAAGAATTTAATTTGGAAAAATGCGAGGGTTAGACCATAAGGTCTAGTGAGTCCCTCCTGACAGTTCTCAAAATCACTTAAAAACTTTTCATAACTTTCATATGTAAAACCGTCAATAATAAACTCACAAAGTTATACATTTAAAACCTTTCACGGATATAATCCGCTCCCGTAAATGGCACCCTGAAGTCACTCGAGAGTGACAACGAGTCAATATCACGCTGCCTTATTGGGTCTCAATTCCCATGGCATAAACGGAACCTCCCCCCGGCGTGAGTACTGGCGGAACCTCCCCCCGACTTAGCCAATTTACGTCTACACAATGTATGCATACATCTCATATAAAACTTTAAATAAATTTCATGCAGTTAGAAGCATAAGAATAAAACATGGCATTTCTCATAATGTGCTCACTTTAGAGAACACTTTAAAAGTCACGTATTTTAGTTAGAAAACTCACCTGGTGCGTTTAAGATCTTTTCTTAGTTTGCTTCTGACTTTCAATTGGTCTACCTGAGAAATCGATGAAACACAACTGCTCAGATCATAAAACCAACTATCCAGACACTACTCAGTCTTGACTTTCCGGAACATGCGTACTTACCGGAACCATTACTTACCGGGTCTCACACTTATTACCGGAACTGCTACTTACCGGGTTTACTACTTACCGGGACTACTACTTACCGGGTTTACTACTTACCGGGATTACTACTTACCGGATTACACTTACCGGTTGACGACATCCGGAAACTACCGAATTGATATTGCCGGTATCCTTCAATTCCGGATACATCATCCGGTAACCTGTATTCTGGGCTACTTACCGGATACGAGCTGTGATGGTTTTGGACAACAAAATCTTGCTATTGAGCCCTTAAACAGAACGATAAAGTGATAAACGACTTCAAAAACATTCTAGCTCCCTTTCTTACAATTCCTTGCTACTCAAACGTGATTAGAGTGCTTAATCTCTCTCTTAAAGCATCATTACAACTTTTAAGTAAAACTCTCAACAAAACCCAATAATCCAACATAACAACATAATAAGAATTGGGTTTTTGGGATTACCTGATAGGATAGAATCAGACTCCAAATCCACCTCTTCTTCCAACTTGAAAATTTTGATGAAGTTTATCCTCTAGCACAATGACTATTTCCTCTGCTCTCTCTCTATCCTTCCCAAGCCGCTACCCACAAATGATTCCTAGGGTTTTGAGCCCATTTTGAGGTTTTTATACCCTTTTGCTACAATTACCAATCGGTCCCTGCACTTTCATCTTTTACAATACTTTTCCCAAAAGTCTTGGTTATTACAATACTCCCCCCTCAAAAGAATTCCGTCCCCGGAATTCCATTTTTGAAAAGATGAGGGTATCTGGACCTGATATCCGCTTCTACTTCCCACGTTGCCTCTCGTCCATTATGATACCTCCACTGGACTTTCACTAGCCGGACTTCTCTGTTCCTTGTTTTACGAACCTTACTGTCCACAATCTCTAATGGTTCTTCTTCGTAAGTCAACTTCTCGTCAATGCTGACGTCTTCTAACGGAATAGCCACATCGGTCTCGGCCAAACATTTCTTCAGATTTGACACATGAAAGGTCGGGTGGACTCCACTCAGTTCTTCTGGCAACTCTAGCTTGTAAGCTACCGCGCCAACTCGTTCAATGATAACAAAAGGTCCTACATATCTCGGCCTCAACTTTCCTTTCTTTCCGAAACGCACTACTCCCTTCCAGGGCGACACTTTTAGCCTTACTTTGTCTCCCACTTGAAATTCAATAGGATTTCTCCTTCTATTCGCATACTTCCTCTGTCGATCTTGAGCGATCCTCATCCTTTCATGGATTACTTCAATCTTATCTGCCGTCATTTGTACAATCTCTGGACCTGCCAACTGTCTTTTTCCTACCTCGTTCCAACACAACGGTGTACGACACTTCCGTCCGTACAATGCTTCGAATGGCGCCTCTTGGATGCTTGCGTGGTAACTATTATTATAGGAGAATTCTATCAACGGTAAATGCACTTCCCACGACCCCTTGAAATCGATAACGCACTCCCGGAGCATATCTTCTAACGTCTGAATAGTTCTCTCACTCTGACCATCCGTTTGGGGATGATAGGCCGTACTTAACTTCAGGTGCGAACCTAACTCTCGTTGAAGACTCCTCCAAAATGCTGACGTGAACCGACTATCACGGTCAGACACAATGGATCGTGGCACTCCGTGCCTAGATACGATTTCGTAGATGTATAAACGGGCTAACTTCTCCAATGAATCCGACTCCTTAATAGGTAAGAAATGCGCGGACTTGGTGAGAATATCCACAATCACCCAAATCGCATCATTACCCTTCGGTGTCCTTGGTAATTTCGTAACGAAATCCATGGTGATATTATCCCATTTCCACACTGGTATTACTGGTCGCTGGTGTTTTGCCTTAACCTTTAAACATGTCACGCATCGCTTCACAAGGTAGGCGATATCCTTCTTCATCCCTGGCCACTAGTAAAACTGCCTCAAGTCTCGATACATCTTATTCGTTCCCGGGTGCATGGAATATCGCGACTTATGCGCTTCTTCTAAGACGATTTCTCTCAAGTTGCCCAACTTGGGAACCCACACCCGGTCTTTCATACACTTCAAACCACTGCTGTTGACTTCGAACAATGATGTAGTTTCGACAACTCTTTCGCTCTTCAAGTTCTCTTCTAGCAATGCTTCTTCCTGAAACTTCTTAGTTTCTTCAAGGAGATTCGAGGTTGCCTCGACCCTGAAGGCCACCACTTTGGTCTGTTCCCCTCGCTCCTTCCGACTCAACGCGTCGGCCACCACATTAGCTTTACCTGGGTGGTACAAAATCTCGCAGTCATAGTCATTCAGCAGCTCCATCCATCTCCTCTGTCTCATATTTAGTTCCTTCTGATCAAACAAATGCTTCAGACTTTTGTGATCGGTGTAAATCTGACACTTTACTCCGTATAAGTAATGTCGCCAAATTTTCAGAGCAAACACAACCGCCGCTAACTCCATGTCATGAGTAGGGTAGTTCTTCTCGTGATCTTTCAACTGTCGGGAAGCGTAGGCAATCACCTTCCCGTTCTGCATCAACACACACCCCAGCCCAAGCTTAGAAGCGTCACTGTATATTACGAACCCCTCCGATCCATCTGGTAACGACAAAATCAGAGCACTGCTTAAACTTTCTTTCAACTTCTCGAACGCAGATTCTTGCGGTTCAGTGCAACTGAATTTGACGTTCTTCCTTGTCAAGGAGGTCAGTGGTGAAGTTATTCGAGAGAAGTCTTGAATAAACTTCCGGTAATAACCCTCTAATCTGAGAAAGCTTCTCACTTCCGATGGGGTTCTTGGCGCCTCCCAATCTTTAATGGCTCCAATCTTAGCGGGATCCACCTTGATGCCATCCGCCGACACCACGTGGCCTAAAAACTGTATTTCTCGTAACCAAAACTCGCACTTCAAAAACTTCGCGTATAACTTCTCACGCTTTAGCAATTCCAGCGCTGCTCGAAGATGTCCCTCGTGGTCCGCTCGGGTACGAGAATAAATTAGAATATCGTCGATGAAGACAATCACGCACTTGTCCAACAACGAGCTACATACTCTATTCATTAGGTCCATGAATACTGCTGGTGCATTAGTCAACCCGAAGGGCATGACTAAGAACTCATAATGTCCATATCTCGTACGGAAAGCTGTCTTCGGCACATCCTCTTCTCTCACTTTCAATTGATGATAACCCGATCTCAAGTCTATCTTCGAGAAATAACTCGCACCTTGTAACTGGTCAAAGAGATCATCGATTCTCGGTAGTGGGTACTTGTTCTTCACGGTTACCTTGTTGAGCTCACGGTAATCTATGCACATCCGCATAGATCCGTCCTTCTTCTTAACAAAAAGTACCGACGCTCCCCAAGGCGATGAGCTCGGACGAATAAAACCTTTGTCGAGTAATTCCTGTAACTGAGTCATCATCTCTTTCATCTCTTTCGGTGCCAACCGATAGGGCGCACGCGCAATCAGTGCCGCCCCAGGCAACAGTTCTATTCTGAACTCTACTTGACGATCTGGAGGAAGACTCGTCAAATCATCCGGATACTCACTCACTACCGGTACGTCCTCTACACTCTTCTTCTCCTTCTTAGCATCTAGCACGTAAGCTAAATACCCCAGACACCCCTTCTCCAAACATCGCCTAACTTTCATCATCTATATCAAACACGACTTCCTATTCCGCTGGTCTCCGTAAATTACCACTTCTTTCATATCGGGTAAGGCGATCCGAATTAACTTCTTATTACATACTATACTAGCATCATTCTCCGCTAACCAGTCCATTCATAGGACTACATCAAACCCTCCCATTCTTATCGGATGTAACCTCAAAGGAAACAAATGACCATCCACGTCTATGCTACATCCCTCATAGACCTCTTTCACCCAGACTCGACTATCATCCGCTACCTCTACCTCAAACCCAAGGTTCAACCTCTTGGGTTTCACTTGCAATTTTCGAATAAAATTGGGCGACACAACCGAACGATTGGCCCTCGAATCAAACAATACTTTAGCAAAAGTCGAGTCTATAGGAAAGGTACCTGTTACCACATCAGGCGTGTTCACCGCCTCCTCAGCAGACATGTGGAAAGCCCTCGCCCTCGCGCGAGCCGGCTCTACCTTTATCTCTCCATTCTTTCCTCCGCTACTACCACCTTTACCCCCAGCATAACCTTTCTTCAACTGTGGGCAGTCCCACTTGACATGATCTGGCGATCCACACTGAAAACAGGATCTCGAACTGCGGCAATCCCGAGCCATATGCCCTATCTTTCCGCACTTGTAACATCCGTCTTTATCAGCCAAACACTCTCCCTTGTGCATCCGATTGCATTTACCACATGGTGTCTCCCCTGATCTGGGCCCTACATGCAGCTCGGGTCTAGGTGCACTTGGCCTCTTTCCATCTCTGGTTGATCCTTCCCACTTTCTTTTGTCTCCGACTCTCTCAGTCATCTGCCTGTTTTCTCTTTCTCAGTAAGTTCTGCAGTATCAACCGCAGCCTGAAATGTAGACGGGTCTTTCACTTGCACCAATTCCCTTATTCTGCTCTTTAGCCCATAGATGTACCTCTCTATCCGCCTCTCCTCAGTAGGCACGTACAACTCAGCAAACCGGGCCTTCTCAATAAACTTAGACGTGTATTCCTGAACTGACATTTATCCTTGCTCTAGCCCCAAAAACTCATCCTCTAGCTTCTTAACTGCCGCCAATGAACAAAACTGTGCTCTGAACCTCTTGACAAATGATTCCCATAATGTGCCCTTAGCTACCTCCGATCCTCTACCTCCGGTCTCAACATTCCACTAGTAGATGGCCTCAGATTTCATCATTGACATTGCAAATAGTACCTTATCTTCCTCGGCGCACTTGCTAGTATCAAATGCTAACTCCATCTCACGAACCCATTTCAAAGCTAGAACGGGATTGCGCTCCCCATTGAACGTCGGAGGTTTGCACGGAGCGAAGGTCTTAAACGAGAACCCTTTCACTGCCTTTGGTTCAATAGTAACAATCGGAGTTGTCACCGAGTTGTTTCCTATCTCCGTCCGTAGTAGGCTGTCTTCCTCGGTCTTCTTCTCAGTACCACTCTTGGTTCCTCCCTCAGATGTAGTCTTATTCTGATTGTCTAACATTGCTTGTAAAGTCTTTTGCAGTTTATCCATCTCTGCTGTGAACTTATCCTCAGTTACAAAAGTCGGTGCGGTTTCAGGTTTACGCCCTTTCTTAGCTTTCGCTTTCTTCGCACGTGCTGAAATCTCCTGTTCGGATATCTCTTGTACTTCTGGTTCTTCTACGCTCTTAGCCTTACGCCTAACCGGCGCTTTCTTCTTCTTACCTTTGCCTTTAGTGGTTGCCGCCCCCACCTCAGTAACGGCCTTTCTCGATACTGTTCCTTTGCCTCTCCCACGGCCTCTACCTCTCCCACGAGTGGCCGCCGCTCTTGGATAATTTAATGGTCCATCCTCCGCCAACTCCTCAACTCGCACTGCTTCCTCATGTGGCGTAGTACTCTCATTCGGCATCTCCTCCATGATGGGCATTGACCTACTTCTCAAGACTCTTGTAGACATTCTTGATTACTGGTGCACAACAATTAAACTTATTTAATACTACCGCAACAGAATAATAAGGCAATTTAAGCACATACATGTACCTGTAAGTTCACAATTACACTGGCCAGGTGTAACCCCAAACTTACCTTACATGACCGTCCTCGGGACCCTATTAGTCCTATTTCTACATTAGTGCTCTCCTAACGCATTTCCTGTTTCTCAGTTGTGATTTCTACTCCCAAAGTTCAAGTCTAGGCCCGTCCGGTCACCTAAATCCCTTAAACTATGGCTCTGATACCAATTGTAACAACCCAGTCTAAAATAAGCATGCAATTCATATAAATCAGAATATCCAAAAAATGGGTCCCAAAATTTCTT
Source organism: Saussurea involucrata (assembly GCA_033807775.1). Lineage (NCBI taxonomy): Eukaryota > Viridiplantae > Streptophyta > Magnoliopsida > Asterales > Asteraceae > Saussurea > Saussurea involucrata. The sequence continues at coordinate 32,944,162 of CM066321.1, forward strand.
ACATAATTCTCAAAATTTAGGTTGGCGGAAACAACCTATTACACAACTGAGAAATGCTAAAGCAATTAATAATAGTGCCTCTGTCTCTACTGCCTCTATCCACTAACTGCCATGCTCACCTGCCAGAGCCTTTCACTACCTGCTTACCTGAAAAGGATTTAATTTGGAAAAATACGAGGGTTAAACCATAAGGTCTAGTGAGTCCCTCCTGACAGTTCTCAAAATCACTTAAAAACTTTTCATAACTTTCATATGTAAATCTTTCAATAATAAACTTTCACATAGTTATACATTTAAAACCTTTCACGGATATAATCTGCTCCCGTAAATGGCACCCTGAAGTCACTCAAGAGTGACAACGAGTCAGTATCACGCTGCCTTATTGGGTCTCAATTCCCATGGCATAAACGGAACCTCCCCCCGGCATGAGTACTGGCGGAAACTCCCCCCGACTTAGCCAATTTACGTCTACACAATGTATGCATACATCTCATATAAAACTTTAAATAACTTTCATGCAGTTAGAAGCATAAGAATAAAACATGGCATTTCTCATCATGTGCTCACTTTAGAAAACACTTTAAAAGTCACGTATTTTAGTTAGAATACTCACCTGGTGCGTTTAAGATCTTTTCTTACTTTGCTTCTGACTTTCAATCAGTCTACCTGAGAAATGGATGAAACACAACTGCTCAGATCCTAAAACCAACTATCCAGACACTACTCAGCCTTGACTTTCCGGAACATGCGTACTTACCGGAACCATTACTTACCGGGTCTCACACTTACCGGGTTTACTACTTACCGGGATTACTACTTACCGGATTACACTTACCGAATAATTCAACTTACCGGGTAGTTAACTTACCAGTTGACGACATCCGGAAACTACCGAATTGATATTGCCGGTATCCTTCAATTCAGGATACATCATCCGGTAACCTGTATTCTGGGCTACTTACCGGATACGAGCTGTGATGGTTTTGGACAACAAAATCTTGCTATTGAGCCCTTAAACAGAACGATAAAGTGATAAACGACTTCAAAAACATTCTAGCTCCCTTTCTTACAATTCCTTGCTACTCAAACGTAATTATAGTGCTTAATCTCTCTCTTAAAGCATCATTACAACTTTTAAGTAAAACTCTCAACAAAACCCAATAATCCAACATAACAACAGAATAAGAATTGGGTTTTTGGGATTACCTGATAAGATAGAATCAGACTCCAAATCCACCTCTTCTTCCAACTTGAAAATTTTGATGAAGTTTATCCTCTTGCACAATGACTATTTCCTCTGCTCTCTCTATTCTTCCCAAGCCGCCACCCACAAATGATTCATAGGGTTTTGAGCCCATTTTGAGGTTTTTATACCCTTTTGCTACAATTACCAATCGGTCCTGCACTTTCATCTTTTACAATACTTTTCCGAAAAGTCTTGGTTATTACAGTTTAGATGAAGTACGTTATTGGTTTACACTCAACTTTGACATATCTACCATCGTCTATATTTATATTTTTACATACCATTTACAATATGACCTATATAATTTACAAATGCTTACCCGGGTAAACGCTTACCGATAAAATTTAACATTATTACTTACTTACCGGGTAAGATTTTAGTCCACCAAAAAAGTATCGTATGCAACAATTTTCTTGGTAAGTGCTTACCGTGGTAAGAGTCTCCATCCTCACTTACCGGGTAAGACTCTCGATCCTTGTTTTAGCTTTGACCGGGTAAGATTCTTGGTCCTTGCCATATTTATCCGTAAGGTAATAGTTTTTGTCTCTGTATACTTAACCCTGTTTTGTAATAGTTCTTTTTTGTTTAAGTAGGAGGTTGATAAATTTCAGGAAGATAGATGAACCCAAGATGGATGTTTCTATGGATCAAATAGATAGTTTTTGCTCTTGCCAAAATGCTCTGCAGAAACAGGGTAGTTTCTCTTTCTTTATGTTGTCTAAGCATATTTTAATGACCAAAGATTTATATGTTTAATCTTAATTTTGTTTGTTTGTGGAGTAGGAGAGAGTTATAGAAGGGATATTAATGTTATGACCGAATGATGATTGTTTTTTAAGGACTACAACTATTTGGTAAAAATATATTTTGCTTGATGTGATAGTTTCTGTAATACAAAATAGCACTGCAAATATATATATATATATATATATATATATATATATATATATATATATATATATTAACATACAAAACCATGGCAAAGTTTTCTTGATTAAAAAGACAGCATCAGTGATTACATGAACAAGGGTTTTCTGGTTTCTGGTATGCGCAACGAGGTCAATAATGCATCCTACGTTCTTTCATTCCATAGTTGTTTCCCTTATTTCGACCACCACTAAAAAATGGAAAAAGTTGGGGTGTAATTTGTGCAACAGCCGGTTGCGAGACATGTATTTTGACCTCCAATGAATCTCATAAGTAAAAGAAACAAAAAATGCAAATTGAAAACATATAATTCTGATGCCATGACATAATGGCATAGCTACTACCATTCAAGGTCCCACTACAACAAAGATTTAAAGATAAATGTTACTGAAAACGACCTTGGCTTAATTTAGTTGATGATCATAATATAATTGGTCATGTTTATCGTATCATGTTTATGGTCAGCTGTGGGATTATTGCTTTTCAGGGTTGGGTGGTTGTTGCAATCACTTTGTAGGTCGGTGTAGTTTTATAGATCATACTAATTTTGCATCTATCCTTTTTAAGTTTTAAATAATTTTTGTTATCGCTATAAAAAGATAACTCGTGGTTAAAAACAATAACCAATGTATTTTAAAATCATATTTTGTTTTACATAAGTTGTAACAAGCATCACATGCGTACAACCACACATAATATTTCACAATATATATATATATAGAGGTGGGTTCAAACGAGGATTATAACAATTTAAGAAAACGCGAGGAGCACCGCCCATGTACTGAATCACATGTGAATCACGTACAAAATCACATGTGATTCACACCTGATCGGGGGGCTTCCGCCCATGTAGTGGATCACATGTGATTCACGCCTACAATCACATGTGATCCGTGCGACTTCCACGCGACTCGCGAACCAGGTCGTCCGCTACCCGATTTTTTCGGGAGTAGTGGATCACATGTGATCCAGTACATGGAAGGCGCTCCTCGCGTTTCTCGTAAATAGGTACGCTCCTCGTTTGAACCTTCCTCTCTCTCTCTCTCTCTATATATATATATATATGTATATATATATATATATATATATATATATATATATATATAAAGCGTAAAGTAAAACATAAAATAAATGTGAGATGGTTATAGCCCTCCTATGCGATATTCATAGAGCCAACTATGAATATCATTACATAAAATAAACTTCTATGGTTCTAAGTTTTCTCATCTTCATCACTTCATAACGCCTCCATCTCATGCTTTCTTTTATACAAAAATAGTTTACATTTAAAACAAAGAAACCTCGAGTTACATTCGAGGGGATTGGATGAGAGGAGAATGTACAAAGTGAGTATATAGAGAAAAGACACGACGTGCAAGTCGTATTAATCAAATATAGTACATCCATGACTAAGGGCTATAACCATTCGCCAAACAAATCACATTATACATATTCAATCACACAGAAATTGTAACACCCGTAATTTTCGGATAAGCACAATTTCGAATCAGTGTGGAACCGATCTTTAAGAAAAATAGGATTTTGGATTAAATCATAAATTTTATAGTTTTGTTGGATGAAGAATTCAAATACGAGTCCAACGGGCCTTTCCGGAGCGAAAACGGAGCTAAAACGAAGAAGTTATGGCCAAAACAACTGTCGGTACAATCTCGGCTAAAGTGACCAGCGAAAGTGACACTTGTGTCACTCTCGCGTGTCACTCTCGCCGGTTTTGTACCGAGAGCTATTTGACCACGGCGAGAGTGCCTAGCGAAAGTGACACTTGTGTCACTCTCGCACGTCACTTTAGCCGTCGGGTACCTGGAGCATAAATACGAGATTTTTAGCCCTAAACTTCATTTCTTCATATCTCTCTCATTTCAACTCCGATTTTGGCGATTCAAGTTGCTATGGTTCCGATTTTGAGAGCTCTTCAAGGATCTAGAAAGAGTTTTGAAGTTCATAGGAAGATTCAAGGGTGTTTGGGTGGTGGTAAGTCTCTCAAATCTCTTATCTGCTCTCCAAATCGTTTTCCCTCTTTCTCTCACAAACCCTAACTGATTTTAGGGCTTTTTCATGGAGATTAATGTGTTCCTACTCCATTTTATGCTATTGGTTTCATTCATTGATGCAAGAACAAGTTTCATCCACATCACTAGAGATTTTGGAGTTTTCTAGGTTTTCATCAAAACCTAAGTGGTTTTTGGAGGTTTTGGCTTGAGGATGCAAACTTCTTCAAAGGAGCTTACGTTTGGAGAACTCTAGATTTAGCTTAAATCTAGCAATGTGAGTTCAAGTTACTTGCGAAAACTTTGTACATGCCAAAATGAGTATTTTCCAAACATTTGTGTGTTTTACTTGAAAATATACGTGGTTGAGTTATTTGGATAATTTAACTCTTTTGAAATGTTTATCTTCATAAATGTGTAAAACACCCATATTTGGGGCTTTTGAATATTTGGATGGTTAGAAATCATATTTTGTCTTTAAAAGGTTAATTGCTCAAAATGAGGTTTATTTGACGGTTTAATCATGTTAGTGTAAGTTGATTTTATAAACCATGTGGGAAATACCCGATTTAATGTCAAGAGTTATTTTGAGAATTGTAAAGGTGTGAGTCCTTTTGGGAAAACCCTTTTTGCTTAACCGTGTCAGGTTTTGGGTTAATAACGGCTTTGTGGTACTTGTTTACCTAACTGAGGTTTAGATGCATTTTATTGCACATTATTGATATTTGCATGCTTGGGTGTTTTGTCATTCCAGGTTGAGCATGTTTTGGTAGACTGTGTTGCATTGGATCCATAGGCAAGTGAGTCAGTCTTTATTTGATGGTCTATCTCTTTGTGCACGAGGAGAGGACTATGGGGACGCATGGTTATATGCGTAGGCCGTGGGGGCCACTAGCGAGTAGGCAATAAGGGACATTGAAGTCCTTGAGGTGTAACTCGTCTAGACTGGATATGCACTAAGGTGCCCTGTAAGTCCTTGAGGTGTAACTCTACGGGGTATGCAATAAAGGCAATTTATTTTGGTCTGATGATGTATTTATGGCATGGAAGTAATGACCGGGGCTTGAGGTTGTGATGTCTTTATGGCATGGGAACTAAGGTCGGGACTTGAGGTGTAATCCAGTAACATCGCGAGTGACTTAACTTTGTGTGCCCGTCACTTTCGATGGAATCGGGTCTCCCCCGTCACCGAAAGGTGTTGTATTTGGGTAGTTACTTTATCCATATTTTCGGTGACGTACTTTATTTATATGAAATGTCTTCATGGTTCATTGACAGAGTTTTTATGCCTCGTTTATTTGGATGTTTTAAATATTGGAATTTTGTCCATGTTTATAATTCTTGGGATATTTACGTCTAAACATGTTTTGAGTGAGTTGGAGTTGGAATTCATTTTAGAAAACGCTTTATACACTTTGGGAACTTTTTTCCTAGATTTTGTGTACGTTGGAAATTGAGTCATTTATGCCCGCTTGGGAAACCCTTTGGAAATAATAATCTTTGTCGCAACTTTCAACGAAAGATTTATCTAAATCATGACTAAAACCACAACCTTCCGATTTATGATTTTTATGTAGTCATGATAAAATGCTTGAACTCACTAGGCGTAAGCCTAACCCTTTTTATTTGTCGGCATGTGCAACAGGCTCAGGTTGGGGTAACTCTAGCTACATTATGAAGTGGCGGGAGCTAGTAGTGTGCACGAGAGGTGAAATGTTTAGTGAAGTCTTCCGCACTTGTTTGGACTAGCAACTTGTGTTGTGTTAAGTGACACCCGTTTAGGTTGTTTTTTTTGGGGAATTATAGTGTTTTTAATTCCAAGGTATTTTGAGGAATAAATTGTAGAAATGAATTTATCTATTTTGGTTGATTATTGAATTTTAAAGTTAGTTGCTCGTTCCAAATTTTAGGGTGTTACATAAATATAAAACCGATTTGTAACACCACCGTATAAAAATATTACAACATTCATACGATATTGAAAAAAGGTGATTCAAAGTTCTTTGGAAAACTAATAAAAAGATCTACATCTTTTATGTTTTAGGATTTCAAAGATCTAGAACCCTTAGGGTATGTTTGGTACACAGACTGAATAGGACGGGACGAAACAAAAAAAATTAGTCCCATGTTTGGCATACAATGGGACAACAATGAGGTTGGACAAGATGGGACAAAATCTGATTTTCATGGGACTAAAGTTTTTTTGTTTCACCAAAATAGATGGAACAACATGGAACAAAACATATTTACCCTTGGTGAAATATACCACTTTCATATCAAAGATAATCTAACTTAAAGAAATCTAGAATCATAACAAGATTTAGGTATTTAGTTATGTAGCATTAAGTAGCAAGTTTTTATTGTTAAAAACTCTTTATTATTGTTTATTAATCTGTATAACTCTTAAATACTCTCGAGTACAACTTTTTTATATCAAAGTACAACCTTTTATGTTTTTCTGGTTTTCAGTTGAATTGAATTTCTATAATTATATTTGTGTTAGGTTCCGGTGATGATGAAAGTTATGTGAGAAGGGTAATGTCCACCATTCGCTAAATCCTAATTGAAGAGAACCACTAGATCAACAGTAATGACATACATCGGATCCCTTCCGTTTTAAAGCACAATTTATGGGTTGGTTTGAGATTTAAAGTAATCAAGGGGTCAAATCATTTCTTACACTTCTAACTTAACTCCTATTTTCACATGATCCTTCGTCTTATATTTTTCTTTGAAATAACGAAATGGATGACAAATATTAACGCTCTGAGACAGACAATTATGAATGCATGTTTTTGTCTGTTGTAATCAGTATTCTTGCTTACATTTATAAAAATTTACACACCCCGCCGCATTGCGCGGGTACACAACTAACATATATATATATATATATATATATATATATATATATATATATATATATATATATATATATATATATAGAGAGAGAGAGAGAGAGAGAGAGAGAGAGAGAGAGAGCTTCAAATGTAATTTTTTATGTAAACTTTGTAAACCCATCTAGGCCATCCGATTTTTTGATCAACGGTTGAGGAATTTTTTGAATTAGGGAAAGGGTATTTTGGGAATAGTTTTTAGGTATTTAAATTTAAAATCTATTAATTAATTTGAATTAATCTAATTATGGTTAGATTATTTCCTTAACTTTCTCCACATTTACCTTAATCTCTCTCTCTCTCACAAAATTCCGGCCACCACGATGATCTAAACCACCGGCGACAGAAGGTGGAGGAAGTACGGTGATCAACCGCTACCAGCTTTCGTTTTTTCGGCGGATTTTTGTAATTTCTTTAACGAAACAGAAGAACCGTAAGAAGCACATCCACGTGAGCGTCGGTTACGGCGTATCTGAAAACACCGCAAGCATCCCGGAGGTCGTGGTAACGCCGCATGAATGCACCACCATCGTATCCTGTTTGACAAGTATTATCTAGGATACCTTTCGGTAAGGTTATCGGCGATGTGGTCTCTTCTACCGATTTCATCTACTGCCATATTGATTCATATTCTGGGTTACATATCGATTTCATATCGATTCTGGGTTTCACATGATTCATGATTCAGGGTTTCATATTGATTCTGGGTTTCATATTGATTTCATATCGATTCTGGGTTTCATTATGATTCATGATTCTGGGTTTCATATCGATTTTCATCTACTAATTACGAATTTGGAGAAAAAGACCCAAATACCCTTGGTTTACAAGGTTTACATAAAAAAAGTTTACATTTGAAGGAGGCTCTCTCTCTCTCTCTATATATATATATATATATATATATATATATATATATATATATATTGGCCTAATCAAATGAGAACTAATTAGTTTGTGATAACCGTGAGATCTAATATTAACCAATCATTTTATTTTATTCATTTTATTTAATAATTAAATATAAAAAGTTATATTTGTAATTTAATTATTTGATAACTAATCCCTAAAATCATGGCCTAAAAATATGGCACGATGACTCTCTATTCCACTGCCATTTAATTCGAAAAACTTCCATATGCATCACTTCCGTTTCATTCAAAAAACTTCATTATGCATCATTGTAGCCACAAAACTTCCATATGCATCACTTCTGTTTCATTCAAAAAACTTTAATATGCATCACTTGCAACCACAAAATTTTGAAGAGGAACAAAGAGGTATTAATGGTTGTGACAAGCTATAAAAGAGAAGAAGAAAAAAGCACGAGCCACTTGTTAAATGAAAGCGGCAGTAAAGAAAAAGATAGAGAAATTTCATGGAGGTCAAGAGGATTCACTTAATTCCATCCCATCTCTTAGAAGAAGTGTTAGTTTGTTTTTTAGTTTTTTTATTTATTTAGATGGATGACAATGTATCAAAGTATATTTATGGATTTTGTGAAGGGTATCACGATGTATCAAGTTTGTTTATTGTTGTTAACCCCATAGTGACACTATCTTGCATAATATGATATATGTATACGTTTCTTGTATGTTTTTAGTGTATGTTTTCTTTTAACAATGTGTACCTTGTGATATCACAATGTGTAATATGCGGTATCACAATGTGTGTTGTATCACAGTGTGTATCTGTTGGGTCACCAAAAATTTGAAATTGACCCACCGATTTTATCCTTAACATTTTACTTAGAATATTTTAGTTTGGTTCTTTATGATAACTTAGACAAGACATCAAAAGTTCGGTGAAGTCGAAAATCAACCAAAATCAAGTTTGAAGAAGTTCTCACTGTGGAAGTGAAGACTTTCTTCTCAACAAAAAGACTAAGTTATTGTCCACCGAAATTCCTGATGAAAATCGGTGGACACCTGACTGAAATCCTCCTCAGATTTGGACAAACTTCTCACCGATGGAAACTGCAAATCTGTGTTCACCTGGCCACTTCACTCTCAAATTCGGTCAAATCATCTCACCGATTTCATGATGAAAATCGGTGAGATTCCTCCTCGTGGAAGCCAACAGTTGAAGATCATTTATTGTGGGACAATATCCATTATCAGGAAAAAGTGACTATTTGTCGTTTTTTTTTCCAATTTGAGATAATGTCTCAATCAAGCATGGTTGTCCTTCCTTGTACGGAGAAAAAGTGTGAAAATGACTTGTCAACTTTTCAGAGTCAACTCCTATTCTTGAATCTCCAGATGACAAGTGTCATAAGCATTTAATGCTTCATACACTATATAAAGAAGAGGGAGCTCTCCATGCAAGGTTACGCGTTCCTGAAGTTTTCTCTCAGTGCAACAAGGCTTTCTCTCCCTTGAACTTTATAGCTTTCAATCTTTGTGCATTAAAAGTTGTTTTGTTTTCGTGTTTACTTTGTGAAGATTGTTAGAATAGTTTATCTGTTCTTTTCGCAACAATCTAGTTTATCTGTGTGTAATTCTTGATTTGAAAAATCAATAAAAGAATTAAATTAAGTGATATTTTTGTGTATTATATTCAACCCCCCTTCTACAATACTTGTTTAAGCCATCTGGGACTAACAAGTGGTATCAGAGCAGAACGTTTAATCTCAATAAACTTAATCTCAAACAATGAAGTTCCCTCTCAAAACAATTTTTCTGAAAATGACTCTATAGCCAAACCTCCCAAGTTCAACCCCAACAACTTTTATCTGTGGAAAAGCCGGATGATGCTTTTCATGGAAGGAGTGGATAATATATCCAACCATTCTCCGTGAGGGACCCATAGTCCCTAGAGTCTGGTCTCGCTATGAAACAAAAAAATCTGGTAAGGAAGTTGTTGACAAAGATGATTATGATGATTCCTCTGATGAAGAAAAATCTTCTACTACTGGTCGTTACATTCTTAAAATTCCTAAGAAATATACTGATGAAGAAAAACGACTTGTGTCTCTTGACTCCAAGATTAGAGAAATCATTGCACTTTCTCTTCCCGATGAGGTCTACCATTCTTTAGTCAACTTTGCTACAACTAAAGAAATGTGGACCACTCTATGTGTTATGTACGAAGGTACAAAGGAAGTTAATAAAAGAAAGAAAATTTCTCTCATCAGAAAATATGAGCTCTTTACTCATGAGAAAGGAGAATCTCTTTCCCGTTACTATAACCGCTTTAACAGTCTCCTGAATGATTTAAAGCTGTTAGGCAGAGTATATGAAAATGAGGAAGTCATGTGCAAATTTATGGATTGTCTTCTCGACTTCTGGGAAAACATCTGTACTTGCATCAAGATAACCAAGGATCTTGAATACATGCCTCTCACTGTTCTCTATGGAACCCTATTTAATTTTGAACAAACCAAAATCCAAAGGAAGTCTATAATAAAAGAGATAAAAGGCTCCTCTATAGCCCTTGTCAGTGATACTTCCAAGAAAGCTCAGTGTGTATCCAGAATCACCTACCCTTCATCTGAATTTGACATTGACAGTCAAAATGACTCTGCTCACCAAACGGAGGCATATCTAAGTGATGCCGATGATGAAGGTGACGAAACCTCTGTCGAACAGATAACTGATGGAATGGCTATGGTGGCTGGATTCAAAAACAAATCTCGTTTTTCTGGCAAATCTAGAACTTTCAGAAAACCCTCTTCTTTCACAAAAAGCTCTTCGACTGACAAGTCAAATGAGGAATGCTTCAATTGTGGTAAGAAAGGTCACTTTGCTTCTGAATGCAAAAGCAAACGTGTTGAAAATACTAGGACCACTTCCTCTGACATATTTTCTTCTAAATATGAGAAATCCAAGAACAATACTTCAAAGTCAACCTTTCCTAGAAAAGGTGCGCAACCTTCCTCTCAGGAACATCAGGAACGTGCTGAGAAATACAAAGCCAAATATAAGAGAGAGAAGGAAAGGAATGAGGGACTTCTTAGGAAAGGAAAAGGACTTATGGCTGAAACCCACGACTGGCTGATGAGCCAACTTCTGAGAGTGACAAGGACTCTCCCAACATGTGCTTTATGGCAAAGATTGATGACATGGAGAACTCTGAAAAAATGATCACTTCAACCGCCTTGGTAGCAACTGGATGCTCATCATCATTCCCTCAAGTACAAAAGTGATGCAACTGAAGAAATTATCAACTTTATCAAGAGGAATGAAGTTCTGAATGGCTAGGTTGTACGGTCCGTAAGAAGTGACAACGACACCGAATTCAGAAACAGTGCCTTGGAAGACTTCTTCAATGACAAAGGAATTTCTCAAAATTTCTCGGCTGCCAGAACTCCTCAACAGAACGGGGTAGTTGAAAGAAAGAATCGGACTCTGTGTGAAGCTGCTAGATCTATGCTGAGTGAATAAAATTTTCCCACCTATTTTTAGGCTGAAGCTGTTAATACTGCTTGCTTTACCCAAAACAGATCGGTGATCTCCAAAAGACATGGGAAAACTCCTTATGAAGTCTTCCATGGCAGAAAACCAAACATAGGATTTCTTCATGTCTTTGGTTGTGTGTGTTTTATTCTGGATGGTCGTGAGAACCTTGGGAAATTTGATCCTAAGGCTGATGAAGGCATCTTTGTGGGATACTCCTTATCCTCAAAAGCTTACCGTGTGTACAACCTCAGAAGAAAATGCATTGTTAGGTCTAGAGTTTTGTCAAAAACACAAGTGTTGAGTTCTGAGTAAGAAGACTAAAGAAGACTCAGAAGACTCAGAAGTTCTGAGTAGAAGACTCAGAAGTTCTGAGTGAGAAATCTCAAAAAGATTCTAAGTGTTGGATTCTGACTAGAAGGTTCAGAGTTCTGAGTAGGAAACTCAGAACTTCTGACTATGAAGACAAATGTTCTGAAGCGCTTATTCAGAAGTATGTTCAGAATTCATATCTTGGGATATTCTCTGTTATATTCAGTTACTAATTAGGACACGTGTAATTGTTCTATTAGTCTGTTTCTTTTATGTACTGTAGCTTTAGTCTTTCCTTAAACAATATATATAGGAGTTAGCAACTGTATGCTAATAGATCTTTGGCTAATCTCTCTCATAACTTTTCACGTATATCTTTTGAGAGAGAAACTCATTGTAATATCTTGCAATTCACAGATTGTTAATAAATCATATGACCAGTTGCTGTGAATACGATCTTGAATGTTCATTCTATATTGAATCTTGATTATAAGTGACGATTATGAAACCTACATGCATTGATGAATCTATCCATGTAAAATTTGATGACCTCAGATCATTATCTCTTTCTAATGATGATGATGAGCTAAATAGATTGATTTCATCATGCATTGGTGATGCCCCTGTAGCAGCTCCCACCGATTCCTCATCCATTCCTTTCATCCATTCTAATCCTCATAACTCTCTCTGAAAGTACATGATCTAATCTTACAATCAATATAGAAAGCAGTAATTGAGAAGTTGTATGATCAAGCCCAATTGTATTCAATGATGAACAGAATTACAGATCTAAGAGAGAGAGAATCTCAAAGATTACAAAGAATGAATACAAAGATATATGGGAAAATCAATCAGTTAGCAACGTAGTGCTAACCACTATTTATACTGCAACAGAAATATTAAAGCTACAGTACAAATAAGAAAGACTAATAAGAACATAACACGTGTCCTAATTAGTTTACTAATTACTATGTAAAGTATGTAGTCATAAGTTCTGAACAGGTTGTTCAGAACTTCTGAACATTCTTCTGATAACGCTTCTCAGAGCTTCTGACTCTTTCTCTCAGAACTCTGACTTCTCTTCTCAGATCTCTGACTCCTCTACTCAGAACATCTGAGTCTTCTTATCAGATCTTCAACACTTGGTTTATTGAAAAAACTTCAGATCTAACACTCTCCAACAAGTTGGGTCACCTTCCACCTTACCAAATCTCTCTCCCACCGAAATTGACCCAAATATTGCTTCCTCCACCGATGTCCCAGATTCCATTCCAATCATCCAAGATCCTCCATCTCTTCCTTCTTTAAACCTTCCTCCTACACTACCCCCTGCTACCAAATGGACCAAACATCACCCCATTGACCAAATTATCGGTGATCAACAAGCTGGGGTCCAAACTAGAAGAGGAATTGACAATATATGCCTCTATGTGAATTTTCTATCTTTGATAGAACCAAAGAAAATTGAGGAAGCATTAGCCGATCCATGTTGGATCACTACCATGCAAGAAGAACTTTCTCAATTCACAAGAAACAAGGTTTGGAGATTGGTTCCTAGACCTCCAAAGAAGACTATTATTCGAACCAAGTGGGTCTTTAGGAACAAAATGGATGAAGATGGCACAGTTATCAGAAACAAGGCCACACTGGTTGCTCAAGGATACAGACAGGAAAAAGGAATTGACTATGCTGAAACATTTGCTCCTGTTGCTAGACTTGAAGCCATAAGGATCTTTCTAGCTCATGTTGCTCATCAAAATTTCAGAGTCTTTTCAGATGGATGTTAAGAGTACATTCCTCAATGGTGAAATTGCTGAGGAAGTCTATGTGAAACAACCACCTGGATTTGAAGACCCAACACATCAGACTATGTGTACCGATTGGACAAAGCTCTCTATGGTATCAAACAGGCTCCTCATGCCTGGTATGACACTCTTGTTGACTTTTTCTTAAAGAATGGGTATTCCAGAGGTACAATTGACAACACCTTGTTCATCAAGCAAACTTCACGTAATCTCATTGTTGCTCCCGAAGGGCTATACAAGTTTGTAGAAGAGGGGGGGGGGGGTTGAATACAAATACACAGATTTTACTTTTCTAAATTGTTTATTGATAAATCATTAACAATTTACAGCTTGTTGCGGAAACAAGATTAAGGATAAACCTAAATCTAAACAAGTTGGAACACTAAGTTTCTTGCACTAAGAAAGAGAAGGAAATTACTAATAATAACCTATCTCAAGATAAGAAGGATGAACTTGTCCATAGTTAGCAAGTTACTTCAAAATGAAGTGAGTTCTTCTTCTTATATACTGCATGCATTTAATGCATGGCAGTTTACACTTTACACATGGCAGCAGCTGATTGGTTGCACGTCATTGACCTTTGTTGACAACCTTAGTAGCCGCATGTTTGAACAGTGTAGTATCAGAGTGGTTGTACGATTTCAGACAATAAGGAGGTTCTTTTTCTGACATATCGTACGGAGTCGTGCAAGGGTGGTTAAGACAAAAGTACTTTGTACGGAGGACTTCATGATCAACTTTTCGTTGATTCAGCGGTTTATCATTCTATATCAGCGAATGATAAAGTTCAGCGATAGCTGAAGTCTTGTACTTGATACTTCACGTTGAGTGGACAAATCTGAGTCTTCGCTGATCCGCATCAGTTCATTAGGAGACTTGTCGCTGGTTCTTGAGCTTGATCTTCGACTTCAGCATAGAACCTATGTTGACGTGAAACTTGTCTTCAGAGATCATAAGTAAACAACTAACTTATTAGCGATCACCATAAGGACTGAACAGACTCAGTATTATGGTGAACAGTGTTCGCTGAATGTTTAATCTAAAGAACGAGAGTTCCTATCAGCGGTACTGTAAGATCTTAGTACTTATCAGCGATAGTGAAACTCTGATACATATTGTTTACTTACAATTTTCACTAAGTATATAAGAGGGGGTCATTATCAAATCACTGAGGGTTTGGATCAACAATCTCCCCCTATTTGATTATGACATAGCAACAGAGAAAATTGCTATATAATGAAAACATAAGGATAAAAAGAACTCATAAAATATTTGTCCCTTTTACCGTTTTCTGGGATCTTTTCTGTACTGATGGAGTAAAGTACATTCGCTGAAATTTTTCTTTAAACTTTGTAAAGATTACAGAGGGAAGTGGAAAAATTACAAGTACAGCGAATACAATTACAAGTACAAAAGAATAATTGATACAATAGAAGAATGAGGCGATCCTATCAGTTTATAAAGGTTCTTCCTTAATGAGAAGTTCATCAAGGGTCTTTGATGTGGGAATCATCCAGTCAGGGACATTTACTCCTTGATTCCTTTTGTTCAGCGCTTCTTCAAAAATCAAGGGTTTAAGATGCCGTGCCTGAATGTCGTTCTTGAAATCTCACCAGTAGATGAGATCTTTCAGCTGTTCGATGGGAGTGATGGGAAGTTCAGAGATACGTTGAAAACGCTTTCGTCCATCCCAGTCAATAAAGAATATCCCGTAGGATTTGCTTAAGACTTTCCTAGGGATGAAGGTCTCATCAGGAGGAAGAGATGTGTCAAGTGCAGAAAGGTTAGGTTCTGGACCAAGGACTTCTTCAAGGGAAAAACCAATACCTGTTTCATTTCGTATCTAAGGACCATCTTCTGAAGATATAGACTTTTTCTTTGCAGAGGCCCTTCTTTTCTGACTTTCGAGAGGAGGAGGAGGAGGAATATCCACACAAGAATAGACTAAGTCGATCTGTTTGTTTATCAGCTTTTCAACATGATCCTTGTACTTAGACTGAGACTTCTGGATGGCTAATCTGATCTCCGCCCATTCAGAGAGACCGTACTTCGTGATGGCTTCAACATAGAATTTTTCGTACTGTCCATTCTCTCTGAATATCTCGATTTCAGCGATAGAAACTTTGAGGGTTGATCTTCCAGTGATGAGTACCTTGATGATTCTGGAAGTTCGATATCTGAACTGTACCTTTTCTTTGCACCAGGCTAAAGTAGATTTAGACACAGTCCTCTTTTCTTCAACGATCTTCTTGGCGTCTTCCCATAGCTGACGTTGAACTTCGATTGGAGTTCTTTTCAGCTTGGGGTCTTTCACCGATTGTTGAGTGATCTTGATGGCGAGTTCTCTATCTTTTTCTTCAGTTTCCCTTCTTTCAGCGATTAGACGTTCAGCTCTGAGGTGATCCTTGTATTCCCTTTGTGAAATTCTGAACTTTGGAGGAATAGTAGGAAGTTGATCACGCTTCAGAATGATTCGCTGATCTTCGAACTTCTTTATCATCTCTTCTCTTCTTCTCTGATCCTCTTCACTTAGCTTTTGAGGAGCCAAGGAAGGTCTGTTTGTATGAGAGAGCATCTGTTCTTCGGGTTCATCAGTCTCAGAGATCAAATCCAAGACCAGGATTATTTCTTCAGCTTTGGGAGCTGGGATTATTGTTGGTGAAGTCACAGCTGTAGGAACTTCAACGATGTCCTCAAACAGGGGAGAGGACTAGCTGAAACACAGCGATCGTACGAGTAAGAACTTGGGTAGAATAGAGATAGATAAAGAATGTGGTTGTGTATAGATGTTTTGTGGAAAGGAGAGCTAATAATGTGTATAGATAGAGAGGAGGGATGAGTGTATGGAAGATTTAGTGTATGACAAACTGGCTTTGGAAGCGAGATTGTCAGATTGTCATCGTCTTCAGCGACACCTTTTCCTTTGCCCTTGTCAGCTTCAGACGCTGAAGGCTTTGATTTGGTCTGCTCCCCTGAAGGTTCATTTATCACGATCCCTTTAAGAACTTTAGACCTCTGAGCAGGCTTGACGATAAAAGAGTCATCATCATCATCATCGTCATCATCATCATTCTTTGGAGAAGGGGATGGTTCATCATCAGATACGTCGATGGCTTCTTCATCTTCAGCTTCAGACTCAGATTCTTCAGCTTCTTCTTCGAGTTGCTCCCCCTCAGATACAGAGGTAAGCTTCTCGGTTCCCTCAGGGTTTTCATCTCCCTGAGGTCCAGCGGTTGTGTCTTCTTTTGTCTTCTCACCCTCTTCAGAAAGGGTGAGGTCTTTAGTCTTCTCCTGATAGATTCATCATGGGGAAGGTCTTCAGCGCTCTTCTCCCCCCTTCCTCATGATGAGTGGGGGAGGAATGTGATGACTCAGCAGCTGATTCTGGGTCCCTGTCTTCTTGGCCAGGGATCCCCACACAAAATTCAATTGCTGTTAGTCTGTTTTCTAGACCAGAAATAGCTGGATTGATCTTCACGAGTTCAGCACGATCCGCCGTAGAAAAATGCTCAGGTGCAGGAGGGGCGGTCATGTTGTGCAGGATCTGCTGCATCATTGACTTCATCGAACCTATGTCAGTCTTTACAGAACTAACGTCAGTTTTTAAGGAACTTACGTCAGTCTTCAAGGAACTCATGTCGGTCTTTACAGCAGACATATCTCCTTCGAGTTTTCCAACCGATGTCTTCAGCGTTGTGACCTCGCTAGACATGGTGTGAACTGATGTTTTTTATGGAGAGGTAGTCTGTGTAGATGTCAGCGAGAACTTTGTCAAAGTCGCTGAGAGATTTATCAACCTTCTCCAAGTCAGCTTTGGAGGCATTCTTTTCCACCACTGTTGTCAGCTTTGTAAGATTCTCTCCAGCGTTTGTTACAGCTGAAGAGTTTTCAGAAAGAGTAGTGGTGAGACCTGTCAGCTTCGTCTCTATTGTCTTCAGAGAGGCGTTGATGTCTCCCAAATTAGGACCTGTAACATATAAGAACTTGTGAACAGAGGAAAGCTCAGAAGTTTGGGGTTCAGTTACAGTGTATAGGGGTTGGTGTATACCTGCAGGAGGATTGGTGAATTCATCAAAATCTCGGTGTCCTGAGAAAAGTTCCATGTCGTCAGCGAGAGTGCGTGTACGCATGGTCATCTCTGCAGGTCCTACATCCATCATTCCTTGAAGAATAGCAGCTTTAGCTTTTGGAGGAATGATAGGTGCTTCAGTGACAACTGGAGTAGAGTCTAATTGAGTAGAGGGAGAAGCGAAGGTTGAGAATGTTGGTTGGGTGCGGAGTTCAGCGTTGGATCTGCTGAGAATCGCTTCTTCAGTCTGTGGAGAGACTGAAGGAGGTTGGGTAGGTGCTAAGTTTATAACCTCAACGTTTAGAGATGCTGAGACTGGGATATAATGGGTGGCTTGTTCAGCTGTGGCAGAGCGTACCACTGAACGTTCCTTCAGCTCTTCAAGATGAGCTGAGGAGTCTTCAGCAAGAGATTGCTGGGGTTGCTCCTTCGTTTTCTTAGTTCTTTTGGAACTAAGTTGGGTATGAGAGTGTTTCCTTTTAAGAGAAGGAATGGAGGTTGCAGCTGGGGTATCAGCGGTGGGTTTGTCCACTGAAGGAGTTGCAGAAGTAGAAGAAGTAGGGTTGAGAAGAGTTAAAAGTGTAGAAATACGTACCTCGTTTTCCACAGGTTTGAAGTCGAGAACCTTAGGGCCAACCTGAGAGAGTTTCAGGTCACCCTCTTTTGGGTAGCTGTCCTTCAGGCCTGTTTGGAAGACGGAGCTGATGAATCGAGGATAAGGAACCCATGGAGATCGGTCAGCGGCGGAGTCTACTCTGAGTACCAGATCATCGTAGATTATCGATGCCCAGTCCATATGTAGACCTTTCATCAAAGCATATCCCATTGCTTGCTGAGGTTGAGCGGCTTGATCAGAGGAGCCGGTCTTTGCAGTCATGCAGCTGATTAAGTGAGCGAAGATGAAATTTATCTCGTTGGGCATTTTAGATTTCTTGATCAGGGTCAACTTCTTCTCAGGCTTCTTCTCCCTCCTAGTTTCCCATACATAGCCCATTGCATCGAAGAATGCAGTGATGGCTTCCCTATCTGAGTGTTTCTTATGGTCAGGGAGAGGAACAAAAGGTTTTTCTTTTGAGGCTGTGGGAAGGCTCAGGGCTTTGCGAATAATGGCAGGGGTGATTTTTATAGTGCCATATTCAGTATCACAGAGGATGCAGTCTATTGTTTTTGAGGAGTCTTTGGTTGATGGTAGTTGAGAGTGTCTGGCAGAGTACCATAACTGGGATAGCAGTAGCTGATGTGCAGGAGGTGTTATGGTCAGGGCTGTGGAGATGCAACAATTTTTCAGGAAGTTCACAGCGTCATTCAGATGTGTGACTTGCTTTCGAGGAGGAAACTCGAGAAGCGCATAGAGGTTATTGGTCTTCGTCCAATCCATTTCTTCAAGAGCGAACTTAACCTGAGGAGCCTTGATGATTTCCAATTCCTCAATAGTATCAGCAACAGTGTTCTCAGCGATGGTGTTCTTGGCAGAGGAAATGTCAGAAGATGCCATTTCGGTATATCAGTTCAACCAAAGATTAACAAATAAGAATAATCTTAATGTGGAAAGATTTTCCAATAAGATGGTTCGAATTTTGTCCATTTCATTCAGACAAAAATGTCTTAATGAAGATTAGGGTTTTTCTTGTTTTTGAAAAACGAAATGCAAACCCAATAAAAATCTTGTTTTCCAGTTTCCTTTGAGAAATAGGATTCTGGAAATGAATGTGTGAAGAACAAGTTTTAAGATTTTGCGTTTAAACTTGAAGAACAACCATGAAAGGTTGTGTTCATAAAACCATGAAAGAAATGATTTCATTTTTGAAAAGATATTTTGTTTGATCTTGTAAAAACAAAGAATGAGATCATAAACAAGTTTAAGTAGGTAAATAACAGAACTATTAACCTGTTCGTTTGAAGAAGAAGTTCTTGAAAAACTTGAGAGCACAAATGCAACAGTAATTCTTTCTTGCTTGGAGGAGAAGTTTTTCGCGTAAAAGAGAAATATAAACCCATAATGTGTTTATATAGTGAGATTTGAGAGAGAGAAAAAACTCGAGCGGGAAAGTTTTTCATCATGACACGGACACGTGTTTGCATTTGTTTGGATGGTAAACGAAACATGCAAACGTGTGTCAGAAAAAGAACGTGCCGGGGCTTATCCGTTGTAATGACGTCACAACTGTCCTTTCATATTCGGGATATCTCTGAGGTTTTGAAAACTCAGGGACACTTTTGAAAACATGAAGCACTGAATAGAAATATCAGTTGGTTTTAGAAATTTCAAAATATCGCTGATTAAGAAAGAGATATTCAGCAATGCAATTTGTTTTGAAATCTTGCATTTACATGCGATTGTCAGAGAGAGAAAAACATACCTTGATATCAGCGAATCACGTTTATTCAGGGAGTGATAGAATGGGTTATACAAGTTGATTTTATCCTATCGCTGATCAGATGTGAATCGCTGAAGATTTTACTCTTCAAAGTTCAGCATTCCAAGCTCGCTGATGAGAAAGTTGAATCTTGTCTCATCAAGAGGTTTGGTGAACAGATCAGCTAACTGATAGTCAGTTGGGATAAAGTGAAGTTCTATATCACCATTCATCACATGATCTATGATAAAATGATATCTGATTTCGATGTGTTTTGTCTTTGAGTGTAGCACTGGATTGTTGGCTATAACGATGGCACTTGTGCTGTCGCAATAGATTGGAATATTTGAGAGCTGTAGGTCATAGTCCAGTAGTTGATTTATCATCCACAAGACCTGAGAACAACAGCTTCCAGCGGCTACATACTCAGCTTCAGCTGTGGAGGTGGACACTGAGTTTTGCTTTTTTACTTGTCCAACTCACCAACTTTCCACCCAGGAGCTGACATCCTCCTGTGGTGCTTTTCCTATCCAATTTGCAACCTGCAAAATCACTATCTGAATAGGCGATTAGATCGAATCCTGAGTCTTTGGGATACCAAAGACCTAGATTCGCAGTACCCTTAAGGTATCGAAAAATTCGCTTCACAACGGTCATATGAGATATCTTGGGTTCAGCTTGATATCGTGCACATAAACAGGTTGCGTACATAATAACGGGTCGGCTAGCTTTAAGATACAAGAGAGAGATGATCATCCCACGGTATAACGTGACATCAACAGGAATACCATTAGTATCCTTGTCTCATGTCAGCGGTGGTGCCATAGGGGTTTTCATAGCTGAACTCTGAGTTAAATCGAATTTCTTCAGCATATCTTTAACATACTTTACCTGATTAATGAAAGTTCCTTTTTCATTTTGCTTTATCTGAAGACCAAGGAAATATGTTAGTTCACCCATCATGCTCATCTTATACTCATCTTTCATTCTATCAGCGAAACGAGTACAAAGATCAGGGTTAGTAGAACCAAATATAATGTCATCAACATATATCTGAACAAGAATGATATGACCTTTTACTTTCCTGAAGAAAAGAGTCTTATCAATTTTACCTCGCTCAAATTGTTCAATATGAAGATAAGTAGATAGAGTGTCATACCATGCACGTGGAGCTTGCTTTAAGCCATAAAGTGCCTTATCCAGTTTGTAAACATAACCTGGACGCTTTGGATCTGAGAATCCTGGAGGTTGTTCCACATAGACTTCTTCATTCAGCTTTCCATTTAGAAACGCTGACTTAACATCCATCTGATATACTTTGAAGTCTTTGTGTACAGCGTATGCTAAGAATAGAAGAATAGATTCTAGTCTTGCTACTGGAGCAAATGTTTTGTCGTAATCTATGCCTTCCTCTTGTCTGTATCCCTGAGCAACAAGATGAGCCTTGTTGCGGGTTACAGTTCCATGTTCGTCCAACTTGTTTCGATAGACCCATTTAGTGCCTATCACTGTTTTGTCAGTTGGTATTCGAACAAGTTTCCAAACTTTGTTTCTTTCGAATTCAGTCAGCTCTTCTTGCATGGCGCTGACCCAGTTTGGATATTTGAGGGCATCATCTACTTTCTTTGGTTCAGTCAGAGAAATAAAGTTAACAAATAAACAAATATTACCTGCACTTCGTCGAGTCTGAACACCAGCGTTTGGATCACCAAGAATTTGATCAATTGGGTGATTTACAGTCCATCGCTGAGCCGGAGCGTGAGACCCTGACTCAAACTGAACTGGAGGAGCTGAAGATGAGGCTTCAGCAACTTCTGGAGTATCAGCCAAGAGAGGAATGGGTGCAGTTGTCATTGTATTCACTGATTGCTGAGAAGTAGATGGAATGTCTGAGACATTTGGTTCAGAAGCAGGTATAGTGTTTAAAGGAACAGCTGAGACCCATGATGTTTCAGCTTCATTATTCTGCATGTTTGGAATGATAGGACTATCATCTTCAACTGTATGAGTACGAGGAGTGGGAATATCTTCTGTATCACCAAGATGAGAAAACATCCATTGATTCGGTTCTTCAGTATCAGCGGACGGTTTAGAGTTTGCTGAACAGGATTCGTCAAACGTGACGTGAATAGTTTCTTCAACAGTTTGTCTTCTTCGATTGAAGACTCTGAAGGCTTTGGAGACTGAGGGCATCTCTGTTGTTCAGTATGAAGCACTGACATCCAAAGATGTGAAGAAAGCTGATTGAAGGCTTTCTCCCATGAAAAAGTTCACAGGCAGTTTTATTGAATCTTTTGACTATCAGCGACCTGTTTTGCGTAAAACAAGCAGTGTTGACAGCTTCTGCCCAAAACTGAGTAGGCAGGTGAGAATCGCTGAGCATTGAACGTGCAGCTTCAATAATTGTTCTATTTCTTCTTTCAGCGACACCATTTTGTTGCGGTGTTCTCACTGATGAAAAGTTGTGAGAAATACCCTTACTCTTAAAGAAGGAATCAAGAGAACTGTTTTTGAATTCAGTCCCATGATCACTCCTTATTGAGCGAACGATCAAGTTGTTCAGGGTTTCCATCTTCCGAACAAAGGTGATGAGTTCTTCAGGGGTGTCACTCTTGGAACGGAGAAACATAACCCATGTATAACGAGAGAATTCATCAACTATGACTAGTGTATATATCTTTCCAGCGATGGATTGTTTGTTAACAGGGCAAAACAAATCCATATGGAGAAGTTGTAGAGGGGATGACACTGAGGAGACTTGCTTTGACTTAAAGCTTGCTTTGGTCTGCTTCCCTTTCTTACACGCTGAACATAAAGACTCTTTGGCGTATGAGTGATGAGGTAGACCAGTGACTAACTCTTTTGAAGAAAGAGTGTTCAGTGTCTTGAAATTCAGATGAGAAAGCCTCTTATGCCATAGCCAGTTGACATCAGATGAGGCCTTTGAGAAGAAACAGGAGTTCTCAGTGGTTGTTGAGTCCATGTTTATTACATAAACATTTTCCAAACGATAACCGCTGAGAGCTATCTTCTCCTTTTAGTCAGTGACAAAGCAGGATTCCTTGGTAAAGATTACCTTGTTATCCTTATCGCAAAGCTGACTGATGCTTAAGAGATTATGCTTCAGCCCTTCAACATATGCGACTCTTCTGAAGGTGGTTGTACCATTAGAGAGTACACCAAATCCTCGGGTATGTCCTTTTCCATTTCCTCCGAAAGTCACAGAGGGACCCTTCTCTTCCTTGTATTCAACGAGCAGACTTTTCTTTCCAGTCATGTGTCTAGAGCATCCGCTATCGAGATACCAGATACCCTTCTTAACCTGCATTACAAAGAAAGATTAGTTTTTCTTGGGTACCCACTTAACCATGTGTACACGTTTGTCAGTAGAAGTAGTTGGAATGGAAGGTTCAACAATCTTCGCAGCATTTGAAGATTCAGCTTTGTCAGTCTTCACTTTGGTTAATTTCTTAACCTCAGTGGTCTTCTTTGCCTTGGGGGCAATGATCTTCACCTTAGCTATCTTTTCAGCTTTGGTGGCTGTGGGGCACTTACTAGCAATATGATCAGTGAGTCCACAGTGATAACATTTCCTATAACTAAAAGTAGTTCTATGACCATTTGAATGCTGAGCTTTAGATTTTGAATTAGAGGCACCAGCACCAAGTAAGCTATTGGCTTTTGAAATGGGAGATACATTCAGTTCTTCGGATTTCTTACCAGAGACATCCACCCTGATTCTAGGAGTAGACCGCTGAATAGATCCACGCTGAGTAGATCCAGAGATCTGATTCCTTGATCCAGAGGAATGAATCACTAAAGCTTTAGAAGCATTCAGCTTAGGTACTAAAGTACCTTTCTGAGGATTTTGGTTAAAAGCAATTCCTTTACCTTTTTCTTTAAAGACAGAGGTAGGTTTTGGATAAACCATTTTGTCTTTACCTTTTGAAGAGGTAGAAATTTCCTCAGGGATAGGC
The DNA here is from genome assembly GCA_033807775.1 of Saussurea involucrata. Lineage (NCBI taxonomy): Eukaryota > Viridiplantae > Streptophyta > Magnoliopsida > Asterales > Asteraceae > Saussurea > Saussurea involucrata. Next base: position 32,968,152 of record CM066321.1, read on the forward strand.
GGTCTAGAGGAGGAACACTGAGAGGATGAAGTATCAGCGACTGAGGATACGAAAGTTCCAAATAAGAGCATGGAACGATCAGTGGTTGATTCTAGCTTATCAGCTTTGTAACCAAGACCACGTTTATCACTCAGGGGAATCTGAGACTTAATTATCTCAGTGATCTTTGTTGAAGAATTACACCATCCTTCAACAGTAGCTTTTTCAGCTCTTAATGCAGCGATAGCTTCTTCGCGCTCGATTTTGACTAACTGATTTAAATGCACTTGATCTTTAAAGTCTTCTTCAATTTTAGAAAGATTTTGTATTTGAAGGTGACAGTTTTTAAGTTGTTCAGTGAGATCAAGGTTTTGATTTTCAACTATAGTTTTGCCATTCATGGCTTCATATAAACTTCTAGTCAAGAGATCGATTTTACGAAGACTATCAGCTTCATCAATATTTGCAATATTTGTAAAGAAGGAAGGTCATACCTGAATAGCAGAGGTTGAAGTGGAGGGTATGTCTGAACTTTCTTCCTCATCTTCAATCTTGGCCATAAGACAAAGATTGGCTTCATCATCTTCAGAGTCAAATGATGATTCTTCTTCATCAGAGGCAGCCCAATCATAGTTGGCCATCAGGCCTTTGCCTTTCTTCTTAAAGCTTTTCAGCTTCGCATACTTTTTTTTTCAGCTTGGCATATTTGTCATCTTTATTCCTGGGAATAAAGGATTTCTTGGGAAACACTGAGTTTCTCGAAACTTTCTCAGACCTGCACTCGTTAGCGAAATGTCCTATCTTTTCGCAGTTAAAACAAGTAGCAGTAGCCTTATCAACAGGAGCTGATGATCTTGGCTTATCAGTAATGGAAAGGGGTTTGTTCTTTCTGAACATTTTCTTTTTGGCGAATCTCCTGAACTTTTTAGTGAGGAGAGCCAAAGATTCATCATCATCTGAAGAGTCAGATTCTGATGACCTTTCAGAGTTACTTTCTAACTCAGTGATAGTTACCAAGGGTCGCTGAGTAGAAGGTTCCTCTAAGATTAAAGCAACAGGGGTGCTTTTGGAATCTGTTACAAGATTCTTCTTAAGATGACTCGATTGCTCATGATTCAGCATCGTGCCGTATAAGGTAGCAAGGGTCATTGATCTTAGATCCTTTGACAACTTGAGACACATAGAATAACTGTCCCAGCTTTCAGGTAAACATTCTAAAAACTTTGTCAGCACTTCAAAGTTAGAATATTCCTTACCAACAGTTTTTAGATCTATTAATAAACAGTTAAAACGTTGGTGAACTTCAGAGAGAGTTTCATTCTTACCACAAATGAAACTTTCGTACTGTCTTACCAGGTTGATCTTTCGAGAGTCCTGGACTTCAGAAGTACCTTCATACTGAACACATATTGTGTCCCACATAGCTTTTGAGGTTTTCAGGTTCATGACGGAATGGTAGACTTCGTCAGGAAGAGCCATGGATAGTATGGATCTGGCTTTTGTGTCGATAGCCACTTTCTTCTTATCTTCGTCAGTCCACATATGAACTTCCTTGGGTATCAGCCTTTCTGGAATAGTAGGTCTATTCTCAGCGGCTGGTACTGCAGCATCAATTCTTACAGGAATATATGGGCCGTTTTCAAGATAATAAGGCATAGTAGGGTCTACACCTTATAAGAAGAGAATCATCCTATTTTTCCATAGATTAAAATTATCTCTGGAGAATCTAGGGGGTTTTGCAAGATAACCATTGTCGATATAATTTGTGTTTGTGTTGGTAGCCATTTTCAGAAATAGCAAGGAAGAGAAATCTTAGTATAGATCAGATCTTGTTTATGAGATTAAACGAATCTGCTCTGATACCACTTGTTGGTCCCGAAGGGCTATACAAGTTTGTAGAAGGGGGGGGGGGGGGTTGAATACAAACACACAGATTTTACTTTTCTAAATTGTTTATTGATAAATCATTAACAATTTACAGCTTGTTGCGGAAACAAGATTAAGGATAAACCTAAATCTAAACAAGTTGGAACACTAAGTTTCTTGCACTAAGAAAGAGAAGGAAATTACTAATAATAACCTATCTCAAGATAAGAAGGATGAACTTGTCCAGAGTTAGCAAGTTACTTCAAAATGAAGTGAGTTCTTCTTCTTATATATTGCATGCATTTAATGCATGGCAGTTTACACTTTACACGTGGCAACAGCTGATTGGTTGCACGTCATTGACCTTTGTTGACAACCTTAGTAGCCGCATGTTTGAACAGTGTAGTATCAGAGTGGTTGTACGATTTCAGACAATAAGGAGGTTCTTTTTCTGACATATCGTTTGGAGTCGTGCAAGGGTGGTTAAGACAAACGTACTTTGTACGGAGGACTTCATGATCAGCTTTTCGTTGATTTAGTGGTTTATCATTCTATATCAGCGAATGATAAAGTTCAGCAATAGCTGAAGTCTTGTACTTGATACTTCACGTTGAGTGGACAAATCTGAGTCTTCGCTGATCCGCATCAGTTCATTAGGAGACTTGTTGCTGGTTCTTGAGCTTGATCTTCGACTTCAGCGTAGAACCTATGTTGACGTGAAACTTGTCTTCAGAGATCATAAGTAAACAACTAACTTATCAGCGATCATCATAAGGACTGAACAGACTCAGTATTATGGTGAACAGTGTTCGCTGATTGTTTAATCTAAAGAACGAGAGTTCCTATCAGCGGTACTGTAAGATCTTAGTACTTATCAGCGATAGTGAAACTCTGATACATATTGTTTACTTACAATTTTCACTAAGTATATAAGAGAGGGTCATTATCAAATCACTGAGGGTTTGGATCAACACTCATACTTGTTCAAATCTATGTGGATGACATCATCTTTGGTGCCACCGATGAATCACTTTGTGATGAGTTTTCTTCTCTTATGATGAGTGAATATGAGATGAGCATGTGAGAGAGCTCACATTTTTCTTAGGCCTTCAGGTCAAACAAACTTCAGAAGGGATTTTTATAAATCAAAGAAAATATATTCGTGACCTTCTGAAGAAATTTAATTTTGAAAATTGCACTCCTATGAAAACTCCCATGGCACCACCTTTGAAAATTCATTCTGATCCAGATGGTAAATCTTTTGATGTAACGAATTATCGAGGTATGATCGGATCCCATCTTTATTTAACTGCTAGCAGACCCGACATTATGTTTGCTACTTGTTTTTGTGCGCGTTATCTGGCCAATCCAAAAGAATCTCATCTGGCGGCTGTAAAATGAATTTTCTGATACCTGAAAGGTACCTTGCATCTGGGTCTTTGGTATCCCAAAGACTCACGTTTTGAAGTAATAGGGTATTCAGATTCTGACTATGCAGGTTCTAAAGTTGATAGGAAAAGCACCACAGGTAGTTGCCAACTTCTTGGTGGCAAATTGGTCAGTTGGTCCAGTAAGAAGCAAAACTCAGTTTCAACCTCAACTGCTGAAGCTGAATATGTTGCTGCTGGAAGCTGCTGTGCTCAGATCTTGTGGATGAAGAATCAACTAAGGGACTATAATCAAGTCTACTCTCAAATACCAATTCTATGTGACAATTCCAGTGCAATAGCTATTTCAAACAACCCAGTTCTGCACTCAAGATCAAAACACATAGATATCAGATATCACTTCATCAGGGACCACATTTCCAAAGGTGACATTGAGCTGCATTTCATTCCTACTGATCTTCAGCTTGCTGATCTGTTCACCAAACCCTTAGATGAAGCCAGGTTCAACTTTCTGATAGGAGAACTTGGAATGTTGTACTTAGTTAGTTAAAAAAATGATGATTAAAGTTATCGATGACTTTCAGTGAGGTCTTTAAAACCGCATTCCAACTTATCTCTACCCTCACCGAATTCCAACACACCAATCTCACCGCAAACTTCCCAAATCGGAGACTCTCGCTCACCGATTGTCTCTCACTGAAATCCCAATCCCTTTCCAACAATCCCATCGGTGGATTCTTTCCACCGATCCCATCGGTTGATTCTTTCCACCGATTCACTCACCGATCAATCCCACCAATTTGCTCCCACCGATCCTTTCCCCCAAAACCTCAATTTCACCGGAATACCAATCCCACCGAAACCCTGTCGGTGAGTCCTGCCCTTCGATTGCCCTCACCGATTCTTATCTAATCGGTGAGATCATACCACCGATGACTCACCAATGTGTTTCTATGCCTTATCCTGTGCGAATTTCGAGGCTCTCGTCACCCTACATTGACAGGTCTAGACTTTGACCTTTCCACTTCCCAATTCACCCAAACTATCCTCCGGCCACCACTTTTTCACCTTGTCATTATTACTCTATTAATCCTATTGATTTTATTTTTAAACCTAAGAACCCTTCACTCTTCTCATAATCGTTGCCGCCCATATTCAAAAACCTCTCCACTTCCTCTCCCATTTACTATAAATACTCATCTTCTTCTTCCTTATTTTTTTTCGCAAAACCTGCAACTTCTCTCTAAGCCATACCTGCAACTTCTCTCAAATCTCCTTCAATGGCATCCTCAACCTCTTCCAAAGTCACAAAGAACCCCAAGATCGTCAAAGAAGTTCCCACTTGCTTTGAAGATCTCAAGTTCAACCCTTGCAATCATGTTGCAAGATTTGATGCTGATCCTGCTCATCCAGAATTCACCACAGTCTCGAAGTTCTTATCTCGATCTCCTCTTCTCCATGCATTCACTTGTAATCCCAAGATGAGAAAATTTCTCATTGGAAAGTTTTAGCTCACATGTGTTTATGATCCATCAAACGACTCGATCAATGCCTCTATCCTTACTGACGAAGGTGATGAAGATCATGATCTCACCTTTGGAGTTGTTGATGTTTGTGCTGCTCTGAAGATTCCATCCTTTTTTAAATATGAAGACATGATTGTTGGGAATGAACATGAAGAAGTGGTACGTACTCTTGGCTATCAACACATCTCCTCCTCCAAAACCTCTAAGGGGCCAGGTACTCTTCTCAGAAACAAAATGGGTGGAATCTGGAATTTGTTTTTCAAACATGTTATTTACTGTCTTTCCAAAAAGACAAGTGGCCACGACCAATCTCCCTTCTACATCACTTCTTTGGCCCATGCACTAATTTTTCAACGAAAGATCGACTTTGCTCAGTATTTCTTTACTGAGTTAACAATGTAATCTCTCATCCCAAAAGGTGCCATGTAGCCTATCCTAGGTTTATCTCCATGATTTTAAATCATAAAATGGGTGCTGCTTTGGATGTTGTTCACAAGTCCAAAACTCTAAAGTTTGTTTATGATTGGTTTGCTCCAATTGTCGGGAAAACTGCACTCGATTTGCCGCTTCTTGCATCCGACTTGCCGCTTCGCCGATGTATGTCCACTTTTGCTCACTCTCCCGATCTACACTGGGGAGATGCCGAAATCCCCGGGTTTGAACACCCGGAGATTCCGGAGGATCCTCCAACCGTAGTGATTCCTGTCCCCTCTACCCGAGTGAAATCGGGAGGCGCTAAGAAGAAATCTTCAAAGGCCACCGATACCTCTGTATTCGCTTCACAGACTATGCCTTCGAAATCTCCTTCGGAGGCTACCCAAGTCCAAATCCCTTCTCAAAAGCGGAGGCACTCTAAATCCCCCCTAGATCTCCTTTTAAGAGGTCTAGGAAACATTCGGCCAAGCCTCACAAGCCAGTTACCGATTCTCAACAATCGGTGACTGTTGAAGTTGTCCCTTCTGGGCCTAAGGAATCTGCCATCCCCCTAACCGACTCCTCCATTGCCTCTCAAAAGGCTTCAGTTGTATCATTGGAGAACCCTCAACTATCCTCATCGCCTGATTCTTTAGGTGGTACAGATGACTTTGAGGCCTCTCCCCTCAAAGGTCCTGATTTTACACTGAGCAGCCTATCACCGGACCATTTATGGTTGATGATGCACAACCCCGTGAAGGTTCGGTCGGTCCAGTGGCTGTTCCGGAGAGCTTGGACTTTCTGGACTTTTTGTTACATGACACAACATCTCCACAATAGTCACAATCTCCACCGAAATTGCCATCTCCACCGAAGGCAATCTCACAAGCACCTATCACCGACCATACCACCACCGATGACACACTCCCACCGAAACCACCTTCCCCACCGACGCATCCATCACCCGCCCAAAACAACCCACCCCACCGACACCATCCCACCGATCACCGAATAACATCTCACCGACACCTTCCCACCGATCCCATCCATCTCACACTTCCTCTGAAGATAGTTCAACACCCTCACCATCTCCATCCCCAACAAGAACACTCTTCCCAGATCCTCTATCTAATCAACCATCCTCCACCACTATACTAGATTTAAGGACACTTCCCCACACTCCATTATCACCGACTACTCCCCGATTCCACATTCTAGATGTTAATTGGTACTTCTTCCACATCAACATCCGACTCCCTTCTGATCTTCTTGCTGATGTTCAGGAAAGTGCTCGCCAGTGTCGAATGGTGGGTACTCAATTTGAGGCATTCAAGCAAGCCTCCTTAACTTTTATTGCTCAGACTGCTGATCGGGTTCGAGTGTTGGAAGAGCAGGCACGACATCCTTCATTTGAAGCTTCTCTTCAAGCTCTATTAAGGACTCTCATCGATTTTATGGGAACTGTTGGCCGAAAATTGGAGGATTTGACAACCTCCAATTCCAATTTGGCTATCTCCTTGGGGGCCTTGAAAGCCTATGCCGATGCCAAGGACACCGAAATTCAGAGACTTCGTGACAGAGATGCTCAGCAACCGTCCCTAAATTCTAACATTATGGCTTTTCTTAAGTCTCTCCACCAAAAGGTTGACTTCCTCAACAATAATTTGGATTGGGACTTGGATCTTGGAGACTTTTCCTTTGATAATGTGGACAGGGATCGGCTACATCAGATTCATCAGAGGATGGATCGTATTTCTGATCATTTGGGTGTCTTGTCTTCGCCTGCTGCTGAGGGGGAGAAAGGCCCACCGAAGGCTCCCAAAATGCCTTCGGTTCGACATGTTGGCAGCAACAGACCTCCGACCCACACCGACACTTCATCCATCCGATTCTCCACAAAGCCCAAAACCACCGAAATCACTGTTGAGCCTTCAAAGTTTGTGGATTCTCCTATCCCAAAATCGGTGGCTGCTCCTACTCCCGAAAAATCGGTGGTCCCTCCTCAGATCATTTTGGTAGCTGCTTCTCAGGACACTTCGGTGGAACCTGATATTCCATCGGTGGAGGGAACCGGCGGACCAGTTCAGGGGGAGAAATCTGGTACGGCCGATGGCCCCACAGACAAAGGTAAGGGAATCCTTTCTGCTGAGGCTGAAGCCTTGGAAGAGAAAAAAATAAGGAAATTGCAAAATATGGTGCTCGCCCATCAGATGTTGAATCCCTGAGACTTAAACCTCCTTCCCAAGAAGTTGTCTCTGATCTGGGGCTTTCCCCTCAAGAAATTGAAGAAGCCCCCCTTGCTCAAAAACCTTTAGACGCTGATAAAGCTTTGTCTCTAAAAGTCGCCAAGGAAGAAGCCATCAAAGCCAAAACTCCCGATCCCATAAAAGTCCAAAAATTTAAGTTGGGTTCTCTTGAAGAATCGGCGAAGAAGGCTGAAGAAGAAAAGGAGAGAGAAATCCGTTGGTACAAGAAATCCATGTCCTACCGAACTGATCGGTCACCAATTTCTTGTATCAAAATTGCAACTTCCAAAATCACCCTTTCTGACATTCGGCTCATCATAGAGAGAGAGGATGGATCATCTAGAAGCATCAAAAACTATCATTTAAAGCAATTCGGCCTCTTCGAATGGCTTGAATTATCAAAGCTTCTGGTCAAGTGTGCAAACCCAAAGAAAGAAATCTTCATCAAGTACATCGGTGGGTTGATGGATCGCATGAAAGAGATCAAGAAAAAGCATCAGATTGTCCTCTCCTCCGAAAACATGCCCATGTTCAAACCATGAAAGAAGTGGTAAGACTTCCTGTTACCAAGACCAAAACGGTGAAGGATACCGTCTTCAAGGATATGGCTGCCAAAGGAAGGATCCCCTATATTGTTAATCTCGACTTAAGCATCCCAACTTCGGTGACATATCCTTCCACCACACTGTTTATCTCACCCATTGCAGGTCTTTTCTTCAATGATGGGCTTGGTCGCCGACGCTTCTTCTGGTTCTCTCAGGTTCATCTTGCCGACATCTTCTTCTTGGAAGGCATTCTCAGCCTCATGCCTTGTATTGATGAAGCCCAACCATTCTACTAAAACATTGTCATAGAGATCAAGCATCAAAAAGAACGAAAGTGACATGTTTATTGTTTCGAAGTACCTCCAAACCTTTAGAGCTCAACCACAAGAAATACGTGTTGGTAATGGTGGACGATTTCTCACGATACACCTGGGTCAAATTGCTTCGTACTAAGGATGAGACTCCAGAGTTGATAATCAACCACCTTAAGAGTGTCCAGAACAATATGCAGCTCGCCGTTCGATTGATCCAAACACACAATGGCACTGAATTCAAAAACCGCACTTTGGGTGCTTATCTCACATCGGTTGGGATTTCACACACCTACTCAGTTGCTCGGGCTCCTCAATAAAACGATTTCATAGAAAAATGAAATTGCACGCTAGTGGAAGCGGCATGCACCATGCTGACCCAGTTCAAGCTTCCTCTGTTCTTGTGGGCCAAAACAATCGCCACCGCATGCTACACCCAGAATAAATCCATCCTCAACAAGCGTTTTAAGTTTTAACAAGACGCCATATGAGATCATCAACAACAGCATCCCAAACATCAACAACCGCATCACGCGTTCGGATGCAAATGCTTCGTGAAGAACAACAAAGATGATCTCGGCAAGTTTAACCCCAAGGCAGACGAGGGGATATTCATCGGCTACTCAACTTCTTCAAAGGCGTTCCGAGTCTACAACAAGACCACGAAATATGTTCTAGAAAGCGTCGACGTGACCTTCGATGAAATGGTCGATTTGGCTTCTGAACACCTCAGTTCAGAACCTGCGTTAACTGGAGTGCTGGCTTCCGATCAATCTCGATCGGGGAACCGTACAAATTTCAGTAGATCCTTCTTCATCCACTTTGTCGAAGACAAATCGTTCTAATTTAGATCTACTTTTTGAGCATTTTTACAATGATTTTTATATTCCTACAACCACTAATGATGAATCTGTGAATGTAGATGGAGCTGTTGTGGTATCTTCGCAGATCACTAGTCCTCCTACATCCCCCAATTCGACATCTTCGGAGGATTCACCCTTAACACCAGTGGTCAATTCATCACCGTCCTCCAGCACGAATACGGACTCCTCAACCGACTCCCCAACGGTTCCGTCACCTACATCTTTCCCAGAGACAAGTAACCGTGTATCCACTGACGACACGGCCAAAGCTTCCTCATCAAACACAGTGCCTGAACAGTCACCGATCATCGCTCCTATCCATCTGCCCCATCTCTAGAAGCGGTACAAGACCTTCCTCCAGGCTCATACGTTGATCTGAACAACTCTCAACCGTCCACAGACCTGCTACCCCATACCCAGAAGTGGACTCGAGCACATCCGACCGACCAGATCATCGGTGACCCATCCGCTCCCGTTCAGACTAGAGCCATCGTGGATTCCGACGACACCACCCAGACCCTCCTAAGCAACATTTAAAAACGGGAAGCCACAGGAAATGAGTGCCTCTTTTCCATATTCCTGAGCAACATCGAACCATCGTCGATCAACGAAGCCTTGAATGACCCTGACTGGGTGATAGCCATGCAAGAGGAACTGAACGAATTTGAAAGCCTCAAGGTATGGTGTTTGGTCCCACGTCCGAAAAACAAGTTGGTCATCGGCACCAAATGGATCTTCAAGAACAAGAAGGAAGAAAACGGGATCGTCGTTCGAAACAAGGTCAGGTTGGTAGAAAAAGGGTATAGACAACAGGTAGGGATCGACTATGAAGAGACAATTTCACCTGTCGCTCGTATAGAAGCAATGCGCATGTTACTGGCGTACGCTGCTCAGAAGAACTTCATTGTCTTCCAGATGGACGTAAAGACGGCGTTCCTCAACGACAAACTCAAGGAACAGGTGTACGTCTCTCAACCAGACGGTTTTTGTAAGTGCTTCGCATCCAAACCACGTGTACCTACTCGACAAAACCCTTTACGGTCTGAAGCAAGCGCCGCGAGCTTGGTATGATGCCCTATCCACGTTTCTCACAAAGGCGGGGTTCTTGAAAGGTAAAATTGACACAACTCTCTTTATCAAGAGAGAAGGTAAGGACATCATTCTAATTCAAATATATGTCGATGACATAATATTTGGCTCTACGAACCCAAGGTATTGTCATAACTTTTTAGACCTCATGAAATCCAATTTCAAAATGAGTATGATGGGCCTGATGAATTTTTTCTCAGTCTACAGGTTAAACAACTGTCGATCGGGATATTCATTAATCAGTCCATGTACATCTCGGACATCCTTAAGAGGTTCCAAATGGAAAAATGTACGCCCATGAAGACTCCCATGTCCCCAGGTACTAAGTTACACTATGATCCTAACGGAAAGGATGTGGACACTAGGACCTATCGAGGAATGATTGGTTCGCTGATGTATCTGACGACCAGTAGACCAGATATCATGTTTTCAACCTTTCTGTGTGCTCGGTTTTAGTCCAAACCTAAGGAGTCACACATTTCTGCGGTAAAACGAATTATACCTTATTTGAAAGGTACTGCTAATCTTGGTCTTTGGTACCCAAAGGATACATGTTTCGATCTAACGGCATTTTCTGATGTTGGCCATGTGGGAAGTATGCTCGACTGAAAGAGTACAACGGGTCATGTCCAGTTTCTTGGCGACAAGTTGGTTAGCTGGGCCTCAAAGAAGCAAACGTGTCTCCACATCCACCACGGAAGCGGAGTACGTGGCTGCGGCTAGTTGTTGTTCCAAAGTTATATGGATGCGCACACAACTGAAGGACTACAGGTTCCACTACTCACAGATCCCGATATACTGTGACTCGAAGAGCGCCATCGCAATCACAAGTAACCCGGTCCATTATACGAAGACCAAACACATAGACGTGCGGTACCATTTTATCAAGGATCATGTTGAACGAGGTACGATCGAACTCTATTTCGTAAGTATAGAAAACCAACTAGCAGACCTATTTACCAAAGCCTTGGACGAAAAACGATTCAATGAACTTGTGTCCAAGATGGGTATGCTAAATCTAAAAGTTTAACACAGTCCTGTACTCGGAACACCTTCCATCCACTAAGATTTAACTGTTTCTTACACATATCATGACTTCACTAGGATGTGTACAAGATACACTTGTCTCTCAGTGTATTTTAGGTGTCTCGTGTCCATCATTGTATACACTTCTGTATTTTATAAATAGATTTCGTCTTTCGTTTGTCTGCTTGTATCTCTGATTTCTACGTTCTATGTTAGTCTTTGTTTTCCATTCATCTTTCCCGTACTACTAACACCTGCTTCTGAAGGTTCCACAACAACGTCTAAGACGAAAAGGTAAGTCTTCCTATTCTTTCTTATGTTGAGGGGGAGAAAGTCCTTTTTTTTGAAAAGTTGAGGGGGAGAAATTGAAACTTTTCACATGTCGAGGGGGAGAGGGTCTATAGTTGAGGGGGAGAGTGGTTAAGCTTTGTGTTCTAACCAAAATGTTGTTTACAAAGAGATAATACAAGGAAAAAAAATCAATACAGACAAGTCTCTTCCCGGATCAGAACATTACCCGGACAGGGGTGACCGGACATCGCGACCGGAAACCAGACATCCCGGTAATCGCGCCCGGACAGTTCGGTCTATATATAGATCCGGGCCCTTTCTTTTTCACATTCTGGAAACTTCTCCTAAACCCTCCCAAACCCTCGGACGCTCTCTCGATCGATCTTGCACCTTTTTTGTCGTTTATTCGCACAAATCGAAGGTATGTAACTCGATTCCCCGTTCTAATCTTAACTAGATGTAAATTGACACTAGCACACACAGAATCACGATCGATTTACTCGATTTCGCCCGATCAATCTTCGGTTCGTCTCCCACGACCGTTTGATCGATTATTTTGGTCGATTTGGTCATGATTGTTTCTACATTATCATGGTTACGTTAGTCTCAATCAGTGTCGATTAGGTTCCATAAGGTATGTTGCATTTATTGTGGTCGATTTCGAACCTTTTGGATCAAATGAAACCGTCCGGATAGTTTGAAACTATCCGGACACTACGTGTCGGATACTTACCGGATACTAGCACTTCCCGGTATTACGTGGTATCCGGGATACCCCTTTCGGGCACCGTATCTGGATCCATTAAATCCGAAACCTTCTCCGAAAACCACAACACCCGGGTACATTAGTTCCCGGGTACCTCACTCATCCGGACACATTTACATTTTGGGTCCAGTTAATCTTTACGGATATCCCTAAAGAATGCTACTGATTTGCAGTTTTTTTCCTTCAATGACTACTCCGTGTGCTCAGACCTCGGCAACCACTTAGGTACGTCCACGTTTACACACATGCATGACATTACTAACTATGTGGTTTTACAGGTACTCAAATGGCTTACGCACCTCCATTACCGAACCACGTCGCGGAACCGAAAATCAATCAAGAGGCTGACAACGCCCTTTTCCATCGCGATGTATTCCTGGAAATCGAGGGCAACAACCACCATCTAGACACTGGTGAGTTCCGCCCACAACATAGGGTGGTGATTGATGTTCTAGCCGGTCACCCACTCAATCATGCCTTAACTGCAACAACGCAAGTGCAGGAACTCTACTTGCAGCAGGTATGGCACACAATTCGTGTCATAAAAACCAAAGAGGCCCAACGCATTGAGGCCATGCTAGACAACTTCCGATTCCTTCTGACACCAGAATCATTCCGCCAACTGCCACACCTCCCAGCCGCGAACGCAAATGGCCGAGAGCGTTTTGACCCATTCATCAGCGATGAAGTACTGTACACTGACATCCGAGCTCTTGGCTACAACAACCCTCTGAACCGCCCCTCGGCATTCAACAAGAAATACTTGGCACCGTTGTGGTACACCATGTTTACCATCATACATCGGTGTCTCTCCTCGAAGTGGAAAGGGATCGTACAGTGCAACGGCAACTTTCTTCGACTCTTTCATGACGTTGCCTACAACCGCCACGTTAACTATGCTAGCATGATCTGCCATGAGCTTGTTCAGAACATACGCGACAACGACGGAAAGAAAAAGTTCCAGTTCATCCCGTTCATTCGCTTTCTACAACTGGCGATCTGCCAACACATGGACAACAATCCTGCTATTCCCCGACGTCCGAATCACCAGGTTTGCCCCTCTTTCAGTCTCTATTACCTGGTCATACGAAATCCCTCGAACACCCAGCCGATGCGCTTATCTGAAGCCTTACTAGCTTATGCCAACCCTACAGCACCGAGTGTGATAGACTATAGGTGAGCGATAGATGTAGGAGCTCCCATGGTCCAACCAGAGCCAGAGGGACCTTTCCAAGGAGCAAGACCTTAGAGGCATGAGGGTCGACGAACAAGAGGAGGTAGAGTCCGGGTAGCTGGGTCTCTAGGACGGGGTGTGCTGAGAGAAGATTTGGGAAGAGGATCTGGCGTGGGCGGTGTTGTAGGTCTGCAAGCTAGTTCTAGCCGTTAAACCCTACCACAACCCACCAATACAACTAATCCCTCCTCAAGCCGCCAAACCCAAGTCCAGACTATCGGGGCCACCGAAGCTCTACACGATATACCGGTAGTCAGCGACTCACTCCTGCTAAGGGATGAGGACGCAGACGATGTAGCCTCCCCATCACCCATTCCTGACCCATCGTCGTATTCATTGGAGAGCACCGATTCTGATGAAGATAGACAGTTCCGTCTACAACGGATTCCGCCCCGCATCGGCCAGCGACCACCAGCCACAAAAGATTCTCCCTCTACCTCTACCACCTCTACCCCTGAGCCAAACATAAGGGGTCATAAGGAGAGCATAGGAAGGCACAGTCGAAAATATAGAAAGTACGAGAGGGAGAGAATGGAGATCGAAAAAGAATAAGGAGAGATCGAGTCTGTTAGAAAAACAAGTGCGTGAGTTAGGCCAAATTAGTGTCAGCCAGGTAGCCACATATGCTATTCTGTCTCATTTGTTGGGACGGGATATTGAAAAAGACGTCGTGGACCTAGCGACGCAACTGCACACCCCCTAGCCACTCCGGTACCTCTCAACAGGTGTCGGTTTTAATTTCTCACGGGGATTTAACACAAAATCTATCCGTCTCTCACTTGGAGAGTACGGGTATTGAAACAAGAGAACACCAGCCCCAGTTCTTGACTTCTTTGGGTGCACAGTTCAGTCTAGAGCCACTTGATGCTATTATCTCTTTGAATAGGACACATGAACATCAATCAGCTAACATCGGGATTCTTCGTGACACGATCGGAACACTCATAGTAACTTCATCTTCAGATGTTTTACGAGGATTGAGTGGAAGTCCTACCACGGTCAACATCATGCCAACCGTGAATGTAGGCAGTACTGTTGTGGAATCCACAGCGGTTACTACAACTGGAAGTCTATGTGACCCAGGAGTTACGTTACCGGAATTTGTTTCTAAGGAATACTTGGACGGCGCCTTAAAGACTGTCCTAGCAGGTTTGGAGCGGAAAATACAAGATTAGATGGCAGGTTTAAAGAGTCTGGTCAAAGAAACAAGCGTCATGACCGAGTCCACAAACCACACAGCACCTCCACCTCCTCCATATGCACCAAACCCGCATAATCTATCTGTCGATGCCCTAAAAGCTCTTCTACTAGACAAACTCGTATCCCAGGCAAACATCGACACATCGTTTGAAGCAGATCTTATAAGCCTCCTTAGACTCCAAGCCCCTCAATCTCATACACAACCTACCCAACCCCAAGCTGACCAGACACACTTAACCACCCACCTTGACCGAATTACCTCAAACCTTCAGGATGTGCAGCGAACTCTAGCTACACTTTCTAATAGGGGTTACGCACTTGAAACAACGTGCAAGAGTCAGGCTCAGGGTACTAAATGAAAGCATGATGATACGAAAGATCTAGATCAGCATGAGGTGGAGAACAGAATGAGAACCACTGAGCCAGAGCCAACACCGACAGCAGAAACAGGTACAATGTTGATTGAAATGGCAAATTAGGGTACATGCACTTCTGCAATGCAGATAGAAACAAACAATAAAGATACGATAATCGATGCAGAAAACCCGAATCCCGACGATGAAACTAAATACTATCACTTTGCTCTGGTTCCTGTCAGTCCAACGGTTGAAAAGCCCGAGGAATATGACAGATGGTTAGCGGATGATTGGGCACTGATCGACACAGAATCTGAAGCCAATCCAGCAGTCGAACGAGCGTTAACCGAACGTGCCCTAATAGCAATACAGTCAGAAGGCGGCCTTTTATGTAACTTTGATGAAGAAGAATCTATGCTACAGGCTCACTATGACTACATTCTCGAGCAAACCTTGAAAGATGACCCAATATCCTCTATTCCCACAACCCCGGTCCCAATTAGAACCTATACTGAAGAAGAATCCAACAGAGCAGAAGGTGAATCATCCAATGCTCAACCATATCCATCATTAAATTGGGAACGGGTCATGATATTCACCCCTTTCTTGGAAGAAACTCAGCGGAAAATCTTTACCCATTGGATTCGCCCCTACAAGCAAACGGCCCTGTATGGTATCGAAACTATGTAAGACATACTGAAGCAGATCGCGTACATCAACATGAGAAAGACAAAGCCAAAGCCGATCAGCTCAGTAAGAACCAAGTACAAGATCAGACGTGTCATTGAGATCCAATCCAAATGGTTGTTCAACGTGTGGTACCCGACCTTCAAGGTAGTCAGAGATGATGGAAAAGAATGAGAATTCACAGAAGCTGATTTTGAGAACCTTGAACTACCCGATCTCTTGTTTCTTCTCAGCGATATGAAGACACGTACCATTCGTCCCAAAGAAATTATTGGAGCACTAGATGCCGTCAAATGGAATATGAAGAGTGCCATTACATTGTCATATGTTGAAGACTTTCAGATGGGACTGGAGAGCAACCAGCCAAAGATAAACATGCTACGACCTAACCAATGCCTTCCAAACATCGAGAATGTACCAGCCTTTACTCTTTCTGAAAATCCAGAGTTTGGCATGACATACTTGAACGAAAAGGGCGAGATGAGGTTTATGAGGTTCAGCCAGATCGCCAAATACAGTGATGGTACCTTGATGTTGCTTCAATACAAACTCCGAGTTCAGATTGTTCGTGATGACAACAAGAAGGCGCCGCTAGAGCCCAAATATCGAAGGTTAGTCAATGATGCTTTGGAAATAATTGTCGAGAGGATTTAGTACCGTCGAGACTTGAGAAGCTTCGAGATCGCTTTCGTCATCATACGTCGTCATGTTCCAGACTGGCATCTTCGCCAACTTTAATCCAAAGGGGGAGATTGTTAGGGCTTAAATTGTTGGTTGTATTAAAGTTGGGGGGGCTTTTGTAAATACCCTAATGGGGTATAAATATCTTTTGTTAATTACTTTTTAGGGTTAATCACTTCATTATACTTTTACACGCATCGTAAACTCTTTGCATTCATTCCAATCAATAGAGAGCCGACACATTGAAATCTTACTTCCTTATTGATTGATTGTTCGTTAATTGCACTTATCTGGGATCCACAAACTAGATTTGAACAAATGCAAGAATTTGAATCTATTTTGGTTTCTTGTTTGACGGACAAAAGTTAGTAACCTTGCATGTTGATGAGTTGAAAAAAAGTTGTATGAATCTTGAACTTGCTTTAAGAAATGGTGATGATTCTGATATAGATGGGGAATATTTATTTATAGAGTTACATGTTTTACACGAAATGTTACCGGACGAAGCATCCAATAGTGAAAATCCTTGGACATCCATACAATTTTTGGAGTTTGCAAAGAAGATGGACATGTTTCCACATGTCTTGGTTGCTTATAGGATTTTGCTGACCGTACCCGTCACCATTGCATCCGTGGAAAGAAGCTTTTCGAAGTTAACGTTGTTGAAGTCATATCTACGGTCTACTATGAGCCAAGAAAGATTGAACAAGTTAGTAATTTTAAGTATTGAAGGTAAGTTTTTAGCAGATATTAACTATGATAATTTAATTGATATTTTTGCTTAAAAAATGCACGAAGGCGTCGTTTTAGGTAATGTATTTTAAGTTTTATTATACGGGGTTTTGGTTTATGTCCCCCCCCCCCCCCCCCCCCGTTGTATATTTCGTTTTATTTAATAAACACCCGGTGTGGGGATGAGTCGCCTAGCTTGACTAGGTTCCAAACCCCGTTAAATTGTTTTCCGTTTCCGTAATATAGGGGCTTGACTAGGTTCCAAACCCCGTTTCCGTTTCCGTATCACCAGGACCGGCCCTGGTGATACCAAGTAGAATCGGACAACAGGTTGTGTTGCCAGCAAGTTTCATCGAAGGCCCACGTGATATGCAACGACGATTTCTTGATGTCATGACGTTAGTGCAAGATGATGGGAAGCCCGATATATTCCTGACAATGTCGTGCAATCCAAAGTGGCCTGAAATCCTTAGAGAGTTATTGCTCGGTCAGACCGCACCTGATTGGCCTAACCTTGTTGCAAGATCTTTTCGCACCAAACTAGAAGATATGAAAGACCAACTCTTCAAGAAGCACATCCTCGGTAAATTCAGGGTATATGTTTATGTCATCGAGTTTTAGAAGCGTGGTTTGCCGCATGCACATTTCCTTTTGATAATGACACCTGAACATAAAATGACTAATCCAGATCATTACAACAAGAGTGTGTGTGCCGAAATTCCAGACCCAACAAGGTATCCCCAAATGCACCAACTGGTCGTCCAACACATGATGCATGGTCCTTGCGGTCATTTACGACCATCCAGTCCTTGTATGCAAGGTGAGCCAAAAAATTGTCGTTCTAGATATCTTAAACAGTTCAACGACAAGACGATGCAGGTTGAGGACTCATATCCATTATATCGACGGAGAAATAGTGGAATAAATGTGAATGTACGAGGCAATATCTTGGATAATAGATGGGTGGTCCCGTATAACCCAAGCTGCTAATGATGTTCAATTGTCATATCAATGTTGAGGCTTGCTCGAGCATACATCTGTGAAGTATATCTTCAAGTATGTTTACAAGGGTCACGACAAACAAGTTGTTCATATCGATTCAGAGGAAGAAATGGTCGTTATTAAAAAAATTAGAAGGTTCCAAGATGAACGTTATGTCTCCCCTCCCGAGGCGATATGGAGAATTTTTAGCTTCAAACTTTCTCAAATGCACCCTTACGTGATGGCACTGCAACTCCATCTCCCTAACAAACAGATGGTTAGGTTTAGAGATGATGATATAATGACATATATTGTTGATAGAGAAGAGAGAGAGAGAGAGAGAGAGAAAGAGCGATAAGCGAACAATGTTGACTGCATTTTTTTGATAGAAATAAAACTGACAGGGGTGCAATAAAATATTTGTACAAAAATTTTCCATAACACTACACATGGAATTGGAGCTCACGTCGATGGAATCCTCGACAACGAGGATCAATGAAAGGGCATCTGGTTTCTGCGAATCCAGTTGAAGGAAAGTGGTTCTACTTACGCCTACTTTTGTCTCATATTACTGGGGCTACTTGCTTTGAAGTTCTATACACTGTCAATAGCTTATTGCACCCTACATTTCATGAAGCATATCTTGAGAGAGGGTTAATAGAGAACGCTGATAACTTATCCCAATGTCTTTTTAGAGACCTCCTTATTTCAATTTCCCGCTGTCTTAGGAGGTTATTTGCGACGATGTTGATTTATTATGAGCCAGGAGATGTTCACAAGTTATGGGATGACCACTATGATTCACTTTCTGAAGATTATACGCGACAATGTGAAAGTGTTAATTAAGTCCGTAATATGGTTCTAACTTATATCCTCATTTTCTACAATCTATAGGTAAGAGTCTTGTTGATTTCGATCTTCCAATGGTAGATGCAGATGCTAATTTTCAATCTGGAGAATTTCATGAGGTACAAGAGGAATGCTCTATAGTTGTGGAAGACGAACACTTGTGTGCCCGAGAATCTCTCAATTCCGACCAGAAATACGCATATGATGAGATCATGAGGCACATAGACGATAATTGTACATGAGTGTTCTTTATAGATGGTCCGGGTAGAACCGGGAAAACATTTTTGTACAAAGATCTGCTTGCCAACATCCGTTCTCGTGGTCTTATTGCTCTTGCAACTGCTTCGTCGGGTGTTGCTGCCAATAATATGCGTGGAGGGAGAACAACGCACTCTAGATTCGAGATTCCTCTTAACCTTGATAATAACTCAATAGGCAACATAGAAAAACACAATAGGAATGCTCAATTAATTTGAGATGCAAATATAATCATTTGGGACGAAGCATCGATGGCAGAGAGGCAGGCGGTGGAGGCGCTCGATCGAACAATGCAAGACATCATAGGGGTGGCACTCCCATTTGGCGGAAAGATAATGGTTGGTTCGTGGAAAATATATCCCTAAAATCAACAATGGAATAGCACACAAGTATACATGCCAAACCAATATCGTTTTGAAAACAAGTAATAAAGTGGTACTAAGTACCAAGTATCGATCCCACAGAGACAAATAAAGCAAGCAGTTAATCTTAAGCCAAACTTAAAATAAGATCTCGAGAACAGAATTCAAAGGAATAATCTTTGAGTGAAGTAACAGCTTTGAAAACGGTTGTAAAACAGCAAAAGAAATGCAAGGGTGTAAGTTCTGGTTGGATTACAACAACATTGTGCTTAGGCAGGTGGCTACAGCATATGCTGCAACATTGGTTCTCATCCTTGCTACTGGAACGTTCAGACCCTTATCAGGGTATAGATAGTCTAGCTACTAGCAGTACCATACATTCGGGTAACCCAACCAATGTAGAGCAGATCTCACTGATTTTTCATATAAGTCACAATTCGTAAAAATTGATATTATAACACCTCGATGCTCTAAAGTTAACGTTGGCTTGCATTCAAGTCCAACTCATCTAAGTAGAACAACATACGTCACCTTGTCAAGAAAACTACTTAGATGAAACTTAGAAACAAAAGGGTGAATAGCATGGATGATAGCCAATAGTGAAAGAAACCTTCCACTACACAACGACTTTTATCTCCCAACCATTACTCACACCCAAGCTAGGGAATTAGCCCATCATCGCTCTTAAATACATACACAACATGATGATCAAACAGAAATATAAATGTTAAGAACAAGAAATGTGCCAACGGTTTTAGATTAAAGCATAAAGAAAGTAACAATTGCTTCTAAATAGCTATGTGAACTACTTAGCTAGTTTCCTTGTTAAGAGAAACTAGAATTAAAGTAAAGTAACTAGAAATTAGAACTAGAGAGAACTACTTGCTTAAGGCAAGAAGTGGTGTCCAAAACATCCAGGAGTTCAGCTCCTATTTATACAAGGGGAAAGCATCTAATGTCAAATTAATTAGTACAAAGATTCCTTAAGCCAAAGGTTATTAACAAAAAGCTAAAAGAATTATAAGATGCCTTGTTTAAAGTAATCTCCTTCATGATAGTATTCCCCTGAAGATGCCCTGCCTTCCAGCTTGCAAGACAAGGCTGAAGGGATTGCCAAAAGATTCCCCAACCAAAAAGTTTATGAAGTGACGTCGTTGACTTTTCTGGATCTGCGAACCATGCTGTAGCATCCTGCTACAGCATACCGAACTGTTAGATTTTTCACATAATAAGCACAAACAGACTCATTTCTCCCACTTAGCTCCAAACTATAATAAAAGATAAAATCAGACCAAAAGACTCAATTAAGGTGATTGGGAAACTAAAATAGGACTAAATATCTATAAAATAAGTGCTTAGAATGTGATAAATTATGCACTTATCAGACCCCCACACTTGAATTGTTGCTTGTCCCCAAGCAACACAAATGACAAATCAAAAGACTCAATTTGAAAGGTGAAAATAAAAATAAAAAATGATAAAATTAGCTAACATCAAACAATTAACATAGCCTTTCATAAATCAAAGTTTTGTTCAACTCTCTCAATGCAACACCATAGACCAAGGAACATGTTCCTATTGTCAGGCAAAAGTCAAATTTGAACTAAGGATCAATAGGGCTTTTTGGGGTTTTGACAATTCAGGGCTTCTCTCATTTTCTCTCACTTTCCTTGCTTTTGTTTTCATGCTGCAACACATACTGCAGTAACTACCTTCTGTCAGATTTTTTTTTGAAAGGCTTTTGATTGAGCCTTTATACCAATATCATGACAGCAAGGTATTTGATTGAGCCGAAATACCAATATCAAAAAGGGTGCATGATTGAGCCATAATGCCAATATCAAACTGATTGATCTGGCGATGCCAATATCACAAGGGTGTTTTTCTATTGGACAAGATAGGAAGACTATGTCCTCTATCTTTTCTGCCTTAAAATAGATTACACAACCCTCGCCCACACTTGAAAGAAACAATGTCCTCATTGTTGATTGAGGGACATTTTTAGGCACAAAGGGCTAAGGGTGCAAAGGGATGTGTTTTCCAGGCTTAGTGTTTGAGAAAATTGGCCTAAATCCTTTCCTAAAGTTCAAAAATTGTTGCCTAGTTGCTGCCCAGGAATGCATGGCTTGGTTCTAGCATTGATATTTTTAAAAGAGAACATGCAACAATTGAATTATTATGACTATGTCATGTTGGATTTAACTAACTATCACATGAATACAGTAAAGATTCCCAGACACAAATGGACCAAAAAATGAAAAATAACAAAGTGTAAAATCTAATTGGAGCTAAGGAAAAGAAATGAAACTGCCTACTCATGAGGAGTAGGTGCTGCAGCAGCCTTCTTGAGCAGCTCCTCATCTCTGGTGTTGAGCTCCTGAGGGTATGGTGGTATGTTGGTGGCAGCCTCTAGGTGATCAGCTTCCCATTCTGCCATGACGACATCTTCCTTTTGTTTCTCCCATTGCCTATGCAAGGCAAGGTCCTTCCTCAGCTCAGCCCGCTCTCTCTCCCGCCTCTTGATCCTCCTTCCCATGGCTATCTCCTTCTATTCAAACTCAGCCACAATATCATCTCTTTGGGTACTCAGCTTCTCCTCCCAAAAACTCTACTGATCCTCCAGCTTTGCCATTAACTTCTGCTGGTTTTCTTCCATCATCTTAACTAGTAATGCAAAAGCAGTAGCATCCAGACTGCTTGAGCTGGGATCCAATGATGCAGCAGATGTTGCAGCATGATCTCCAGTAGCTCTCTTGGAAATACCAGCCTCATCTCCCTTCCTCTTTGCCTAATTCCTCATGATTCTTTCAATTTCTATGATATCCATAGCAGCTTTCTTACAGACCAACTCATCATCTTCTAGCTTTGGAACTTTGGCTTTCTCCATTAAGGTGTGGATTAAGGCCGGATGCCATAATCCACCCTTGGGCTTTGCAGCACAGGCCTTTATGCTTTTGTTGATGAGCTGACCAACATCAAACGGCTTCCTCTCTATTATGCAATAAACGAGCAGGCATCTTTCAAAAGCTATGCTGGTGTCATGTGATGTGGGCAGTATGGTATGCCTAATCAGATGAAACCAGACATTTGCTTGTGGCTTCAAGAAGTGTGTCTCCAACACCCTGGTGCCCTCTTTCCCATCTTTCCAGTCTGCACCAGGCTTGGCAATAACTCCGAGTATCCTCTTGGCATCAGCAGCAGATGCCCTTCTCATCAACTTCTTGTACACAGAATCCGTAACATCCTGAATTTTCATTAATATTATTTTAATGAGGATTGAGATTTATTTGTATTTTGGATTAAACCTTGAATTATATGGAAATTTTATAATTTAATAGGGTTAAAATATAAGGGATTAAGTTTGGTGCTACTTTTGAAAGTTTGGAAACTAGGAGGGTATGTTTGGTAATTAATGGAAAGTGTGTATGGATAAAGTAGCTAAAATCAGATATTTTATCTGAATTCTTGGTGTGGGTCGGTTTAGAGAACAGAGAGAAAGATAGAGAGAAAAGGAAAAAGGGAGAAAGAAGGAAAACAAGGGCTTTGGTCTTCAATTGGTAAGGAACTGAGTTTGGTTTTGATAAAATCTGTTGTGGGTTTATGATTGTAACCGAATCTGATTAATGAATAGGATTTCAGAATCACAAACAGCAGATTAGGGTTGGAGTTGTGCAGAGAAGCAAGTTTTGGTAACAAAGGTGAGTTCATTTGTTGTTTGCTTAAATCAGTGTTTTCATGTTAAATTAAACCTTGAAATAGCTGTATAAATTGGTTATGAACTGTATGGGATGGTTTAGAATGAGCTTAATAGAACAGAAACGAATCTGGATCGATTTTTGGGCTGCAGGTCGAAGCTTTCCGGATAAAACCATGTATCCGGAAACCGTGGTGATGAAGGTCTCCGGATGAAGCAAGAACATCCGGTAAGTAGTAATTATCTATAGTTTCCGGATGAATGAGTTACCGGATGATATTCGGATTACCTTGGTTTCCGGATGTCATCCGGATTAGTGAAGTACCAGGTAAGATGATGTATCCGGAAAGATGGAGTATCCGGAAAGATGATGTATCCGAAAAGTTAATGTATCCGGAAAGATGGTGTATTCGGAAAGTTAATGGTATCCGAAAAACTCGTGTTGTTCGGATAATTTTGAGGTGTCCGGAAACCAGTATTGTCCGGTCACTTCTGGAGTACTCAGTAACATTAGGATTTGCTGACTTCTAAACAGATACGAGTTAGGAATTGAAATGCAATTCTAGTAGCTTGAACATAATTACAGTTGAATGGTAGGTTGTTAGGTGTAATGACTGTTCTAGTTTGATACTAGGCAGGTGTGTAGTAAGTGTAATGGATCCATAGGCATTGTTTGTAACGTGGAATAGGCATAAAGAAATTTGTAATTCCCGTTGACCTATAATGTGGATTTTTAATCCCATTTCGAGAGGCGATAACCTATAATGTGGAATATGCATAAAGTAAATTGTAATTCCCATTTTGAGAGGTGATTATTAACATGGATTATTCCCGTTGACCTGAAATGTGGAATAGGCATAAAGTAATTTGTAATTCCCATTTCGTAAAGGTGTTATGAAATAAGAAATAGGCATAAAGGAACTTGTAATTTCTATTTCATAGTGTGAGGTGAAATGAGGAATAGGCATAAAGCAACGTGTAATTCCCTTTCACATGGGAAAGAGAGATAGGCATAAAGTATCTTGTAATCTCTATTTCCGGTCCAAGAATTAGGCATAAAGTAACTTGTAATTTCTTGGATAAGAGCATGAATCTAGAACTTGTAAAGATTCGTAGTGGGTTCTGGTTTTGATAATATGACCTACTGAATGTGAGTCATATTCATAGGATCGAGTATGATCCTGTTGTTGAGGTGAGCATATGTATGGTAAGAATGGTGGAAAACGGGTTTGTTTATATGTCTTTGATTTGAAATTGAATGTTCTCACTGGGCGTAAGCCTAATCTTTCAAATTAAATTTTCTTACCAGGTACAGGCTCAGGGAAGTAAATAGGATGTGGGCCGAGAGCTTTTGATGCATCCAACTTAAGAGATAAGCGGAGGAGTTAGCTAGGGCATGAAGGCTTTTGATGGTTTTGCGTAGATAACTTAGTTAATCTAATTGTAGTGGACATGGTTAGATTAATGGAAGAATTTCCATGTTGTAATTATAAAGCCTCATAGTTAATTCTCCTCTATTATATAAAAGTTTGGATATGATTTTGTCATAACTAGTTAAAATTAAAGTTTAATTTAGCCCTGATTTTTGGGTGTTACAATATGGCATCAGAGCAATAGTTTAAGCGAACTAAGTATGCTGAGGAGGTACTTAGACTTAAGCTGAGATGAATTAAGTTATGATATGTGAGAAAGGGGTAGAAGTACTAAGACGGGATAGTCTTAGAGTCAACAGAAATACGTGAATTTAGTACTGTAGCAATGGCAACGAGAATTCTCATGTAAAGTATGTTCGCAATTTCAATTAGCTACTGTTATTATGAATATGAGTTACACGAGCATACTTGTTTCTAAATTGCTACAGTGACTAATGATCGGTAAAGTACGTTTTGTATGTCTATACTCGTATAACCATTTCTTATGGTTATCTCTTTGTGTTATAGTAGAACGATGGTGGGTACGCCACCAAGGTCCTTCAATTCTTCGGAGATTAGATCAGTAAATGATTGGGGGTTGGAAAGACAACCTGGAACTGGCGGGGCTCATGAAAGTCCGCCGAGGCAAACTTTGATAGTATGAAATGGTTGAGTAAGCGGGCCATGGAATGCATGTATAGTAAGTGTTACAAAGCTGAGAGGGCGACCTCTGATCGGAAGTAGAGTGTTATTGATAAGTCGCGTGAGTAAAACGATTGACCTTGTTTGAGTGAGTAGCCTTAATTCGCGAATAGAGTTTCATGTATGGTGTCCTAGTGTGTGTTATATGAGTTTTTATGATTTCAAAACAAATGCATAGACAACAATTTTAGTCGAGGTGGGGTCAGCATGTGCAAGTGTGTATTTAAAGAAAAAGGCAATTTCATTTACGGCGCAAAATGAAATTTTGAGTTTAGCAAATTGCAAAATACTTCGTATTTTACATGAAAAGTTGAATGGTAGCAAAAAAAAAGATCAAGAAAGCGTTGGCTAGCAAAACTTTTTACAACCAAAACGAATATTAAGTAGATGATATTATATAAACGAATGTGAGAACCGAATAACTTACTTCGTGTCGGTAACTTTCTTTTAAACTTTTGTCGCATGAAAAGATTTTCATTTTTATTACTGTCGTAACAATATCGTTTGGTTGAGAAAGATTAAGTGTTACGAAAAGTTGTATGCAAACGATTCTCGAGATCGTCGTGCAGTACATTGGAGTTATGAGAATGTTGTGGTCATTGGTACCTAAGTTGTTCCTTGTGTTGTTCTTTAAAATGAGAAATTGTGCGAAATGATTCATTTATCAAGTTGTCATGCATGAAGGCTATGAACTCACTAGGTCATAGGGTATTGCACTATAAGCTAAGAAAGAACTCTGAGAGTGAAGAGGTGTTGGATAAATCATAAGAGAATGTTCGTAGTTTTGGAATTTAGGTTCAAGATGAGAGGTGATCAGTGGGAGAGTCGAAAGTGGACTTTAGTGTCGGATGTATGAGGGTCTGTACCCATTGTTCGATGACTAGAAAAACAGTTGCCAAGGAACGATTGTGTCCGGAGGAAGGACTAGAACTCGTCAAGGTGATGGAATAGTGTGGTGAGACAGAAACGAAACATCCTTGATGTCAAATAAGAATTTATGGTGATCTTGTGACATTAACGTTGCACGAATAAATTGGAGATGAAAACGATGGGATGTGAATTAGATTATGTTATGTTGGATGGATTAGGTTCAGTTAAGAACCATTGTTAAAGAATAGGTTAAAGAAGTATCGACAGGTCGACTATTGACTTTGAAGTCGGCAGTTGTGTAAGGTGTATGAGGCCTTTTGCCTGTCACAGGGTGCGGTCTGGGTGCGTCCCGCGTATGCCTGTACTTGTAGGAATAAAATCGTGAGCGGTACCGGCATGCTGTTATGCAGAGGGTATGCGCAAAGCGGACATTATCGTGTACGGTAGACTGGGGATGTTACAGAATGGTCTATATTTTGTGAAACACCCATTTTTGGGGGAATTTGAGTGATTGACGAATAAATCGCGAGCGAAAGAAATTTTGATTGATTTATTGCATAAGAGAAAGCTATGTGGTCAAAATACGCTTTTAGAATTATTGTGGTTGTACAATAATTATGATGTGTTATGTGCTTAATTGCATTTTATTTAAATGAGTGTCATTTTAAGTATTGGTCTTATGTGTGAGGACCGTGGATGATCTTGTATTATTAGTACCTTTGGGACTAATGAACCTTGATGAGTGATATACATTGTTGAGTATAAAAGAGTTGCATATACGTGTACATATAGATACATATATGGATTGACTTCATTGGGAAGGTAGCAATGAAGGGGTTGTGAGATTATCACGCCTCGGAGCGTGTGTTGCATGATGTGAGTTAGATGTATTTAATTGCATGAGTAGATGTTGATAGATAATCATTAGATCCTTTGAGCAGATGGCTCGGTTTTGGATTCAGTTGAGTATTGAGAGCATTCGCCTGGTTTAAATAAGCTCGACGTAGGCTTGGGGTTGGAATTATATGAATTGTATTATAATTGAAGTTTACATGATATGAATACATTGATTGTTTCTGAGGTCATATATGAATATTAAGCCTGGAATCAGAAGATTAAAAGTTAAAAGGCCACCTTGTAAAGGTGTTAGAATATTGAAATACTTGGTTTTAAATAAGTGTTTTATTTACGAAGTGGATGGTTAGTAAGGACTGAAGTAATTGACACGAACGAAAGGAGTACATAGATTGTGTTGGTCTGTGAAGGAGTATGTCCGGTTTATGTAAAGGTTTGGAATCATAAAGAGTTAGCAAGTAACGAGTATGTATGAGTTAATTAGAAACTCGTGAGTTGTGGTTCAACTAAAGTTGGGGAGGATTATAATAGTGAAATAGACTCAATTAATCATGCGGGAGAACATGAATGTACGTTTGAATTGTGTACAAATGACCATGAGAGACCTGGTCTGCTGTGAGATGTTATGGGTGGAGAATGTACGGACGAGTAGTGGCATCAAGTGCTAAGATAAGTGTGTCAACTAGTATGTAATGTGAAGGTAGAAAGAGGAAGCATCCGATGGAAGTCTTTTCGGGGATTTCAGATAAAGAGTACGATTTGGTCAATAAAATTGTTGGAGTATGTGGTTTGTAAGATGGTGTAGTGATATGGCTAATATCGAAATAGAATGGCGGAAAAGTAGTGAGTGTTTATCCAAAGCGATGTTGGTTGTGTGAGTCGCTAGGTAAGTTTATGTTCTTGAATCATTGGAAGTTAACGAAGATGATGGATATGTTAAGTCAAAATGTGATGTAAAAGATGCAAAATCCTCAAGGAAGATGAGTTGCTTCTTATGTATGAAAGAATTGTCCGAGAAAGTATTAGTTGCAGATTAAAGAATGTGTAGTAACTTGGGACGGTATGTCGTTTCAAGATAACTTAGTTGATTGCCTTAAGTTAGAATTTTGGTGCAACTATTTGGGGAGAAAGAGACAAGTAATGTTTGGAGAGTAGTACTCCACACTAACATGGGAAGCAATGATAGAAAGATCGGACCTAAGAATGTAGTCATACTCTAGGTTCAATGGAAATATCACCTTTGATATACAACACAATAGTGCTTGGTTGCAATGTAGTCGCGTGGTGCGATAATGGTGTGAGAAAGTGGTAGCACTTTGTATAGAAGAAATGTGTAAATCATGATGTAACGATAGTGTGCCATAATTATTGAAGTATACAAAAGTGGTGAGTATGCTCGTTTTAAAGTATGTAGGTTTTTAGGAAATATACGTTGATGTTATTTTGAAATATGGAGGTTGAGTTGCGGTTGGTGACAGAATGAAAAGAGAATCTTTGTTCTTCACGATCACATTGGACTTTTTAGGAGAGTTTCCATACTTCACTTGATTGTCGAAGAAGATACTGTAACTGTTAAGCTGTGGTGTTTCGTTGGAATACTACATGGATGTAAAGAAGTGTAATGGGTGGATTGACTGTGTTGGAAAGATATGAGCTCGTGGTAGTTCTTGGTGTTGAGTATTTTATGAGGACTTGGCTAAAGGTTGTGGCTGATAATCTTGGAGAAACTATTCTTGTAAACTGTGGCTATGTGTAATAGATGTTCGGTGTAGGCATGAGAGAAAATGATGACAGTATGGTAGATCAATTAATAGTCGGATAAAGATTTGATGATAACAGTTACTCTAAGGAGATTTGTAAGTTCCAAGTTGGGGAGCGAATAATGCTTAAGGTATCCCCGTGGAAAGGCGTGATAAGGTTTGGCAAACATGGGAAATTGAGTCCTCGTTTTCTAGGACCTTTCACTATTACTAAGAGAGTTGGATTGCAAGCATATCAGTTGGATCTTCCACCTGAATTGGAGGGGATTCATAATACCTTCCATGATTGTTACCTTCGGAAATGTTTGGCCGAAGAGGACGACGTGATTCCACTTACTGATGTAAGGGTAGACGAAAAGAGCTGATGTGTGGAAGAATCATAAGCAATTTTGGAAAGATCGGTTAGAAAGCTACGTTATGGCAAGGAAGTAGCTATGTTGAAAGTACAGTAGAAACACCATCGAGGTGCTAATGTGACTTTAGAGTTGGAAGAGAATATGAAGGATAAGTATCCCCATCTGTTTACCTGATTTTGATTTCGAGGACGAAATCATTTTCAAGTTGGGGAGTATTGTAACATCCTGAATTTTCATTAATATTAATTTAATGAGGATTGAGATTTATTTGTATTTTGGATTAAACCTTGAATTATATTGAAATTTTATAATTTAATAGGGTTAAAATATAAGGGATTAAGTTTGGTGCTACTTTTGAAAGTTTGGAAACTAGGAGGGTATGTTTGGTAATTAATGGAAAGTGTGTATGGATAAAGTAGCTAAAATCAGATATTTTATCTGAATTCTTGGTGTGGGTCGGTTTAGAGAAAGGAGAGAAAGATAGAGAGAAAAGGAAAAAGGGAGAAAGAAGGAAAACAAGGGCTTTGGTCTTCAATTGGTAAGGAACTGAGTTTGGTTTTGATAAAATCTGTTGTGGGTTTATGATTGTAACCGAATCTGATTAATGAATAGGATTTCAGAATCACAAACAGCAGATTAGGGTTGGAGTTGTGCAGAGAAGCAAGTTTTGGTAACAAAGGTGAGTTCATTTGTTGTTTGCTTAAATCAGGGTTTTCATGTTAAATTAAACCTTGAAATAGCTGTATAAATTGGTTATGAACTGTATGGGATGGTTTAGAATGAGCTTAATAGAACAGAAACGAATATGGATCGATTTTTGGGCTGCAGGTCGAAGGTTTCCGGATAAAACCATGTATCCGGAACCCGTAGTGATGAAGGTCTCCGGACGAAGCAAGAACATCCGGTAAGTAGTAATTATCTATAGTTTCCGGATGAATGAGTTACCAGATGATATTCGGATTACCTTGGTTTCCGGATGTCATCCGGATTAGTGAAGTACCCGGTAAGATGATGTATCCGGAGAGATGGAGTATCCGGAAAGATGATGTATCCGGAAAGTTAATGTATCCGGAAAGATGGTGTATTCGGTAAGTCATGGGTATCCGGAAAACTCGTGTTGTTCGGATAATTTTGAGGTGTCCGGAAACCAGTATTGTCCGGTCACTTCTGGAGTACTCAGTAACATTAGGATTTGCTGACTTCTAAACAGATACGAGTTAGGAATTGAAATGCAATTC
The DNA here is from genome assembly GCA_033807775.1 of Saussurea involucrata. Lineage (NCBI taxonomy): Eukaryota > Viridiplantae > Streptophyta > Magnoliopsida > Asterales > Asteraceae > Saussurea > Saussurea involucrata. Next base: position 32,998,689 of record CM066321.1, read on the forward strand.
TAGTAGCTTGAACATAATTACAGTTGAATGGTAGGTTGTTAGGTTTAATGACTGTTCTAGTTTGATACTAGGCAGGTGTGTAGTAAGTGTAATGGATCCATAGGCATTGTTTGTAACGTGGAATAGGCATAAAGCAATTTGTAATTCCCGTTGGCCTATAATGTAGATTTTTAATCCCATTTCGAGAGGCGATAACCTATAATGTGGAATAGGCATAAAGTAAATTGCAATTCCCATTTTGAGAGGTGATTATTAACGTGGATTATTCCCGTTGACCTGAAATGTGGAATAGGCATAAAGTAATTTGTAATTCCCATTTCGTAAAGGTGTTATGAAATACGAAATAGGCATAAAGGAACTTGTAATTTCTATTCCATAGTGTGAGGTGAAATGAGGAATAGGCATAAAGCAACGTGTAATTCCCTTTCACATGGGAAAGAGAGATAGGCATAAAGTATCTTGTAATCTCTATTTCCGGTCCAAGAATTAGGCATAAAGTAACTTGTAATTTCTTGGATAATAGCATGAATCTAGAACTTGTAAAGATTCGTAGTGGGTTCTGGTTTTGATAATATGACCTACTGAATGTGAGTCATATTCATAGGATCGAGTATGATCCTGTTGTTGAGGTGAGCATATGTATGGTAAGAATGGTGGAAAACGGGTTTGTTTATATGTCTTTGATTTGAAATTGAATGTTCTCACTAGGCGTAAGCCTAATCTTTCAAATTAAGTTTTCTTACCAGGTACAGGCTTAGGGAAGTAAATAGGATGTGGGCCGAGAGCTTTTGATGCATCCAACTTAAGAGATAAGCGGAGGAGTTAGCTAGGGCATGAAGGCTTTTGATGGTTTTGCGTAGATAACTTAGTTAATCTAATTGTAGTGGACATGGTTAGATTAATGAGTTTTTGGAAGAATTTCCATGTTGTAATTATAAAGCCTCATAGTTAATTCTCCTCTTTTATATAAAAGTTTGGATATGATTTTGTCATAACTGGTTAAAATTAAAGTTTAATTTAGCCCTGATTTTAGGGTGTTACAGAATCTGCAGGTGGGGTCAGCTCATACACAGAATTTATCTTTTCAGTAGCAAAATATACCTTATTGCCTGTAACCTTCACCTCATTTCCTTTTGTAACAGCCACTTCTGCATAGAATTCTCTCACCCAATCTATGTTATGTTTGGGTGGGACTTTGCATAACTCTTCCCAGCCTAGCTCTTCTATCACCTCAGCAATGAATGGTGACTTATCTATGGCTTTGGGACTGAAGCCTTTGTCTAGATGTCCATGTTTTAGCTTTAACAACTCATAACTCTCCTCTGCTTCTTCAGAACTGAAATTCCTCCCCCCTGCATTATTGCTAGTCATTCCCACATCATCCTCTTCTTCTTCAGTTTCTACGGATTCTTCCTGTTGATCCAAACCCTCAGTGATTTGATAATGACCCTCTCTTATATACTTAGTGAAAATTGTAAGTAAACAATATGTATCAGAGTTTCACTATCGCTGATAAGTACTAAGATCTTCCAGTACCGCTGATAGGAACTCTCGCTTTTTAGATGAAACATTCAGCGAACACTGTTCACCATAATGCTTTGAGCCTGTTCAGTCCTTATGGTGATCGCTGATAATTTAGTTGTTTACTTATGATCCCTGAAGACAAGTTTCACGTCAACATAGGTTCTACGATGAAGTCGAAGATCAAGCTCAAGAACCAGCGACAAGTCTCCTAATGAACTGATGCGGATCAGCGAAGACTCGGATTTGTCCACTCAACGTGAAGTATCAACTACAAGACTTCAGCTATCGCTGAACTTTATCATCTGCTGAATAGTAAATGATAATCGCTGAATCAACGAAAGCTGATCATGAAGTCCTCCGTACAAAATACTTTTGTCTTAACCACCCTTGCACGCCTCCGTACGAAATGTCAGAAAAGAACCTCCGAATATCTGAAATCGTACAACCACTCTGATACTACATTGTTCATCCTTACGGCTACTAAGGTTGTCAACCAAGGTCAATGACATGCAACCAACCAGCTGATGACACATGTAAAGTGTATACTGACTTGCATTAAATGCATGCAGTATATAAAGAGATGAACTCACTTCTTTTGAAGTAACTTGCTAACTCTGGACAAGTTCAAATCTCTCTCAAGATAGGATCTTATTAGTAATCTCCTTATCTTTCTTAGTGCAAGAAACCTTAGTGTTCCAACTTGTTTAGATTTAGGTTTATCCTTAATCTTGTTTCCGCAACAAGCTGTAAATTGTTAATGATTTATCAATAAACAATTTAGAAAAGTAAAATCTGTGTGTTTGTATTCAACCCCCCCCCCCCCCCCCCCCCCTTCTACAAACTTGTATAGGCCTTTCGGGACCAACAAGTGGTATCAGAGCAGATTTGTTTAATCTCATAAACAAGATCTAATCTAAGATATTTCTCTTCCTTGCTATTATCTGAAAATGGCCTCCCACACAAACACAAATTATATAGACAATGGTTCTCTTGCAAAACCCCCTAGATTTTCCAGAGACAACTTCAACTTGTGGAAAAATAGGATGACACTCTTCTTAGAAGGTGTAGACCCTACTATACCTTACTATCTTGAGAACGGCCCACACATCCCTGTAACAATTGATCCTTTAGTTCCAGCCACTGCAACTAGAGCTGCTATTCCAGAAAGGCTGATTCCTAAAGAAATCCATCAGTGGACCGACAAAGATAAGAAGAAAGTGGCTATAGATACAAAAGCCAGATCCATACTATCCATGGCCCTTCCTGACGAAGTCTACCATTCCGTCTTGAACCTGAAGTCATCAAAAGCCATGTGGGACACAATATGTGTTCAGTATGAAGGAACGTCTGAAGTCCAGGACTCAAGAAAGATCAACCTGGTAAGACAATACGAAAGCTTCATTTCTGGTAAGAATGAAACTCTCTCTGAAGTTCACCAACGTTTTAATTGTTTAATTATAGATCTGAAAACTATTGGTAAGGATTATTCTAACTTTGAAGTACTGACAAAGTTTCTAGAATGTTTACCTGAAAGCTGGGACAATTATTCCATGTGTCTCAAGCTGTCAAAGGATCTAAGATCAATGACCCTTGCTACCTTATATGGCACATTGCTGAATCATGAGCAATCTAGCCATCTTAAGAAGAATCTTGTAAAAGATTCCAAAAGCACCCCTGTTGCTTTAATCTCAGAGGAACCTTCTACTCAGCGACCTTCGGTCACTATCACTGAGTTAGAGAGTAACTCTGAAAGGTCATCAGATTCTGATTTTTCAGATGATGATGAATCATTGGCTCTCCTAACTAAAAAGTTCAGGAGATTCGCCAAGAAGAAAATGTTTAGAAAGAACAAACCTCTTTCCATAACTGACAAGCCTAAATCATCGGCTTTTGTTGATAAGGCTACTGCTACTTGTTTCAACTGCGAAAAGACAGGTCATTTCGCTAATGAGTGCAGGTCAAAGAAAATCATGAGACCTTCAGCTTTCACAAAGAAATCCTTTGTTCCAAGGAATAAAGATGACAAATACTCAAAGCTGAAGGAGAAGTATGCAAAGCTGAAGGAGAAGTATGCAAAGCTGAAAAGCTTTAAGAAGAAAGGAAAAGGCCTGATGGCTGACTATGATTGGGCTGCTTCTGATGAAGAAGCCTCATCATCTGATTCTGAAGATGATGAAGCAAATCAATGTCTCATGGCCAAGATTGAAGAAGAGGAAGAAAGTTCAGACATTCCCTCCACTTCAACATTTGCCATTCAGGTATCACCTTCTTTCTTTACCAATATTGCAAATATTGATGAAGCTGATAGTCTCCGTAAAATCGATCTATTGACTAGAAGTTTATACGAAGCCATGAACGGCAAAGCTGTGGTTGAAAACCAAAATCTTGATCTCGCTGAAAAGCTTAAAAACTGTCACCTTCAAATAGAAAAGCTTTCTAAAATTGAAAATGATTTTAAAGATCAAGTCTATTTAAATCAGCTAGTCAAAATCGAACGAGCAGAAGCTATCGCTGCATTAAAAGCTGAACAAGCTACTGTTGAAGGATGGTGTAATTCTTCAACAAAGATCACTGAGATAATTAAGGCTCAGATTCCTCTGAGTGATAAACGTAGTCTGGGTTATAAATATGATACTCCAAAACCAACCACTGAACGTTCAATGCTTAAATTTGGAACGTTCGTATCCTCAGTCGCTGACACTTCATCATCTCAGTGTTCCTCTTCCATTACACCAATCCCTGAGGAAACTCCTACCTCCTCAAAAGGTAAGGAGAAAATGGTTTATTCAAAACCTACCTCTGTCTCTAAAGACAAAGGTAAAGGAATTGTTATTTATCAAAATCCTCAGAAGGGTACCTTAGTACCAAAGCTGAATGCTTCAAAAGCCTCAGTGACCTACCCCTCTGGATCTAGAAAGCTGATCTCTGGATCTATTCAGCGATCTACTCCTAGACTCCTTGGTAAAAAATCTGAAGAACTGAATGTTCGTCCCATTTCTAAAGCCAATAGTTTACTTGGTGCTGGCACTTCTAATTCAAAATTAAAAGCTCAGCATACAAGTGGTCCTAGAACTACTTTTAGTTATAGGAAATGTTATCACTGTGGACTTACCGATCATATTGCTAGTAAGTGCCCCACAGCCACCAAAGCTGAAAAGATAGCTAAGGTGAAGATTGCCCCCAAGGCAAAGAAGACCAACCCTGGTGCAAATCAGGTCAAGGTGACTCCTACCACTGAGGTTAAGAAATTAACCAAAGTGAAGAAAGACAAAGCTGAATCTTCAAATGCTGCGAAGACCGCTGAACCTTCCATTCCAACTACTTCCACTGACAAACGTGTATACATGGTTAAGTGGGTACCCAAGCAAAACTAATCTTCCTTTGTAAATGCAGGTTAAGAAGGGTATCTGGTATCTCGATAGCGGATGCTCTAGACACATGACTGGAAAGAAAAACCTGCTCGCTGAATACAAGGAAGAGAAGGGTCCCTCTGTGACATTTGGTGGAAATGGAAAAGGACATACCCGAGGGTATGGTGTACTGTCAAATGGTACAACCTCCTTCAGAAGAGTCGCATATGTTGAAGGGCTGAAGCATAATCTTCTGAGCATCAGTCAGCTTTGCGACATGGATAACAAAGTGATTTTCACTAAGGAATCCTGCTTTGTCTCTGACAAAAAGGAGAAGATAGCTCTCAGCGGTTATCGTTTGGAAAATGTTTATGTAATAAACATGGACTCAACAACCACTGAGAACTCCTGTTTCTTCTCAAAGGCATCTTCTGATGTCAACTGGCTATGGCACAAGAGGCTCTCACATCTAAATTTCAAGACACTGAATACTCTTTCCTCCAAAGAGTTAGTCACTGGTCTACCTCAGCATTCATACGCCAAAGAGTCTTTATGTTCAGCGTGTGAAAAAGGGAAGCAGACCAAGGAAAGCTTCAAGTCAAAGCAAGTCTCCTTAGTGTCATCTCCTCTACAACTACTCCATATGGATTTGTTTGGCCCCGTTAACAAACAATCCATCGCTGGAAAGAAATATACGCTGGTCATAGTTGATGAATTCTCTCGTTACACATGGGTAATGTTTCTCCGTTCTAAGAGTGACACCCCTGAAGAACTCATCACCTTTGTTCGGAAGATGGAAACTCTGAACAATATGACTGTTCGCTCAATAAGGAGTGATCATGGAACTGAATTCAAAAACAGTTCTCTTGATTCCTTCCTTGAGAGTAAGGGTATTTCTCACAACTTTTCGTCAGTGAGAACACCGCAACAGAATGGAGTCGCTGAAAGAAGAAATAGAACAATTATTGAAGCTGCGCGTTCAATGCTCAGCGATTCTCACCTGCCTACTCAGTTTTGGGCAGAAGCTGTCAACACTGCTTGTTTTACGCAAAACAGGTCGCTGATAGTTAAAAGATTCAAAAAGACAGCCTATGAACTTTTTCATGGGAGAAAGCCTTCAATCAGCTTTCTTCACATCTTTGGATGTCAGTGTTTCATACTGAACAACAGAGATGCCCTTGGAAAGTTTGATCCTAAGGCTGATGATGGAATCTTTCTTGGATACTCCTCAGTCTCCAAAGCCTTCAGAGTCTTCAACCGTAGAAGACAAACTGTAGAAGAAACTATTCACGTCACGTTTGACGAATCCCGTTCAGCGAACTCTAAATCGAACGCTGATACAGAAGAACTGAATCAATGGATGTTTTCTCATATTGGTGATTCAGAAGATATTCCCACTCCTCATGCTCATCCAGTAGAAGATGATAGTCCCACTATCATTCCAAATATGCAGAATAGTGAAGCTGAAACATCATGGGTCTCAGTTGTTCCTATAAACACTATACCTGCAGTTGATCCAAATGTCTCAGAAATTCCGTCTATTTCTCAGCAGTCAGTGAATGAAGTGACAAATGCAAACATTCCTCTCTTAGCTGATAATCCAGAAGTAGCTGAAGCCTCATCTTCAGTTTCTCCAGTTCAGACTGAGTTAGCGACGTATGCTCCGGCTCAGCGATGGACTGTAAATCACCCAATCAATCAAATTCTTGGTGATCCCAACGCTGGTATTCAGACTCGTAGAAGTGCAGGTAATATTTGTTTATTTGTTAACTTTATTTCTCTAACTGAACCAAAGAAAATAGATGATGCCCTCAGAGATCCAAACTAGGTCAGCGCTATGCAAGAAGAGCTGACTGAATTCGAAAGAAACAAAGTTTGGAAACTCGTTCGTAGACCAACTGACAAAACGGTGATAGGCACTAAATGGGTCTATCGAAACAAGTTGGACGAACATGGTACTGTAACTCGCAACAAAGCTCGTCTTGTTGCTCAGGGATACAGACAAGAGGAAGGCATAGATTATGACGAAACTTTTTCTCCAGTAGCAAGACTCGAATCTATTCGTCTTTTCTTAGCATATGCTGTACATAAAAACTTCACTGTACATCAGATGGATGTTAAGTCGGCGTGTCTAAATGGAAAGCTGAATGAAGAAGTGTATGTGGAACAACCTCCAGGATTCTCAGATCCTAAGCGTCCAGGTTACGTTTATAAACTGGACAAGGCACTTTATGGCTTAAAGCAAGCTCCTCGTGCATGGTATGATACTCTCTCTACTTATCTCCATATTGAAAAATTTGAGAGAGGAAAGATTGACAAAACTTTATTTTTTAGAAAAGTGAAAGGTCATATCATTTTAGTTCAAATATATGTTGATGACATTATATTTGGTTCTACTAACCCTGAGCTTTGTACTCGTTTCGCTGATAGAATGAAAGATGAGTATAAAATGAGCATGATGGGTGAACTAACATATTTCCTTGGTCTTCAGATTAAGCAAACTGAAAAAGGAACCTTTATAAATCAGGGAAAATATGTTAAAGATATGCTGAAGAAATTCGACTTAACTGAAAGTTCAGCTATGAAAACCCCTATGGCACCACCGCTGACACTTGATAAGGACACAAAGGGTGTTCCTGTCAATGTCACGCTGTACCGTGGGATGATCGGCTCACTATTGTATCTTACAGCTAGCCGAACCGATATTATGTTTGCAACTTGTCTGTGCGCACGATATCAAGCTGAACCTAAGATATCCCATATGAAAGCTGTAAAGCGAATCTTTCGATATCTTAAGGGTACAGCGAATCTAGGTCTTTGGTATCCCAAAGACTCAGGATTCGATCTAACCGCCTATTCAGACAGTGATTTTGCAGGTTGCAAAATGGATAGGAAAAGCACCACAGGAGGATGTTAGCTCCTGGGTGGAAAGCTGGTAAGTTGGACAAGTAAGAAGCAAAACTCAGTGTCCACTTCCACAGCTGAAGCTGAATATGTAGCCGCTGGAAGCTGTTGTTCTCAAGTCTTGTGGATGAGAAATCAGCTACTAGACTATGATCTTCAGCTCTCCAAAATTCCAATCTATTGTGACAGCACTAGTGCCATCGCTATAGCAAACAATCCAGTGCTACACTCAAAGACAAAACACATAGAAATCAGATATCATTTTATCAGAGATCATGTGATGAATGGTGATATAGAACTTCATTTATCCCAACTGATTATCAGTTAGCTGATTTATTTACCAAACCTCTTGATGAGACAAGATTCAACTTTCTCATCAGCGAGCTTGGAATGCTGAACTTTGAAGGGTAAAATCTTCAGCGGTTCACATTTGATCAGCGATACGTTTATACAATCTTGTATAGCCTTCGGGATAAAATCAACTTGTATAATCCATTTCATCCTCTTCTCTCTGAATAAACTTGGTTAAACTGATATCCAGGTATGTTTTCTCTCTCTGACAATCGCATGTAAATGCAAGATTTCAAAATAAATTGTATCGCTGAATATCTCTTCCTTAACAGCGATATTTTGAAAGTTCTTTAAACCTTCACTGATATTTTCTATTCAGTGCTTCATGTTTTTCAAAAGAGTCCCTGAGCTTTCAAAACCTCAGAGACATCCTAAAAGAATGTGAAAGGACAGTTGTGACGTCATTACAACGGATAACACTAGGCACGATTTCTTTCTGACACACGTTTGCACGTTTCGTTCAAACTTCAAATCAAATGCAAACACGTGTCCGTGTCATGATGAAAACCTTTTCCCGCTCAAGGTTTTCTCTCTCTAAAACTCCCTATATAAACAACTCTTGGTTTATATTTGTCTTTTACGCGAACAATCTTTCTCCGCAAGAAAAGAATCCTCTGCTGCATTTGTGCTCTCAAAAACCTCAAGAACTGTTCATCATCTTCCTCATCAAAACTTCAAGGTTAATATGTTCTTATCTATTATCAAAATGTGTATAACTTGTTTTCGATCTTCTCATTGTTTTAACAAGATCAAACAAAAGAACTTTGTAAAATAAAATCATTTCTTTCATGGTTTTATGAACACAACCATTTCATGGTTGTTCTTCGAGTTTTAAATCTAAATCTTAAACTTGTTCTTCATTCGTATCCAGTTTTCTTTTAGAAACTGGAATACAAGACTTTATGGGTTTTACATTTCATTTCAAAAATCATGAAAAACCCTAATCTTCATTAAGACATTTTTGTCTGAATGAAATGGACAAAATTCGAAAAATCTTAATGGATATTCTTTCCATACTAAGACAATTCTTATTTGTTAACATCTTTGGTTGAACTGATAATACAGTGAAATGGCATCTTCAAAGATTAACGTCACTGCTGAGTCCATCTCCGCTGACTCTGAGGAAGTGGACATCGTCAAAGCCCCTCAGGTTAAGTTCGAGCTGGATCAACTAGATTGGACCAAGGCCAACAATCTCTCATCTCTCAAAAGACTGATGAAGTGATTGTCAGCGATTCCAACGCTGAACTCAGTACCCGAATCCCAATCTTATCCTTCGCTCCTCCCTCCACTTCTTTGGACACTCCTCCAGCTAACACTGGAGATGCCATCATTCCAGAAGCTACCGCTGACGCTTCTCATCAAATGATGAAGACAGGACCTGCAGAGATCACCATTCCTCACCGAACTTTCGAAGAGGATATGGAACATTATTCAGGAGTCCGCAACTTTGACGATTTCTTCAATCCTCCTGCAGGTACAAATCAACCCATATACACTGTAACTAAACCTGAAACTTCTGAGCTTTCCTTTGTTCACAAGTACTTATGTGTTACAGGTCCTAATTTGGGAGACATCAACGAGTCTCTGAAGTCTGTGGAAACAAAGCTGACCAGTCTCACCACCACACTCTCCAACAATTCTACAGCTGTAACAAACGCTGGAGAAAATTTGACAAAGCTGACAACGGTGGTGGAGAAGAAAGCTTCCACTGAAGACATCAAGGGACTTGATAAGACTCTCGCCGATTTTGCCAAAGTACTCTCTGACATCTACACTGACTACACCAGCCTCAAAAGCTCAGTTTCGACCGTGTCCAGCGAAGTAACAACGCTGAAGACATCGGTTGGAACACTCGAGGGTGATATGTCAGCGGTCAAGACTGACTTAGGCTTTGTAAAGACCGACGTTAGTTCTATGAATACAATGATCGAAGAGCTGCTCAACAAGGCAAGAACTCCAGCTCCTGCTCCTGCCCCTGCCCCTATTTTGGAATCTTTCACAGCGGCGGATCGCACAGAGCTGAAGAAAATCACACCTGCTATTTCTGGCCTAGAAGACAGAATAGCAAAGCTTGAAGGTTGTGTGAAAATCTCTGGCCCAGAAGACAGAGATAACACCAACGCTGAGTCTACCCATTCCTCCCCCAATCATCATGAGAAAGAGGGGGAGAAGAGCGCTGAACATTCCAGGGAGAAGAGCGCTGAAGATCTAAACAAAAGCGCTGAAGACCTTTCCCATGATGAATCTATCAGGGGAGAGAGGAATGAAGATCTAACCGCTGGACCTCAGGGAGATGAAAACCCTGAGGGAACCGAGAAGCTCGCCTCTGTATCTGAGGGGGAGCAACTCGAAGAAGATGCTGAGGAATCCGAAGCAGAAGAAGATGAAGACATTGACATCCGTGAAGATGAACCATCCTCCCCTCCAAGGAAGGATGATGATGATGATGATGAAGATGATGATTTCTTTATCGTCAAACTTGCCCCAAGGATCAAAGCTCTTAAGGAAATCTCAATAAAAGAACCTTCAGGGGAGAAGACAAAGACAAAGCCCTCAGCCTCTGGCGCTGAGAAAAGCAAAGGCAAAGGCCTCGCTAAAGATGAAAATCTGGCGATCTTGCTTGAAAAGCCGGTTTGTCAGGTACACTAAACTTTACTTATATTCCTTCCCTGAACATCTCAATACACAATCAGTTCTCTACTCAACAACCTCTCTACACATCCACAATCTTTTTCTATCTTTTCTACCCAAGTTCTTCTACCCAGTTCTTATTTGTAAGATCGCTGCGTTTCAGCTAGTCCTCTCCCCTGTTTGAGGATATCGCTGAAGGCTCCACAACTGCGACTTCACCAATAATTCCAGCTGCCGCTGAAGACATAATCCCAGTCTTGGATTTGATCTCTGAGACTGATGAACCAGAAGAACAACCCCTCTCGCACAGAAACAGACCTTCCTCAGCTCCTCAAAAGCTGAATGAAGAGGATCAGAAGAAAAGAGAAGAAATAATAAAGCGATTCGAGGATCAGCAAATCATTCTAAGGCGTGATCAGCTGCCTTCAGTTCCTCCTAAGTTCAGAATTTCAAAAGCTGAATACAAGGAACACATCAGAGCTGAACGCCTCATCGCTGAAAGAAAGGAAGCTGAAGAGAGAGACAGAGAATACGCCATCAAGCTTACTCAACGATCAATCAAAGACCCTAAGCTGAAAAGAGTTCCCATTGATGTTCAACGTCATCTCTGGGATGATGCTCAAGAAATCGTTAGAGAAAAGACAAAGGTCTCTGATACAACCTTGGAATGGGCTAATCAAATGCTGACCTATCGATCAAGACCATCCAAGATAATCAAAGCCAACATCTGAGGAAAAATGTTCGTTGATGTTCCCGTTGTTGAAGTGGATATCTACAGAGATGACAAAACCAAGCAAACCTTCTATGCTGCTTCATTAGAAAAGTTTGGTCTCTCTGAATGGTTAGAAACAAAATTAGCCATTCAGGGATCACGCTCAAAATTCAAAAGCCATGTTGAGATGATCTTAAACAAACAGATCGACTTGCTTTCATCTGCTGTGGATATCCCTCCTACTCTTCCTCAACCGAAGAAAGCCTCTGCTAAGAAAAAGAAAGTTTCTGATTCAGGTCCAATCATTCGAAATGAAACAGGTATTGGTTTCTCTCGTGCTGAAGTTCTTGGCCCTGATGTTGATCTTTCAATGCTTGACACCTCCCTACCACCTGGAGAAACCTTCATCCCTGGCACAGTGGTAAGTGATCCATATGGTATATTCTTCTTAGACTATGATGGAAATCATCACTTTCAACGTGTCTCTGAGCTCCAAATCGCTCCCATCGAACAACTCAGAGATCTCGTATACTGGTGTGAAGTCAGACGCGACATCAAAGCTAGACACCTGAAACCCTTGATTTTTGAAGCTACTCTGAAGTTAAAGAATCAAGGAGTAAATGTCCCTGACTGGATGATCCCCACTGAAAAGACGACCCTTGATGAACTTCTCATTAAGGAAGAACCGTTTGAAAACTGATATAATCTCCTTTTTCTCTATTGTATCAGTTATCCTTCTGTACTTGTAAATTATTTCGCTTGTACTTGTAATATTTCTGTTCTTCATTGTAACCTGATTCAATATTTTAAAGAAAGATTTCAGCGAACGTACTTTACTCCATCAGTACTGAAAAGATCCCAGAAAACAGTAAAAGGGACAAATATTTTATGACTTCTTTTTATCCTTATGTTTTCATTAAATAGCAATCTTCTTTGTTGCTATGTCATAATCAAATAGGGGGAGATTGTTGATCCAAACCCTCAGTGATTTGATAATGACCCTCTCTTATATACTTAGTGAAAATTGTAAGTAAACAATATGTATCAGAGTTTCACTATCGCTGATAAGTACTAAGATCTTCCAGTACCGCTGATAGGAACTCTCGCTTTTTAGATGAAACATTCAGCGAACACTGTTCACCATAATGCTCTGAGCCTGTTCAGTCCTTATGGTGATCGCTGATAATTTAGTTGTTTACTTATGATCCCTGAAGACAAGTTTCACGTCAACATAGGTTCTACGCTGAAGTCGAAGATCAAGCTCAAGAACCAGCGACAAGTCTCCTAATGAACTGATGCGGATCAGCGAAGACTCAGATTTGTCCACTCAACGTGAAGTATCAAGTACAAGACTTCAGCTATCGCTGAACTTTATCATCTACTGAATAGTAAATGATAATCGCTGAATCAACGAAAGCTGATCATGAAGTCCTTCGTACAAAATACTTTTGTCTTAACCACCCTTGCACGCCTCCGTACGAAATGTCAGAAAAGAACCTCCGAATATCTGAAATCATACAACCACTCTGATACTACACTGTTCATCCTTACGGCTACTGAGGTTGTCAACCAAGGTCAATGACATGCAACCAACCAGCTGATGACACGTGTAAAGTGTATACTGACTTGCATTAAATGCATGCAGTATATAAAGAGATGAACTCACTTCTTTTGAAGTAACTTGCTAACTCTGGACAAGTTCAAATCTCTCTCAAGATAGGATCTTATTAGTAATCTCCTTATCTTTCTTAGTGCAAGAAACCTTAGTGTTCCAACTTGTTTAGATTTAGGTTTATCCTTAATCTTGTTTCCGCAACAAGCTGTAAATTGTTAATGATTTATCAATAAACAATTTAGAAAAGTAAAATCTATGTGTTTGTATTCAACCCCCCCCCCCCTTCTACAAACTTGTATAGGCCTTTCGGGACCAACATTTCTTCTTCTACAATGGTCTCCTCTATGATAGGCCTAAATGTTGAGGCTTGCTTTTTGGAGTACCTAGTGTTTCTCTTAGTGGAAGTCTTCTTGGTAGCATTAACCTTCTTACTCATACCCTTTTTCTTCTTCTTAACCAGATCATGGACAGTAGGATCTTCAGTTTCTTGTTCTACATTTCCCCATTCAGAGTCTCCCTCCCTAACACCAGTGACTACTATCTCTTCTACATTTATGTCCTCCTCCTCCCTTCAATCTCTTGATTAACAGGGTTTAACATTCTGTCCAAATCGTCATCATAGAGGATTTGCATTACCAGGGGTGGGGGTTGTGGTATCACAGATGTTGTCTCAACATCATGATGTGACACAAGGATGTTCATGGTTATGGTTTGTGGGATAGGTGTGTCAAACACCAAAGTGTCCAACACAGTTGTAGGTGATTCTGAGTGAGGTATGGTAGTTGTGTTTGGTGAGGGTTGATGTGGTTGTGCGGGTGGCATGTTCATATCAAACTCTGCATGTGTTCTTACCCTCAAAGATTCGGTTTGGCATTGAGCATCATGAAAAACAGAGGAGTCTTGCTCTTGGGTTAATGGGGTATTTGGGTTAGTTCTGTTTAGGTCCAGAGAGTGTAGGGTGTTGTGGGTTTCAGTATTTGTGGGGATGGGTGGATTTTGAGATTCATGAACAGTGGTTTCTTCTACATTGGGGTTTTGACTTGTTTCTTCAGAAACATATGGAGATGGAGTAGCAGTAGACTTACCCTTTCCTTTGCCCTTCTCTGCAGTTTTCTGACGTTTGCTTGTCACCGGCGAAGTTTCCGGTGGTCGGAAAACAACACCAACAGCTTTCTTCTTCGACTCCGACTGCTTCTTCTGAGTAGAGGACCGAGTAGTCCTTCGTTGATACGTGATAGAGGTGGTCTTCTTTGGAGATGAACCTTTGTCTTCTTCGTTTGCCATGGAAACCGTCGATGAGAGTGGATCACACACACACACACACTCAAAATATCTCTTGTTAAATGAGAAGAAGCTGGAAGGTTGGTTTCTTAAAAACCAAACTGCCCAAAATGGCTTCCAGTGTGTTTTAAAAAAGTGTTTGGGTGTTTTAGTTGATAATGAACTAAAAATGAACCAATCAAGGACATTAGTTAGGGTATGAAGTGAAATTGGATTCCTTAAAGATAAAGGAGTAGTACTTGTATCTTAGACTAGCTAAGACCCATAATTAAAAAAAATATTTTGATAAGACAAAAACTTTTTCTAACAAGTACTCTTCCTTTTAAAAATTTGATTCTCTGCTTTTATCTTTATGAACACTATTCACACCTTATTGTCTTATTTATTTATTTATTTTTTCATTAAACTGATTTTTAAATAAGTAAGATAGTGACCCTAATCCGATTTCTTGCACCAAACAAACTGTAGCATCTCCACTCATTCACCAACTTTGATTTCCTGCACATTACCACACACATTAATTATACCTGCACTACTAAAATTTAAAAACACTATTTACATATATACATTGGACTGTTGGGATTCTTTTAGATAAAAGGATTATTGGGGTTGGAGTTGCACTACAGAGGTTGACCCTGTAGTTGCTGCAGCATCCAAGTATGACTTAATCCTTTCTCCATTCACTTTGAAAGACGACCCAATATTTGGATCAATTAGTTCAACAACTCCATAAGGGAAAACATTTTTGATTTCAAAAGGTCCAGTCCACTTGGATCTTAGTTTTCTAGGAAAGAGTTTCAATCTTGAGTTAAACAATAGAACTTGTTGACCAACTTGAAAATTCTTTTGCATAATCCTCTTATCATGCCATTTTTTGGTTTTATCTTTGTAGATATTGGCATTCTCATAGGATTGGTCCCTTAGTTCTTCCAACTCATTTATTTGCAATTTTCTTCTTTCATCTGCATCATTAATATCCATGTTAAGCTCTTTTAAAGCTCAAAAGGCTTTGTACTCAAGTTCTAATGACAAGTGACAAGCTTTTCCAAAGACAAGCTTATAGAGAGACATTCCAATTGGCGATTTATAGGCTGTCCTATAAGCCCAAAGAGCATCATCTAGCTTAAATGACCAATCCTTTCTTGTAGGTTTGACCACCTTTTCTAGAATACTCTTGATTTCCCTATTTGAGTGTTCAGCTAGGCCATTGGTTTGAGGATGGTAGGCTGTAGCAACTCTATGACTGAGGTTATATTTTTCCAAAACATCTTTCATCATTTTATTCACAAAGTGTGTTCCTTCATCACTAATTATGGCCCTAGGAGTACCAAATCTAGTGAATATGTTTTTGTGAAGAAATTTGACCACTGTCTTTGCATCATTGCTATGGCAAGCTGCAGCCTCTACCCATTTAGAGACATAGTCTACAGCTACAAAGATGTATTGACAGTTTCCAGAAATAGGAAATGGTCCCATGAAATCTATTCCCCAAACGTCAAATAGTTCAACTTCTAAAATGCCATTTAAGGGCATCTCATGTCTTTGGGAAATAGATCCAGTTCTTTGACATTCATTACATCTTTTAAGAAAACTATCAACATCATGGAAGAGTGTAGGCCAAAAGAATCTAGATTGGAGTACTTTTGCTGCAGTTCTTTGGCCACCAAAGTGACCACCATATACAGAAGCATGACAATGCTTGAGCACTGCAGGTACATCTTCCTGAGGTATACACCTTCTCAAAATTTGATCAACCCCTAGTTTGAACAAAAAGGGGTCATCCCAAAGATAATTTTTAGCATCAGAAAGCAACTTTTTCTTTTGGTTCTTGGTGAGTTCAGGTGCAATGATTCCAGCAACCAAGTAGTTTGCAATATCAGCAAACCATGGTGCTGCTGCATGATGTTGTAGCCTTAAAAGCTGTTCATCTGGAAACTTTTCATTAATTTCAACTAGAGGGTCCTTTCCTTTTTCCAATCTAGACAAGTGATCTGCAACTTGGTTTTCAGTACCTTTTCTATCTATTATTTCTAGATCAAACTCTTGTAGTAACAACACCCACCTAATCAGTCTTGGCTTTGCATCTTTTTTAGAAATCAAATATTTAATGGCAGCATGGTCAGTGTGAACTGTAACCTTGGTCCCCATTAGATAAGATCTAAATTTTTCAAAAGCAAAAACAACAGCCAATAACTTCTTTTCAGTAGTGGTGTAGTTAGCTTGTGCTTCATTTAGAGTTTTGCTAGAGTAATAGATAGGATGAAAATTGTTTTCTCTTTTCTGTCCCAAGACTACACCAACTGCACAATCACTTGCATCACACATAAGTTCAAAAGGTTTAGTCCAATCAGGTGTGATTACAATTGGTGCTGAGATTAAAGCTTCTTTTAAAGTTTTGAAAGCCTTCCTACAATCATTATTGAAATCAAAAGGTTGGTCATGCTGGAGTAATAGACAAAGTGGTTTTGAAACCTTTGAAAAGTCCTTTATAAATCTTCTGTAAAAACCAGCATGGCCAAGAAAACTTCTAATTCCCTTAACATTTGTAGGTTCTGGAAGTTTTTCAATGACTTCCAATTTAGCTTTATCAACCTCTATTCCTTTGTTTGAAATTAAGTGTCCCAAAACAATGCCTTCTTTGACCATGAAGTGACATTTTTCCCAATTTAAAACTAAATCAGTTTCTTCACATCTTTTAAGACTTTGTTCAAGATTTTTCAAACATACTTTGTTAGCTCCAATCCTCTGTTTATAGAAGTATTGAAAAACAGGCTAAGTATAGAAGTCTTCGACAGAGCCTCTGCCGAGTAACCGAGAAGATCGAAGATAAAGAATCGCACAGAAGACTCTTCAATACGGACAAGGCCACAGAGCCTCTGTGGTATAAAAAACCAGAGATCTACACAAGGACAATCGTGCTTCTCACGATTTCTGCTGTACGAAGATCCTGAAGATAAATAGTACAAGGCGTGACCTGACAACTCCACGTGTCAAACTCTGATGGGTCATAGCCTCAGTAGAAGCCGACGCATTTAATTAACGTCGTACTTGTAACAGTACCTAAATAGTGCCTTTATACCTTCAGTCCTTTTTGTCTAGAGCTTGTCCCCTTTAGAAGTAGTATAAATAGAAGACTCATGTTGAGTTCTTCTATCAAGCTTTGCACAACATACACACCTTTAGAGCAGATTCTTGTCAAACCTTTCGGTGTTCTTGGTGTTCTTATTATATCAAATACAGTGAATCATTGAGCTATTTATCTGTGTTATTTACACTTCATATATTTGATATTGTGTGTTATTTTACCTCATTATATTTGTTAGTTCGTTAAAACGCTTCCGCATTATATATTGTTTGAACAAATTAGATAGAATCATCATTGTTAAGCAAAACAGGAACCAACAATTGGTATCAGAGCGGTTCTTGATTTTTTATATCAAGAGATCCTCACTTACAATGATTTTTGGTAGAAACTTGGACTTTTAACCTATTTTCATATCTTACAAAACAGCATCTGTTTTTCTGCCATTCTCGACCTGTTTCGACTTTGGTAAACTTACAGAATTTGTTTCTTCTGTTAAATCTCCATTTTAGTGCATTGTTCAAAGGTTTTAAAGATTATAAAAACCATTAGAAACATCGACTTCATTCTCTGAAGGTTTACTGTTCATGCCCTATTTTCTTGATTTCTCAAACCCTTTCAAAATGACAAACAGAAACAACTTCTTCACCGCTGGTTCTTTAACCAAGCCACCCACACTACTCAGAGATGAGTACCCTCAATGGAAGATACGAATGATTCACTTCTTCGTGGGTACTGACAAAGAACTCATGTACTATATCAACAATCCTCCTTTCGTACCAATGATCACAGTACCCCGTGTACCTGCCACAGATGACACTCCTGAAATCCCTGAGCACACGAAACCAAAGACCAAGGACAAGTGGTCAGATCCTGATTGGGCAAAATATGAAGTTGCTCAGAAGACTAAGAGACTTCTGATAATGGCCTTACCCAATGACCTTTTCCAATCCTTAGATGCGTGTGAATCTGCATACGATATGTGGAAGGAACTGGAAAAACAACTGGAGGGTGGGGCCAAAACTTAGAAGAACCGAAGAGCCCAATGCATCAACGAGTACTATACATTCAAAGCTCAGCCGACAGAACCTCTGCATACAACATATGATCGGTTCAACTCTCTAATCAACAAGTGCAAGAAGTTCGAAATCCACAGAACTTCTGAGGAAAACAATGTCATGTTCCTAAAGAGTCTCAATGATGAATGGCTCCAGTTGTCTATGTCTCTGCAAACAAATCAAGACTTAGACTCCTGGACTCTGTCAGATCTCTATGGAACGTTGGCAGCCCAAGAGCCTCAGATTGCACAAGCAAAAATTCAAATCAGTGCACCTCTTGCGATGGTTGGTAAGGCTACAGAAGATAAAGAGAAACCGAAAAAGGAGAAAGCTGTGGAAGAAAAGAAGAAGAAGAAGATCTTGAGCGTTGATAGTGAAGAGGAGGAGGTGGTGGAAGAGGAGGAGCCAGCTATGGCCTCGATAGCTAAATCGTTAGCTCTTTTGACCAGGGAATTCAGCAGAGGATACCAGAAGAAGTCTGGTAATGAACGCTACGGAAGAGATGATCGTGGAAGAGAAGGGTCAAATGACAAGAACGACAGAGGTGTCGACCAACAGAGGTCGAATGACAGAAATGACAGAGGTGGTGACCGACAGAGGTCGGACGACAGAGCTGGCAACGGTTCCCAGAACCAAGGATGTTTTAACTGTGGCAAGCCAGGCCATTATGCCGCTGACTGCAGGAGCAAACCAAACCGCCCACAGAGGGACTATGCTTACTACAAAAAGAAAGCGGAGTTTTATGCTCAGAAGTCGCTAATGGTGAATCAGGAGAACTGGCTGTCAGACGAATCATCCGATGAAGGCGACAAAAATGACTTGTTCTGTGGAATGGCAGAGGTCAGCTCATCCGACTCCGATAGTGAGGTGTCCACTTCTGACTCTAACTCTAGTCAAGCAGAAGCTGGTTTGCTTAAACTAAACATTGAATACTCAGAACTTAAAAAGACCTGCGAAAATGTTCAAAAGAAGCTTACCTTCTTTGAGAGAGAAGCTAGACTTCTCACTCAAGGAAAGGCTAAAATCTTTCAAGAAAGGGAAGAAATTGAAACAAACTGGAACAAACACCTAAATCCTTTGAAAGAAAAGATTTATGAACTTAACTCTGCATTAAAAACAAAATCAAAAGAACTTATGGACGTTGAGACCGACATAATGAACATTCTAGCTCTTAAACATTATTTTCAAAAGGAAAGAGAAGTCCTCTGTCAAGATTTACTCCGAAGAGATTTGTTATTAAAGAAATATCAAGATGCACAGAAGGTGTACGAGAAAATTAATACACAAATAGGGAGACGGGGAATTGGCTTCTGTGATATAGATCCATACACTGGAAACAAAAGAAACAAGTCTCTGTCCTCTTTATTTCATATTGGAAGTACAAGAAAACCCGGTTTTCCAAATTTACTATCTATAAGCAAAAGGCGTCACAGAAGGAAACCTCTGAAGATGGTGAATGTGTGGTTTGAAAACACCGATCTACCATCATCAGCCTCTGTGAAAAGAGCATCCAAACCTAAGAAATATCTGAAAACACAAGATCAGATAGAAATCTTTAAGTTTGGTAAACCCGAGACTCAATCACATGTTGCCTTTGTCTGCACTATAGATTCTGAGAAGAAACTATCGGCAGAGGCACCTGAGTTCTTGCCTGCTTCAACAGAAGAAAAAAATGACTCATATTTCTGAAAAGGAATTATTGGAAATCGGTGAAAACAACTTTTATGAATGCCCCAGTACTTTCAATAATGGCCAAAATCTCTCTAAGGAAACCTCAATGAAAACTTATGTTGACTTAGAAGATATCCCTGAAAGAAAAGAAGAAAGCGAGTATGGCACATGCTCTGAAAGTCCAGCATCTGTCGAAAGAAAACTAAGTGACTCAACCTCTGTATATGAGGACGATTCATCCTTTGACGAATATGAGACTGACTCTAAGTCAGAGATAGTACCTTGTGACTCAGAGGATTTTAAACTACCCTCTGGAGTTCTTAACAGAACTATTCCTCCCAAGGAGAAAATCACAAGAGTTCTTATCTGTCCAGATTTTTTGGACATGTGTATACAAACTTCTCTTGAGCTTGAGAAAATCAAACAACAAAAGAAAACGCCCTCTCATAATCCAAAAAGTTCAAAAACTTCAAAACCCTTAAAGCCTACTAAAGAAAAACTAACATGGCAACAAAAGGGTAAATGGGCTGAAAATAACAAATCTTTTTCTTCTGTGACAGTGAAACCTGCAGAAGTTCACCACAGAAGGGGTCCATAGAAGGCTGCTCTCAACAAAGTATTTTGCAAACAACAATCTAGCCTACATAGGTCTTCTTGTAATAGGAAGTCAAATGTTAGGATAGAATGTAATGCCTTTGTGCCCCCATTTAATGTTTTTTCAAGGAAAAGTTCAAGCAAATCTCTTCGCACATTCATTATTGTCATTGTTTTGATCTCATGTATCGATTAAATCAACACTTTTCAAGTCCACAATGTTTCCTCTCTACACCCAAAAAGAACACTAAATTCAAGGATAAGAAGAAACAAAATGGTTCTTCAAAAGAAGCTAAAACCAAACCCAAGAATGCTAAGGCAAACTTGAAGACCCCTAACAAAGCTGGACCCATTTGGATATGGGTACCTAAAACTCTCTGATTGTCTTGTAGAAGCAGTATGTGCCAATCTGGTATCTTGACTCCGGATGCTCGCGGCACATGACTGGCGACAGAGGTTTACTATCCTCCTACAAAGATAAACTCGATGGAGGATCTGTGACCTTTGGTGACAACAAAAAGGGGTATATAAAAGGCCACAGAGTCATCAAAAAGGAAAACATAACCGTATGCAAAGTTGCATATGTGGATGGCCTTAAACACAATCTTCTCAATGTTAGCCAACTCTGCGATACGGGTTTCGACGTAATGTTCAAAAGAACCTTCTGCTCTCTACAAGGTGAGGACACAGAAGTCGAACTTCTGCTAGCCGAACGAAGAGGCGATCTTTACCTCATGAACTTCTGTGCCAAGAACAAGGAAGACAAACTCTGCCTTGTTGCTTGTAAAAGCGAAGAAGCCTGGTTATGGCATAACAGGTTTTGCCACCTAAACTTTCATACTCTAGATAAGCTTGTTAAACTTGATCTAGTCAAAGGTCTGCAAAATGTTAAATTTAATAAAGATCATTTGTGCTCTGCTTGCGAAATGGGAAAACTCAAAAGAGCTTCCCATAAAGGAAAAACTGATGTATCTTGCCCTAGGCCTCTGTACATGCTTCATGTTGACCTCTGCGGTCCAATCGCTACATAGAGCCTAGGTGGCAAGAAATATATACTTGTTTTGATCGATGAATACTCAAGATTTACATGGGTTGAATTTGTCAGAAAGAAATCAGACGTTCCAAGCATTCTGATAAATTTAATGAAAAGAATCCAAGTTCTGTATGAGTGCAGGATTCAGAAACTAAGAAGCGACAATGGCATAGAGTTCAAAATCTCTGTCATTGAAACCTATCTTACAGAAGAAGGCATATCACAGAACTTCTCTGTTGCACGCACCCCACAACAGAATGGCGTGGTTGAACGAAAGAACCGCATGCTTGTGGAGGCTGCAAGAACTATGCTGACAGCATCTGGATTACCAATGTCTTTTTGGGCAGAAGCAGTATCAACCGCATGCTACACCCAAAATCGATCAACCATTGTAAAGAGGCACATCAAAACACCGTATCATTTGATCAACAAAAGGCGACCAAACATCAAATTCTTTCATGTATTTGGATGCTAGTGCTTCGTCTTAAATGATAGAGAAGCAAGAGGAAAGTTTGAGGTGAAAGCAGATGAAGGAAAGTTCATAGGATACTCTGCCACTTCAAAAGCTTACAGAGTGTACCTTCTGAAGTCTCGATCCATCGTAGAAAGCATCAATGTATCCTTTGACGATTCCTTTCGAAAGACTTCTGAACAAATCAGTTCAGAACTCGGTCTAAAGAAGGAATCATCTGACATCTCAAAGACAAGAGAAGAAGACTTAAATCTTCTATTTGAAAAGAGATGTTCCATGATAATATTGATCCCTCTGCTAGAGTCTTCAGAGCCTCTGGAGAAACATCTTCTGCAAACCAGACTGAGTCAGGTATATCTCTAACTGGTCCATTAAATACTTCATCCTCTTCTATGAATCATACAGATGCACATGCTGAGGGGGAGCAAACAGAAGCTGAAGATAATACAACCAAGGACTCAACCACAGAGGCTCCTGAAATACCTACTCCAACGACTACAGAGGAATCAATTCCAGAGGACAACGAAGACTCAGTCTCTACTTCCTCAGAGGAACAAATTCCAACTCTCATTCCAATCCTCCCACACGCTGAAGAACCAACCATAAGCACAGAAGTACCATCAACAACAGAGGTTGCACCAGAACCGCAATATGCAACCATAGAGGTTAATCTTGATGACTAAAATGACCATCTTCTAAGAACAACACAGTGGACGAAAAGCCATCCTCCAAGCCTTATAATCGGTGACCCTTCTGAAAAGGTCAAAACAAGATCAGCCACTGCTAATTTTTGTTTCTTTACAAATTTTATCAGTGTGATCGAGCCAAAAAAAATCTCTGAAGCCCTAGATGATCCAAACCGGGTAGATGCTATGCAAGAAGAGCTTCTACAGTTTGAGAGAAACAAGGTATGGACCCTAGTACCTCTGCCACGAGGTAAACAAGACATAGGGACAAAATGGGTGTTCGAAAACAAGAAGGACGAGGATGGGGTGGTCATTAGAAACAAAGAAAGATTGGTGGCCAAGGGATATCGCCAAGAAGAAGGCATTGATTACGATGAAACTTTTGCCCCTGTCGCACGACTTGATGCAATAAGAATCTTCTTAGCCTTCGCAGCTCACAGAGGTTTCAAAGTCTTTTAAATGGATGTAAAATCTGCTTTTCTGAGTGGTGAAATCCAAGAAGAAGTATATGTCCAGCAGCCACCAGGGTTTGAAAGCTCCAAATACCCAAAATACGTGTACTACCTCGACAAAGCTCTGTATGGACTGAAACAGGCTCCAAGAGTATGGTACAAAAGACTTTCAACCTTTCTTCTCAATAATGATTACGACAGAGGTACGACAGATACTACTTTGCTTTACAAAAGAAAAGGTGATGAGATTCTGCTTGTACAGATTTATGTGGATGACATCATTTTCGTGTCTACAAATGCACAACAGTGCAAATATTTTGAAAAACTCATGCAGAATGAATTTGAAATGAGTATGATGGGAGAATTAACCTTCTTCCTCGGACTCCAAGTAAAACAATAATCAGAGAGAATTTTTATAAATCAAGCTAAATATGTCTCTAACATACTTTCGAAATACATTCTCTCTGATGCCTCTGTAATGAAGACCCCAATGGCAACTGGAAATAAATTATTCTCATATCCAAATGGCACATATGTAGAGTGCAAGCTCTACAGAGGTATGATTGGGTCTCTGTTATACATAACCGCAAGTAGGCCTGATATAATGTATGCAACATGCCTCTGTGCAAGATATCAAGCTAACCCAAAGGAATCCCACTATATTGCTGTAAAGAGAATCTCAGATACCTAAAAGGGACCAAAAATCTTGGGCTCTGGTATCCGAAGAACTCTGGTTTTGGTCTTAAGGCATACACAGATTCAGATTATGGAGGATGCAAGCTCGATCGAAAAAGTACCTCTGGGAGTTGTCAATTCCTGGGAGGTAAACTAGTCAGCTGGACTTCGAAGAAGCAGAACTGTATGTCTACATCTACAGCAGAAGCAGAATTTGTTGTTGCTGCTAGCTGTTGCTCTCAAGTTCTGTGGATGAAAACTCAGCTCAAGGACTATGGGTACAACATATACAAGATTCCCATCCTATGTGATTCCAAAAGTGCCATAGCAATCTCTGCCAATCCAGTACATCACTAAAAAACAAAGCATATCGATATTCGTTATCACTTTCTGAAGCATCATGTTGAACATGGCACAATCGAAATGCACTTTGTGTCCACTGAATACCAGCTTGCAGACTTATTCACCAAGGAACTAGATGAGAAAAGATTCCTTTTCTTGGTGGGTAAGTTGGGAATAATTAACATGAGTTGAACCCTCTATAAGTAAGATTTGATCCTCCTGTAAATATGTATATACTCAAACTTTTGTATGTAAATTCTTAATCACCAAAAGTTCTATGACCAACAAAGCTTCTGTGGGATTGTTCAGAGCCTATGACAATTCTCAACAGAACATCTGATAAGCTTGACCTATGTCCTGTGCAATACTTATCTCATTTGATCCAAGCATAGGTCAAGGGGAGCAGAAGGAGGCCTTGAACTGATCTACAGAGGTTGATCATTCAAGGGGGAGCCAAAGAAGAGATGTGATAACCAAAATTCACAGAAGTGAAGATTTTTGCCGAACGAGGGAGAGCTCAAAGGTAAGTAACTCGTACAAATTCTTTCTGAAAACTATTTTCTAGGACACCAATTTCCAAATATGCCCTAGAAACAATGTTTAAGACATTCCAAACAAGAAATGATCAAAAATCTTTTCAAGCCTTATGTTATGAGAAATTTAAGTTCATAGAGCTTATGCTGAGTTCAACAGAGCTTCTGTGAGCCGAATCTTCTATGACTGCAAATTGAATACGAAACTCTTTCGATCAACCTTAAATGTCTTCTGTAAAGATCCGTACATACAAATGCCCACACAAAGATACTGGAGAAAGTCTTTTGGTCGAAGAGCTCACTCCACCAAAGAGTCTATGTCGCCCACACTAGACACTCTAAGAGTATGTCTCGAACAAAATCCATTTCCAAAACAGTTTTCCAGGACACAAATTTCCAAATATGTCCTAAAAACAGTGTTTAACACAATGAAAACCTTGGATGATCAAAAAGTTTATAAATCTTCAGTTATAAGAAATTCTCACTCTCAGAGCCTCTGGTGGCTCTGACAGAAGCCTCAAAACCTCTGTGAATGAAAATTTTGTACTAAAAGTCTATCGATCCTCTCCAATGATTTTTTCAAACGTTTTTGGAAAATATACAAGCATCAGAAGATATAAAAGGAAGATTTCAGACTACAGAGCTCATTCCACTATAGAGCTTCTGTCGTCTCTGATACTTGGTCTTTTATGGAAATTCTGTAAAAGAACGGGTTATCTACTGCGAGTGACAGTCTTCTGAAAGTAGAAAAGCTCACGCCATCTAATCGGGCTCTGACATCCCTGACTTGGCATCTTTTGATTGGACGTACATGGCACACGTTCTCCTGGAAAGTTGAACCCAGCCGTATGTACTCGATTGCGGACCCCAAATACTATTCACTTTCACCTATTTACCTCTTCAGATTCTACCATTCTCTTCAGTATAAAACCCAACTTACCACTACCTCTAAACGTTTACGAACTTACTCTCTTCATCTTCTCCGCCGAACCTTGCAATAACCTGCAACTACCATTTTCTACTCTCTTTCTTCAAGATTAATCCAATGGCTTCAACCTCCAATGCTCCAGTGAACTCCCCATCTCATTCTGAGAACTCCCAAAACCAAGAAATCGCCAGAAACCTAGAACAAGACCACTTCGGCGATAAAGCAAATTTTGCTCCGACCACCCATCTTCTAAACTTCATCGCACATGAACACTTTGAACATGTTCTTCCTTTAAAACCAAATAACTACTACCTGGTTCCCTCAAAAACCGCTTTTGGGGAAGCACATGCCATCCTTCTTCACATTCTGGAAAACCACTATCTTTACCCCCTGTTATCTAAAACTGTCAATAAAATCCCTGCCAGATACCTAAATCAATTCTGGATGAGCAGCAGATTAGACCCCACGGATAGACAAATCAAGGGCTACATCTCCAAATCGGACAAATCCGAGCACCTCGAACTCAAACTCAACAGAACCATGTTCTCACTGGAGTTCAGCCTACCAACTAGAGGACTACTAGGTATAAAGAAGTATGCAGAGGAACCCACATACGAAGAGCTCTTCCGTTTTGTTGAAATGTTGGGGTACAACACAACCCTAAGGAAAAGAAATGATTTCAGAAGAAATCCATTACCTCCTATGTGGAATACGCTCTTCTCAATCCTAAATCGGTGCCTAACAGGGATGGTGGGTAGTCCAGACCAAACTTCTCACCAAATCATGACCATAATGTACGGGGTATATTATGATCTACCTCTGGACTATTCCACCCTCATGATGCAGGAAATGGTTAACACCATTGATCGCAGAATATCCTCCCAAAAGGCCAAGGGAATTTCGAAAGATGCTCTACCTCCTCTGCAATATCAGCGTATTCTGGGTGTCCTTCTAGAGCCTCTGCTCCATCTACAAAAATGGCCAATGGAGGGACCAACGGCCAGAATGTATCCCCTGAACAAAAAAACCCCAACAGAGCACGAAGATGAATACCCATTCTGCAGACCTCTGCCAAAAAAACTTATGGGATACACTATAGACAAGACCCTTATGTTAGAATACATACGCGATCATAGGACTCCAGAACCGAGTCGTGTGACACCCCCGCGTTTAGGATCTCCCTTAGGATCTAGGGTTGTATAAAGAATGTCTGACAAAGAATGGGCAGTGGCCTTGGCTAAGCACGAACAGGTACAAGAAAACTTCTATGCTCTGCGAAACACAATCCCCTCTACTCCTAAGAGCAAAACCTCTGCCTCCACCCCAAGAAGAAGAAGGCTCACAAGAAGAGGAAGACAACATAATGTACTTCTACCAGTGCTGCACAAATCCAACAATCCCCTCCTCTTGCAACAGAAGTTGGAGCTTCTACACCTCCCTCTCCTCCAAAAGACAAAAGGAAGAGAAAACATAAGTCTTCTGAGGAAGGTGTCCCCAAACAAAAGAAAAGGAGGAGCAAGAAGAAATCCAAGAAACCTCACACTCCAATGCAGACCATTGCAGAGGAAGGAGGAATAGCAGAAGAAGCCCAAGAGCAACCTCTGCAATCCCTTTCACCCATCAATTATGCAGAAGATCAGGGTGATTTTTCTATCTTCCTCCAACAACCCGGGATTACACACTCTTTAGACCCTTCAGGATGGACTGCAGAAGCCCTATCTCATCATTCTACAGAAGCACCAGAATTCAGAATCTCTTCGGACCTGGATGATGATGACCAAACCCCACAGAATAAGCAGTCTAAGACTCCGGAAGTTCTACAAAACCCCTTCACCCAATGCAGATTTGATGTGCTCAGAGCAAGCCCAATGGATCTGGCTAAGGCTACCACCAAATCCCCACCAGTCTTAGTCTTAGAGGATATGGTGGAAACTGATGAAGAGGAAGACGACCAAGTAAAAGAAGGTCTTTATCACCCTCACGTACAAGTTTTAAGTGGCTCTCATCCAATGTACGACTCCTTAATCACTGGGGCAGAAGCCACTACAAAAGTTAGGGTAGAAGCAGCGGGCCATAGAGTAGAGAAAGAGACTGAGACAATCGATGGTGAAGAAGTGGTTGGATGCTCCACAGAAGCAGAAGCTAGAACTGATGTCTGGAATAGTAGAGGCACACATCCCCAACCACCTCCCAGTGCGACCCACCCTTCTAACATCGCCAGTCTAGTGGCAGAAGATGTTATTGAAAAAGAGCAGCACGGCTAGACCCCAACCCAAACTGACTGGACAGAGGTAACTCTTTCTACCTCTGTGCCAATCTTAACCGGGGAAACCATTCCAGGGGAGTCCTATCAAAAGGACTTACCCTTAGTTCGTGATCCATCGCCCCTGATCACAACAGAAATCTCTACAGAGGAATTCGTTTCCTCTGACAAGCACACACACTTAGGTCCAACAGGCCCTTCAGAGGGGCCTAGAGTGCACGAAGACAAAGGGATTCTAGATAAATCCCCAAGTCAACTTAAGGATACTCCTGTACCCACCTCTAGAGTGGATCAGGACAATGTCCTTAACAGAACCTCTATAGAGTCTGAAGCTGATAAAGCCTCTGCTCGAGGATTAGAGGGAAATCCTTTCGTCCTCAACGTTAAAACAGGGACGAAAGAAGGTGTCCAAGGAACACGGACTCACTCTGGGGACGAATGTGTTCCCCCAGAGGTTACACCAAGTCCACACGTATCAAGGGATGAGTTCCAAACCCTTGTCACCTCTATAGACACCACATTGAAAGAGTTGAAAAGCTCCTTTGATTCTTTTCCAGAAGTTACCACGAGGGCCATTACCAATATGAACACCAAAATGGACAACCTGTCCATAGAGGTACAAAATGCTCTAGCCTAGATGAGAACAGCTGCGACAACCTCTGCCACTTCTGCTGCTGCTGACTTCAAGAAAGCTACTACCTCTGCCTTCCAAAGCTCTGTCAACGATCTGCTTGAAAAGGTGAAGAAAGAGCAATCCTCAACTTCTAAGAGCCTTACTCCATAAGATCTAAAGAAGGCCTTAGAACAAGTTCAAGAGCATACTACAGAAGCAACTCTGGCCATGAAGCCCTCTGACTACATGACCAGAGCTCATCTCACAGAACTTGGCCAAGGGATTCTCGATCAAATGACAGACTTCATCAAAGCCTTTACTATCGCCAATCACAACTACGTAAACGACTTTCAGAAGAGCGTCGGCAGAATGCGCTTCAACACAGAGGCAGAGCTCGAAACTCTTTTTGGCCTATGTGACGACCTATGCACAAAGTTAATAGCTGCTGGTGCCGTACCGCCCAAAAAGCTTGAAGCTTCATGCAGAGCAGAGGGTACTAAAGATAAGGGTCAGGATGACTCTGATGATGACTCTAATAATCCATTAGATCATCCTGAGGGGGAAAACAAAGGGAAGAAGCTACAAACAGAGGTCTACCAGCTCCGCCGGTATCCGCAAAACCCATAAACCAAGTTCCCCCAACTCAAACCCAAGGCGGAAACCAACAACATACCACAGAGGCAACAACCACCTCTGTGGAAATACCCTCTGAAGAAACCCCAATCATAACCCAAGTACCTGAAACCAACCAAGATCAACAACAGAAGACCACAGAGGCAACACCCACCTCTGTGGAAACAACCTCTGTATTCGGAGCAGATGTCCCAACCCGTAAAGAATTCCAAATTCTAACATCCTCCGAAGAAGATCAACCATCCCAATCACCAAAACCAAAATCACCACAAGAACTCCCCTCTCCAACACCAAAAACAATAGCAGAACCAAAACTACCATCCCCTACACCAGAAGCTGCAACAACAAAACCTCTATCTCCCACACCCAAAACCAGAACCAAGACCATTGCTCATAAAAGGAAACATCTGAGCAAAACCACAAAATCCTCACCAACAAGGTCCTCAGAAACACAAGTGCCAAAACCTACAGATGCAACCCCCAAAACTATAGAGACACCCTCAGAAATCCAAAAGATAAATCCCACAGAGGCAACCCCATCTCTACAAGAAGATTTTCAGCCGAAGGCAAAAGACAAAGGCAAGGGGATAATGACAGAGGAACCCAAAAAGAAGAAGCCAAAGCATCAACCAGCAGAAAAATTAATGAAGAGCTCTTTCGATGCATATATGACACCAAAGCCAGAACAAGAAGATTGGGCTTTCGATGTTACCCCTCTGTCAAATATACCTGTTCTAGATCCGAAGGCAAAAGTCACAGAGGATCGAGTGGCCCAAATCAAGAAACGAATGGATGCTCTGCGCAGACCCATGCCTCCACCCGATGCACCTCCACAACAAATGGAAGAAGTAGTGTACAGATATCTGTACAACAGAAGTGCTAGAGATATTCTGCCCACAACCATTCAAGATCCCCACTTCCATGCTGACCTCGAGAACACCTTCACAAGAACAACACCCAAGCCAAAACATCAAGTCTTCTCTGAGTCCAAAATCGACAAGGTCTTATACTGTAAGTTTTCTCAAACCAGAACCACACCTAAGGTTTCCTATAACATCTATAAGGTCAAAAGGGAGGACAAAACCGTGACCCAATTCTCAGATACTGATCTGAGAAATCTAAGTCCCTACGACCTACCCGACCTTCTCAACTGGACGAATGAGAAACTTCTGCTATACAGCCTTGTCGACTTCCAATTAGGATGAGATCTCGGAGTAAGAAACCTAAATCTCCACCCACCAGAAAATGACTGCCCATCCTCTGCCATACCGAACACGATTATTACATCTCCAAGAGTTGGGTTAGTCTATCAAGATCCTGCTGGGAACTCAAGACTGTTCATAGAGATGGACTGTCAGAAGTACGCAACAAGGACTTTGATAGAGTTCAGAGCAAACCTCGTGGAGCACAGAGGAACAGAGAAAATGAATCAGGCTATCGCAGATAGACTGATAGAGGTCATCAACCAAGTAATCAACTTCAGAAACCTCTGCATCAGATTCTATCACGAGCTTAGAGAGTTAGGATTCGACAACAGAAGCTTCAACGACTTCGAAGACGCCAATGTCTGATATCCTCTACCAACCTCTGCAAATCTTTCCTTTCATAATGTAATCAAATGTAAGTGCCTCTGGCATAATTCTGTATGAAAGAAAAGTAAAATCTTTTGAGGTATTTTATTTCACCTCTTGTTATGTACTTAGCCTAGAAAATCTTGCACTTTTCAATTTTTATTTTTCAATACTTAGGGGGAGATTGTTAGCTCCAATCCTCTGTTTATAGAAGTATTGAAAAATAGGCTAAGTATAGAAGTCTTCGACAAAGCCTCTGCCGAGTAACCGAGAAGACCTAAGATAAAGAATCGCACAGAAGACTCTTCAATACGGACAAGGCCACAGAGCCTCTGTCATACTTGACAGAGCCTTTGTGGTATAAAAGACCAGAGCTCTACACAAGGACAATCGTGCTTCTCACGATTTCTGCTGTACGAAGATCCTGAAGATAAATAGTACAAGGCGTGACCTGACAACTCCACGTGTCAAACTCTGATGGGTCATAGCCTCAGTAGAAGCTGGCGCATTTAATTAACGCCGTACTTGTAACAGTACCTAAATAGTGCCTTTGCACCTTCAGTCCTTTATGTCTTGAGCTTGTCCCCTTTAGAAGTAGTATAAATAGAAGACTCATGTTGAGTTCTTCTATCAAGCTTTGCACAACATACACACCTTTAGAGCAGATTCTTGTCAAACCTTTCGGTGTTCTTGGTGTTCTTATTATATCAAATGCAGTGAATCATTGAGCTATTTATCTGTGTTATTTACACTTCATATATTTGATATTGTGTGTTATTCTACCTCATTATATTTGTTAGTTCGTTAAAACGCTTCCGTATTATATATTGTTTGAACAAATTAGATAGAATCATCATTGTTAAGCAAAACAGGAACCAACATACTTCATATGAAGATCCATAGACAGAAAAGTCATCCATGTATATTTCCATAGAAGTTTCCAACATATCAGAGAATATGGACATCATGCACCTTTGAAATGTGGCAGGAGCATTGCATAGTCCAAAAGGCATTCTCCTAAAAGCAAAAGTACCAAAAAGACAAGTGAATGTGGTTTTCTCTTGGTCCTCAGGTACTATGGCAATTTGGTTATAACCAGAATATCCATCCAGAAAACAGTAAAATTCTTTACCTGCAAGTCTGTCCAACATTTGGTCAATGAAAGGCAATGGAAAATGGTCCTTATGAGTGGCTTTATTAAGCTTCCTATAGTCCATACAGATTCTCCATCCTGAAACTACCCTAGTTGGGATCAACTCATTCTTTTCATTCTCAACAACTGTCACACCTCCCTTCTTAGGAACACATTGAATAGGACTTACCCATGAACTACCAGCTATAGGGTAAATAATTCCAGCATCTAACCACTTAAGGATTTCTTTCTTGACTACTTCTTTCATCACAAGGTTTAGTCTTCTTAGTGGTTCTACAGATCTGAAGTCTTTGTCCTCTAAAATGATTTTGTGTTGACAAATTAAAGGACTAATGCCTTTTAAGTCAGAAATCGTCCAACCTATGGCCTTGGTATGGGCTTGAAGTACCTTCACCAAATGTTCTTCCTGTTCTTGGTCTAAAAAGGCAGAGATAATTACAGGTAATTTATCTCCATCCCTTAGAAAAACGTATTTGAGATGAGCAGGAAGTGGTTTTAATTCAAGAGTTGGTGGTGCTTCAACGGATGGTAGGGGATTTTCTTTAGTGATCTGTTACAGTGCTTCATATGCTGCGACAATAGGCTACAGTATACCTGCAGATTGGAGGTCATCACTATCCTCTAAATCATCGTCATCATCATATTCCTCATCTTCTAGGTCATCTACATTCAGGTCATTCTCATCAAACTCCTCATCTTTTGCCTCATCCTCTAAGGCTCCTCCAAGACACAAGGACTCTATAGAACTTATGCCATAACACTCTTCTCTTTCATCGGGGTATTTCATTGCTTGAACACATCTAGAAACTTCTTGAATTTTTCCTTTTCCTTTTCATTCCTTATCCTTTGGGGATAAGGAACATAAGATGGAACAGGGGTGACAACAGCCTTCTTGGGATCAGAAGTGGTGGGAACAGTAGGTATGACCTGTTCAGTTGATGTTTGAGGTTTTTCAGTTCTGTCAGTTGGTGCTGTAGCATGTGCTGTAGTATCAACTGCAGTGGTCTTGACTTTGTTATTATCAACGGGGGATAACACAGATAAGCAAGGCTTATCTTTCACAAATTCAGGAGTTGGTTTAGGTCCAAGGACTGAGTTAGAAGATGAGACAATGATAGGGGGCACCTTTGTAACATCTTGTCCTTTGTTTGTGGCACTGATAGTCTGTGGTTCCTTCGGTATGGTCTTCACTAAGTCTTTTCCACTCCTAAGGGACACAGCCTTCACTTGTTCCTTGACTATGTTCTTGGGAGTCTCAGTATCACTAGGTAGAGTTCCAGCAGGTCGGTTTTTCAACTCATTAGCAATCTGGCCAATCTGACTTTCCATAGCCCTTAAGGCTATGTTCTGATTGTTGATAGCTGAGTTGGTGTGATTTATGAATCCTTTCAACACTGATTCCAAAGAAGCAGGTGATTCATTTTGTTGGTTTTATCTTCCTTGGTTGGACTGTTTACTTTGTTGGAACATGGGTTGTTTTTGAAAATTAGAACTTTTCTGTTCTTGTGCATCAGATGGTTGTAAACATGGACTTTTCCAAGAGAAATTGGGATGGTTCTTCCAATTAGAGTTATAGTTGTTAGAGAACTGTCCATTTCTGTTTTGCAAATAGTTTACAGATTCGGTGTTTTGATTGCATTGGTCATAGGTATGAGGTCCACTACATAGTACACATTGGTCCGGCAAATCCTTAGAAGTACATGCTGCAGCAACAGTGCTGGACTGACCAGACATGTTTTTAACCATGTTGGTTAATGCAACAAGCTGTGCAGTGAGAGCAGTATAAGTATCTACTTCATGAACACCTGCAACCTTTCTAGGTACTAATGCACGAGAATCAGACCATTGACCGTTGTTACTTGCAATCTTTTCCAAAATAGCTAAACCATCATTATAGGTACTAAGGGTGAAGGCACCTCCTGCTGTAGCATCACGCATTCCTTTAGAAGTCGTATTTAAACCATTGTAGAATGTCTCTAGCTGAATGCAAAAGGGTATGCCATGGTGAGGGTATTTTCTTAGCAGATCCTTAAACCTTTCCCAAGCATCCGGAATAGCTTCATCGTCCAATTGTCTAAACATGCTTATTTCATTTCTGGGCTTGGCGTTCCGTGTTGGGGGAAAATACTTTTTCAAAAACTTTTCAGCCATATCATTCCAAGTTTCAACAGAGTTAGGTTCCAAGGAATTAAACCACACTCTTGCTCTATCTCTAAGTGAAAAAGGAAATAACTTCAGCCGTAAGGCCTCATCAGTTACTCCACTGAAGTCAAAACAATCAGTGATTTCCATAAAAGTTTTAAGATGCAAATGAGGGTCTTCAGATGGTAGGCCTGCGAACTGTCTACTAGATTGTAACATATTAAACATTAGGGGCTTCAGTTCAAAGTGGGCACATTCCAACTGTGGCTTAACTATGCCAGCATGCAACTGATCAAGCATGGGCATAGCATAGTCCATAATCCTTCCCTCTTTAGAGTTTGCAATAGTAATGATGTTTTGGGGTTCAGGCCTTTGATTGGGTCCATATACAGGGACTTCCATTTCAACAGTTTCAAAGATTGGTGATAAAGTTCTTTGTATCCTTCTCCTTCTATGAAATCTTCTTTCAATATCCGGATCTAGTTCAAATATATCACCGTGAAACAAACGTGGCATGCAACCCAAAAATTCTTTTAACAAGTTGACTAGAAAAATCAAATTAAAAGTGACTTAAGAAAATTCTTGCTTTGGCTTTGTCCCCGGCAACGGTGCCAAAAACTTGGTTCGTGGAAAATATATCCCTAAAATTAACAATGGAATAGCACACAAGTATACATGCCAAACCAATATCGTTTTGAAAACAAGTAATAAAGTGGTACTAAGTACCAAGTATCGATCCCACAGAGACAAATAAAGCAAGCAGTTAATCTTAAGCCAAACTTAAAATAAGATCTCGAGAACAGAATTCGAAGGAATAATCTTTGAGTGAAGTAACAGCTTTGAAAACGGTTGTAAAACTGTAAAAGAAATGCAAGGGTGTAAGTTCTGGCTGGATTACAGCAACATTGTACTTAGGCAGGTTGCTACAGCATATGCTGCAGCATTGGTTCTCATCCTTGCTACTGGAACGTTCAGACCCTTATCAGGGTATAGATAGTCTAGCTACTGGCAGTACCACACATTCGGGTAACCCAACCAATGTAGAGCAGATCTCACTGATTTTCCATATAAGTCACAATTCGTAAAAATTGATATTATAACACCTCGATGCTCTAAAGTTAACGTTGGCTTGCATTCAAGTCCAACTCATCTAAGTAGAACAACATACGTCACCTTGTCAAGAAAACTACTTAGATGAAACTTAGAAACAAAAGGGTGAATAGCATGGATGATAGCCAATAGTGAAAGCAACCTTCCACTACACAACGGCTTTTATCTCCCAACCATTACTTACACCCAAGCTAGGGAATTAGCCCATCATCGCTCTTAAACACATACACAACATGATGATCAAACAGAAATATAAATGTTAAGAACAAGAAATGTGCCAACGGTTTTAGATTAAAGCATAAAGAAAGTAACAATTGCTTCTAAATAGCTATGTGAACTACTTAGCTAGTTTCCTTGTTAAGAGAAACTAGAATTAAAGTAAAGTAACTAGAAATTAGAACTAGAGAGAACTACTTGCTTAAGGCAAGAAGTGGTGTCCAAAACATCCAGGAGTTCAGCTCCTATTTATACAAGGGGAAAGCATCTAATGTCAAATTAACTAGTACAAAGATTCCTTAAGCCAAAGGTTATTAACCAAAAGCTAAAAGGATTATAAGATGCCTTGCTTAAAGTAATCTCCTTCATGATAGTATTCCCCTGAAGATGCCCTGCCTTCCAGCTTGCAAGACAAGGGCTGACGGGATTGCCAAAAGATTCCCCAACCAAAAAGTTTATGAAGTGACGTTGTTGACTTTTCTGGATCTGCGAACCATGTTGTAGCATCCTGTTGCAGCATACCGAACTGTTAGATTTTTCACATAATAAGCACAAACAGACTCATTTCTCCTACTTAGATCCAAACTATAATGAAAGATAAAATCAGACCAAAAGACTCAATTAAGGTGATTGGGAAACTAAAATAGGACTAACTATCTATAAAATAAGTGCTTAGAATGTGATAAATTATGCACTTATCAATGGTTTTGGGGGGTGATTTTAGACAAGTATTACCGATCGTGAGGCATAGAACCCGAGCATAGATTATAGATTATATCCTACACCTCTTTGGTCAACGATTAAAAAGATACGGTTAACGCTCAATATGAGAGCACGCACTGATCCGTGGTTTTCATATTTTTTATTAAGAGTCGGTGAAGGAGATGAAGAAGCGGTAGATGAAAGCTTTATTCGTATACCGGATGACATGACCGTTCCATCTCTGCAAATGAATTGAGCTGATTCGGATTATATCATTTCGAGGGACATATTATCCACTAAAAATGATAATGTTGATGAGATTAATGATCAGTTGATCGACAAGTGTTTTCGAGATGAAAAAATATACTACAGTTTCGACGAAGCAGAAGATAATAAGAATAACTATCCAATGGAATTTTTAAACTCTCTAACTTTTAGTGGTTTGCCTCCTCATTACATTCGTCTCAAGATTGGATGCCCAATAATATTGTTGCGAAATATCGATCCCTCGAATGGATTATGTAATGTGTAATCTGATTAAGTCGGCTCTCTAAGTTTACAAGATATGAGTTATGCCCTAATTGTTCTCTCAATTGTTACATGATTAGACTAAACAAAATCTATTTATACCTAAGGACTAAATAAGGCTAATAAGCAACTTTGACTTTCTCACAAGACTTAATACATTGACTTTGACTTTGACAATAATATTAAATCTTGAAGACATATTTAGACCTAACAATCTCCCCCTTGGATTCAAGATTTAAACATTTGAGAACGGCAGTCTTCGGCTTCTTGAATCTTCAAAACTTCGGTCTTTATCAAGGCTTGTCAAAGTCAAATCGTCACAAAATCTTCAGACGGAGATTTTATTTCTTTGACTTGAGAACTTCAAACTTCAGTAAGGATATTCACCATATAGCACAAGTTTAAGAAAAAGAGATCACAAGATGATCAATCGATTTCTCTTAAACTCTTGAAGAATTCTCCCCCTTTTTTTTCTTGAGACGGAATCTTCTTTTCTCGAGTCTTTGACTTGAAAGCTCTTTGACATGAAATTGAATTAAACAGTTCTCCCCCTTTTTCGATGATAGTGAGCATCACGATCATCAAAAACCTTCTTCAATTTCAGTCGCGTCTCTGAGTATCACGAACAATCTCCTCCTTTATGAATAACCTTGCTCCCCCTCAAAATAAGAATTCTGGAGCAATTTGTTTTCTCCCCCTGAAAGTATGCATATATTTCATTAATAGCACAATAGTTGAAAATTTTATTCAAGGAAAATAAAATTCATTGAACTACATTTTATAACTACTAACATTTGATCATTTGAAAACTTTACAAAAGAAATCCAACTTAATGAAATTTAACAGATTTTCAATCAAATGAAATCAAATGCATGTGTTTGGATTCAAATACAAGACATCATTGCATATCAAGTTAAAAAATGTTCAGTTTCAACCCCTTTATTAAATCTATTTGGTGTGCTAGCATGCGAAATATGATTAGCAACAAGCATATGCAATTCTAAAACATATCAGAATACTCTGCTCTACTCAAACTATTTGTCCAAAATCAGAATTTTCACAAATTTACAGGTTTATTGCGACTTTGTATTTTCCCCAAGTATCAAGAGATGTGTGCTCATTGGCATCTTTTCTTTTGTGCTCATTGGCATCTTTTGATTTTGTCATCATTGACATCTTTTGATTTTGTGCTCATTGGCATCTTTTAATCAAAAAGATTAGTAGGAATAAGATACACCGTTAAACATGACTTTCTAACTGGTTCTATAGCAGGATTTGGGCCAGCCAATCCCAAACCAGTTGGTCTTAGGGGCTAGGTGTCGAGCACCCCTTGGAACTTACTTTCCCAAACCAGAAAGGCCACATCGATATATCTTAAACCCATTTGTACCAGTAGAACATGGCTTTCTATCTGGTTCTATAGAAGGATTTGGGTCAGCCGATCCCAGACCAGTTGGCCTTAGGGACTAGGTGTCGAGCACCCCTTAGGACTTACTCTCCCAAACCAGAAAGGCCACAGGTACAAACTTTCAAACTAAATGATTTTTATTTGTTAATTTTATGCATCTCAATCACTTGGTTCTAAAAACATAGTGCTTCACCCATATTTTCGTTTCCATCCATCATTATAACATTTAGGCTTTTTGAGCATTATATTCTATATAAGTCTAGATTTACATAATTTTGAGCATTCAGCATGATTTCATTCATGTTTTGCTGACCTTTCGATTTATTTCAGAGGTGAAATTTGAAACAAATTAACTCAGATAATACAAAAATGCTTGTAAAATCACCCTTGACACACATTTTATTCAATGAATGAAAAATTGAAAAAATTTCATCTCATTGAATTAAATTTGTAAAGATTCAAACATTCAAAGTAGTAGAGATAAAACATAATGCAAAGTTACCTTTCACCACTTGTTCCTTAAAACAGAAAGATATGACAGTTAAGGATATCACCTGAGAAGTATGAGTTCTAAACTGATTTGTTTAGAAGTCTTAGTCTTTGAAGTATGGGTCCTGAACTGAATTGTTCAGAAGCCATAGTCGTTGAAGCACGGGTTTTGAACTGATATGTTCAAAAGCCAAATACGTTAAATGCACAGATACATCTTCTTCCGAGAGTTCAACGTTTTGCTTCTAAATCTGCAAAAACAGATTAAGTAGATTTTGGTACCCAACGCGTCTTGGGTCCTGACTTGTTAAGCGGAGCTCTATAAGAAGGAAAATGATAAGTGCCATGCCAAAATTGAACATTCTTGTTTTTAACAAAATCATTAGTTCCACAATAAGAACAACAAATATTCTTTTGTGCTAACCTGATTAAAGGATTTGCAGAATATAATAAAATAGGTTTAGCAAAAGATTTACCTTTCAGGTTAGTGTTCTTGTTGGGAACAGATGATTTTGGCTCACCTTTTTCAGGAGACGTACCTTTTACTCTCCATTACATGTTGACTTTCTTATATGAAGGAAGATCAGCATATTGATACTTGGAAGAATTATCCACTAAGTGATCATAGAATAGATTAGAAGGACGAATCGGACATTCTGAATAGCATTTGGATTTGTTAAATGACTTCACTTTGTAAGCTAAGTCATTACGTTCTTTGGTCATAAAATCAAGCTTCTTCAGAATATCAGACTTAACAATCTGCTTCTTCATGATATCAGTCGATAACACAGCCAAATTCTTTGTCAGTTTACGTATTTCCTGCTGAAATATCTTCCGTTCAACAGAAAATTCATCTTTAACGCTCCTAGCTTGAAATTCAGCTTTCTTCCTCTTTTCTAGCTCTTGTCTTTCTTCATCTAATTCCTTTTGAAGCTCAGAAATTTGCTTTGACAATTTCTCGTTGTTCGATTCAAAGACTTTCCTTTTATTTTCAAATTCAAGCCTTTCCTTCTCCAATTTCTCCTTTCCAAGAAATAAAACCTTCTCAAAGTCTGAATTTTGCTTCGAAAGTTTTATGCATCGGAGTTCAAGAGCTTTCATTTCTTCATTTTCTTTCTTCTCAGAATTTGAAGTCTTTTCTAGTTCATAAATTTTCTGAGAAAGAGAAAAAATTTGCTTTGCATAGCACTTTTTGTCATTCAAACGATCAGCCTTTTCTTTTATGAACTTTTCTCTTTCCACTTTTAGCAACGTTTTCATGTCAGACAACTTCTTTGTAAGCTCAAAAACCTTTTTCTTAAGATCATCATTTTCAGCTTCTGACATGTTCTGTTCAGTATCCTCTTTCTCAACTTTCTTTTCTTCTTCCTTTCTCTTTGTAAATGCAACTTCAGATCCATGCATTCGCTTAGATAATTCGTTCCACATAAGCATTGGATTGTGTTTGAAACAATCAATGCTTTTGTTAATATGTTTTGGAAGTGCAAGGATCAAGTTGGATGAAGCTTCCTTATCATCTTTCAATCTTTTCTTCTCTTCTTCTGTAAAATCATTCTCCATTTTATTTATGCTCATTGGACCTTCGGAGAATGATTTTATCATATTCTCTCCATTTTCTCTACCTGCAATAAAGTCGATGAACGTAATTCTCCATCGTTCAAAATCAGAATCTTTGATTAGCATAGGTGGTTGGTTCATGATTGCTTAAAGATAACGGATCTTTATAATGAAAATACTACTGAATCTGCGGAAAATGAACAATCAGAAAAAAAATTATATAAAACTTTTTCTTGAAAAACTCTTAAAGTGTATGAAATACACTATAGAAAAAATTTCAGTATAATACTTATATAAAACTTTTTTTAACTCCTCGCAAGTGGCGCAAAGTGAGGTTTGCGCGAGACGAGGGTGGCGCAAAGTGAGGTTTGCGCAAGACGTTAGTGGCGCAAAGTGGTGGCTGGCGCAAAGTGAAGTTTGCACTAAGAGACAATGGCGCAAAGTGAGGTTCTCGCAACTCGTTGATGGCGCAAAGTAGAGTTTGCGCTACCCGTTGGTGGCGCAAAGTGAGGTTTGCGCTAAGCGTTGGTGGCGCAAACTGCACTTAAGCTGAATCTGAAACTTTGAAGATGAACTGGCGCAAACTTTGGATCTGGCGCAAAGTAGCAAAAGTCGATCAAAAATTCTCAAATCGCAGAATTAGACTTCCAAAAATTGCAGATATGATCAAAATGCAATTTCTAACAGTAACGTGTAAGGTAATTTCCCAGAAAAACACAGAAAAACGAGTCTGAAATGATCGAACAGATCTGAAAATGTCGAACAGTGCCAAATCCTTGAAGAACCTCAAATTTCTTCAAATTGATCCTCAAAACTCTGAAATTGGCCCTCGATTCTTGAATAAGAATTGTTGCAAAACAGATTCCTAACACGATGAACTCAAAATCCAGACGAATCAAACTCAAAAAATGTAAGAATTTGAGAAAAATAGATTTTCTTGAAAAAATCAAGAAAATCAATCGATTTCTCTCAAAAACCTAACAATTTTGATCTCGATTCGTGTAATTTCTTCAGCAGATCTTCATTAACATGCTCTGATACCAATTGTTACTCCCAAATCAATCAAACAACTATGAAATCCATACAAGATCTAGAGAGAGAGTAGAGAGAGAAAATGTAATCTGATTAAGTCGGCTCTCTAAGTTTACAAGATATGAGTTATGCCCTAATTGTTCTCTCAATTGTTACATGATTAGACTAAACAAAAGCTATTTATACCTAAGGACTAAATAAGGCTAATAAGCAACTTTGACTTTCTCACAAGACTTAATACATTGACTTTGACTTTGACAATAATATTAAATCTTGAAGACATATTTAGACCTAACATAATGGCAGTAGATTGATATGTAGAGGTTTTCAACAAACGTCATTGATGCAAAAATAGTTGTTGGTCAACATGCTGGAAAGAGAGTATTTCTGCCTAGAATTCCCTTATGTCTTTCTGAAGATAACATGTTTCCATTTAAGCTAAAGAGAAAACAGTTTCCAATCCGGTTGAGCTTTTCAATGACAATCAGTAAAACAGTTTCCCATTTAAGGCCAGACAATTCCTAATGTAGTTGTTTATCTACCGGAGCATTGTCACACGGGCAACTTTATGTGGCGTTGTCCAAAGGGATATCACGGGAAATACAAAGGTGTTAGTGAAGCCTACGAAAAAATTCAATCGTGTCGGAGTCTACACCTCAAACGTCGTATATTAAGAAGTTTTACGTGATGAATAAGGTATAATCAACAATTATATTATTACACATTTGGTACCATGTGTTTCTATTAAAATAATTGCACGTTTTTTGCAGGAAATATTTACGGATGAGTGTATCACGAAACTAAACAACATCTGGATAAACAGATGAGCATTATTTACAAATGATTGTATTTCTTTGTATGGTCAAGAATTTCAAGTTTTGTAATGAGTTCTAAGTATATGGGTTTAGAAGCCCAATACGTGTGGAATTTTTTTTATTCGATCTTGATAATACACAGTATTAACCTTCAACTTTATATATTAGTTGACTTGCAAATTAACGACACAAAGTCAAGAAATAAAATTGAAAGTGATAAAGCAACAGGATTCAGGGCTAAACTAATGTTTCAGAATTGTGATTTACCCGCGCTACATCGAGCAGGTACACCAATAGTATATATATATATATATATATATATATATATATAGCCATATGTTCAATTAAGAAATGCTAAGTGTGTGAGAAATAGAGAAGTAATCTTAGCCATTCATTCGGTCAAGATCTGCTTTGATTATTCAAAAGTTGTGTCGCGGCTGTTCCAAAAATAGAAGGACAGTTTCGTAACTTTTACAAATACACGGGAAGAGTTCATATATGAACCTGTGT
Source organism: Saussurea involucrata (assembly GCA_033807775.1). Taxonomy (NCBI): domain Eukaryota; kingdom Viridiplantae; phylum Streptophyta; class Magnoliopsida; order Asterales; family Asteraceae; genus Saussurea; species Saussurea involucrata. The sequence goes on from CM066321.1 coordinate 33,041,328, forward strand.
GATTCACATATGAATTATCTGTTCATATGCAAACCTATGTAATTCACATATGAACTCTTTTTGACTAATTCATATATGAACCTTTGTGATTCATATATGAACTAATTAACTGTAGTTTCATATATGAATCAGTTGAACTAATTAACTAATTCACATATGAACCTTTGTGATTCATATATGAAGTAATTAATTGATTCTCATATGAACTAATTAACTGATTCATATATGAATCACAAAAGTTCATATATGAATTAGTTAAAAGGAGTTCATATGTGAATTACATGTAATTCACATATGAACAAATAATTCATATGTGAATCACACATGTTCATATATGAACTCGTCCCACGTATTTTACGAAACTACCCCTCTATCTTGTGCAGACCACGCGAAGAATTATCCGTTGCTTCTCGGTCAAAGCCGCAAATGTTGACCAAATGAATGGCTAAGATTACTTCTTTATTTCTCACACACTTAGCGTTTCTCAGTTGAACCTCTCCCTATATAGCCATATGTATATATATATATATATATATATATATATATATATATATATATATATATATATATTAGTATAACACTATAGCCCAACTTCTAAGAGTTAGGTCCAACTTTAACCTAAATTCCTAATAGCCCAAACATAAAGCCTATTTTGAAATTCCTAAATTACTAAATCTAATCCTCATGCGCCTCACAACCCTCACTAATAATCGACTAATCGGCCAAAGTGTCGAACATAGTAACAAAAAACATCTTGTATCCGACTTCAAGAAGGTCATCCGATTTCGCTGTTTCAATCTAGTCTCGGCGTCACCAGCTTCCAGAAGGTCATCTTGTATCTAGCTTCCAGAATCATCTTGTACCCGGCTTCAAGGTCAGTGCTTTTTAGTTATACAGACATTCTACTTGTAATTATCAGGATGTTTGGTTCAATAATTGCTTTATAAAATGAAACGTAAACTTAACGACTAAAGTCCACATTATTTTGGCGAGATAAATTAAAGACCCACAATGGAGCTACATATATAAGGCATTTGAACTTAAAAATGCCACGTCAACAAAAAAGGCATGTTTAATCGGTCTTCAGTTTACATGTATAAATTTTGACGCTATACGTGAAAGTTTTTCTAATAAAATGACACGTAAACGTTACAACATTATTATAATGTCCACATTATTTGACGATATACATGGACTCATGATCGGTATCTAAATGTAAGGAAGTGACATTTTGCTTACAAAATTTAATATAGTTGATGACTTATTGATAAAGAAAGATAGAAATTTAAACAAAACAGATTAGTTCTTCTTAGGTATCCATTTGGTTATATTGTTAGGAAGATGTTTCCAAGGAAACCCACATCGGTTGGGTTTGTCAATGGCTTCAAAAGAATAAATAATCAGTTTGCAGTATGAAGGCAAGTCATGTCTTTTTTCATTTTATGTCCTTTTGAACATATACAAATCCAGTTTAATTTGTATATAATAATTGCATTTGTGTCTTGTTTGCAAAATCATGAGCTCAAACTCGAGACTTGTTTACGGGCTTGAACTCGAGATCGATTAGCTTGCTTATTGACTCGACCTCAATAATGTTTAAACTTTGATTATATGACTTCCAAACATATGAACACATATGCTTGGCTCGGACCGGCTGAATTTAATAGAGTTTTCGGACGAGTCGAACATTGGTGTTATGGAGCTCGACTCATTAAATAAACGAGTTTTAATTTGTGTTTAAGATCGATTCCAGCTCAAGTAACTTGTTAAAAACTCGACTTGTTAACAATATTCATTACCCATAGGCACATACTATTTTGTAACAACCCCAAATCCCATATACACAACCAATCACATATGTAACATAACATTGACATAACAAACGAACATCATATTACAAGTACGGTCCCGTAGTCTTTTACAATCAGAAGAAGTCATTCTACTACAAATTTCATACTAAATACATACATAACATTTAACCATTATAATACAACTGCTAAACATGCCAAATTCTTCATCATATATCCCTTCACAAAAGCCATTCCTCGATTACTCTAATTACTTGCCCTTACCCGATCCGCCACCTGGAATACATATTTTAAAACAAAATGAGGGTTAGACCTAATGGTCTAAGTGAGAAAATCCCTGTTAATTTGAAACCATTTATATAACTTCATTCATATAAATCACACAGCACAATCAAATATATCAATTTGAACTCACACATCCTGTACCTTCCCTTCTCATTTCTCCTGGCCATATTAGTTGGTAGCAAGCCAACTAATAATTTACAACGCTGTACAACATCTACAGCCAAGCAACTCTATACAGGTTCTATAGCCAAATACACCGGTCCAACGTCCGGCCAACGTATTATAACATAGTATAATACTCATGTAAATAAAATAACTCAATATATTATAATTCACATATATCACACATATAAACCAATAACCACCAATTATCACATTTCCAAACCATACGTATATGTATTCCAGTTGAAAATACTTTTAAAGTAAAACTCACCTGTTTTGATTGTTACACACGCTCGCAAGCTCCTTTCAAACTGGTCTTAACTTTTATCACAACTCCACAGAATCTGAAACAATTTAAGGTACATCCATCGCTTTACTAGCCAACATATAAAGCCTACCAGTTCCTGTTCTCAACTGTATTCACTAAACTTGACAAACTACCGGGACTACACAAAGTACCGGGCTTCTCAGTACCGGGACTCCTTGGTACCGGGAGTTGGTAATACCGGAAGTTCACTATACCGGGAGTCGACACTACCGGGAGTCCATACTACCGGGACTCCACACTACCGGGAGTCCACACTACCGGGACTCCATACTACCGGGAGTCCACACTACCGGGACTCCGCCGGAAGTTGACTATATCGGGATTTCACCGGGAGTCCTCAAGAACACAGTGGGTTCCATTTTACCCAGATTCAAATTAAACCTATACAACCTCAAATTAAACATTCTAATCTGATAGAAGTCTAATACTATTGATTATAAACACAAAATGTGAAGATGCTTACCTCAAAATCGTTTCTAACCCAATCGATTAAAGTCTTAACCGTACGTTTCCTATTTTAGGTATCTGGATAATATTTGAGGCTTATGAAGTAATATCAATCTACAACTACCAAATAAACCTTGAACTTTCTCAATTATAACCCAAACACCCCTAAACTCATAATTTTTCCCAAACATACCCTAAACATCTAACTTTAAAGTTATCTTTATTTAACGGAAAGAGGATTTAACTAACGGACTTACCCGGGGTATTACATCATCTCCCCCTTAAAAAGAATTCCGTCCCGGAATTCAGTTAAGTGAAAAGGTGATGGTATTTGGCTCTCATTTCCGTCTCTGATTCCCACGTGGCATCCTGACCTCTATGATGCCTCCACTGAACTTTCACTTGCCTGATCTCCTTATTCCGCAACACTTTAACTTTACGATTAACTATAGCTTCCGGCTCTTCCATATAATTCAGTTTTTCGTCGACTCGGATATCTGGTAGAGAGACTGCCTGGTCTGGAGTAACCAAACACTTTCGGAAGTTCGATACATGAAACGCATTATGGATTCTGCTCAATTCTGGTGGAAGATCTAATCGGTAAGCGACTTCACCGATCCTTTCTGTTATTGCAAATGGTCCAATATACCTAGGGCTAAGTTTACCCTGTCGTCCAAATCTGATGACTCCTTTCCACGGCGAAACCTTTAACATTACGTAATCCCCAACTTGAAATTCCAATGGCTTTCGGCGTCGGTCAGCGTAGCTTTTCTGTCTGTCTTGAGCCACTTTCAATCGTTCACGGATCTGAGTAACCTTATCGGCGGTTAACTGAACTATTTCCGGCCCCGCTAACTGTTTCTCTCCCACTTCGTTCCTACATAGAGACGTTCGGCATTTCCTACCATACAGTACTTCGAACGGTGTCGTTGTAAGCAAATGATAACTGTTGTTGTAAGCGAATTCAATCAATGGTACATGCTTTTCCCACGATCCCCCAAAATCAACAATGCAAGCCCGGAACATATCTTCTAAGGTCTGAATTATTCGTTCACTCTGCCCATCTGTTTGGGGATGATACGTCGTACTTAACTTTATCTGAGTCCCCATTTCCCTTTGAAAACTTCTCCAAAATCTTGAAGTAAAACGACTATCACGATCAGAAATGATAGAGATTGGAACTCCATGTCGAGTTACTATTTCGTCAATGTATAACTTAGCCAATCGTTCCATCGAATCGGTTTCCTTTATCGGTAGAAAGTGTGCAGACTTTGTCAATCTGTCGACGATTACCCAAATAGAATCAAATCCCTTCGGAGTCCTTGGTAGCTTCGTGATGAAATCCGTGGTAATCTGCTCCCACTTCCACATAGGTATTTCCAGCCGTTGTAGTTAACCAAACGGCTTTTGGTGTTCGATCTTTACTTTCTTACAAGTATCACATCTTTCCATATACTGAGCAATCTCTCTTTTTATCCCCGACCACCAATAGAATCGCTTTAGGTCTTTATACATCTTGTTTGTACCTGGGTGAATAGAGAAACGGGATTGATTAGCTTCTTGTAGAACACGATCACGTAACCCACCCAAACGAGGTACCCACACTCTGTTTCCCAGACACAATAACCCACGATCATCTTTTTCTAACAATGCTGACATCCCCGCTAACCGTTCTGATTTCAGATATTCATCCTGATAAGCCTCCACTTGACATTTCTGCAATTCGTCAAATATGTTGGGTAGGAGTTCAGTTCGTAGCGAAATAACTTTTATTGTTCCACTCCTTTCTTGACGACTCAGCGCATCTGCCACCACATTCGCCTTTCCCGGGTGATAAAGGATTTCACAGTCGTAATCATTCAGCCATTCCAGCCATCTCCTTTGTCTCATATTTAGTTCCTTCTAATCAAAGAGGTGTTGGAGACTCTTGTGATCAGTATAAATCTGACATTTGGAACCATACTGTTGATCCCATTTTTGAGCAACAATAGAAGAAATATAAAGTCCATATTTAAATATAGAGATAAGATATACATGAAGAACAATCATAAAGAAACTTATCTCATATTCATTGATGATTAAATATGGAGAGGAGAAATGTTGAAGAACACCACACTAAACATGAAACGACTCTCATAAGAAACTAGTCTATGTGTGTTTTTGTGTGCTTTCCATATCTCTCACTACTTGAAATAAGACTATGGACACCTCTTAAATAGGGCCATTTACACATTAGATATTTAAGATATCTAAAATCTAGACGATATCTAAAATATTGATAGGCGGGTTTACACCCCCCTAAATCTACCGCAAGTGTACGGGTCGAATCAAGTAATAACGTACGGTAAGTACGAGTATCGAACCAAAGGAACCAGGTGTCAAGTACCTCAATGACTGTATAGATTATTAACTAGACTATCGCAAATTGATTTGGGTTGTTGAAAATCGGAACACGATTAAAAACTTTAATTAATTTAGCTAAGACAAGGAGTTGGAGGGTTGGATTCCTCAGGTAAACAATTACTTAACTCACAGATTTGACACGATTGACATAACTCCAAGATGACTGGTAAAATCACAATCCATCACTATACTCTATCAAGCTATAGCAACATTCATTCAACATTTTGTATCATCATTCGATCTCAACAAAGGTAATTGAACAAACAATGATTAAAAACCCACAAAGTACGAATTATCATATTTCTATCTCAAATTCGACTAAGACATGAAGGATTAGATAAACCTCAAAACTTTTCTCAAACGTTAAAAGATTCATTAAATCAAATAATAGATGATCGGACTATTACAAGCATTAAGAACAATCCCACATGTTTCATCCATAAGAATCAAATCGATCGTATCTACTGTAAACCTAAATAATCTTCCAACCATGATTCAAACCAACCCCCCAACATGAACGGATTAATTCATATTGGGGGTTTCACAACTCAGAAAAGAATTAATAAAAACGAAAGTAAACATGTTGGTTCTTAAAAGAAATGAAATCTAAAACTCCCTGAAAAGCTTAATCCTTCGATGAATGAACTCGATTCGCCTTTTGATTCTCGTTGATTGATGTTTCTTGCCTTCTATTCGCCTTCAAAAATCGCCCTCGTGCTCCCAAAATCGCCCAGAAAGAGTCTACGGCCGTAACTAAGATCAGATCCCCAACCCTAGGTGAAAAAAAGGCTTTAAAAACGTATCAGGTCTTCTGCGCGTTTGTGGGCGCGTTTGGAGGCGCGCGCAGAGGCGCGCAGAGCACTGGAATGTTTGCGAAAATAAGCCTGCGCGTTTGTGGGAGCGTTTGTGGGAGCGTTTGGAGGCGCGCTCAGAGGCGCGCAGCCTGCGCGTTTGTGGGAGCGTTTGGAGGCGCGCTCAGAGGCGCGCAGCCTGCGCGTTTGTGGGAGCGTTTGGAGGCGCGCTTAGAGGCGCGCAGAGCACTGATTGGTCCAAAAATCTGATTTTTCTCCTTTTTGCACTGGACTGTTGTAGACTTGCTCTGATTGCACCAAAACTCTTCCAACATCATTCTTCCATATAAACCTGTACTTTCTCATAAAAACCATTAAATTCTACTATTTTTACTCGGGAACTTACAACAAACAGAACAACTTCGGGATCAAAATAATGTCGGAAAATGACATTATCAACAACCCCAAACCGAGCGTTGCTTGTCCCCAAGCAAAATAGCGACACAAATAAGCATTCAACCACAATCCAAACAATCGCAATTTCGTGTTGTCGAGAATATCATTAGCGATCTCTAGTTAACTCAAAAACCAACATGAATTACCTGTGAGATGGACGAACAGTGAGCAGACCTAGCTATGGAATCTAAACAGCAAAACCTTGGGAACTGGATTTATCAGGGACCACACCACACTTAAGTGCACCTAGACTAAACACACATAGAGAGGATTTCGCCTTGACCCTACCTCACGGTTCTCTCTCTTCGCTTGAGCCCTAGGTTTCACACTTGTTGTCATGCTTTCGGAGGTTGGGTATAAGAATTCACAAGGCATGCATGAACAACAATTAAACAATAACGCACAGTTGTACACAAATTGATCTCAGAAGGAATCCATTATCAAGACTAGGACATAGAAACGTTGCTTCGCCACTCTTTACAAACTCTCCATGCTGAATTCGGATCTTTAAATGGGTATGGTTGCTAATTCTGGGTGAAGGTCAAAGGATTTATGATGGTATTTGATGAGCCTCCCTTCTTTCTTTCGTTCAAGCTTCCTAACACTTCTCTCAAATTCTTTAAACTGACCCCTCAGTTTTATTTAGCTCTTTTTTTTGGCAAAACCCTTTATGACTGATTTATTGGGTTTGCAGTTTTTTTTTTTTTTACTGAGGGGGTTACACGGGTTTTCATTTGAGAACCTTGAGTAGTGAAAAGCAGTGGGATTAGCAGCAACCAATAAGCTTTATGAGTTCTCACATGGTTTGTTCACAAAGATAGGCAGAAGCTTCACTTCTATTCCTATGGATGTCTTTGATAATGGATGCAAGTTATAGCGAGATCAGCTACAACAACGATCAAAGGACTAATGAAAAGTGTATCGAGTAGCGTGTAGTCTCTCAGAATCGAAGTTAGCATGTGTATGGCTCAACAAACTTACGGGTGGTCTCCACTAATGTCTCTATGTGTGCAGTCGCCCAGGTCCACCTTTGTGCTATATTATCCTTTCTAAATCATTTCCCCAAAATTAGTGTCTTCGAACTCTCACACTAAATCATGCTCAATTGGTCGCCCATTCCTCACTATAAACAAGGTGATTATTCAATCCACTGAGATCAACCAATGATAGACTCGACAAATCACCCCAAACCAGATATAAACATTGTCCTCAATGGAAACAATTAGCATACAAAATACAATCACGAAATAGCGATACAGTACAACTAACAGTACTTACGTCACCCCAAACCTAATCTCTAGATTAGGTTTGTTTTCACAACAAGGAATCATAAAACAATAAAGTTCAAGTGAAAACAGGGACCCCAAACCTTGGTGAAACCGAGGTTTGCAAAGAGGTGTTATCTTGATACCTTTCAGGATGCATGCGCGGATCACTGTTCACATATTCCTGTCCTTCCTTCTCCTGCCTTGCTCTTGGTCATATCGAAATTGCTATCAGGGATCAAAAACTAAACACGAACACACAAAACACAAAACAACACACAAAAGACAAGAAAACACACACAAATAAGAAACTGACCAAAATGAAAATTACGAATTAACCTATGGTGGGTTGCCTCCCACCCAACGCCGTATTTTCTGTCGTGGCACGACTTTCTTTCCGATCACTCCTTCGGCCTTTCTTGCTCACCAACTTTCTCCTTGCCTCTATCTCTTATCTTCTCTAACATCTTGAACACTTCCCTCTCACCACCAACTCTCAAAGTCATCTCGCCTTCCTCCATGTCGATCAGTGCTCGACTTGTGGCTAGGAAGGATCTTCCCAGTATCAGCGGGACCTCTATGTCCTCATCGATATCCAACACAACAAAGTCCATCGGGAAGTAAAACTTGCCAACCTTTACCAAGACGTCTTCGATCACTCCATACGGGTACCTTATCGATCTATCGGCAAGCTGAAGAGTCATGAATGTTGGCTTCACCTCCCCCAAGCCGAGTTTCCTGAAAACAGATAACGGCATTAGGTTAATACTAGCTCCTAGATCACATAATACCTTATTAAAATTAAAGCTCCCAATTTGGATAGGGATCGAAAAACTCCCTGGATCCTTAAGCTTCGGGGGAAGCTTGTGCTGAATGATAGCACTGCACTCTTCAGTAAGTGCAACCGTGGCATGCTCCTCGATCTTTCTCTTCTTAGACAAGATATCTTTCATGAACTTAAGATAACTTGGCATTTTTTCCAGTGCCTCCGCAAATGGAATATTGATGTGTAATTTCTTGAAAATGTCAAGAAATTTCTGGAATTGTTCCTCATCCTTATGTGCCTTCAGCCGATTCGGAAATGGTAGCGGTGGCACATACGGGTTGACTGGTGGTTGCTTCTTCTTCTTTTCTCCATCCTCCAGGTTTTCCTTCGTCATACCTTCTTCACCGGCTTCCTTCCCCTTATCTCTATTCTTTGACATTTCACTCTCTATCTCCTCGTCTACCTTGATGGGACCCATTTCAGTACCTTTAGCTTTAGTGTCATCAGTTAAAGGTTCTCGGGTAGGGTCTATAATCAACTCCTTTCCACTTCTCAGATAAATAGCCTTGCATTCCTCTCTTGGTATTCGTTCAGTCTGACTAGGGAATTGACCTTGAGTCCTGGATTGTAGTGCTTCCGCAATTTGTCCGACTTGTCTTTCTAACATCTTGATTGAGGCGGTATTCTGGTCAGTTGTCGCCTTCACATTACCCACTGTACTTGCCAATCCTTCAACCGCACCTTCCATCTTTGACATGAATTTCATCATCATGTCTTCTAATCCCGGCTTCTTTTCTGAAGATTGCCCCTCATCAAATTTCTTCTGATTGTAACCTGGGCAACCCTTCTCCCCAATCTTCCCCAACATTGATGTTGTTGTCGGCCATTCTGTCTCGTGCTTGTTGTCTCAGATTTCTGGCAGTCCGTTCTATCTCCGGGTCAATCGGTAGTAATTCCCGAAAGAGTCTCCTTCTTGGCATAAACCAGGAAGTAACCTGAAACGGAGAAGATAACAATCTCAAGACCCAAAAATATATGAACTTTCAAAGCAGATTATAATAAAATAAAAACAGGGTGTCTAATGTAATAACTTCTACAGCTGGTAGTGATATTCACACAAAACAGGTTCCCCGGCAACGGCTCCAAAAACTTGATAGGCGGGTTTACACCCCCCCTAAATCTACCGCAAGTGTACGGCTCGAATCAAGTAATAACGTACGGTAAGTACGAGTATCGAACCAAAGGAACCAGGTGTCAAGTACACAATGACTGTATAGATTATTAACTAGACTATAGCAAATTGATTTGGGTTGTTGAAAATCGGAACACGATTAAAAACTTTAATTAATTTAGCTAAGACAAGGAGTTGGAGGGTTGGATTCCTCAGGTAAACAATTACTTAACTCACAGATTTGACACGATTGACATAACTCCAAGATGACTGGTAAAATCACAATCCATCACTATACTCTATCAAGCTATAGCAACATTCATTCAACATTTTGTATCATCATTCGATCTCAACAAAGGTAATTGAACAAACAATGATTAAAAACCCACAAAGTACGAATTATCATATTTCTATCTCAAATTCGACTAAGACATGAAGGATTAGATAAACCTCAAAACTTTTCTCAAACGTTAAAAGATTCATTAAATCAAATAATAGATGATCGGACTATTACAAGCATTAAGAACAATCCCACATGTTTCATCCATAAGAATCAAATCGATCGTATCTACTGTAAACCTAAATAATCATCCAACCATGATTCAAACCAACCCCCCAACATGAACGGATTAATTCATATTGGGGGTTTCACAACTCAGAAAAGAATTAATAAAAACGAAAGTAAACATGTTGGTTCTTAAAAGAAATGAAATCTAAAACTCCCTGAAAAGCTTAATCCTTCGATGAATGAACTCGATTCGCCTTTTGATTCTCGTTGATTGATGTTTCTTGCCTTCTATTCGCCTTCAAAAATCGCCCTCGTGCTCCCAAAATCGCCCAGAAAGAGTCTACGGCCGTAACTAAGATCAGATCCCCAACCCTAGGTGAAAAAAAGGCTTTAAAAACGTATCAGGTCTTCTGCGCGTTTGTGGGCGCGTTTGGAGGCGCGCGCAGAGGCGCGCAGAGCACTGGAATGTTTGCGAAAATAAGCATGCGCGTTTGTGGGAGCGTTTGGAGGCGCGCTCAGAGGCGCGCAGCCTGTGCGTTTGTGGGAGCGTTTGGAGGCGCGCTCAGAGGCGCGCAGAGCACTGATTGGTCCAAAAATCTGATTTTTCTCCTTTTTGCACTGGACTGTTGTAGACTTGCTCCGATTGCTCCAAAACTCTTCCAACATCATTCTTCCATATAAACCTGTACTTTCTCATAAAAACCATTAAATTCTACTATTTTTACTCGGGAACTTACAACAAACAGAACAACTTCGGGATCAAAATAATGTCGGAAAATGACATTATCAAATATCTATATAAAATATCTAAGAAAATATCTATAAGAAAATATCTAAAACATTAAAATATCTTTATAAAACATTCCTTTAATTAGGAGCTAATTAAGGCTAACAATCTCCCCCTAATGTTTTATAAAGAAAGAATCATCTTATAGTCTCCCCTTTGCTTTCTTTAGAACCTTTGATGTTCCGTTCTTTAAGTCTTCAAAGCATCATGTGCTCCCCCTCAAATGTAGGCTCATCCACCGAGCTTTAAACGTGAATAACAGAGGATGGAGTGACATTTAAAATGTGACAAATGTAGCTTGACACCATGAAGAACCGTTGAGAGAACACCGTTCTTGAAAGCAGAAAGAGCATGAGTGAAATGCGATGCTTTCGGTGCAGCAAGAGTCAATTGACTTTGACACAGATTCTGACCATTAAGCACACTGATTCATACCAAAATCAAAACATGAAAAAGTTTCACCTGTGTCTTAGGAATTCAACGCAACTGGACTCATGCGAATCGGAGCACCGAGTAGGAAGTTATGCGCGTGTTTCTGAAACAGTGCAAAGCTGACAGCACTTTCCAGCGACAGCTGATAGCTTTCAACGGCTGACCTTCAGCGATGGCTGACCTCAACGATGGCTTACTTCAGCGATGGCCTTCAGCGACAGCTCAGCGATGGTTCATCGATGTTTCAGCGATGGCTCAGCGATGGCTCTTTTCAGCGATGGTTTTCAGCTCTCAGCTCCAGCTTTCAGCGACAACACTTAGGTTTCAGCTTTCAGCGATGGCTTTCTTCAGCTTTCAGCGACAGCCATCAGCTCTCAGCTTTCCATCAGCACACTGTTGTCTACTTCAACGATGCATATGACCCTTATAAATTTAGAATCTCTGAATTCTCAAAACACGAAATCTGTTCATCAGTGTCTTAGGAATCCAGGGCCTTTTGAATCGCATCAATCGGTGTTTTTATGAGTGAGATATGATCAGTTTAATACAGCAGCGCAAATCTGTCATTAAATCTGATTTGATGTAAAAGATAAGACGATCTTCATATAATTTTTAAAACCGTGAGTGCAAATAATTCGATCACTAATTGATCAAGTCAGAAAACTAATTAGAAGAACTCAAAGTTTTAAAAAAAACGTTTCAGATCAGACTTTGAACATTTAACAAAACATCAAATCTTTCTCAAGACCCAAATGATTTTGTTATCCATATATAAATGTTTATGAGCAGCGGAAGACAAACAAAATCTGGATCAAAGATAGTCCAATCTTGAAAATAAAGGTCAGATCAAACAAAGATCAACAACCTTACTACCAAGATGCAAAAAGAATTGCTATGGACTTAAACACACACAAGGATGAGATCATAGATCAACCATCTACTTAGTGCTTATCAAATAAAACCAATGAATGAGAAAGAATCAAAACACACACATGAAGTATATCAGAAACTAAACCATCTAAAACTTCCATTGTTGCATAGATGATCGATTTTGAAGAAAAGTTTCTTCAATCGGCTCTGATACCAATTGTTGATCCCATTTTTGAGCAACAATAGAAGAAATATAAAGTCCATATTTAAATATAGAGATAAGATATACATGAAGAACAATCATAAAGAAACTTATCTCATATTCATTGATGATTAAATATGGAGAGGAGAAATGTTGAAGAACACCACACTAAACATGAAACGACTCTCATAAGAAAACTAGTCTATGTGTGTTTTTGTGTGGTTTCCATATCTCTCACTACTTGAAATAAGACTATGGACACCTCTTATATAGGGCCATTTACACATTAGATATTTAAGATATCTAAAATCTAGACAATATCTAAAATATCTAAATAAAATATCTAAGTAAATATCTATAAGAAAATATCTAAAACATTAAAATATCTTTATAAAACATTCCTTTAATTAGGAGCTAATTAAAGCTAACACATACAGATAATGTCTCCAAATCTTCAACACGGAGACAACTGCTGCAAACTCCATGTCGTGCGTCGGATACTGTCTTTCATGATCCTTTAATTGACGAGAAGCATAAGCAATAACCTTTCCCCGCTGCATAAGTACACATCCCAAACCCAGTTTTGACGCATCACTATAAACAACAAAATCTTCCGAACCTTCAGGTAGTGATAGAATCGGCGCGCTGCACAGTTTCTCTATCAATATCCGGAATGCCTCGTCTTGTTCTGCTTTCCATTCAAACTTCAGGTTCTTCCGGGTCAGCTTAGTCAAAGGCGTTGCGATACGAGAGAAGTCTTTTATAAATTTCCGATAGTAGCCGGCTAAACCCAGAAAACTACGTACTTCGGTTGCTGTCTTCGGCGGTTCCCACTTTTCAACTGCTTCCACTTTCATCGGATCAACTTGTATACCTTTCTCAGAAACGACATGCCCCAGAAACTGAACTTCTCGCAACCAGAATTCACATTTAGAGAACTTAGCGTACAACTTTTCTTTCTTCAGCAACTCCAGAACCAAACGAAGATGTTGTGCGTGATCCTCTTTGGATCGGGAATAGATAAGGATATCATCAATAAATACAATAACGAATTTATCAAGATACGGCTTACATATCCGATTCATTAAATCCATAAAGGCAGCTGGAGCGTTCGTCAGTCCAAACGGCATTACTAAGAATTCGTAGTGGTCGTACCTTGTACGAAAAGCAGTCTTTAGAACGTCTTCTTCTTTAACTTTCAACTGGTGATAACCGGATCTTAGATCAATCTTGGAGAAATAGCAAGCTCCAATTAACTGATCGAAGAGGTCATCCATTCGGGGTAACGGATACTTGTTCTTTATTGTGCGCTTATTCAGTTCTCGGTAGTCGATACACATTCTCATCGAACCATCCTTCTTTTTCACAAATTACACTGGTGCTCCCCACGGTGAAGAACTAGGTCTGATGAAGCCTTTATCGGATAGATCTTGTAGTTGTGCCATCATCTCTTTCATCTCTGGAGGTGCCAGACAATAAGGTCCACGGGCTACAGGAGTGGCTCCAGGAATCAGGTCTATACCGAACTCTACTTGTCTAACAGGCGGAAGACTATTCAAGTCTTTGGGGAATACTTCAGGGAATTCACTAACAATAGGAATATCTTCCATCCTATTCTTTTCTGGCTTAATATCTATCACGTAAGCCAAGTAACTCTGACAACCCTTATTCACACACTTACGGGCTTTTATCATAGATATAAGGCTAGACTGATGATTCCTACGATCACCATAAATCACTACTGGTCCCTTCTCAGGTAATACCACATTTATTAACTTCTTATCACACACTATGTTAGCCTGATTCTCGGCTAACCAGTCCATTCCCACTACGACGTCAAACTCTATCAAAGTTATAGGAAACAATTGTATCGGAACTCTACACTCCTCTATATTTATCACACAGTCATCAAATACTTCTTTAACTGACACTTGATTATCATTTGCCGTATCTACTGATAGAGCATGTTCTAGCATTTTAGGTTTCAAACACAGGAAAGCAGCAAATGCAGGAGACACAAACGATCGGTTTGCACCGGAGTCAAATAACACCTTAGCACGTGTAGAGTTTATTAAAAATGTACATGTGACTACATCCGGAGTTTCCTCCGCCTCTTTCTCAGTCATTTGAAATGCGCGACCCCTGGTTACTGGCGGTTCCAGTCTTGGTATTACTGGTTTAACAATCGTTGGCCTGCCTGAAGATCCACCTTGCTGTATCCTCCCCCTTGGACAGTCCGACTGAAGGTGATCCGGTGAATTGCATAAGAAACATAGCCGCGTTACCTTACAATCTTTGATGACGTGTCCGGTCTTCCCACACTTATAACACGCTCGTAAATCACCTTGGCAATTTCCTTGATGGACACGGTTACACTTCTAACATGGTCTTTCCGCTGGTCGAAACGGCGGACGGTTATCATACCTCTGAAATCGGGACTTCTTCGGATCGTATTGTGGTCCTTCCCACTTTCTCTTCCCGATACTTTTATCGCCAGCATCTCTTCTCATATCTCGTTCAACATTCTCCGCGGCATCAATTGCAGCTGAGAATGTATCGGGTCCTTTTGCAGTCACTAGCCTTCTAACTTATGAGTTCAGCCCAAAGATAAACCTTTCCGTCTTCATCGCCTCCGTAGCAACGTAGTATTCTGCGAACCGAGACTTTTCCAGAAAGCTAGCGGTGTAGTCTCGAACGGATAAGTTTCCTTGTTGCAAGTTCATAAATTCCCTTTCCAGTTGTTTGACGGCTGCTTGGGGACAAAATGCGTTCCTGTAGGCTATCACAAATTCTTCCCAAGAGAGGGTAGAATAAACATCAGACCCTTTAGAATGAATAAAAGATTCCCACCAATACAAAGCATCCCCTTTTAACATTGTTGCCCCGTACAATACCCTATCTTCATCAGCGCACTTACTCGTCTTGAAAATAGCTTCTATTTCCTTCATCCATCTCATTTCTTTCACTGGATCCCTGTCTCCTGAGTAGGTCGGAGGTCTACAGCTTAAAAACATTTTGTAGTCGCACCTCCTTTGTACTGGTACAATAGTCGATGTAATTGGCATTTCATCTTCCGGTCCGGGATCCGGTATTCCAGTTTCATTATGACGGTTCCGATCAAACATTGTTTGTATGCTAGCCTGCAATCTTCCCATTTCTGCCATTAGATCATCCCTGGTAATAAACTCTGTACCCTGTGGCTGGACTCTGCCTCCGGCTCGACCTCCAACTCTACCCCCGACTCTGCCCCCAGTTCTGCCTCCCCTATCCCCCGTTCCTATCGGCGGATTCGTACTATTCGGATTTCTTCCTCCTCCTCGATTCGAATTCCGTGTACCGCTTGCCATTCTGTAGATTTAAACAAGTTTAATATACACATAAGCACATACCCCATATAACAAGGTATTCCAGTTCAAACATGTACCTGTAAGATCACAATTACACTGGCCAGGTGTAATATGAAATTACCTTACATGATGTTCCTTCTACCTTTTATACTTCATCATCCCAAGGTTCTATAATGATAGGGACATCCTACTTCACATGCAGTTTAAGTCTAGATACAGATACAAATACCTAAATCCCTTAAACTAAGGCTCTGATACCATTTGTAACAACCCCAAATCCCATATACACAACCAATCACATATGTAACATAACATTGACATAACAAACGAACATCATATTACAAGTACGGTCCCGTAGTCTTTTACAATAAGAAGAAGTCATTCTACTACAAATTTCATACTAAATACATACATAACATTTAACCATTATAATACAACTGCTAAACATGCCAAATTCTTCATCATATATCCCTTCGCAAAAGCCATTCCTCGATTACTCTAATTACTTGCCCTTACCCGATCCGCCACCTGGAATACATATTTTAAAACAAAATGAGGGTTAGACCTAATGGTCTAAGTGAGAAAATCTCTGTTAATTTGAAACCATTTATATAACTTCATTCATATAAATCACACAGCACAATCAAATATATCAATTTGAACTCACACATCATGTACCTTCCCTTCTCATTTCTCCTGGCCATATTAGTTGGTAGCAAGCCAACTAATAATTTACAACGTTCTACAACATTTATAGCCAAGCAACACTATACAGGTTCTATAGCCAAACACACCGGTCCAACGTCCGGCCAACGTATTATAACATAGTATAATACTCATGTAAATATAATACCTCAATATATTATAATTCACATATATCACACATATAAACCAATAACCACCAATTATCACATTTCCAAACCATACGTATATGTATTCCAGTTGAAAATACTTTTAAAGTAAAACTCACATGTTTTGATTGTTACACACGCTCGCAAGCTCCTTTCAAACTGGTCTTAACTTTTACCACGACTCCACAGAATCTGAAACAATTTAAGGTACATCCATCGCTTTACTAGCCAACATATAAAGCCTACCAGTTCCTGTTCTCAACTGTATTCACTAAACTTGACAAACTACCGGGACTACACAAAGTACCGGGCTTCTCAGTACCGAGACTCCTTGGTACCGGGAGTTGGCAATACCGGAAGTTCACTATACCGGGAGTCGACACTACCGGGAGTCCATACTACCGGGACTCCACACTACCGGGACTCCACACTACCGGGACTCCATACTACCGGGAGTCCACACTACCGGGACTCCACCGGAAGTTGACTATACCGGGATTTCACCGGGAGTCCTCAAGAACACAGTCGGTTCCATTTTACCCAGATTCAAATTAAACCTATACAACCTCAAATTAAACATTCTAATCCGATAGAAGTCTAATACTACTGATTATAAACACAAAATGTGAAGATGCTTACCTCAAAATCGTTTCTAACCCAATCGATTGAAGTCTTAACCGTACGTTTCCTCTTTTGCTTCTTTTCGCCTCCAGAACTCCCGCACACACACACACTTTTCTATTTTAGGTATCTGGATAATATTTGAGGCTTATGAGGTAATATCAATCCACAACTACCAAATAAACCATGAACTTTCTCAATTATAACCCAAACACCCCTAAACTCATAATTTTTCCCAAACATACCCTAAACAGATAACTTTAAAGTTATCTTTATTTAACGGAAAGAGGATTTAACTAACGGACTTACCCGGGGTATTACATATTTGGTTTTGCTTTCTTAGGTGGTTGTGCCTATTTGCACTTTCTTAGCACTTGCTCCATCCCAAATTAAGCATCCACAATAAAAATAGCAGACTTAAAAATTGAATAATTGTTACACTTTAGTTAACCAGATCACAATTTCACCCTTACTATTTTAATTAATGGAAAATTTGAAAATTTAGTAATCTATTTTTTAAAGTGGAAATATAAATAGAAAGTTAACACTTATTTTAGAAGGGAGGAAGCATCAATCTCCTAAGGATAGATTGCCTCTTAATGGAATTAAGAGGTAAACAAACAGCCCCTTAGTTAACTGGCATCTCAACCATCGATATTTATATTATTTATTAGAAAATGATGAAGGATTAATTTGATGATGGTTGGTAAATATTTAGATTACATGGGCTTCATTCTTAAGCTTTTCTACCAATTCATACACAGAAGAAACAATAACCCCTGCCTTTCTCTTTGGGGGTTCTGTCACTTGAACAACCTCCATATCAGATCTCATTTCTACCTTCAATTCCTCTGCTGTCATTTTCTTTATCGCCTTTGATTTCGCCTTCATTATGTTTGGGAGCGTTGCATATCTCGGCTGGTTCAGCCTTAGATCCGCCCTGCATTTCGTAACAATACAACACTTTTGATTCATATGCATACAAAATAATATGTATACATATATAGACAATAGTCAAATGAGAACCACAAATATGTTACAAGCCCGTGAGAACCAATATAAAAATATATGATTTTTTTCATCAAAACCTATAATTTAAGATATTTTTCACTTACGTTTGTGTTCACCTTGTGAAAAGATTAAACGTGAATTTTTTTTATTCACCTAGTGAAATGAAAAATACACGTAAAAAATATTCACATGGTGAAACAAATTCATGTGAAACTATCATATAATGAAACAAATATATGTGAACCAAAATATCTTAAATCCTAGCATTTGATGAAAAAATATCATGCAAAAAAATATTTTTATATCGGTTCTCACGGGTTTGTGACATATTTTTGGTTCTCATTTGATTTAACCCCTATATATATAACTTTTTGAAGCATCCAAAAAAGATTACGTGAGAACGGCAGGCAAGTCCAAGCACAACGTTTCAAGGCCACCATCCACCTCTCTATCAACTGTTGCTACGTTCTTCTCTTTGTCGAGAACAACCTTCGGAAAAAAAATGAAGTTAAGCGTATAAATATATAAGAAGAGTTGGCAATGGTATGGAACCAACCAATATTCACATATGAAGAGAAAATGAACCTTGTATTATATACTCTTATTTATATACCAACCTTGGAAGCAAAGGTCCCTTGAGGCCAGTTTAGTAGCCCAGCCACCATCTGCCCTGTCTGATTGCAATCATCATCAATTGCCTACACGTTTAATTAATTTTGAGAAACTACATATGAGTAAGTATTAAGTAACAACAATATAAATAGAAACAAGTACTAGAAAAACAATCCATATAAACCAACAAGGCTGCTCAAGAAATAAAGAAAAAGCATTCTAAACGAGTCCCTTTGAAAGAATATAGGAGAAACAGCTAAATCTTTGGTGGACACCCTGTTATGCCAGATAAAGGAATAATAAATGGGGCACGTGGCATAACTAACACTGATACGGTATTGGACCATGTGGCAAATGAGTCACTCATACAGGGCACAAGGAGAAGCAACAGAATGAGAATCCCTAACAGAATGTATGCTGAGGGATGGGCTATTTAGTGGGTGCTGATCTACCAGATATGGTATGCAATTTGATGAGAATTTCCTCCTTTCTCTCTCGGTGATTCTTCTCCTTCCCAACTCTCTTTCTTTTATTGTTCTGCCACTATTTTCCAGAAGGTATACCCATGTCCATTTTTCATTCCCTAAAGAGTTGTACTGATATCCTTGTATTCAGCACACTCCAGTAATAAATGAGATTTAATCATTGAGTTCTGTGGCTGTGTTATTTTATCCTGATTAATCCCTTACACACTCCTAACTAATTACAGAACAATGCCCATCTTCATAGTCAAGATCAAGTAGCATAATATATATATATATATATATATATATAGAATTGGGTTCCGGTGAGAAGTTGATGTTAATTTGAGAAGCATGAGAAGTGGTTATCATCCAACCCGTTGGATGTTTAAATGCACATTAGGATTAGCATGAGATGCACCGGATCAATTCCCTTCTAAGTTGCAATTCATGGGAGGGCATTTGATTAAAAGTGATCAAGGGTTTAGATCCACTTCTCGCATTAACCTCAACTTCTCACACGATCCTTCACCTATATATATATATATATATACACACACACACCAAGGATCGTCTGAGAAAAAGAGTTAGGGTGAGAAGTGTAAGAAGGGATCTGGACCATTGATCATTTTTAATCTCATCCCCACCCATGAATTGTGTTTCTCACGGGAATTGATACAATACATCTCATTAGTGTTGACCTTCAATTAGGATCGATCCAATGGTCCATATCCTTTCTTAAGCTTCTCACCATAACTTCCTTTCTAACCGGAACCCAACCCCATATATATATATATATATATATACACACACAATTATAGCTCAAAACTACTCCTTCAACTAGCATCAGATATCTCATAAAAAGGCAATGATCCCTCCATCGCTTTGACTATCAACTCCATTCATGTTTATTCTTTACCTTCCTCTACCCCAAATTTTATAACATAATATATAACTTCAAAGGCCACATTCATCACAAAATGACTCGCGAGTAATTACGAAAGATTCAAGATTCATGCAATAAAATATTTGGCAGAAACAGTGGTAAAAACCATGAATTGATCTCCTAGGATTAATGTAACACATAATCAAATAATACCAGAAAATGCAAAGACCCACATGATTCAAGCAATCTTTACGCCCCCTTTGGACTCCAAAGACTCGAAATACTTCAATATTGACATGAAAAAACCCACAAATTCTTTCCATTAAGAAACAAATGAAAAACCCACAAATTCATTCCATAAAGGAACCATTTATATCAAAGTTAAATCTAGAGAAGATAACCTGTTTGCCAAGAATCAAAAGCCCAGGCTTTTCAACCTCAACAAGTGCTTTAAGAAGCTTAGCAACCGAAAGGGGGAATAGTGTAGCCGGTGCATCAACGTGAATCGCACGGTCCGCACCCATGGCTAGACCGGTGCGGAGAGTGTCAACGCACTGAGCTGGACCCATACTGACAGCAATCACCTCTGAAGCAAATCCAGACTCCTTGATTTTAAGTGCTTCTTCAAGAGCAATTTCACAAAAAGGGTTCATCGACATCTTCACGTTGGTCGTCTCCACTCCGGTCTATACATTAACGCTTTGAATTAAATCAATGGGAAAATTGATTTTTGGAGAATTTGGGTTTTGAATCTTTTACCTTGTCGGATTTGATTCGGATTTTGACGGCGTAGTCAACTACTCGCTTTATAGCCACCATGATCTTCATGTTTTAGGTTGTGGATCGTCGTCCCTGTTTCTAATATGCCTGCAATTATCCAAATTGTAAACCCTTTCAAAAATTAACCAAAACCTAGGCAAGCATCTTTATCTTCAACTTGTCAACCCAAACAATGCATTATCTGATAATCTTCGACATCAAATTTGTTTGGATCCCAATTTCTTCCTTTGATTATTGAATTAGGAAATTTTGTACCGATACACCCCTAATCTTTGGCTTATTTATAGTTGGTGTCCGCATCCCAAAAATTCTCCAAAATGTGAACCAAAAGCCACAAAATCCCAATAAAAAAAATTCATTTCTGTTTTGGAGAATCATTTATTAATTAAAATATTAAAATATTATTGTTCTTACATATTTATTTTCAAAGTTTTTTATTGATCCTCTCACTTGATAATCATTTTTAGGATGCTCTTCATATTTGGAGAAAAAATCTTTTCTCTCCAACTTTCTCCATTTTAAAGATAGAAGCAAAATATTAGTTCAAAATCTCCATTTTTTCCATTTTAGGGAACCTTTGGAGATGGTCTTAGAAACAACAAAGATATTAAACTCTAATAAATAGCATATTCAACTATTGCGTTATAATTTTTTTAGAAACTTAAAAGTTCGACAAAAATAAATACATTCAACTCAAATAATTAGTAAGTATATTTTAGTATAATTTTAAGATTAATTATATTATTAAAATAGTTAATATTACTATAAAATATTATCTCTTTCTTCTAAACATTTATTTTGGTACTTTCTTTTCCTATTTCATTATTTTATATAGAGTTTTAGAAATTTCTTTAAATGCAAAAATTGTATATTTTTTTCTTTTCTTTATTCTATTTTACCATACAATATAACATAATTGATGGAACACAAAACTTAATGTTTTTTATTATAACATAGTTGTGATAGATACTCTTATTAAGCTAAGTTTGATAATATAGTTGATAAGCTAATTTGCTAATTGATTTTAAGCTATATTATAGTTGTCAAACACACCCTTAATATCCATTAGATTTTCTATCATTTTTATAAAATAAAGAATCAAGCATTAATTTTTTTTATATTACACTTAATCTAGTAAATTATATATTTTAAAGATCTTTAACATTAACTATATTAACTGATATAAATCCATCTTAACACATTTTTAAGGTAGTGTTTATCTTTTTCAAAAACATCTTTTATTTGTCATTTAGAGAAAATTTATAACATTAGTTTTTTTTCTTTTCGAAACCTCTTAACCCTTAATGTCCTTTAAATTAAGTGATAACATAGCTACTTAAGTACCTCTTATTTTCGTCCAACACCATTCTTTCAATTTCAACGTCGGTTTTAGCCCAGATGCACTCAGAATTTGCAAAAACGCAAGACATGAAGATTGTAGATTTGTGTTTTGGCTTTCCATAACACTTTGAATCGCTTAAATCGGGGTTTCTGTGTGCGAAGCAAATCTGTCAACATCCTTCTTTTGTTTATAGTTTATTCGTTCCATCCTTAAATCATCGATTCTCGTTTCAATTGACGTATTTAAGTCGATTTTTTAGGAATAAAATAGACAATTATACATATTAAAACGTTTTTTGGTTTACAAAAATAAACAGTCTTATAGATTCAAATTTCTGATTTTAGCACCAACTCTTAAAAATCAGAAGTAAAATCAGACTTCAGGTTTTCAGCACCTCTTAAAAACAAACGCCACCTAAGAAGACTTTATATAGAATAATTTCATTAGTGAGAAAGAATTAAATTGTTCTCTGCATTGAATTTTAGAAATCAAGATATTTTAATTTTCTCTCTTCTTTTCTCTATTTTAGATAACTATTTAGTGAATATGTTGTAACACAGATATCATCAAAATCTCAGTTTTCTTTATTTTAAAGATTCGTGATCTTAGAAGTTATTAATTAAAGTCCTATCAAATCGTTATTGAGTTTGTTTTGTTGTTAACTTTTAAACCCCAACAGATAAATCAAGGTGCACCTAAATAAAATGCCTAGACACACACGATTATCATATATATTAGCACCTCATAGTTGACCCAAATGACATTTAACTATCTCATAGAAGAGATTTGCATAAATGGTCATTTTCATTGCTTCTATTGTTAAGCGACCACCATAATAATCTTCAACATTAACTAGCACTAAATCCACATATATGATTATTATGTTTGGATGTCTAAATAGTATAAATAAAGTCATTAACACTCAAAATTTTCATCTTCTAACAATTGATCCAAGAAAACTGATACGAAATTCAGTGCTTTTATGCATCCATGATAACTAATCTCATGTGGAAATAACAACTACAACAAGTTGAATTGTTCTACTAATGGAAACAAATTTGGTGCATAAAATCCTTTGTAGTTACTTTATTTTAAGTCAAAATAAAGTAAATGACAAGAAGGGTGGTTGATTATGCAATTTGATGAGGAATTAGAAATCTAGGGGTTGGTTAGTCATATATGAAACTCAAGGGTTGATGGTTAAAGATATAAGCACAAGGGAATGAAAACGGTGAATTTTTAAATGTATTAAACCGGCATGAAAACGGCGATTTTTTTTTGACACACCTTCATTTCTTTTCAATTTCATACTCATTTTAATCAATAACAGATAAAGTTTGTAGCTATTAACAATATGGACATTAAGTTGCCATGTTACATTGTAATTTTTAGTAAGAGTGAGTTATGGATTTAGTCCTTGTGTTTTAATATTTTTTGACTATGGTCTTTATTGTATATTTATTGTGAACTTGGTCCTTATGTTATTCAACTTGTCTTGGTCATGCCCTCTGTGACTAATACGTTCGTTAACTTCATTAAATCAAATGTCATTTTAGCTTCTTTGCTTATTCTCTTGTCTTTTTTCTATAAAAAAAAGTAAAAACAATATTATTTGTAACACCCTCGAATTGGGAAAGAGCAACTAATTAAAATTTTCGATAATACATCCGAAATAATAGGATTTCTTCCTATAATCCAATAGGTAAAATACCTTAAATTACAATCTATGGTTAACTTCACACAAAGTATAATTCAAGTCTCGTCACAAAGACTAAAACTACAACGGTGTTACTTAACCCAAGTACAAGATGTTAATCCCAAGGATGAATGCGTAAAACTTCACTTAAGTTATTCACTTCTCGAGCACTTTACTAGCACACGACCTTTCACACGTGTCACTAGAACTACTCCCAACCTAAGACATGTTGCACATGCCGACAAATAAAAAGGGTTAGGCTAACGCCTAGTGAGTTCAAGAGTTTATAGCATGATTTAGGTAATTCTTTAAATGAAGGTTTGCGACATAGATTATCAGTTCCAAAAGAGTTTCCAAAAAGGATATAAATGACTCATTTTTCCAACGCACCCAAAATCCATGAGAAAAGTTCACAAAAGGTATAAAGCGTTTTTCCAAAGTGAATTACAATCCTGACTCACTCAAATACGTGAATAAATCTATATTATGCAAAACATTCAAATACGGTTGACGACAAAATACTCAACCCGTAAATCATGGAAAACCATCCATTTAATTGTAATACTTCATTGAAAACATAATACGAAGCAATACTCACGCGGACGTAAAATGTAATGAAGTCCCAATACCATAAACATGGAAATGACATGCTTCATTTAAACTTCAATATACATGGAGGGGTATCCAATATTGAAGTCATCCAATCACAGTCACATGTATAAGACCAACAATAATAAAACAGGGACATTATACAATCCCAAATAGGCTGGCCAACGACGGGGGAGACCCGTATCCATTGAGAGTGGATGAACACAAAAGTACGCCACTTTAACAATGTTAATCGTACGATACTTCACTGCATAAAAGCCCAAGTGTCCCATACGACGCCTTTCAAGTTACGACCAAGTGACAGGTGACCTTAGCGAAATATTATCAAGAATACCGCCAAAGGGTCGGCCCAAGGGGGATACAACCACGACATTGCCCCAACTTGGCGAAGGTCATATTCGCCCACCGTGCTCATCCATGACTCAACCCTCCTATTGTACCCTTGAAAGTAAAGGTCATATAACATGGGCCCGGTCAAAATCCCGCGACACCCAGTAGACCATCAAATAAAGACTGACTCACGTGCCTATGGATCAAATGCAACACAGTCTATAATAATAAGCCCATCCTGGAACGACTAACGCACCCGGGCATTTAAACATTAATATCGTGCAATAATATGCAATATGGTGCAATACAAGCAAACCATAAATAAGACTCCACATCGAGCCATTAAAATCGGACAAATGTCCCCAAGACTTCCTCAAAGTCAAAACCCGAGCAAAATGCTCAAAACTCATTAGACCCATAAATAACGGTCATTAAATAGCATAAGATGCATTTAAACATTAATCGGGTAAACAAGTACCACAAAATCATTATTAACCCAAAACTCAACACGGGTTAAACAAAAATGGTTTTTCCCAAAAGGACTCATACCCTTACAATTCTCAAAATGACTCTTGACACTAAATTGTGCATTTTTCCAAATGGTTTATAAAATCAATTACACCAATATGATTAAACCATTAAATAAACTTCATTTTGAGCAATAAATCTTTTAAGGACATATTATGATTTTCTACACATCAAAATATCAAAAAATCCCAAATATGGGTGTTTTACAGTATTTATGAAGACCAATACTTCAAAAGAGTTAAACTCATCAAATAATCTCAACAATTGATAATTTCAAGTAAAACACACAAACAATTAGAAAATAACATTTTTGGCTTGTACAAAGTTTTCACAAATCAACTTGAACTCACCTTGCTAGATTTAGGCTAAATCTAGAATTTCCCCAAACGTAAGCTCCTTTGATGAAACTTGAATCTTCAAGCCAAAACCTCAAAAACGTAGATCTATAAGTTTCCAACCAACATTAATTAGATCTAACCACGTGGAATCATCATCCAACCATTTTACACCAACAATACCCACTTATATCAAAACCCTAACTTCATAAATGAAGAGAAGAGAAGATTACCTTAACCATACTTGAATCCACCAACCAAAATGTCTCTAGAACCACCAAGATGAACCACAAACTCCTAATCTTCAAATGGAGTGGAAAGGGTTGGGTGAAACCCTAGAATCTTGATGAAGGAGATGAAGTGGAAGGTTTCTTGAATGGGTTAAGGTTTCCAACAATGGTGATTGTTTGATTTGGGGAAGAAGATGAAGTGGAGAGGGGAGGTTTAGGGTTCCTTGAGAGAGGAAACGATTTTAGAGAGAGAGAGAGTGTGTGATTTGAGGTTGAAGATGAAATGAGGGGAGTGAGAGAGGAAGAGAGCTTAAAACACAAAATATCTCCATCAGACGTGTCACGGACGTCCGCATGGTCTCTCACGGACGTCCGACTTGTTTTGGCCGAAATCCCCAAAAGTTTTGTTGCTTCCACTGACGATCCGCGGACTTCCGCACACCGCGGAGGTCCAGCCTTGTGCCCCGCGGACGTCCGTGAACCCCAAATCATGTTTTCCAAATTTTCGGGTGTTACATTATTATACACTCAAATATATATATATATATATATATATATATATATATATATATATATATATATATATATATATATATATATGCGAAAGATCGTGTCAAAAGTTGAGGTTAACGTGAGCAGCGTGAGAAGTGGATCTGAACCGTTGATCACTTTTAATCAAATTGTCTCCCATGAAATACGGCTTAGAAGAGAATTGATCCGGTGCATCTCGTTATACTTTATATCGGTGCATCTCATCCTAATGTGCGTCCATTTCTCATCCAACAATAACCACTTCGAATGCTTCTCAACATAAAGAGTGAATTACACTTTTACTCCCTCGTGAATGCCTGCTTTTTGGTTTTCGTCCCTCAAAATCATAAAATTCACTGTTGGTCCAAAAAACGTGTCTTATTTTTTTAGAAAATAAAAATAAGTTGATAAATATATATTAAAAAAGATTAATAAAATACAAAAGGATAAACCGTGACGCATCTTCAACCCTTCCCATCTCCATCGACGGTCCATGCTCCATCTTGAAATCCTCCCTAGTGGTTCCGAAGAAACTACAGATCCCTCCCCTGAAGCTAAAAAAAGAACACAATCGTCGATGTTGTTATACCCTTGACGAGAACTGTTTACCTGAAAGACGATTTATCTCCCTTCCAATCATCCTATCTCAACGAGAACTCTACAAGACCAAGGTTGAAGTACCTAGAACCATGGCAATCAGAAAGGAAAACTTGGAGGTGGCAGGGAAAATCAACCCTCGAATCGACAACACAAAATCCACCATCGAAGGTGTGAAAATCAAGCCCTTTGACTGATCCTTGATATCCATATTTCGATTTTTGTTTATGGTTTCAATTCACATATCCAGGTTAGACTTGTTTAGGGCTTCGATCCACATACGTAGATTAGTTAGTTTTTGGCTTTCGATTCTTGTTTGTAATATTAGATATTTCATTTAGGGATTTGTATTTGGGCTATTGTTTCTTGTATATGAATCGATTTTTCGAATCTAGGTTTGCTTATCGATTTCATTGTTCTTGATTTCATCTGTATTGGGGGTTTTGTTTCTTGAGTTTTTTTCATTTATGGGATGTAGAAATCAGTTGCATTTTTTTTATTTCTATTGTTCTTATTTTTACATTCTAGATTTCTCTTGAAATTACGTTTGGACGGTGGGAGTGGTGGGTGGTGGTGGTGTATAATCTGGGTTCATCAATTTAGGCTTCTTACATTGAAGTTAAAGGAGGTGGAAGATGAAGATAAGGAAAAAGACTAAAATGTCCCACACGTGAGAGGCACATGATAGAGTTAACAGAGCCCCATCTAACAATGTTAGTGGAAGGACCAATTTAAGCTCCAAAACACGATTTTTGGACCATCAGTGTACTTTATGATTTCGAGGGACGAAAACTAAAAAGTAGGCTTTCACAAAGGGACCAAAATTGTAATTCACTTAAAAATAAATAAAAGAGTAAATAACAAATTTGGTCCTGTGGTTTCTTGTTTGTAATACTTTTGGTCCTATAGTTTTGAAAATACAGTTTCACGATTGAGCTATGCAAAAACAACTAGATTTGGTCCATGCATTTAACGGCTATTTGTAAAGCCCGTATCCCGGTATGTAATTTATTAGTATTAATTATTTTCTTTTAAGTTTGATTTAATGTGGTTTCCGTTAACGGGGTTAGTCGAGTTGGACCTAATCGTTAAAAATGTCGGAATTTTGGGTTAGTTGCGAGAAGGTTTAAGTGAAGGGGCTAGAAGTGTCAAAGGGCCAAAACATGCTTAGGTGTTCGCCCATGTTTTTCATAACCGAAAATCCATATGTGTTGTTGTGTGTGTTGGTGGCGTGAGGAGAAAACAAAAGAAAGAAATCAAAACCCTTGTGTTTGTGTGGTTGTGGCGTGAGTAGTAACCAAAGAAAAAGAGAAGTAAACCTACGGCGATACCGAAATACCCCATCTCTCTCTCGGTTTACCAAAATACCCCATGATCCCGCGATATGGTCCTCGATCGCGGACCCATACATAGTAAAAAAACTGACAGTTGTAGCTGAGTTGAAGATAGCAAGGCAACTCTTCTTATTAAATGCAACACCGCGGTACCAACGGGTTCCCCTAATGAACCTGTCGGTGCGCAGGGTGAAATTATTACGGCAGATGGGAAACAACTCTAAGATGCATATCTGGAATTACACAACAAAAACAAGTACGTAAAAAAGAAAGCCAAACAGTTTCTACGTATTATTATTTATGTTATACTACTTATCTAACCTTGGAAGCGTATGTAAATCCACACATATTCATCTTGCTAAGCTTGTCGGCGCGTCTGGCGATGGCACGGTGCATATGTTAGTATGTATGTTCCCAGATGTGGCTACCCCACGGATAGCAATTAAATGCATTTAAGTCCTCGACAGCCCTAAGGACTGTCTCGGTAACAAGTTGACTCTACTCACAGCCCATAAAGACCATCTCCACCATCACCACTAAACATACATGGACAACATCCTCGTCGGATAAGGCCGAAGGCCTTCTTTCATCGTGTTAACGACGGTTCTAAGCTTCAAAGTCGTTGGTGAATGGCCGAGCCAAACCCTATGAACGAAGGAATCTTCTGGTAAGGGAGGAAAGGAGGGTGTTTGTCCAAAGATGCCCAAACCGCATGGCATGCCCGAACACATCAAAATACAGCTCCTCCGGATCTGCATTGTCGACCTCGACGTCCAGCTGTAGAAACATGTGAACTAGCATGGGGTCGCCACCAATATTGGTAAGTTCCAGCCATGGACCGAAAGGTGTCCCTCTAAATATCTCTCGTAAATTACATTTCCGTTCAGGTAACTTTTCAAAAAGATCTATAATCTCTACCACGTAGGCAACACGGCATTTTAGCGTCAAGTCTGTGTAAAAAAAATCCTCCTACATAGTAATTCAGAGATGTTGTCAACACACCTAACTTGGAAGTAACGAATACTATATAGTTTCTGTTTGTTAAGACAATGGATTATGGTTATAGTTATTATTTTATGTATGGAATTTCATTATCACTCAATCTATTGGACTTCCAGGTAGTAGGGGAATCACAAGGATTGCTTAAGTCCCCACGAACCTTAGGGCTATTTACACCCGTTTGACAAAATCCAAATCGATATGTTGCGATTTATTTAATTTGAATATAACCTTGTTATTTATAGAGGTTTTTTCTTGGTCCCTTACATTTTGTTGATAATTCTTCGTCTACTTTAATTTTCCAAAAAAACCCACTCAATCTATTGGACTTTCAGGTAGTAGGGGAATCACAAGGATTGCTTAAGTCCCCACAAATCTTAAGGCTATTTACACCCGTTTGACAAAATACAAATTGATATGTTGCGATTCATTAAAAAAACACATTCCACTAAAACATTTTCGATGTAAACACCATTTTTTTAAAAAAACACGATACTCTAAATTTAACACAACATTCTAAAATATTTTCGAAGTAAACGCCATTTAAAAAAAACATGATACTCTAAATTTAACACAACACACTAAAATATTTTCGAAATAAACGCCATTTTAAAAAATAACACGATACTCTAAATTTAACACAACACTATAGAATAAACACATACTCAAAAATATTTTCGATGTAAATGCAATACTCTAAAATTAACACAATATTCTAAGGAAAACACATACTCTAAAATATTTTCCAAACAAACACATAGTCTAAAATAAACACATATATAACATGTATTTTAAAAAATAATAAAAACTACAACGGGGTTATGAAAACTTACCAAACCTACAACACGAGACGTCTTTGACTTCTAAAAATCCTCACGAACCGAGTCGATCCAAGCACGTATGTTGCACGATATCTTTGAGAGAGTATAGAGAGTTGGGGGTGGACGGTTTGTGGTCCAAGGGCATAAATTTATAGTAGCCGCGATCAAGGTGAGGTGGGTGGCGGTTGAAGTCATTAATATTAGGGTTTCCACCCCAGGCCGACACGTGGTGCGGCAATCCTGCGATCGCGGTCTGGGGGTCAAAAGTGTAAAAATTTATCGCGGACGAGGGGCCATTGTGGGCATTGCGGGCTAAAATCGAGGGGTTTTTTGCCTGGGTCCGGGATCAAGGGTGAAATCGCGGAAAATTTGGCTATTTTGGTAAACCGGGAGAGAGATGGGGTATTTCTGTAAACCGAAATTTTCTTTTTCAGAATTTATATTAATGAAATGGGATGTTTTGTATGATGAAAAGAGTAAACATGGTGGCTAAGGTGTGAAAGATGAAACCTAGGGGACCCTTGGGTAAATGAGGGAAAAGAGGGTTAAAATCCCTAGAAAACCTCATTTCTCATCTATGCGTATTGTGGAGGCGACTGGAAGAGAGCAATCAGAAACCCCTTGCAAGGTTTATCAAGGAATTGAGCATTCAAGATCATCAAGTGTGTGTGGTGTGTCCTTTTCGTCAAGGTAATTCTTCTCTCCTTCGATATATATACTTTCTTGGATTGAAATGAGTGTTTCTTCATGAAATTTGTTTAGAGAGTGAGTTTATAAGAAACGTGTGTTAATTAGAGAGAAATCAATGTGTTGAAGTAAGCTTAAGGGAGTGATGAATTTGTGGTGCGTTATTGTTGGGTTAAACTTATTAATCGTTTGGGCTTGAAATCATTAGAACGATTGTAATCTCGATTTGGAGTTCTCCGAAATCGCCCAGTGAGGTTGTCCGGATAAATATCGGAAAAAGGGGGTATGCGGACTCCTTATCCGGACAAGAGGAATCCGGGGGTGTCGATCGGAAGAGTTATCCGGTATTATCCGAAATTGTGGAGTGTCCGAAAGACCAGGACCCGGAATCCGGGATTTACTGGAAACCTTTGGGAATCCGGATGGATCCGGAAACCGGTGCCGGAAAGGACAGAGATCCGAAATTGGTTGTCTGGGTTGGTTGTCTAAAAGTGGTTGTCCGGGAGAATCCGGATGGGCCGGATTAGTGGTGCCCGGAAACCCCCACTGTTTAGGGCTGTGTCGGGAATCCTTAGGGATCCTTTTGTGTGCCGAGTAGATAGTGCCTTTAGGAAGTTGGGAAGTGTCTCGGGAGGTGTGATAGTTAACTTTGTGGGATGTTGGGTGACTTATTCACTCTCGTGTGTTGGGTGAAAATGTAGGTGTGCAGTTAGAGAATAGCGGTTTCAAGTAATAACGTGTTAGAGTGGACACATGTGAGTCTTTCTAAACTGGAGCTTTATCGATACTTGATTTTATTACTTGTACCGATATATTGATATGCATGATTTACGTTGTTTTAAATATGCATGATCAAAGCGTGTAAATTATATTATGGATATGTGCGAGACATGTGAGAATTTAATATGGATATATGGGGAGTGTGTCCCATGAAGAATATATGAATTCGTTTCATATGATCAGTAAGGGCGGGTGTGTGCCCTAACACGTTGCCATAGGTGTATACGTGACTAAGTGTGAGCCGTTAATATGTGTTGTGTACGTACTTACACTGAAAAAGGCGTAACTGTTTATAAATGCTTATAAACTCTCTTTAGTTGACAATTATGGCGTGGTGTTCGTAGCAAGAGGGATCTTACTAGACCTCATGGTCTAACCCTCACTATTCAAAACTAAAACCTTTTCAGGTAAGCAGGTAGCCGAGAGCTCGTTTAGAGGAAATGGCAAGCCATGAGTTGGAGCTTACGTATAGAAGGATTAGAAGACTTTCCCTTTTTTTATTTTATAGTTCTGTTCTCAGCTGTAGTTAGGGTTATTTCCACGAACCCAGTTTTGTTATCTTGATAGTGTGACTATGTTGGGCCATTTTTGGCGTTTTGAATTAAAGAAGTAGCTTTTGGCATGCTTGTTTGGTGTGGGTTGTTACAGTTGGTATCCGAGCGCTAGTTTAAGGGATTTAGGTGACTGGATGGGCCTAAACTTAAACTGTAGAGTAGGAGGACACAACTGAGATATAGGAAGCCTTTAAGTAATACCTTGATCACCGCGAATTCGGGACGATGGTAGTGAGGACTCTCATGTAAGGTAAATTCAAATCACATCTGGCCAATGTCATTATGAATTTACAGGTGCATGGATGTGCTTGATTACTGTTGTTCAGATGGTCAATGGAGGTGGTAGTGTGTAGAGAGTGGTGGTAGTGTATAGAGAGTGATGGTAGTGTGTAGAGATTGGTGGTAGTGTGTAGAGAGTTCTAACCTTGCCGTGGTGGCAATGGCTTAGTGTGTTGTGTGAGATCGTTTATGGTGTGAATGATGACACCTTCTAGAAGGAGTACCGTATGAGTTGTGGGTGGCCCTAGGTGAGGTAGAACCTCTTGGGTTCAGAGAGAAGAATAACTGATTGTAAGTGAGCTCCTATTTTCCGGTGAGTCTCTACTCTGGGAATTTGTTATGTCGATCAATTGGGATCGTGAAGGCTTCAACTTAAGAATTGAGTAGTAGAGGTGTGTTAGCTCCAACCTTTAGCATAGAGAAGTATTGAAAAATAGGCTAAGGGAGATTTCTGGCAGAAGCCTCTGTCAGCCACCAAGAACACATAACCTCTAATTGATCCATCATCTGAAGCCAAGAGTCCAAGGCCACAGAGCCTCTGACATCCATGACAGAGCCTCTGTGGAGTCAAAGACAGAAGATGAAGATCGAGAATTCTGAAGACAAAGGACAAGTGTGCCACTCACATGCCTCTGTTGTACGAAGATTCTGAAGATCAAATAGTACAAGGCATGATCCTCTACTTTCCACGTGTCATCATCAGATAGGTCACAACTTTTGCAGGGAACGTACATACGTCACACTACATTAACGTGTACTAGAATTCGTCCCATGACCTTGTCTCCTGTACCATTGTCCCCTGTATCTTTTGTATAAATAGAGGGTTCTATAGACTTTTCTAGTAACGAAGCACACACATATACACCTGTTTAGAGCTTATGCATTTGTAAAACACACACTCCACAATGTTCTTGGTGTAATTCTGGCGATAAAATAGAGATGAATCATTGAGCAATAACTTTGTTATTTACAACTTTCATTCTCCTATTTGTGTGTTATCTACCATTATTCTCAACTCAAACTGTTCTTAAAACGCTTCCGCACTTTGACACTTTTATACTCTGTTTTTGAACATTTGTTGTTGAAATATCATTGTTGAGTCAAAAGTGGGATCAACAAGGTGAGCCTTTTGGCTCTTTAGTCAGTAGAAAGGCGGCAAGGGTGGTTGAGAAATGATAGTCGTATTGATTGGTAATATGAGGCAAGGATAGGATGGAAATAGGGACTATTGTTGGTTAACCTATTTGGGTTATAGTGGAGCCGCATATTTTTGCAAATCAGTTGTCAAGGTGGTAACTGTGTAGTTGGTACATGCAAGTATGTGGAGAAGCACTGGTACCAAAGGTTTTTGCAAATGTGAGAAACTTGGGGATTTGGTCGGAAGTAGGGCGCTGGTGTTGAATTGTTGGGAATGCAAACAGTTGACCTTGCTAGAGCAAATAGCCTTCAATGTAAAATGAGTCATGCATTATGGTTTGAAACAAGTTACATGAACCCTTCATGTCAAATGTATGTGTGTGTGTGTGTATGTTTGCCTGGTAAGTTTCCGGTTTTGTAAATGAGTTGGCGCGTGCAAGCGTATGTTCGAAGGGAAGAGACAAATTTATTTACGTTGTGTGATAAACTTTAAACTTGGAGAAATAGTGAATTGTTTCACCTCTTTTACGAGTGAGTTAACCTTTGCTATAAAAATCATAACAACATTTGATCGGATGGTTTTATAAGCGAAATCAGTATGGATACGTTGTTGTCATATTAGGGAGTGTGAGAGTCGACCGACTCGCTCAGTGTGTGTAATTTTACCATACTTTAAAATTTTCCCAAAAAGAGTTTTAGTGAATGCACTTTCGATTGATGGACAAAGTGGTGAGATATCATGGGTTGCGTGTGAGTGATCCTTGAGATCGATGTGTGTGTGGCTATTTTGATGGCGGTGTCATGTCGAGCATGTCTAACCTTGTTTCGCGGCGTATTTTCAAATGTGCAAAACGATTTAAATCATTGTGTTGTCATGCATGAATGCTATGAACTCGCTAGGTAGTAAGAGATATCGTATTCAAGGGTAAAGGAAAGTTTCGAGAGTGGAAGTGTGTGGTTGAGTTGTCGATGGTCGATTCGTGACCTTGGTGTTTCCCTTTTAGGAGGGCGGCGAATAACTGCAGTCCTAGTCTTTGACTTTAGAGATGCTTGTATTATGGTAGTCCTTGTTCTGGGTTTATTTTGAGGGAATCAGATTATGTTAGGAGTTCTCGTTGTCGGAGGCACCGTTGAAGCATCATCTTCATGTTGGGCGTTGATGTTGAAGTCAACGACGGTTTTGAGATCGTTGTCGGGAGATTGGAATTGGAAAAGGTAACCCGGGTGTGATTATTTTGTTGGGATTATACACAGAGATAAGAGGTCGGTTGGGGAAAGGTGTGTACCTGACAGGATGCTGGACCGCCTTATGTGAGTGTTATGAAAGTGGAGAATCACTAGTTGTGTTAGCTCCAATATTCTGAAATATTAGAAGTATTGAAAAATGGCCAAGTACAGAAGAACTTCCACAGAAGCTCTGCTGAGTGCAACAGAAGCTCTGCCGGGCATCTCAGAAGAATCAAATGAAGTTTGATCAAGAGTGATCAAAGACCGAGGAAACTACAGAAGGACGCTTTCAGAAGACCAAGACCGCAGAACCTCTGTTACCAATAACAGAGCCTCTGCGGACAACATCAGAAGACAAGGAACCAAGAAGACTTCTCACAGAGGACCGAGCCACAGAACCTCTGCCACCCTTGACAGAAGCTCTGCAGAAGTAAACGACCAAAGACTCGGAATCCGGTGAAGACTACTCTACAGAGGAACCAGACCGCAGAACCTCTGTAACACATTACAGAGCCTCTGTGGTCCTCACTGAGACTTGAAGATATTTATAATATCTTGCTACTGTTACAGGACTCGTACATCAACTTGCATGGTAGCATGCCCTGTCCAACATCGACGTGTCAAACTCTGATTGGACTCAGTAGGGCTTAGTACATATTAGACGTCTGCTGCATTCAATGCAATACATCACGTCTGACTGTTCATGCCATCCTTGCAACTGTTCACGACATCCTCTCAACTATTCATACGTACCTTTTGAATAGTAGCATATGCTTTATGGTCCCCTTTAGAGTAGTATATAAGGAAGACTCATGTTGAGTTCTTCCTAACACACACACACAACAACAAGAACACAATACACAACACTTCAATCAACACAAAAGAACACATAGCTTATGCACATTTAGAGTCATATCTGTTTAAAGCTTTGCATACTCACTGTTCTTAAATCTGTTCTTGATATATATATATTCAGTAAACTTTGAGATATTATTTCCTGTTCACTGTTTATTTATATTGTGTTCTAAATCTATCAAACATATCTGTTAGTTCTTCAAATACGCTTCCGCATCAAACCTTAAACCTGAACTAATAGATCTGATAATCTTGTTTAAAGCAAAACGGGAACCAACAATTGGTATCAGAGCAAAGCTTGGTTTTCAATATCAAGTGATCCTCATTTAGACAAGATTTTTGATAGAAACTGTCTGTTCTTAACCTATACTTCATTCCTTCAACCAGATTCTGTTTCACTACCATTTTCGATTTATTCGATCTGGTAACATCCTAGAAACTGTTTCTTTCGTTAAAAACTTCATTCAATATGTCAAGACTAAAATTTAGTGCTGATGCTGATTTTCATTATTATTTCAAACTCAACACAAATTTTAAGAAAATAATTCCTACTCTTGAGAAAGAATTAGAGGAAAGAAACAAGAGTATTCTTATTGACTCAGACAACATTGCCAAGCTTGAAGAATTAGGTAAACTCCTAAACTGTGAAAATCTTGAATTGAAAAGGAAACTATCTGAGTCAGAAGAGCTTTGTAAAAAGGAGAAAAAGAAGTTTGAGGAAATTAAGATTGTTTTTAAAGAAGAGAAGAAAAGTCTTGAGCTTAAGTGTCTAAACTTTTCTAAACTGATTTCCAACTTTGAAAAACTTATAATCAGTGAAAATGAAAAGTTTGGAAAATAGAGAACTTTTCTTGAGACAAAGAATATGGAACTTTCTTTCAAAATCTCAAAATTACAAAAATCTCTTGAAAAAGAGAGGAAAGAGCAGGATTTTGAAAGAAAAGAATCTGAAAAGGTGAAGAGAGAAGGATTTCAAACAAAGTGTTTGAAAGACAAGTTTGAGAAGGAAAGAAAAGTCTTTAAAGCTGAAATGTCAAATTTAACAAAGAGACTATCCGATTTGTCAAACAAGATTATGTTGGAGAAGAGGTATAAATCAGATCTTCTAAGGAAGTTTGATTTAAACCTTAAAGAAAAAGATGTTTTAGCTAAAAGGCTTAAGAACCTTGTCTTAGCAAACTCTTGTGCTGAAAATTCAAATAATCTTGTTTATAAAAAGATGAAAATGGTTTGGAAAGTCAAAAACACTATTCCTGACAAAATTGCTCCAAAGCCATTTGTTTCTACTAAGGTTTCATCTTTTCATTCAAATAAATGCCTTGATCTTCTGCTTCAATTAAGAAACCTTTTCTCTAAATCTTTCTGTGTACAAAATGGGTCATTACAAAAGAAAAATCCAAAGACCCAAAATGAGAAAGGTCATAGAAAGAAAGTTGGCAAACCAACAGAGATTGGCAAACCAGAGGACCTAAAGACAGCTCCAAATCCTAACAAAAAAGGACCCATTTGGATATGGGTACCAAAAGTTCTTTGATCTGTCTTGCAGGTACACGGACTTCTGATCATTACAGATCAGGACTCGCTCTTCAGAGGAGAAAAGGACTCCTAAACACATCAGTTTAGGACTCGCACTTTAGTGAAATAGACTCTTAAACAAATCAAGTTTAAGACTCGAGCTTCATCAGAAAATGACTTCTGACCATTACAGATCAAGACTCACTCTTCAGCAAACAATGGACTCCTTAATACTTCTATTAAGGACTCAGGCTTCAAAGTTCACTATGACTTTTAAACACTTTGTTTAAGACTCATCCTTCAAAGGTTCTATACTTCACAGAGCCTCTATGGAATTGCTCAGAGCCTATGACAATCTCCACAGAACCTCTGATGAGGTTGACCTATGTTCTGTGCATTATTTATCTCTATTGATTCAAGCATAGGTCAAGGGGGAGCAGAAGGAGACCTCAAATTGATCTACAGAGGTTGATCATTCAAGGGGGAGCCAAAGGAGGATTATGATCAACAAGAGTCTCTGTCGTCCAAACTAGACACTCTAAAAGGTATGTGTCGCACAAAATCTTTTTCCAAAACAGTTTTCCAGGACAAAAATTTCTAAATATGTCCTAAAAACAATGTTTAAAACCATAAAAACTTTGGATGATCAAAAAGTTTTATAAATTATTAGTTATTAGATATTTCCTGTCACAGAGCCTCTGCTGGCTCTGGCAGAGGTCCAAAAAAAAACCTCTGTAGGATAATTTCTCTCCAATGTTTTCAAAACGTTTTTGGTAAAAGTACAAACTTCAAGAGATAAAAAGGCAGGTTTCAAACCACAGAGATCAATCCTACAGAGGTTGTTAGATCAAGGGGGAGCGAAAAAGGAGACCTTGCTGAATCTACAGAGATTCATAAGTCAAGGGGGAGCTAAGAATGCGACAGAAGAGATCACATTCGCCGATCAAAAAGAAATAGGTTGGTATCTCGCACTCAAAAAAAAAATGCCACAGAAGTCATAAGCCACAGAGTTCTTTCAACCAAAGAACCTCTGTAGATCACTCAAATCATTCAAATGACTTCTGCTGCACAAAATCTTTGAGATTTACAATTTTCTAGGACACCAACTTTCAAATAAGTCCTAAATACATTGTTAAAACTGATCAAAAACTTGGATGATTAAAAATGTTTATAAATTATTAGTTATTAGAAATTTCCTGTCACGGAGCCTCTGCTGGCTCTGGCAGAGGTCCAAAAACCTCTGTAGGATAATTTCTCTCTACTAAAAATTTATTGATCCTCTCCGTGTTTTTCAAACGATTTTCATTAAAGATACAATCTTCACAGAGGTTCTTGATTCACTTCTGCCAAGACAAGAGACTGCAGAAGAAGAGGTGCAAATAGGTTTAGAGGATAGGGTAGAAACGTCTGGAGGAAAACAAAATGAAAAAGAAAAAGATGCCGAAGTTGCAGAAGGCACACATCCCTCAACCCCTCCCGGTGCAACCCACACATCTGACACCGCAGGTCTAGCTGCAGAAGGTGTCATTGAAATAGAGCAGCACAACTCGATCCTTACCCAAACCAAACAGCCAGAAGTCACTCTTTCGACTTCTGCGCCCACAGAAGCCGGGGAATACATTCCTAGGGAGTCTCCTCAGAGAGACTCACCTATAGTTCGTGATCCATCGCCCCAGATCACACTAGAACACCCTACAGAGGAATTCGTTTCCTCTGACACGTACAATATAGGGCCAAAACTTCTTTCAGAGAGAAGTAGAGAGCACCATGACGAAGAGACTCTAGACAAGTCTCCGAGTCAACAGAAGAATATTCCGATACCCACCTCTGGAGTGGATTTGGACAATGTTCTTCACAGAACTTCTGTAGAGACTGAAACTCAGGTTTCTTCTCGAGGATCAGATGGAAATCCTTCCACCCCCAACGTACAAACAAGGGTGAACGAAGGTGTCCCAGGAACAGGGACTCACTCTGGAGAAGGAGTTGTTCCTCCAGAGGTTACCCAAGAGGAACATGTTACGAAGGATGAGTTCCAAGCCTTTGTAACCTCTGTAACTCAAACATTGAATGAGTTGCAAAGCTCATTCACGATTTTTTCAGATTCAACTTCAAACGTGCTTACGGGATTAAATACCAAAGTGGATACCTTATCCACAGAGGTTAAAACAGCCCTTGAAGAAATGAAGTCATCTACAGAAACTTCTGCTACTGCTGCCATCGCCTCTGCCACTAACATTGCCAAAACAACCGCTGCAGAGTTCGAGAAAAGTGCGACCAAAGCCTTCAAAACTTTGATCGCAATCTACTTTGAAACAATGAAGAAAAATGCAGCAAGGCAAGCAGCTCAAGACACCTGCAGAACAGAAGTTGCTGCTAAAAGAAGGCAGGATGATCCTGATGATGGAGCATCTGGTCATCCTGAGGGGGAGAAAACAAAGGAAACAACGGAGGCTGCTTCTGCAAAAACTACAGAGAAATCCGCAGAACCCTCTACGACAGAAACCCAGAAGGGAAAACAACAGAGGCAAAACACCTCTATCTCACCAGAGGATGCACCAACCACAGAACCTAAGGTAATCA
This sequence comes from Saussurea involucrata, assembly GCA_033807775.1. NCBI lineage: Eukaryota > Viridiplantae > Streptophyta > Magnoliopsida > Asterales > Asteraceae > Saussurea > Saussurea involucrata. Next base: position 33,081,544 of record CM066321.1, read on the forward strand.
ATCTTGCATCCTCATCCTCAGAACAAACTCCACCCTCACCCAAAGAACCAACACCAACCTCACAACCAATCCTGCGCAAAACAAGAGTAAAATCCATAGCTCGAAAACCCAAAAGACCAAAACGCACTGCAGAATTCATTCTTCGCATAATGGAATTTGTTTCTGCTTTTCAATCAGCAAAGCGTTTTGACATCCCACCTCCAAGACCCGAAAACTCTTCACCAACAGAGTCCTCACAACCCGAAGTATCAAAACCTTCAGAGGCAACAACCAAAACATCAGAGCATCCAACCCCAAAACCCACAAAACCTCCATCTGTCAACGTTTATTTTTGTGTACTTAAATGTAAATGCCTCTGGCATAAATTCCAAAATGAATGAAATAATCTTCTGAGGTATTGTTTAACCTCTTCTTTACTTAGGTTAAAATGCATAAATTCAACCTTTTATTTTTCAATACTTAGGGGGAGATTGTTAGCTCCAATATTCTGAAATATTAGAAGTATTGAAAAATGGCCAAGTACAGAAGAACTTCCACAGAAGCTCTGCTGAGTGCAACAGAAGCTCTGCCGGGCATCTCAGAAGAATCAAAGGAAGTTTGATCAAGAGTGATCAAAGACCGAGGAAACTACAGAAGGACGCTTTCAGAAGACCAAGACCGCAGAACCTCTGTTACCAATAACAGAGCCTCTGTGGACAACATCAGAAGACAAGGAACCAAGAAGACTTCTCACAGAGGACCGAGCCACAGAACCTCTGCCACCCTTGACAGAAGCTCTGCAGAAGTAAACGACCAAAGACTCGGAATCCGGTGAAGACTACTCTACAGAGGAACCAGACCGCAGAACCTCTGTAACACATTACAGAGCCTCTGTGGTCCTCACTGAGACTTGAAGATATTTATAATATCTTGCTACTGTTACAGGACTCGTACATCAACTTGCATGGTAGCATGCCCTGTCCAACATCGACGTGTCAAACTCTGATTGGACTCAGTAGGGCTTAGTACATATTAGACGTCTGCTGCATTAAATGCAATACAGCACGTCTGACTGTTCATGCCATCCTTGCAACTGTTCACGACATCCTCTCAACTATTCATACGTACCTTTTGAATAGTAGCATATGCTTTATGGTCCCCTTTAGAGTAGTATATAAGGAAGACTCATGTTGAGTTCTTCCTAACACACACACACAACAACAAGAACACAATACACAACACTTCAATCAACACAAAAGAACACATAGCTTATGCACATTTAGAGTCATATCTGTTTAAAGCTTTGCATACTCACTGTTCTTAAATCTGTTCTTGATATATATATATTCAGTAAACTTTGAGATATTATTTCCTGTTCACTGTTTATTTATATTGTGTTCTAAATCTATCAAACATATATGTTAGTTCTTCAAATACGCTTCCGCATCAAACCTTAAACCTGAACTAATAGATCTGATAATCTTGTTTAAAGCAAAACGGGAACCAACAAGTTGGATAGGTGATTTTCCTGTGTGGTTGATGTTTCATTTACGAATGACGTAGTTAGTACAACTCAGGTGGGACACGTGGATTATGTTGGTCTGCGAGGGAGCGTCTTATCGTTTGGTTTATTTGAGCGTGTTTCGTGTGGATTCTGAAGAGTCGGCTGGGGATAAAGACTTGATCGAGTGAAGTAGACGATCATAAGTTGTGGTTCATCTAGGTTTGAGAAAAGACCAGGTCGTGGGATAGCTTTATTTCAAATGTATGTTGTGATTGGCATGGAGAAGGCAAGGCCTATTGTGTCTATTAATGATCGTGAGGATTTTGCCTCTAGTGTGATGTCGTGGTGTGGTGGTTGTGTGGATAAATCAGTGGTAACTTATACAAGGTAGACGTGCAAGTCTTTGGTGTGATAACAAGTTTTTGTGAGGATAAGTGGTGGACTAGTGTTGTTAATATGAGATGAGCGTAAGTGGAAATCATTGCTCGGAGATTGCTGATAAGTTATACAAATGTGACAAATATATGGGTGTTGAGATGTATGAATGTTTGGTGGGTGTTGTGGTATTGCTGATTCGAGGATAAAAGAATGGAGTGGTAGTCGGTGGCTACCTAAGAGAGAGAAACCGCGTGCTCATATGTTGCGATGAGTTGATTGGTGAGTTGTCTGGTGCCATTGACATGTTTACGAAGATGTTGCATTGGTTAGTTTATGATGTTTCGTAGTAGATACGAAATCTTTGGGAATGTTGAATTATTCCTTGTGTGTAAAGGATTTCTCATGAGTGGGATAACCCCGTTTGTGGAACAAGACGTGTGTGGTGGATTCGAGCATTGGGTGTTATTTCAGGATGACTTGATTGGATCCTCGAGTGAGTCTTGTGGCTAAACTGTTCGGTTGGACATAGTAATGCAAATGTGTTTTCAACGCATTTAGATTGAATGAAAAAAATGGAATGAGCAATGTTCTATGCTAGCCTGAGGAGGTGGAAATGGTATGTGAATTAAGGGGGGTAGACTGGAAGTGGAAGGTTTGGGCAAATAACGCAGAAATTGGGAAGCAACATTTTCAGGGTGTCATTGTTGGATACACGAACTCCTAGTGGGAGTATGAAAAGAGGATTTGCATGTATTAGATGGTTGAAGAGTCGAGGAAAGCTAGTTTGTGTGGTTGGTCAAGAGTGTGCACCTTCTTGTGAGCCGTTCTTTGGAAACATGTTTTATGTTTGAGAAGGAAGTGGAAGAAAGTAGTCGAATGTAGTGCTCGGGATGAAGGACCATTGGATTAGACTTAGTAGTAGTGTGGGAAATATTCCAAGTGAACTTTGTCGTTAAGCGTTAAGCTAATGGGAATAGTTTTGTGTGAGCATGGTTGCTCCTTCCTGTTGAGTGGGCGAAACTTGAATTTATTTCATATGTGGATGGACGATTGTTGGATGCAATGAGAAGTTGAATGCGTGTCTTTAGAATTGGTTCGACTTGGTTGGCGTCGGTTTCAGATGTTGGAGTGTGGAGGTTCCCTACTTTTAGCTCTGTATAGTGTGGGTTGATGATGTGGTAAGAACGTGCAAATCGATTATTATTGATGGATTGTAGTCAAAGCAATTCAGGCAAGAAAGTGTTATCAACCATAGGCGTATTTCGTGTTAGGGATAGTGATTGTAGAATTGTGTGTTATCTGTTGAAGAGGAACATAACTGGAAGTTAAGGTAACATTCGAGGTTGATCTTGTGTTAAGTTGGTGAATCGAGCGTTCATTATTCTAATAAGGGATTCATGTTGTTGTGGCGTTAACCTCTGTAAATTGTTCTTTTACGGAAGTGAAGTTGTGTGTGAAACTCTTAATTCGTTTCAAACTCGTGGGTCTAGGTGTGTGGGCGGTATGGTGTACAATTGGCCTGAGGCGTCATACTTATGTTACGCGAATTATCTGTGGTAGGAGTTGTAGCTAACCGAAAGTGTTAAAATTTATTGGGATACACCCTGTTGTTGAAGGGTTATGCAACGTGGGAGCAAGAGAATCCTTAGAGAAGCAAAGAGGTTGGCATGTGCGGTTATCTGTGAATCTTCCAAGAATAAAGTTGTATCATGGGAAAGAGGCATTTAGTGACGGAGGTCGCGCGGTTGACCACTGATAAGTCAAACAGATTCGCGAGAAGTTTAGGGTGGCTCAGGGCCGCCAAAAAGATGTATGCGAACAAAAGAAGGAAACCGATTGAATTCATGGTGGGAGATAAGGGGATGCTTAAGGTATCGCCGTGGAAAGGCGTCGTGCGATTTGGAAAGAAAGGGAAGCTAAGGCCTAGGTACGTCAGGCCGTTTGCCATCACCGAACGTGTGGGCAAGGTGGCATACAAGTTCGAATTGCCTGAGGAACTTCGAGGAGTTCATTCGATTCATGTGTCGAATTTAAGGAAGTACTTGGCCAAGGAAATTATGGCAGTACCGTTGGAAGACACCCGTGTGGACGAGAAATTAAATTATGTTGAGGAGTCGTTGGCAATCGTGGATTGCAAGATCAAGAAGTGGAGAACTAAAGAAATCTCTCTGGTGAAGGTTCAGTGGTGCTTCCATAAGGGTCAGGAGGCAACTTGGGAAGTGGAGTCGAACATGAGGTACCATTACCCTAGATTGTTCGATGATGGAATTCCGGGGATGGAATATTTTTGAGGGAGGGATGTTGTAATAACCGGAATTTTCTTTTCAGAATTTATATTAATGAAATGGGATGTTTTGTATGAAGAAAAGAGTAAACATGGTGGCTAAGGTGTGAAAGATGAAATTTAGGGGACCCTTGGGTAAATGAGGGAAAAGAGGGTTAAAATCCCTAGAAAACCTCATTTCTCATCTATGCGTATTGTGGAGGCGGCTGGAGGAGAGCAATCGGAAACCCCTTGTAAGGTTTATCAAGGAATTGAGCATTCAAGATCATAAAGTGTGTGTGGTGTGTCCTTTTCGTTAAGGTAATTCTTCTGTCCTTCGATATATATACTTTCTTGGATTAAAATGGGTGTTTCTTCATGAAATTTGTTTAGAGAGTGAGTTTATAAGAAAAGTGTGTTAATCAGAGAGAAATCAATGTGTTGAAGTGAGCTTAAGGGAGTGGTGAATCTGGGGTGCCTTATTGTTGGGTTAAACTTATTAATCGTTTAGGCTTGAAATCATTAGAACGATTGTAATCTCGATTTGGATTTCTCCGAAATCGCCAGTGAGGTTGTCCGGATAAATATCGGAAAAAGGGGGTATGCGAACTCCTTATCCGGACAAGAGGAAACCGGGGGTGTCGATCGGAAGAGTTATCTGGTATTATCCGAAATTATGGAGTGTCTGGAAGACCAGGACCCGGAATCCGGGATTTACCGGAAACCTTTGGGAATCCGGATAGATCCGAAAACCAGTACCGGAAAGGGCAGAGATCCGGAATTGGTTGTCCGGATTTGTTGTCCGAAAGAGGTTGTCCGAGAGAATCCAGATGGGGCCGGATTAGTGGTGTCCGAAAAACCCCACTGTTTGGGGCTGTGTCGGGAATCTTTTGGGATCCTTTTGTGTGCCGAGTAGAGAGTGCCTTAAGGAAGTTGGGAAGTGTCTCGGGAGGTGTGATAGTCAACTTTGTGGGTTGTTGGGTGACTTATTCACTCTCGTGTGTTGGGTGAAAATGTAGGTGTGCAATTAGAGAATAGCGGTTTCAAGTAAGAACGTGTTAGCGTGGGCGCCAGGTGAGTCTTTCTAAACTGAAGCTTTATCGATACTCGAATTTGTTACCTGTACCGATATATTGAATTACATGATTTACGTTGTTTTAAATATCCATGATCAAAGCGTGTAAATTATATTATGGATATGTGCGAGACATGTGAGAATTTAATATCGATATATGGGGAGTGTGTTCCATGTAGGATATATGAATACGTTTCATATGATCACTAAAGGTGGGTGTCTACCCTAACACGTTGTCACAGGTGTGTACGTGACTAAGTGCGAGCCGTTAATATGTGTTATGTGCGTACTTAAACTGACAAAGGTGTAGCTGTTTATAAATGCTTATAAACTCTCTTTAGTTGACAATTGCGGCGTGGTGTTGGTAGCAAGAGGGATCTCACTAGACCTCATGGTCTAACCCTCGCTTTTCAAAACTAAAACCTTTCCAGGTAAGCAGGTTGCCGAGAGCTCGTTTAGAGGAAATGGCAAGACGTGAGTTGGAGCTTGTGTATAGAAGGATTAGAAGACTTTCCCTTTTTATTTTGTAGTTATGTTCTCAGCTGTAGTTTGGGTTATTTCCGCGAACCCAGTTTTGTAATCTTGATAGTGTGACTATGTTGGGCCATTTTTGGCATTTTGAATTAAAGAAGTAGATTTTGGCATGCTTGTTTGGTGTGGGTTGTTACAATTTGGGAGCCGATTTAGGGTTACGTTTTTGGTAAGTTTTCCCCCCAAAACCTCTCTCATCGTTTATGGAGGTTTGTTAACTATCTTGGTAGTGTTGTTGGGAGCTCTCAAGTAGTATAAAGCTTCAAGTTCTCATCTCTTCTCCTCTAGAGTTTAGTTTTCCATGGAAACTACCAAGGTGAGTTATTCTAACCCACCAAAACTTACATATGTGTGATTGTTTAAGTTTCTTGATATATTTTGGTATATTTATGTGCTAATCTCTCATTTTTGGTACAAATGACCTAACTTTCCATTTATGGAAAGTGTAGGATTTTGAACTTGTCAAGGATGATGGCAAGGGATGAATCTTCATTATTGTGACTATGATGGAGTGTTCTTAGTTATGATAAAAACATTTCTATGTTTTCTGGAGTTTGTAAGTTTGGGTTAAAAACTAGGGTTTGGTATAAGTAGTAATGTTGGGAATGATGATACTTGCTAGTTTCTTTATGTGTTGGTAACTCCTTAAAGTTTACGGTTGGTGAATGTGGGGTCTCGTTAATCGTGGAGATATTGTGATTGAGTAAAATTATATACAAGTCTTTATTTATGATTGATGAGGATGGACCCTTTACCCTTTGGGGAAAGATGGGCTAAAGATCTAGTTTGGATTGGCGTTGTTGAGACTAAAGATCCGGTTTGGATTGACGTCGTTGAGACTAAAGATCGGGTTTGGATTGACGTCGTTGAGACTAAAGATCCGGTTTGGATTGACGTCGTTGAGACTAATGATCTGGTTCGGATTGACGTCGTTGAGGCTAAAGACCCGGTTTGGGTTGATGCCTTAATGGACTAAAGACCCGGTTTGGGTTGATGTCCGAGCGAGACTAGAGACCTAGTTTGGGTTGATGTCGTAAATGAATGCAATGATGTAGTGGTAGGTAAATCGGTAACAGTTGGAATGTCATCTTGATAATTGTGTATTCTTTTCTTATTATACAAATGCTATTCTTGCTAGGCTTTAGGCTAACACTTCTTCTCATGTTTATGTTGTGTTTAACAGGCCTTCCTAGCAGTGGGACTTCCCGGGGGTTGAGGGAAGAGTGGTGATGAGGGATAACATTTTTGGATAAAGAGATAGCGACGTTGATGACCTTAGTCGAGTGTTCTTTTGTAATTGAGATAGCGACACCCAAACTTAATCTAGACAATCTTAAATTAGATTAATAGGTTGTTGTAAATGTATCTCATTGTTTTGTTGTAAACGTTTCATACGCAAACTCTTGGAAAACAAATGATCTAAATTAATAGTTCATTTCGTGAAAATTTAGGCTCAAATTTACCCTGTTTTTAGGGTGTTACAAGTTGGTATCAGAGCAGTGGTTTAAGCGAACTAGGTATTAATGTGAGATGCCTAGACTTAAACTAGATCGATTTAAGCAGTGAGCGGTGAGATGGGTAGAGCTCTTAAGATAAGACGGTCTTAGAGTCGATGGTAATGCACTAATTGACAACTGTGATTGTGGTAACGAGGATCCTTATGTGTAACATGTTCATAATTTCAATTAGCTACTGCTATTATGAATTTGTTGTTACGTGAGCATGCTTAGATTGCTATAGTTGCGATAATTGATGTGTGTGTTGGTATGCTCGGTTATGTGAATCTTTTACCATATTACTTACCTCCATTTCCGAATGTGTGGCAGACAAACTAATGGTTAACACTCGTAGTAGGTCGGATGGCCTTCATGCTACGACCTCCACGGCCGACCAACCAAGAGTGACGGCGACGAATGGACCTCCACTTAACACTAACTTGTTGGGTGGCGGGCCTGAACATATACCTCGACGAAATTTGGAGACGTCTAACCCTGTCATAGAAGAGGTGACGGCCGAGACAAGGATGATGGATCGGATGATGGCAGCTATGAACCGAGCCATGGCACAACAGCAGGAACAGTTTCTTAAGTTGTTGGAAGATCGAGACGCCAACAACCGTACACACGAAACGGTTGCTGAAAATGTGCTAGTGGCTGGATCCAGGGGTACCGGAAACGAGATCCCTACTGATGGTTTGGGCGCCATTGACACGAGACAAGGAGGTAAGGAGTGTTCTTTCAAGACCTTCCTTAGCTGCCGACCGCCCAAGTTCAAGGGCACCGACGATCCGGTTGTTTGCATGAATTGGGTAAGGGAAATGGAGCAAGCCTTCTGAACCAGTGAATGCGGAGAGAACCAAAAGGCTAAATTTGGTTCACAAATGTTGAGAGGGGCGACCCTCACATGGTGGAATGTCTATTCCACTTCTCTGGAGACTTCTGTATTGGCCAAACTGAGCTGGCCGATGTTAAAAAAGAAGGTGTTAGAGGAATATTGCAACAAAAGAGCAATGAACCGAATGGAGGAAAGTTTTCGGAATTTGAAGAAGGGTAACTTGTCGTTGAGGGAGTACAACCGACAATTCGTGGATAAACTGGGGTTAGCGGGACATCTGGTCCCGACTGAGAAAGAGAAGATCAAGGCATACATCAAGGGCCTTCTGTCAGACATGATGACGATGGTCCGAGTGTCTAAAGCTTCTACTCTTCGTGAGTTAGTCGAGGAAGCCCAGTTGATTGAAGATGCTTACAACTGAGATAAGGAAGTGAGTCACCAGGTGCCGGAAAAGAGGAAATGGGAAGGGAGTTCAGTGCCCTCCAAGAAACCGAGACTTTTCAGAAGCAACTATCAGGGGACCGACCCTAGGCGTGAAGCTAGGTGGTGTTCCAAATACCGAAGCAAGCATCACGGCCCATGCGAGCCAAGCGAGGTGACTTGTTTCAAGTGTGGGAAGCCGAGGCATGTCCATAATGATTGTCTAGCCAAAGGAATCATATGTTTTGAGTGCAAGTAACCGGGCCATGTTAGAAGCTAGTGCCCGAAAGCGAAGGTTGGAGGAGGCGCATGGAAGAAGGTGACCCTCCGAGGATGACGGGAAGGGCATTCCAGATGACGGGTGATGAGGCGAAGGCCTCAACAGATGTAGTATCGGGTACGTTTCTCCTAAACTCCATACCTACGCGTGTGTTGTTTGATTCGGGTGCCAGTGTTTCGTTTGTGTCGATTTCCTTTTGCCAAAAGTTATCCATGCCCACTATTAGTTTAGAGGATGCTATAGTGGTAGAAATAGCGGACGGTGGCCAGGTTGTGGTTCGTGATATGCTGAAAGGTTGTGTATTGGTAATCGAGGGGATAAAATTCCCAATTGAGTTGATACCCATGGTTATTGGAGGGTTTGATGTAGTGGTTGGAATGGATTGGCTAGCGGCCAATAACGGCGAGATTTTGTGTGCCAAGAAACTAATCCGCATCCCTATCGCGAGTGGTGGGATGGTGACCATGTATGGTGAAAAGTGGAAGGGAGAAGTAGCAATCATCTCGATGCTTAAGGCCCGTAAATTCCTAACCAAGGGGTGTGCCTCCTACTTGGCGTATGTATTAGACGCCAAGCTCGAGAAGAAGAAACTTGAGAACGTGCGAGTTGTATGCGAGTTTCCTGATGTATTCTCGGAGGACATGCCTGGTTTACCACCCAATCGCCAAGTGGAGTTCAAAATAGAATTGGTTCCGGGAGTGGCACCGATTGCCAAGGCCCCTTACCGTTTAGCTCCATCCGAGATGCAAGAAATGGTGCCGCAACTTCAAGAGCTTGTGGAGAAGAGGTTTGTGAGACCGAGTGCGTCGCCGTGGGGAGCACCGGTCTTATTCGTGAAAAAGAAGGACGATACGAAGAGGATGTGTATCGACTACCGGGAGTTAAACAAAGTGACCGTGAAGAACAAGTACTCGCTCCCTAGAATAGATGATTTATTCGACCAACTTCAAGGAGCGAGTTGTTTCTCAAAGATCGATCTACGTTCGGGTTATCATTAAGTCAAGGTAAAGGAGAGCGATGTTCCAAAGAGGACGTTTAGGACGCGGTATGGGCATTACGAGTTCTTGGTGATGCCGTTTGGTTTGACCAACGCACCGGCGGTGTTCATGGATTTGATGAACCGAGTGTGCCGACCATTCTTGGATAAGTCGGTCATTGTCTTCATAAACGACATCCTGGTGTATTCCAAGGGCGAAGGGGAGCACGAACAACACCTATGGGAAGTTTTGGAGGCCTTGAGGAGGGAGAAGTTGTATGCAAAGTTCTCCAAATGCAAATTCTGTTTAGAAGAGGTCCAGTTGTTGGGACACGTGGTCACCCGGGACGGAGTGAAAGTGGACCCTTCCAAGGTCGAAGCTATGATGAATTGGGAACCTCTCAAAAGCCCATCGGAAATTCGGAGTTTCTTGGGTTTGGCGGGTTACTATCGAAGATTCATTCAAGATTTTTCCAAAGTTGCTTCCTCATTGACGGCCCTGACTCGAAAAAACGCAAAGTTCGTCTGGATCGAGAAGCAAGAGAAAGCATTCCGGACACTACAAAGGAAGTTAAGTGAGGCTCCAGTCTTGTTGTTACCCAAAGGACCGGAAGACTTCATGGTTTATAATGATTCTTCAAAGTCGGGTTTGGGATGTGTGCTAATGCAAATGGGAAAGGTTATCGCCTACGCGTCGAGACAACTCAAAGTACATGAGAAGAACTACCCTACTCATGACTTGGAGTTAGCGGCGGTAGTGTTCACGTTGAAATTATGGCGACATTACCTCTACGGCACGAAGTGCACGTTGTATACAGACCATAAGACCTTGAAGTACGTTTTCGACTAAAAAGAGCTAAATATGAGGCAAAGGAGGTGGTTATAATTACTCAAGGATTACGACTGTGAATTGCCTTACCATCCGGGTAAGGCAAACATTGTGGCCGACGCCTTAAGTTGAAAAGAGTATAGTGGGTGCCTTCGTGCCAACCTTTCAAGAATTGATCTAGTATCTAGCTTGATTGAGCGGATTAAAGCGGCACAAGATGAAGCCCTATTGGAAGAGAACCTCAAGGAAGAGGTGATGGCGAAACAAAGACAACTCTTAACGGAGGATAGTCGTGGAGTGAAACTATTCAACGGGTGAGTGTGGGTACCCCCAAGATCGGGGGAAATCGAGAATTACTCATGGACGAGGTTCACAAGTCCAAGTACACCATACATCCGGGAAGTACTAAGATGTATATAGACTTGAAGTTGCATTATTTGTGGTCGGTGATGAACGTGGACGTGGCGCGTTATGTGGAACGTTGTGCGACTCGCTCTCTTGTGAAATCCGAACACCAACGACCTTATGGTAGTTTCCAACCATTGGAAATACCCGAGTGGAAGTGGGAGAAAATCACGATGGATTTTGATAGGCGGGTTTACACCCCCCTAAATCTAGCCGCAAGTGTACGGGTCAAAATCAAGTAATAGTACAAAAAGTACGAGTATCGAACACAGGGAACTAGGAACTAAGTATCACAATGACTATAAGATCTATTAACTGAACGGTCGCAATTTTGAGTTGTTGGTATGACCTAATTAATTGCAAGAAAACAAATCACAGACGGGACAGTAAACAACTTCGAAAATTTTTGATAGAGAAAACAGTTGAGGGTTGGAAATCCTAAGGTTTTCACGAACGAACATTTGACTTAAAACAATTACCAAGTTATTCCCTTTAATTAATACCCAATCTCGAAAATCACCGTTGTTCTCTCTCAAGCAACAACGGGTTTTATTTTGAAGACTCAAGCTTTATCTCTCGATCTTAACTTATGACACTCAAAACACATTCAAAGCGAGATTTAAACGGGACTAAAGCTTACACTGGTATATCTCTATCCAATTTCTCACCTTAGGCATGCAATTTCTAGTTATAGTTAACAATTAATTCTCTCGAACTTAACTGAAAACAACAAAACAATTGGCAGCTAGCTAAACTCACAAAAGCATTAAAAACCAAATCACATGCTTCATTAAATAGGAGAACTGATAAAAATCTCAAGTCATCTGTTCATAAGTTTAAACCAAAATCAATCCAACCCCCAACATCTAAAGATTAGTTCATGCTGGTGGTGGATAAAAACATAAGGAAAGGAAGAAGAACAATGTGTGTAAACATGATAAACGTGAATGTAGTGAATGTAATGGTGAACTCCCTTCTCTCAGCTCTAATCCGCTTCGCGTCGTGACTTCCTCCTGGATCGATCCTCTATCGTGGCTCCAAAAGCTCTGAAAAGTCTCTCAAAATCGCCCCAAAATCGTCTCCCGTCGTCGTGTGTGAAGTAATGACCTAATTCCGGAAAACACAAAGGTATAGGCACGAAACAGTGACACCCGCGGTTTTGGCCGCGGTTTGTAAACCGCGGGATAAACCGCGTGGTTTCTGAAAGTTGTCCGGGTCAGGTTCTGGTGTGCGGATCTGGGTACGGGTCGTGGGCTTGGATCTCGGGCTTCCGTTGGGCTTCTATATGGACTCTCTTTTGGCTCTTTTTCGCTCCTTTTCTTGATGACTGTCTTCTCTCAGATAACCTGCACCTCTCACTAGATAAACCGTAAAATCTCGCCTTTTTGCTTCAATACAAGCCAATCTCATTGGTTTATGGACTGAAAATAACGCTAAAAAGTGGCGTTATCAACAACCCCAAACCGAGCGTTGCTTGTCCTCAAGCAAATTAGCGATAAAATAGAATTAAAACATATATCCGTGAAATAATAACAACACAACTCTCAATCGGTACCACGTTATGCACTGGTGATTTCCCATACTCGCGAATGCTTATCTCATCCTAGCCTCATCCTTATTCTGTTTGATCTATGACCTTCCATTGCGAGCTGAACTCGTGACTGCTCCGATTACATTAAGGTCGCACTAGGTCAAAACATACTAGGGAAAACATTTCGCCTCGACCCTACCTCACGGGATACTCTCATTTCACTCGACCCTAGGCTGTCACACATGTTGTCATGTATAAGGAAGTTATGTACAAGAATACTCAATAATTACATGACAACTCTAAAGAAAGACGCACCAATGTCCCAAAAAGGTTGATCTCAGAAGGGAATCAAGTAGCAAGACAGGTACTATCGGTAAAGGTGGTCGTATACCCTAATCACATTTTCCAAAAGATCATCCAGGTATTTACACGGGTTGTAACGGGGCTAGGGTTATGGCTAAGAAATGAAGGGTAAAAAGGATCAAAAATCCTCGGCGTGTCAATCGTTAGCAGTTTTGAACTTTCTTCACATTCTATCAAGTGGCCCTCTTTGTCACTACCGGAGTCGCTTTGACTCTCTTATTTAGCTGCTACCAATACTATCTAACTAACTGTTTTTTTAGTTTTTTTTTGTGGGGCGTCATTGGCCCTCTTTATTTAATTGGGGCTGCATTGGCCCTCTTTTCTAGCTCTTGGGTTATACTGACCCAATCTATTTTCATGGCTGGCCTGTATTTTTCTTTTCTGCTCTATCTTCTGCTGTTCATTACTGCTTCTGATCGACACACTTTCGGATAAGGGTTGGCTAAGGGTTTTGGCTAGGGTTTCATGGTGGGTTTAGAAACGAACAAGGTGAGTGTTTGGCTGTAACGATGGGTTATGGATACACACATAATGGGTCGAAAGGAACGATAGCTAAAAATGGTTAAATATACACACATTGCCTGGAATCATCTCTTAAGGTCCACACGATATGGTCTACTATGCCCTTACCCAATATCCCGATGGCTGTCTTTGCTACTCAATGCGATATTATAGCGAGATCACTCTATAATCACGACAAGGAATTTGAAAAAGTGTATATGAATTTCGGGTTTAAATCCCTCGAAATGAAAAACGCCTTTTAGGCTCATATCTCGATATCTCCACTAATGTCCCTAGTCATGTCTTTTCCCGGTCCTTCCCTAACGGTCACGTTACTATCACAAGGTCCTCCCCACAATGGTCGGTCTCAATCATCCAAAACAACAAATATTGTCTACAAGAATCTAACCATTCATAAGCGTGGGACGTCAACGTGCATACACGGGGGCCCGATTGGCAACCCTAAACCTTACCCACACATTGTCCCCAATGTGCAGGCAAGTGGTACAAAGTGCATATACATATTGTGTGTTGTTATTACAGTCATCCAACAGAAACAAAAAAACAGTACAGTACATCATCAAGAACAATCAAAACAAGAGAGCATGAAAACAAACCCATCTACCGGCGGGATGATGATGAAGCACCCCCGTCTCGCCGTCCTCTCACTCTCCTCCTTCCTTCGGGTTGCGCCGGCGGTGCCTGTGGTGCTGGTGGAGCTGGAAAGCCGTCTTGAGTGAGACGCGCGTCAAACCCATCCATGCGTAATGTCATGTTTTGGAAGTGACGATCCATCCGCTCATCCGATCGCCTCCTCTCGGTCGTCATCTGATCCATAAATCGGCGGATATAAGGAGGTGTATCGCCGCCGTGCACCGCTGCCTCTGCTGGTGGTGCCTCCGGGTCGAAGTCGGGATCACTGTTCGAGGCACTCTCGGACGACATATAGATCGGTTCGGCAAGACGCCGCCTTTGGTGATCTGGATCTACTCTCCCCCTCTCCTCTAACTTTCCCGCCGCCGTAATCTGGTGCTTATACTGTGTATTCGTGAAGTCCTTCTTCGATGCAGTGAGGTGTCCTATTGGGATACCGGCTTCCCTACAAATATGAGTTATCAAGCACGGGAACGGTAAAACACCGTCGAGGGTCATACCTGCGTCTAATATCTCCATCCAGATGATGTGTCCGATGTCCATCGGAAGATTGTTGTGCAATGAATAGAGGACCTCCGCCACTTGGCTGTCGTCGGTGGTATTGTGGGACGAAGGCTTTAGAGAAGCCTTTACGAAGAGCACGAGGAAGGCTATATCGGTGTGCATCTCGCTTTTCAGAATTTGTTGATCCATTGTGTCCCACCCCGTGTGTCCATTCCGCCTTAGAGAGGCGGCAATGGCTGGACTCAAATGCTCTCGGAACGCCGGGTGGGGAGATAACCCATATGTGGTACTAAGCTCGGCCCGACGGGGGGCGTGGAAGTATGCATCTATGTCTTCACGAGAGATCCGGACTTCCTTGTCACCCATTTTGACCACACAGCGGTCGTGGTATACAGCAGGGATCATACACGCATAAAAATTTCTAACAGTTGCAATGCAATACATGGGCGGGGTTCGGATGAACCGCTCCCAAGATTGTTGCTGTATGATCTCCGGCACCCTTTAACCGACCGGAAGGGTCGCAATCTTGATGCCTCTTCTCCGAATGGATTGCATACATTATCTCTCATCTGCTCGTGGCGCTTATCTCTATCCGGGTTTTCCCGGTCGAACATCTGGCGTCTTTTGTTTGGGTGGATGCGGTTATATTGAGGGAAAGAGATGTGCGTGCTCGGATGGTGTCTCATATCTGCACAATAAAGAATAAACTCAACTGAGTTATCGCGCTAATAGCCACCCCAAACCTCGGTAAAACCGAGGTTTGCAAAGGGTTAAATGTGAGTGTGTGAATGTTTAAAAGTAAGGCACCCCAAACCTAAGTGAAACTTAGGTTTGTTGCATCTCCTTTCCTTTTCGTGTACGTACAGATAAAACTCATACTTCCCATGCGTGCAGATTACCAATAAAATACTGTTTAGTTCTTGCATCTTGACTCAAAACCACCACATACTTCCTAGTGCATACATCTAAAAATCCATCAACATTTTGCACCATTGGGCAACAAATCGAAACTTAGGTTTGGCTATGATTGCACTAAAAGACAAAACCCACAAAATTAACGTAGGGACTTCATGTTGCCAAGAAATCCCTCACGTAACATTTAAGCACAAAAGTGGAAGTATTCCACAAAATTTCAGATCCCAACTTACCACCACTTTTCCCCATTTTACTTCCCAAAAAAAACACTCCATCACAGATTTTAAGCACATAGTCTCACAAAAATCACAAACTCAGTTGCAAATAAGCTTACTATCACAATCTGAACATACAATGAACATGTAATCACAATCTTAGTGTAAAACCAACAATAGTGTACCACAGCCGCGAGGCATCAAAATCATGGGGAAGCAAGCATGACAAAATATGGGGAAGTATAAAAATGAAGAAAAAGAGAGCATACTTATATCACATAACAATGGAGGTTCCGAAAAGCAAAATAGAAACACATACCTTGTATCTTGAAGAAATGCAAAGTACAATACTGAAGGTGGAGATGGAAGCTTCTTAAAATCGATGGACCCAAGAGAGATTAGAGAGAATTCGTGAGGAGAGGGAGAGAGTAGCAGAAAATGAAAGGAATAAAGAAAAAGAAGGGAAGAAGAAAAAGGTGAGAAGACATAAAGCAAATCAAACTGCACACAAAAGACAAACCCAAACCCTAAACGGTCAGGAGACACGCGCGGTTTAGGCCGCGGTATGTAAACCGCGGGATATCCCGCGTACCCCTCAGTTCCAGAATCAATCCAGTGACACCCGCGGTTTTCCACGCGGTTTGGAAACCGCGGGACATACCGCGTAACACACTGTTCCAACTATTTTTGTATTTTTCATTTTTTTTGTAAATTAAAACGTATAAAAACAAAAATTAAAAAAGAAAACAAACCTCGGTGGGTTGCCTCCCACCCAGCGCTTTGGTTTCGGTCGTGGCTCGACCTTCCTTCTGATTACTCCTTAGGCTCGTCTAGATATATACATGACGTGGTCTCAACCTCATCGCCCAGGTACGGCTTCACCCTTTGGCCGTTCACTTTGAACTTCTGTCCATCCTTGCCCTCTAGCTCCACTGTTCCGTATGGGTATACTTCGGTCACCGTGAATGGTCCCGACCACTTCGACTTCAGTTTACCTGGAAAAAGCCTCAAACGTGAGTTAAATAAAAGGACTTTCATTCCTTGAATTATTACCTTTTCTCGAATCCAGCGATCGTGGAACTTCTTGGTCCGCTCTTTGTAGATCAAGGCATTTTCAAATGCATCCAACCGGAGTTCCTCTAATTCACACATTTGTAGTAATCTCCTCTTTCCGGCTGCATCTAACTCCATGTTCAACTTCTTTATTGCCCAGAATGCTCTACCCTCGAGTTCCACTAGTAGATGGCATGACTTGCCATACACTAGACGATAGGGATTGGTACCAAGAGGGGTTTTGAACGCCGTCCGATACGCCCACAATGCGTCGTCTAACTTCAACGACCAATCCTTTCGGGATGAGTTCACTGTCTTTTCCAGAATCTGCTTTAGTTCCCGATTGGACACTTCCGCTAGGCCATTGGATTGTGGGTGATATGGTGTCGTGACCATGTGCTTCACTGAGTACTTCTTGAGCACCGCTTCCAGATATCGATTGTAAAAGTGACTTCCACCATCGCTGATCAGTGCTCTCGGAACTCCAAATCTCGCAAAGATATTCTTCCGTAGGAAATTAATCACTACTTTAGAATCGTTTGTAGGAGTCGCGATCGCTTCCACCCACTTCGATACGTAGTCCACCGCGACCAAGATATACTCATTCCGATACGAGTTCGGGAACGGACCCTTGAAATCTATGCCCCACACGTCGAAAAGTTCGACTTCCATGAAAATCTGCATCAGCATCTCATCCCTTTTGGATATGTTCCCCGTCCTTTGGCACCGATCACACTTAGAGATGAATTCATGGGTCTCTTTGAACATAGACGGCCAAAAGAAACCTGACTGAAGAATCTTTGCCACTGTTCTATCAGTGCTAAAGTGGCCCCCACATTCCAATGTGTGACAATGGTTCAAAATATCGGCATTCTGTTCCTCCGGGACACATCTCCGGATCATACCGTCGACACATGACTCATACAAGTACGGCTCGTCCCAATAATACCTCTTTGCCTCAAAGAGAAATCTCTTCTTTTGGTGGGAGTTCATCTGATAAGGCACTACTCCTCCCACCAAGTAATTTACCATGTCCGCGAACCAAGGCTCAGAATGACAAACCTTGAAAAGCTGCTCATCCGGAAACGAATCATTGATGATGGTCTTATCCTTCCTTTGCTCTTCACCTCCCTCCAGTCTCGAGAGGTGATCCGCCACAGTGTTCTCCGATCCCTTCTTATCCAGAATTTCCAAGTCGAACTCTTGGAGTAAAAGTACCCAACGGATAAGTCTTTGTTTAGCATCCTTCTTGGCCATTAGGTGCTTTAAAGAGGAGTGGTCGGTGTAGACGATTACCTTGGCCCCGACTAGATATGACCGGAACTTCTCACAAGCATAGACGACCGCTAACAGTTCCTTCTCGGTAGTCGCGTAGTTGAGCTGAGCATCATCCAAGGTCTTACTCGCGTAGTAGATCACATGCATCCGCTTATCTTTCTTTTGACCCAATACCGCTCCAACAGCTGTGTCACTCGCATCGCACATCAAAATAAATGGCAAACTCCAATCGGGAGCCGTGAGAATCGGTTCGGATATCAACTCCTTCTTTAACCTGTCAAAAGCAGATATACAATCATCAGTGAAATCGAATTTAGCATCTTTAAGCAATAATGAACACAAAGGTTTAGTAATTTTAGAAAAATCCTTAATAAACCGTCGGTAGAACCCGACATGCCCCAAGAAGCTTCGGACTCCCTTGACGGAGTTCGGGTAAGGAAGATTCTCAATCACTGCTACTTTTGCCTTATCCACTTCAATCCCAGCCTTTGACACCTTATGACCAAGTACGATCCCTTCGGTCACCATGAAGTGACACTTCTCCCAATTCAAGACAAGACTTGTCTCTTTGCATCTCTGTAATACGGCTTCTAGGTGTTCCAAACATGTGTCAAAAGAAGGTCCGAACACCGAGAAGTCATCCATGAAAATCTCTATGGTCCGCTCCACCATATCTGGAAATATTGCCATCATGCATCGTTGGAAAGTGGCTGGAGCATTGCACAAACCGAATGGCATTTCGGCGGTATGCAAATGTTCCGTATGGACAAGTGAAGTTCCTCGTGTCTTGGTCCTCGGACGCAATAGGAATCTGGTTGTACCCGGAATAACCATCTAGAAAATAGTAGTATTCATGCCCGGATAACCGCTCCAACATCTGATCAATGAATGGGAGAGGGAAGTGATCTTTCTTTGTCGCATCGTTCAGCTTTCGGTAGTCAATACACACTCTCCAACCGGTAACTGTTCGGGAAGGGATCAGCTCATTATTGTTGTTCCGAACAACGGTTATACCACCCTTCTTTCGCACTAATTGGACCGGGCTCACCCATGGACTATCCGGAACCGGATAGATAATTCCAGCATCAAGGAGTTTTAGAACCTCCTTTCGGACCACTTCTTTCATATTCGGGTTGACCCGACATTGATGTTGAACTACCGGCCGATGCCCTTCTTCAAGATTGATGCGGTGCAAGCAAAATGTTGGGCTTAAGCCCTTCAGATCAGCTATCGTCCAACCAATAGTAGTTTGATGCTCTCTCAAAACTCTTAGTAACTTCTCTTAATTCTCAGAATTCAGCTTAGACGATATGATTACCGGAAACGTGTCTTTTTCTCCCAAGTATGCATACTTGAGATGATTGGGTAACGGTTTGAGCTCGAGCTTTGGTGGTGTCTTCGATGAAGGTTCGGACATGGGAATCGGTTCTCCCAAATCTTCAATGACCAGTCTTCTCGGGCCTTTGTATGATGGCGATGCATTTAATTGCATCACAATCTCGCTTTCCGGATCAGTATCGGTACCTGATAACTCTATTTTTAGAGTTATTATTTCCTTTTATTTTACATTTTATTTTGTCAATTTTAGCCATTTTCACTTCTCAAAACCCCCATTCTTGGTATATTTCACGAAAACGAGCAAAAGGAGTGAACCATAGTCTTTAATAAATTATTTGGTGGAATTTGGTTGTTTTTCACGATTTTATCCGCAGTGACTTGCGGAGTGCCCACTCCGGATCCCACTATCAAGCTGACGAGAAGCAAAAGGAAAAAGAAACTACTAGTTGGGATGTAAATATTCTGGAGAAAGGAAGGTTCAAAGGGCAGGTAAAAATGTGCTGGAAGTAGTACAAGTCTTCCTTAAAAAAAGATAGCAAAAGTACACTTTGTACCTTAAAGTAACTTTTGGGAAAAGGTGAAGAGACCACTTGGGTAAAAGCACTATTCAAAGAGCTGATCTTCAGTTTTTTACTATTCATTGGACAACCCCATTGTTTGTACCCATGCTATCTCCTAGTATATAAAGGAGCCTTGGGTGCCATTTATTAGAAGGAGTTTTTTGGGAGTAGATGGTTTATGTTGGTAAAGGTTTAGCTTTTGAATTCTCTCAACTACCACATTAGTGTTAGCTTTAGTTCTTTATTTTACTGCAGTAGTTAACTTTAATTTTCTGTATTTTACTTTCTTAGTTTAATTTGTAGTTCGACATACACAGTGACAGGGACGAATTCTCGTTCCCCACTGTGGGTTCTATTCAAGTCACTTTCTGTTTAGTTATGTGCAACTTCTACTCTTTTGCTTTCTTTACTTTAGTTATGGGCTAAACATCCTTTGGGATGTAGGAAGGAGAAGTACCTGGATTTTATTAAAAATGCTTGAGTAATCGTTATACTTAGAATATTTATTGTTTTGGTCATTCATTCTCGATATTTACCCAAGGATGCGAACAAGCCGATCACTTGCAAGGATCTAAAGTCTAGTTCTTAACATCGAAATAAGTAGAACGCAGTGACACGAGCTTGAATGATGCTAGGGGATTTGAAAGAATTTTTATGACACTTGCGAAAGTGAGGTCGGCACAGTGAGCTAATCTCAACCCACTGGAGTAGTAGGCAAGCTAGTTGGTGTATCTAAAAACACTTAGAGTATTTGTCTCTACACATTCCATCGAGACCTGAAAAGGTCCATTTTTGAGATTACCATTGACAAAACAATAAATACTAAGAGTATGGGATTTTTATCTAACGGTGTGAGTATTTTGTAACCGGGCTTTTCTAGCGAAAATACCCATCTCGAATACAAGGATCACTTTTAGGACCAAGTATTTAATATAAAATCTAGGGAAAATCTAACCTACATTCCTCTTTTTAAACCTTAGTAAAATCGTTAAAGTAGCTATTTCACCGAACAAACCAAAATATTGCTTCTTCTGTTTTTGAAACCTGTAAAAGGAGCTCACGAGAACCGTATTGTCTTGATTGCCCAGTCTCTGTGGATTCGATTCTTGTATTTTACCAACTATTACTTGCTGTGACGATCATAGTGGACAATGTACACTTGCACTTCCCACTGTGGACAGTTTGCAACCCACTGCGATTAAAACACATATTTCGTACGTAACAAGTTTTTGGCGCCGTTGCTGGGGACTTGCGTGATTTTAAATCTCAAGACATTAGTTTTTGTTCAAGCCCGAGTAACTCGTTTTTCTAAGTTGTTCGTGTTGTATGCCAAGGCGACAACACGAGCCTTTGGTGCCAATCGATCTTGAAATAGAAAAGACTTTTAGAAGAAGACGTAAAAACAAAAATAGACAAACCCCTGTGAACCCCACTGTAAGCATGGCCGAAAGACCACCTGCAGTGGAGACCACAGTGACGATTGCCGATAGCAAAGATCGAAAAATACGGGACTATGCTACTTCCGGAGCTAATGACCTAAGCTCCGGGATTCTAAGGCCCAATATTGTTGAACAACATTTTAAACTCAAACCTGTGATGTTTCAAATGATCCAAGCCATGGGTCAGTTTGGAGGATCACCGGTAGAGGATCCACACTCGCACTTATAATCGTTTTTGGAAATGACTGATTCCTTTCAACTGCAAGGTGTGAGTGATGAAGCGTTAAGGCTAAGGCTTTTCCCTTTTTCATTAAGGGATAAGGCTAAAGCTTGGCTAAACTCTCATGCACCTCACTCGATAACCAATTGGGAAGAACTTGCCGATAAATTCTTGCAAAAATACTTTCCTCCCACAAGGAATGTAAGGTTTCGAAATGATATTATTTTGTTTAGACAAGATGAAGATGAGGCTGTTTCAGATGCATGGGAGCGATTTAAAGATTTACTTCAAAAGTGCCCACACCATGGCATCCCACATTGCATCCAATTGGAGACCTTTTACAACGGTCTTTCCAATGCGGCCAAAATCATCTTAGATGCAACAGCCGGTGGAACATTCACGAGTAAGACTTACAATGAGGGATATCAAATTTTAGAAAAAGTGTCCAACAACAATACCGAGTGGTTCAACCCTAGAGGGACCATACCAAAGACCAACACCATCGATTCCAAGGCACTCAAAACCATGAATGCACAGTTAGTGGCCTTAACAAAAATCGAGTTGAACCAAAATAGAGGCCAAGTCAATTCTGCAACTCATCTAGCCAAAAACTGCTTCCTCTGTGGAGAGGAGCATCTTTTTGACTATTGTCCAGCAAATCCCGAAGCCGTTAATGTTATAGGAACCAATCCGAGAAACACTCCATACTCACAGACTTATAATCCAGGTTGGAGAAATCACCTAAATTTCTCTTGGGCTGGTAATCCAGGACTCCAACCCCACGGGGCGAGTCATGCCCAGCAAAGACCACACAATCCCCCTGGATTTCAGCAACATCACAGTGGGCAGAACTCACAGAACTTTCACCAAGGGCAATCCTCACAACAGTACCAACCACGTTCGACTCAACCCGCTGAGACTCCCCAATCACTCGAATCAATTCTCAAAGGTTTTATGAATCAAACTCAAGCAGCAATTAGAAACATAGAGACTCAAGTAGGATAACTAGCCGTTGAAGTTAAGAATAGACCACCAGGGACGTTACCTAGTGATACCGAACACGCTAGGGTGATAGGAAAAGAACAAGTCAAGTCAATAACACTTAGGAGTGGAAAGGATCTGAAAGATATCAATTTTGATTCTGATGATTCGCCTCAAGTCACTGTGATCCCTACAGTGGGCACTCCTCAAGTCACTGTGATCCCCGCAGTGGGGACCGATATCCCTGACCTTGCCACTTTTGGACCTGTTCCAAAACCTACTATTCCAAAGCCAATACCACAGTCAGCTCAAATTGACCCACGAAGTATTCCTTTTCCTGAAAGAATGAAGCCTAAAAATGTCGATGTTCAATTTAAAAAATTCTTAGACATTTTTAAACAACTTCACATTAACATACCCTTGGTAGAGGCTCTCGAGCAAATGCCAAGCTATGTTAAATTTTTAAAAGATATTTTGAACAAAAAGAGAAAGTTGGGTGAGTTTGAGACTGTGGCTTTGACCGAGGAATGTAGTGCCCTCCTTACTAGCAAGATTCCACCTAAGTTGAAAGACCCGGGTAGTTTCACCATTCCATGCACAATAGGAGGACAAGAAGTAGGTCAAGCACTCTGTGATTTAGGAGCTAGTATCAACTTGATGCCATTGTCCATTTTTAACAAATTAGGTATTGGAGAGGCTAGATCCACAACCGTGACATTACAACTAGCCGACTGGTCCATTGCCTACCCAAAAGGAAAAATAGAAGACGTCTTGGTCCAAGTGGATAAATTTATCTTCCCCGCCGATTTTCTAGTTCTAGATTATGAGGCCGATAAAGAAATCCCAATCATCTTAGGATGTCCGTTTCTTGCAACCGGACAAACTTTGATTGATGTACACAAAGGAGAACTCACGATGAGAGTTAATGACCAAGAGGTGACATTTAATGTGTTTAAATCCCTGAAGTATATAGATACTGAAGACTGTTTTGCTTTGAGTTCGATTAGTGAAACCCACTGTTTTGACTCCGTCCCCACATTGGGGAGTGAGAGTGAGCACTCCGACCTTGAGAGTGATGACACTTTTGAGGATGAGTGTAACAAAGTAGTGGCAGCCTTTGAACCTCTGGACTTTAAGGATAGAGATGTTCAACCCCCTTCAATAGAACAACCTCCTGAGTTAGAGCTTAAGCCATTGCCTTCCCACTTGAAATATGCTTATCTCGCTAAGAATAATAAACTTCCCGTTATTATCTCTTCTAAACTTAGCGAGAAACAAGAACAACGTCTGATTGATTTGTTGATGAAGCATAAGAAAGCAATTGGTTGGACCATAGAGGACATTATAGGTATTAGCCCCTCTTTATGTCAACATAAGATTAACTTGGAGAGTGACCACCCTGGGAAAGTCCAACCTCAAAGAAGGTTGAACCCCATCATGAAGGAAGTAGTTAAGAAAGAAGTTTTGAAGTGGTTAGATGCTGGTATTATCTATCCCATTGCTAGTAGTAGTTGGGTGAGCCCCGTCCAATGTGTCCCTAAAAAGGGAGGGACAACCGTAGTGAAGAACGAAAAGAACGAGCTCATTCCCACTAGAACTGTAACGGGGTGGAGGATATGCATGGACTATAGACAACTCAACTTGGCCACTAAGAAAGACCACTCCCCCTACCTTTCATCGACCAAATGCTTGATCGGTTAGCGAGAAAGGAATTTTATTGTTTTCTAGATGGATACTCCAGATACAACCAAATCCACATCGCCCCCGAGAACCAAGAAAAGACCACCTTTACTTGTCCCGACGGTACTTTTGCATTCCGGAGGATGCCATTTGGATTGTGTAATGCCCCAGCCACTTTCCAACTTTGTATGATGGCCATTTTCACCGACATGATTGAGGACACCATAGAAGTTTTTATGGATGACTTTTCTGTGATAGGGACATCATTCGAAAACTGCCTAGGAAATTTAGAGAAAAGCCTAGTGAGATGTGAGACCCACGACCTTATTTTGAATTGGGAAAAATTCCATTTTATGGTAGAAGAGGGTATTGTCCTAGGTCATCTTGTTTCAAAAAGAGGGTTGGAAGTTGACAAAGCCAAGCTTGAGGTAGTGGCACAACTTCCCGAACCCACAAGTGTAAAAGGCATTCGAAGCTTTTTGGGTCACGCAAGTTTTTATAGGAGGTTCATCAAAGATTTTTCAAAAATAACAAAACCCCTATGCAACCTGTTACAGCATGAAAAAGAATTCATTTTTACCCAAGAATGCCGAGATGCTTTCGAAAAAACCAAAACAGCTTTAGTCACAGCGCCCATAGTGACCACTCCTGACTGGTCACTCCCATTCGAAGTGATGTGTGATGCCAGCGAGTGGGCTGTGGGAGCTGTTCTCGGTCAAAGAAAGAACAAGGTTTTTCACCCCATTTATTATGCAAGTAAAACACTGATTGAAGCTCAGATTAATTATACTGTCACTGAAAAAGAATTACTTGCGGTGGTGTTTGCTTTTGATCGTTTCAGGTCGTACTTGATAGGGACGAAGGTCATAGTTCACACTGATCATGCAACAATAAAATACTTAATCACCAAGGTTGATTCCAAGCCTCGGTTGATTAGGTGGGTTTTATTGCTACAAGAGTTCGACCTTGAGATCATTGATAGAAAAGGAACAAGCAATCAGGCAGCCGACCATTTATCCAGGCTCGAGAAGATAGTGGGCACTGTTGATCCCACTCCGGTCAAAGAGAATTTTCCCGATGAGCAATTGTTAGCAGCTCAACATCACGAAAATAATATTCCTTGGTATGCTGACATTGCAAACTTTTTAGAAAGTGGACTAAAGCCCCACGGGATGAGTGGACAACCATTTAAAAAGTTTTTACATGATACCCGTCAATATGTTTGGGACGACCCTTTCTTATATAAGATTGGGACGGACCAAATATTGAGGCGTTGTGTCCATGGGAGTGAGCATTATAATATACTCCAAGGTTGTCACGCATCCCACTACGGTGGCCACTTTGGTGGAAACCGCACCGCAGCAAAATTTTTGCAAAGTGGTTTCTTTTGGCCCACTGTATTTAAAGACTCTTTTGCATTTGTGAAAAATTGTGAGCAATGTCAACGCACCGGGAACATTTCACAAAGGAACGAAATGCCTCTTAACAACATTTTAGAGGTAGAACTTTTTGATGTTTGGGGGATCGATTTCATGGGTCCTTTTCCAAATTCAAACAATAATTTTTATATCTTGGTAGCGGTAGACTATGTTTCGAAATGGGTGGAAGCCGTTGCATGTCACTCTAATGATGCCAACACCGTGGTGAAATTTTTGCATAAAAATATTTTCACTCGATTTGGAACACCACGGGCATTAATTAGTGATGAAGGCACCCATTTTGTAAATAAAGTCATGAGCTCGGTCCTTGCTAAATATGATATACATCATAGAGTGGCCACCGTGTACCACCCGCAAACCAACGGTTTATCCGAACTTTCAAATCGTGAAATCAAAAGTATTTTAGAAAAAGTCGTTAAACCACATCGTAAAGATTGGTCAACCAAACTTGATGATGCTCTTTGGGCCTATCGCACGGCCTACCAAACTCCTTTGGGAATGTCTCTATTTAAATTAGCTTTTGGCAAAGCTTGCCATTTACCGATTGAATTGGAGCATAAGGCATTTTGGGCCCTTAAAGAGCTTAACATGAGTGAGGGTGCTGCGGGAATTAAGAGGAGTTTACAATTGCATGAGCTAGAAGAGTTACGATACCATTCTTATGAAAATGCAAAGTTATACAAAGAAAAGACCAAGATGTGGCATGATCGAAGAATCAACCATAGGGAATTCATGGAAGGCCAACAGGTCTTATTGTTCAATTCCCATCTTAAACTCTTTCCGGGTAAACTAAAATCACGATGGACGGGACCATACACCATTGTCAAAGTGAGTCCCTTTGGAACAGTGGAGTTAAAGTCCCCACAGTCTGGTCAAACGTTCAAAGTCAATGGGCAGAGAGTGAAGCATTTTCTGAGTGAGAGTGCTCACATTCCATCCCACTCTCCACCCCACTATAGTTAAGAAAAGTCAGAACCATTTGTAAATATTTTATTTCAGTTATTTGCTGTCTTTTTATTATTTTTGGTCTTTTTAATTCTGCATGGTAGTCTATTTTGCTTGTGTGTAGGCGAGATTCCCAATTTTTGAAGAAAAATCAAGAAAATGCTTCGCAGTGGGGAAACACACGTCCCTGCGTACCCCACTCCGCTTCTGAAGAACATGCTGAGGAACAGCCCACTGTGATCATCGCTGATGATCACATAGTGGGCAACATTGATGATCCCACTGTGGGGAATGCTGATCCCACTGTGAGGATCGCTGATGATCACACTGTGAGAACCGCTAGTATCCCACTCCGTCAGCCCACAGCAGGTAGTTCAAGCAACCCCATGGCTGAGATCTTGTCCGAACTGAAGAAGCTCACGTACTGCGTCGAGCTCATGGAAGCCCAACAGAAGTATCAGAACAGGGCGACCCAATCTTTTTGGATGTACACACGAGACCGGGATGAAGTCATGAACAAGATGTTAGAAGGTGCCAATCCTGAATTAGAGGCAAAACTCCCTGACTTCCCCGGAGATATCTACCTAACAAATGCCAGTGATGATGAACTCGATGAAGACTCCGCTGCAAGTTCACCGCAAGCAACCCCGACCCATTGAATGGTTTGTTAAAACTTTGGTTTCCACTCATGATGCTCCTAAAAACAATTTTAATTTCTGTTTGGTTTGATTTTATGCCTATGGCTAGGATTTTGACACTTTGCTGAATTCTTATTTTGGTTCGTAATGCATGAAATCCTACCGCTCGGTAGGTATTTTTGGTTACTAACGTATTTGTTGTTTGAATGCTTCTTTGATCTCGTTTCCATTTCAAGATACAACTTTTGGCTTCCGACTTAAAAAGGTCACTTTTGTAAGTACAAATCTCAACTTGTCCCGTGAAATGATATAGGCCGTTTTTTGCATCCAAACACGACCCTTTTTGTACCCACAACCACCTCCTTCGGTCTATATTTCCATGTCACAGTGGGGACACTGTGAGATCTTAAGTTTGAGGTGGGGATTTCCAGAGTGACTTCCAGTCTGCCCACAGTGGGGACACTGTGAAGTCCAAGTTTGAGGTGGGTAAGCCATACCCCCCTCCCAAAAAAAAGAGAAAATACAAAAATACAAAAACAGAAGAAAATCGGAGTATCAGTAACAAAATTGATGGTGTGCCTTTTCTGGACCATCAAAGTGCTCACTCCCAGAAAAAGATGGTGTGCATATTCTGGACCATCAGAATACCCACTCTCACAAAAATAGCCATACCCAAAATAAATCCTGAAAGTGTACGTACTTATCCTTGCAAAATACAAAACACCCACTTCTTGAAATAAAAATCTCAAAGCGAGATTTTCGGTCCATGTTTGGAAATACTTGCCAAAACCCTTTGGAAAATATTCAAAGCCATAAACCTTTCGAACCCAAGAAAGTCCTATTGATTAATGGTAAACAAGGGAAAGATTTCGTCAAGTACAAATGTGAAGTTTTCAAGTTTGGAACCGAAGGAAGTATCGAAGGAAGGAGATCAACGCCCATTCAAAGCGAGAAATAAGTAAGTACCTGAAACTCATAGTGCACAATTTCATTTTATTTCTTTCTTTTTTTTTACTTGGGGACAAGTAATGGTTTAAGTTTGAGGTTGTGATAACTCTATTTTTAGAGTTATTATTTCCTTTTATTTTACATTTTATTTTGTCAATTTTAGCCATTTTCACTTCTCAAAACACCCATTCTTGGTATATTTCACGAAAACGAGCAAAAGGAGTGAACCATAGTCTTTAATAAATTATTTGGTGGAATTTGGTTGTTTTTCACGATTTTATCCGCAGTGACCCACTCCGGATCCCACTATCAAGCTGACAAGAAGCAAAAGGAAAAAGAAACTACTAGTTGGGATGTAAATATTCTAGAGAAAGGAAGGTTCAAAGGGCAGGTAAAAATGAGCTGGAAGTAGTACAAGTCTTCCTTAAAAAAAGATAGCAATAGTACACTTTGTACCTTAAAGTAACTTTTGGCAAAAGGTGAAGAGACCACTTGGGTAAAAGCACTATTCAAAGAGCTGATCTTCAGTTTGTTACTATTCATTGGACAACCCCATTGTTTATACCCATGCTCTCTCCTAGTATATAAAGGAGCCTTGGGTGCCATTTATTAGAAAGAGTTTTTTGGGAGTAGATGTTTTATGTTGGTAAAGGTTTAGCTTTTGAATTCTCTCAACTACCACATTAGTGTTAGCTTTAGTTCTTTATTTTACTGCAGTAGTTAACTTTATTTTCTGTATTTTACTTTCTTAGCTTAATTTGTAGTTCGACATACACAGTGACAGGGCCGAATTCTCGTTCCCCACTGTGGGTTCTATTCAAGTCACTTTCAGTTTAGTTATGTGCAACTTCTACTCTTTTGCTTTCTTTACTTTAGTTATGGGCTAAACATCCTTTGGGATGTAGGAAGGAGAAGTACCTGGATTTTATTAAAAATGCTTGAGTAATCGTTATACTTAGAATATTTATTGTTTTGGTCATTCATTCTTGATATTTACCCAAGGATGCGAACAAGCCGATCACTTGCAAGGATATAAAGTCTAGTTCTTAACTTAGAAATAAGTAGAACGCAGTGACACGAGCTTGAATGATGCTAGGGGATTCGAAAGAATTCTTATGACACTTGCAAAAGTGAGGTCGACACAGTGAGCTAATATCAACCCACTGGAGTAGTAGGCAAGCTAGTTGGTGTATCTAAAAACACTTAGAGTATTTGTCTCTACACATTCCATCGAGACCTGAAAAGGTCCATTTTTGAGATTACCATTGACAAAACAATAAATACTAAGAGTATGGGATTTTTATCTAACGGTGTGAGTATTTTGTAACCGGGCTTTTCTAGCAAAAATGCCCATCTCGAATACAAGGATCACTTTTAGGACCAAGTATTTAGTATAAAATCTAGGGAAAATCTAACCTACATTCCTCTTTTTAAACCTTAGTAAAATCGTTAAAGTAGCTATTTCACCGAACAAACTAAAATATTGCTTCTTCTGTTTTTGTAACCTGTAAAAGGAGCTCATGAACCGTATTGTCTTGATTGCCCAGTCTATGTGGATTCGATTCTGGTATTTTACCAACTATTACTTGCTGTGACGATCATAGTGGACAGTGTACACTTGCACTTCCCACTCTAGACAGTTTGCAACCCACTGCGATTAAAACACATATTTCGCACGTAACAGTACCCATCAAGACATTGTTCAATTGGTCCTCGGAATCTTGCATGCCATACGTTTCTTTAATCAATGAGTCCATCACATCTACCCAGTAACATCATTTGGTCCCATGCCTTGCTTGGCTGCCCGGAAAACATTGAAGACAATTTTCGTCACCCACTCTCAAGGCGAGCTTTCCCCCTTTCATGTCAATAAGTGCTCCTCCCGTGGCTAAAAACGGTCGACCCATAATCAATGGTATCTCTTTATCCTCATCCATGTCAAGGATCACGAAGTCGACTGGGAGATAAAACTTGTCCAACTTGACCAGCACATCTTCAATGACACCATACGGGTACTTGATGGATCTGTCGGCAAGCTGCAATGTCACATTGGTCGGTTGCACCTCTCCAAGTCTGAGTTTCCTGAAAATAGGCAAAGGCATTAAGTTAATACTCGCTCCAAGATCACATAACACTTTATCAAAATTAAGATTCCTAATTTGAATAAGGATTGAAAAACTCACTGGATCCTTAAGCTTCGAGGGAAGCTTGTTCTGAATGATCGCGTTGCACTCTTCAGTGAGTGCAATGGTAGACTGGTGTTCGATTGCCCTTTTCTTGGATAAGATCTCCTTCATGAATTTGAGATATGTTGGCATTTGGGCTAGTGCTTCTGCGAAGGGGATGTTGATGTGTAGCTTCTTGAACATGTCAAGGAACTTCTTGAACTGTTCCTCATCTTTATGTGCCTTTAATCGATTCGGAAATGGTAGCGGTGGCACATACGGGTTGACTGGTGGTTGCTTCTTCTTCTTTTCTCCATCCTCCGGGTTTTCCTTCGTCATACCTTCTTCACCGGCTTTATTCCCATCCAGTTCTATGATATCGACATCTTGCTTTTTGAGCTCGATTTCCTTTGATGACGTTTCTCGTGTAGGCTCATCCATCAGCTCCTTGCCACTTCTCAGATAGATGGCATTACATTCTTCTCTCGGTTTCCTTTCAGTCTGACTCGGAAATGTTCATGGGGGTCGGTTTTGTAAAACTTCCGAAATTTGCCCCACTTGTCTTTCGAGTATCTTGATGGATGCGGTGTTCTGTTCAATAGCCGCCTTGACC
This sequence comes from Saussurea involucrata, assembly GCA_033807775.1. Classification (NCBI taxonomy): domain Eukaryota; kingdom Viridiplantae; phylum Streptophyta; class Magnoliopsida; order Asterales; family Asteraceae; genus Saussurea; species Saussurea involucrata. The sequence continues at coordinate 33,112,498 of CM066321.1, forward strand.
GTGTTAACCGTGCTCGCTAACTCTCCAACCGTGTTGTCCATCTTGGTCATGAACTTCATCATCATATCCTCCAGCCTCGGTTTCTTCTCCCCGGATTGTCCCTCATTGAAATTCCTTTGGTTGAAACCTGGAGGACGGTAAACATTGTTAGCATTAGAAGAATTAGAAAAGTTGGAGTTATTACCTTGTGGTTGTTGACCGGGTTGACTCCATGAGAAGTTAGGGTGTTTCTTCCACCCTTCATTATACGTGTTCGAGAAAGGATCGTTCCTCGGCTGGCTATTCCGGTTTTGAAGAAATTGAACTTGTTCGGGTTCTTCCGGTCTACCTCCCTTCAGATGGTTCGTTATCGCAGCTAGTTGGGCTTTTATTTCTTTCAGCTCATCCGATTCTTGAACACTCGCAACTCTTCTGACGGCTGATCTTGGAGTAGAAAAACTATGCTCGGCTAGATTGTCGATAAGCTCACATGCGTCTTCATAGGACTTATCCATTAGTGCTTCACCCGCTGCAGCTGTGATTTCGTTTTTGAACTGCGGGTGAAGTCCACTGAAAAAGGTTTGAATAATGACCCAACCTTGCAACCCATGCTGAGGACACTTCTTCAACATGTCTTTGTACCGCTCCCATGCTTCATATAACGTCTCTTGGTCCCATTGAGCGAAATGGGTGATTTCAGCCATGAGTTGGGCAGTTCTGCTTGGTGGAAAGAATTTCTGGAGAAAAGCAGCTTTCAACTGTGCCCAGGTGATGATCGAGTCTGGTTGGATACTTTCAGTCCAAGTTATGGCTCTGCCTTTGAGTGAAAAGCTGAACAGCCTCAGCTTGATGGTATCCTCGTTTACCCCATTTATCTTGAATGTGTTGCAAATCCTCTGAAATGCACGAAGATGTACATGAGGATCTTCAGTTGGTGCTCCTCCAAACTGGTTCTGCTATACCATCAAGATGGTACTCGGTTTGATCTCAAAGTAGTTCGCCCCAGTAGTGGGCGCTTGAATGCCTATGCGTGCGGCTGCCACGTTTGGATCGGCAAACGATCGCATAGGGCGTCTCTCAGGAGGAGCTTCGTCACCCATCTCGATCTTGGTATGTTTTTTTACTTTTGTTTCTTTTCGTAATCGGCGGGCGGTTCTTTCAATCTCCGGATCGATCGGCTCAATTTTCTCCCTTCGGGTTTTCCTTGGCATAAACCAATTAGTACCTGAAATGGAAAGTCAACAAAATTAGCAATCCAAAAACTGAAGGTGATGAAATAAAATAACAAAAATAAAAAAATTGTTCAAATGGTATAGCGCTTATAACTGGTAGTGCTATAAGTTGCAACTAGTTCCCCGACAACGGCGCCAAAAACTTGATAGGCGGGTTTACACCCCCCTAAATCTAGCCGCAAGTGTACGGGTCGAAATCAAGTAATAGTACAAAAAGTATGAGTATCGAACACATGGAACTAGGAACTAAGTATCACAATGACTATAAGATCTATTAACTGAACGGTCGCAATTTTGAGTTGTTGGTATGACCTAATTAATTGCAAGAAAATAAATCACAGACGGGATAGTAAACAACTTCAGAAAATTTTGATAGAGAAAACAGTTGAGGGTTGGAAATCCTAAGGTTTTCACGAACGAACATTTGACTTAAAACAATTACCAAGTTATTCCCTTTAATGAATACCCAATCTCGAAAATCACCGTTGTTCTCTCTCAAACAACAACGGGTTTTATTTTGAAGACTCAAGCTTTATCTCTCGATGTTAACTTATGACACTCAAAACACATTAAAAGCGATATTTAAACGGGACTAAAGCTTACACTGGTATATCTCTATCCAATTTCTCACCTTAGGCATGCAATTTCTAGTTCTAGTTAACAATTAATTCTCTCGAACTTAACTGAAAACAACAAAACAATTGGAAGCTAGCTAAACTCACAAAAGCATTAAAAAGCATATCACATGCTTCATTAAATAGGAGAACTGATAAAAATCTCAAGTCATCTGTTCATAAGTTTAAACTAAAATCAATCCAACCCCCAACATCTAAAGATTAGTTCATGCTGGTGGTGGATAAAAACATAAGGAAAGGAAGAAGAACAATGTGTGTAAACATGATAAACGTGAACGTAGTGAATGTAATGGTGAACTCCCTTCTCTCGGCTCTAATCCGCTTCGCGTCGTGACTTCCTCCTTGATCAATCCTCTATCGTGGCTCCAAAAGCTCCGAAAAGTCTCTCAAAATCGCCCCAAAATCGTCTCCCGTCGTCGTGTGTGAAGTAATGACCTAATTCCGGAAAACACAAAGGTATAGGCACGAAACAGTGACACCCGCGGTTTTGTCCGCGGTTTGTAAACCGCGGGATAAACCGCGCGGTTTATGAAAGTTGTCCGGGTCAGGTTCTGGTGTGCGGATCTGGGTACGGGTCGTGGGCTTGGATCTCGGGCTTCCGTTGGGCTTCGATATGGACTCTCTTTTGGCTCTTTTTCACTCCTTTTCTTGATGACTTTCTTCTCTCGGATAACCTGCACCTCTCACTAGATAAACCGTAAAATCTCGCCTTTTTGTTTCAATACAAGCCAATCTCATTGGTTTATGGACTGAAAATAACGCCAAAAAGTGGCGTTATCAGATTTCGTAACCAAATTGCCAAAGACCCTGAAAGGACACAACACTATTTGGGTGATCGTGGACCGCTTAACCAAGAGTGCACACTTCTTAGCAATGCGAGAAACACTACCGATGGACAAGTTGGCTAAGCTATACATCGATGAAGTGGTGTCTAGATGTTGATCCAAACCCTCAGTGATTTGAAAATGACCCTCTCTTATATACTTAGTGAAAATTGTAAGTAAACAATATGTATCAGAGTTTCACTGTCGCTGATAAGTACTAAGATCTTCCAGTACCGCTGATAGGAACTCTCGCTCTTTCGATTAAACATTCAGCGAAACTGTTCACCATAATATTCTGAGTCTGTTCAGTACTTATGGTGATCGCTGATAAATTAGTTGTTTACTTATGATCCCTGAAGACAAGATTCACGTCAACATAGGTTCTACGCTGAAGTCGAAGATCAAGCTCAAGAACCAGCGACAAGTCTCCTAATGAACTGATGCGGATCAGCGAAGACTCAGATTTGTCCACTCAACGTGAAGTATCAAGTACAGGACTTTGGCTATCGCTAAAATCTATCATTCGCTGATATAAAATGATAGATCGCTGAATCAACGAAAAGCTGATCATGAAGTCCTCCGTACAAAGTACTTTTGTCTTAACCACCCTTGCACGACTCCGTACGATATGTCAAAAAAGAACCACCTTATTGTCTGAATTCGTACAACCACCCTGATACTACACTGTTCAAACATGCGGCTACTTAGGTTGTCAACAAAGGTCAATGACATGCAACCAATCAGCTGCTGCCACGTGTAAAGTGTATACTGCCATGCTATAAATGCATGCAGTATATAAGAAGATGAACTCACTTCATTTTGATGTAACTTGCTAACTCTGGACAAGTTCATCCTTCTTATCTTGAGATAGGTTATTATTAGTAATTTCCTTCTCCTTCTTAGTGCAAGAAACTTAGTGTTCCAACTTGTTTAGATTTAGGATTTATCCTTAATCTTGTTTCCGCAACAAGCTGTAAATTGTTAATGATTTATCAATAAACAATTTAGAAAAGTAAAATCTGTGTGTTTGTATTCAACCCCCCCTTCTACAAACTTGTATAGCCCTTCGGGACCAACAAGTGGTATCAGAGCGGATTTGTTTAATCTCATAAACAAGATCTAATCTATACTAAGATTTCTCTTCCTTGCTATTTCAGAAAAATGACTACTAACACAAACACAAATTATATCGACAATGTTTCTCTTGCAAAACCCCCTAGATTCTCCAGAGATAACTTTAATCTATGGAAAAATAGGATGACTCTCTTTTTAGAAGGTGTTGACCCTACTATGCCTTATTATCATGAAAACGGTCCATTTATTCCTGTAAGAATTGATGCCGCTGTACCTGCCGCTGAGAATAGACCTGCTATTCCAGAAAGGCTGGTACCCAAAGAAGTTCATTCGTGGACTGACGAAGATAAGAAGAAAGTAGCTATCGACACAAAAGCCAGATCCATACTATCCATGGCTCTTCCTGACGAAGTCTACCACTCCGTCATGAACCTGAAATCCTCAAAAGCCATGTGGGACACAATATGTGTTCAGTATGAAGGTACTGCTGAAGTCCAGGACTCTCGAAAGATCAACCTGGTAAGACAGTATGAAAGTTTCATTTGTGGTAAGAATGAAACTCTCTCTGAAGTTCACCAACCTTTTAATTGCTTAATAATAGATCTGAAAACTGTTGGTAAGGAATATTCTAACTTTGAAGTGCTGACAAAGTTTCTAGAATGTTTACCTGAAAGCTGGGACAGTTATTCTATGTGTCTCAAGCTGTCAACAGATCTAAGATCAATGACCCTTGCTACCTTATACGGCACGATGCTGAATCATGAGCAATCAAGCCATCTTAAGAAGAATCTTATAAAAGATTCCAAAAGCACCCTGTTGCTTTAATCTCAGAGGAACCTTCTACTCAGCGACCCTCGGTCACTAGCACTGAGTTAGAAAGTAACTCTGAAAGGTCATCAGATTCTGAATCTTCAGATGATGATGAATCTTTGGCTCTCCTAACTAAAAAGTTCAGGAGATTCGCCAAAAAGAAAATGTTCAGAAAGAACAAACCCCTTTCAATAACTGATAAGCCAAGATCATCAGTTACTGTTGATAAGGCTACTGCTACTTGTTTTAACTGCGAAAAGATTGGACATTTCGGTAACGAGTGCATGTCTAAGAAAGTATCGAGAAACTCAACGTTTCCCAAGAAATCCTTTATTCCCAGGAATAAAGATGACAAATATTCGAAGCTGAAAGAAAAATATGCAAAGCTGAAAAGCTTCAAGAAGAAAGGCAAAGGCCTGATGGTTTACGATTGGGCTGCTTCTGAAGAAGAAGAATCATCATCTGATTCTGAGGATGATGAAGCAAATCTTTGTCTTATGGCAAAGATTGAAGATGAGGAAGAAAGTTCAGACATTCCCTCTACTTCAACATCTGCAATTCAGGTATCACCTTCCTTTTTTACAAATATTGCAAATATTGATGAAGCTGATAGTCTCCGCAAAATTGATCTCTTGACTAGATGTTTGTATGAAGCCATGAATGGCAAAACAATAGTTGAAAACCAAAACCTTGATCTTGCTGAACAGCTTAAAAACTGTCACCTTCAAATAGAAAAGCTTTCTAAAATTGAAGAAGATTTTAAAGATCAAGTGCATTTAAATCAGCTAGTCAAAATCAAACGAGCAGAAGCTATCGCTGCTTTGAAAGCTGAAAAAGCTACTGTTGAAGGATGGTGTAACTCTTCAACAAAGATCACTGAGATAATTAAGTCTCAGATACCCCTGAGTGATAAACGTGGTCTTGGTTACAAATATGAAACTAAAGAACCAACCACTGATCGTTCCATGCTCTTATTTGGAACTTTCGTATCCTCAGTCGCTGATACTTCATCCTCTCAGTGTTCCTCGTCCAGACCGCCTATCCCTGAGGAAATCTCTGCCTCTTCAAAAGGTAAAGAGAAAATGGTTTATCCAAAACCTACCTCTGTCTTTAAAGATAAAGGTAAAGGAATTGCGTTGAACCAAAATCCTTAGAAGGGTACTTTAGTACCAAAGCTGAATGCTTCTAAAGCTTTAGTGATTTATTCTTCTGGATCAAGGAATCAGATATCTGGATCTACTCAGCGTGGCTCTATTCAGCGATCTACTCCTAGACTCAGAGTGGATGTCCTTGGTAAGAAATTTGAAGAACTAAATGTTCCTCCCATTTCTAAAGCCAAAAGCTTATTTGGTGTTGGTCCTTCTATTTCAAAATCAAAAGCTCAACATTCAAATGGTCCTAGAACTACTTTTAGTTATAGGAAATGTTATCACTGTGGACTCACTGATCATATTGCTAGTAAGTGCCCCACAGCCACCAAAGCTGATAAGACAGCTAAGGTGAAGAAAGACAGCTAAGGTGAAGATTGCCCCCAAGGCAAAGAAGACCACTGAGGGTAAGAAATTAACTAAAGTGAAGACCGACAAAGCTGAATCTTCAAATGCTGCGAAGACTGCTGAACCTTCCATTCCAATTGCTTCCACTGACAAACGTGTACACATGGTTAAGTGGATACCCAAGAAAAACTAATCTTCCTTTGTGATGCAGGTTCAGAAGGGTATCTGGTATCTCGATAGCGGATGCTCTAGACACATGACTGGAAAGAAAAGCTTGCTCGCTGAATACAAGGAAGAGAAGGGTCCCTCTGTGACTTTCGGTGGAAATGGAAAAGGACATACCCGAGGGTTTGGTGTACTCTCAAATGGTACAACCACCTTCAGAAGAGTCGCATATGTTGAAGGGCTGAAGCATAATCTTCTAAGCATCAGTCAGCTTTGCGACAAGGATAACAAAGTAATCTTTACTAAGGAATCCTGCTTTGTCACTGACAAAAAGGAGAAGATAGCTCTCATCGGTTATCGTTTGGAAAATGTTTATGTAATAAACATGGACTCAACAACCACTGAGAACTCCTGTTTCTTCTCAAAAGCCTCATCTGATGTCAACTGGCTATGGCATAAGAGGCTCTCTCATCTGAATTTTAAGACACTGAACACTCTATCTTCAAAAGAGTTGGTTACTGGTCTACCTCAACACTCATACGCCAAAGAATCTTTATGTTCAGCGTGTGAAAAAGGGAAGTAGACCAAAGCAAGCTTTAAATCAAAGCAAGTTTCCTCCGTGTCATCTCCTCTACAACTACTACATATGGATTTGTTTGGCCCTGTTAACAAACAATCCATCGCTGGAAAGAAATATACACTGGTCATAGTTGATAAATTTTCTCGTTATACATGGGTTATGTTTCTCCGTTCCAAGTGTGACACCTCTGAAGAACTCATCACCTTTGTTTGGAAGATAGAAACCCTGAACAATTTGACCGTTCGCTTAATAAGGAGTGATTATGGGACTGAATCAAAAAACAGTTCTCTTGATTCCTTCTTTGAGAGTAAGGGTATTTCTCACAACTTTTCTTCAGTGAGAACACCGCAACAAAATGGAGTCGCTGAAAGAAGAAATAGAACAATTATTGAAGCTGCACGTTTAATGCTCAGCGATTCTCACCTGCCTACTCAGTTTTGGGCAGAAGCTGTCAACACCGCTTGTTTTACGCAAAACAGATCGCTGATAGTCAAAAGATTCAATAAAACAGCTTATGAACTTTTTCATGGGAGAAAGCCTTCAATCAGCTTTCTTCACATCTTTGGATGTCAGTGTTTCATACTGAACAACAGAGATGCCCTTGGAAAGTTTAATCCTAAGGCTGATGATGGAATCTTTCTTGGATACTCCTCAGTCTACAAAGCCTTCAGAGTCTTCAATCGAAGAAGACAAACTGTTGAAGAAACAATTCACGTCACGTTTGACGAATCCCGCTCAGCGAACTCTAAACCGTCCGCTGATACTGAAGAACTGAATCAATAGATGTTTTCTCATCTTGGTGATTCAGAAGATATTCCCACTCCTCGTGCTCACATAGTTGAAGATGATGGTCCTACTATCATTCCAAATATGCAGAATAGTGAAGCTGAAACATCATGGGTCTCAGCTGTTCCTATAAACACTATACCTGCTTCTGAAACGAATGTCTCAGACATTCCATCTACTTCTCAGCAATCAGTGAATATAATGTCAACTGCATCCATTCCTCTTTTGGCTGATACTACAGACGACGCTGAAGCCTCATCTTCAGCTCCTCCAGTTCAGGTTGAGTCAGCGTCTCACGCTCCGGCTCAGCGATGGACTATAAATCACCCAATTGATCAAATTCTTGGTGATCCAAACGCTGGTATTCAGACTCGACGAAGTGCAGGTAAAATTTGTTTATTTGTTAACTTTATTTCACTAACTGAACCAAAGAAAGTATATGATGCCCTCAAAGATCCAAATTGGGTCAGCGCCATGCAAGAAGAGCTGACTGAATTCGAGAGAAACAAAGTTTGGAAACTTGTTCGAAGACCAACTGATAAAACAGTGATAGGCACTAAATGGGTCTATCGAAACAAGTTGGACGAACATGCAACTGTAACCCGCAACAAGGCTCGTCTTGTTGCTCAGGGATACAGACAAGAGGAAGGCATAGATTATGACGAAACATTTGCTCCAGTAGCAAGATTAGAATCTATTCGTCTATTCTTAGCATACGCTGTACACAAAGACTTCAAAGTATATCAGATGGATGTTAAGTCAGCATTTCTAAATGGAAAGCTGAATGAAGAAGTCTATGTGGAACAACCTCCAGGATTCTCAGATCCTAAGCGTCCAGGTTATGTTTATAAACTGGATAAGGCACTTTATGGCTTAAAGCAAGCTCCACGTGCATGGTATGACACTCTCTCTACTTATCTCCATATTGAAAAATTTGAGCCAGGTAAAATCGACAAAACTCTATTTTTCAGGAAAGTAAAAGGTCATATCATTCTTGTTCAAATATATGTTGATGATATTATATTTGGCTCTACTAACCCTGATCTTTGTACTCGTTTCACTGATAGAATAAAAGATGAGTATAAGATGAGCATGATGGGTTAACTAACATATTTCCTTGGTCTTCAGATAAAGCAAAATGAAAAAGGAACTTTCATTAATCAGGGAGAGTATGTTAAAGATATGCTGAAGAAATTCGACTTAACTGAAAGTTCAGCTATGAAAACCCCTATGGCACCACCGCAGACACTTGATAAGGACACTAAGGGTGTTCCTGTTAATGTCACGCTGTACCGTGGGATGATCGGCTCACTATTGTATCTTACAGCTAGCCGACCCGATATTATGTTTGCAACATGCTTGTGTGCACGATATCAAGCTGAACCTAAGATATCTCATATGAAAGCTGTAAAGCGAATTTTTCGATATCTTAATGGTACAACGAATCTAGGTCTTTGGTATCCCAAAGACTCAAGATTCGATCTAATCGCCTATTCAGATAGTGATTTTGCAGGTTGCAAAATGGATAGGAAAAGCACCACAGGAGGATGTCAGCTCCTGGGTGGAAAGCAGGTAAGTTGGACAAGTAAAAAGCAAAACTCAGTATCCACCTCTACAGCTGAAGCTGAGTATGTAGCCGCTGGAAGTTGCTGTTCTCAGGTCTTGTGGATGAGAAATCAACTACTAGACTATGACCTTCAGCTCTCAAATATTCCAATCTATTGCGACAGCACAAGTGCCATCGCTATAGCCAATTATCCAGTGCTACACTCAAAGACAAAACACATCGAAATCAGGTATCATTTTATCAGAGATCATGTGATGAATGGTGATATAGAACTTCACTTTATCCCAACTGATTATCAGTTAGCTGATCTGTTCACCAAACCTCTTGATGAGACAAGATTCAACTTTCTCATCAGCGAGCTTGGAATGCTGAACTTTGAAGAGTAAAATCTTCAGCGGTTCACATTTGATCAGCAATAGGATAAAATCGACATGTATAACCCATTCTATCTTCTCTAAATAAACTTGATTCGCTGATATCAAGGTATGTTTTTCTCTCTCTGATAAATCCCATGAAAATGCAAGATTTCAAAATAAATTACATCGCTGAATATCTCTTCCTTATCAGCGATATTTTGAAATTTCTAAAACCAACACTGATATTTCTATTCAGTGCTTCATGTTTTTCAAAAGTGTCCCTGAGTTTTCAAAACCTCAGAGACAACCAAGAATATGAAAGGACAGTTGTGACGTCATTACAACGGATAAGCCCTGTCACGTTCTTCTTTCTGACACACGTTTGCACGTTTCGTTTACTCGCCAATCAAATGCAAACACGTGTCCGTGTCATGATGAAAATCTTTTCCCGCTCAAGATTTTCTCTTTCTAATCTCTCTATATAAACAAATTCTTCGTTTATATTTTCCTTTTACGCGAACTTCTCCTCCAAGCAAAGAAGGAATTCACTGTTGCATTTTGCTCTCAAATTTCTCAAGAACAACTGTTCATCTTCTTCAAACATCAAAGGTTAATATGTTCTTATTATTTACGAAATGCAAATTACTTGTGTCTGATCTTCTCAGTGTTCTAACAAGATCAAACAAAAGAACTTCTCAAAAATGAAATCACTCTCTTTCATGGTTTTATGAACACAACCATTTCATGGTTGTTCTTCAAGTTTAAATGCAAAAATCTTAAACTTGTTCTTCATTCGTTTTTCCAGAATCCCAATCTTCAAAGGAAACTGGAAAACAAGATTTTTATTGGGTTTGAAATTTCGTTTTTCAAAAACAAGAAAAACCCTAATCTTCATTAAGACATCTTGTCTGAATGAAATGGACAAAATTCGAACCATCTTATTGGAAAATCTTTCCACATTAAGATTATTCTTATTTGTTTATATTTGGTTGAACTGATAATACAGAAAATGGCATCTTCTGACATTCCCAAGAACACCTTCGCAGAAAACACTGCTGCTGATGATACTGCTGAGGAAGTGGACATCCTCATGGCTCCTCAGGTCAAGTTCTCTCTTGACAAGCTGTATTGGACTAAGGTAAACAACCTTTATGCGCTTCTCCAGTTTCCTCCTCGAAAGCAAGTCACACATCTAGATGATGCTGTGAAATTCCTCAAGAATTGATGCATCTCCACAGCCCTGACGATAACCCCTCCCGCACATCAGCTCTTGCTATCACAATTCTGGTACTCTGCCAGACACTCTCAGTTACCATCAGCCAAAGTCCCCTCCAAAACAATTGACTGCATCCTTTGCGATATCGAATATGGCACCATGAAGATCACCCCTGCCATCATTCGCAAAGCCCTCAGCCTTCCCATAGCAACAAAAGATAAACCCTTCGTTCCCCTCCCTGACCCCAAGAAAAACTCAGACAGCGAAGCCATCATTGCATTCTTTGATGCAATGGGCTATGTATGGGAAACTGGAAGGGATATGAAGCCCGAGAAGAAGTTGACCATTATAAAGAAATCGAAAATGCCCAGCGAGATGAATTTCATCTTCGCCCATGTGATCAGCTGCATGACTGCCAAGAGCGGCTCTTCTGACCAAGCCGCTAAACCTCAGCAAGCAATTGGATATGCATTGCTGAAAGGTCTACATATAGACTGGGCATCGATCATCTATGATGACCTGGTGCTAAGAGTGGACACCGTCGCTGACAGACCTCCATGGGTTCCGTATCCTCGATTCATCAGCGCCATATTCCAAAAAGGCCTGAAGGACAGCTCTCCTCAAGAGGGTGACCTGAAACTCTCTCAGGTTGGTCCTAAGATACTCGACTTCAAACCAGTGGCAAATGAGGTACGTCTTTGGACAAACCCACCGCTGATACCCCAGCTGCAACCTCCATTCCTTCTCTGAAAAGGAAACCCTCTGACACCCAACTTGGTTCCAAAAGAACTAAGAAACCCAAGGAGCAACCCAAGCAATCTCCTGCTAAAATCTCCTCAGCTCCTCCTGTTGAGCTGAAGGAAAGTTCAGTGGTACGCTCTGCCACACCTGAACAAGCCATCCACTCTATCCCGACTTCAGCGTCTCCAAACGCTGAGGTTACAAATTTGGAAACTACCCAACCTCTCTCAGTCTCTTAAAAGACTGATGAAGTGATTCTCAGCGATTCCAACGCTGAACTCAGTAACCAACCTCCATTCTTACCCTTCGCTTCTCCCTCCACTCCTTTGGACACAACTCCAGTTATCACTGATGCACCTGTCATTCCTCCAGAAGCTAAAGGAACGACGGAAGTAGGACCTGCAGAGATGATCATACGTTCAGGTTCTCTCGCTGACGATATGGAACATTTCTCAGGCCATCGAGATTTTGATGAATTCATCAATCCTCCTGCAGGTATACAACAACCCCTAAACACTGTTACTAAACCCCAAACTTCTGAGCTTTCCTCTGTTCACAAGTTTTTATATGTTACAGGTCCTAATTTGGGAGACATCAACGCGTCTCTGAAGACAGTAGAGACAAAGCTGACAGGTCTCACGTCTACTCTTTCCGGCAACTCTTCAGCTGTAATAACCGCTGGAGAGAATCTTGTAAAGCTTACAACCGAAGTTGGAAAGAATGCCTCCAAAGCTGATGTAGGGAAGGTTGACAAATCACTCGGTGATTTTGCCAAAGTTCTAGTTGACATCTACACAGACTACCTCGACATCAAGAAATCAGTTGACACCATGTCCAGCGAAGTCACAACGCTGAAGACATCGGTTAGCACACTCGAAGGTGATATGTCTGTTGTAAAGGCTGTTGTCAGTTCAGTAAAAACTGATATGAGTTCTGTGAAGACTGATGTCAACACGATGAAGAATGACATCTCTTCTATTTAGAACTTGTTACAACAGATCCTGACCAACACGACCGCCCATGCACCTGCCCCTGCACCTCCATCTTTTACTACGGCGGATCATGCTGAACTTGTGAAGATCAATCCTGGTATTTCTGGCATAGAAAACAGATTATCAGCGATTGAAATCTGTGTGGGGATCCCTGGCCAAGAAGACAGGGACACCACACGCGCTGCTGAATCATCTCATTCCTCCCCAGTCATCATGAAAAAGAGGGGGAGAAGAGCGATGAAGACGCTTCCAAGAGCGCTGAAGACCTTTCCCATGATGAATCTATCAGGGGAGAGAAGAATGAAGACCTCACCTTCACTGAAGAGGGTGAGAAGACTATTGAAGCTGAAGCAGCCGCTGGACCTCAGGGAGATGAACACCCTGAGGGAACCGAGAAGCTCGCCTCTATATCTGAGGGGGAGCAACTCGAAGAAGAAGCTGAAGAAACTGAGTCTGAAGATAAAGATGAAGAAGCCATCGACTTGTCTGATGATGAACCATCCTCTTCTCCAAAGAATGATGATGACGAAGATGACGATGATGATGATTCTTTTATCGTCAACCCTGCTCAGAGAACAATACCTCTTAAAGGGATCCGAATAAATGAACCTTCAGGGGAGCGGACAAAGACAACGCCATCAGCATCTGAAGCTGACAAGGGCAAAGGAAAAAATGCCGCTGAAGATGAAAATCTGATGATCTTGCTTAACAAGCCGGTTTGTCAGGTACATTAATCTTACACAACATCCCTCCTCTATACACTATCAGTTCTACACTCCATAAACCTCCATACACTTTATCCCATATTCTCTCTCTCTCTCTGTTCTACCCATGTTCTTACTTGTAAGATCGCTGTGTTTCAGCTAGTCCTCTCCCCTGTTTGAGGATATCGCTGAAGTTCCTACAGCTGCGACTTCAACAATAATCCCAGCTCTCAACGCTGAAGAAATAATCCTAGTCTTGGATTTGATCTCTGAGACTGATGAACCTGAAGAACAGACTCTCTCTCACAAAAACAGGCCTTCCTTGGCTCCTCAAAAGCTAAGTGAAGAGGATCAAGAAAAGAGAGATGCAATGATCAAGAGACTCGAAGATCAGTGAATCATTCTAAAGCGTGATCAACTTCCTACCGTTCCTCCAAAGTTCAGAATTTCCCAAAAGGAATACAAGGAACACCTCAGAGCTGAACGCCAAATCGCTGAAAGAAAGGAAGCTGAAGAAAAAGACAGAGAATACGCCATCAAGCTTACTCAACGATCAATAAAAGACCCCAAGCTGAAAAGAGTTCCCATTGATGTTCAACGTCAGCTATGGGATGATGCTCAAGGGATCGTCAGAGAAAAGACTAAGGTCTATGATACGACTTTGGAATGGGCTAAACAAATGCTGACCTATCGATCTAGACCATCCAAAATCATCAAAGTAAACATCAGAGGAAGACTGTACGCCGACGTTCCTGTTGTTGAAGTGGATGTCTACAGAGAAGACAAAACCAAGCAAACTTTCTATGCTGCTACCTTAGAAAAGTTTGGTCTCTCTGAATGGTTAGAAACGAAATTAGCCATTCTGGGATCGCGCTCAAAGTTCAAAAGCCATGTCGAGAAGATCTTAAACAAACAGATCGACCTGCTTTCTTCTGCTGTGGATATTCCTCCTCTTCCTCCTCAACAAAGAAAAGTCTCTGCTACAAAAAAGAAAGTCTCTGATTCAGGTCCTCCTATACGGAATGAAACAGGTATTGGTTTCTCTCGTGCTGAAGTTCTTGGCCCTGATGCTGATCTCTCAGCGCTTGACACCTCCCTACCACCTGGAGAAACTTTCATTCCTGGCACAGTTGTAAGTGATCCATATGGTATATTCTTTCTAGACTACGATGGAAACCATCACTTTCAACGTATCTCTGAGCTCCACATCGCTCCCATCGAACAACTCAGAGATCTCTTATACAGGTGTGAAGTCAGACGCGACATCAAAGCTAGACACCTGAAGCCCTTGATTTTTGAAGAAGCTCTGAAGAAAAAGAATCAAGGAGCAGATGTCCCTGATTGGATGATTGCCACATCAATGACCCTTGATGAACAACTCATTAAGGAAGAACCTTTTGATGGATATGATCGCCTTGTAATTCTTTCTATCCTTATCCGTCTACATCTTTTGTACTTGTAATTTTATTCGTTGTACTTGTAATTATTCCACTTCCCTCTGTAATCTTTACAAAGTTTAAAGAAAAATTTCAGCGAACGTACTTTACTCCATCAGTACAGAAAAGATCTCAGAAAACAGTAAAAAGGGACAAATATTTTATAAGTTCTTTTTATCCTTATGTTTTCATTATATAGCAATTTTCTCTATTGCTATGTCATAATCAAATAGGGGGAGATTGTTGATCCAAACCCTTAGTGATTTGAAAATTACCCTCTCTTATATACGTAGTGAAAATTGTAAGTAAACAATATATATCAGAGTTTCACTGTCGCTGATAAGTACTAAGATCTTCAAGTACCTCTGATAGGAATTCTCGCTCTTTAGATTAAACATTCAGCGAAACTGTTCACCATAATATTCTGAGTCTGTTCAGTACTTATGGTGATCGCTGATAAATTAGTTGTTTACTTATGATCCCTGAAGACAAGATTTACGTCAACATAGGTTCTACGCTGAAGTCGAAGATCAAGCTCAAGAACCAGCGACAAGTCTCCTAATGAACTGATGCGGATCAGCGAAGACTCAGATTTGTCCACTCAACGTGAAGTATCAAGTACAGGACTTTGGCTATCGCTAAAATCTATCATTCGCTGATATAAAATGATAGATCGCTGAATCAACGAAAAGCTGATCATGAAGTCCTCCGTACAAAGTACTTTTGTCTTAACCACCCTTGCACGACTCCGTACAATATGTCAGAAAAGAACCTCCTTATTGTCTGAATTCGTACAACCACCCTGATACTACACTGTTCAAACATGCGGCTACTTAGGTTGTCAACAAAGGTCAATGACATGCAACCAATCAGCTGCTGCCACGTGTAAAGTGTATACTGCCATGCATTAAATACATGCAGTATATAAGAAGATGAACTCACTTCATTTTGAAGTAACTTGCTAACTCTGGACAAGTTCATCCTTCTTATCTTGAGATAGGTTATTATTAGTAATTTCCTTCTCCTTCTTAGTGCAAGAAACTTAGTGTTCCAACTTGTTTAGATTTAGGATTTATCCTTAATCTTGTTTCCGCAACAAGCTGTAAATTGTTAATGATTTATCAATAAACAATTTAGAAAAGTAAAATCTGTGTGTTTGTATTCAACCCCCCCCTTCTACAAACTTGTATAGCCCTTCGGGACCAACACTAGACACGGAGTACCCGTGTCCATAGTCTCCGATCGTGATAGCCGGTTCACCTCAAGATTTTGGCAAGCCTTGCAGGAAGAGTTGGGTACAAGAGTGAATCTGAGCACGGCATACCATCCCCAAACAGATGGGCAAAGTGAGAGGACAATCCAAACACTTGAAGATATGCTTCGGTCGTGTGTGCTTGATTTTGACGGTAATGGTGATACTTATCTACCTTTGGTAGAATTCGCCTACAACAATAGTTACCATTCTAGCTTGAAGGCAGCACCGTTTGAGGCGTTGTATGGGAGAAAGTGTCGAACACCCGCGTGTTGGCTAGTAGCGGGAGAGAAGCAGTTTGCCGAACTGGAAATTGTGCAAAATGCGGCCGATAAGGTCAAAGTCATTAGAGAACGGTTGAAAGCGGCCCAAGATCGACAGAAAAGCTATGCCGATAAGAAGAGGAGACCGGTGGAGTTCCAAGTGGGAGACCGCGTAATGTTAAAGGTATCTCCTTGGAAAGGTTTAATCCGCTTCGGGAAACGTGGAAAGTTAAGTCCCTGTTTTCTTGGACCGTTCACTATCTTGGAGTGTATTGGATTACAAGCCTACAAATTATATTTGCCTCCAGAAATGTATGGGATTCACCCTACATTTCATGTATGCTATTTACGGAAGTGTCTAGCGGAAGAAGAGAGCGTGATACCGTTGTCAGAAATCCAAGTGGACGACAACCGCTGCATGGAGGAGTCGGAGGCTATTGTAGAAAGAGAAGTCAAGAGGCTACGACGCAAAGAAGTCACGATGGTTAAGGTCGTCGAAAGTGACACGGGCGACTATGCCCGCGAAAGTGATATATGTCACAATCGCATGGCAAGGTCTTCGGGCGGCTGTTTGGGTATAAAAAGGGGAAAATGGAGATTTTACCATATCTTGCAATCTTGGACATTTGGGAGCCGATTTAGGGTTACTTTTTTGGTAAGTTTTTCCCCCAAAACCTCTCTCATCATTTATTACACCATCAAGATCATCAATGGAGGTTTGTTAACTATCTTGGTAGTGTTGTTGGGAGCTCTCATGTAGTATAAAGCTTCAAGTTCTCATCCCTTCTCCTCTAGAGTTTAGTTTTCCTTGGAAACTACTAAGGTGAGTTATTCTAACCTACCAAAACTTACATATATGTGATTGTTTAAGTTTCTTAATATATTTTGTTATATTTATGTGCTAATCTCTCATTTTTGGTACAAATGACCAAACTTTCCATTTATGGAAAGTGTAGGGTTTTGAACTTGTCAAGGATGATGACAAGGGATGAATCTTCCTTATTGTGACTATGATGGAGTGTTCTTAGTTAGGATCAACATTTTCTATGTTTTGTGGAGTTGGTAAGTTTGGGTCAAAAACTAGGGTTTGGTATAAGTGGTAATGTTGGGAATGATGATACTTGCTAGTTTCTTTATGTGCTGGTAACTCCTTAAAGTTAACGGTTGGTGAATGTGGGGTCTCGTTAATCATGGAGATATTGTGATTGAGTCAAATTATATACAAGTCTTTATTTATGATTGATGAGGAAGGACCCTTTACCCTTTGGGAAAGATGGGCTAAAGATCAAGTATGGATTGACGTCGTGGAGACTAAAGATCTGGTTTGGATTGACGTCATTGAGACTAAAGATCCAGTTTGGATTGACATCGTTGAGACTAAAGATCCGGTTTGGATTGACGTCGTTGATACTAAAGATCCGGTTTGGATTGACGTCGTTGAGGCTAAAGACCCGGTTTGGGTTGATGCCTTAATGGTCTAAAGACTCGGGGTTGATGTCTGAGTGAGACTAGAGACCTAGTTTGGGTTGATGTCGTAATTGAATGCAATGATGTAGTGGGCGGTAAACCGGTAACGGATAGAATGTCATCTTGATTATTGTGTATTCTTTTCTTATTATAAAAATGTTATTCTTGCTAGGCTTTACGATAATACTTCTTCTCATGTTTATGTTGTGTTTAGCAGGCCTTCCTAGTGGTGGGACTTCCTAGGGTTGAGGGAAGGGTGGTGATGAGGGATAGCATTTTTGGATAAAGAGATAGCGGCGTTGATGACCTTAGTCGAGCCTTCTTTTGTAATTTAGATAGCGACACCCAAACTTAATCTAAGCAATCGTAAATTAGATTAATAGGTTGTTGTAAATGTATCTCATTGTTTTGTTGTAAACGCTTCATACGCAAACTCTTGGAAAACAAATGATCTTAAATTGATAGTTCATTTCGTGAAAATTTCGGCTCAAATTTACCCTGTTTTTAGGGTGTTACACCGAGTGTAACCGTTTTTGGTTACATCCTGACCGTTTAAATTCATCCTAACTTTTAACCTGGGCCGTTCAAATTCATTTTATAACTATCCAATGCTTAGCCCGTTCACTCAGTTATGATCCCCCTCACACAAACTCTCCCCTGATTTCTCTCCCATGTCCTACGGTTGCGGCACTCTCCTTCACAAACCCCTCTCAACTCTTCACGTTCTCCCCAAATTCAGGTATCACAAGCTGCAAACTGCCCTAAATTCTCTCCCATCTCCCCCGATTTCATTGTCCAATTGAGTATTTAGGTTTCACACACACCCATTGTGAATGGTACTTCAATCGAACAACGCACGACTTCAACCTTCAGGTCTTCAACATAGATTGAGTTCAAGAGGTACTCTTCTTCTACTCTTCTCTTCTTCAATTTCCTGCATTCAAGTCTTCAAAATCTAAGATTGTTGCATCTAAATCGAAGATTCAACATCAGAATCGATTTCCAGCCTTCGTTTTTGTAGTCGATTTAGCTTTTGGCTTAAATCGTTTTCATCTAGTCGAATGGTACTTTGTAAAACCTAATAATTTTCTTTTATACTTTGGCTTTAAACCAACTGAAATTTAAATTTCATTTATGACTTCTGATTTTTCTTTCCTCATTTAGGATTCTAGCGAAAGATGTTCCCTCCTCTTACTTATGACTTATAAATGGGTTGTCTTTAGGTATTCATATTTCATCTTTGGACAAAAAATAAGGTTAGAAGTTGTTCCAGGAGGATTTTGGTTGCTTAGAATTGGTGTATGTCTATGATTTTAAACATCTGCAATTTTGCAGGTGATGATATTTAGACTTGTAACAAGACGAACAATTGAAGAAAGGATGATGGACATGACTAAGAGGCAAATGCACTTAAAGTTGGGCTACTGCTCTTTGGTAAGCGATCTTTATATACACTTATCCAAGGACCATGATGATCTATGTTTCAAAAATGTGCCATCTACTTTCATTAGCAGTTTATCATACAAGCAACACCATCCTATCTTTACCTTCAAAATGCTCGTGATTCGATCTAGGTTACAAAATCTAAATGTATTGCATTTTATAGAAGTAGCATGTCTATTTTTTGTTTGAAATCATGAAAGTAGCCTAAATACTTATTTGCCGACATGTAACGACTATATACGAGAAGTTCTAGGTCCATATTCTCTTCCCATTGTAGATATATGTTTCAGTAAGTAGTAGGTTTGATGTGTGAAAACAAAGCAAAGCTCTTCTATTAATGAAGATTGGTAATTAATGTCTCTGGCTTAATATGCTTTCTTTCTTACGTTAACTTACCATCCAAATGAAGTATTTATGCATTTTTTTGCAATTTTAGTGTAAGGTCACACTGCTACTATTTTCTTGCTTATCGCTACTAATTCTATAAAATGCTTATTGTTTGTGAAGTGATGGATAACATAACTTCTACATCAGCAACATGTTAATCCATAGAACAATGAAACGATGATAACATATTTATTTTAATCTGAGAACAATAAAATGATAAAGAAGTGAAAATATGAAAATCACAACTATTGCTACTTCCATTGACTTTCGTCTAGAGACATCAAACTTAATTTTTCTTCAAGACCACTATGTTTATCCATCGATCTACAAGTATCATTGGTGTTTCTGGTTGTGGAATAGACGATACGTTTTCTTGTATAATGAATTCTATATTGATTTTTCTTGGATACTCAGACGGATATGGATTACTCTTCCGAATATTTTCTTCTTCCATTCTCTGGTGTTTCGTTTGTGAGTGGATGGATAAATAGATGATTTCAATCAACTTAGAAACTTAGATATACCAATCTATGTTTCTGTATCCATTGATGAAGCAAAGGTCTTTATCTTGTCCCCTGACGATTATCTTCTCTCTCCATGTGCCCACACACTAAGTATTAAATTCTAATTGATGTAGATATTGGCATCTGATCGTCTTTCTGAGCTTTAAGAGGCACACAAGAAAATTTTGATCTTATCAAAATAGTTGCAGGATCTTCAAGTTGTAAGCACTTTTATTTGCTTTTGTATATCGACTGTTTAATTGTTATAACTTGTTGTGGCAGAAAGAACTGAAGTATTGCAAATATATTTACACATCTTGCCCATACACCTTACTCAATGATCAACTTTCATATTGGAAATCTGAAGTGGAGTGGTTCAGTTCTGATAGATTCCTTGCGGGTATAGCTCGCGATGTTTACAAACATTATACATCAAATGTTTTCGCCTTCATGTCCATTTAAAAAATTCAATTCCAGTTTTTAGGTCTTTTGAGACCATCTTTTCGGGTAAAGAAAAGGGTTCAGGTTCCACAACATCCTCTGCAAGAGACTCCAACAAGACCTGCAACTAATGTGTCTGGACCAGAAGATGAAGCCTATTTAGATGAGAATGGAGACAATAGAGATGTTAATAATTTGGGTTTTGGAAGGTCAAGAAGAGTAGTGAGATTTGGGCACAAAAAACCCAACTTGCTTTTGTGAGTATCTTTATAGTAATTTTCGAACATTCTTACTCATTTTTTTCTTCATTGAGTGTTTTACTAAGTAAAAATCTTCTGCTTAATGGTATTTGGGATTTGGGTTCATCTTAGTTTTAACTTTTATTAGTTCCCTTGTATAGGTTGATCCACAACAATTGTTGATGGTCACTGTTGTAGCTGCTCTGAAATCAATTGGATAAGAAATTGAGCTAATTGCTGTGATTTTTTATTAGAAAGCTTTAATGGCATAGAAATAAGAGTAGTTAGAATAAATACAATTGTTAACTGTTTTAGCTATCGAATTCAAAACTGATTCTCGGGTATCTATCTTTATGCGTACTTCTTATGAGATTTGGGTGCTTTGTTGGTGCAAAACAAGAGTTGATTAGCGTAAAACGGATATTTGATGCTGCTGTTAAGAGATTTTGTTAGTTATCATCATCAACATTGTTAGGACCATAAATGTCTTATTAATTAGAAAGTTATATAAAGTAATTAGAAAAGAATATAACTGATTAAAAGCCTTTAATTGTTAATGGGCTTAGATTAGACTTAATGGGCCATGGGCTTGAAGATTAAGCCCTTGGTATATATAGTTAGCTTTAAACCTTGTTTAGGTTAGAGAGAACAGAAATCGTCTTAATCGTCATTATTTTTATTGCAAAAACATTGTAAACACTCTGAAAAGGTTTATGACGAGTTGAAATCATACTGATCATTGTTTATTCTATTGATTTCTTATTGTATGCACTAATCTGGGATCCACAATTGGTATCAGAGCATACGAACGATTTGATTCAAGGTATTCAAAAGGGTTATGGTAAGGTTTCTTGTTACTTTTATCGACTGTGTTCTTGAGGTTCATTATATCATATTTTAATTTCTTATAGATTGCTTGATTTCGCGTATTCCATTCGATTAGTATTGTTATTATAAGCGTTTCTGCAATTTTTCATAACCCAATTCGATCGTTTGAAGTGATTTCTGGAAAAATCAAGTCTCCAAGTTCTTGCCTCTGTTCTTATAAAAAACAAGATTTTTTTTAATCAAAATCAAGTTTTTTGCCTTAGAAATCGTTTAGGGTGTTGTTAGTTTTTGTTTTTGCTTGTTTCCTAACCTTTTAGGAACGATTTTAGCAAC
Organism: Saussurea involucrata; assembly: GCA_033807775.1. NCBI lineage: Eukaryota > Viridiplantae > Streptophyta > Magnoliopsida > Asterales > Asteraceae > Saussurea > Saussurea involucrata. The sequence continues at coordinate 33,134,247 of CM066321.1, forward strand.
CCTAGTTCGCATATCAATCTCAATTTTAGCCTCATCCGCAGTTACCGGACGCCTTCAGAGTGTTTCCGGGTAAGTTTCCATATTCCAATCTTTCCGGACAAAGCTAACCGCTAAGTCCTTTATTTCCGAACAAAGCTACCCGGTAAGTCTCTTGTTTCCGGACGTTCTATCTGATACTCTTGTATCCAGACGCAAGTTATCCGGATTGCTCAAAGTTTTCTGTAACTTATTTACCCGGTTTGCTCAATTCCCGGATTCCTATCCGGTCTGCTCACTTCCCGGACGCACAACTATCCGATCACTCCAGCTTCCCGGTAAGTTTTATCTTTCCGGTAACCTTACCTGTCCGGACTCTCTAGTATTAGGTAAGTTTTTGTTTTATCGGTATCTTCTAATCTATCCGGTAAAATTACTTTACCCGGTAACTCCAAGTTATTCGGTAAAATCCTTTTATCCGGTAACTCTCTTGTTCGGACACTGCACACACTTCTGATCCGGATACTTCCTGATCAGACACTTTTATCCGGATTCCTATCCGGTAAGTATGTTTATCTTAATTTCTTACCAGTTCACTTTAAGTCACTCTTAGAACCTGCGCTAGGACTTTCACTCGTAGTGCCTTGCGTTAGGATTTCACTTTGAATCGAACCTACCGTATGACGATCACTTTAGTGCACACTTCAAAGATATCTCGTAACGCGCTAGCAATCGGCACCGACTACAAGCCACCGACCCTCTATCAGGGTGAATACAGTCAATGGCGAGACAGATTCCTCATCTTCATCAAAGCTAAAGACAACTTCGACTACATCTGGCAAGCTCTCTCTGAAGGCCCACAAGAAACTCCAATGGTTACCGTACCAGCACAAGCAACAGGTGAGGCAGCTCTACCTAAGCGTAAGACATACTTGGAGATGACCGAAGTGGAAAATAGCAGATTTGAAGGTGAAAAACATGCCAAGAGATATCAGGTCCAGAGTCTACCGAACCAGATCTACACGGCCATAAAAGGCTACAAGGCAACCTCTAAAGCCATGTGGGATCAAGTAGAGAAGATGATGAGCGGGAGTAAAGTAGGAAACCAACTGAAGGTCAACAACTGCATCACCAAATTCGACGGTTTCAAGCAACGTAAGGGCGAATCTATCACTCAGGCATATGAACGATTTTGCCTTCTGTTAAACGAGCTCCACAAGAACAAGATCACTCTATCTAACACGGAGAATGCCCTCAAGTTCCTGAATAATCTCCTGCCAGAATGGAAAATGTTTGCTTCTCACATGAAACACAACAGTTTGATTGAGAACGTTCCAATCTATAAATCTACGAGATGCTCCTGCTGTACGAGGATGAAGTCATGGAGATTATGAGCAGTCAGAAATCCTCTTCCAAGTCTCATGTCGATCCACTCGCTCTTGTATCTTCCAAAAGCAGCAAATCTTCTAGCCGTCACTCCAAGAGAACCCAAGAGTCCAGCGAATCAGAACCTGAATCTGAAGAATCAGAGGAAAGTGACTCTGACCCTGAGCTGACTCAGATAAAGAAAGCAATGGCCCTCATCACCAAGTCTTTTCAGAGAAACAAGTACTACAAGAAACCTTCGTCCAATAATCAGCGCTACTCCAATACTCCCAACAAGCGCCATGATTATAAGGACAAATATGAAGGAAAGAACAAGACTGATGAGCACAAGCAACCTGCTAACAAGGAGAAGAATGAAAAGAATGATCGCAAGCCCGAGTCAAAGAAGAAGGACGAACCCGTCACGTGCTATAACTGCAGCAAATTGGATCATTATACCAAGGACTGTAGAAAGCCCGTTGAGAAAAACGTACACTACTACAAGGCCAAACTTCTGTTGGCAGAACAGAAAGCTACGGGAAAGGCACTGTTAGTCGAAGACGGTCACTGGTTAAATCACTCGGATACTTGACAATGATTCTGAAGATGTTGATGCTTTCATGGGCAATCAGTCTCCTCCGTCAGAAAAGGAAAGTCTTTGTCAGGTATGTGACCTATTCATCAAAACTTAATCGAAAAAAGATGCAACCTCTTATTCAACGAATAGAATCCTATAAGGCATCGACTAATGAACAACTGCTTGAAATTAATTCGTTAAAAGAAAAGCTAGATGTTCAAAAGCATATCACTGAAAAGTACAAGTCCGATAATGCTAGTCTAAAAGAAAAATGCACAAATCTTTCAATAGCACCAAAGGACTTAAGGGCCAAGATATCTGACTTGAATTCAAAGCTTGATCAGTGTGAGGATGAGAAAGCAGAGATTATCTATCAATGCTCCTCTCTTCAAATCCAACACAAAGAGTTTGTTGCAAAAATAACTGATCTTGAAACTAAACTTCACAAAAGAGGTCAAACTGATCAGACAATTCACATGAACAAACCAAAGGAATTCACGTATTTTAACAAGGGATGGGGAATTGGATACGATAACCCTCATTATTTGAAAAAGATTTTGATAATGAGACCTACTCTTTATCACTTTAGTTTTCTTGGTCTCGACAAACAGTATCCTCAATACAAAATCGATTGGACTGGTCCTCTCAAAAAGGAAAAGGAAAAGGAAACTGAGGAATACAAACGCGCTCACACCACTAAAATGCAGTTACCTTTTGCATATGAGCCTCTTAACAACTCCTACAAGAAAAATAAGTCTAAGTATCTTTCGAATGACTACTTTGACGGCTATAAGGTTGCTGAGACCAAGGATGATGAATCCTAGATCTCTAGCAATAAGATATGAATGTAGTGAGAGAGAATCTAGAGAGCAAATATGTCATCCATGTATTGAGCTCAAAGGATTACAAAAGGTTTCTAAAAGATTACAAAAGCTTCTAACAAATGAACTAGACAAGCCTATTTATACCCATGACATACAAGGTATAAAGGCATTCACAATACTGTATAGACTCATACAGAACATTGACTTTACAGTAAATCTTGAATACAATAATGCTCTAACAATCTCCCCCTTTGGATTCAAGATTTAAAAAAATATGACAGTAGTCTTCAGCTCTTTGTAAAGTCAATCTTCTCAAACAGACACTTTATCAAACTATCTTCAAGCCTTGTACATGAAAACAGATCTTTACAGCTTTATCAGTCTTTTAACAAACAGTAACTTCACGTATCCTTCTTGATGCAAGAACCTTAGTTCTCATATTAACTTTAAGAATCCGAAATCATCAATTCGGATGTAGGCAGATCCGAAACCATCAATTCGGATGCTAGAGGATGCGAAATCAGCTCAGTTCGGATCAAGTAGGATTCGAATTCAAGTAAGTTGGAACAAGAAGGGTCCGAAATCAGGACAATTTGAATTATGAAGGGTTCGAAATCAGGGCAATTCGAATCATGAAGGATGCGAAACCATCTATATTTTTGAACTTTTAGGTGTAAGCGCATTCCGAGAACCACTCAGAACTAAGATAACCAAATTCAGCAATATTTAGACTTCACATGATCCTTCTCCCCTGATCTTCAGTCTTTGACATGAAATTGAATTAAACATTTCTCCCCCTTTTTCGATGAAAGTGAGCATCATTATCATCGAAAACCTTCTTCAATTTCAGTCGCGTCACTGAGTATTACTAACAATCTCCTCCTTACAGAATAACCTTGCTCCCCCTCAAAATAAGAATTCTGGAGCAACTTGCTTTCTTCCTCTGAAAATATGCATAAAACTCAGTATTTGATATTGGATCAAAAATACATTTCACAAGGAAAGTCAAATTCATTGAATTTTGTTTTATGACTACTAACATTTGATCATTTGAAAGCTTTACAAAAGAAATTCAACTTAATAAAATTTAACATATATTCCAATCAGATGAAATCAAATGCATGTGTTTGGATTCAAGGACAAGACATCATTGCTTATCAAGTTATAATTGTTCAGTGTCAACCCCTTTATCAAATCTATTTGGTGTGCTAGCATGCGAAATATGATTGGCATAAAGCTTATGTATTTCTACAATATATAAGAATACTTTGCTCTACTCACACTATTTGTCCAAAATCAGAATTTTCACAAATTTACGGGTTTATCGCGACTTTGTATTTTCCCAAGTTTCAAGAGATATGTGCTCTTTGGCATCTTTTAATATTGTGCACATTTGAATCTTTTGATTTTGTTCTCATTGGCATCTTTTGATTTTGTGCGCATTGGCATCTTTTGATTCTGTGCTCATTGGCATCCTTTGATTTTGTGCTCATTGGCATCTTTTGATCAAAAAGTTTAGTAAGAATAAGATACACCGTTAAACATGACTTTCTATCTGGTTCTATAGTAGGATTTGGGTTAGCAGATCCCAGACCAGTTGGCCTTAGGTGCTAGGTGACGAGCACCCCTTAGAACTTAATTTCCCAAACCAGAAAGGCCACATCGATATATCTTAAACCCATTTGTACCAGTAGAACATGGCTTTCTATCTGGTTCTATTGCAGGATTTGGGTCAGTCGATCCCAGACCAGTTGATCTTAGGGACTAGGTGTCGAGCACCCCTTAGGACTTACTCTCCCAAACCAGAAAGGCCACAGGCACAAACTTTCAAACTAAATGATAGTGCAACTATTTTATCTCAATCACTTGGTTCTAAAACATAGTGCTTTGCCCATATTTTCATTTCCATCCATCATTCTGACATATAGGCTTTTTTGAGCATTATATTCTATATATATCCAGATTCACATAACTTTGAGCATTCAGCATAATTTCATTCATGTTTTGCTGACCTTTCGATTTATTTTAGAGGTGAAAATTGAAGCAAATCTAACTCAGATAGTACAAAGTTTCTTGTAAAATCATCTTTTAGCACACATTTAATTCATTGAATGAAAATTGAAAATTTCATCTTATTGAATTAAATTTGTAAAGTTTCAAGTTTTCAAATCAGTAGAAACAAATATAATCCAATGTTACCTTTTGCCACTTGTTCCTTGAAACAAAAATATATAGCAGTTAAGGATATTACCTGAGAAGTGTGAGTTCTAAACTGATTTGTTTAGAAGTCTTAGTCTTTAAAGTACGGGTCCTGAACTGAGTTGTTCAGAAGCCATAGTCTTTGAAGAACGGGTTTTGAACTGATTTGTCCAAAAGCCAAACTCTCCTTTAAGTGCGGGTCCTAAACTGATATGTTTAGAAACCATTGTCGTTGAAGCACGGGTTCTAAACTGAGATGTTTAGAAGCCATTGATATTTGTCTCCCCCTTAATGGTACAAATATTTTTCAAAAAAATACGCCGCTTCTCTTCTGTTTTCAGTCATGTGTGTGGTATGTATCTACAATTCTGTACAACACATGAAGAACCTGCAAAACAGATTAAGCAGATTTTGGTACCCAATGGCATTTGGGTCCTAGTGGGTTAGGTGTAGATTTCTTACAAGGAATACTGTAAGAACCATACCAATAAGAAGTATAATCTTTATGCACAAAGTCATTTGATCCACAGTAAGAACAACAGATTTTCTTATGTGCCAACCTAATCAGATGATTTACATAATGAATAGGATTAGGTTTAGCATAAGATTTACCTTTTGGCGTATTGTTCTTCTTTGCATTTGATGTGGATACAGATGATTTTGGCACTTCTTTCTTTGGAACTGTTGTGCCTTTTACTCTCCATTCCATCTTCACCCTCTTGAAGACTGGAACTTCTTCAGGTTTGGAAGTATTAACTTTAGGCACTTTTGTTTTGTTATCTGATTTATCATACAGAGGATTATAGAAGAGATTTGTTGAACGAATCCGACCTTTTGAGAAATCTGTTGATCTATTAAATTGTTTAGAAGAAATGTTTTTAAAACTTGAACTTGAAGCAGTTTTAAAAGAGCATTCAGAATCATTTGAATCAACAAATGGAGTCTGAAAGATAGAATTATGACCGGTCTGCTTTGAGACATCAAATTTAAAAATGACGTCTTCAAGTTCTTTGACTTTGTTTATTAAAACATTTTTCTCTTTAGAAATTAGATCAAATTTCTTTTGGAGATCAGATTTGATCAACTGATCCTTCATAATATTAGCTGATAAACCAGATAATCTTTTGGTAAGATTAAGAATCACATCTTCAAAATATTCACGTTCCGATTCAAAATATTTTTCCAAAAACTTTCTTTTATCAGTAATCTCTTTGAAAATTTCCATATTTTTCTTTTTAAGAGTTTTACTTTCCTTTTCAAAGAGATTTTTCTTTTCCGTGAAATCTTTTCTTTCCTTTTCCAAAAGATTTTCTAATTCAGAGATTTTCACGGAAAGTTCAGAACTTTTAATCTCAAAAGATTTTCGTTCAGTTTCAAATTTAGCTCTTTCTTTTTCGAGCTTGTCTTTTTCTAAAAATAAAACTTTCTCAAGATTAGAAATTTGTTTTGAAAGTTTTATATATTTAAGCTCAATTACTTCCTTTTCTTTAAGAACTTTCATTGAAGAAAGTGACTCTCTTTCACGTTCTGTAAGCTTCTTCTTCAATTCAACGTTTTCACCTTCCAACGTTGTTCTTTTCTCTTGAACTTCTTTTAATTGATCGTGCAGACATGAGTTGTCTTTCTTTGCTTCAAGATCTGCAATATAAGCTTCAAGATCAGTTATTCTTTTAGTAAATTTAGCATTTGAAGAAGAAATGTCTAAAATTTGTCTTTTCAGATTAACATTTTCTTCTTCCAATGCTTTATTTAAAATAGGAGTTGAAGAATTTGAAGCATTGTCTTTAGAAGGAGTTTTTGATTTTAAGGATGATTCTGTTAAAATGACTTGTTGCAACACTACATTATTTGGTTTAATAGAAACATGTGGTTTAGAAGGTGTTTCTGTTATAATAACTTGTTGCAACATTTTATTATTTGGTTTAACAAAAACTTTTGCAATTGGAGGAATCTCCTTTTTCAAAGTTTGCTTCAAATCTTCACCACTGCTTTTAACAATAACTTGTTGTAAAACCATTTTGAAAATTGCTAGAAATTGATCGTTCAGAAGATCAAGCAGACAGTGTATGAAAATACACAAAAAAATTATATAAAAATTTTTCTTGAAAAGCTCTTACAGTGTATGAAATACACTATAGGAAAAATTTCGGGATAATTTTTTTTTTTTTTTAAATCAATGAATTCGAATGTATAAGGGTTCGAATTCAATGAATTCGGATGAAGAAGGATTCGAATTCAATGAATTCGGATGAATAAGGGTTCGAATTCAATGAATTCGGATGAATAAGGGTTCGAATTCAATGAATTCGGATGAAGAAGGATTCGAATTCAATGAATTCGGATGAATAAGGGTTCGAATTCAATGAATTCGAATGAATAAGGGTTCGAATTCAATGAATTCGAATGAAGAAGGATTCGAATTCACTGAATTCGGATGAATAAGGGTTCGAATTCAATGAATTCGGATGAAGAAGGATTCGAATTCACTCAATTCGGATGTAACTGGGTTCGAATTCACTCAATTCGAACTTAACTGGGTTCGAATTCACCCAATTCGGACTTAACTTGGTTCGAATTCACTCAATTCGAATCTAACAGGGTTCGAATTCACCTCAATTCGAACTTAACAGAGTTCGAATTCACCTCAATTCGAATGTAGCAGGGTTCGAATTCTATGAATTCGAATGCTTCTTGAGTCGAATTCTATACTTGTGATTCTAAGAACAATCCGAATTCTCTATGAATGATCCGAATTTAGTATGAATGATCCGAATTCACCAAGAATGATCCGAATTCTGCACTTCGAACTTCAAAATCACTTAATCTGCCATATCTTCTTCAATTCTTGATCAATTGTGATGAATCTTATATCAAATTGTTCGTAATTGAAATCCGCACACTTTTTCTGTTGATTTCAATTCACAATTCGATCAATTTGAACAGATTAAGATCAAAACAGTGAATTTTTGGTTTTCGAACAAAATCTTAAAAATTGATCAAATCAGATGATTCTGTGCAGTTTTTGATGTTGATCCAAGAATTAAAGATGATCAGTAATCAATTCCGAGTTCAGTGATGCAAGAAATTGATTCAAAAGATAAAAATTTAAAAAAAATCAGATGAATAGTGATGAACACCCAATCCGAATTCTTCAGCTTTAGTGTAAAAATTCTTCAATTTGGTCTTCGATCTGCTTGAATCTTCTGTTTAGCTCTGATACCAATTGATGAATCCTAGATCTCTAGCAATAAGATATGAATGTAGTGAGAGAGAATCTAGAGAGCAAATATATCATCCATGTATTGAGCTCAAAGGATTACAAAAGGTTTCTAAAAGATTACAAAAGCTTCTAACAAATGAACTAGACAAGCCTATTTATACCCATGACATACAAGGTATAAAGGCATTCACAATACTGTATAGACTCATACAGAACATTGACTTTACAGTAAATCTTGAATACAATAATGCTCTAACAAAGGATTCCTCCAAAAAGGATGAGGCCCTGTCAGGATCGATTCTTAACAAGATTAACAATACTTAGAATTCAGAATTAAAGAATCTGCGGAATAGAACTTTAATTCCCACAATCAAAAATAATATATCAGAAAACACACAGTTGTTTGTATTCACTGTTTCTACTCACAAGATTAACAACCAAACCTCAATCTTGTTGAACAAGCTCAACAAGACGACTTCTACTTCTCTAGAAATAGGGTTCTTAAACCTTGAGGTTAATTCTCTCTAAAACACAATCGAATTCTAATTGTATTTCGTATATCGTATTATTTTCGTCTTGTTAATAGCTATCTATCAACAAATATATATACTGAATAGTTACAAGATAACTATCAAAATAAGATTGATCTTCAGAATATTCTTTTAAGTATATCTTCAATCATTCCATCTTTATCTCCTTCAATCTCGCATTCCATGTTCTGATCCCAAGCAGTATTAACTTCATTCTTTTCAAGCAGTACTAATAATCTTCTAGCAGTAGTAATCTTCGATATGCCCAAGCAGTACTAACAGTTTTCGTAAGACACCAACAGTACTAACTTTTGTTCAGCAGTATTAACCATGTACCAGCAGTAGTAACTTGTCTAGCAGTACTAATCATGTTCTTGCAGCATTAATGACTCAGCAGTACTAACCTTGAACTAGCAGTAGTATCTTTGTTCTGGCAGCACTAACATTGATCTGGCAGTAGTAATGTTGTTCTGGCAGTACTAACCATACTTGGCATATCTTCAGTTCCCAACAATCTCCCCCTAACTTGACTTTTCAGGATGAGAAGTTAAGTTATTCAGATGATGCTTCCAAAACCTAATCATCAACGCATAAATTTGGATCCAATCCCAGACTTTGATTGAGAATCCTTTTTACAAGGTATCTTGCCATCTTAGAGTCTTTGTCACTCACCAACTTAGCATGTAGCATTCCATTCAACTTTTTCATGTTGTGCTTGTATACAACATCCACCAAATAATATTCATGAAATGTATTGTCAAGAGAGATGACATACACTCCACAATTCTCAATGAGCATCCAGTTGGTAATGACTTGAAAATTCCTTGCCATCAAATACTGAACTGCTTCTGGTTTGAACATTAAGCACAAGTATTCAAGAACCATCTTGGTGATAGACATACCTTGCTCTGTCAGCATGTTTCCATATAGCCTCATTCCCACCTTGAACATCTCTTCCAAGTCAGATCTAGAGCATGTTCTGATAAGTTTTCCCCAAGTAGGACAAACTTCAAACTTTCCATCTGCCCTTTTGATTCTGATGAACTCCTTTCTTCCATCTTTCAATGTGTCCCAGAAGATGATTTCAGGAGCCATAGAAGATATTGGTTCAGCTTGGATTGGATTAGTATTAACCACAGTAATATACAAATCACATTGAGCATTTGGCAGTGATTGTACATTGCTTGGTTGGCCTGAGGGAGTTGCCACTTCTTCTTCAGCAACTTTTGGATCAGATTTCTCTTTCACTGCTTCCTCCTGGGCTTCTTCTACAGTTGGATCCACCCTTGGCTTCTTTACATCTTTCTTCTTTGAAGCTATGGACTTTGTTCTTGGCCTTTTGGTTGACATCATCTTTGTTCTTTTAAAAGATTTAACAGCTTCAGGAGTGGTTTCAGCTGTTTCTTCTTTGTGGCTCTCAGCAGCACTAACAGTTTCTGCTGCCTTTTGTTTTTCAGCAGCAGTAACCATTTCTACTGCTATAGCTGTTACTGCTTCTTTTATAACCTTTAATGCTGCTGCTTCAACACTACCCTTCACAATCCAATATATCTCTGTATCAATCTCTGCTTTAGTCACTATAGGAACAGATTCTTATTTCTTCTCACTTTCAATTACTGCTGCCTCCACAAGATTCTTCAAAATTTCAGTTACTGCTGCTTCAGTCTCAGACACTGCAGCATTAACTGTTTCTACTTCTTTTGCAACCTCAGCAGCAGTAACCGTTTCTGCTGCTGGTTCTGTTTCTGCTTCCTTTGTAATATCTGCAGCCTCCTCAGTCTCCCCCTCAATCTTATACTCATACTCCCCCTCAATGTTTGCATCCTCCATGTTTAGATCAGAGTCTGACTCCCCCTTTTTGGAAGCATCAGAGGTTGTTGCTCTCCTTCTCAAAACATACAGAGCTTTCTTCCTTCTGTGTAGCAGTTTGGTGATCAGCTTCTTATTCCTTTCTATCTTGGTGTTTTGATGAAGAACCACCTTCTTAAGCTCATCAATCTCCTTCTGCTGATCCATGACCTCAATGTTGATATTTGCACTAGTGTCCATCAATTCCTCATAAGTATATCTATCCTCACCCTGTTTAGGAGTTTTTACCTCCCTTAAAGGATCATTGGAAGTTTTAGAAGGTGTCTCTTTCCTAGCAAAAGCAACACCTACCCCCTTGGTTTCTTGGCACCTGGGACCTCTGGATGATTTCTCACCCTGAGTTGTCGTGAGGAAGGGCTTAGTTATTTTACCACTGGCCTTCTCTTTGCTAGCAGAAGTAGTGGCAGCCTTGCGACTCACATGCTCAACCTTCTCCTTAGTGAGCACCTTCTTGGGGTTGGGAGACACCCCTGTGGTTTCCCTTTCGATATTCTCTAATGGAGAATGCTCCACTAGAGGGCTTAAAGGCTTCGGGCTCTTAGGAGATACATCAAGGGAAGGAACCTTGTGTACCTTTCTTCTTTCAAACTTTTTGGTTATTATGGGAGTGGGTCGTACAAGAATGGACTGAGGGATTACTTTTATGATGGAAGGTTGGGATTGGTCATCAGTGGGTGTGTCTAATGAGGGCCTTGACCCTGATGCCATACCTTCATTTGTGTGGGACACAACCATCATTGTAGAGAACAATGGAGTGTCAACTCCTTCCGAGTCCCTGGAAGTTCATCTCATATTTGAGAAGACCTTTCCTTTAGGGGGTTTAGGTACATATACCTCAGTAAACTGAGGCAAATCTGTCAATTCCTGAGTAATCACTGCTTGGACAAACCTTGGGTACATATAAAACCTCTTTTTGGATTCCAGGTTTGACACAAGATCATTAAAAATCATTTGTGAAAAATTAAACTTCCTGGCAGTGGCCAAGCAGACCAGGGCATAAGCAATGGTACTGCTAAACTCACTCCATCCAGTAGTTTTCTTTGACATGCAATGCATTAAGGTATGAACAAAGAATCGCCATTGTGTATGAAATTTAGACTTGTAAAACTTAAAAACTCCAATGGGACCGTCATACCCCATTCTTGTTAAAGTTGAGTATAATTCTTTATTAGGAATAGAAGTTATACCTGAGGCATCATCTAATCGAAGAGTGATGCGAATAAGCTCCTCTGTAACATTCAAGGGTTTGTTGCACACCCTTGTTTTGAGGATTTTCTGCCCATCTTCAGACACCATGGTGGCATTTGCCCAGAACTGCGTCTGATGCTCGATGTAGATTGTCGGGGTCACCGTTAGGGCATAGGAGATATGCGTGCCCTTGAGGAAATCCACAATGTCGTGAAAACCTGCGGATTGTTCTGGCTTCTGAAGCATGGCAATCTCGTTGTGGTCGTCGATAAACTCCATTATGCCTGAGGATTCTTGACGGAAAACATAGATTCTTGGGAGAAAAGGGTTAGAGCGAGAGAGAGAAGAAGTTAATGCAAAGAGTCGTTATGAGCCTTGGCGGGCAAACAGGGGTATTTATAGCAGTATTAGCCCTAGATTTTCAAAAGCAGTATTAACGACATAGCAGTATTAACTGCGAGGCAGTATTAACTACACAAGCAGTATTAACTACTAAGCAGTATTAACTACAAAGCAGTATTAACTACTCATTGGCAGTAGAAAATATGTACTAGCAGTAGAAACTCTGCACTGGCAGTAGTAACTCTGCACTAGCAGTAGTAACTCTGCACTGGCAGTAGTAACTCCGCACTAGCAATAGTAACTCCGCACTAGCAGTAGTAACTCTGCACTAGCAGTAGTAACTATACTTGCACTTTGCAGCACTTGTCAAATCCTCAAATGTCATCTTACCTTTTGACACATTACTTTTACCACTTATCTTACCTCCTGCAGGATTATTCCCAAAAGCAACATGTCATCCATCAATTCTTTTGAAATTCTTGAGGCAGGACATGTTACCTGTTATGTGCCAGGAGCAACCACTATCAACATGCCAGATGCTCTTTCCCTTGAGCTGTTGGTTGCCCTGCACATCTGATAAATCAATTAGTTTTTATTGGGAACCCAAGCCGAAGTGGTCTTGGGTCTCCCTTGCTCATCAAAGTACTTGCATTGGGTTTTGATGAGATTTTCAAATTTAGGTACTGCAGAATTGGAGTACTTTGTCAATATAATTGGTCTAGCAGCACAAACACTAGAAGCAGTATTAACCTTAGAAGAAGTACTAACAGAGTTAGCAGCACTAACAGAGTTAGCAGTACTAACAGAGTTAGCAGCACTAACTGAGTTAGCAGCACTAACAGAGTTAGCAGTACTAACAGAGTTAGCAGCACTAACTGAGTTAGCAGCATTAACTGAGTTAGCAGAACTAACAGAGTTAGCAGCGCTAACAGAGTTAGCATCGCTAACTGAGTTAGCAGCACTAACAGAGTTAGCAGCACTAACAGAGTTAGCAACACTAACTGAGTTAGCAGTATTGCTTCTAGCAGCACTATCCTTTTCAGCAGTACTATATGAGGTATTAGTGCTTTTGGAGACCCACATATTGACACATTCCTTTTCAGTCTTTTTCCTCATGTGGCTTTTGGATTTAGCTTGTTTCTTAGCCACATGGTTCCTTGCAGGCTTCCTATAACCATTGGATTTATGAAAAGGTCTTTGAAAATTTATCCTTTGGTTAATAGGATTGAAATAACAGTGTTTGCCAAGGTGATTCAATCTGCCACAGATGAAACATGGTTTTGGTCTGTTAATCCTTTGCAGATCAACTCCTTGCTTTTGTGCCCACTGGTTATTCCAATTTCTTTGATTTCCCCTCCTTTTATCATGTTTTTGGGGCTTATTCTCTTGATATTTCTTGCAAGAACAATGTTCACAAGTTTTAGAGTTCACAACAGTGGTCTGTGTATAATGAACTCCCTTTCCCTTGTCAGTCCTTTTCATCTCATTGTTCTTAACACATGGACTTTCACATTCCTCATCAGATCCTTCTTTTTCAGTCTTCTCCTCAACAACTACTTTATCTACTGGATCTACTTCAGTGGCTCCTTTAGGTAAGTCCTTCCTATCCTTGGTTAATAATAGGTCTGACTTAGGAGGGATGTAGTTGTTGTTATAGGGTGGGGGTGTGGCATTGTACCCTATTCCTGGTTTCAACTTACTATGGATTTGAGAGTTGATTATGTTGTCCATGACTTTAGAGGCACAAGTAAACTTTTCTACATCTAGTTTAACTTTCTCAAGCTCTCCTTTTAGTTTCTCACACTCTTCCCTAGACTCTTTCAGTTGGAACTCCAGACCACCTTTTTCCCACTTCTAGTAGTTTGTATCATATGAGTGTTGAAGTTCATTGGCTTGAAAAGCCTTAATTTGTTCTTCAAACCTTTCAACAATCAATACATAATCTCTTATGTCCTTTTCTAATCTCTTAAGGTCATCACACATTCCCTGATTGTGATCTCTATACCTTTTAATAGTGTCTATACAAGCTTGAGAACAGAGTTTAGATTGTACCTCAGTGGGAAGATCTGAAACTTCAGCCATAAGTGCTTGATTTTGGATGGCCTCTTCTGCTTGATCACTCCAATCAAATCCCATTCCTTGTTGAGAGACAAGAGCTTGAATAGAGTTTCTGTTTTGATTGGAACTTCCAGCCTGAGTTTGTTGATGGCTGTTGTGAGATGATCCACCTCTGCATTCCCTGGCAAAGTGTCCCATCTTGTGACACTTGTAGCATTCAACTTTAGACTTATCAAATCCAACACCATCTTCTCTTCTTTGGGAAAAGTTGTTTCTCCCAGTCCTTTTTATGAACTTCTTTACCCTCATAGACAGCATAGCCATCTGCCACTTGATATCCATCTCTTCAAGATCATCAGCATTAATCTGTTCTAAGTCATCATTAATTAAAGATGAGTTAACATGACTAGAAAAGAAAGCTTCAAGTACAGAGTCAGTGGCCTTTTCTTGATTGACTTCTCCAGCAGCACTAACTGATTCAGGGTTAGCAGTAGAATCAGGTGATGCTGAAAGGAGTGCAGCATTATGTACATATCCAGAGGGCTTCTTTTTGGCTTCAACCTCTGTTTCAAAGATTCTAAGATCATTGTAGAGATCATCAAGCTCTTTATCTTCCAATTGGTCATTCTGTCTGAATGACACAGTATACATGGTCCACTCTTCACCTAATGATCTTAAGAACTTTCTGTTAACATCATCAGCCTCCATCTTGACTCCTACTGTGGCTAATTCTCCAATCAGCTTATTAAATCTATCAAAAGTTTGAGTCATAGACTCATTCTTAGTAGAAGTAAAGTTTTCATACTGCTGCTTGAGAATTGCCTTCTGATTCCTCTTGGTGCTTTTAGTGCCAGTGAACCTCTTTTCCAATGCATTCCACAGAATCTGAGCATCAGTGCAGTGATGAAATTGATGCTGATATTCATTGGGGATAGCCAAAAGCAGAGTGCTTAAGGCCTTCATCTCTATTTGTCTGACTTTTCTCTCTGCATCAGTCTTTGGAGGAGGTCTTTTGCCATCTGGTCCAGTTCTTCCTTCAGCACATGGACCATTCTCTATGATATCCCAGATGGAATAATCAGTAAGCAGAATGTACTGCTTGATTCTAATTTTCCACATGTCAAATTCATTGGGTCTGAGCATGGGAACCTTCGAAACAAGAGTACTGTTTGATTCAAAAGAATTTTCCATAATGATTGTAGAATTCTAAGAAACACAAGCTCTGATACCACTTGTCAGGATCGATTCTTAACAAGATTAACAATACTTAGAATTCAGAATTAAAGAATCTGCGGAATAGAACTTTAATTCCCACAATCAAAAATAATATATCAGAAAACACACAGTTGTTTGTATTCACTGTTTCTACTCACAAGATTAACAACCAAACCTCAATCTTGTTGAACAAGCTCAACAAGATGACTTCTACTTCTCTAGAAAAAGGGTTCTTAAACCTTGAGGTTAATTCTCTCTAAAACACAATTGAATTCTAATTGTATTTCGTATATCGTATTATTTTCGTCTTGTTAATAGCTATCTATCAACAAATATATATACTGAATAATTACAAGATAACTATCAAAATAAGATTGATCTTCAGAATATTCTTTTAAGTATATCTTCAATCATTCCATCTTTATCTCCTTCAATCTCGCATTCCATGTTCTGATCCCAAGCAGTATTAACTTCATTCTTTTCAAGCAGTACTAATAATCTTCCAGCAGTAGTAATCTTCGATATGCCCAAGCAGTACTAACAGTTTTCGTAAGACACCAGCAGTACTAACTTTTGTTCAGCAGTATTAACCATGTACCAGCAGTAGTAACTTGTCTAGCAGTACTAATCATGTTCTTGCAGCATTAATGACTCAGCAGTACTAACCTTGAACTAGCAGTAGTATATTTGTTCTGGCAGCACTAACATTGATCTGGCAGTAGTAATGTTGTTCTGGCAGTACTAACCATACTTGGGATATCTTCAGTTCCCAACAGGCCCCAGCACCTGAACCCAGACCTGAGACGGACGAGTTTAAACTGTATGTTCCTCCTCTCATTTTGGAATCCAAAATAGTCGAGTTAGAGGAGACACTCGAAAAGGAAAGGAATGATTTTCAAAAGG
The DNA here is from genome assembly GCA_033807775.1 of Saussurea involucrata. Classification (NCBI taxonomy): domain Eukaryota; kingdom Viridiplantae; phylum Streptophyta; class Magnoliopsida; order Asterales; family Asteraceae; genus Saussurea; species Saussurea involucrata. The sequence goes on from CM066321.1 coordinate 33,150,513, forward strand.
AAAAGCAAGCGCTTTTAAATGAACTTGAGAAACCCAAATCCTCCAAAACCGAATTTGTGTCGGGTGAGGGACAGGAAATCCTTCGGAATGAAATCGATCGGCTCACATCAAAACTATCTGCTTTGGCAACAGAAGTGATGCAAGAGCAAGTGAGCAAGTTTCAACTTCAAGAGAAACTTGATCAACTCCAAAATGAAAAGATAATTTCACCCGAACCTTCCTTGGACTCCTCCGATACATCTTCGTGTAAAGCCTTTATTGGAAAAACTTCTTCACGAAAAGGAAAAGAGTCTCAAGCTGATTGTGTTCAAAAGGATCTAAACACTGAATTTCTAAAAGCTTTTGCACCTGATTCTTCCAAAAACACAGACACAAAGTGTTCCTCACCTCCCTCAACCAATCCTAGACCATCTGTCCCCGATATTGATTTTTCAGCATACATGAATTCCGATGCAAGTTCCGATGAAGAGTTTCCTAAGTTTGAGTTTGACAAACCTCTTCCGAATCACACCGACTTTCTTTCTAAAGATGTGAATCGTCCGGTCAAATTTCTGAAAGGCTAGTGTTCTTCAAAACTCAAGACCCCGGCTGCGAACAAAGTTTCTAAAACTGATTCTCTTTCACAAAACCATTCACAGCCGCGACAAAAGACCGGTCGATCAAATGATAGAAATCCTTCCTACTCAAGCTCTACTGATCATAACTTTAAAAATATTTCAGATAATAATGGTCGGAGAAATAGGTTTAAACAAGTTTGGGTGGTGAAGAAGTCTAATGAAAGAAAAGCGAATACAAAATCTTTCAAATCAGTCCCGCATGTTAGGACATACAATCATAATCATGATGCTTTTAATTCTCGAACTTCGGTTGAACAAAGTGTGAAGTTTCCTTTAAGACTTTACTCAATTCAACAATTGCTTCAAATTTCTCATGATTGTATTTGTTGTTCTACATGTGGTTCGATTGATTTTGTTGATCGAAAATATGCATCTCATTGGTACGGTACGTATAGTATCCCCGATCCTCACTATAATAGGGCATCTAACCGTCAAGGATCCATCAATGGATGGATACCAAAATCCTTCTAATTTACTTTGCAGAAATGTCATGTGCGCTTAGTTCTGAACATTCTTTTCACATGACTGCACTCAAAGGTTATGCCAATTTTGAGGGGGAGTACTATTTTATGAAAGGTAAGTGAACTTTAACTGAATTCAAAGACCGTGGTAATTCATTCTAAATAACTAACTTGTGTTTGTTATTCTCCAATTTAAACTTCCATGATTGCCACGTGTTATGTTTCCTTAACTTAGTTATTTCCATGTCTCACATATTCGTTGATTTTTTCAATGGAAATACACTCGTTAGAATTCCTAGTTGTTTTCCAAGTTCGTCATTTCTCGTTAATTATTCAATTCTTTTCGGACATATTAATTGTGACTTGTTCTTCACAATTAAACTTTCTATTCATTGTTTGATTTTTAACATACTGTGCTTACTGAGTCACTCTGTTTAGCACTTGATTTTGTTTTTTGAAATTCCATATTTCAAATGGTTTTGATGACTTCTGATCATCTCAGATCAGGACTCGTTCTTAAATGATTTGACTTCTAAACATTTCAGTTTAGAACTCGTACTTCACTGTCATGAAAGGAGTGTTAGGAATTACATCATTTCTATGGTCTATCTAGAACCGGAAGTGTAACATCCTAAAATCAAGCCTAATTTAAACCATAAATTTATAACAAGATTTAAACATAAACTTCTAACTTTATATCTGAGCAGAGAAATATTTATGAGGTCATATTTACAAATACTGAATTCTTCAAATAACCTATTAATCTAATCATGCCACTATAATCAGATTAACTAGATTATCTAAACAATCCATCAAAATCTCAATATTCATTATCTTCTCCGCTAATCCAAAAACTCTCGTCCCACATCCCTTTATTTTCCCGAGCTAGTACCTGGTAAGAAAACATCATTTGAAACGATTAGGCTAACGCCTAGTGAGAACATTCAGTTTCAAATTAATATTTGTACAAATTAATGTACACAAGGTATAACAAACTTGGTTTACCCTTTTTCTTACCATACGCATAACCATCCTTTGATAACGGGTTAAACCCGATTCCATGACTACGACCTGACACTAAGCCAGTCATTTCTCATGTTTTGATTCCATGACTACGACCTGACAATAAGCCAGTCATTTCTCATGTTCCAGAGCCGCACTACGAATCTTTACAGATTCTAGATTAATGCTCTTATCCAAGAAATCTCAATATACACATGCCCATTTCTTGGAAAGGAAATAGAGATCGCAATATACGCATGCCCATCTTTTTCTTTTCCTTAGAAATCGTAAATTACGTTTATTCCGCGATTTCTCACACACATCGGAATAACAAATAATCCTCATCTATTCCACTTGTTCATAACCACTAGTGCCTATGGATACATTGCACTCAACTGTATCAGGAATTACGAATAAATTTACCTCTATTCCTTACGTTTCGCTATAAACAGTAATAGGAACGATACTTTACCGATCCTACACTATCCCATAAAACTAGTGTATATGGATTCATTACCTTTAACCGTATTCGTGCAAATTATTATTTATTATAAAATTCCTCATAGCATTCTGTATGAGCAAATCTCATATATAAAACATATACTACACACTTGCTTAGCATCAAACTAAAGCAACCTTTAAACCTAACACGCTACCATCCAACAGTATGTATGATCAAGCTACTAGGATTGTATTTCCATTCCTCAATCATACTCTATCAAAGAGTCGACAAAACACAAAGTTACCGGATACTCAAAAGTATCAGGAACCTCAAAAGTGACCGGACAACCAAAGTTTCCGGACACCCTGAAACTATCCGGACAACATAACTTTTCGGATACACATAGCTTACCGAATGTATAAATCTTTCCGGACACTAATATTTACCGGATACTAATACTGTCCGGATACTTACCGGAAACATACTCAATCCGAACGACATCCAGAAACCAAAGAAATCCGGATACCATCCGGTATCTAATTTCATCCGGAATCTACAAGAATTCAAGACTTACCGGATAGATTTGCCATGTCCGGAAACCTTCATATCAGAGGTTTCCGGATACTATCATTTTATCCGGAAACCACAACCTGCAGCTCAAAATCTCGATCCAGATTCATGTCTGTTTCATTCAACTTATTCTAAACCAATCCATTCAGTCCCAAAACAGTTTATACAGATATATTAGGGTTTAATATAATAGAAAACATTGATTTGTACAAAAATGAATGAACTCACCTTAATGAAGAAAACCCACTTCTCTTCATAAACAAACTCCAAATCAGAACAGTACCTAGATGAAATTAACTTATATTATGGATATCATCTTGCTACTGGAATTCAAATCTACAAAACCCTTTGTATTCTTACCAAAATTTCAACTTTATTTCTTCTTCTTTCCCCTTTCTTTTTCTTCTTCTTTCTTTCTTCTTCTCAACCGAATCAGCCCAAAATGAATCAGATATTTTCCATATAACCCAACTTATCTAATCCCAACTTTCTAAAATGACCAAACACACCCTTAACTTTCAACTTTCCAAAAATAGCATTAAAACTTTGATCACTTATATTTTAAACCCCATTGAATTATATAATTACAAAATAATCCAAGGCTTAAACCAAAATACAAATAGACCCCTATTCATATTACATAATATAATGGAAAATTCAAGATGTTACAATACACCCCAACTTGAAAATGATTTCGTCCCCGAAATCAAAGTTAGGTAAACAAGTGAGGATATCGAATCTTCATATCCTCTTCCGACTCTAAAGTTACATTAGCACCTCGACGATGCTTCCATTGTACCTTTAACATCACTACTTCCTTATTATTACGTAACTCTCTAACTGATCTTTCCAAAATTGCCTCCAGTTCTTCCACACATCGACTCTTTTCATCCACTCTTACATCAATAAGTGGAATCACATCATCCTCTTTGGCTAAACATTTACGAAGATAGCAAGAATGAAAAGTATTGTGGATCCCTTCCAATTCAGGTGGAAGATCCAACTGATATGCTTGCAATCCAACTCTCTTAGTGATGGTGAATGGTCCTAGAAAACGAGGACTCAACTTCCCACGTTTACCAAACCTTATCACATCTTTCCATGGGGACACTTTAAGCATCACGCGCTCCCCAACTTGAAAACGACCTAAAATTTTACCAGTCTTCTTTGGTTAATAATCCAAATCCTATTACCGGACAAAGTTATCCGCAAATGAATTAAGACACGATTATTAGGAGACAATTTAATCTCGAATCGGATTAGGTCACTATCACCATTGAAATGAAGCTTATGACTTAAATCAATAATGGAATTTGACTACCCATAATATCTTCCATTTGATACCGGTTTATTGCCATGAATACATCATAATACTAGTAAATTCCGTCTGAGGATTTCAACTTATTAACCAAATGCCATGAATTCGTCGCGCAATACTTAAAATTCTTTTATGTGCATAACATCGTCATTTAACGATTTGGCCATTTTGAATATCACCACTCCCGTGCCCCAAGTATTGAACCTATTCAAAGTTAATTCAATAACTCAAACTCAAATAGTCAAATCAATAAGTGACCATTTAAAACAAGACTAATAAAATCTTTGAGGATTTCAATTCATATAATCGGTCAAGTCTTAAAACATACCGGTAATGGTTCAAATTTCTTAAGTTCACAAATCGTTAAACCAAACATCACATAAAACATAAAAGAACTTCGTATGACTACATTCTTAGGTCCGATCTTTCTATCATTGCTTCACCACGTTAGCGTGAAGCACCACCCTCCAAACATTACTTGTCTCTTTCTCTTAACCTTTCCACATGCTGATAACATTTTCTCATTACTATACATAACCAAATAGTTGCATCGAAATTCTAACTTAATGCATTCAACCAAGTCATTTTGAAACGACACCACTGTTCGAAGTCACTACACATTCTTTAATCTTCAACTAATACTTTCTCGGACAATTCTTTCACACATAAGAAGCAACTCACATCCCTTAAGGATTTTGCATCTACTACACCACATTTTGACTAACACACCCAACATCTTCTTTAAACTTCCAATGATTCCAAAAATATACTTACTTAGCGACCCACACAACCAAAAACACTTTGGATAACACCCAATACCGCTCCAACATTCTATTCCAATATTAGCCATATTACCACGCCATCTTACAAACCATATGCTCCAAGTACTTTATTGACAAATAGTACATTTCATCCAACATCCCAGAAAAGACTTCCATCTGACACTTCCTCTTTCTAACATCATATTACATACAGATTGACACGTTTATCTTGTCAATTGATACCACTACTCGTCCGTACATTCTCCACCCATTACATCTCACAGCATACCAGATCTCTCATGGTCATTCGTACACCATTCAAACTTACCTTCATGTTCTCCCACATAATTACCCGAGTCTATTTCACTACTTTATCCCTTACGAACCATCCACCTCGTAAGTCTTTCACTGTCCTAACACTCCTACGAGGTGGTCCTTCAACTTTTAACCTTCTAATTCAATACTTCGGCCTAATACACTTTACGCTACCGTCGTCTTCATCTCAAATTTACTCGTGCAACATTAATATCACAAGATCACCTTAAAACTCTTATTCAACATCGAGGATATTTCATTCCTACTTCACCGCATTACTTATAACGAGTTTCTAATACTAATGCATTAATTATTTCTAGTCTTTCCTCCGAATACAACCGTCCTTAGACAACTGTATTTCCGTCATCGAACAAGGATACCAACCCTCGTATAACCGACACTAAAATCCACTTCCGATTCTTCCACTGCCCACCTCTCTTATTGAGCATGAATTCCCAATATTACATTCTGTAACAAATCTATAGACTAAATTTGAAATTAGGAAATTACCTGATAGATTCAATATATAATCAGATTACAATCCCAATTCCCCTTCCAAATGATGATCAATGGTGATTTTCTTCTTAATTGCTAGGGAACTCAATCTTCCCTTTTTCTCTTCTTGAACTTTCTCGTACACTTTCCAATCACCTATTATCTTTTGGCTCTTAAATTTAAAAAAAAAAACCACTGTTGTCAAAAATAGTCTTACCAAATTGTACATATTCAACTAACTCAACGAAATAAGTAGATAACGATTAAGTTATCCTACTTTCACTCAGGAATCTCCAAAGTTTGTAAACTTTCATTTGCTAGGTCAACTTGCAAAGTACCTTCCGAAAATTGTAACTGGTATAGCTAACTTTTAACAAAAGATTGAATTACAAAAGACAAGTTAGTACTACCAATACATAACATACACACTTATATATTAAACAACACCCACTCATTCCTTAACGTCCTCCACCGTCCTACAAAACATTCATCTTGTTAATCTTGAAATGTTGGATTTCTTCTCTTGATTTCCGTTATTTTTCAACTTTGGATAATCCCTCCGATAATGACCAGGTTTCTTGCATTCATAGCAAGTTGACCCTTGAATATAACAGTTTTCAATCTTGTGACCAACTTCCCCGCACTTGAGTTATTTCAACTCTATTTCCAGTATACACTTCTTCTATTCTATCATCAGTATTCGACACTGGATTAACAGGTGGAATTACAACACTGGTACTCACCTCTGGTCTTTGTAACTCATCAATACGATCATTCAACATTTTTGTAAACATCTCCTGTTGTTGAGTCAATGCAACATTCATAACTCGCATCACGTTTTCCATTATATGGGACTCCATATTAGATTCTGTTGTCACCGAATCATAAATACCGGCATTAAGTCGATAAGTTTGACTTCCTTCTCCTCCTTTCAGGTTGACCTTCCACAATTTCATTTGCCACACAACCCTCCAAAGAAGTAGAAGGCTCAATTGGTGTATTAACCATCGTATTCTGATAAGCACAATAAATAACCATAAGAAATGGTTATTCACAATCTAAACACAAAGAACGTAACTCAATGTTTGTTAATCACAATAACCCTTAGAAAAAAGTATACTTTCGTAACAATATGTTAGCTCCAATCTTTCTGTTAATAGAAGTATTGAAAAATAGGCCAAGTATAGAAGTCGTCGACAGAGGCTCTGCTGAGTAGCCGAGTAACCGAGAAGACAGAAGTTTTCGACAGAGGCTCTGTCGGGTTATCCAATAAGACCGACGTGAAGAAGCATCAGAAGACTCTTCTAAGCGGACAAGGCCACAGAGCTTCTGTCATACTTGACAGAGCCTATGTGGTAAAAAGAAGATCTACGCAAAAGATCTATACAAGGACAATCGTACTTCAAACGATTTATGCCATTCGAAGGTTCTGAAGATCACTCGTACAAAGGCGTGACCTGACAACTCCACGTGTCAAACTCTGATAGGTTTCAGCCTAAAGCAGAATACGGAGAATTTAATGAACGTTGTATCTGCAACAGTTCCAGAATAGTGTTTTGTACCTTCCAGCAACTGTTCCAAGCAGTGTCTTAGTACCTACCATCCTTAGTATCAAGATCTTGTCCCCTTTAGAAGTAGTATAAATAGAAGGTTCATGTGAACTCTTCTATTATGCTTTACACAACATGCATACCTTTAGAGAAGTTTCTTGTCAAACCTTTCGGTGTTCTTGGTGTTCTTATTATATCAAATACAGTGAATCATTGAGCTATTTATCCATGTTATTTACACTTCATATATTTGATATCATGTGTTATTTTACCTCATTATATCTGTTAGTTCGTTAAAACGCTTCCGCATTATATATTGTTTGAACTAATTAGATAGAATCATCATTGTTAAGCAAAACAGGAACCAACAATTGGTATCAGAGCCTGCCTTGATTTTATATATCAAGTGATCCACTCTTTCAATGATTTTTGGTAGAAATTTGGACTGATATTAACCTGTTCTTCATTCCTTCTGTTTTTCTGCCACTCTCGACCTGTTCGATTTTGGTATACTTACTGAACCTATTACTACGGTTAAATCTCCATTTTAGTACACTGCTCAAAGCTTTTAAGCTTAAAAACACTATTCTTACCAACAAAGCTTACCCTATTTTATGGAATTATCACTCTCTCAAAATGACAAATTCAAACAACTTCTTCACCGCTAGTTCCTTAACCAAGCCACCCACACTACTCAGAGATGAGTACCCTCAGTGGAAGATACGAATGATTCACTTCTTCGAGGGTACTGACAAAGAACTCATGCACTTTATCAACAATCCTCCCTTCGTTCCCATGGTCACAGTACCACGTATTCCTGCCACAGGTGACACTCCTGAGGTTCCTGCGTTCGAGAAACCAAAGACCAAGGATAAGTGGTCCGAACCTGATTGGGCAAGATATGAGGTTGCTCAGAAAACAAAGAGAATTCTGATAATGGCCATACCTAATGGCCTTTTCCAATCCCTAGATGCGTGTGAGTCTGCCTACGATCTGTGGAAGGAACTGGAAAAACCACTGGAGGGTGGGGCCAAAACTCAAAAGAACCGCAGAGCCCAATGCATAAATGAATACTATGCATTCAAAGCACTGTCGACCGAATCTCTGCAGACGACATATGATCGGTTTAACTCTCTAATCAACAAGTGCAAGAAGTTCGGGATTCCCAGAACTTATGAAGAGAACAACGTCATGTTCCTAAAGAGCCTAAATGAAGAATGGCTCCAGTTGTCCATGTCTCTGCAAACAAATCAGGACTTAGACTCCTGGACTCTGTCAGATCTCTATGGAACATTGGCAGCCCAAGAGCCTCAAATCGCACAAGCAAAAGCACAAATCAGTGCACCTCTTGCACTGGCCGGTAAGACCACAGAAGCTAGAGAGAAGCCAAAAGAGAAAGCTGCAGAGGTAAAGAAGGAGAAGAAAAAGAAAATCTTGATCGTTGATAGTGAATATGAGGAGGTGGTGGAAGAAGAAGAGACATCAATGGCCTCTATTGCTAAATCGTTAGCCCTTTTGACAAGGGAATTCAGCAGAGGTTACCAGAAGAAGTCTGGTAATGAACGCTATGGAAGAGATGATCGAGGAAGAGAAGGGTCAAATGAAAGGAATGACAGAAGTAGCGACCAATAGAGGTCGACTGACAGAAGTGGTGACCGACAGAGGTCAGACGATAAAGTTGGCAACACTCCACAGAACCAAGTATGTTACAACTGTGGTAATCCAGGCTACTACGCCAATGAATGTAGAACTGAAAGAGGTGGTGACCGACAGAGGTCGGACGACAGAGCTGGCAACGGTTCCCAGAACCAATGATGTTTTAACTGTGGCAAGTCAGGTCATTATGCCGCTGACTGCAGGAGCAAATCCAACCGCCCACAGAGGGACTCTTCTTACTACAAAAAGAAAGCAGAGTTTTATGCTCAGAAGTCACTAATGGTGAATCAGGAGAACTGGCTGTCAGACGAATCATCTGATGAAGGCGACAAAAACGCCTTGTTCTGTGGACCGGCAGAGGTCAGCTCATCCGACTCCAATAGTGAGGTATCCACTTCTGACTCTAACTCTAGTCAAGCAGAAGCTGATTTGCTCAAACTAAATATTGAATACACAGAACTTAAAAAGACCTGCGAAAGTATTCAAAAGAAGCTTACCTTCTTTGAGAGAGAAGCTAGACTTCTCACTCAAGAAAAGGCTAAAATCCTTCAAGAAAAGGAAGAAATTGAAACAAATTGGAACAAACACCTAAATCCTTTGAAAGAAAAGATTTCTGAACTTAACTCTGCATTAAAAAAAATCTAAAGAACTAGTGGACGTTGAGACCGACAGAATGAACATTCTAGCTCTTAAACATTATTTTCAAAAGGAAAGAGAAGTCCTCTGTCAAGATTTACTCACAAGAGATCTTTTAATTAAGAAATACCAAGATGCACAGAAGTGGACGAGAAAATTAACACACAAATAGGGAGATGGGGAATTGGCTTATGTGATATAGATCCATACACCGGAAACAACAGAAACAAATCTCTGTCATCTCTATTTCTCACTGGAAGTACAAGAAAACCTGGTTTTACAAATCTACTCTCTGTTAGCAAAAGGCGAAAAGTCTCTGCGGAACCTCACATAAGGAAACCTCTGAAGATGACAAATGTGTGGTTTGAAAACACAGATTTGTCACCTTCAATCTCTGTCAAAAGAGAATCCAAACCTAAGAAATATCTGAAAACTCAAGATCAAATAGGAATCTTCAAGTTTGGTAAACTCGAGACTCAAACACAGGTTGCCTTTGTCTGCACGATAAACTCTGAAAATAAATTATCGGCAGAGGCTCCTGAGTTCAAGCCTAACGTTTCAGATGAAAAAGAGTTGATAGAAATAAAAAAAAAACTTTTCCGAAAACTTCTGTACACCTTCTGTCGATCAAAATCTCTCTGAAGAAACCTTATCAGATACTTCTGTTAACTTAGAAGATAGTCCCTTAGAAAAGGAAGAAAGTGAGTATGGCACATGCTCTGAAAGTCCAGCCTCTGTCGAAAGAGAACTAAGTGACTCAACCTCTGTATATGAGGATGATGCATCCTCTGACGAATCTGAGACTAACTCTAAGTCAGAGATAGGACCTTGTGACCCAGAGGATTGTAAACTGCCCTCTGGAGTTCTTAACAGAACTGTTCCTCCCAAGGAGAAAATCACAAGAGTTTCTATCTGTCCAGACTTTTTGGACATGTGTATACAAGCCAAAACCTCTCTTGAGCTTGAGAAAATTAAACAACAAAAGGCTCTGTCCTCTCAAAATCCAACAAGTTCAAAGATTTTAAAATCCTTAATGCTTATTAAAGAAAAATTAACATGGCAACAGAAGGGTAAATGGGCTAAAAATGACAAATCCTTTTCTTCTGTGACAGTGAAACCTGCAGAAGTTCACCACAGAAGGGATCCACAGAAGGCTGCTCTCAACAAAGGATTTTTCAAACAACAATCTAGCCTACATAGGTCTTCTTGTAATAGGAAGTCAAATGTTAGGGTAGAATGTAATGCCTCTGTGCCCCCATTTGATGTTTTCAATGAAAAGTTCAAGCAAATCTATTCACACATTCATTATTGTCATTGCTTTGATCTCATGCATAAATTAAGCCAACACTTCTCAAGTCCACATTGTTTACTCTCTGCACCCAACAAGAATGCTAAATTCAAGAGTAAGAAACAAAATGTTTCTTCACCAGAATCTAAAACAAAGACCAAGAATGCTAAGGCAAACTTGAAGACCCCTAACAAAGCTGGACCCATGTGGATATGGGTACCTAAAACTCTCTGATTGTCTTGCAGAAGCAATATGTGCCGATCTGGTATCTAGACTCCGGATGCTCGCGGCACATGACTGGCGACAGAGGTCTACTATCCACATACAAAGAAAAACACGATGGTGGATCTGTGACCTTTGGAGACAACAAAAAGGGGTACATTAACGGCTACGGAGTTATCAAGAAGGAGAACATATCCGTATGCAAAGTTGCATATGTGGATGACCTTAAACACAATCTTCTCAGTGTTAGCCAACTCTGCGATACGGGTTTCGACGTGATGTTCAAAAGAACATTCTGCTCTCTACTAGGTGAGGACACGGGAGTCGAACTTCTGCGAGCCGAACGAGGAGGTGATTTATACCTCATGAACTTCAGTGCCAAAAACAAGGAAGACAAGCTCTGCCTTGTTGCCTGTAAAAGCGAAGAAGCCTGGTTATGGCATAACAGGTTTTGTCATTTAAACTTTCATACTCTAGATAAGCTTGTTAAACATGACTTAGTTAAAGGTCTGCCAAATGTCAAGTTTAATAAAGATCATTTGTGCTGTGCCTGCGAAATGGGAAAACTCAAAAGAGCTTCCCATAAAGGCAAAACTGATATATCTTGCACTAGGCCTCTGTACATGCTTCATGTCGACCTCTGCGGTCCAATCGCTACACAGAGCCTAGGTGGCAAGAAATATATACATGTTTTGATCGACGAATACTCAAGATTTACATGGGTTGAATTTGTCAGAAAGAAATCAGATATTCCAAACGTTCTGATAAATTTAATGAAACGAATCCAAGATCTGTATGAGTGCAGGATTCAGAAACTAAGAAACGACAATGGCACATAATTCAAAAACTCTGTCATTGAAGCCTATCTTACAGAAGAAGGCATTTCACATAACTTCTCTGCTGCACGCACCCCACAACAGAACGACGTGGTTGAGCGAAAGAACCGCACGCTTGTGGAGGCTGCAAGAACTATGCTGACAACTTGTGGATTACCAATGCCTTTTTGGGCAGAAGCAGTATCAACCGCATGCTACACCCAAAATCGATCAACCATTGTAAAGAGGCACATCAAGACCCCTTATCATTTAATCAACAAAAGGCGACCAAACATCAAATTCTTTCATGTATTTGGATGCAAGTGCTTTGTCTTAAATGATAGAGAAGCAAGAGGAAAGATTGAGGTGAAAGCAGATGAAGGAAAGTTCATAGGATACTCTGCCACTTCAAAAGCTTACATAGTATACCTTCTGAAGTGTCGATCCATCGTAGAAAGCATCAATGTATCTTTTGATGATTCCTTTCAAAAGACTTCTGAACAAATCAGTTAAGAACTCGGTCTACAAAAAGAATCCTCTGGCATCTCAAAAACAAGAGAAGAAAACTTAAATCTTCTATTTGAATAGATGTTCCATGATGATATTGATCCCTCTGCTGGAGACGTCAGAGCCTCTGGAGAAACATCTTCTGCAAACCAGACTGAGTCAGGTATCTCTCTAACTAGTCCATTAAATACTTAATCCTCTTCTGTAAATCATACAGATGCACATGCTGAGGGGGAGCGAACAGAAGCTGAAGATAACACAACCAAGGACTCAACCACAGAGGCTCCTGAAATACCTACTCCAGCGACTACAGAGGAATCAATACCAGAGGAAAACGAAGACTCGGTCTCTACTTCCTCAGAGGAACAAATTCCAACTCTCATTCCAATCCTCCCACAAGCTGAAGAATCAAGCATAAGCACAGAAGTACCATCAACAACAGAGGTTGCACCAGAACCGCAGTGTGCAACCACAGAAGTTAATCTTGATGACTCAAATGACCATCTTCCAAGAAAAACACAGTGGACGAAAAGCCATCCTCCAAGCCTTATAATCTGTGATCCTTCTGAAAAGGTTAAAACAAGATCAGCCACTGCTAATTTTTGTTTCTTTACAAATTTTATCAGTGTGATCGAGCCAAAAGGAATCTCTGAAGCCCTAGATGATCCAAACTGGGTAGATGCTATGCAAGAAGAGCTTCTACGGTTTGAAAGAAACAAGGTATGGACCCTAGTACCTCTGCCACGAGGGAAACAAGCCATAGGGACAAAATGGGTCTTCAGAAATTAGAAGGACGAGGATGGGGTGGTCATTAGAAACAAAGAAAGATTGGTGGCCAATGGATATCGCCAAGAAGAAGGCATTGATTACGATGAAACTTTTGCCCCTGTCGCACGGCTCGAAGCAATAAGGAACTTCTTAGCCTTCGCTGCCCACAAAGGTTTCAAAGTCTTTCAGATGGATGTAAAATCTGCCTTTCTGAATGGTGAAATCCAAGAAGAAGTTACGTCCAACAACCACCAGGGTTTGAAAGTTCCAAATACCCAAAATATGTCTATTATCTCGACAAAGCTCTGTATGGACTGAAACATGCTCCAAGACCATGGTACGAACGACTTTCAACTTTTCTTCTCAATAATGATTACGACAGAGGTACGACAGATATTACTTTGTTTTACAAAAGAAAAGGTGATGAGATTCTGCTTATACAGATTTATGTGGATGACATTATTTTTGGGTCTACAAATGCACAACAGTGCAAAGATTTCGAAAAACTCATGCAGAGGGAGTTTGAAATGAGTATGATGGGAGAATTAACTTTCTTCCTCGGACTCCAAGTAAAACAATCATCAGAGGGAATTTTTATAAATCAAGCTAAATATGTCTCTGACATACTTTCAAAATACAGTCTATCTGATGCCTCTGTAATGAAGACCCCAATGGCCACTGGAAATAAATTATTCTCAGATCCAAATGGCACATATGTAGAGTGCAAGCTCTATAGAGGTATGATTGGGTCTCTGTTATACTTAACCGTAAGTAGACCTAATATAATATATGCCACATGCCTCTGTGCAAGATATCAAGCTAACCCAAAGGAATCCTACTATATTGCTGTAAAGAGAATCATCAGATACCTCAAAGGGACCAAAAATCTTGGACTCTAGTATCCGAAGAACTCTGGTTTTGGTCTTAAGGCATACACAGATTCAGATTATGGAGGATGCAAGCTTGATCGAAAGAGCACCTCTGGGAGTTGTCAATTCCTGGGTGGTAAACTAGTAAACTGGACTTCGAAGAAGCAGAACTGTGTGTCTACATCTACAGCAGAAGCGGAATATGTTGCTGCTGCTAGCTGTTGCTCTCAAGTTCTGTGGATGAAAACTCAGCTCAAGGACTATGGATACAATATATACAAAATTCCCATCCTCTATGATTCCAAAAGTGCCATAGCAATCTCTGCCAATCTAGTACAGCACTAAAAAACAAAGCATATCAATATTCGTTTTCACTTTCTGAAGCATCATGTTGAATATGGCACAATCGAAATGCATTTTGTGTCCACTGAATACCAGCTTGCAGACTTATTCACCAAGGCACTAGATGAGAAAATATTCCTTTCCTTGGTGGGTAAGTTGGGAATGATAAACATGAGTTGAACCCTCTGTAAGTAAGATTTGATCTTCTTATAAATATGTATATATTTAAACTCTTCTGTATGTAAATTCTTAATCATCAAAAGTTCTGTAACCAATAGAGCTTCTGTGGGATTGTTCAGAGAATGACAATCTCCACAAAACCTCTAATAACTTTGACCTATGTTCTGTGCACAACTTATCTCTCTTAATCCAAGCATAGGTCAAGGGGGAGCAGAAGGAGACCTTGAACTGATCAACAGAAGTTGATCATTCAAGGGGGAGCCAAAGAAGAGATATGATCAACCATATCTACAGAAGTCAGGTATTTTTGCCGAACAAAGGAGAACCAAAGGTGAGTAACTCGTACAAATCCTTTTTGAAAACAATTTTCTTGGACACAAATTTCAAAATACGTCCTATAAACACTGTTTAAGACATTCCAAACAAGAAATGATCAAAAAGATTTTTCAGCCCTCCGTTATGAGAAATTTAAGGTCATAGAGCTTCTGCTGAGATTAACAGAGCCTCTGTAAGCCGGATTCTCTAGAACTGCAAATTTCATACTGAATCTCTGACGATCAACCTTAAATGTCTTCTTTAAGGATTTATACGTACAAATGCCCACACAAAGATACTGAGAGAAAGTCTTTTGGTCGAAGAGCTCACTCCACCAAAGAGTCTCTGCCGCACAAACTAGACACTCTAAGAGTATGTCTCGAACAAAATCCATTTCCAAAACAGTTTTCCAGGACACAAATTTCCAAATATGTCCTAAAAACGGCGTTTAACACAATGAAAACCTTGGATGATCAAAAAGTTCTCTAAATTTTTAGTTATGAGAAATTTTCACTCTCAGAGCCTCTGTTGGCCTCGACAGAGCCTCAAAGCCTCTGCAAATGAAAATTTTGTACTAAAGATCTATCGATCCTCTCAAATGATCTTTCAAACGTTTTTGGTAAAGATACAAGCATCAGAGGAGACAAAAAGACAAGTTTCAGATCACAGAGCTCACTCCACCACAGAGCCTCTGTTGACTATGACACTTGGCCTTTTATGGATATTCTGTAAAAGAACGGGTTATCTACTACGAGTGACAGTCTTCTGAAAGTAGAAAAGCTCACGCGCCAAGCATATATGGGCCGAACACGCCGTTTAATCGTGCTCTGACATTAATGACGTGGCATCTTTTGATTGGACGTATGTGGCACACGTTCTCCTGGAAAGTTGAACCAGCCGTATGTACTCAATTACGGATCCCAAATTTTATTCACTTTCACATATTTACCCTTTCAGATTCTACCATCTATTCAGTATAAAACCAAACTTACCACTACCTCTAAACGTTTACGAACTTTCCATTTTCATCTTCTATGGCGAACCTGGCAATAACCTGCAACTTCCATTTTCTACTCTCTTTCTTCAAGATAAATCCAATGGCTTTAACCTCCAATGCTCCGGTGAACTCTCCATCTCATTCTGAGAACTCCCAAAACCAAGAAATCGCCAGAAACCTAGAACAAGACCACTCCGGCGATGAAGCAGATTTTGCTCCGACTACCCAGCTTCTAAACTTCATTGCCCATGAACACTTTGAACGTGTTTTTCCTTTGAAACCAAACAACTACTTTTTGGGGAAGCACATGCCATCCTTCTTCACATTTTGGAAAACCATTACCTTTACCGCCTGTTATCCAAAACTGCCAACAAAATCCCCGCCAGATACCTAAATCAATTCTGGATGAGCAGCAGATTTGACCCCGCAGATAGACAAATCAAGGGCTACATTTCGAAACCAGACAAATCCGAGCATCTTGAACTCAAGTTCAACATAACCATGTTCTCACTTGAGTTCAGTCTACCTACCAGAGGTCTTCTTGGCATAAAGCAGTACGCAGAGGAATCCACAGACGAAGAGCTCGGCCGGTTTGTTGAAATGTTGGGGTATAACACAACCCTAAGAAAAAAGAACTGATTTCAGAAGAAATCGATTACCCCCTCAGTGGAATACTCTCTTCTCTATTCTTAACAGGTGCCTAACAGGGAAAGTGGGTAGTCCAGATCAGACCTCTCACCAAATTTTGGCTATCATGTATGGGGTATACTACGACCTACCTCTGGACTACACCACCCTCATGATGCAGGAAATGGTCAACACCATTGACCGTAAAATCTCCTCCATGAAGGCGAAAGGACGAAAGCCCGAAACTCTACCTCCTCTGCAATATCAAAGAATGTTGGGTATCCTGCTAGAGCCTCTGCTACGTCTACAAAATGGCCAATGGAGGGACCAACGGCCAGAATGTACCCCCTGAACAAAAACACCCCAACAGAGCACGAAGATGAATACCCATTCTGCAGACCTCTGCCAAAGAAACTTCTGGGATACGCTACAGACAAAACCCTTAAGTTAGAATACATACGCGATCATAGGACTCCAGAACCGAGTCCTGTGACACCCCCGCGTCTAGGAGTCCCCTTAGGATCTAGGGTTGTAGAAAGAATGTCTGAAAAAGAATGGGCAGTGGCCTTGGCTAAGCACGAACAGGTACAAGGAAACTTCTATGCTCTGCGAAACAAAATCCCCTCTACTCCTAAGAGCAAAACCTCTGCCTCCACCCCCAAAAAGAAGAAGGCTCACAAGAAGAAGAAGACAACAGGGGGTACTTCTACCAGTGCTGCACAAACTCAACTATCCCCTCCTCATACAACAGAAGCAGGATCCTCTGCACCTCCCTCTCCTCCAAAAGACAAAAAGAAAAGAAAAGACAAGTCTTCTGAGGAGGGTGCCCCCAAACAAAAGAAAAGGAGGAGCAAGAAGAAATCCAAGAAACCCCACACTCCTCTGCAATCCATCGCAGAGGAAGCATATATGGTCGAAGAAACCCAAGACCAACCTCTGCAATCACCCTCACCCATCAATGATGCAGAAGATCAGGGTGACTTCTCTATCTTCCTCCAACAACTTGGGATCGCACACTCTTTAGACCCCTCTGGATGGACTGCAGAAGCTCTATCTCATCATTTAACAGAAGCTCCAAACTTCATAATCTCTTCTGACTTGGATGATGATGACCAAACCCCACAGAATAATCAGTCTAAGACTCCGGAAGTTCTACAGAACCCCTTCACCCCCAACCTGGTTTTGATGTTCTACGAGCAAGTCCAAAGGATTTGGCTAAAACCACCACCAAAACCCCACCAGTAATAGTCTAAGAGGTGGACTCTGATGAAGAAAATGATCAGGCAGAAGAAGGACCTCTGCATCCCCACGTACGACAATTAATTGGCTCACATCCAATGTACGACTCTTTACGCACTGATGCAGAAGCTACTACAGAAGTTAGGGTAGAAGCACCAAGCCATAGGGTAGCTACAAAGGTTGAGACTATAGATGGAGAAGAAGTGGTTGGATGCTCCACAGAAGCAGAAGCAAGAAAAGATGCCTGGAATAGTAGAGGCACACAACCCCAACCAAATCCCAGTGCAACCCACATCTCTCTTACCGCCAGTCTAGTGGCAGAAGGTAATATCGAACAAGAGCAGCACATCTCGACCCCAACCCAAACCGACCGGGCAGAGGAAATTCCCTCCACCTCTGTGCCTTTTATATCCAGGGAAACCATTCCAGGGGAGTCCTCTCAAAGGACTCACCCTTAGTGCGTGGTCCATCGCCCCAGACCACAATCGCCAACCTTACAGAGGAATTTGTTTCCTCTGCCACACACACTACCATAGGTCCAAACAACTCTTTAGAGGAGCTTAGAGTGCACAAAGACGGAGAGACTCTAGACAAGTCTCCGAGTCAACCTAAGGATAATCTTGTACCCACCTCTGGAGTGGATCAAGACAATGAATTTACCAGAACTTCTGTAGTGTCTGAGGAACAAGATGCCTCTGCTCGAGGATCAGAGGGAAATCCTTCCGCCCCCAACGTACAAACAAGGGCGAAAGAAGGTGTCCCAGGAACAGGGACTCACTCTGGGGACGAATGTGTTCCCCAAGAGATTACACCAAGTCCACATGTATCAAGGGATGAGTTCCAAACCCTTGTCACCTCTGTGGACACCACATTGAAAGAGTTGAAAACCTCTTTTGATTCTTTTGCAGAAGTTACTTCGCGGGCCTTTACTGATATGAACACCAAAATGGACAACCTGTCCACAGAGGTGCAAAATGTCTTAGCCCAGATGAGAACAACTGCTGATACCTCTGCTGCATCTGCTGCCACTGAATTCGGAAAAGCTGCCACCTCTGCATTTAAAACCTCTATCAAACTCTTCCTTGAAACGATGAATGCAAAAGCCTCCACTTCTAAGGGCCTTACCCCTGAATACCTAAAGAAGGCATTAGAGGAAGTTCAAGAGAAAACTATGCAACAAACTCTGGCCATCAAGCCTTCTGAGTATATTACCAGAGCTCAGTTGACAGAGCTTGGGCAAGGAATACTTGATTAAATGACAGAATTCATCCGAGCCTTCACTGCTGCCAACGCAAACTATGTCAAAGAATTCAAGACAAGTGTGGGAAAAATGCGCTTCAAGACAGAAGCAGAGGTCCATACCCTTCTTGGCCTCTGTGACGATCTATACGCCAAGATGATAGCCGCATGGCAGTACCGCCTAAGAAACCCGAGGCTTCGTGCAGAGCAGAGGGTACAAAAGAAAAGGGTCAGGATGACTCTGATGATGACTCTGACGATTCATCAGATCATCCTGAAGGGGAGAATCAAAGGAAAAAACCAAGGGAGAAAGCTGCAAGCAGAGGTCTACCAGAACCACCTATATCCACAGAACCCCTGAACCAAGTCCCCCGAACAACTCAAACCCAAGGAGGAAACCAGCAACAAACCACAGAGGCTACAACCACCTCTGTGGAAACCCCTCAAGAAACCCTAATCCAAACCCAAGTACCTGAAACCAACCAAGATCAACAACAGAAGACCACAGAGGCAACACCCACCTCTGTGGAATCAACTTCTGTATTCGGAGCAGATGTCCCAACCCGTGAAGAATTCCAAATCCTAACATCCTCCGAAGAAGATCAACCATCCCAATCACCAAAACCAAAATCAAAAGAAGAACTCCCCTCTCCAACACCAAAAACACCAGAAGCTGCAACAACAAAACCCCATCTCCCACACCCAAAACCAGAACCAAAACCATTGCTCGCAAAAGAAAACATCTGAGCAAAACCACAGAAGCCTCACCAACAAAACCCACGTCACCAACAAAGTCCTCAGAAACACAAGTGCCAAAACCTAGAGAGGCAACCCCCAAAACTACAGAGGCACCCTCAGAAATCCAAAAGACAAATCCCACAGAGGCAACCCCATCTCTACAAGAAGATCTTCAGCCGAAGGCAAAAGACAAAGGCAAGGGGATAATGACAGAGGAACCCAAAAAGAAGAAGCCCAAGCATCAACCAGCAGAAAAATTGATGAAGAGCTCTTTCGATGCATATGTAACACCACAGCTAGAACAAGAAGATTGGGCTTTCGGTGTTACCCCTCTGTCAAATATACCTGTTCTAGATCCGAAGGGAAAAGTCACAGAGGATCGAGTGGCTAAATAAAGAAACAAATGGATGCTCTGCGCAGGCCCATGCCTCCACCCGGTGCACCTCCACAATAAATGGAAGAAGTGGTGTACAGATATCTGTACAACAGAAGTGCCAGAGATATTCTGCCCACAACCATTCAAGATCCCCACTTCCATGCTGACCTCGAGAACACCTTCACAAGAACAACACCCAAGCCAAAACATCAACTATTCTCAGAGTCCAAAATCGACAAAGTCATATACTGTAAGTTCTCTAAAACCAGAACCACACCTAAGGTTTCCTATAACATCTATAAGGTCAAAAGGGAGGACAAAAGCGTTACCCAATTCTCAGATGCTGATCTGAGAAATCTAAGTCCCTACGACCTACCCGACCTTCTGCACTGGACCAAAGAAAACTACACAACAAATGCAAATCGAAGGGCATACAGGGTGCTAAGGAAAGCCATGAGAGAGAAACTTCTGCTATACAGCCTAGTCGACTTTCAATTAGGACGAGATATCGGATTGGGAAACTTGAATCTTCGACCACCAGAAGACGACTGCCCATCCTCTGCCATACCAAACTCGATTATTACATCTCCAAGAGTTGGGCTAGTTTATCAAGATCCTGCTGGGAAGTCAGGATTGTTCGTAGAAATAGACTGTCAGAAGTATGCAACAACTACTTTGACATAGTTCAGAACAAGCCTTGTGGAGCATAAAGGAACAGAGCTCATAAATCAAGCTCTCGCAGATAGACTGATAGAGGTCATCGACCAAGTAATCAACTTCAGAAACCTCTGCATCAGTTTCTATAACGAGCTCAGAGAATTAGGATTCGACAACAGAAGTTTCAACGACTTCAAAGATGCCAATGTCTGATATCCTCAAACAACCTCTGCAAATCTTTTCTTTCATAATGTACTCAAATGTAAGTGCCTCTGGCATATCTTGTGTATGAAAGAAATGTAAAATCTTTTGAGGTATATTGTTTCACCTCCTGTTATATACTTAGCCTAAAACTCTGCACTTTTCAATTTTTTATTTTTCAATACTTAGGGGGAGATTGTTAGCTCCAATCTTTCTGTTAATAGAAGTATTGAAAAATAGGCCAAGTATAGAAGTCGTCGACAGAGGCTCTGCCGAGTAGCCGAGTAACCGAGAAGACATAAGTTTTCGACAGAGGCTCTGCCGGGTTATCCAAGAAGACCGAAGTGAAGAAGCAACAGAAGACTCTTCTAAGCGGACAAGGCCACAGATCTTCTGTCATACATGACAGAGCCTCTGTGGTAAAAAGAAGATCCACGCAAAAGATCTATACAAGGACAATCGTACTTCACACGATTTCTGCCATTCGAAGGTTCTGAAGATCACTCGTACAAAGGCGTGACCTGACAACTCCACGTGTCAAACTCTGATAGGTTTCATCCTAAAGCAGAATACGGAGCATTTAATGAACGTTGTGTCTGCAACAATTCCAGAATAGTGTTTTGTACCTTCCAGCAACTTTTCCAAGCAGTGTGTTAAACTGTTGCCAAATCTCTTGTTAAACTGTTGAGTTATTAGTGCAAAAGAGTGGGCAAAGGCATTGATATCCTCATCTTCATCAGCATCTTACATGCTCTCATCATCATCACTCCATGCTCTCAAGCTCTTCTTTCCCTTCTTCTTCAGGGTCTTTTCTTTTGCTTTCCTATCTCTGGAGACACTATCCCTGACAGATTTTCCTTCAGAAGGAGTTTTTGAGTCAGAGATCAGTGCCAGAGATCCTCCCATAGTGGCTTTGCCTTTTTGTTTGACAACATCTTTTTCTTGGGCAGCCGGAGTGCCATACACATCTGTGAGTGATTTGTTTGCAAAGACATAGATAAGTGTAGCCATTCATCATTTAAACTTTTCAGAAACAGAACATTGTTATCTTCCTTTGATCTAACAACCCCACATTTTCTGCATTTGTTTATCAATACATTGAACCTTTTATAGGTTTGTTGTAGGGTTTCATCTGGAAGAGCAGAGAAATCATTATACTCATTAATACATTGGGTCCTTCTATTCTCTTGGGTTTTGATTCCCCCTTCAAGTTGATTTAGATGTTGATCCCATATTTCTTTGAATATAACACATGAATCTAATTCTTGGAAAATATCGTTTGGAATGCCATTATCAGAAGTCTAACTGCTTTTGAGTCATTTTCCATTTTAAGCTGCTCTTCTTCAGTAAAACCAGAGGTTTATGTTCAAGATTAGCAGGAATCTCAGTAGTAGTATCTGTTGCAGGAACACGAGGAACCATAACCATTGGTTGGAATGGTCCACTTGTGACAGATCGCATGAGATATTTATCCATGCCTTCGAAGAAATTGACTATCCTAATCTTCCATTGACGATATTCATCTCTGAGAAGAGTAGAAGGTTTGGTTAAAGAACCAACAATGTAAATGGCATTGATGTTGTTTTTTGCCACTTTAATATAGAAAACAAGGTATGGAGATGTTCTTGTTTTGAGAAAGAGTTTTGAGTTCAAATAAAGCAAATAAAGATGAAAAGAGTAACACAACTGCACTGACAACGAGTTCTAAACTAGTATTAGTGATTTGAAGAGTAATTTAAAGCTAAAAACCAAGAGTAGTAGGTTTTTACAGAAAATGGAGTAATGGAACATTAATCTTTCAAATGAAGAAATACTAACAATCAACAATAATGAATCAATCTGGATAGATTGCATCGATTTGATTTAAGAAATCCAATTTGCTCTGATACCAATTGTTGATTCCCAGGTTCACCTTGTCTCATGACAAACAAACACATCAGAAGTAGCAGAAGCATTTTTAGTGTTGTTTGAGGATGAGTGATTGTTTAACAAAGAACAACTGAGAGAATAATATACTAGAACAGTTGTAACACCCGGAAAATCCTCGTAAGTAATAGTAAGTTTAATATTTATTAATATTTTGACTTTTTAGATTATGATTAACATTTTAAGTAACTTCTGTGATTTTTACTTGTTATTTGATAACTCTCGATAGAAATCAGTAAGTTTATTCTTTAAGTAAAATTATGAAAAATAGATGATATAGTGGAATAGTAGATTTTATGGATTAGTTAGATGGGTATTTTGAATACGAGCCTAACGGTACTTTCCGGTGTAAAAACGGGGTTCTAACGAAGAAGTTACGGCCTAATTAGTAGAAGTTGGAGGTTTCGGCAAACAGAAGCCGGCGCCAATGGAGTGGCGCCGATCCATCGGCGCCGACGACTGGCGCCGAATACCTGACGTGCCAAATAGAGGGTTAAACCCACCCCTTAGTCATTACACTTCTCATTTCTAATTAGAACTCTCAAAATCGAAAATAAGCTCTGCTCCAGACGAACTTCCTTTATCTAACCTAAGGTAATTTCATCTCTTAGTTCTAATTCAATTCATGTATCAAATAGATGAATCTTACTCAATTAAACATCAATTAGGGCTTGGAATCTTCATATTATCTTGATTTGGAGAATTAGGGCTCAAGTCTTCAAGTAAGGTTATACAAATTGAAGATTTAAAGGTGAGTAATCTGTAACTAAATGTTTTTAATTATACTTATCTACCAATTCTTTTCCTGATTTTGTGTTATTAAGGTAAAAGATTGGGTTATATGTTCTTAATGGTTAAGGTGGAAACAAGATGAGTTTAAAGGAGTTAATATGGATTAATTGTGGTTATTACTTAGCATGACATGATGAATGTTGATGTAAGAGTTTAGTTTGATTTTATATATATCATCAATATGTGAAATTTGTATGATGGCTTAATAAGCGTCTTAATGATGAACTGGTGGCTTAATGGTCAAAATGGATTTATTCTTGAAATGTAAACATGGTGGTTTGTTGTTGGATTCTTATGGAATGTGAACTACATGGAAGTAGCATGGGCTATGATAAATGGTTGGACCATTGTTAAAGTGCTTAATATACTTGAATCTTATTTGGATTTACAATTTGGTATTCACTTAATTGGAGGAGCACCTGGTAGGCATTGGAGGATATAATCATACATACCGTGGGGTAAATGTATTTCGTTCATACCTTCGGATACCGTGGGGTTTTCCGTTGCGTTATGCCTTGTACCGTGGGGTATAAATATGGGTATATCTTCAATTATGATGTAACTAGGTAGCGATATGGACCTTCTCCATGGGATCCAATTTGTGAATGTACCGAATTGTTCTTCCTACATGTTATGATTATAATCTATGTATTATGTGTAAACCTCACTTAGGCTTTAAAAGCCTAACACTTGATATGTGTTTTATGTGTTACAGATATTAGTGGTTCCGGACTCAAGAAGGTTTAGTACGGGGTGTGAGCTCGGGATTGATGTTGGAAGGTTAAAGAATTGGAAGATTTACATTAGAACTTCCCGACATCCTTTTTGGATCTTGGATTGCTATAGTTTTGAGCAAACAAGCTAGTAGTCTTTTGGTAGTTATACATTAACTAAATATTTGTATTAATGGTTTAGTAATGATGTTTATGAACACTTTTACTTTAGTAATGAGTACCACTCTTCCGTTTTATGGAAGTTTTTGTTAACCCCTATTTTGGGGTGTTACAAGTTGGTATCAGAGCTCTAGTTTAAGTGAACTAGGTATGACTATAGTATGCCTAGACTTAAGCTGAGAACAATAAGATTGAAATACTGTTGAATGGGTAGATATCATAGGATGGGAGAGTGTAAGGAATTGTGAAAATACCTTGGTCAAAAATTATAATGATGGTAAAAAGAATACTTGTATATTACATATTCATAAGTTCATCTAGCTAATGCTATTATGAATATGTTGTTATGTAAGTGTACTTGATCTCTATTATTATGGTAATTGATAAGTGTATTAGTACACAAAAGTAGTCTGATTCTTACCTCATTCTCGTGTGCTTGTCAGACTGAAATGGTAAATACTCGAAGTCATGTGCAGCAACCGCGTGATGGTCAGTCAGCATCTGAATCTACTGCTGACCAACCTGGAATTCAAGCAACAGTTAGACATTCTCCGAGACCACGTAATTTAGACGGAGGAGCAGAAAATGTATCGAGACTTAACGTTGGTCCATCGAACCCAGTAACGGAAGAAGACGCTCTTGAAGCTCGATTGAGGAATAGTATGCTCCGAGCCATGGAATCTGCTATGACTCAACAGCAGGAGCGAATTATGAAGATGTTGGATGACAGAGATAATAGCATTCGGCAACGCGAGACAATGGCAGAAAATGCTTTGAATGGGCAAGGTAATTTGGAAAATACTTTGAATGCGGAAACAGATACGACTCTTCGGGAAGGAAGAAAGGAACGGAGATGTACATACAAGACGTTTTTGGGATGTAGACCTCCAGAGTTTGCAGGAACTACTGATCCCACTAAATGTATGAATTGGATTCGAGAAGTTGAGATGTCTTTTGAAGCAAGCGAATTTGAAGACTCTCAGAAGGTTAAATTTGCATCTCATCTCCTTAAGGGTGAAGCTCTTACATGGTGGAATCTTACACGTTCATCAACCGCACCGGCATTGTTGGCCAAGTTCACATGGACAGCTTTCAAAAGGAAAATTTTAGAAAAATATTGCAGTGAGCGGGCACTTGATAAGATTGAAGATGAGTTCCGTGGCTTGAAGAAAGGAGACATGTCAATTATGGAATACTCAAGATTGTTTCTGGAGAAGTTAAATCTGGTAGAACACTTAGCTCCTGACGAGAAAATAAAGATAAAGACGTATCAAAGGGGATTACCGGCTAGTATGAAGACTGCTTTGAGAAATGCTAAGGTTTCAACCATACAAGAGGCAATTGAAGAAACCTTACGGATAGAAGATGATTTGGTTCAAGGAAAGTTGGAAAGTGGACCAACAAGTGAGAAAAGGAAATGGGAAGAGTCATCTGGAAATTTTCGTCAGCAAAGACCATTCTCGGGGAATGAAGTTGGAGATAGTCGTAACGAGGCTAGATGGTGTAATCGATGCAGGAAATCTCATGTGGGTCCATGTAACACTCGTCAGTATCAGGGTCCTCTAACTTGTAGTAAATGTGGAAAAGTCGGGCACTTAATGCAGGATTGTTCAATAAAAGGGGTAATTTGTTTTGAATGCCGTGAGCCGGGTCATGTGAAGAGAGATTGCCCAAGGTTGAAGACAGACGGATCTGGGAAACCCAAGTCAGAACCACCGAAGGCAACGGGAAGGGCGTTTCAGATGTCGACGGATGAGGCTAGAAGTTCAAAGGATGTGGTGTCGGGTACGTTTCTTCTAAACTCCATACCTGCACGTGTTTTATTTGATTCTGGTGCAAGTTATTCATTCGTGTCATTATCATTGCTCAAAAGTTAAATTTGCTTGTTAGTCAGTTAGATGAAGCTTTGTTAGTAGAAATAGTTATGGTGAAGAACAAATATCCACATTTGTTTTCTTAACCTAAGATTTCGAGGACGAAATCTATTTCAAGTGGGGGAGAATTGTAACACCCGGAAAATCCTCGTAAGTAATAGTAAGTTTAATATTTATTAATATTTTGACTTTTTAGATTATGATTAACATTTTAAGTAACTTCTGTGATTTTTACTTGTTATTTGATAACTCTCGATAGAAATCAGTAAGTTTATTCTTTAAGTAAAATTATGAAAAATAGATGATATAGTGGAATAGTAGATTTTATGGATTAGTTAGATGGGTATTTTAAATACGAGCCTAACGGTACTTTCCGGTGTAAAAACGGGGTTCTAACGAAGAAGTTACGGCCTAATTAGTAGAAGTTGGAGGTTTCGGCAAACAGAAGCCGGCGCCAATGGAGTGGCGCCGATCCATCGGCGCCGACGACTGGCTCCGAATACCTGACGTGCCAAATAGAGGGTTAAACCCACCCCTTAGTCATTACACTTCTCATTTCTAATTAGAACTCTCAAGATCGAAAATAAGCTCTGCTCCAGACGAACTTCCTTTATCTAACCTAAGGTAATTTCATCTCTTAGTTCTAATTCAATTCATGTATCAAATAGATGAATCTTACTCAATTAAACATCAATTAGGGCTTGGAATCTTCATATTATCTTGATTTGGAGAGTTAGGGCTCAAGTCTTCAAGTAAGGTTATACAAATTGAAGATTTAAAGGTGAGTAATCTGTAACTAAATGTTTTTAATTATACTTATCTACCAATTCTTTTCCTGATTTTGTGTTATTAAGGTAAAAGATTGGGTTATATGTTCTTAAAGGTTAAGGTGGAAACAAGATGAGTTTAAAGGAGTTAATATGGATTAATTGTGGTTATTACTTAGCATGACATGATGAATGTTGATGTAAGAGTTTAGTTTGATTTTATATATATCATCAATATGTGAAATTTGTATGATGGCTTAATAAGCGTCTTAATGATGAACTGGTGGCTTAATGGTCAAAATGGATTTATTCTTGAAATGTAAACATGGTGGTTTGTTGTTGGATTCTTATGGAATGTGAACTACATGGAAGTAGCATGGGCTATGATAAATGGTTGGACCATTGTTAAAGTGCTTAATATACTTGAATCTTATTTGGATTTACAATTTGGTATTCACTTAATTGGAGGAGCACCTGGTAGGCATTGGAGGATATAATCATACATACCGTGGGGTAAATGTATTTCGTTCATACCTTCGGATACCGTGGGGTTTTCCGTTGCGTTATGCCTTGTACCGTGGGGTATAAATCAAGGTATATCTTCAATTATAATGTAACTAGGTAGCGATATGGACCTTCTCCATGGAATCCAATTTGTGAATGTACCGAATTGTTCTTCCTACATGTTATGATTATAATCTATGTATTATGTGTAAACCTCACTTAGGCTTTAAAAGCCTAACACTTGATATGTGTTTTATGTGTTACAGATATTAGTGGTTCCGGACTCAAGAAGGTTTAGTACGGGGTGTGAGCTCGGGATTGATGTTGGAAGGTTAAAGAATTGGAAGATTTACATTAGAACTTCCCGACATCCTTTTTGGATCTTGGATTGCTATAGTTTTGAGCAAACAAGCTAGTAGTCTTTTGGTAGTTATACATTAACTAAATATTTGTATTAATGGTTTAGTAATGATGTTTATGAACACTTTTACTTTAGTAATGAGTACCACTCTTCCGTTTTATGGAAGTTTTTGTTAACCCCTATTTTGGGGTGTTACAACAGTAAAAAAGAATATCTATCATAAACAAACTGCTCGTATATTATAAATAAAGAACACCAAGAACACCTGAGGGTGTGTGTAACCTTCTGCATTCTCTTAGGCTACAATTCGTACAAGATAGTGGAATGGAATTACAGTGCAATGTGTTCTTACAATTTCTTACAATTGTGTGCTCCACTACTCTCTATTTATAGCCTGATAAAGTGATGAATAGTGTACTATCAAACCCTGGGATGACACATGTAAAGTATGTAGTTGTCCTTTAGGACTGACGTGGAAAGTGTAAACACTGAACTAACACTTTTAAGAATTATACGAGTCCTGGGCTTCAACAGATATCTTGGTCATCATAGGTCATTTTGTTGATCCAAATCCTTCAGTGATTTGATGATGACGTGTTAGGTCTCAAAGTTAGTTGAATCGAAGTATAGGGACCAATATCGTCAATTCTTGTAACTATCCCTTTGGGGATATAAATAGCTTGTTTGTTTCATAATTAGGGTTAATGACCTAATTACTTTTCCTGATTACCTTTTGTACGGCTACAATGTTCAACAGTTGTCTGCTAATCAATACAAGTGAGATTTATGACGTTCATATCATATTGTGTTGATTCATTGATTTGCATTTGTTAATCTGGGATCCACAATTGGTATCAGAGCAGAAAGACGATTGATTCAAAGGTAATATCTCTACTTTTAGTGTCATTCAAGTTTGTCGACTGTTTCATTGAAAAGGGTTATTTTTTGTTTTTGATTCGTGTGTTAAAACTCAAAATTGATGCTTAAGAAAACCTTCTTCTTGCATTTCTAGAGTCATATTAAAGTTTGATTGTGTTTAATCAAGTTTTTGTTCATTAATTTAGAGATTTCTCAATTCTGGGTTCTTACACTCTGTTTCTTGAAAAAGTCTCAAGTTTTGCTCAACAGTGGTATAATAATCGATTTGGTTAGTTGTTTGTGACTTCTTTACTTGTTGGTAGTATTATTTAAGTGTTTGCAGAAGTTTCCCAAAGCTTTCCGGTCAAAAAGTTGAGATTTTGGAACTCTAGGTACGTTCTTTTTCTTCGAATAGTTTGAATACGGGACTTATCTTTTTAAGTCCCGTCTCCTGTTTTCCCGTACCGGATCTTGTGTTTACTGGATTCAAAACCCGGTTCCGGAATTTTACCGGATTCAAACCGGTTCCGGAAGTTACCGGATTAGACCCTGGTTCCGGACCACACTAGGATTCAAACCCGGTTCCAGTTCTCACCGTGTCCCGCACCACACCGATTCCGGTATTCAATCCGGATCCGGTTCCGACTTATTTGTGTTCCGATTTTTGACTCCGGATCTATTCCAATCCGGATCCCATCCATTCCGGTTCTGGATTTCCGATTCCGGATCTCTATTCCAGATCTCTGCTTTGCACACTCAAGTAATTATTTCTTTGCATCTGTTTGAATTTATTTCCTTTCTTTCTGTGTTTGTTTCCTTAATTTATCTCAGTTAAGGTACTCTTTGACTTAGGATTGCGTTAGTCTCTCACTCCCTTAGGATTTTGTGTTTGATCACTCCGTTTACCTTTGAATCACTCTATTCGTCTTACGATCGCTCAAGTGCCCGAAAATGACCACTCAAGACGCGTTAGCCATAGGATCTGAACTCAAACCTCCGATCCTATACCGAGGGGAGTACAACATGTGGAAAGATCGCTTCATGTGCTTCATAGAGACCAAGTCCCTTTATGACGAGATTCTCCGATAATTGACCCACGAACCTATTGCTCCACCCATGATGGACGTTCCAGTGCAAGAAGGCGGAGCTCTAACTCGTCGGGTGGTCAAACCATATGACAATCTGACTGTCGAAGAGAAGAGGAAAGTAGATGGAGATAGACTGACGAAGACTTACTTCATCTACAGTCTTCCAAACAACATCTACTGTAGCATCAACAGCCACGAAGACACTGCCAAAGGAATGTGGGACCAACTGGCCAAAATTATGCAACGCAGTCGTGAGGGAAACCAACTGAAGATAACTAATTGCCTCACTCGATATGAAACGTTCAAGGCCAAACGAGAGGAATCACTAACCGAGACTTACGAATGATTCTGCACGCTCATCAACGATCTTCACAAAAACAACATCTTTAAAACGAACCTCGAGACCAACATCAAGTTGTTGAACAACCTTCAGTCTGAATGGAAGGGATTTGTTCTCCATGTTCGTCACAATCGTTCCATAGAGAATGTTCCGCTGCACAAACTCTATGAGATGCTGTTACAAGATGAAGATGACGTTCGTGAACTTATGGGAGATCAGAAGTCTAGCGAGAAGAACAAAGAAGACCCTCTTGCTCTCGTTTCTTACAGAGAAGAAGCACACAGTGAGACTGAGCATGAGGATGAAGAACCTGAAAGTGATTCTGATCCAGAGCTTGATGGCATCAAGAAAGTTGTTGCCTTACTGTCCCGAGAGTACGCCAGGAAGAAATTATTCATGAAACCATCCAACAACAACCGGCGTTACTCCACCAACACTAAGCGTCAAGACTACCGAGATAATTATGAAGGGAAGTGAAAGTCAGATGATGGAAGGAAGAAAAGCGATGAAAGCAAGAAGTCCGAAGGAAAGTCAGATGACCAAGATGATGATGAACCGGTGAAGTGTTTCAACTGCAGAAAGCGATGACAGTTTGCCAGAGACTGGCGGAAACCTGTAGTGCGCAACGTTGAGTACTACAAGAACAAAATGCTATTGGCAAGGCAGAAAGAAGCAGGTAAAGCGCTGCTGGCAGAAGACGATCACTGGCTCGTCTTGACTGAAGATGAAGAGGAAGAAGCTGAAGCTTATATGTGCTACACTGGCACTCAACCAGAAGAATCCGACACCGAAGATGAATCTTCCGGAAAGAACAAGGAAAAAGCTGAATGTCAGTTATGTGGTTCTTCTAATGCTAATCATATTGATCAGATGCAAGTTTTGGTGCGTACCTTAGATGATTTTAAAATAAAGGTTAAAACCAAAGACGCCCAAATATCTAAGCTAGAAGCATAGGCTAAAATTAAATACGACACCATAGACAAGCTAGCTATTGAAAAGGCTGAAGACAAGTGTGTGATAGACAACTATCAATCCGAATGCTCAACCATTTAAAAAAGAGCTGAATCCCTAGCGACCCAACTATCTGAATTCACACAAAAGTTAGAAAAGTCTCAGGAGGAGTAATCTAAGTGTTGTTCTTCAAGAAAATGTTCAAAACCAAAATGAGTTGTTGACTACTAAGCTTAAGGATCTTGAATCCAAACATTATAAACTTGGTCAATCGGAACAAACCATTCACTTGAATAAACCAAAGGAATTTAAGTATTACAACTCTCAATGGGGACTCGGATATGATAATCCGTGTTTCCTCAAGAAAATCTTATCAGAGGTTCCCACCCTTTATGAATTCAATTTTTTGGGCCTAGATAAGCAATATCCCGAGTATAAGATCAAGTGGACTAAGCCGTCCCAGGAGGATGAGGAAAAGGAAGATCTTAAAAGAAAAACAAGAATTCGTCTACCAAAAGTAGGGGAAAAGCCTGAAAATGTAGATAACAAATGGAAAGATGAGCCACCTAGAAAAAATATAAATGTACAAGTTCCTTTCGTGTACGAAACTCTAAATGCGTCTTATTTGAAAAGAAAAACCCCTTACCTCTCAAATTATTACTTCCACATCTGTTCTCTTGGTAAAACTGTGGAATCTCCAGTTCCAGTTACGACAACACCAGATGTAGGATCTAACGATCAATCAGAGTTCAAACGTTATGTTCCACCTCTGACTTTGGAAAACATCATTTTTAAACTCGTAGAATCAATTGTGAGGGATAAGGTTATTATTGACACCGAAAGAATTGTACTTTTATCAACGATAGACAAGATCAAATAGAACAAAACCGAGTCATTATCCGAATCAGAAAGAGCGAGTTATAAAACCGAGATTGCAAAATTAACTTCTCAACTGTCCGCCTTGGCGGCAGAAGCTTTAAAAGGAAGAATGGCTAAGGAAAGTCCAGAGGATACTCCAATGAAGCCTGCCTCTCCTGAAACCATCTCGGTTAACCCGTCACTTAATTGTTCGGATAGTTCCTCGTGTAAAGCTTTTCTAGGAGTGTCTAATGACACCAATGATAAGAATTTGAGCCACCAAGATAAAGGTAAGGCGATTCAACCTGATTCTATTCAAAGGAATCTTTTTCCAGATTTTAACAATCCTTTTGCGGACGATTCCTCGTCCGACTCTGATGGTGAAACCCAACTTGACTCTGCACGAAGGTTTTCTGCGTTTATGAATTCCTCTGTTTTTCATGATGATGATGTTTCAAAGATTGATTTTGCTCCAAAGCTTGCTAGTCACACTCAATTTTTAGAGAAAATGCCCACACCGGTTAATTTTGAAAAATGAGAGTGTTCTAACTCCAAAACCGTTTCTGAGAGCATTTCAAAATCTAAATCTAAACGTCGGTCCAAGAAACGAGCTAAAACCAGTAAGAGTTCTAAAAGACAACCCTATTACTCCAGCTCCTCTGACAATAACTCTAATGTCATTTCAGATAGAACGGGTCGGGGGAGAGTTGTTCAGAAAGAGTGGGTAGAGAAAAAGCCTAAGTTACTCCAAGAGAAGACCAAGTCATTTTATTCATTTTCGCACATTAGGAAAAACAATAACAATCATGGTTTTGCTTTAAATAACTCTATTGAACATGGTTTCGAATTTCCGTTTAAACTTACTTCTATTCAGCAATTGATTAAGATTTCTCGTGATTGTGTGTGTTGTTCAATGTGTGGAATGAATGATTTTGTCGAACATAAACATGCATCTGATTGGTTTGGTACTTATCATGTATTTAATTCTTCCTTTTCAAGTTTGATTTTCTCAAGCTCAAGAGAGGTTTTGGCTTGTATACACATGTCCAAAAAATCCGGGCAGATAGGAACACTTGTGATTTTCTCCTTTGGAGGGATGGTTCTGTTAAGAATTCCAGAGGGAAGTTTAAATCCCTCTGATTCACAAGGAACTATCTCTGACTCAATTGAATTATTCTCAGATTCGTCAGAGGATGAATCGTCCTCGTATACAGAGGTTGAGTCACTGAGATCTCTGTCGACAGAGGCAGGATTTTCTAAGCATGTGCCATACTCGCTTTCTTCCTTACTTTCGGGAATATCTTCCAAGTCAACAAAAGTATTCATCAAGATTTCCTCAGAGCGATTTTGTTCATCAGAGGGTGTACAGAGGTTTTCATAAAAATTGTTTTTGCCAATTTCCATCAACTCATTTTCAGAAATGTGTTTCAGTTTTTCTTCTAAAGAACAGGCATAAACTCAGGTGCCTCGGCCGATAGTTTCATTTCAGAATCTATAGTGCAGACAAAAGCAACCTGGGTCTGAGTCTCAGGGTCACCAAACTTGAAGATTCATATCTGATCTTGAGTTTTTAGATATCTCTTAGGTTTAGAGTCTCTTTTGACAGAGGTTGAGGGTGACAAATCTGCGTTTTGATACCACACATTTATCATCTGATTGGTTTGGTACTTATCATGTATTTAATTCTTCCTTTTCAAGTTTGATTTTCTCAAGCTCAATAGAGGTTTTGGCTTGTATACACATGTCCAAAAAATCCGGGCATATAGGAACACTTGTGATTTTCTCCTTTGGAGGGATGATTCTGTTAAGAATTCCAGAGGGAAGTTTAAATCCCTCTGATTCACAAGGAACTATCTCTGACTCAATTGAGTTAGTCTCAGATTCATCAGAGGATGAATCGTCCTCGTATACAGAGGTTGAGTCACTGAGATCTCTGTCGACAGAGGCAGGATTTTCTGAGCATGTGCCATACTCGCTTTCTTCCTTACTTTCGGGAATATCTTCCAAGTCAACAAAAGTATTCATCAAGATTTCCTCAGAGCGATTTTGTTCATCAGAGGGTGTACAGAGGTTTTCATAAAAATTGTTTTTGCCAATTTCCATCAACTCATTTTCAGAAATGTGTTTCAGTTTTTCTTCTAAAGAAGCAGGCATAAACTCAGGTGCCTCTGCCG
Source organism: Saussurea involucrata (assembly GCA_033807775.1). Lineage (NCBI taxonomy): Eukaryota > Viridiplantae > Streptophyta > Magnoliopsida > Asterales > Asteraceae > Saussurea > Saussurea involucrata. The sequence goes on from CM066321.1 coordinate 33,185,102, forward strand.
ATAGTTTCATTTCAGAATCTATAGTGCAGACAAAAGCAACCTGTGTCTGAGTCTTAGGGTCACCAAACTTGAAGATTCCTATCTGATCTAGAGTTTTTAGATATCTCTTTGGTTTAGAGTCTCTTTTGACAGAGGTTGTGGGTGACAAATCTGCATTTTGATACCACACATTTATCATCTTCAGAGGTTTCCTCTTGTGAGGTTCCCCCGAGAGTTTCTGCCTTTTGCTTACAGAGAGTAAATTAGGAAAACCAGGTTTTCTTGTACTTCCAATACAAAAGAGAGAAGACAGGGACTTGTCTCTTTTGGTTCCAGTATAGGGATCTATATCACAGAAGCCAATTCCCCTTCTTCCTATTTGTATATTGACCTTTTCGTATACTTTCTGTGCATCTTGATACTTCTTAATTAAAATGTCTCTGCTGAGTAGGTCTTGATGAATGACTTCTCTTTCCTTTTGAAAGAAGTTCTTAAGAGCAAGAATATTCATTCTGTCACTCTCATTGTCCAAAAGTTCCTTTGTTTTAGTCTTAAGGGCAGAATTGAGATCTGACATCTTTTGTTTTAAAGGGTGTAGGTTTTTATGCCAATTAGTTTCAATGTCTTCCTTTTCTAAAGATATTTTAGCCTTTTCTTGAGTGAGAAGTCTAGCTTCTCTCTCAAAGAATGCAAGCTTTTTCTGAATATCAGCACAAGTCTTTTTAAGTTCAGTGTAATCTTCTGTCAGTTTAATCAGATTAGCTTCTGTTTCATTAGAGGAAGAGTCCGAAGTGGATACCTCACTGTCAGAGTCTGAGGAGCTGACTTCTGCCATTCCGCAGGACATGGCGTTCTTCTTCTCACCTTCGTCAGAGCATTCGTCTGACTGCCAGTTTTCTTGCTCCACCATGAGCGACTTCTGAGCGTAGTACTCTGTCTTCTTTTTATAGAAAGCAGAGTCCCTCTGAGGGCGATTGGGTTTGCTCTTGCAGTCTGCAGCATAGTAGCCTGGCTTACCACAGTTGAAACATCCTGTTCTGTCACCTGACCTTTGTTGGTCACCACCTCTGTCATTTGACCTCTGTTGGTCATTCGAACCTTCTCTTCCCTGGTTCCTCGATTCATACTTCTCACCCCGATCACCTTTCCCATCACGTTCATACTCAGTCTTCTTCCGGTAACCTCTGTTGCCAAACTCTCTTCTTAATAAAGCTAAAGATTTAGCTATCGAGGCCATGGTTGCCTTCTCTTCATCCACCAGTTCTTCTTCCTCACTGTCCACAACTAGCACCTTCTTCTTTTTCTCCTTCTTCTCTTCCACAACTTTCTCCTTCTTGGGCTTTTCCTTTTTCTATGTAGCCTTTCCAACCAATGCAAGGGGTCCGCTAGTTTGAGCTTTCGCCTGAGCTATCTGAGGTTCTTGAGCAGCCAATGTTCCATAGAGATCCGACAGAGTCCAGGTGTCTAAGCCCTGATTTGTTTGTAGGGACATAGACAACTGGAGCCATTCGTCGTTTAGGCTCTTAAGAAACATAACGTTGTTTTCCTTAGAGGTTATGTGGATCCCAAACTTCTTGCACTTGTTGATCAGTGAGTTGAATCTGTCGTAGGTTGATTGCAGAGACTCAGTTGGCAGATCTTTGAAAGCATAGTACTCGTTGATGCATTGAGCTCTTCTGTTCTTCTGAGTCTTAGCACCGCCTTCTAACTGTTTTTCAAGTTCCTTCCATAGATCGTAGGCAGATTCACATGCGTCCAGAGACTGAAAGAGATCATTTGGAATGGCCATTATCAGAAGTCGCTTGGCCTTCTGAGCAAGTTCGTATTTCTCCCAGTCTATAGTAGACCATTTGTCCATCGCCTTTGGTTTGTCATACTCAGGAACTTCAGGAGTATCTTCTGTGGCAGGTACCCTTGGTACTGTGACCATGGGTACATAAGGAGGATTGCGGATGTATTTGAGGAGCTCTCTGTCAGATCTGTTAGTGCATAAAAATGTATTTAAGATTTAATATGTAATTGTATTATTTGTAAGAGTCAAATGCAATAGTCAAAGTCAAAGATAGAGGTGTTGAGAGTCAAAGTCAACACACTTAGTGTGGTAGTCAAAGTGTATAAATAGTGAGCTTGTAATAGAAGTCTTAGAGGAAGTCATTCATACGTGTGATATTGTATAGAGAGAGGGATGACATCTTAGTGAGAGAGTTTAGAGAGAGAAAGGGGATCTAAACTCCAATCTTGTATCTTTCCCATCTAAATGAAGAATCTCTTGTGTTCTTGCATTGTTACTTGATTAGATCTGGGATCACAAGTGGTATTAGAGCTAGATCAGTCCGGATTATGCACAATTTGAAGAATTTTTTTGGTTAATTTTGAAGAAATTGATGTGTTCTTGAGTTTTTGAGATTTTTCTTGAAAAATCTTCAAAAATTGGAATTCATTTGTGTTTTTGGATTGATTTCAGTTCACAAATTGATATGATTTGTTGTTTGAATCCCAAGTTTGATTTTAATACAACAAAACTGATTTTATTTTATTTTTGAAATGAACAGTGATGATATTACAAGCTTACTATTTATACACTTTTAGTTCCTATTTTCCGTAATTTTTTCATTTTTTGTCAATTTTATCAATTTTTACCTGCTTTTGCTCGAAACTGATATATTTTTCTTATTTTTTGCAGGTTTGCCGATTTAAAGTCCAATATTCTGCATTAATTTTTCAGAATTAATTTTTGAACGACAAATTTTATAATTTGTTATTCAAATTTTGTTATTGAAAATTTTTCTGACTTTAATCGATTTTTCTCTGATTATCGTGTGTGCATAATTCTACTTCTCACGAAGTATCTGATAACGATCATTTTTAATCTTTTCAGGTAACAATGCCTTATTTTGATTCCGAAGACGAGATGTATTGCCTTATGCGATTACCTGTTCGTACACGAGACAAAATCAAAGCTTTAGAAAGAAAGGTTGAAGAACTTGAGTTCAACTCAAAAGTTAGTGATGAACAAAAGGCAAAAGATTTTCAAGAAAAGTTTGAAAAGGATAAGTCGATCCTTGATTCTCAATTATCTGAATCGAACAAACAAATCAAAGATTTAGAATCAAACAATAAAGAAAGTGAATTATCTTTGACAAATCTTTCAGATAAGAATTCAGAATTTTTAAACAAAATTGGAAGTTTGGAAAAGAAGCTGTATTTGAGAGATCAAACTGATCAAACAATTTTTATGAACAAGCCGAGATTGGTAAGCAATGTAAATAAATATTGGGGACTTGGTTACGAAAACCCAAATCATTTGACCAAAGCTATGATTGAATTACCGACATTATATAGATTCGAATGTTTAAAATATGCAAGCTATTGGCCTGATTTTGAAATCCATTGGACTGGTGAAAAAGAAACACAAGAAGAAGAAGATAGGAAAAGAGCTTTAACAACTCATATACAACTTCCATTTTGTTATACTAATGAAACATTGAAGATTCTCAACAATATAAATAAACCACTTCCAAATAACTACTTTGACATTTGTGCTACAAAGCCAGTAAATAACCAAAACCAAGTCGTTGAAACAAAGAAATATTTTCCTACATTGGTTCTTGAAGGGAAAATTGTTGAATTGGAAGTCTCTCTTACTGAACAAAGGATCAAATATGATTATGAAAATGATCTCCTTTCAACTATTTTCTCAACTACTTTTAAGGAAATATCTTCTAGTTTCAATGACGAGGTGAGAAAGGAAACTGGTAGAATTGAACATTCTTTGATCAAAAAGTTTTCTGAATCAACAAAAAGCATATTTGATACAAAACATAAGATTGATCAAAAATGTATCAAACTGTCAAAGAAAGTGGTAGATCTTGAGAATATTTTTTTTCTGAGCATAACAATTTGGAAAATGAGAAAGTCAACTTTGTAACTCAAATCAATTTTTTAGAAAAGAAGTTGACTGATTTGTTAAAGACAAAATCAGATTTAGAAATCGTTTTAGAAAATGAAAGAAAGGAGTTTGCTTTGAAAAACTGGTTCAATCTTGAGGAAAGCAACTTTCTTAAAGAACAAAATTGTGAACTTTCTCGAAAAGTGATGACATTGGAAAAATCTTTGCAAGAATGAAACATTAATAGAACTTTAAAGAGCACAGTTTGAGTTTGAGAAAGTCAAATTCGAAAATGAAAAACAATCTTATGAAATAAGAATAATTGAGATTTCTCAAGATGTGGATGAGTTAGAAAATGAATTAGCAAAAGAAAGAAAAGAGAATGCTTTCAAAAGATGGAATTCACCTGAGTCCACTAGAGATTTTGAAGTTCACAACGCCGATTCTGATTCGGATTGTGACTTTGAACCTAATGAGCAAGGTTTTGAAACCAAGTCAAAACCAATAGAAAATGAAAAAGGAAAAGCTTGTGCATTTGATTTCTCAAAGAAGCATCCGGACCATACTGATTTTATCTTTACAAATGAAAAACCTTCAAGTACTTTTTGTAAAGGTGAGTGTTCAAACACAAAGACACCACCGTTAGAGAAAAGAAAGAAGGGTAAGAAGTCAAAGACAACTCCTGTTCAAAGTTCTCAAGGTTCTGATTCTAAATCTTCTGTTGGTAAAATACACCCATCTACAAGCCTGTGAAGATGGAATGGAGAGTTAAAGGTACAACACCTTTAAAGAATGATGTACCAAAATCATTTGCTTCCACATCAAATGCCAAGAAGAACAACACTCCAAAAGGTAAGTCTTTTGCTAAACCTAATCCTATTCATTTTGCAAATCATCTGATTAGGTTGGCACATAAGAAAATGTGTTGTTCTTACTGTGGATCAAATGATTTTGTGCATAAAGATTATACTTCTTATTGGTACGGTACTTACAGTATTCCTTCAAAGAAATCTACATCTAACACACTAGGACCCAAGTCCCGTTGGGTACCAAAATCTACTTAATCTGTTTTGCAGGTTCATCATGTGTTGTGCTGAATGTTACATATATATCACACACGTGACTGAAAACAGAAGAGAAGCGGTGCAATTTTTTTGAAGAATATATGTACCATTAAGGGGGAGCAAAAGATAAGGGTTTCTAAACACATCAGTTTAGAACCCGTACTTAAATGAAACCAGTGGTTTCTAAACACATCAGTTTAGAACTCGTACTTATTTGCTATACATACTAATTTTGTTTCATTAAGATCTTTTGCAGATTTTGAGGGGGAGCTTATCTGATTTTAATCAGTCTATCATGATTTGAGGGGGAGCTTAAACATTTCAATGTAAGTTTCTTCTGAACTTAATCTGATTTGAGGGGGAGCTTATCTGATTTTAATCAGTCTAAATGTTCAAACCACTTCTCGATTCTCAAACCGATTTTATGAATTTAGAAGTGTGATTTTAAATGTTTTTCCTATATATATATATATACATATATAGATCTCGTATTGGTATAACATCATCTCTGACCGTGTGTTTCTAAAGATTAATACTTGCGTATTATCTTTTCTATATACTTTCAAGTATTCCTACACACCGGTTCAGCTTCTTATTGACTTTGTTATTACCATATCTCAAAACGAAACAATTTTTCGATGGTAATACTCCCGTTTGCATTTCAATTTTTGTTGAGCATCATATTTTTTCATCGTAAGAGCTTATGCGTTTCATTCAAAGATTGTTTATATTTGTTCATATAAACAAATTTCAATTCTTTGATACCCTAAACCTTAAATGATTATCCTTCATGATTATCATTCATTTTTTATCTGATTGATACATTGTCAGATTCTCAAACAAGTCTTTTGAATTCATTTCATTCATTCAATATCCTTGTTTTGAGAAATCTTCAAAGATCAAATGCTCAAATCTTCATGATATTATTGAGGAGCATACATTCTGATGGCAATGTTAATCAAATGCTGATATTCATATATGTTCAAGCTAAACTGTTGAACACCATATTTTTTAGGACAAAATTTCATGGGAATCAGTGTGAGATTTTAAAAGAACTTCTATGGATCCACGTTAACCAGTGTTTCCTACCCAAGAAGTTATCCTTTAGTGATTGAGGGGTGAGGGGTCGAAATCAAAGAGTGGGGGAGATTACTCATACGGTTGAGTATCTCATTGTGCTGAGGTAAAATGAAAATGAGAGTTTGGTTAGAAGTGAGCAGATTAAAAACAGAAAGAGGGTGTGAGAACAAAGTTAAAAGAATAAGAGAACTCTGCACTATCCACTTTCTGAGCCGGGCAGCCACATTACTGATTGGTTCACATTCTTTGGTGACCATCATTGAAACAGGCAACTAGCCCATGCCAACTCTTGCTTTAACCCCACCAGCTACTCATTTCTTTCTTAACAAAGAAATGTTTCAATTTTCTTGGGGATGCAGCATGTTGATCCCATTTTTGAGCAACAATAGAAGAAATATAAAGTCCATATTTAAATATAGAGATAAGATATACATGAAGAACAATCATAAAGAAACTAATCTCATATTCATTGATGATTAAATATGGAGAGGAGAAATGTTGAAGAACACCACACTAAACATGAAACGACTCTCATAAGAAACTAATCTATGTGTGTTTTTGTGTGCTTTCCATATTTCTCACTACTTGAAATAAGACTATGGACACCTCTTATATAAGGCCATTTACACATTAGATATTTAAGATATCTAAAATCTAGACAATATCTAAAATATCTATATAAAATATCTAAGTAAATATCTATAAGAAAATATCTAAAACATTAAAATATCTTTATAAAACATTCATTTAATTAGGAGCTAATTAAAGCTAACAATCTCCCCCTAATGTTTTATAAAGAAAGCATCATCTTATAGTCTCCCCTTTGCTTTCTTTAGAACCTTTGATGTTCCGTTCTTCAAGTCTTCAAAGCATCATGTGCTCCCCCTCAAATGTAGGCTCATCCACCGAGCTTTAAACGTGAATAACAGAGTATGGAGTGACATTTAAAATGTGACAAATGTAGCTTGACACCATGAAGAACCGTTGAGAGAACACCGTTCTTGAAAGCGGAAAGAGCATGAGTGAAATGCGATGCTTTCAGTGCAGCAAGAGTCCATTGACTTTGACACAGATTCTGACCATTAAGCACACTGATTCAGACCAAAATCAAAACATGAAAAAGTTTCACCTGTGTCTTAGGAATTCAACGCAACTAGACTCATGCGAATCGGAGCACCGAGTAGGAAGTTATGCGCGTGTTTCTGAAACAGTGAAAAGCTGACAGCAAGTAAACAAAAATCAGGCTCTGAGGTTGAGTCGCAGAGGTTCAGTCCACAGAGGCTCGGTCGGATTTCACAGAGGCTCTGTGGTGAATAGTACCACAGAGGTTGGTCACGTGCGGCAGAGGTTTGGTCGCGTGCGGCAGAGGTTTGGTCGCGTGCGGCAGAGGTTTGGTCGCCGCTCGGCAGAAGCTTAACAGAAGTGTTACACTTACTTTGACACTGATTTAGACCAATTTACCTCTGGAGTTTGTAAAAACTCAAAACACAAAAAACTTTCATTAGTTTGTTATCTGTTCAGATCATCTTGAATCACCTCTTTTCGAGCTCGTACGACAAAGATATGGTTGATTTACCACAGTCGCGCAGATCTGTCCATCGGCTTTCCATCAGCACATTGTTGTCTACTTCAACGATGCATATGACCCTTATAAATTTCGAATCTCTGAATTCTCAAAACACGAAAGCTGTTCATCAATGTGTTTTGAATCCAGGGACTTTTGAATCGCATCAATCGGTGTTTTTATGAGTGAGATATGATCAGTTTAATACAGCAGCACAAATCTGTCATTATATCTGATTTGATGTAAAAGATAAGACGATCTTCCTATAATTTTTAAAACCGTGAGTGAAAATAATTCGATATCTAATTGATCAAGTCAGAAAACTAATTAGAAGAACTCAAAGTTTTTAAAAAAACGTTTCAGATCAGACTTTGAACATGTAACAAAACATCAAATCTTTCTCAAACAACTTTCTCAAGACCCAAATGATTTTGTTATCCATATATAAATGTTTATGAGCAGCGGAAGACAAACAAAATCTGGATCAAATATAGTCCAATCTTGAAAATAAAGGTCAGATCAAACAAAGATCAAGAACCTTACTACCAAGATGCAAAAAGAATTGCTATGGACTTAAGCACACACAAGGATGAGATCATAAATCAACCATCTACTTAGTGCTTATCAAATAAAACCAATGAATGAAATAAAACCAATGAATGAGAAAGAATCAAACCACACACATGAAGTATATCATAAACTAAACCATCTAAAACTTCCATTGTTGCATAGATGATCGATTTTGAAGAAAAGTTTCTTCAATCGGCTCTGATACCAATTGTTGATCCCATTTTTGAGCAACAATAGAAGAAATATAAAGTCCATATTTAAATATAGAGATAAGATATACATGAAGAACAATCATAAAGAAACTTATCTCATATTCATTGATGATTAAATATGGAGAGGAGAAATGTTGAAGAACACCACACTAAACATAAAACGACTCTCATAAGAAACTAATCTATGTGTGTTTTTGTGTGCTTTCCATATTTCTCACTACTTGAAATAAGACTATGGACACCTCTTATATAAGGCCATTTACACATTAGATATTTAAGCTATCTAAAATCTAGACAATATCTAAAATATCTATATAAAATATCTAAGTAAATATCTATAAGAAAATATCTAAAACATTAAAATATCTTTATAAAACATTCATTTAATTAGGAGCTAATTAAAGCTAACACAGCATATCATCTATCTGATCTTCACTCGGAAGGTTTAGATATTGAAAAAGAAGGAAGTTTGCCCCACCTTCGCTCTTCATTCATGCACATTGAGTCCGTGGAAAACTTGTTGTTGTCTCAACAGTTTACACAATTTGAGCCTATTTTTCAAGCATAAGTTGCTTCAATCATTTCTACACTTACACGTACACACAAGGAATATGTTTTCTTGTCATAACGTTCATAGAAATTTCCTTTGTGGGTTTTCAATGATTGAATGGAAGCCCTGGGGGATTGAACATCAAAAAGCTCCTTTCCAAAGTGCATTCATTGTACTAAGTTGCTTCGTGCAACTTACAGGCATTTTAACTGATTCATTAGTTGTTTCAGGGTTACCACTTTCATTTTATCTGAATTTGAAAAGATTCGGATAAATATTTTTGGAATTGACGGATAAACAGATCAAAAAGAGGAGATTTTTATTGATATATTCAAAGACTGCTGAAATTGAAAAGAATTTTGATGATCATGATGCTCACAATCATCAAAAAGGGGGAGAAGATTTGAGAGTTTCAATTTCAAGATAAAGTGAAGTTTTTGTTAAAGTCAAGAAGCTCGAGATAAAAAGTCAAGATGTTTGAAGATGTTTCGAGATGATTCGAAAAAGGTTCAAAATTCAAAGATGTCCATTGTTGAAGAAGATGAAGATACGCAGTTCAAGGCACTCAAAGCTACAAAGATTCGAAGCTCATTCAAGAATGTTTTTCAAAGCTCAAACCCCGTTAAAGCTCAAAGACCAGTTCATATTCAAAAGACTGGAGATATCTGTCAAAGATGCAAAGATTCGTGTTACGAGGATTCAAAGATTATTGTTTCAGTGATTTGAAATTGTGAAGATTTTGTTTGAAGACATTGACCAACACCGCAAAGATTTGAAGTTTGTGATTCAAGACCTTGATGACTATTTGACTTTGAAGATCCAGTTGAAGATTAAGGCAATCAAATTGGATTTACGAAGACAATGCTTATTTGAAGATTCTTCAGAATTATCTTTCAAAGGTTGATCTTCCTTCAAAGCGAAGAGGGAGATTGTTCAAAGTGCTGAAATGTTGAAGATCTGAAGATACAAAGAGCTGAAGACTATTGTCATCAATTTTTTATATCTTGAATCCATTGGGGATATTGTTAGTGCATAAAAATGTATTCAAGATTTAATATGTAATTGTATTATTTGTAAGAGTCAAATGCAATAGTCAAAGTCAAAGATAGAGGTGTTGAGAGTCAAAGTCAACACACTTAGTGTGGTAGTCAAAGTGTATAAATAGTGAGCTTGTAATAGAAGTCTTAGAGGAAGTCATTCATACGTGTGATATTGTATAGAGAGAGGGATGACATCTTAGAGAGAGAGTTTAGAGAGAGAAAGGGGATCTAAACTCCAATCTTGTATCTTTCTCATCTAAATGAAGAATCTCTTGTGTTATTGCATTGTTACTTGATTAGATCTGGGATCACAAGATCCCTCAAAGAAGTGAATCATTCGTATTTTCCATTGAGGGTACTCATCTCTGAGCAGAGTTGGGGGCTTGGTTAAAGAACCAGCAGTGAAGAAATTTGCAGCATTGGCCATTTTGAATTGTTTTGAAAAATAGCAGAAAACAGACTATGAACAGAAAGTTTTCAAATGATGGGACAGACTCTTCGAAATGAGTCTGGAGCTTTAAAACCTTGAACAATGCACTTAAATGGAAAGTTTTAACCAAAGTAACAGTGCCTGGCAGTTTACTAAAGTCGAACAAGTCGAGAATAGCAGAAAAACAGGGGTTGTTTTGAAATGAATGAAGAACATGTAAAAATCAGTCCAAAAATCTACCAAAATGTGTCGAGATCATTGTTAGAGTGGATCCTTTGATATTGAAAATCAAAGTCAGCTCTAATACCAATTGTTGATCCCAATATAGACCCAACAATGATATTAATCTCGATAGTTCAAACAGATTTATGTGTGAAAGCGTTTTTAATAGAACTATAGAGAAATGCTCGGTAGAAATCACACCCAGAATTAAAATTGGCAAAGCAGTAATTAAGACAAGAGTTTAGCTCAATGATTCACTTCTATTTAATTTTTCATAAACACCAAGAACACCGAAAGTGTGTGAAATAATATGCTCTAATCTGGTGTGTGTGTGTGTGTGTGTATGTGTTGTTAGGACCATAAATGTCCTACACATTAGAAAGATATATAAAGAATTATACAGTTTAATTATAAAGCGTAATTAGTTTAATTATAGAGGTTAATTATTGTAAAAGTGTTAATCCCAAAATGATCAAGCAACATGAATTTCCATATGAATTCTAGAGAGAGAGAGTAGAGAGAGAAAGCTTAGATCGTATTCATGTCGGCTCTGTATTACAATATGAGAGTTATGTCCAAAAGCCTTACAAAGAAAGTCTAAACAAAGCCTTATATACCCTAAGACTAACAAAGGCTAATAAGAAACTTTGACTTTCTCACAAGACTTTGACTTGACAATAATATTAAATCTTGAAGACATATTTAGACCTAACAATCTCCCCCTTGGATTCAAGATTTAAACATTTGAGAACAGCAGTCTTCGGCTTCTTGAATCTTCAAAACTTCGGTCTTTATCAAGGCTTGTCAAAGTCAAATCGTCACAAAATCTTCAGACGGAGATTTTATTTCTTTGATATGGAGAATTTGTTTCTTCACACAAGGCATTTTGATACAATGTAGCGCAAATCTAAGAAAAAGAGATCTTCTTGAGAAACCAAGATGATCAATCGATTTTTCCTAAACTCTTGAAAAATTCTCCCCCTTTTATTTCTTGAGACGAAATCTTCTTTCTTCAGTCATTGTTCTCGAATCTTTGACTTGAAATCTCTTTGACATGAAATTGAATTATACATTTCTCCCCCTTTTTCGATGAAAGTGAGCATCATGATCATCGAAAACCTTTTTCAATTTCTGTCGCGTCTCTGAGTATCACGAACAATCTCCTCCTTTATGAATAACCTTGCTCCCCCTCAAAATAAGAATTCTGGAGCAATTTGTTTTCTCCCCCTGAAAGTATGCATATATTTCATTAATGAACAATATTTGAAATTTTAGCACAGATTTAAAAGAAATGATACAAGGAAGATAAAATTCATTGAACTGCACTTTCTAACTACTAATATTTGATCATTTGAAAACTTTACAAAAGAAATTCAACTTAATGAAATTTAACAGATTTTTCAATCAAAAGAAATCAAATGCATGTGTTTGGATTCAAATACAAGACATCATTGCATAACAAGTTAAAAATGTTCAGTTTCAACACCTTTATTAAATCCATTTGGTGCGCTAGCATGCGAAATATGATTAGCAACATTCAAATGTACTTCTGAAACCTATAAGAATACTTTGCTCTTACTCACACTATATGACTGAAATCAGAATTTCCACAAATTTATAAGTTTATCGCGACATTGTTATTTCCCCAAGATATACGAGATGTGTGCTCATTGGCATCTTTTATTTTGTGCACATTGGCATCTTTTTATCAAAAGGTTTTATTTTGGGCACATTGGCATTTTTTTTATATAGCATCTTAATCACTTGGTTATAAAACTTTGTGCTTCCCTCATATTTTCATTTCCATTCTTCATTCTGACAATTAGGCTTTGTGAGCATCGTATTCTTTATAAGTCTAGATTTACACAATTTTGCGCATATATCAAAATTTCATTCATGTTTTGCTGACCTTTCGATTTATTTCAGAAGCGAAAGTTGAAGCAAATATAACTCAGATAATACAACAATACTTGTAAAATCATCTTTTAGCACACATTTAATTCATTGAATGAAAATTGAAAATTTCATCTAATTGAATTAAATTTGTAAATTTCATCTCATTGAATTAAAGTTGTAAAGATTCAAATTTTCAAAGCAGTAGAAACAAAGTATAATACGATGTTACCTTTTACCACTTGTTCCTTGAAATAAAAAGATATGACAGTTAAAGGATATCACCTGAGAGGTATGAGTTCTAAACTGATTTGTTTAGAAGTCTTAGCCATTGAAGTACGGGTCCTGAACTGATTTGTCCAGAAGCCATAAACGTTGAAGCACGAGTCCTGAACTGATGTATTCAGAAACCAATTACGTCAAATGCACAGATACATCTTCTTCCGCGAGTTCAACGCTTTGCTTCTAAATCTGCAAAAACAGATTAAGTATGTTGGTTCCCATTTTGCTTTAAACAAGATTATCAGATCTATTAGTTCGAGTTTATGTTTGATGCGGAAGCGTATTTGAAGAACTAACAGATATGTTTGATAGATTTAGAACACAATATAAATAAACAGTGAACAGGAAATAATATCTCAAAGTTTACTGAATATATATATATCAAGAACAGATTTAAGAACAGTGAGTATACAAAGCTTTAAACAGATATGACTCTAAATGTGCATAAGCTATGTGTTCTTGATGTTCGATTGAAGTGTTCTTGTTTTTCTGTTTTTGTGTTTTGTTCTATATCCTTGCTTAGGAAGAACTCAACATGAGTCTTCCTTTTATACTACTCTTAGAAGACTATGAAGTAGGTCACTGTTCCTTTTACGGCATGAATAGTAAACTGGATGGTGTGAACAGTTGTTTGAGCCATGCGCATTTAATGGAGCAAATGTACTTTTGGTAAATGCATTAAATGGCGCAGACGTCTATTTTGTACCTTGCCCTATTGAGTCCACTCAGAGCTTGACACGTGTTTTGACAGTACTTTTCCATGCAAGTTGATGAACAGGTCTTGGAACAGTAGCAAGATATTATAAATATCTTCCTAGTCTTTAGAGGACCACAGAGGCTCTGTAATGTGTTACAGAGGTTCTGCGGTCTGGTTCCTCTGTAGAGTAGTCTTCACCGGATTCCGAGTCTTTGGTTGTTTACTTCTGCAAAGCTTCTGTCAAGGGTGGCAGAGATTCTGTGGCTCGGTCCTCTGTGAGAAGTCTTCTTGGTTCCTTGTCTTCTGATGTTGTCCGCAGAGGCTCTGTTAATGGTAACAGAGGATCTGCGGTCTTGGTCTTCTGAAAGCGTCCTTCTGTAGTTTCCTCGGTCTTTGATCACTCTTGATCAAACTTCCTTTGATTCTTCTGAGATACCCGGCAGAGCTTCTGTTGCACTCAGCAGAGCTTCTGTGGAAGTTCTTCTGTACTTAGCCATTTTTCAATACTTCTAATATTTCAGAATATTGGAGCTAACAATCTCCCCCTAAGTATTGAAAAATAAAAGGTTGAATTTATGCATTTTAACCTAACTAAAGAAGAGGTTAAACAATACCTCAGAAGATTATTTCATTCATTTTGGAATTTATGCCAGAGGTATTTACATTTGAGTACACAGAAGTAAATGTTGACAGAGGTTCTTTGAAGAGACTCAGATTTTTGCATTTGGGAAGTCGTTGAACTTTCTGTTGTCTTTTCCTACTTCCTTGAGTTCTTCATAGAATTTGAGGAAGAGATTTCGTAAGCCTAGAGTAGCATCAATATCTTTGATCATCATTTGAGCAGATTCTTCGTCCATAAGCTCTGTTGCTTTATTCTCCTCTAGTATCTTTCTGAACAAGTTCAGAGTATGGGTTGTGTACTTCTGACAGTCCATTGTCACAAACAGTTTCAGTTGATCAGCAGGATTCTTGAATACTAACCCGTACCTTGGAGTTTTGATGATTGAATTGGGTATGGCATTGGGTGGGCAGAAATCCTCTGGTGGTCTGATACTTAGAGTAGTTATGCCCAGATCGATGGCTAGTTGAATGTCGAGCATGCTGTAGATTAGGAGCTTTTCACGCATCGCCTTTCTGAGAACTCGATAAGACCTTTTGTGGCAGTCGTCATTGAAGTTGTCTTTAGTCCATTGCAGAAGGTCAGGCAAGTCATAGGGATTGAGGTTTCGGATATCAGCATCAGAGAATTGATTCTCTGATTTGTCAGACCTTTTGACTTTCCAGATTGTATACACCGTATGAGGATAGGTTCTCATTTTGGAGTATTTGCAATAGATTACCTTCTTTATTTTGTGAATGGAGTAAACTTGATTGACTGGTTTTGACTTTGTAGAGGTGAAGATTGCATCGAATTCCTCTCTTAGCTTCTGATCTCGGACATGGGCTGGCAGATCGCTCTGGAAGTGCTGTCTGTAGAGATAACTGTAGACTTGTTCTTCCATTTGTTCAATGGTTGAAGTAGATCTTGGAATTGGTCTCCTTAGCTCATCCATCTTTCGAGTGATGTCTGCTACTCTACCTTCTATTACCTTAGCTGTGGGATTCAGGGATGGGTTTTCTGACAGAGGATTCAAGTTGAATGCCCAGTCTTCCTCTTCGGGTTTAGGAGTGACGAAGGCATTAAATGCACCTTTCATCAATTTCTCTGTAGCAACTGGCATCTTCTTCTTTGGCTCTTCTTCTGTCATTATTCCCTTGCCTTTATCTTTTGGCTTTGAGGTTTCAGATATTGGGTTTTGGATTTGTGTGGGTGGAACCTCTGTTGATTTGACAGTTGGAGGTCCTGTGGGTTTTGGGGTTGTATGCTCTGATGTTTTGGTTGTTGCCTCTGAAGGTTTTGATACTTCGGGTTGTGAGGTCTCTGTTGGTGAGGAGTCTTCGGGTCTTGGCGGTGGAATGTCAAAACGCTTTGCTGATTGAAAAGCAGATACAAATTCCATTCTGCGAAGAATGAACTCTGCAGAGCGTTTTGGTCTTTGGGGTTTTCGAGCTATGGTTTTGACTCTAGTTTTGTGCGGGATTGGTTGTGAGGTTGTTGGTTCTTTGGGTGAGGGTGGAGTTTGTTCTGAGGATGAGGATGCAAGATTGATTACCTTAGGTTCTGTGGTTGGTGCATCCTCTGGTGAGATAGAGGTGTTTTGCCTCTGTTGTTTTCCCTTCTGGGTTTCTGTTGTAGAGGGTTCTGCTGATTTCTCTGTAGTTTTTGCAGAAGCAGCCTCTGTAGTTTCCTTTGTTTTCTCCCCCTCAGGATGACCAGATGCTCCATCATCAGGATCATCCTGCCTTCTTTTAGCAGTAACTTCTGTTCTGCAGGTGTCTTGAGCTGCTTGCCTTGCTGCATTTTTCTTCATTGTTTCAAAGTAGATTGCGATCGAAGTTTTGAAGGCTTTGGTCACACTTTTCTCGAACTCTGCAGCGGTTGTTTTGGCAATGTTAGTGGCAGAGGCGATGGCAGCAGTAGCAGAAGTTTCTGTTGATGACTTCATTTCTTCAAGGGCTGTTTTAACCTCTGTTGATAAGGTATCCACTTTGGTATTTAATCCCGTAAGCGCGTTTGAAGTTGAATCTGTAAAAATCGTGAATGAGCTTTGCAACTCATTCAATGTTTGAGTTACAGAGGTTACAAAGGCTTGGAACTCATCCTTCGTAACATGTTCCTCTTGGGTAACCTCTGGAGGAACAACTCCTTCTCCAGAGTGAATCCCTGTTCCTGGGACACCTTCGTTCACCCTTGTTTGTACGTTGGGGGTGGAAGGATTTCCATCTGATCCTCGAGAAGAAACCTGAGTTTCAGTCTCTACAGAAGTTCTGTGAAGAACATTGTCCAAATCCACTCCAGAGGTGGGTATCGGAATATTCTTCTGTTGACTCGGAGACTTGTCTAGAGTCTCTTCGTCATGGTGCTCTCTAATTCTCTCTGAAAGAAGTTTTGGCCCTACATTGTGCGTGTCAGAAGAAACGAATTCCTCTGTAGGGTGTTCTAGTGTGATCTGGGGCGATTGATCACGAACTATAGGTGAGTCTCTCTGAGGAGACTCCCTAGGAATGGATTCCCCGGTTTCTGTGGGCGCAGAAGTCGAAAGAGTGACTTCTGGCTGTTTGGTTTGGGTAGGGATCGAGTTGTGCGACTCTATTTCAATGACACCTTCTTCAGCTAGACCTGCGGTGTCAGATGTGTGGGTTGCACTGGGAGGGGTTGAGGGATGTGTGCCTTCTGCAACTTCGGCATCTTTTCCTTTCTCATTTTCTTTTCCTCCAGACGTTTCTACCCTATCCTCTAAACCTATTTGCACCTCTTCTTCTGCAGTCTCTTGTCTTGGCAGAAGTGAATCAAGAACCTCTGTGAAGATTTGAGTTTGCAGAGGTGGTTCGATTCCTTCTGTTATTGTTTGCAGAGGAGGAGATGGTTTCTTCTTCTTTGATTTCCTCTTCTTTGGTTTTGGTGCTCCCTCCTCTGTAGATTTTGACTTTCTTTTTCTTTTGGAAGAGGGAGGGGCAGAGGGACCTTGGATTTGTGGTGGAGATGAGGGTTCTGTGGGATGTTCAGTGGGTGGAGAAGATGGTTCTGTAGGAGTTTGTTGGATAGTAGAAGCAGAGGCAAGTTGTTCCTCTGTAGGGGTCTTGGTTTTCTTTCCCTTTTTCTTCTTCTTCTCTTTAGATCCCTCAGAAGACTTCCTCTTTGAAGAATAGAGGTCTTTCCTTATATCTCTGAAGTTCTTCTGGTTGGCCTTGTGTTTAGCCAACTTTATCTTCCATTCTTCTTCTGTAAGTCTCTCTACTACATTACCTCCTATGAGCATTCCTATACGCGGGGGTGTTACAGAACTGGGTTCAGGAGTTCTGTAAACGCGTGTGTACTCACTAACTAGTTCTTCATTACTAGCATAACCTAACATTACCTTTGATAGTGGCCTGATGTGTGGGTAGCCATCCTCATGTTCTGTAGGGGTGTTCTTGGACATAGGAAATTGCTTAGGTTTGGGACCGTCCATTGGCCATTTTTGGAGAAGGAGTAGGGGTTCGAAAAGTACACTGAGGATTCGCTGGAACTGCAGAGGGGGTAACCAGTTGTGATCAGACATTTTGGCTTTCTGGGAGGCGATTTTGCGATCGATGGTGTTGATGATCTCTTGCATCATTATGGTGGCATAATCTAGGGGTAGATCATAGTATACACCATACATGATTGAGAGAATTTGAGGTGAGCTTTGATCGATGCTCCCGATTTTTCCCGTGAGGCAACGATTTAGGATGGAGAATAAGGTATTCCACAGAGGAGGTAGTCTTGCTCTGCGGAAATCGTTCCTCTTTTTCAACTGTTGGTTGTACCCTAACATGTGCAGAAAGTCGACAAGTTCTTCATTTGTTGGTTGGGGTGCATACTTTTTGATTCCCATGAGTCCTCTTGTTGGAAGGCCAAATTCTAATGAGAACATGGTGCGATTGAACATCAGTTCAAGGCTCTTACTTTGGTCAGGTTTAGAAATGTAGCCTCTGATCAAATCGGTGTCAGCGTCATAACGGCAAGATTGCCAAAACTGATGTAGGTAACGTACTGGTATTTGTTCAACGGTTTTGCTCAGAAGAGGGTAAAGAAAGTGGTTCTCTAGGATGTTTAGCAGGATGACATGTTCTTTGCCAAATGTCGTAGGAGAAGGAACAAGATAACAGTTGTTCGATTTAATGGGAAGGGTTTGCTCGAAATGGTCATTTGAGAAAAATTGTTGCAGGTGGGTAGTGGGTACGAAGGATGCCTCGTCGCCGGAGTCGTGTCTGTCGGCATCGGTGGCGATGTGTGGGTTGTGGGAGTGCTCAGAATGCACTGGAGAGGATGTCGGAGAGTTCGTTGGTGAAACGTGAGCAGATTTGGAACTGGAAGCCATTTGTAGGTTTTGAAAGTTCTAGGTTTTCAGAAAGAAATAAGCAAGTTAGCCGGAGAAGATGAGAGAATAGTAAAGTTTTGAAAGTGATTTTAACTTGGGTTTTATACTGTGGTAACGGATAGAATTCGGAACGGTGAAAATGTGAGAAAGTTAATAAAATTTGAGATCCACACTTGAGTTCATTCGGCGTGGTGCAAGTTTCTAGGACGACGTGATATGTACGTCAATGAAAACTTGACACGTCATCAATGTCAGTGACGACGAGACGTCGTGGGCGGCCACATTAAATGAAAAACGCGTGGGTTTTAAATTTTCACCACAGAAAAGTTACCGTTACAGGTACAGAAATTCCCAAGTGGAAATCTTTACAGAAGCTCTGTGATTTTGAAAAACGTTTATCTCTGTAGATTGTATCTTTAATGAAAATCGTTTGAAAAACACGGAGAGGATCAATAAATTTTTAGTAGAGAGAAATTATCCTACAGAGGTTTTTGGACCTCTGCCAGAGCCAGCAGAGGCTCTGTGACAGGAAATTTCTAATAACTAATAATTTATAAACATTTTTAATAATCCAAGTTTTTGATCAGTTTTAACAATGTATTTAGGACTTATTTGAAAGTTGGTGTCCTAGAAAATTGTAAATCTCAAAGATTTTGTGCAGCAGAAGTCATTTGAATGATTTGAGTGATCTACAGAGGTTCTTTGTTTGAAAGAACTCTGTGGCTTATGACTTCTGTGGCAAGATATCAACCTATTTCCTTTTGATCGGCGAATGTGATCTCTTCTGTCGCATTCTTTGCTCCCCCTTGACTTATGAATCTCTGTAGATTCAGCAAGGTCTCCTTTTCCGCTCCTCCTTGATCTAACAACCTCTTTAGGATTGATCTCTGTGGTTTGAAACCTGCCTTTTTATCTCTTGAAGCTTGTACTTTTACCAAAAACGTTTGAAAAACATTGGAGAGGATCGTTAAATCTTTAGTAGAGAGAAATTATCCTACAGAGGTTTTTGGACCTCTGCCAGAGCCAGCAGAGGCTCTGTGATAGGAAATTTCTAATAACTAATAATTTATAAAACTTTTTGATCATCCAAGTTTTTGTGGTTTTAAACATTGTTTTTAGGACATATTTAGAAATTTTTGTCCTGGAAAATTGTTTTTGGAAAAAGATTTTGTGCGACACATACCTTTTAGAGTGTCTAGTTTGGACGACAGAAACTCTTGTTGATCATAATCCTCCTTTGGCTCCCCCTTGAATGATCAACCTCTGTAGATTAATTTGAGGTCTCCTTCTGCTCCCCCTTGACCTATGCTTGATTTAATAGAGATAAATAATGCACAGTACATAGGTCAACCTCATCAGAGGTTCTGTGGAGATTGTCATAGGTTCTGAGCAATTCCACAGAGGCTCTGTGAAGTATAGAATCTTTGAAGGGTGAGTCTTAAACAAAGTGTTTAAGAGTCATAGTGTATTTTGAAGCCTGAGTCCTTAATAGAAGTATTAAGGAGTCCATTGTTTGCTGAAGAGTGAGTCCTGATCTGTAATGGTCAGAAGTCCTTGTACCTGCAAGACAGATCAAATAACTTTTGGTACCCATATCCAAATGGGTCCTTTTTTGTTAGGATTTGGAGCTGTCTTTAGGTCCTCTGGTTTGCCAATCTCTGTTGGTTTGCCAACTTTCTTTCTATGACCTTTCTCATTTTGGGTCTTTGGATTTTTCTTTTGAAATGACCCATTTTGTACACAGAAAGATTTAGAGAAAAGGTTTCTTAATTGAAGCAGAAGATCAAAGCATTTATATGAATGAAAAGATGAAGGCTTTGTAGAAACAAATGGCTTTGGAGCATTTTTGTCAGGAATAGAGTTTTTGACTTTCCAAACCATTTTCATCTTTTTGTAAACAGGATTATTTGAACTTTTAGCACAAGAGTTTGCTAAGACAAGGTTTTTAAGCCTTTTAGCTAAAACATCTTTTTCTTTAAGGTTTAAATCAAATTTTCTTAGAAGATCTGATTTATACCTCTTCTCCAACATAATCTTGTTTGACAAGTCGGATAGTCTCTTTGTTAAATTTGACATTTCAGCTTTAAAGACCTTTCTTTCCTTCTCAAACTTGTCTTTTAAACACTTTGTTTGAAATCCTTCTCTCTTCACCTTTTCAGACTCTTTTCTTTCAAAATCCTGCTCTTTCCTCTCTTTTTCAAGAGATTTCTGTAATTTTGAGATTTTGAAAGAAAGTTCCATATTCTTTGTCTCAAGAAGAGTTTTCTCTTTTCCAAACTTTTCATTTTCACTGATTATAAGTTTTTCAAAGTTGGAAATCAGTTTAGAAAAGTTTAGACACTTAAGCTCAAGGCTTTTCTTCTCTTCTTTAAAAACAGTCTTAACTTCCTCAAACTTCTTTTTCTCCTTTTTACCAAGCTCTTCTGACTCATATAGTTTCCTTTTTAGTTCAAGATTTTCACAGTTTAGGAGTTTACCTGATTCTTCAAGCTTGGCAATGTTGTCTGAGTTAATAAGAATGATCTTGTTTCTTTCCTCTAATTCTTTCTCAAGAGAAGGAATTATTTTCTTAAAATTTGTGCTGAGTTTGAAATAATAATGAAAATCAGCATCAGCACTAAATTTTAGTCTTGACATATTGAATGAAGTTTTTAACGAAAGAAACAGTTTCTAGGATGCTACCAGATCGAATAAATCGAAAATGGCGGTAAAACAGAATCTGTTTGAAGGAATGAAGAATAGGTTAAGAACAGACAGTTTCTATCAAGAATCTTGTCTAAACGAGGATCACATGATATTGAAAACCAAGCTTTGCTCTGATACCAATTGTTGGTTCCCGTTTTGCTTTAAACAAGATTATCAGATCTATTAGTTCGAGTTTATGTTTGATGCGGAAGCGTATTTGAAGAACTAACAGATATGTTTGATAGATTTAGAACACAATATAAATAAACAGTGAACAGGAAATAATATCTCAAAGTTTACTGAATATATATATATCAAGAACAGATTTAAGAACGGTGAGTATACAAAGCTTTAAACAGATATGACTCTAAATGTGCATAAGCTATGTGTTCTTGATGTTCGATTGAAGTGTTCTTGTTTTTCTGTTTTTGTGTTTTGTTCTATATCCTTGCTTAGGAAGAACTCAACATGAGTCTTCCTTTTATACTACTCTTAGAAGACTATGAAGTAGGTCACTGTTCCTTTTACGGCATGAATAGTAAACTGGATGGTGTGAACAGTTGTTTGAGCCATGCGCATTTAATGGAGCAGATGTACTTTTGGTAAATGCATTAAATGGCGCAGACGTCTATTTTGTACCTTGCCCTATTGAGTCCACCCAGAGCTTGACACATGTTTTGACAGTACTTTTCCATGCAAGTTTATGAACAGGTCTTGGAACAGTAGCAAGATATTATAAATATCTTCCTAGTCTTTAGAGGACCACAGAGGCTCTGTAATGTGTTACAGAGGTTCTGCGGTCTGGTTCCTCTGTAGAGTAGTCTTCAACGGATTCCGAGTCTTTGGTTGTTTACTTCTGCAAAGCTTCTGTCAAGGGTGGCAGAGATTCTGTGGCTCGGTCCTCTGTGAGAAGTCTTCTTGGTTCCTTGTCTTCTGATGTTGTCCGCAGAGGCTCTGTTAATGGTAACAGAGGATCTGCGGTCTTGGTCTTCTGAAAGCGTCCTTCTGTAGTTTCCTCGGTCTTTGATCACTCTTGATCAAACTTCCTTTGATTCTTCTGAGATGCCCGGCAGAGCTTCTGTTGCACTCAGTAGAGCTTCTGTGGAAGTTCTTCTGTACTTAGCCATTTTTCAATACTTCTAATATTTCAGAATATTGGAGCTAACAAAGTAGATTTTGGTACCCAACGCGTCTTGGGTCCTGACTTGTTAAGCGGAGCTCTATAGGAAGGAAAATGATAAGTGCCATACCAAAATTGCGCATCATTATTTTTAACAAAATCATTAGTTCCACAATAAGAACAACAAATATTCTTTTGTGCAAACCTGATTAAATTGTTTGCGGAATATAATGAACCAGGTTTAGCAAAAGATTTACCTTTCAGGTTAGTGTTCTTGTTGGGAACAAATGCTTTTGGCACACATTTTTCAGGAGACGTACCTTTTACTCTCCACTGCATGTTGACTTTCTTATATACAGGAAGATTAGCAGATTGAGACTTGGAAGAATTATCCACTGGGTGATCATAAAAGAGATTAGAAGGACGAATCGGACATTCTGAATAGCTTTTGGATTTGTTAAATGACTTCATTTTGAAAGCTAAGTCATTTCGTTCCTTGGTCACAAAAGCAAGCTTCTTCTGAATATCAGACTTAACAATCTGCTCCTTCATGATATCAGTCGACAACACAGCCAAATTCTTTGTCAGTTTACGTATTTCCTGCTGAAATATCTTCCTTTCAACAGAGAATTCATCTTTAACGCTCCTAGCTTGAAAGTCAGCTTTCTTCATCTTTTCTAGCTCTTGACTTTCTATATCTAATTCCTTTTGAAGCTCAGATATATTCTTTGACAGTTTCACATTCTTTGCTTCAAAGATTTTCCTTTCATTTTCAAACTCAACTCTTTCCTTCTCTAATTTTTCCTTTTCAAGAAATAAAACCTTCTCAAAATCTGAATTTTGTTTCGAAAGTTGTATGCATCGGAGTTCAAGAGCTTTCTTTTCTTCATTTTCTTTCTTCTCGGAAATTGAAGTCTTTTCAAGTTCCGAAACTTTCTGAGAAAGGGAAAGAATTTGCTTTCCACAACACTTCTTGTCATTCAAACGATCAGCTTTTTCTTTTCTGAACTTTTCTCTTTCCTCTTTTAGCAACTTTTCCATGTCAGACAGCTTCTTCGTAAGCTCAATAACCTTTTCCTTAAGATCTTCATTTTCAGCTTCTGACATGTTCAGTTCAGTATCCTCTTTCTCAACTTTCTTTTCTTCTTCCTTTCTCTTTGTAAATGCAACTTCAGATCCATGCATTCACTTAGATAATTCGTTCCACATAAGCATTGGATTGTGTTTGAAACAGTCAACACTTTTGTAGACGTGTTTTGGAAGTGCAAGAATCAAGTTGGACGAAGCTTCCGTATCAGCTTTCAACCCTTTCATTTCTTCTTCAGTAAAATCATTCTCCATTTTATTTATGCTCATTGGACCTTCGAAGAATGATTTTATCATATTCTCTCCATTTTATCTACCTACAATAAAGTCGATGAACGTAATTCTCCATCGTTCAAAATCAGAATCTTTGATTAGCACAAGTGGTTGGTTCATGATTGCTTAAAGATAGCGGATCTTTATAATGAAAAATCTACTGAATATGCAGAAAATGACCAATCAGAAAAAAAATTATATTAAACTTTTTCTTGAAAAACTCTTAAAGTGTATGAAATACACTATAGAAAAAAAAGT
Source organism: Saussurea involucrata (assembly GCA_033807775.1). NCBI lineage: Eukaryota > Viridiplantae > Streptophyta > Magnoliopsida > Asterales > Asteraceae > Saussurea > Saussurea involucrata. The sequence goes on from CM066321.1 coordinate 33,208,939, forward strand.
CAGTATAAAAATTTTTCTCAAAATACTCCTCACAAGTGGCGCAAAGTGAGGTTTGCGGTAGATGACCATGGCGCAAAGTGAGGTTTGCGCTAGACTTGAGTGGCGCAAAGTAGTGGCTGGCGCAAAGTATGGTTTGCGCGAAGAGCTAATGGCGCAAAGTGGACTTTGCGCTACACGTTGATGGCGCAAAGTAGGGTTTGCGCTACCCGTTGGTGGCGCAAAGTAGACTTGGCAGAAAAATTCAAATGCAAAGATGAACTGGCGCAAAGTGTAGATCTGGCGCAAAGTAACAAAAATCGATACAAATCACTCAATTCGCAGAATTACACTCCCAAAACTTGCAGAATTGCTCGACATTCAGTTTCTAACACGATTACGGAAATCAATTTCGCTGAAAAACACTGAATTGATGTCTGAATGAGTAATCAGATAGAAACGATCGAACGGAACAAAAACTCCAAGATCTTCAAATTGACCTCCAAAAACTTGAAATTAACCCTCGATTCTTGAATAAGAATTGTTGCAAATGTGATTTCTAACACCAAGAACACAATATCCAGTCGAATCAAACTCAAAAAATGTAAGAAAAAGGAGAAAAAGATATTTTCTTGAAAAAATCAAGAAAATCAATCGATTTTCTCTCAAAAACCTAACAATTTTGATCTCGATTCGTGTAATTTCTTCAGCAGATCTTCATTAACTTGCTCTGATACCAATTGTTAATCCCAAAATGATCAAGCAACATGAATTTCCATATGAATTCTGGAGAGAGAGTATAGAGAGAAAGCTTAGATCGTATTCATGTCGGCTCTGTATTACAATATGAGAGTTATGTCCAAAAGCCTTACAAAGAAAGTCTAAACAAAGCCTTATATACCCTAAGACTAACAAAGGCTAATAAGAAACTTTGACTTTCTCACAAGACTTTGACTTGACAATAATATTAAATCTTGAAGACATATTTAGACCTAACAATCTCCCCCTTGGATTCAAGATTTAAACATTTGAGAACAGCAGTCTTCGGCTTCTTGAATCTTCAAAACTTCGGTCTTTATCAAGGCTTGTCAAAGTCAAATCGTCACAAAATCTTCAGACGGAGATTTTATTTCTTTGATATGGAGAATTTGTTTCTTCACACAAGGCATTTTGATACAATGTAGCGCAAATCTAAGAAAAAGAGATCTTCTTGAGAAACCAAGATGATCAATCGATTTTTCCTAAACTCTTGAAAAATTCTCCCCCTTTTATTTCTTGAGACGAAATCTTCTTTCTTCAGTCATTGTTCTCGAATCTTTGACTTGAAATCTCTTTGACATGAAATTGAATTATACATTTCTCCCCCTTTTTCGATGAAAGTGAGCATCATGATCATCGAAAACCTTTTTCAATTTCTGTCGCGTCTCTGAGTATCACGAACAATCTCCTCCTTTATGAATAACCTTGCTCCCCCTCAAAATAAGAATTCTGGAGCAATTTGTTTTCTCCCCCTGAAAGTATGCATATATTTCATTAATGAACAATATTTGAAATTTTAGCACAGATTTAAAAGAAATGATACAAGGAAGATAAAATTCATTGAACTGCACTTTCTAACTACTAATATTTGATCATTTGAAAACTTTACAAAAGAAATTCAACTTAATGAAATTTAACAGATTTTCAATCAAAAGAAATCAAATGCATGTGTTTGGATTCAAATACAAGACATCATTGCATAACAAGTTAAAAATGTTCAGTTTCAACACCTTTATTAAATCCATTTGGTGCGCTAGCATGCGAAATATGATTAGCAACATTCAAATGTACTTCTGAAACCTATAAGAATACTTTGCTCTTACTCACACTATATGACTGAAATCAGAATTTCCACAAATTTATAAGTTTATCGCGACATTGTTATTTCCCCAAGATATACGAGATGTGTGCTCATTGGCATCTTTTATTTTGTGCACATTGACATCTTTTTATCAAAAGGTTTTATTTTGGGCACATTGGCATTTTTTTTATATAGCATCTTAATCACTTGGTTATAAAACTTTGTGCTTCCCTCATATTTTCATTTCCATTCTTCATTCTGACAATTAGGCTTTGTGAGCATCGTATTCTTTATAAGTCTAGATTTACACAATTTTGCGCATATATCAAAATTTCATTCATGTTTTGCTGACCTTTCGATTTATTTCAGAAGCGAAAGTTGAAGCAAATATAACTCAGATAATACAACAATACTTGTAAAATCATCTTTTAGCACACATTTAATTCATTGAATGAAAATTGAAAATTTCATCTAATTGAATTAAATTTGTAAATTTCATCTCATTGAATTAAAGTTGTAAAGATTCAAATTTTCAAAGCAGTAGAAACAAAGTATAATACGATGTTACCTTTTACCACTTGTTCCTTGAAATAAAAAGATATGACAGTTAAAGGATATCACCTGAGAGGTATGAGTTCTAAACTGATTTGTTTAGAAGTCTTAGCCATTGAAGTACGGGTCCTGAACTGATTTGTCCAGAAGCCATAAACGTTGAAGCACGAGTCCTGAACTGATGTATTCAGAAACCAATTACGTCAAATGCACAGATACATCTTCTTCCGAGAGTTCAACGCTTTGCTTCTAAATCTGCAAAAAACAGATTAAGTATGTTGGTTCCCATTTTGCTTTAAACAAGATTATCAGATCTATTAGTTCGAGTTTATGTTTGATGCGGAAGCGTATTTGAAGAACTAACATATATGTTTGATAGATTTAGAACACAATATAAATAAACAGTGAACAGGAAATAATATCTCAAAGTTTACTGAATATATATATATATCAAGAACAGATTTAAGAACGGTGAGTATACAAAGCTTTAAACAGATATGACTCTAAACAAAGAAAGTCTAAACAAAGCCTTATATACCCTAAGACTAACAAAGGCTAATAAGCAACTTTGACTTTCTCACAAGACTTAATATGTAACGTCCCAAAAATTACAAGGAATTTTAAAATTTTAAAAATAATGCATTTCGTTACGATCAAACCATAAGTTAACAAATCCCATTACAATAAAAATAAACGTCGTTAATTAAAACCGTCAAATGAAATTTAAGCAGCGGAAAAGTTATATAATTAAATCCCCATTTAAAAAGTTAAACTTAAACAGCCTTCGTCTTGCGCCCGTGTGTACCGTCATGCCCGACTGCTACTCGCACCTGAAATCATAAGATATTGGGAAGGGGTAAGCACGAAGCTTAGTGAATTCCATCACATGTGCAGATAGGAATTATATACACATCACCCCTATCCGCACATAAGCAACAACATCACAGTTACATAAAACGAGTAAACATCTACAAGTAATTATGTATCCAACACCTCGGTCCCACCGAGCCCTCGGTCCCACCGAGTTGTAATGTAACACACTCGTCACACCGAGTTCCCACAACGTTTCTTTCCACTTCCTCGGTCCCACCGAGTTGTAATGTAACACACTCGTCACACCGAGTTCCCACAACGTTTCTTTCCACTTCCTCGGTCCCACCGAGCCCTCGGTCCCACCGAGTTGTAATGTAACACATTTATACTAAGCATTTAAACCAATCAAATATTACACATCACACACAACAAAGACAGTAGTACATACAAACTACTATGACATGCATACAACCCCTAACTACACAGTGAGAGAACTCACCTCAAACGCACAGCTTATGACCTCAACCGCAACACGAACCGGCCACACCAGTTCACCTTGTTCCACCTAAATAAGTGTTAACAATTGTCAAAGTGACGCCCCAAACCAAAACCACGACTACTAACTTTAAAACACATCTTTCCAGTTTTTTACTCTCAACACGCAGGTCTGTTCGGGACCTGTTTAACCCCTTGTAAACTAATTAAACCAGAAATATTTTTCCATAAACACAAAGTGCCACGTCTTAGGGTTCCAGGGACATATCGCACGCGCTCTAACGATTTTTCTACAATTTACTATGGATTTTACAAAACCGGCTTGCTGCAATGTGAAAAACAGGACCTTTCAGTACAAAACAGCAGTTTGACACTAGCTATGATCCAAACTGGTTTTTCCGCAAAACATAAGAAACTTACTAGACTCAGAATGGTTTCACCCCAATACGACGTTCCTATAAAAAGTTATGGCTTTCCCAAAACAGTGGCAGAAACTGTGACTTTTTTTTTAAAACGGAACGCGAAACTGTGAATTCCGGACCTGCTGTATCAACAGCCAAATTACGCCTAGCTAGAGGCCGAACCGGACTTCTGCTAAAACACGCAAATTGTGCCCGACACAGAATGTGAACCGTGGGCACCGGATTCGCCTCAATCCGAGATACGACGGAAAAGTTATGGCCGTCACAAAACAGTGGCAGAAAAACGTTTTCACATGAAATGACAAAAGTTGTTTATAAACCCATTAAGCCAAAGCTTAACCCAAACAGACCCGAACAGCCTACAAGCTTACTGGAAAGGGCTATACTACGCTGAACAACAACTGTGCACTACCCACTGCCACCTCCGGCAGAGGCGGCCGTTGGCGGCGGCGGCGGCTCAAAGCTTCCGGTGAAACCACACCAAAACGCACACCCCGACTTACCCACACTCTCACCCGCATACACCCACACACCCGCACACATACGCACCCCTCCTGCCGTCACCCGGCGGTATGCAGCGGCGGCCCCACCGCCGGCAGCCGTGGCTGCGGCGGTGGTGGTGGTGGTTTACCAATTCCGACGAAGAAACCACAACGAAGAGAACGGAAACGCGGGATTACCTCGACGTGACTTCTCCTCCACTCTTTCCGGCAGAAACGACGACGATTCTTCCCTCTTTCCGGCGAACTTTCTCCCTCTCTCTCCGGCGACTCTCTCTTCTCTTACTACGGCGACTCTCTCTCTCTCTTACTCCGGCGACTCTCTCTCTCTTACTCACGGCGACGACAACGAAAGGGGCGGAGGGAAATTCAGCCGAGAGGAACGAGACGTGAGGGAGAGAGACTTTAGGGTTTCTTTCTTTCTCCTACTTGCTAAGTCACGATTCAAACACACAGTATGGGTTTTGGTTTTGGACTTGCATGGGCCAATCACCACCTTTGTCCCTTTAACAATTTTGGTCCCTCAACTACTTCCTTCTCGCAATCTAACTAAAGCTTTGACATAATTAACGATTAGGTCCAATTCGTCTAACCCCGTTAACGGAACCACATTAAATAAAACTTTTTAAAAAAGAATTAATACTAATAAATTACATACCGGGATACGGGCTTTACAACTCTCCCCCACTTGGATTAGACTTCGTCCTCGAAGTCTCTGCCTACGAATAGCTCTGGATAGTTCTCCCTCATCTCAACCTCAGGTTCCCAAGTCCACTTGAAACCCCTTCTAAAACTTCTCAAATACTTTTCTTACTAACGTACTCCTTCTAGGACACTGGGATTATGATCGGCAGAACACCCCAACAATTGGAATCATTCCTAGCCAAGCGACTTCGGTTGTCTCCCAACCTTAGATATTCCATACATCCCGAGCCAAATCTCAAGCTCTAACCATTCTAAAGTTGCCTACCAATATACCCAACTGGATACTCGGATCCGATCATTCCTACCATTAACTGCCGATTAACTTCCACGAGTTCTAATAGACCCCCAAAATTTATTTCACACGGGTCATCAAACCAGTAAACTTATAATCATCCAAGAAGGTCATTCCACCATAACCATTCATCACAATTAAGCATCTCGGGGTCACTACTACCATCACCATAATTATTTAAAATCAGCTACAAATCTCCGATTACACTAAAGGTGTTTGGCCTCAAGCCCAAAAGTCGACACTTAAACATACTACTTACTTCAAAAAGGTTACTGCGCATTTATTCTCTTAATTACAAAGGCATCCTTCCCTTAACCGACACTATTCGGTCTACACCAACATCACGTGTGGAATACCCAATCTTCCACCGTCTAGTTATCATCCACGCTCGCTCTAGGAAACCTAGTTACACTGTATCAAGATACGCTTTAACGCCTACCTCCCAGGTACGTCTCAAGGCCCGGCACATCGGAACTACCTCTCAGGTAAGTGCCCAAGACTATATCCTCCCAGCGCCTACTGAAAGTCAAGGTCATAACACATGAATACCGGGGTCCGACCCCTAAATACTCAACCGACCATTACTAACGACTGACTGACATGGCCAAGGATCCAATGCAAAACAGTCTACCAACAACATGCATATCCCAGAATGACTCACTCACCCAACATGTAAACACGCAACGTGCAATAAGTGCAAAACTGTGCAACAAAACAACCCATCAACAAAACTCCACATCGAGCCATTAAAAACCGTGCAATTGACCCATGACTATCTCAAAGTCAAAACCGAGCAAAATGCTCCATGCTTGCTAGACCCATAAGTCGGTCAAAAACGCGTTTAAATAAAGTTTAAGCAAGCAATACTCTAAATCAACATTAGTCCCAAACTCGACACTGGTTAAACAAAAGAGTTTTCCAAAAGGACTCACACCTTAAAATTCTCAAAATGACACATAACACTTATAAGCGCACTTCCCAAATGGTTTACAAAATCATTTACAAAATATTTTCAACGTCAAGACTTTTTTCATTTCAAAAAGACCGTAAGAAATAAAACTACTATTACTAGGTCGGTAGTTACGCAAAAATGGACACGCTCGTCCCACATATGAAAATCATGTTGAAAATCATTTCATTGCAGCTTAGTTTACTCACAAAACGTAAGCGAAATAAATAATTTCTTTGAAAATGAACCGTCACGGTTCTAGTATGAATTGACTCATGACATGTATTTAAAGTAACCGCTCGACCTTACACCGGGTGCGGCAAAAGTGTACACATAATTTCAAAATCAGTTCCACGACATTTGACCCCAAAATTTCTCTTTTTCAACATAAAATGTCGTGCCACAGGGTTCACCAACAAATTTTTACGCTCGTCGGCTAGTCATACAAAACGATGAAACAGTTTACAAATATATTTTTGTCAAAACACAACTGTCTTGTGTAAGTTTCAAACTTAAAGATAAAAACCAATCCGTTTCCATCATTTGAAAATATCGACTAAAATCTCATAAAATCTCAAAAGGTGGGGTTCTTTATATTGATTTCCAAGATTTTCCCAAATGGTCACATAAACAAATGAGATATGCACCTCGTGAAATTAAACCCACACGACTCAACATGCCGTAAAACAAAACTTATTTTAACCAAATCACTCAAATAGTTTTATACAGACATCGTGGAATGTAACTTTCCGTCTCAACTCTAACATATGTGGAGGGGTTCCAATGTTAAAGTCACAAGCCGTAGTCACTTGCCCAACATTTTAAACACCACAAAACACGGATATCGTCTTACCCGAAAGAACCGTTGAAAAATAACGAAATGAGACAAATTCTAACAAAGTTTGCAACTCCCGTGATAAAACGATTTCATGCACTTTCAAAACCATAATTCAAAATCTTGTGTGTGTGCTGAACATTTCCCAAAATTCCAAAACACCAACCATAAAAGGATTTGAAACACAATAATTAGATAATGCAATCTATTTCAAAATCAAACTTTGTGCATGACTTAGTCGGCATTCTACGCCTCGACTCCTACTCCTCCAAATCTCTCCGGTCCACTAACGTCATCCGGACATTTAAACCTCTTAGGCAAGTTGGGAAATTACATCAAATAATCCCTACGATTTTTCCTCAAATCAAAGTCGGCGCTATAAGCCTGTGATTCTAGCACAATCATCCATCTTGGCCCGAAACAAACATCATCCTTATCGTCACTCCAAGTGATCAATACTAGAATCGTCCTTTTATTCCAACAACTACTAATTTATAACCTTCGTCACTACCCCAACGATCATCCCATCAAAGCAAATCAAGTACACACCTGTACTAGTAGGTTTACTATAGTCGTTCCTCCTTGTGATGGTTATTCTGGGTAGATATTACAACGAGTTATTAGCACATAATAACTCACACTAACAACGCTCACGCTCAACTCCTTGGATTCCTCGTGACTTTCTCCGACTCGAGCACTGATCCTATGTTTCCGATAGTAGGAGCTCTACTACTACCTTCAACACCTATCATCACTCGTTCCGAGTTCCATCCGATGTGTCCAAGTAGTTCCTTGCCGAAAAACTATACACATATGCCCGCACCGGCATATGTACACACTATTCCTAGCTCCCAAGGAATTCCACCCAACTCCACTACCCTTGCTATGACGAAATCCCAACTAGTCATGACGAGTCGCCTCGCGAATGCACAGTCGCACACAGTGTAAAACCAGATAGACATTCGAATATAAGATTCTATCCTACAACGGTTGGACTCAAACAAGAGCTGCGCAATAGAACTAAATCCGACAATCTAAGGCTATTCGGTTCCTACCGCATACAACCTATAGTGCATTCACTTAACAACCTATCAAGGCTAGCATAAACTCCTATTAGCAAGCAACAAACATGCAGTACAGTGTAATAAGCACCAAGCAATCTAGCATACATACTCCTATGTTCTAGAAAGCAATCTCGCATACATACTCATATGTAAACACTCTTCCCAGCTCACTAGGAATTTCATCTCATCCCACTACCCTTGCTACAACGGAATCCCTATTATCCATAACGAGTTGCCTCGCGAATACCCAGTCGCATGCAGCGTGAATCAAATAGATATTCGAATACAAGATTCTATCCTAGAACGGTTGGACTCAAACAAGAGTTGCGCAATAGAATTAAATCAAATATTCTAAGGCTATATGATTCTTACTGCATACAACCTATAGGGCCTTCACTTAACAACCTACTATAACTAGCATTGATTCCTACTAGCAAGCAGTCATCATACAACACAGTGTAAACAACATAGGCAATCTAGCATGCATACCCTATGCCCAGAAAACAATAAATACACTAAGCACTGTACCTTCCCACATAGCGTCGGTTGACTGTACACACTGCGCCCCCGATCACCGTTTCCCAAACGGGTTTTCCTTTTTCCTTTATTCTCAAAGATTTTAGTAAGAGTTTAAAACTTCATAGCCGCAACTTGAGATCAAACACACCGAGATGTGTTTGATTCACTCAAGCTGTGCTCTGATACCAAGTTGTAACGTCCCAAAAATTACAAGGAATTTTAAAATTTTAAAAATAATGCATTTCGTTACGATCAAACCATAAGTTAACAAATCCCATTACAATAAAAATAAACGTTGTTAATTAAAACCGTCAAATGAAATTTAAGCAGCGGAAAAGTTATATAATTAAATCCCCATTTAAAAAGTTAAACTTAAACAGCCTTCGCCTTGCGCCCGTGTGTACCGTCATGCCCGACTGCTACTCGCACCTGAAATCATAAGATATTGGGAAGGGGTAAGCACGAAGCTTAGTGAATTCCATCACATGCGCAGATAGGAATTATATACACATCACCCCTATCCGCACATAAGCAACAACATCACAGTTACATAAAATGAGTAAACATCTACAAGTAATTATGTATCCAACACCTCGGTCCCACCGAGCCCTCGGTCCCACCGAGTTGTAATGTAACACACTCGTCACACCGAGTTCCCACAACGTTTCTTTCCACTTCCTCGGTCCCACCGAGCCCTCGGTCCCACCGAGTTGTAATGTAACACACTCGTCACACCGAGTTCCCACAACGTTTCTTTCCACTTCCTCGGTCCCACCGAGCCCTCGGTCCCACCGAGTTGTAATGTAACACATTTATACTAAGCATTTAAACCAATCAAATATTACACACCACACACAACAAAGACAGTAGTACATACAAACTACTATGACATGCATACAACCCCTAACTACACAGTGAGAGAACTCACCTCAAACGCACAGCTTATGACCTCAACCGCAACACGAACCGGCCAACACCAGTTCACCTTGTTCCACCTAAATAAGTGTTAACAATTGTCAAAGTGACACCCCAAACCAAAACCACGACTACTAACTTTAAAACACATCTTTCCAGTTTTTTACTCTCAACACGCAGGTCTGTTCGGGACCTGTTTAACCCCTTATAAACTAATTAAACCAGAAATATTTTTCCATAAACACAAAGTCCCACGTCTTAGGGTTCCAGGGACATATCGCACACGCTCTAACGATTTTTCTACAATTTACTATGGATTTTACAAAACCGGCTTGCTGCAGTGTGAAAAACAGGACCTTTCAGTACAAAACAGCAGTTTGACACTAGCTATGGTCCGAACTTGTTTTTCCGCAAAACATAAGAAACTTACTAGACTGAGAATGAGAAATTTTGGCACTGGTTTCACCCCAATACGACGTTCCTATAAAAAGTTATGGCTTTCCCAAAACAGTGGATTCGCCTCAATCCGAGCTACGACGGAAAAGTTATGGCCGTCACAAAACAGTGGCAGAAAAACGTTTTCACATGAAATGACAAAAGTTGTTTATAAACCCATTAAGCCAAAGCTTAACCCAAACAGACCCGAACAGCCTACAAGCTTACTGGAAAGGGCTATACTACGCTGGACAACAACCGTGCACTACCCACTGCCACATCCGGCAGAGGCGGCCGTTGGCGGCGGCTCAAACCTTCTGGCGAAACCACACCAAAACGCACACCCCGACTTACCCACACTCTCACCCGCATACACCCACACACCCGCACACATACGCACCCCTCCTGCCGTCACCCGGCGGTACGCAGCGGCGGCCCCACCACCGGCAGCCGTGGCTGCGGCGGTGGTGGTGGTGGTTTACCAATTCCGACGAAGAAAACACAACGAAGAGAACGGAAACACGGGATTACCTCGACGTTACTTCTCCTCCACTCTTTCCGGTAGAAAAGACGACGATTCTCCCCTCTTTCCGGCGAACTTTCTCCCTCTCTCTCCGGCGACTCTCTCTTCTCTTACTCCGACGACTCTCTCTCTCTAACTCCGGCGACTCTCTCTCTCTTACTCACGGCGACGACAACGAAAGGGGAGGGGGAAATTAAGCCGAGAGGAACGAGACGTGACGGAGAGAGACTTTAGGGTTTCTTTCTTTCTCCTACTTGCTAAGTCACGATTCAAACACACAGTATGGGTTTTGGTTTTGGACTTGCATGGGCCAATCACCACCTTTGGCCCTTTAACAATTTTGGTCCCTCAACTACTTCCTTCTCGCAATCTAACTAAAGCTTTGACATAATTAACGATTAGGTCCAATTCGTCTAACCCCATTAACGGAACCACATTAAATAAAACTTTTTAAAAAAGAATTAATACTAATAAATTACATACCGGGATACGGGCTTTACATAATACAAAGACTTTGACTTGACAATAATATTAAATTTTGAAGACATATTTAGACCTAACAAAAAGCCTTAATTATGTTAATTTGGGCTTAATTGTCTAATGTGCTTGGGCCTTGATTGTATTAGGTCCTAGTATATAAAGTGGTATTGGTTAAGAAATTAGGTTAGAGATTTCATATAGACAAAAGCAATTGATAGCATTCCTAAGAGATTCATTAGTGAGCTTAATTGTTTAGAGAGATAGTTGAGATTTTCATTCAAACCTTTGTAACTATCTTGAATCATGAATATGAGAGGGATGACAAGTTGAAATCATCAATTGTTGAAACAACCCGGATCCCAAACATACACAAATAACATATATTTCATAACGTCGTTACATAACAAAGATACATTACATAACAAATACGATCCCTTAGTCTTTACAATCCAAAATAAGGTATTCCATTACAACTTTTCGCTAATTAAATACATTATATCTAATAACAAGGTTATAAACGCAAAACACATCATAGTCTTCAACATATAAGTCTTCCCAAAAGCTAGCCAACGAATACTCTATTCACTTGTCCTTACCCGATCCATGACATGTAATACATATTTTAAAACAAAATGAGGGTTAGACCTAATGGTCTAAGTGAGAAAATCCCTGTCATTTTTAAAACCATTTACACAAATACCATATATATGTCACAAAAGATAAATACCAATCATAACTCACGCATCGTGTACTTTTCCTGTCTCATTCCCATGGCCATATTAGTTGGTTGCAAGCCAACTAATAAATTAACTCCGTTGTACGACAATTACAGCCAACACCGCTGTACGAATATTACAGCCAACACCACCGGTCCTAAGCCCGGCCAACACACTCTCGTATAGTGTAATACTCATGTAAATATAATATACATCTCCACATATTATATTTCAAACATAAGCACATAATCACATATTCAATATACACATATATGTATTCCAGTTTGAAAACATTTTGAAGTAAAACTCACGTGTTTGTTTATCAACACGTTTCCAAGCCTTCTTAACAGGTTCAGTCCTTTACCTAGAATTCACAGGATCTGTAACAATCAGATGCAATATCTTTTTACCAAATAGAACACATAAGACTTACTAAAGCTAAGAACTCCAGATAACTCTATCCTCAATATTTCCCCAAAGCCCGAACTTAAGTCTGGTCCACAATATATCCATTCCTCATTCCTTCCCTAACCATGAGTCAACAAAATACAAGTTACTAGATACTCAAAAGCATCTAAACTCTCAAAAATGACCAAACAGCTAAAGTTTCCGGAAACCACAAAAGTATCCGGACAACAGGACTTTTCGGACAACACAACCAATCCGGACAACCCCAACTTTCCGGACAGCATGTCCAATCCGGACGTCGTCCGGAAACCACAGTAATCCGGACTCCATCCGGTATCTAAATTCGTCCGGAAACTTAATGAAAAGAGGAACTTACCGGATGTAAGATTCGTCCGGACACCTGCATGAAGAAACTACCGGACACTATCAACAAAACTACCCGGACACATTCATCATGTGTCCGGAAACCACTGTCGGTTTGGCCTTTTTACCTAGAAATCTACTGAATCAACCCCAGATATGAAATCACTGATTCTACACTGATAAAAACTATCTACTAGCAATTTCAAACATAAATTGTAAAGGAAACATACCTCAAAACTCTTCCAAGTATACCAATTTGAATCCCTAGCAACCAAACCTTTCTTTCTTCTTCTTTTGCTCTCAAAACACACACACACACTGAATGTTTTCTGCTGAGTTATGATAATATCTGAATGTCTAAGGTGATAATATCAACCCATAAATACCAAGTGGACCTTGAACTATTCACTAATGACTTAAACACCCCTAAACTTATAATTTCACCTAAACTTACCCAAAACATCAATTATAGAGTTAAATAATTTAACAGAATTAGAATTTCACTAACGAACTTACCCGGGGTATTACATCATCTCCCCCTTAAAAGAATTCCATCCCGGAATTCGATTAAGCAAAAAGGTATGGGTATTTAGTTCTCATCTCTGATTCTGATTCCCAAGTAGCATCCTGCCCTTTATGATGTCGCCACTGTACTTTCACTTGTCTGATCTCCTTCGTCCGCAATACCTCTAACTTTTCGGTCAACAATGGCTTCATGTTCCTCCACATAATTCAGCCTTTCATCTACTTGTATATCTGGTAGAGAAATGGCCTGATCTGGCGTTACCAAACACTTTCGGAAATTTGACACATGAAAGGCGTTGTGAATCATGCACAACTCTGGCGGAAGATCTAACCTATAGGCTACTTCCCTGATTCTTTCCGTAATTGTAAATGGTCCAATGTACCTCGGACTAAGTTTACCTTGTTTCCCAAATCGAATGACTCCTTTCCAAGGTGAGACTTTTAACATAACAAAATCTCCAACTTGAAATTCTAACGACTTTCGGCGTCGGTCCGCGTAGCTTTTCTGTCTGTCTTGAGCCACTTTCAATCGTTCCCGAATCTGAGTAATCTTATCCGCGGTTAACTGAACTATATCTGGCCCTGCTAACTGTTTATCTCCCACTTCGTTCCAACACAAAGGAGATCGATATTTTCTACCATACAGAACTTCGAACGATGCCGCTTGTATGCTGGAATGAGAACTGTTGTTGTAGGCAAATTCGATTAACGGTAAATGCTTATCCCATGATCCCCCAAAGTCACCAATGCAGGCCCGTAGCATATCTTTTAAAGTCTGAATTGTTCGCTCACTCTGACCGTCGGTTTGAGGATGATATGTTGTACTTAACTTTATCTGCGTTCCCATTTCATTTTGAAAACTCCTCCAGAACCTTGAAGTAAAACGACTATCACGATCAGAAATAATCGAGATTGGAACTCCATGTCGAGTTACTATTTCGTCAATGTACAACATCGCTAGTCGTTCTAACGAATAAGTTTCTTTTATTGGTAGGAAGTGAGCAGACTTTGTCAATCTGTTAACAATTACCCAAATGGCATCAAATCCCTTCGGAGTCCTTGGTAGCTTCGTGATGAAATCCGTAGTAATCCGATCCCATTTCCACATAGGTATTTCTAACCGTTGCAACTGACCAAACGACTTTTGATGTTCAATCTTAACTTCTTACAAGTAGTACAACCATCCACATGCTGAGCAATGCTTCTTTTTATTCCCGGCCACCAATAGAATTGTTTTTGGTCTTTATACATCTTATTCGTACCTGGATGAATAGAGAAACGAGATTGATGAGCTTCTTGTAGTACCCGATCACGTAAACCACCCAAACAAGGCACCAAATTCTGTTTTCCAGACACAATAACCCCGATCATCTTTTACAAACAATGCTGATATCCCCACTAACCGTTCTGATTTCCAATGTTCTTCCTGAAAAGCTTCCACTTGACACTTCTTCAATTCGTCGAAGATGTTAGGTAGAAGTTCAGCTCGTAGTGCAATGGCTTTTATTGTTCCACTCCTTTCTTGACGACTCAGTGCATCAGCTACCACGTTCGCTTTTCCCGGATGATAAAGAATTTCACAGTCATAATCATTCACCAGTTCTAGCCATCTTCTTTGCCTCATATTCATATCTCGTTGATCGAAGAGATGTTGGAGACTCTTATGATCTGTATAAATTTGACATTTAGAGCCGTATAGATAATGTCTCGAAATCTTTAGCGCGAAAACAACTACTGCAAGTTCCATGTCGTGTGTAGGGTATTGTCGTTCATGATCTTTCAGTTGTCTAGAAGCATAAGCAATAACCTTTCCACGCTGCATTAATACACATCCCAATCCCAATTTAGAAGTATCACTGTAAAAGATAAAGTCATCGGAACCTTCAGGTAGTGACAGAATCGGTGCGCTGCAAAGTTTCTCTTTCAATATCCAGAATGCTTCATCCTGTTCTGCTTTCCATTCAAACTTTAGATTCTTTCGGGTCCGCTTAGTCAAAGGTGTTGCGATACGAGAGAAGTCTTTTATAAACTTTCGATAGTATCCGGCTAAACCCAAAAAACTACGTACTCCGGTTGGCGTTCTCGGCGGTTCCCACTTTTCAATTGCTTCGACTTTCATCGGATCGACTTGAATGCCTTTCTCAGAAACTAGATGCCCCAGAAACTGAACTTCTCGTAGCCAGAATTCACACTTGGAAAATTTAGCATACAACTGTTCCTTCTTCAACAATTCCAGAATTAAACGAAGATGTTGTGCGTGCTCTTTTTTGATCGGGAATAGATAAATATATCATCGATAAATACAATAACAACTCTATCGAGATACGGCTTACATACCCGATTCATTAAATCCATAAAAGCAACTGGAGCGTTTGTCAGGCCAACGGCATCACTAAGAATTTATAGTGACTGTACCTTGTGCGAAAAGCAGTTTTCAGAACGTCTTCTTCTTTAACCTTCAGCTGATGATATCCAGATCTTAGATCAATCTTGGAGAAATAGCAAGCTCCAACTAATTGTTCGAAGAGGTCATCAATTCTGGGAAGCGGATACTTGTTCTTGATCGTGCGCTTATTCAGTTCCCGGTAGTCGATACACATTCTCATCGAACCATCCTTCTTTTTCACAAACAAAACTGGTGCACCCCATGGCGAAGAAATGGGTCTGATGAAGCCTTTATCGGATAGGTCTTGCAGTTGTGTCATCATTTCGTTCATCTCTGGAGGTGCCAGACGATACGGTGCACGGGCTACAGGAGCGGCTCCAGGAATCCGATCTATACCAAACACTACTTGTCTAACGGGCGGAAGACTATTCAAGTCTTCGGGGAAAACTTCTGGGAATTCACTAACAATAGGAATATCTTCCAACTTATTCTTTTCTGAATTAATATCTATCACATAAGCTAAGTAACTCGGGCAACCTTTGCTGACACACTTACGGGATTTTATCATAGATATAAGACAAGACTGTTGATTCCTACGAGCACCATAAATCACTACCGGTCCCCTCTCAGGTAAGACAACATTAATTAGCTTCTTATCACAAACTATGTTACCCTGATTCTCGGCTAACCAATCCATCCCCACTACCACATCGAACTCGATCAAAGCTATAGGAAATAGTTGAATTGGTACTCCACACCCCTCTATATTTATCACACAACTATCAAAAACTTCTTTAACCGATACTTGATTATCATTTGCAGTATCTACCATTAAAGCATGATCTAACACTTTAGGCTTTAAATGCAGATAAGCAACAAATGCAGGAGATACGAATGATCGATTTGCACCGGAGTCAAATAACACTTTAGCACATGTAGAGTTTATGAAAAATGTACCTGTAACCACATATGGAGTTTCCTCCGCTTCTTTTGCTGTCGTCTGAAATGCATGACCTCTTGTTCTTGGCGGCTCTAGTCTTGGTACTACTGGTCTAACAACCGCTGGTTTCCCTGACGTACCCCCTTGATGTATTCTTCCCCTGAGACAATCAGACTGTATGTGATCCAGAGAATTACAGGAGAAACAAAACCGCATTACTCGACAGTCTTTAGCAACATGTCCGGTCTTCCCACACCTATAACAAACCCGAGGATCAACTTCACAATTTCCTTGGTGGATACGGTTGCATTTCGGACAAGGTCTTTCCGCTGGTCGGAAAGGCGGACGGTTATCAAATTTCTGAAACCTGGACTTCTTCGGATCGTACGGGGATCCTTCCCACTTTCTTTTTCCCGCACCTTTATCACTAGTACTTCTCCCTTTATCCTGTTCCACGGTTTCCGCTGCGTCTACTGCGGCAGAGAAGGTTTCTGGTCCTTTAGCAATCACAAAACTTCTGACTTCTTAATTCAACCCAAAGATAAACCTCTCAATCTTCATTGCCTCTGTGGCAACGTAGTATTCCGCAAAACGGGACTTTTCCAGAAAACGAGCGGTGCAGTCTCGAACTGACAAACTCCCTTGCTGCAAGTTCATAAACTCCGCTTCCAATTGTTTAACTACAGCTTGAGGGCAAAACTGTTTCCAGAAAGCTATAACAAATTCTTCCCAAGAGAAGGTAGAATATATGTCAGACCCTCCCGAAGAAATATGAGCTTCCCACCAGTATAAAGCATCACCTTTTAACATTGCGGTTCCATAAACTACTCTATCCTCTTCAGCGCATTTACTAGTCTTGAAGATAGCTTCTATTTCCTTCAGCCACTTCATAGCTTTCACTGGATCCCGATCTCTTGAGTACGTAGGAGGCTTGCAACTGAGAAACATTTTATAATCACACTTTTTCATTACTGGTATGACAGTAGGTGTGATAGGCATCTCATCTTCCAGGTTAGGATCTGGTCTTTCCGTTTCCGTATTACGAGTCTGTTAAACATGGCTTGAATATTTGCTTGTAACCTCCCCATTTCAGCTGTTAGATCGTCCCTTGTTACAAATTCAGTACCTCGTGGATGAACTCTGCCGCCTGTTCTGCCTCTACCTCTTTCTCCCCCTCTTCCTCTTACCCCAACTGTTGGATTTGTTCTATCATGATCTCCTCTTCCCTCTCGATTCGTTTGTCTAGTACCACTTGCCATTCTGTTGATTCAAACAATGTTAATATACACATAAGCACATGCCCCATATAACAAGGTATTCCAGTTCAAACATGTACCTGTAAGATTACAATTACACTGGCCAGGTGTAATCTGAAATTACCTTACATGATTTTCTTTCTACCTTTTATACTTAATCATCCCAAGGTTCTACAATAATAGGGACATCCTACTTCACATGCAGTTTAAGTCTAGGTACAGATACAAATACCTAAATCCCTTAAACTAGGGCTCTGATACCATCTGTAACAACCCGGATCCCAAACAAACACAAATAACATTTATTTCATAACGTCGTTACATAACAAAGATACATTACATAACAAATACGATCCCTTAGTCTTTACAATCCAAAATAAGGTATTCCATTACAACTTTTCGCTAATTAAATACATTATATCTAATAACAAGGTTATAAACGCAAAACACATCATAGTCTTCAACATATAAGTCTTCCCAAAAGCTAGCCAACGAATACTCTATTCACTTGTCCTTACCCGATCCATGACATGTAATACATATTTTAAAACAAAATGAGGGTTAGACCTAATGGTCTAAGTGAGAAAATCCCTGTCATTTTTAAAACCATTTACACAAATACCATATATATGTCACAAAAGATAAATACCAATCATAACTCACGCATCGTGTACTTTTCCTGTCTCATTCCCATGGCCATATTAGTTGGTTGCAAGCCAACTAATAAATTAACTCCGTTGTACGACAATTACAGCCAACACCGCTGTACGAATATTACAGCCAACACCACCGGTCCTAAGCCCAGCCAACACACTCTCGTATAGTGTAATACTCATGTAAATATAATATACATCTCCACATATTATATTTCAAACATAAGCACATAATCACATATTCAATATACACATATATGTATTCCAGTTTGAAAACATTTTGAAGTAAAACTCACCTGTTTGTTTATCAACACGTTTCCAAGCCTTCTTAACAGGTTCAGTCCTTTACCTAGAATTCACAGGATCTGTAACAATCAGATACAATATCTTTTTACCAAATAGAACACATATGACTTACTAAAGCTAAGAACTCTAGATAACTCTATCTTCAATATTTCCCCCAAGCCCGAACATAAGTCGGGTCCACAGTATATCCAGTCCTCATTCCTTCCCTAACCATGAGTCAACAAAATACAGGTTACTGGATATCAAAAGCATCTAAACTCTAAAAAATGACCAAACAGCTAAAGTTTCCGGAAACCACAAAAGTATCCGGACAACAGGACTTTCTGGACAACACAACCAATCCGGACAACCCCAACTTTCCGGACAGCATGTCCAATCCGGACGTCATCCGGAAACCACAGTAATCCGGACTCCATCCGGTATCTAAATTCGTCCGGAAACTTAATGAAAAGAGGAACTTACCGGATGCAAGATTCGTCCGGACACCTGCATGAAGAAACTACCAGACACTATCAACAAAACTACCCGGACACATTCATCATGTGTCCGGAAACCTCTGTCGGTTTGGTCCTTTTACCCAGAAACCGACTGAATCAACCCCAGATATGAAATCACTGATTCTACACTGATAAAAACTATCTACTAGAAATTTCAAACATAAATTGTAAAGGAAACATACCTCAAAACTCTTCCAAGTATACCAATTTGAATCCCTAGCCACCAAACCTTTCTTTCTTCTTCTTTTGCTCTCAAAACACACACACACACACTGAATGTTTTCTGCTGAGTTATGAAAATATCTGAATGTCTAAGGTGATAATATCAACCCATAAATACCAAGTGGACCTTGAACTATTCACTAATGACTTAAACACCCCTAAACTTATAATTTCACCTAAACTTACCCAAAACATCAATTATAGAGTTAAATAATTTAACGGAATTAGAATTTCACTAACGAACTTACCCGGGGTATTACAATTGTTCTTGTTATTGCTTATTGTTTTATTGTTACCTGATCAAACTGGGATTCACATGTGTGTTGTGCAAAGTTACTTGAAAAGCTCTACAAGAGCCTTCTATTTATACTACTTTACAGGGGACAAAAGGTAGACAAGAAGTACTAAGGTACAAAGACAAGATCGTGGGTCAGAGACCAGGTACAACGTTAATGTAGTGCGCCGCAATCTGCAAAGGCAGAAACCCATCAGAGGTTGACACGTGGAATGTGCAGGGCACACCTTGTACGAATGATCTTCTGGATCTTCGTATAACAGAGGCACGTGAGAGGAACGATCGTCTTTGTCTTCATCTTCAAGTATCTTCTTTCTTTTTAAGTCTTCATACCACATAGGCTCTGTCAAGGGTGACAGAGGCTTTGTGGCCTTGTCCTCTGAATGGTCTTTTGTTGAAAGGTTTGCTCTTGGTGTCTCGGCAGAGGCTCTGTCGACAATCTTGACTTAAGCCTATTTTTCAATACTTCTTCTAACAGAAGTTGGAGCTAACAGAGATTGTTTTAGTCTATAAAGTGCCTTATCCAGCTTATAAACATAACCTCGATGCTTACGATCAGTGAATCCTGGAGGTTGTTCAACATAGACTTCTTCATTCAGCCTTCCATTGAGGAATGCTGATTTCACATCCATTTGACATACCTTGAAGTCTCTATGAACAACGTAAGCAAGAAATAGACGAATAGCTTCGAGTCTTGCCATTGGGGCAAAGGTTTTGTCATAATCTATACCTTCCTTCTGTCTGTATCCATGAGCAACTAAGCGAGCTTTACTACGGGTTACAGTTCCATTTTCATCCAACTTATTTCGATAGACCCACTTGGTGCCTATCACTAATTTGTCATATGGTCTTGGAACGAGATTCCAAACCTTGTTTCTTTCGAATTCAATCAGCTCTTCTTGCATAGCGCTGACCCAGTTTGGATCTTTAAGGGCATCAACAACTTTCTTTGGTTCAGTTAGTGAAATAAAATTTACATAAAGACAAATGTTACTTGCACTGCATCGAGTCTGAACACCTGCGTTTGGATCACCAAGAATTTGATCAATAGAGTGATTTATGGTCCATCGCAGAGCAGGAGCATGAGCCACTGACTCAGAATGGAACTCTGGAATCACGGAGGAAGAAGCTTCAGTGATGTCAAGTAGTAGAGGCATGATTAGCAGCACAGATAAAATTTGTTGATCCAAACCCTCAGTGATTTGATAATGACCCTATCTTAAATACTTAGTGAAAATTGTAAGTAAACAATATGTATCAGAGTTTCACTATCGCTGATAAGTACTAAGATCTTACAGTACTGCTGATAGGAACTCTCGCACTTTTAGATTAAACATTCAGCGAACACTGTTCACCATATCGCTGAGTCTGTTCAGTCCTTATGGTGATCGCTGATAAGTTAGTTGTTTACTTATGATCCCTGAAGACAAGATTCACGTCAACAAAGGTTCTACGCTGAAGTCGAAGATCAAGCTCAAGAACCAGCGACAAGTCTCCTAATGAACTGATGCGGATCAGCGAAGACTCAGATTTGTCCACTCAACGTGAAGTATCAAGTACAAGACTTCAGCTATCGCTGAACTTTATCATCTGCTGAATAGTAAATGATAATCGCTGAATCAACGAAAGCTGATCATGAAGTCCTCCGTACAAAGTACTTTTGTCTTGACCTCCCTTGCACGCCACCGTACGAAATGTCAGAAAAGAACCTCCGAAAATCTGAAATCGTACAACCACTCTGACACTACACTGTTCATTCATGCGGCTACTAAGGTTGTCATCAAAGGTCAATGACATGCAACCAATCCGCTAATGACACGTGTAAAGTATATACTGGATTGCATTAAATGCATGCAGTATATAAAGAGATGAACTCACTTCATTTGAAGTAACTTGCTAACTCTGGACAAGTTCAAATCTCTCAAGATAGGATTTTATTAGTAATCTCCTTATCTTTCTTAGTGCAAGAAAACCTTAGTGTTCCAACTTGTTTAGATTTAGGTTTATCCTTAATCTTGTTTCCGCAACAAGCTGTAAATTGTTAATGATTTATCAATAAACAATTTAGAAAAGTAAAATAGTGTGTTTGTATTCAACCCCCCCCCCCCCCTTCTACAAACTTGTTTAAGCCTTTCGGGACCAACAAGTGGTATCAGAGCAGATTTGTTTAATCTCATAAACAAGATCTAATCTAAGATATTTTCTCTTCCTTGCTATTATCTGAAAATGGCCAACTCAAACACAAACACTCACTATATCGACAATGGTTCTCTTGCAAAACCCCCTAGATTTTCCAGAGACAACTTCAACTTATGGAAAAATAGGATGACACTCTTCTTAGAAGGTGTAGACCCTACTATACCTTACTATCTTGAAAACGGTCCACACATCCCTGTAACGATTGATCCTGCCGTTCCAGCCACTGCAACTAGAGCTGCTATTCCAGAAAGGCTGATTCCAAAGGAAATCCATCATTGGACCGATGAAGACAAGAAGAAAGTGGCTATAGATACAAAAGCCAGATCCATACTATCCATGGCCCTTCCTGACGAAGTCTACCATTCCGTCATGAACCTGAAATCCTCGAAGGCCATGTGGGACACAATATGTGTTCAGTATGAAGGAACGTCTGAAGTCCAGGATTCAAGAAAGATCAACCTGGTAAGACAATACGAAAGTTTCATCTCTGGTAAGAATGAAACTCTCTCTGAAGTACATCAACGTTTTAACTGCTTAATTATAGATCTTAAAACGGTTGGTAAGGAATATTCTAACTTTGAAGTTCTGACAAAGTTTTTAGAATGTTTACCTGAAAGCTGGGACAATTATTCCATGTGTCTCAAGCTGTCAAAAGATCTAAGATCAATGACACTCGCTACCTTATATGGCACATTGCTGAATCATGAGCAATCTAGCCATCTTAAGAAGAATCTTGTAAAAGATTCCAAAAGCACCCCTGTTGCTTTAATCTCAGAGGAACCTTCTACTCAGCGACCCGTGGTCACTATCACTGAGTTAGAAAGTAACTCTGAAAGATCATCAGATTCTGATTCTTCAGATGATGAATCCTTGGCTCTCCTAACTAAAAAGTTCAGGAGATTCGCCAAGAAGAAAATGTTTAGAAAGAACAAAACTCTTTCTATAGCTGACAAGCCTAAGTCATCAGCTTTTGTTGATAAGGCTACTGCTACTTGTTTTAACTGCGAAAAGACAGGTCATTTCGCTAACGAGTGCAGGTAAAAGAAAATCATGAGACCTTCAGCCTTTACAAAGAAATCCTTTGTTCCAAGGAATAAAGACGACAAATACTTAAAGCTGAAGGAGAAGTATGCAAAGCTGAAAAGCTTTAAGAAGAAGGGAAAAGGCCTAATGGCTGACTATGATTGGGCTGCTTCTGATGAAGAAGCCTCATCATCTGATTCTGAAGATGATGAAGCAAATCAATGTCTCATGGCCAAGATTGAAGAAAAGGAAGAAAGTTCAGACATTCCCTCCACTTCAACATCTGCCATTCAGGTATCACCTTCCTTCTTTACCAATATTGTAAATATTGATGAAGCTGATAGTCTCCGTAAAATCGAACTACTGACTAGAAGCTTATACGAAGCCATGAACGGCAAAGCTGTGGTTGAAAACCAAAATCTTGATCTCGCTGAAAAGCTTAAAAATTGCCACCTTCAAATAGAAAAGCTTTCTAAATTTGAAGAATATTTTAAAGATCAAGTCCATTTAAATCAGCTAGTCAAAATTGAACGAGCGGAAGCTATCGCTGCATTAAAAGCTGAACAAGCTACTGTTGAAGGATGGTGTAATTCTTCAACAAAGATCATTGAGATAATTAAGGCTCAGATTCCTCTGAGTGATAAACGTGGTCTGGGTTATAAATATGATACTCCAATACCAACCACTGAACGTTCAATGCTTAAATTTGGAACGTTCGTATCCTCAGTAGCTGACACTTCTTCATCTCAGTACTCCTCGTCGATTACACCAATCCCTGAGGAAACTCCTACCTCCTCAAAAGGTAAGGAGAAAATGGTTTATTCAAAACCTACCTCTGTCTCTAAAGATAAAGGTAAAGGAATTGTAATTTATCAAAATCCTCAGAAAGGTACTTTAGTACCTAAGCTGAATGCTTCCAAAGCCTTGGTGATTCATTCATCTGGTTCTAGAAATCAGACCTCTGGATCAGTTCAGCGACCTACTCCTAGACTCAGAGTAGATGTCCTTGGTAAGAAATCTGAAGAACTGAATGTTCGTCCTATTTCAAAAACCAATAGTGTACTTGGTGCTGGCACTTCTAATTCCAAATTAAAAGCTCAGCACACAAGTGGTCCTAGAACTAATTTTAGTTATAGGAAATGTTATCACTGTGGACTTACCGATCATATTGCAAGTAAGTGTCCCACAGCCACCAAAGCTGATAAGATAGCTAAGGTGAAGATAGCACCAAAGAAGACCAAACCAGTTGCAAGTCAGGTCAAGGTGACTCATACCGCTGAGGTCAAGAAATTGACCAAAGTGAAGAAAGACAAAGCTGAATCTTCAAATGCTGCGAAGACTGCTGAACCCATTCCAACCACTTCCACTGACAAACGCGTATACATGGTGAAGTGGGTACCCAAGCAAAACTAATCTTCCTTTGTATTGCAGGTTAAGAAGGGTATCTGGTATCTCGATAGCGGATGCTCTAGACACATGACTGGAAAGAAAAGCCTGCTCGCTGAATACAAGGAAGAGAAGGGTCCCTCTGTAACTTTCGGTGGAAATGGAAAAGGACACACCCGAGGGTATGGTGTACTTTCAAATGGTACAACATCCTTCAGAAGAGTCGCATATGTTGAAGGGCTGAAGCATAATCTTCTGAGCATCAGTCAGCTTTGCGACATGGATAACAAAGTGATTTTCACCAAGGAATCCTGCTTTGTCTCTGACAAAAAGGAGAAGATAGCTCTCAGCGGTTATCGTTTGGAAAATGTTTACGTTATAAACATGGACTCAACAACCACTGAGAACTCCTGTTTCTTCTCAAAGGCATCTTCTGATGTCAACTGGCTATGGCACAAGAGACTCTCACATCTCAACTTCAAGACACTGAATACTCTTTCATCCAAAGAGTTAGTCACTGGTCTACCTCAACATTCATACGCCAAAGAATCCTTATGTTCAGCGTGTGAAAAAGGGAAGCAGACCAAGGCAAGCTTTAAGTCCAAGCAAGTTTCCTCAGTGTCATCTCCTCTTCAACTACTCCATATGGATTTGTTTGGCCCCGTTAACAAACAATCCATCGCTGGAAAGAAATATACGCTGGTCATAGTTGATGAATTCTCTCGTTATACATGGGTAATGTTTCTCCGTTCTAAGAGTGACACCCCTGAAGAACTCATCACCTTTGTTCGGAAGATGGAAACTCTGAATAATATGACTGTTCGCTCAATAAGGAGTGATCATGGAACTGAATTCAAAAACAGTTCTCTTGATTCCTTCCTTAAGAGCAAGGGTATTTCTCATAACTTTTCGTCAGTGAGAACACCACAACAAAACGGAGTCGCTGAAAGAAGAAATAGAACAATTATTGAAGCTGCACGTTCAATGCTCAGCGATTCTCACCTGCCTACTCAGTTTTGGGCAGAAGCTGTCAACACGGCTTGTTTTACGCAAAACAGGTCGCTGATAGTCAAAAGATTCAAAAAGACAGCCTATGAACTCTTTCATGGGAGAAAGCCTTCAATCAGCTTTCTTCACATCTTTGGTTGTCAGTGTTTCATACTGAACAACAGAGATGCCCTTGGAAAGTTTGATCCTAAGGCTGATGATGGAATCTTTCTTGGATACTCCTCAGTTTCCAAAGCCTTCAGAGTCTTCAACCGAAGAAGACAAACTGTAGAAGAAACTATTCACGTCACGTTTGATGAATCCCGTTCAGCGAACTCTAAACCGAACGCTGATACAGAAGAACTGAATCAATGGATGTTTTCTCATCTTGGTGATTCAGAAGATGTTCCCACTACTCATACTCATACAACTGAAAATGATGGTCCTACTATCATTCCCAATATGCAGAATAGTGAAGCTGAAACATCTTGGGTCTCAGCTGTTCCTATAAATACTATACCCGCAGTTGATCCAAATGTCTCAGAAATTCCATCTATTTCTCAGCAATCAGTGAATGAAGTGACAAATGCAAGCATTCCTCTCTTAGCTGATTATCCAGAAGTAGCTGAAGCCTCATCTTCAGTTTCTCCAGTTCAGACTGCGTCAGCGACGCATGCTCCGGCTCAGCGATGGACTGTAAATCACCCAATCGATCAAATTCTTGGTGATCCCAACGCTGGTATTCAGACTCGTAGAAGTGCAGGTAATATTTGTTTATTTGTTAACTTTATTTCTCTAACTGAACCAAAGAAAATAGATGATGCCCTCAGAGATCCAAACTGGGTCAGCGCTATGCAAGAAGAACTGACTGAATTCGAAAGAAACAAAGTTTGGAAACTTGTTCGGAGACCAACAGACAAAACAGTGATAGGCACTAAGTGGGTCTATCGAAACAAGTTGGACGAACATGGTACTGTAACTCGCAACAAAGCTCGTCTTGTTGCTCAGGGATACAGACAAGAGGAAGGTATAGATTATGACGAAACCTTTGCTCCTGTAGCAAGACTTGAATCTATTCGTCTTTTCTTAGCATATGCTGTACACAAAAACTTCACTGTACATCAAATGGATGTTAAGTCAGCGTTTCTAAATGGAAAGCTGAATGAAGAAGTTTATGTGGAACAACCTCCAGGATTCTCAGATCCTAAGCGTCCAGGTTATGTTTATAAGCTGGATAAGGCACTTTATGGCTTGAAGCAAGCTCCTCGTGCATGGTATGACACTCTTTCTACGTATCTCCACCTTGAAAAATTTGAGAGAGGTAAGATTGACAAAACTTTGTTTTTTAGAAAAATAAAAGGTCATATCATTTTAGTTCAAATATATGTTGATGACATTATATTTGGTTCTACTAACCCTGAGCTTTGTACTCGTTTCGCTGATAGAATGAAAGATGAGTATAAAATGAGTATGATGGGTGAACTAACATATTTCCTTGGTCTTCAGATTAAGCAAACTGAAAAAGGAACTTTTATAAATCAGGGAAAGTATGTTAAAGATATGCTGAAAAAATTCGACTTAACTGAAAGTTCAGCTATGAAAACCCCTATGGCACCACCGCTGATACTTGATAAGGACACAAAGGGTGTTCCTGTCAATGTCACGCTGTACCGTGGGATGATCGGCTCACTACTGTATCTTACATCTAGCCGACCCGATATTATGTTTGCAACATGTCTGTGCGCACGATATCAAGCTGAACCTAAGATATCTCATATGAAAGCTGTAAAGCGAATCTTTCGATATCTTAAGGGTACAGCGAATCTAGGTCTTTGGTATCCCAAAGATTCAGGATTCGATCTAACCGCCTATTCAGACAGTGATTTTGCAGGTTGCAAAATGGATATGAAAAGCACCACAGGAGGATGTCAGCTCCTGGGTGGAAAGCTGGTAAGTTGGACAAGTAAGAAGCAAAACTCGGTGTCCACTTCCACAGCTGAAGCTGAGTATGTAGCTGCTGGAAGCTGCTGTTCTCAAGTCTTGTGGATGAGAAATCAACTACTAGACTATGATCTTCAGCTCTCCAAAATTCCAATCTATTGCGACAGCACAAGTGCCATCGCTATAGCAAACAATCCAGTGCTACACTCAAAGACAAAACACATAGAAATCAGATATCATTTTATCAGAGATCATGTGATGAATGGTGATATAGAACTTCATTTTATCCCAACTGATTATCAGTTAGCTGATTTGTTTACCAAACCTCTTGATGAGACAAGATTCAACTTTCTCATCAGCGAGCTTGGAATGCTGAACTTTGAAGGATAAAACTTCAGCGGTTCACATTTAATCAGCGATACGTTTATACATTCTTGTATAGGCTCTGGATCAAATAAACTAGTACAATCCATTTCATCATCTTCTCTCTGAATAAATTGGGTTAAACTGATATCAAGGTATGTTTTCTCTGACAAAACGCATGAAAATGCAAGATTTCAAATTCTTTCATCGCTGAATAATATTTTGAAATTTCTTAAAACCCTCACTGATATTTCTATTCAGTGCTTCATATTTTCCAAAGAGTCCCTGAGTTTTTCTTTCAAAACCTCAGAGACAACGAAAGAATGTGAAAGGACAGTTGTGACGTCATTGCAACGGATAACACCAGGCACGTTTCTTTTTCTGACACACGTTTGCACGTTTCGTTGTCTATCCAATCAAATGCAAACACGTGTCCGTGTCATGATGAAAAAACTTTCCCGCTCAAGTTTTTCTCTCTCTACTCTCTTCCTATATAAACTCTCTCAAAGTTTATATTTGTCTTTTATGCGAATCAATCTTTCTCCGCAAGAAAAGAACACTGTTGCATTTTGTGCTCTCGATCTTCAAGAACTGTTCATCATCTTCTTCATCAAACTCAAGGTCAATATGTTCTTATCTTTTATCAAATGCAAATAACTTGTTTTCGATCTTATCATTGTTTTACACAAGATCAAACAAAAGAACTCAAAAATAAAATCATTTTCTTTCATGGTTTTATAAACACAACCATTTCATGGTTGTTCTTCAAGTTTTAAATCTAAAATCTTAAACTTGTTCTTCTTTCGTATCCATTTTTTTTAAAAAAAACTGGAATACAAGGCTTATAGGTGTTATATTCGTTTTTTTTTTAAAAAAAAAAAACAAGAAAAACCCTAATCTTCATTAAGACTTTTTTTTGTCTGAATGAAATGGACAAAATTCGAAAAATCTTAATGGAAATTCTCTTTCCACATTAAGATATTTCTTATTTGTTAACATCTTTGGTTGAACTGATAATACAGTGAAATGGCAACTTCAAAGCTGAATGTTACCGCTGAGTCCATCTCCAGTGATTCTGAGGAACTGGAAATCACCAAAGCTCCTCAGGTTAAGTTTGAGCTGGATCAACTAGACTGGACAAAGGCAAACAACCTTTCAGCGCTTCTCGAGTTTCCTCCTCGGAAGCAGGTATCCCATCTAGACGACGCTGTGATTTTTTTGAAGAATAGCCCCATATACACAGCACTGACAATCACACCTCCTGCCAGTCAGCGTCTATTATCCCAATTCTGGTACTCTGCCAGACACACCAACCTACCCTCAGCCAAAGATCCATCTAAAACCATCGACTGCATACTCAGCGATACTGAGTATGGCACCATCAAGATAACCCCCGCAATAATCCGTAAAGCTCTGAAATTCCCTAACGCTACCTCAGAAAATCCTTTCATTCCATTTCCTGACCACAAGAAGCACGCTGACAGGGAAGAAATCATTGCTTTCCTTGATGCGATGGGTTACATCTGGGAGACTGGAAGAGACAAGCTACCTGAGAAGAAGCTGACGCTGATAAAGAAATCCAAGATGCCCAGCGAGATGAACTTCATCTTCGCTCACCTGATCAGCTGCATGACAGCGAAATCCGGATCTTCTGATCAAGCCGCTCAACCTCAGCAGGCCATGGGTTACGCACTGCTGAAAGGTCTCAACATTGACTGGGCCTCCATCATCTATGAAGACCTCATTCAACGTGTTGATTCTGCCGCTGACCGACCAGCATGGGTTCCTTACCCGCGATTCATCAGCGCCATCTTTCAATATGGCCTGAAGGACAGCTATCCTGAAGAGGGTGATCTGAAACTCTCTCAGATTGGCCCTAAAGTTCTCGACTTCAAGCCTGTCGCCAACGAGGTACGTCTCTCTACTCTTCTCACTCTTCTTAATTCTCCGCTTTCTGTGGCTCCTTCAGCGACAATACCCATCGCTGATACCCCGGCCACAAAATCCATTCCTTCTAAGAAAAGGAAACAATCTCTTACCCCTCTTGATTCCAAAAGGATCAAGAAAACCAAGGAGCAACCCCAGCAGTTGCATGCTGAAGACTCCTCAGCTCATTCTGAAGAGCTGAAGGAAAGTTCCGTGGTACGCTCTGCCACACCAATTCAAGCCATCCCTTCTAAACCTACTTCAGCGTCCCTAAACGCTGAGGTTAGAACTTTGGAATCTACCCAACCTTCGTCAGTCTCTCAAAAGACTGATGAAGTACTTCTCAGCGAATCCAACGCTGAACTTGAACCCCAACCCCAATTCTTATCCTTCGCTCCTCCCTCTACTTCTTTGGACACTCCTCCAGTCAAAACTGGAGATGCCATCATTCAAGAAGCCGTTGAAGCTTCTCAGCGAATGACGAAGAAAGGACCTGCAGAGATCTCCATTCCTCACGGAACTTTTGAGGGAGATATGGAACACTATGGAGGGACTCGAAACTTTGATGAGTTCGTCAACGCTCCTGCAGGTACAGATCCCACCTTAAACACTGTAACTAAACCTGAAACTTCTGAGCTTTCCTTTGTTCACAAGTACTTATATGTTACAGGTCCTTTTTTGGGAGACATCAACCAGTCTCTGAAGTCTATGGAGATGAAACTTACGGATCTCACCACCGGTCTATCAAATAACTCTACAGCTGTAACAAACGCTGGAGAGAATCTGACGAAGCTGACTACTGTGGTGGAAAAGAAGGCCTCCTCTGATGACATCAAAGATCTTGATAAAACTCTCGCCGACTTTGCCAAAGTGCTCTCCGACATCTACACTGACTACACCAACCTCAAATCATCAGTTTCCACCATTTCCAGCGAAGTTACAACGCTGAAGAAATCGGTTGGTACACTCGAAGGTGATATGTCAGTGGTCAAGACCGACTTGGGCTCAGTGAAGACCGACCTTGGTTCCGTCAAGACAATGATCGAGACGCTGGTGAACAAGGCAAATAATCCAGCTCCTGCTCCGGCCCCTGCACCTGTTTTGGACTCATTCACCGCAGAGGATCGCCAAGAGCTGAAGAAAATCACGCCTGCTATTTCTGGCCTAGAAGACAGAATAGCTAAGCTTGAAGGTTGTGTGAAAATCTCTGGCCCAGAAGACAGAGACAACACCAATGCTGAATCTACCCATTCCTCCCCCGCCCATCATGAGAAAGAGGGGGAGAAGAGCGCTGAACAGGAGAAGAGCGCTGAAGACCTTTCCCATGATGAATCTATCAGGGGAGAGGGTAATGAAGATCGGATTACTGGACCTCAGGGAGATGAAAACCCTGAGGGAACCGAGAACCTCGCCTCTATATCTGAGGGGGAGCAACTCGATGAAGATGCTGAGGAATCTGAAGCAGAAGAAGACGAAGACTTCGACATCCCTGAAGCTGAACCATCCTCCTCTCCAAGGAACGATGATGATGATGATGAAGATGACGATGATTTCTTTGTTGTCAAACCTGCTCCTCGAACCAAAGCTCTTAAAGGTATTTCAGTAAAAGAACCTTCAGGGGAGAAGACAAAGACAAAGCACTCAGCCTCTGGCGCTGAGAAAAGCAAAGACAAAGGCATCGCTGAAGATGATAATCTGGAGATCCTACTTGCAAAGCCGATTTGTCAGGTACACTAAACTTATTTTTCCTTCCCTGATCATCTATGAAAAATCAGTTATCCATTCCACAAACACCATACACATCCACATTTTTTTTTCTATCTTTTCTACCCAAGTTCTTCTACCCAGTTCTTATTTGTAAGATCGCTGCGTTTCAGCTAGCCCTCTCCCCTGTTTGAGGATATCGCTGAAAGATCTGTTGCGACTTCACCAATAATTCCAGCTAACGCTGAAGACATAATCCCAGTCTTAGATTTAATCTCTGAGACTGATGAACCAGAAGAACAACCTCTCTCGCACAGAAACAGACCTTCCTCAGTTGCTCAAAGGCTGAGTGAAGAAGATCAAAAGAGGAGAGAAGAAATGATAAAGCGATTCGAGGATCAGCGAATCATCCTAAGGCGCGATCAACTACCTTCAGTTCCTCCTAAGTTCAGAATTTCAAAAGCTGAATACCAAGATCATCTCAGAGCTGAACGCCTCATCGCTGAAAGGAAGGAAGCTGAAGATAAAGACAGAGAATACGCCATCAAGCTCACTCAAGAATCTGTCAAAGACCCCAAGCTGAAGCGTATTCCCATTCAAATCCAACGAAAGCTTTGGGAACAAGCCCAGAAGATCGTGGAAAAGAAAGCTGAAGTTTCTCAGACCACCCTGATCTGGTGTAAAGAGAAAATCCACTTTAGATATCGTCCAGCGAAGATCAACAAGGTATTCATCTCTGGAAGAACCTCCGTCGGAGTACCTATTGTTGACATCAAACTGTTCAGAGAAGATGACTCATCTGAAACCTTTCGTGCTGACACTGTAAAAAGGTATGGTCTCTCTGAATGGCTGGAGATGAGGTTAGCTATCCAACCGTCAAAATCTAAGTACAAGGATCATTTCGAAAAGCTGATAAACAGACAGATCGATTTGATATCTTCTTGTGTGGATATTCCTCCTGTTCCTGATCTAAAGCCGAAAAGAAAAAAGGACTCTCCAAGGAAGAAACGTCAAGATTCAAACTCAGGTCCTGTCATACGAAATGAAACTGGAATTGGTTTCTCTCGCGCTGAAGTACTTGGTCCTGATCCTGATCTATCTGCCCTTGATGTCTCTTTGCCACCATGTGAACTTTTCGTCCCTGGTAAAGTCATCAGTAATCCTTATGGAATATTCTTTCTTGACTACGACGGACGTAAATGCTTTCAACGGATCGCTGAGCTTCCAATCACTCCAATCGAACAGCTCAAAGATCTCATCTACTGGTGCGACTTCAGAAAAGACATTCAGGCACGACACCTAAAACCCTTGATTTTTGAAGCTGCTCTGAAGCTAAAGAATAAAGGAGAAAAGGTTCCTGACTGGATGATTCCAACTGAAAAGACAACCCTTGATGAACTTCTCATTAAGGAAGAACCCTTTGAAGGCTGACAACAATCACCATTTTCTCTATTGTATCAGTCATCCTTCAGTACTTGTAATTTATTTCGCTTGTACTTGTAATCTTTCTTATTCATATTGTAACCTGATTCAAAGATTTAAAGAAAGATTTCAGCGAATGTACTTTACTCCATCAGTACTGAAAAGATCCCAGAAAACAGTAAAAGGGACAAATATTTTATGAGTTCTTTTTATCCTTATGTTTTCATTAAATAGCAATTTTCTCTGTTGCTATGTCATAATCAAATAGGGGGAGATTGTTGATCCAAACCCTCAGTGATTTGATAATGACCCTATCTTAAATACTTAGTGAAAATTGTAAGTAAACAATATGTATCAGAGTTTCACTATCGCTGATATGTACTAAGATCTTACAGTACTGCTGATAGGAACTCTCGCACTTTTAGATTAAACATTCAGCGAACACTGTTCACCATATCGCTGAGTCTGTTCAGTCCTTATGGTGATCGCTGATAAGTTAGTTGTTTACTTATGATCCCTAAAGACAAGATTCACGTCAACAAAGGTTCTACGCTGAAGTCGAAGATCAAGCTCAAGAACCAGCGACAAGTCTCCTAATGAACTGATGCGGATCAGCGAAGACTCAGATTTGTCCACTCAACGTGAAGTATCAAGTACAAGACTTCAGCTATCGCTGAACTTTATCATCTGCTGAATAGTAAATGATAATCGCTGAATCAACGAAAGCTGATCATGAAGTCCTCCGTA
The DNA here is from genome assembly GCA_033807775.1 of Saussurea involucrata. Lineage (NCBI taxonomy): Eukaryota > Viridiplantae > Streptophyta > Magnoliopsida > Asterales > Asteraceae > Saussurea > Saussurea involucrata. The sequence goes on from CM066321.1 coordinate 33,242,519, forward strand.
CAAAGTACTTTTGTCTTGACCTCCCTTGCACGCCACCGTACGAAATGTCAGAAAAGAACCTCCGAAAATCTGAAATTGTACAACCACTCTGACACTACACTGTTCATTCATGCGGCTACTAAGGTTGTCATCAAAGGTCAATGACATGCAACCAATCCGCTAATGACACGTGTAAAGTATATACTGGATTGCATTAAATGCATGCAGTATATAAAGAGATGAACTCACTTCATTTGAAGTAACTTGCTAACTCTGGACAAGTTCAAATCTCTCAAGATAGGATTTTATTAGTAATCTCCTTATCTTTCTTAGTGCAAGAAAACCTTAGTGTTCCAACTTGTTTAGATTTAGGTTTATCCTTAATCTTGTTTCCGCAACAAGCTGTAAATTGTTAATGATTTATCAATAAACAATTTAGAAAAGTAAAATAGTGTGTTTGTATTCAACCCCCCCCCCCCCTTCTACAAACTTGTTTAAGCCTTTCGGGACCAACAAAATTTCATTCACTGAGTGCTGAGAGGTTGACGGAGTATCAGATGACGGTTTAGAAACATGCATAGTGTTGATGGGAACAGCTGAAACCCAAGATGATTCAGTTCACTTGTCTGTACGCTAGGAATGATGATAGGATCATCATCAGCAGTTGGAGTGTTGACCTGAGGGTCAGGGTTAGGAACAGTTTCTGAATCCCCAAATTGAGAAAGCATCCACTGATTGAGTTCTTCGTTATCAACAGATGGTCTTGAGTTTGCTGAACAAGATTCTTCAAAGGTGACTTGAATAGTTTCTTCTATAGTTTGTCTTATTTTATTGAAGACCCTGAAGGCTTTGGATATAGAAGAATATCCAAGAAATATTTCATCGTCAGCTTTGGGATCGAAATATCCAAGAGGATCTCTATTGTTTAAGATAAAGCACTGACAACCAAAGATGTGAAGAAAACTGATAGATGGTTTTCTTCCGTGGAAAAGTTCATAGGCAATTTTGTTGAATCTTTTGACGATCATCGATCTATTCTGCGTAAAGCAAGCAATGTTGATAGCTTCAGCCCGGAACTGAGTAGGTAGATGAGAATCACTAAGCATTGAACGAGCAACTTCGATGATCGTTCAGTTTCTTCTTTCAGCATCTCCATTTTGTTGTGGTGTTCTTACTGAGTAAAAGTTGTGAGAAATACACTTACTTTCAAAGAAGCTATCAAGGGATCTGTTTTTGAATTTAGTTCCATGATAACTCCCTATTGAGCGAACAGTGAGATTATTCAGGACTTCCATTTTTCTGACGAAAGACAACAGTTCTTCTGAGGTGTCGCTCTTAGCACGGAGAAACATAACCCAGGTGTAGCGAGAGAATTCGTCCATGATAACCAGCGTATATTTCTTTGCAGCGATGGATTGAAAGTTGACAGGGCCAAACAGACCCATGTGGAGAAGTTGAAGAGGAGATGACACTAAGGAAACTTGCTTTTTCATACGCTGAACAGAGAGATTCCTTAGCGTATGGGTGTTGAGGAAGACCAGTGACTAACTCTTTTGAAGAAAGAGTATTCAGTGTCTTGAAGTTGGGATGAGAGAGCCATTTATGCCATAGCCAGTTGACATCAGGAGAGGCTTTGGAGAAGAAACAAGCATTTTCAGTGGTAGTTGAGTCCATGTTTATTACATAAACATTTTCCAAATGATATCCACTGAGAGGAACTTTCTCCTTCTTGTTAGTGACGAAACATGCTTCCTTAGTGAAGCAAACTTTGAAGTCCTTGTCACATAGCTGACTGATGCTAAGAATATTGTGCTCCAGCCCTTCAACGTATGCGACTCTTCTGAAGGTCGTTGTACCATTAGAGAGTACACCAAACCCTTGGGTATAGCCTTTTCCATTTCCACCAAAGGTCACAGAGGTACCTTTCTCTTCCTTATATTCAGTGAGCAGGTTTTTCTTTCCAGTCATATGTCGAGAGCATCCACTATCAAGATACCAGATACCCTTCGAGACCTGCAAACAAAAGAAGATTAGTTTTGAATAGGTACCCACTTAACTATGGGACCACATTTGTCAATAATGGTAGAGGAAGTAGAAGGTTCAGCAATCTTCGCAGCATTTGAAGAATCAGCTTTAGTGACATTCTTCACTTTGGTTAATTTCTTAACCTCGGTGGTGTTTTTCACCTTGGCCTGATTTTTATCAGGGATGATCTTCTTTGCCTTGGGGGAAGTCTTCTTTACCATGGCTAATTTCTCAGCCTTGGTAGCTGTGGGGCACTTACTAGCAATATGATCGGTAAGTCCACAGTGATAACATTTCCTTTAGCTAAAAGTAGCTTTAGGACCATTTGCATGCTTAGCAGAGATTTTTAAATGGGCAGGGCCAGCACCAAGAATACCTTTGGCATTGGAAATTGGAGGAACTATCAGTTCATCATATTTCTTACCAATTACATCCACTCTTAGTTTAGGAGTAGATCGCTGAATGAATTCAAGTATCTTAGGTTTTGAAGTAGAGGGATGACTCGCTAAAGTTTTAGAAACTTTCAGCTTAGGTACTTTGGTACCCTTATGAGGTTTTTGAATTTATTTTTCCTTACCTTTAGAAATCAAGGTAGGTTTGTCCACAAGGATGAGAGTTTTAGAAGACGGGCATTGAGATGAAGAGATGTCAGGGATAGATGACACGAACATTCCAAACTTAAGCATGGAACGATCAGTGGTTGGTTCTTCAGCGTCAGCTTTGTAACCAAGACCACGTTTGTCACTAAGAGGGATTTGAGCACCTATTATCTCAGTGATCTTTACTGAGGATTTATACCATCCTTCAACAGTATCTTTTTCTGCTTTCAGTTCAGCGATAGCTTGGTCACGCTCGATACTGATAACTTGATTTACATAGACCTGATCTTTAAAATTATTTTCAATGTTCAAAAGCTCTTGAATGTTTAAATGACATTGTTTGAGCTGTTCATCTAAATCAAGATTTAGTTGTTCAGCCTAGGTCTTGCCATTCATGGCATCATTTAAATCGATAGTTAATATATCGATATCAAGAAGACTATCAGCTTCAGGGAAGGCAGAAGTAGCAGTAGAAGAGGTTTTTGAATTTATTTTTCCTTACCTTTAGAAATCAAGGTAGGTTTCTTCACAGGGATGGGAGTTTTAGAAGACGAGCATTGAGATGAAGAGATGTCAGGGATAGATGACACGAACATTCCAAACTTAAGCATGGAACGATCAATGGTTTGTTCTTCAGCGTCAGCTTTGTAACCAAGACCACGTTTGTCACTAAGAGGGATTTGAGCACCTATTATCTCAGTGATCTTTACTGAGGATTTATACCATCCTTCAACAGTATATTTTTCTTCTTTTAGTTCAGCGATAGCTTGGTCACACTCGATACTGATAACTTGATTTACATAGAACTGATCTTTAAAAGTATTTTCAATGTTCAAAAGCTCTTGAATTTTTAAATGACATTGTTTGAGCTGTTCAGCTAAATCAAGATTTAGTTGTTCAGCCTTGGTCTTGCCATTAATGGCATCATATAAATCGATAGTTAATATATCGATATCAAGAAGACTATCAGCTTCAGGGAAGGCAGAAGTAGCAGTAGAGGAGTTTGACACCTGAGAGGTAGAGGTGGAGGTAGAGGGAAATTCAGATTTCTTTCCTCTTCTTGTATTTGGGCCATGAGGCATAGATTAGCCTCATCTTCTTCACAGTCAGATGATTCTTCATCAGATTCAGTCCAGTCATGATCTTCAGCGATCCGACCTTTACCCTTCTTTTTGTAGCCTTTCAGCTTTTGGTATCTGTCATCTCTATCCCCGTGGTTAGAGGATTTCTTGAAGGAGGAAGATGAAGGTTTGAAGACTTTCTTTGACCTGCATTCACTTGCAAAGTGTCCTACTTTTTCACAGTTAAAGTAGGTAGCAGTAGCCTTATCAACAGGATTAGGTTTAGGCTTGTCAGTGATATTGAGAGGTTTACTTCGTCTGAAGTTACTCTTTCTAGCAAATATCCTGAAAAAATTTGTCAGGAGTGCCAGTGACTCATCAAGTTCTGAAGGATAAGCGTCTGATGAATCATCAGAGTTAGATTCCATTTCAGTCTTCATGACAGTTGATCGCTGAGCCGGTACTATCTCTAAGGAGAGTAAAGCAACAGGTGTGCTTTTGGAATCTTTTACAAGATTCTTCTTAAGTTGACACGATAGCTCATGATTGAGCATAGTGCCAAATAAGGTAGCAAGGGTCGTGAATTTTAGATCCTTAGAGAGCTTAAGACACATGGTATAATTGTCCCATCTTTCAGGAAGACATTCCAAGATATTTGTCAGGATATCGGAGTTAGAGTAGGTCTTACCAACAGTTTTAAATCAATAATTAAACAGTTAAAGCGTTGGTAAACTTCAGAAAGAGTTTCAGTCTTACCATAGATGAAACTTTCGTATTGCCTTACCAGGTTTATTCTTCTAGAGTCCTGGACTTCAGCAGTACCTTCATATTGAACACATATAGTGTCCCACATGGCTTTTGAACTTTTCAGGTTCATGATAGAGTGGTAGACTTCGTCAGGAAGAGCCATAGAGATGATAGATATGGCCTTTGTATCAATGGCCACCTTCTTCTTATCTTCTTCAGTCCACTGATAAACTTCTCTTATAAGAGTTCTCTCAGGGATGGCAGGGGTGGTAGCAATGGAAGCAACAGGACCATGGACCACATGTGGAACATAAGGTCCATTTTCCACATAGTAAGGTATAGTAGGATCTACACCTTCTAAGAAGAGCATCATTCGATTTTTCCATAGGTTAAAGTTATCTTTACTAAATCGAGGAGGTTTGGCAAGAGAGCCATTATCTATGTAATTTGTATTCTGATGATTTGCCATTTTAGAAAATTAGCAAGGAAGAGAAAAATAGAGAGTATAAGAAAGATCTTGTTTATGAGATTAAACAGTCTGCCCTGATACCACTTGTTGGTCCCGAAGGGTTATACGAGTTTGTAGAAGGGGGGGGGGGGGGGGGGTGAATACAAACACAAATTTTTATCTTTCTAAATTGTTTATTGATATAATCAAACAATTACAGTTTGTTGCAGAATAATATCAAGTTAAAAACCTAATCTAAACAAACTATGAGAACACACAGATTTCTTGCACTAGAAAATAGAGAGAAAAGAAATTAGTAAACTAAGGAGAGTTTTCTAATCACACAGTAGTTCAGCGAGAAGGAGATGTCCGAGCACTTCAAAAATGAAGTAGTGTTCTCTATTTATACTGCATGCATTTAATGCAAAACATTACACCTTTACACGTGGCAGACTCTAGTTGGTTGCATGATTTGACTTCAGCAGACATCCTAGTGGCCGCATGATGAACAGTGTAGTTGCAGAGTTGGTTGTACGATTCTGGACAAAAGGGATGTCCGTTCTGACAAAATCGTACGGAGGCGTGCAAGGAGATAAGACAAAAGTTTCTTGTAGAACAGGCTTCATGATCAGCGTTCGCTGAATGAATCTTTATCAGTGAATGATAAAGTTCAACGTTCGCTGAAGTCTTCTACTTGAAACTTCGCGTGAAATGGACATGTCTTGTTTTCGCTGACATCCGTATCAGGTCACTAGTAGACTTAGTCATTTGTTCTTCAGTTTGGTCTTTGATTTCAGCTTCGAACTTGGTTGACGTGAATCTTGTCTTCAGGGATCATAAGTAAACAATTACATGATGAACATTCAGCGATCATCAGTGAGACTTAAACCGGCTCAAGGCTCACTGATGTACAGTGTTCGCTGAAGTATAAATTAAAACATGTTTTCCATCAGCGATACTAAACAGACATAGTGTATTTTCTTTGATGGCAAAACATTAATACATATTGTCTAGTTACAATTTTCACTAAGTGTTTATCAGTCATTATCAAATCACTGAGGGTTTGGATCAAAAACTGGGTTGAATCTGATGAGGAATCAGACTCAGATGAGGAAGATGAGGCCAATCTCTGTCTCATGGACGAAATTATAGAGGATGAGGAAGATCCCACTGAAATTCCCTCTACTTCTACTTCTACCTCTCAAGTATTTCTCTCTTCTTCTCCTTCTCTCGCTCTCACTGAAGCTGATAGACTTCGTGCTATCGATATGCTGACCGTTTATTATATATGATTCCATGAATGGAAAAACCAAAGTTAAGCAACCAAATCTTGATCTATATGAACAACTTAAAAACTATCATTTAAAAATACAAGAGCTTTCAAAACTCGAAGAAAATCTAAAAGATCAGGTCTACGTAAATCAAGTCATCGGCATCGAGCGTGAACAAGTTATTGCTGAACTGAAAGCAAAAAAAGATATTGTTGAAGGATGGTATAAATCGTCAACAAAGATCACTGAGATACTTAGTGCTCAGATCCCTGTCATACTTAGTGCTCAGATCCCTGTCAAAGACAAAAGCCGTATTGGTTAAAAAACTAACGCTGAAGAACCACCAACTGATCATTCGATGCTTAAGTTTGGAATGTTTGTGTCCTCTGTCCCTGACACTTCTTCATCTCAGTGCTCTGATACCATTAATCCAATCCCTGAGGATAAAACTACCTTCAGTCCTAAACTTAAAGGTAAAAAAAAGTTATTTTCCAAAAACCTCTGAAGGGTACCAAAGTACCAAAGCTGAATATTTCTAAACCTTCAGCTAATCATCCCTCTTCTTCAAAGAACAAGATCCCTGAACATGTTCAGCGATCTACTCCAAAAATCTGAGTGGATGTTATTGGCAAGAAGTATGAAGAACCCAAGGTTTCTTCGATCTCTGATGCCAAAGGTATTCTTAGTACATGCCCTGCCCATTTGAAATTGTCAAATAAATATGCCTATGGTCCTAAAGCTACTTTCAGCTATAGAAAATGTTTATCACTGTGGACTTACCGATCATATTGCTAGTAAGTGCCCCACATCCACCAAATATGAGAAATTAGCTAAGGTGAAAACTACTGCCCCAAGGCAAAGAAGAATATCCCTGGTGAAAAACAAGCCATGGTGAAAAATACCACTTAGGATAAGAAATTAACCAAAGTGAAGATTGCCACAGACGCTGAGTCATCAGTTGCTGCAAAGATCGCTACTCCTTCTACGTCCTCTACCACTGACAAGTGTGGACCCATTGTAAAGTGGGTGCCTATTTCAAACTAATCTTCCTTTATTTGCAGGTCTTGAAGGGTATCTGGTATTTTGATAGTGGATGCTCTCGACACATGACCGGAAAAAGAAACCTGCTCACTGAATATAAGGAAGAGAAAGGTCTCTCAGTGGCCTTTGGTGGAAATGGTAAAGGATATACCCGAGGGTTTGGTGTACTTTCCAATGGTACAACTACCTTCATAAGAGGCGCATATGTTGAAGGACTGAAGCACAATCTTCTTAGCATCAGTCAGCTATGTGATAAGGACTACAAAGTTTGCTTTACTACAGAAGCATGCTTTGTCACTGATCAGAAAGAGAAAATCGCTCTCAGTGGATACCGTATGGAAAATGTGTATGTCATAAACATGGACTCAACAACCACTGAGAATGTTTGTTTTCTTTCTAAGGCCTCAACTGATGTCAACTGGCTTTAGCATAAAAGGCTATCTCATATAAACTTCAAGACACTGAATACTCTCTCCTCAAAGGAATTGGTCAATGGATTTCCTCAACACTCATACGCTAAGGAATCTCTTTGTTTAGCGTGTGAGAAAGGAAAACAAACGAAAGCAATTTACATGTCCAAGCAAGTCTCCTTAGTTACAAATCCTCTTCAGCTACTCCACATGGATTTATTTGGCCCTGTCAACGTTCAATCCATCGCTGGAAAGAAATACACTCTAGTCATAGTAGATGAATTGTCTCGCTATACCTGGGTAATGTTCCTCCGTGCAAAGAGTGACACCTCATAAGAACTCATCTCATTTGTCAAGAAAATGGAAGTCCTGAACAATATGACCGCTCGCTCAATAAGGAGTGATCATGGTACTGAATTCAAAAACAGTTCCTTTGATAACCTCTTTGAGAGCAAGGGAATTTCTCACAACTTCTCTACAGTGAGAACTTCTCAGCAGAACGATGTCGCTGAAAGAAGAAACAGAACGATCATTGAAGCTGCCAGATTAATGTTCAGCGATTCTCATCTACCTACTCAATTCTGGGCAGAACCTGTCAACACTGCCTGTTTCACTCAACATAGGCCCCTGGTCGTTTAAATATTCAAGAAAATGGCCTACGAACTCTTCCATGGAATGTTTTCTTCACATCTTTGGTTGTCAATGTTTCATCAAACAATAGATATTCTCTTGGAAAGTTTGATCCCAAAGTTGACGATGGAATTTTCTTAAGATACTCTTCAGTGTCCAAAGCCTTCAGAGTCTTCAACAAGAGAAGACAAACTGTAGAAGAAACAATTCATGTCATATTTGATGAATCCCGTTCAGTGAACTCCAGACCTACTGCTGATAACGAATAACTGAATCAGTTGATGTTTTCCCATTTTGTGGAATCAGAAGTTAACCTTAACCCTGACCCTCAGGTCAACAACCCTACCGCTGATAACGTTCCTAACATCATTCATAACATGGAGACAAGTGAAGCTGAACCATGCTCTTGGGTTTCAGATAATCCCATTAACACGATACCTCCTTCTGAACCCTCAACATCTGATATTCCATCGACTCCTCAGCAATCAGTGAATGAAACTTCATTTGAATCTCAATTTATCTTGCCTGGTATACCTGAATCCTCTATAGCTAAAGTTTCTTCTTTAGCAGCAACATCCGTATCAGTGACTCGTGCTCCGGCTCAGTGATGGACTTTAAATCACCCAATTGATCCAATTCTTGGTGATCCAAACTCAAGTGTTCAGACTCGACAAAGTGTAGGTAACATCTGTCTCTTTGTTAATTTTATTTCGCTGATTGAACCAACGAAAGTTGATGATGTCCTCAAAGATCCAAATTGTGTCAGTGCTATGCAAGAAAAGCTGACTGATTTCAAAAGAAACAAAGTTTGGAATCTTGTTCCCAGACCATCTAACAAGTCAGTGATAGGCACTAAGTGAGTCTATCGAAACAAGTTGGATAAGTTTGGTACTGTAACCCGCAACAAGGCTCGACTTGTTGCTCAGGGATACAGACAAGAGGAAGACATAGACTATGATGAAATCTTTGCCACAGTAGCTTGACTCAAAGCAATTTGACTCTTGCTAGGCTATGCAGTTCACAAGGACTTCAAAGTTCATCAAATGGATGCCAAGTCAGCGTTTCTTAATGGAAAACTGAATGAAGAAGTCTACTTTGAACAACCTCCAGGATTCTCTGATCCTAAGCATCCAAGTTATGTCTATAAACTGGAATAAGGCACTTTATGGATTAATGCAAGCACCTCGTGCATGATATGACACTCTATCTTCTTTTCTTCTGATTGAAAATTTTGAATGTGGTAAAATCGATAACACTCTATTTTTCAGGAAAGTAGAAGTTCATATCATTCTTGTTCAAATATATGTCGATGTTATTAAATTTGGTTCTACTAACCCATCTCTTTGTGAAAGATTCACTGAAAGAATGAAATCTGAATATGAAATGGGCATGATGGGTGAGCTGACATACTTCCTTGGACTCCAAATCAAGCAAAGTGACAAAGGCACTTTCATTCACCAAGGTAAGTACGTTTAAGATATGCTGAAGAAATTTGATCTTACTTAAAGTTCAGCTATGAAAACTCTTATGGCACGTCCGCTGACACTTAACAAGGATCCCTCTGGAAAACCTGTTAATGTCACCGCCTATAAGGGAATGATCAGCTCTCTTCTTTATCTTACAGCGAGTCATCCTGATATTATGTATGCTACTTGTCTTCGTGCACGATATCAATTTGAACCCAAGGAATCACATCTGATCGTTATAAAGTGAATTTTCAGATATCTGAAGGGTACACCCAACCTAGGTATTTGGTATCCCAAAGACTCAGGGTTCAATCTAACTGCCTATTCAGATAGTGATTTTGCAGGTTGCAAACTGGATAGAAAAAACACCACAAGAGGTTGTCAACTCCTGGGTGGAAAGCTGGTAAGTTGGACTAGCAAGAAGCAAAGTTCAGTGTCCACCTCTACCACTGAAGCTGAGTATGTAGCTGCTGAAAGTTGTTGTGCTCAAGTCTTATGGATGAGAAATACCTATTAGACTATGACCTTCAGCTATCCAAAATTCCAATCTATTGCTACAACACAAGTGCCATCGCTATAGCAAATAATCCAGTGCTACACTAAAAGACCAAACACATTGAGATCAGGTAGCATTTTATCAGAGATCATGTGATGAATGGTGATATAGACTTCACTTTATCCCTAGTTAGCTGATCTTTTTACCAAACCTCTTGATGAGACAAGATTCAACTTTCTCATCAGCGAGCTTGGCATACTGAACCTTGAAGAATAATTATTCATTGGTTATGCATTATGTCAGTGATAAAAGAACTTCTATCTCCTTATTTATCATCTAATCTCTGAACAAAATGTTCGCTGATACCAAGGTATATTTTTCTATTCCTAATCACTGAAGTTTACTTCAGTATGTTGTTTTTCCAAAATATATTGATCAACTGACATTTCTTCATTTAGTGATTCTTTTGAAATACAAAACTCATCGTTGATATTTCTACTCAGTGATTCTTCATTAAATAAAAACCTCTATGATGTTTTCAAAACCTTCAGAGACATTTTAGACATGAAAATACGTTTATGACAATGACATCATCAAACGGATAATCCATGGCACGGCTTTTTGTCTGACACGTTCGCCTATTTCGAATTCTTGTCAAATAAGCTTTGTGGGACATGTCACGTGTCATGATGAGTACATTTTCCCTCTCATGACTTTCTCTCTCTACTCTCACTATATAAACTCCTCATGTTTATATTTTTACCTTTACGCGCACTAGACTCTCTAAGCAAGAAAGAATTCCCTAAGCATTTTGTGTTCTTGAAAATTTTGAAACCTGCTACTCGAATCTTCAAATCTTCAACCAAACAGGTTCACATTTTCATCCTTTCTCTACTATTAATCTTCTTAAACTTGTTTTGATCAACATTCTTTTGTTTTAAAAGATCAAACCAAACATTTTTTCTGAACATAAAATCATCTTCTTCATGATTTTATGGCCAAAACTTCAAATATAGTTTTTCTATTGAGTTTAAAATAAAAATCTTAAACTTAAAACTTCATACGTTTTTCCATAATCCCTTTCCTCAAAAGGAAACTGGAAAACCATCTTTCTACACTAGTTTTAACTTCACAAAAACTAGAAAACCCTTACTTTACTTTTTCTTCCTTAAAAAGGAAACTGTAAAAATCCTAAAACCTCAAAAACCCTCATTTTTTGAATACTTTTCCATTTTAAGAAGTTTCTTCATATTCTGTCTCGTTTGGTTACTTGTTCATAAATGGCCTCTACAAATGTTGATGCTACCAACAATGCCACTGCTACTCGACCAGCAACAATGGTCAAATCTTCGAAAATGAAGGTGAACTACACCAGATCACCATCACTGCAAACAACCATTTGGCCTTACTGGATTTTCCCAAGAAGAAACCTAGCCCTCCTCCTGCTGAAGCAGTTGCTTTCATCAAAAATTGTCCTCTCTACCCTGCAATGACCATTGCACCACCTGCACACCGCCATCTCCTACAACAATTATGGTACACCGTTGAAAGAACCACTCAAATATCTAGCAAAACTGGCAAAGAATACTCTGTCATCGGATTTCAAACCGAATATGGAAAAGGCTGCATTTCTCCCGCAGCAGTTCACTTTGCACTCAAGCTCCCTGAACGACCCTTCGAATCCCTCCCCAACCGACCTGAAAACGAGGAAGAATTGATTCACTTCCTTGATCTCATGAAATATGCATGGGACAAGAAGAGGCATACTGACGAAGACGACAAGCGCCTTACCAAAATCTTCAAGGCAAAAATGCCTGATGAACTAAACTTCATATTTGCCTACGTCATTTCTTGCATGACAGCGAAGGTGGGCTCTACCGATCAGGCTGCCAAGACTCCGGTTGCTATGGACTATTCACTGCTACAAGGGCGTAAGGTCGACTACGCCAGAATAATTTTTGAAGACCTGGTGGAGAAGGTCGAGAAGCCTGAACGATCTATGATTGTTCCGTACCCTCGCTTCATCTCTGCACTTCATCAGATGATGATTGGGAAAGATTATCCCAAGCAGGGAGATTACAAACTTTCTCAGGTTGGTACCAAAATACTCGACTACAAACCGATCCCTGCAAGGTAAGTCTTTCTACTCTTCTCTCTCAAAATTCTTCACCTTTTGCGGCTCCCTCATCAGCTAAACCCACCGCTGACACCCACGCAGCAACCTCCATATCCTCCAAGAAGAGGAAACCATCTGACACCCCACTTGGCACCCATAAGACCAAGAATCCCTCAAAAGACAAGATGCCCCATCCATCACAAGGATTAATTCAGCGATTGCCTCGTCACGGGCATGGCTTGACACAATCCTGGTACACTCCACCACAACCGATGATGCTATCCCTACAACCACTTCAGAGGCCCAGTTCTCTGAAACTTTTCTGGTGAATTCCCCAACATCTTCAGTGCCTCAAAACACTGGAGAGATCTTCCTCAGCGACACCAGCGTTGAACCTGCAATGACAACTTTCTCAGCCCCCGCTTCTTCTACTCTTTTGGTCTTTACCACTGCTCCCACGATATCATCGTTCTAGATGATGGACACAAGCGTTGCCTTGCTACAAAACCTCATGCAACAACACTCTTTAGGACTTGTAGGTTCCTCTAGTCGTTCGTTTGAAGACGACATGGAATATTTTGGAGGAAACATGGACTTCTCTGCTTTCTCAGCACCTACAGGTATCCAGACCCTTAACATTTCTTCTTCTACACCTCTTCCCTCTCTTGAGCTTTCCTCTGCTCATCAGTTGTATTGTTTTACAGGTTCTAACTTGGGCACAATCACCACATCCCTCAAGGGTGTAAGTGATAAAGTGGTCTTGCTGACCACCAACCTCTCTAAAAACACAACGGCGGTCAACAATGCTGGTGAAACGCTGAAAACGATTGCCACCTCTCTAGACATCAAAGACTTCAGCGCTGATATCTCTACGCTGACAGAGGAGGTGAAGACTCTTTAGGGGGCGTGAACAACAACTCCACGGCGATTCAGACCCTGACCACCACCGTCGTTGATCTCTCCACCAACTTCAACAACCTCAACAGCGAGGTTGGTACGCTGAAGACCGACCTCACAAGAATGCAAAGTGAGGTGAGCAACTTAACCTTTAAAGTCTCTGAATCAAATTCTTTGCTCACCAAGATCCTTGAGCGAATGGAGGCTCCCACCGTCCCTGTCTCCTTCTTCTTTCAGCATGACCAAAACCTGCTAGGGATGACAGCGGTCTTCGTGATCAAGGCTACTTCTCTCCTTCCTGTCCTAGAAGACAGGGTTGGATCTCTTGAAATGAATCAGGCCTCTGGTTCAGGTGCCCCTGGTCAAGAAGATAGGGCTCCTGAATCTGCTGCTGATGATGATACTCCTCCCTCCCCCCATGTTGATGAAGAGGGGGAGAAGAACGCTGAAGATCTACCCCAACATGTTGAGGGGAAATGAAAGAAGAAAACCCCTCCCTCGCTGAGGAGGGAACCGCTGAAGACCCCGCTCTCTCTAAGGGGGAGCAAGGCGAAGACAACAAAGCTCCTACTTGACGAGGAAGAAGAAAAGGAGGAAGAAGAAGTGGAGATCGAAGACAAAACCATCATTCCATCGTGAGTCTAAGGATGATGATGATGATGATGATGATGATGATGATGAAGATGATCACTTTTGGTTCCAACCCACCGTAGTCAGGGTTCCGGCACCAAAGGGCATTTCAATAAGTGAAGTAGGGGAGAAGACCCAAAAGTCTCCTGCAAAGAAGACTTCGCAGGGCAAAAACAAAGGCATTGCTACCGAATACAACTTGGCTATCCTTCTCAAAAAGCCACCTTGTCAGGTATGTCATTCTCTCTTCCCCTGCACTGCTTCTATCCTTCACCCCTTCCCTTCATCTATTCTCCATCACTCAAAACCTGTAAACACTTAGCCTATTCTTTTTCTATCTTCTTTCTACCCTCAAAAGATCTAACTCTTTCATCTTTTGTTCAACTAGTTCTCTCCCCAGCTTGAGGATACTACTGAAGCTCCTCCAACACTGCAAATAATCCCATCTGTCCAAGCTGATTGTTCTTAAATAATCCTGGTCTTTGTGAATGAGACTGGTGAACAAGATGAAGAACAAGAGCTGCTCTCACACCCCAACAGACCTTCTCGATTGCTTCAGCGATCAGAACATGACGAATTAAAGAGAAGAGCAGCTATGATCCAAAAGCTAGAAAATCAACGTTTCATCCCTCCAGTTGGTCTTATGTTCTTGACTCCCAAAGAACTCGCTGAAAGCCTCAAAGCTGAAAAACTCCTTGCTGAACAACAACGAAACACGCTGAAAGACAAAGAGTTCGCTTATAAAGTTGCCCAAAGTTCAGTGAAAGATCAACAGCTGAAACGCTTTCCCCTCAGAGTCCAACAAGAACTTTTCGAGAAGGTTGGAGAAAAAAAGAAAAAGGAATCAGATGTTAGTGACACCACTATGGCTTGGTGTAAGAAGAAAGTCGACTTCAGGAATCTACCAAGCAGAATTGTAAATGTAAACCTGAAGGGTCGAATTGTCAGAGGTGTTCCAGTGACTGAGGTCACTACAATAAGAGAAAACGGAGTGACAAAGACTTGCTACCTTTCTGCAATTGAACATTATGGGTTAGATGAATGGTTGGAAATACGAGTAACAATTCAGCAATCCCGATCGAGCTTCAAGCCTTGTGTCGAAAGATTTATAAACAAGATGATCGATCAAGTTTCTTCAATGATCGAATTGCCTCCTCCTCCAGCACTTCATCAAAACCAAAGAACTCAAAAGAAATAGAAAGCAACTTCATCATCAGGGCCTTCTATCCGGAATGAAACGTGGATTGAATTTTCCCATGAAGTAGTGCTAGGTCCAAATCCTGATTTGTCAGCCCTTGACATATCGCTGCCACCTGATGAAGAATTCAAAGCTGCAAAAGTGGTCAAAGAACCTCTCGGCATTTTCTTCTTAGAATACACCAGACACCAATGCTTTCAACGCTGATCAGAGTTATCCATTGCTCCAGTGGAACAACTCAGAGACCTGGTGTGATCGATCAAGATTAGGAGTCTTCCTGAAGCCTCAAGTCTACCGTGTAGCCAAACATAGAAAGGATCAGGGAGAAAATATCCCTGACTGGATGATTCCGAAGACTGATACCCTTGATGAACTTCTCTTCAAATATAAACCCGCTTAGATGATAGGATCACTTTTGTATTCCTCTATCTTATTAGCTGTAAACCTTTGTACTTGTAATTTCATTTCATTGTACTTGCAATTTTTTTCAACATCCCTTGAAACTGATTACGAAGTTAAGTTAAAAAAATTCAATGAAGTACTTTACTCCATCAGTACTCAAAAGATCCCTAAAAACAGTAAATGAGACACGTATAGGGGGAGATTGTTGATCCAAACCCTTCAGTGATTTGATGATGACCCTTATAATCACTTAGTAAAAATTGTAAGCAAACAATATGTATTAGTGTTTCACCATCTATGAAAATATACTAAGTCTGTTTAGTATCGCTGATGGGAAACACATGCTCTTTAAATTAATTCAGTCATAAACGTACATCAGCGAGACCTGAGTATGTCCAGTATTGTTGATGATCGCTGAATGCTCATCATGTAATTTTTTGCTTATGATCCCTGAAGACAAGATTCGCGACAACAGAGTTCAAAGCTGAAATCGAAGACCAAGATTACGAACAAGTGACTAAGTCTACTAGTGACCTGATGCTGATATCGGCGAAGCCAAGACTTGTCCAATTTACGCGATGTTTCAAGTAGAAGACTTCAGCAAGAGCTAACCTTTATCATTCCCTGATAAAGATCAACTCAGCGATCGTTGATCAGGAAACCAGTTCTACAAGGAATATTTGTCTTATCCTGTTGCACGAAATCGTACGATTTGTCAGAAGAACATACCCCTGCCCTTTATCGTTCAAACCACTCGTCATACTATAATGTTCTCCAATCGGCCAACAACATGTTTTCATAAGTCAGAATCATGCAACCAACCAAGTGCTGCCACGTGTAAAGTTGTACTGACTTGCATTTAATGCATGTAGTATAATAGAAGATCAAATTCAATTTTGAAGTGCTCTACTCATCTTCCTGAACTTCTTAGTGCCAAGAAAAACTATCCTTAGCTTTTCTTAAACTTCCCTCATTCTTATTCTAGTGCAAGAATTATGTGTGATTCTCATAGTTTGTTTAGATTAGGTTTCATACTTAGTCTTATTCCACAACAAACTGTAAATTGTTTGATTATATCAATAAACAATTTAGAAAGATAAAAAATTGTGTGTTTGTATTCAACCCCCTTCTACAAACTTGTATAACCCTTTGGGACCAACACATTTGCCAGAGCTCTGATGATCTTTTGATGTCTTGGTCTCTGGATGTTGGTCTCTGACGGTTTTCTGATGATCCTCTGCAATGTCTTCTATGGTATCTTTGATGTCTTCAGACTTGGGGCAAACATTTTTTTACAAACAGATAGGCGATTGATCATCATTTTCCAAATGGTAAACTTCCTTCAAGATACCAACCTATGTGAAACTTGACTCCTTAGGGATTTGGCGCGATCCTATATTGCCACTAGTGCCATGAATTGACTTAATCATTTTAACCCATTGCACATTATGCTCCGTCCAGAATTGCCAGATCCATTTAAATAGAAGAGCTCAGTTAAGAGAAATAAGCTTCTAATTCAAAGCCCCTTCCTCTCTGCTAGCCAAACACTTTTTCCATTTCACCCAAGTCATCCTCTTGTCCTCAACATCTACTTCGATAAAGAAAAGGTTCGGCAGGGATTCCAACATCGATTTATGGATTTTTAAAATGGAAAAATAGTAAGTAGGAAGGCTACCTAAAACGGATTTAAGAAGCGTTACTCTTCCCCCAACCGATAGAATCCGGGCTTTCATTTGGATAGTTTAGAGATACATTTTTCAATCACTCATTTCTACCCATCGGTTTTAGTCATATTACAACCGACTGACAACCCAAGATAAGTGAAAGGTATTTTATCACACCTACAACCCACTAGTCTAGCCATCTCTCCAAAAATCTGCATAATCAACCCCAACTCCATACAATTTACTTTTTTTAATAATTATTTTGAGCCCAGAAACAGTATAAAAGTGTATACGAATAATGTTTCTAGCATTTATGAGAGACCACTCGCCTACAAAAATTGCAACATCCGTATAAAAAAGATGTGAAACTAGAAGGTTACCTTTTCCAACGTTGCTCTAGTAAATATTCTTTTACTTACCGCTTCTTGAATGATAGCATGTAAGTGCCAGGAAAAAGAGGAAAGGCGATAACGGATCTCCCTACCAAAGGCCACGACTGATCTCAAACTCCTTAGTAGGAGAGATGTAACACACATAATTTTCGGTGAGTAAAAGTCACCTCATGCGCTTTCTGGGTTCTAAGCCATGGTTTCGAGTTAAAGATCTATTGCTTTTAGTTCCTAAAAGAATCGAGGGCATTTTAGGTGAGAAAAATTGGATTTTGAGGATCGGTATGAGTGGGGCGACAATGCCCATCGATAGTGATAGGGTGTCACAATCGTTGGCAAGGTCGCGGACTGGGGTATGCCTACGGTACCATTTCAGTGATTATGCTAGTGATTGGTCCCATGCTGTCAAAAACTCGATTTTCACCCCTTTTTCATTGGTTACTTCATCTACTACATTCTTTTCTCCCAAGAAACGAACCCTCACCTTAGAAGTCAGATTTTGAAGCCTTTAAGGCACTTTCTCTTGGATTTAAAGTGTTCCTCCATCTTCAAGCTTCGAATCACAACTTCAAGTGCTACATTAAGTGTTTATCTCAATTCATTGAGATTTCTAGGTTTTGGGGGTTTTGCTCAAAAATTAAGTGGTGAGTTCATCCTTCTCTTCTCTAAGATTCTATGTATGTTGTAAATGCTTCATTTATGACTTCTTAGTGTTGTTATTTCTCAAATTTTTGGTTTGGATGATTTTGGTGAAGTTAGGTCAAAATGTGGTTTTGTATGTTTATGCTAGGAGCTTGTGGATATAGGATTTGGAAGAATTGCTTGTAGATTCAAGTTTCTTCAAGGAGGCTCAAGTCTGGATAAAATCTTGATTTAGCATAAATCTAGCAAAAAATGTCCATTTTAAGTGTTTATGTATTTTACTTTATACTTATCAAATGTTGGAATATTTGATGAGTTTTACTTATTTAGGATATTTGATTTTATAAATCTTGTGAAACACTCGCATTTGGGATTTTTGGGCAAATGATACGTTGGTAGAAAGAGGAATGCATTCCATTGAAATATGTATTCTTACAATTATATTTTCCTTGTCTTTGAGATCCTCATTTTCTTAATTATCTCCGACGTGCTTTACACCACATCAAAGACTGCTATGAGACTTCATCAATATAAATTTCTTAATTTTTCACCTAATAATTAACAAATACACATGATTGGTGTTAAAACAAAGCTAAAGGGTAATTTGTTGGAGGTATGCCCATTTAACATAACAAATGAGTAATTATCCTAAAGTGCATGGGTCTATTGGGTCGCACACAAAGTTTAGTTGTGTAAAAACAAGAAAATCATTCTAGAGGGTTTAACAAGTAAGCAATAAAAAATGGTTTAATTAATATGGAATGACTAGAGGGACCAACTAGTAATTAGTCCATATTTGTTATTAAATAATATCTAGATAATTATTAGACTAATTGAATTGTTATTAGATAATATCAAATTAGTCTAGATAATTATGAGAATAAAATAAGGTATTATTTAAAGGAGATTATAATCTCAAAACCCTAACCCTAATCTTGAAAAAGCTCTCTTCGTTTTCTCTTTCACTATTCATGGCCTACACAGACTTTGTGTGGTTTTGCCTGATTTGTCACAACACACAAAGGATTTGCAGTGGTGCTCATCATGATTCAATAGAAAATAAAGGAGGTGATTTATTGCTACATACACAACTACATCTTTGGGGTGTGCTCCTGATAGAGAGAATCCTGCTACTGGTTTCTTCACCGTCATCAAAAGAGGTATTTCTAGTATCTTGTATTTGTTATGTTACATGTATTTTGATTGTAACCTCATCTCTGAAAGATTCTGTGTGGTTTTTGGCTTCCGTTGTTTTTTATTAAAGGTTTTGTAATACACACAATCTAGTAGTGGTATTAGAGCCACGATTACAATGTACAAGTACATAAAGAATCGTTTTTTATGAAATACATTGTCTTTTAGGTGTGGTTATACATTCAAGTGGGAAAATTGAATGTATGAAACACATTCAAAGAAAAATCAAAGGTTTTTCTATTGGTTTTGATGTTTTCCAAATTAAAGTTTCTAATTTTGTAAGTTTAGGGTTTCTAACCCTAAATTTCGAATTATGTTTTTTTTAAAACAATGGATTTCCAAGTTTTTAAATTTAAGGAAATGCCTGAACGACCGGCCAATTTTCATAAGGGTGAATGTTCTACATCCGCCCCTCAAAACCGTTCTGTCAACAATTTTTCCAAAAACAAATCTAAATCTAAAAACACTGGTCACTCCCAAAATAGAAATCCTTATTACTCTCATTCTTCTAACAGTGAGCTTGATGGTTTTCCGGATAATTATGTTTTTAGAAAAGTAAAAATGGTATATAGAAAGAAATCAACTGCAGAAGACAGTGATGTAATCAAATCTCATAATTCTCATGTAGTTGATACAAAGCCATTTTTTTCCAAGACTGGTTCACCTGCTCATGTTTACCCTATAGCTAAGTTGATCAGTCTAAACCGAGCAAAGATCTGTTGCACTCATTGTGGAAAGAATGACTTTGTTCATCCAAGGTATGTGAATAACTAGTATGATACTTATAGTATCCCCGATCCTCATTTTAAAGTTAAGGCATCTAACCATGAAGGATCCATGAAAGCATGGATACCAAAATCTTTCTGATCTGTTTTGCAGGGATGTCATGTGTGATAACATTCGAAATTTTCTTTTCACATGACTGTATCCAAGGTTATGCTATTTTTGAGGGGGGGGGGGGGGGGGTACTATTGTGTGAAATGTAAGTGAATTTTAAATGAATTCAAAGAATTATGGCAATTCATTCTGAATAATTTACTTGTGTTTGTTATTCTCCGACTTTAACTTCCATGATTGCCATGTGTCATATTTTCTTGAATTAGTTATTTGCATGTCTCATTTGTTTGTTGATTTTTCGATGGAAATACACTCGTATGAATTCTTATTTGCGTTCAAAGTTCGTCATTTCTTGTAAATGATTCAATTCTTATCTGGCATATTAATTGTGACTTTTTTCGCAATTAAACGCTATTCTTTGTTTGATTTTTGACCATAATGTACTCAATTAGTCATTCTGTTTAGCGCTTGATCTTGTTTATTGAAATTCTCTATTTCAAATAATTTTAATGATTTCTGATCATCTCAGATCAGGACTCGTTCTTAAATGTTGTGACTTCTAAACATTTCGGTTTAGAATTCATATTTAAATGTGTACTTCACTGTTTACTAAACTATTATATTCGTTGCTTGAATGGAGTGTTAGGAATTATATTGTTTCTAACCGGAAGGACCTACTCAAGAAACACATCCATTTATAGACATCAGTGAGGGGTCTAGCTTGATAGATGAGATTGGTGTGAAAAGAATATGGTGAGGATGTGACAGGACTTAAAAGAATTATTGGTCCTTACCAAACCGAGTAATTTATCCGGGTAACCACACAATCAATTCATTCTCGTTCTTTGGAGATGAATATTGAAACAGACATGGACCCAGTGTCGATAACTCGTGTCACCCCGCCTAGCAACTCAAGCATCTTACAAGAGATGCTTGTTTCATATATTCACGGAGGTTTAGCACATAATCTATCTATTCCTCACTAGGAGGTATTAGATATTGAAAAAGGAAGACATCAACTTCGGTCTCCGAACTTCATTTTCAAATCACTGTGTCTATTGATTTTTAACTTGAGTCCCAGGTTAAATCAATTTTTGAGCCAAACATATATAATTTAATTCTTTCACACATGCAACGGTCTTTGTGATTCCATTTGCATATCTTCGTGATATTGCCAAAACAGTTTGAGAAGTACTTTTTTTAAGATTTTACTTCTGTGATAACTGGAAGTCCTATCAGTGATACCCCAATGCAAACTATGAACATAGGCTACACAATTATCTTAATTGATGTGATAACAGTTACTATTGTGTTTTTGTGTTGGATATTTACTCCATTCTGGTTACTTGACGTTTTATCTGATATTTTGGTACTCATCACTTATTGTCTTTGAAGTTACATGATGCTTAGGATGCTCCTAATCATCATGAAGGGGAGAAATGAAAAATATCAAAGATTCAAAGACACAAATTATCATGTTGAGGGGGAGCTAACAAAAGTTGAGGGGAAGTAACTGCGCTTTATCTAATTGGTTCTTCTTATCCCTTATCAAGTGGTGTTCGCTACAAATTATTATTTCCTTCTTCGAGCGTATTGGTTGTACAAGTTCTTAAAGCTGAAGCAGAAAGTCAATTCAACTCGCGGTTCAAAGACATATTCTTTATTTTAAATTGAAGATGCACAATGGATTGTCACGTACCTCGCAAATTATCATACTTGTGTGTTTATCGGATGTGTTGAGTTTCTACAGTTGAAAGCTGCGTTTCGTGCACTCAGTCAAGGTTCTTGTTCGATGAATCTGGTTACAAAGTTGAAACTGAAGATAAGAGCTTTGTTCAAGGGGAGCTTTGAAAGACATGAAGCCAAGCAACACTAAAGTGTTTCAAAGATTCAAGAGGGAGAGAAGATCAAGCCCTAAAGCTTTCAAGACCAATTTTTTCTTTATATAACTTTAGGGGGAGATTGCTAGGAGCATAAATGTCCTGTTAATTATTTATTGTAAAATCCTTTATAATGATAAATGGGCTTTAGTGTGTTATTGGGCCATGGGCTTGAAGCTTACGCCCTAGGTATTTAAGGTTTGTTTTCTTAATCTTTAGGTTAGACGAATTGATTATTTTGAGTGTGCTTAATAGTTTAGAGAGAGAGAGAGAGAGTTGTGTTCTTCAATCAATTACTTGTAACCCTCTTTAATAATTATATACGAATTATTGTTTCAATTCATTGTTACTTGATCAAACTGGGATCTACAAAAAATATTAATTTGAGGTTTTCAAAACATAAAGTATCCACTTTTGTACGTTTAGGGTTTTAAAACTTTAAATTAGTTTTTATGAAAACATAAAGTTTCCAATTCTGGAAATTTAGGGTTCTAATACTCTACTTTAGTTTTTGTAAAAACCAAAAGTTTCTATTTTTGGGCGTTTAAGTTAGGTTTTACATGACTTAAAAGTTTCTTACTTTGGAAGTCTAGGGTTTTAAACTATAAAAATTGAAGTTTTAGAAATTAAAGTTTCCCTTTGGGAAAGGCTTTTCTTTTTGAAAATATAGAGTGTTTAAAACTAAAGTTTTGAATTCTAGGGTTTTGAGAGAACTAGGTTTTCGAAATCTTTCAAGAAAACACCATCAAAACGATTACTTATTTCAATTGTTGAAATTCTTTTGTTTGTGTTTTCCCGAACTTTTTGATTCACTTGTATATTTCATGTTTGGATGGTTTTCGCATGAAACCATACTTGCATAAATATAAAGTGTTCTTGTATGTTCAAGCAAAGATTGATTTATTTTTAAGTGCCAAAGTGTATGTTGTAATCAATCTTAACAAAAAGTTGTTTCTTGCCTGGATTTGGCACTCCATTGCTTTTATATGCAAAATTTGTGTTTGTATGGAGCCGATAATAGTTTGCCTCAATTAGATCTATGTGTTGTGATGTTTGGTTGTTGATTGATATTTTTAAATGGTTGTAATTTTTGCACGGCCTGCGAGTCGTTTCCTATTTTTTTGTATTTGTTAAATAGTATAGAAAAAAATAGGATTTTATTTTATTACAATTTGTAAAAGATGACCGAGGACAACAAACAAGATTCATGAAGATTGAAGTCTTGGCGTGGACCCACTCGAGCATTGAGAAAATGGCGAGTAGTGGGAGTCAGCACATCATCTTATGGTTATTAGTCCCTACTTTCACCATGTTTTTCTCGTGGTGGCTCACGGGAAAAACGCATAGGTTTGAGACAAATATTACCGTTACTTACATGTGGTTGTGTTTTGTTTATTTATTAGTTATCTATGCCTTGAATGCTACATAATCTAAAATAATTTTGAACGACAATAATTTTTATTAAAGAGTTAATAAAAAGTTGCAAGGGCATTTTGGCAAACAGATAATTGGTTTTATAGTAAGGTTTTAAAATGGTTTGAACGAAATTTGCTAAAATGAAAACAGTTAAAAATGTTTTAACTAAGAAAAACAAAAACCCGTTTTTAATGTAAATCACACGCTAACCATTTAAGGCACGCATTTGAACTAATAATCTATCGGCGTGAGGAAAGGGCTAAAGCCAACGCGTCGGTTAGATGTTAGGGATAATGTTTGTGACATTTGCGATATTCAAGAGTCTTAGGCCGGATGTCATGTGTCTTAATATGGTTGATTTACAATCTCGGCTCGTGATCCACGACAAACCTGACATGAGAAAGGATTAGCGTGGAAGGGATTAAACATGCCAAACGGCATAATGGATGTCAGTGAATCCCGCAAGGATCTAAGAATTTCATAGAGATGAAATTGATAAATGGTTACATACCTACATAGCTTTCAATTACGATCTGCGGCAAACCCGTCGTATCTGGAAGTGAAATATGGATCTTAGCTTTGTTAAAATTAAATTTGTTTTAAACGAATGGGTAATATATTTTAACGAGGATCATTCAAATCAGTAAAATAATGTTTTTTTCTTTTGATAGATGTCAAACAACGCAAATTTAACGATTTCAAACTTCTGTTTGAAAGGTCTCCTCGAAAAGAACAAGCTTACGGGCTTGAACTACATGAGTTGGCTTCAAAACTTGAGAATTGTTCTTAGGATGGAAAAGAAGCAGAGGGCCATTGAGGAACCATTCCCTGAGGAACCCATTGCCGGAGCATATTGGGTGATTCGGGACGAATATGAAAAACGTCTAGCCGAATCAAACGAGGTTGCTTGCCTAATGTTGGAGACCATGGTTCCAGAACTCCAAAAGGGTATGGAAAACCTTGGGGCGTACGACATGAACAACCAGCTGAAAGACACGGTCCAACAACAGGCTAGGCAAGAACGGTATGACAATGTCACAGCTCTAGTAGAATGTAAAATGGCCCCGAGTATCAGCGTCAGTGTGCATGTTCTGAAAATGAAATTGTACTTTGACCAGCTTTAGCGTCTAGGTTTTCCCTTTGGTCAGAAGCTTGCGACAAATTTCACCTTAAGATCGCTGACTGATTCGTATGAACCGTTCATTATGAACTATAATATGAACAACTTAAAGAAAACCACAATGGAGCTCTATGGCATGCTTAAGACTACAGACTCCAACATGACCAAGTCCAAGACCGCTACCCCGACACTGATGATCAGCGAGGGAGGTGTAAAGAAGAAAAAGGGTGCCCCTGAAAAAGCAAGGGAAAAGGAAATGTTATTAAGCCTAACACGAACCCATGGTTAAAGGCAAGGGAAAACCCCATTCTGATATATCTCAATCAAAGACTCCTGCGGATGTTGTATGATTTCACTGCAAGGAGGTAGGACATTAGAGGCTTAATTGTCCTAAATATCAGGAGAGATTAGGAAGCTCAAGGCTAATGGAGCAGGAACTTCAGGTATGTATATTGTTGATCCAATCTCTCTCAGTGATTTGATGACGACCCTTAGAATACTTAGTTAAAATTACTTTTAACATCTGTATGTATTAGTGTTTCGCCATCAAGGATCATGGTAAGTATGTTTAGTGATCGCTGATAGCTTTCTATGTAAAAGTGTTATTGTAATACCTGAAGACAAGCCTCGTGACAAAATAGTTTATCGCTGACGTCGAAAACAAAGTTGATGAACAAGACAGGTCTACTCATGATCTGAAGCGACATTCAGGGAAACGAAGACAAGTCTACTACATGCGACATCTCAAGAACGAAGCTTCAGCGATAGCTGAGACTTTCAACAGGCCTCACTTATGAAAGACCACATCAGCGATCGCTAATCATGAAGCATAAAGTTCAAGATTTGTTTGTCTTATCCTCTTGCACAAATAGTACAAAGGTAGAAAAAGAAACCTGCTTTTGTCCATAATTGTACAACCACTCTGCTAACTACACTATTCACCATGCGGCCAAGAGCATGCCTTTGACAAAAGTCAGAAGTATGCGCCCAATGAAGATCTGACACGTGTAAAGTACCTCTGCCATGCATTAAATGCATAGGGTATAAATAGGAGCGATACCCTTAACTTTGAAGGGTCCTGAATCTCTCTTAGTGGATTGTAGAAAACTCATTTTCTACATACTCTCTTCTGTCCTTATCTCTAGTGCAAGAAACTTAGTGATTCTCATAGATTGTTTAGATTAGGTTTACTTAATCTATTTCCGCAACAAACTGTAAATTGTGTTTTGATTTATAGATAAACAGTTTAGAAAGTATAATTTGTGTTTGTATTCAACCCCTCCTTCTAATAACTTTCACCCTTGTAGAAACCCTACGGGACCAACAAGTGGTATCAGAGCAGATTGTTTAATCTCATAAGCAATATCTTGCTTAATCAGTGGATGTTTTTTCATTATGGGAAACCTGAAGCCTTTTTCAATCCTGATCCTCAAGTTAACACTTCAAACGCTGATGATGACACTATCATTATTCCTGTTGATCCAAACCCTCAGTGATTTGATGATGACCCTCTCTTAAACACTTAGTGAAAAATGTAAGTAAGCAATATGTATCAGAGTTTCACTATCGCTGATAAGTACTAAGACTTTACAGTATCGCTGATTGGAACTCTCACTCTTTAGATTAGATATTCAGCGAACACTGTTCATCATCATATAGCTCTGAGCCTGTTCAGTCTATGAGATGATCGCTGATAAGTTAGTTGTTTACTTATGATCCCTGAAGACAAGTTCACATCAACCAAAGTTCTACGCTGAAGTCGAAGACCAAGCTCAAGAACCAGCGACAAGTCTACTAATAAACTGATGCGGATATCAGTGAAGCAAGACCTGTCCATTCAACGTGAAGTATCAAGTAGAAGACTTCAGCAATCGTTGAACTTTATCATTCGCTGATAAAGATCTGACTCAACGAAAGCTGATCATGAAGTCTCCCTGCTTGTTACTATTGTCTTACCTCCCTTACACGTCTCCGTACGAACTGTCAGAACGGACATCCCTTTTGTCTGTAATCGTACAACAACTCTGATTCTACACAGTGCACCATGCGGCTACTAAGGTTGTCTACAAAGGTCAACGACATGCAACCACTCAGTTGCTGCCACGTGTAAAGCCATACTGCCATGCATTAAATGCATGCAGTATATAAGAAGATCCTTACTTCAGTTTGGAAGTGTGCTCGGACCATCTTCTTATTTCTTATTGTTAAGTTATTATTCGTAATTTCTTTAACTCTTTCTAATGCAAGAAACTTAGTGTTTCTCAAGACTTGTTTAGATTAGGTGTATCCTTAATCTTGTTCTGCAACAAGTTGTAAATTGTCTTGATTTATCAATAAACAATTTAGAAAAGTAAAAACGTGTGTTTGTATTCAACCCCCCCCCCCCCCCCTTCTACAAACTTGTATAGCCCTTCGGGACCAACAAGTGGTATCAGAGCAGATTTGTTTAATCTCATAAACAAGATCTGATCTATACTAAGATTTCTCTTCCTTGCTATTTCATAAAATGGCTACCAACACAAACACAAACTATATTGACAACGGTTCTCTTGCAAAACCCCCTAGATTCTCCATAGATAATTTTACTCTATGTAAAAATAGGATGATTCTCTTCTTAGAAGGTGTAGACCCTACTATGCCTTACTATCTTGAAAACGGCCCATATATTCCTGTAAGAATTGATGCTGCAGTTCCAGCCGCTGAGAATAGACCTGCTATTCTAGAAAGGCTGATTCCTAAGGAAATTCATATGTGGACTGATTAAGATAAGAAGAAAGTGGGTATCGACACCAAATCCAGATCCAAACTCTCCATGGCTCTTCCTGACGAAGTCTACCATTCCGTCATGAACCTGAAAACCTCAAAAGCTATGTGGGACACAATCTGTGTTCAGTATGAAGGTACTTCTGAAGTCCAGGACTCTCGAAAGATCAACCTGGTAAGACAGTATGAAAGCTTCATTTGTGGTAAGAATGAAACACTCTCTGAAGTACACCAACGTTTTAACTGCTTAATAATAGATCTAAAAACTGTTGGTAAGGAATATTCTAACCTTGAAGTACTGACAAAGTTCTTAGAATGTTTACCTGAAAGTTGGGACAATTATTCTATGTGTCTCAAGTTGTCAAAGGATCTAAAATCAATGACCCTTTCTACCTTATATGGCACGATGCTGAATCATGAGCAATCGAGTCATCTTAAGAAGAATCTTGTAAAAGATTCCAAAAGCACCTATGTTGCTTTAATCCCAGAGTCACCTTCCACTCAGCGATCGACTATCACTATCACTGAGTTAGAAACTAACTCTGAAAGATCATCAGACTCTGACGTTTTAGATAATGATGAAACTCTAGCATTCCTGGCTAATAAGTTCAGGAGATTTGCTAGAAAGAGTAATTTCTAGAAGAATAAACCTCTTGCTATTACTGACAAACCAAGATCATCAACCCTTGTTGATAAGGCCACTGCTACTTGCTATAACTGTGAAAAGATAGGACATTTTGCTAGCGAGTGCAGATCAAAGAAAGTCTCTAGACCCTCAGCTTTTCCCAAGAAAAACTTTATTCCCAGGAATAGAGATGAAAATATAAAAAGCTGAAAGAAAGGTATGCAAAGCTGAAAACCTTTAAGAAGAAAGGCAAAGGCCTCATGGCTGACTATGATTGGGCTGCCTCTGACGAAGAAGAATCATCTGACTCTGAAGATGATGATGAAGCCAATCTATGTCTCTTGGCCAAACTTGAAGAAGAGGAAGACAATTCTGACATTCACTCTACTTCAACCTCTGCAACTCAGGTATCACCTTCCTTCTTTACCAATATTGCAAATATTGATGAAGCTGATAGTCTTCGAAAGATCGATCTCTTGACTAGAAGTTTATATGAAGCCGTGAATGGAAAAACTGTAGTTGAAAATCAAAACCTTGATCTCGCTGAACAGCTTAAAAACTGTCACCTTCAAATAGAAAATCTTTCTAAAATTGAAGAAGATTTTAAAGATCAAGTTCACCTAAATCAGCTAGTCAAAATCGAGCGCGAAGAAGCTATCGCTGCATTAAAAGCTGAAAAAGCTACTGTTGATGGATGGTATAATTCCTCAACAAAGATCACTGAGATAATTAAGTCTCAGATTCCCCTGAGTGATAAACGTGGTCTTGTTTACAAAGCTGATACTCTAGAACCAACCACTGATCGTTCCATGCTATTATTTGGAACTTTCGTGTCCTCAGTCGCTGACACTTCATCCTCTCAGTGTTCCTCTTCAAAACCTCTTATCATTGAGAAAATCTCTACTTTAACTTCTAAAGGAATAGAGAAAATGGTTTATCCAAAACCTACCTCTGTCCATAAAGACAAAGGTAAAGGAATTGTTATTAACCATAATCCTCAGAAGGGTACCTTTGAAACAATGCTGAATGCTTCTAAAACTTCAGTGACTTATCCCTCTAGTTCAAAGAATAAGATCCCTGGATTTATTCAGCGTAGATCTATTCAGCGATCTACTCCTAGAATCAAAGTGGAAATTCTTGGTAACAAATCCGAAGAACTGAATGTTCCTCCTATTTCAAAAGCCAATAGCTTACTTGGTGCTGGTCCTTCTAATTCAAAATCAAAAGCTCAGCATGCAAATGGTCCTAGAACTACTTTTGGTTATAGGAAATGTTATCATTGTGGACTTACAAATCATATTGCTAGTAAGTGCCCCATAGCCACCCAAGCTGAAAAGATAGCTAAGGTGAAGATCATTGCCCCCAAGGCAAAGAAGACCACTGAGGTTAAGAAATTAACCAAAGTGAAGACTGACAAAGCTGAATCTTCAAATGCTGCGAAGACTGCTGAACCTTCCACCTCTTCTTCTAACCCCACTGACAAGTGTGTACACATGGTTAAGTGGGTACCCAAGAAAAACTAATCTTCCTTTGTAATGCAGGTTAAGAAGGGTATCTGGTATCTCGATAGCGGATGCTCTAGACACATGATTGGTCTGCTCACTGAGTACAAAAAAGAGAAGGGTCCCTCTTTAACTTTCGGTGGAAATGGAAAATGACATACCTGAGGGTTTTGTCTACTATCTAATGGTTCAACAAACTTCAGAAGAGTCGCATATGTTGAAGGGCTGAAGCATAATCTTCTAAGCATCAGTCAGCTTTGCGACAAGTTTAACAAAGTAATCTTTACTAAGGAATCCTGCTTTGTCGCTGACAAAAAGGAGAAGATAGCTCTTAGCGGTTATCGTTTGGAAAATGTTTATGTAATAAACATGGACTCAACAACCACTGAGAACTCCTGTTTCTTCTCAAAAGCCTCATCTGATGTCAACTGGCTATGGCATAAAAGGCTCTCTCATCTCAACTTCAAGACACTGAATACTCTCTCTTCAAAAGAGTTAGTCACTGGTCTACCTCAGCACTCATATGCCAAAGAGTCCTTATGTTCAGCGTGTGAGAAAAGCAAGCAGACCAAAGCAAGCTTTAAGTCAAAGCAAGTTTCCTCAGTATCATCTCCTCTACAACTTCTCCATATGGATTTGTTTGGCCCTGTTAACAAACAATCCGTCGCTGGAAAGAAATATACTTTGGTCATAGTTGATGAATTCTCTCGCTATACCTGGGTAATGTTTCTCCATTCTAAGAGTGACACCACTGAAGAACTCATCACCTTTGTCAGGAAAATGGAAACCCTGAACAACTTGACTGTTCGCTCAATAAGGAGTGATCATGGGACTGAATTCAAAAACAGTTCTCTTGATTCCTTCTTTGAGAGTAAGGGTATCTCTCACAACTTTTCTTCAGTGAGAACACCACAACAAAACGGAGTCGCTGAAAGAAGAAATAGAACTATTATTGAAGCTGCACGTTCAATGCTCAGCGATTCTCACCCGCCTACTCAGTTTTGGGCAGAAGCTGTCAACACTGCTTGTTTTACGCAAAACAGGTCACTGATAGTCAAAAGAATTAATAAAACAGCCTATGAACTTTTTCATGGGAGAAAGCCTTCAATTAGCTTTCTTCACATCTTTGGATGTCAGTGTTTCATACTGAACAACAGAGATGCCATTGGAAAGTTTGATCCTAAGGCTGATGATGGAATCTTTCTTGGATATTCTTCAATCTCCAAAGCCTTCAGAGTCTTCAATCGAAGAAGACAAACTGTTGAAGAAACTATTCACGTCTCTTTTGACGAATCCCGTTCAGCAAACTCTAAACCGTCTGCTAATACTGAAGAACTAAATCAATGGATGTTTTCTCATCTTGGTGATTCAGAAAATATTTCCACTCCTCATACTCATACAGTTGAAGATGATAGTCCTACTATCATCCCAAACATGAAGAATAGTGAAGCTGAAACATCATGGGTCTCAGCAGTTCCTTTAAACACTATACCTGCTTCTGAACCAAATGTCTCAGACATTCCATCTACTTCTCAGCATTCATTGAATGAGATGACATCTGCACCTACTCCTCTCTTGGCTGATATTCCAGAAGTTGCTGAAGCTTCATCTTCAGCTCCTCCAGTTCAATTTGAGTCAGCGACTTATGTTCATGCTCAGCGATGGACTGTAAATCACCCAATTGATCAAATTCTTGGTGATCCAAACGCTGGTGTTCAGACTCGACGAAGTGCATGTAATATTTGTTTATTTGTTAACTTTACTTCTCTGATTGAACCAAAGAAAATAGACGATGCCCTCAAAGATCCAAACTAGGTCAGCGCCATGCAAGAAGAGCTGACTGAATTCGAAATAAACAAAGTTTGGAAACTTGTTCGAAGACCAACTGACAAAACAGTGATAGGCACTAAATGTGTCTATCGAAACAAGTTGTACGAACATGGAACTGTAACCCGCAACAAGGCTCGTCTTTTTGCTCAGGGATACAGACAAGAGGAAGGCATAGATTACGACGAAACATTTGCTCCAGTAGCAAGACTAGAATCTATTCGTCTATTCTTAGCATACGCTGTACACAAAGACTTCAAAGTATATCAGATGGATGTTAAGTCAGCATTTCTAAATGGAAAGCTGAATGAAGATGTCTATGTGGAACAACCTCCAGGATTCTCAGATCCTAACCGTCTAAGTTATGTTTATAAACTGGATAAGGCACTTTATGGCTTAAAGCAAGCTCCATGTGCATGGTATAACACTCTATCCTCTTATCTCCTAGTTGAAAATTTTGAGCGAGGTAAAATCGACAAAACTCTATTTTTCAGAATAGTGAAAGGTCATATCATTCTTGTTCAGATATATATGTTGATGACATTATATTTGGTTCTACTAACCCTGACCTTTGTACTCGTTTCGCTGATAGAATGCAAGAAGAGTATAAAATGAGTATGATGGGTGAGCTAACATATTTCCTTGGTCTTCAGATAAAGCAAAATGAAAAAGGAACTTTCATTAATCAGGGAAAGTATGTTAAAGATATGCTGAAGAAATTCGATTTAACTCAGAGTTCAGCTATGGAAACCCCTATGGCACCACCGCTGACACTAGACAAGGATTCAAATGGAATACCTGTTAATGTCACGCTGTTCCGTGGGATGATCAGCTCTCTCTTGTATCTTACAGCTAGCCGACCCGATATTATGTACGCAACCTGTTTGTGTGCACGATATCAAGCTGAAC
Organism: Saussurea involucrata; assembly: GCA_033807775.1. Taxonomy (NCBI): domain Eukaryota; kingdom Viridiplantae; phylum Streptophyta; class Magnoliopsida; order Asterales; family Asteraceae; genus Saussurea; species Saussurea involucrata. The sequence continues at coordinate 33,274,703 of CM066321.1, forward strand.
CTAAGGAATCTCATATGATCACTGTAAAGCGAATCTTTCGCTACCTTAAGGGTACTATGAACCTGGGTCTTTGGTATCCCAAATACTCAGGGTTTGATCTAATCGCCTATTCACATAGTGATTTTGCAGGTTGCAAATTGGATAGGAAAAGCACCACAGGAGGCTGTCAGCTCCTGGGTGGAAAGCTGGTGAGTTGGTCAAGTAAAAAAGCAAAACTCAGTGTCCACCTCAACTGCTGAAGCTGAGTATGTAGCCGCTGGAAGCTGTTGTTCTCAGGTCTTGTAGATGAGAAATCAACTACTAGACTATGACCTTCAGCTCTCGAAAATTCCAATCTATTGCGACAGCACAAGTGCCATCGCTATAGCCAACAATCCAGTGCTACACTCAAAGACAAAACACATCGAAATCAGGTATCGTTTTATCAGAGATCATGTGATGAATGGTGATATAGAACTTCATTTTATCCCAACTGACTATCAGTTAGTTAATCTATTCACCAAACCTCTTGATGAGACAAGATTCAACTTTCTCATCAGCGAGCTTGGAATGTTGAACTTTGAAGAGTAAAATCTTCAGCGGTTCACATTTGATCAGCGATAGGATAAAATCAACTTGTATAACCCATTCTATCATTCTCTCTCTGAACATAATTGATTCGCTGATATCAAGGTATGTTTTTCTCACTTACTCGCTGACGTTCGCCTAGAACTCAAAGATTTCAAAACAAATTGCATCGCTGAATATCTCTTCTTTAACAACGATACTTTGAATTTTTTAAACCAACACTGATATTTCTATTCAGTGCTTCATATTTTCAAAAGTGTCCCTGAACTTTCAAAAACTTAGACATCCTAAAAATATGAAAGGACAGTTGTGACATCATCGCAATGGATAAGCCCTGACACGTTCTTTTTCTGACACACGTTTGCACGTTTCGTTTAACTTCCAATCAAATCCAAACACGTGTCTGTGTCATGATGAAAATCTTTTCTCGCTCAAGATTTTCTCTCTCTCTACTCTCTCTATATAAACCATTTTGGGTTTATATTTTTCTCTTTACGTGAATAACTTCTCCTCCAAGCAAGAAAAAGATTTACTGTTGCATTTTGAGCTCTCAAAATTTCCAGAAACTGTTCATCTTCTTCTTCTTTGGCGAACCAGGTTAATACTCTTATTGTTTACCTACATTACTTGTTTATTATCTTATTCTTTGCTTTTAACAGATCAAACAAAAGAACTTTTATAAAATGATATCATTTTTTGTTCATGATTTTATGAATACAACCTTCATGGTTGTTCTTCAAGTTTATGTCAAAACTCGTAAACATGTTATTCATATGTTTTTCCAGAATTCCTTCTTCAAATGAAAACTGGAAAACACATAATCTCTACGTTTTGTAACTCTTTCTCAAAACAAGAAAAACCCTAACCTTCCTCAAAGGGATTTTTGGCTGAATGAAATGGACAAAATTCAAAAACATCTTATTGGAAAATATTTCCACATTAAGACTATTTATTTTGTTGATCTTTGGTTGAGCTGATTACAGAAATGGCTGCTCCTTCTACTGGTATTCCAACTGCTGAGAACACTACTGCTGTTGAGGAACTTGAAATCACCAAGGCTCCTCAGGTCAAGTTCAAACTTGAGGATATCTCTTTTACAAAATCAAACAACCTCCATGCGTTGTTCGATTTTCCTCCGAAAAAGAAAGTCAAGCATCTAGACGACGCTGTGAATTTTCTGAAAACCTGTTGCCTCTCTACAGCCTTGACCATAACACCCCCTGCTCATCAGTTACTATTATCTCAATTCTGGTATACCGCCAGACACACTCAGCTACCATCATCCAAAGACCCTACCAAACTACTTGATGTCATCCTATGTGACACTGATTTTGGCACCATCAAAATCAACCCTGCTATCATTCGAAAAGCACTGAATCTCCCTGTTGCCACCAAAGACAAACCATTTGTTCCTTTCCCTGATCCCAAGAGACATGCTGATAGAGAAACAATCATTGCATTCTTTGATGCAATGAAGTACGTATGTGATCAAGGGAGAGATGAAAAAGCCGAGAAGAAACTGACTGCAATCAAGAAGTCAAAGATGCCCAGCGAAATGAATTTTCTTCTTCGCACACCTGATAAGTTGCATGACAGCGAAGAGTGGCTCCTCTAATCAAGCTGCTCAACCTCAGCAAGCCATGGGCTATGCATTGCTGAAGGGTCTCCATGTTGACTGGGCCTCGATAATCTACGACGATCTTGCGCTCAATGGGCTATGCATTGCTGATAGTCTCCATGGGCTATGCATTGCTGATAGACCATCATGGGTTCCATACCCAAGATTCCTCAGTGCCATCTTCCAAACCGGCCTTAAGTATAACTACCCAAAAGTAGGAGACCTGAAACTCTCTCAGGTTGGCCCTAAGGTGCTCGACTTCAAGCCCCTGCGAAACGAGGTACATCTCTCTAGTCTCTTATCTATTCTCAATCCTCCTTCTTCTACTTCTGCGGCTCATTCAGTGGATATCCCCACCGCTGATACCACAGCTGCAACCTCCACTCCTTCTAGAAAAAGGAAACAATCTACTACCCAACTTGGTTCCAAAAGAATCAAGAAAACCAAGGAGCAACCCCCCCAGCATTTACATGCTGAAGACTCCTCAGCTCATCTTGAAGAGCTGATGGAAAGTTCAGTGGTACGCTCTGCCACAGCTGAACAAGCCACCCCTTCCAACCCAGCTTTAGCGTCTCTAAACGCTGAAGTTATAAACTTGGAAAAGAACCCACTTCCTTCAGCCTCTCTACAGACTGAAGTGATTCTCAGCGGATCCAACGCTGAACCCCGCACCCAACCATCATTATCATCCTCCATTCCTCTCACCTCTTCTTTGGTCACTCAATCTATTCCCCTATTCTCCTCAACAACCGTCATCCTCAGCGACACTACAGCTGAACATTTTCAGAGGCTGATATGACACACCACAGGACCTGCAGGTACTTCCAGTTGTCTAGGAAATATTGAAGACGACTACGAAACGTTTTCAGGACATCGAGGTTTCGACAACTTCGCCAACCCGCCTGCAGGTATACACAAAATCCCACACACTTCTCTCTCTCAACACCAAACTTCTGAGCTTTCCTCTGTTCATAAGTTTATAACTTTTTCAGGTCCTAATTTGGGGGATATCAACACCTCCCTGACGGCCCTGGAAACAAAGATGGAGTCTTTCAACAACACTCTAACTTCTACCTCTTCAGCGGTTACAAACGCTGGAGAGAACTTGAAGACTTTGACCATTGAGGTCGAAAAGAAAGCCTCCAAAGATGATCTGGAGAAGGTGGATGGTAGCATTGCTAAATTTTCTACCACCCTCGCTGAAAACTCAACCGTGACAACCACTCTCTCAACAAACTTCACCTCTCTGTCCAATGAAGTCACATCATTGAAGACAGAGGTTGGTTCTCTTAAGAGTGAAGTTTCCACGATCAAGACTGAAGTCTCTGCGGTCAAAGAGATTGTTCAGAAAGTGCTTGATCGCCTGAACACCCCAACTTCTCATTTCACTCAGGCCGATCGAGATGATCTCTAAAAGATCAGTCCTGCTATTACTGGCCTAGAGGACAGAGTAGCAGCGATTGAAAACTGCAAAAGAATTACTGGCAAAGAAGACAGTAATCCTATTGCTGCTTGTTGATCCAAACCCTCAGTGATTTGATAATGACCCTCTCTTAAACACTTAGTGAAAATTGTAAGTAAACAATATGAATTAGAGTTTCACTTTCGCTGATGTACTAAGACTAATTCAGTACCGCTGATAGGAACTCTTGTTCTTTAGATTAAACATTCAGCGAACTCTATTCACCATAATGCTCTGAGCCTGTTCAGTCCTTATGGTGATCGCTGATAAGTTAGTTGTTTACTTATGATCCCTGAAGACAAGTTTCACGTCAACATATGTTCTACGCTGAAGTCGAAGATCAAGCTCAAGAACCAGCGACAAGTCTACTCATGAACTGATGCGGACATCAGCGAAGCAAGACCTGTCCATTCAACGTGAAGTATCAAGTAGAAGACTTCAGCAATCGCTGGACTTTATCATTCGCTGATAAAGATCTGACTCAACGAAAGTTGATCATGAAGTCTCCCTGTATGTTACTATTGTCTTACCTCCCTTGCACGTCTCCGTATGAATTGTCAGAACGGACATTCCTTTTTCTGAAATCGTACAACAACTCTGATTCTACACTGTGCACCATGCGGCTACTAGGATGTCTACAAAAGTACATGCGACCAATCAGCTGCTGCCACGTGTAAAGCCATACTGTCATGCATTAAATGCATGCAGTATAAGAAGAACCCTACTTTAGAAATGAAGTGTATGTGCTCGGGCCATCTTCTTCTTTCTCCCTTATTGTTAAGTTATTATTCGTAATTTCTTTAACTCTTTCTAGTGCAAGAAACTTAGTGTTTCTCAAGACTTGTTTAGATTTAGGTTTATCCTTAATCTTGTTCCGCAACAAGTTGTAAATTGTCTTGATTTATCAATAAACAATTTAGAAAAGTAAAATCTGTGTGTTTGTATTCAACCCCCCCCCCCCCCCCCCCCCCCCCCTTCTACAAACTTGTATAACCCTTCGGGACCAACAAGTGGTATCAGAGTGGATTTGTTTAATCTCATAAACAAGATCTGATCTATACTAAGATTTCTCTTCCTAGCTATTTCTTAAAATGGCTACCAACACAAACACAAACTAATTGACAACGGTTCTCTTGCAAAACCCCCTAGATTCTCCGTAGATAATTTTAATCTATGGAAAAATAGGATGATTCTCTTCTTAGAAGGTGTAGACCCTACTATGCCTTATTATCTTGAAAATGACCCATATATTCCTGTAAGAATTGATGTTGCAGTTCCAGCCGCCGAGAATAGACCTGCTATTACAGAAAGGCTGATTCCTAAGGAAATTCATATGTGGACAGATGAAGATAAGGAGAAAGTGGCTATCGACACCAAAGCCAGATCCACACTCTCCATGGCTCTTCCTGACGAAGTCTACCATTCCGTCATGAACCTGAAAACCTCAAAAGCTATGTGGGACACAATCTGTGTTCAGTATGAAGGTACTTCTGAAGTCCAGGACTCTCGAAAGGTCAACCTGGTAAGACAGTATGAAAGCTTCATTTGTGGTAAGAATGAAACTCTCTCTGAAGTACACCAACGTTTTAACTGCTTAATAATAGATCTAAAAACTGTTGGTAAGGAAAATTCTAACTTTGAAGTGCTGACAAAGTTTTTAGAATGTTTACCTGAAAGCTGGGACAATTATTCAATGTGTCTCAAGTTGTCAAAGGATCTAAAATCAATGACCCTTTCTACCTTTATATGGCACGATGCTGAATCATGAGCAATCGAGTCATCTTAACAAGAATCTTGTAAAAGATTCCAAAAGCACCCCTGTTGCTTTAATCTTAGAGTCACCTTGCACTTAGTGATCGACTATCACTGTCACTGAGTTGAAAACTAACTCTGAAAGATCATCAGACTCTGACATTTCAGATAATGATGAAACTCTGGCATTCCTGACTAATAATTCAGGAGATTTGCTAGAAAGAGTAATTTCAAGAGGAATAAACCTCTTGCTATTACTGACAAGCCAAGATCATCAACCCCTGTTGATAAGACTACTGCTACTTGCTATAACTGTGAAAAGATAGGACATTTTGCTAGCGAATGCAGGTCAAGGAAAGTCTCTAGACCCTCAGCCTTTCCCAAGAAAAACTTTATTCCCAGGAATAGAGATGAAAAATATAAAAGCTGAAAGAAAGGTATGCAAAGCTGAAAACCTTTAAGAAGAAAGGCAAAGCCTCATGGCTGACTATGATTGGGCTGCCTCTGACGAAGAAGAATCATCTGACTCTGAAGATGATGATGAAGCCTGTTAGGGCAGGTTTTATAGTTGGTTTAAAGTTCAAGGGTTAAATTGTATTTGTTTAAATTAGAGCTTATTAGTGAACGGGCCGTGGGCTTGTTAACCACGGGCCCGATGTATTTAATGTGTGATTAGCTTGGAAAAACAAGCCAATCATCCTTTTACTTTCTAAACTCTTATTGTAAACATTCTCTCTGAAAGTTAATGAAAGGGATGACAGTTGGAAATCATTGTTCTTAGTGATTTATCATTACGATTTCTATATTGTTGCACGGATCTGGATTTAACAATTGGCATCAGAGCAGACGGACGGATTCGATTCACATATTCATTCACTGATTTCTGGTTAGTTTGAGTTTTTCACGTCTGACAATTCTTGAATTTTCAAATCTTTGATTCTGGCTAAATTGTTCAATTCTGTTTATTGGGTTGTGTTAGCATTATACTTGTTAGTATTTCTGCAAATTTTCACATTCCAATTCGATCGTTTGAGTGGTCAATTTAGCAAATTAAGTTTAAAGTTTTTTGGTTGTGTTCATCAAGAAAGATCGAATTTTTACCATTAAAAAGTACTCTTTTTGCTTCAAAATCGATTGGGTTAGTGTTAGTTTTGTGTCTGGTAGTGTTTTTAACCTTTCAGGAACCTTCTTGTGCAACCCTAATCGAAAATCAATCGTATTGAAAAAGTCAGCCGAGTTTTCCGGATAACCCAGCCGTGGTTTCCGGACAAGTTGATAGTTCCCGGACGTTTGTGTGATTTCCATCCGGATAATTCCAATTCCATCCGGACTCTTCATTTTTCCGGGTAAGTTCTGCAATCCGGGTAAGTCACTATTCCTTATACTATCCGGGTAACATTTGTATCCGGAAACCCAGTGTTTCCGTACATATCTTATCTGGACAATCCATTGTACCCGGAAACTTAAGTGTATCCGGAAACATTTTGTTTCAGTTTTCTATTCGGTAACTTAAGCCACCCGGTAACCTTGGTTAAACGGACAACTCAAGTTATCTGGACACTTCCTCTTATCCGGATACTTTTGTTTCTTATTGATCTACTTGCATCAAATCTGATCCGGACACTTCCAGATCAGATCACTTATTTGGATTCCTATCCAGTGAGTTCAGTTTAGTCCAATCACTCGTAGAACCTGCGTTAGGTCATCACTCTTAGTACCTTGCATTAGGTTTACACTCTGAATCGATCAACCCGTCTGACGATCACTCCGTTGCAACCAAAGATGTCTACTTCTCATGATGCTCTCGCAATTGGCACTGACACCAAGCCACCGTGTCTCTATCCAAACTAGTACAGCCAATGGCGAGATAGGTTCATGATCTTCATAGAGTCCAAGGACAACTATGAGTACATCAAGAGAGCTCTGGATAATGGCCCAATTCCCAAGCCAATGAAGGACATAGCTGCAACTTCAACTGCAGTAGCTCGACGTGAGGACAAGACTCTTGCTGAAATGACAGCATTTGAAAGAGGCATGATTGAAGGTGAAAAGCATGCAAAGAGATATCTGATTCAAGCTCTTCCTAATTCCATCTACACTGCCATAGATAGTTACAAAGAGACGGCTAAGGGCATGTGGGACCAAGTAGCCAGAATGATGCGTGGGAGCGTTGTAGGAAATCAGCTGAAGATAAATAGCGCGATAACCAAGTTCGATGGGTTCAAGCAGCGCAACGGTGAATCCCTCACCCAGACCTATGAACGATTTTGTCTACTCCTCAATGAACTGAACAAGAATAAAATTGTTCGTTCCAATACTGAGAACGCACTAAAGTTCCTCAACAACTTGCTACCTGAATGGAAAGTGTATGCTTCTCATGTCAAACACAACAACTTGATAGAGAACATCAGCATCAATGAACTGTATGAGACACTTCTCCAAGACGAAGATGAAGTGAATGAGCTTCTGGGAGAGAAGAAGACTGAGCCTAAACCATCTGCTGATCCTATTGCCCTCATGACTTCCAAACTAGGGAAATCTTCGGGCAGCCAATCCAGACGCGGTCCACAGCAAAGCTCCTCCGAGTCAGAACCTGAAGACGAGAATGACGGTAATGTTGATGGTGATGTATCAGACTTAATGAAAGTTATTGCCCTTCTGACTAAATCCTTTCAACAACAACAGTTCTACAAGAAGCCATCTTCCAATAGTCAACGCTACTCCACTTCCTCCAATAAGCATCATGACTATAAGGATCGGTATGAAGAAAAGAAGAAGGTAGAAGAGCAAGATCAATCTGAGAAGAAGGAGAAGACAGAGAAAGGTGACCGGAAGAAGAGAGATGAACCTGTGAAATGCTACAACTTCAGGAAACTCGGTCACTTCGCTAAAGACTGCCGTCAGCCTACAGTGAAGAACTCTCACTACTATGAGGCCAAGCATGCACTGGCCAGACAGAAGGAGGCTGGGGAGGCAATGTTCGTTGAAAATGAGTACTGGCTAGGAAGATCTGATGATGAGGACGATTATGAAGGTGCTGATGCTTTCATGGGATATCAATCGTCTACGGATAAGAAAAGGAAACAACAAATCAGGTATGTGATTCTTGCCTACAAAACTTCATACATCAACTGCAAACTATCACCGAAAAGGCAAACTCCCTCAAGGCTACACATGAAGAACAAAAGCTTGAAATTAGTTCAATAACTGAAAAGATTAATGTTCAAATGAAATTAACTGAGAAGTATAAGTCTGAAAATGCTAACTTGACCATTAAATGCAAAAATCTGTCATTAGCACCTAAAGACTTAAGGGCCAAATTATCTGATCTCCAACGTCAGTTTGATCAGTGCTTGAATGAGAAAGAAGACATTACTTATCAATGTTCTTCTCTTCAAATTCAACGCAAGGAATATGTGGACAAAGTTCTTGATCTTGAAACCAAACTCCACAAAAGTGGTCAAACTGATCAAACCATTTTTTTTGAATAAACCCAAAAAGAATGGGGAATCGGATATGATAACCCACACTATTTGAAAAAGGGAAGATATCAAGTTCCCACTATGTATGATTTTGCGTGTTATGGGTTAGATAAAAAGTATCCGGAGTACGCAATTCAATGGACTGGTCCTCTTGAACCTGAAAAGGAAGTGGAAACCGAGGAACATAAACGCACACAAAAACGAGGAATTCAACTTCCATTTTGTTATGAACCTTTAAACTACTCGTATCAAAAGGACAAAAAGTACTTGTCCAATGACTACTTCGACTCCTACAAGGTAGATAGTCCCAAGGATTCCTCCAAAAAGGACGAGGACCTAGCACCTGCAACCAAGACTGAGACGGATGAGTTTAAACTCTATGTTCCCCCTCTCATCTTGGAAGCAAAGATAGTCGAGCTGGAGGTGTCCATTGAGAAAGAAAGGTCAAGGTTTCAAATGGAAAGACAAATCTTACTTACGAAACTTGAGAATCTTCAACCGGTCAAAACCGACGTTGTGTCTGGTGAAGGACAGGAAATCTTTCGGAGTGAAATCAATCGACTCACATCACAACTGTCTGCCTTGGCAACAGATAAGATAAAAGAGTACACGAGAAATGGTCAGCTTCAAGAGCAAATTGACCAACTGCTATCTGACAAGAAGATTTCACCCGAACCTTCCTCAATATCATCCGACACATCTTCGTGCAAAGCCTTCTTAGGCAAGATTTCTAGTACACAAGACGGTCAAGATTCTCAAGACGAGAGTGTTTTAAGGAATTTGAACTCTGGTTTTTTCTTAGCTTCCGCACCAAATTCCCCAAAGCACACTAGCAAAAAGAGTTCCTCGACTTCCTCACCTGATCATAGTCCAGTACTTCCCAAGATAATTTTTTCTGAGTACATGAACTCCGAGGGTAACTGTGAAGAAGAGTTCGAGTCGTTCTCTTTTGACAAACCTCTTCCAAGTCACACTGATTTCCTATCCCCCATAGTCAATCATCCGATTAATTTTTTAAATGGTATTTGTTCTCAAACAAAGGCCCTAGCTGTGATCATGATTTCTCAATCAAAACCAACTTCGAAACCTGTTTCCAAAAGGCAATCACAGCAGAGGCAAGAGACCGGACCATTGACTACCACAAATACTATTTCTCCAAGTCATTCTAACTTTTTGTCTCCAGTGGTTAATCGTCCGGTCAATTTTCAAAAGGGCGAATGTTCTCAAACCAAGACTCCGGCTGTGATCAAGATTCTTAAAAATGCTTCAAATTCTCAAAAACAATCACAGCCGAAGCAAAAGACCGAACGACCGACCACTACGATTCCTGTTTCCTCAAAAGTCACTGATCATACTGTCCCTGCTGTTTCAGATAAAAATGGTCGCGCTAATAAAGAAACACCAAAGTAGCTAAAGAGGGAATCTGTCAAGAAGGATGCGTCAAAGTCTTCCCCACCTGTCTTTAATTCTAGAATAGACAAAGACAATTATGCTTGGAATCATTGGAACCATTTTGATGTTTCTTTTCCCGTTAAAGTTAATTCTCTTAATCAATTGATTCGGTTATCGAATGATTGTTTATGTTGTTCTAATTGTGGTTGGAATGATTTTGATGATATTCACAATAATGATTGGTATGCGCCTTATTTTGTTGGTAACTTATTTCATAAGCGAAAACCCCACAATAATAAGCAAAAACACCAGTCCCAATGGGGTACCAATCAAGCGGTTAAACCACAGCGGGAGACTCACCCCATTCCTACACGAGTTGCTCCTACTGGGGTTAAACCGGCACCCAGGTGGAAAGTTGCCACAAAATCTGTTCCTCCTAAAGATGTAAATTCTGCACCGAAGAGGAAACAAGTGCCAAAACCAGTTCCCTCTACCGGTGTAAATCCTACACCTAAAGGGAAAGCTGGGGCAAAGCAAGCTTCCCCAAACGGTGCCCAACCTAACCCTCCAGTACCCAATAAAATTTGGGTACCTAAACTTCACTAATCTTGTTTCGCAGCACGGTCATGTGTGGTACTTAGATTCTGGATGCTCCAAGCACATGACCGGAAGGAGGGAGCTTCTCACGAACTACAAAGAAGAATACTGCGGACACGTGAGATTTGGGAATAACGAGAAGTCTCCGATCGTGGGCTACGGCGACATCGTACAAGACAAGATAACAATCAAGAAGGTATCCCACGTCGCAGGATTAGGACACAATCTCTTCAGCATCGGTCAATTCTGCGACAAGGATCTCGAGGTTAGCTTTAAAGCCACAAGGTGTAGAATCCTCAACAACGACGGAGAAGAGCTACTGGTTGGGACTCGAAAGACCAATCTCTACACCATTGACCTCGCAGCAATCAAATCTGACAAACCAGTCTGCCTCTTGTCAAAAGCCGACTCTGATCAAGTTTGGCTCTGGCATAGACGTCTTTTACACCTCAACTCCAGAAGTATCAATCAACTGGTGTTAGACAGACACGTCAGAGGCGTACCCCAACTTCCGTTCGTGAAGGATCGTCTCTGTGGGGCATGCGAAAAGGGAAAGATGAAGTGCGCATCACATCCGCCGAAGGCAACTCCGAGCACGTCCCAGACCCTCGAACTCATTCATATGGATTTGTGTCGTCCAATGCGTGTTCCGAGCATCAATAAGCGCAAATACGTGCTTGTGATGGTAGACGACTACTCACGCTACACTTGGGTGATGTTCTTACGCTCGAAGGACGAAACTCCGGAGCTCATTATTGATCATCTGAAGACTGTCTAGAAGAACAAGCTTCAACACGTTCAGTCCATCAGAACTGACAACGGGACGGAGTTCAAGAATCAAAAGGTGGATGACTATCTGAGGTCAGTAGGCATCACACACATCTTCTCTGCCGCACGCACTCCTCAGCAAAATGGAGTGGTGGAAAGACGGAACCGTACTCTCGTTGAAGCTGCCCGCACAATGCTTTCCCAAGCAAATCTACCGCTATAGCTATGGGCTGAAGCGGTGTCTACGGCATGCTACACGCAAAACCGCTCTATCCTTCTCAAGCGGTTCAACAAGATGTCGTACGAGACCATAAATAATCACGTTCCAACCATAGGCTACTTTTACGCCTTCGGATGCTCGTGCTACGTATTGAACGACAAGGATGATCTCGGCAAATTCAGCCCCAAAGCGGACGAAGGAGTTTTCATCGGCTACTCCATGACGGCTAAGGCGTATCGCGTTTACAACAAACGGACCAAATCCGTTGTTGAAAGCATAAATGTGACATTCGACGAAGCCGCAGATTTGGCTTCTGAACAACTCAGTTCAGAAACCGGTTTAACTGGAGTGCTAGCTTTCGGACCTTCAAGTTCGGGATCTGCACAAGCCACAGTAAATCCGAATAATGCATCTTCATCGAATGATGACTCTTCTGATTTAGATTTACTGTTTCAATATTTCTATGATGACATACTTAACTCTTCTGCTCCTGTCTCAGCGCAACCGTGACTTGAAGCTGCTCGCAATGAGGATTCGGCCGCTTTATCTGGTTCGCCTCCTTTTACGAGCACGCCATCAACAACAATAGAGACAGCTCAACCGTCATCTTCAGATACGCATGCACCTGGTACTGTAACCCCCTCGGAGGAACCTATAATCTCAGAGATAGCTCCTACTGATTCATCATCTGCTACAACCGATGCTCAACCTCTGAACTCCTCAGAACCAGAAGTTGTTCAACCATCGACGAATCCTCCCCCACTTCCTCCAAGAAACAAGACTGCTACTCTTGAAGCGGTTCAAGACCTTCCATCTGGTTCGTATGTGGATCCGAACGCATCTCACTCTACCCAGCAACCGCTTCTGCACTCCACCAAATGGACGAAGGCCCATCCCCTACATCAGATCATCGGTGATCCCTCGACTCCTGTTTGTATACGAGGCGCTTCCGCCAACTTCTGTCTATTTTCCGGCTTCTTGAGCAAGATTGACCCGACGAACGTACGCAAAGCGCTCGAAGATCCAGACTGGATCATAGCCATGCAAGAAGAGCTAAATCAATTCGATGCTCTAAAGGTATGGCGACTGGTTCCACGTCCTAAGCACAAGACGGTAATCGTCACCAAATGGATCTTCAAAAATAAAAAGGACGAAGACGGCATTGTTATTCGCAACAAGGCGCGTCTTGTGGCCAAAGGGTACCGACAACAAGAGGGGATCGACTATGATGAGACCCATGCTCCGGTCGCACGCATCGAGGCAATCCGTATGTTTCTCGCTTATGCAGCGCACAAGAACTTCACAGTCTTCCAAATGGATGTGAAGACAGCCTTTCTTTACGGCGACCTCCAAGAAGAAGTTTACGTGTCGCAACCCGACGGGTTTGTGGATGACTCGAAGCCTGATCATGTCTATATCTTAGACAAGGCACTATACGGCTTAAAGCAAGCTCCGTGAGCATGGTACAATACACTGTCTAAGTTCCTGTTAGAATCCGAATTTTCACGAGGTACCATTGATTCTACTCTGTTTATCAAGAACGAAAAGGGTCACATCATCCTAGTCCAGGTATATGTCGATGACATCATTTTCGGTTCTACTAGTCCATTATATGCAAAGAACTTTGCCAATCTCATGATAAGATTTTTTAAAATGAGTATGCTTTGTGAGGTGAATTTTTTCCTTGGTCTTCAAGTTAAACAACTGTCGACAGGAATTTTCAGTCCAAATACATTTGGGATATTCTTCGGAAATTCCAATTGGACCAGTCCTCACCAATGAAAACTCCCATGGCAACCAATACAAAACTTGACGCCGATCCTAACGGAAAGGCTGTCAACACCAAATTGTATCGGGGAATGATCGGTTCTTTAATGTACCTAACTGCCAGTAGACCGGGCATCATGTTTTCGACATTTCTTTGCGCCCGTTATCAGTCAAACCCTAAAGAGTCTCATTACAATGCCGTTAAACGAATTTTTCGTTATTTACGTGGTACTGCTGATCTTGGCCTTTGGTACCCGAAAGAGACAGGTTTTGGCCTATCCGCTTACTCTGACGCGGATCACGCGGATCACGCGGGATGTATGTTGTACCGCAAGAGCACCTCAGGACACATTCAGTTCTTGGGAGATAGCCTGATAAGTTGGGCTTCGAAGAAACAATAATGCGTTTCAACATCAACTGCTGAGGCGCAATATGTAGCCGCCGCAAGCTGCTGTTCCCAAGTAATCTGGATGAGGACGCAACTCAAAGACTACGGCTTTACGTATGTCAAAGTCCCGATCTACTGTGACTCGAAGAACGCAATTGTCATATCAAGCAACCCGGTACAACACACCAAGACGACGCACATCGACGTTCGGTATCATTTTATTAAGGATCACGTCGAACGAGGTACAGTCGAACTCTACTTCGTAAATACTGAGCATCAGTTAGCAGACCTGTTTACCAAAGCCTTGGACGAAAAACGTTTCAAATTTCTTGTGTTCAAGCTAGGTATGCTAAATTTGAAGATTTAATCCGAATGTGTGTCCGTTACAAGTTCCATACATCTACGCGTAACTGTCTACTCCTCATGAGTATACACTTCCTCGCACCTGTATTCTACTTGTCTCGGTTACACAGTTAGATTTTAGTCTCTGTATTTATTAGGTAGATCTCGTTTGTTTTCTCTCTTTCTTCGTGTGTTTCTCTTATTTCATATTGTCGTCTGTATTTTCGTTCACTATCTATGTGCTTTCACCATATGTTCTTGTGTTCAGGGGGAGCACATTGTAGAATCTGGTAAGATGCCTCATACCTTGAGGGGGAGCATCACACACAGTTTTTTTCTTAAATGTCAAAAGTTTTTGTGTGTGTGGGCACTCCTGCGTGTGTGTTATAGTCATCATCTGAGGGGGAGCGGCACAGGTTTCTTTACAAAAGACTTTACATTTTTTTTTGTCGGTCCCCTCCACTGCACTCTACTGCACTATCCGAGGGGGAGCAAGGGACTCCCCATGCTCAATTTGAGGGGGAGCGAGAGAAAGTCCTTTTTCAGTCATAATTCTTTCAAATTTCCAAGATACAGGACTATTTAGAGATATCCGGACACCTCTAGTTTCCGGGCAGAATCCGGACCGGGTAGGTATCCGGGTCGGCTAAGAACCCGGACCTCACCCGGGTATTTAGACGCACCCGGGTTCTTTCATTCCCTTATCCGGATATTCGAACCAAAACCCTAAACCCTATTGCTCTCTCTCTCTCTCTCTCTCGCACACGGATTCCTCTCAAATCAACGTTTCACGGTGTTTTTCGTTCCCAAACTCAGGTATTTGCCTCGACTATCACTGATATTCATCTATAATCGAGTATCACACACTTTGCACCACAAATCGACCCTTGATTTGATCGATAACAACCTTCCGAAACCCATTTCTAAGTGTCCTCTTATTTGGGTCGATTTAGTAGGACTTAGATCAAGTTAGATATTTCTGCTTGCTTAGTTACTCATGTCGTCACTGCCTGCATGCTTAATACTCTGTTAGGTTCCCTGTACTGTTCGATTCTTCTGCGTCCGGACACAATCATTGTGTCCGGAAACTATCATACTTATGGGTTTTTATCCGGACTTATACATCGACATGTTGTTTCATCCGGACACACATATCAACCGGAAACCTAGTTGTCCGGAAACCTTAGGGTTTCCGGTAAGTTCAACTACCGGGAAGCTTGGTGTCCGGACTCTATTATTATCCGAATATATCTCGCAGCAGGGTACCCCTGTCCGGGTTGTTCATTTTATCCGGACACTCATGTTATCCGGAAAAATGGTGTATCAGGGAAACTCTGTCCGGGTTCATCAATCTTATCCGGACTCTTTATACTATCCGGACACTTTGACATCCTGAATCCGGATACCCATGTTGTGTCCATTTCAGTACCTGTTTTGTCACTACCAGTCCTCGATCTGTCTCAGATTGAACCAATCACAGTAAAGGTACGCGCCGACACTTGTTCATTCGTCTCAATAACTAACTATGTTGTTCTTTTCCAGATATTGCAATGGCGGATCAACAAAATCCACAACACCATCCGGAAGAGCATATACCTCAAGAAGAGGAAATCGTAAACGACGAAGCAGATGCTGCCTTGGTTGACCCTAACCATGGCACCGAGATGGAGGCCAACAATCACTACCTGGACCCGGCGCTCTTCAGACCCAACCCTAACCACCAGGTTATATTGGATATCCTCATGCTCCATCCTATTCGTGAGGCTCTCACCCGCACTACCGATGTCCCGTTGATCTACGTTCTTCAAGTATGGTTCACGGCACAGGTCCGCACGGCCGGTACTTCACAGATGATAACGGCTCTGATAGACAACCAGCCGTTCACCCTGACGCCTGATTCCTTTCGCCGCCTCCTTTCTCTTCCGGCTGCCGACGCCGCAGGACATGAACGGTACGATCCTACCGTAAATAACGACATGCTATGCGCACAAATCCGCGTGCTCGGCTACAACCATGATCTTCCCAGACCTTCATCGTTCAACCAGAAATACCTAGCCCCCATCTGGTACACCTTGTTTACGATTCTAAACAGGTGTTTATCCTCTAGACGGAAAGGTATAGATCAGTGCACCGGTGACTTTCTACGTCTAATTCACGTCGTCTGCTACAACCGCCATGTCGACTTCGCCATGATCATCGGGCGGGAACTTGTTACCGCCATCCGACACATCGGAGGAACGAAACAGAAGAAGTTCCTCCCGTACCCGCGTTTCCTATCGCTAGCAGTGCGTCAACACATGGACGCTAATCCAGCGATACCCAGACGTGCTGGACATCCGGTATGCCCTATCAGCCATCTTCAGTTCCTGGTTATCCGCACCATCCAATGCGGTAGCTATGCCCATCCCTGAAGCCCTATTAGCCATCGCTGATCCCAATGCACAAGGGGTAGTTGCTTATAGGGGAGTGTTAGGTAATCCCATGGTCCCGCCAGAGCCGGAGGGACCTGCCCAGGGAGCTAGACCCGAGGAACGTGAGGGTCCGAGGATGAGAGGTGGATGGGCCCGGCAAGCCGGTGCTGCCAGGCGGGGTGTGTTAGTTGTGAGACGAAGGGGAGCGTGTGTAGGAGGTGCAGCGGGATCGCGACCCGGTTCCAGCAAACCCCAATCTAGACCCACACTACATCGTTCGACCGAACCATATGTTACTGAACCCCCTTCCCCACCTCACCATGTTGAAGACGTGGAATCTGACTCCACGGACTCCGATACCGACCGTATCGTACGCCTGAAACACATACCTCACGGAATCGGACCCAACCCAGATTTTACTATTGGAATCCCTCTTGACTCACCTCCTCATACTGGAACCGGACCTATTATTAGGACATCTGAGGGAGAACAAGTAGAGGAGTTAGATCATGCGAGGCGGAGAGAACTGCGTTCAAAGTTGAACCAGGAAAGATCGAGCCGTAAAGAAATAGAGGCACATGAGCGACCCCAAACGAGTGACATCCGGGTAGCCACATCTGCTATCCCGTCTCATTTGTTGGGATGGGGTATTGAAGAAGCCTCCGTGGACCCAGCGGAGCAAATGCACGACCCCCTCATCCACTCATCCATCTCTCAAAAGACGGATGTTTCAGTACATCACCGGGATATAGCACAACTTCCACTGGTCTCTCACTCGGAGAGTACTGGTGTTGAAACAAGAGAGCAGCAACCCCCAGTCTCGACTTCTTTCAGTGCACCATCGAGTCTAGATCCACTTGTTATTGAAGATTCTTTGACTAGGACACTTGATGCGGAACAACACCAAGTCGCGGCTCTTAGTGACCCGATCGGAACGTCTGTAGTGTCTCCGCCTGCCGGAACACGAGGATCGGACGGAAATCCTACCAGAACTGTGAACGTAGGTGACTCTACCCCCGTGATAGATGCCTCAACGGGTAACCTAAGTGGTCCCGGAGTTAGTAACCCAGACTTTGTGTCACCAGGGTCCCTGGACAGCACCCTTAAGGCTGTCCGCCAGGATATGGAGCAACAGATGCAGCAACATGTAGCCGCTGAACTTGCCAAAGCTATGCGGTCTATCAAAGGTAAAAGCCACCTCATCGAAACTGAAACCGCCCCTGTACCTCCACCGGTTCAACCGCAACCTATCTATTCGGTGGACACCATGAAGATGATGCTATTGGCCCAACTGCTCCAGGAATCAGATACAACCGCCTCTGCTGAAGCAGACCTGATCTCAGTTCTCCGATCACAGGTAACTACTCCATCTTCATCTATTACCACTCGCTTAGACACCATTGACTCGACTCTCAAGGACTACAACCAAGCGCTAACAACGCTGTCCGAGAGAGTCCGCTCACTCGAAGATACCTGCAAGAGTCAAGCAGGCGGCCTGAAGCGGAAACACGATGACCAGGATGATCCTGATCACCGTGAGGGGGAGAAAAGACAACGTCTGACCGAGACCGCCTCCCTGATCCAGACTGAAGCTACAACTGTGGTTCATCAGGAACCCCCAACTGCGGCAGCTACAACACAAGCACCAGAAGCCGAGTTGCCATTAGCAGACATGGTTATAGACATGGAGATATCAGATGAAGAAGACCTGACGGTTGAAAAGCCTGAGGGTTCAACACAGGAACTGGTTGATTTTGACTCATCAGACATACCGATTCTGGACATGATAGATCCAGATTGTGAAGCCAACCCGGAGACCGAAGATGCATGGTACGAAAAAGCCGCAGTGCCGTAAATCTCCAGGTAAATTTGGTCTTCCCCACTGATGAGGACGACAACATTGATTATGATCAGTTCCTTCTCCAAAATTTGTATGGAACATCCTCCGTTCACTATGCTCAACCCGCCGGAACATTATCAACAAGACCCGAGTCTACTATTTCCGATCTTCCGACAACTGCTCCTCCCACGACAGCTTCTGATCTTCCTCCCTTTCCTCAACAGCAACAAATCCGTTGGGAGAAGATCATGGTACTTATCCCTTATCTTGAGGAATCTTTGAAAATGCTGTTCGTCCACAAGCTTCGCCCGATCGAGTCGACCTTCTGTCTGGGTATTTACAACCTTAACCCAGAATTTCAACGCCGATATATCAGCACAATGCAGCGGTGTCTTCCAGTCAACCAGGTTACAACCAAACTTCGGATCACAGAGGTAATAAGTATCTATTCAAGTAGCATTATGTGGATCGTCTACCCAGTTTTCATTGTTCGACGTGAAGATGGGAACGAATGGAAATTTTCAGAAGCTGACTTCAAAAACCTCCGACCGCTCGACTTTCTGGTTATTCTGAAAGACTTACGTACAAGAACCATCCGACCGCTAGAGATTACAAAGGCACTCGAAGCTGTTCGTCGATACCTGGTCCGCACCATCATGATGTCTTATCTAACGGACTTCCAAATGGCTATCGAGAACAAGGAGAAAAAGGTAAATCTGATCAAGCCGAATCTGAAAAGCACCTGAGTTAAACATGTATCCCGAGAACGCTATGCTTCTGGAACCAGAATTCGGGATTGTTTACCTCAATGAGCAAAAGGAGAAGAAATTCATGCGCTTCAGTCAGGTGGAAAGATTCTGCGACGGCACACTCCTCAAAGTTCGAGATGCTCTTCGAAAGATCATTACACACGAGTCTGAGAATCCAAGGTATTCTTATGTTCCGAATCAGAATGAAACTATTGCTCGGAATGCCTTGGAGATGATTGAAGACCGCATCGACTATCGCCGCGCCATCAGATTCTTTGAGGTTCACTTTGCGTTGCGCAAACGATACGTGTTCAACTGGCGAGAGCTAGAGCGCGAACTCGAACTTCAAATCAAAGGGGGAGATTGTTAGGGAAGGTTTTATAGTTGATTTAAACTTCAAGGGTTAAATTGTATTTGTTTAAATTAGAGCTTATTAGTGAACGGGCCATGGGCTTGTTAACCACGGGCCCGATGTATTTAATGTGTGATTAGCTTGGAAAAACAAGCCAATCATCCTTTTACTTTCTAAACTCTTATTGTAAACATTCTCTCTGAAAGTTAATGAAAGGGATGACAGTTGGAAATCATTGTTCTTATTGATTTATCATTACGATTTCTATATTGTTGCACGGATCTGGATTTAACAAAGACAATCTATGTCTCATGGCCAAACTTGAAAATGAGGAATACAATTCTGACATTCCCTCTACTTCAACCTCTGCAACTCAGGTATCACCTTCCTTCTTTACCAATATTGCAAATATTGATGAAGCTGATAGTCTTCGGAAGATCGATCTCTTGACTAGAAGTTTATATGAAGCCATGAATGGCAAAACTGTAGTTGAAAATCAAAACCTTGATCTCGCTGAACAGCTTAAAAACTGTCACCTTCAAATAGAAAATCTTTCTAAAATTGAAGAAGATTTTAAAGATCAAGTTCACCTAAATCAGCTAGTCAAAATCGAGCGCGAAGAAGCTATCGCTGCATTAAAAGCTGAAAAAACTACTGTTGATGGATGGTATAATTCCTCAACAAAGATCACTGAGATAATTAAATCTCAGATTCCCCTGAGTGATAAACGTGGTCTTGGTTACAAAGCTGGTACTCTAGAACCAACCACTTATCATTCCATGCTCTTATTTGGAACTTTCGTATCCTCAGTCGCCGATACTTCATCCTCTCAGTGTTCCTCTTCTAAACCGCCCATCTCTGAGGAAATCTCTACCTTAACTTCTAAAGGTAAAGAAAAAGTTATTTATCCAAAACCTACCTCAGTCTTTAAAAACAAAGGTAAATGAATTGTTTTTAACCAAAATCCTCAGAAGGGTACCTCTGTACCAAAGCTGAACGCTTCTAAAGCTTCAGTGACTTATCCCTCTGATTCAAAGAATAAGATCTCTGGATCTATTCAGCGATCTACTCCTAGAATCAAAGTGGAAATCATTGGTAAGAAATCCAAAGAACTAAATGTTCCTCCCATTTCAAAAACAAATAGCTTACTTGGTGCTGGTCCTTCTAATTCAAAATCTAAAGCTCAGCATGCAAATGGTCCTAGAACTACTTTTGGTTATAGGAAATGTTATCATTGTGGACTTACAAATCATATTGCTAGTAAGTGCCCCACAGCCACCCAAGCTGAAAAGATAGCTAAGGTGAAGATCATTGCCCCCAAGGCAAAGAAGACCACTGAGGTTAAGAAATTAACCAAAGTGAAGACTGACAAAGCTGAATCTTCAAATGCTGCGAAGACTGCTGAACCTTCCACCTATTCTTCTACCCCCACTGACAAGTGTGTACACATGGTTAAGTGGGTACCCAAAAAAACTAATCTTCCTTTGTAATGCAGGTTAAGAAGGGTATCTGGTATCTCGATAGTGGATGCTCTAGACACATGACTGGTATGAAGAACCTGCTCACTAAGTACAAAAAAGAGAAGGGTCCCTCTGTAACTTTCGGTGGAAATGGAAAAGGACATACCCAAGGGTTTGGTGTACTATCTAATGGTACAACAACCTTCAGAAGAGTCGCATATGTTGAAGGGATGAAGCATAATCTTCTAAGCATCAGTCAGCTTTGCGACAAGGATAACGAAGTAATCTTTACTAAGGAATCCTGCTTTGTCGCTGACAAAAAGGAGAAGATAGCTCTCAGCGGTTATCGTTTGGAAAATGTTTATGTAATAAATATGGACTCAACAACCACTGAGAACTCTTGTTTCTTCTCAAAAGCCTCATCTGATGTCAACTGGTTATGGCATAAGAGGCTCTCTCATCTAAATTTCAAGACAATGAACACTCTCTCTTCAAAAGAGTTAGTCACTAGTCTACCTCAACACTCATAAAGAGTCTTTATGTTCAGCGTGTTAGAAAGGGAAGCAGACCAAAGCAAGCTTTAAATCAAAGCAAGTATCCTCAGTGTCATCTCCTCTACAACTTCTCCATATGGATTTGTTTGGCCCTGTTAACAAACAATCCATCGCTGGAAAGAAATATACGCTGGTCATAGTTGATGAATTCTCTCGCTATACATGGGTTATGTTTCTCCGTTCTAAGAGTGAAACCCTGAACAACTTGACCGTTCGCTCAATAAGGAGTGATAATGGGACTAAATTCAAAAATAGTTCTCTTGATTCCTTCTTTGAGAGTAAGTGTATTTCTCACAACACTTCTTCAGTGAGAACACCGCAACAAAACGGAGTCGCTGAAAGAAGAAATATAACTATTATTGAAGTTGCATGTTCAATGCTCAGCGATTCTCACCTGCCTACTCAGTTTTGGGCAGAAGCTGTCAACACTGCTTGTTTTACGCAAAACAGGCCGCTGATAGTCAAAAGATTTAATAAAACAGCCTATGAACTTTTTCATGGGAGAAAGCCTTCAATTAGCTTTCTTTACATCTTTGGATGTCAGTGATTCATACTGAACAACAGAGATTCCCTTGGAAAGTTTGATCCTAAGGCTGATGATGGAATTTTTCTTGGATATTCTTCAATCTCCAAAGCCTTCAGAGTCTTCAATCGAAGAAGACAAGCTGTTGAAGAAACTATTCACGTCACTTTTGACGAATCCCGCTCAGCGAATTCTCGACCTTCTACTGATACTGAAGAACTGAATCTATGGATGTTTTCACATCTTGGTGGTTCAGAAGACATTCCCACTCCTCATACTCATACCGTTAAAGATGATAGTCCTACTATCATCCCAAACAGGCAGAATAGTGAAGCTGAAACATCATGGGTCTTAGCTGTTCCTTTAAACACTATACATGCCTCTGAACCAAATGTCTCAGACAATCCATCTACTTCTCAGCAATCAGTAAATGAGATGACATCTGCACCTACTCCTCTCTTAGCTGATATACCAGAAGCTGCTGAAGCCACATCTTCAGCTTCTCCGGTTCAGGTTGAGTCAGTATCTCATGCTCCGGCTCAGCGATGGACTGCATATCACCCTATTGATCAAATTCTTGGTGATCCAAATGCTGGTGTTCAGACTCGACGAAGTGCAGTTAATATTTGTTTATTTGTTAACTTTATTTCTCTGATTGAACCAAAGAAAATAGATGATGCCCTCAAAGATCCAAATTGGGTCAGCGCTATGCAAGAAGAGCTGACAGAATTTGAAAGAAACAAAGTTTGGAAACTTGTTCGAAGACCAACTGACAAGACAGTGATAGGCACTAAATGGGTCTATCATAACAAGTTGGACGAACATGGAACTGTAACCCGCAATAAGGCTCGACTTGTTGCTTAGGGATACAGACAAGAGGAAGGCATAGATTACGACGAAACATTTGCTCCAGTAGCAAGACTAGAATCTATTCGTCTATTCTTAGCATACGCTGTACACAAAGACTTCAAAGTATATCAGATGGATGTTAATTCAGCATTTCTAAATGGAAAGCTGAATGAAGAAGTCTATGTGGAACAACCTCCAGGATTCTCAGATCCTAAGCGTCCAGGTTATGTTTATAAACTGGATAAGGCACTTTATGGCTTAAAGCAAGCTCCACGTGCATGGTATGACACTCTATCCTCTTATCTCCTAATTGAAAATTTTGAGCAAGGTAAAATCGACAAAACTCTATTTTTCAGAATAGTGAAAGGTCATATCATTCTTGTTCAGATATATGTTGATGACATTATATTTGGTTCTACTAACCCTGATCTTTGTACTCGTTTTGCTGATAGAATGAAAGATGAGTATAAAATGAGTATGATGGGTGAGCTAACATATTTCCTTGGTCTTCAGATAAAGCAAAATGAAAAAGGAGCTTTCATTAATCAGGGAAAGTATGTTAAAGATATACTGAAGAAATTCGATTTAACTCAGAGTTCAGCTATGAAAACCCCTATGGCACCACCGCTGACACTAGACAAGGATTCAAATGGAATACCTGTTAATGCCACGCTGTACCGTGGGATGATCGGCTCTCTCTTGTATCTTACAGCTAGCCGACCCGATATTATGTACGCAACCTGTTTGTGTGCACGGTATCCAGCTGAACCTAAGGAATCTCATATGATCGTTGTAAAGCGAATCTTTCGTTACCTTAAGGGTACTATGAACCTAGGTCTTTGGTATCCCAAAGACTCAGGGTTTGATCTAATCGCCTATTCAGATAGTGATTTTGCAGGTTGCAAATTGGATAGGAAAAGCACCACAGGAGGCTGTCAGCTCCTGGGTGGAAAGCTGGTGAGTTGGACAAGTAAAAAGCAAAAGTCAGTGTCCACCTCAACTGCTGAAGCTGAGTATGTAGCCGCTGGAAGCTGTTGTTCTCAGGTCTTGTGGATGAGAAATCAACTACTAGACTATGACCTTCAGCTCTCGAAAATTCCAATCTATTGCGACAGCATAAGTGCCATCGCTATAGCCAATAATCCAGTGCTACACTCAAAGACAAAACACATCGAAATCAGGTATCATTTTATCAGAGATCATGTGATGAATGGTGATATAGAACTTCTTTTTATCCCAACTGACTATCAGTTAGCTGATCTGTTCACCAAACCTCTTGATGAGACAAGATTCAACTTTCTCATCAGCGAGCTTGGAATGCTGAACTTTGAAGAGTAAAATCTTCAGCGGTTCACATTTGATCAGCGATAGGATAAAATCAACTTGTATAACCCACTCTATCCTTCTCTCTCTGAACAAAAATTAACTCGCTGATATCAAGGTATGTTTTTCTCTCTTACTCGCTGACGTTCGCCTAGAACTCAAAGATTTCAAAACAAATTGCATCGCTGAATATTTGTTCCTTAACAGCGATACTTTGAAATTTCTTAAACCAACACTGATATTTCTATTCAGTGCTTCATATTTTCAAAAGTGTCCCTGAGCTTTCAAAACCTCAGAGACATCCTAAAATATGAAAGGACAGTTGTGACGTCATCGCAACGGATAAGCCCTAGCACGTCTTCTTTCAGACACACGTTTGCACGTTTCGTTTACCAGCCAATCAAATGCAATCACGTGTTCGTGTCATGATGAAAAACTTTCCCGCTCTAGTTTTTCTCTCTCTCTCTCTAATCTCACTATATAAACACATTTTGGGTTTATATTTTTCCTTTACGCGAACAACTTCTTCCTCAAGAAAACTACTGTTGCATTTTTGCTCTCAAGTTTTCAAGAACTGTTCATCTTCTTCTTCTTCAACGAACCAGGTTAATATTTATTTTATTTACCTGTTTCTTAAAACTTGTTAATGATCTTCTCATTGTTTTTACAAGATCAAACAAAAGAACTTTTTCAAAAATGAAATCATTTCTTTCATGGTTTTATGAACACAACCTTTCATGGTTGTTCTTCAAGTTTAATCGCAAATATCTTAAACTTGTTCTTCATACGTTTTTCCAGAATCCTAATCCTAAAAGGAAACTGGAAAACAAGACTTTTTATTGGGTTTGCATTTCTTTTTCAAAAACAAGAAAACCCTAATCTTCATTAAGACATTTTTGTCTGAATGAAATGGACAAAATTCAAACAATCTTATTGGAAAATCTTTCCACATTAAGATTATTCTTATTTGTTATATCTTTGGTTGAACTGATAATACAGCAATAGCATCTACTGATATTCCTACTGCTGAGAACACTGCTGCTGCTGAGGAACTGGAAATCACCAAGGCTCCTCAGGTCAAGTTCACGCTTAAGGAACTCGATTGGACAAAAACAAACAATCTCTATGCGCTTTTCGAGTTTCCTCCTCGAAAGCAGGTCACACATCTGAATGATGCTGTGAATTTCCTCAAAACCTGTTGCCTCTCTACAACCCTGACCATAACACCCCTTGCTCATCAACTACTACTATCTCAGTTATGGTATTCTGCCAGACACACTCGGCTCACATCGACCAAAGACCCCACGAAGAAAATCGATTGCATCCTCTGTGACACTGATTTTGGCACCATAAAAATCACCCCTGCCATTATCCGAAAAGCACTGGGCCTTCCCATCGCCACAAAAGAAAAACCCTTTGTTTCTTTCCCTAACCCCAAGAGACATGCTGATAGAGAAACACTCATTGCATTCTTTGATGCAATGAGGTACTTATGGGATCAAGGGAGAGACGAAAAAGCCGAGAAGAAAATGACTGCAATCAAGAAGTCAAAGATGCCCAGCGAGATGAACTTCATCTTCGCACACCTGATAAGCTGCATGACAACGAAGAGTGGCTCCTCTGATCAAGCTGCTCAACCTCAGCAAGCCATGGGATATGCATTGCTGAAGGGTCTCCATGTTGACTGGGCCTCGATAATCTACGACGATCTTGCGCTCAGAGTAGATTTTGCTGATAGACCATCATGGGTTCCATACCCAAGATTCCTCAGCGCCATCTTCCAAACCGGCCTTAAGGATAACTACCCAAAAGTAGGAGACCTGAAACTCTCTCAGGTTGGCCCTAAGGTACTCGACTTCAAGCCAATGGCAAACGAGGTACGTCTCTCTACTCTCTTAACTCTTCTCAATCATCCTTCTTCTACTTCTGCAGCTTATTCAGTGGAAAAACCCACCGCTGATACCCCAGCTGCAACCTCCACTCCTTCTAGAAAAAGGAAACAATCTACTACCCAACTTGGTTCCAAAAGGACTAAGAAAACCAAGGAGCAACCCCATAAGAAATCTCTTGCTGAAGACACCTCAGCTCATCTTGAAGAGCTGATGGAAAGTTCCGTGGTACGCTCTGCCACATCTGAACAAGCCACCCCTTCCATCCCAGCTTCAGCGTCTCTAAACGCTGAAGTTATAAACATGGAAATGAACCCACCTCCTTCATCCTCTCTACAGACTGAAGTGATTTTCAGCGAATCCATCGCTGAACCCCGTACCCAACCATCATTCTCATCCTACATTCCTCTCACATCTTCTTTGGTCACTCAATCTATTCCCCTATTCTCCTCAACAACCGTCATCCTCAGCGACACTACTGCTGAACATTTTCAGAGGATGATAGGACATACCACAGGACCTGCAGGTACTTCCAGTCGTCTAGGAAATATTGAAGACGACTACGAAACCTTTTCAGGACATCGAGGTTTCGACAACTTCGCCAACCCGCCTGCAAGTATACACAAAATCACACACACTTCTCTCTCTCTCAATCCCAAACTTCTGAGCTTTCCTCTGTTCATAAGTTTATAACTTTTTAGGTCCTAATTTGGGGGATATCAACACCTCCCTGACGGTTCTGGAAACAAAGATGGAGTCTTTCAACAAAACTCTAACTGCCAACTCTTCAGCGGTTACAAACGCTGGAGAGAACTTGAAGACTTTGACCACTGAGGTCGAAAAGAAAGCCTCCAAAGCTGATTTGGAGAAGGTTGATGGTAGCATTGCTCAATTTGCTACCACCATCGCTGAACATTCAACTGCCATCAACAACACCAACACCGTTCTCACTACAAACTTTACCTCTTTGACCAATGAAGTAATATCATTGAAAACCGAGGTGAGTACTCTTAAGACCGAGGTCTCCATGGTCAAAGCAGATGTTGGTACTGTCAAATAAATGATTCAGCAAGTGATCGATCGTCTGAATGCTCCAACTTGCACTCCATCGCACTTTACTCAGATTGATCGACAAGAACTTCAAAGCCTCAATCCTGCTATATCTGGCCTGGAAGACAGATTAACAGGGATTGAAAATTGTATTGGGATCTTTGGCCTTGAAGACAAGGACCCAATGCAGGTTGACACTGGTGCTACTGAACATTCTGTTACCTCCCCCAACCATGATGTGGAAGAGGAGGAGAAGACTAAAGAAGACCTTCCCCATAATGATGAGGGGGAGAAGAAAAATAAAGAAGACCTTCCCCATGCTGAGGGGGAGGGTATTGAAAGGAAGCTGCTACTGCTACTTCTTCAAAACCTCAGGGAGTTGAAAACCCTGAGGGAACCGAGAAGCTCGCCTCTGTATCTGAGTGGGAGCAACTCGATGAGCAACTTGAGAAAGCTGCTGCTGATGTAACCGAACCCTATGCTGAGTAGATAGAATCTGACGACGAAGCTGAAGACGATGAAGCTGTCGACATCTCTGACGACGAACCATCTTCTTCTTCAAATAATGATGATGATGACGACGATGATGATGACTCCTTTATCGTCAAGCCTGTTCAGAAGACTACAGCTCTCAAAGGGATTTTGTTAAACGAACCTTCAGGGGAGCGGACCAAAACAAAGCCAGCAGCGTCTGAAGCTGACAAAGGAAAAAACAAAGGCCTTGCTGCAGAAGACAATCTGATGATCTTGCTTCAAAAGCCAGTTTGTCAGGTACACTACCTTCTATTCCCGTACACTGCATCCCTCTCTATCCCTTCTCAATCTCAATCCTTCAATCCATAAAACCTCTATACACTTAACCCCATTCTTTTTCTATCTCTTTCTTCCCCAACTCTTCTTACTTAAACGATCGCTGTGTTTCAGCTAGTCCTCTCTCCTGTTTGAGGATCCCGCTGAAGCTCGTTCGACTACACCAGGAATAATCCCAGCCACAAGAGCTGAAGAAATAATCCCAGTCTTGGATTTAACCACTGAGACTGATGAACCTGAAGAACAGTTGCTCGCTCACCAAAACAGACCTTCCTTGGCTCCTCAAAAGCTGAGTGAAGAGGATCAAGAAAAGAGAGATGCAATGATCAAGAGATTCGAAGATCAGCGAATCATCCTGAAGCGTGATCAACTTCCTTCTATTCCTCCAAAGTTCAGACTTTCACAAAAGGAATACCAGGATCACCTCCGAGCTGAAAGGTTAATCGCTGAAAGAAGGGAAGCTGAAGAAAAAGACAGAGAACTCGCCATCCAGCTTGTCCAACAATCAGTGAAAGACCCCAAGCTGAAAATAACTCCCATTGATGTCCAACGTCAGCTATGGGATGATGCCCAAAGGATCGTTGAAGAAAAGACGAAAGTATCTGATACGACTTTGAAATGGTGTAAAGAAATGTTGAATTATCGATCTCGACCATCCAAAATCATCAAAGTAAACATCAGAGGAAGACTGTTCGTTGACGTTCCTGTTGTTGAAATTGATGTATTCAGAGAAGACAAAACCAATCAAACCTTCTATGCTACTACTTTAGAGAAGTTTGGTTTCTCTGAATGGTTGGAAGTGAAATTAGCCATTCAGGGATCGCGCTCAAAGTTCAAGAGCCATGTCGAGAAAATTTTAAATACTCAGATCGACTTGGTTTCTTCTGCTGTGGATATTCCTCCTTCCACTCTTCTTCCTCCTCAACAAAGAAGAGTCTCTGCAAAGGAAAAGAAAGTCTCAGACTCAGGTCCTCCTATACGGAATGAAACAGGTATTGGTTTCTCTCGTGCTAAAGTTCTTGGCCCTGATGCTGATCTCTCAGTGCTTGACACCTCCCTACCACCTGGAGAAACTTTCATTCCTGGAAAAAGTTGTAAGTGATCCCTATGGTATATTCTTTCTATACTACCAAGGAAATCATCACTTTCAACGCATCTCTGAGCTTCCAATCACTCCCGTCGAACAACTCAGAGATCTCATATACTGGTGTGATGTCAGACGCGACATTAAAGCTAGACACCTGAAGCCCTTGATTTTTTAAGAAGCTCTGAACAAAAAGAATCAAGGAGTAGATGTCCCTGACTGGATGATTCCCACATCAAAGACCCTCGATGAACTTCTCATCAAGGAAGAACCTTTTGACGGATAGGATCGCCTTGTAATTCTTTCTATCCTTATCTGTCTACATCTTCTGTACTTGTAATTTTATTTGCTGTACTTGTAATTTTTCTACTTCCCTCTGTAATCTTTACGAAGTTTAAAGAAACATTTCAGCGAATGTACTTTACTCCATAAGTACTGAAAAGATCCCAGAAAACAGTAAAAGAGACAAATATTTTATGAGTTCTTTTTATCCTTATGTTTTCATTAAATAGCAATTTTCTCTGTTGCTATGTCATAATCAAATAGGGGGAGATTGTTGATCCAAACCCTCAGTGATTTGATAATGACCCTCTCTTAAACACTTAGTGAAAATTGTAAGTAAACAATATGTATCAGAGTTTCACTATCGCTGATAAGTACTAAGACTTTACAGTACCGCTGATAGGAACTCTCACTCTTTAGATTAGATATTCAGTGAACACTGTTCATCATCATATAGCTCTGAGCATGTTCAGTCTATGAGATGATCGCTGATAAGTTAGTTGTTTACTTATGATCCCTGAAGACAAGTTTCATGTCAACCAAAGTTCTACGCTGAAGTCGAAGATCAAGCTCAAGAACCAGCGACAAGTCTACTCATGAACTGATGCGGATATCAGTGAAGCAAGACATGTCCATTCAACGTGAAGTATCAAGTAGAAGACTTCAGCAATCACTGAACTTTATCATTCGCTGATAAAGATCTGACTCAACGAAAGCTGATCATGAAGTCTCCCTGCATGTTACTATTGTCTTACCTCCCTTGCACGTCTCCGTACGAACTGTCAGAACGGACATCCCTTTTGTCTGTAATCGTACAACAACTCTGATTCTACATTGTGCACCATGCGGCTACTAAGGTTGTCTACAAAGGTCAATGACATGCAACCACTCAGCTGATGCCACATGTAAATCCATACTGCCATGCATTAAATGCATGCAGTATATAAGAAGATCCTTACTTCAGTTTTGAAGTGTGCTCGGACCATCTTCTTATTTCTTATTGTTAAGTTATTATTCGTAATTTCTTTAACTCTTTCTAGTGCAAGAAACTTAGTGTTTCTCAAGACTTGTTTAGATTAGGTTTATCCTTAATCTTGTTCCGCAACAAGTTGTAAATTGTCTTGATTTATCAATAAACAATTTAGAAAAGTAAAAACGTGTGTTTGTATTCACCCCCCCCCCCTTCTACAAACTTGTATAGCCCTTCGGGACCAACAATTCCTAGCATGCAGACAAGTGAAGTTGGATCCTTTTCGAGGATATCAGCTATTCCCATAAATACTTTACCTCCCTCTGAACCT
Organism: Saussurea involucrata; assembly: GCA_033807775.1. Classification (NCBI taxonomy): domain Eukaryota; kingdom Viridiplantae; phylum Streptophyta; class Magnoliopsida; order Asterales; family Asteraceae; genus Saussurea; species Saussurea involucrata. The sequence continues at coordinate 33,305,535 of CM066321.1, forward strand.
TGTAGTTCTGAAAACCCTTCCAATTCCCTTCAACAGTCAGTAAATGAAATCTCACCTGAACCTCATCAGTTGATGCCTGGCAATACCAACGCTGAAGCTTCCTCTTCGGCACCTCCAGAAATCATATTAGAGCCAGAATTTCAAGTTCCCGCTTAGAGATGGACAAAGAGTCATCCAACCGAACAAATACTTGGTGATCCAAACGCAGGTATTCAAACTCGATGTGGTTCAAGTAACATCTGTTATTTTGTAAATTTCATATCGCTGCTTGAACCAAAAAAGATTGATGATGCCCTCAGAGATCCAAATTGGGTCAGCGCTATGCAAGAAAAACTGACTGAGTTTGAAAGAAATAATGTTTAGAATCTCGTTCCCAGACCATCTGACAAGACTGTTATTGGCACCAAGTGGGTGTATCGTAACAAGTTAGACGAACATGAGACTGTAGCCCGAAACAAGGCTAGACGTATTTCTCAGGGATACAGACAAGAGGAAGGCATAGACTATGATGAAACCTTCGCCCCTGTGGCCAGGATCGAAGCAGTTCGATTATTCTTAGCCTATGCAGTTCATAAAGACTTTAAAGTACATCAAATAGACTTAAAGTCAGCATTCCTAAATGGAAAGCTGAATGAGGAAGTCTTTGTCGAACAACCCCCATGGTTCTTTGACCCTAAGGATCTAGATTATGTTTATAAACTGGATAAGTCCCTCTATGGTTTAAAACAAGCTCCTCGTGCATGGTATGATACTTTATCCTGTTATCTTATCGCTGAAAATTTTGAACGTGGAAAAATTGACAATACTTTGTTTTTCAGAAAGGTTAAACGTCGTATTATACTTGTTCAAATATATGTCGACGACATTATATTTGGATCCAGTAACCCATCTCTGTGTACTCTATTCGCTGAACGAATGAAAAAAGAATATAAGATGAGCATGATGGGTGAACTAACATATTTTTTTTGAAGTATATAATATTTATATAAGACCAATGTAACAAATAAACTCACACACCCTCCTAGGTTTGAACCCCTGACCTCCTAACATACTTCCTTGGGCTTCAGATAAAGCAAAACAATAAAGGTGCATTCATACACCAAGGTAAGTACGTTAAAGATATGCTAAAAAAGTTGGATCTTACTCAAAGCTCAACAATGAAAACTCCTATGGTACCTTCGCTGACACTTAACAAAGATCCAAATGGGAAACCTATTAATGTCACTGCCTATAGAGGAATGAGCGGCTCTCTTTTATATCTAACAACTAGTTGACCACATATCATGTATGCTACTTGTTTATGTGCACTATATCAATCAGAACCCAAAGAATCACATCTGATCGCTGTAAAGCGAATTTTCAGATATCTGAAGGGTACTCCTAACCTAGGTCTTTGGTATCCCAATGACTCAGGGTTTGATCTCACTCCCTTTTTAGATAGTGATTTTGCAGGTTGAAAACTGGATAGAAAGAGCACCACTGAAGGCTGTTAGCTTCTAGGTGGAAAGTTGGTGAGTTAGACAAGCAAGAATCAAAACTCAGTGTCCACATCAACCGTTGAAGCTGAGTATATAGCCGCTAGTAGTTGTTGTGCTCAGGTCTTATGGATGAGAAATCAACTTATAGACTATGACCTTCAGCTATCAAATATACCTATCTATTGCGACAACACTAGTGCCATCGCTATAAATAATAATCCCGTGCTTCACTCAAAGACCAAACACATTGAAATCAGATATTATTTTATCAGAGATCCTATAATTAATGGAGATATTGAACTTCATTTCATTCCCACTAACTATTAGCTCGCTGACATATTCACCAAACCACTTGACGAGACAAGATTCAACTTTCTCATTAGTGAGCTTGGAATGCTAATCCTTGAAGAATAACTCTTCAGTGGTCAAGCATCACATCGGTGATTGAGGTTTAACATCTGACGTTCATCTTATAATCCCTGCTTGAATGTTTTCTAATGATCAGGTATGACTCTCTATCTATCCTCATTGAAGTAATCTTCAGAGAGACTTTTTTGAAAATATCTCAAAATCATTCACTTTCCTTAAATGATTAAAAGGTTTTTCAAAAATGAAATTCATCACTGGCATTTCTCATCAGTTATTCTTTTACTAAAAACATCATCACTGAGTTGCCAAGATCAGTGATATCTTTTGAAAATGAAAAGACGTACTCTTTCATGATGTCGTTTTTGGGATAACTCATGGCACGCATTTTCCTGACACACGTTCGCCCGTTACAACTTCTTGACCAATCACATTCCTGTAACGTGTCCACGTAATGATGATTTATTTTCCCTCTCATCATTCCTTTCTCTCTTTTCTCTAGTATATTTCACTCTTTGTCTCATATTCGAAATTTACGCGCACAAAATCTTTTTAAGGCAAAGAACATCCTAAGCTTGCAAAACACCAAGAACACGCACTCACAAACCTTTGTGATTTTCAGGTTCTTCATTTCTTTCATACAAGTAATTTTCTACGAAAACAGCTTTTGATCTTTTTATCTTTGCTAAATAAGATCAAACAACGTTTTTTCCTAAAAAATCATCTGGTTCATGATTTCTTAAAACCTTAAAAAGTTTAAGTCATTTTTTTAAATTGTAACTTCAACTACATTGTCTCAAATTTTTTCTCTATTGTTTTTACCATTCTTTCCACTTCTGGAAACTGGTAAACAACCTATTTCAACCACTTTTCATCTTTGTTGAAATTTGGTATACAGTTTTTACCATGTCTTTCCTCATAAGGAACTGGTAAAGTTGTTTCCTCTCCTACATCCTTAGAAATTTCTACAAGTTCTATTCTAAATATTTTTTCTTGTATCTCTATTTCTCTATCTTCTTCACAAAAATGGCCTCAAAAGCACTTACCCTGACCCGTGCTACCAACGTTCACTTTGAGCTCACTGATGTCACTTTCAAGTCAAATAACCATCAGGGACTTCTCTCGTTCCGCTCCCACAAACCCGGACCTCATCTATAAGATGTTTCTACCTTCAACAAGTCCAGTACACTGCTAAGTCTGCTGTGAAGACTCTAAAATCTGGAAAGGAAATATTTGTCATTTCCTTCCAAACTGAGCATGGAGAAGGAAGCATCCCTACATTCGCTATCAGGCAAGCGCTGAACTTGCCTATTGCTAAGACATATGACCCCACCCCATTTGATGAAGAGCTGATCGATTTCCTGGAATTGATGAAGTATGACTAGGAAATCAAACAGGGAAAACCAACCAAAGCCCTCCCCAAAATCTTGAAGGCACGCCTGCCTACAAAACTTTGCTACATTTTACCCATTTCGTGCAAAGTATGGCGGAAAAAGTGGAAGTGTGGACCAAGCCAGCAGTGTCGCTCTTGCATTGGCTATTCAGTGATCATGGGCCACAACATCGACTACGCCCGCCTTATCTTCAATGTCCTGATGATGAAGGTTGTCAAATATGATAGGGAACCTGCCATTCCCTATGTACGCTTTATCAGCATCTTCCTTTAACACTTTCTTGGTCCCCTTTACCCCACTGAGGGCGACTATTAGCTTCCAAAACTTGGCTCACGTCTCCTGGACCACCAGCCCTCAGCGAATGAGGTAAGTTTCTATGAACTACAACGCCTTCTCTCCTGTAAAACTTCTTCGACTTCTACAACCATGACCACGGTTCCACCCCCGACGTCCAACCCCACTGCAACAACCTCTTCAAAACAGAAACAATCATCAGCCCCTCTTGGCTCTTCTAAAAAGACCAAAAGACCATCCAAGGAAAAGCCTACAACAACAACAATAACAGGGGTTGACTATCTATAGTCTTCCCTTGATAATTTCGTGGTTCGCTCCACCACAGCTGACCTCGCCACAATGATCTCTTCAATAACGTCTTCAGTTGCCGACTCTACACTGACATCTACCCCCACCACCTCAGTGCCTCAAAGCACTGAAGGCTTAGTTTCAAGCATAGCCAGTGCTTCTCTGCCACCATTCACTTCCATCTTTACAACACTCGTCGCTTCTCCATCAAATTCTTAGGTCAACACAACAACGCCATCAGTATCAGCTCATGTCATCACTGATTGTTGATCCAAACCCTCAGTGATTTGATAATGACCCTATCTTAAATACTTAGTGAAAATTGTAAGTAAACAATATGTATCAGAGTTTCACTATCGCTGATAAGTACTAAGATCTTACAGTACTGCTGATAGGAACTCTCGCAATTTTAGATTAAACATTCAGCGAACACTGTTCACCATATCGCTGAGTCTGTTCAGTCCTTATGGTGATCGCTGATAAGTTAGTTGTTTACTTATGATCCCTGAAGACAAGATTCACGTCAACAAAGGTTCTACGCTGAAGTCGAAGATCAAGCTCAAGAACCAGCGACAAGTCTCCTAATGAACTGATGCGGATCAGCGAAGACTCAGATTTGTCCACTCAACGTGAAGTATCAAGTACAAGACTTCAGCTATCGCTGAACTTTATCATCTGCTGAATAGTAAATGATAATCGCTGAATCAACGAAAGCTGATCATGAAGTCCTCCGTACAAAGTACTTTTGTCTTAACCTCCCTTGCACGCCACCGTACGAAATGTCAGAAAAGAACCTCCGAAAATCTGAAATCGTACAAACACTCTGACACTACACTGTTCATTCATGCGGCTACTAAGGTTGTCATCAAAGGTCAATGACATGCAACCAATCCACTAATGACACGTGTAAAGTATATACTAGATTGCATTAAATGCATGCAGTATATAAAGAGATGAACTCACTTCATTTGAAGTAACTTGCTAACTCTGGACAAGTTCAAATCTCTCAAGATAGGATTTTATTAGTAATCTCCTTATCTTTCTTAGTGCAAGAAAACCTTAGTGTTCCAACTTGTTTAGATTTAGGTTTATCCTTAATCTTGTTTCCGCAACAAGCTGTAAATTGTTAATGATTTATCAATAAACAATTTAGAAAAGTAAAATAGTGTGTTTGTATTCAACCCCCCCCCCCCCCCCCCCTTCTACAAACTTGTTTAAGCCTTTCGGGACCAACAAGTGGTATCAGAGCAGATTTGTTTAATCTCATAAACAAGATCTAATCTAAGATATTTTCTCTTCCTTGCTATTATCTGAAAATGGCCAACTCAAACACAAACACTCACTATATCGACAATGGTTCTCTTGCAAAACCCCCTAGATTTTCCAGAGACAACTTCAACTTATGGAAAATCAGGATGACACTCTTCTTAGAAGGTGTAGACCCTACTATACCTTACTATCTTGAAAACGGTCCACACATCCCTGTAACGATTGATCCTGCCGTTCCAGCCACTGCAACTAGAGCTGCTATTCCAGAAAGGCTGATTCCAAAGGAAATCCATCATTGGACCGATGAAGACAAGAAGAAAGTGGCTATAGATACAAAAGCCAGATCCATACTATCCATGGCCCTTCCTGACGAAGTCTACCATTCCGTCATGAACCTGAAATCCTCGAAGGCCATGTGGGACACAATATGTGTTCAGTATGAAGGAACGTCTGAAGTCCAGGATTCAAGAAAGATCAACCTGGTAAGACAATACGAAAGTTTCATCTCTGGTAAGAATGAAACTCTCTCTGAAGTACATCAACGTTTTAACTGCTTAATTATAGATCTTAAAACGGTTGGTAAGGAATATTCTAACTTTGAAGTACTGACAAAGTTTTTAGAATGTTTACCTGAAAGCTGGGACAATTATTCCATGTGTCTCAAGCTGTCAAAAGATCTAAGATCAATGACACTCGCTACCTTATATGGCACATTGCTGAATCATGAGCAATCTAGCCATCTTAAGAAGAATCTTGTAAAAGATTCCAAAAGCACCCCTGTTGCTTTAATCTCAGAGGAACCTTCTACTCAGCGACCTGTGGTCACTATCACTGAGTTAGAAAGTAACTCTGAAAGATCATCAGATTCTGATTCTTCAGATGATGAATCCTTGGCTCTCCTAACTAAAAAGTTCAGGAGATTCGCCAAGAAGAAAATGTTTAGAAAGAACAAAACTCTTTCTATAGCTGACAAGCCTAAGTCATCAGCTTTTGTTGATAAGGCTACTGCTACTTGTTTTAACTGCGAAAAGACAGGTCATTTCGCTAACGAGTGCAGGTCAAAGAAAATCATGAGACCTTCAGCCTTTACAAAGAAATCCTTTTTTCCAAGGAATAAAGACGACAAATACTTAAAGCTGAAGGAGAAGTATGCAAAGCTGAAAAGCTTTAAGAAGAAGGGAAAAGGCCTAATGGCTGACTATGATTGGGCTGCTTCTGATGAAGAAGCCTCATCATCAGATTCTGAAGATGATGAAGCAAATCAATGTCTCATGGCCAAGATTGAAGAAGAGGAAGAAAGTTCAGACATTCCCTCCACTTCAACATCTGCCATTCAGGTATCACCTTCCTTCTTTACCAATATTGTAAATATTGATGAAGCTGATAGTCTCCGTAAAATCGAACTACTGACTAGAAGCTTATACGAAGCCATGAACGGCAAAGCTGTGGTTGAAAACCAAAATCTTGATCTCGCTGAAAAGCTTAAAAATTGCCACCTTCAAATAGAAAAGCTTTCTAAATTTGAAGAAGATTTTAAAGATCAAGTCCATTTAAATCAGCTAGTCAAAATTGAACGAGCGGAAGCTATCGCTGCATTAAAAGCTGAACAAGCTACTGTTGAAGGATGGTGTAATTCTTCAACAAAGATCACTGAGATAATTAAGGCTCAGATTCCTCTGAGTGATAAACGTGGTCTGGGTTATAAATATGATACTCCAATACCAACCACTGAACGTTCAATGCTTAAATTTGGAACGTTCGTATCCTCAGTAGCTGACACTTCTTCATCTCAGTACTCCTCGTCGATTACACCAAACCCTGAGGAAACTCCTACCTCCTCAAAAGGTAAGGAGAAAATGGTTTATTCAAAACCTACCTCTGTCTCTAAAGATAAAGGTAAAGGAATTGTAATTTATCAAAATCCTCAGAAGGGTACCTTAGTACCTAAGCTGAATGCTTCCAAAGCCTTAGTGATTCATTCATCTGGTTCTAGAAATCAGACCTCTGGATCAGTTCAGCGACCTACTCCTAGACTCAGAGTAGATGTCCTTGGTAAGAAATCTGAAGAACTGAATGTTCGTCCTATTTCAAAAACCAATAGTGTACTTGGTGCTGGCACTTCTAATTCCAAATTAAAAGCTCAGCACACAAGTGGTCCTAGAACTAATTTTAGTTATAGGAAATGTTATCACTGTGGACTTACCGATCATATTGCAAGTAAGTGTCCCACAGCCACCAAAGCTGATAAGATAGCTAAGGTGAAGATAGCACCAAAGAAGACCAAACCAGTTGCAAGTCAGGTCAAGGTGACTCATACCGCTGAGGTCAAGAAATTGACCAAAGTGAAGAAAGACAAAGCTGAATCTTCAAATGCTGCGAAGACTGCTGAACCCAATCCAACCACTTCCACTGACAAACGCGTATACATGGTGAAGTGGGTACCCAAGCAAAACTAATCTTCCTTTGTATTGCAGGTTAAGAAGGGTATCTGGTATCTCGATAGCGGATGCTCTAGACACATGACTGGAAAGAAAAGCCTGCTCACTGAATACAAGGAAGAGAAGGGTCCCTCTGTAACCTTCGGTGGAAATGGAAAAGGACACACCCGAGGGTATGGTGTACTTTCAAATGGTACAACATCCTTCAGAAGAGTCGCATATGTTGAAGGGCTGAAGCATAATCTTCTGAGCATCAGTCAGCTTTGCGACATGGATAACAAAGTGATTTTCACCAAGGAATCCTGCTTTGTCTCTGACAAAAAGGAGAAGATAGCTCTCAGCGGTTATCGTTTGGAAAATGTTTACGTTATAAACATGGACTCAACAACCATTGAGAACTCCTGTTTCTTCTCAAAGGCATCTTCTGATGTCAACTGGCTATGGCACAAGAGACTCTCACATCTCAACTTCAAGACACTGAATACTCTTTCATCCAAAGAGTTAGTCACTGGTCTACCTCAACATTCATACGCCAAAGAATCCTTATGTTCAGCGTGTGAAAAAGGGAAGCAGACCAAGGCAAGCTTTAAGTCCAAGCAAGTTTCCTCAGTGTCATCTCCTCTTCAACTACTCCATATGGATTTGTTTGGCCCCGTTAACAAACAATCCATCGCTGGAAAGAAATATACGCTGGTCATAGTTGATGAATTCTCTCGTTATACATGGGTAATGTTTCTCCGTTCTAAGAGTGACACCCCTGAAGAACTCATCACCTTTGTTCGGAAGATGGAAACTCTGAACAATATGACTGTTCGCTCAATAAGGAGTGATCATGGAACTGAATTCAAAAACAGTTCTCTTGATTCCTTCCTTGAGAGCAAGGATATTTCTCATAACTTTTCGTCAGTGAGAACACCACAACAAAACGGAGTCGCTGAAAGAAGAAATAGAACAATTATTGAAGCTGCACGTTCAATGCTCAGCGATTCTCACCTGCCTACTCAGTTTTGGGCAGAAGCTGTCAACACGGCTTGTTTTACGCAAAACAGGTCGCTGATAGTCAAAAGATTCAAAAATACAGCCTATGAACTCTTTCATGGGAGAAAGCCTTCAATCAGCTTTCTTCACATCTTTGGTTGTCAGTGTTTCATACTGAACAACAGAGATGCCCTTGGAAAGTTTGATCCTAAAGCTGATGATGGAATCTTTCTTGGATACTCCTCAGTTTCCAAAGCCTTCAGAGTCTTCAACCGAAGAAGACAAACTGTAGAAGAAACTATTCACGTCACGTTTGACGAATCCCGTTCAGCGAACTCTAAACCGAACGCTGATACAGAAGAACTGAAACAATGGATGTTTTCTCATCTTGGTGATTCAGAAGATGTTCCCACTACTCATACTCATACAACTGAAAATGATGGTCCTACTATCATTCCCAATATGCAGAATAGTGAAGCTGAAACATCTTGGGTCTCAGCTGTTCCTATAAATACTATACCCGCAGTTGATCCAAATGTCTCAGAAATCCCATCTATTTCTCAGCAATCAGTGAATGAAGTGACAAATGCAAGCATTCCTCTCTTAGCTGATTATCCAGAAGTAGCTGAAGCCTCATCTTCAGTTTCTCCAGTTCAGACTGCGTCAGCGACGCATGCTCCGGCTCAGCGATGGACTGTAAATCACCCAATCGATCAAATTCTTGGTGATCCCAACGCTGGTATTCAGACTCGTAGAAGTGCAGGTAATATTTGTTTATTTGTTAACTTTATTTCTCTAACTGAACCAAAGAAAATAGATGATGCCCTCAGAGATCCAAACTGGGTCAGCGCTATGCAAGAAGAGCTGACTGAATTCGAAAGAAACAAAGTTTGGAAACTTGTTCGGAGACCAACTGACAAAACAGTGATAGGCACTAAGTGGGTCTATCGAAACAAATTGGACGAACATGGTACTGTAACTCGCAACAAAGCTCGTCTCGTTGCTCAGGGATACAGACAAGAGGAAGGTATAGATTATGACGAAACCTTTGCTCCTGTAGCAAGACTTGAATCTATTCGTCTTTTCTTAGCATATGTTGTACACAAAAACTTCATTGTACATCAAATGGATGTTAAGTCAGCGTTTCTAAATGGAAAGCTAAATGAAGAAGTTTATGTGGAACAACCTCCAGGATTCTCAGATCCTAAGCGTCCAGGTTATGTTTATAAGCTGGATAAGGCACTTTATGGCTTGAAGCAAGCTCCTCGTGCATGGTATGACACTCTTTCTACGTATCTCCACCTTGAAAAATTTGAGAGAGGTAAGATTGACAAAACTTTGTTTTTTAGAAAAATAAAAGGTCATATCATTTTAGTTCAAATATATGTTGATGACATTATATTTGGTTCTACTAACCCTGAGCTTTGTACTCGTTTCGCTGATAGAATGAAAGATGAGTATAAAATGAGTATGATGGGTGAACTAACATATTTCCTTGGTCTTCAGATTAAGCAAACTGAAAAAGGAACTTTTATAAATCAGGGAAAGTATGTTAAAGATATGCTGAAAAAATTCGACTTAACTGAAAGTTCAGCTATGAAAACCCCTATGGCACCACCGCTGATACTTGATAAGGACACAAAGGGTGTTCCTGTCAATGTCACGCTGTACCGTGGGATGATCGGCTCACTACTGTATCTTACAGCTAGCCGACCCGATATTATGTTTGCAACATGTCTGTGTGCACGATATCAAGCTGAACCTAAGATATCTCATATGAAAGCTGTAAAGCGAATCTTTCGATATCTTAAGGGTACAGCGAATCTAGGTCTTTGGTATCCCAAAGATTCAGGATTCGATCTAACCGCCTATTCAGACAGTGATTTTGCAGGTTGCAAAATGGATAGGAAAAGCACCACAGGAGGATGTCAGCTCCTGGGTGGAAAGCTGGTAAGTTGGACAAGTAAGAAGCAAAACTCGGTGTCCACTTCCACAGCTGAAGCTGAGTATGTAGCCGCTGGAAGCTGCTGTTCTCAAGTCTTGTGGATGAGAAATCAACTATTAGACTATGATCTTCAGCTCTCCAAAATTCCAATCTATTGCGACAGCACAAGTGCCATCGCTATAGCAAACAATCCAGTGCTACACTCAAAGACAAAACACATAGAAATCAGATATCATTTTATCAGAGATCATGTGATGAATGGTGATATAGAACTTCATTTTATCCCAACTGATTATCAGTTAGCTGATTTGTTTACCAAACCTCTTAATGAGACAAGATTCAACTTTCTCATCAGCGAGCTTGGAATGCTGAACTTTGAAGGATAAAACTTCAGCGGTTCACATTTAATCAGCGATACGTTTATACATTCTTGTATAGGCTCTGGATAAAATAAAACTAGTACAATCCATTTCATCATCTTCTCTCTGAATAAATTGGGTTAAACTGATATCAAGGTATGTTTTCTCTGACAAAACGCATGAAAATGCAAGATTTCAAATTCTTTCATCGCTGAATAATTTTTTGAAATTTCTTAAAACCCTCACTGATATTTCTATTCAGTGCTTCATATTTTCCAAAGAGTCCCTGAGTTTTTCTTTCAAAACCTCAGAGACAACGAAAGAATGTGAAAGGACAGTTGTGACGTCATTGCAACGGATAACACCAGGCACGTTTCTTTTTCTGACACACGTTTGCACGTTTCGTTGTCTATCCAATCAAATGCAAACACGTGTCCGTGTCATGATGAAAAACTTTCCCGCTCAAGTTTTTCTCTCTCTACTCTCTTCCTATATAAACTCTCTCAAAGTTTATATTTGTCTTTTATGCGAATCAATCTTTCTCCGCAAGAAAAGAACACTGTTGCATTTTCTGCTCTCGATCTTCAAGAACTGTTCATCATCTTCTTCATCAAACTCAAGGTCAATATGTTCTTATCTTTTATCAAATGCAAATAACTTGTTTTCGATCTTATCATTGTTTTACACAAGATCAAACAAAAGAACTCAAAAATAAAATCATTTTCTTTCATGGTTTTATAAACACAACCATTTCATGGTTGTTCTTCAAGTTTTAAATCTAAACTTGTTCTTCTTTCGTATCCATTTTTTTTAAAAACTGGAATACAAGGCTTATAGGTGTTATATTCGTTTTTTTTAAAACAAGAAAAACCCTAATCTTCATTAAGACTTTTTTGTCTGAATGAAATGGACAAAATTCGAAAAATCTTAATGGAAATTCTCTTTCCACATTAAGATATTTCTTATTTGTTAACATCTTTGGTTGAACTGATAATACAGTGAAATGGCAACTTCAAAGCTGAATGTTACCGCTGAGTCCATCTCCAGTGATTCTGAGGAACTGGAAATCACCAAAGCTCCTCAGGTTAAGTTTGAGCTGGATCAACTAGACTGGACAAAGGCAAACAACCTTTCAGCGCTTCTCGAGTTTCCTCCTCGGAAGCAGGTATCCCATCTAGACGACGCTGTGATTTTTTTGAAGAATAGCCCCATATACACAGCACTGACAATCACACCTCCTGCCAGTCAGCGTCTATTATCCCAATTCTGGTACTCTGCCAGACACACCAACCTACCCTCAGCCAAAGATCCATCTAAAACCATCGACTGCATACTCAGCGATACTGAGTATGGCACCATCAAGATAACCCCCGCGATAATCCGTAAAGCTCTGAAATTCCCTAACGCTACCTCAGAAAATCCTTTCATTCCATTTCCTGACCACAAGAAGCACGCTGACAGGGAAGAAATCATTGCTTTCCTTGATGCGATGGGTTACATCTGGGAGACTGGAAGAGACAAGCTACCTGAGAAGAAGCTGACGCTGATAAAGAAATCCAAGATGCCCAGCGAGATGAACTTCATCTTCGCTCACCTGATCAGCTGCATGACAGCGAAATCCGGATCTTCTGATCAAGCCGCTCAACCTCAGCAGGCCATGGGTTACGCACTGCTGAAAGGTCTCAACATTGACTGGGCCTCCATCATCTATGAAGACCTCATTCAACGTGTTGATTCTGCCGCTGACCGACCAGCATGGGTTCCTTACCCGCGATTCATCAGCGCCATCTTTCAATATGGCCTGAAGGACAGCTATCCTGAAGAGGGTGATCTGAAACTCTCTCAGATTGGCCCTAAAGTTCTCGACTTCAAGCCTGTCGCCAACGAGGTACGTCTCTCTACTCTTCTCACTCTTCTTAATTCTCCGCTTTCTGTGGCTCCTTCAGCGACAATACCCATCGCTGATACCCCGGCCACAAAATCCATTCCTTCTAAGAAAAGGAAACAATCTCTTACCCCTCTTGATTCCAAAAGGATCAAGAAAACCAAGGAGCAACCCCAGCAGTTGCATGCTGAAGACTCCTCAGCTCATTCTGAAGAGCTGAAGGAAAGTTCCGTGGTACGCTCTGCCACACCAATTCAAGCCATCCCTTCTAAACCTACTTCAGCGTCCCTAAACGCTGAGGTTAGAACTTTGGAATCTACCCAACCTTCGTCAGTCTCTCAAAAGACTGATGAAGTACTTCTCAGCGAATCCAACGCTGAACTTGAACCCCAACCCCAATTCTTATCCTTCACTCCTCCCTCTACTTCTTTGGACACTCCTCCAGTCAAAACTGGAGATGCCATCATTCAAGAAGCCGTTGAAGCTTCTCAGCGAATGACGAAGAAAGGACCTGCAGAGATCTCCATTCCTCACGGAACTTTTGAGGGAGATATGGAACACTATCGAGGGACTCGAAACTTTGATGAGTTCGTCAACGCTCCTGCAGGTACAGATCCCACCTTAAACACTGTAACTAAACCTGAAACTTCTGAGCTTTCCTTTGTTCACAAGTACTTATATGTTACAGGTCCTTTTTTGGGAGACATCAACCAATCTCTGAAGTCTATGGAGATGAAACTTGCGGATCTCACCACCGGTCTATCAAATAACTCTACAGCTGTAACAAACGCTGGAGAGAATCTGACGAAGCTGACTACTGTGGTGGAAAAGAAGGCCTCCTCTGATGACATCAAAGATCTTGATAAAACTCTCGCCGACTTTGCCAAAGTGCTCTCCGACATCTACACTGACTACACCAACCTCAAATCATCAGTTTCCACCGTTTCCAGCGAGGTTACAACGCTGAAGAAATCGGTTGGTACACTCGAAGGTGATATGTCAGTGGTCAAGACCGACTTGGGCTCAGTGAAGACCGACCTTGGTTCCGTCAAGACAATGATCGAGACGCTGGTGAACAAGGCAAATAATCCAGCTCCTGCTCCGGCCCCTGCACCTGTTTTGGACTCCTTCACCGCAGAGGATCGCCAAGAGCTGAAGAAAATCACGCCTGCTATTTCTGGCCTAGAAGACAGAATAGCTAAGCTTGAAGGTTGTGTGAAAATCTCTGGCCCAGAAGACAGAGACAACACCAATGCTGAATCTACCCATTCCTCCCCCGCCCATCATGAGAAAGAGGGGGAGAAGAGCGCTGAACAGGAGAAGAGGGCTGAACAGGAGAAGAGCGCTGAAGACCTTTCCCATGATGAATCTATCAGGGGAGAGGGTAATGAAGATCGGATTACTGGACCTCAGGGAGATGAAAACCCTGAGGGAACCGAGAACCTCGCCTCTATATCTGAGGGGGAGCAACTCGATGAAGATGCTGAGGAATCTAAAGCAGAAGAAGACGAAGACTTCGACATCCCTGAAGCTGAACCATCCTCCTCTCCAAGGAACGATGATGATGATGATGAAGATGACGATGATTTCTTTGTTGTCAAACCTGCTCCTCGAACCAAAGCTCTTAAAGGTATTTCAATAAAAGAACCTTCAGGGGAGAAGACAAAGACAAAGCACTCAGCCTCTGGCGCTGAGAAAAGCAAAGACAAAGGCATCGCTGAAGATGATAATCTGGCGATCCTACTTGCAAAGCCGATTTGTCAGGTACACTAAACTTATTTTTCCTTCCCTGATCATCTATGAAAAATCAGTTATCCGTTCCACAAACACCATACACATCCACATTTTTTTTCTATCTTTTCTACCCAAGTTCTTCTACCCAGTTCTTATTTGTAAGATCGCTGCGTTTCAGCTAGTCCTCTCCCCTGTTTGAGGATATCGCTGAAAGATCTGTTGCGACTTCACCAATAATTCCAGCTAACGCTGAAGACATAATCCCAGTCTTAGATTTAATCTCTGAGACTGATGAACCAGAAGAACAACCTCTCTCGCACAGAAACAGACCTTCCTCAGTTGATCAAAAGAGGAGTGAAGAAATGATAAAGCGATTCGAGGATCAGCGAATCATTCTAAGGCGCGATCAACTACCTTCAGTTCCTCCTAAGTTCAGAATTTCAAAAGCTGAATACCAAGATCATCTCAGAGCTGAACGCCTCATCGCTGAAAGGAAGGAAGCTGAAGATAAAGACAGAGAATACGCCATCAAGCTCTCTCAAGAATCTGTCAAAGACCCCAAGCTGAAGCGTATTCCCATTCAAATCCAACGAAAGCTTTGGGAACAAGCCCAGAAGATCGTGGAAAAGAAAGCTGAAGTTTCTCAGACCACCCTGATCTGGTGTAAAGAGAAAATCCACTTCAGATATCGTCCAGCGAAGATCAACAAGGTATTCATCTCTGGAAGAACCTCCGTCGGAGTACCTATTGTTGACATCAAATTGTTCAGAGAAGATGACTCATCTGAAACCTTTCGTGCTGACACTGTAAAAAGGTATGGTCTCTCTGAATGGCTGGAGATGAGGTTAGCTATCCAACCGTCAAAGTCTAAGTACAAGGATCATTTCGAAAAGCTGATAAACAGACGGATCGATTTGATATCTTCTTGTGTGGATATTCCTCCTGTTCCTGATCTAAAGCCGAAAAGAAAAAGGGATTCTCCAAGGAAGAAACGTCAAGATTCAAACTCAGGTCCTGTCATACGAAATGAAACTGGAATTGGTTTCTCTCGCGCTGAAGTACTTGGTCCTGATCCTGATCTATCTGCCCTTGATGTCTCTTTGCCACCATGTGAACTTTTTGTCCCTGGTAAAGTCATCAGTAATCCTTATGGAATATTCTTTCTTGACTACGACGGACGTAAATGCTTTCAACGGATCGCTGAGCTTCCAATCACTCCAATCGAACAGCTCAAAGATCTCATCTACTGGTGCGACTTCAGAAAAGACATTCAGGCACGACACCTAAAACCCTTGATTTTTGAAGCTGCTCTGAAGCTAAAGAATAAAGGAGAAAAGGTTCCTGACTGGATGATTCCAACTGAAAAGACAACCCTTGATGAACTTCTCATTAAGGAAGAACCCTTTGAAGGCTGACAACAATCACCATTTTCTCTATTGTATCAGTCATCCTTCAGTACTTGTAATTTATTTCGCTTGTACTTGTAATCTTTCTTATTCATATTGTAACCTGATTCAAAGATTTAAAGAAAGATTTCAGCGAATGTACTTTACTCCATCAGTACTGAAAAGATCCCAGAAAACAGTAAAAGGGACAAATATTTTATGAGTTCTTTTTATCCTTATGTTTTCATTAAATAGCAATTTTCTCTGTTGCTATGTCATAATCAAATAGGGGGAGATTGTTGATCCAAACCCTCAGTGATTTGATAATGACCCTATCTTAAATACTTAGTGAAAATTGTAAGTAAACAATATGTATCAGAGTTTCACTATCGCTGATAAGTACTAAGATCTTACAGTACTGCTGATAGGAACTCTCGCACTTTTAGATTAAACATTCAGCGAACACTGTTCACCATATCGCTGAGTCTGTTCAGTCCTTATGGTGATCGCTGATAAGTTAGTTGTTTACTTATGATCCCTGAAGACAAGATTCACGTCAACAATGGTTCTACGCTGAAGTCGAAGATCAAGCTCAAGAACCAGCGACAAGTCTCCTAATGAACTGATGCGGATCAGCGAAGACTCAGATTTGTCCACTCAACGTGAAGTATCAAGTACAAGACTTCAGCTATCGCTGAACTTTATCATCTGCTGAATAGTAAATGATAATCGCTGAATCAACGAAAGCTGATCATGAAGTCCTCCGTACAAAGTACTTTTGTCTTAACCTCCCTTGCACGCCACCGTACGAAATGTCAGAAAAGAACCTCCGAAAATCTGAAATCGTACAAACACTCTGACACTACACTGTTCATTCATGCGGCTACTAAGGTTGTCATCAAAGGTCAATGACATGCAACCAATCCACTAATGACACGTGTAAAGTATATACTAGATTGCATTAAATGCATGCAGTATATAAAGAGATGAACTCACTTCATTTGAAGTAACTTGCTAACTCTGGACAAGTTCAAATCTCTCAAGATAGGATTTTATTAGTAATCTCCTTATCTTTCTTAGTGCAAGAAAACCTTAGTGTTCCAACTTGTTTAGATTTAGGTTTATCCTTAATCTTGTTTCCGCAACAAGCTGTAAATTGTTAATGATTTATCAATAAACAATTTAGAAAAGTAAAATAGTGTGTTTGTATTCAACCCCCCCCCCCCCCCCCCTTCTACAAACTTGTTTAAGCCTTTCGGGACCAACACTGATATTGACGTTGATTTGCTATCACGCCTAAGGGAAAGTAGCATAGTACCTGAAGGCCTTCCTCACGAAGAGCTTCAGCTACCCCCATTTTCGTCTCCCCACTAGCAGGACATGCACACACACTTCGATGGAAATCAGTTGGATTCCTTCTATGCTGAACCTTCAGGTACTCTATCATCCTTACCCCTCATTCTTTCAGTTAATAATCTCGAGCATCCTTATGCTCAAATATCTTCTATGCTTACAGGTCCTATGTTGGAGGCCTTGGATCGATATCTTTAGGAGACAACACCGCCATCTCCACTCTCTCCGACAATCTCAACAACAACACCAATGCCATTAACGCTGTTGACTCCGCACTGAAGCAACTCACCACCTCTCTCTCCATAAAAGCTGATAACTCTCAGCTCTCCAAGAGGTGGTGGAACAATTAAAAACTTATGTTTCCATGAACACTTCCTCTCTTAGTAACCTCACCGCCTCCTTTAACGACTTATCCACCAAAGTCGACTCCAACAATCAGCTGATAGCTGATATTTTAACTCAATTGAAAAAACCCGCTCCTTCGCTGATGACCGCCTATCTCTTGACATGGTCGCGGACTACACCCTTCATACCGCTGACGCCATTTTCACCAGGGTTGAAAGCCTAGAGGCCGCTTTTCCTAAATCCGTTGCTACCATAGTCACTCCTCCTTCTGCTGATGACAAAGAGGGGGAGAAGTATGAGAAAATTGTTGAACCAGAACCCTCTCATGCTGAGGGGGAGGAGAAAGAAGCAGAGAAAGAAAAAGAAAGTCATGTCGATATTCCCTCCGATAATGATGAAGAGGAGATAGAGGATGAAGAAGAAGAAGACCTTGTCATCACTGACGATGGCAAGGATATTGGCTTCATCAATAATGATGACGATGAAGTTGATGATGGGAGTCGGTTCATTCCAAAGTCTAAAACCATTCCCACAAAGGAATAGTTTTTAAAGAAGCAAGGGTGAGAAGCTCTCAGAAGACCCCAGCTCAGAAGACTCCTCAAGGCAAGCAGAAAGGAGTATCTGCTGAGGGGAACCCGAAAATTATACAAACTTCTGAGGGGGAGCAGCCTTCAGAGGTATGTCTCTGTTAGTTCCAGATTGATCAGGTAACAACGATTCAATGAGAAATAACAAGAACAGTTAATGATTTCAACTTGTCATCTCTCTCGTATTCATTCAATGTATCGTTATGAAAATATTACAATCAAAGTAAAATAACGACTTCTAACAATAAGCTCTCTAATGAATGATTATGAATCGCTTATGAATCGTTAACCTAATTCTAAGGTTAATAAAGCCTTATATACCAAGGCTAAAAACACAAAGGCCCATGGCCCATTAACCTAAACTAATCCCTTTTATAATTAAAGGCTTTTACAAAAAGGTTAATTAAACTAATTAAGCTCTATAATAATTATTTATATATCTTTCTAAGATGTAGGACATTTATGGTCCTAACAATCTCCCCCTAAAGGTATATAAATTAAAATCGGTCTTGAAACCTTCAGGTCTTGATCTTTTCTTCTTCTTGAATCTTTGAAGCACTTCGGCGTTGCTTGTCTTCATGTCTTTTTCCTCTCCCCCTTGAATAAAGCTCTTGATTAAGGCTCTTGAATTAGCTTTCAGCTTTAAAAGAACTTGTAGAACCAATATACTCGAAGAAGGAAACAACTTGAAGCGAATACCACTTGATAAACGATAAGAAGAGTTGATCACTTGTAAGCACTTTGAAGTCTTATCGGATTTCGGAACTTGACCGTTACCCCCCCCCCCCCCCCCCCCTTGGCTTTTGCATGGGGACTTCTTTAGTCCCCCTCGGCTTTACTCCCCCTCGACTTTTGCTAACTCCCCCTCAACTTGATAATCCGTGTCTTTGAATTTGTACCCTTTCTCCCCCTCATGATGAGTAGAAGCATCTGGAGCATCATGCGCGTTCAAAGACAATAGTAACGAGTAGCAAAAAAAATCATATAAAATCATTAAGTAACCAGAACGAGGTAAAAAGCTAACACAGAAACACAAAAGTAACTGTTATCACAACAATTTAAGAAATTGTGTGGCCTATGCAGAGTTGGCAATGGTGAATCTCTGATAGGACTTCCAGTTATCACTGAGGAAAATTTTTAAAAAATTATCTTTTTAAACTGTTCCGGCAATATCACAAAGATATGAAAATGGAATCACAAAGACTCGTGCATGTGTAAAAAAAATAGATGATATATCTGTTAGGCTCAAAGTATTGACTTATCTCGGGACGCAAGTTAAAAATCAATAGACACAGTGATTAGAATATGAAGTTCGGAGACCGGAGCTGATGTCTTCCTTTTTCAATATCTAAGACCTCCGAGTGAGGAATAGATAGATTATGTGCTAAATCTCCGTGAATATATGAAACAAGTATCTATTGAGAGATACTTGAGTGGCTAGGTGGGGTGACACGAGTTATCGACACTGGGTCCATGTCTATTTCAATATTCATCTCCAAAGAACGAGAATGAATAGATTGTGTGGTTACCCGGATAACTGACTTAGTTTGGTAAGGACCAATATTTCTTTTAAGTCCTATCACAGCCTCACCATATTCTTTTCTCTCCAAACTCATCTATCATCTAGACCCCTCACTGTAGTCTATAAGGGATGTGTTTCTTGGGTAGGTCCTTTCGGTTCTGGATAGACCATAGAAACGATGTTAATCCTAACACTCCTTTCATGCATCGAGTTGAACAGTTTAGTAAACAGTGAAGTACGAGTTCTAAACTGAGGTGTTTAGAAGTCAAGGCGTTTAAGAACGAGTCCTGATCTGAGGTGATCAGAAGTCATTAAAAATTAAGTCCCAGTTCTGATCTTAAGTAATCAGAAGTCATTGTTGAAAATGAAAGAATTTCAATGACACAAAATCAAGCGCAAGACAGAATGACTCAGTAAGCACAGCATTTTGCAAGAAATGAGACAATGATTAGAAAATTTAATTGTGAAGAACAAGTCACAATTAACATATCATAAAAGAATTGAATCATTTGCAAGAAATAACGCACTTGGAAAACAACTAGGAATTCAAACGAGTGTATTTTCATCGAAAAATCAACAAACATGTGAGACATGGAAATAACTAATTTAAGAAAAATGACACGTGGTAATCATGGAATTTAAAAATGGAGAATAACAAACACAAGTTAGTCATTCAGAATTAATTACCACGGTTTTTGAATTCAGTTAGAAGTTCACTTACCTTTCAAGAGATAGCACTCCCCCTCAAAATTGGCATAGCCTTCGAATGCAGTCATGTGAAAAGAATGTTCAGAACTGAGCGCACATGACATTCCTGCAAAACAGATTAGTAGGATTTTGGTATCCATCCTTTGATGGATCCTTATTGGTTATTTGCCCTATGAGGACCTTGGATACTATAAGTACCATACCAATACTTTGCATGGTCTTTCTTCACAAAGTCACTAGTTCCACAATAAGAACAACACAACTTTTGTGTAGATAAACTGATCAGCTTATTAACAGAGTAAACATGATCAGTTTTCACAAAAGGTTTAGCGTGGAAAGCTTTGTTGTTCTTGTCTCTCTTAACAGGGACAAATGGTTTTGGAGTAGGAGCGGATTCTTTAACTCTCCAAACCATATTTACTTTCTTGAAAGATGGATTATCTTTCTTATCAACACGAGAATTATAGAAAAGATTAGAAGGTCGAATCTGATATTTTGAAAAATCATTTGATTTGACAAAATTCTTTGAAGAACAATTTGTAGAAAATGAACTTGAAGCATAAGAAGGGTGAACACCTTTGAACTTGCTTTCTTCAAGTTTCTTGACCTTAACGGATAAATCATTTCGTTCTTTGAGAATTAAGTCAAATTTATTTTGTAAATCTGATTTAACCGTTTGTTCTTTCAAGATCTCGGTTGCTAATCCAGATAATCTCTGTGTAAGTTTAGAAATCTCAGTCCGAAAGATCTTCCTCTCTTTTTCAAAATCATCTTTCAAGCATTTAGCCCTAAAACCTTCAACTTTCCCTTTCTCAGACTCTTTGATTAGAGCGTCTAATTCGTTTTTCAAATCAGTTATTTTGGAGGAAAGTTCTCCATTCTTTTGAGAAAAAGATTTGCGTTCTATTTCAAACTTCTCTCTTTCTGAAATTAAAACCTTTTCAAAGTCGGAGATCTGTTTTGAAAGTTTTAAGCACATAAGCTCAAGTCTCTTCTTCTCTTCAAGAGATTTAGTTGAAAGCCCAGATTGCTTTTGTGTAAGCAATTGTGTTTCCTTTTCAAAACTTTCTTTCTCCTTTTCAAAAACCTTTTCAAGAGTATTTAGTTTACTTTTAAGCTCAAGGTTTTCACAGTTCAGGAGTTTACCTTTCTCTTCTTCCTCAGCAAGTTTCTCATAACTGTTCCAGATTTGAGATGTCAGTTCCTTCAGCTCCTTGATGTACTTGCTACACAAATTATCTGCTTTCTTGATATTCTTTTCACATAGTCTTTGATGTGCTTTCTTTTCAAGTGCCTTTATCTCGTCTTGTGATAGCAATTCAGACAGCTTCTTTTTCAGCTCAGAGTTTTCAGACTCTAATGCTGTTGCCTTTTCTTCAGATTTAGCAAGCTTTTCAGAACTTTTAGATATTTGCAGTTTATGTTTTTCGATTAACTTGATGCAGAACTCATCTTGTTGCTTCATATTCTCTTTATATAGCCTTTCAAATTTTGAACACTCAAGATTAAGACAATACGACATTGTTACCTGAAAAATTTTGATCGTTAATCGGTGTTACTTTGAAGAAAAATTTGTGGAAGAAAAATCAAAAATTAAATCAGAAAAACAAACTTATAAAAATAAATTCGTTTCAAAAATTTAAAATCTGCTTATTATAGGACCAAACGAAATCAAGCTTCGAGAACTTACCAATCAAAACTTGTTAAACACAACTTACCGGATGAAGAGGAACTTACCGGACGAGGATTGGTTTACCTGAAAGAGATGGATTTCGGATAACGTTGACTTACCGGATGTGAGAGATTCCGGATGGATATTGCACTTACCGGGTGATGTGATACCTTACCGGATAAAATTGTTACTTACCGGATAGTGCACAAAAAATCAATTTACCGGATGATGAGATAAGCAAATTCTTACCGGATACGAAGATACCGGATGGAGTCCGGGTAAAATGGTTTACCGTTCAAAGCTTACCGGGTGAGAAAAGGAACTTACCGAAAACACAAGATACTTACCGGGAACTTGTCCGGATGCGATGAGAATTGTGACTTACCGGGTGGTGTGAGACCTTACCGGGTGAGATGTGCTTTCCGGACAAAGGGAATTGAAATTTACCGGACAAATACACTTACCGGATGATGCGATGTTTACCGGATGACAATCAAACCAAGCAACCAATTAAAACAAGCAAAACAAACAAAAATTATATATAACGATATATATATATATATATATATATATAGCCTTAGGTTCAATAGAGAAGTGCAAATATTTAGAGAAATAGAGAAGTAAAAAAACACGGGACCGTTCATATATGAACGTTCATATATAAACAGTCATATATGAACGTTCATATATGAACGTTCATATGAACGTTCAGATATGACTGTTATATGAACGTTCATATATGAACGTTCATATATGACTGTTTATATATGAACGTTCATATATGAACGTTCATATATGAACGGTCCCGTGTTTTTTTACTTCTCTATTTCTCTAAATATTTGCACTTCTCTATTGAACCTTTCCCTATATATATATATATATATATATATATAGGGGTTAAATTATGTGAGGAACAAAAAAAGATTGAGGACTGTAAGGACCAATCTCAAGCATCAAAGGGTTTTAATCAAAGGCTATTAAACATGGTGGCAGTTTTTGTAATATTTGTGAAAATGGGGTCTAATCTCACATCTAATTAAAAAATTCCAGGGTAAACTTGTATTTACAAGTCTCTTTCACAAGGTCTCCTCTTATCCTTCATCTCTTTATCTTCTCCCCTATACTCACACATCCCAGGACCAAGAACCATCTCCATTGCCGACGACCATCTCCATCACCGACGACCATCTCCATCGACAACACCGGAAAGAGCATCAGTTCTAGCTAAAAGTACCGTGATTTGAACGATGACGAGTTATTATCGAAGCTTTTCGACATTGTTCCGTTTCTTCCGAGTAATCATCGATTTCAACCCAAGCCGAGATCTGGTTTCCTTATATCTGAACTTCAGAGACGATTTGGTTTAAGTGTTTTGATTTTGTTTAGTGATACTGATATAATGAAGTAGCAGGAAGTTATGTGTGAGTTGATTTTACTTTTCATCTAGGGTTTGTTCATATCCTTTTTTTGTTTACTACATAAATCGATAAGTTAGCTTTGTAACAGATTTGATGTTTTTGTTTCCTAAATTTGTGTTTGGTTTCATATGGTGAAATCGAACTCATAGTCGATTCCATAGTAAAGTAACAAATTTAGGGGTTTTTTGTTTTCCAGATTTGTGTTTGATTCATGTGGTGAAATAACACATAGAAGATAATTGTGCTGGATCATGTGGTGAAATATGAAAATTATGTTGGATTCATATGGTGAAATATGAAAATATGTTGGATTCATATGGTGAAATATGAAAATTATGTTGGATTCATCTATGTTGGATTCATGTGGTGAAATATGATAATTATGTTGGATTCACGTGGTGAATAGAAAATAAATGAAAATTGTATTTTACTTCATGAGGTGAAATGGGATGGTGAATGTGTGTTTCATATGGTAAATCTTGTTACCAAAATGACCATTATGCCCTTTTCATGTGGTGAAACAACTTTCAATTAAAACCATATAATCAAAACTAGATAATGGTTTAGATCGGTTTTCACGGTCTTCAACTTTTTTGTGGTTCTCATTTGATTATCGTCCTATATATATATATATATATATATATATATATATATGTATATATATATGTATATATATATATATATATATATGTATATATATATACACGTATGAAAAAAAATGTACAAACTAATACCCAAATGAAGGATTGGTCAACACTTGAAAGGCTTGGTCAAATATCACGGCTAAGTCAATTTTGGTCGTAGTCTATGTTACCGGAAAGGAGATTGTTACCGGAAAGTGATTAATTCTTCCGGGAACCCCAAAAAAATTGATTTGTCCGGGAACCACAAAAATTTGATTTGTCCGGGAACCCAAAAAAATTGATTTGTCCGGAAACCCCAAAAAATTCACCCGAAAAGAATTAATTCTTCCGGTAACTTGGGGAATTACCCGGAAACCCCAAAAAATTCACCCGGAAAGAATTAATTATTCCGGTTGCAATTCGGATCTGGGATCGATAGGGTTGTTTGATTTCTCTTCTGTAGGGTTAGATTTTGACCAAAAACATAAAAAAAAACATACCCAAATCGATTTCTAAGCAAATTATGTCCTATTTTTCACAAGCCACCACAAAAACCTTAAAAACACCAAAAACTCAAGAATAGATTTTTAAAATTGAAAAATTAAAGTCTTTGAGATTTGATGTAAACGCAGATAACAGTAGATATAAACGAGTAAACAATCGAGATTTAACAAACGAATTATTAAATCAATGAAAAAGCTTTGCAAACCCGATTGAAGAACGATTTTCTTCAATAAAAACTGCAGTCTGTCGAAATTAATCTGTGTGACTTTTGGACCTCAAACAATTAATCCAACCGGTCAGAATGTAAAATAAGATGTCCAGAAGCTACTGTCAAAAATTCGTGACGATCCGACGGTTCAATCTCCGGGAATAGGCGAAACGGCTCGCTGCGATTTTCCAGAAAATTTTCTGCGAATTTTAAACTTTTTCTCGCTTTCGTTCGATTTCTTTCGTATCTTCAAATCACCGATTCTGCTCTGATACCAAATGTTAGTTCCAGATTGATCAGGTAACAACGATTCAATGAGAAATAACTAGAACAGTTAATGATTTCAACTTGTCATCTCTCTCGTATTCATTCAATGTATCGTTATGAGAATATTACAATCAAAGTAAAATAACGACTTCTAACAATAAGCTCTCTAATGAATGATTATGAATCGCTTATGAATCGTTAACCTAATTCTAAGGTTAACAAAGCCTTATATACCAAGGCTAAAAACACAAAGGCCCATAGCCCATTAACCTAAACTAAGTCCTTTTATAATTAAAGGCTTTTACAAAAAGGTTAATTAAACTAATTAAGCTCTATAATAATTATTTATATATCTTTCTAAGATGTAGGACATTTATGGTCCTAACAGTTTCTCCATTGTTCCCTTCTCCTTTATCCCCGCTGTTGTTCCATCAAATCTAGCAATGTAATCACAAGATGTAGAGAGAGAATCTAGAGAGGGAAATTGTCATTCATATATTGAATATATTGAAAGTACAAGTGACACAAAAGCTTTTCAAAATGACAAATTTAGTATCACTATGACTACGACAAGCCTATTTATACCCATTACATACAATGTATAAAGGCATAGCACATAACATTGACTAATACAGATACATTGACTTTATTGTAAATCTTGAATACAATAATGCTCTAACATTCTCCCCCTTTTGATTCAAGATTTAACAAAAATATAGCAGCAGTCTTCAGCACTTGATCTTCAAAACTTTAACACTGGCCGCTTTAAATATTGAAGCTCTTATCATCTTCAAACACATAATAATCTTCAATAAGCTCTTTGTAAAGTCAATCTCTTGAACAAAAACTCTATCAAATCATCTTCAAGTCTTGTACTGGAAAATCAGATCTTTGCAGCTTTAACAACTATGGAAGCATTAAACTTTTCGCATCCACATAGAATGACACAACTTTTCGTATCCAACTGAGTAGGAGAATAAAACTTTTCGGATCAAGCAGCATGCGAAAACCCTACTTCTCGGATTCAACAAAAACCCTACTTCTCGGATTCAACATCATCCAAATTCCTCAGTTTTTGGATCCTTCTTGATACGAATTCCTCACTTCTTGGATCCTTCTAGATCCGAATTCTTCACTTCTTGGATCCTTCTTGATACGAATTCCTCACTTCTCGAATCCTTCTTGATACGAAAACTTTGAATGTTATTGTTCATTTTGAGCATTGATGCGAAAACTTTGACTGAAGGTTGAATTTTTGTATCTTCATCACTCTAACTTTGAACTGTCTTTGAAAAACGAACTTTCTCGAACAATCTCATAACATCTTCTTGACTTTGACTTATTATTTCTCCCCATAATATTTCAATGACAAATCTTCCTTTTCTTTAGGGTATTATTTATCCCCATGTTCTTCATAACCTATTTCTCCCCCTTTTTGATGATTGTGAACATCATGATCATCAAAACCTTTATCAATCTCAGCATGCACTTTGTTCACCACAAGTAACATTCTCCTCCTTTTTGATATGATAAACCGTTAATTCTAAAAGAATTTATCCGAATCATTTCAAATTCAGACTAAAGAATGTGGTAACCCTGAAACAACGGATGAATCAGTTAAAATGCCTGTAAGTAGCACGGAGCCACTTAGTACAATGGATGTACTTTGTAAAGGAGCTTTTTGATGTTCACTCCCCTAGGGCTTCCATTCAATCATCGAAAACCACAAAGGAATTTCTATGAACGTTATGACAAGAAAACATATTCCTTGTGTGTGTGTGCATGTGTAGAAAGAATTGAAGCAACATATGCTTGAAAATTATAGTCTCAAAGCGTGTAAACATTTGAGACAGCAACAATTTTCGATAGACTCAATGTGCATGAATGAAGAGCGAAGGTGGGGCAAACTTCCTTCTTTTTCAATATCCAAACCTTTCGAATGAAGATTAGATAGATTATATGTTGCGTCCCCAAGAAAAATGAAACATTTCTTTGTTAAGAAAGAAATGAGTAGCTGGTGTGGTTAAAGCAAGAGTTGGCATGGCCTAACTACCTGTTTCAATGATGGTCACCAAAGAATGTGAACCAATCAGTAATGTGGCTTCCCGGCTCAGAAAATGGTTGGTGCAGAGTTCTCTTATTCTTTTAAGTCTGTTCTCACACCCTCTTTCTGTTTTTAATCCGCTCACTTCTACCCAAACTCTCATTTACATTTTACCTCAGCACAATGAGATACTCAACCGGATGAGTTATCTCCCCCACTCTTTGATGTAGACCCCTCACCCCTTAATCACTCAAGGATAACTTCTTCGGTAGGAAACACTGGTTAACGTGAATCCATAGAAGTACAATATAGCTCACACACTGATCCCATGAAATTTTGTCCTAAAATGATGCGCTGCTCAACAGTTTAGTTTGAACAAATATGAATATCGGCATTTGAATGACATTGTCATTAGAATGTATGCTCCTCAGTATTTGAGCATTTGAGCTTTGAAGATTTCTCAAAACAAGGATAAAGAATGAATGAAATGAATTCGAAGTACTTGTTGAGAATCTGACAATGTATCAATCAGATCAAATATTTTGAATGATAATCATAAAAGGATAGGGTATCAAAGAATTGAAATTTGTTTATATGAACAAATATAAACAATCTTTGAATGAAACGTTTAAGTTCTCACGCTGAAATGAATGTGATGCTCACCAAAATTGAAATGCAAACGGGAGTATTACCATCGAAAAATTGTTTCGTTTTGAGAAATGGTAATAACAAAGTCAATATGAAGCTAAACCGGTGTGTATGAATACTTGAAAGTATAGAAAAGATAATACACAAGTATTAATCTTTAGAACACACGGTCAGAAATGATGTTGTAATAATCCGAGATCTCTATGAAAAATTTTAAAATCACACTTCAAAAATTATAAAATCTGTTTGAATTAGAGAAGTGGTTTGAATATTTAAGGAAAAAACATTTTTCATGCTTGAAAGTCGTTCTTCTTTCAAACAATCGGAGATTAAGATTAGAAGATACTTACATTCAGAAATGTTTGAGCTCCCCCTCAAATCATGATAAAATTATTTAAAAGATTTATAAGCCCCCCCTTAACATGACATAATCTTCCCACAATAGTTACTATCATGAAAAATGTAAAGTCAAGTAGAAAACACTTCCACATAACCTTTTTCTTCTTCATTAAACATCAAATCCCCTAAGTATGCAGAAATAAGCTTAATAGCATAACATGGAGCTTTTCAAGAGAAATGTTAGTTAACAAGTAAAAGAACTAGTATAAGACATACAAATAGGGGTATCAAGAGTTTGAGTACTCACAATCTAGCAAAAACCTAGAAAAGTAGAGGAAACCCTAGAAAGTAGGGAAGAACACTTTAGACGAGAAGCTCCTAAGCACTAACAAATGGCCTTGAATGCACCAAGTATGATTCTTGAAGTATAATAAATGTATCCTAGATTATTTAATGAATAGAGAGGCCAATCAAGAAGAAAAATCGCCCTAGAGGAGCTCTCCAACGAAACCCTGAAGTGGTGAAAAGTGGCTAAAAATCGGACAAGAGTGGTTTTTGTAGGCCTGGACCCCGACGACGACTATGACTTGACGACTATACCCTGTGTCATAGTCGTGGGTTACTCTCGCCGTGCCTCCCCCACCTTCAGTACAATCCTTGTGATTGTGAACAACTAGAGTGCCCTATGGCACAGTCGCGGTCACTCTCGCACGGGGTGTATCGTGCCTCCTCTTCTCTTCGCGAATATGACTGAGCAACTTTGACACTTGGTCATTGTCGTCGGTCAAGGTCGTCGGCCCTTTCTATCCTTAGATTCCTTTTGTCTTTTCCAGTGATTGTCCCACCGATGATGCCGTAAATTCCGAGGTTATAAATACTGATTCTTTTCCAACATTAAATAACACCAAGGCTCAAATAGTAGAAAAAGGTTTAGGATTTACCATACCTTCTTAGAATTTTCCGGGTGTTACAAATCAAGGGTCCGATTTTAAATTTATTGCATTAAGTCGTTGTACATTATGCATTAAATCTTGTAGTTAATAGTTTTTGATGTTTAATGCTTTAAAGAGGAGTACATTGTGCTTTAAATCTTGTTTTTAAGACTTTTGTTCTAAATGCATATATAAGTACTATAGATTATATGCATTTACTTTTGTATAAAACTCTAGTTCAACTGTTAAAACTTAGGCCCAACTTTATCTTAAATCCTAATAGCCCAAACATAAATGTATTTGAAAATTGAAAGCCCTAAATCACTATCACTAACATCGCCCAACTTCACTATTCGTTGTTCTCATTCATGCCTTCACGACTCACGATTTCAAAATTATATTTTTTAAGTTTAAACTTTAAAACCCATAAAAGCTCAAACAATCTAAACCGGTCGGACCAAATAGCCTAAACAGCGATTCGGTTTGAGCGGTCTCCGCAGTTAATGTTAAACTATTCGGTTTGAAAATTTAATAAACTGCCACTTACGATTTAGTTTGTGGTTTGAGGGGTTAAATCGTCCGCAAACACCCCTAGTTTAAAGTGTCCAATTTTAAAAGAATGGCAAAAAGGACATCTGAACTATATTAAACTCTTCTCATTTTAACCCTTTTTTCCTTCATAAAGTTTTTGGACACTTGTCAAACATGACCCCTTGCTATTTATTTATCCATTTGTTAGCAATACAGTAAATTTTAAAAAGCTATTCTTGCGCGTCTACCAATCTTAACATTTACCAATAGTGCATCCTTCTATTGGCAATTTTGCTTGAGTAATGGCTTGATAGAAAAAACTAAAGGTGGCCCAATTACAACCCAAAACGAAGCCCAAACAATTTTTAAATAAATATAAATATTTTTATTGAATATATACTTTAATTTAGAAATTTGATTAATAA
Source organism: Saussurea involucrata (assembly GCA_033807775.1). Classification (NCBI taxonomy): domain Eukaryota; kingdom Viridiplantae; phylum Streptophyta; class Magnoliopsida; order Asterales; family Asteraceae; genus Saussurea; species Saussurea involucrata. Next base: position 33,335,474 of record CM066321.1, read on the forward strand.
AGAAACATAAAAAAAGGTGAATCACAATTACACTTTTAGTCCCTAAAGTTTGTCTAAAGACCGATTTATTTATTATAGAGATTGCTAATTGACGGTATTAACTTTAAGGACCATGATTATTATAAAATTAATAAGTTACACATCATTAGTGTAAATAGTTTGCTTTGAGAACAAAATTCAAATTCTGAGCATAGTTCACTCAATACTAAGGAAAAAGGTTGAATTTAATACACCCCGGGTTCGAGTCCAGACGTCAGCATTCTGTGGACAGGCTTAGTCTCAGAAGGCCGCTTTGTTTGTTTGTTTCCAAATTGTCAAAGATGTAGTCTAGACAAAGCCTAGATGAACCTTATAAAAAAAGGTTGGATTTAATATGAAATGTCTAATAGAACAATTTAATTGTAATTTTTTATCGGTATTTTATATAAAATTTAATCATTGATTATTTATGGTGATTTAATATTTGAGTTTTTATAGCGATTCTATTATTACTTTTATCCGATTAAATCAAAACTGAGTGATTTAATCACTATAGACTGATAAGGAAAATTAGCAAGAAGAGGGAGCAACAAATATTGTCACTCTTTTTAGGACTATGGCTCGTTCATTCACGCATTACTTAAGAGGATTAACATTCATCGAGTATAATGATAAAGAAGTAGGTTAATAAAATAGAAAGTGTGGCCTGATAAAGCGAAGAGTCTTCAACGTTGATGTTTTGATGGAAAACTGTCCGAGATCAAAGACGAGATCTAACCTAGGTTCTTGGATAGTAGTCCAGAATCCAATATAATTAAAAAGATCAAATCCAATTACCCATCTTTTTATCATCCAACTACCATCCAATTAATCTATACTACTTATATATGCATTTAGACCAAAAGTCTTAAAAACAATTTCTAATGCATAAGTGTTGGTCCCGTATGGTTATACAAGTTTGCAGAAGGGGGTTGAATACAAACACAAGATTCTTATCTTTAAAATTGTTTATTGATATAATAAAATAATTTACAGTTTGTTGCGGAGTAAGATTAAGTATAAAACCTAACCTAAATAAACTAAGAGAATCACATAGATTTCTTGCACTAGAAAAGATAGAAAAAGTTAAAAAAAACTAAGACTAATTTTCTTAAGGCACAAAGAGTTCAGAGATAAGGGAACGAGCACTTCAAAAATGAAGTAGGTTTCCATATTTATACTGCATGCATTAAATGCAAGTCAGTACAACTTTACACCTGACAACACTTGGTAGGTTGAATGAATTTGACTTTAGCAAATATGCTCTTGGCCGCATTATGAACAGTGTAGTTGGCAGAGTGGTTTGTACGATCCTGGACAAAGGGATGTCCTTCTGACAAATCGTACAAAGGCGTGCAAGGAGATAAGACAAACGTAACTTGTAGAACATGCTTCATGATCAGCGATCGCTGAGTTGATCTTTATTAGCGAATGATAAAGTTCAGCTCTCGCTGAACTCTTCTACTTGTCTTCGCTGATATCCGCATCAGGTCACTAGTAGACTTAGTCACTCGTTCGTCAGCTTGGTCATCGATTTCAGCTTTGAACTTTATTGTTGCGAATCTTGTTGTTGATCCAAACCCTCAGTGATTTGATAATGACCCTAAGAATCACTTAGTGAAAATTGTAAGTAAACAATATGTATTAGAGTTTCACCATCAAAGAAAATATACTTAGTCTGTTTTAGTATCGCTGATGGAAAACCACGTCCTTTAATTTATGTTTCAGCGATACATGTACATCAGTGAGCCCTGAGCCTGTTCAGTCTCACTGATGATCGCTGAAAGCTCTATCTGTAATTGTTTGCTTATGATCCCTGAAGACAAGATTCGCGTCAACCAAGTATGAAGCTGAAATCGAAGACCAAGCTGAAGAACGAGTGACTAAGTCTACCAGTGACCTGATGCGGATATCAGCGAAGACAAGACTTGTCCATTCCATGCGAAGTTTCAAGTATAATACTTCAGCAAGAGCTGAACTTTATCATTCGCTGATAAAGATCAACTCAGCGATCGCTGATCATGAATCCTGTTCTAGAAGTTACATTTATCTTATCTCCTTGCACGCTTTTGTGCGATTTGTCAGAAGGATATCCCTTGTCCAGAATCGTACAAACCAACTCTGCCAACTACATTGTACATCATGCGGCCAAAAGGATGTGTTGGTTCCCGTTTTGCTTAACAATGATGATTCTTTCAGTTAGTTCAGATAAGATGTAATGTGGAAGCGTATTTAAAGAACTGAAAGATATTTATAAGGTAGAATAACACACAATATCAAATAAGCAATATGTAAATAACAGATAGATTTATCAAAGATTTACTGTATTTGATATAAATATGAACACCAAGAACACCGAAGGATTAACTAGAATTTTGCTCTTAATGGTGTTTATGTGTTGTGCAAAGCTTTTCAAAGTAATTCTTAAATATGCATTTTTGCTTTTTTTTTATAGAATAGCTCAACATGAGTCTTCTATTTATACTACTTTAAAGGAGACATGTTTTTAGACAATAAGGACCGAAGGTACTAGGATACAGTTGATGAACAGTTGTTGGAATGTACTAATACACTATTTTGTTACTGTTGATACAACGTGCATTAAATGCCGCGTATTCTGCTTTAGGCTGAAACCTATCATAGTTTGACACGTAGAGTTGTCAGGTCACGCCTTGTCAAAATGATCTTCAGAACCTTCGAATGGCAGATATTGTAAGAAGCACGTTTGTCCTTGTTTAGATCTTTTGCGTAGATCTTCTTTTTACCACAGAGGCTCTGTTAAATATGACCGAAGTTCTGTGGCCTTGTCCGCTTAGAAGAGTCTTCTGTTGCTTCTTCTCTTCGGTCTTCTTGGATAACCCGGCAGAGCCTCTGTCGAAGACTTCTGTCTTCTTGGTTACTCGGCTACTCGGCAGAGCCTCTGTCGAAGACTTCTATACTTAGCCTATTTTTCAATACTTCTATTAACAGAAAGATTGGAGCTAACAATCTCCCCCTAAGTATTTGAAAAATAAAAAATTGAAAAGTGCAGAGTTTTAGGCTAAGTACATAACAAGAGGTGAAACAATATACCTCAAAATATTTTACATTTCTTACATACATTTACACTTGATTATGAAAGAAAAGATTTGTAGAGGTTGTTTGAGGATATCAGACATTGGCATCTTTGAAGTCGTTGAAACTTCTGTTGTCGAATCCTAATTCTCTGAGCTCGTTATAGAAACTGATGCAGAGGTTTCTGAAGTTGATTACTTGGTCGATGACCTCTATCAGTCTATCTGCGAGAGATTGATTCATGAGCTCTATTCCTTTATGCTCCACAAGGCTTGCTCTGAACTCTGTCAAAGTAGTTGTTGCATACTTCTGACAGTCCATTTCTACGAACAATCTTGACTTCCCAGCAGGATCTTGATAAACTAGCCCAACTCTTGGAGATGTAATAATCGAGTTTGGTATGGCAGAGGATTGGCAGTCGTCTTCTGGTGGTCGAAGATTCAAGTTTCTCACTCCGAGATCTCGTCCTAATTGAAAGTCGACTAGGCTGTATAGCAGAAGTTTCTCTCTCATGGATTTCCTTAGCACCCTGTATGCCCTTCGATTTGCATCTGTTGTGTAGTTTTCTTTGGTCCAGTGTAGAAGCTCGGGTAGGTCGTATGGACTTAGATTTCTCATATCAGCATCTGAGAATTGGGTAACGCTTCTGTCCTCCCTTTTGACCTTATAGATGTTATAGGAAACCTTAGGTGTGGTTCTGGTTTGAGAGAACTTACAGTATATGACTTTGTCGATTTTGGACTCTGAGAAGACTTGGTATTTTGGTTTGGGAGTGGTTCTTGTGAAGATGTTTTCGAGGTCAGCTTGAAAGTTGGGATCTTGAATGGTTGTTGGCAGAAGATCTCTGGCACTTTTGTTGTACAGATATCTGTATACTACCTCTTCCATCTGTGGAGGAGGTGCACCGGGTGGAGGCATGGGCCTGCGCAGAGCATCCATTTGTTTCTTTATTTGGGCCACTCGATCCTCTGTGACTTTTGCCTTAGGATCCAGAATGGGTATATTTAACAGAGGAATAACACCGAAAGCCCAATCTTCTTCTTCTGCCTTTGGTGTCACATATGCGTCGAAGGAGCTCTTCATCAATTTCTCTGTTGGTTGATGCTTTGGCTTCTTCTTCTTGGCTTCCTCTGTCATATTCCCTTTTCCTTTGTCTTTTGCCTTCGGCTGTTGATATTCTTGCAAACATGGGATTGCTTCTTTTGGCTTTGCCTTTTGGATTTCTGAGGGAGCTTATGTAGGTGTGGGTGTTGCCTCTGTTTGTTTTGACACTTGTGTTTTTGAGGACTTTGTTGGTGAGATTGGTTTGTTCAGAGACTTGGTTGGTGAGGCTTCTGTGGTTTTGCTCAGATGTTTTCTTTTGTGAGCAACGGTTTTGGTTCTGGTTTTAGGTGTGGGAGATGGGGGTTTTGTTGTTGCAGCTTCTGGTGTTTTTGGTGTTGGAGAGGGGAGTTCTTCTTGTGAGTTTGGTTTTAGTGATTGGGATGGTTGATCTTTTTTAGAGGATGTTAGGATTTGGAATTCTTCACGGGTTGGGACGTTTGCTCCGAATACAGAGGTTGTTTCCACAGAGGTGGGTGTTGCCTCTGTGGTCTTCTGTTGTTGATCTTGGTTGGTTTTAGGTACTTGGGTTGCGATTGGGGTTTCTTCAGAGAGTATTTCCACAGAGGTGGTTGTTGCCTCTGTGGTCTGTTGTTGGTTTCCTCCTTGGGTTTGAGTTTGAGGAACTTGGTTTAGGGGTTCTGCTGATAATGGTGGTTCTGGTACACCTCTATTTACAGTTTCTTCCCTTTGTTTCCCCCCCTTAGGATGATCTGATGAATCGTCAGAGTCATCATCAGAGCCATCCTGACCCTTGTTTTTGGTACCCTCTGCTCTGTACGATGTTTCAGGCTTCTCGGTAGAGTTGCACCTGCGGCTATGAGTTTTGCGCATACGTCATCACAGAGACCAAGAAGCGTGTGGAGCTCTGTATCTGTGTTATAGCGCATTCTGCCGACGCCCCTCTGAAAATCCTTGACATAATTGGCGTTTGCAGCAGTAAAGGCTCGGATGAATTCTGTCATTTAATCAAGTATTCCTTGCCCAAGCTCTGTCAGCTGAGCTCTGGTCATATAATCTGAGGGCTTCATGGCCAAAGTTGCTTCTGTTGTTTGCCCTTGGACTTGCTCGAGGGATTTCTTTAAATCTTCAGGAGTAAGGCCCTTGGGGGTGGAGGCTTGATCTTTGAGTTGAGCCATGAGTTCTTTAACAGAAGTTTGGAAGGCAGAGGTTGTGGCCTTCTCAAACTCAGCAGCAGCAGATGTGGCAGAGGTTGTCGCAACAGTTCTCATCTGGGCTAGAGCAATTTGCACCTCTGTGGACAAGTTATCCATTTTGGTGTTCATTTCGTTTAAGGCCCTTGAGGTTGTGCCTGCAAAAGAATCAAAAGAGCTTTTCAACTCTTTCAATGTGTTGTCCACAGAGGTGACAGGGATTTGGAACTCATCCCTTGATACATGTGGACTTGGTGTAACCTCTGGGGGAACATATTCGTCCCCAGAGTGTGTCTCTGTTCCTGAGACGCCTTCTTTCGCTCCTGTTTGTATGTTGAGAGCGGAATGACTTCCCTCTAATCCTCAAGCAGAGGCTTTTTCAGCTTCAGAATCTATAGAGGTTATGTTAAAGACATTGTCTTGATCCACTCCAGAGGTGGGTACAAGAGTATCCTCAAGTTGACTTGGGGATTTGTCTAGAATCCCTTCATCTTCGTGCACTCTAGGCCCCTCTGAAAGGCCTGTTGGACTTACGTGTGTGTGCGTGTCAGAGGAAACAAATTCGTCTGTTGGGATTTCTGTTGTGATCTGGGGCAATTAATCACTTACTAAGGGTAAGTCCTTTAGAGAGGACTCCCCTGGAATGGTTTCCCCGGCTAAGATTGGCATGGAGGTAGAAAGGGTTACCTCTGCTCGGTCAGTTTGGGTTGGGGAAGAGCCATGCTGCTCTTGTTCAATATTACCTTCTGCCACTAGACTGGCGGTAATAGACACGCGGGAGTTGGTTGTGGGAGTTTTCCTCTTCTATTCCAGGCATCAGTTCTAACTTCTGCTTCTGTGGAGCATCCAACCACTTCTTCTCCATCTATAGTCTCAACCTCTTTTTCTATCCTAACTTCTGTGGATGCTTCTTCCCTAGTGAGTAAAGAGTCGTATATTAGATGAGAGCCAATTAATTGACGTACATGGGGATGCAGAGGTCCTTCGTCTACTTGTTTAGCTTCTTTTTCATCAGAATCCACTTCTGCAACTGTGAAAGGTGGGGTTTTAACCAGATCCTCTGGACTTGCTCTTAGGACATCAAATCCTCTTTGGAGAAAGGGGTTCTGTAGTACTTCTGGCGTTTCAATCTGAATATTTTGAGGAGCTTGGTCATCCTCTTCCAAGTCAGAAGAGATTTTGAAGTTTGGAGCTTCTGTTTATTGATTGGAGAGGACTTCTGCGTTGCAGCCAGAAGTATCTAGAGAGTCAGCAATTCCGGGTTGTTGGAGGAAGGCAGAGAAGTCACCTTGATCTTCTGTATAGTGGATAGGTGAAGGAGAGAGTAGAGGTTGTTCATTGGTTTCTTCGACCATTTCTGTATCCTCTGCAATGGTTCGCAGAGGAGTATGGGGCTTTTTGGATTTCTTCTTGCTCTTCCTTTTCTTTTGTTTGGGGACATCCTCCTCATAAGACTTATGTTTTCGTTTCTTCTTTTCTTTTGGAGGAGGGGGAGGAGCAGATAATCCAACTTTTGTTGTATGAGGAGGGGATAGTTTAGCAGCAGAGGTAGAGGTGTCCTCTGTAGTTTTCTTGTGGGTTTTCTTCTTCTTCTTCTTGGCAGAGGATTTTTTCTTTGTTGCAGGGGAGAGAATCGCTTCCCTCTGAGCTTGAAAGTTGGCCTGTAGAAGGTGATGTTTGGCCAAAGCTGCAGCCCATTGCTTATCTGTCATCCTTTCTACAACCCTAGTTTCTAATGGGACACCTAGACGCGGGGGTGTCACAGGACTCAGTTCTGGAGTCCTATGATCGCGTATGTAGTCTAACTTAAGGGTTTCGTCGGTAGCATAGGCCAGAAGTTTGGTTGGCAGAGGTCTGCAGAACGGATAACCATCTTCATGCTCTGTTGGGGAGTTCTTCATCATGGCATACATTCTAGCAGTTGGTCCCTCCATGGCCATTTTTGTAGAAGTAACAGAGGTTCTAGAAGAACACCCAAAATACGCTGATATTGCAGAGGAGGGAGAGTTTTGTTTGATCGTCCTTTGGCCTTCTGGGTAGAGATTCTGCGGTCGATGGTGTTTACCATTTCCTGCATCATGAGGGTGGCGTAGTCCAGAGGTAGGTCATAATATACCCCGTACATTATGGCCAAGATTTGATGAGAAGACTGGTCTGGACTACCCACATTCCCAGTTAGGCACCTGTTAAGAATGGAAAAAAGAGTATTCCATATAGGGGTAATCGATTTCTTCTGAAATCATTTCTTTTTCTTAGGGTTGTGTTATACCCTAACATTTCAACAAACCTGCAGAGTTCAGTATCTGTAGGTTCCTCTGCGTATGCATTTATCCCTAGTAGACCTCTGGTGAGTAGATTGAACTCCAGAGAGAACATTGTTCTGTTGAACTTGAGTTCTAAGTGCTCGGATTTGTCTGGTTTGGAGATATAGCCCTTGATTTGTCTGCCTTCAGGGTCGAATCTGCTGCTTTGCCAAAATTGGTTGAGATACCTGACAGGGATTTTACTGACGGTTTTGGTTAATAGAGGGTTGAGGTAATGGTTTTCCAAGATGTGAAGAAGTATGGCATGATTTTTCCCAAAAGCGGTTTTGGAGGGTATAAGGTAATAGTTGTTGGATTTTAAAGGTAGAACCTGCTCAAAATGTTCTTGGGCGATGAAGTTTAGAAGATGGGTTGTAGGTTCAAAATTTGGTTCATCGCCGGAGTTATCCCGTTCTAGGTTTCCGGCTATATCTGGGTTTTGGGAATGCTCATAATGAGCAGGGGAGTTCTTCGGAACGTTGGAGGTGGAAGCCATTTCGATAATCTGGAAGAATGAGAGTAGATAAAAAGAGGTTGCAGGTTTTGCAAGGGTTCGCCGGAGGTTATGAAGAGAGAAATTCGTAAAGTTTGAGAAGGAATGGTAAGTTGGGTTTTATACTGGAGAGATATGGTAAAATCTGAAAGGATAAATAGGTGAAAGTTAATGATATTTGGGGTCCACAATCGAGTGTATTTGGCTGGTTCAACTTTCCAGGAGAACGTGTGCCATGTACGTCCAATCAAATAGTGCCATGTCATCAGTGTCAGAGCACGATTAGATGGCGTGTGCGGCCCATTAATGCTAGGCGCGTGGATCTTTCCTATTTCAGATAACTGTTACTCGCAGTAGGAAATATGTACTGTTACAGAATTTCCCTAAAAAGCCAAGTATCAGAAATGACAGAAGCTCTGTAGTGGAAGGGGCTCTGTGGTCTGAGACTTGCTCTTTTTGTCTCCTTTTCGCTTGTACCTTTACCAAAAACGTTTGAAGAAGCATTGGAGAGGATCGATAAATTTTAGTGCAGAAACTGCATTCACAGAGGTTTTGAAGCTCTGTCAGAGCCAGCAGAAGCTCTATGAGTTGGAATTTCTCATAACAAAAAATTTATAAAACTTTTTGATCATCCAAGGTTTTCACTGTTTTAGAAACTGTTTTTAGGACAAATTTGGAAAGTTTTGACCTAGAAAACTGTTTTGGAAAATATTCTGTGCGAGATGCTTATTGTTTGATTGTCTAGGTTGGGTGACAGAGACTCTTTGTTGGAGTGAGCTCTTCGACCCAAAAGACTTTCTTCCAGTAACCTTTTGTGTGTATTTGCACGTGCGAATCCTTAAAGAGGAATTTCAAGATGATCGATAGAGTTCCCTCATGAGATTTTGCAGTTATAGAGGATTAGGCTTACAGAAGCTCTGTTGAGCTCAGCAGAAGCTCTATGACTCTAAATTTCTCATAACGGAAGGCTCGTAAATGCTTTTGATCAATTCTTGTTCGTTATGTCTTAAACAGTGTTTCTAGGACATATTTGAAAATTGGTGTCCTAGAAAATTGTTTTTTCAGAAAGGATTGGTGCGAGAAACTTACCTTTTGGCTCGCCCTTGAATGATCAACCTCTGTAGATATGATTGAGCACTTCTCTTCTTTGGCTCCCCCTTCAATGATCAACCTCTGTAGATCATTTCAAGGACTCCTTCTGCCCCCCCTTGACCTATGCTTAGATCAAATGAGATAAGTAGTGCACGGAACATAGGTCAAGTTCATCAGAGGTTCTGAGCAATCTCACAGAAGCTCTGTAGAGTATTGAGCTTTTGATTGATAAAGAATTTACATTAAAAAGAAGTAAATATTTATAGAAAGTTCAGGAAGATGGAAAACTAGTAAATATTTTGCTAATTACAAACTAAAAGTGTAAGTATATGTATATATATTTCTTTGAGAAGATCAATTCATACTTACAGAGGTTTCAACTCAGGTTAATCATTCCTAACTTACCCACCAAGAAAAGGAATCTTTTCTCATCTAGTGCCTTGGTGAATAAGTCTGCAAGCTGGTATTCTGTGGACACAAAGTGCATTTCGATTGTGCCATATTCAACATGATGCTTCAGAAAGTGGTACCTTATATCGATATGCTTTGTTTTTTAGTGTTGTACTGGATTGGCAGAGATGGCAATGGCGCTTTTTGAATCACAGAAGATGGGTATCTTGTATATATTGTGGCCATAGTCTTTTAGCTGAGTTTTCATCCACAGAACTTGGGAACAACAGCTAGCAGCAGCAACATATTCATCTTTTGCTGTAGATGTGGATACGCAGTTCTGCTTCTTTGAAGTCCAGCTGACTAAATTCCCACCTAGGAATTGACAACTCCCAGAGGTACTCTTTCTATCGAGCTTGCATCCTCCATAATCTGAATCTGTGTACGCCTTAAGACCAAAGCCAGAGTTCTTTGGATACCAGAGGCCAAGATTTTTGGTCCCTTTGAGATATCTAAAGATCCTCTTCACAACAATATAATGGGATTCCTTTGGGTTACCTTGATATCTTGCACATAGGCATGTGGCATACATTATATCAGGTATACTTGCGGTTAAGTATAACATAGGCCCAATCATACCTCTGTAGAGATTGCACTCTACAGATGTGCCATTTGGATCTGAAAATAACTTATTTCCAGTGCCCATTTGGGGTCTTCATTACAGAGGCATCAGAGAGACTATATTTTGAAAGTATGTCAGAGACATATTTAGTTTGATTAATGAAAATTTCCTCTGATGATTGCTTTACTTGGAGTCTGAGGAAGAAGGTTAATTCTCCCATCATACTCATTTCAAACTCACTCTGCATGAATTTTTCAAAATCTTTGCATTTTTGTGCATTTGTAGACCCGAAAATGATGTCATCCACATAGATCTGTACAAGCATAATCTCCTCACCATTTCTTTTATAAAACAAAGTAGTATCGGTTGTACCTCTTTCGTAATTGTTATTGAGAAGAAAGGTTGAAAGTCTTTCGTACCATGCTCTTGGAGCCTGTTTCAGTCCATACAGAGCTTTGTCGAGGTAATACACGTATTTTGGGTACTTGGAGCTTTCAAACCCTTGTTGCTGCTGGACATATACTTCTTCTTGGATTTCGCCATTCAGAAAGGCCGATTTTACATCCATTTGAAATACTTTGAAACCTCTGTGGGCTGCAAAGGCTAAAAATATTCTTATAGCCTCGAGCCGTGCGACAGGGGCAAAGGTTTCATCATAATCGATGCCTTCTTGTTGACGATATCCCTTGGCCACCAATCTTGCTTTGTTTCTAATGACCACCCCATCCTCGTCTTTCTTGTTTCTGAAGACCCATCTTGTCCCTATTGCTTGTTTCCCTCGTGGCAGAGGCACTAGGGTCCATACTTTGTTTCGTTCAAACTGTAGAAGCTCTACTTGCATAGCATCTACCCAGTTTGGATCGTCTAGGGCTTCAGAGATTCTTTTTGGCTCGATCATACTGATAAAATTTGTAAAGAAACAAAAATTAGCAGTGGCTGATCTTGTCTTGACCTTTTCAGAAGGGTCGCCGATTATAAGGCTTGGAGGATGGCTTTTCGTCCACTGTGTTGTTCTTGGAAGATGATCATTTGAATCATCCAGATTAACTTCTGTCGTTCCAAGTTGAGGTTCTTGTTCAACCTCTGTTGTAGACAGTACTTCTGTGATTGGTTCTTCAGCTTGTGGAATTATTTGACTGAGAATTGGAATTTGTTCCTCTGAGGAAGTAGAGATTGCGTCCTTGTTTTCCTCTGGTATCGATTCCTCTGTAGTTGCTGGAGTTGGTTTTTCAGGTGCCTTTGTGGTTGAATCCTTAGTTGTATCATCTTCTGTTCACTCCCCCTCAGCATGTGCATCTGCATGATTCACAGAAGAGGATGAAGTATTCAATGGACCAGTTAGAGAAATACCTGACTCAGTTTGGTTGCTAGAAGATGGTTCTCCAGAGGCTCTGACGGCTCCAGCAGAGGGGTCAACATCATCGAGGAAAATCTATTCAAATAGAAGATTTAAGTCTTCTTCTCTTGTTTTTGAGATGCCAGAGGATTCTTTTTGTAGACCGAGTTCTGAACCGATTTGTTCAGAAGTCTTCTGAAAGGAGTCGTCAAAAGACACATTGATGCTTTCTATGATGGTTCGTGACCGCATAAGATAAATTATGTAGGCTTTTGAGGTTCCAGAGTACCCAATGAACTTGCCTTCATCTGCTTTTACTTCAAACTTTCCTCTTGCTTCTCTATCATTTAAGACGAAGCACTTGCATCCAAACACATGAAAGAACTTGATGTTTGGTCGCCTTTTGTTGATCAAATGATAAGGTGTCTTGATATGCCTCTTAACAATGGTTGATCGATTATGGGTGTAGCAAGCAGTTGATACTGCTTCTGCCCAAAAAGACATCGGTAATCCACATGCTGTTAGCATAGTTCTTGCGGCCTCCACAAGCGTGCGGTTCTTTCGTTCGACCATGCCGTTCTTTTGTGGGGTGCGTGCAACAGAGAAGTTCTATGAAATGCCTTCTTCTGTAAGATAGGCTTCAATGACAGAGTTTTTGAATTCTGTGCCATTGTCGCTTCTCAGTTTCTGAATCCTGCGCTCATATAGAACTTGGATTCTTTTCATTAAATTTATCAGAATGTTTGGAACATCTGATTTCTTTCTGACAAATTCAATCCATGTAAATCTTGAGTATTCATCGATCAAAACAAGCAAATATTTTTTGCCACCTAGGCTCTGTGTAGCGATTGGACCGCAGAGGTCAACATGAAGCATGTACAGAGGCCTAGGGCAAGACACATCAGTCTTGCCTTTATGGGAAGCTCTTTTTAGTTTTCCCATTTCATAGGCAGAGCATAAATGAACCTTATTAAACTTGACATTTGGCAGACCTTTGACTAGATCAAGTTTGACAAGTTTATCTATAGTATGAAAGTTTAAGTGGCAGAACCTGTTATACCATAACCAGGCTTCTTCGCTTTTGCACGTAACAAGGCAGAGCTTGTCTTCCTTGTTCTTGGCACAAAAGTTCATAAGGTAGAGATATCCTCTTCTCTCAGCTCGCAGAAGTTCGACTCCTGTGTCCTCACCTTGTATAGAGCAGAAGGTTCTTTTGAACATTACGTCGAAACCCGTATCATAGAGTTGTCTTACAATGAGAAGATTGTGTTTAAGGCCATCCACATATGCAACTTTGCATACGGTTATGTTTTCCTTCTTTATGACTCTGTAGCCTTTAATGTACCCCTTTTTGTTGTCGCCAAAGGTCACAGATCCACCATCGTGTTTTTCTTTTTATGTGGATAGAAGACCTCTGTCGCCAGTCATGTGCCACGAGCATCCGGAGTCTAGATACCATATCGGCACATACTGCTTCTACTCAAGAGAGGTTTTGTCTTGTATACACATGTCCAAAAAGTCTGGACAGATAGGAACCCTTGTGATTTTCTCCTTTGGAGAAATAGTTCTGTTAAGAACTCAAGTGGGTAGTTTAAATTCGTCTGTGTCACAAGGTATTTTCTCTGACTTAGAGTCAGCCTCAGATTCTTCAGAGGATGAGTCGTCCTCATATACAGAGGTTGAGTCACTTTGTTCTCTTTCGACAGAGGCTGGACTTTCAGAGCATGTGCAATACTCACTTTCTTTCCTTTCTAAGGGACTATCTTCTAAGTTAACAGAAGTATCTGATAACGTTTCTTCAGAGTGATTATGATCGACATAAGGTGTACAGAAGTTTTTGAAAAAGATGTTTTTTCCGATTTCTATCAACTCTTTTTCATCTGAAACGTTAGGCTTGAACTCAGGAGCCTCTGTAGATAATTTCTTTTCAGAGTTTATCATGCAGACAAAGGCAACCTGTGTTTGAGTCTCGAGTTTGCCAAACTTGAATATTCCTATCTGATCTTGAGTTTTCAGATATTTCTTAGGTTTGGATTCTCTTTTGACAGAGATTGAAGGTGATAAATCTGTGTTTTCAAACCACACATTTGTCATCTTCAGAGGCTTCCTCTGGTGAGGTTCCCCGGAGACTTTTTGCCTTTTGTTCACAGAGAGTAAGTTTGGAAAGCCAGGTTTTCTTGTATCTCCAATATGAAATAGAGAGGACAGAGACGTGTTTCTTTTGTTTCATGTGTAAGGATCTATATCACCGAAGCGAATTCCTCGTCTCCCTATTTGAGTATTAATTTTTTCATACACCTTCTGAGCATCTTGATATTTTTTAATTAATAAATCTCTCCTGAGTAAATCTTGATAGAGGACTTCTCTTTCCTTTTGAAAGTAATGCTTAAGAGCTAGGATGTTCATTCTGTCGCACTCAACATTCATAAGTTCTTTAGATTTTGTTTTTAAAGAAGAATTAAGTTCAGAGATCTTTTCTTTTAAAGGAACTAGGTTTTTGTTCCAGTTTGTTTCAATTTCTTCCTTTTCTTGAAAGATTTTAGCTTTTTCTTGAGTGAGAAGTCTGGCTTCTCTCTCATAGAAAGTTAGCTTCTTTTGAACATTTTCACAGGTCTTTTTCAGTTCAGTGTATTCTATGTTAAGTTTAAGCAAATCAGCTTTTGATGTTTTAGAGTTAGAGTTAGAAGTGGATACCTCACTATCGGAGTCAGAGTTGATTTCTGTCATGCCACAGAACAGGGCGATTCTCTGTCCTCCTTCGTCAGAGGATGCATGTGACTGCCAGTTTTCTTGATTCACCACTAGTGACTTCTGAGCATAATATTCTGCTTTCTTTTTGTAGAAAGCAGCATCCCTCTGAGGGCGATTTGATTTGCTCCTGCATTCATTGGCGAAGTGGCCTGGTTTGCCACAATTGTAGCATCCGTGGTTTTGTGGAGCGTAGCCAGCTTTGTCGTCTGACCTCTGTTGGTCGATATTTCTGCATTCATTTGCGTAGTGGCCTGGCTTACCACATTTGTAACATTTTTGATTTTGTGGAGTGTCGCCAGTTTTGTCATCTGACCTCTGTCGGTCACCTCTGTCAGTTCTGTCGTTTGACCTCTGTCGGTTAGCACCTCTATCGTTTGATCCTTCTTTTTCTCGATCATCTCTTCCATAGCGTTCATTACCAGACTTATTTTGGTATCCTCTGCTGAATTCTCTAGTCAAGAGAGCTAATGATTTAGCTATCGAGGCTAGAGTTGTTTCCTCTTCTTCCACTATCTCCTCTTCTTCACTATCAACCATCATGACCTTATTCTTTTTCTCCTTTTCCTCTGTAGCTTTTTCTTTCTTTGGTTTCTCTTTGGCCACAATAGTCTTACAAACCAGTGCAAGAGGTGCGATGATTTGAGCTTTTGTCTGTGCTATTTGAGGCTCTTGGGTTGCCAATGTTCCATAGAGGTCTGACAGAGTCCAGGAGTCTAAGTCTTGATTTGTTCGCAGAGACATAGACAATTGGAGCCATTCTTCGTTGAGGCTCTTCAGGAACATGACATTGTTTTCTTTAGAAGTTCTGTGGATTCCGAACTTCTTGCATTTGTTGATCAGAGAGTTGAACCGATCGTAAGTTGATTGCAGAGTTTCTATCTGCAGCGCTTTAAATGCATAGTATTCATTTATTTATTGAGCTATGCGGTTCTTCTGAGTTTTGGCCCCCCTTCTAGTTGTTTTTCTAGTTCTTTCCATAGATCGTATGCAGATTCACACGCATCTAGGGATTGGAAAAGATCGTTGGGAATTGCCATAATCAGAAGTCTCTTTTTCTTTTGAGCAACTTCATGTTTTGCCCAATCTGTATCGGACCAGTTATCTTTGGTCTTTGGTTTCTCGTGTTCAGGGATTTCTGGTGTATCGTCTGTGGTAGGTACACGAGGAAATGTGATCATGGGAATGAGAGGAGGATTTCGGAGATAGTAAACTAGTTCTTTGTCAGTACCCTCGAAGAAGTGAATCATTCGTATCTTTCATTGAGGGTAATCGTCTCTAAGTAGAGTTGGTGGTTTGGTTAAAGAACCAGCTGTGAAGAAGTTGTTTGTGTTTGTCATTTTGAGAGAGTGGAAGATATCCAGAAAATAGGATAAGATCGGCAAATTTTTGAATATGAAGTGGATGTTTTGGATAGATTTTTTTGGCTTAAGAACTTTAAACAGTTGCACTAAGATGGAGTTTTAACCAAAGAAAACAGGTTCTATAAGTTTACCAAGGTTCGAATGGATCGAAAATGGCAGAAAAACAGAAGCTGTTTGAAAGATATGAAGAATAGGTTAAAGACAATCCAAGTTTCTACCAAGAATCATCGTTAGTGAGGATCACTTGATATTGAACATCAAGTTTTGCTCTAATACCAATTGATGGTTCCCGTTTTGCTTAACAATGATGATTCTTTCAGTTAGTTCAGATAAGATGTAATGCGGAAGCGTATTTAAAGAACTGAAAGATATTTATGAGGTAGAATAGCACACAATATCAAATAAGCAATATGTAAATAACAGATCGATTTCTCAAAGATTTACTGTATTTGATATAAATAAGAACACCAAGAACCCGGAAGGATTAACTAGAATTTTGCTCTTAATGGTGTTTATGTGTTGTGCAAAGCTTTTCAAAATAATTCTTAAATATGCGTTTTTGCTTTTTTTTATAGAATAGCTCAACATGAGCCTTCTATTTATACTACTTTAAAGGAGACAGGTTTTTAGACAATAATGACCGAAGGTACTAGGATACAGTTGATGAACAGTTGTTGGAATGTAGTAATACACTATTCTGTTACTGTTGATACAACGTGCATTAACACGTGGAGTTGTCAGGTCACGCCTTATCAGAATGATCTTCAGAACCTTCGAATGGCAGATATTGTAAGAAGCACGTTTGTCCTTGTTTAGATCTTTTTGCGTAGATCTTCTTTTTACCACAGAGGGTCTGTTGAGTATGACAGAAGCTCTGTGGCCTTGTCCGCTTAGAAGAGTCTTCTGTTGCTTCTTCACTTCGGTCTTCTTGGATAACCCGGCAGAGCCTCTGTCGAAGACTTTTGTCTTCTTGGTTACTCGGCTACCCGGCAGAGCCTCTGTTTGCAAAAGTAAAATTCATGCAACCAACCAGAAGCTGCCACGTGTAAAGGTATATTGACTTGCATTTAATGCATGCAGTGTAAATAGAGAACCCTACTTCGTTTGTGAAGTGCTCGGCATCTCTTCTCGCTGAACTTCTTGGTGCAAGAAAACTCTCCTTAGTTTTCTTATTTTCTTTCTCTCTATTTCTTAGTGCAAGAAAACTGTGTGTATTCTCATAGTTTGTTTAGGTTAGGTTTTTAACTTAATCTTGTTCCGTAACAAACTGTAAATTGTTTGATGTATATCAATAAACAATTTATAAAGATAAAAAATATGTGTTTGTGTTTACCCCCCCCCCCCCCCCCCCCCCCCCCTTCTACAAACTTGTATAACCCCTTCGGGACCAACAAGTGGTATCAGAGCAGATTGTTTAATCTCATAAACAAGATCTTTCTTATACTCTCTTCCTTGCTATTTCTTCAATATGGCAAATTCTACAAACACCAATTACATAGATAATGGCTCTCTTGCCAAACCACCTCGATTTAGCAAAGATAACTTCAATCTTTGGAAAAATCGAATGATGCTCCTCTTGGAAGGTGTAGATCCAACTATACCTTACAATATGAAAAATGGACCCTATGTTCCTTTCATTATAGATCCTGCTGTTCCAGCCACTGCCACTACAACTGCCGTTCCTGAAAGACTGATACCTAGGGCAGTTTCTCAATGGACTGACGAAGACAAAAAGAAAATGACCATTGTTACAAATGCCAGATCTCTCATCTCCATGGCTCTACCTGATGAAGTCTACCATTCCATAATGAACCTGAAAAGTTCCAAAGAAACGTGGGACACTATCTGTGTTCAGTATGAAGGTACTAATGATATACAAGAATCCAGGAAGATAAACCTGGTAATACAATATGAAAGCTTCATATGTGGTAAGACTGAAACTCTTTCTGAAGTTCACTAACGTTTCAATTGTTTAATTATTGATTTAAAAAATGTTGGTAAGACTTACTCTAACTCCGAGATCCTGACATAATTCTTGGAAAATCTTCCTGAAAGTTGGGACAATTATACTATGTGTCTTAAGCTCTCTAAGGATATGAAATTTAGGACCCTTTCTACCTTATTTGGCACCATGCTCACTCATGAGCAGTCGTGTCAACTTAAGAAGAATCTTGTCTAAGATTCCAAAGCACACCTGTTGCTTTACTCTCTTCAGAGTCAGTACTCTCTCAGCGATCAACTGTCACGATCACTGAGTTGGAAACTACCTCCGATGATTCATCAGAAGCTGAATCTTCAGAACTTGATGAGTCTCTGGCACTCCTGACAAATACCTTCAAGAGGTTTGCTAGAAAGAGTAACCTCATAAAAAATAAACCTCTCACTATCACTGACAAGCCTAAATCTACCCCCATTGATAAGACTACTACTACCTTCTTTAACTGTGAAAAAGTAGGACACTTTGCAAGTGAATGCAGGTCAAAGAAAGTTTTCAAACTTTCTTCTTCCTTCAAGAAATCCTCTAACCCAAGGGCTAGAGATGACAAATATCAAAAACTTAAAAAAGTATGCTAAGCTGAAAGCATACAAAAAGAAGGGAAAATGTCTGTTCGCTGAAGAACAACAAGACTGGGCTGAGTCTGATGAAGAATCAGATTTAGATGAAGAAGATGAGGCCAATCTCTGCCTCATGGCCAAAATAGAAGATGAGGAAGAAAAAGCTGAAATTTGTTCTACTTCTACCTCTCAGGTATCAATCTCTTCTACTTCTACTTCAGCTATCACTGAAGCTGATAGACTTCGAGTTATCGATATACTGACTGTTGATTTATACGATGCCATGAATGGCAAGACCAAAGCTTAACAACAAAACTTAGATTTAACTGAACAGCTTAAAATATGTCACTTAAAAATTCAAGAGCTTTCAAACATTGAAAATAATTTGAAAGATCAGGTCTACGTAAATCAAGTCATCAGTATCGCGCGAGAACAAGCTATCGCTGAACTGAAAGCTGAAAAAGCTATTGTTGAAGGATGGTATAAATCCTTAACAAAGATCACGGAAATAATCGGAGCTCCAATCCCAGCCAAGGATAAAAGTGGTCTTTCTTATAAAGTTGACGTTAAAGAACCAACCACTGACCGTTCCATGCTTATGTTTGGAATGTTCGTATCTTCTGTTCCTGACACCTCATTATCTCAGTGCTCTTTTTCTTCTTCTAAAACTCACATCCCTGAGGACAAACCTACCTTGATTCCTAAAGGTAAAGAAAAAGTTGTTCAAAAACCTCAGAAAGGTACCAATATACCTAAGCTGAAAGTTCAAAACCTTCAGCGAGCCATCCCTCTACTTTTAGGAATAAAATCCATAAATTCATTTAGCGATCTACTCCTAAAATAAGAGTGGATGTTACTGGTAAGAAATCTGAAGAACTTATCGTTCCTCCGATTTCTAATGCCAAAGGTATTCTTGGTGCTCGCCCTGCTCGTTTAAAAATATCAAATAAGCACGCCTCTTATCCTAAAGCTACTTTTAGCTATAGGAAATGTTATCACTGTGGACTTACCGATCACATTGCTAGCAAATGCCCTACAGCCACCAAAGCTAAGAAATTAGCTAAGGTGAAGATCAATGCCCCCAAGGCAAAGAAGACCAATCCTGGTGCAAATCAGGTTAAGGTGAAAACCACCACTGAGGTTAAGAAATTAACCAAAGTGAAGACTGTTACTAAAGTTGAATCTTCAGATGTTGCGAAGATTGCTTAACCTTCCACTTCCTCTACCACCACTGACAAGTGTGGTCTCATAGATAAGTGGGTACCCATATCAAACTAATCTTCCTTTGTTTGCAGGTCTCGAAGGGTTTCTGGTATCTTGATAGTGGATGCTCTCGACATATGACTGGAAAGAAAAACCTGCTCGCTGAATACAAGGAAGAGAAAGGCCCCTTAGTGACCTTTGGTGGAAATTGAAAAGGTCATATCCAAGGGTTTGGTGTACTCTCAAATGGTACAACAACCTTCAGAAGAGTCACATACGTTGAAGGGCTGAAGCACAATATTCTTAGCATCAGTTAGCTATGTGACAAGGATTTCAAAGTTTGCTTCACTAAGGAAGCATGTTTCTTCACTAACAAGAAGGAGAAAGTTGCTCTCAGTGGATATCGTTTAGAAAATGTTTGTAATAAACATTGACTCACAATCATTGAGAACATGTGTTTTCTCTCCAAAGCCTCTTCTGATGTCAACTGGCTATGGCATAAAAGCTCTCTCATATCAACTTCAAGACACTAAATATTCTTTCTTCAATAGAGTTAGTCACTGGTCTTCCTCAACACTCATATGCTAAGGAATCTCTTTGGTCAGCGTGTGAGAAAGGAAAACAAACCAAAGCTAGCTTCAAGTCAAAGCAAGTTTCCTCAGTGTCATCTCATCTTCAACTTCTCCATATGGATCTGTTTGGCCCTGTCAACATTCAATCCATCGCTGGAGAGAAATACACATAGGTTATTGTGGAAGAATTCTCTCGCTACACCTGGGTAATGTTTCTCCGTGCTAAGAGCGACACCTCAGAAGAACATATGTCTTTTGTCAGGAAAATGGAAGTCCTGAAAAATCTTACTTTTCGCTCAATAAGGAGTGATCATGGAACTAAATTCAAGAACAGTTCCGTTGATAACTTCACTGAAAGCAAGGGTATCTCCTACAACTTCTCTTCAGTGAGAACACCTCAACAAAATGGAGTCGCTGAAAGAAGAAACTGAACGATCATCGAAGTTGCTCGTTCAATGCTCAGTGATTCTCATCTTCCTACGCAATTTTGGGAATAAGCTGTTAACACTGCATGTTTTACGCAAAATAGATCGCTGATCGGCAAAAGATTCAACAAGACTTCCTATGAACTTTTCCATGGAAGAAAACCATCTATCAGTTTTCTCCACATCTTTGGTTGTCAGTGCTTTATCTTAAACAACATAGATGCTCTTGAAAAATTCGATCCCAAAGCTGACGACAGAATATTTCTTGGATTGTCTTCTGTGTCCAAAGCCTTCAGAGTCTTCAACAAGAGAAGACAAACTTTAGAAGAAGCTATTCATGTCACCTTTGATGAATCTCGTTTAGCGAACTCAAGACCATCTGCTGATAACGACGAACTCAATTAGTGGATGTTTTCTCATTTTGGAGATTCAGAAACTGTTTCTAACACTGACCCTCAGGTCAACACACGAAACGCTGATGATGATCTTGTCATCATTCAACAAGTGAATCTGAATCATCTTGGGTTTCACCTGTTCCAATCAATACTATGCCTATTTCTGAACCATCATCTGACATTCCATCAACCTCTCAGCAATCAGTAAATAAAGTTTCATCTGTTCTGCCTATCGTTCCTCTACTACCTGACGTCGCTGAAGCACCCTCTTCAGTGATTCCAGATATTTATTCTGGGTCAGCAGCACATGCTCCTGCTCAGCGATGGACCATAAATCACCCCATAGATCAAATTCTTGGTGATCCAAACGCAGGTGTTCAGACTCGACGCAGTGCAGGTAACATTTGTTTATATGTAAATTTTATTTCACTAACTAAACTAAAGAAAGGTTGATGATGCCCTCAGAGATCCAAACTGGGTCAGCGCTATGCAAGAAGAGCTGACTGAATTCAAAATAAACAAGGTTTGGAATCTCGTTTCAAGACCATCTGATAAATCAGTGATATGCACTAAGTGGGTCTATCGAAATAAGTTAGATGAAAATGGAACTGTAACCCACAACAAAGCTCGTCTAGTTGCTCAGGGACACATACAAGAGGAAGGTATAGATTATGACGAAACATTTGCTCCAGTGGCAAGAATCGAAGTTATTCGTCTATTTCTAGCTTACGCTGTCCATCGAGACTTCAAATATATCAAATGGATGTGAAATCAGCGTTCCTAAATGGAAGGATGAATGAAGAAGTCTACGTTGAACAACCTCCAGGATTCACTGATCCTAAGCATCCAGGTTATGTTTATAAACTGGATAAGGCACTCTATGGCTTAAAGCAAGCTCCACGTGCATGGTATGACACTCTATCCTCTTTTCTTCTCATTGAAAAATTTGAGCGTGGCAAAATTCAACACTCTATTTTGCAGGAAAGTAAAAGGTCATATTATTCTTGTTCAAACATATGTTGATGACATTGTATTTGGTTATACTAACCCTGAATTATGTACTCGTTTCTCAACAAGAATGAAATATGAATATAAGATGAGTATGATGGGTGAGCTGACTTACTTCCTTGGACTCCAAATCAAGCAGAATGATAAGGGTACGTTTATCCACCAAGGTAAGTATGTCAAAGACATGCTGAAGAAATTTGATTTAACTCAAAGCTCAGCGATGAACACCCCTATGGCACCGCCGCTGACACTTAACAAAGATCCTTCAGGGAAGCCGGCTAATGTCACTGCGTACCGAGGGATGATCGTCTCTCTTCTTTATCTTACAGCTAGCCATCCTAATATTATGTATGCTACTTGTTTATGTGCACGACATCAATCTGAACCTAGGTCTTTGGTATCTCAAAGAATCACATCTGATCGCTGTAAAGTGAATTTTCAGATATCTGAAGGGTACTCCTAACCTAGGTCTTTGGTATCCCAAAGACTTAGGGTTCGACCTAACTGCCTATTCAGATAGTGATTTTACAGGTTGCAAGCTGAATAGAAAAAGCACCATAAGAGGCTGTCAGCTCCTGGGTGGAAAGCTGGTAAGTTGGACAAGCAAGAAACAAAGTTTAGTTTCCACCTCTACAGCTGAAGCTGAGTATGTAGCCTGATAACGCCACTTTTTGACGTTATTTTCGGTACTCAAACCAATGAGATTGGATTGTGTTGAAGCAAAAAGGCGTGGTTTTACGGTCTATCTAGTGAAATGTGCAGGTTATCCTAAAGAACACGAGCATTGAGAAAGAAGCGAAAAAGAGCCAAAAGAGAGCCCAAGATCCAAGCCCAAGATCCGCGAATCAAACCCGACCCAGAACCTGACCTGGACCTCTCAGAAAACCGCGCGGCTTTCCACGCGGCTTGCAAGCCGCGGGACAAATTGCGGGACTCACTGTTTCGTTCCTATACTTTGAGGTTTTCCGGAATTAGGTCATTATCACGACACGTGCGATGGGAGGCTGCGAAGGGGCTTTTTTCAGAGCATATTCACATACTTTGGAGCCACGAGAGAGGATTGATTGAAGACAGTTCACCACGCGAAGTGGATCAGAGCCGAGAGAGAAGGGATTCATCGTACATTCTTCACGTTTGCGTTCACTATGATTTCACACACCACTTTATACCTTTTGTCTAGTGTTTTTATCCACCCCAACATGAACTAATCTTTAGATGTTGGGGGTTGGAACAACTATGGATTTTATGATGGATGACGTCTAACCGAATGATTGTTTTTTATTGATTTAATCTATGAAGCATTTGAATTCAGCTTTTCATTATCAATTGTAGTTTGATCACCTCCAATTAACTTTTACGGTTTTTGATCAAGTTTGAGAAAGTTGATTAAAAGCTAGATCAAGTAATCAAGTTCCGGAAAGAAGATTCAGGTAGAGATGTACGAATCACTTTCTGCCCGGATTAGTTTAACTTAATGTATTTTAAAACCCTGGGTGTAGATCGAGAGATAGCACCTACAGTCTTGAAATAAGATCTGTTATTTCTTGAAAAAGAATAACAGTAACTTTTATAAACTAGGGTTCATAGAGAGAGTCGGTATTTCCATAGGAAGTCCAACCCTTAACCTTTTCTCTACCAAAGTTCTTTCAAAACCTTCTGTCAAGCGATTCTAGTAGTATTTAGTTCTTATTTAGTTTTTAAATCAAGTTATAAACCACAACTCAAAATATCGATCGTTCAGTTAATAGCAATTGTAGTCATTGTGATACTTAGTTTCTAGTTCCCTGTGTTCGATACTCGTACTTTCAGTACTATTACTTGATTTCGACCCGTACACTTGCGGTTAGATTTAGGGGGGTGTTAACTCGCCTATCATGTTTTTGGCGCTGTTGCCGGGGAACTAGTTGTAACTGATAGCACTCCCAGCTATAAGCGCTATTACATTGAACATTTGTTTTTATTTTTTTTATTTTATTTCCATCACTTTCAGTTTTTGGGTTGCTAATTTTGTTTGTTTTTCGTTTCAGGTACTAATTGGTTTATGCCAAGGAAAACCCGAGGGGAGATACTCGAACCGATCGATCCAGAAATCGAAAGAACCGCCCGTCGTTTAAGAAAAGAATCAAAAGCAACAAAACAGCCGAAGATCGAGATGGGCGACGAAGCACATCCTGAGCAACACCCTATGCGTTCGTTTGCTGATCCGAACGTGGCAACCGCACGCATAGGCATCCAAGCGCCCACTACTGGGGCGAACTATTTTGAGATCAAACCAAGTACCATCTTGATGGTACATCAGAACCAGTTTGGGGGAACACCAACGGAAGATCCTCATGCACATCTTCGTGCATTTGAGAGGATTTGCAACACGTTCAAGATAAATGGGGTGAACGAGGATGCAGTAAAACTGAGACTGTTCAGTTTTTCACTCAAAGGTAGAGCCATAACTTGGACAGAAAGTATCCCACCAGACTCAATCACCACCTGGGCACAACTGAAAGCGGCATTTCTTCAGAAATTCTTTCCACCAAGCAGAACCGCCCAACTCATGGCGGAAATCACCCATTTCGCTCAATGGGATCAAGAGACAATGTATGAAGCTTGAGAGAGGTATAAAGAGATGATCAAGAAATGTCCTCATCATGGGTTACAAGGTTGGGTAATAATCCAAACGTTCTTCAGTGGACTTCACCCGCAGTTCAAAAACGACATCACAACTGCAGCGGGTGGATCCCTAATGGAGAAGTCTTATGAAGCTGCATTCGAGTTGATCGAAAATCTGGCTGAACACAGTTTCTCTACTCCAAGATCAGCAGTTAGAAAGGTTGCGAGTGTGCAAGAGAATGACGAGCTGAAAGCCATAAAAGCTCAATTAAATGCACTCACGAGTCAATTGAAGGGATCTTCTCTTCAAACAACATTTATGATGGATGAGGGTATGCCGGATATGGCACCACCCATGAACGAGCCGGAACAAGTTCAGTTTATGCAAAATCGGAACAACCGGCCACGGAACGATCCATTCTCGAACACATACAATAAGGGCTGGAAGAAGCACCCGAATTTCTCATGGAGTCAACCGCAAGGGCAACCATCCATGGCCCAACAACAACAGCAATACGGTAATAATTCTATCTTTTCTAATTCCTCTAATACTAACAATGTTTATCGTCCTCAAGGTTACAACCAACGCAATGATGGACAATCCGGAGAGAAGAAGTCGGGGCTAGAAGACATGATGATGAAGTTCATGTCCAAAATGGACAGTACGGTAGAGGGATTAGCCGGTACAGTCAACACAGTCAAGGCCGCTACTGATCAGAATACAACATCTATAAAGATGCTTGAAAGACAAATGGGGAAAATTTCTGAAGCCCTACAAAACCGAGCTCCCGGAACCTTTCCGAGTCAAACCGAGAGGAAAAACCGGGAAGATTGCAAGGCCATTCATCTGAGAAGTGGCAAGGAACTGATTAAATACTCGACCCGAGAATCATCAAAGGAAACCGAGCCCAAAAGGCAAGAGGTTGATATTGTCGATATGGATGAGTTAGAATCCGAGGAAGATAGTGTGATTGCGGAAAAACTCAAAGAGTGTAGAAAAGAAGCAAGAGCAGCCTACCATTCCAAAGCAATCACCGATCAAGCCGATAGCTCCAAAAGTGCCCTATCCGAGCAGGCTTAAATCACATAAGGATGATGTTAATTTTTCTAAATTTCTTGAAGTATTTAAAAAGTTGCATATTAACATCCCTTTTGCAGATGCTTTGGCACAAATGCCCTCTTATGTGAAGTTTTTGAAGGACATCCTCTCCAACAAGAGGAAGATTGAGGAGCATGCAACTGTTGCACTTACTGAAGAGTGTAGCGCGATCATCCAACATAAGCTTCCCCCGAAGCTTAAGGATCCAGGGAGTTTTACTATCCATGTTAACATAGGCAATTCTGAATTTAGTAAGGCTTTGTGTGATCTTGGAGCGAGTATTAACCTAATGCCCTTGTCTATTTTCAGGAAACTTGGACTTGGAGAAGTGCAGCCAACAAATGTGACCCTCCAACTTGCTGACAGATCCATCAAGTACCCGTATGGTGTAATTGAAGATGTGTTAGTTAAGGTGGACAAGTTCTATCTCCCAGTCGACTTCGTGATCCTCGACATGGATGAGGATAAAGATATACCATTGATTATGGGTCGACCATTTTTAGCCACGGGAGGAGCACTGATTGACGTCAAAGGAGGAATGCTCACCTTGAGAGTGGGTAACGAAGAAGCTGTCTTCAATGTTTTCCGGACAGCCAAACAAAGCATGGGACCAAATGAATGTTACCGGGTAGATATGATAGACTCATTGATTAAAAAACGTATGGCTTACAAGTTTCCGATGACCAATTGAACAATATCTTGATGGGTACTGATATTAATCCGGAAAGCGAGAGTGTGATGCAATTAAATGCAACACCATCATACCAAGGCACGAGAAGACCGGTCATTGAAGATTTGGGAGAACCAATTCCCAAGTCCGAACCCTCATCGAAGATACCACCAAAGCTTGAGCTTAAACCGTTACCCGATCATCTCGAGTATGCTTACTTGGGAGAAAAGGACACGCTACCGGTAATTATTGCATCCAAGTTGAGTTCAGAGAATAAAGAGGAGTTACTAAGAGTTTTGAGAAAGCATCAAACTGCTATTGGTTGGACGATAGCTGATCTGAAGGGTTTGAGTCCAACATTTTGCTCACACCGCATCAATCTTGAAGAAGGGCATCGACCGGTAGTTCAACACCAACGTTGGCTCAACCCGGACATGAAAGAAGTGGTCCGTAAGGAGGTTTTGAAACTTCTTGATGCTGGAATTATCTATCCAGTACCGGATAGTCTGTGGGTGAGCCCGGTCCAAGTGGTGCCAAAGAAGGGTGGTATAACCGTGGTCCGAAACAACAATAATTAGCTCATTCCGTCCCGAACAGTCACTGGTTGGAGGGTCTGCATTGACTACCGAAAACTGAACGATGCGACGAAGAAAGACCACTTCCCTCTTCCATTCATTTATCAGATCTTGGAGCGGTTATCCGGGCATGAGTACTACTGTTTCTTAGATGGGTATTCGGGGTATAATCAGATACCAATAGCCCCCGAAGATCAAGATAAGACGACCTTCACATGTCGTTATGGTACGTTTGCTTACCGGAGAATGCCTTTCGGTTTATGCAACGCTCCAGCTACCTTTCAGAGGTGTATGATGGCGATCTTCTCAGACATGGTGGAGCGAATGATAGAGATCTTCATGGATGACTTCTCGGTGTTTGGACCATCGTTTGACACATGTTTGGAACACCTAGAAGCTGTATTACAAAGATGCAAAGAGACGAGTCTTGTCTTGAATTGGGAGAAGTGTCACTTCATGGTCACCGAAGGGATCGTACTTGGTCATAAAGTGTCAAAGGCTGGAATTGAAGTGGACAAGGTAAAGGTGGCGGTGATTGAAAATCTTCCTTACCTGAACTCCGTCAAGGGAGTCCGAAGCTTCTTGGGACATGCCGGGTTCTACCGGCGGTTTATTAAGGATTTTTCTAAAATTACTAAACCTTTGTGTTCTTTATTGCTTAAAGATGCTAAATTTAAGTTCACTGATGATTGTATATCTGCTTTTGACAGGTTAAAGAAGGAGTTGATATCTGCACCGATCCTCACCGCTCCTCACCACTCCCGATTGGAGTTTGCCATTTACTCTTATGTGTGATGCGAGTGACACCGCTGTTGGAGCGGTATTGGGTCAAAAGAAGGATAAGCGGATGTATGTGATTTACTATGTGAGTAAGACTTTGGATGATGCTCAGCTCAACTACGCAACTACCGAGAAGGAACTGTTAGCAGTTGTCTATGCTTGCGAGAAGTTCCGCTCATATCTAGTGGGGGCCAAGGTAATTTTCTACATCGACCACTCCGTTT
Organism: Saussurea involucrata; assembly: GCA_033807775.1. Taxonomy (NCBI): domain Eukaryota; kingdom Viridiplantae; phylum Streptophyta; class Magnoliopsida; order Asterales; family Asteraceae; genus Saussurea; species Saussurea involucrata. The sequence continues at coordinate 33,363,260 of CM066321.1, forward strand.
TAAAGCATCTAATGGCAAATAAGGATGCTAAACCGAGACTCATCCGATGGGTATTGTTGCTTCAAGAGTTTGACTTGGAAATTCTGGATAAGAAGGGGTCCGAGAACACTATCGCGGATCACCTCTCGAGACTTGAGGGAGGTGAAGAGCAAAGGAAGGATAAAACCATCATCAATGATTCGTTTCCGGATGAGCAGTTTTTCAAGGTTAGTCATTCTGAGCCCTGGTTCGCGGACATGGTAAATTACTTGGTAGGAGGATTAGCACCATATCAGATGTACTCCCACCAAAAGAAAAATTTTCTTTCTGGAGCCAAAAGATATTATTGGGACGAGCCATATCTCTACAAGATGTGCGCCGATGGTATGATCCGGAGATGTGTCCCGGACGAAGAAAACCCCGGCATTCTAAACCACTGCCATACCTTAGAATGTGGAGACCACTTCAGTACCGACCGAACAGTTGCCAAGGTTCTTCAGTAAGGTTTCTTCTGGCCATCTATGTTTAAAGAGACCCGAGACTTCATCTCCAAATGTGATCGGTGCCAAAGAACGGGAAACATGACCAAGAAAGATGAGATGCCAATGAATATCTTCATGGAAGTCGAACTCTTTGACGTATGGGGCATAGATTTTATGGGACCGTTCCCAAACTCACACCGAAATGAGTATATCTTAGTAGCGGTGGACTACGTGTCAAAGTGGGTAGAAGCAATCGCGACTCCTACAAATGATTCTAAAGTAGTGATTAATTTCCTACGGAATAATATCTTTGCGAGACTTGGAGTTCCGAGAGTACTGATCAGCGTTGGTGGGAGTCACTTTTGTAATCGATATCTGGAAGCAGTTTTAAAGAAGTACTCGGTGAAGCATAAAGTCACTACACCATACCATCCACAAGCCAACGGCCTAGCAGAAGTTTCTAATAGAGAGTTGAAGCAGATTTTGGAAAAGACAGTGAACTCATCACGAAAGGATTGGTCGTTGAAGTTGGACGACGCATTGTGGGCATATCGGACGGCATACAAGACCCCGATTGGCACCACACCATACCGACTTGTGTTTGGAAAATCGTGCCATCTACCAGTGGAACTCGAGTGTAGAGCATTCTGGTTTATTAAGAAACTGAACATGGAGTTAGATGCAGCCGGGAAGAAGAGACTACTGCAACTGTGTCAATTAGAGGAACTCCGGCTGGATGCATTCGAGAACGCGACCATTTACAAAGAGCGGACCCAGAAATTCCATGACCAGCGAATTCGTGAAAAGGTACTTGATCCAGGTATGAGTGTTTTATTATTTAACTCACGTCTTCGTTTATTTCCAGGAAAGTTGAAGTCTAAGTGGTCCGGACCGTTCACCGTCAAGGAGGTATACCCGTATGGAACAATGGAGCTACAAGGAAAAGACGGGGCGACTTTCAAAGTGAACGGCCAGCGGGTGAAACCGTAATATGGAGGAGAGACGGTGGTATCTGAAACTATGTACTTGGATGAACCGAAGGAGTAATCGGAAGGAAGGTCGAGCCACGACCAAAACTAAGGCGCTGGGTGGGAGGCAACCCACCGAGGTTTGTTTTCTTTTTAATTTGTGTTGTTAGAGCGTTTTTATTTACAAAAAAAAAATTAAAAATTAAAAAAATGAAAAGTGTCAGCGACATACGCGGTTTTAGCCGCGGTTTCCATACCGCGTAACAAGTCGCGGTACTCTCTGGATGGGTTTTGGAACAGTGGGATACACGACTTATCCCGCGGTTTCCAAACCGGGTAACAAACCACGGGACTCTCTGAGGTGTTTTCCAAACAGGGCGTTACGCGGCTTTACCTGTGGCTTACATACCGCGTGGTAAACCGCGCGTGTCCTGATTCGATAAGGGTTTGCCTTTTTTTCCTTTGTGCAGTTTCCTTTTGCTTTTTGTCCTTTCAATTCATTTCTTCCTCTCTCTTCTTCATTTTCCCTGCACTCTCTCTTTCATCACAACTATCTCTCACGAATTCTCTCCATTTCTCTCAAGAGTACCATCGATTTTAAGAAGCTCTCTTCTCCCATTTTTAGTTTTGTGCTTCAGTTTTCTTCAAGACCAAGGTATGTAACTCCATTTTATCTCTGTTTGGTCTTCATTTGTGATGATATGGTGTAAGTATACCCCTTTTTCCTTCATCGCTTGTTTCCAAATGCTCCTATGTGTATTTTCCCATGATTTTGAATTCTCACAAGTATGATGCACTATTGCTGATATTTCGTTCTGATTGTGAATACATTCTTCTTGTATGCTAAGGTTGTGATTTTGAACTTATATGCAGCTGGGTATGTATCTGCTTTTTGAAGATCTATGTGCTTAATATATATAATGGGAAGATTTTGGGAAGCAATAGGGGGGAAATGGTAGGATATGTGGTTCTGGGAAATCTTTCCAATCTTTGTGCATAACTGTTACGTAAGGGATTTCTTGGCACCATGAAGTCCCCACGTCAATTTTGTGGGTTTTATCTTTTAGTGCAAGCATAGACAAACCTAAGTTTCACTTAGGTTTGGGGTTCGATTTATTGTCCACAGTGCAAACTGTTGATGGATTTTTAGATGTATGCACTACGAACTTATGTGGTTACGTGGCTGTAGGTTAGGATGCATGAGCTAAACAGTATTTTATTGGTAATATGCATGCATGGGATTTGTGAGTTTTAACTGTACGTACACGTAGAGAAAAAGAGATGCAACAAACCTAAGTTTCACTTAGGTTTGGGGTACCTTACTTCTCAACATTCACACACTCACATTTGACCCTTTGCAAACCTTGGTTTTACCGAGGTTTGGGGTGGTTATGAGCGAGATAACTCATTCGAGTTTATTCTTTTATTGTGCAGATATGAGGACCCACCCGAGCACCCATCTATCCTTTACGGATTACGAGAGGATCCATCCAAGCAATCGGAGGTGAATGTTCGACCGATAAAACCCCGATAAGGACGAGCGAAAAGAGAAGATGAGGTTGAACGAATGCTACCCTTTCGGGGAGCGCGGTGTCAAGATTACGGACCTACCGGATGGTTCCAGAGTGCCGGAGATCATACAGCAGCAGTCTTTGGAGGGATTCATCTGAACCCCCCAAATGTATTGCATCGCAACTGTTATAAATTTTTATGCGTGCATGATCCCAGCGGTATACCACGACCGATGCGTGGTAAAGATGGGTGACAGGGAGGTCCGGATCTCTCCGGCCGAAATAGATGCTTACTTCCGCGCACCCCGCCGACCTGAGCTTAGTGCCACTTATGGATTATCTCCCAACCCGGCGTTCCAAGAGCAGCTGAGTCCGATTATTGCCGCCTCTCTAAGGCGGAATGGACATATTGGGTGGGACAATACGCACCAGAATATCTTGAAAAGTGAGATGCACTACGACATCGCCTTCGTCATGCTATTTGTCAATGCTTCCCTAAAGCCTTCGACTCACAACACCATCGCCGACAGCCAAGTGGCGGAAGTCCTCTATTCATTGCACAATAATCTGCCGATGGACATCGGCCACATCATCTGGATGGAGATATTAGACGCCGGTATGACCCTTGACGGTATTTTATCGTTTCCTTGTTTGATAACTCATTTTTGTAGGGAAGCCGGTGTCCCGATCAGACAACTCACTGCATCCAAAAAGGATTTCTGCAAGACCCAGTATAGGCACCAAATCATGGCGGCGAGGAAGCTAGAGGAGAGACGAAGAAGGGATCCTGATCACCAGAGGCGGATGCTTGCCATGCCAGTCCAGGACTCGTCCGAGAGTGCCTTGGACAGTGATCCCGATTTTGAGCCGGATGCACCACAGGCAGAGGTGGACGAGCACACCGGAGACATGCCCCCATATACTTGACCGGGATTCGGAGATCAGATGAGCGGAATGAGCGGAACTACCAAAACATGACCCAACACCTAGATGGGTTAGACGCGCGTCTCACCAACGCGGGCTTTCCACCACAAGCACCTCCCCAAGGCCGACGGAGAGTGAGAGCGCGACAATCGGGGGGTGCTTCATCATCTTCAGGCCGGTAGTTGGGTTTGTTTTCATGACTCCCTCTTGTTTTGATTTGTCTTGATGATGTATTGTACTATTTTTATTTGTTTCTGTTGGATGACTGTAATAACTGAACAACTAATATTCGTAGCACTTTGTACCACTTACTTGCACATTGGGGACAATGTGTGGGTAAGGTTTGTGGTTGCCAATCGGGCCCCCGTTTTGCACGTTGATGTCCCACACTTATGAATGATTAGATCAGTTTAGCTAAATTTTTGTTTTGAACGATTGAGACCGACCAGTGTGGGGAGAATCTTGTGATAGTGACGTGACCATTAGGGAAGGACTGGGAAAGGACATGACTAGGGACATTAGTGGAGACCACCCAATAGCAAGATTTGAGCCTAAAAGACGTTTTTCATTTCGAGGGATTCTTACACGAAATTCATATACACTTTTTTGAATTCCTTGTCGTGATTATAGAGTGATTTCGCTATAATATTGCATTGAGTAGCAAAGACGGCCATCGGGTTGTTGGGTAAGGGTATAGTAGACCGTATTGTGTGGACCTTAAGAGATGATTCCAGGCATTGTGTGTAATTTTTACCCATTTACCTATCGCTCCCTTTTTACCCCTTATGTGTGTTTCCATAACCCAGTTTGCAGCCATACACTCACCCTATTCATTTCAAACCCGCCATTAAACCCAAACCAAAAGCCTTAGCCAACCCTTATCCGAAAGTGTGTCAATCAGAAGCAGTAATGAACAGCAGAAGATAGAGCAGAAAAGAAATAGTACAGGCCGGTCATGAAAAATAATGTGGGTCAGTTTAACCCAAAAGTGAGAAAAAGAGGGCCAATGATGCCCCAATCAAATAAAGAGGCCCAATGTTGCCCCCACCAAAAAAAAATTGCTAGATAGTGAGTACAACAGCTGAATAAGAGAGTCAAAGCGACTCCAGTAGTGACAAAGAGGGCCAAGTGTTAGGAAGTGAAGTCAAGAAGTCAGAACTGCTAATAATTGATACACCGGGGATTTTTGATCCGTTTACCCTCCGTTTCTTAGCCACAACCCTAGACCCATTACAACCCTTGTAAAGACCTGGATGATCTTCTGGAAAATGCGATTAGGGTATGCGACCACCTTTACCAATATTTTCTGTCTTGCTACTTGATTCCTTTCTGAGATCGATCTTTGGACATTTGTGCGTCTTTCATTAGAGTTGTCATGTAATATTTGAGTATTCTTGTACATAACTTCCTATACATGACAACATGTGCGACAGCCTAGGTTCGAGTGAATTGAGAGTATCCCGTAAGGTAGGGTCGAGGAGAAATGTTTTCCCTAGTATGTATGGACCTAGTACGGCCTTGATGTAATCGGAGCAGTCACGAGTTCAACTCACAATGGAAGGCCATAGATCGAACAAAATAAGGATCAGGCTAGAATGAGATAAGTAGTCACGAGCGTGGGAACTCACCAGTGCATAACGCGGTACCGATTAAGAGTTGTGCTTTTATTTGTATTTTCACGGATATATGCTTTTATTCTATTTTATCGCTATTTTGTTGAGGACAAGCAACGCTCGGTTTGGGGTTGTTGATAACGCCACTATTTGGCGTTATTTTCGGTACTTAAACCAATGAGATTGGCTTGTGTTGAAGCAAAAAGGCGTGGTTTACGGTTTATCTAGTGAAATATGCAGGTTATCCTAAAGAAGACGAGCATTGAGAAAAGAAGCGAAAAAGAGCCAAAAGAGAGCCCAAGATCCGCGAACCAAACCCGACCCAGAACCTGACCTGGACCTCTCAAAAAACCGCGCGGCTTTCCACGCGGCTTGCATACCGCGGTATAAGTCGCGGGACTCACTTTTCGTTCCTATACTTTGAGGTTTTCCGGAATTAGGTCATTATCACGACACGTGCGACGGGAGGCTGCGAAGGGGCGATTTTCAGAGCATATTCACATACTTTGGAGCCATGAGGGAGGATTGATTGAAGACAGTTCACCACGCGAAGTAGATCAGAGCCGAGAGAGAAGGGATTCATCGTACATTCTTCACGTTTGCGTTCACTATGATTTCACACACCACTTTATACCTTTTGTCTAGTGTTTTTATCCACCCAACATGAACTAATCTTTAGATGTTGGGGGTTGGAACAACTATGGATTTTATGATGGATGACGTGTAACCGAATGGTTGTTTTTTATTGATTTAATCTATGGAGCATTTGAATTCAGCTTTTCATTATCAATTGAAGTTTGATCACCTCCAATTGACCTTTACGGTTTTTGATTAAGTTTGAGAAAATTGATTAAAAGCTAGATCAAGTAATCAAGTGCCGGAAAGAAGATTCGGGTAGAGATGTACGAATCACTTTCTACCCGGATAAGTTTAACTTAATGTATTTTAAAACCCTGGGTGTAGGTCGAGAGATAGCACCTACAGTCTTGAAATAAGATCTGTTATTGCTTGAAAAAGAATAACAGTAACTTTTATAAACTAGGGTTCATAGAGAGAGTCGGTAATAATTTTTGTTTGGGTATTCGTTCATCAGTAGTATTTCCATAGGAAGTCCAACCCTTAACCTTTTCTCTACCAAAGTTCTTTCAAAACCTTCTGTCAAGCGATTCTAGTAGTATTTATTTCTCATTTAATTTTTAAATCAGTTAATAGCAATTGTAGTCATTGTGATACTTAGTTCCTAGTTCCCTGTGTTTGATGCTCGTACTTTCAGTACTATTACTTGATTTCGACCCGTACACTTGCGGTTAGATTTAGGGGGGTGTTAACTCGCCTATCATAGCCGCTGGAAGCTGTTGTGCTAAAGTCTTATTGATGAGAAATCAACTATTAGACTATGATCTTCAGCTCTCCAAAATCCCAATCTATTGCGACAGCACAAGTGCCATCGCTATAACAAATAATCCAGTGCTACACTCAAAGACCAAACACATCGAAATCAGGTATCACTTTATCAGAGATCATGTAATGAATGGTGATATAGAACTTCCCTTTATTTCAACTGACTTTCAGTTAGCTGAACTTTTTACCAAACCTCTTGAGGAGACAAGATTCAACTTTCTCATCAGCGAGCTTGGCATGTTGAACCTTGAGGAATAACTCTTCAGCGGTAACGCATTAGATCAGTGATAAAGGAAATTCTATCTCCTTATTCATTATTTAATCTCTGAACAAAATGATTCGCTGATACCAAGGTATGTTTTTCTTTTCCTAAAACGCTGAAGTTTACTTAAGTATGTTGTTTTTTAAAAATTTGGTCGCTGATATTTTTAAATTTAGTGATCTTTTGAAAATACAAAATCATCACTGATATTTTCTTTTTCAGTGATCCTTCATTTAAATTATCCCTGAACCATTCAGGGAGGCTTTTTGGAAATGAAAGGACATTTGTGACGTCATCAAATGGATAAACCCTGGCATGATTGTCTGACACGTTCGCCCATTTCGGTTTCTTTTCCAATACGCTTCAAGGGACGTGTCACGTGTCATGATGAGTGTTTTTCCCACTCATCGGTTTCTCTCTCTACTCTCACTATATAAACAACCCTTGTTTATATTGTTTCCTTTTACGCTCTTAAACTCTCTAAAGCAGAAAGAACTTCCTTGCATTCTTGGATTTTGAATTTTTAAGATTTTGTGTTCTTCACTTCAAGCAAACATCGAACAGGTTTTATATTCGAATCCATTCTTCTTCTTAAAACCTTCTCTATACTTGTTTTTGATTCATTTTCTTGTTATTAAGGATCAAAACACACGTTTTTGTACGTAAGATCATCTTCTTCATGATCTTATGAGATAAACTTGAAATATAGTTTTCCATTAAGTTTTTAACTAAAATCTTAAACTTAAAAACTCTCATATGTTTTTCCAGAATCCCTTCTTAAAAAGGAAACTGGAAAACATGCTTTTCACTAGTTTTGAACTTCTTTTAAAACTAGAAAACCCTGTTTTACATATTCTTTCCTTAAAAAGAAACTGTAAAACCCTAAATCCTAAAAAACCCTTATTTTGGAAAATAATTTCCATTTTAAGACTTCAATTCATTTTCTTTTCTATTTTTGCTCTCTTACAGAAATGGCATCTTCAATCCCTGCTACTACTGGTGCTCCATCTGAGCGTACCACTGCTCCTTCCACAATGGTGAAAGCTGACAACATGAAGCATGAACTCCATCAGATCGTCCTTGCCTGTAACCACTCTTACGCACTGCTGGACTTCACTAAAAAGAAGCATGCCCCTCATCTTGCTGATGCTGTTAGTTTCATCAAAACATGCCCACCGTCAACTGCGATGACCATCACTCCACCAGCTCATCAAAACCTCCTCACGTAGTTTTGGTACACTGCACACCGTACCACTCTGGTCTCCACCAAATCCGGTCGTGAATACTCAGTGATTGGGTATCAAACTGAACTAGGTCGTGGCACCATTTCCCCCGCTGCCATTTGTGCAGCCATGAACCTTCCTGGCAGTTCTAAGGCCAACTCGTTCGTTCCTCTCCCTGAAGATGACCAAGAGATCATTTAGTTCCTTGACCTCATGAAGTACTCTTGGAACAAGACAAGAAATGGTGAAGATGACAAGAAGATCACCACGGTTCTGAAGAACAAGATGCCTTCAGAACTGAAGCTTATTTTCACCCATGTCATAAGATGTATGACTGCTAAACTTGGGTCAACAGATCGGGCCTCCAAAATCCAAGGTGCTATGGGTTATACTCTTCTGAAAGGTCTGAAAGTGGACTATGCATGTATCATCTTCGAAGACCTGATGGACAGGGTCAAGAAGACAAACCGCTCCAATAATGTCCCATACCCAAGGTTTATCAACGCCATTCTTCAAATGGTGCTTGACAAAAACTATCGCAAGTCGGTCCCAAGGTTATTGACTTTAAACCGCTGGAAAATGAGGTACGTCTCTTTCCTCTTCTCTCTCTCCTCCGCTCTTCTACTTCAGTGGCTACTTTTGCAGCGGCAACACCCACCGCTGATACCCAGGCCACTACCACCTCCTCTCTGAAAAATAGGAAACACTCTTCAACCCAACTTGGCACACATAAGTCCAAGATGACCTCTAAGGAGCAACCCAAGCCTTCCCAGACTCAAGACTCCACGTTGGCCTCTTCACAGGCAATGCTGGACGATTTTGTGGTCCACTCCACCACATCTGCTGCAGCCACCCCTTCGATAACCGTTCCAGATACTACGTTATATGAAGCATTCATGGATTAGAACCCAATGCCCTTAACGCCTCAAAGCGCTGCAGAGGTCATTTCTAGTGTATCCAACGCTGAATTTGCAACAACCCCACCTCTCTCAGTCGTTGCTTCTACATCTGCTTCGTTCTTCTACACGATCGCTCCAACTTTGCCTTCATTCCCTTTGATGGACACCACAGCCGCTGCTCTACAAAATTTGATACAGCGGAACGCATCTGGACCTGTAGGCACCTCGTTCTCTGTCGGTTCTCTCGAAGATGACTTGGAACACTACTCAGGGACAAGGGACTTCAACACCTTCTCCAACCCTCCTACAGCTATCCTAACTATTTTTTCATCTTTTTCTACACCCCCAACTTATGAGCTTTCCTCTGCTCATAAGTTACTCTCTTTTACATGTCCAAATTTGGGCACCATCAGCACGTCCCTCAAGGACATTGATAATAAAGTGGACAATCTCTCCACCACCCTCACTAATAATACTTCATCGGTCACTGACGCTGGAGAAACCCTGAAGAACATCTCCACTGCAATCGCTGACAAAGAATCCTCCGCTGACGTCTCCTCACTAGATGGAGGATTGAAGACTGTGAACACCACGATCATCAACAACACCTCCACCATCGCCAAACTCACCACAGGCTTTTCAACCCTCAGCGGTGAAGTTGATACTCTGAAGACCAAAGTTGATGGTCTTAAAGGTGAGGTGAGCAGTCTTGCTCATCAAGTCTCAACCTCAAATGACTTGCTCACCAAGATCTGTTAATCCCAATCTTTCAGTTTATGAAAGTAGTGAAAAATAGGCCAAGTATAGAAGTGTTCGACAGAGGCTCTGTCGAGTAGCCGAGTAACCGAGAAGACAAAAGTCTTCGACAGAGGCTCTGTCGGGTTAACCAAGAAGACCGAAGTAAAGAAGCAACATAAGACACTTCTAAGCGGACAAGACCACAGAGCTTATGTCATACTTGACAGAGCTTCTGTGGTAAAAAGAAGATCTACGCAAAAGATCTTAACAAGGACGAACATGTTTCTTACAATATCTACCATTCGAAGGTTCTAAAGATCAATCGTACAAAGGCGTGACCTGACAACTCCATGTATCAAACTCTGATAGGTTTCCGCCTAAAGCTGAATACGGAGCATTTAATGAACGTTGCATCTGCAACAGTTCCAGAATAGTGTTTTGTACCTTCCAGCTACTATGCCTCAACAGTTTCTTTGTACCTTCAGTCCTTATTGTCCCCTTTAGAAGTAGTATAAATAGAAGGCTCGTGTGAGTTCTTCTATTAAGCTGAATACCACGAAAATATACATATATCATTAAGCTTTGCACTTCTCACACACACCATTAACTGCAGATTTCTTGTTAATCCTTTGAAGTTCTTGGTGTTCTTAATATATATCAAATACAGTAATCTTGGAGATATTCATCTGTTCTTACATACTGTTTATTTGATATTGTGTGTTCTTCTACCTTACATTATCTTTCAGTTCTTAAATACTCTTCCGCACCATATCTATATCTGAACTAACTGAAAGTTAAGATCAATGTTTAAGAAAAACAGGAACCAACAATTGGTATCAGAGCAAACCTTGATTTTTAATATCAAGGGATCCACTCTAAAACTATGATCTTTGGTAGAAACTTGGATACTTAACCTAGTCTTCATATTATTCAAACAGTTTCTGTTTTTCTGCCATTTTCGATTCATTCGAACTTTGGTAAACTTATAGAATCTGTTATTCTGGTTAAAACACCATTTTAGTGCTCAACTTAAAGCTTTTAAAGCTTAAAAACTTCATACGAAGCATCCACTTCATACTCTGAAAAGTTTGCTGTTAAAACCCTTTTCTGGATAATTTATCTTTCTAAAAATGACAAGTACAAACAATTTCCTCTCTGCTGGTTCCTTAAACAAACCTCCCACTCTTCTTAGAGAAGAATACCCTCAATGGAAGATTCGAATGATTCAATTTTTTGAGGGTACTGACAAAGAATTGGTTTATTATATCCGTAACCCTCCTTTCATTCCCATGATAATTGTACCTCGTGTTCCTAGCACAGACGACACACCTAAAATCCCAGAACACAGGAAACCAAAGACCCATGAAAATTGGTCTGATCCTGATTGGGCTAAATACGAAGTTGCTCATAAAACTAAGAGAATTCTGATTATGGCCATTCCAAATGACGTTTTCCAGTCCATGGATGCATGTGAATCTGCATATGATCTATGGAATGAACTGGAAAAACAACTAGAAGGAGGAGTCAAAGCCCAGAAGAACCGCAGAGCTCAATACATAAATGAATACTATGCCTTTAAAGCTCTGCCAACCGAATCTCTGCAAACTACGTATGATAGGTTCAACTCTCTAATAAACAAGTGCAAGAAGTTCGGCATCCACAGAACCTATGAAGAAAACAACGTTATGTTCCTGAAGTCTCTGAATGAAGAATGGCTTCAGTTATCTATGTCTCTGCAAACAAATCAAGACTTAGATTCCTGGACCCTATCAGACCTCTATGGAACATTGGCAGCATAAGAGCCTCAGGTAGCACAAGCAGAGGCTAGAGAGAAACCAAAGAAAGAAAAAGCAATAGAGGAAAGAAAGGAGAAGAAGAAGAAAAACATGATGGTGGAAAGTGAAGAAGAAGAGGAAGTAGCAGCCGAAGAAGAAACGACCCTGGCCTCGATAGCTAAATCTTTAGCTCTCTTGACTAGGGAATTCAGCAGAGGATACCAGAAGAAATCGGGTAATGAACGATATGAAAGAGATAATCGAAAAAGAGAAGGGTCAAACGACAGAAGTGGTAACCGACAGAGGTCAAGTGATAGAAATGACAGAGGAAATGACCGACAGAGGTCGAAAGAGAAAGCTGGCAACACTCCACAGATTCAAGAGTGTTACAAATGTGGTAAGCCAGGCCACTACGTAAATGAGTGTCGAACCGAAAAAAGTGGTGACCGACAGAGGTCAGACGACAGAGCTGGAAACTCCACATAGAACCAAGGATGCTATAACTGTGGAAAGCCAGGTCACTTTGCCAACGAATGCATGAGCAAGTCAAATCGCCCTCAGAGGGATGCAGCTTTCTACAAAAAGAAAGTTGAATACTATGCTCAGAAGTCACTAATGGTGAACAAAGAAACCTGGGAGTCAGACACATCCTCTGACGAAGGTGAAACAAAGAATTCTCTATTCTGTGGCATGGCCGAAGTCAGCTCCGACTCCGACAGTGAGGTATCCACTTCTACCTCTAACTCTAATACCGCAGAAGATGACTTGATTAAACTTAACATTGAATACACTGAAATGAAAAAGACAGGTGAAAATATTCAGAAAAAGCTCACTTTCTATGAGAGAGAAGCTAGACATCTCACTCAAGAAAAAGCTAAAATCTTTAAAGAAAAAGAAGAAATTGAAATGGACTGGAACAAAAAGTTAAATCCTTTAAAAGAAAAGATTTTTGAACTTAATTCTTCTTTGAAAACAAAGTGTAAAGAACTAATAGACGTTGAGTGCGACAGAATGAACATCCTACCTCTTAAAAATTATTTTCAAAAGGAAAGAGAAATCCTCTGTCAAGATTTACTCAGAAGAGATCTTCAAATTAAGAAAATTTCAAGATGCTCAGAAGGTGTACGAAAAAATAAACACACAAATAGGGAGACGTGGAATTGGCTTCTGCGATATAGATCCTTATACCGGAACCAAAAGAGACAAGTCTCTGTCCTCTCTATTTCACGTTGGAGATACAAGAAAACCTAGATTTCCAAATCTTCTCTCTGTAAGTAAAAGACAAAAAGTCTCTGGGGAACCTCATAAGAGGAAACCTCTGAAGATGACAAATGTGTGGTTTGAAAACACATATTTGTCACCTTCAATCTCTGTCAAAAGAGAATCCAAACCTAAGAGGTATCTGAAAACTCAAGATCAGATAGGAATCTTCAAGTTTGGTAATCCTGAGACTCAAACTCAAGTTGCATTTGTCTGCATGATGAATTCTGAAAAGAAATTATCAGCAGAGGCACCTGAGTTCAAGCCAAGACTTACAGAAGAAAAACTTGATATCTCTGAAGAAAACCTTTGTACATCTTCCAACAATCAAGATCTCTTTGAAGAAAACTTAACAGATACTTCTGTTAACTTAGAAGATAGTTCCTCATAAAACGAAGAAAGTGAGTATGACACATGTTTTGAAAGTCCAGCCTCTGTCGAAAGAGAACCAAGTGACTCAACCTCGGTATATGAGGACGATTCATCCTCTGACGAATCAGAGACTGACTCTAAGTCAGAGATCGGACCTAGTGACACAGAGGTTTTTAAACAAACCTCTGAAGTTCTTAACAGAACTATTCCTCCCAAGGAGAAAATCACTGGAATTCCTATCTGTCCAGACTTTTGAATATGTGCATACAAACCAAAACCTCTCTTGAGCTTGAAAATTTCAAACAACAAAAGTTAATGTCCACTCAAATTCCAACGAGTTTAAAGATTTTAAAACCCTTAAAACCTGTTAAACAAAAAATAACATGGCAACAGAAGGGTAAATGGACTAAAATTAACAAATTTTTTCTTCTGTGACAGTGAAATCTACAGAAGTTCACCACAGAAGGGGAACACAGAAGGCCGCACTCAACAAAGGATTTTGCAAACAACGATCTAGCCTACATAAACCTTCTTGTAATAGAAAGTCTAATGTTAGGATAAATTGTAATGCCTCTGTGCCCCCATTTAATGTATTTAATGAAAAGTTCAAGCAAATCTCTTCGCACATTCAATACTGTCATTGCTTTGATCTTATGTTTAAAATAAACCAACATTTCAAAAGTCCACACTGTCTTCTCTCTGTACCCAAAGCAAAAGATAAATCCAACGGTAAGAAGAAACAAAATGCTTCTTCAACAGAAGCTAAAACAAAGACCCCTGACAAAGCTGGACCCATGTGGATATGGGTACCTAAAACTCTCTAATTGTCTTGCAGAAGCAGTATGTGCCAATCTGGTATCTAGACTCCGGATGCTCGAGGCACATGACTGGCGATAGAGGTCTTCTATCCACATATAAAGAAAAGAACGATGGTGGATCTGTGACCTTTGGAGACAATAAAAAGGGGTACATCAAAGGCTACGGAGTCATAAAGAAGGAAAATATAACCGTATGCAAAGTTGCATATGTTGATGGCCTTAAACACAATCTTCTCAGTGCTAGTCAACTCTGCGATACGGGATTCGATGTAATGTTCAAAAGAACCTTTTTCTCTCTACAGAGCAAGGACACGGGACTTGAACTTCTGCGAGCCGAAAGAAGAGGAGATCTATATCTCATGAACTTCAATGCAAAGAACAAGAAAGACAAAATTTGCCTTGTTGCATGCAAAAGCGAAGAAGCCTGGTTATGGCACAACAGGTTCTTCCATTTAAACTTTCATACTCTTGATAAACTTGTAAAATTTGATCTAGTCAAAGGTCTACCAAATGTTAAATTTAATAAAGATCATTTATGCTCTGCCTGTGAAATGGGAAAACTCAAAAGAGCTTCCCATAAAGGCAAAACTGATGTATCTTGCCCTAGACCTCTGTACATGCTACATGTTGACCTCTACGGTCTAATATCTACACAGAGTCTAGGTGGCAAGAAATATCTGCTTGTTTTGATCGATGAATTCTCAAGATTTACATGGGTTGAATTTGTCAGAAAGAAATAAGATGTTCCAAACATTCTGATAAATTTAATGAAAAGAATCCAAGTTCTGTTTAATGAAAAACTCTATCATTGAAGCCTATCTTACAGAAGAAGGAATTTCACAGAACTTCTCTGCTGCACGCACCCCACAACAGAATCGCGTGGTCGAACGAAAGAATCACACGCTTGTGGAAGCCGCCAGAACTATGCTAACCGCATGTGGATTACCAATGACATTTTGGGCAGAAGCAGTATCAACCGCTTGCTATACCCAAAACCGATCAACCATCGTAAAGAGACATATCAAAACACCATATCATTTGATCAACAAAAGATGACCAAACATCAAATTATTCCATGTATTTGGATGCAAGTGCTTCGTCTTAAATGATAGAGAAGCAAGAGGAAAGTTCGAAGTAAAGGCAGATAAAGCCAAGTTCATAGGATACTCTGCAACTTCCAAGGCCTACAGAGTTTATCTTATGCGGTCTCGAACGATCGTAGAAAGCATAAATGTTTCTTTTGACGACACCTTCCAGAAGACTTCTGAACAAATCAGTTCAGAACTCGGTCTAAAAGGGGAATCCTCTGGCATCTCAAAAACAAGAGAAGAAGACTTAAATCTTCTATTTCAAGAGATGTTCCATGAAGACATTGATCCCTCTGCTGGAGCCGTCAGAGCCTCTGGAGAATCATCTTCTGCCAGCCAGAACGCAATACGTATCTCTCTAACTGGTCCCTTAAATAATTAATCTTCCTCTGTTAATTATACAGATGCAAATGCCGAGGGGGAGCCAACAGAAGATGATACAACAAGGAAAACAACCACAGAAGCTACTGAAGAACCAACTCCAAAAACCACAGAGGAAACAATAACAGAGGAACAAAAAGACTCAGTCTATACTTCCTCAGAGGAACAAACACCGCCACTCATTCCAATCGTTCCACAATCTGTAGGATCAAGCACGAAAGCAAAATCTACGACAGAGGCTACACCAGAACAACAATTAGAAACCTCTGAAGATCAACTTTATGAAATCGATGACCATCTCCCAAGAACAACAAAGTGGACAAAGAGCCATCCTCCAAGTCTTATAATCGGCGAACCTTCTGAGAAGGTAAAAACAAGATCTGCCACTGCTAACTTTTGTTTCTTTACAAACTTTATTAGTGTGATCGAGCCAAAAAGGATCTCTGAAGCCCTTGACGACCCAAACTGGGTAGATGCTATGCAAGAAGAGCTTCTACAGTTTGAACGAAACAAAGTCTGGACTTTAGTTCCTCTGCCACGAGGAAAACAAGCCATAGGAACTAAATGGGTCTTCAGAAATAAGAAGGATGAAGATGGAGTGGTCAGAAGAAACATATATTACGATGAAACTTTTGCCCCTGTCGCACGGCTCGAAGCCATAAGAATTTTCTTAGCCTTCGCAACCCACAGAGGTTTTAAAGTATTTCAAATGGACGTAAAATCTGCTTTTCTAAATGCCGAAATCCAAGAAGAAGTATACGTCCAACAGCCACCAGGGTTTGAAAGCTCTAAGTACCCAAAATACATGTACTACCTCGACAAAGCTCTGTATGGACTAAAACAGGCTCCAAGAGCATGGTATGAAAGACTTTCTACGTTTCTCCTCGATAATGGTTACGACAGAGGTACGACGGATACAACTTTGTTTTATAAACGAAAAAGTGATGAAATTATGCTTGTACAAATATACGTGGACGACATAATTTTTGGGTCTAAAAATACAGAAGAGTGCAAAAAGTTTGAAAAACTCATGCAGAGTGAGTTTGAAATGAGTATGATGGGAGAATTAACTTTCTTCCTCGGACTCCAAGTAAAACAATCATCAGAGGGAATTTTCATAAATCAAGCTAAATATGTCTCTGACATACTTTCAAAATACAGTGTCTCTGATGCCTCTGTAATGAGAACTCCAATGGCCACATGAAATAAGTTAGACTCAGATCCAATTGGCATACATATAGAGTGCACGCTATACAGAGGAATGATTGGGTCTCTGTTATACTTAACTGCAAGTAGACCTGACATAATGCATGCCACATGTCTTTGTGCAAGATATCAAGCTAACCTGAAGGAATCCCATTATAATGCTGTAAAGAGGATCTTCAGATACCTCAAAGGGACCAAAAATCTTGGCTTCTGGTATCCGAAGAACTCTGGTTTTGGTCTTAAAGCTTATACAGATTCAGATTATGGAGGATGCAAGCTCGACAGAAAGAGTACCTCTGGGAGTTGTCAATTCCTAGGTAGTAAACTAGTCACCTCGACCTCTAAGAAGCAGAACTGCGTATCCACATCTACAACAGAAGCCGAATACGTTGCTGCTGCTATTGCCACCAGTCTAGTGGCAGAGGGCAATATTGAAAAAGAGCAACACGGCTCGACCCCAACCCAAACCATCCGGACAGAGGAAATTCTTTCATCCCCTGTACCATTAATAACCGGGGAAACCATTCCAGGGGAATCCTCTCTAAAGGATTCATCCGTAGTAAGTGATCTATTGCCCCGGATCACAACATAAATCCTTGCAGAGGAATTTGTTTCCTCTGCCACACGCACACAACTAGATCCAAACATCTCTTCAGAGGAGATTAGAGTGCACAAAGACGGAGAGACTCTAGACAAGTCTCTGAGTCAACAGAAGGATAATCTAGTACCCACCTCTGGAGTGGATCTAGACAATGTCATTCTCAGAACATCTATAGAGTCTGAAGCACTAGATACTTCTGCTCGAGGATCATAAGGAAATCCTTCCGCCCCCAACATCAAAACAAGGGCGAAAGAAGGTGTCTCAGGAACAGAGACTCACTATGGGGACGAATGTGTTCCCCCAGAGGTTACAATGAGTTCACATGTATCAAGGGATGAGTTCCAAACCCTTGTCACCTCTGTGAACCAAACACTGAAAGAGTTGCAAAGCTCTCTCAAACCTTTTGCAGAATCAACATCTTTGGCTATCAGAAATCTAAATACCAAAATGGACAACCTGTCCACAGAGGTACAACATACCATAGCTCAGATGAAGTCCTCTGCAACAAACACTGCAACCTCTGCAGCTGCTGAATTCGGAAAAGCCGCCACCACTACCTTCAAAGAGTCTGTCAAGCACTTTCTTCAACAACTAAAAGAGCAATCCTCAAAATCTAAGGGTCTTACACCTGAAGACCTGAAGAAGGCCTTAGACGAAGTTCAAGAGAAAACAACCAGAAATACTCAGGCCATGAAGCCTTCTGACTACATGGCAAGAGCTCAAGTGACAGAACTCGGACAAGTAATACTTGATCAGATGACCGAATTCATCAGAGCTTTCACCGCTGCCAACACAAACTATGTCAGAGAGTTTCAATCAAGCGTCGGCAAAATGTGCTTCAACACAGAAGCAGTGGTTGAAACACTGCTCGGCCTCTGTGATGACTTTTGCGCAAAGATGGTTGCTGCAGGGGCTGTTCCACCAAAGAAACCAGATACATCTTGCAGGGCAGAAGGTAAAACAGATAAGGGTCAGGATGACTCTGATGATGATTCTGACTATTCATCAGATCATCCTGAGGGAGAGAATCAAGGGGAGAAACAAAGGGAAGTAGCTGCAAGTAGAGGTCTACCAGAACCACCAGTATCCGCAGAACCCCTGAACCAAATTCCCCAAACTCAAAACCAAGGAGGAAACCAACAGTCCACAGAGGCAACAACCACCTCTGTGGAAATGATCCCTGAAGAAACCCCTGCTAAAACCCAAAAACCTGAAACCCAAAACAGAAACAAAACCACATAGATAACAACCATCTCTGTGGAATCCATTATAGAAGAAACCTAAGTACCCAAAACAACAGTTCAACAGAAGACCACAGAGGCAACACCTACCTCTGTGGAATTTTCTTCTGTATTTGGAGAAGATGTCCAAATCCAAGAAGAGGTCCAACTTCTGACATCCTCCGAAGACGAACTACCTTCCCCAACACCTAAAACCAACCCAAGAACCAAAACCATTGCTCATAAAAGAAAATATTTGAGCAAAACACCTGAAACCTCTCCAACAGAACCCAAATCATCAATCAAGCCCTCTGAAACTAAAGTGTCAAAACCAACAGAGGCAATCCCCAAACCAACAGAAACATCAACAACAAAGCCCTCTAAGACTCAGTCGTCAAAACCTACAGAGGCAACCCCATCTCAACAAGAAGAACAGCCGAAGGCAAAAGGCAAGGGAAAAGGGATTATGACAGAAGAACCGCAGAAGAAAAATCCCAAGCATCAACCTTCGACAAAAAAACTGATGAAGAGCTCTTTCGATGCGTATAAGACACCAAAGCCTGAAGAAGAAGACTAGGCTTTCGGCACTACACCTCTGTCAAATATTCCTGTTCTGGATCCAAAGAGAAAACCTTCCGAGGATCGAGTGGCAGAAGTCAAGAACCAATTAGATGCTCTGCGCAGAACCTTACCTCAACCACCACCACCACAAATGGAATAAGTGGTATACAGGTACTTATACAGCAGAATGGGCATAATGGATCAATCAGAACCAACCATTCAAGACCCTGACTTCCGTGCTGACCTCAAAAACCTCTTCACTAGAACAAAACCCAAGCCTAAACACGAAGTCTTCTCAACATCCAAGATCGTCAAAATCCTATATTGTAAGTTCTCAAGAACCAGAACCTGGCATAAACTCTCTTACAACATCTACAAGGTCAAAAGAGAGGACATATCAGAGAACCAATTTGCAGATGCAGATCTTAGGAATCTCAATCCTTATGATCTACCTGATCTTCTGGAATGGACGAAAGAGAACTTCACAACCGACGAAGTTTGCAGAGCCTACAGGGTGATTAGAAAGTCCATACGCGAAAAGCTTCTGCTATACAGCATGGTAGATTTCCAATTGGCTCGAGATCTTGGAGTAAAAAGCTTAAACGTTCAGCCACCAGAAGACTACTGCCCTCCCTCTGCTACACCAAACTAAATCATCACAAATCCAAGGGTCGGGTTAGTATTTCTAGATCCTTCTGGTAAATCAAAGTTGTTCGTAGAGATGGACTGTCAGAAGTACGCAACAAGTACTTTGAAAGAGTTTAGAGCGATACTAGTGGAGCATAGAGGAACAAAGCTCATGATTCAAAGTCTTGCCGATAGACTGATAGAGGTTATCGATGCAACAATCAACTTCCGAACTCTATGCATCAGCTTCTATCACGAACTCATACAAGAATGACCCGACCGCAGAAGTTTCAATGACTTCAAGGATGCCAACGTCTGAGTCAGTCAAACAGATCCTCTGTAATAATTTCTCTTCAATACAATCATATGTAAATGCCTCTGGCATAATCAAACATGAAAAGAAAAGTGTTCTTAGTATGTACTTAGCCTAAAAATCCATGTACTTTTCAATTTTTCATTTTTCACTACTTAGGGGGAGATTGTTAGCTCCAATATTTCAGTTTATGAAAGTAGTGAAAAATAGGCCAAGTATAGAAGTGTTCGACAGAGGCTCTGCCGAGTAGCCGAGTAACCGAGAAGACAGAAGTCTTCGACAGAGGCTCTGTCGGGTTAACCAAGAAGACCGAAGTAAAGAAGCAACAGAAGACACTTCTAAGCGGACAAGACCACAGAGCTTCTGTCATACTTGACAGAGCTTCTGTGGTGAAAAGAAGACCTACGCAAAAGATCTTAACAAGGACGAACATGCTTCTTACAATATCTACCATCTGAAGGTTCTAAAGATCAACCGTACAAAGGCGTGACCTGACAACTCCACGTGTCAAACTCTGATAGGTTTTCGCCTAAAGCTGAATACGGAGAATTTAATGAACGTTGTATCTGCAACAGTTCTAGAATAGTGTTTTGTACCTTCCAGCTACTATGCCACAACAGTGTCTTTGTACCTTCAGTCCTTATTGTCCCCTTTAGAAGTAGTATAAATAGAAGGCTCATGTGAGCTCTTCTATTAAACTGAATACCACGAAAATACACATATATCATTAAGCTTTGCACTTCTCACACACACCATTTCCGCAATTATTCCAGGTTTAAATTTCCACCTAAATTTTAGGATGTTACAGGAGGCTATTCGACCACTGAGGAGACTTGATCAATCAGCCTATTAATGAATCTTTCTACTACTGGCTTATAACTTGATCGAGATCGCTGAATTGCAACCCGAATCTCCATCCATTCATTTAGTCCAAATTGTTCAATGGCAGAAAGGTAGTAGGTCTTATGATCTCCGTTTTCTCTTATCGTTGTGACTTCTGTCACTGAAGCACCTCTGACAGTTTTCCCTTTCAGGTTTACATTTTTGACTCGGCTTGATAAACTCCTGAAATGGACTTTCTTTGCTTGCTGCACTTCTTTTTCAGCTGACGATCCTTCACTGAACGTTGAGCGATTTCGATAGAAAAGACTTTATCGTTGAGTTTGTTCGTCTTTTGTTTAGCTAGATCTTTTCAGCTTTGAGACTTTCAACAATTTCTTCGGGAGTCAAACAGTTGAGATGGGGAGGGATGAGTCGCTGACTTTCCAGCTGTTGGATCATAACTTCTTTTCTTCTGATTTCTTCTTCTTCTGACCGCTGAGGTGGTAGAGAAGGTCTGGATAAATGAGTGATTAGTGTTTGTTCTTCTTCTTGTTCATCGGTCTCATTCACAGAGACTGAGATTATTTGTTCATCAGCTTGGAGAGCTGGGATTATTTGAAGTGAGGATGAATGAACTTCAGCAATATCCTGAAGCAAGGGAGAGGACTGGCGAAACAAAGAGATCACTTGAGTTAGATCTTTTGAGGTAGAAAGAAATAGATATAGAATTTGGCTAAGTGTTTAGAGGTTTTAGGAGATGAAGGATAGAAGTGGAGAAGGGATAGAGGATAGAAGAAGTGTAGGGAATGAAAAGGTAGCATACCTGGCAAGGTGGTTTCTTGAGTAGGATTTTCAAGTTGCCTTCAGTGGCAAGGCCCTTTTGCTTAACAGAAGTCTTCTTTGCAGGAGACTTTCGAGTCGTCTCCCCTGCTTCATTTCATGAGATTCCCTTTTGAGCAGGGACCTTGATGGCGGTTGGCTGGAACCAGTAGCCATCTTCATCATCATCCCTGTGGTTAGGATGAGCTGAAGGTTTGTCTTCATTAATCTCCACCTCTTCTTCCTCGTCTTCTTCTTCGTCATCAGTGAGGTCTATTCTTTATTGAGGAGAGATGGGTGGAGTGGGAGCTTTGTCTTCGCCTTTCTTCTCCTCATAATGAGAGGGTTGTTCATCGGTTCCCTTCAGGTTATCATCCTCTCCCTCAGCAGAGGAAGGGTCCTTTTCAACATTATCCTCCCCCTCAACGTTTAGAGGGAGGTCTTCATCGTCTTCATCATTCTTCTCCCCCTATCCATCTAAATGGGGGGAGGTAGTAGTTTCCGCAACATCAACAACATCTTCAAGGACCCTGTCTTCTTGGCCAGGGTTTCCTTGAAGCTGAGGCTTGAATCTTTTCCACCTTATCCATTCTGTCTTCTAGGCCAGAAATGGAGGGTGTAGCCTGAATAATGAAGTCCACTGTCATCTCCAACTTCGCACGGTCTTCCGGGGTGAAGTGAGATAGAGGGGTAGTGGGGGCTTCCAAGCGGTTGAGAATCTTGATGAGCAAGGTGTTTGAAGCAACAAATTTGGAGGTCAAGGTGCTCACCTCGCCTTGGAGACCAGTGAGTTCGGTCTTCAGCGTACTAACCTCATTGTTGTGGTTGGTGTAGTTGGTGGAGAGATCAGTCATGGAGGAGTGGAGAGTCTGGATGGCGGTGGTGTTGTTGTTGACGCCACTCTCTAAATTTGTCATTCCCCCTCGCAGCATTGAGATATCTACAGAAGTGGCTTTCTCTGCGAGGGAAGTGGTGACGTTCTTCAGCGTCACCTCAACGTCATTAATCGCTGAGGTGTTTGTTTTCAGGTTTGTGGATAGTTGATCCACTTTCGTAGTGACATCCTTAAGGGAATCACTGATGGTGCCAAAGTTAGGACCTGAAATAGATAACAACTTATGTGCAAAGGAAACCCAGAAGAAGTTGGTGATTTTGAGGGGATTAAGGACATGTTTTGGATACCTGTAGGGTTGGAGAAGGTAGTGAAGTCGCGGTTTCCTCCATAATATTCCATGTCATCCTCAAATAAATGAGCAGGAATAGTTATAGAAGAACCTACAGGTCCTGTAGTGTTTTGCCGGGTCGAGTTTTGTAGCATCTCGGCGCTTGTATCCATCAATGAGAAGGCTGGAACAGTAGGAGCAGTTGTGATGACCAAGGGAGTAGAAGAAGCGAAGGCTGAGAAGATTGTTGTGGTAGCAGGTTCAGCGCTGGTGTCGCTGAGAGAGACCTCTACAGTGTTTTGAGGCACTAAGGATGTTGGGGAATGTACCAGAAAAGTTTCAGAGAATTGAGGCTCTAAAATAGTTAGGGGGTGGTTGTAGCAGGTGTGGAGGAGTGTTCCACGAAATTATCATGTGTTGCCTGTGAAGAGGCAATCACTGAGTCTTGAGCCTGGGAAGGCTGAGGTTCTCCTTTGAGGTCTTTTTGGTCTTATGGGTGCCAAGTAGGGTTGTAGAGTGTTTCCTTTTTGTAGATGAGGTGGTTGTTGCAGCTTGGGTGCCAACGGTAGCTTACTCCACTGAAGGAGCTGCAGAAGAAGAAGAAGTGCGGAGAAGAGAGAGTAGAGTAGAAAGACTTACCTCGTCTGGGATCGGTTTGAAGTCGAGGACCTTGGCGCCGACCTGTGGGAGTTTGTAGTCTCCCTGCTTAGGATAGTTGCTTCCAAGCATCATCTGAAGAATGGCACAAATGAACCGTGGGTAGGGGACGGTCATTGAGCGTTCAGGATTTTCGACCTTTTCCATCAGGTCTTCGAAGTTGATGCGAGCATAATCAACTTTCAGTCCTTTCAGGAGAGAGTAGGCAATTGCAACCTGAGTTTTGGCGGCCTGATCAGTGGAGCCGACTTTGGCAGTCATGCAGCTGATGATGTGGGCAAAGATGAAGTTGAGTTCGGCTGGCATCTTGGCCTTGAGTATTTTAGTCAGCTTCTTGTCATCCTCATCAGTTCTCGTCTTATCCCATGAATATTTCATGAGATCAAGGAATGCGATCAAATTTTCTCTCCTTCAGGGGTGTTGGGGTCAATGAAAGGAACAAAAGGGTGTCCAGGGAGGTTCAACGTTGAGCGGATCGCCGCAGGAGAGATAGTGTCGCGTCCAAGTTCAGTTTGCAAACTGATTACAGAGTATGGCTTTCCAGTTTTCTTGGAAACTTCAGTGGCACTCTCAGCAGTGTACCAGAATTGCTGAAGGAGGTGGCAGTGTGCAGGAGGAGCAATTTTCATGGCAGTTGAAAGTGGACAGGTCTTCAAAAAGTTCACAGCTATAGTGAGATGGGGGATGGGTTTCTTTTCGGGAACTTCTAGCAGTGCTAGAGAGTTGTTGGTGGCTAGAATGATTTGTTGGAGTTCACCCTTCATGTTATCAGACTTGATCATGGTTGCAGGAGCAGCAACACCATTTGAGGATGCCATTGCTGAACAAGTAATCAACAATAGAAAAGGATGAAGAAACTTCTTAAAATGGAAAAAATTCCAACAATAAGGGTTTTGAGGTTTTAGGGTTTTTTACAGTTTCCTTTTTAGGGAAGAAAAAGTAAAAGGTGGGTTTTCTAGTTTTGAAACAAATTAAAAAGTAGTGAAAGAGAATGTTTTCCAGTTTCCTTTTAAGGAAAGGGATTCTGGAAAAACGTATGAATTTTAAGTTTAAGATTTTAATTATAAACTCAAAAGAGAAACTATGTTTCAAGTTTCGGTTCATAAAGTCATGAAGGAGATGATTTTATGCAAGAAAAACGTTTGTTTTGATTTTTAAGAACAAGAAATGCAGTCAAAACAAGTTTCGAAAAACATTTTAAGATGAGAAAGGATGTGAAGAAATGAACCTGTTGCTTGAATGTTTGAAGATTCGAGTAGTAGGTTTCAAAAATAATCCAAGAACAAAGATGCGAAGGAAATTTGTGCTTGAGAAGTTCTAGTGTGCGTAAAAGGTAAAACTATAAACTTGAAGTGTTTATATAGTGAGAGTGTAACGTCCTAAAAATTACAATAAATTTGAACTTTTAAAAATACGATTTTTATTAAATAAACCACAAGTGTTTAAATCCAAATAAACGTTTTATCCTAAACCTCGTTAAGTTAAACAACCAACTCAGTTAAAACAACGGAAAGTAAAATAATTCTAAACATAGAGTCTCAAAATAAATAATAGTGAAAGTCTATTCAACGCGCCAGTGTGTACCGTCACGCCTTATTGCCACTCGTACCTGAAACAGTAATTTATAGGAAAGGGGTAAGCACGAAGCTTAGTGAATTCAAACACGTACATAAAATAGCAATCATATGAACACCACCCCTATCAGCAGATAGACATAAACAAACATCACATGTCAGTCTAAGAACATATCCTAGACAAGCAACTCATGCAAGAACACATGTGTATGGACCCATCGGTCTCCCCGAATTCATACAACACCTGTGCACGTATCCCTCGGTCTCCCCGAGTTCATACAACACCCATGTACGTATTCATCGGTCTCCCCGGGTCCATACAACACCCATATACGTATTCCTCGGTCTCCCCGAGTCCTCGGTCTCCCCGAGTTTTATACAACACCCAAAGTCTCATACTAGACCCTAACACAATAGAATATTACCCACACCCAATCAGTTAACACACACGAGCTACAACAATGCACATATAATCCCTATCCTACGCAGTGAGTGAACTCACCTCGAAAAGCAAAGCAGGACTCCACAAACGGCGATGAGAACCCGCCAATTCCAACTCACACCTTTCCACCTAAAGAAGTGTTACAAAGCGTGAGTCCAGGTGTGTGGACAAAGCAGACAATATCTGGTGCGGTTGGTTTGGGATGTTACAGATAGTAGAGAGAGAGAAAGTGATGAGCCGGAGAAATACGCATCATGACACGTGACACGTCCCACGAAGCTTATTGGGCAAGAATTCAAACGGAGGAATGTGTCAGATGAAAATTTGTGCCAGTGGATAATCCGTTTTGATGACGTCACAGTCAGGGACGTCGTTTCATTTAAAAAAATATTTCCCTGATAGGTTTTTAAAAAAATATCAGAGATAATTTGTAAAATGAAGAGTCTCCGATTAAGAAAGATCAGCGATGTGTTTTGTTTTTTCAAAAGGATCACTGAAGAAAGGTTTAGTGAGCAATTTAGTTTTGGAAAACACCACACTGAAGTAAACTTCAGCGAATAGGAGTAGAAAAACATACCTCGATATCAACGAATCATTGTGTTCAGAGATTATATGATAGATAAAGAGATAGAATATCCTTTATCACTGACTTAATGCGTGACTACTGAAGAGTTATTCTTCCAGGTTCAGCAAGCTCGCTGATGAGAAAGTTGAATCTTGTCTCATCAAGAGGTTTGATAAAAAGATCAGCTAACGAAAAGTAAGTAGGGATAAAGTGAAGTCCTATATCACCATTCATCACATGATCTCTGATAAAGTGATACATGATCTCGATGTGTTTGGTCTTTGAGTGTAGCACGGGATTATTAGCTATAGCGATGGCACTTGTGTTGTCGCAATGGATTGGAATTTTGGAGAGCTGAAGGTCGTAGTCTAATAGCTGATTTCTCATCCATAAGACCTGAGCACAACAGCTTCCAGCAGCTACATACTCAGCTTCAGCGGTAGAAGTGGACACTAAACTTTGTTTCTTGCTTGTCCAACTTACCAGCTTTCCACCCAGGAGTTGACAGCCTCCTGTGGTGATTTTTTATCCATCTTGCAACCTGCAAATTAAAGTCACTATCTGAAGAAGCAGTTAGATCTAACCCTGAGTCTTTAGGATACCAAAGACCTAGGTTTAGGGTACCGTTCAGATATCTGAAGATTCTCTTTACAGCAATCAGATGTGATTCTTTGGGTTTAGATTTATATCTTGCGCAAAGACAGGCAGTGACATTAACAGGCTTCCCTGAAGAATCTTTCTTAAGTGTCAGTGGAGGTGCCATAGGGGTTTTCACAACTGAGCTTTGAGTAAGATCAAATTTCTTTGGCATATCTTTAACCTACTTACCTTGGTGTATGAACGTACCCTTATCGTTTTGCTTGATTTGGATGCCAAGGAAGTATGTCAGTTCACCCATCATACACATTTTGTATTCAGGTTTCATTCTTTCAGCGAGACTAGTACATAGAGATGGGTTAGTAGAACCAAATATAATATCATCGACATATATTTGAACAAGTATGATATGACCTTTTACATTCCTGAAAATAAAGTGTTATCGATTTTACCACGCTCAAATTTTTCAATAAGGAGAAAAGAGGATAGAGTGTCATACCATGCACGAGGTTCTTGCTTCAGACCATAAAGTGCCTTATCCAATTTATAAACATAACCTGGATGCTTAGGATCAGCGAATCTTGGAGGTTGTTCAACATAGACTTCTTCATTCAGCTTTCCATTTAGGAACGCTGACTTGACATCCATTTGATAAACTTTAAAGTATCTGTGAGTTGCGTATGCTAGAAATAGACGAATAGCTTCGAGTCTTGCCACTGTGGCAAACATTTCATCGTAGTATATACCTTCCTCTTGTCTGTATCCCTGAGCAACTAGACGAGCCTTGTTGCGGGTTACAGTTCCATGTTCATCTAACTTGTTTCGATAGACCCACTTAGTGCCTATCACTGACTTATTAGATGGTCTGGGAACGAGATTCCAAACTTTGTTTCTTTCGAATTCAGTCAGCTCTTCTTGCATAGCGCTGACATAGTTTGGATCTCTGAAGGCATCATCAACTTTCTTTGGTTAAATCAGTGAAATAAAATTAACATATAAACAAATGTTACCTGAACTTCGTCGAGTCTGAACACCTGCGTTTGGATCACCAAGAATTTGATCAAAGGAGTGATTCATAGTCCATCGCTGAGTAGGAGCATGAGCAGCTGGCTCAGATGGAACTTCTGGAGCAGCTAAAGAAGAAACTTCTGCGATTTCAGGTAATTCATGCAAGATAAGCTGTAGTTCAGATAAAGGTTTATTTGTTGATTGTTGAGAAGTCGATGGATTGTTAGAGGTTGACGGTTCAGAGGCAGGCACAATGTTAATGGGAATAGCTGAAACCCAAGCGTATGATTCTGCTTCACTTGACTGTATGATGGGAATGATAACAGGATCATCATCAGCGGTAGGGTTGTTGACCTTAGGGTCAGGGTTAGGAATAGCTTCTGAATCCCCAAAATGAGAAAACATCCACTGAGTAAGTTCTTCGTTATCAGCAGTTCGTTTAGAGTTCGCTGAACGGGATTCATCAAAGGTGACATGAATGGTTTCTTCTACAGTTTGTCTTCTCTTGTTGAAGACTCTAAAGGCTTGGAACACTAAAGAGTATCCAAGGAAAATTCCATCGTCAGCTTTGGGGTCGAACTTTCCAAGAGCATCCATGTTGCTTAAAATGAAACATTAACAACCAAAGATGTGGAGAAAGCTGATAGATGGACTTTCTTCCATGGAAAAGTTCGTAGGAAGTTTTCTTGAATCTTCTAACAATCAGAGACCTATTTTGAGTAAAACAGGCAGTGTTGACAACTTCTGCCCAGAATTGAGTAGGTAGATGAGAATCTCTGAGCATTGAATTGGTAGCTTCAATGATCGTTCTATTTCTTCTTTCAGTGGTGCCGTTCTGCTGAGGAGTTCTTACTGCAGAGAAGTTGTGAGAAACGCCTTTGCTCTCAAAGAAGTTTTCAAGAAAACAGTTTTTGAATTCAGTCCCATGATCACCCCTAATTGAGCGAACAATCATATTATTCAGGACTTCAATTTTCTTGACAAATGAGATGAGTTCTTCTGAGCTGTCACTCTTAGCACGGAGGAACATTACCCAGGTATAGCGAGAGAATTCATCTACTACGACCAGTGTGTATTTCTTTCCAGCGATGTATTAAATGTTGACAGGGCAAACAAATCCATGTGGAGGTGCTGAAGAGGAGATGTCACTGAAGAAACTTGCTTGCTCTTGAAACTTGCTTTCGTTTGTTTTCCTTTCTCACACGCTGAAAAAGAGATTCCTTAGCGTATGAGTGTTGAGGCAAGCTAGTGACCAACTCTTTTTAAGACAGAGTATTCAGCGTCTTGAAGTTAAGATGAGAGAGCCTCTTGTGCCAAAGCCAGTTGGCATCAGTTGAGGACTTAGAAAGAAAACAAGCATTCTCAGTGGGTTTTGAGTCCATGTTTATGACGTAAACATTTTCCAAACGGTATCCACTGAGTGCGATTTTCTCTTTCTGATCAGTGACAAAGCATGCTTCTTTAGTTAAGCAAGCTTTGTATTCCTTATCACATAGTTGACTGATGCTATGAAAATTGTGCTTCAATCCTTCAATGTATGCGACTCTTCTGAAGGTGGTAGTACCATTAGAAAGTATACCAAACCCTCGAGTATATCCTTTACCATTTCCACCAAAGGTCACCGAGGGACCTTTCTCTTCCTTATAATCAGTGAGCAGGTGTAACGTCCCAGTTCCCATATACACAACAATTCACATAATGTAAACATACATTCATATAACAAAAGAAATCATATTACAAGTTCGGTCCTGCAGTCTTTTACAAATAAAAGAAACCATTGTACTACAAACTTTGTACTATTTACATACATAACATTTAATATCATAATACAACTGCAAAAACAAGCCAAAATCTTCATCTTATAATCCTTCACAAAAGCCATCCCTTGGTTACTCTAATTACTTGCTCTTACATGATCCACCACCTGGAATACATATTTTAAAACAAAATGAGGGTTAGACCTTGTGGTCTAAGTGAGAAAAATCCCTGTTAGTTTACAAACCATTTACATAAACTTCATTCATATAAATCACGCGACACAATCATATATATCTAATCAAGCTCACATAGCATGTACCTTTCCTTCTCATTCTTCCTGGCCATATTAGTTGGTAGCAAGCCAACTAATAATATACAACGCTGTACAACATCTACAGCCAAACAACGCTATACAGATTCTATAGCCAAACACACCGGTCCTAAGCCCGGCCAACGTATTATAACACATTATAATACTCATGTAAACATAATACCTCAATATATTATAATTCACATATACCATACATATAAACACATAATCACCAATTATCACATTCCCAAACCATACGTATGTATTCCAGTTGAAAATACTTTTAAAGTAAAACTCACCTGTTTGACTTATCAAAATGTCCACCAAGCTTTTCTCAAACAATTCAGCTTCACTTCAATTTCACAGAATCTGAAACATTCATATACAAGTATTGCCTTACCACTTTGATCACACAAGTCTTACCAAGACTAAGAACTCTAAAGCACTCTAGTCCCTAAATGTTACCCCCAAACCCGAACTTAAGTCGAGTCCACAGTACATTCGATCCTCATTCATTCCCTATCCATGATTTAATAAAACACAGACTATTGAATACTTAAAAGCATCTAGACTCTCAAAATTGGCCAAACAGCAAAAGTATCCGGATACCTCAACTTTTCCGGACAACAAAACTTTTCCGGACAACATGACTTTTCCGGACAACTTATATAATCCGGACGTCATCCGGACACCAAAGTGATCCGGATACCATCCGGTATCCAATTATATCCGGAAAATATAGGAAAAGGGAACTTACCCGGATAAAAGACTCGTCCGGACACCACTATTATATCATCCGGACACCATCGACAGAACTACCCGGACACCACCAACAGAGCTATCCGGACATAATCAACGTATCCGGACACCACTGTCGGTTTACCCAAAATTCACCCAGATTCGACAGAAAACATTACCAGATGTGATTTCGATTAATCTACTCCGATAGATACTTCCTACTAACCATTATAAACGTAATTTGTACTAGAATCATACCTTAATCAGCTTCAATAACTCCACTTTGGTCCTTTACCCTTCTTTCTCTTTTCTTTCTTCTTCTTTTTGCTCCCAACACACACACACACCTTCAATCTGAGTTTTGCTATAATGAACACATCTGTACTCTTAATTCAGATATTATCCACACTAATTACCCTTTTAGACCCTAAACTATTCCATAACAACCAAAGTACCCTTAACTTACTAATTCATCTTAACTTACCCAAAATAGTAACTTTAAAGTTAAATAATTTAACGGAATAATATTTTTAACTAACGGACTTACCCGGGGTATTACATCATCTCCCTGTCAAAAGAATTCCGTCCCGGAATTCGGTTAGTCAAAAAGGTGAGGGTATTTGATTCTCATTTCCGATTCGGATTCCCACGTGGCATCCTGACCTCTATGATGCTTCCACTGAACTTTCACTTGCCTGATCTCCTTATTCCGCAGCACTTTGACTTCATAATCAACTATTGCTTCCGGTGCTTCCACATAATTCAGTCTTTCATCGACTTGTATTTCTGGTAGGGAGACCGACTGATCTGGAGTAACCAAACACTTTCGGAAGTTCGATACGTGAAATGCATTATGGATTCTGCTCAATTCTGGTGGAAGATCTAACCTATAAGCTACTTCACCGATCCTTTCTGTAATTGCAAACGGTCCAATATACCTTGGGCTAAGTTTACCTTGTCATCCAAATCGAATGACTCCTTTCCACGGCGAAACCTTTAAAATTACGTAATCCCCAACTTGAAATTCCAATGGCTTTCGACGGCGGTCAGCGTAGCTCTTCTGTCTATCTTGAGCTACTTTCAATCTTTCTCGAATCTGAGTAACCTTATCGGCGGTTCGCTGAACTATTTCCGACCCCGCTAACTGTTTCTCTCCCACTTCGTTCCAACACAGAGGCGTTCGGCATTTCCTACCATACAGTACTTCGAACGGTGCCGCGTGTATGCTGGAATGATAACTGTTGTTGTAAGCGAATTCGATTAACGGTAAATGCTTATCCCAAGATCCCCCAAAATCAACAATGCAAGCCCGGAGCATATCTTCTAAAGTTTGTATCGTTCGTTCACTCTGACCATCTGTTTGGGGATGATACGCTGTACTTAACTTTATCTGTGTTCCCATCTCTTTTTGAAAACTTCTCCAAAATCTTTAAGTAAAACGACTATCACGATCAGAAATGATCGAGATTGGAACTCCATGTCGAGTTATTATTTCATCAATGTACAACCTATCTAATCGCTCCATCGAATCGGTTTCCTTTATCGGTAGAAAGTGTGCAGACTTTGTCAATCTGTCGACGATCACCCAAATAGAATCAAATCCCTTCGGCGTTCTTGGTAGCTTTGTGATGAAATCCGTAGTAATCTGTTCCCACTTCCACATAGGTATTTCTAGTCGTTGTAGTTGCCCAAACGGCTTTTGGTGTTCGATCTTTACTTTCTTACAAGTATCACACCTTTCCACATACTGAGCAATCCCTCTTTTTATCCCCGACCACCAATAGAATTGCTTTAGATCTTTATACATCTTGTTTGTACCCAGGTGAATAGAGAAATGGGATTGATGAGCTTCTTGTAAAACACGATCATGTAACCCACCCAAACGAGGTACCCATACTCTGTTTCCCAGACACAATAACCCACGATCATCTTTTACTAACAATACTGACATCCCCGCTAACCGTTCTGATTTCAGATGTTCATCCTGATAAGCCTCCACTTGACACTCTGCAATTCGTCAAATATGTTGGGTAGGAGTTCCGTTCGTAGTGAAATAACTTTTATTGTTCCACTCCTTTCTTGACGACTCAGCGCATCTGCCACTACATTCGCCTTTCCCGGGTGATAAAGGATTTCACAATCGTAATCATTCAGCAATTCCAGCCATCTCCTTTGTCTCATATTTAGTTCCTTCTGATTAAAGAGATGTTGGAGACTCTTATGGTCAGTACATATCTGACAGTTGGAACCATACAGATAATGTCTACAAATCTTTAACGCGAAGACAACCGCTGCAAGCTCCATGTCGTGCGTAGGATACTGTCTTTCATGATCCTTCAGTTGGCGAGAAGCATAAGCAATAACCTTTCCCCGCTGCATAAGTACACATCCCAAACCCAGTTTTGACGCATCACTATAAACAACAAAATCTTCCGAACCTTCAGGTAGTGATAGAATCGGTGCGCTGCACAGTTTCTCTTTCAATATCCGGAATGCCTCGTCTTGTTCTGCTTTCCATTCAAACTTCAGGTTCTTCCGGGTCAGCTTAGTCAAAGGCATTGCGATACGGGAGAAGTCTTTTATAAATTTCCGATAGTAGCCGGCTAAACCCAGAAAACTACGTACTTCGGTTGCTGCCTTCGGCGGTTCCCACTTTTCAACTGCTTCCACCTTCAGCGGATCAACTTGTATACCTTTCTCAGAAACGACATGCCCCAAAAATTGAACTTCTCGCAACCTGATTCTTGGCTAACCAGTCCATTCCCACTACGACGTCAAACTCTATCAAAGTTATAGGAAACAACTGTATCGGCACTCTACATTCCTCTATATTTATCACACAGTCATCAAATACTTCTTTAACTGACACTTGATTATCATTTTCCGTATCTACTGATAGAGCATGTTCTAGCACTTTAGGTTTCAAACACAGGCAAGCAGCAAAAGCAGGAGACACAAACGACCGGTTTGCACCGGAATCAAATAACACCTTAGCACGTGTAGAGTTTATTAAAAATGTACCTGTGACCACATCCGGAGTTTCCTCCGCTTCTTTCTCAGTCATTTGAAATGCGCGACCCCTGGTTACTGGCGGTTCCAGTCTTGGTATTACTGGTTTAACAATCGCTGGCCTGCCCGACGACCCACCTTGTTGTATCCTCCCCCGCGGACAGTCCGACTGAAGGTGATCCGGAGAATTGCATAAGAAACATAACCGCGTTACCTTACAATCTTTAAGGACGTGCCCGGTCTTCCCACACTTATAACATGCTCGTAAATCACCTTGGCAATTTCCTTGATGAACACGGTTGCACTTCCGACATGGTCTTTCCGCTGGTCGAAACGGCGGACGGTTATCATACCTCTGAAATCGGGACTTCTTCGGATCGTATTGTGGTCCTTCCCACTTTCTCTTCCCGATACTTTTATCGCCAGTATCTCTTCGCATATCTCGTTCAACATTCTCCGTGGCATCAACTGTAGCTGAGAAGGTATCGGGTCCTTTTGCAGTCACTAGCCTTCTAACCTCTGAGTTCAGCCCGAAGATAAACCTTTCCGTCTTCATCGCCTCCGTAGCAACGTAGTATTCTGCGAACCGAGACTTTTCCAGGAAGCTAGCGGTGTAGTCTCGAACGGATAAGTTTCCTTGTTGTAAGTTAATAATTTCCCCTTCTAGTTGTTTGACGGCTGCTTGGGGACAAAATGCGTTCTTGTAGGCTATCACAAATTCTTCCCAAGAGAGGGTAGAATAAATATCAGATCCTTTAGAATGAATAAAGGATTCCCACCAATACAAAGCATCCCCCTTTAACATTGCGGTTCCATACAATACTCTATCTTCGTCAGCGCACTTACTCGTCTTAAAAATGGCTTCTATTTCCTTCATCCATCTAATTGCTTTCACTGGATCCCTGTCTCCTGAGTAGGTTGGAGGTCTACAGCTTAAAAACATTTTGTAGTCGCACCTACTTTGTACTGGTACAACAGTCGATGTGATTGGCATTTCATCTTCCGGTCCGGGATCCCGTATTCCAGTTTCATTATGACGGTTCCGATCAAACATTGTTTGTATGCTAGCCTGCAATCTTCCCATTTCTGCCATTAGATCATCCCTGGTAACGAACTCAGTACCCTGTGGCTGGGCTCTACCTCCGGCTCGACCTCCAGCTCTACCCCCGGTTCTGCCCCCAGTTCTGCCTCCCCTGTCCCACGTTCCTATCGGCGGATTCGTACTATTCGAATTTCTTCCTCCTCCTCGATTCGAATTCCGTGTACCGCTTGCCATTCTGTAGATTTAAACAAGGTTAATATACACATAAGCACATACCCCATATAACAAGGTATTCCAGTTCAAACATGTACCTGTAAGATCACAATTACACTGGCCAGGTGTAATATGAAATTACCTTACATGATGTTCCTTCTACCTTTTATACTTCATCATCCCAAGGTTCTATAATGATAGGGACATCCTACTTCACATGCAGTTTAAGTCTAGGTACAGATACAAATACCTAAATCCCTTAAACTAAAGCTCTGATACCATTTGTAACGTCCCAGTTCCCATATACACAACAATTCACATAATGTAACCATACATTCATATAACAAAAGAAACATCATATTACAAGTTCGGTCCTGCAGTCTTTTACAAATAAAAGAAACCATTGTACTACAAACTTTGTACTATTTACATACATAACATTTAATATCATAATACAACTGCAAAAACAAGCCAAAATCTTCATCTTATAATCCTTCACAAAAGCCATCCCTTGGTTACTCTAATTACTTGCTCTTACATGATCCACCACCTGGAATACATATTTTAAAACAAAATGAGGGTTAGACCTTGTGGTCTAAGTGATAAAAATCCATGTTAGTTTACAAACCATTTATATAAACTTCATTCATATAAATCACGCGACACGATCATATATATCTAATCAAGCTCACATATCATGTACCTTTCCTTCTCATTCTTCCTGGCCATATTAGTTGGTAGCAAGCCAACTAATAATATACAACGTTGTACAACATCTACAGCCAAACAACGCTATACAGATTCTATAGCCAAACACACTGGTCCTAAGCCCGGCCAACGTATTATAACACATTATAATACTCATGTAAACATAATACCTCAATATATTATAATTCACATATACCATACATATAAACACATAATCACCAATTATCACATTCCCAAACCATACGTATGTATTCCAGTTGAAAATACTTTTAAAGTAAAACACACCTGTTTGACTTATCAAAATGTCCACCAAGCTTTTCTCAAACAATTCAGCTTCACTTCAATTTCACAGAATCTGAAACATTCATATACAAGTATTGCCTTACCACTT
The DNA here is from genome assembly GCA_033807775.1 of Saussurea involucrata. NCBI lineage: Eukaryota > Viridiplantae > Streptophyta > Magnoliopsida > Asterales > Asteraceae > Saussurea > Saussurea involucrata. The sequence continues at coordinate 33,399,298 of CM066321.1, forward strand.
TGATCACACAAGTCTTACCAAGACTAAGAACTCTAAAGCACTCTAGTCCCTAAATGTTACCCCCAAACCCGAACTTAAGTCGAGTCCATAGTACATTCGATCCTCATTCATTCCCTATCCATGATTTAATAAAACACAGACTATTGAATACTTAAAAGCATCTAAACTCTCAAAATTGGCCAAACAGAAAAAGTATCCAGATACCTCAACTTTTCCGGACAACTTATATAATCCGGACGTCATCCGGACACCAAAGTGATCCGGATACCATCCAGTATCCAATTCTATCCGGAAAATATAAGAAAAAGGAACTTACCCGGATAAAAGACTCGTCCGGACACCACTATTATATCATCCGGACACCATCGATAGAACTACCCGGACACCACCAACAGAGCTATCCGGACACATTCAACGTATCCGGACACCACTGTCGGTTTACCCAAAATTCACCCAGATTCGACATAAAACATTACCAGATGTGATTTCGATTAATCTACTCCGATAGATACTTCCTACTAACCATTATAAACATAATTTGTACTAGAAACATACCTTAATCAGCTTCAATAACTCCACTTTGGTCCTTTACCCTTCTTTCTCTTTTCTTTCTTCTTCTTTTTGCTCCCAACACACACACACACACACACCTTCAATCTGAGTTTTGCTATAATGAACACATATGTACTCTTAATTCAGATATTATCCACACTAATTACCCTTTTAGACCCTAAACTATTCCATAATAACCAAAGTACCCTTAACTTACTAATTCATCTTAACTTACCCAAAATAGTAACTTTAAAGTTAAATAATTTAACGGAATAATATTTTTAACTAACGGACTTACCCGGGGTATTACAGCAGGTTTCTTCTACCAGTCATGTGTCAAGAGCATCCACTATCGAGATACCAGATGCCCTTCAAGACCTGTAAACAAAAGAAGATTAGTTTGGAATAGGCACCCACACTACGATGGGTCCACACTTGTCAGTGGTAGAGGACGTGGAAGGATCAGCGATCTTCGCAGCATTTGAAGACTCAGCGTCAGTGATGTTCTTCACTTTGGTTAATTTCTTAAACTCAGTGGTAGTTTTTACCCTGGCTTGATTTTCACCTGGGATTTTCTTCTTTGCCTTGGGGGCATTGATCTTCACCTTAGCTAATTTCTCAGCTTTGGTAGTTGTAGGGCATTTGCTAGCAATGTGATCGGTAAGTCCACAGTGATAACATTTCCTATAGCTAAAAGTAGCTTTAGGACCATAGGCATACTTATATGATAACTTCAAATCGGCTGTGCCTGTACCAAGAATACCTTTGGCATCAGATATAAGAGGAACTATAGGTTCTTCAGATTTCTTCCCAGTGACACCCACTCTTATGTTAGGAGTAGATCGCTGAACATATTTAGGGATCTTATTCTTAGAAGTATAGGGATGGCTAGTTGAAGGTTTTAAAGCTTTCAGCTTTGGTACATTGGTACCCTTTTGAGGTTTTTGAAATATTATTTTTTATTTACCTTAAAGTTTAGGACTTAAGGTAGATTTTTCCTCAGGGATGGGAGTTTCAGAAGAAGAAGAGCATTGAGATGAAGAAGTGTCAGGGATAGAAGACATGAACATTCCAAACTTAAGCATGGAACGATCTGTGGTTGGTTCTTTAGCGTCAGCTTTGTAACCAAGACCACTTTTGTCTTTAGCAGAAATCTGAGCACTAAGTATCTCAGTGATCTTTGTGGAGGATTTATACCATCCTTCAACAATTTCTTTCTCTGCCTTCAGCTCAGCGATAGCTTTTTCACGCTCGATGCTGACTACTTGATTCACATACACCCGGTCTTTCAAAATTTCTTCTAGTTTTGAAAGCTCTTGTATTTTCAAATGACAGTGTTTAAGCTGTTCAGTTAAATCTTGATTTTGCTGTTCATCGTTGGTCTTTCCATTCATGGCATCGTATAAATCAACAGTCATTAAATCGATAGCACGAAGTCCATCAGCCTCAGTTAGAGCAAGAGAAGGAGAAGGAGATAGAGATACCTGAGAGGTAGAAGCAGAAGTAGAGGGAATTTCAGCATGTTCTTCCTCTTCTTCTTTGATATTGGCCATGAGACAGAGATTGTCCTCATCTTCTTCATCTGAATCTTATTCTTCATCAGACTTAGGCTAGTCGTGTTCTTCAACGAACAGATCTTTACCTTTCTTTTTGAAGCTTTTCAGCTTCTCGTATTTTTCTTTAAGCTTTTAGTATTTTTCATCTTTACTCTTAGGAGTAAAGGATTTCTTGTGGGAAGAAGAAGGTATAAGTGCTTTCTTTGACCTACATTTACTCGCAAAGTGTCCTACTTTTTTACAGTTAAAGCAGGTAGCAGTAGCCTTATCAACAAGAGTAGATTTTGGCTTGTATGTGAGGGAAAGAGTTTTATTTCTTCTGAAGTTACTCTTTCTGGCGAATCTCCTGAAAGAACTTGTCAGGAGTGCCAGTGATCGTGACAGTTGATCGCTGAGTGGGCGTTAACTCTGAAGAGAGTAAAGCAACAAGTGTGCTTTTGGAATGTTTTACAAGATTCTTCTTAAGAAGACACGACTGCTCATGATTGAGCATAGTGCCAAATAAGTTAGAGAGGGTCAGGAATTTTAGATCCTTTGAGAGTTTGAGACACATGGTATAGGTGTCCCAACTTTCAGGAAGACATTCCAAGAACTTTGTCATGATCTCAGAGTTAGCGTAGGTCTTACCAACAGTTTTTAAGTCAATAATTAAACAGTTGAAACGTTGGTGAACTTCAGAAAGGGTTTCATTCTTACCACAGATGAAACTTTCGTATTGTCTTACCAGGTTGATTCTCCTAGATTCTTGTACATCAGTTGTGCCTTCACATTGAACACATATAGTGTCCCACATGGATTTTAAGCTCTTGAGATTCATGACGGAATGGTAGACTTCGTCAGGAAGAGCCATAGAGATGATGGATTTGGTCTTAGTGTTGATGGCCACGGTCTTCTTATCTTCTTCAGTCCACTGAGAGACTTCTTTGATGATAGTTCTCTCAGGAATTGCAGGAGTGGTAGCAGTGGCTGGAAAAGGACCTTGGACCATATGAGGAACAAAGGGTCCATTCTCCACATAGTAAGGTATAGAAGGATCTCCACCTTCTAGAAAGAGCATCACTCGGTTCTTCCAAAGATTGAAGTTATATTTGCTAAAAAAAGGTGGTTTGGCAAGAGAGTCATTATCTATGTAATTTGTGTTTGAAGGGTTTACCATATTGAGAGATGATAACGAAGAGATAGTATAACCAAGATCTTGTTTATAGGATTAAACAATCTTCTCTTATACCACTTGTTGGTCCCGTAGGGTTATACAAGTTTGTAAAAGGGGGAGGGGGTTGAATACAAACACAAGATTTTTATCTTTAAAATTGTTTATTGATATAGTCAAACAATTTACAGTTTGTTGCTGAATAAGATTAAGTATAAAACCTAACCTAAAAAAACTAAGAGAATCACACATATTTCTTGCACTAGAAATGATAGAAGGAAGTTAAGAAAACTAAGACTAATTTTTTTAAGGCACTAAGAGTTCAGAGATAAGGGAACGGGCACTTCAAAAATGAAGTAGGGTTTCCATATTAATACTACATGCATTGAATGCAAGTCAGTACAACTTTACACGTTGCAACACTTAGTTGGTTGCATGAATTTGACTTTAGCAAACATGCTCTTGGCCGCATTATGAATAGTATAGTTGGCAGAGTGGTTTGTACGATCCTAGACAAAGGGATGTCCTTCTGACAAATTGTACAAAGGCGGGCAAGGAGATAAGACAAAAGTAACTTGTAGAACATGCTTCATGATCAGCGATCGCTGAGTTGATCTTTATCAGCGAATGATAAAGTTCATCTCTCGGTGAAGTCTTCTACTTGAATCTTCACGTGAAATGGACAAGTCTTGTCTTCGCTGATATCCGCATCAGGTCACTAGTAGATTTAGTCACTCGTTCGTCATCTTGGTCTTCGATTTCAGCTTTGAACTTTGTTGTCGTGAATCTTGCCTTCAGGGATCATAAGCAAACAATTACATGATGAGTATTCAACAATCATCAGCATGACTGAACAGGCTTATCGCTGAAGTATAATTTAAAGGACAGATGTTTCCATCAGCGATACTAAATAGACTTGGTATATTTTCTTAGATGGTGAAACACTAATACATATTGTTTACTTACAGTTTTCACTAAGTGATTCTAAGTATCATCATCAAATCATTGGAGGGTTTGGATCAGCAATAAGGTACAACATTTTAAAGCATAAAATTTGAAAAACTCTTGATTTCCATCTTTAATGCATTATGTACAACTTATATATGCAAAGATTTTAATCAGCCGAACAACCATGCTTCTGATCAACCTCCATCCCTTATACCTCTGACCCATACCAAGAATATCCATACTTTCTCTGATCTCACCCTTTACCTCATCACTTCTCAAACCATACCGAGAGTACGTACCATACCGAGGGTACACTTCCTTCTACCTGCCAACTTAGAGTTTCTGAGCCTTTTCACGTTTGATATAAATCATTGATCGGAGTTATTTTCACCATGGAAGAACATCTAATTACTCCTCGCAACTGGTCAATCACGTATTCATTTCGGCCCTTTCATTCTTTTTTTACTCTTGTATGGGTCTGTGATTTCTTCTATCTCATATCTTATGTTGTTTTGCCCTCTCCTATGAAATTAAACTGGTATAAGTTATTAGAGATATTTATGAAGCTCTGCTAATGTGAAATTTAAGTAATATTGAGTCTAGGACTTCATTTGTTTTTGTAGTGTACACCAGTTGTTTGATGAAATTCGTTAATAAATAATGTGTATACTTCTTAATTTTGAAGTTTACAATAGTTTGAAAGAAGTAAATATGGATAAATTTGAGTTTGGTTTTTAATTGAAGATCTATAATTGTTTGTAATTTACTATTCGAAGCAATTTGTGTATTTCTGCTTTAACTTTTTTTTTCAATAAGTTTGCAAAAGAAATAGAAGGTTTGTATGTTATAGTGTTGGCATTTTTTCTTGAAAGTTATACTTGAAACATTTCATTTAATCTATTGGTGTTTATTGTAGAGAAATGGCTGCAGATCTATTTATTCAGCAGATGTATTGTTGTTGACGATGGTCAAAACTGGGTCAAGTACATGTCGATATTTGGGTCTCCGAAGGATGAATACAACATCATCACTTTGCAATATACAGAGGAAGGTTTGTTAACTGTAGATAAGAACAGAGAAGGCCATGCTACAACTTTTGGAGATGATATAGCAATTTAGTATCTTGCCAATGAGTTCAAAAGAGAAATTTATGTGGTAGGCTGTCTTTCCTTACTCGTGAGTTTTACATTCTTCAAATGTGTTTATAAAACCAGTTGAACACTATTTTGGTGTAACAGAACAGGTCGATTGTCCAAGGCCACACGTGAAGTTTACTTATTCGGGGCTCATACACAAGGGTAAATTGGGTAAAACACTTTGAGTTTGTTATGATGTCAAGGTGGTATGTCTAGAATATGTCAGAAGTTTGTTGAGGAGTGAGATAGAGTAGTATAAATAAGATTTAGGAAAGGAGTATGAGGAATGCAGAAAATTGTTTCCTTATTTGTAATTCAGGAGTGAGTTTGGCCACTCGAAAGCCTTAAAACTTTATTACACCTATTATCAATACGACAACCATTTTCTCTCAATTTCTTATACTTCCTCCTTTAATTCTTCTGTTCTCAGTCCTTCATAGTCAGATCCATTACAGTGGTATCAGAGCACAAGATCCGTGGCCCCCACAAATACCCAACGTGTTAAACAACTGGAAGAGAAAATTGCTTCCATTCGTAGTTCTATCACGGAGGAGATAACGGCAGCGGTAGGTTCTGCTGCAGAACATGTTGATCCAAACCCTCAGTGATTTGATAATGACCCTCTCTTAAAACACTTAGTGAAAATTGTAAGTAAAGAATATGTATTAGAGTTTCACTATCGCTGATAAGTACTAGGACTTTACAATACCACTAATAGGAACTCTCGCTCTTTAGATTAGACAATCAGCGAACATTGTTCATCCAGTAGCTCTGAGCCTGTTTAGTCTCTGTGATGATCGCTGATAAGTTTTAGTTTTTTACTTATGATCCCTGAATACAAGTCTCACGTCAACAAAGGTTCTACGCTGAAGTCGAAGATCAAGCCCAAGAACCAACGACAAGTCTACTAATGAATTGATGCGGATATCAGCGAAGCAAGACCTGTCCATTCAACGTGAAGTATCAAGTAGAAGACTTCAGCAATAGCTGAGCTTTATCACTCGCTGATAAAGTACTGTTCAAGGAACGCTGATCATGAAGTCTTCCTCTACAAGTTACTTTTGTCTTACCCCCTTTCACGTCTCCGTACGAAATGTCAGAACGGACCTCCCTTCTGTCTAGAATCGTACAACAAACTCTGATTCTACAATGTGCACCATGCGGCTACTAAGGTTGTCTACAAAGGTCAAAACATGCAACCACTCAGCTGCTGCCACGTGTAAAGTAACACTGCCAAGCAGTTTATAAAGAAGAACCCTACTTCAGAATTGAAGTGCTCGGCCATCTTCTTCTTTCTCTCTCGGTGTTAGAATATTATTCGTAATATTCTTATCTACTTTCTATCTTATTTCTAGTGCAAGAAACTTAATATTCTTAACCTGTTTAGATTAGGTTTATCCTTAATCTTGTTCCGCAAGAAGTTGTAAATTGTTTGATTATATCAATAAACAATTTAGAAAGTAAAAATCGTGTGTTTGTATTCAACCCCCCCCCCCCCCCCCCCCTTCTACAAACTTGTATAACCCTTCGGGACCAACAAGTGGTATCAGAGCGGATTTATTTAATCTCATAAACAATATTTTATCTATACTAATCTTCTCTTCCTTTCTATTTCTTAAAATGGCTACCAACACAAACACTAACTATATTGACAATGGTTCTCTTGCAAAACCCCCTAGATTCTCCAGATATAACTTTAATCTATGGAAAAATAGGATGATACTCTTCTTAGAAGGTGTAGACCCAACTATACCTTATTACATTGAAAATGGTCCATACATCCCTGTAAGAATTGATCCTGAGGTTCCAGCATCTGAGAATAGAGCTGCTAATCCAGAAAGATTGGTTCCAAAGGAAATTCATATGTGGACTGATGAAGATAAGAAGAAAGTGGCTCTCGACACTAAAGCCAGATCCATCCTTTCCATGGCTCTTCCTGACGAAGTCTACCATTCCGCCATGAACCTGAAAACTTCCAAAGCCATGTGGGACACAATCTGTGTTCAGTATGAAGGTACGTCTGAAGTCCAGGACTCACGTAAGATCAACCTGGTAAGACAGTACGAAAGCTTCATTTGTAGTAAGAATGAATCTCTCTCTGAAGTACATCAACGTTTTAACTGCTTAATAATAGATCTGAAAACCGTTGGTAAGGAATATTCTAACTTTGAACTTCTGACAAAGTTCTTACAATGTCTACCTGAAAGCTGGGACAGTTATTCAATGTGTCTCAAGCTGTCAAAGGATCTTAAATCTATGACCCTTTCTACCTTATATGGCACGATGCTTAATCATGAGCAATCAAGTCATCTTAAGAAGAATCTGGTAAAAGATTCCTAAAGCACCCCTGTTGCTTTAATCTCAGAGTCACCTGCCACTCAGCGATCTATTATCACTATCACTGAGTTGGAGACTAACTCTGAATGCTCATCAGATCCTGACTCTTCAGATATTGATGAATCTATGACTCTCCTTTCTAATAAATTCAATAGATTCGCCAAAAAGAAAAATTTCAGAAAGAACAAACCTCTTGCTATTACTGACAAGCCTAGATCATCAACTCCTGTTGATAAGGCTATAGCTACTTGCTATAACTGTGAAAAGATAGGACATTTTGCTAGCGAGTGCAGGTCAAAAAAAGTTTTTAGAAACTCAGCTTTCTCCAAGAAATCTTCTAACCCCAGGTCTAGAGATGAAAAGTACACCAAGCTGAAAGAAAGGTACGCAAAGCTGAAATGCTTTAAGAAGAAAGGCAAAGGCCTGATGGCTGACTATGATTGGGCTGCCTCTGACGAAGAAGAATCATCTGACTCTGAAGATGATGATGAAGCCAATCTCTGTCTAATGGCCAAACTTGAAGATGAGGAAGAAAATCCTGTCATTCCCTCTACTTCAACCTCTGCTACTAAGGTATCACCTTCCTTCTTTACCAATTTTTTAAATATTGATGAAGCTGATAGTCTTCGAAACATCGATCTCCTGACCAAAAGTTTATATGAAGCCATGAATGGAAAAACTGTTGTTGAAAATCAAATTATTGATCTTGCTGAACAACTTAAAAACTGTCACCTTCAAATAGAAAAGCTTTCTAAAATTGAAGAAGACTTGAAAGATCAAGTTCATATAAATCAGCTAGTCAAAATCGAACGAGAAGAAGCTATCGCTGCATTAAAAGCTGAAAAAGCTACTGTTGATGGATGGTATAAATCCTCAACAACGATCACTGAGATAATTAAGTCTCAAATTCCTCTAAGTGACAAACGTGGTCTTGGTTACAAAGCTAACGCTGAAGAACCAACAACTGACCATTCCATGCTTAAATTTGGAATGTTTGTCTGCTCTATCCCTGACACTTCATCTTCTCAGTGTTCTTCTTCAAAACCTCCTATTCCTGAGGAAATCTCTACCTTAACTTCTAAAGGTAAAGAAAAAATTGTTTATCCAAAACCTCAGATGGGTACCTATGTACCAAAGCTGAATTCTTCTAAAGCATCAGGACTTATCCCTCTACTTCTAAGAATAAGATCCCTGGATTTATTCAGCGATCTACTCCTAGACTAAGAGTGGATATTATTGGTAAGAAATCTGAAGAACTGATTGTTCATCCCATTTCCAATGCCAAAGGTATACTTTGTGCTGGCCCTGTTCATTTAAAACTAACGGCTAAGCATGCAAATGGTCCTAAAGCTACTTTTAGTTATAGGAAATGTTATCGCTGTGGACTTACAAATCATATTGCTAGTAAGTGCCCTACAACCACCAAAGTTGAAAAGATAGCTAAGGTGAAGATCAATGCCCCCAAGGCAAAGAAGACCACTGAGGTTAAGAAATTAACCAAAGTGAAGACTGACAAAGCTGAATCTTCAAATGCTGCGAAGACTGCTGAACCTTCCATTCCATCTACCTCCACTGACAAGTGTGTACACATGATGAAATGGGTGCCCAAGTCAAACTAATCTTCCTTTGTAATGCAGGTTAAGAAGGGTATCTGGTATCTCGATAGCGGATGCTCTAGACACATGACTGGTAAGAAGAACCTGCTCACTGAGTATAAGGAAGATAAGGGTCCCTCTGTGACTTTCGGTGGAAATGGAAAAGGCTATACCCGACAACCTTTGGAAGAGTTGCATATGTTGAAGGACTGAAGCATAATCTTCTAAGCATTAGTCAGCTATGTGACAAGGATAACAAAGTGATTTTCACTAAGGAATCCTGCTTTGTCACTGACAAAAAGGAGAAGATAGCTCTCAGCGGTTATCGTTTGGAAAATGTTTACGTTATAAACATAGACTCAACTACCACTGAGAACTCCTGTTTCTTCTCAAGAGCCTCATCTGACGCCAACTGGTTATGGCATAAGAGGCTATCCCATCTCAACTTCAAGACACTAAATACTCTTTATTCTAAAGAGTTAGTCACTGGTCTACCTCAACACTCATACGCCAAGGAGTCCTTATGTTCAGCGTATGAGAAAGGCAAGCAGACCAAAGCAAGATTTAAGTCAAAGCAAGTCTCCTCAATGTCATCTCCTCTACTACTTCTCCATATGGATCTGTTTGGCCCTGTCAACAAACAATCCATCGCTGGAAATAAATATACACCGGTCATAGTTGATGAATTCTCTCGCTATACTTGGGTAATGTTTCTCCGTTCTAAGAGTGACACCCCTGGAGAACTCATCACCTTTGTCAGGAAAATGGAAGTCCTGAACAACATGACCGTTCACTCAATAAGGAGTGATCATGGGACTCTCTTCAGTGAGAACACCGCAACAAAATGGAGTCGCTGAAAGAAGAAATAGAACTATCATTGAAGCTGCACGTTCAATGCTCAGTGATGCTCACTTGCCTACTCAGTTTTGGGCAGAAGCTGTCAACACTGCTTGTTTTACGCAAAACAGGTCGCTGATCGTCAAAGGATTCAAAAAGACAGCCTATGAACTTTTTCATGGGAGAAAGCCTTCAATTAGCTTTGTTCACATCTTTGGATGTCAGTGTTTCATACTGAACAACAGAGATGTCCTTGGAAAGTTTGATCCTAAGGCTGATGATGGAATCTTTCTTGGATATTCCTCAATCTCCAAAGCCTTCAGAGTCTTCAATCGAAGAAGACAGACTGTTGAAGAAACTATTCACATCACCTTTGACGAATCCCGTTCAGCGAATTCTAAATCTTCTGCTGATACTGAAGAACTGAATCAATGGATGTTTTCTCATCTTGGTGATTCAGACGATGTTCCCACTCCTCATACTCATACCGTTGAAGATGATGGTCCTACTATCATCCCAAACATGCAGACTAGTGAAGCTGAAACATCATGGGTCTCAGCTATTCCTCTAATACTATGTCTGCTTCTGAACCGTCTACCTCAGACATGCCATCTACTTCTCAGCAATCAGTGAATGTAATGACATCTGCACCTACTCCTCTCTTGGCTGATATTCCAGAAGTTGTTGAAGCCTCATCTTCAGCCCCTCCAGTTCAGGTTGAGTCAGCGACTCATGCTTCGGCTCAGCGATGGACTATTAATCACCATATTGAACAAATTCTTGGTGATCCAAACGCTGGTGTTCAGACTCGACGAAGTGCAGGTAACATTTGTTTATTCGTTACCTTTATTTCTCTGATTGAACCAAAGAAAACAGATGATGCCCTCCAAGATCCAAACTAGGTCAGTGCTATGCAAGAAGAGCTGACTGAATTTGAAAGAAACAAAGTTTGGAAGCTTGTTCCAAGACCATCCAACAAGTCAGTGATAGGCACTAAATGGGTCTATCGAAACAAGTTGGATGAACATGGAACTGTAACCCGCAACAAGGCTCGACTCGTTGCTCAGGGATACAGACAAGAGGAAGGTATAGATTACGACGAAACTTTCGCCCCAGTTGCAAGACTAGAAGCTATTCGTCAATTCTTAGCTTACGCTGCACACAAAGACTTCAAAGTTTATCAGATGGATGTTAAGTCAGCATTCCTAAATGGAAAGCTGAGTGAAGAAGTCTACGTGGAACAACCTCCAGGATTCTCAGATCCTAAGCATCCAGGTTATGTTTATAAACTGGATAAGGCACTTTATGGCTTAAAGCAAGCTCCACGTGCATGGTATGACACTCTCTCTACTTATCTCTATATTGAAAAATTTGAGCGTGGTAAAATCGATAAAACTCTATTTTTCAGGAAAGTAAAAGGTCATATCATTCTTGTACAAATATATGTCGATGATATTATATTTGGTTCTACTAACCCTGACCTTTGTACTCGTGTCTCAGAAAGGATGAAAGCAGAGTATAAAATGAGTATGATGGGTGAGCTAACATATTTCCTTGGTCTTTAGATAAAACAAAATGAAAAAGGAACTTTCATTAATCCGGGAAAGTATGTTAAAGATATCCTGAAGAAATTTGATTTAACTCAGAGTTCAGCTATGAAAACCCCTATGGCACCACCGCTGACACTAAAAAAGGATTCTTCTGGAATACCTGTTAATGTCATGACGTACCGAGGGATGATCGGCTCTCTTCTGTATCTTACAGCTAGCTGACCTGATATTATGTACGCAACCTGTTTGTGTGCACGATATCAAGCTGAACCTAAGGAATCTCATATGATCGTTGTAAAGCGAATCTTTCGTTACCTTAAGGGTACTCCTAACCTAGGTCTTTGGTATCCCAAAGATTCAGGGTTTGATCTAGTCACCTATTCAGATAGTGATTTTGCAGCTTGCAAATTGGATAGGAAAAGCACCACATGAGGCTGTCAGCTCCTAGGTAGAAAGCTGGTGAGTTGGACAAGTAAAAAGCAAAACTCAGTGTCCACCTCAACTGCTGAAGCTGAGTACGTAGCCGCTGGAAGCTGTTGTTCTCAGGTCTTATGGATGAGAAATCAGCTCTCGAAAATTCCAATCTATTGCGACAGCACAAGTGCCATCGCTATAGCCAACAATCCAGTGCTACACTCAAAGACCAAACATATCGAAATCAGGTATCATTTTATCAGAGACCGTATGATGAATGGTGATATAGAACTTCACTTTATCCCAACAGACTTTCAGTTAGCTGATCTGTTCACCAAACCTCTTGATGAGACAAGATTCAACTTTCTCATCAGCGAGCTTGGAATGCTGAACTTTGAAGAATAAAATCTTCAGCGGTTCGCATTTGATCAGTGACAGGATAAAACTAACTTGTATAACCCATTCTATCATCTTCTCTCTGAACAAACTTGATTCGTTGATGTTAAGGTATGATCTCTCTTTACTCGCTGACGTTCGCAAATGAATTCAAGATTTCAAAACAAATTGTATCGCTGAATATTTCTTCCTTATCAACAATATTTTGAAATTTCTAAAACCTAACACTGATACTTCTATTCAGTGCTTCATGTTTTCAAAATGTACCTGAGTTTTCAAAAACCTTAGAGACATCCTAAAATATGAAAGGACGTTCGTGACGTAATCAAACGGATAAACCCTGGCACTATCTTTTTCTGACACACGTTTGCACGTTTCGTTAACCATCCAATCAAATGCAAACACGTGTTCGTGTCATGATGAAAAACTTTCCCGCTCTAGTTTTTCTCTTTCTCTATTCCCACTATATAAACCCATTCGAGTTTATATTTTTCCTTTACGCGAACAACTTCTTCTTCAAGAAAAGAATTATTGTTGCATCTCGAACTCTCCTTTCAAGAACTGTTCATCTTCTTCAAACTTCAAAAGGTTAATATTCTTATTATTTACCTATTGTTAACTTGTTTTTGATCTTATTCTTGTTATTAACAGATCAAACAAAAGAAACCTTTTAAAATAAAATCATTTTCTTTTCATGATTTTATAAACACAACCTTCATGGTTGTTCTTCAAGTTTGAAACAAAACTCTTAAACTTGTTCTTCATATGTTTTTCCAGAATCTCTTCTTCATATAGAAACTGGAAAACACATACTCACCATGTTTTGTATTTCTTTTTCAAAAGAAAGAAAAACCCTAATCTTCATTAAGACATCTTTGGTCTGAATGAAATGGACAAAACTCAACAACATCTTATTGGAAAATCTTTCCACATTAAGACATTGTTCTTTATCTCTTCTTCGTGTTTATAAGTGATTGACAGAAATGGCATCTACTACTGAATCTCCTACTGCTAAGACCTCCACTGCTGCTGAGGTCACTGAATTCACAAAGGCTCCTCTGGTTATGTTGGATCTCAAGAAGGTTACTTATCAACATAATAATCCTTATGCTCTCTTCGACTTCCCTTAAAAGAAACCTGTCACACATCTTGATGATGCTGTGAACTTTCTTAAAACTTGCCCCATTTCATACGCTCTCACCATTGCACCCCCTGCTCATCGTTCTCTACTAGCTCAGTTCTGGTATACTGCCAGACGAGCTCAGGTTCCTTCACCCCAACCATATCAGGCGTGCTCTAAAACTTACTGCCAGTACAAAAGAAAACCGTTTTGTCCCTCTACCAGATCCCGAAAAGAACCGTACTGATAGAGCAACCCTGATTGCATTCTTTGATGCAATGGGTTACGTATGGGACTCAGGGAGAGACAAAAACCCTGACAAAAAACTAAATGCCATTAAGAAGTCAATGATGCCCAGTGAGATGAATTCATCTACGCTCATTTAATTAGCTGTCTAATAGCTAAAGTCGGGTCAACTGACCAAGCATCCCAACCCCAACAGGCCATGGGATATGCTCTGCTGAAGGGACTTCACATTGATTTGGCGTCAATCATCTACGACGATTTGATGTTCAGGGTGAACATGGCTGAAAGACCAACTTGCCTTCCATATCCAAGGTTTATCTGTGCCATTTTTCAACACGGACTTGGGGATGAATTCCCAAAGGTAGGAGACCTGAGACTCTCTCAGGTTGGTTCTAAAGTTCTAGATTTCAAGCCCCTGCCAAATGAGGTATGTCTCTCTGCACTCTTATCTTTTCTTAATCCTCCTTCTTCTACTTCTGCGGCTACTTCAGTGGTAATCCCCACCGCTGATACCTAGGCTGCACCCTCCACTCCTTCTCGTAAAAGGAAACACTCTACTTCCCAACTTGATTCCAAAAGGATCAAGAAAACCAAGGAGCAACCCTCCAAGCCATCAACGGCTGAAGACTCCACGACTCATCTTATACAAGAGTCGCTGGATAATTTTGTGGTACGCTCTGCCACAACTGCTCTAGCCACCCCTTCCATCCCAACCTCAGCGTCTCTAAACACTGAGGTTATAAACATGGAACTGAACCCACCTCCTTCAGTCTCTCTACAGACTGAAGTGATTCTCAGCGGATCCAACGCTGAACCCCGCTCCCAACCAACTTTCTCAACCTTTGTTCCTCCCACCATTCCGTTGGACACTCCACCATTTTTCCCCACATTTTCAGGAACACCCGTCATCCTACATGATTCTGTAACAACCCGGTTTCCCAAACATACAACAAATAACATAACATGCATACATATCATTGATTTACAACAAAAGTTACATAACAAACCAAGTACGGTCCCTTCGGTCTCATAAATTACAAAATATATATAAATGCCTCCTAATCAACATCCATCAAAAACTTCCTACACTTCATCCTCTCCTGCCGATCCTTAACCTGGAAAACATATTTTTGAAAACAAAATGAGGGTTAGACCAAACGGGTCTAGTGAGTTAATCCCGGTCCTTTCCAAAATCATTATAAAACCTTTTATGTAAATCCTTTGTATCAAAATAGTTTAGATAAACCTTTGGTAATTCTTTCGTAAAATATAAATATACCACACGTATTTAAATACCAATCCAGACTCGTGCATCGTGTACATCTCATTCACCTTATTCCTCCACAAATGGCCATATTAGTTGGTAGCAAGCCAACTAATAAATCAACAACCGGTCCGCTCACCGAAACCCGGCTACCCGTCGGTCCGCACACCGGAACCCGACTACTCACCGGTCCGCACACCGGAACCCGGCTACACACCGGTCCGCTCACCGGAACCCGGCAACAAGTGCACTCATGTAGTGCAACGCTTATATAAATACAATATATATATCATTACATCATATTGTCATTTATATACACATAATCATATTCCTACCACATAATCATCTCATATATATATATACACATATATATGTATCCCAGTTCAAAAACGTTTTAAAGCAAAACTCACCTCGATCGCTTATTCATAAACACTTCCAAGCTTTTCTCCAAAAGATTCAGTCTTTCAATCCAAATCCACAGAATCTGAAACAGATTAAATACAAATATCCCCTTACCATTTGAACACGTAAACTCTAGATAAATCTACCTAACTCTCGCCATCAAAATAACCAAACAACTATAGTTTCCGGACAACCCAAAGCCACCCGGACAACCCAACTTTTCCGGACAGCATCACCAACCCGGATAACATGAATTATCCGGACAACACAGACCAATCCGGACAACTCGACTTTTTCGGACAGCACAAGGAATCCGGACACCAAAGTAATTCGGACGTCATCCGGTATCTAATTCATCCGGAAATCATCAAACAAATCACCCGGACACTATCAATAAACTACCCGGACACCACCCAAGAAACTACCCGGATACCTTCATATTATCCGGACACCTCTGACTGTTTATCCCATTTTCACACAGAAATCGACTGAATCATTAACAGATGTGATTTTGACTATTCTACTCCGATAGGAACTATCTAAAAGCAATTACAAACATAAAATACAAAGAGACATACCTCAGATTCACTTCCAAGCACATCAATTGGAGCTTTACCCTACTTGTCTTCTTTTCTCCTCCTTGCCTCCAAACACACACACACACACACTAAGCTGAAATATCTAAATTCCTGAGTTGTGACATATCTGAACTCCTAAAGGGGTAATATCAACCTATTTTCATTTTAAACCTTGAACTTATCAATAATGACCCAAACACCCCTAAACTTATAATTTACCCAAACATACCCTAAACATCTAACTTTAAAGTTGACTAAACTTAACGGAATAGGGATTTTAACTAACGAACTTACCCGGGGTATTACATTATCTCCCCCTTAAAAGAATTCCGTCCCGGAATTCGGTTAAGCAATAAACGAGGGTAACTACTATCACGTCCTATCCAATGGTCCTTCACTCTGATCATTACATTCGACTACTTTCTCCCACTCTCTTCTCAACAAAAAACAAGATTTCTCCAAGGATAGCACACTAGGAGGTACTCACTCTTAACGGATCCTATGAGCTAGCTTTTTTTCACCTCCAGACCAATCGCACGTACCCAATTTCAACAACTACTATACTTTACTAACAATTTCACCATACCTCATATCAGGAACTTAATCGAGTCAATCTGAAATCACACTCAATGCTCGAAACAACTACACATTTTCCATTTCTCAAACGGTAATACTCCATTCTTTAGCTAACCATCTACTGCCACTCCATTCTCTTATTCTTGAATAACACTACTACACACCGCCTAGACATCCATACCTCTCCCCACATACTTTTGGCACCTCTACACAACTTACAAACAAAATTCCGAGCATAGGTTTCCACTTATACTCACCCCATATCATCACAAATCCACCACTTAATCTCACGAAATTCATTACTACAACACCTTGCACATTCACTAATTATAAACTGCCACCATCTTATCCACATCACCCCACACATTTAAACAATACCTTTCTTTATAGCGTCAACAATCACATTAAGTATAATCTTCACAACATACTAAATCGTCGCCTTCATGACAAGGTCAAGACTTCACACATTACCGTTACTCTCTACACATAATCGTCACGATCTACATACTGCTATTATTCTTTACACTCAAGCCATCACACTCCACACACTAACAAATTAAAACAACAATAATTAAACACACCCTTCTATATCTCTAACACAATTATTAAATATTTTTCTAACACAAATAATAAAATTGAAAACACAAAAAAATCGGTTTGCACCGAAGTCAGATAACACTTTAGCACGTATAAAGTTTATAGAAATATACCTGTCTTCATCTCTATCCATACGTCGAGTTCGACTTACCACTCTGTTGATTCAACAAGGTTAATATACACGTAAGCACATACCCAATATAACAAGATATTCTGGTTCAACATGTACTTGTAAGTTCATGATTACACTGGCCAGGTGTAATTTGAAAATACCTTACATGATGTTCCTTCTACCTTTTTATATTTAACATCCCAAGGTTCTAAAATAATAAGGACATCCTACTTCACATACAGTTTAAGTCTAGGTATAAATCCAAATACCTAAATCCCTTAAACTAGGGCTCTGATACCATTTGTAACAACCCGGTTTACCAAACATACAACAAATAACATAACATGCATACATATCATTGATTTACAACAAAAGTTACATAACAAACCAAGTACGGTCCCTTCGGTCTCATAAATTACAAAATATATATAAAAGTCTCCTAATCAACATCCATCAAAAGCTTCCTACACTTCATCCTCTCCTGCCGATCCTTAACCTGGAAAACATATTTTTGAAAACAAAATAAGGGTTAGACCAAACGGGTCTAGTGAGTTAATCCCGGTCCTTTCCAAAATCATTATAAAACCTTTTATGTAAATCCTTTGTATCAAAATAGTTTAGATAAACCGTTGGTAATTCTTTCGTAAAATATAAACATACCACACGTATTTAAATACCAATCCAGACTCGTGCATCGTGTACATCTCATTCACCTTATTCCTCCACAAATGGCCATATTAGTTGGTAGCAAGCCAACTAATAAATCAACAATTGGTCCGCTCACCGGAACCCGGCTACCCGTCGGTCCGTACACCGGAACCCGACTACTCACCGGTCCGCACACCGGAACCCGGCTACACACCGGTCCGCTCACCGGAACCCGGCAACAAGTGCACTCGTGTAGTGCAAATACAATATATATCTCATTACATCATATTGTCATTTATATACACATAATCATATTCCTACCACATAATCATCTCATATATATATACACATATATATGTATCCCAGTTCAAAAACGTTTTAAAGCAAAACTCACCTCGATCGCTTATCCATAAACACTTCCAAGCTTTTCTCCAAAAGATTCAGTCTTTCAATCCAAATCCACAGAATCTGAAACAGATTAAATACAAATATCCCCTTACCATTTGAACACGTAAACTCTAGATAAATCTACCTAACTCTCGCCTTCAAAACAACCAAACAGCTATAGTTTCCGGACAGCCCAAAGCCACCCGGACAACCCAACTTTTTCGGACAGCATCACCAACCCGGATAACATGAATTATCCGGACAACACAGACCAATCCGGACAACTCGACCTTTCCGGACAGCACAAGGAATCCGGACACCAAAGTAATCCGGACGTCATCCGGTATCTAATTCATCCGGAAATCGTCAAACAAATCATCCGGAGACTATCAATAAACTACCCGGACACCACCCAAGAAACTACCCGGATACCTTCATATTATACGGACACCTCTGACTGTTTATCCCATTTTCACCCAGAAATCGACTGAATCATTAACAGATGTGATTTTGACTATTCTACTCCGATAGGAACTATCTAAAAGCAATTACAAACATAAAATACAAAGAGACATACCTCATATTCACTTCCAAGCACATCAATTGGAGCTTTACCCTACTTGTCTTCTTTTCTCCTCCTTGCCTCCAAACACACACACACACACTAAGCTGAAATATCTAAATTCCTGAGTTGTGACATATCTGAACTCCTAAAGGGGTAATATCAACCTATTTTCATTTTAAACCTTGAACTTATCAATAATGACCCAAACACCCCTAAACTTATAATTTACCCAAACATACCCTAAACATCTAACTTTAAAGTTGACTAAACTTAACGGAAAAGGGATTTTAACTAACGAACTTACCCGGGGTATTACAGATTCAGCTGCTGCTGCTCTAAATACGATGATGGATGCAAACATAGGATCTGCAGGCACCTCCATGCGCCAAGGCACTCTCGAAGGCGACATGGAATACCACTCAGGTCTGCAAGGTTTCGACAACTTCGCTAACCCGCCTGCAGGTATACACATAACTTCAAAAACTCCTCTCTCAAAACCCCAAACTTCTGAGCTTTCCTCTGTTCATAAGTTAATAACTGTTTCAGGTCCTAATTTGGGAGATATCAACACCTCCCTGAAGGCCCTGGAAACAAAAGTGGAATCCCTCACCACAACTCTCTCAGCAAATTCTTCAGCGGTTACAAACGCTGGAGAGAACCTCAAAACGATGACTGCTGAGGTTGAAAAGAAAGCCTCCAAAGCTGATATGGAGAAGGTGGATGACAGCATAGGAACTTTTGCTACCACTCTTGCTAAAACTTCGACAGTCGTCAACAATCTCAACCTCACCAACACCACCCTCGCAACAAACTTCACCACTCTGTCCAATGAAGTCACATCATAGAAGACAGAGGTTGGTACTCTTAAGGGTGAGGTCACCACGGTCAAAGACCTACTTCAGCAGATACTCAATCGCCTGAACACCCCGACGTCTCACTTCATACAGGCCGATCGAAAGGATCTCCAAAAGATCAGTCCTACTATTTCTGGCCTGGAAGACATAATAGTAGTGATTGAAACCTTCATGGGACTCGCTGGCCTGGAAGACAGTGATCCTATGACTGATGTTGCTGCTGATCAAACTGTTACCTCCCCCACTCATCATGTGGAAGAGGGGGAGAAGAATGATGAAGGTCTTCCCTATAATACTGAGGGGGAGAAAAATGAAACTACTTCTTCTGCTTCTACTACACAACCTCGGGGAGTTGAAAACCCTGAGGGAACCGAGAAAACTCCCTCTATATCTAAGGGGGAACAACTCAAAGCTACTGCTGACGTGACCGAACCTTACGCTGATGAGGTCGAGTCTGAAGAAGAAGCTGAAGACGATGAAGCTATCGACATCTCTGACGAAGAACCATCATCATCCCATAAAAATGATGATGATGATGACGATGATGATGATGATGATTCCTTCTTCGTTCAGCCCAAGAAGGTCCCTGCTCTAAAAGAGATTTCAATAAATGAACCATCAGGGGAGACGACCAAGACAAAGCCTGCAGCGTCTGAAACTGACAAAGGCAAAAACAAACGCCTCGCTGCAGAAGGCAATCTGGCCGTCCTTCAGATAAAGCCAGTTTGTCAGGTACAATATCTCTTCTTCCCTTACTCTGCATCCCTCCTCTACCGCTTCTCAATCTCAGTTCTCCTCTCCATAAAACCTCTATACACTTAACCATATTCTTTTTCTCTATCTCTTTCTTCCCCAACTTTTCTTACTTAAACAATCGCTGTGTTTCAGCTAGCCCTCTCACCTGTTTAAGGATCCAGCTGAAGTCCCCACTGCTGCAGCAACAATAATCCCAGCCACAAGAGCTGAATATATAATCCCGGTCTTAGATTTAATCACTGAGACCGATGAACCTGAAGAACAACTTCTCTCTCACAAAAGCAGACCTTCCTTAGCTCCTCAAAAGCTAAGTGAAGAGGATCAGAAAAGGAGAGAAGAAATAATCAAGAAGTTCAAAGATCAGCGAATCATCCTCCCTCGTTCCAAAGTCACTCCTGTTCCTATAATGTTCAGGTTATCAAAGAAGGAATTCGCTGATCACCTCAGAGCTGAAAGATTACTCGCCGAAAAGAAGGAAGCTGAAGAAAAAGATAAGGCCCTCGCCATCCAGCTTGCCCAACAATCGGTGAATGACCCCGCACTGAAAAGAACTCCCATCGAAGTCCAACGTCAGTTGTGGGAAGACGCCCAGAAGATCATCGAGAAGAATACCAAGGTATCTAAATCTACATTGAAATGGTGCAAAGAGAAAGTACACTTTCGATATCGGGCTGCCAGAATTAACAAGGTTCACATCACTGGAAGATCGACCATCAAAGTTCCAATTGTCGAGGTCGAGATATTCAGAGAAAATAATACCACTGAATCCTTCTACGCTGATGCTATCACGAAGTATGGTCTTTCTGAATGGTTGGAGATCAGAATAGCCATTCAGAAGTCACGTTCTAAATACAAGGATCATGTCGAGAAACTTATAAATCGACAGATCGACTTGGTGTCCTCTGCTGTGGATATTCCTCCTCCCACTCCTCTTGCGACTCAACAAAGAAGGGCCTCTGCAAAGAAAAAGTCAAAACCTTCAGATTCAGGTCCTCCTATCCGGAACGAAACAGGAATTGGTTTCTCACGCGAAGAAGTACTTGGTCCTGAACCTGACCTCTCAGCACTTGATACCTCCCTGCCTCTTGGTGAACTATGATGAAGGACAACGTTTTCAACGTGTCTCTGAGCTTCCCATCACTCCCATTGAACAACTCAGTGATCTCATCTATTGGTGTGAATTCAGACGCGATCTTCAGGCACGATATCTTAAGCCCCTGATCTTCAAAGAAGCACAAGAAAGAAGAAATCAGGGAAAAATTGTCCCTGACTGGATGATCCCTACAACAAAGACCCTTGATGAACTTCTCGTTAAGGAAGAACCTTTTGAAGGCTGATAGGAATTTCCTTGTAATCTTTCTATCTTTATCAGCTTACCTCTTTTGTACTTGTAAATTTATTTGTCGTACTTGTAATTTTTCCACTTCCCTTTGTAACCTTATACGAAGTTAAAAGAAAATTTTCAGCGAATGTACTTTACTCCATCAGTAATTAAAAGATTCCAGATAACAGTAAAAGGGACAAATATTTTATGAGTTCTTTTTATCCTTATGTTTTCATACTTACCAATTTTCTTTGTTGCTATGTCATAATCAAATAGGGGAGATTGTTGATCCAAACCCTCAGTGATTTGATAATGACCCTCTCTTAAAACACTTAGTGAAAATTGTAAATAAACAATATGTATTAGAGTTTCACTATCGCTGATAAGTACTAGGACTTTACAATACCACTGATACGAACTCTCGCTCTTTAGATTAGACAATCAGCGAACACTGTTCATCCAGTAGCTCTAAACCTGTTCAGTCTCTGTGATGATCGCTCATAAGTTTTAGTTGTTTACTTATGATCCCTGAAGACAAGTCTCACGTCAACAAAGGTTCTACGCTGAAGTCGAAGATCAAGCCCAAGAACCAGCGACAAGTCTACTAATGAACTGATGCGGATATCAGCGACGCAAGACCTATCCATTCCACGTGAAGTATCAAGTAGAAGACTTCAGCAATCGCTGAGCTTTATCACTCGCTGATAAAGTAATGTTCAACAAACGCTGATCATGAAGTCTTCCTCTACAAGTTACTTTTGTCTTACCCCCTTGCCCGTCTCCATACGAAATGTCAGAACGGACCTCCCTTCTGTCTAGAATCGTACAACAAACTCTGATTCTACACTGTGCACCACGCGGCTACTAAGGTTGTCTACAAAGGTCAAAACATGCAACCACTCAGCTACTGCCACGTGTAAAGTAACACTGCCATGCATTAAATGCATGCAGTATATAAATAAGAACCCTACTTCAGAATTGAAGTGCTCGGCCATCTTCTTCTTTCTCTCTTAGTGTTAGAATATTATTCGTAATACACTTATCTCCTTTCTATCTTATTTCTAGTGCAAGAAACTTAGTGTTCTTAACTTGTTTAGATTAGGTTTATCCTTAATCTTGTTCAGCAATAAGTTGTAAATTGTTTGATTATATCAATAAACAACTTAGAAAGTAAAAATAGTGTGTTTGTATTCAACCCCCCCCCCCCCCCATTCTACAAACTTGTATAACCCTTCGGGACCAACATAACAGATGCAAGAGTCCCTGACAAATCACATTGCAGCAAGTCTGGAACAATTCACGAATAAAATCGGGGAAGATCTAAATTCAATCAGCACGAGATTAAAAGGATGGATCAGCCGATCCCGAGAATAACATGAAAGCATGATGATTAAGGCAAAAGACGATCAGTCGAGGTTCCAAGCAGAAATTCGACCCACCATGGATGAACTCAAAGGCAACCTTCAATTTCCTGGAAGAGAGAGCCATGTGGATAAGAAGGTCAATAATCATGTCTATGGGGATTCTGCCATTGAGGGGTCAGAAGGGCGACAACATGTTACGAAGTTAAGGAATGGAAATTTTGGCGATCCAGGAGGTGGGGGAGCTGTCATGGGCGACCCAAGTGGAGGCAAAAACTACTATGGTGCACCGAGAGGGTTGAACGGAGGCGGCGGAAATTGGCGATTCCGCAAGTTAGACATGCCCCTTTTTTATGGTAACAACCCCGATGGGTGGATCCTGAAGGCTGAAAGGTATTTTTAGTTTTATAAATTGAGTGAGGAAGAGAAATTGGAGGCAGCGGTGGTTGGAATGGAAGGGGATGCTCTTCTTTGGTACAATTTTGTTCCACCCATTCTGGCTCCCTTTATGAGCAGTGGTTGGCATTGAAGCAACAAGGGACGGTGGTGGAGTACCGGTGGGATTTTATCGAATTCACAACCCCATTGACAAATGTTCCAGAAGAAATAAGTTTGGGCAATTTTATTAATGCATTAAAAGAGGATATTAAGGCTGAGTTTAGGGTGTTGGACCCTCGAAATTTGGATCAGGAAATGGAGTTGGCAATTAGAGTGGAAGACAACCTGAGAATGGGGTCAAGAGGGAGGCCACGTACGGAAGCTCTTTATTCAAAGCGGCGGACCCACTTGCTTCCATAAATGCAAGTAAGCCTTTTATCACCGCCTGGAATCTCTCTAGTAGACCCAAAACCCAAGTTCTTTAAAAACCACTTTCTCAACACCCACTACCCAGACAACGCTGGCCCAGGTTAACCAAAACTCACACACCCACCCTTCCACGGCTTCGAACACCGGGGAAATACGAAAGGTAACCGACAAGGAGTTGCAAAATAAGCTAGAACGAGGGTTGTGTTTTCGGTGCGATGACAACTGGTCGGTCGGACACCGATGTCGCTGGCGGGAACTGAGTGTTTTTCTTGCCCAAGAAGAAGATGATGAAGATACGGAGGACAATGGTGCAACCAAGTCTGGGGCTGAAGCCATACCAGAGGTAATTTCGACAGAAATTTCGTTGAACTCTGTCGTTGGGTTTACAAACCCAAAAACTATGAAAATGTTGGGTACTATTAACGGGAGAGAAGTAGTGGTGATGGTGGATCCAAGAGCTACCCATAGTTTTATTTCGTCAGCCATCGTAGAAAAGTTGAATATTCCCTTGAGTCCGACGAAATGGTTTGGTGTTTCCCTTGGGAATGGAGAGGCTGTGCACGGAATGGGGGAGTGTAAAGTTGTCCTATTGGAGGTGCAAGGGGTAAAAATTTGTGATGACTTCTTACCGTTAAAACTAGGTAATTCTAATGTTATTCATGGAGTGCAGTGGCTGGAACAATTGGGCACCATCACAACAAACTAGAAATCCAAACTCATGAAGTTTAAGTTGGAAAAAGAGATGGTTACTTTGAAAGGGGATCCCTCCCTTGAGCGATTTCGAGTGTCCTTAAAAGCTATGTTTCGGGTTCTACAAAAATAGGGTGGTGGGCTTTAGGTGGAATTTAACCACCTACAAAGGACCGAGCAACCGGTGAGTGTAAAGGCAGAAGTGGCTGCACCATTATTTCTCCAGGAAACCATTGCAAAGTATGAACAATTTTAGGGTTGCCTCCTAAAAGAGGTAGAGAACATGCTATTGTTTTAAACCAAGACCATGATCCGGTATCGGTGCGCCCACACCGCTGCCCTCAAACTCAAAAAGATGAGATTGAACGACTAATCCAGGACATGTTGACTGCTGGGATTATCAGACCCTCCAAAGGTCCTTTTTCCAGCCCTGTTTTGTTAGTAAAGAAAAAAGACGGCTCTTGGAGGTTTTGCGTGGATTATCGGGCTCTTAATCGAGTTACCGTCCCCGACAAGTACCCTATTCCGGTGATTGATGAGCTTCTAGATGAGCTCCATGGGTCAAGGGTGTTTTCAAAATTGGATTTGAAGTCAGGCTACCACCAAATCCGAGTGAAAGAGGAGGGTGTCTCCAAAACCGCATTTCGAACGCATGAAGGACATTACGAGTTCCTCGTCATGCCCTTTGGGCTAACCAACGACCCTGCCACCTTCGAATCCCTCATGAACGAGGTATTTAAACCCTTCTTACGCAAGTTCGTACTAGTATTTTTTATGATATTCTTGTGTGTAGTGGAGATGAGCAGACACATCGGGAGAATCTAACTATAGTCTTGACAACTTTGGCCCAACATGAGTTGTATGCAAACAGGGGAAAATGAGAATTTGGGAAATCGTGCGTGGCCTATTTGGGTCACATTATATCAGCGGAAGGAGTATCGATGGATCAAGATAAAGTGCAAGCAATGCTTGATTGGCCTCAACCCAATAGTTTAAGATAACTACGGGGGTTCGTTGGCCTTACGGGGTATTACCGTAAATTCATGGCCAATTATGCTAAAATAGCCTTACCATTGACAGCCCAACTCAAGAAATACAGTTTTCATTGGTGTGAGGAAGCAACCTTGGCTTTCACTATTTAATTGCTATAATAACTCAAACAAGTCTTTATTTCAGCCCCTGTGTTGGCTATGCTTGATTTCCAACAACTGTTTGTGCTCGAAACTGATGTATCCGGGAATGGGGTAGGTGCGGTGCTACTCCAAAAGCAGCATCCGATTGCCTTTTTCAGCCATACTATAGGTGCTCGTGCTCGTCTTAAGTCCATTTACGAGAAAAAAAGTAATGGCAATCGTGTTTGCGGTACAAAAATGGCGTCAGTATTTGATCGGGAGACGCTTTCAAGTTCAAACAGACCAAAGGAGCCTCAAGTTTCTCATGGAACAACAAATCATGTCTAGCTCAGCTGGTCTACCTAAGGACGGTAACATCCTGGGGGGGCTGTGGATGGTATCCCAGTCTACCCGGGTTCGATTCCAAGGGGAGGCAATTGAGGGCATGAGGAGTACCCATTCCTTGGGTGGTCCAGTCTTTGACTGGGCTTACCCCCCCCCCCCCCAGCCTGTGGTTGGGACCGGGACAGCGACGGATTAGTGGACTGCCCTCGGATATCCGATACCGCCGGGGAGGCGTGCGTGTGTGTGTGCGTTGTGCTCGTGGTAGTTGATCGAAAGGGTCGATGTCGCTATGCCTTCCAAAAAAAAGTTTCTCATGGAACAACGGGTGGTAGGAACGGAATATCATAAACGGCCCAGGAAACTCATAGGATTTGAGTTTGACATTCACTATAATCCCGGGGCTTCAAACAAGGTGGCTAATGCCTTATCCCGCAAATCCACTACTTACATGGAACTGGGTTTTATGGAGGCAGTTTGCAAAGTTCCATGGTCTCAAATCCAGCAGCGCATTAACTACGACCCTTTCATCCAACGTTTGATTTAAGAAATAACTCTAGAGAGACAACTGTTGCGACTATTTTGGTGTATCCTTTAAAATACAACGTTTTTATAAATAAACCTTGACGCAAGTATACATCTTGGCCTATTATCGTCTCAAAACAAGTAATAATGGTACAAAGTACCGAATATCGATCCCACAGGGAAGCGTGGAAAAGTTTCTCTTTAAAAGTCCAGTTTGTAAAAGCGAGTTTCAGATGGCGAATTCGAAAACAATATTTGTTTAGAGGTTTGGTTAACAACTAATAACAGAAATCAATTATAAAGAGAAGCATAGGGTATAAAGATTCGTCGGGATGAAACAAATAACAAGATAAAAAGATTAGACGACATTCCTTAGTTATCTCAAGAGTCCACTATTTTATGATACAACGTACCGGGTGTCAATTGGTCAATTGTGATCCACCATAAAATATAACCTTGATTTAAATAATTTTGGACAATCATGCAGTACGATACACCTCTTTATTTTATTATCGGTCTCGGTCTCCACTTTACTTTATACCCCGAACTGGGACACTTAGCCCATCATCGTTCGGTTTCTAATTATAAAAGATGTATGAACTAAAAAGCAAATAATGGGGATGGACAATGCACAAAACAAATTACAATAATTCTAAATGAAAGTACGTAACTTGTTGTGCAAGTAACCAACTCTCGAAAGTAAAGTGAATATTAAAATTGAAGGAAACGTAAATGACAATAATTAAATTGCAGTAAATAAATAACAATAAATAAGGTACGTAAATTAAAGAACAGTGAAAATAAATTGCAGAAAATGTAAATTGCGTAATGTAAGTGCAGAAAATGTAAATTGCCGTAATTAGAATACATAAATTAAAATGCAGAAACTAAATTGACAAAACAAGAATTATCGAATGAGAAGTTAACGACAGCTTTAAATTGCATGGGAAATCTTGTTTCAAATGTGGAATTTAAAACACAATGAATTTTTAAATGAACCACCAAATTTTTAAGTGAACCACCACTCGTCACGGTTGAAATAAATTTCAACCGTTAAGCTATGAATTTGGTTACTTAAAAATCCCGAGAATCAATTAACGAAAAAGTACTATTATAAAAACGATCGTTGGTGAGTTATAACGGGAAACTTGACGTGTAAGTAAACAACTTTCTTTATAGAAAAACCTCTACAATTCCACAAACTATATTCAACCGTGAACCAAATGAGATTGGGGACCCGAAAGTATTAGCCGGACTTCCGGTGAATGATAGTAACGGAATTGGATTTGAATTAATAATAAAGAAAACGTAGCTTGCGGTTGTAACTTTAAAAACCATAAGAACTTGAAGAGAAATCGATGGTAACCGTGAGTAGTAACCGAAATAAAGTAAAGTGCGGATAAGTAACGAACAAGTATTAAACGAGAAGACGGAAATGTAACGGAGATTGATAAGACAATACGTAACCAAATAAGGACCGAACCGAATGGTTCTGGCCGTGAGCCTTAGCTATGGTTTTGAAGCCGTGAGCTTATGGCTCACCTACAACTAGAGAAATCTAAACTACTTGATCAATAATAGTGTTTGAAGATATCCAAAATAAGCACTAAGAACTCCTATATATAGTGCTTAATGGTGGGTTTTGGACCTAAAGTAGTGGGGCCCCATGAGGAAGATAACAAAAAGCCCACAGTTTGTGTTAACATTACAAGGTGGAACCGGCCCATAAGGCATGGCCGGCCCAATCGGCTAAAGCTGAGCCTAAAAATGATTGTTTTATAAAACTCGTATTATGCACACGACCCAAAATTGGAATTCCATCTGTAAGCCAGAAAATGCAGCCCGATCTTCCTTTAACTGCATCTTGTCAAAAATTGGATTCCATACGGCCTTTTCATCAAACCTGAAATGTGCACAAAAAATAATTTAGATTTTTGTTGTATTTTCTCGCTTTTATTTCAAAATAATAAATCTTTATTTTATACTTATAATTATAGAAATTAGTGTGTAGATGACTCAATGGGGAGCAAAAAACTAGCTCAAAATTGGAATTAAACGCCTAAAATATGGTTAATAAAATAACCTATCAACAGCTCCACCATGGTTTTACTGTGAAAGAGGGAATGCTCTTGTATAAGGGGCGTATAATGTTTTCGCCCAACTCGGACATCTCCAAAGCACTTTTGACAGAATATCATGACTCTCCAATAGGGGGACACACGGGAGAGCTCAAGACTTACATGCGTTTAGCCACCGAGTGGTATTGGGTCGGAATGCGTAAGGAGGTAGCAAGCTACATTCAAGCGTGTGCCATTTGTCAACAGCAAAAGGCTTTATACACAATCACAGTAGGACTCCTTCAACCACTACCAATTCCAGCAAAAGTTTGGGATGAAATTTCAATGGATTTCATCGAAGGGCTACCCCGATCCCAAGGAGTTGACACGGTCATGGTGGTGGTTGACCGCTTAACAAAATATGCCCACTTCATTGGTTTAAAACATCCATTTACTGCTACCACAGTTGCTTCCCTCTTTATCAAGGAAATTGTTCGACTTCATGGATTTCCGAGCTCCATTGTTTCAGATCGAGATAGGGTGTTCTTGAGTGTGTTTTGGAGAGAGCTTTTTCGCCTTGAATGTACTACTTTGAATCGCTCAATGACCTATCATCCCCAAAGTGATGGCCAAACGGAAACTGTTAACAATAGCCTGGAAAATTATTTGCGGTGCTTCATAAATGGACACCCCCGTCGTTGGGCTACATGGTTGGCTTGGGATGAATTCTCTTACAACACGTCCACTCACGTTTCCACTTTGATTTCTCCATTCAAGGTTTTTTATGGAAGGGACACCCCACCTTTGATAAGAGTGTGCAGGGGCCAAGCACTCGTAGACTCCTTAAAAGAGCAGCTCTAACTACGAGATGTCATCCTCGATGAGTTACGCATGAACCTCCTACGTGATAAGCAAAAGAAGTGGGCTGATTTGAAAAGGTCAGATGTGAACTTTTAGGTGGGTGATTTGGTTTATTTAAAATTACAACCTTATCGCCAGATTCGCTGAAGCAAAAATTCACTCCGTCTTTCACGTTTCTCAATTAAAATGCGTCAATAGCCTATTGAGCACCACTGCCCCGCTTCCTACTCAGAATTCCATTGAACTTAGAAGCCTTGTTGGGCATGAGACCTCGGGGTTTTGGAAACACAGATTTGGAAGTCCTCATTTAAAAGCAGAACTTGGCTATACAGGAAGCTACTTGGGAAGATTTTGAGATTGTCAAGCATCAATTTCCCTCTTTTCACCTTGAGGACAAGGTGAATCTGTGGGCGGCAGGTAATGTAACAGAACATGTCGATTGTCCAAGGTCACACGTGAAGTTTACTTATTCCAGGCACAAATACAAGGGTAAATTGGGTAAAACACTTTGACTTTGTTATGATGTCAAGGTGGTATGTCTGGAATATGTCAGAAGTTTGTTGAGGAGTGAGAAAGAGAAGTATAAATAAGATTTAGGAGAGGAGTATGTGGTATGCAGAAAATTGATTCCTTATTTGTAATTCAAGAGTGAGTTTGGCCACTCGAAAGCCTTACAGCTTTATTACACATATTATCAATACGACAACCATTTTCTCTCAATTTCGTGTACGTCCTCCTTTAATTCTTCTGTTCTCAGTCCTTCATAGTCAGATCCAATAACAAAAGGATGTTTATAAAAAACAAATACCAGCTTCACCAAACAGTTTTTAATTCATAAAACCATCCGGTAGAGAACAATGAGCTGCAAGATTCATGGTCATTTTTAGAGTTTAATTATACATAAAGTCTAAAGGATCCATTGGAAGGTAGTGTTCAATGTTCATTCGGATCTGCACAAGATTAAACTATACTTTGTGATGCTTCTTATTCAATACAGTATTGATGTTGTGAATGTTTATAAAATTAACGTGTATAAGATCAAATTACAATGTTTTCGTTTTTCTTTATATGTGATTGGTTAATTATATGCAATAAAAAGGGTCAAAACGACTTTATATCACTAGCAATTTAATGATAACTATTTAACCCAAATTGAACATCTCAATGAGACACACAAGGCAGAGGGTGTTTACTTTTTTTTCCAGTTAAGCCCTGTGTGTGTTAATGTTGGAATTCAATTCCTTGAGTATTATTCAATATGGGATTGTCAATATATACAAAGATTAGTAACGTAAATTGCATAATCTAAGGCTAATAATTAGGAACTAATTATATACAATAATGACTAAATAAATGCTAAATATATACATATTCTATCACATCCCTCGCAGTCGAAACGGGAGGTTTGCGAACACTTAGACTGTCCCGAAAATCATCAAAAAGTACGCGCGGAAGCCCTTTCGTAAAAATGTCTGCAATCTGATATCGGGATGGGACATGAAGAACTCGCACTTCGCCACGGGCAACCTTTTCCCGAACAAAGTGAATGTCCATCTCAATGTGTTTAGTGCGCTGATGCTGAACTGGATTACCTGATAAGTATATCGCACTCACATTGTCACAATAAATAAGCGTCGCTTTCTGGATTGGGCAATGGAGCTCCAGAAGAAGATTCCTGATCCAGCAAGATTCAGAAACAACATTAGCCACACCCCGATACTCGGCCTCGACACTGGAGCGGGATAGGGTTGGCTGACGTTTCGAAGACAAAGATATTAAGTTGTCACCAAGGAAAACACAGTAACCAGAGGTGGATCGCCTAGTGTTCGGGCAACCACCCCAATCTGCATCTGTATATGAAATCAAGCTACCAATATTGGACTTATAGAGATGCAAACCAAAATCAATAGAACCCTAAAAATAGCGCAAAATGCGCTTAAGAGCAGTCATATGCTCAATACGGGGGTCATGCATATGAAGACACCCCTGTTGAACTGCATAAGATATATCTGGCCGAGTGAATGTGAGATACTGGAGAGCCCCAGCTAGTTGGTGGTACTTGGTCGGATCATCAAATGGAACATCTTTCGAAGCACTAAGCTTCGGTTTTGTGTCAACAGGTGTGGGTGACAGGCTACAATGTGACATACATGCCCGTTCGAGAATCTCTTCAGCATACTGTTTTTGAGATAAGAATAGACCATTTTCATCACGAGTAACAGCAATGCCCAAGAAATAACTAAGAGGACCAAGATCCTTCATAGCAAATTCAGCACCCAAAAGTGCCATAATAGACTTACGGAGAGAGTTGGAAGAAGCCGTAAGAATGATGTCGTCGACATAAAGAAGAATGTAAGCAATGTCTGTACCTCGGCGGTATATGAATAATGAATGATCAACTGTGTTGTGGGAGAAGCCAATGGAGGCCACA
Source organism: Saussurea involucrata (assembly GCA_033807775.1). Lineage (NCBI taxonomy): Eukaryota > Viridiplantae > Streptophyta > Magnoliopsida > Asterales > Asteraceae > Saussurea > Saussurea involucrata. The sequence continues at coordinate 33,431,384 of CM066321.1, forward strand.
TAGTCCACAAACCGCTGGTACCAAGCCCGGGGGGCTTGTTTCAGACCATAAAGCGACTTCTTCAGTAGGCAGACATGATTAGGAAAAGTTGGGTCCTTGAACCCCAAACGTTGATGCATATAGACAGTTTCAGTGAGATTACCATGAAGAAATGCATTCTTTACATCCAACTGATGTATGGGCCAAGAGTGAGATAATGCAATACTGAGAACAGTGCGAATAGATGCCGGCTTGACAACCGGACTAAAAGTTTCTTCACAATCAACCCCTTTCTGCTGAGACCTGCCATCACCTACAAGACGGGCTTTATGCCTCTCAAAAGAACCGTTAGATTTCTTTTTGTAACGAAAAATCCACCTGGACCGAATAACATTAACATCAGCAGGTCGTGGAACTAACTCCCAAGTCTTGTTTTCAATTAGAGCATTATATTCATCCATCATGGCACTTTTCCAATTTGAGTCACGGAGAGCATGCACGGGATTTTTAGGTAAGGGAGAGATGGAGACCGTGGTTTCGGTGTTCAAATTGGAAAAGTATTTTGGATTGAGCCGGATAATCCCATTTCGCAAACGGGTAGTCATGCGGTGAAGGATGGGGTTCACCGGACTGGGACTGCTGGGAGCAATGGGAGAGGTGGTCTGCTGAGTATGGGCCGTAGGTGTGTGGGCCGCGGGTGAGAGGGGAGTGGTTTGCAGGGGTTGGGCCATAAGAGAATGGGCCGTGGGTGAGATAGGGGGTTTGTGGTAGCTCAGCAGCATGCTTGGGAAACATGACAGGCGGGTGGGCCTGAGTGGCCACCGGCCCAGCTTCAGCAGTGTTAGGTGAATTTGGGTGGGCTGTTGTGTCAGGTTGGGCTACCTGCCTTGAAATGGTATTAGGCTAAGAAGTAGAGGGCGGTTGGTGGAATTGATGTAGCAAATATGGGTTAATGACATTTTCCAGAAAATCATACGCATGAGAGTCAGGAGTATTAATTTTAGAAAATGGGAATGTTTGTTCATCAAAAGTGACATGACGAGCAACAAAAAAATTTCGGCTCGATATATCATAACACATATACCCCCTATGATCTGAAGGATACCCAAGAAAGACACACGGAGTGGACCGTGCTTGTAGCTTATGAATGGTAGAAGAAGAGAATAAAGGGAAGCAAAGACACCCAAATACCCGTAAGTGTGCATAGCTAGGATCTTTGTGGTAGAGAATTTGTGTACGAGAGGAGGACCCGAGCACCTTAGAGGGGAGGATGTTGATGAGATAGGTAGCCATAGCAAGGGCATGATGCCAAAATGAGGGTGGCATGGATGCATGGGCAAGCAAGGTCTGAATTACATTATTTATGGAACGAATATGCCGCTCGGTTTTGCCATTTTTGGGTGATGTATGAGGGCACGAGAGTCGGAATTGCATACCATTCTTTTGTGCAAATAATTGAAGAGGCCCATTATCAAATTCTTTTCCATTATCACATTGTAAATTTTTGATGGGCCTTTCAAATTGGGTTTGGACAAAGGCACGAAAAATGGTAAAAAGAGAGTAAACTTGAGACTTTTTAGAAATGGAAAAAGTCCACAAAAACTTACTAAAATCATCATGGAAAAGTACATAGTAATTATGCCCATTAGAGCTAGCTACGGGCGATGTCCACAGATCACTATGCACTATGTCAAACGGAAAAGCAGTGTACGACATTGAATCATAAAAAGGTAATTTAATTTGTTTCCCCAAAGGAAAAGATGAACAAAAAGATTGTTTAGTTTTATTACAATCAATGAAATGCTTGCTATGAAGAGAGTGTAAAACATTTGCTCCCGGATGTCCTAGACGACTATGCCATAAATCCGGAGAGAAAGCAGTTAAAGCGGAATGAGAGGATGGAGGTGCGGCCCGGTTTATGGGTGAGAGTGGATAAAGATCCCCAGTGCTATCACATCTCATCATTTGTTTCTCCGTCCGTAAATCCTTCACACAAAAACCAATAGGGTCAAATTCAATGGAAACCAAGTTGTCAGTGGTAAATTTTCGGACAAATATGAGATTTTTAATGAGTTTGGGGGCATGCAACACATTTTTTAAGGTCAGAGGGGGTTTGGAGGAGGGAATGTGGTGCTCCCATAACCGTGAATTGGAATTAAGTGCCCATTACCAACAACAATGCGATGATTACTATTGCTCGAATTAAAATAAGAAAAGAGAGTACCTTGGTCCGAGATCATATGAGAGGTAGCACTGGTATCCATATTCCAATTTCATCCGGAGGATTAAGACCAATAGTATGCATGGCCGCTTCAATGTCGGTAGGTATAGGCCTGGTGTTGTCTTGCTCCAAGTACCCCAGGATGGCCATTGGGCCTAGGTGGATTCTGCCATTGGGCCGTGGGAAAGGGGCAAGACGGTGTAATCCACTGTCCATGGCCATATATATGGCTTCCATTGGGTTGGAGCGGCTGGGCGTGGTTGCCACTGCCACTGCTGCTGGTTGTTGCCGGCGGTAGGCTGGCCACCGCCGCCTCCACGGTGGTTGTTGCGATTCTGCCCTCCCCCTTTGCCATAATTCTTTTTTTTATTATTGTTGTACCCTGAGCCGCCGTATCACCCTTGACCAAGATGGCTTGAAGAAGGTCATGAGATACGGTGGCGTAGATCCACTGCAATACTACAGCATCAAGACGTTCGAAAAGATCCTAATCGGCTGCCTTCAATGCAACAATCAAAACCTTTGCCTTTTCCAACGTAGGAGGAATAATATGATGCATTAGTTTATGCACCCTTGCTTGTACCATGAACAACGTAACCCAAGAATGGTAGAGACCACACTCGTTGTCCAACGTGATAGGGATGAGGGACTTGACGTTGTTGATTGAAAGAGCAGGGTGAAATTTGGTGGTGTCAGACACGGTGGATGCACCGAGAAGAAGGTGGTGAGGAGAAGAGAAAGGAGAAGAAGGCTGCTAGGTCGGTTGGTTGGAAACCCTAGACTGATACCATGTTGGAATTCAATTCCTTGAGTATTATTAATATATACAAAGATTAGTAACGTAAATTGCATAATCTAAGGCTAATAATTAGGAACTAATTATATACAATAATGACTAAATAAATGCTAAATATATACATATTCTACCAATTAAGTTTTTTGTTGGGATATGTATGTCTATCAAACGAGAGACCTTAGAGGGGAGGATGTTGATGAGATAGGTAGCCATAGCAAGGGCATGATGCCAAAATGAGGGTGGCATGGATGCATGGGCAAGCAAGGTCTGAATTACATTATTTATGGAACGAATATGCCGCTCGGTTTTGCCATTTTGGGGTGATGTATGAGGGCACGAGAGTCGGAATTGCATACCATTCTTTTGTGCAAATAATTGAAGAGGCCCATTATCAAATTCTTTTCCATTATCACATTGTAAATTTTTGATGGGCCTTTCAAATTGGGTTTGGACAAAGGCACGAAAAATGGTAAAAAGAGAGTAAACTTGAGACTTTTTAGAAATGGAAAAAGTCCACAAAAACTTACTAAAATCATCAAGGAAAAGTACATAGTAATTATGCCCATTAGAGCTAGCTACGGGCGATGTCCACAGATCACTATGCACTATGTCAAACGGAAAAGCAGTGTACGACATTGAATCATAAAAAGGTAATTTAATTTGTTTCCCCAAAGGAAAAGATGAACAAAAAGATTGTTTAGTTTTATTACAATCAATGAAATGCTTGCTATGAAGAGAGCGTAAAACATTTGCTCCCGGATGTCCTAGACGACTATGCCATAAATCCGGAGAGAAAGCAGTTAAAGCGGAATGAGAGGATGGAGGTGCGGCCCGGTTTATGGGTGAGAGTGGATAAAGATCCCCAGTGCTATCACATCTCATCATTTGTTTCTCCGTCCGTAAATCCTTCACACAAAAACCAATAGGGTCAAATTCAATGGAAACCAAGTTGTCAGTGGTAAATTTTCGGACAAATATGAGATTTTTAATGAGTTTGGGGGCATGCAACACATTTTTTAAGGTCAGAGGGGGTTTGGAGGAGGGAATGTGGTGCTCCCATAACCGTGAATTGGAATTAAGTGCCCATTACCAACAACAATGCGATGATTACTATTGCTCGAATTAAAATAAGAAAAGAGAGTACCTTGGTCCGAGATCATATGAGAGGTAGCACTGGTATCCATATTCCAATTTCATCCGGAGGATTAAGACCAATAGTATGCATGGCCGCTTCAATGTCGGTAGGTATAGGCCTGGTGTTGTCTTGCTCCAAGTACCCCAGGATGGCCATTGGGCCTAGGTGGATTCTGCCATTGGGCCGTGGGAAAGGGGCAAGACGGTGTAATCCACTGTCCATGGCCATATATATGGCTTCCATTGGGTTGGAGCGGCTGGGCGTGGTTGCCACTGCCACTGCTGCTGGTTGTTGCCGGCGGTAGGCTGGCCACCGCCGCCTCCACGGTGGTTGTTGCGATTCTGCCCTCCCCCTTTGCCATAATTCTTTTTTTTTATTATTGTTGTACCCTGAGCCGCCGTATCACCCTTGACCAAGATGGCTTGAAGAAGGTCATGAGATACGGTGGCGTAGATCCACTGCAATACTACAGCATCAAGACGTTCGAAAAGATCCTAATCGGCTGCCTTCAATGCAACAATCACAACCTTTGCCTTTTCCAACGTAGGAGGAATAATATGATGCATTAGTTTATGCACCCTTGCTTGTACCATGAAGAACGTAACCCAAGAATGGTAGAGACCACACTCGTTGTCCAACGTGATAGGGATGAGGGACTTGACGTTGTTGATTGAAAGAGCAGGGTGAAATTTGGTGGTGTCAGACACGGTGGATGCACCGAGAAGAAGGTGGTGAGGAGAAGAGAAAGGAGAAGAAGGCTGCTAGGTCGGTTGGTTGGAAACCCTAGACTGATACCATGTTGGAATTCAATTCCTTGAGTATTATTAATATATACAAAGATTAGTAACGTAAATTGCATAATCTAAGGCTAATAATTAGGAACTAATTATATACAATAATGACTAAATAAATGCTAAATATATACATATTCTACCAATTAAGTTTTTTGTTGGGATATGTATGTCTATCAAACGAGAGACCTTAGAGGGGAGGATGTTGATGAGATAGGTAGCCATAGCAAGGGCATGATGCCAAAATGAGGGTGGCATGGATGCATGGGCAAGCAAGGTCTGAATTACATTATTTATGGAACGAATATGCCGCTCGGTTTTGCCATTTTGGGGTGATGTATGAGGGCACGAGAGTCGGAATTGCATACCATTCTTTTGTGCAAATAATTGAAGAGGCCCATTATCAAATTCTTTTCCATTATCACATTGTAAATTTTTGATGGGCCTTTCAAATTGGGTTTGGACAAAGGCACGAAAAATGGTAAAAAGAGAGTAAACTTGAGACTTTTTAGAAATGGAAAAAGTCCACAAAAACTTACTAAAATCATCAAGGAAAAGTACATAGTAATTATGCCCATTAGAGCTAGCTACGGGCGATGTCCACAGATCACTATGCACTATGTCAAACGGAAAAGCAGTGTACGACATTGAATCATAAAAAGGTAATTTAATTTGTTTCCCCAAAGGAAAAGATGAACAAAAAGATTGTTTAGTTTTATTACAATCAATGAAATGCTTGCTATGAAGAGAGCGTAAAACATTTGCTCCCGGATGTCCTAGACGACTATGCCATAAATCCGGAGAGAAAGCAGTTAAAGCGGAATGAGAGGATGGAGGTGCGGCCCGGTTTATGGGTGAGAGTGGATAAAGATCCCCAGTGCTATCACATCTCATCATTTGTTTCTCCGTCCGTAAATCCTTCACACAAAAACCAATAGGGTCAAATTCAATGGAAACCAAGTTGTCAGTGGTAAATTTTCGGACAAATATGAGATTTTTAATGAGTTTGGGGGCATGCAACACATTTTTTAAGGTCAGAGGGGGTTTGGAGGAGGGAATGTGGTGCTCCCATAACCGTGAATTGGAATTAAGTGCCCATTACCAACAACAATGCGATGATTACTATTGCTCGAATTAAAATAAGAAAAGAGAGTACCTTGGTCCGAGATCATATGAGAGGTAGCACTGGTATCCATATTCCAATTTCATCCGGAGGATTAAGACCAATAGTATGCATGGCCGCTTCAATGTCGGTAGGTATAGGCCTGGTGTTGTCTTGCTCCAAGTACCCCAGGATGGCCATTGGGCCTAGGTGGATTCTGCCATTGGGCCGTGGGAAAGGGGCAAGACGGTGTAATCCACTGTCCATGGCCATATATATGGCTTCCATTGGGTTGGAGCGGCTGGGCGTGGTTGCCACTGCCACTGCTGCTGGTTGTTGCCGGCGGTAGGCTGGCCACCGCCGCCTCCACGGTGGTTGTTGCGATTCTGCCCTCCCCCTTTGCCATAATTCTTTTTTTTTATTATTGTTGTACCCTGAGCCGCCGTATCACCCTTGACCAAGATGGCTTGAAGAAGGTCATGAGATACGGTGGCGTAGATCCACTGCAATACTACAGCATCAAGACGTTCGAAAAGATCCTAATCGGCTGCCTTCAATGCAACAATCACAACCTTTGCCTTTTCCAACGTAGGAGGAATAATATGATGCATTAGTTTATGCACCCTTGCTTGTACCATGAAGAACGTAACCCAAGAATGGTAGAGACCACACTCGTTGTCCAACGTGATAGGGATGAGGGACTTGACGTTGTTGATTGAAAGAGCAGGGTGAAATTTGGTGGTGTCAGACACGGTGGATGCACCGAGAAGAAGGTGGTGAGGAGAAGAGAAAGGAGAAGAAGGCTGCTAGGTCGGTTGGTTGGAAACCCTAGACTGATACCATGTTGGAATTCAATTCCTTGAGTATTATTAATATATACAAAGATTAGTAACGTAAATTGCATAATCTAAGGCTAATAATTAGGAACTAATTATATACAATAATGACTAAATAAATGCTAAATATATACATATTCTACCAATTAAGTTTTTTGTTGGGATATGTATGTCTATCAAACGAGAGACCTTAGAGGGGAGGATGTTGATGAGATAGGTAGCCATAGCAAGGGCATGATGCCAAAATGAGGGTGGCATGGATGCATGGGCAAGCAAGGTCTGAATTACATTATTTATGGAACGAATATGCCGCTCGGTTTTGCCATTTTGGGGTGATGTATGAGGGCACGAGAGTCGGAATTGCATACCATTCTTTTGTGCAAATAATTGAAGAGGCCCATTATCAAATTCTTTTCCATTATCACATTGTAAATTTTTGATGGGCCTTTCAAATTGGGTTTGGACAAAGGCACGAAAAATGGTAAAAAGAGAGTAAACTTGAGACTTTTTAGAAATGGAAAAAGTCCACAAAAACTTACTAAAATCATCAAGGAAAAGTACATAGTAATTATGCCCATTAGAGCTAGCTACGGGCGATGTCCACAGATCACTATGCACTATGTCAAACGGAAAAGCAGTGTACGACATTGAATCATAAAAAGGTAATTTAATTTGTTTCCCCAAAGGAAAAGATGAACAAAAAGATTGTTTAGTTTTATTACAATCAATGAAATGCTTGCTATGAAGAGAGCGTAAAACATTTGCTCCCGGATGTCCTAGACGACTATGCCATAAATCCGGAGAGAAAGCAGTTAAAGCGGAATGAGAGGATGGAGGTGCGGCCCGGTTTATGGGTGAGAGTGGATAAAGATCCCCAGTGCTATCACATCTCATCATTTGTTTCTCCGTCCGTAAATCCTTCACACAAAAACCAATAGGGTCAAATTCAATGGAAACCAAGTTGTCAGTGGTAAATTTTCGGACAAATATGAGATTTTTAATGAGTTTGGGGGCATGCAACACATTTTTTAAGGTCAGAGGGGGTTTGGAGGAGGGAATGTGGTGCTCCCATAACCGTGAATTGGAATTAAGTGCCCATTACCAACAACAATGCGATGATTACTATTGCTCGAATTAAAATAAGAAAAGAGAGTACCTTGGTCCGAGATCATATGAGAGGTAGCACTGGTATCCATATTCCAATTTCATCCGGAGGATTAAGACCAATAGTATGCATGGCCGCTTCAATGTCGGTAGGTATAGGCCTGGTGTTGTCTTGCTCCAAGTACCCCAGGATGGCCATTGGGCCTAGGTGGATTCTGCCATTGGGCCGTGGGAAAGGGGCAAGACGGTGTAATCCACTGTCCATGGCCATATATATGGCTTCCATTGGGTTGGAGCGGCTGGGCGTGGTTGCCACTGCCACTGCTGCTGGTTGTTGCCGGCGGTAGGCTGGCCACCGCCGCCTCCACGGTGGTTGTTGCGATTCTGCCCTCCCCCTTTGCCATAATTCTTTTTTTTATTATTGTTGTACCCTGAGCCGCCGTATCACCCTTGACCAAGATGGCTTGAAGAAGGTCATGAGATACGGTGGCGTAGATCCACTGCAATACTACAGCATCAAGACGTTCGAAAAGATCCTAATCGGCTGCCTTCAATGCAACAATCACAACCTTTGCCTTTTCCAACGTAGGAGGAATAATATGATGCATTAGTTTATGCACCCTTGCTTGTACCATGAACAACGTAACCCAAGAATGGTAGAGACCACACTCGTTGTCCAACGTGATAGGGATGAGGGACTTGACGTTGTTGATTGAAAGAGCAGGGTGAAATTTGGTGGTGTCAGACACGGTGGATGCACCGAGAAGAAGGTGGTGAGGAGAAGAGAAAGGAGAAGAAGGCTGCTAGGTCGGTTGGTTGGAAACCCTAGACTGATACCATGTTGGAATTCAATTCCTTGAGTATTATTAATATATACAAAGATTAGTAACGTAAATTGCATAATCTAAGGCTAATAATTAGGAACTAATTATATACAATAATGACTAAATAAATGCTAAATATATACATATTCTACCAATTAAGTTTTTTGTTGGGATATGTATGTCTATCAAACGAGAGACCGACAGGTGACGGTTTTCAGGGAGACAAAGAGAGGGTTGGATTATTTTTTGTGCACTTCGGGTATTAAATATTTTGAGCTGGCTTAATGGGGACAACTAATTAAGGGATCCTAACTTATTCTGATTCCAGGTTTGTCCTCCCCATTCCAACGAGGAGTCTAAAGCTAAATTATGCACTTTTACCAAATTGGGATTAGTTTTAACAGGTTTATGTCTAAAAGGTCAATTCTTTGATTGACCTTTTGGAGATTAAAACCCTTCTTGCATTCTTTGATTGACCTTTTGGAGATTAAAACCCTTCTTGCAAGTAATACCAAACTAGCACAATTGTTTTTGAATGATAGCAACACTGTACGTAAAATGATGCTGAACCCTGTATTACAAAACATGCACCAGTATGATCTGGGTGCTTGGTGTTGGTCTTGGTTGCTTGCAAATGACTGATATAATTTGTACGGGGTTGTTTACGAAATGCTAACTGGGATAATGCTTACCGGAAACATTATCGGGTAACTGTTGTTGGAAAATTTAGTAAAAATATATGTTTTTACTAACTTTGGACACATTTAAATACATACATATGTATTATATATAATTAACTCTTAGTAGGTTTGTGTTCTTCTATATGACAGCTTCGAAACGATATATAATGTGTCCAAAATGGAGTATGTGTGAATGAGATATCGATACTCAAAGTTGAGTACTTGGATGAATTTAGCAAAAACCAAATGGGTGTGGGAAAGGATCACACATAGGAAGAAGGAATAAACCTTCATTGGTTTATAATCAAAGAAGTGTGAGGATTTGACAAGCTCCTTTGAATGGTTTTACTCCAACACCTACCCGCGCACAGGGGGTGCCGATTGACGATTTCGTAAGCTAAAATCGCCGAACTTGTGTGCGGACACGAATGCAGCTCCGAAATCTCGTGCTCACGCAACTATGTGTTGAACGGGCTAGCCGATCCGCTTTACAATGTGTATTGCAAAGTAACCACGGCTAAGGAACTTTGGGAGTCGTTGGATGGGAAGTATATGACCGAAGATGCGGGAACCAAGAAACATGTTGTTGCTCGATTCTTGGATTTCAAAATGATTGACTCGAAAACTGTGATGAGTCAAGTTCAAGATCTTCAAGTGATATTGCATGATATACTTGCCGAAGGGATGATTCTTAGTGAAACTTTCCAAGTTGCAGCGATGATTGAAAAGCTACCTCCTTGTTGGATAGACTTCAAGAATTACCTTATGTTGGAATATGCTCAAGTCATAATAGATAATTATATGGCTAGATACACGTGGGCCTATAGGGTCACAAACAATACACTGAGATACCATTTAATATAATGTAATTATTGTATTTACATTATATAAATAACCTAAGTAACGTGGGGTAATTAGATGGGCACAAATCATTAAGTTTGGCTTAATGGGTTTGTATTGGATTTAAGTTAATAGCAAGCCTATTACGTTTAATTAAATCTTAGCTAGGGCCATAGAGATTTAGAAGGGAGAACCTTTAAGAAGCCCAAGGAATCTTTAGGGTTCATTAATATATAGAGATATTAATCACCTAATTAAGCTTAACCTAATACTCCTTCTTCTCTCCCAAAATCGGCGCCCCTCCCCTAGGCCTCTCTAGGGTTTTTTCGCTTTGATCTTCTAGCTTGTTTCTTGTCTAATCGAAGCTATAAGATCCGTTACTAAGAAGGACTAGCATCCCGTGGTGATCAAGGAGGTGTAGTGTGGACTACTCTAGAGGTATTCTCCATTGAATACTTGGTTTCTAAAGAGCACACAAGTGGATCCGGATTAGTGTACAAATCACGCTACAAAGGTATATCGTTATTTGTATTCTTCGTTTAATCATATTGACAATACGTTGATCCTGGTTGGTGATTGTTCCGCTGCGTTCTTATATATGTTTATAATGGTGTTTCTTTACATAATCACCAACAGTGGTATCAGAGCCATCGTATGTGCCATATGATTAACATGTTTATGTAAAAGTGGCTAAAACAAAAGTTTTTTTTTCTGAAAATTTCAACCATCGTTGGGGTCTTGAATAATGTATTTTAAGATCCTATAGCCACAAGTTACATATACTTATCGTAGATTAATTATTGTAGTTTTTCTTCGTTTTCGTTGGACCAAGCCAACACTCTTAATGATATTGTATTATTATGTTGATGTGCAAAACCGATGAAAACCTTGACCGTTTGTGTGCCTTGTTTCATTATTTGTCGAGTTTTTTGGTTGTAATCGATTAGGCAATTATTTTTACTTTGTTTAGTGGTAGATAAATGTATTTTATCAAAAATTGTAACCATTGCTCGGAATCGAATGGCGACAAAGTTAAAGACGAGAAGACATTTTCGGAGCTGCTGGACAGCCGGCACGAAAAATGGATTTCCCGGAGTTTGGCACATCGGATTGTGCTGATTATTGTTGCTGAAGTTCCATAAGACGTAGGGGCACAACTTTGCAGAAGGATGTTTCGATTGGGGAAGACTCCTTCCATGACGTTTCGGGCCCCGAAGCTGCAGCGTTTTTCCGGACAGATTTGTGTTCGAATGTTCTTGTGGGTTCTACTTGCTCTTGATGGTCTTGGAGCAAGTGGGAGCCCATAAAGGGTTTATGTTGGCCCGTCCTTAGTTGCCCTCTTGGTCCGTATGATGGCTCACGGGATCAAGCATAGGTTTTTCATCGGTTGAGGTTTTGCACATTTTGGTTGTGTGTTTTAATTTTTCTTGTATGTTGCATTGTTATAACTTGCAAATGGGTTTTTCAAACCAAAATTAAACACATACCACTTTTGAAACTAAATCCTTAGATTTAGTTAATATAAGTTTAAATTGGATTGGAAACTTAAAACTATTGTTTTATATAAATAACGCTTAAAAGGTTTTATCGGTTATTTAATTTATGTAATGTCCAAGCTAATTGATATCTCATGTAGGTAATATATTAGTCTCTAAATGGACATCTCGACACACATAAAATAAAACAAATTAGACTATAAGTTAAGAAATGTTTTAACTTATGCTACGAATGAAGAATCCATGCTTCTTTCGTACTTTTTTTGACACGCTTTATCAAAATACTATACCCGTCACAATTTTAAGTCATGCCGTCCAATCGGCTTGAAATCCCTCGCCATTACTTTTTGCCTATGCGTGAGACCAAGGTTGAATTGTAATCCCGGGGTGATTATTGTCTATACGTGAGACCTAGATCTATTTTCACATGATTTCAAATTGGATGACTTAATCGAGTGAAGCAGGTAAGACCTTAACCCGAGGCAAGGATGGGACTAAACATGCCAGCTTGACACTAGTTGCTCGGCCACTAGATGCCATGGGTCCCATAAGGATCTAAGAATTGCACTTGTAATGCAATTGGTGATCGTCACCTACCTATTAAATCTATCATTGCTAGCAAATCAACTGATGTGATGATAGAACCTCAATGAGGATCTTAGCCTTTTTTGATTGACCTTTTGGAGATTAAAACCCTTCTTGCAAGTAATACCAAACTAGCACAATTGTTTTTGAATGATAGCAACACTGTACGTAAAATGATGCTGAACCCTGTATTACAAAACATGCACCAGTATGATCTGGGTGCTTGGTGTTGGTCTTGGTTGCTTGCAAATGACTGATATAATTTGTACGGGGTTGTTTACGAAATGCTAACTGGGATAATGCTTACCGGAAACATTATCGGGTAACTGTTGTTGGAAAATTTAGTAAAAATATATGTTTTTACTAACTTTGGACACATTTAAATACATACATATGTATTATATATAATTAACTCTTAGTAGGTTTGTGTTCTTCTATATGACAGCTTCGAAACGATATATAATGTGTCCAAAATGGAGTATGTGTGAATGAGATATCGATACTCAAAGTTGAGTACTTGGATGAATTTAGCAAAAACCAAATGGGTGTGGGAAAGGATCACACATAGGAAGAAGGAATAAACCTTCATTGGTTTATAATCAAAGAAGTGTGAGGATTTGACAAGCTCCTTTGAATGGTTTTACTCCAACACCTACCCGCGCACAGGGGGTGCCGATTGACGATTTCGTAAGCTAAAATCGTCGAACTTGTGTGCGGACACGAATGCAGCTCCGAAATCTCGTGCTCACGCAACTATGTGTTGAACGGGCTAGCCGATCCGCTTTACAATGTGTATTGCAAAGTAACCACGGCTAAGGAACTTTGGGAGTCGTTGGATGGGAAATATATGACCGAAGATGCGGGAACCAAGAAACATGTTGTTGCTCGATTCTTGGATTTCAAAATGATTGACTCGAAAACTGTGATGAGTCAAGTTCAAGATCTTCAAGTGATATTGCATGATATACTTGCCGAAGGGATGATTCTTAGTGAAACTTTCCAAGTTGCAGCGATGATTGAAAAGCTACCTCCTTGTTGGATAGACTTCAAGAATTACCTTATGTTGGAATATGCTCAAGTCATAATAGATAATTATATGGCTAGATACACGTGGGCCTATAGGGTCACAAACAATACACTGAGATACCATTTAATATAATGTAATTATTGTATTTACATTATATAAATAACCTAAGTAACGTGGGGTAATTAGATGGGCACAAATCATTAAGTTTGGCTTAATGGGTTTGTATTGGATTTAAGTTAATAGCAAGCCTATTACGTTTAATTAAATCTTAGCTAGGGCCATAGAGATTTAGAAGGGAGAACCTTTAAGAAGCCCAAGGAATCTTTAGGGTTCATTAATATATAGAGATATTAATCACCTAATTAAGCTTAACCTAATACTCCTTCTTCTCTCCCAAAATCGGCGCCCCTCCCCTAGGCCTCTCTAGGGTTTTTTCGCTTTGATCTTCTAGCTTGTTTCTTGTCTAATCGAAGCTATAAGATCCGTTACTAAGAAGGACTAGCATCCCGTGGTGATCAAGGAGGTGTAGTGTGGACTACTCTAGAGGTATTCTCCATTGAATACTTGGTTTCTAAAGAGCACACAAGTGGATCCGGATTAGTGTACAAATCACGCTACAAAGGTATATCGTTATTTGTATTCTTCGTTTAATCATATTGACAATACGTTGATCCTGGTTGGTGATTGTTCCGCTGCGTTCTTATATATGTTTATAATGGTGTTTCTTTACATAATCACCAACAGTGGTATCAGAGCCATCGTATGTGCCATATGATTAACATGTTTATGTAAAAGTGGCTAAAACAAAAGTTTTTTTTTCTGAAAATTTCAACCATCGTTGGGGTCTTGAATAATGTATTTTAAGATCCTATAGCCACAAGTTACATATACTTATCGTAGATTAATTATTGTAGTTTTTCTTCGTTTTCGTTGGACCAAGCCAACACTCTTAATGATATTGTATTATTATGTTGATGTGCAAAACCGATGAAAACCTTGACCGTTTGTGTGCCTTGTTTCATTATTTGTCGAGTTTTTTGGTTGTAATCGATTAGGCAATTATTTTTACTTTGTTTAGTGGTAGATAAATGTATTTTATCAAAAATTGTAACCATTGCTCGGAATCGAATGGCGACAAAGTTAAAGACGAGAAGACATTTTCGGAGCTGCTGGACAGCCGGCACGAAAAATGGATTTCCCGGAGTTTGGCACATCGGATTGTGCTGATTATTGTTGCTGAAGTTCCATAAGACGTAGGGGCACAACTTTGCAGAAGGATGTTTCGATTGGGGAAGACTCCTTCCATGACGTTTCGGGCCCCGAAGCTGCAGCGTTTTTCCGGACAGATTTGTGTTCGAATGTTCTTGTGGGTTCTACTTGCTCTTGATGGTCTTGGAGCAAGTGGGAGCCCATAAAGGGTTTATGTTGGCCCGTCCTTAGTTGCCCTCTTGGTCCGTATGATGGCTCACGGGATCAAGCATAGGTTTTTCATCGGTTGAGGTTTTGCACATTTTGGTTGTGTGTTTTAATTTTTCTTGTATGTTGCATTGTTATAACTTGCAAATGGGTTTTTCAAACCAAAATTAAACACATACCACTTTTGAAACTAAATCCTTAGATTTAGTTAATATAAGTTTAAATTGGATTGGAAACTTAAAACTATTGTTTTATATAAATAACGCTTAAAAGGTTTTATCGGTTATTTAATTTATGTAATGTCCAAGCTAATTGATATCTCATGTAGGTAATATATTAGTCTCTAAATGGACATCTCGACACACATAAAATAAAACAAATTAGACTATAAGTTAAGAAATGTTTTAACTTATGCTACGAATGAAGAATCCATGCTTCTTTCGTACTTTTTTTGACACGCTTTATCAAAATACTATACCCGTCACAATTTTAAGTCATGCCGTCCAATCGGCTTGAAATCCCTCGCCATTACTTTTTGCCTATGCGTGAGACCAAGGTTGAATTGTAATCCCGAGGTGATTATTGTCTATACGTGAGACCTAGATCTATTTTCACATGATTTCAAATTGGATGACTTAATCGAGTGAAGCAGGTAAGACCTTAACCCGAGGCAAGGATGGGACTAAACATGCCAGCTTGACACTAGTTGCTCGTCCACTAGATGCCATGGGTCCCATAAGGATCTAAGAATTGCACTTGTAATGCAATTGGTGATCGTCACCTACCTATTAAATCTATCATTGCTAGCAAATCAACTGATGTGATGATAGAACCTCAATGAGGATCTTAGCCTTTTTTCGTACAAAATTAATTGTTTTAAAAGTAAAACTTGGGTAGTTAATTTAAAAAGGATTAATGATTGAAATTACTAATCTTGAACTTTTTATGTTTGTAGATGTCAACAACAAATCAAACCCTAAGCAACTCAACTATCAGGTCAGTTCTTGAAAAAGAGAAACTGACAGGAATCAACTTTATCGACTGGTATCGAAATCTGAGGATCGTCCTCATAGCTAAAAATAAGTTGATCCATCTGGAAGAGGCCTTACCTGAGGCACCTCATGCCACTGCTTCTGCTGCAGTTCGCGCAGCCTACACCCGTAGGTTTAACGAACAACAAGAAGTAGTTGCTCTCATGATGGTGAGCATGACCCCCGAGATCCAAAAGAACTTGGAGGAACTCACAGCTTTTGAGATGCTACGAGAGTTGAAAACTATGTTTCAACAACAGGCAGAACAGGAACTGTTTGAAACAGTCAAAGCATTCCACGCTTGTAAACAGGAGGATGGCCAGTCAGTTAACTCTTACGTCTTGAAGATGAAAGGCTATCTTGACCGTATGGAGCGTCTTGGTTACCCCATGCCACAAGTTCTTGGAGTGAGCTTGATTCTTACCTCACTATCCAAGGACTATGACCAGTTTGTTATGAACTATAACATGCATAGCATGGGGAAGACTATCCCTGAACTGCATGCTATGCTAAAGCTTGCAGAGTAGGGGATGCCCAAGAAAGCTCCTGTTGTTCTAGCAATCAGGGAAGGAAAAATCCAGAAATCCAAACCGCAAGCACTGGGCAAGGGTCGTGGCAAGGGTAAACATGTTTATAAACCCAAACCTAAGATCCCCCGACCTGCTAAGAAGGAGCACCCTGCAAAGGACGCCACCTGCCATCACTGTCGAGTAATAGGCCACTGGAAGAGGAACTGTCATGCTTACCTGGCAGAGTTGAAGAAGAACAAAGCTACCCCGGCTAGCATATCAGGTATCTTCACTATAGAACTCTATGCTTTTCCTAGTAAATCCTGGGTCTATGACACCGGTTGTGGAAATCACATTTGTAATAATGTGCAGGGACTAAGCGGGAGTAGAAAGCTAAACGACGGAGCTTTGGACCTGTACGTAGGCAATGGAATGCGTGCAGCTGTTAAAGCTATAGGGAGCTTTGATCTTATCCTCCCTAATGGATTGATTATTGTTTTAGACAATTGTCATTATGCACCTACTATTACTAGGGGTATTGTTTCGCTTTCTCGTTTGAAGAAAAATGGTTTTATCCATGTTTTTACGGATTATGGTATTTCGGTTTCTAAGGATAATATATTTTATTTTAATGCTATTCCTCGTGATGATATTTTTGAAATTGACATGCATAATCTTGTTTCAAACGATAGTTCTATATACACATGTAGCACTAAGAAATCGAAACGGAATTTGGATTCAACTTACCTATGGCACTGCCATCTTTGCCACATAAGCAAGAAGCGCATTATGAAGCTGCAACACGATGGGCTTCTAAAGTCAACCGATGATGAGTCGTTTGATAAATGCCTCTCTTGCATATCTGAGAAAATGACAAGAAAACCTTTCTCCCATATAGGTGAAAGAGCCAAAGATCTACTTGGACTCATACATACTGATGTATGTGGTCCATTTAGAACTGTTTCTAGGGAAGGTGCTAACTACTTCATCACTTTCACTGATGATTTCAGTCGCTATGGTTATGTGTACTTGATTAAACATAAACATGAAGCCTTTGAAACGTTCAAAGCCTTTCAAAGTGAAGTAGAAAATCAACTCGGCAAGACTATTAAAGCTCTCCGATCTGATCGAGGAGGAGAGTACATGCGTCAAGAGTTTTTAGACCATCTGACTAAGTGTGGGATTGTCTCATAATTCACTCCTCCATACACTCCACAACATAATAGTGTATCTGAAAGGAGAAATCGAACTTTGCTAGACATGGTTCGATCCATGATGAGTCTAACTACTTTTGTAACGACCCGGTTTCCCAAACATGCTTCAAATAACATATATTGCATCACATCATTATATTTATAACAAAAGATACATAATAAGTCATGTACGGTCCCTTTAGTCTCGAAACTACAATACATAAATCTTCCTAATCGTCATCAGTCATCAAAAGCATCCTACATCTTATCCTTTCCTTTGCCGCTATAAGTTCCTCGACCAGGAATACATATTTTTTAAAACAAAATGAGGGTTAGACCAAACGGTCTAGTGAGATAATCCCTGTCATTTCAAAATCGTTATAAAACCAATTTATATAAAATTCTTTATATAAACACACATAATTAAATACCAAACAAGACTCGTGCATTGTGTACCACTCATCCTTCACAGCCTTCACATCATTCCCATGGCCAAATTAGTTGGTAGCAAGCCAACTAATCAATCAACAACGCTGTACGACAACTACAGCCAACAACGCTGTACGGATACTACAGCCAACACCGTTGTACAACAATTACAGCAACCATCCACCGGCATAGTTCGGCAGTGCTCTCGTGTAGTGTATGCTCATATAAATATAATATACATCTCAATATATTATATTTCAACATAAGCACATAATCACATTATTTATCACATTCCAATCATATCACAATATATGATATTTTCATTTATAAACAAGTCATCACATTCCTACCACATATCCATCTCATATATATATATAACATATATATGTATCCCAGTTTGAAAACATTTTAAAGTAAAATTCACCTCGATTGGTTATCGAATTTCCTTCTTAGCTTTTCTCGAGAAATCCAATCTTTCATTCAAAGTTTATCGAATCTGGAACAATTAAAATACAAGTATTTCTTAAAGACTAAGAATCTTAAATAATCCAAAATCCTCGGTTGATATCGCAACCAACTGTTGAGACATGACACTATTCAATGTCGCAACCAACTGTTGAGACATGACACTATTCAATGTCGCAACCAACTGTGTTCATACAAGTCGCAACCAACTGTGTTCATACAAGTCGCAACCAACTGAAAAACGTAAAAACCCAGAAATCTCTAGTTTTAAGCCATGAATGTTTATGATATTTTGCAGATATGCTTAAGACCATAAATATCAACTATCCATAAACTTAGTTTTCCAATAACATCCATAAATCATCAAAACCCATTTAGAAAACATATCTTCAAACTTATAATCATAAAAAAGGATTTTAAGTAGGATAAATACCTTTGATCCACAGAGTGTTTTCCTAAAATCTCCAACTGAAATCAAAAGCTTTTCTTCTTCTTCTTCATGACCTTTGTTCTTTAAATCTCTCTCTCTCAATTCTATCTCTTTTCTCTCTTTTCTCCTTTCGTGAATCACCACAAACACACACACACTTTTGATACTAAATAAAATATCTAACTCTCTTTTCCTTCTTGCCGTGAACAAATCCAACACACACATATATTAAACTAAGGTTGTCTAATTGCAAAACACCTCATGCTTATTTATATGAAAGGTGGCGATTTATGGTGATTTGTTTAAGCATATTTACCAAACAAACCTCAAACTCCTCTTAATCGGCAAAACATACCCTTAATCTTCTAAATAAAAATTAAAGTCTACCCCTTAACTTATAACCCCATAAAACTAATCCCGTATTTACCTTAAAACTAAAATTATAAAATTTAAATAAACCAACAATATTTCCAGTTATTACAACATCTCCCCCTTAAAAGAATTCCGTCCCGGAATTCATTCAAGCAATAAACGAGGGAAATTAATTACCATAAATTGCTTTCAAACAAATACAACACATCGTCCGCAATTTACTCAATTATTCCATCCCACAAAGTCGATCCAAATCTTATAATAACCATAATCGAAATTTTCTTCCGAATCACCTAATAATCAAAACCCCACGAAGGTTCAAAATAACACGATAGTTCACTTTTATCACAAAAAGAAATAACTTATACTCATATGAAACTAATCCAAATAACACCACATTTTATGCTTACTCGAAACATTTACCACACTAATATTACTTTTTACTCCATCAATCTTTCACGACAAACGTCGTGTTCTACACTTTTACAATACTAACTCAAAAACTTAAACACACACTTTCCATATAAAACTTGCTTAGCAATTACAATCTATTTCTTATACTCTTCCATGAAATAAAATTATACTCAACAAAATCATTTTATATCACGGATAAGTTTCTTAATTTTATCAAACCTGCATACCTCATTTTACCATTCTCATTTCTCATGCTAGCGTAGCATAACCACGATAATCACATATCAATACCTAATTACACTTGACACTAAATCATTCATCAAAATCCTATTCATACATGCAAGACCAAGTCTAATCAAACGGTTCCACTAAAAGTAACAATAACAATCCAACACTCCAAAAATAACGACACTCTACTCTCCCATAAATCACAGAATCAACTTGAAGTATCACCTTAACCCACAATTAAACCTTTCTCCATAGACTATACACAACCCTATCGTCGCTTCTCTAACCCAAAATACGTCTAAGACAGACAACACTTTCTTGCATGAATTATACTGATCACGAACCATAGATAACAATTGATTCCCACACTTGCCACAACATCACTCTCACACTACTACCATGTCCTATCCAATGGTCCTTCACCCTGAGCATTACATTCGACTATTTTCTTCCACTCTCTTCTCAATATAAAACATGTTTCCCCAAGGTCAGCTCACTAGAAGGTGCTCACCCACGAGCTAGCTTTCTTTCACTTTCAAACCAACCACACACACCCAATTTCAACGATTACCATACTTCACTAACAATTTCACCACACCTCATACCAGGAACTTAACCGAGTTAATCCGAAATCACACTCAATGCTCGAAACACCCACACTCTTTTCATTTCTTAAATGGTAATACTCCACTCCTTAGCTAACCATCTACTGCCACTCCCTTCTCTTATTCTCGAATAACAATACTACGCACCACTTAGATATCCATGCCTCTCCACACATACTTTTGTCACATCTTAACAACTTATAAACAAAATCCCGAGCAGAGGTTTCCACTTACACCCACCACATATCATCACTAATCCATCACTTAACCTTACAAAAATTCATTACTACCACACCTCGCACGCTCACTAATTATAAACTGCCACCATCTTATCCACATCACCCCACACCTTTAAACAATACCCTTTTTGATAGTGTCAACAATCGCAATAAGTATATTCTACACAACACACTAAACCGTCGCCTTCATGACCAGATCAAGACTTCACACACTACCGTTACTCTCCACGCATAATCCTCACGTTCCACACACTACTATTATTCTTTACACTCAGGCCATCACACTTCACACATTAACAAAATCAGAACAACGGTAATTAAGCACACCCATCACACTCCCTAACAGAACCCACTTCATCCAAAGCTTCATAAGCAACTTATACCCCCACCGTTCTCACTTGAGGAAAAACACAAGACTTTTCATAGTGTAAAAATCAAATTTTCAACCTATCCAGTACCCAGACCCATCGCCGATAATATTACATCAAGTAACGTAACGCTACTTATTACCATTCCACCACAAGGATTCACTTCGACCCTTTCAAATCTTACCGTAAATAAAACCATTCTTACATAACCAAGCAATAGTTCAAACTACAATCATACCGACATTCCGAATTCAAAAGCTCAACTCCACGTAAGGGTATTGCACAGTGGTCTCAACTTTTCATCACCTTATTAAGCCAGGTACGGCATTCATAATTGTTCTCCACTGTGCAATCCGACTCCAATATAGTAATAACATCACAACAGCATGCAATCAACAATTACGTAGAAATGAACATGTAAACAACTCGTATGTTTAAATAAACGTTTTCACATCGCGTAATATAAAACCTTTTAAATAACTTAATCCGATCAACATGCTCGTAACCATAATCAGTTATGAAAACCTTTCGTAAAACTTTTCATTCACACAAAGAAGGTAAGGGAATTCACCTTAGCCTAAGCATTTCGACACACGCTCCGGGATACACTTTAGTTCAAACCGAACACCTAAATTGGCGCCACCAAAAATGGTGTTAAACTATCTAATTACATCCCCAAAATATTCCCAAATCAGTTCTAAGGCTCATGAATCGATATTTTAGATACCATAAACATTAAGAACCAATAACCATCATTTTAAACGACATAAAAACCCATCCAATCCATCTAATGATTCACCATTTTTTTTAACTCCAAAACTCAAAATCTCAATCCATGGAAAAATGAAGAGTATCAAGCAATCATGATGAAGCTTCTTACTGATTTGATCAAAATTGATAAGGAATCAATCCCAAAATCATGTGCCTTCTTTCTTATGGATTAAAACTCATCCAACAATTGGATTTATCAAATCCCCAACCATAAACTTGCCTAATCAATAAAGAGAAGAAAAGAAGAAGAAATCAAACTTTGAAGAAGATGACTTATACCATGCTGCAACTCTTCCTTTACACTTCCAATTGAATTTGCTAACAATTGAAAACTTTAAATCAATCCCCCAACAATTCCATACTTTCATCATAACCTCACTTATTCCAGTATATCAACTTTATCTTCTTATACCGAATTACCGAGGATCACTTATCATTACCTAATCAAAAGTTTTAACAAGATCAAGTTCCAACACCATCCTATGCTTACTACTACCTCGAATTCTAACAAGATTATCGAAAATAACTTAATAGGCACTCCACACTCATGTATATCGCCAACACAATTATCAAGTTCTTTTCTAATGCAAATAAGCAACAAAAGAACGAAAACACAATTAATTCGGGTTGCACCGAAGTCAAATAGCATTTTAGCACGTGTAGAGTTTATATAAATATACCTGTCTTCGTTTCTATCCATACATCGAGTCCGACTTGCCACTCTGTCGATTCAACAAGGTTAATATACACATAAGCACATACATAATATAACAAGGTATTCCAGTTCAAACATGTACTTGTAAGTTCACAATTACACTGGCCAAATGTAATTTGAAATTACCTTACATGATGTTCCTTCTACCTTTTTATACTTAACATTCCAAGGTTCTAAAACAGTAGGGACATCCTACTTCACATGCAGTTTAAGTCTAGGTACAAATACTAATACCTAAATCCCTTAAACTAGAGCTCTGATACCATCTGTAACGACCCGGTTTCCCAAACATGCTTCAAATAACATATATTGCATAACATCATTATATTTATAACAAAAGATACATAATAAGTCACGTACGGTCCCTTTAGTCTCGAAACTACAAAATACATAAATCTTCCTAATCATCATCAGTCATCAAAAGAATCCTACATCTTATCCTTTCCTTTGCCGCTATAAGTTCCTCGACCTGGAATACATATTTTTTAAAACAAAATGAGGGTTAGACCAAACAGTCTAGTGAGATAAACCCTGTCATTTCAAAATCGTTATAAAACCAATTTATATAAAATCCTTTATATAAACACACATATATCACACATAATCAAATACCAAACAAGACTCGTGCATTGTGTACCACTCATCCTTCATAGCCTTCACATCATTCCCATGGCCAAATTAGTTGGTAGCAAGCCAACTAATCAATCAACAACGCTGTACGACAACTACAGCCAACAACGCTGTACGGATACTACAGCCAACACCGCTGTACAACAATTACAGCAACCATCCGCCGGCATAGTTCGGCAGTGCTCTCGTGTAGTGTATGCTCATATAAATATAATATACATCTCAATATATTATATTTCAACATAAGCACATAATCACATTATTTATCACATTCCAATCATATCTCAATATATGATATTTTCATTTATAAACAAGTCATCACATTCCTACCACATATCCATCTCATATATATATATAACATATATATGTATCTCAGTTTGAAAACATTTTAAAGTAAAACTCACCTCGATTGGTTATCGAATTTCCTTCTTAGCTTTTCTCGAGAAATCCAATCTTTCATTCAAATTTTACCGAATCTAGAACAATTAAAATACAAGTATTTCTTAAAGACTAAGAATCTTAAATAATCCAAAATCCTCGGTTGATATCGCAACCAACTGTTGAGAGATGACACTATTCATTGTCGCAACCAACTGTTGAGACATGACACTATTCAATGCCGCAACCAACTGTTGAGACATGACACTATTCAATGTCGCAACCAACTGTTGAGACATGACACTATTCAATGTCGCAACCAACTGTTGAGACATGACACTATTCAATGTCGCAACCAACTGTGTTCATACAAGTCGCAACCAACTGTGTTCATACAAGTCGCAACCAACTGTGTTCATACAAGTGACAACTAACTGAAAAACGTAAAAACCCAGAAATCTCTAGTTTTAAGCCATGAATGTTTATGATATTTTGCAGATATGCTTAAGTCCATAAATAACAACTATCCATAAACTTAGTTTTCCAATAACATCCATAAATCATCAAAACCCATTTAGAAAACTTATCTTCAAACTTATAATCATAAAAAAGGATTTTAAGTAGGATAAATTCCTTTGATCCACAGATTGTTTTCCTAAAATCTCCAACTGAAATCACAAGCTTTTCTTCTTCTTCTTCTTCATGACCTTTCTTCTTCAAATCTCTCTCTCAATTCTATCTCTTTTCTCCTTTCGTGAAACACCACAAACACACACACACTTTTGATACTAAATAAAATATCTAACTCTCTTTTCCTTCTTGCCATGAACAAATCCAACACACACATATATTAAACTAAGGTTGTCTAATTGCAAAACACCTCATGCTTATTTATATGAAAGGTGGCGATTTATGATGATTTGTTTAAGCATATTTACCAAACAAACCTCAAACTCCTCTTAATTGGCAAAACATACCCTTAAGCTTCTAAATAAAAATTAAAGTCTACCCCTTAACTTATAACCCCATAAAACTAATCCCGTATTTACCTTAAAACTAAAATTATAAAATTTAAATAAACCAACAATATTCCCGGTTATTACAACTTTGCCACTGTCCTTTTGGGGTTGTGCTCTAGAGTCTGCTGCTCGCATACTCAATATGGTTCCGACCAAGAAGATTGATAAGACACCATATGAAATATGACACGGGAAAGTCCCTAATCTGTCTTACTTGAAGGTCTGGGGTTGTGAGGCTCTCATGAAACGAGACACACCGAACAAAGTTGAGCCTAGATCTATCAAGTGTATCTTCGTAGGGTACACAAAGAAAATGATGGGTTACTATTTCTACTACCCAACCGAAAACAAAATATTTGTTGCTCGGTATGCTGAGTTTCTTGAGAACAGTCTCATTTTACAAGAAGCAAGTGGGAGCACAGTAGAACTTGACGAGATTCAAAGCGAAGATGCGCAACCTCCTGGTGACACTAGCGAACATCACGCTGAGGATGAACATGCAGATGTTGAACCACAGAATGATGTAATTCCCATTCGTAGATCCGCAAGGACACCTCAAGCACCTAAACGATATAGTTATTATATCGATGCCGAGGAGCAGAATTTGGGGGATCATGGTGAACCCTCTAACTATCAAGCTGCATTGTTGGATCTAGAATCCGATAAATGGCTTGAAGCTATGAATGCTGAAATGCAATCCATGAAAGACAATCAAGTCTGGAACTTGGTTGATCTTCCTTCAAACAGCAAGACTGTCGAAAGCAAGTGGATCTTCAAGAAGAAGACCGACATGGATGGCAATGTACACACCTATAAAGCTCGTCTAGTAGCAAAAGGTTACACTCAAACCTACGGGGTTGACTATGAAGAAACCTTCTCGCCTGTTGCTGACATTAAAGCTATTAGGATTCTTATAGCCATAGCAGCGTACCATGACTATGAGATTTGGCAAATGGATGTCAAAACCGCTTTCTTGAACGGTCACCTTGATGAAGATGTTTACATGGTGCAACCTGAGGGTTTTGTGAATCCGAAACATCCCGAGAAAGTATGCAAGCTTCAAAGATCCATTTATGGACTGAAGCAAGCATACAGAAGTTGGAATAAAAGGTTCGATGAGGAAATCAAAACGTATGGTTTCACTCAAAACCTTGATGAGCCATGTGTGTATATGAGAGCTAGTGGGAGCATCGTCGTTTTTCTAATCTTATATGTTGATGACATATTGCTCATGGGGAACAACGTTCCAATGCTACAAGATGTCAAATCCTGGCTTGGAAAATGTTTTTCCATGAAAGATTTAGGCGAAGCGGCGTACATTCTAGGAATCAAGATCTATCGGGATAGATCGAAGCGGTTAATTGGTTTAAGTCAAAGTGCGTACATTGACAAAATTCTAAAATGGTTTAGAATGGATGCTTCCAAACGGGGAAGTTTTCCAATGCAACACAATGTAAACTTGAATAAGACTCAGGGACCCTCCACACCTGATGAGGTGAAGCGGATGAAGGGAATCCCCTATGCTTCGGCTGTGGGATCCATCATGTATGCAGTGAGGTGCACTAGACCTGATGTAGCGTTCTCTCAGAACCTTACGAGTAGATACCAACAGAATCCAGGAGAGAGTCACTGGACTGCTATTAAGAACATACTGAAGTATCTTCGAAATACTAGACATATGTTCCTTGTTTATGGTGGTGATGTAGAAAGAGAGCTCAGTTTTACTTGCTACACTGATGTTGGTTTCGAAACAGATCGAGATCACACTCGATCTCAGACTGGATACGTTTTCGTCATGAACGGAGGCGCTGTTGACTGGAAGAGTGCTAAGCAAAGCACTATTGCGATGTCTTCTACAGAAGCTGAATACATAGCTGCTTCTGAAGCTGCAATGGAGGCTGTTTGGATACGGAAATTCATTTATGGGCTTGGCATTGTCCCCAGTAATGAAAGACCCATGGATATGTACTGCGATATTTCTGGTGCCATTATCATAGCCAACGAACCTGGAGTTCAAAAGGGTGCCAGACACTTCCACAGGAAGACTCACTACATTCGAGAGGCTATCGAGATGGGTGATATTCGTCTTCTCAAAGTTCACACAGATGACAGCTTAGCTGATCCATTTACGAAACCAATGTCTTGTACCAAACATATCAAGCATGCTAGGAACATTGGACTTCGACCAGCTAGTAGTCTCATGTAGATCTGTTTTTAGTAATTGAATAATTGGAACGTTGAACAGTTTTTATTTTCACAATGAATTGATGTACTTGGTATGATCGTTTTCATTTATATCAATTGTGTTCTATATTTGCATGTTTAATCCATGAATGAATTATTTGTTCTAAATTGTCCATTGTCAGTTGATGATACGGGAGTATCATCGAGTTAAAGCAAATGTGAGCGTATTGGTGATATTCATTGGTGAATGAATATTAATGATGATGCCACGAAACTCACATGTTGTTCATTGGTGATGAACATTGGACTGACCCAACCTACGAGAGTTCACTGCATGGATCAGCGTCACCAGTGAATCTCGCAAATGGTTATGTCACTCGTCCTTAGACTTGAGATGCAAGCAGGTTTTGTATGGGTGGAATGTCGGTCTTTGATATTGTTAAACGTTGTCCTGAATAAGGCTGCTATAAAAATCATATTCAGGAGTGATGTGAAGCACATGACAGACACGTGCAGTCAAAAATAGGATTTGTTCCTCTACAGGTAATGGAGTTAGATACTATTGGGCCCCTCGATGAATTGAATAGATGTTTGTACAGCCGTACCCAAATGTAATTAAGATGATGCTTGATTAATTTGGTAATCTAATTCAACAAACAGATTGAGAAACAGAATCGTTGAACAATTAGAATGACGTATGATCCATGTCTAGTATTCAACAAGGTATCTGTAACAAAGGGATGACTGATTTAATAAACCATTTAAAATGAGACGTTTAAGAAACTAGCCTCATGTGTCTCTAGGGGCATTGGCGTGTTGCTAGACGCTAACCTTTGCTTATATGATTACTTGTCATTATGACGTGCGCAAGTGGGAGCTGTTGGAATATGCTCAAGTCATAATAGATAATTATATGGCTAGATACACGTGGGCCTATAGGGTAACACACAATACACTGAGATACCATTTAATATAATGTAATTATTGTATTTTTATTATATAAATAACCTAAGTAACGTGGGGTAATTAGATGGGCACAAATCATTAAGTTTGGCTTAATGGGTTTGTATTGGATTTAAGTTAATAGCAAGCCTATTACGTTTAATTAAATCTTAGGCCCATAAAGAATTAGAAGGGAGAACCTTTAAGGAGCCCAAGGAAGCTTTAGGGTTCATTAATATATAGAGCTGTTAATGACCTAATTAAGCTTAACCTAATACTCCTTCTTCTCTCCCAAAATCGGCGCCCCTCCCCTAGGCCTCTCTAGGGTTTTTCCGCTTTGATCTTGTAGCTTGTTTCTTGTCTAATCGAAGCTATAAGATCTGTTACTAAGGAGGACTAGCATCCCGTGGTGATCAAGGAGGTGTAGTGTGGACTACTCTAGAGGTATTCTCCATTGAATACTTGGTTTCTAAAGAGCACACAAGTGGATCCGGATTAGTGTACAAATCACGCTACAAAGGTATATCGTTATTTGTATTCTTCGTTTAATCATATTGGCAATACGTTGATCCTGTTTGGTGATTGTTCCGTTGTGTTCTTATATATGTTTATAATTGTGTTTCTTTACATAATCACCAACACCTTAAGCATAAGCGAAAGGAGATGTCTGTGGAGGAGCTTGTGGTGCGTCTTCGTATTGAAGAAGACAACCGAATGGCCTTGAAGGATGGTTATGATGCCGGCTCTTCAAAGGCTAATGTGGTGGAAGTTGATCAATCTTCCAATAACAAGGGCAAAGGGAAAGCGAAGAGTCTTGGTCCTCAAAAAAGAACTTTCAAGAAGAAGTTCAAGTGCTATAATTGTGGCCAACCGGGTCACAAAGTTGCTGAATGCAAGTTGCCTAAGAAGAACAATTCGCGTCAAACTAACATGGTGAACGATGACTTGGTGGTAATGATCACGGATTTTACGACCATGAAACTCACGACCATGGTCTCGGAGGTGAATGTGATTGGTGCAAACTCTAGGGAATGGTGGATTGATACCGGAGCTACCCGTCATGTGTGTTATGACAAGAGCAACTCCAACGCATTCAAGGATGTTGATGATGGGCAAAAGCTCTTCATGGGGAATGCCGCCATCGCCGATGTGAAGGTGTTGGAGATGTAATGTTGAAGATGGCTTCCGGGAAAGAGCTCAAGATTAAGGATGTTTTGTATGTCCTGGAGCTTCGTAAGAACCTCGTTTTGGGGTGGTTGTTAAACAAGTTTGGTTTTAAACTAGTGTTTGAGTCGGACAAGTTTGTTTTGTCCAAAAGATGTATGTATGTGGGTAAAGGATATGCCTTGAATGGCATGTTTAAATTAAATGTAATGGCAAGTTAAATGTAATGGTTACTAATGATATGAATAAAAGCAAGTTCTAGTTTTGCTTATATGCTTGAGTTTCCAAATGTTTGGCATGGCCATTTAGGACATGTAAATTTGCTTAATTCCATTCGACGTTTAATTAAATTAAATTGCATACCAAAATTTTGATATTGACTCAAATCACAAGTGCCCCACATGTGTAGAAGCCAAAACTTACTAGATCATCGTTCCAATCGGTTGAAAGAAAAACTAAACCCCTTGATTTAATTCATACTAACGTGTGTGATTTAAAATCGGTTCCTACTAGAGGCGGGAACAAATATTTTATCACGTTCATCGATGGTAGCACGAAATATTGCTACATATATTTACTTAAAAGTAAAGATGAAGCAATAGACAAGGTTGTCTTGTATAAAATTGAAGTTGAAAATCAACTTAATAAGAAAAATCAAGGTCGTCAGAAGTGATAGGGGAGGTGAATATGTCTCACCATTTGCTGAGTTTTGTTCGAAAAATAGAATTCGACATGAATTCACAGCACCCTATTCACCACAGCAAAATGGTATTGCTGAGAGAAAGAACTGTACCTTGAAAGAGATGGTAAATGCCATGTTAATTAGTTATGGTTTAAGTCAGAACATGTGGGGGGAAGCTATTTAGTCGGCTAATTATCTTTTGAATAAGATACCTCGCAAGAAACATGATGAAACACCGTATGAACTTTGTGGAAGATATTCCCACATGGCCTAAGTCGGTAACGGTCATTTGTATACATTGTGATAGCCAATCGGCAATTAGTAGAGCTCAAAATACAATGTATAATGGGAAGTCTAGGCACATTAGACGTAGACATAATACGATACGACAATTACTCTCTACTGGAGTTATCACGATTGACTATGTGAAGTCAAAGGATAACATTGTGTATCCGCTTACGAATGGCCTAAGTAGAGATTTAGTCTATAAGTCGTCAAGAGGAATGGGACTAAAGCCCTTGAATGAGTAAATCATGCAAAGGAAACCTTACCCAGAAGACTGGAGATCCCAAGATCTGGGTTCAAAAGGACAACCTAATTGTATGAATGAGGGAGGTCACTATGGGGGAGTTAATAAACTTCCTAATCAGTGATAGTGAGGCTAAGCGTATGGCTTTTAATGATTATTGAAAATCACCTATGTGAGAGAGAAGTGGGGTCTCTTCGAAGGGAATTATGGGGGGCGCAATTCCTAACAGCTCTTGCTGAACCAGGCTAGTGTTCATGACCATAACGAACACGACTATGAGGATATGACCTTGTTAGGAAGAGTCCTGTGTGAAATGTATTGTCGTCTACATAAATGGTAGTTCAGTTCAAAGACATTGAGTCTACTAACAGCTAGGAGACCAAGTGTGTTTCACAAGGGAAGGTTCAAAGGGTAACTCCTACCTATCCTATGCAGGATTCGACTATTCGAAATTTCGTAGGGAATTTTTGTATGCATAGATCGATCTCCATTCATGTGGGGGATTGTTGGAAAATTTAGTAAAAATATATGTTTTTACTAACTTTGGACACATTTAAATACATATATATGTATTATATATAATTAACTCTTAGTGGGTTTGTGTTCTCCTATATGAGAGCTTCGAAACGATATATAATGTGTCCAAAATGGAGTATGTGTGAATGAGATATCGATACTCAAAGTTGAGTACTTGGATGAATTTAGCAAAAACCAAATGGGTGTGGGAAAGGATCCCACAAAGGAAGAGGGAGTAAACCTTTATTGGTTTATAACCAAAGAAGTGTGAGGAGTTGACAAGCTCCTTTGAGTGGTTTTACTCCAACACCTACCCGCACGCAGGGGGGAGGGGGTGTCGATTGACGATTTCGTAAGCTAAAATCATCGAACTTGCGTGTGGGCGCGACCTGCGGACACGAATGCAACTCCGAAATCTCGTGCTTACGCAGCTCGGTTTGCTAATTTTCGTTTTGACCAGTTTCAGTTTTTGTAACTGAAAACGTATTGAAGATGAATAAATGATAATTAATTCATTTCGGTTACAGTAATTAATTTCGTTTAATTATCAGTTAATTACGAATTAATTATTTCGGTTTCAATCTTCACTATAAAAGGGGCCTTGATTCATTCCAGAAATACACTCGAAAACGTTTGATAGACACTCGATATACTCTCGATACTGCAGCACACGAAACAGTACTCCATACTGTAACATACGAATTTTTCCGACGAATTTTCAGGCAAGTGGTCATCTCTGGCAGTTCTTCTGCTCACGCTGTTGTACCCTAGGAACAGACGGCGAATCTGTTTAAGGGAATTGTGTGTAACACAAGCCTCAGCGATATATCGACTTCATCTTTCTTCTATTCGATTTCTTGAACTGACATTTAATCAATTTGTATGATTAAAATATATGTATTAAAACCAACAACTGTAAGGTCGGTAGCAGTTACAATATCGTATTCAAGTGATTTACGGTCCCAAAGTGATAACAATAAATCACGTTGCAACCGACCGAATATAACAAATGCGGAATAACGAGATCTAAATATTGTATATTTTAGTCTGATGATTCATACGGATCCACAAACGTAAATTTTAGCAGTTATAATATATACGATAATATTATGACGAAGCAGCAAATAAATCGAGACACCAAGATTTAACATGGTTCCACTATCGGTGTGATAGTGTACGTCCACAGGGAGAGATGAGTTCAATATATTACCGATCGGGAGAAAGTTACAATGTGTTTACGAGATCCTTGGATCAACAAATCAGCTACCCAAATATTTCCTCAAGAACAAAATATATATATATATTGAACGAGATATATACGTATATATATAGAGAGGAAAGTTCAAATAAAAACTCATTTTCAATTGTGAACATGAGGACGGATCTTGGCCCTTCCATCTATATTGATCCAATGACTCATATTAAATAGAGTTTTTAATTAAAATTATTAATTAAGGTGATTAGGGGTAAAAAGGGAAGATAATTAAAACCCACGCCTACCATGTTTGATTTTTTATTTTCCTTTTTAATTAAATTTTTTTACCCCCCTTAAAGTTTAAAATAAATTAACTTAAAAATTACTAACATTTTAATCAAACAATTTACATCGAAAATACGAGAATTTCGTGCTATTCGATATGACATCCATCTCGATATAGTTTTTTTTGTTGTTTTAACCGTTTTTACGTGGAATGTCATATACGTGTTATATTCGGTATGAATATTTATGTATGTTCAAGTGCGTACAACATCTCGACACCATAAGTCCGTAACTCGACATCACCTTCTACAACACTTTCTTCAGCGTCCTAAGGTATCGTGTTCTTCATTACCATAACCCAACACCTATCGAGATGAATCGGGAACCTATCGAGTTTCGATTGTGAACCGATGAACAAAAGAGAGTGTGTCACGTATCCACACCTTCACGAGTCACTCATGTATTATTCTTCATGAATAATGTATCATTAAGTATGAATAATACATCATTCAGGGTGAATAATACACGATTCATGAATTCATGTATTATTCATCTTGAATACTGTATTATTCATCCTGAATATTGTACTATTCATCCTGAATATTGTATTATTCATCATGAATAGTGAATGAACGTTCACATTTGTTATTCATATTGAATGTGGACACCTGAAGATGTGCATACATATTCATAAAGAATAAAACCAAGTTTCGGTTGTGAATCGGAAAACAAAGAGAGTGCGTCATGTGTTCAACCTTCACGGGTCATTCATATAATATTCAACATGAATAATGTGTTATTCAGGGTGAATAATGTTTTATTCAGGGTGAATAATGTGTTATTCAGGGTGAATAATGTGTTATTCAGGGTGAATAATGTTTTATTCAGGGTGAATAATGTGTTATTCAGGATGAATAATACACGATTCAAGTTTAATAATACATGAATCAGGGATTCGTGTATTATTCATCCTTAATGTTGTATTATTCATTTTGAATACTATGTTGTTCGTCATGAATAGTGAATGAACGTTCCTCTTTGTTATTCATACTGAATATGCACACCAGGAAACGTGCATACATATTCATACCGAATATAACACATACATAGCATTTCACGTAAAAACTGTTAAAATGAAGAAAAAACTATATCGAGATGGATGTCATATCGAAGAGCACGAAATTCTCGTTTTTTGATGTAATTTGTTTGATTAAAATATTAGTAATTTTTAAGATAAATTATTTTAAACTTTAAGGGGGTAAAAGTTTTTTAATAAAAAAATAAAATAAAAAGTCAAACATGGTAGGCGTTGATTCAAATTTCCAGATTTGCCCCTAATCACTTCTCAATTGGTTTAATTAAGTTTTAACCATTGATTAGTTTTCCAAATCTTGATTAATGGTTGTGACTTGTCCTCATGTTCACAAATGAAAATGAGTTTTCATTTGAACCCACCCCTATATATATATATATATCAACAAGAGAAGCGAAGAAGCAATTTTTAGCAAAGCTTCTTGGCAGAGCTTCTTTGGCAGAGCTTCTGCTGGCTAGAGGGGGAAAATGGAAGAAGCCCAAGTGATGCCCTTTTTGTGCATACTGACCATCCACCAAATGCATGATATTTATAACTTTGGTGGAGTGGCACTTTGGTAAATAAACCAAATGTTTGATCACCAAGTATTTCATCCCAGCCACATATTTCATATAGATGTCATCCATACTTCCATTTTCTTTTCTTTTCCCTTTTTGTTTTTTCACAGAAAAACGTGGACCTCAAGACCACCATGCATTTTATTTCCTTTTTCTTTTATGCATATTAATTTATTTGGTTACCAACTTTCATGCAAGTTGGTGAATTTGCACAATAACAAGAAAAACAATAAGGTTTTTCAACACTCCACCATGATGTGCAAATCACCCGACGAAACCAAATTATGAACCAATCCACTGAACACGAACAAATAGCTGATAGAGATTGACACGAGGTAACATAATGCATTTTGACCTTGACGAGCTTCGGCTCGGCCATCACCCGTCAAAATCAAAAGCAAAAATCCTCAAGTGAGCAATCTCAAAAAACGAACGAGTTAAGCAACCTAAAAACACGTGCCAAGTAATAACTCCCCAAAGATGTCGCTATGTCATCTGTAGTAATATTTCTCATCTCCCCTACAAAGTGCCGAACGACACTAACACAATCTGAGCTAAATCAAATTCGAGCAACGTTCGAATGCGGATGACGGTAACGACTTGGTGAACATATCGGCAGCATTATCTTTAGATAATAATTTCTTCAAATACACAACCTTTGCGTCGTGCAAAGCTACCAGAAATGTATCACGCACATTAATGTGCTTCGTTCGAGAGCTGAATGCCAAATTTGTTGCCAAGTGAATAGCACTCTGGCTATCACAATTAATACGGACAGTAGACTGCTTCAGGCCTAAACCAATCAACAGTTCCTGTAAATAAACTGCTTCTTTAGCAGACTCGACCGCTGCTATAAGTTCAGCTTCGGTAGTCGATAATGCAACAACAGACTATAATCGAGATCTCCAACTGACAGTTGTTCCTCCTAATGTAAAAACATAACTAGAAGTGGATTTCCAACTGAACGATCACCTGCGTAATCTGAATCGCAGTATCCAACAATATCATAGTTGTTTTGAATACCATAAATGAGGCCGTGAGTTTCCGTACCTATTAAGTAACGAAATACAGCTTTCACCGCAGCCCAATGTGACTTACCCGGGTTTGATAGAAATCGACTAATCACTCCAACAGAATGTGCAAGATCGGGACGGGTGCATACCATAGCATACATGAGGCTCCCGACTGCACTGGCATACGGAATCTTTGCCATCTTAGACTTTCCAACATCGTCTACCGGACAATCGTCATTTGTAATCTTGATGTGACTCGGAAGTGGCGTAGACGCCGACTTTGCACCATCAAGATTAAAACGCTTCAAAATATTTTGAATATAGCCCTTTTGTGTTAACCAGAGAGTACGAGACTTTCTGTCCCGAACAATTTCCATGCCGAGAATAACACGAGCTTCACCGAGATCCTTCATTTCAAATTCTGAGTTCAACCTATCTTTCAAACGGTTGATTTCAGATCGATCCCTGCAAGCAATTAGCATATCATCAACATAAAGAAGTAGATAAGTATAAACGCCACCGCTTGATCTATGATAGACACAAGCGTCTTTCTCACTACGCTCAAAACCCAACAAGAGCATAAACCAATCAAACTTCTTGTACCACTGTCGAGGCGACTGTTTAAGTCCATAAAGGGACTTTTTCAATTTACAGACCCAATCAGATTTGTTGTCGGAAATGAAACCTTCCGGTTGCTTCATATAGATGGTTTTCTCGAGATCTCAGTGCAGAAAAGTTGTTTTCACATCTAACTGTTCGAGCTCCAGATCGTGAATTGCCACAAGGGCCAGAAGGACCCGGATAGATGTGTGTCGAACCACAGGCACGAAGATATCGTCATACTCGATACCCTTCCACTGTGCAAAGCCTTTCGCAACCAGGCGAGCCTTATAACGCATATCGTCTTTGACTTTATAGACCCATTTGCAACCAATTGCACGACTGCCCTTCGGTAATGGACATAGCTCCCAAGTGTTATTTTATCGATAGAGCTTCCATTTCCTCTTGCATAGCTACTAACCACTTATCACAGTGGTTCGATGATAATGCCTCCGAAAAGTCAAATTGCTCATCCTATTAGGAGGACGGACAGTTCTTTGGCTCTGCCTCGTAGGTACTGATACTGGAATTGTATCGCCTTGACCTCCACCATCATTCAGAACTTCTTTATGAACGGAACTAACTGGATCCGAAATAGATGTCTCTGGTGGACTAACATCTTCTTCAGATCATGACCCAACGAAAAACCTGAAGCGGATGAGCTGGTTACAATAGGACTAACAATTATCTCATCTCCATCGGTTGTTGGAGAAACAGAAGAGATAATTTCCGGTTCTGGAGCGGGTTGTCGATTATGATTAGACTTGAACATAATCGACTCATCGAAGGTCACATGTTGAGAATGAATCACCTTCCGGGTGACCGAGTTCCAGATTTGGTAACCCTTGATTCCATCTGTATAGCCGAGCAAGAATCCCTTAGTAGCTCTGGGATCCAGCTTGTCCTGACCTGTCACATGAATATATACAGGACAACCAAATACACGTATGTATTTCAAACATATATCACCTTTACCACTCCAAATTTCTTCTGGAATTTCCCCCCCCCAATGGCTGAACATGGTAATCGATTCACAATATGTATAGCAGTGTGAAGTGCTTTAGCCCAAAATATTTTAGGGAAACCAGATGTAACTAACATACATCGGACTTTATCTAACAAGGTCCTATTCATTCGTTCAGCGACTCCGTTTGATTGCGGATCGCCAGGTGTGGTGTAGTGTCGGTGAATACCTCTACGTGAACAAAAGTCTTTAAAGTTACCACTAGTGTATTCACCACCATTGTCAGATTTTAGAACTTTTAATTTTCTACCAGTCTCGACTTCGACTAGTGCTAACCAAGTTTTGAATATTTCAAAAACGTCTGACTTTAACATATTCACATACACCTAAAGTTTGTGCGAGAAATCATCAATAAAAGTAACATAGTACTTACCTCCACTAAGAGACTGTGTCGAAGATGGTCCCTAGACGTCTGTATGAACATAATCGAGGATCCCTTTAGTGTTGTGTTTTCCAACACCAAAAGAAACACGCGTCTGTTTATCCGAAACACATTCTGAACAAAAGTCCAGACTCGTAGGCGTGTCAACTGCAATGAGTTTCCGCTTGCGCAGAATCTCTAAATTCTTCTATAAAGTATGCCCCAATCTAAGATTCCACAAACGGGTAGCATCTAAACTTTTTGAACTATCCGCGACACACGCATTAGAACTGCCTGTTCGCCTACCAGATGAAACAGGTTATTTTATGCCTACTCACCTTTCATCACAATGAAGTTCCCCTCTGGAGATGCGCATACTCCCATTCTCAATCCGAATCTTACAGCCAAGTTTGGACAGTTGTCCAACAGAAATCAAAGAACGAGCCATATACGGTACAAATTTAACATTTAATAAAGTTCGAATAGTATCGTCAAACATTTTGATTCTGACCGAACCGATGCCCCGAGTGACACACGATGCATTGTTTCCCATATAAATATGGTTACCTTCGAACTCCTCGAAAGTAGTGAAACAGTCCCGAAATGGTGTCATATGGCACGAAGCTCCGGTATCCAACACCCAACGTTTGTCGCCTTTTGGTGATGTAACCGTTGCTGAGAAACCTGTATCTCTTTCGGTTGAAACTGCTGAAGATTCTGCTTTGTTCTTGTCCTTGTTTTTCAAACTAGAACAATCTCCGACCCAGTGACCTGGTTTGTGACAATAATTACAATTGCCACGTTGCTTAGATTTCCCGCGAAAACCAAGTTTACGAGATAGGGAGCGGCCACGAGTTCTTCCCCAGAGTTGATCGTCTTGGTCTCCTTCAGCAGATAGATTTTGACTGTTGTGGTTGTTATCTCGCGAACTGTTACCGATTTTCATCTGAATTCTTTGTTCTTCATAGATCATCCCTGCTTTCACGCCAGACAAAGAAATGGAATCTCTCCCATAAATAAAAGTATTAGTGAACTGGGAGTATTTCTCGGGAAGTGAATACAACAGAATCAAAGTGAGTGCCTCATTATCTGTGGCAAAAATAGACTCTGTTGCCTTCAACTTCATTATGATATCTTCGAATTCAGTCATGTGGGCCTGAATGGTAGTACCTTCCTTCATTTTGAAGAAAAGTCACGACCTCATCAATAACAGTCGGTTGGTCAAATTTTTCTTGAGATAAAGATTCTCAAGTCTTCTCCAAATCCCTGCGGCTGTCTTTTCAGAAACGATTTCAGAAATAACATTTAGACCCATAGCCATTTGTAAGGTAGTGAAGGCCCAAGCCTCCATTTCCTTAGCTTCTAAGGTGGACATATCCGGATCTTTTTTCTTCCGGAGCAAAGACTACGGGGTGAACATCATTTTTCCTAAGTGTTGCAGCAGTAGGAAACTGCCATTTACCAAAATCACCTTCACCGTTCCATTTTTCTATTCTAATTCCGGACCCCGATAATTTAAAAGAACCTTTTTGATAAACATTTGAGTCCGGGTTAGAAACGGATCCGGTAAACGGATTTCCTAAATCAACAGACATTTTTACCAAGCACCTAACGTGCAACTAGAAATACACAATTTAAGTCAAATTTAGATCTAGCAAGCTCTGATACCAATTGTAAGGTCGGTAGCAGTTACAATATCGTATTCAAGTGATTTACGGTCCCAAAGTGATAACAATAAATCACGTTGCAACCGACCGAATACAACAAATGCAGAATAACGAGATCTAGATATTGTATATTTTAGTTTGATGATTCATACGGATCCACAAACGCAAATTTTAGCAGTTATAATATATACGATAATATTATGACGAAGCAACAAATAAATCGAGACAACAATATTTAACGTGGTTCCACTATCGGTGTGATAGTGTACGTCCACAGGGAGAGATGAGGTCGATATATTAACAACCGGGAGAAAGTTACAACGTGTTTACGAGATCCTTGGATCAACAAATCAGCTACCCAAATATTTCCTCAAGAACAAAAAATACATATATACGTGTATATATATATTGAACGAGATATATACGTATATATATCAACAAGAGAAGCAAAGAAGCGAAGAAACAATTTTTGGCAAAACTTCTTGGCAGAGGTTCTCGGCAGAGGTTCTCGGCAGAGGTTCTGCTGGCTAGAGGGGGAAGATGGAAGAAGCTCTAGTGATGCCCTTTTTGTGCATACTGACCATCCACCAAATGCAAGCTATTTATAACTTTGGTGAAGTGGCTGTTTGGTAAATAAACCAAATGCTTGGTCACCAAGTATTTCATCCCAACCACATATCTCATATAGCTGTCATCCATAATTCCATTTTCTTTTCTTTTTCCTTTTTCTTTTTCACAGAAAAACGTGGACCTCAGGACTACCATGCATTTTATTTCCTTTTTCTTTTATGCATATTAATTTATTTGGTTACCAACTTTCATGCAAGTTGGTGAATTTGCACAATAACAAGAAAAACAAAAAGGTTTTTCAACAGTAACAATATCAAGATGGATCGTTCGTAAGCGTGTCTTTAACCTGGAAAATGCTTACAGGGTTAAGAGTCTTCTCCCTCACTTAGAGGATAAGATTGTCGGTCTTTGTTATGCCTCTTACCTACCCAGTAACATTCATAGTCCTTGTCTATTGTAATCGGTATTCTTGTTTATGATTATTCAAGATTTACATTCCGTCGCATTGCGCGGGTACACAACTAGTAATTATATATAAATATTAACATTTTGTGAAATTGTTTTTTACTTGATACTTATACATAGTGTTTTTTAATAAATTATATAAATATATGAGTAATTGGTTGAAATGATTAACTAATTTTTTGAAAATTGTATCAAAATATTGGAAGGGTCCAATCTCATCAAATAGAATGGTGATATGGAACCGATCCGATTCAACCATTCAATAGATTAAATAGCATCGGATGTCCAACGTTAATTGGATTGGATTGGATGGGATGATAAATTCCAACATTCATTAGATGACTAGATCAGATCGGATACATCTAAATCCATTGGATTTCAACCAACAAACACCCATTATCTATAACTTATACAATATATAAAATAACATCCTTTTGATGTTTCATTGTAACCTTCCATCTTTCCATTGTAACACTATTCACGACCATTCTGACAGATTATAAAATGGGTGATAAAATTCTAAGACTTATTGTTGAATAACTACACACTCCCGCACTTAAATTCTCGATGTTATATCACGTCTACCCAACAGTGTTCCTGTTAATCTACGATGTGGATATTATATTATAGCTTGTTATAATGTTCATAAGATAAGTAAAATATGTAGAATGAGAAATATTTAACTCTTGAGGAAACAATAAGGGTATTAATTGAAAACTATATTGTCTTTTATTTATTGATGACAATAACATCATAAATATAAAATTAATTAGATATAGATTCTATTTTACATATTATAATTAATATACTACTTTAATCTAAAATGACAAAAATGTAAAGTAAAATTAAAGGGGCAAGTTTTGTCATTGATTGATTGTCGTTGGATCTCCTCTAATTTTCATAAAAGTTTTCTTGTCATCACACAACCTACTCCCACTAGGGTAGGGAGGGCTCTCGCTTACTTTTTGACCAAAAACATACATAATTCACATAGTTTTCATACCCAGTTTTTAAATTTAAATAAGGGTAAAAGTAACATTTTAGAAATTGAAAGATTTTGTATGCATTATAGTTTATATCTAATGTTCTATAAGGGTAACACTTAAATCAAAAAATTAAAAATCGAGGACAAATGTGTGGATTGCGGTCCAATATCGCGGACCAAGATCGCGGTCCAAATCGTGGAATGATTGGGTATTTTTGCAAAACCCGAGAAAGAAAGGACATTTATGCAAGTCAAAGTCAAACTTAGAATATTTTAATTAATTTCTCTTTCTATTAAGTGAGTCAAATAAGTTTTGGATATTTGTTATTTGATATTTGATATATATGAGTTTTGGTGTTAAGTTCATAAAAAACATCATTGCAACCTCCCCCCCTTCCCCCTACAACATTGCACTTACAATTGGTATTTGTTAGGATCATAAATGTCCTACATATTAGAAAGATATATATAAATAATTATTATAGAGCTTTATTAGTTTAATTAATCATTTTGTAAAAGTCTTTAATCATAAATGGGCTTAGATTAGCTTGATGGGCCGTGGGCTTGAAGTCTAAAGGACTTGGTATATAAGGTTATGTTTAACCTTAGAATTAGGTTAGCGATTCATTATTCATTAGAAAGCTTAATTGTTTTAGAGAGAGATGGTTGTTTTTCATTCAAACCTTTGTAAACTATCTTGATTTATGAATACGAGAGGGATGACAGATTGAAATCGTTATTTGTTATTGTTATTCCTCATTGAATCGTTGTTACCTGTTAAATCTGGAACTAACAATTGGTATCAGAGCCGAATCGGTGATTTGAAGATACGAAAGAAATCGAACGAACGAAAGAAAAAGCAAGAATTTTCGCAGAAAATTTTCTGGAAAATCACAGCCGGCCGTTTCGCATATTCCCGGAGATTGAACCGTCGGATCGTCGCAATTTTTGGACAGTAGCTTCGGGACATCTTGCTTCACATTCTGATCGGTTGGATTAATCATTCGAGGTCCAAAAGGCATTCAAAATAATTTCGTAATAGTGCAGTAAGTTTTTGGTTAAAATCGTTCTTCAATCGGGTAAGAAAAGCTTTTCGTTGATTTTTAATTTGTTTATTTGATCTCGATTGTTTACTTGCGTTTATCTGCGTTTACATCGAATCTCAAAGGTTTTAATCGTTCAATTTAAAAATCAAATCTTGAGATTTTTGGGTGTTCTTGAAGTCTTGGTGGAGATTTGTGAAAATTAGGACATATTTTGATCAAAAATCGATATGGGTGTGTTTGTTTTTGTATTTTTGGTCAAAATCTAACCCTACAGGAGTGAATTCAAGCAACCCTATCGATCCAAGAGTTGAAGTGCAATCTCAGCCGCAGTGTCCGGGTAAGCTTTTCTATTTCTCAAAGTGCCCTGGTAAAATAAAGTCTCCGGATGACTTTTTGGTCACTGTCCGGATGATTCTCATTTTTCCGGATAGATTTTTTTGTCAAAGTTTCCGGCTATTTTACCAACATTCCGTTTAAACACACTTTTCCGGTCAATCACATTTGTCCGGTCAAAACATCTTTCCGGTCAAACCACCTTTTCCAGATAAATCGATTTGTTGCTGCTGTGTGTATGTTTCATAAAGACCTCAATAGGTTGACTTCTTTGACCATCATTTGATGTTTGACCATCGTTGATTGGTCTGTTATTCTCATTGTTGCATCTTCACACATACATGCATATTTCACACACATGCATGCATACATAACACATACATACATACTTTCATCCATGCATATCACGGAGTTGGTAAATTTTTGATAAGAGGCTGATGAATTTTTTTCTTTGCATTTATTTATCATTCACTACATTACATGCATATATATAGATTACATGAGTTGTTATTAAGTGTTTGTTTCTGTTCGGAAACACCAATCATCCGGTAAGTCAAAATTATTTTGTCCGGTAAGCATCACATCTTATCCAGTAAGTTAATTTTTGCGAGAATTTTTTTCACCCGGTAAGTCGCGAACAACTTTATCTGGTAAGTGTTCTTTCATCCGGATTATTCATCCATCCGGTATCTTGTCCGGTAAGTTTTGTCCGACAACCTTCGTCCGGTAAGTTTCTCGTCATCCGGTAACTCCATTTATCCGGTAAATCGCAAATAACTTACACCCGGTAAGTCACAATTTTCATCCGGTAAGTCCAACTTTTATCCGGTAAGTTGTGTTTTGGTAAGTTGTGTTTGGTAAGTTTGGTTGGTTAATTCTCGTCGGTACCCGAGTTACCACGCGTCTCTTGATTGATATTTTTTTAAACGAAAGTTGCTATCAATTTGCAATTTTTGTGACGCTTGAGAACTTTTGCGACGATTTGATCTTACTCGCGACGCTTATCATTTTTGTGATTTATTTTTCGTCGTGTTTGATCTAACTTGGTTTGTTTTCTCGCAGGTTTCACTCTCGAAGTTAATTTCGTTCGTTCGAATTCGATAATAATCAGATTTTTGAATTTTTAAAACGAATTTATTTTATAAATTTGTTTTTCTAATTTAACTCTTGATTTATCTTCCGTAAATTTTTCTTCAAAATAACACCGATTAACGATCATATTTTTTCAGGTAACAATGTCGTATTGCTTTAATCCTTCATGTAAAGCC
Organism: Saussurea involucrata; assembly: GCA_033807775.1. Taxonomy (NCBI): domain Eukaryota; kingdom Viridiplantae; phylum Streptophyta; class Magnoliopsida; order Asterales; family Asteraceae; genus Saussurea; species Saussurea involucrata. The sequence continues at coordinate 33,474,491 of CM066321.1, forward strand.
ACTATAAAAATGCATGAAGAGAATTGGAAGAGTGCAAATGAAACGTACAAAAAGCACTTCAAAGAACTGAAGGAACAGAAACTGCAAATATCTGAAAGTGCTGATAAGCTGGCTAAAGCAGAAGAAAAGGCAACAGCATTAGAGTCTGAAAACTCTGAGCTGAAAAGGAAGCTTTCTGAATTGCCATCACCAGACGAGATAAAGGCACTTGAAAAGAAAGCGCATCAAAGACTATGTGAAAAGAATATCAGGCAGGCAGATGATTTGTGCAGCAAGTACATCAAGGAGCTGAAGGAACTGAAATCTCAAATCTGGAACAGTTCTGAGAAGCTTGCTGAAGAAGAAGAGAAAGGTAAACTTCTCAACTGTGAAAACCTTGAGCTCAAATGTAAACTATCTTCTCTTGAAAAGATTCTTGAAAAGGAGAAAGAATGTTTTGAAAAAGAAAGACAATTGCTTAATCAAAAGCAGTCTGGTCTTTCAACCAAATCTCTTGAAGAAAAGAAGAGACTTGAACTCATGTGTTTAAAACTTTCAAAACAGATCTCCGACTTTGAAAGGGTTTTAATTTCAGAAAGAGAGAAGTTTGAAATCGAACGCAATTCTTTTACTAAAACGAATGGAGAACTTTCTTTGAAAATATCTGATTTAGAAAAAGAATTAGACGTTCTAATCAAAGAATCTGAGAAAGGGAAAGTTGAAGGTTTTAGATCAAAATGCTTAAAAGATGACTTTTTAAGAGAGAGAAAGAGTTTGCAATCCGAGATTTCTAAACTTACACAGAGATTATCTGGATTAGCAACCGAGACTTTGAAGAAACAAATGGGTAAATCTGATTCAAAGATTTTTGTCAAATCAAATGATTTTCCAAAAGATCAGATTCGACCTTCCAATCTCTTCTATAATTCTCGTGTTGATAACACAGATAATCAATTTTTCAAGAAAGTAAAAATGGAGTGGAGAGTTAAAGGAACCACTCCTGCTCCAAAGTCATCCGTCCCTGTAAAGAATGCCAAGAACAACACAGCTTTCCACGCTAAACCTTTTGTGAAAACTGATCGAGTTTATGCTGTTAGTAAACTGATCAGCTTATCTACACAGAAGCTGTGTTGCTCTTATTGTGGAACAAGTGACTTTGCAAAGAAAGACCATGCTCAGTATTGGTATGGTACTTATAGTATCCCAGGTCCTCATAGGGCATCTAACCGTCAAGGATCCATCCCAAGATGGATACCAAAATCCCTCTAATCTGTTTTGCAGGAACGTCATGTGCATTTAAATTAGAAGATTCTTTTCACATGACGAACATTCAAAGGTTAGGCCAATTTTGAGGGGGAGTACTATCGTATGCAAGGTATGTGAACTCTAACTGAATTCAAAAACCATGGCAATTCATTCTGAATAACTTACACTTACTTGCGTTAGTTATTATCTAAGTTTAACTTCCATGTTTGCCATGATCAAAACTCTCTTGATTTAGTTATTTCCATGTCTCAAATGTTTGTTGATTTTTCGATAGAGATACACTCGGTTTTTGAATTCCACTTTGTGTTCATAGTTCATCATTTCATATTAATGATTCAATTCTTATCTGATATATTAATTGTGACTTGTTCCTCGCAATTAAACTTTCTAATCATTGATTGATTTTTTGAACATACTGTGCTTATTGAGTCATTCTGTTTTGTGCTTGAATCAGTTCCTTGAACCTCTGGTATTTCAACTATGACTTCTGAATAATTCAGTTCAGAACTCGGACTTCATTTTAATGACTTCTGATTACCTCATATCAGAACTCGGACTTTATTTTAATGACTTCTGATCATCTCAGATCAGGACTCGTTCTTAAATGCTATGACTTCTAAACATTTTAGTTTAGAACTCGCACTTCGCTGTCTACTAAACTGCTATACTCATTGCATGAATGTGTGTTAGGAAATACATCGTTTCTATGGTCTATCCAGAACCGGAAGGACCTACCCAAGAAACACATCCCATATAGACATCAGTGAGGGGTCTAGATGATAGATGAGTTTGGAGAGAAAAGAATATGGTAAGGATGTGACAGGACTTAAAAGAATTAATTGGTCCTTACCAAACCGAGTCAGTTATCCGGGTAACCACACAATCTATTCATTCTCATTCTTTGGAGATGAATATTGAAACAGACATGGACCCAGTGTCGATAACTCGTGTCACCCACCCAGCCACTCAAGTATCTCACAACAGATGCTTGTTTCATATATTCACGGAGAATTAGCACATAATTTATCTATTCCTCACTCGGAGGTCTTAGATATTGAAAAAGGAAGACATCAGCTCCGGTCTCCGAACTTCATATTCTAATCATTGTGTCTATTGATTTTTAACTTGCGTCCCAGGTTAAGTCAATATTTGAGCCTAACTTCTATAATTCATTCCTTTCACACAAGCACGAGTCTTTGTGATTCCATTTGCATATCTTTGTGATATTGCCGGAACAGTTTGAGAAGTTAATTTTCAAATTTTCTTCAGTGATAACTGGAAGTCCTATCAGAGACACCTATTTGCCAACTCTGAACATAGGCCACACAATTTTTTAAATTGTTGTGATAACAGTCACTTTTGTGTTTCTGTGTTAGATGATTACCCCATTTCTGGTTACTTAATGTTTTATCTGGATTCTTTTGCTACTCGTCACTTTTGTCTTTGAACGTGCATGATGCTCCGGATGCTCCTACTCATCATGAGGGGGAGAAAGGGTACAGATTCAAAGACACCGAATATCAAGTTGAGGGGGAGTTAGCAAAAGCCGAGGGGGAGTAAAGAAGTCCCCATGCAAAAGCCAAGGGGGAGTAACGGTCAAGTTCCGAAATCCGAAAAGATTTCAAAGTGCTTACAAGTGATAAACTCTTCTCATCGTTTATCAAGTGGTGTTCGCTTCAAATTGTTTCATTCTTCGAGCATATTGGTTCTACAAGTTCTTTTAAAGCTGAAATCTAATTCAAGAGCTTTATTCAAGGGGGAGCGTCGAAAGACATGAAGACAAGCAACGCCGAAGTGTTTCAAAGATTCAAAAGGAAGAGAAGATCAAGACTTGAAGGTTTCAAGACCGATTTTTATTTATATATCTTTAGGGGGAGATTGTTAGGACCATAAATGTCCTACATATTGGAAAGATATATAAATAATTATTATAGAGCTTTATTAGTTTAATTAATCATTTTGTAAAAGCCTTTAATCATAAATGGGCTTAGATTAGCTTGATGGGTCGTGGGCTTGAAGTCTAAAGGCCTTGGTATATAAGGTTATGTTTAACCTTAGAATTAGGTTAGCGATTCATTATTCATTAGAGAGCTTAATTGTTTTAGAGAGAGATGGTTGTTTTTCATTCAAACCTTTGTAAACTATCTTGATTTATGAATACGAGAGGGATGACAGATTGAAATCGTTATTTGTTATTGTTATTCCTCATTGAATCGTTGTTACCTGTTAAATCTGGAACTAACAGTATTAGAGCATGTTAAAAGATTTTGTTTTGTTTAAAAAAGCGAGAATACTTTGAAGAATCGGGTTTTTGGTTCGTTAAAAAATGGCTCAAAAAAGTATTTTTAAACCCAAAGTATCTTTCGGTAAAAGCGACAAGTTTGATGTTTGGAAAAATCATTTTGAAGTCTTTGTCAAAACCAAAATCAATTGATTTGAGAGACTAAAGCAAATGGTGAATTTATTATAAAGAAACCCGTTTTTGAACGAAATGAAGATGATGATGTTTTAGTTTGTTTAAACTGTGAAGCAAAAAATACCATCTTCTCTGGTATTGTGCATATTAGGATGTGTCAATTTGTCAACTTGATTGGTGAATTATATATTGACCAATATATAGAAAAAATTTACAACATGCTTTCCTACTTTATGGGATCTATACAAGTGTTTCCATACAAAACACAAACTTTCCTACTTTATGTGATTTATACAATCGTTTCCTTTATTGTTTGACTTGGAATTTGTATCGCTAACATCCCCTCAAGCAAAGTGGTGGGGGGTTCAACACGAAGCTTGGAGCGAAAATATTCGAATATAGGATGTGGCAGACTCTTAGTGAAGATATCCGCTAACTAAAGCGCTGTTGGAACAAACTTGGTGCAAAATGGACCAGAAGAAACAAGCTCACGAACAAAGTGATAGTAGATATCGATGTGCTTGGTACTTTTATGAGAAATGGGATTTTGGCTTAAGAATAGTGCACTCTGGTTGTCACATAAACCTGTTGGTCTCCCATAAGGTAAAACTTGAAATTCACGGAGAAGGTGTGTGACCCAAACAACTTCGGCAGCCGTGTTTGCGAGAGCACGATACTCAGATTCACAACTCGACTGAGCAATTGTGGGTTGTTTTTTTAATCTCCAAGAGAGGAGATTACCACCCAGAAAACGGAGTAACCATAAGTGGAACGTCATAATTTTGATCCAACGAACCCAATTGGCATCCTAATATCAAAGAATAAATGGTGAGAAGGAATGAAGAAACTAAAGCCCATATGAAAGGGCGCCTTTAACCAATGTTCTAAAAAACGTGTATGGCAAGGCCTTGCCACCACGTTTTATCCCTTGGCGTCGAGATAAGGCGTGGAACTCGTTATGGCGTGCCAGACTGCCATGGCCCCCCATTGCGCGTTATGCCGTTACAAATTTGTGTACTTTCGATTTTTCGAATCTATGTACTTCCAAATTCGATTTGAATTTACCCATTAGTATCAATTAGAATTTAAAATTTCTTTGTTTATCATTTTATATAAATTTAAATTGTTAATAACTTAATCATTATTGTTCAAGACACTGATATAAACACACACACATACATATATATTATATATATATATATATTTGACGCCTTAAGACACACCTTCGAAAACGCCATGGCCTCGACGTAACTCGTAAGGCTTGAGGCTTGACCTCGCCGAACATTTCTTTTAACATATCGAAGAATCCGCTTAATAGCATGAAATGATCTTGAGTTGGAGTGTGAAGAAACTGACTCACTTGATTTACCGCATATTGTAACACCCCTGAAAGTAGAGGTAAATTTTAGCCTGAATAATAACATTATCAGAGAAAACTTAAATAAAAATTCACCCAAAGTGGGGAAATAGTAAGACATTTACAATCCAATGTACGAATAAGATAATCGACAACCTACTAATCTAAACTAGACTAAGGGGTCGTTTACCAAACACTTACCCGGGTAAGCGCTTACCAAGTTATATTACCTACCGGATTGATAAGGCAAGGACCAAAAATCTTACTCGGTAAAAGCGAAAGAGCGAATGCAATGATCGAGAGTCTTACCCCGGTAAGTTAGGGCAATGACTCTTACCACGGTTAGCACTTACCGGGTGAATTCTTGCATACGAAACCGATTTGGCGGACCAAAATCTTACCCGGTAAGTAAGTGATAGCGTAAATTTGATTGGTAAGTGCTTATCCGGGTAAGCATTTGGTAAACGGCCCCTAAGCTTACATTATGAGCAGCTGTGACTATCTTTTTCATACAGAATCCTTTTCACAAAACAAATCTCCAAGGCTATTCTTCACAAAAGTTTCGTTACCGCAATCATACCCTCCACTAAAACCTGAGAAGCGCCACCACTAGGAGAACCTGATTTACATGTCATTTTAAGAAAAAGTGTTAAGCTGTTGGTCCCGAAGGGTTATACAAGTTTGTAGAAGGGGGGGGGGGGGTTGAATACAAACTCACGTTTTTACTTTTCTAAATTGTTTATTGATAAATCAAGACAATTTACAACTTGTTGCGGAACAAGATTAAGGATAAACCTAATCTAAACAAGTCCTGAGAAACACTAAGTTTCTTGCACTAGAAAGAGTTAAAGAAATTACGAATAATAACTTAACAATAAGAGTGAAATAAGAAGATGGTCCGAGCACACTTCATTTCTGAAGTAGGGTTCTTCTTATATACTGCATGCATTTAATGCATGGCAGTATTGCTTTACACGTGGCAGCAGCTGAGTGGTTGCATGTCATTGACCTTTGTAGACAACCTTAGTAGCCGCATGGTGCACAATGTAGAATCAGAGTTGTTGTACGATCACAGACAAAAAGGATGTCCGTTCTGACAGTTCGTACGGAGACGTGCAAGGGAGGTAAGACAATAGTACTTTGTAAGGAGACTTCATGATCAGCTTTCGTTGAAACAGTTCTTTATCAGCGAATGATAAAGTTCAGCGATTGCTGAAGTCTTCTACTTGATACTTCACGTTGAGTGGACAAATCTTGGCTTCGCTGATATCCGCATCAGTTCATTTAGTAGACTTGTCGCTGTTTCTTGAGCTTGATCTTCGACTTCAGCGTAGAACATATGGACGTGAAACTTGTCTTCATGGATCATAAGTAAACAACTAACTTATCAGCGATCATCTCATAGACTGAACAGGCTCAGAGCTACTCGATGAACAAAGTTCGCTGACTATTTAACTTTAAATAGCGAGAGTTACTATTAGCGGTACTGAAACAATCTTAGTACTTATCAGCGATAGTGAAACTCTAATACATATCATTTACTTACAATTTTCACTAAGTGTTAAGAGAGGGTCATTATCAAATCACTGAGGGTTTGGATCAACAATCTCCCCCTATTTGATTATGACATAGCAACAGAGAAAATTGCTATTTAATGAAAACATAAGGATAAAAAGAACTTGTAAAATATTTGTCCCTTTTACTGTTTTCTGGGATCTTTTCAGTACTGATGGAGTAAAGTACATTCGCTGAAATTTTTCTTTAAACTTCGTAAAGATTACAGAGGGAAGTGGAAAAATTACAAGTACAACAAATAAAATTACAAGTACAGAAGATGTAGACAGATAAGGATAGAAAGAAATACAAGGCGATCCTATCCGTCAAAAGGTTCTTCCTTAATGAGAAGTTCATCCAGGGTCTTTGATGTGGGAATCATCCAGTCAGGGGCCGTTACACCTTGATCCTTTTTGTTCTCTGCTTCTTCAAAGATCAGGGGCTTGAGGTGACGTGCCTGAATGTCGCGTCTGACTTCATACCCGTGTATTAGGTCTCTGAGCTGTTCGATGTGAGTGATTGGAAGCTCAGATATGCGTTGAAAGTGTTGTTGTCCATAGCAGTCTAGAAAGAAGATGCCATAGGGTTCACTTACGACTTTTCCAGGGATGATAGTTTCACCAGGAGGCAGGGAGGTGTCAAGTACTGAGAGGTCAGGGTCACGACCATGTACTTCTTTGCGTGAGAAACCTATACCTGTTTCATTCCGTATAGGAGGACCTGGGTCTGAGGTTTTCTTTTTCTTTGCAGAAGCCCTTCTTTGTTGAGGTGGAAGAATAGTGGAAGGAGGAATATCCACAGCAGAAGAAACCAAGTCGATCTGAGAATTTAAAATTTTCTCGACATGGCTCTTGAACTTTTAGCGAGATCGCTGAATGGCTAATTTCACTTCCAACCATTCAGAGAAACCAAACTTCTCTAATGAAGTAGCGTAGAAGGTTTGCTTGGTTTTGTCTTCTCTGAATACGTTAACTTCAACAACAGGAACGTCTACAAACGTTTTTCCTCTGATATTTACCTTGATGATTTTGGATGGTCGAGATCGATAGTTCAACATTTCTTTACACCATTGTCGAATCAGGTACCTTAGTCTTTTCTTCAACGATCCTTTGGGCATCATCCCATAGCTGACGTTGGACATCAATGGGAGTACTTTTCAGCGCGGGGTCTTTCACCGATTGTTGGACAAGCTGGATGGCGAGAGCCTTATCTTTTTCTTCATCTTCCTTCTTTTCGGCGAGTAATCTTTCAGCTCTTAAATGATCCTCGTATTCTTTTCTTGATATCCTGAACTTTGTGGGAGCAGGGATTTTGTCACGAGGAAGAATGATTCGCTGATCTTCAAGTTGTTTGATCATTGCATCTCTCTTTTCTTGATCCTCTTCACTTAGCTTTTGAGGAGCCAACGAAGGCCTGTTTTTGTGAGAGAGCAGCTGTTCTTCAGGTTCATCAGTCTCAATGGTTAAATCTAAGACTGGGATTATTTCTTCAGCACTTGTGGCTGGGATTATTGATGGTGTTGTTGTAGGAGCTTTAGCGGGATCCTCAAACAGGGGAGAGGACTAGCTGAACACAGCGATTGTTTAAGTAAGAACATGGGAAGAAAGAGATAGAGAAAAGAATGTGGTTAAGTGTATAGAGGTTTTAAGGATAGATGGATTGAGATTGAGAAGGGATAGAGGAGGGATGCAGTGTAAGGGAATAGAAGGTAGTGTACCTGACAAACTGGCTTTTGAAGCAAGTTCGTCAGATTGTCTTCTTCAGCGATGCCTTTGTTTTTGCCTTTGTCAGCTTCAGACGCTGCAGGCTTTGTCTTGGTCCGCTCCCCTGAAGGTTCTTTTATCTCGATCCCTTTTTGAGCTGGGGATTTTGCAATAGGCTGGACGTAGAAGAAGTCGTCATCATCATCGTCATCATCATCATCTTTGGGGGATGATGATGGTTCTTCATCAGAGATGTCGACAGGTTCATCGTCTTCAGCTTCTTCTTCAGACTCGACCTCTTCAGCATAAGGTTCGGTCACGTCAGCAACAACTTCCTTAAGTTGCTCATCGAGTTGCTCCCCCTCAGATACAGAGGGAGGTTTCTCAGTTTCCTCAGGGTTTTCAACTCCCTGAGGTCGTGAAGTAGAAGTAGCAGCAGCAGCAGTTTCAATACCCTCCCCCTCAGCATTATGGGGAAGGTCTTCTTTAGTCTTCTCCCCCTCTTCCACATTATGGTTGGGGGAGGTAACAGATTGTTCAGCAGCAGCAGTGTGTATTTGGTCCCTGTCTTCCAGGCCAGAGATCCCAACACAGTTCTCAATCGTTGCTAATATGATTTCCAGGCCAGTTATAGCAGGATTGATCTTTTGAAGATCCTCTCGATCGACCTGAGTAAAATGAGAAGTTGGGGCGTTCAGGCGATCGAGTACTTTATGAACAATTTTTTTGACGGCGGAGACCTCAGTCTTGATCTTGGAGATTTCACCCTTAAGAGAACCAACCTCTGTCTTCAATGAGGTGACTTCATTGGACAGAGTGGTGAAGTTTGTTGAAAGAGAGGTGATGGCGGTTGAATTGTCAGCGAGGGTGGTAGCAAATTGAGCAATGCTACCATCCACCTTCTCCAGATCAGCTTTGGAGGCTTTCGTATCAACGATCACGGTCAACTTTTTGAGTTTCTCTCCAGCGTCTCTAACCGCTGAAGAGTTCGTGGAGAGAATGGTGTTGTAACTTTTCACCTTTGTTTCCAGGGCCTTCAGGGAGGTGTTGATATCCCCCAAATTAGGACCTGAAACAGTTATTAACTTATGAACAGAGGAAAGCTCAGAAGTTTGGGGTAGAGAGAGGAGTGTTTGGGATTGTGTGTATACCTGCAGGCGGGTTGGCGAAGTTGTCGAACCCTTTGTGTCCTGAATGATATTCCATGTCGCCTTCAAGAGTACCTTGGCGCATGGAGGTGCCTGCAGATCCTAAGTTTGCATCCATCATCGTATTTAGAGTGTCTGCAGCTGAGTCATGTACGATGAAGGGTGTCCCTGAGAAAGTTGGGAAAATTAGTGGAGAGACCAAAGATTGAGTAGGAGGAATGAAGGATGAGAATGATGGTTGGGTGCGATGTTCAGCGTTGGATCCGCTGACAATCACTGCAGTCTGTAGAGAGGCTGAAGGAGGTGGGTTCATATCCAAGTTTTTAACTTCAGCGTTTAGAGACGTTGAAGCCGGGATGGAAGGGGTGGCTTGATCAGCTATAGCAGAGCGTACCACTGAACTATCCATCAGCTCTTCAAGATGATCTGTGGAGTCTTCAGCATGTGAATGCTGGAGGGGTTGCTCCTTGGTTTTCTTGATTCTTTTGGAACCAAGTTGGGAAGATGAGTGTTTCCTTTTTCGAGAAGGAGTGGAGGGTGCAGCGTGGGTATCAGCGGTGGGGATTTCCACTGAATGAGCTGCAGAAGTAGAAGAAGGAGGATTGAGAAGAGATAAGATAGTAGAAAGACGTACCTCGTTTTCCAGCGGCTTGAAGTCGAGCACCTTAGGTCCAACCTGAGAGAGTCTCAGATCACCCTCTTTTGGGTACTTCTCGCCAAGTCCTTGTTGAAAGACGGCGTTGATGAATCTGGGATAAGGAACCCATGAAGGTCTTTCAGCCATATCCACTGTGAACGCAAGGTCGTCGTAGATGATTGAGGCCCAGTCAACATTTAGACCTTTCAGCAATGCATAGCCCATTGCTTGCTGAGGTTGAGCAGCTTGATCAGAAGAGCCACTCTTCGCTGTCATGCAGCTTATCAGATGTGCAAAGATGAAGTTCATTTCGCTGGGCATTTTGGACTTCTTGATCATGGTCAGTTTCTTCTCAGGCTTCTTGTCCCTTCCAGTGTCCCATGCGTAACCCATTGCATCGAAGAATGCAGTGATGGCTTCCCTATCAGCATGGTTTTTGTGGTTTGGGAGAGGGACAAAGCGGTTTTCTTTGGTAGAGGTAGGAAGACTCAGTGCTTTCCTGATAATGGCAGGGTTGATTTTGGTGGTGCCAAATTTGGTGTCACACAGAATGGAGTCAACGATCTTCGTTGGGTCTTTGGCATGGGGTACCTGAGCTCTTCTGGCAGTATACCAGAACTGAGATAGTAGGAATTGATGAGCAGGGGGTGTAATAGTCAGGGCTGTAGATAAGCAACATGTTTTGAGGTAATTCACAACATCATCCAGATGTGTGACTTTCTTTCGAGGAGGAAACTCGAAAAACGCATGGAGGTTGTTCGATTTTGAAAAATCGACTTCCTCAAGCTTGAACTTGACCTGAGGAGCTTTGATGAGAGTCAGTTTCTTTGCAGTAGTGGATTTCTCAGCGGTAGGAGTAGGAGTAGAAGATGCCATTTCTGTTTAACATATCAACCATGAACACAGATAAAGAATAGTCTTAATGTGAAAGATTTTCCAATAAGATGTTTTCGAAATTTGTCCATTTCATTCAGACAGAAATGTCTTAATGAAGATTAGGGTTTTCTTGTTTTAAAAAAAAAACAAACCCAGTAAAAGTCTTCTTTTCCATTTTACTTTAGATAAGGATTCTGGAAAAAAACGAATGAAGAAGAAGTTTAAGATTTTGAGTTTTAAACTTGAAGAATAACCATGAAAAGGTTGTGTTCATAAAACCATGAAAGAAATGATTTCATTTTAGAAAGGTTTCTTTTGTTTGATCTGTTAAAAGCAACAAGAAGATCAGAAACAAGTTAAAACAGGTAAATAATGAGAATATTAACCTGGTTGTCGGAGAAGAAGATGAACAGTTTTCTGGAAAAACTCGAGTTCAATAAGCAACAGTAAATCTTTTCTTTCTTGGAGAAGAAGTTCGCGTAAAGGAAAAATATAAACTCGAAATAGTTTATATAGTGAGATTTGAGAGAGAGAAAAACTAGAGCGAGAAAGTTTTTCATCATGACACGGACATGTGTTTGCATTTGATTGGATGGTAAACGAAACGTGCAAACGTGTGTCAGAAAAAGAACGTGCCAGTGTTTATCCGTTGTGATGATGTCACAAACGTCATTTTATATTTTAGGATGTCTCTGAGGTTTTGAAAGGTCAGGGACTATTTTGAAAAACATGAAGCACTGAATAGAAATATCAGTGTTAGTTTAAGAAATTTCAAAGTATCGCTGTTAAGGAAGAGATATTCAGCAATGTGATTTGTTTTGAAATCTTGCATTTACATGCGAATGTCAGCGAGTAAAGAGAGACATACCTTGATATCAGCGAATCAACTTTGTTCATAGAGAAGATGCTAGAATGGGTTATATAAGTTGGTTTTATCCGATCACTGATCAAATGTGAACTTCTGAAGATTTTACTCTTCAAAGTTCAGCATTCCAAGCTCGCTGATGAGAAAGTTGAATCTTGTCTCATCAAGAGGTTTGGTGAACAGATCAGCTAACTGATAGTCAGTTGGGATAAAATGAAGTTCTATATCACCATTCATCACATGATCTCTGATAAAATGATACCTGATTTCGATATGTTTGGTCTTTGAGTGTAGCACTGGATTTTTGGATATAGCGACGGCACTTGTGCTATCGCAATAGATTGGAATTTTCGAGAGCTGAAGGTCATAGTCTTGTAGTTGATTTCTCATCCACAAGACCTGAGAACAACAGCTTCCAGCGGCTACATACTCAACTTCAGCAGTTGAGGTGGACACTGAGTTTTGCTTTTTACTTGTCCAACTCAACAGCTTTCCACCCAGGAGCTGACAGCCTCCTGTGGTGCTTTTCCTATCCAATTTGCAACCTGCAAAATCACTATCTGAATAGGCGCTTAGATCGAACCCTGAATCTTTGGGATACCAAAGACCTAGGTTCATAGTACCCTTAAGGTAACGAAAGATTCGCTTTACAGCGATCATATGAGATTCCTTAGGTTCAGCTTGATATCGTGCACACAAACAGGTTGCGTACATAATATCGGGTCGGTTAGCTGTAAGATACAAGAGAGAGCCGATCATCCCACGGTACAACGTGACATTAACAGGTATTCCATTTGAATCCTTGTTTAGTGTCAGCGGAGGTGCCATAGGGGTTTTCATAGCTGAACTCTGAGTTAAATCTAATTTCTTCAGCATATCTTTAACATACCTTCCCTGATTAATGAAAGTTCCGTTTTCATTCTGTTTTATCTGAAGACCAAGGAAATATGTTAGCTCACCCATCATATTCATTTTATTCTCTTCTTTCATTCTATCAGCGAAATGAGTACAAAGGTCAGGGTTAGTAGAACCAAATATAATGTCATCAACATATATCTGAACAAGAATGATATGAAAAATAGAGTTTTGTCGATTTTACCTCGCTCAAAATTTTCAATTAGGAGATAAGAGGATAGAGTGTCATACCATGCATGTGGAGCTTGCATTAAGCCATAAAGTTCCTTATCCAGTTTATAAACATAACCTGGACGCTTAGGATCTGAGAATCCTGGAGGTTGTTCCACATAGACTTCTTCATTCAGCTTTCCATTGAGAAATGCTGACTTAACATCCATTTGATATACTTTGAAGTATTTATGTACAGCATATGCTAAGAATAGACGAATAGATTCTAGTCTTGCTACTGGAGCAAATGTTTCGTCGTAGTCTATACCTTCCTCTTGTCTATATCCCTGAGCAACAAGTCGAGCCTTGTTGCGGGTTACAGTTCCATGTTCGTCCAATTTGTTTCGATAGACCCATTTAGTGACTATCACTGTCTTGTCAGTTGGTCTTCGAACAAGATTCCAAACTTTGTTTCTTTCGAATTTAGTCATCTCTTCTTGCATAGCGTTGACCCAGTTTGGATCTTTGAGGACATCATCTATTTTCATTGGTTCAATCAGAGAAATAAAGTTAACAAATAAACAAATATTACCTGCCATTCGTCGAGTCTGAACACCAGCGTTTGGATCACCAAGGATTTGATCAATTGGGTGATTTACAGTCCATCACTGAGCCGGAGCATGAATCGCTGACTCAAATTGAATTGGAGGAGCTGAAGATGATGCTTCAGCAACTTCTGGAATATCAGCCAAGAGAGGAGTAGGTGCAGATGCCATCTCATTCACTGATTGATGAGAAGTAGATGGAATGTCTGAGACATTTGGTTCAGAAGCAGGCATAGTGTTTAAAGGAACAACTGAGACCCATGATGTTTCAGTTTCACTATTCTGCATGTTTGGGATGATAGTAGGACCATCATCTTCAACGGTATGAGTATGAGGAGTGGGAATATCTTCTGAATCACCAAGATGAGAAAACATCCATTGATTCAGTTCTTCAGTATCAGAAGAAGGTCGAGAATTCGCTGAACGGGATTCGTCAAATGTGATGTGAATAGTTTCTTCAACAGTTTGTCTTCTTCGATTGAAGACTCTGAAGGCTTTGGAGACTGAGGAGTATCCAAGAAAGATTCCATCATCAGCCTTAGGATCAAACATTCCAAGGGCATCTATGTTGTTCAGTATGAAACACTGACATCCAAAGATGTGAAGAAAGCTAATTGAAGGCTTTCTCCCATGAAAAAGTTCATAGGCTGTTTTATTAAATCTTTTGACTATCAGCGACCTGTTTTGCGTAAAACAAGCAGTGTTGACAGCTTCTGTCCAAAACTGAGTAGGCAAGTGAGAATCACTGAGCATTAAACGTGCAGCTTCAATAATAGTTCTATTTCTTCTTTTAGCGACTCCGTTTTGTTGCGGTGTTCTCACTGAAGAAAAGTTGTGAGAAATACCCTTACTCTCAAAGAAGGAATCAAGAGAACTATTTTTGAATTCAGTCCCATGATCATTCCTTATTGAGCGAACGATCAAGTTGTTCAGGACTTCCATTTTTCGGACAAAGGTGATGAGTTCTTCAGGTGTGTCACTCTTAGAACGGAAAAACATTACCCATGTATAGCGAGAGAATTCATCAACTATGATCGGCGTATATTTCTTTCCAGCGATGGATTGTTTGTTAACAGGGCCAAACAAATCCATATGGAGAAGTTGTAGAGGAGATGACACTGAGGAAACTTGCTTGGACTTAAAGCTTGCTTTGGTCTGCTTCCCTTTCTCACACGCTGAACATAGGGATTCTTTGGCGTATGAGTGCTGAGGTAGACCAGTGACTAACTCTTTAGAAGAAAGAGTATTCAGTGTCTTGAAGTTGAGATGAGAGAGCCTCTTATGCCATAATCAGTTGACATCAGATGAGGCTTTTGAGAAGAAACAGGAGTTCTCAGTGGTTGTTAAGTCCATGTTTATTACATAAACATTTTCCAAACTATAACCGCTGAGAGCTATCTTCTCCTTTTTGTCAGCGACAAAGCAGGATTCCTTAGTAAAGATTACTTTGTTATCCATGTCGCAAAGCTGACTGATGCTTAGAAGATTATGCTTCAGCCTTTCAACATCTGCGACTCTTTTGAAGGTTGTTGTACCATTAGAGACTATACCAAACCCTCGGGTATGTCCTTTTCCGTTTCCGCCGAAAGTTACAGAGGGACCCTTCTCTTCCTTGTATTCAGGGAGCAGGCTTTTCTTTCCAGTCATGTGTCTTGAGCATCCACTATCGAGATACCAGATACCCTTCTTAACCAGCATTACAAAGGAAGATTAGTTTTTCTTGGGTACCCACTTAACCATGTGTATACACTTGTCAGTGGGGGTAGAAGAGTAGTTGAAAGGTTCAGTAGTCTTCGCAGCATTTGAAGATTAAACTTTGTCAGTCTTCACTTTGGTTATTTTCTTAACCTCAGTGGCCTTCTTAGCCTTGGGGGCAATGATCTTCACCTTGGCTATCTCTTCAGCTTGAGTGGATGTGGGGCACTTACTAGCAATATGATTGGTAAGTCCACAGTGATAACATTTCCTATAACTAAAAGTAGTGTTAGGACCATTTGCATGTTGAGCTTTTGATTTTGAATTTGAAGGACCAGCACCAAGTAAGCTATTGGCTTTTGAAATGGGAGGAACATTCGGTTCTTCGGATTTCTTACCAATAATTTCCACTTTGATTCTAGGAGTAGATCGCTGAATAGATCCACGCTGAATAAATCTTGGGATCTTATTCTTTGAACCAGAGGGATAAGTCACTGAAGCTTTAGAAGCATTTAGCTTTGGTACAGAGGTACCCTTCTGAGGATTTTGGTTAAAAGCAATTCCTTTACCTTTATTTTTAAAGATAGTGGTAGGTTTTGGATAAACAACTTTTTCTTTACCTTTAGAAGTTAAGGTAGAGATTTCCTTAGGGATAAGCGGTTTAGAAGAGGAACACTGAGATGAGAAAGTGTCAGTGATAGAGGATACGAACATTCCAAACTTAAGCATGGAACGGTCAGTGGTTGGTTCTAGAGTATCAGCTTTGTAACCAAGACCACGTTTATCACTCAGGGGAATCCGAGACTTAATTATCTCAGCGATCTTTGTTGAGGAATTATACCATCCATCAACAGTAGCGTTTTCAGCTTTTAATGCAGCGATAGCTTCTTCGCGCTCGATTTTGACTAGCTGATTTAGGTGAACTTGATCTTTAAAATCTTCTTCAATTTTAGAAAGATTTTCTATTTGAAGGTGACAGTTTTTAAGCTGTTCAGCGAGATCAAGGTTTTGATTTTCAACAACAGTTTTGCCATTCATGGCTTCATATA
Source organism: Saussurea involucrata (assembly GCA_033807775.1). NCBI lineage: Eukaryota > Viridiplantae > Streptophyta > Magnoliopsida > Asterales > Asteraceae > Saussurea > Saussurea involucrata. The sequence continues at coordinate 33,490,706 of CM066321.1, forward strand.
AACTTCTAGTCAGGAGATCGATCTTTCGACGACTATCAGCTTCATCAATATTTAAAATATTGGTAAAGAAGGAAGGTGATACCTTAGTAGCAGAGGTTGAAGTAGAGGGAATGTCAGAATTTTCTTCCTCATCTTCAAGTTTGGCCATGATACATAGATTGGCTTCATCATCATCTTCAGAGTCAGATGATTCTTCTTCGTCAGAGGCAGCCCAATCATAGTCAGCCATAAGGCCTTTTCCTTTCTTCTTAAAGGTTTTCAGCTTTGAATACCTTTCTTTCAGCTTTTTGTATTTTTCATCTCTAGTCCTGGGAGTAAAGTTTTTCTTGGGAAAAGCTGAGGGTCTACAGACTTTCTTTGACCTGCACTCGCTAGCAAAATGTCCTATCTTTTCACAGTTATAGCAAGTAGCAGTAGCCTTATCAACAGGGGTTGATGATCTTGGCTTGTCAGTAATAGCAAGAGGTTTATTCCTTTTGAAATTACTCTTTCTAGCAAATCTCCTGAACTTATTAGCCAGGAATGCCAGAGTTTCATCATTATCTGAAACGTCAGAGTCTGATGATCTTTCAGAGTTAGTTTCCAACTCAGTGACAGTGATAGTCGATCACTGAGTGGAAGGTGACTCTGAGATTAAAGCTACAGGGGTGCTTTTGGAATCGTTTACAAGATTCTTCTTAAGATGACTCGATTGCTCATGATTCAGCATCGTGCCATATAAGGTAGAAAGGGTCATTGATTTTAGATCCTTTGACAGCTTGAGACACATAGAATAACTGTCCCAGCTTTCAGGTAAACATTCTAAGAACTTTGTCAGTACTTCAAAGTTAGAATATTCCTTACCAACAGTTTTCAGATAGAGTTTCATTCTTACCACAAATGAAGCTTCCGTACTGTCTTACCAGGTTGATCTTTCGAGAGTCCTGGACTTCAGAAGTACCTTCCTACTGAACACAGATTGTGTCCCACATAGCTTTTGAGGTTTTCAGGTTCATAACGGAATGGTAGACTTCGTCAGGAAGAGCCATGGAGAGTATGGATCTGGCTTTGGTGTCGATAGCCACTTTCTTCTTATCTTCATCAGTCCACATATGAATTTCCTTGGGAATCATCCTTTTTGGAATAGCAGGTCTATTCTCAGCGGCTGAAACTACAGGATCAATTCTTATAGGAATATATGGGCCGTTTTCAAGATAGTAAGGCATAGTAGGGTCTACACCTTCTAAGAAGAGAATCATCCTATTTTTCCATAGATTAAAGTTATCTCTGGAGAATCTAGGGTGTTTTGCAAGAGAACCATTGTCAATATAATTAGTGTTTGTGTTGGTGGCCATTTTCAGAAATAGCAAGGAAGAGAAATCTTAGTATAGATCAGATCTTGTTTATGAGATTAAACAAATCTGCTCTGATACCACTTGTTGGTGCCGAAGGGTTATACAAGTTTGTAGAAGGGGGGGGGGGGTTAAATACAAACACACGTTTTTACTTTTCTAAATTGTTTATTGATAAATCAAGACAATTTACAACTTGTTGCGGAACAAGATTAAGGATAAACCTAATCTAAACAAGTCCTGAGAAACACTAAGTTTCTTGCACTAGAAAGAGTTAAAGAAATTACGAATAATAACTTAACAATAAGAGTGAAATAAGAAGATGGTCCGAGCACACTTCATTTCTGAAGTAGGGTTCTTCTTATATACTGCATGCATTTAATGCATGGCAGTATTGCTTTACATGTGGCAGCAGCTGAGTGGTTGCATGTCATTGACCTTTGTAGACAACCTTAGTAGCCGCATGGTGCACAGTGTAGAATCAGAGTTGTTGTACGATCACAGACAAAAAGGATGTCCGTTCTGACAGTTCGTACGGAGACGTGCAAGGGAGGTAAGACAATAGTACGTTGTAAGGAGACTACATGATCAGCTTTCATTGAAACAGTTCTTTATCATCGAATGATAAAGTTCAGCGATTGCTGAAGTCTTCTACTTGATACTTCACGGTGAGTGGACAAATCTTGGCTTCGCTGATATCCGCATCAGTTCATTAGTAGACTTGTCGCTGGTTCTTGAGCTTGATCTTCTACTTCAGCGTAGAACATATGTTGACGTGAAACTTGTCTTCAGGGATCATAAGTAAACAAATAACTTATCAGCGATCATCTCATAGACTGAACAGGCTCAGAGCTACTCGATGAACATAGTTCGCTGACTTTTTAACTTTAAAGAGCGAGAGTTACTATCAGTGGTACTGAAACAGTCTTAGTACTTATCAGCGATAGTGAAACTCTAATACATATCATTTACTTACAATTTTCACTATGTGTTAAGAGCGGGTCATTATCAAATCACTGAGGGTTTGGATCAACATAAGCTTAGAGCATAGTGAGAACAAACATTTTAGTGATAAAGCTATACAAATTGTAAAATAGATTAACATACCTATCAATCAACCTTTGGTAATAAAATACCAATCGACCCTTGGAAGGGTACTAACATCAAAAGATGACAAGGGAGACCTGATTTAGCATATGTCGTGATGAAACACAAAAGTAAGCCATGAGCCAATGTTTTATGCATACATCGAGGATGGACTATCATTTACATCAACCCTATCTAGGTCTACAGTCCCACATAAATACGAGCTCAACTTTATCCAAGTCTTTTGCTCTTGGATCACCAAGTTCAAGACTATCCAGGTCTTTACCTTGGGACCTCACCATCCAAGACAAGCTTATTCATTATGAAGCAATGAATATTTCCAAATTACAATATGAGTATCATAAACCATTTCCCAAATAGTAAAACTGGATTCTATGTATGTGGATCCATTACATTATAGTCTAATACAATGATACATTCAAAATATATAATCTCATGCCCATCAAGTAAAGATTTGTGTAAGTTAAACCGTTAATGGGGAAAACCCCAATTTTGTTAATAAACCATCAACATGACCATTCCACAATTGTGGACCAAAATTGTTGGTCCCGAAGGGTTCCACAAGGGTGAAAGTTTGTAGAAGGGAGTTGAATACAAACACAATTTACATTTTGTTGCGGAATAAGATTAAGTAGAACTCAATCTAAACAAACTTGAGAATCACAGAGAGTTCTTGCACTAAGAAACTAGAGAGAAAAGATATGTAGAAAAACAAAGGTTTTCTACGTGCACAAAGTAGATTAGAGGAATTCTTCAAAATGAAGGGGTATTGCTCCTATTTATACCCTATGCATTAAAATGCATGGCAAGAGCAATTTACAGGTGTCAGCTTCTCATTGGGCGCATACTTATGACTTTTATCAAGACATGTTATGGGCCGCATAGTGAGCAATGTAGGTGGCGAAGTGGTTGTATGATTATGGACAAAAGCAAACTTTCTTCTGTACCTTCGAACTTTTGTGCAATAGAATAAGACATGCAATTATTGAAGCACAAGCTTCATGATCAACGATCGCTGATGAGATCTTCCATCAGTGAGGCCTAATGTAAGTCAGCTATCGCTAGAGCCTTGTTCTTGAAATGTCACGTATGTAGCCTTGTCTTGGTTTCACTGATGTCCGCATCATATCATGAGTAGACTTGTCCCTGTTCATCAGCTTTGTCTTCGATGTCAGCGCTGAACTCTTTTGTCGCGAAGATTGTCTTCAGAGATTACATTAAACACTTTTACATTAGAAACCATCAGCGATACTAAACAGACTCAGTATGTTATCGCCGATGGCGAAACACTAATACATACAGATGGTAAATGCAAATTTCACTAAGTATTCTAAGGGTCGTCGTCAAATTGCTGAGAGAGTTTGGATCAACAGTCTCCCCCTATTTGATGATGACAAAGCAACATAAGAAAATTGCTAAGTGTTTAAAACATAAGGATAAAAAGGACTCATAACATACAAGTCCCATTTACTGTTTTAAGAGATCTTTTTCTAGTACTGATGGAGTAAAGTACTTTCACTGATAACTTTCATTAAATCAAAGTCGGATTAAAAAGGGAAGTTGAAAGTTTAAAGTACAAGCGAAAGACTATACAAGTACTAAAAGATTACAACTGATAAATTACAAGAAGATTACAAAAATGGGAATCTATTAGCTAGAGAGGTTCATCCTTGATCAGGTGTTCGTCATACGAGTCTTCTTTAGTGATCATCCAGTCAGGCACTTCTTCACCCTTTTGTTTTTCTGAGCTTGGCTTCTCTGTGAATATGGGCTTTGATGAAGATACCTGGTATTGACATGTTAAACTAGTAGATGAGATCTCTATGTTGATTGGTTGGGCAGATAGGAATCTTTGAGTCTTGTTGAAAGCGTTGGATGCCATCCCAATCGTAAAAGATGATTCCATAAGGGTTCCCTAACACTTGACCAGGTTTGAAAGGTCCTCCTAGTGGCAGTGATAGGTCAAGAGCTGATAGATCAGCTGGTGGCCCAAGTACTGCTTGTCTTGAGAATTCTTCCCAGTTTCATTTCGATAAAACAGGTTCATCAGAGGTTGATGCTCGCTTTTTCTTCTTTATTGATCTTTGGTTCTAAGGTAGAGGAAGAGGAGGAGGTAAATCCACCTTCGTTGAGACTCTCTTGATGAGCAAGTTCAAGTACTTTTCCACGTGGGCTTTGTACTTGGACTTGGATCTTTGTATTTAATCTCTGATCTATAACCATTCTTCAAAACCAAAGTTCTCCAGCTTAGACATGAACATGGTTTGCACTGAGTCATTATCTCTTATTACTTGGATAATCACCATCACTGAATTCTTTTTGCTTTTTGCCGTTACATTCACAGTAGTGATTCTCCTGGGATGGTATCGATGATCGATCTTCTCTCTGCACCAAGTTAACTCTGAGTCGCTGACGGCCTTTTCTTTTTGGGCTTCTGCTCGACTTCTTTCAGCAAATATTCTTGGAGTCTAATCCGGTTTTTTCAGCTTCTTTTCAGGGACTGAGTTTTTTGCTACTTTAAGGGCATATTTGGCATCCTTTTGGTAGGTTCGCAAACATTTTCTCAGCTCTAATAGATTCTTTACGTTCTTCCGGGTTCAAGAAACCAAGATCATCAGTATGAGCACTTTGTCGAGGAGGGAGTTGGATTCTTTGGCGTTCTAGCTGATGAATGAGTGCTGACCTTCTTTGTAAAAGTTCATCCTCAGACCTTTTCAGTCGTCGTGAGGGTCTGCTTGGGTGTGTCAACAGCTTCTCTTATTCTTCTTCAGTCTCTAAAACAGAGACTGGGATTATTGGGTTATCTTCAGCGAGCACTGGGATTATTTGTTGCTGGTCTTCAGCTCGTCCCTCAAGAAGGGGAGAGAACTAGCTGATTATAAAGAATAAGGAGTTAGGATTTCGGAATGAAGAGATAGAGAAAAGGTTAAGTGTGTATAAGTGGTCGAAGATAGGAGTGGGTAGAAGTAGAGAAATGGATGATGGAGAAACATACCAGAGAAGGTTGCTCCCCCTCAGAAGTAAAGAAATTTATTAAAATTTCTCTTCGCAGGGATTTGTTTCTGCTTTCGTTGGGAAGTCTTCTTTGTAGGGGTTTTCTCAGCAGTTCTGCCCCCTGCTTTGTTTATTATGACTCTTTTAAGAGGAGGAGTGCTGATGGGTTTTGGATTGAACCATATTGCAGATTCGTCTTCATTATCATCATCATCAGCACCACCAGAGTCTTTCTCGGAGTCCTCAAATCGAGGTATTCAACCTCTTCTTCTTCTTCTTCCTCATCCTCTTCATAAGAAGGAATCTCCACTGTTTCATCAGCAGTGGAAGAAGATGAAGCAACATCCTTATTTAATTCCTCCCCCTCAACATGAGAAGGGTCTTCAGCTTGCTTTGCTGACATCTCCCATATGGAATATGTGGTGGAGAGTCAGCATCAACTTCATCATTTTCATCATTCATCTCCCCCTTTTTGTCATCATCGACAGGGAAGGGATCGGAGAAGTTGCAGGATCAGCATTAACCACTGCAGAGGTGGAAGGGGCAACGACTTCCAATTTATCTACCCTACCCTACAAAGCAGTGAGGGCCTGAGCAGACTGTACATTCTACATAGGTGGAAGGTTATGTCGTCTAAACTCTATTCTTCTTGTTATTTCCTTGTTGTACACTAGGAACTTAACGAAGTCTACAAGTACTTCGTCTGTGGGATACTTTACAATGCCAAGTTCTGATCTTGTTGAGAGTTCAAAGACGGAGGAAATCAGCTGTCTATTTATGCCAAGAGACATGACTTGTTCGATGTAAGAAGATGACACATACCATACTATGGCGTTAATGTCTTTCTCATACCTACATCAGGACTAGTATTGGTTAATGTAGTGGTTTGGGAGTTCAAGCAAAATCGGCCACCATGCCCAAGGAAGTCCAATCACTAGCAATGAAGAAAGGAGAAGGGATAGGGGCAGGTTTCTTCAGCTCTGTGAACACATCAGTGAGCAGGCTGTTATTAGCTTCGACCTTGGTGCATAAGTCGGTGACAGAGGCGCTGAGGGAGTTGACAGAAGTGCCGAATGATTGAATGGAGGTGGTGTTGGTTACAACATCAACCTTTATTCGGGTCACCTCCTCTGTAAGAGCTGATAGCTGAGCATTGTCAATTTTAATATAGACAGAGGAGGTGAGTTGCTGAAGAGAGGAGCTAGCAGTGTTCACGGTTGTTGTATTTTGTTGGAGGTTGGTGGAGTGCGAGGCGACATGATTGCTGACCTTCTTGATGGAGGTATTTACTGTCTCCAAAGTAGGACTTGTAAGAGAAAAAGAGGGTTGAGGACAAACATCCTCAGGCTTAGTTACTGAAGAAAAATTGGGTAGGGAAGTTGATGTACCTGATGGTATATTGAATAAATCAAATTGATTTACTCCATAGAATTCTATGTCCTGCTCGAGAGGATCTTTCATTAAATCACGTAGAAGATAAGTGTGAGTGTCAGCAACCGAGGTCGCTGGTGTGCAGTAGATGTGTCGACCAAAGAGAGAGATGGAGAAGAAGCAAGTGAGAAGATGGATGTTTGTTGTGGCAAGGAGGCACTGGCAGTGCCTAAATCGACACCTTCTATTCTTTGAGGCACTGAGGATGGTTGGGAAGACGCCAGCGTAGAATCAGCGACGAAAGGAATCGCTGAGGCTGTTGTAGCAGTTTCGGGAGTGGTGGAGCGTACCACAAAAGTATCCAGGGAATCCTGTGAAGAGGCAATCCCTGATGCTGTTGTAGTTGTTGTTGTTGGCTGAGGTTTCTCTTTTGCTGTTCTCTTGGTCTTTTTAGATTGACCAAGAGGGGCTGAAGAAGGTTTCCTCTTAGCATAGGTGGTTGTTGCAGCGTGGAAAGCCACAGGGGGTTATACCGTGGGCATTGTTGCAGAAGTAGAAGAAGAAGTGGAAGAGAGAAGGCATTGTAGGGTAGAGAAACTTACCTCATTTTCCAGCTGCTCCACGTCGAGGATTCTTGCCCCAAGTTTGGTTAGCTGGTTGTCACCCTTGGTTGGGTACATATCATGAAGAAAGTGCTGAAGAAGCACTGATATGAAACGAACATATGGAACTTTGACCTCCCTATCAGGCTTCTCTAACTTGACCATTAGGTCATCAAAGATAAATCTGGCATAGTCGACATTCCTACCAGTAATGACCGAATAGCCGATGTCCAGAGCGACCCGACTTGCTTGGTCCATCGACCCAGGCTTTCCACCCATACTTTGAATGAAGTGGGCGAAGAGGTAGTTCAACTCTGAAGACATTTTGGCCTTAAGAATATTGGTTAGCTTCTTCTCAGGGAACTTATGCTTGGTTTCCCATTCATAATCCATAGGGTCAAGGAAACAGATCAGTTCTACGTCGGAGGGAGTGTCAGTGTATGTCTTGCTGACAGGGAGTTTGAGGCATTTATGGATGACTGAGGGAGTGATGCTTCCCTCCCCGTGTCCGGTCTGAAAAGATATGACCGTCACTTTTTCCCTGATGAAAGAGTCTTCTCAGCTCGCTTAATAGTGTACTAGAATTGCTTAAGTAGGTTCTTCTGAGTTGGGGGGTAAACGGTTAGTGCGTAGAAGATAGATGAGTTATTGAGGAAGGTAGCTGCTTCTTCAAGATATGGTGATTCCTTGGATTTAGGGAAAGTGGTCAGCAATGCATGATGGTTGTTTGAAGTGAACTGGATTGGTGACATTTCAAACTTGACGTTTTTAACTTGGTGAAGGTAGTTGCTTGGGATGCCATTTCTGTTTGTAGAAGAAGAACAAAGAGAAGAAAAAAAGTATAGAAAGTTTCTTAGAATGGAAGTTTTATAGAAAGACTGTCCAAGGTGAAGAAAATGTATTTTTATCAGTTTCCTTTTTGGGAAAGAAATGGTGAAAAGTGGTCTTTCCAGTTTCAAATAATATTAAAGTGGTACAAAAATGCAGTTTACCAGTTTCCTTTTTGGGAAATAATGGTAAGTTACATTTAAGATGAGAGAGAAAAGTTTAAAAAAGAATTTTAAACCTTAAAACCTTTTTAGGGTTTTTGAAAAAAAATCATGAAGAAGATGACCTTTTTTTGAAAAAGAAACATGTTTTTGATCTTATTTAGCAAAGATTAAAGATCAAACAGTGGTTTTTGGTTACAATGTGCATGAGTTTAAGAAGAAAAACCTGGAAACTTAAGGGTTTTTTTCTTAATTGCTTGAATGCTTAGAGTATTCTTTCCTTTGTAGAGTTTGTGCTCGTAAAGAGTGAAAAATAAACGAGTGAGGTTTATATAGGAGAGAGAAGAGAGAAAAATCATGAGCGGGAAAAAGTTTCATCATTACATGGAAACGTCCCACGAAGTTTATTGGTTAAGAAGTGTAACGGACGAACGTGTGTTAGTGAAATACGTGCCATGGGTTATCCTCAAGAATGACGTCACACAAAAAGTGTGTTTTCATTTTTCACAAGATATCACGGATAGGAAATGTCAATGATAAGTTTTTGTGTTTAAAAGAATCACTAATAAGAAATTGTCAGTGATGAGTTTTATTTAAACAAAAAATCTTTTAACCATCTAAGGAAAGTGAATGGTTAAGTTTTAGATTTTACAAAACATCTCCCAGAAGAAAACTTCAGTAAGATAAGATAGAAAAACATACTTGATTATCAGAGAACATTTACTCAGAGATAAGAAGATGAATATTAGATATAAAGACTGAATCAATGACGTAATGCGTGACCATTGAAGAGTTATTCTTTAAGGTTTAGCATTCCAAGCTCACTGATGAGAAAGTTAAATAGTGTCTCATCAAGAGGTTTGGTAAAGATATCAGCGAGCTGATAGTCAGTGGGAATGAAATGAAGTTCTATATCTCCGTTCATCACATGATCTCTGGTAAAATGATATATGATTTCAATGTGTTTAGTCTTTTAGTGTAGCACTGTGTTGTTTGCTATAGCGATGGCACTAGTGCTGTCGCAATGGATAGGAATCTTGGATAACTGAAGGTCATACTCTATGAGCTGATTTCTCATCCATAAGGCCTGAGCACAGCAACTACCAGCGGCTACATACTCATACTCAGCTTCTACGGTAGAGGTGGAAACTAAATTTTGCTTTTTGCTTGTCCAACTTACCAGCTTTCGACCTAGGAGTTGACAGCCTCCAGTGGTGCTTTTTCTATCAAGTATGCAACCTGTAAAATCACTATCTCAATAGGCAGTTAGATCGAACCCTGAGTCCTTGGGATACCAAAGACCTAGGTTTGGTGTACCCTTCAGATATCTGAAAAATTCGCTTGACAGCGATCAGATGTGATTTTTTAGGTTCAGATTGAGATCGTGCACAAAGACAAGTAGAATACATGATATCAGACCGACTAGAAGTAAGATACATAAGAGAGCCAATAATTCCTCTATAGGCAGTGACATCAACAGGTTTCCCATTTGGGTCCTTATTTAGTGTCAGCGGAGGTGCCATAGGAGTTTTCATCGCTGAGCTTTGAGTAAGATCAAACTTTTTCAGCATATCTTTAACGTACATACCTTGGTGAATAAATGTACCTTTATCGCTTTCCTTAATATGAAGTCCAAGGAAGTGGATTAGTTCACCCATCATACTCATCTTATGTTCTTTCTTCATTCGTTCGGCGAATCGAGTACACAGAGATGGGTTAGTGGATCCAAATATAATGTTATCGACATATATCTGAACAAAAATAATATAACTTTTAACCTTTCTGAAAAACAAAGTATTGTCAATCTTTCCACATTCAAATTTTCAGCGATAAGGTAAGAAGATAAAGTATCATACCATGCACGAGGGGCTTATTTTAAACCATAGATTTTCAGCGATAAGGTAAGAAGACTGAATCATGGATTGTCAGAAGTACGCAACCAGTACTCTGAGCAAATTCAGAGCAAGCCTTGTAAAATACAGAGGTACAGAGAAAATGGATAGAGATGATGCAGATACTTTCATCAGAGAAATAGACTCAACAATCCGCCTAAGAGAACTCTGCATCAGATTCTACAAAGAGATCAGAAAAGTCGGCAGAGACAACATAAGCTACAACGATTTCAAAGATGCCAAAATCTGATTCTCAGACCTCCAATCTCTGCAAACAAAGTTAAAGTTTCTTTCATTGTACTCAAATGTAAAATGCCTCTGGCATATTTCTAAATGAAAGAAATTTCGAGGTATTGTTTAACCTCTGTCTTATCTAACTTAGCCAAACTTAACTCAAGTTCAAATTTTTTATTTTTCACTACTTAGGGGGAGATTGTTAGCTTCAATCTTCCTAATCATAGAAGTATTTAGAAGTAGTGAAAAATAGGCTAAGTGAAGAAAGCCTCTTACAGTGGCTCTGCCGACATTACCGAGAAATCAAGGTCAAGAAGCTACAGAAGCAGCAGAGGCTTCCTACAGAAGCTCTGTCATACGCACAAAGAAGACCAAAGACTCAGAATCCGGCGAAGACTGCTCCACAGAGGACCAGACCGCAGAACCTCTGTAACTCATTACAGAGCCTCTGTGGTCCTCACTGAGACTTGAAGATATTTATAATATCTTGCTACTGTTACAGGACTCGTACATCAACTTGCATGGTAGCATGCCCTGTCCAACATCGACGTGTCAAACTCTGATTGGACTCAGTAGGGCTTAGTACATATTAGACGTCTGCTGCATTAAATGCAATACATCACGTCTGACTGTTCATGCCATCCTTGCAACTGTTCACGACATCCTCTCAACTATTCATACGTACCTTTTGAATAGTAGCATATGCTTTATGGTCCCCTTTAGAGTAGTATATAAGGAAGACTCATGTTGAGTTCTTCCTTACACACACAAAAACAATACACAACACTTCAATCGAACATCAAGAACACAAAAGCTTATTCACCTTAAGAGTCATATCTGTTTTAAAGCTTTTTCTTACTCACGGTTCATAAACCTGTTCTTGATATATATTCAGTAAACTTTGAGATATAATATTCTGTTCACTGTTTATTTATAGTTTGTTCTAAATCTATCAAACTTATCTGTTAGTTCTTTAAATACGCTTCCGCATCAAACCTTAAACCTGAACTAATAGATCTGATTATCTTGTTTAAAGCAAAACGGGAACCAACAATTGGTATCAGAGCCTTCCTTGATTTTCAATATCAAGTGATCCACTTATCAAGATCCGTGATAGATATTATTGAGATTTAAAATCGTGTCTGGAAACTGCTTAAACCCAGAAAATCTTCAAGTTCATCGAAGTAACTCTTTAGTCATACTTTCTTTCTAAAATCTTCAAAAATGACAAATACAAATAATTTCTTTACTACTGGTTCTCTCACTAAACCTCCTACTCTCCTTCGAGATGAGTATCCTCAGTGGAAAATAAGAATGGTCCATTTTTTCGAGGGCACTGAAAGAAATATAGTACAATATCTGTACAATCCTCCTCCTATTCCCATGACAGTAGTACCTCGTGTACCTGCTACTGCTGAATCTGCCGAAATCCCCAAACATCAAAAACCAAAGCCAAAAGGGGAGTGGTCAACCGAAGATAAAGCAGAAGATGAAGTTGCTCAGAAAACCAAGAGGACATTGATTATGGCAATACCCAACGAACTCTTTCAATCCTTGGATTCATGTGAAACAGCGCATGATCTGTGGAAAGAACTGGAAAGACAGTTGGAAGGAGGTGCTAAAACACAAAAAAACCGAAGAGCACAGTACATCAATGAATATCATGCATTCAGAGCCTCTGCAACAGAATCTCTGCAAACAACATACGACAGATTCAACTCTCTAATCAACAAGTGCAGAAAATTAGGCATTGACAGAACTTCTGAAGAAAACAATGTCATGTTTTTAAAAAGTCTAAATGAAGAATGGCTCCAGCTGTCTATGTCCCTACAGACAAATCAGGATCTAGACACCTGGACTCTCTCTGATCTTTACGGAACATTAGCCGCACAAGAACCTCAGATAGCACAGGCTAAAACACTAACCATTGCACCATATGCATTGGTTAGTAAAACTAAAGAGGATGCACAGAGACCAAGAAATGATAAAGCCACAGAAGAGAAGAAGAAGGAGAAGAAGAAGATAGTGATAATTGACAGTGAAGAAGAAGAGTAAGCAGAAAAGGAAATAACTCTTGCGTCACTAGCTAAATCTTTAGCTCTATTGACAAAAGAGTTCAGAGGAAACAGAAGAGGTTCCGGAAATGAAAGATATGATAGAGACAACCAGGATGACAGAAGAGACAACAGAAGAGATGACAGAAGAGGAGAAGAATCAAGTGGCCGACAGAGGTCAAGCGATAGAAATTACAGAGGGAATGACCGACAGAGGTCAGATGACTCGGTAAGCCACACGCAGCAAGAATGCTACAAGTGCGGCAAACCTGGTCACTATGCAAATGAATGTAGATCAGAGAAAGGCGGAGACCTACAGAAGTCCAATGATCGAACAGGAAACACTCCTCAAGGGTGTTTTAACTGCGGAAAACCAGGCCATTTTGCGAATGAATGCAGAAGCAGATCAAATCGCCCACAGAGGGACTCTGCTTTCTACAAAAAGAAAGCCGAATATTATTCTCAAAAATCCTTAATGGCAAAAGGACATTCTGAGGAGAACACAGAAGACTTCCAATCAGACTCTACTTCTGACGATGAACATACCGCCAATGCCCTCTTCTGTGGCATGGCAGAAGTCGACTCCTGCACTGACTCTGAGGTATCTACTTCAAATTCCAACTCTTGTATTACCTCTGTAGATGATAATACACTTAGAATTAACATTGAATTAATTGAATTGAAAGAGATAAATCAAGGTATTCAGAAAAGACTCACTTTCAATGAGAGAGAAGTACGGCTTCTCACTCAAGAAAAAGCAAAGATTTTTGAGGAAAAAGAGAGAATAGAAAAGAAATGGAACAAAACTCTAGATCCTTTAAAAAAACAAATTTCTGAATTAACCAATACTTTAAAAGATAAAACAAAAGAACTTTCAGTTTCAAGGAGCGAAACTACTGACATAAGAGCTCTTAAAGAATACTTTCAAAGAGAAAGAGAGGTATTATGGCAAGATTTACTCAGAAGAGAAGTTTTGCTTAAAAACTATAAAGATGCACAGAAAGTTTATGAAAAAATAAACTCACAAATAGGGAGACGAGGTATAGGGTATGATGATATCACCCTAGGTGTTGAAGGCAAAAGAAACAAACCTCTGTCCTCGTTATTTGTGATTGGAAAAACAAACAAACCAGATTTTCCAAATCTAATCTCTGTAAGCAAACGGGCGAAAATCTCTGTGGATCCTTACTTGAAGAAACATAAGAAGATGATTAACGTGTGGTTTGAAAACACAGACTCATCATCTTCAACCTCTGTCAATAGAGGTATCAAAACAAAGAAATATCTGAAAACACAAGATCAGATATGTATCTTCAAGTTTGGTAAACCAGAGACCCAAACACAGGTTGCTTTTGTCTGTTTGATAAACGTTGAAAAGAAGTTATCAGCAGAAGCTCCTGAGTTTAAACCCATTTTTTCAGAAGAAAACTTTAAAAACTTAATTGAAAAAGAAATTTTGGAAATATGGAAATCAAGCGTTTTAGAAAAATTCTGTACATCTTCTATAGATAAATCTCTCACTGAAGAAATCTTATTAGAAACCTCTGCAATCTATGAAAACTATTCTACAGAGGAAGAAAGCTGGTATGATGCATGTTCAGAAAATTCAACCCCTATTAAAAGAATTGACTCAACCTCTGTATACGAGGACGACTCATCTTCTGACGATTCAGAGACAGATGTTACATCTGGGATAACTCTCTATGACACAGAGGATGTTAAATACTCCTCTGAAGTTCCTCACAGAACTATTTCTCCAAAAGAGAAACTCACAGAGATTCCAATCTGCCAAGATTTTCTAAATTTGAATCTACATGTCAAAACCTCTGCTGAGCTTAAAATGTTACAGAAGACCTCTATTGATCCTATAAGTTCTAGATTTTCAAAACCCAAGGTTAATAAATTGTTTTCTTCTGTGACAGTGATAAAGGAAGCTCACCACAGAAGCAACCCACAGAAGGCAGGTCCTAAACATAGCTTTTGCAAACAACATTCGAGTATTCATAGATCTTCTAGTAATAGGAAATCTAATGTAAAGAAAGAATGTAATGCCTCTGTGGCTGAGTTTAAAAAGTTCAATGAAAAGTTCAAACAAACTACATCTCATATTCAATACTGTCATTGCTTTGATCTTATGTCTAAACTTAATAATCATTTTTCAAATCAAGATTGTCTACTCTCTACGCCAATTCAAAAGTCAGTATCAAGATTGTCAAATCCCACAAAGAAACAATCTGACTTTTCTGCAGAAAACAAAATGTATTTCAAGAATGCCAAAGCAAACTTGAAAAACTCTAACAATATTGGACCCATATGGATATGGGTACCTAAATCTCTGTGATTGTCCTGCAGAAGAAGTATGTGCCAATCTGGTATCTAGACTCCGGATGCTCAAGGCACATGACTGGTGACAGAAGTGCACTATCCACGTACAAAGAAACACAAGATGGTGGATCTGTGACTTTTGGAGACAACAAGAAAGGACACATAAAAGGCTATGGAGTCATAAGGAAAGAAGACGTTTGTGTATACAAAGTTGCATATGTGGATGGCCTTAAGCACAACCTACTCAGTGTAAGTCAACTTTGTGATACAGGATTCAATGTGTTGTTCAAAAGAACTTTCTGCTCTCTACAAAGTGAAGAAACAAGTATGGAACTTCTGCGAGCTGAAAGAATAGGTGATCTATATCTAATGAACTTCAACTCAAAGAACAAGGACAAAGTTTGCCTTGTTGCCTGCAAAAGTGAAGAAGCCTGGTTATGGCACAACAGGTTCTGTCACTTGAATTTTCACACATTGGAAAAACTGGTCAAACTTGATCTAGTTAAAGGTTTGCCAAATGTTAAATTCAATAAGGATCATTTATGTTCTGCCTGTGAGATGGGAAAACTCAAAAGAGCTTCCCACAAAGGCAAAACAGATGTGTCTTGCACCAGGCCTCTGTACATGCTTCATGTCGACCTATGCGGTCCCATTGCAATACAGAGCCTAGGTGGCAAGAAATATATACTTGTCTTAGTTGATGAGTATTCACGTTTCACATGGGTTGAATTTATCAGAAAGAAATCAGATGTTCCAATTATATTGATAAATCTAATGAAAAGAATCGAAGTTCTTTATGACTGCAAAATACAGAAGTTAAGAAGTGACAACGGCACAAAATTCAAAAACTGTGTCATTGAAACTTATCTTTCAACAGAAGGAATTTCACAGAACTTCTCTGCAGCTCGCACTCCACAACAGAACGGTGTTGTCGAAAGAAAGAATCGAACACTTGTGGAAGCCGCAAGAACTATGATGTCAGCATGCGGATTATCAATGAACTTTTGGGCAGAAGCAATTTCTACTGCGTGTTATACTCAAAATCGATCAACCATTGTGAAAAGACACCTCAAGACGCCTTACGAATTGCTTAACAAACGGCGACCAAACATCAAATTTTTCCATGTATTCGGATGCAAATGCTTCGTCTTAAACGACAGAGATTCAAGAGGAAAGTTTGATGTAAAAGCAGATGAAGGCAAATTCATTGGATACTCTGCCACTTCCAAAGCCTACAGAACATTCCTTACAAAGTCTCACAAGATTGTAGAAAGCATCAATGTTTCTTTTGATGATTCATTCCAAATGACTTCTGAGCAAATAAGTTCAGAACTCGGAATTAAAGGGAAATTCTCTGACATCTCAAGAACAAAAGAAGATTTGAATCTTCTATTTTTGGAGATGTTCCACAATGACATTGATCCTTCTGTCGGAACCATCAGAGTTTCTGAAGAACCATCCTCTATCGGACAAAATCCTACAGGTATGACTCTAACTGGTCCAAATAATGCTTCATCTTCTTCTATAAATACTACAGATGCAATTGCCGAAGCAGAAGAAAGTGCAGAAGATGAAACATCAAGAAAAACGACCACAGAAGCTGCACAAACCACAGAAGAACCAATTACAGAGGAGATCGAGGACCAAGACTATACATCCTCAGAGGAACAAACTCCACCACCACTCGTACCAATCATTCCACAAACGGTAGAATCAACTACCAATGCACGAAGAACATCAGAGGCTGCACAAGAAGAAACACAAGAAGCCTCTGAAGAAAGTTTTGATGACATTGATGATCATCTTCCACGCACAACTCAGTGGACAAAAAGCCATCCTCCAAGCCAAATAATTGGAGAACCTTCTGACTCAGTAAAAACAAGGTCTGCCACTGCTAATTTTTGTTTCTTTACAAATTTTATTAGTGTTATAGAACCAAAGAAGATTTCTGAAGCCCTAGATGACCCAAACTGGGTAGACGCCATGCAAGAAGAACTTCTGCAATTTGAGCGTAACAGAGTATGGACTTTAGTACCTCTGCCAAGAGGGAAACAGGCCATTGGGACTAAATGGGTCTACAGAAACAAGAAGGATGAAGATGGAGTGGTCGTCAGAAACAAAGCAAGATTAGTAGCAAAAGGATATAGACAAGAAGAAGGCATAGACTACGATGAGACTTTTGCCCCTGTCGCACGTCTCGAAGCAATAAGAATATTCTTAGCCTTCGCAGCCCACAGAGGTTTTAAAGTCTATCAGATGGACGTAAAATCAGCTTTTCTAAACGGTGAAATCCAAGAAGAGGTTTACGTAAATCAGCCACCAGGTTTTGAAAGCTCAAAGTTTCCAAGGCATGTATACTACCTTGAAAAGGCTCTATACGGACTGAAACAGGCTCCAAGAGCATGGTACGAACGACTTTCTACCTTCCTTCTAGTCAATGGCTACAACAGAGGTACAACAGATACTACCTTATTCTATAAACGCAAAAATAGTGAGATAATGCTTGTACAAATATACGTAGATGACATAATTTTTGGGTCTACAAATTCAGAAGAGTGCAAATTTTTTGAAAAACTCATGCAGAGTGAGTTTGAAATGAGTATGATGGGAGAATTAACATTCTTCCTCGGACTTCAAGTCAAACAATCTTCAGAGGGAATTTTTATAAATCAAGCCAAATATGTCTCTGACATACTTTTAAAATATAATCTCTCTGATACCTCTGCAATGAAGACTCCAATGGCCACTGGAAATAAGTTATTCTTAGATCCAAATGGTATTTCTGTAGAATGTACTCTCTACAGAAGCATGATTGGATCTCTGTTATACTTAACAGCAAGCAGACCTGACATTATGCATGCCACATGTCTTTGTGCACGTTATCAAGCTAATCCAAAGAAATCACATTATGATGCTGTAAAAAGAATCTTTAGATACCTGAAGGGGACCAACAATCTTGGTCTCTGGTATCCACAGAACTCTGGTTTTAGTCTTAAAGCTTATACAGATTCAGACTATGGAGGATGCATGCTCGACATAAAGAGTACCTCTGGGAGTTGTCAATTCCTAGGTGGTAAACTAGTCAGTTGGACCTCCAAGAAGCAGAATTGTGTCTCCACATCCACTGCAGAAGCTGAATACGTTGCTGCCGCTAGCTGTTGTTCTCAGGTTCTATGGATGAAGACTCAGCTAAAAGACTACGGCCACATTCTGTTCAAAATACCCATCTTCTGTGATTCCAAAAGTGCTATTGCTATCTCTGCCAACCCTGTGCAACACTCAAAAACCAAGCATATCGATATAAGGTATCATTTCTTGAAACATCATGTTGAATACGGTACAATCGAAATGCATTTCGTGCCCACAGAATATCAACTCGCTGACTTATTCACCAAAGCATTAGACGAGAAAAGATTCAACTTCTTGGTGGGTAAGTTAGGAATAATTAACATGGTGTGAAAATCCTCTGTAAGTATAGCTTTATCTTCTGTAAATAAGTATAAATATCTATTATTACTAAGTTATTGCGTTGATAAATTTATTTCAGTTTATATTTTTTTTATATATATATAAAATAAATTGTTTACAGAGCCTCTGTGGGTCCGCTCAGATCTTCTGATAACCCTTACAGAACCTCTGGTAAACATTATCTATGCTCAATACAAATCTTACCATTCTTTGAACCAAGCATAGATCAAGGGGGAGAAAAAGGAAAATTCTTGATCTACCGAAGCGATTAGATCAAGGGGGAGCAAAAGGGACCCTGAAATGATCTATAGAGGTAAATCTTTCAAAGGAAAGCCAAAGAAGAATGTCGATAATTCTCCATCGACAGAAGAAAGACAAAACTGCCGAGAACAGAAGAACCAAAAGGTATGTCTCTCGCACGAAAGGTTTTTAGAAAACAGTTTTCTAGGACAAGAATTGTCAAATATGTCCTAAATATACTATGAATAACATTTCAAAAATCAAAAGTTCAAAAGGTTTAACAAAATTCGAAATAGGAGAAATTTAAGGTCATAGAGCTTCTGCTGAGCTCAACAGAGCTTCTGCAGGAAATATGCTCTATGATCACAAATTAACCTTCTGTCGATCTTTTGGAATGTTATCTCGGAAACCGACAACACACACCATGACCTTCTCGAACAAAACGTTTATCAAAATAGTTTTCTCGGACACCAACCTTCAAAAATGTGCGAAAAACATCTCTTAACACAGATCAAAAATTGGATGATCAGAAAGTTAATAGAATTCAAGTTATAAGATTTTTTCTCTCATAGAGCTTCTGCTGGCTCTCGCAGAGCTTCTGCAAGTTCCATCAGAGCTACAAAACCTCTGTGAGTAAAATTTCTTGACAAAATCCTATTGATCCTCTCCAATGTCTTTACAAACGTTTTCGTTCAAAGAAGAACCTTCAGAGTCATGACAACAATGAGATATATGAGAAAAGGTTAAAACTCAAGATTTTCAAAATCACAGAGCTTCTGTAAAACACAAAAGTTCTGCCATTTTGTTATTTGTGGTAATAACGGTTACTGTTACTGCGAGTGAAACTCATATGGCTAAAATCAACCTCACGCGCCTAGCATTAATGGGCCGCGCACGACGTCCTTTCATATTCTGACAAGGCCTACGTGTCCCATTTTCATTGGGCGTACATGGAACGTTTTTATTTGGAAAGTTGAACCCGCCGCTCAAACTCGAGTGCGGATTCCAAACTTTAATCCATTGCCATATATTTTACTCTTTCGAATTCTACCGTTTTACCATCCTATAAAAACAAAGCTTACCCTCTCATAAAACATTTTACAAACTCTCATCTTCTTCTCCGGCGAAACCCTGCAAAAAGCTTGCAAAAATCTTATTCTTAAAATCAAATGGCTTCATCTTCTCGAGCTACATCCTCTGAACTCTCCCCGGCGAACTCACCGGAACACTCCCCTGCACATTCAGAACATTCTGAAAACCCCAGCCTTGCAAGAAATATTGAACAACAAGATTCCGGGGACTCAGCAGACTTTGCTCCGACGACACACTTGCAAAACTTTATAGCAAAGGATCATTTCGAAGCCATTCTTCCTATCAAATCCAACAACTGCTATTTGGTCCCCTCACCCACTACTTTCGGCGAAGCCCATGCCATACTTCTGAACATCATGGAGAATCATGTCCTCTTCCCTCTACTATCAAGAACCCCGAACAAAATTCCAGTCCGTTATTTGAACCAATTTTGGCAAAGCTGCCGATTTGATAAAGACGATTCTCTTATCAAAGGGTACATTTCAAGACCTGATAAATCTGAGCATCTTGAAATCAAGTTCAACAGAACAATGTTCTCACTTGAATTCAACCTACCAACAAGGGGTCTTCTGGGATTGAAGAGTTATGCAGAGCAACCAACAGACGAAGAGCTCTGTCGATTCGTGGAAATGCTTGGGTACAACACCCAACTACGGAAGAGAAATGACTTCCGCAGAGGCCGATTACCACCTTTGTGGAACACTTTGTTCTCTATTCTTAACAAATTCCTGACAGGAAAGATAGGCAGTATTGACCAGAGCTCACATCAAATCTTGAGCATCATGCATGGGGTTTACTATGATCTTCCACTAGATTATGCGACCATAATGATGCAAGAGATAATAAACACCATCGACAGAAAGAACAACTCGAAAAAGGGTCAAAGAGAACGATCCAAACTTTCTACCACCTCTGCAATTCCAAAGAATATTAGGAGTACTGTTCGAACCTCTGCTGCTAATCCAAAATTGGCCAATGGAAGGGCCAACTCCCAAACAGTTCCCGATGAACAAGAATACCCCCACTGATCATGCTGATGGCTACTCACACTGCAGACCTCTGTCAAAGAAGCTTCTGCAATACGCCGCGAATAAATCCCTTAAGAAAGAGTATATACGCGATCATAGAACTCCTAAACCGAGTCCTATGACACCCCCGCGTTTAGGTGTCCCCCTAGGAACAATGATAGCAAAACCTCTTTCCACTTAAGAAGAAAAGGATCAGAAGTTAGAAAAGCACATGTCTATTCAACTCAGCTTTATAGCC
This sequence comes from Saussurea involucrata, assembly GCA_033807775.1. Taxonomy (NCBI): domain Eukaryota; kingdom Viridiplantae; phylum Streptophyta; class Magnoliopsida; order Asterales; family Asteraceae; genus Saussurea; species Saussurea involucrata. The sequence continues at coordinate 33,511,671 of CM066321.1, forward strand.
AAACGTGCAGAACTAATGGGAAAGAAGTCTTCATCAAGAACCTCTGCATCTACTCCAAAAGCTAAGAAGAGGAAAACTGCAGAAGGCACCTCAACAAGCGCTGCAGAAGATCAACCCTCACCTCCTCATGCCACAAAAATTGGCTCCTCTGCTCCTCCCTCCTCCCCAAAAATAAAGAAGAAAAGATCAAAATCAACAGAAGAAGGGGCACCAAATCCTAAGAGGAGGAAAACCAAAAAGAGGCATGGTAAATCACTTGCAAAGTTGGTAACCATTGCAGAAGAGGAAACTGCTGAATAAGAAGTTGCAGAAGAAGAAATGGCTACAGAAAGGTATCAATCACCCTATCAATCTCCAGATAGATTTGCTCACCAAGGAGACCTGAACGACTTCTTACAGAACCCTGAAATTGCCAACACCCTAAATACAGCAGGGTGGACGGCACAACCTCTCGACCACCACTCTCCAGAAGAACAAGATTTCTTCATTTCTGGCATTGACACACATCTGCAAGAAGATGACACAACACCCAGAAATCAACCAGCCGAAACCCCTGTTATTTTACAAAACCCTTTCATTCAAGGATTGGATGTCCACAGAAGAAGTCCAAACCCAGCTTCAGAAGAAATAGAACAAACTGAAGCTGAATGGAACAGAGGTGAAATTACTGAGGCTTCTGAGAACATGATGGAAGAAGAGAAAGAAAAAGGGGCCGAAGTTGTACAAAAAGAGGGATTAGCAACAACGGAGACAGAAATAGAGATCTTAGAGACAGATTCAGAGGAAGAAGAAGCTGTCTGGATACGTAAGGGTCTTTATCATCCACATGTCATGAGATTATTTGGATCTCATCAAATGTATGACTTCTTACGACCAGAGCAAGGAACTTCCACAGAACTTAAGGAAGAAGCACCAAGCCATAGGATAGTTACAGAGGATGATATGATAGAAAATGAAGTAGTGCTTGGATGCTTAACAGAGGAAGTAGCAAGAAAAGATGCCTGGATAAATAGAGGCACACAACCAAAACCAACTCCCAGTGCAACCCACATTTCTAACTCCGCAGGTCTAGCTGCAGAAGGAGTTATTGAAAAAGAGCAGCACAGCTCGATCCTAACCCAAACCATCCAGCCAGAGGTTACTCTTTCAACCTCTGTGCCCACAGAAACCGGGGAATCCATTCCTAGGGAGTCTCCTCAAAGAGACTCAACTATTGTTCGTGATCAGTCGCCCCAGATCACCCTAGAACACCCTAAAGAGGAATTCGTTTCCTCTGCCACGCACACATTAGGACCAAAACTTCTTTCAGAGAGCAGTAGTGAGCACAGAGACGAAGAGACTCTAGACAAGTCGCCCAGTCAACAGAAGGACATTCCAATAACCACCTCTGGAGTGGATTTAGACACTGTTCTTCACAGAACTTCTGTAGAGATCGAAACTCAGGTTTCTTCTCGAGGATCAGAAGGAAATCCTTCCACCCCCATCATACAAACAAGGGTGAACGAAGGTGTCCCAGGAACAGGGACTCACTCTGGAGAGGAATGTGTTCCTCCAGAGGTTACACAAGGAACACAAGTATCAAGGGATGAGTTCCAAACCCTTGTCACCTCTGTGAACCAAACATTGAAAGAGTTGCAAAGCACTTTCAAATCCTTTACAGAGACAACATCTACGGCTATCCTAAAACTGAACACCAAAATGGACAATCTGTCCACAGAGGTAAAAACCGCCATCTCAGAGATGAAGTCTTCTTCCGAAACTACTGCCAAAGCAACAGCCACTTCTGCAGCTCAGGAATTCGGAACAACTGCAACTTCTGCTTTCAGGGACTCTGTCAAAGATTTCCTTGAACAAATGAATACGCAATCCCACAGAGCAGAGGGCATCACTCCTGCAGACTTACAGAATGCCCTATCACAAGTACAAGCAGAGGCATTACGCAACTCGACAATAATGCAACCAAAAGACTATATGACCAGAGCACAGCTTACAGAGCTCGGACAGAACGTCATTAACCAGGTCACAGAAGTCATTGTCTCCTTCACAACTGCAAATGCCAACTATGTCAAGGATTTCAGAAAGAGTGTCGGCAGAATGCGTTTCAAAACAGAAGAAGAGCTTGCGACATTGATTGGCCTCTGCGATGATGTCTGTGAAAAGTTGATGGCAGCAGGAGCTGAATTACCGAAGAAGCCCAACACTTCTTGCAGAGCATAGGGTACTTCTGATAAAAGTCAGGATGATTCTGATGATGACCAACCTGGTCCATCAGATAATCCTGAGGGGGAGAATCTAAGAGAGAAAACTACGAGCAGGGGAATACAAAGTCCACCAATCGCAGCAGAACCAATCAACCAAGCCCCTCCAGAAGAAACCCAACAACAAACCCAAAAGACCACAGAGACAACACCCATCTCTGTGGAATCATCTCCTGACGAAACCAAAACTCCAAAAGCAGATCAGCAAGCCACAGAGGCAACAACCGCCCTTGAGGTAATCATTTTGGAAGAAACAGATGAACAAACCACAGAGAAAACACCCACCTCTGTGGAAACACCCCAAACCATACCCATAAGAAAGTCGATTGCCACCAAACCAAAAAGAGCAACGACCTCTGCTTCTGATGTTCTGAAAAGAATGCACACAACAATGAGTGATCGAATGGCACAGAGAGAAGAAGAAAGGAACAGGTTCACTTTAGCTTTCAAAATGGCAAGAAGATTTGATGTCAATACTTCATCAACAGAAACTGAGCTCGCAGAAGAAGTCATCAAACAACCTCCAACAGAGGTTACAGAGCAAGTCAAGCCAACAGAACCATCGCCACAAAAGTCCTCTAAATCACAATCGTCAAAATCCACAGAGGCAACCTCCATCAAACCAACAGAAGTGCCAACCTCAAAACCCACAGAAGCAACAGGTTCTGCCACGACAATAGCAAAAGATAAGGGCAAAGGGATACTGACAGAAGAGCCAAAGAAGAAGAAAACATTGCCAAAGCCAACAGAAAAACTAATGAAGAGTGCGTTTGACGCCTTTCAAACCCCAAAACCCGAAGAAGTTGACTGGGCACATGGATTGAAGCCTCTGTCAGAAATTCCTCTAACTGGTAGGGCTGCAGAAGTTGTTCAACAGATGGAGAGTCTCAGAAGTCAAATTCCACGACCTGGTCCAACACATGAAGAGATGGAAGAAGTGGTATACAAATACCTCTACAAACAATCCTATCAGACAAATCATCCAGTAGATCATGTGACAGATCCAAGGATCAGAGAAGAATTTGAGAACATCTTCACAAGAACAAAGCCAAGAACCAAAGCAGATGTCTTCTCAATTCACAAAATCAAAAAGGTGATCTTCTGCAGATTCTCCTTCACAAGAACCTATCCAAGGGTCAGGTACAATCTTTACAAAGTCAGAAGAGAGAACAATTCAGAATCTACCTTCGCTGATGCTGACTTAAGAAACATCAATCCTTACGATCTACCTGACCTTCTGCAATGGACAAAAGACAACTACAACACAGAGCCTAATACCATAGCCTATCAAGTGTTCAGAAAAGCGATGAGGGAAAAGCTTATGCTATACAGCATGATAGATTTTCAGCTGGGAAAGGATCTTGGTCTCAAACATCTAGATCTACGACCACCAGAAGATCGCTGCCCACCAGACGCTGTGCCCAACTTAATCATCAGAGAACCAAGATTTGGGTTAGTATTTCAAAACCCACAACACCAGGTTAAACTTTTTGTACTCATGGATTGTCAGAAGTACGCAACCAGTACTCTGAGCAAATTCAGAGCAAGCCTTGTAAAATACAGAGGTACAGAGAAAATGGATAGAGATGATGCAGATACTTTCATCAGAGAAATAGACTCAACAATCCGCCTAAGAGAACTCCGCATCAGATTCTACAAAGAGATCAGAAAAGTCGGCAGAGACAACAGAAGCTACAACGATTTCAAAGATGCCAAAATCTGATTCTCAGACCTCCAATCTCTGCAAACAAAGTTAAAGTTTCTTTCATTGTACTCAAATGTAAAATGCCTCTGGCATATTTCTAAATGAAAGAAATTTCGAGGTATTGTTTAACCTCTGTCTTATCTAACTTAGCCAAACTTAACTCAAGTTCAAATTTTTTATTTTTCACTACTTAGGGGGAGATTGTTAGCTTCAATCTTCCTAATCATAGAAGTATTTAGGAGTAGTGAAAAATAGGCTAAGTGAAGAAAGCCCCTTACAGAGGCTCTGCCGACATTACCGAGAAATCAAGGTCAAGAAGCTACAGAAGCAGCAGAGGCTTCCTACAGAAGCTCTGTCATACGCACAAAGTAGACCAAAGACTCAGAATCCGGCGAAGACTGCTCCACAGAGGACCAGACCGCAGAACCTCTGTAACTCATTACAGAGCCTCTGTGGTCCTCACTGAGACTTGAAGATATTTATAATATCTTGCTACTGTTACAGGACTCGTACATCAACTTGCATGGTAGCATGCCCTGTCCAACATCGACGTGTCAAACTCTGATTGGACTCAGTAGGGTTTAGTACATATTAGACGTCTGCTGCATTAAATGCAATACAGCACGTCTGACTGTTCATGCCATCCTTGCAACTGTTCACGACATCCTCTCAACTATTCATACGTACCTTTTGAATAGTAGCATATGCTTTATGGTCCCCTTTAGAGTAGTATATAAGGAAGACTCATGTTGAGTTCTTCCTTACACACACAAAAACAATACACAACACTTCAATCGAACATCAAGAACACAAAAGCTTATTCACCTTAAGAGTCATATCTGTTTTAAAGCTTTTTCTTACTCACGGTTCATAAACCTGTTCTTGATATATATTCAGTAAACTTTGAGATATAATATTCTGTTCACTGTTTATTTATAGTTTGTTCTAAATCTATCAAACTTATCTGTTAGTTCTTTAAATACGCTTCCGCATCAAACCTTAAACCTGAACTAATAGATCTGATAATCTTGTTTAAAGCAAAACGGGAACCAACATCATATGTACTGTAGCTTTAGCTTTTCCTTACAGTATATATAGGAGTTAGCAACTGTAAGCTAACTAATCTTTGGCATATCTTTCCCGCATATCTTTGTATTCAACTTTTGTAATCTTTGAGAGATTCTCTCTCTAGATCTGTAATCTGTTCTTAGTTGAATACAAGTGCGTTGATCCAAATCTCTATCATTCACTGTTTGATTGTTCATATTTGATTGTAAGATTGAATCCTGGTTTCTACAATTGGTATCAGAGCCTATCAACAAACAAATTCGTTCAAGATCGTGTTCTTGAGGGTTTCTTGATCGCATTCTTGAAGATTTCTTGATCAATTCGTCAATTGATTCCGCTGCTACTCACAATTCTTGAATTCTTTGTAATTCTTGAATTCGTTTTTACGTTTATTCAAGAAATTCGATTTGTCTTTCTGTTGAATCGATTAAATTCAATTTTACTAATCATGTCTTCGAAAGAATTTCTCTCGATGGGATCTGAAACGAAGCCACCTGTTCTTATTCCTAACGAATATCAGCAATGGAAGATTCGTATGATATAATTCTTAGATAATATCGATTAGAATTTGATGATCTTAATACGAGAAGGTCCAATTAAAGTTTATGTCGATGTTGCTGCTACACCTGCAACTGATACAAATCCAGAGATTCCTGCTACTAGGGTGAAGAAGAATTTTTCACAGTACTCAGAAGCACAGAAAACCAGACATGCAATTGGCAAAAGAGCTGTTACACTGTTGACTTTGGCAGTTCCCAATGAGGTTTTTAATAGAATTGATAGTGGAACATCAGCAAAAGAAATGTGGGATGAACTTGAAAAGCAAATGCTTGGCACTGCAAAATCAATTCAAGCAAAGTTAAACCAATGCATCAATGCTTATGAAAGATTCAAAGCAAAAGAGTGTGAAAGTTTAAATCAAACTTATGAAAAGTTTTGCACTATTTTGAATGACCTCAGGAGGAATGGGTTGAAAAAGACAAAGTCTGAGATTAATTACAAATTTCTGAGTTCTCTTAATTCAGAATGGTCATCTTTTGCAATTAGTCTTCAAATGAATAAAGACATGTGTGAGGAAGATTTAAATGATCTATTCTGTGTTCTGAATCAACATGAGGATTCTGTTAAGCAAGTAGTGGAGGAGAAGAAAAGTGTTTCTGATCAACTAGCCTTACTTTCAGAAAGAAAATCTAAGGTGATCAAAACAGCAAAGAAATCGGTATTTTTGTCTGAAATACCAAAGTTAGAAGAAGAATCTGACGAGGAGGAAGGATCAGAGGAAGATGCTGATATCAAGCTGATTGCAGAAAAATTGGCCTTGTCGACTAACACGTTCAACAAAAGATATGGAAAGAATAAGTTTCAGGGTAAGTTCAGAAGAGAACAGGGGAGTTCAGAAGAGAAATATAAGAAGAAAGAAGATAGAGAAGAAAGTAAGTTTGAGAAGAAAGAAGAGAAGGAAGAAAGAAAAGAGAAGGATTTGTGTTTTAAGTGTGGAAAACCTGGTCACTTTGCCAGAGACTGCAGAGTGAAAGTAGTAAAAGATTATGAATACTACACAAAGAAGGCTCAGCTGAATTTGATTTAATGACTTTCTAGCTGAGGTACATTCTGCACTTGAAATTGATTTAATGACTCAAATTGTCAATATGAATTCTGAATTTGTTAAACTCAGAAAACAAATAAAAGGTGAAAGAATTCTGGTTAACAAGTTCAGAACAGAAAAAGAGATAATTAAAGAATAGTTTGAAGAATCTGAAGTTGAGAAACAAAAAGTCAAAAATGAGAATTCTGATCTTTTAAAGAAGAATTCTGAATTAAAAACTCAATTTTTAGAAATAAAAGATGAAAAGGTTGATTTACAAATTAAATATGATATGTTACTTGAGGAAAGAAAGAAGTTGTACACAAAAATCAAAGAGTTGGAAGACCTTAATTTGAAAAGAGGTCAAACTCAACAAACCTAGAATCTTCTCACCAGCAATGTTAAAGATACAATATTTTATAATCCTAAAATAGGATTAGGTTTGGAAGAAAATGTTGTTTTGAAAAGAGCTCCAACAAATCTTTATGATTTTGATAAACGACAGGTTCCTAAACCAAAAATCCCAGAAATCGTTGAAGTTTTTGTAACACCTGCTAGTTCTATAACAAGTTCAGATAATTTACAAAATCAAGTCCTGTAAAAGCAAAGGAAACAATTCCTGAACCAAAAACTGAGAAGTCAGAAGCTTCAGAAGACAAGGTTAAGAAAGAGATTTCTAAACCAGCAGAAGAGAAACCAAAATATAATGATACTAAATTCAAATATGATTCTTTGAATGTCAGTTACAAAAATAAACAACCAAGTTTTTCATATTCTGACATTGAAAGTATATTTGATGCAAGTAAGGTTTATGAAACAGTCAGTCAGAAGTCTGAGTCTTCTAGTTATAATTCTGACTCCACAAGTCAGAACTCTGAGTCTGAAGGTCAGAATTTTGAAACTGTTAGTCAAAGTTCTGAATCAGCTGATAATTCCCAATTCACTTCAGAAAGCTTTTCAGAACTTAAAAAGAGATTTAAACTTGTTAGTCAAGAACTTGAGGACTTAAGAAAAACTTTTGATGATCTTGAAAATGATTATTGTGATGTAGATTTTAAACTGGACCAAGTTTTAAAAGAAAACAACACTTATGTCCAGAAAATAACAGAGCTTGAGAAGTTAAAGGCTGAATATGATCTTTTTAAGATTAATGCCTTAAAAGAAGATAAGAAATTCTTTGATGAATCAAGTAAATTTCAAAATGGTGAATCATCCAAATCATCTGCAAATTCTGTGAAATTCAATGTTTCAGAAAAAGAGGAAAGCAAAAGGAAAGATGATCTGAAAAGAGTTTATGAGGAGATTGGATTAAATACTTGTTAGCTTCAATCTCCCTAATCATAGAAGTATTTAGACGTATTGAAAAATAGGCTAAGTATAGAAAAGCCTCTCACAGAGGCTCTGCCACTTCTTCCAGAAGATCAAGTCCAGAAAGCCACATAAGCTACAGAGGTAATCACAGAACCTCTGTAGTGCGCAAGAAGAAGATCAACTCGGAAACAAGTGGACTGCTCCACAGAAGGTCAGACCATAGAACCTCTGTAATACCTTACAGAGCCTCTGTGGTCTGCTATGAAGACTTGGAAGATATTACTGGATACGTTCATCAACTTGCATGGAAAAGTAATGTCAAAACACGTGTCAAGCTATGAGTGGACTCAATAGGGCATGGTACAAAATAGACGTCTGCGCCATTTAATGCATTTACCAATAGTACATCTGCTCCATTAAATGCGCATGGCTCAAACAACTGCTCACACCATCCAGTCAACTGCTCACACCATCCAGTTCACTATTCATGTCGTAAAAGGAACAGTGACCTACTTCATAGTCTTCTAAGAGTAGTATAAAAGGAAGTCTCATGTTGAGATCTTCCTAAGAACGAATACACAAGGAATCACTAATACTCTCAAGCTTTATTGTCAAATATCTGAGTGTTATATTCTCACACACACCAACAGTTCTTAATCTGTTCTTCGTGTTGTTATTATATATTGAATAACAGTAACTGTTCAAGAAATCCTTTTCATTCTTTACTGTTTTCTTTATATGTGTGCGTTCTAATATCTATCAAACATATCTGTTAGTTTAATACGCTTCCGCATCAAACTCTAAACTCAACTAATAGACTGTTAATCTTGATTAAGTGTATCTGGGTTCCAACAATTGGTATCAGAGCCTTCCTTGATTTTCAATATCAAGTGATCCACTTATCAAGATTCGTGATAGATATTATTGAGATTTAAAATTGTGTCTGGAAACTGCTTAAACCCAGAAAATCTTCAAGTTCATCGAAGTAACTCTTTAGTCATACTTTCTTTCTAAAATCTTCAAAAATGACAAATACAAATAATTTCTTTACTACTGGTTCTCTCACTAAACCTCATACTCTCCTTCGAGATGAGTATCCTCAGTGGAAAATAAGAATGGTCCATTTTTTCGAGGGCACTGCAAGAAATCTAGTACAATATCTGTACAATCCTCCTCCTATTCCCATGACAGTAGTACCTCGTGTACCTGCTACTGCTGAATCTGCCGAAATCCCCGAACATCAAAAACCAAAGCCAAAAGGGGAGTGGTCAACCGAAGATAAAGCAGAAGATGAAGTTGCTCAGAAAACCAAGAGGACATTGATTATGGCAATACCCAACGAACTCTTTCAATCCTTGGATTCATGTGAAACAGCGCATGATCTGTGGAAAGAACTGGAAAGACAGTTGGAAGGAGGTGCTAAAACACAAAAAAACCGAAGAGCACAGTACATCAATGAATATCATGCATTCAGAGCCTCTGCAACAGAATCTCTGCAAACAACATACGACAGATTCAACTCTCTAATCAACAAGTGCAGAAAAGCAGGCATTGACAGAACTTCTGAAGAAAACAATGTCATGTTTTTAAAAAGTCTAAATGAAGAATGGCTCCAGCTGTCTATGTCCCTACAGACAAATCAGGATCTAGACACCTGGACTCTCTCTGATCTTTACGGAACATTAGCCGCACAAGAACCTCAGATAGCACAGGCTAAAACACTAACCATTGCACCATATGCATTGGTTAGTAAAACTAAAGAGGATGCACAAAGACCAAGAAATGATAAAGCCACAGAGGAGAAGAAGAAGGAGAAGAAGAAGATGGTGATAATTGACAGTGAAGAAGAAGAGCAAGCAGAAAAGGAAATAACTCTTGCGTCACTAGCTAAATCTTTAGCTCTATTGACAAAAGAGTTCAGAGGAAACAGAAGAGGTTCCGGAAATGAAAGAGACAACCAGGATGACAGAAGAGATGACAGAAGAGGAGAAGAATCAAGTGGCCGACAGAGGTCAAGCGATAGAAATTACAGAGGGAATGACCGACAGAGGTCAGATGACTCGGTAAGCCACACGCAGCAAGAATGCTACAAGTGCGGCAAACCTGGTCACTATGCAAATGAATGTAGATCAGAGAAAGGCGGAGACCTACAGAAGTCCAATGATCGAACAGGAAACACTCCTCAAGGGTGTTTTAACTGCGGAAAACCAGGCCATTTTGCGAATGAATGCAGAAGCAGATCAAATCGCCCACAGAGGGACTCTGCTTTCTACAAAAAGAAAGCCGAATATTATGCTCAAAAATCCTTAATGGCAAAAGGACATTCTGAGGAGAACATAGAAGACTTCCAGTCAGACTCTACTTCTTACGATGAACATACCGCCAATGCCCTCTTCTGTGGCATGGCAGAAGTCGACTCCTGCACTGACTCTGAGGTATCTACTTCAAATTCCAACTCTTGTATTACCTCTGTAGATGATAAAACACTTAGAATTAACATTGAATTAATTGAACTGAAAGAGATAAATCAAAGTATTCAGAAACGACTCACTTTCAATGAGAGAGAAGTACGGCTTCTCACTCAAGAAAAAGCAAAGATTTTTGAGGAAAAAGAGAGAATAGAAAAGAAATGGAACAAAACTCTAGATCCTTTAAAAAAACAAATTTCTGAATTAACCAATACTTTAAAAGATAAAACAAAAGAACTTTCAGTTTCAAGGAGCGAAACTACTGACATAAGAGCTCTTAAAGAATACTTTCAAAGAGAAAGAGAGGTATTATGGCAAGATTTACTCAGAAGAGAAGTTTATGAAAAAGTAAACTCACAAATAGGGAGACGAGGTATAGGGTATGATGATATCACCCTAGGTGTTGAAGGCAAAAGAAACAAACCTCTGTCCTCTTTATTTGTGATTGGAAAAACGAACAAACCAGATTTTCCAAATCTAATCTCAGTAAGCAAAAGGGCGAAAATCTCTGTGGATCCTTACTTGAAGAAACATAAGAAGATGATTAACGTGTGGTTTGAAAACACAGACTCATCATCCTCAACCTCTGTCAATAGAGGTATCAAAACAAAGAAATATCTGAAAACACAAGATCAGATTGGTATCTTCAAGTTTGGTAAACCAGAGACCCAAACACAGGTTGCTTTTGTCTGTTTGATAAACGTTGAAAAGAAGTTATCAGCAGAAGCTCCTGAGTTTAAACCCATTTTTTCAGAAGAAAACCTTAAAAATTTAATTGAAAAAGAAATTTTGGAAATATGGAAATCAAGCGTTTTAGAAATCTTATTAGAAACCTCTGCAATCTATGAAAACTATTCTACAGAGGAAGAAAGCTTGTATGATGCATGTTCGGAAAATTCAACCTCTATTGAAAGAATTGACTCAACCTCTGTATATGAGGACGACTCATCTTCTGACGATTCAGAGACAGATGTTACATCTGGGATAACTCTCTATGACACAGAGGATGTTAAATACTCCTCTGAAGTTCCTCACAGAACTATTTCTCCAAAAGAGAAACTCACAGAGATTCCAATCTGCCAAGATTTTCTAAATTTGAATCTACATGTCGAAACCTCTACTGAGCTTAAAATGTTACAGAAGACCTCTATTGATCCTATAAGTTCTAGATTTTCAAAACCCAAGGTTAATAAATCTTTTTCTTCTGTGACAGTGATAAAGGAAGTTCACCACAGAAGAAACCCACAAGTGGCAGGTCCTAAACAGAGCTTTTGCAAACAACATTCGAGTATTCATAGATCTTCTAGTAATAGGAAATCTAATGTAAAGAAAGAATGTAATGCCTCTGTGGCTGAGTTTAAAAAGTTCAATGAAAAGTTCAAACAAACTACATCTCATATTCAATACTGTCATTGCTTTGATCTTATGTCTAAACTAAATAATCATTTTTCAAATCAAGATTGTCTACTCTCTACGCCAATTCAAAAGTCAAATCCCACAAAGAAACAATCTGACTTTTCTGCAGAAAACAAAATGTATTTCAAGAATGCCAAAGCAAACTTGAAAAACTCTAACAATATTGGACCCATATGGATATGGGTACCTAAATCTCTATGATTGTCCTGCAGAAGAAGTATGTGCCAATCTGGTATCTAGACTCCAGATGCTCAAGGCACATGACTGGTGACAGAAGTGCACTATCCACGTACAAAGAAACACAAGATGGTGGATCTGTGACTTTTGGAGACAACAAGAAAGGACACATAAAAGGCTATGGAGTCATAAGGAAAGAAGACGTTTCTGTATACAAAGTTGCATATGTGGATGGCCTTAAGCACAACCTACTCAGTGTAAGTCAACTTTGTGATACAGGATTCAATGTGTTGTTCAAAAGAACTTTCTGCTCTCTACAAAGTGAAGAAACAAGTATGGAACTTCTGCGAGCTGAAAGAATAGGTGATCTATATCTAATGAACTTCAACTCAAAGAACAAGGACAAAGTTTGCCTTGTTGCCTGCAAAAGTGAAGAAGCTTGGTTATGGCACAACAGGTTCTGTCACTTGAATTTTCACACATTGGAAAAACTGGTCAAACTTGATCTAGTTAAAGGTTTGCCAAATGTTAAATTCAATAAGGATCATTTATGTTCTGCCTGTGAGATGGGAAAACTCAAAAGAGCTTCCCACAAAGGCAAAACAGATGTATCTTGCACCAGGCCTCTGTACATGCTTCATGTCGACCTCTGCGGTCCCATTGCAATACAGAGCCTAGGTGGCAAGAAATATATACTTGTCTTAGTTGATGAGTATTCACGTTTCACATTGGTTGAATTTATCAGAAAGAAATCAGATGTTCCAATTATATTGATAAATCTAATGAAAAGAATCCAAGTTCTTTATGACTGCAAAATACAGAAGTTAAGAAGTGATAACGGCACAGAATTCAAAAACTGTGTCATTGAAACTTATCTTTCAACAGAAGGAATTTCACAGAACTTCTCTGCAGCTCGCACTCCACAACAGAACGGTGTTGTCGAAAGAAAGAATCGAACACTTGTGGAAGCCGCAAGAACTATGATGTCAGCATGTGGATTATCAATAAACTTTTGGGCAGAAGCAATTTCTACTGCGTGTTATACTCAAAATCGATCAACCATTGTGAAAAGACACCTCAAGACGCCTTACGAATTGCTTAACAAACGGCGGCCAAACATCAAATTTTTCCATGTATTCGGATGCAAATGCTTCGTCTTAAACGACAGAGATTCAAGAGGAAAGTTTGATGTAAAAGCAGATGAAGGCAAATTCATTGGATACTCTGCCACTTCCAAAGCCTACAGAACATTCCTTACAAAGTCTCACAAGATTGTAGAAAGCATCAATGTTTCTTTTGATGATTCATTCCAAATGAGTTCTGAGCAAATAAGTTCAGAACTCGGAATTAAAGGGAAATTCTCTGACATCTCAAGAACAAAAGAAGATTTGAATCTTCTATTTTTGGAGATGTTCCACAATGACATTGATCCTTCTGTCGGAACCATCAGAGTTTCTGAAGAACCATCCTCTGTCGGACAAAATCCTACAGGTATGACTCTAACTGGTCCAAATAATGCTTCATCTTCTTCTATAAATACTACAGATGCAATTGCCGAAGCAGAAGAAAGTGCAGAAGATGAAACATCAAGAAAAACGACCACAGAAGCTGCACAAACCACAGAAGAACCAATTACAGAGGAGATCGAGGACCAAGACTATACATCCTCAGAGGAACAAACTCCACCACCACTCGTACCAATCATTCCACAAACGGTAGAATCAACTACCAAGACACGAAGAACATCAGAGGCTGCACAAGAAGAAACACAAGAAGCCTCTGAAGAAAGTTTTGATGACATTGATGATCATCTTCCACGCACAACTCAGTGGACAAAAAGCCATCCTCCAAGCCAAATAATTGGAGAACCTTCTGACTCAGTAAAAACAAGGTCTGCCACTGCTAATTTTTGTTTCTTTACAAATTTTATTAGTGTTATAGAACCAAAGAAGATTTCTGAAGCCCTAGATGACCCAAACTGGGTAGACGCCATGCAAGAAGAACTTCTGCAATTTGAGCGTAACAGAGTATGGACTTTAGTACCTCTGCCAAGAGGGAAACAGGCCATTGGGACTAAATGGGTCTACAGAAACAAGAAGGATGAAGATGGAGTGGTCGTCAGAAACAAAGCCAGATTAGTAGCAAAAGGATATAGACAAGAAGAAGGCATAGACTACGATGAGACTTTTGCCCCTGTCGCACGTCTCGAAGCAATAAGAATATTCTTAGCCTTCGCAGCCCACAGAGGTTTTAAAGTCTATCAGATGGACGTAAAATCAGCTTTTCTAAACGGTGAAATCCAAGAAGAGGTTTACGTAAATCAGCCACCAGGTTTTGAAAGCTCAAAGTTTCCAAGGCATGTATACTACCTTGAAAAGGCTCTATACGGACTGAAACAGGCTCCAAGAGCATGGTACGAACGACTTTCTACCTTCCTTCTAGTCAATGGCTACAACAGAGATTCAGACTATGGAGGATGCATGCTCGACAGAAAGAGTACCTCTGGGAGTTGTCAATTCCTAGGTGGTAAACTAGGTAGTTGGACCTCCAAGAAGCAGAATTGTGTCTCCACATCCACTGCAGAAGCTGAATACGTTGCTGCCGCTAGCTGTTGTTCTCAGGTTCTATGGATGAAGACTCAGCTAAAAGACTACGGCCACATTCTGTTCAAAATACCCATCTTCTGTGATTCCAAAAGTGCTATTGCTATCTCTGCCAACCCTGTGCAACACTCAAAAACCAAGCATATCGATATAAGGTATCATTTCTTGAAACATCATGTTGAATACGGTACAATCGAAATGCATTTCGTGCCCACAGAATATCAACTCGCTGACTTATTCACCAAAGCATTAGACGAGAAAAGATTCAACTTCTTGGTGGGTAAGTTAGGAATGATTAACATGGTGTGAAAATCCTCTGTAAGTATAGCTTTATCTTATGTAAATAAGTATAAATATCTATTATTACTAAGTTATTAAGTTGATAAATTTATTTCAGTTTATATTTTTTTATATATATAAAATAAATTGTTTACAGAGCCTCTGTGGGTCCGCTCAGATCTTCTGATAACCCTTACAGAACCTCTGGTAAACATAATCTATGCTCAATACAAATCTTATCATTCTTTGAACCAAGCATAGATCAAGGGGGAGAAAAAGGAAAATTCTTGATCTACAGAAGCGATTAGATCAAGGGGGAGCAAAAGGGACCCTGAAATGATCTACAGAGGTAAATCCTTCAAAGGAAAGCCAAAGAAGAATGTCGATAATTCTCCATCGACAGAAGAAAGCCAAACTGCCGAGAACAGAAGAACCAAAAGGTATGTCTCTCGCACGAAAGGTTTTTAGAAAACAGTTTTCTAGGACAAGAATTGTCAAATATGTCCTAAATATACTATAAATAACATTTCAAAAATCAAAAGTTCAAAAGGTTTAACAAAATTCGAAATAGGAGAAATTTAAGGTCATAGAGCTTCTGCTGAGCTCAACAGAGCTTCTGCAGGAAATATGCTCTGTGATCACAAATTAACCTTTTGTCGATCTTTTGGAATGTTATCTCGGAAACCGACAACACACACCATGACCTTCTCGAACAAAACGTTTATCAAAATAGTTTTCTCGGACACCAACCTTCAAAAATGTGCGAAAAAACATCTCTTGACACAGATCAAAAATTGGATGATCAGAAAGTTAATAGAATTCAAGTTATAAGATTTTTTCTCTCATAGAGCTTCTGCTGGCTCTCGCAGAGCTTCTGCAAGTTCCATCAGAGCTACAAAACCTCTGTGAGTAAAATTTCTTGACAAAATCCTATTGATCCTCTCCAATGTCTTTACAAACGTTTTCGTTCAAAGTAGAACCTTCAGAGTCATGACAACAATGAGATATATGAGAAAAGGTTAAAACTCAAGATTTTCAAAATCACAGAGCTTCTGTAAAACACAAAAGTTCTGCCATTTTGTTATCTGTGGTAATAACGGTTACTGTTACTGCGAGTGAAACTCATATGGCTAAAATCAACCTCACGCGCCTAGCATTAATGGGCCGCGCACGACGTCCTGTCATATTCTGACAAGGCCTACGTGTCCCATTTTCATTGGGCGTACATGGAACGTTTTTATTTGGAAAGTTGAACCCGCCGCTCAAACTCGAGTGCGGATTCCAAACTTTAATCCATTGCCATATATTTTACTCTTTCGAATTCTATCGTTTTACCATCCTATAAAAACAAAGCTTACCCTCTCATAAAACATTTTACAAACTCTCATCTTCTTCTCCGGCGAAACCCTGCAAAAAGCTTGCAAAAATCTTATTTTTAAAATCAAATGGCTTCATCTTCTCGAGCTACATCCTCTGAACTCTCTCCGACGAACTCACCGGAACACTCCCCTGCACATTCAGAACATTCTGAAAACCCCAGCCTTGCAAGAAATATTGAACAACAAGATTCCGGGGACTCAGCAGACTTTGCTCCGACGACACACTTGCAAAACTTTATAGCAAAGGATCATTTCGAAGCCATTCTTCCTATCAAATCCAACAACTGCTATTTGGTCCCCTCACCCACTACTTTCGGCGAAGCCCATGCCATACTTCTGAACATCATGGAGAATCATGTCCTCTTCCCTCTACTATCAAGAACCCCGAACAAAATTCCAGTCCGTTATTTGAACCAATTTTGGCAAAGCTGCCGATTTGATAAAGACGATTCTCTTATCAAAGGGTACATTTCAAGACCTGATAAATCTGAGCATCTTGAAATCAAGTTCAACAGAACAATGTTCTCACTTGAATTCAACCTACCAACAAGGGGTCTTCTGGGATTGAAGAGTTATGCAGAGCAACCAACAGACGAAGAGCTCTGTCGATTCGTGGAAATGCTTGGGTACAACACCCAGCTACGGAAGAGAAATGACTTCCGCAGAGGCCGATTACCACCTCTGTGGAACACTTTGTTCTCTATTCTTAACAGATGCCTGACAGGAAAGATAGGCAGTATTGACCAGAGCTCACATCAAATCTTGAGCATCATGTATGGGGTTTACTATGATCTTCCACTAGATTATGCGACCATAATGATGCAATAGATCATAAACACCATCGACAGAAAGAACAACTCGAAAAGGGTCAAAGAGAACGATCCCAACTTTCTACCACCTCTGCAATTCCAAAGAATATTAGGAGTACTGTTTGAACCTCTGCTGCTAATCCAAAATTGGCCAATGGAAGGGCCAACTCCCAAACAGTTCCCGATGAACAAGAATACCCCCACTGATCATGCTGATGGCTACTCACACTGCAGACCTCTGTCAAAGAAGCTTCTGCAATACGCATCGAATAAATCCCTTAAGAAAGAGTATATACGCGATCATAGAACTCCTAAACCGAGTCCTATGACACCCCCGCGTTTAGGTGTCCCCCTAGGAACAATGATAGCAAAACCTCTTTCCACTCAAGAAGAAAAGGATCAGAAGTTAGCAAAGCACATGGCTATTCAACTCAACTTTATAGCCAAACGTGCAGAACTAATGGGAAAGAAGTCTTCATCAAGAACCTCTGCATCTACTCCAAAAGCTAAGAAGAGGAAAACTGCAGAAGGCACCTCAACAAGCGCTGCAGAAGATCAACCCTCACCTCCTCATGCCACAGAAATTGGCTCCTCTGCTCCTCCCTCCCCAAAAATGAAGAAGAAAAGATCAAAATCAACAGAAGAAGGGGCACCAAATCCTAAGAGGAGGAAAACCAAAAAGAGGCATGGTAAATCACTTGCAAAGTTGGTAACCATTGTAGAAGAGGAAACTGCTGAAGAAGAAGTTGCAGAAGAAGAAATGGCTACAGAAAGGTATCAATCACCCTATCAATCTCCAGATAGATTTGCTCACCAAGGAGACCTGAACGACTTCTTACAGAATCCTGAAATTGCCAACACCCTAAATACAGCTGGGTGGACGACACAACCTCTCGACCACCACTCTCCAGAAGAACAAGATTTCTTCATTTCTGGCATTGACACACATCTGCAAGAAGATGACACAACACCCAGAAATCAACCAGCCGAAACCCCTGTTATTTTACAAAACCCTTTCATTCAAGGATTGGATGTCCACAGAAGAAGTCCAAACCCAGCTTCAGAAGAAATAGAACAAACTGAAGCTGAATGGAACAGAGGTGAAATTACAGAGGCTTCTGAGAACATGATGGAAGAAGAGAAAGAAAAAGGGGCCGAAGTTGTACAAAAAGAGGGATTAGCAACAACGGAGACAGAAATAGAGATCTTAGAGACAGATTCAGATGAAGAAGAAGTTGTCTGGATACGTAAGGGTCTTTATCATCCACATGTCACGAGATTATTTGGATCTCATCAAATGTATGACTTCTTACGACCAGAGCAAGGAACTTCCACAGAACTTAGGAAAGAAGCACCAAGCCATAGGATAGTTACAGAGGATGATATGATAGAAAAAGAAGTAGTGCTTGGAGGCTTAACAGAGGAAGAAGCAAGAAAAGATGCCTGGATAAATAGAGGCACACAACCAAAACCAACTCCCAGTGCAACCCACATTTCTAACTCCGCAGGTCTAGCTGCAGAAGGAGTTATTGAAAAAGAGCAGCACAGCTCGATCCTAACCCAACCCATCCAGCCTGAGGTTACTCTTTCAACCTCTGTGCCCACAGAAACCGGGGAATCCATTCCTAGGGAGTCTCCTCAAAGAGACTCAACTATTGTTCGTGATCAGTCGCCCCAGATCACCCTAGAACACCCTACAGAGGAATTCGTTTCCTTTGCCACGCACAAATTAGGACCAAAACTTCTTTCAGAGAGAAGTAGTGAGCACAGAGACGAAGAGACTCTAGACAAGTCTCCCAGTCAACAGAAGGACATTCCAATAACCACCTCTGGAGTGGATTTGGACACTGTTCTTCACAGAACTTCTGTAGAGATCGAAACTCAGGTTTCTTCTCGAAGATCAGAAGGAAATCCTTCCACCCCCATCGTACAAACAAGGGTGAACGAAGGTGTCCCAGGAACAGGGACTCACTCTGGAGACGAATGTGTTCCTCCAGAGGTTACACAAGGAACACAAGTATCAAGGGATGAGTTCCAAACCCTTGTCACCTCTGTGAACCAAACATTGAAACAGTTGCAAAGCTCTTTCAAATCCTTTACAGAGACAACATCTACGGCTATCCTGAAACTGAACACCAAAATGGACAATCTGTCCACAGAGGTAAAAACCGCCATCTCAGAGATGAAGTCTTCTGCTGAAACTACTGCCAAAGCAACAGCCACTTCTGCAGCTCAGGAATTCGGAACAACTGCAACTTCTGCTTTCAGGGACTCTGTCAAAGATTTCCTTGAACAAATGAATACGCAATCCCACAGAGCAGAGGGCATCACTCCTGCAGACTTACAGAATGCCCTATCACAAGTACAAGCAGAGGGCATCACTCCTGCAGACTTACAGAATGCCCTATCACAAGTACAACCAAAAGACTATATGACCAGAGCACAGCTTACAGAGCTCGGACAGAACGTCATTAACCAGGTCACAGAAGTCATTGTCTCCTTCACAACTGCAAATGCCAACTATGTCAAGGATTTCAGAAAGAGTGTCGGCAGAATGCGTTTCAAAACAGAAGCAGAGCTTGCGACATTGATTGGCCTCTGCGATGATGTCTGTGAAAAGTTGATGGCAGCAGGAGCTGAATTACCGAAGAAGCCAAACACTTCTTGCAGAGCAGAGGGTACTTCTGATAAAAGTCAGGATGATTCTGATGATGACCAACCTGGTCCATCAGATAATCCTGAGGGGGAGAATCTAAGAGAGAAAGCTACAAGCAGAGGAATACAAAGTCCACCAATCGCAGCAGAACCAATCAACCAAGCCCCTCCAGAAGAAACCCAACAACAAACCCAAAAGACCACAGAGACAACACCCATCTCTGTGGAATCATCTCCTGACGAAACCAAAACTCAAGAAGCAGATCAGCAAGCCACAGAGGCAACAACCGCCCCTGAGGTAATCATTTTGGAAGAAACAGATGAACAAACCACAGATAAAATACCCACCTCTGTGGAAACACCCCAAACCATACCCAGAAGAAAGTCGATTGCCACCAAACCAAAAAGAGCAACGACCTCTGCTTCTGATGTTCTGAAAAGAATGCACACAACAATGAGTGATCGAATGGCAAAGAGAGAAGAAGAAAGGAACAGGTTCACTTTAGCTTTCAAAATAGCAAGAAGATTTAATGTCAATACTTCATCAACAGAAACTGAGCTCGCAGAAGAAGTCATCAAACAACCTCCAACAGAGGTTACAGAGCAAGTCAAGCCAACAGAACCATCGCCACAAAAGTCCTCTAAATCACAATCGTCAAAATCCACAGAGGCAACCTCCATCAAACCAACAGAAGTGCCAACCTCAAAACCCACAGAAGCAACAGGTTCTGCCACGACAATAGCAAAAGATAAGGGCAAAGGGATACTGACAGAAGAGCCAAAGAAGAAGAAAACATTGCCAAAGCCAACAGAAAAACTAATGAAGAGTGCGTTTGACGCCTTTCAAACCCCAAAACCCGAAGAAGTTGACTGGGCACATGGATTGAAGCCTCTGTCAGAAATTCCTCTAACTAGTAGAGCTGCAGAAGTTGTTCAACAGATGGAGAGTCTCAGAAGACAAATTCCACGACCTGGTCCAATACATGAAGAGATGGAAGAAGTGGTATACAAATACCTCTACAAACAATCCTATCAGACAAATCATCCAGTAGATCATGTGACAGATCCAAGGATCAGAGAAGAATTTGAGAACATCTTCACAAGAACAAAGCCAAGAACCAAAGCAGATGTCTCCTCAATTCACAAAATCAAAAAGGTGATCTTCTGCAGATTCTCCTTCACAAGAACCTATCCAAGGGTCAGGTATAATCTTTACAAAGTCAGAAGAGAAAACAATTCAGAATCTACCTTCGCTGATGCTGACTTAAGAAACATCAATCCTTACGATCTACCTGACCTTCTGCAATGGACAAAAGACAACTACAACACAGAGCCTACTACCAGAGCCTATCAAGTGTTGAGAAAAGCGATGAGGGAAAAGCTTCTGCTATACAGCATGATAGATTTTCAGCTGGGAAAGGATCTTGGTCTCAAACATCTAGATCTACGACCACCAGAAGATCGCTGCCCACCAGACGCTGTGCCCAACTCAATCATCAGAGAACCAAGATTTGAGTTAGTATTTCAAAACCCACAACACCAGGTTAAACATTTTGTACTCATGGATTGTCAGAAGTACGCAACCAGTACTCTGAGCAAATTCAAAGCAAGCCTTGTAAAATACAGAGGTACAGAGAAAATGGATAGAGATGATGCAGATACTTTCATCAGAGAAATAGACTCAACAATCCGCCTAAGAGAACTCTGCATCAGATTCTACAAAGAGATCAGAAAAGTCGGAAGAGACAACAGAAGCTACAACGATTTCAAAGATGCCAAAATCTGATTCTCAGACCTCAAATCTCTGCAAACAAAGTTAAAGTTTATCTTTCATTGTACTCAAATGTAAAATGTCTCTGGCATATTTCTAAATGAAAGAAATTTCGAGGTATTGTTTAACCTCTGTCTTATCTAACTTAGCCAAACTTAACTCAAGGTCAAATTTTTTATTTTTCAAATTTTTTATTTTTCACTACTTGATGCAAGTAAGGTTTATGAAACAGTCAGTCATAAGTCTGAGTCTTCTAGTCATAATTCTGACTCCACAAGTCACAACTCTGAGTCTGATGGTCAGAATTCTGAAACTGTTAGTCAAAGTTCTGAATCAGCTGATAATTCTCAATTCACTTCAGAAAGCTTTTCAGAACTTGAAAAAAGATTTAAACTTGTTAGTCAAGAACTTGAGGACTTAAGAAAAACTTTTGATGATCTTGAAAATGATTATTGTGATGTAGATTTTAAACTGGACCAAGTTTTAAAAGAAAACAACACTTATGTCCAGAAAATAACAGAGCTTGAGAAGTTAAAGGCTGAATATGATCTTTTTAAGATTAATGCCTTAAAAGAAGATAAGAAATTCTTTGATGAATCAAGTACATTTCAAAATGGTGAATCATCCAAATCATCTGCAAATTCTGTGAAATTCAATGTTTCAGAAAAAGAGGAAAGCAAAAGGAAAGATGATCTGAAAAGAGTTTATGAGGAGATTGGATTAAATACTTGTTAGCTTCAATCTTCCTAATCATAGAAGTATTTAGAAGTATTTAGCTTCAATCTTCCTAATCATAGAAGTATATAGAAAAGCCTCTCACAGAGGCTCTGCCACTTCTTCCAGAAGATCAAGTCCAGAAAGCCACAGAAGCTACATAGGTAATCACAGAACCTCTGTAGTGCGCAAGAAGAAGATCAACTCGGAAACAAGTGGACTGCTCCACAGAAGGTCAGACCATAGAACCTCTGTAATACCTTACAGAGCCTCTGTGGTCTGCTATGAAGACTTGGAAGATATTACTGGATACGTTCATCAACTTGCATGGAAAAGTACTGTCAAAACACGTGTCAAGCTCTGAGTGGACTCAATAGGGCATGGTACAAAATAGACGTCTGCGCCATTTAATGCATTTACCAATAGTACATCTGCTCCATTAAATGCGCATGGCTCAAACAACTGCTCACACCATCCAGTCAACTGCTCACACCATCCAGTTCACTATTCATGCCGTAAAAGGAACAGTGACCTACTTCATAGTCTTCTAAGAGTAGTATAAAAGGAAGTCTCATGTTGAGATCTTCCTAAGAACGAATACACAAGGAATCACTAATACTCTCAAGCTTTATTGTCAAATATCTGAGTGTTATATTCTCACACACACCAACAATTCTTAATATGTTCTTCGTGTTGTTATTATATATTGAATAACAGTAACTATTCAAGAAATCCTTTTCATTCTTTACTGTTTTCTTTATATGTGTGCGTTCTAATATCTATCAAACATATCTGTTAGTTTAATACGCTTCCGCATCAAACTCTAAACTCAACTAATAGACTGTTAATCTTGATTAAGTGTATCTGGGTTCCAACAATACTACTTCTGAACCTAGAGTCAATAGTTCTTGTATGAAATGCTATTGTAATCTGAAATCTTGCAATAAAAGTGAAAAGACTTATGTTTCAGATCTATTGTCTCTTGCAAGAAAGAATCTTATATGTGTTCAATGTGGTAGTCATTCCTTTCAATCATCTCAGAAAAGTCCAATTTTAATAACATATGTTTCTTATATAAACAAAGCATATCAGAATTCAGAAAAGAAAACTGTTTTGATTCCTCAAACTCAGATAAAAGGAAAGAAGATTGAAAACTTTTCTCAATCTAATCCAAAAGAAAAGAAGAAAGAAAATATGTTTCAAACTAAAGAAAAGAAGACTGAAAATGTTTCTCAGTCTCAACCAAAAGTTTTCAAAAAGAAAAGAAACAACTTTGTGAACAGAAAGTGTTATGACTTCATAAAAGTAAAAGGAAAGTGGTGCTTAAAAGAAAATTTTGAATGGAAAGTCAAAGGAACTTTTGTTAAATCAGATACCAAAGCTAACAAAAATGGACCCATTCCAGAATGGGTACCTAAACCTAACTGGTTGTTTTTGCAGGGCTGTCATGTGTGGTTTTTAGACTCTGGAGCTTCAAGACACATGACAGGTCATAAGTTATCTCTGACAAACTTCACAGAAAAGGCTGGAGGAGCAGTAAATTTTGGTAATAACAGCAAAGGACAAGTCAGAGGTTTTGGAGATTTAACAAAAGGAGATCTAACCATTCAGAAGGTTTTCTATGTTGAAGGATTACAACATAATCTGTTCAGCATAAGTCAGTTTTTGGATAGTTTCTGTCAGATTAAGTTCAGCATTACAGGTTGCATGATTTTAACTGTGAATGACATAAAAGTCTTCTGAGCTAAAAGACATATGGACCTATTTGTGGTTAATTTTTCAAAAATACAAGCATTTACCCCTGTATGTCTATTATCAAATGCAGTTGCTAATGAATGTTGGCTTTGGCACATAAGATGTTCTCATTTAAATTTCAAGGATCTGAACAATCTGGTTGGCAAACATCTAGTCAAAGGATTAACAAAGATCAAGTTTGAAAAGGAATCATTATGTTCAGCATGTGAAATGGGCAAGATGAAGAAAAGTTCTCATAATATAAAAATGGACTCATCCTGCAAATCACCATTAGAAATGCTACATACAGATATTTGTGGTCCTATTTCAGTTCAATCTATGGGAGGAAAGAAGTATATGCTAGTTATTGTGGATGAATATTCAAGATACACATGGGTTGAATTCTTAAGAGCAAAGTCAGAGGCTGCTACAGCACTGATTAATTTCATCAAAAGAATTCAAGTATTCTTACAACTTCCAGTCCAGAAAATCAGAAGTGACAATGGGACAAAGTTCAGAAATGAGACTCTTCAGAACTTTTTGCAAAGCCTGGGGATTTCTCATAACTTTTTAGCTGTCAAAACTCCTCAACAAAATGGTGTTGTTGAAAGGAAGAACAAAACTCTAGTTGAAGCTGCAAGAACCATGTTGGCTTATTCAAATCTTCCAACCTTCCTATGGGCTGAAGCAATAGCCACTGCTTGTTTTACACAGAACAGAACCTTAATCAATAAAAGACTAGATAAAACTGCTTATGAACTGATTTACAAGAGAAAACCACTGATTAAAATTTTTCATGTTTTTGGTTGCAGATGCTATGTTCTCAAAGATAGAGAAACTCTTGGTAAATTTGATAAAAAGGCAAATGAAGGATACTTTGTTGGGTATTCACTTACTTCCAAAGCATTCAGAATCTACAATAGAAGAACCAAGAGAATTATGGAAAGCATCAATGTCACCTTTGATGAGTCAAGAATGAAGACTTTTGAACAAAACTGTTCAGAAGTCGGACAAAATAAGACAAAAATGTCTTCTGAAACAGCTTCTAATCCTAACTGTTCAGAACTCAATATATTGTTTAAGGATGCATTTCTGGAACTAACTTCTGAATCTTATGCAGATTTTGAAAATCCAAAAATGGTTCAATAAATGAAAAAGGGAACTTCAGAAGTGGTTCAAACAACTATAATTTCTGATACAGGTCTATCTGAGGAATGTCCAACTTTGATCAATACAAGTAATGAAACTTCTGATCCTAGTACTCAGAAGTCTGGACAAGCCAATTAGAATTCTGACTAAGTTACTCAGATTTCTGAACAAATGTCTCAAAACTCTGAACAAGTCATTCAGAATTCTGACTCTACTACTCAGAATCCAAACTTGGATGTTTCACCTCAACAAGTATCAGAACAAGGGGACAGTTCAGAATTACAAGCAATCATTGATGAGAATGATACAAACAACTATTTTTCAGAAATTGATGTGCTTCCTAGTTCAAACAAATGGACTAAAGACCATCCTATTCATCCAGTGATAGGAGATCCATCAGTAGGAGTTAAGACCAGACCAGCAACAGCAAATGAAGCAATGTTTGCAGGATTTTTAAGTGTGATTGAACCTAAGAAAGCCAATGAAGCCCTAGAGGATCCAGATTGGATTTTAGCAATACAAGATGCATTTCTACAATTTGAAAGAAATAAAGTCTGGAGAATAGTTCCAAAACCTGAAGGAAAATCTGTTATTGGAACTAAATGGGTATTCAGAAACAAGAAAGATGAGTCAGGTGTTGTGGTCAGAAACAAGGCAAGATTGGTTGCAAAAGGATATTCTCAACAAGGAGGAATAGACTATGATGAGACATTTGCACCTGTGGCAAGAATAGAAGCAATCAGAATATTCTTGGCCTATGCTGCACATAAGAACTTCAAAGTATATCAAATGGATGTCAAATCAGCTTTTCTGAATGGAATACTTAATGAAGAGGTCTATGTCTATCAACCAGAAGGTTTTATTGATCCTGAATTTCCAGATCATGTTTATGTTTTAGATAAGGCATTATATGGTCTAAAACAAGCATCAAGAGCCTGGTATGACACTCTTACTCAACACTTATTAAAATCTGGTTTCAAGAAAGGTAAGATTGACACTACTTTGTTCTTAAAGAAAAAGGGTGATGATTTAATTCTGATTCAAATATATGTAGATGACATAATATTTGGTTCTACAAGTGCAAAGTTATGTATTGAATTCTCAAAAGTCATGGAATCAGAATTTGAAATGAGCATGATGGGAGAATTGAACTTTTTCCTTGGTCTTCAAGTAAAACAATTACCAAATGGTATTTTTATAAATCAAGGAAAATATGTTAAAGATATTTTAAAGAAGTTTAAGATGTCTGATTGTGATTCTATGAGAACATCAATGGCAACAAATATCAAGTTAGATGCTGATCTCAATGGAGTTCCAGTAGATAACTAGATTTATCGAGGCATGATAGGATCTCTTCTTTACCTAACTGCTAGTAGACCAGATATTATGTTTGCTACTTGTTTTTGTGCTAGATTTCAATCAAATCCAAAAGAATCTCATTTGCTAGCTGTTAAGAGGATCTTAAGATATCTGAAAGGTTCACCAGATTTGGGCCTTTGGTAACCAAAAGAGACTGATTTCAAATTAACTGGTTTTACTGATGCTGATCATGCAGGAAGCAGGTTGGACATGAAAAGTACATCTGGTGCTTGTCACTTTTTGGGAGATAAGATTGTGAGTTGGGCTTCAAAGAAATAAAACTGTGTATCCACATCCACTGCTGAAGCAGAGTATGTTGCTGCTGCTGCCTGCTGTTCTTAAACTTTGTGGATGAGAACACTGTTAGGACAAATATGTCTTCAAGATTTAATCTTGATTAATAAAGTCAAAGTCAATGTAATAGAAAGTCAAAGTTAGCTTATTACCTTAGTTTGTATTGAGGTATATATAGCTTTGTTTAATAGAGGGATGACAACTATTACAGAGAGGAATACGCATAACTCATATCTTGTAATATTGAGAGCAAACCCTAATAGATCTACTTTCTCTCTCTACTCTCTCTCTAGATTCTCTCTCTAATATTGATAGATCTTGGTTTAACAATTGGTATCAGAGCAGGATTCGAGTTTCAGAGGAGATTTTCTACTGATCAATCACTAGAATTTGGTGAATTTACAAGAAAATTCGATTGATTTTCTTGAGTTTTCAAGAAAATCTAATTTTCTTGGAATTTGATCAAAATTTACTGATTCTTGATCGATTTCTTCAGGAGTTTGGTTCTTTTGATTCGATTTCATGAGAAGATCATCTTTTGTTCACGGATAAAGAGCTAATTCAGAGGATTCGTGCTTCGATTTTGATATTTTCCAGATTTTTGAACTATGCGTCTCATTCACTGTTCGTTCCATTCAGATCTATTTTCAGAGGTTTTCAAAGGTTGTTTGTTGAAGATAAAGTGTTAGGATATTGATTTCGAGCATATCTGTACTTGTTTGTTTCAGTAATTTTGGATTTTAGACGTTGCTGAACGTTTTTGGGAATATCTCGCTAGATCTGAACTTCTCGCTAGTTCATCTTACATTGCGCTAAGCTTTGCGCAACCCTCAGCAGTTTGATCTTTTGAATCATTTAAGTGAATATCGCGCCAAGCTTTTCGCAACCAACTGTCACGGATTTAGAACTTTTCGCAACTTTCTATAGCGAATTTTGAAATTTTTCGCAACCATCTGTTGCGAGTTGTGATCTTTTCGCAACCTTATATTGCGAAATTCTTTCTTCTCGCCACCTTCAGAAGCCTTTAAGTTTTTCAGATTTTCCCAAGTCTACAATGCGCATTCTTTGGTTGCGCATTTCTTACTTCTCGCTACAGTTACTTGCGAGATTCTTGTTTTGCGCAAGTGCATCTGGTGAGATTCTGACTTAGAATATTTTTCGAGCTTTGCTAATTGTTAATTGTTAATTGTTTGAATTTACAAACATGAAGCAGCTTCCAGTGTTGTTCAAAGAATCTGATTTTGAACTATGGAGAGTTTCGTTCATCGATTTTATTGCAAGTAGAGAAAATGGTGAAAATATGATAAAATCTTTCACTGAAGGCCCAATGATCAGAACTGACAAAGATTATACATAAGAAGAGATTAAAAGAATGAAAGCCGACAAAGAAGCTTCATCCAACTTTATCTTCGCACTTTACAAACTTCCGCAACACATCTTCAAACGCGTTGAATGTTTCAAACAAAACCCAATGCAGATGTGGAATGAGTTATCAAAACAAATGCTTGGATCTGAAGTTGCGTTTAAGAGAAAGGAAGAAGCAAAGAAAGATGAAAAAGCGGATGCGAAACAGAAATCATCAGATGCTGAAAATGAGGAGCTCAAGGAAAAGGTTATAGAGCTTACAAAGAGATTGGCTGACACAGAAAAGCTCCTAAAAGTGGAAAGAGAAAATGTCAGAAAAGAAAAGGCTGATCGTTTGAATGACAAAAAGTGCTATGCAAAGCAAATTCATTCTATTTCTCAGAAAGTTTCTGAACTTGAACAGTTTTCAAAGACGGAGAAGAAAGTAAGTGAAGAAAAGAAAGCTCCTGAACTCAGATGCAGAAAACTTTCCACGCAAAATTTAGATTTTGAGAAAGTTTTATTTCTTGAAAAAGAAAATTGGAGAAGGAAAGGGTTGAATTTGAAGATAAAAGGAAAGAGTTTCAAGCGAAGAATGGGAAATTGTCAGAGAAAATATCTGAGCTTCAAAAGGAGTTGGGTATAGAAAGACATGAGTTAGAAAAGAGGAAGAAAGCTGACTTTCAGGCTAGGAGTGTTAAAGATGAATATTCTGTTGAAAGGAAGATTTTTCAGCAAGAAATACGTAAGCTCACAAAGAATTTGGCCGTGTTATCGACTGATATTATGAAAGAGAAGAGGGTTAATTGTGACATTCAGAAGAAGCTTGATTTGGTGACCAAGGAACGGAATGAATTATCTTACAAAGTCAAGTCTCTTAACAAATCCAAAAGCTATTCAGAATGTCCGATTCGTCCTTCTAATCTATTTTATGATCATTCAGTGGATAATTCTTCCAAATTTCAATCTGCTGATCTTCCTACATATAAGAAAGTCAACATGCAATGGAGAGTTAAAAGTACGTTTTCTCAAAAAGATGTACCAAAATCATCTGTTCCCAACAAGAACACTAAACTGAAAGGTAATTCTTTTGCTAAACATGATTCAGTATATTCCGCAAATAATTTAATCAGGTTTGCACAAAAGAATATTTGCTGTTCTTTTCGTGGAACTAATGATTTTGTTACAAATAATAATGTTCAATATTGGTATGACACTTATCATTTACCTTCTTATAGAGCTCCGCTTAACAAGTCAGGACCCAAGACAAGTTGGGTACCAAAATCTACTTAATCTGTTTTTGCAGATTTAGAAGCAAAACGTTGAACTCTTGAAAGAAGATGTAAGATGTATCTGTGCTTCATAGATGGTTTCTAAACACATCGGTTTAGAACCCGGATTTCAAAGTTTATGGCTTTTGAACATATCAGTTCAAAACCCGTGCTTCAACGACTATGGCTTCTGAACAATTCAGTTCAGGACCCGTACTTCACAGACTAAGACTTCTAAACACATCAGTTTAGAACTCGTACCTATCAGGTTATATCTTTCACTGTCATATATTTTTTATTTCAAGGATCATGCGGTAAAAGGTAACATTGCATTATGTTTTATTTCTATTGCTTTGAATGTTTGAATTTTTACAAATTTAATTCAATGAAGTGAAATTTTTTCAACTTTCATTCAATGAATGAAATGTGTGTCAAGGGTGATTTTACAAACGTTTTTGTATTATCTGAGTTACATCTGTTTCATCTTTCACTTCTGAAATAAATCGAATGGTCAGCAAAACATGAATGAAATTATGTTGAATGCTCAAAATTATGTGATTCTAGATTTATATAGAATATAATGCTCAAAAAGCCTTTTGGTTAGAATGATGGATGGAAACGAAAATATGGGGAAAGCACTATGTTTTAGAACCAAGTGGTGGAGATACAATTTTGCATTATCATTTAGTTTGAAAGTTTGTACCTGTGGCCTTTCTGGTTTGGGAGATTAAGTCCTAAGGGGTGCTCGACACCTAGTCCCTAAGATCAACTGGTCTGGGATCGGCTGACCCAAATCCTGCTATAGAACTAGATAGAAAGCCATGTTCTACTGGTACAGATGGGTTTAAGATATATCGATGTGGCCTTTCTGGTTTGGGAAAGTAAGTTCTAAGGGGTGCTCGTCACCTAGCACCTAAGGCCAACTGGTCTGGGATCCGCTGACCCAAATCCTGCTATAGAACCAGATAGAAAGCCATGTTTAACGGTGTATCTTATTCTTAATAAACTTTGTGATTAAAAGGTGCCAATGAGCACAAAATCAAAAGATTCCAATGTGCACAAAATCAAAAGATGCCAATGAGCACACATCTCTTGAAACTTGGGGAAAATACAAAGTCGCGATAAACCTGTAAATTTGTGAAAATTCTTATTGTGGACAAATAGTGTGAGTAGAGCAGAGTATTCTGATATGTTTTAGAATTGCATATGCTTGTTGCTGGTCATATTTCGCATGCTAGCACACCAAATAGATTTAATAAAGGGGTTGAAACTGAACATTTTTAACTTGATATGCAATGATGTCTGATATTTGAATCCAAACACATGCATTTGATTTCATTTGATTGATAAATCTGTTAAATTTCATTAAGTTGAATTTCTTTTGTAAAGTTTTCAAATGATCAAATGTTAGTAATTATAAAATGTAGTTCAATGAATTTTATTTTCCTTGTATAAATTTTTTCAACTACTGTGCCTAAATGAAATATATGCATATTTTCAGGGGGAGAAAACAAATTGCTCCAGAATTCCTATTTTGAGGGGGAGCAAGGTCATTCATTAAGGAGGAGATTGTTAGTGATAATCAGAGACGCGACTGAAATTGAAGAAGGTTTTCGATGATCATGATGCTCACTTTCATCGAAAAAGGGGGAGAAATGTTTAATTCAATTTCATGTCAAAGAGCTTTCAAGGCAAAGATTCAGTTTCATGTCAAAGAGCTTTCAAGGCAAAGATTCAATTTCATGACAGGGGGAGAAATGTTTAAAGAAGATTCCGTCTCAAGATAGTAAAAGGGGGGAAAATTCTTCTTCAAGAGTTTAAGAGAAATCGATTGATCATCTTGTGATCTCTTTTTCTTAAACTTGTGCTATATGGTGAATATCCTTACTGAAGTTTGAAGTTCTCAAGTCAAAGAAAGAAAAAGGGGGAGAATTCTTCAAGAGTTTAGGAAAAATCGATTGATCATCTTGGTTTCTCAAGAAGATCTCTTTTTCTTAGATTTGCGCTACATTGTATCAAAATGCCTTGTGTGAAGAAACAAATTCTCCATATCAAAGAAAGAAAATCTCCGTCAGTTCCCCGTCTGAAGATTTTGTGACGATTTGACTTTGACAAACCTTGATAAAGACCGAAGTTTTGAAGATTCAAGAAGCCGAAGAATGCTATTCTCAAATGTATAAATCTTGAATCCAAGGGGGAGATTGTTAGGACAAATATGTCTTCAAGATTTAATCTTGATTAATAAAGTCAAAGTCAATGTAATAGAAAGTCAAAGTTAGCTTATTACCTTAGTTTGTATTAAGGTATATATAGCTTTGTTTAATAGAGGGATGACAACTATTACAGAGAGGAATTCGCATAACTCACATCTTGTAATATTGAGAGCAAACCCTAATAGATCTACTTTCTCTCTCTACTCTCTCTCTCTAGATTCTCTCTCTAATCTTGATAGATATTGGTTTATCAAACACAACTCATGGACTATGGATATCAAATCAACAAAATTCCCATATATTGTGATTCAGAAAGTGCCATTGCAATAACTCAAAATCCTGTTCAGCACTCAAAGACCAAGCATATTGATGTAAGGTATCATTTTATTAAAGACTATGTTGAAAAGGGAACTATAGAGATGCACTTTGTGCATACAAAGTATCAATTGGCTGACTTGTTCACAAAGCCTCTTGATCACAAAAGGTTTACTTTTCTTATATGTAAAATAGGAATGCTTAATCTGACAAATTGATTATATTTGCTATTTTTCAGAAATGATAAAGTTTTTCTAAGTAAGATTCTCTGAGTAGTGTACTAAGAACTCTGAGTCTCTTATTCAGAGTTGTGACTCTTAAGTTCAGAACTTCTGAGTCTTGAGTTCAGATCTTCTAAGTCAATACTTCAGAAATCCAACTTCAAATCTTTTTAATTTTTGATTAGGTTATTCAGAACTTCTGATTATCTTTCAAAAATTCATTTCTGAGAAATACAAGTATTTCGATTCTGTAGATTATTCTTTTCTGAAATTGTTTTCTACCTTTATGTCTAATATGTGTTTGAGTATATGCTAAAGTCAAGGGGGAGTATTGATATTCTTCAGAAATCATTCCAAGATGATTAAAAGGTTTGTATTCTTCTCTTATCACTAATCATTCTAAGGAGAACAAGCTTTCAATGATAAAATATTTTTATACTTGTTCAAAACTACTTCTGAATGTTTCAAAAGTTTTCAAATTCAGATGTTAGATTTTAAATGGTTTTTCAGAAATCACAAATCATCATTAAAAGAACAGAATATTGATGATAAAATAAGTTTCTATCTGTTCAAACTACTTCTGGATGATTAAATGTTTTTATATAATCAGAAGTTGATTTTAAATGAATTTTGGTTCTAAGGGAATTTTTTTCTGAACTGTGTACTCAGAACTTCTGAGTATGCTTTCTCAGAACTCTGAGCGTGTTACTCAGAACTTTTAACTTGTGTTAATTTCTATCAAGTAACACGTGTCAGCTTCTTATTCAATTGAAATTAGCACGTGTCATTTAATATCTTTTGTGGTATTTCAAAGTGTTTGACTCCGTTATAACTCTGACAAAAGCAACGTTTTTCCGTTAAATCCTTTCAGCTTCGCGGATTTTAAATAGTTCTTAAAATCCCTCTTTCAAATTTTATTTGAAATCCTAGAGTGAAAAGTGAGAAACGCACAATTCCTGAGTTTATTGATCTTGTTTTCTTTCAAAATTCCACATTACGATCATGTCTGGTTCAAGGAGAAATAGAGCCATTTCATTACATTCATCAAAATCATTGTTTGAATCAGAATCAGATGATGATGAAGTTCAAAGACCTGAAAATAGAGCCGTAGATGAAGGGGTAATAGGAGATAACATTGTACAAGGTAATGTTGGAGGAGAAGCAGGGGATGAACATCTGGATAAATCAGAGGGAAACGCATATGAGGGAAATGAGAACATTCAACACGAACAGAGTGCAGTTAGGTCAGTCATGTCAGGAAGACCTAATCATGGTGAAAGGATTGTTCCTGAGAGAGAGTATTTGAGGCTATTGGAGAACAATTGTGTGTTATTGTTTGATGATAGCAGATTTAAAGAAGAACATAAGATAATCATGTAGTTATTGAAGTATCATCCATACAAAAAGTGGTTTACAAAGAAGAAATCGGTTCATGTTCAGTATATACAACAATGGTGGAAGCATCTAAGGCTAGAGAGAAATAAATTTGTATTTAAAGTTGGGGGAGTTTCTTTGACTTTGACTATACAAATTTTAAGAGATATGCCGAATTTACCAGATAAGGATGATTTAGAAGGAAGATTAGATTTTGAAGATTCTCCATTGACAGAAGAATTAATTGCTGAATTTATGAGATTGGGGTGTAATGAAAAGTTGAGGACCCTAAGTTGGTTCAGAGGAAACAAATTACCACCAATTTGGGCTTGTTTGTTCAACATTGTGAATAAATGTTTATCTGGGAAGAATAGTTCTCTTGATCAAGGCTCAAGGCAAATTCTGCAAATCTTTCATGGGTTGGTAAAGAACAGACATTATGATTATACTGCAATTCTTTGGGAAGATATGAAGAACACCTTTGAGAAGAATCAGAAGGCCATAGAAAAGAAGACAAGGGATACTTCACTTACATATATACCTTATCAAAGGTATTGGCAGATTGTGATTTGGTATGCTATGAGAGAAAACAGAAATATTCCAAGAAGAGCAAATGAGGAGCATTGTCCAATTTTTTGTATGGGTAAGATGATTTCTAGTTCTAAAAATCAGAATTTTCCAAATCAAAAACCTCTTCCAAGGTCTCTTAGGCAGTGTATTCCAAGGGACAGTGAGATTTTAAAAGCTTATTGCACCTCAATGGGACTTGAACAACCTCAATACCCTACCCATGAGGAACAACCTGAGATGAGAGGTGAGGGGTCAAATCAAAATAGAGAGGGGGAGAATGTTCAAGGGGGAGAACATTATGAGAGAATAGAGAGGGAAAATTCAGAGAGATTGGTTAGTATGGGAGTTGAAAAACAGATAGAGTGTGGTGAGGAGGAGAGATTGTTAACAGAATCTCAAACAAAAAGAGATGGTTCTGATCCAGCTGAATTAATCCGGGTAGCCACATCTACTGTTGGTTCACAACTCTTCGTGACTAACATTGAAGAAAACACCATGGACCTAGTGGTGGAACTTGAACAACCCATCCCTAGCTACTCAGAAGTATTTCAACATACTACTGTTTTAATTCAAACAGGGGAACCATCCCAAACTCATTTGGAGGGAGGTGATAAATCCCAACCTATTCTTGAACACTTTGAGTCTGGATTACACAGTAATATCCAATTTGGGCCTGAAAATTTTTTCAACACTAGCACATCACAGGAATTTTGTATTCCTGTAACAACATCCATAGACACTCCTAATATTGGTTGTCAAGGGTTGGATGGAAGTCCTGGTGAAGTGAACATCTCAAAAGCTTCATTACACAGTGCCTCTATGGTACATGGTGTCTTTGTGGCACCTACAGGCCAAGAGTTCTCTGAACACTTGAAAACTTGACCATTTGTTGATCCAGGTTCACTGTTAGAATCTTCTGAATTTGAAAAGATTCAGAAACAAAATCAACTGTTGTGGGAAAAAGTTGAAAAATTGGAGAGTACGGTGGATTCTTTGAAAAATGAGGTGAAAGATTTCAAACTCTTGTTGGAAGGGAAAGCAAAATCTGTTGAACAAAAGGTGGATGGAATGAAAGTGTCCTTGGAATCTCACAAAAAGGAGATCAAGGATAGTATGTCAGAATTTCAAAAGGAGTTAGTAAGGAATATGAATGATATGAAATCTTCATTGTTACAAGTTTTCAGTTCAACATTGGCTAGTGTTTCAAAGCCATTAGCCATCATGCCTCTGTCTGTAGCTGAACCTGAAGAAGAATCAACTCAGAATTTAAAAAGGAAGTTTGATGATACTGATCCTCGTGATCATTAAAAGGGGGAGAAAAGAGAAAAGTATAATTCTGAGGTTGATGAACAAAGCACTGATGAGTTAGAAAATGTTGAAAAGTCAGCTGATATTGACTTAGCAGATTTTGAGATTTCTGATATGCAGTTAGCAGTTAGCAGTTGCAGAGGTTCAAAATTCAGAAAATATTCAAGTAGTTGATGAATCAGCAGAAGTGGAAAAATAAACAGAAGTTAAAAAGTCGGTTGAGGTTCAGACTATTAGTTTAGATACTGAGGAAGAGATGGAAATTGAAAAGATGGGAAGTGAAAACTCAAGTAAAACAGAGAAATTGGTGTTGAATACAGAGATGGAGATTAATTCTGATGAAAGTGAAATTTTTATGGCAGATACTGATCAGAATGATGAGACTGAAAAGATGGATATTTTTGGATCAGATAAGGTTATATCAGATCAAAATACTGTTATAGAAGAAATGACAGATTCTTCTGAAGAATGGTGTGAAATAACTATGGCAGATATCTCTGAAGAAAGTTTGATTGAAAGTTCTGAAATTAACACTTGTTTAGAGATAGTTCCTTATACCAGAAGGGAACTTCTTAATTCTGAACTTGAAGAGAGAAGACTGAATGATATTTTGATAAGGAGAATGCATAGTGAGTTGGTCAGAGCTCTTAACATTCAGAATATTCAAAGAGTTATCAGATTGGTGAGGCCAATTGACTTGTTGGGAGAAGAAGATCACTCTGTAAGATACACAAAGCAGTTTGTAGAAGACATTGGAGAATATTTCTTTGAAGATGTATCAGAAGAAGATCTTGTGAATGTTGAAGACTTCTTTATGCCTTTCTACACTTACAGAAGGCCAATTGTGATTCCCAGAATTGATTTACCCATTCTTGAAGAACCTTTATGTGACTTTATTGTTGAAAGAGAAGATACACATTGGCAAGAAACTTGTATGATAGTATTTTCCCTGAAGACAATTATGAATCTGTCTACTGCAAATATGATGAGTTTATTGACATTGAAAATTTTATTGATGGATTCTTGGATGAGAGGATTCAGATGACATATGTGGAAGCTTCAAACAGGTTAAGAAAGACTGATGAAAAGCTACATGTTCAGAAAAGAATTGTGAAGGTGTTAGATTTTCTATGTGAAGAATTTGATGGTCTGAGATATGTTAATCTGAATGTATTGAAAGAAGGAAACTTAAAGGTGAACATGACAAGTTTTGATTTTCACAGATTGTTCTTGGAAGATAAAATTTTCTTGGTGAAATTCTTTGCTGGTACTGAAGAAGCTTGGATAGAACTTGAATGCAGAAGAGTTCTGGGAATATATGTCAGAAATCTGTATTTGTATGATTTTCTGTTGGCAATTGAGTCAAGGAAAGAGAAATGTAACTTGAGAAGTCCAATCAGAACTCTTGAAGTAATAAGCAACTTTGATGGCTTTGTGAGTGAAGAAGTTGGAAAAGAAAGATTCATTCATTCAGAATTCAACCAAGTTATGCTATTCAGATTGAATGATCTAGTAAAGTATAGTGATGCTACTCTGAAGAAGACAGTAATAAAGATGCAAGCTTATGTTGAGAATGTCAGAATTTATGTGAGAGAAAAATGTATCAGATGTGTCATTAAAAGACTTGAACTCAGAAACAAAATCAGAAATTGCAATGAATGATTACTTTCAGAAGTAAATCCAAAGAAGTTGTTACACAGAGATTTTGTTTTTCCAGCTGAATATCAAGTAAATGGTGTTTACTCAAAAGAAGTTGAAGAAGATATTCCAGATGTGTCTTCACAAGATGTTCAAATGAAAGATGCAGATCAACCAGAAAAGTCTGAAGCTAATGAAGAAGAAATTCCTATTGATGTTAATGGTTACTTTCTGGAGTATGATCTTCCTAACTTCTTTCAGCCAAGAGAAGTCAACTTTCTAAGTGTTTATCATGACAGAACAGAGATACATCAATGTCTTCGTGGTGAAATGTCAAAGCGCTTAGGAAAACCAAAAGAATCAGTTTACTCAGATTTCTTAATCACAGTGATTAGAGAATTGAAAGAGAAGAAGTTCATGAAACATGAATATTACTCATTTGAAGTCTTAAGAGAAGATGGAAAAGTCTACTACTTTACTGAAGCAGATTTTGAAAAAATCTCAGTAACAGATTTGTACAGATTGTATAGTCTTTTGTCAAATAAAGACTGCAGTAAACTGAAAAAGGAGAGAGGAGCATTGGCTGCAATGAGAGAGGCTATGTTTTATATTCTTAGATGGCATGCATATACAGATTTTCAAATTGCACTGTATTTACAAAGGCCATGTGTATATCTCTCAAAGCCAAATAATGAGCATAAAAATCTGAATCTTCTAAAAAGTGGAAATGTTACAAGATATCCAGAGTTAGGAGTCTTCTTAAGAAATGACAGAAATGAAAAGATTTTCTTCAGATCAGAAGAAGTGGAAAAATATTGTTCAAGAACTTTAAGGTTCATCAAACACAGTCTGGAGAAAAAGTTACAAAAGGGAAAACAAGTTGAAGAGATTCAAGTGATGATAGAAAAGATTAACAGAAGGCTTACTCTGAGAAATGTACTGGTTTTGAAGATGGTTCCAGCACTAAAAGAATATGATGATGAAAAGTACAGGACTATTTGACAAAAAGGGGAGATTGTTAGATCTGAAGTTTTGTCAAAAGTTACAAGTGTTGGATCTGAATAGAAGACTTAGAGTTCTGAGTTAGAAGACTCAGAAGTTCTGATCTGAGAAGTCTCGAGAAGATTACAAGTGTGGAAGTCTGAATAGAAGGATCAGAGTTCTGAGTAGGAGACTTAGAACCTCTGATGAAGAAGATGAAAATATCACAAGTGCTTGAAGGAAGTTCTGAAGTGCTTGATCAGAAGGATGTTCAGAAGTTCTGAACATGTTGTTCAGAACTTATGTCTTAGGATATTTTCAGTTATATTCTGTTACTAATTAGGACACGTGTAATTGTTCTATTAGTCTGTTTCTCATATGTACTATAGCTTTAGCTTTTCCTTACAGTATATATAGGAGTTAGCAACTGTAAGCTAACTAATCTTTGTATTCAACTTTTGTAATCTTTGAGAGATTCTCTCTCTAGATCTGTAATCTGTTCTTAATTGAATACAAGTGCGTTGATCCAAATATCTATCATTCACTGTTTGATTGTTCATATTTGATTGTAAGATTGAATCCTGGTTTCTACAGGTGCCTAGTTCTATTATTCTTTTAAATATGTTCTCACACCATCTTTCTGTTTTTTAATCCGCTCACTTCTAACCAAACTCTCATTTACATTTTACCGCTCAACACAATGAGGTTGTTCAACCGAATGAACTTCCTCCCCCATTCTTTGATGTAGACCCCTCACCCCTCAATCACCCAAGGATAACTTATTGGGTAGGAAACACTGGTTAACGTGGATCCATAGAATTTCTTTATGATCTCACATTGATCCCATGAAATTTTGTCCTAAAAAGATGTGTTGTTCAACAATTTCGCTTAAATAAATATGAATCCTATCATTTGAATGACATTGTCATCTGAAAGTATGAATTTGATGAATTCTCACAACAAGAATATAAAATGAATGAAATGAATTCAAAAGACTTGTTTGAGAATCTAACAATGTATCAATCAGATCAAATATGAAAGACAATCATGAAGGATTAAGGTATCAAAGAATTGAATTTCTTTATATGAACAACTATAAACAGACTTGAAATAAACGTAAAATTTCTTACGCTGAAAGAATATATGATGCTCAACAAAATTTGAATTACAAACGAGAGTATTACCATCAAAAAATGTTTCATTTAAGACATGGTAATAACAAAGTTAATAAGAAGCTGAACTGGTGTGTATGATTGGTATGAATTTTGTAAAGATACAGTTTTTTCAGTCAGTATAGACTCTTTCGGAATATTTATAGCATTTTTTTTATATAAACCTGTTTATTCATCTTTTCAAAACTTGGACTTAATTAATTCATTTGTTAAAATGGGTCCTAATAGAATTTTTTCTGACAAAATGGTATATATGATTGGTCATATAATTGGGGTTACATAGATGCCTTTTATGCAACATTCTTAACTGTAGGGATGAGAAAATTAGCCAAATTCGCTAATTTTTTTATAGACGAATAATTGATGGAATTCTGAATGGAGCTGGTCTTATGAGTTTCTTTGTAGCAAAGGTTATTAAATCGGTAGGGGGTGGACGTATTTAGTGGATACTGCCACTATTAACGATCTCGGGTGTGATGGTCAATCTATCTATCCCGATATATGATGTATGATCCAGCATGCCCATTTGTAAAAGAATATTAAAAGAAATGTCTTCCTCTTGTGGCAAAAGCCATTGATTTATTATGTTATAGGAATTAACAACTATGTCACGAAAAGAATCATTCTCCTTTTCTATATATAGAATATAAAATTCTGGATATTTGTCCAACTCATCTCATTATTCTTTAATAGAATAATACATCTGTAAATTTCGCTTTATTTCAATTTTAGTTCATTTTTAGTTTTGGTTTATTTTGTAGAATGAAATTTCACCAATAAGAACTAATAATTAAATATAAATAAGAAGAAGGAGTCCTCATGTTGTGTTATCGAGGTCCTCGTTTCAAAAAAATACACCGCCTGGGGGCTTTACCGGGGCTAACTAATAAAAGGCCAATCCCCAATATCGTATTCACCTAGAAGAAAAACAATAATTTCATTTTCATTATGGTCTTACAGAACGACAATTACTTAAATACGTTTGTATCGCCAGAAAGGCAAAAGGGTCAACAGGTGAGGTTTTACTACAATTACTTCAAATATGCTTCATTTGCTTTGCTCTCTTCTTCTTCGGACACATTTGGCATGGTGCTAGAACCTTGTTTAGAGATGTTTTTGTTGGGATTGACCCACATACTTGGAGATCCAAATACAAGAAGACAAGGAGTCTGATTGTAACACCCTAAAATTTGGAAATGTCACACCCCGCTAAAGCGGAAACACGAGGTATAACAGTGTAGGGTTTCATTTCAAAGGTAACAGACAACACCAACCACAAGTTTAATACAATAGTATGAAATATTACAATACAACGTCTTCAACCAAAAAGTTCCAAAAAGAAAACGACGGATACAAAAATTAATAATAGAAATTTTTAAGGTTCTTGATGTTGATGTCATCAACCAAAATACACCCTACGTGCCTTCACTTACTTCTTATTCCCTGAAAAGCATGTTTAAAACGAAAAGGTCAACTACAAAGAGTTGGTGAGTTCACAGGTTTTTTTCATATCCAAACAGTTTTCAACCAAAGATTATTTTCGTGAGTCTTTTGTCACGACAAGCTTTAAATTTAAATCTTATGAGTACACATTACAATAAATGACTTTCGCAAGATATATGATTGTTGAGCCACTACTAAGCCTCCGACAACTTACGCCTCGCGGACTACCTCAGAGGTGGTATGATGGCCACATGAGTAGAACATTATTACCAGATAAAGTGCACCCCTACTCGTCAGTTTAAGGTGGGTTTGTCAAACCAAATAGCGCTATCCACAAATATCACCGGCTCGTTATGAGTTAATAAGTAGTGTACCTATTGGGGACTTAACATTTTTATTATCACTCAACATATCTTTGTCACTTATGTAAAGTTGTACATTCATTTGTACTCATTTCTTAAATCACAAATATCCATAATTTTACTATCATGAATCATTTAGCATTTTAAAATCATAACATGCTTTTCACCCCAAACATTTAAACAAGTAAAACGGGGCTGTGAAAACTCACAACGTTGAAATAATAGTAACATGCTTTTCACCCCAAAACGTATAAAATAGTAAAAAGGGGCTGCGAAAACTCACGATGTTCCGCAAGGATGTCCAAGGGTTGCCGCACGGATGCACAGTTTCTCGATCCTAGGTCCTTCCTAAGGAGTGAAACACATCATCAGTTTCGGTCTAACTCTTATGGCCAAAGCATTGCTTAGCCCATCATGTCTTATAAAATGCCTTGATATTAGTTACTAGGTTCAAGTATTATTTTGCATTGTCGTTTATATGTTATTTATTGGTTTTAAAAAGGTTTGTAGGATTTTATTGTTACATCATTAAATTTATATGTTATACATAGTATTTAATCCTTTATACCATGTTTTATAATTCCTTACTCACCTTGTGTTTTAATCCAAGTTAAAATTCTTATAAATTTCTTACTTATTAAGGCATCATTTATACATTCACATACCTGTATATGTTGTTTTAATTTGGTGTTTTTAACAAATTCTACAATTTATATGTTTTTTTTTAACTTTTAATATTCCTAAAATCTCTTTTTCTTGAATTAGAGCTTTTACTATTCTGCTGGCAGAAATATTTTTGGTCCACAAATGGTCATAATTAAGTATTTTCTAGAATAGTTTACTTAACCAAATTTTTATATGTATTACTTTAAGGTCTTAGGGAACTTTTGACATAGATATCATGATTTTTAGAGGTGGTTAGCTATTTTAATCATTACACTTAAGTTTAAGTGTCACAGTTACCAAAACAGTCTGCACCATCTTTTTGTCAAGTCCATTTGGAGGGTCAAATCTCAACATTTTTCAGTGATTCAAATTGGGTTTTAAACTTAACTCATAAAAGTATCTTCCAGAAAAAGTTCATCATTTTTAGTTACATATTGAGGGAGATATGACGATTTTAAGTTAGGTCTTCCATTCTGCCAGATTCTGATTTCTTGCACACCAGTCTTGGTTTGAGTGTTTGAGACCCCAAATCTTAATATTTTTGAGTGAAACCAATTTTGTTCGATTCATAACTCATTAAGGAAATTTCCAGAAGAAAAATCAAGAATTTTAGTGGAATATAAAGGGACTTATAACTGATTAAAGTAGAGAATTTTCTCTGTCAGATTTTCTTTGCACACTTAATTTCATATGAGTAGTTGAAGGGTCAAATCTTCGAGTTTTTACATGAAACCACTTGGGTATGAAACATAACACAATAAAAAAAGTTCCAGAAAAAGATTCATATCATTTGGTTAAGTATTTTTCGAGATATGGTCGGATAAAATGCATGAAAAGTAATCTGCCAGAACCAAAAATTGTTTATTCATGGAAAATGAGTGTTTTATCTCCATATTTTCACTCATATGGTTGGTTTTTTGATTGAACACTCATTCATCACTACTTTGACAATGTTCTTAAGTAAGAAAATCTATTTTTGACCTTTAAAAACTCATGCATGAACTCACACATTTCAGATTATGACGAAAATACACATGCATGTACTTAAAACATCATCTTCTTGAGTTTTAGTTGCATGGCTTAAGGATTACCACCATTTGTTTGACATAACATGTCTTTGGTGATTAATCCACCATGAAAAGGGTCCATTAAGGTCCTATTTCCAGAAACTCAAGAAGATGAAGATAAAGTGGAAAAAAGAAGAAGAAGAGATTACAAAAAAGAAAGAAGAAGATGAAGGAGAACACAAAGAGATGAGTTTTTACCCCACTATGATTGATGTATACCTTCAAGGATCTTCAAAGATGGAACCTTTTTGATGTTTTTG
This sequence comes from Saussurea involucrata, assembly GCA_033807775.1. Taxonomy (NCBI): domain Eukaryota; kingdom Viridiplantae; phylum Streptophyta; class Magnoliopsida; order Asterales; family Asteraceae; genus Saussurea; species Saussurea involucrata. The sequence continues at coordinate 33,554,610 of CM066321.1, forward strand.
GGCTGATTTCGGCTGGTGATAGAGAAGGAAGAGAGTGTATTGGGTTTGAATGTAGAGAGAGAGGTTGAGAGGAAAATGTAGAGGTTTTTCTTGAGAATTTGGAAACTTAATGATGAATTGTGTTGGGTTATGAGAGGGGGCCGGCCTTGGGGCCTTAAAATCTGATTTATTATATTTTTTTTAAATAATAATTAATATTGTATAATTATACATCTTATGTAATTTATATAAAAAGATTGGTTTAAAGTAGTTTAAATCTCATTTATCTAGTAAATTTTTGGTTTATTTATTTAAGGTTTTAAAATTTACTTTTGGGTATATATATAACTATATATTTACTCCTCTTATTTTTAATATAGTTATAATTAAATGTTAACTGTTCAAATCGGCATTTTAAAGACAGCTTAAGCAGTTCCGTGCGGTAACAGGATTTTCTAAGCGTACTGTTGGAGTTCTTAGGATTCTAAACCTTTGCCATCAAACTTAAGTCATAATAAGTTATTTCTACATGTTAAGACATGTATTAAGCTATTCAGTTGCTAACCTGAGTGGTTTGGTTGACGGGTGTCACAGTCTCCCCTTGTTAGAAGAATTTCGTCCCGAAATTCGTTGATTGCTATTCCCCGCCTGGTCCTTTGTAAATAGGTGAGGGTACTTATGCTTCATGTAATATTCTCGTTCCCATGTATACTCAGGTCCATGCCTCGAATTCCAACGAACTTTTAAGATCGGGATCTTACTACGCCTTGTTCGTTTGACTTCTTGATCGAGGATTTCAATTGGTTCTTCTATGAAGTGTAATTGCTCGTTGACCTGAATATCCTCTAGGGGTAGAACCAATGATTCGTCACTTAGGCATTTCTTAAGGTTTGACACATGGAACGTATTGTGGATGGCACTCAGCTCTTGCGGTAAATTAAGTTTATATGCTACAGGACCAATCCGTTCAATTATTTCAAACGGGCCAACATATCTCGGACTCAACTTGCCTCTTTTTCCGAAGCGTACTAATCCTTTCCAAGGCGATACTTTTAGAAGCACTTTATCACCCACTTGGAATTCTAATGGCTTCCTGCGGTTATCAGCATAACTCTTCTGACGATCTCTTGCGGCCTTAAGTCTATCCTTGATAACTGAGATCTTGTCAGTAGTCTCTTGAATGATTTCGGGCCTAGTCAACTGTCTGTCGCCAATTTCCAACCAACTAAGTGGGGATCTACACTTGCGTCCATATAAGGCTTCATACGGTGCACACTGAATGCTGGTATGATAGCTGTTGTTGTAGGAGAACTCCACTAATGGTAGGTGAGTATCCCAACTTCCACCAAAATCTATCACACATGCACGTAGCATATCCTCTAGCGTCTGTATAGTTCTTTCTGACTGACCGTCCGTTTGAGGATGGTAGGAAGTGCTCAAGTCCAAACGCGTATCCAACGATTTCTGGAGTGATCGCCAGAATCGTGACGTAAAACGACTATCTCTATCCGAGATGATGGAAATAGGAACTCCGTGACGCATAACGATTTCATTGACGTAAATTTGTGCAAGTCTTTGTTGGTCCCGAAAGGCTTAAACAAGTTTGTAGAAGGGGGGGGGGGGGTTGAATACAAACACACTATTTTACTTTTCTAAATTGTTTATTGATAAATCATTAACAATTTACAGCTTGTTGCGGAAACAAGATTAAGGATAAACCTAAATCTAAACAAGTTGGAACACTAAGGTTTTCTTGCACTAAGAAAGATGAGGAGATTACTAATAAAATCCTATCTTGAGAGATTTGAACTTGTCCAGAGTTAGCAAGTTACTTCAAATGAAGTGAGTTCATCTCTTTATATACTGCATGCATTTAATGCAATCCAGTATATACTTTACACGTGTCATCAGCGGATTGATTGCATGTCATTGACCTTTGATGACAACCTTAGTAGCCGCATGAATGAACAGTGTAGTATCAGAGTGGTTGTACGATTTCAGATTTTCGGAGGTTCTTTTCTGACATTTCGTACGGTGGCGTGCAAGGGAGGTTAAGACAAAAGTACTTTGTACGGAGGACTTCATGATCAGCTTTCGTTGATTCAGCGATTATCATTTACTATTCAGCAGATGATAAAGTTCAGCGAAAGTTGAAGTCTTGTACTTGATACTTCACATTGAGTGGACAAATCTGAGTCTTCGCTGATCCGCATCAGTTCATTAGGAGACTTGTCGCTGGTTCTTGAGTTTGATCTTCGACTTCAGCGTAGAACCTTTGTTGACGTGAATCTTGTCTTCAGGGATCATAAGTAAACAACTAACTTATCAGCGATCACCATAAGGACTGAACAGACTCAGCGATATGGTGAACAGTGTTCGCTGAATGTTTAATCTAAAAGTGCGAGAGTTCCTATCAGCAGTACTGTAAGATCTTAGTACTTATCAGCGATAGTGAAACTCTGATACATATTGTTTACTTACAATTTTCACTAAGTATTTAAGATAGGGTCATTATCAAATCACTGAGGGTTTGGATCAACAATCTCCCCCTATTTGATTATGACATAGCAACAGAGAAAATTGCTATTTAATGAAAACATAAGGATAAAAAGAACTCATAAAATATTTGTCCCTTTTACTGTTTTCTGGGATCTTTTCAGTACTGATGGAGTAAAGTACATTCGCTGAAATCTTTCTTTAAATCTTTGAATCAGGTTACAATATGAATAAGAAAGATTACAAGTACAAGCGAAATAAATTACAAGTACTGAAGGATGACTGATACAATAGAGAAAAATGGTGATTGTTGTCAGCCTTCAAAGGGTTCTTCCTTAATGAGAAGTTCATCAAGGGTTGTCTTTTCAGTTGGAATCATCCAGTCAGGAACCTTTTCTCCTTTATTCTTTAGCTTCAGAGCAGCTTCAAAAATCAAGGGTTTTAGGTGTCGTGCCTGAATGTCTTTTCTGAAGTCGCACCAGTAGATGAGATCTTTGAGCTGTTCGATTGGAGTGATTGGAAGCTCAGCGATCCGTTGAAAGCATTTACGTCCGTCGTAGTCAAGAAAGAATATTCCATAAGGATTACTAATGACTTTACCAGGGACGAAAAGTTCACATGGTGGCAAAGAGATGTCAAGGGCAGATAGATCAGGATCAGGACCAAGTACTTCAGCGCGAGAGAAACCAATTCCAGTTTCATTTCGTATGACAGGACCTGAGTTTGAATCTTGACGTTTCTTCCTTGGAGAGCCCTTTTTTCTTTTCGGCTTTAAATCAGGAACAGGAGGAATATCCACACAAGAAGATATCAAATCGATCTGTCTGTTTATCAGCTTTTCGAAATGATCCTTGTACTTAGATTTTGATGGTTGGATAGCTAACCTCATCTCCAGCCATTCAGAGAGACCATACCTTTTTACAGTGTCAGCACGAAAGGTTTCAGATGAGTCATCTTCTCTGAACAGTTTGATGTCAACAATAGGTACTCCGATGGAGGTTCTTCCAGAGATGAATACTTTGTTGATCTTCGCTGGACGATATCTGAAGTGGATTTTCTCTTTACACCAGATCAGGGTGGTCTGAGAAACTTCAGCTTTCTTTTCCACGATCTTCTGGGCTTGTTCCCAAAGATTTCGTTGGATTTGAATGGGAATACGCTTCAGCTTGGGGTCTTTGACAGATTCTTGAGTGAGCTTGATGGCGTATTCTCTGTCTTTATCTTCAGCTTCCTTCCTTTCAGCGATGAGGCGTTCAGCTCTGAGATGATCCTGGTATTCAGCTTTTGAAATTCTGAATTTAGGAGGAACTGAAGGTAGTTGATCGCGCCTTAGGATGATTCGCTGATCCTCGAATCGCTTTATCATTTCTTCTCTCCTCTTTTGAGGAACTGAGGAGGGTCTGTTTCTGTGCGAGAGAGGTTGTTCTTCTGATTCATCAGTCTCAGAGATTAAATCTAAGACTGGGATTATGTCTTCAGCGGTAGCTGGAATTATTGGTGAAGTCGCAATAGAAGATCTTTCAGCGATATCCTCAAACAGGGGAGAGGACTAGCTGAAACGCAGCGATCTTACAAATAAGAACTGGGTAGAAGAACTTGGGTAGAAAAGATAGAAAAAAATGTGGATGTGTAGGTGTTTGTGGAATGGATAACTGATTTTTCAGAGATGATCAGGGAAGGAAAAGTAAGTTTAGTGTACCTGACAAATCGGCTTTGCAAGTAGGATCGCCAGATTATCATCTTCAGCGATGCCTTTGTCTTTGCTTTTCTCAGCGCCAGAGGCTGAGTGCTTTGTCTTTGTCTTCTCCCCTGAAGGTTCTTTTATTGAAATACCTTTAAGAGCTTTGGTTCGAGGAGCAAGTTTGACAACAAAGAAATCATCGTCATCTTCATCATCATCATCATCGTTCCTTGGAGAGGAGGATGGTTCAGCTTCGGGGATGTCGAAGTCTTCGTCTTCTTCTGCTTCAGATTCCTCAGCATCTTCTTCGAGTTTCTCCCCCTCAGATACAGAGGCGAGGTTCTCGGTTCCCTCAGGGTTTTCATCTCCCTGAGGTCCAGTAATCCGATCTTCATTACCCTCTCCCCTGATAGATTCATCATGGGAAAGGTCTTCAGCGCTCTTATTTTGATCTTCAGCGCTCTTCTCCTGTTCAGCGCTCTTCTCCCCCTCTTTCTCATGATGGGCGGGGGAGGAATGGGTAGATTCAGCATTGGTGTTGTCTCTGTCTTCTGGGCCAGAGACTTTCACACAATCTTCAAGCTTAGCTATTCTGTCTTCTAGGCCAGAAATAGCGGGCGTGATTTTCTTCAGCTCTTGGCGATCCTCTGCGGTGAATGAGTCCAAAACAGGTGCAGGGGCCAGAGCAGGAGCTGGATTATTTGCCTTGTTCACCAGCGTCTCGATCATTGTCTTGACAGAACTAAGATCGGTCTTCACTGAGCCCAAGTCGGTCTTGACCACTGACATATCACCTTCGAGTGTACCAACCGATTTCTTCAGCGTTGTAACCTCGCTGGAAACGGTGGAAACTGATGATTTGAGGTTGGTGTAGTCAGTGTAGATGTCGGAGAGCACTTTGGCAAAGTCGGCGAGAGTTTTATCAAGGTCTTTGATGTCATCAGAGGAGGCCTTCTTGTCCACCACAGTAGTCAGCTTCGTCAGATTCTCTCCAGCGTTTGTTACAGCTGTAGAGTTATTTGATAGACCGGTGGTGAGATCCGCAAGTTTCATCTCCATAGACTTCAGAGACTGGTTGATGTCTCCCAAAAAAGGACCTGTAACATATAAGTACTTGTGAACAAAGGAAAGCTCAGAAGTTTCAGGTTTAGTTACAGTGTTTAAGGTGGGATCTGTACCTGCAGGAGCGTTGACGAACTCATCAAAGTTTCGAGTCCCTCCATAGTGTTCCATATCTCCCTCAAAAGTTCCGTGAGGGATGGAGATCTCTGCAGGTCCTTTCTTCGTCATTCGCTGAGAAGTTTCAACGGCTTCCTGAATGATGGCATCTCCAGTTTCGACTGGAGGAGTGTCCAAAGAAGTAGAGGGAGGAGCGAAGGATAAGAATTGGGGTTGGGTTTCAAGTTCAGCGTTGGATTCGCTGAGAAGTACTTCATCAGTCTTTTGAGAGACTGACGAAGGTTGGGTAGATTCCAAAGTTCTAACCTCAGCGTTTAAGGACGCTGAAGTAGGTTTAGAAGGGATGGCTTGAATTGGTGTGGCAGAACGTACCACAGAACTTTCCTTCAGCTCTTCAGAATGAGCTGAGGAGTCTTCAGCATGGAGTTGCTGGGGTTGCTCCTTGGTTTTCTTGATCCTTTTGGAATCAAGAGGGGTAAGAGATTGTTTCCTTTTCTTAGAAGGAATGGATTTTGTGGCCTGGGAATCAGCGAGGGGTATAGTCGCTGAAGGAGCCACAGAAAGCGGAGAATTAAGTAGAGTGAGAAGGGTAGAGAGACGTACCTCGTTGGCGACAGGCTTGAAGTCGAGAACTTTAGGGCCAATCTGAGAGAGTTTCAGATCACCCTCTTCAGGATAGCTGTCCTTCAGGCCATATTGAAAGATGGCGCTGATGAATCGCGGGTAAGGAACCCATGCTGGTCGGTCAGCGGCAGAATCAACACGTTGAATGAGGTCTTCATAGATGATGGAGGCCCAGTCAATGTTGAGACCTTTCAGCAGTGCGTAACCCATGGCCTGCTGAGGTTGAGCGGCTTGATCAGAAGATCCGGATTTCGCTGTCATGCAGCTGATCAGGTGAGCGAAGATGAAGTTCATCTCGCTGGGCATCTTGGATTTCTTTATCAGCGTCAGCTTCTTCTCAGGTAGCTTGTCTCTTCCAGTCTCCCAGATGTAACCCATTGCATCAAGGAAAGCAATGATTTCTTCCCTGTCAGCGTGCTTCTTGTGGTCAGGAAATGGAATGAAAGGATTTTCTGAGGTAGCGTTAGGGAATTTCAGAGCTTTGCGGATTATAGCGGGGGTTATCTTGATGGTGCCATACTCAGTATCGTTGAGTATGCAGTCGATGGTTTTAGATGGATCTTTGGCTGAGGGTAGGTTGGTGTGACTGGCAGAGTACCAGAATTGGGATAATAGACGCTGACTGGCAGGAGGTGTGATTGTCAGTGCTGTGTAGATGGGGCTATTCTTCAAAAAATTTACAGCGTCGTCTAGATGGGATACCTGCTTCCGAGGAGGAAACTCGAGAAGCGCTGAAAGGTTGTTTGCCTTTGTCCAGTCTAGTTGATCCAGCTCAAACTTAACCTGAGGAGCTTTGGTGATTTCCAGTTCCTCAGAATCAGTGGAGATGGACTCAGCGGTAACATTCAGCTTTGAAGTTGCCATTTCACTGTATTATCAGTTCAACCAAAGATGTTAACAAATAAGAAATATCTTAATGTGGAAAGAAAATTTCCATTAAGATTTTTCGAATTTTGTCCATTTCATTCAGACAAAAAAGTCTTAATGAAGATTAGGGTTTTTTCTTGTTTTTAAAAAAAAAACGAATATAACACCTATAAGCCTTGTATTCCAGTTTAAAAAATGGATACGAAAGAAGAACAAGTTTAAGATTTTAGATTTAAAACTTGAAGAACAACCATGAAATTTTGGTTGTGTTTATAAAACCATGAAAGAAAATGATTTTATTTTTGAGTTCTTTTGTTTGATCTTGTGTAAAACAAAGATAAGATCGAAAACAAGTTATTTGCATTTGATAATAGATAAGAACATATTAACCTTGAGTTTGATGAAGAAGATGATGAACAGTTCTTGAAGATTGAGAGCACAAAATGCAACAGTGTTCTTTTCTTGCGGAGAAAGATTGACTCGCATAAAGGACAAATATAAACTTTGAGAGTGTTTATATAGGAAGAGAGTAGAGAGAGAAAAACTTGAGCGGGAAAGTTTTTCATCATGACACGGACACGTGTTTGCATTTGATTGGATAGACAACGAAACGTGCAAACGTGTGTCAGAAAAAGAGCGTGCCTGGTGTTATCCGTTGCAATGACGTCACAACTGTCCTTTCACATTCTTTCGTTGTCTCTGAGGTTTTGAAAGAAAAACTCAGGGACTCTTTGGAAAATATGAAGCACTGAATAAAAATATCAGTGAGGGTTTTAAGAAATTTCAAAATATTATTCAGCGATGAAAGAATTTGAAATCTTGCATTTTCATGCGTTTTGTCAGAGAAAACATACCTTGATATCAGTTTAACCCAATTTATTCAGAGAGAAGATGATGAAATGGATTGTACAAGTTTATTTTATCCAGAGCCTATACAAGAATGTATAAACGTATCGCTGATTTAAATGTGAACCGCTGAAGATTTATCCTTCAAAGTTCAGCATTCCAAGCTCGCTGATGAGAAAGTTGAATCTTGTCTCATCAAGAGGTTTGGTAAACAAATCAGCTAACTGATAATCAGTTGGGATAAAATGAAGTTCTATATCACCATTCATCACATGATCTCTGATAAAATGATATCTGATTTCTATGTGTTTTGTCTTTGAGTGTAGCACTGGATTGTTTGCTATAGCGATGGCACTTGTGCTGTCGCAATAGATTGGAATTTTGGAGAGCTGAAGATCATAGTCTAGTAGTTGATTTCTCATCCACAAGACTTGAGAACAGCAGCTTCCAGCGGCTACATACTCAGCTTCAGCTGTGGAAGTGGACACCGAGTTTTGCTTCTTACTTGTCCAACTTACCAGCTTTCCACCCAAGAGCTGACATCCTCCTGTGGTGCTTTTCCTATCCATTTTGCAACCTGCAAAATCACTGTCTGAATAGGCGGTTAGATCGAATCCTGAATCTTTGGGATACCAAAGACCTAGATTCGCTGTACCTTTAAGATATCGAAAGATTCGCTTTACAGCTTTCATATGAGATATCTTAGGTTCAGCTTGATATCGTGCGCACAGACATGTTGCAAACATAATATCGGGTCGGCTAGCTGTAAGATACAGTAGTGAGCCGATCATCCCACGGTACAGCGTGACATTGACAGGAACACCCTTTGTGTCCTTATCAAGTATCAGCGGTGGTGCCATAGGGGTTTTCATAGCTGAACTTTCAGTTAAGTCGAATTTTTTCAGCATATCTTTAACATACTTTCCCTGATTTATAAAAGTTCCTTTTTCAGTTTGCTTAATCTGAAGACCAAGGAAATATGTTAGTTCACCCATCATACTCATTTTATACTCATCTTTCATTCTATCAGCGAAACGAGTACAAAGCTCAGGGTTAGTAGAACCAAATATAATGTCATCAACATATATTTGAACTAAAATGATATGACCTTTTATTTTTCTAAAAAACAAAGTTTTGTCAATCTTACCTCTCTCAAATTTTTCAAGGTGGAGATAAGTAGAAAGAGTGTCATACCATGCACGAGGAGCTTGCTTCAAGCCATAAAGTGCCTTATCCAGCTTATAAACATAACCTGGACGCTTAGGATCTGAGAATCCTGGAGGTTGTTCCACATAAACTTCTTCATTCAGCTTTCCATTTAGAAACGCTGACTTAACATCCATCTGATGTACAGTGAAGTTTTTGTGTACATCATATGCTAAGAAAAGACGAATAGATTCAAGTCTTGCTACTGGAGCAAAGGTTTCGTCATAATCTATACCTTCCTCTTGTCTGTATCCCTGAGCAACAAGACGAGCTTTGTTGCGAGTTACAGTTCCATGTTCGTCCAACTTGTTTCGATAGACCCATTTAGTGCCTATCACTGTTTTGTCAGTTGGTCTCCGAACAAGTTTCCAAACTTTGTTTCTTTCGAATTCAGTCAGCTCTTCTTGCATAGCGCTGACCCAGTTTGGATCTCTGAGGGCATCATCTATTTTCTTTGGTTCAGTTAGAGAAATAAAGTTAACAAATAAACAAATATTACCTGCACTTCTACGAGTCTGAATACCAGCGTTGGGATCACCAAGAATTTGATCGATTGGGTGATTTACAGTCCATCGCTGAGCCGGAGCATGCGTCGCTGACTCAGTCTGAACTGGAGAAACTGAAGATGAGGCTTCAGCTACTTCTGGATAATCAGCTAAGAGAGGAATGCTTTCATTTGTCACTTCATTCACTGATTGCTGAGAAATAGATGGAATTTCTGAGACATTTGGATCAACTGCGGGTATAGTATTTATAGGAACAGCTGAGACCCAAGATGTTTCAGCTTCACTATTCTGCATATTGGGAATGATAGTAGGACCATCATTTTCAGTTGTATGAGTATGAGTAGTGGGAACATCTTCTGAATCACCAAGATGAGAAAACATCCATTGATTCAGTTCTTCTGTATCAGCGTTCGGTTTAGAGTTCGCTGAACGGGATTCGTCAAACGTGACGTGAATAGTTTCTTCTACAGTTTGTCTTCTTCGGTTGAAGACTCTGAAGGCTTTGGAAACTGAGGAGTATCCAAGAAAGATTCCATCATCAGCCTTAGGATCAAACTTTCCAAGGGCATCTCTGTTGTTCAGTATGAAACACTGACAACCAAAGATGTGAAGAAAGCTGATTGAAGGCTTTCTCCCATGAAAAAGTTCATAGGCTGTCTTTTTGAATCTTTTGACTATCAGCGACCTGTTTTGCGTAAAACAAGCCGTGTTGACAGCTTCTGCCCAAAACTGAGTAGGCAGGTGAGAATCGCTGAGCATTGAACGTGCAGCTTCAATAATTGTTCTATTTCTTCTTTCAGCGACTCCGTTTTGTTGTGGTGTTCTCACTGACGAAAAGTTGTGAGAAATACCCTTGCTCTCAAGGAAGGAATCAAGAGAACTGTTTTTGAATTCAGTTCCATGATCACTCCTTATTGAGCGAACAGTCATATTGTTCAGAGTTTCCATCTTCCGAACAAAGGTGATGAGTTCTTCAGGGGTGTCACTCTTAGAACGGAGAAACATTACCCATGTATAACGAGAGAATTCATCAACTATGACCAGCGTATATTTCTTTCCAGCGATGGATTGTTTGTTAACGGGGCCAAACAAATCCATATGGAGTAGTTGAAGAGGAGATGACACTGAGGAAACTTGCTTGGACTTAAAGCTTTCCTTGGTCTGCTTCCCTTTTTCACACGCTGAACATAAGGACTCTTTGGCGTATGAATGTTGAGGTAGACCAGTGACTAACTCTTTGGATGAAAGAGTATTCAGTGTCTTGAAGTTGAGATGTGAAAGCCTCTTGTGCCATAGCCAGTTGACATCAGAAGATGCCTTTGAGAAGAAACAGGAGTTCTCAGTGGTTGTTGAGTCCATGTTTATAACGTAAACATTTTCCAAACGATAACCGCTGAGAGCTATCTTCTCCTTTTTGTCAGAGACAAAGCAGGATTCCTTGGTGAAAATCACTTTGTTATCCATGTCGCAAAGCTGACTGATGCTCAGAAGATTATGCTTCAGCCCTTCAACATATGCGACTCTTCTGAAGGATGTTGTACCATTTGAAAGTACACCATACCCTCGGGTGTGTCCTTTTCCATTTCCACCGAAAGTCACAGAGGGACCCTTCTCTTCCTTGTATTCAGCGAGCAGGCTTTTCTTTCCAGTCATGTGTCTAGAGCATCCGCTATCGAGATACCAGATACCCTTCTTAACCTGCAATACAAAGGAAGATTAGTTTTGCTTGGGTACCCACTTCACCATGTATACGCGTTTGTCAGTGGAAGTGGTTGGAATGGGTTCAGCAGTCTTCGCAGCATTTGAAGATTCAGCTTTGTCTTTCTTCACTTTGGTCAATTTCTTGACCTCAGCGGTAGGAGTTACCTTGACCTGACTTGCAACTGGTTTGGTCTTCTTTGGTGCTATCTTCACCTTAGCTATCTTATCAGCTTTGGTGGCTGTGGGACACTTACTTGCAATATGATCGGTAAGTCCACAGTGATAACATTTCCTATAACTAAAATTAGTTCTAGGACCACTTGTGTGCTGAGCTTTTAATTTGGAATTAGAAGTGCCAGCACCAAGTACACTATTGGTTTTTGAAATAGGACGAACATTCAGTTCTTCAGATTTCTTACCAAGGATATCTACTCTGAATCTAGGAGTAGGTCGCTGAACTGATCCAGAGGTCTGATTTCTAGAACCAGACGAGTGAATCACTAAGGCTTTGGAAGCATTCAGCTTAGGTACTAAAGTACCCTTCTGAGGATTTTGATAAATTACAATTCCTTTACCTTTATCTTTAGAGACAGAGGTAGGTTTTGAATAAACCATTTTCTCCTTGCCTTTTGAGGAGGTAGGAGTTTCCTCAGGGATTGGTGTAATCGACGAGGAGTACTGAGATGAAGAAGTGTCAGCTACTGAGGATACGAACGTTCCAAATTTAAGCATTGAACGTTCAGTGGTTGGTATTGGAGTATCATATTTATAACCCAAACCACGTTTATCACTCAGAGGAATCTGAGCCTTAATTATCTCAGTGATCTTTGTTGAAGAATTACACCATCCTTCAACAGTAGCTTGTTCAGCTTTTAATGCAGCGATAGCTTCCGCTCGTTCAATTTTGACTAGCTGATTTAAATGGACTTGATCTTTAAAATCTTCTTCAAATTTAGAAAGCTTTTCTATTTGAAGGTGGCAATTTTTAAGCTTTTCAGCGAGATCAAGATTTTGGTTTTCAACCACAGCTTTGCCGTTCATGGCTTCGTATAAGCTTCTAGTCAGTAGTTCGATTTTACGGAGACTATCAGCTTCATCAATATTTACAATATTGGTAAAGAAGGAGGGTGATACCTGAATGGCAGATGTTGAAGTGGAGGGAATGTCTGAACTTTCTTCCTCTTCTTCAATCTTGGCCATGAGACATTGATTTGCTTCATCATCTTCAGAATCAGATGATGAGGTTTCTTCATCAGAAGCAGCCCAATCATAGTCAGCCATTAGGCCTTTTCCCTTCTTCTTAAAGCTTTTCAGCTTTGCATACTTCTCCTTCAGCTTTAAGTATTTGTCGTCTTTATTCCTTGGAACAAAGGATTTCTTTGTAAAGGCTGAAGGTCTCATAATTTTCTTTGACCTGCACTCGTTAGCGAAATGACCTGTCTTTTCGCAGTTAAAACAAGTAGCAGTAGCCTTATCAACAAAAGCTGATGACTTAAGCTTGTCAGCTATAGAAAGAGTTTTGTTCTTTCTAAACATTTTCTTCTTGGCGAATCTCCTGAACTTTTTAGTTAGGAGAGCCAAGGATTCATCATCTGAAGAATCAGAATCTGATGATCTTTCAGAGTTACTTTCTAACTCAGTGATAGTGACCACGGGTCGCTGAGTAGAAGGTTCCTCTGAGATTAAAGCAACAGGGGTGCTTTTGGAATCTTTTACAAGATTCTTCTTAAGATGGCTAGATTGCTCATGATTCAGCAATGTGCCATATAAGGTAGCAAGTGTCATTGATCTTAGATCTTTTGACAGCTTGAGACACATGGAATAATTGTCCCAGCTTTCAGGTAAACATTCTAAAAACTTTGTCAGAACTTCAAAGTTAGAATATTCCTTACCAACCGTTTTAAGATCTATAATTAAGCAATTAAAACGTTGATGTACTTCAGAGAGAGTTTCATTCTTACCAGAGATGAAACTTTCGTATTGTCTTACCAGGTTGATCTTTCTTGAATCCTGGACTTCAGACGTTCCTTCATACTGAACACATATTGTGTCCCACATGGCTTTTGAGGATTTCAGGTTCATGACGGAATGGTAGACTTCGTCAGGAAGGGCCATGGATAGTATGGATCTGGCTTTTGTATCTATAGCCACTTTCTTCTTGTCTTCATCGGTCCAATGATGCATTTCCTTTGGAATCAGCCTTTCTGGAATAGCAGCTCTAGTTGCAGTGGCTGGAACGGCAGGATCAATCGTTACAGGGATGTGTGGACCGTTTTCAAGATAGTAAGGTATAGTAGGGTCTACACCTTCTAAGAAGAGTGTCATCCTATTTTTCCATAAGTTGAAGTTGTCTCTGGAAAATCTAGGGGGTTTTGCAAGAGAACCATTGTCGATATAGTGAGTGTTTGTGTTTGAGTTGGCCATTTTCAGATAATAGCAAGGAAGAGAAATATCTTAGATTAGATCTTGTTTATGAGATTAAACAAATCTGCTCTGATACCACTTGTTGGTCCCGAAAGGCTTAAACAAGTTTGTAGAAGGGGGGGGGGGGGGGTTGAATACAAACACACTATTTTACTTTTCTAAATTGTTTATTGATAAATCATTAACAATTTACAGCTTGTTGCGGAAACAAGATTAAGGATAAACCTAAATCTAAACAAGTTGGAACACTAAGGTTTTCTTGCACTAAGAAAGATGAGGAGATTACTAATAAAATCCTATCTTGAGAGATTTGAACTTGTCCAGAGTTAGCAAGTTACTTCAAATGAAGTGAGTTCATCTCTTTATATACTGCATGCATTTAATGCAATCCAGTATATACTTTACACATGTCATCAGCGGATTGGTTGCATGTCATTGACCTTTGATGACAACCTTAGTAGCCGCATGAATGAACAGTGTAGTATCAGAGTGGTTGTACGATTTCAGATTTTCGGAGGTTCTTTTCTGACATTTCGTACGGTGGCGTGCAAGGGAGGTTAAGACAAAAGTACTTTGTACGGAGGACTTCATGATCAGCTTTCGTTGATTCAGCGATTATCATTTACTATTCAGCAGATGATAAAGTTCAGCGAAAGCTGAAGTCTTGTACTTGATACTTCACGTTGAGTGGACAAATCTGAGTCTTCGCTGATCCGCATCAGTTCATTAGGAGACTTGTCGCTGGTTCTTGAGCTTGATCTTCGACTTCAGCGTAGAACCTTTGTTGACGTGAATCTTGTCTTCGGGGATCATAAGTAAACAACTAACTTATCAGCGATCACCATAAGGACTGAACAGACTCAGCGATATGGTGAACAGTGTTCGCTGAATGTTTAATCTAAAAGTGCGAGAGTTCCTATCAGCAGTACTGTAAGATCTTAGTGTGACACCCGTCAAACCAAACCACTCAGGTTAGCAACTGAATAGCATAATACATGTTTTAACATGTAGAAATAACTTATTATGACTTAAATATGATGGCTAAGGTTTAGTTCCCTAAAAATGCTGTTACCGCACGGAACTGTTTAAGCACGCTTAGAAAATCCTGTTACCGCACGGAACTGTTTAAGCTGTCTTTAAAAATGCCGATTGGAACAGTTAACATTTAATTATAACTATATTAATAATAAGAGGAGTAAATATATAGTTTATATATACCCAAATCTAAAATTTAAAACTTTAAATAACCAAACCAAAAATTAAGAAGATAAATGAGGTTTTAGCTACTTTAAATCAATCTTTTTATATAAATTACATAAGATGTAAAATTATACAATATTAATTAGCATTTTAAGGAAAAATAATAATAATAATAAATCTGAATATATGGCCCAAATTCAGCCCCTCACATGACCCAACACACTTCCATATTAAGTTTCCAAATTCTCAAGAAAACCCTCTCATTTTCCCACCTCCTCTCTCTCTCTACATTCAAACACTCTCCATTTTCTCTCTTCCTCTCCCTTGGCCGAAAATTAGCCACAACACCACCAAATCAATCCATCCTTGAAGATCCATGAAGGTAAAATCATCCCTAGTGTGAGTAAAACTCATCCCTCTTGTACTCTTCTTCATTTTCTTCCTTTTCTTGTCATTTCTCCATCTTTTTCTCATTTTCCTTTGTAACCACTTGAGTTTCTGGATAAAGGGGCCTTAATAGACCCTGTTCATGGTGGATTAATCACCAAAGGCATGTTATGTCAAACAAATGGTGATAATCCTTAAGCCATACATCAAGAACTCAAGAAAATGATGTTTTAACTACATGCATGTGGGTTTTGTTAAAATCTGAGATGTGTGAGTTCATGCATGTGTTTTTAAAAGTCAAAAATATATTTTTTTTATCTAAGAACATTGTCAAAGTAGTGGTAGATGAGTGTTCAAGCAAAGAACCAACCATATGAGTGAAAATATGGATATAAAACACTCATTTTTCATGAAATAGCATTTTTTAATTTCTGGCAGATTACATGCATGAACTTCTTCGGACCATATCTTGAAAAATACTTAACCAAATGATATGAATCTTTTTCTGGAACTTTGTTTATTGTGTTATGTTTCCAACCCAAGTGGTTTCATGTAAAAACTCGAAGATTTGACCCTTCAACTACTCATATGAAATTAAGTGTGCAAAGAAAATCTGGCAGAGAAAATTCTCTACTTTAATCAGTTGTAAGTCTCTTAATATTCCACTAAAATTCTTGATTTTCTTCTAGAAATTACTTTAATGAGTTATGAATCGAACAAAATTGGTTTCACTCAAAAATATTAAGATTTGGGGTCTCAAACACTCAAACCAAGATTGGTGTGCAAGAAATCAGAATCTGGCAGAATGGAAGACCTAACTTAAAATCGTCATATCTTCCTCAAAATGTAACTAAAAATGATGAAATTTTTCTGGAAGATACTTTTATGAGTTAAGTTTAAAACCCAATTTGAATCACTGAAAAATGTTGAGATTTGACCCTCCAAATGGACTTGACAAAAAGATGGTGCAGACTGTTTTGGTAACTGTGACACTTAAACTTAAGTGTAATGATTAAAATAGCTACCCAACTCTACAAATAATGGTAATTATGTCAAAAGTTCCCTAAGACATTAAAGTGATACATATAAAAAGTTGGACTAATAAAAATATCCAGAAGATATTTAAAAATGACCATAAGTGGACTTAATATTCTGCCGCCAGAAAAGTAAAACTCTAATCCAAAAGAAAAAAAAGGATTTGTAGAGTTACTAAAAGATAAAAAGCTTATAAATTGTAGAAATTGTCAAAACATAAATAAAAACTATATATACATGTATGTGAAGGTATAAATAATACCCTAACAAATAATAGATTTATAACAAACCGAACATTTTAAATCACAAGGTAAATGAGAAATACAATTACATAGGAAATTAATGAAAGTGTTCGTCATGAAGAAAATATAAAACGTGGTAAAATGGATTAAATACTACTTATAACCTATAAAGTTTATTATGTAACAACAAAATCCTACAAACCGTTTAAAAACCAATAAATTACTAGAAATCGTCGACGGAAGATAATACTTAAACTTAAGGCATTTTATAAGACATGATAGGCTAAGCAATGCTTTAGCCATAAGAGTTAGATCGAAACTGATAATATGTTTCACTTCCTTAGGAAGGACCTAGAATCGAGAAACTGTGCATCCGTGCGGCAACCCTTGGAGATCCTTCCGGAACATAGTGAGTTTCCGCAGCCCCTTTTTACTGTTTTATACGTTTTGGGGTGAAAAGCATGTTACTATTATTTCAACGCCGTGAGTAATCACAACCCCGTTTTACTTGTTTAAATGTTTGGGGTGAAAAGCATGTTATGTTTTTAAAATGCTAAATGATTCATGATATTAAATTGTGGATATTTATGCTTTGAAGAATGAGTACTAATGAATGGACAATTGTACATAAGTGATAAGATATGTTGAGTGATAATGAAAATGGTAAGTCCCCAATAGATACACTACTTATTAACTCGTAACGAGCCGGTGATACTTGTGGATAGCGCTATTTGGTTTGACAAACCCACCTTAACTGACGAGTAGGGGTGCACTTTATCTGGTAATAATGTTCTTCTCACGTGGGTTAGTATACCACCTCTGAGGTAGTTCACGGGGCGTAGATTGTCGGAGGCTTAGTAGTGGCTCAACACTGTTATATCTTACAAAAATCACTCATTGTAAATTGTACTCATAAACCTTTTAACTTTGGAGCTTGTCATGAACGAACGTTTCATGAGGGTAACCATTGGAAGAAAAAAAATTGTTGTGTGTATGGAAAAACCTGTGAACTCACCAACTCTTTGTAGTTGACCTTTTCGTTTTAAACATGCTTTTCAGGGGCTAAGAAGGTAACTGACAAGGTGTAATTTAGCATGCATAACGGCTTCAACCGAGACTCGTCTTTTGTCATATCTTGATAAAAACACTATTTTGGGTTACATGTAAACTTTGGGATTGTAAACCCTTAACTTTAAATTTTTGGGACTTTGTAATGTATGACTTTGTGTAATGGTATGGTTGGTGTTGTTTATTTCCTAATGCTATGAAACTCTATCTGTTACATCTCGCGTTTCCGCTTTAGCGGGGTGTGACAGAAATTGGTATCAGAGCCATAGGTTATAGAGAATGCCGGTTTTCTTATGGAAACCACATCTATAACCCAACCATAACACAAACTATTTTCAAAAAGGCTTTCGAAAGGAGTGTCAAAAAAAAAAAAAAAAATCTAAAGTATATTGCTAATATAACCAAGTCGAATGTCACATTATTATACCTCAATTAAACAAAGCTTGATCACCTATGTTTAATTCGGGTAAATATAATGAGAGACTCGGGTTGGTCATAATGGAAGTATGCTTAAAATAAATTTTCTACTTGAAATGGAAAACATGATTTTTGTGTGTGCATGCATAAACATTGCATATCTTAGGCACTTACAATAGAACGCTTGGTAATGATGCATTAGGGATAGTTGTGAATAAATGGTTCCTAGAAAGTGGCGTTAGTGGAAGAACTTCTGACTACTTTTGATGATTAAACTTGGAAACTTATTTTGGGGGCATGTAGCCGACAATTTAAAACTCTAAGTACTAGATAACTTTTGGGGGAAACATTTTGTTGTTTATTGAACTTATGTGATGGTTGAACCTGTGTTTGTTAGAACCAAGTGTTTTGAAGTGCATGAATATAGAGTTACTGTATGCTACTATATCTATATGCTAGAATGATTAGTTGTAGACATACCATATGATATTCATCACCTAGTTGAGTAGAACTTGTGTCAAAAATATGACCAAATTCCTGTTTGAAACTATGCCTTAGAACTATACATCAGCACTACTTGATTCTGGAGCGAATAGGAGCTTTGTATCACTAGAGTTTAGGCCGAAAATTAACTTGAAACCTCAAAAGTTGAAAGAGGCCTACGTTGTTGAATTTGCTAATGGGCAGGAAGTTAAGGTCAGAGACGTAATTATGGACTGTACTTTAAACTTAGCTAATAAGAGCTTTAGTATAGACCTTATTCCAATTGAGCTAGGAAGCTTTGACATAGTCGTGGGCATGGATTGGCTATCCAAAAACCGGGTAGACATATGTTGTTCCGAAAAGATCATTCGAATTCCGCTACCAGAGGGTAAAACACTCGTCGTTCATAGAGAGAAGTCCGGAAAGAACCTTAAGTTAGTGACGTGTATGAAGATGCGGAAGTACATGAAAAAAAAAGGGAATGCATCGCGTTTTTGGCTCACGTTATAGTTAAGGAAATGAAAGAGAAACGCATTCAGGATTTCCCTGTAGTTCGGGATTTTTTTGAGGTATTCCCAGATGAGCTACCAGGATTACCCCCGTCAAGACAAGTCGAATTCCACATCGACTTAGTTCCTGGAGCTGCACTTGTGGCTAATTCACCGTACCGTTTGGCCCCATCGGAAATGCAGGAATTGTCAGGACAACTCCAGGAGATGCTCGACAAAGGACTTATAAGACCCAACTCTTCGCCATGGGATGCACCAGTTATTTTCGTTAAAAAGAAAGATGGATCCTTGCGGATGTGCATCGATTATAGAGAACTCAATAAGCTAACTATCAAGAACCGATACCCTCTTCCCCGAATCGACGACCTGTTCGACCAACTTCAAGGTGCTACTTACTTTTCAAAATTTGATCTTCGATCTGGATATCATCAAATGAGGGTCCGTGAAGAGGATGTTCCCAAGATGGCGTTTAGGACTCGATACGGCCATTACAAATTCCTGGTAATGCCTTTCGGGCTAACCAACGCACCAGCTGTCTTCATGGACTTAATGAACAGGGTCTATAGACCGTACTTGGATGAGTTCGTGATCGTGTTCATAGATGATATACTAATTTACTCGCAAAGCAAGGAGGATCATTAGCGACATCTAAAGTTGATACTAGAATTGCTTAGAGACCAGAAATTGTATGCAAAGTTCTCCAAATGCGAATTTTGGATTCGAGAGATCCGGCAAAAATTGAGGCCAAGAAGAAGTGTGAAGCCCCGAAGACCCCGACAGAAATTCGTCAATTTCTCGGTTTAGCAGGCTATTATCGGCGATTCATTGCGAATTTCTCAAAAAAATTGCGCAACCACTAACGGCATTAACCCAAAAGGATAAGAAGTTTATTTGGGGAGAGAAACAAGAAGAAGCATTCCAAACTCTTAAGCATAGGTTATGCAATGCACCAATTCTGGCGTTGCCAGAAGGCGCGGAAAATTTCGTAGTCTACTGCGATGCATCACACCAAGGTTTGGGGTGTGTGTTGATGCAACAGGACAAGGTCATTGCATATGCTTCAAGACAACTTAAGGTTCATGAGAAAAACTATACCACTCACGACCTTGAGTTAGGAGCAGTAGTGTTCGCACTTATGATCTGGAGACATTATCTTTACGGCACGAAATGCACCATCTACACCGATCATAAAAGCCTTCAACATATCCTTGACCAGAAAATGCTTAATATGAGACAAAGAAGATGGGTTGAACTGCTTAGTGACTTTGGCTGTGAAATAAAGCACCATCCAGAAAGGCTAATGTGGTAGCCGACGCACTAAGCAGGAAGGAAAGGGTGAAGCCGTCAAGGGTACGAGCAATGGGTGCGTTCGTTCAGACGAGCCTAGAGACACAAATTCTTGAAGCTTAGGAAGAAGCGTTGAAAGCAGAAAACTTGAAGGACGAGGCCCTACATCAATGGGAACTTAAATTTAAAACAAGGTCAGATGGGGTACGTTACTTTGAAGACAAAGTTTGGATACCAAAGGTTAACAACTTACGATCAACAATTATGGATGAAGCCCATAAATCAAGATATTCGATTCACCCAGGAGCTGATAAGATGTACAAAGATCTAAAGGAATACTACTGGTGGCCGGGAATGAAGAAAGACATCGCTTTGTACGTAAATCAGTGCTCAAATTGTGCAAAAATTAAGGCCGAACATCAGAAACCATCTGGTCTATTACAACAACCCAAGATTCCTCAATGGAATTGGGAGCAAATAGCTATGGATTTCGTAACTAAGCTACCCAGGACCAGGAAGGGGCACGACGCAATCTGGGTTATAGTGGACCGACTTACGAAATCTGCGCATTTTCTTCCTATTCGGGAAGACTACAAGATGGAAAGGCTTGCACAAATTTACGTCAATGAAATCGTTATGCGTCATGGAGTTCCTATTTCCATCATCTCGGATAGAGATAGTCGTTTTACGTCACGATTTTGGCGATCACTCCAGAAAGCGTTGGGTACACGTTTGGATTTGAGCACTTCCTACCATCCTCAAACGGACGGTCAGTCAGAAAGAACCATACAGACGCTAGAGGATATGTTGCATGCATGTGTGATAGATTTTGGTGGAAGTTGGGATACCCACCTACCATTAGTTGAGTTCTCCTACAACAACATCTATCATACCAGCATTCAGTGTGCACCGTATGAAGCCTTATATGGACGCAAGTGTAGATCCCCACTTAGCTGGTTAGAAATCGGCGACAGACAATTGACTAGGCCCGAAATCGTTCAAGAGACTACTGACAAGATCTCAGTTATCAAGGATAGACTTAAGGCCGCAAGAGATCGTCAGAAAAGTTATGCTGATAACCGCAGGAAACCATTAGAATTCCAAGTGGGTAATAAAGTGCTTCTAAAAGTATCGCCTTGGAAAGGATTAGTACGCTTCGGAAAAAGAGGCAAGTTGAGTCCTAGATATATTGGCCCGTTTGAAATAATTGAACGGATTGGTCCAGTAGCATATAAACTTAAATTGCCACAAGAGCTAAGTGCCATCCACAATACGTTCCATGTGTCAAGCCTTAAGAAATGCCTAACTGATGAATCATTGGTTCTACCCCTAGAAGACATTCAGATCAACGATCGGTTACACTTCATTGAGGAACCGATTGAAATCCTTGACCAAGAAGTCAAACGAACACGGCGTAGTAAGATCCCAATTTTGAATGTTTGTTGGAATTCGAGGCATGGACCTGAGTATACATGGGAATGAGAAGATTACATGAAACGTAAGTACCCTCACCTATTTGCAAAGGATTAGACGGGGAATGGCAATCATCGAATTTCGGGACGAAATTCTTCTAACAAGGGGAGACTGTGACACCCGTCAAACCAAACCACTCAGGTTAGCAACTGAATAGCATAATACATGTTTTAACATGTAGAAATAACTTATTATGACTTAAATATGATGGCTAAGGTTTAGTTCCCTAAAAATGCTGTTACCGCACGGAACTGTTTAAGCACGCTTAGAAAATCCTGTTACCGCACGGAACTGTTTAAGCTGTCTTTAAAAATGCCGATTGAAACAGTTAACATTTAATTATAACTATATTAATAATAAGAGGAGTAAATATATAGTTTATATATACCCAAATCTAAAATTTAAAACTTTAAATAACCAAACCAAAAATTAAGAAGATAAATGAGGTTTTAGCTACTTTAAATCAATCTTTTTATATAAATTACATAAGATGTAAAATTATACAATATTAATTAGCATTTTAAGGAAAAATAATAATAATAATAAATCTGAATATATGGCCCAAATTCAGCCCCTCACATGACCCAACACACGTCCATATTAAGTTTCCAAATTCTCAAGAAAACCCTCTCATTTTCCCACCTCCTCTCTCTCTCTACATTCAAACACTCTCCATTTTCTCTCTTCCTCTCCCTTGGCCGAAAATTAGCCACAACACCACCAAATCAATCCATCCTTGAAGATCCATGAAGGTAAAATCATCCCTAGTGTGAGTAAAACTCATCCCTCTTGTACTCTTCTTCATTTTCTTCCTTTTCTTGTCATTTCTCCATCTTTTTCTCATTTTCCTTTGTAACCACTTGAGTTTCTGGATAAAGGGGCCTTAATAGACCCTTTTCATGGTGGATTAATCACCAAAGGCATGTTATGTCAAACAAATGGTGATAATCCTTAAGCCATACATCAAGAACTCAAGAAAATGATGTTTTAACTACATGCATGTGGGTTTTGTTAAAATCTGAGATGTGTGAGTTCATGCATGTGTTTTTAAAAGTCAAAAATATATTTTTTTTATCTAAGAACATTGTCAAAGTAGTGGTAGATGAGTGTTCAAGCAAAGAACCAACCATATGAGTGAAAATATGGATATAAAACACTCATTTTTCATGAAATAGCATTTTTTAATTTCTGGCAGATTACATGCATGAACTTCTTCGGACCATATCTTGAAAAATACTTAACCAAATGATATGAATCTTTTTCTGGAACTTTGTTTATTGTGTTATGTTTCCAACCCAAGTGGTTTCATGTAAAAACTCGAAGATTTGACCCTTCAACTACTCATATGAAATTAAGTGTGCAAAGAAAATCTGGCAGAGAAAATTCTCTACTTTAATCAGTTATAAGTCTCTTAATATTCCACTAAAATTCTTGATTTTCTTCTAGAAATTACTTTAATGAGTTATGAATCGAACAAAATTGGTTTCACTCAAAAATATTAAGATTTGGGGTCTCAAACACTCAAACCAAGATTGGTGTGCAAGAAATCAGAATCTGGCAGAATGGAAGACCTAACTTAAAATCGTCATATCTTCCTCAAAATGTAACTAAAAATGATGAAATTTTTCTGGAAGATACTTTTATGAGTTAAGTTTAAAACCCAATTTGAATCACTGAAAAATGTTGAGATTTGACCCTCCAAATGGACTTGACAAAAAGATGGTGCAGACTGTTTTGGTAACTGTGACACTTAAACTTAAGTGTAATGATTAAAATAGCTACCCAACTCTACAAATAATGGTAATTATGTCAAAAGTTCCCTAAGACATTAAAGTGATACATATAAAAAGTTGGACTAATAAAAATATCCAGAAGATATTTAAAAATGACCATAAGTGGACTTAATATTCTGCCGCCAGAAAAGTAAAACTCTAATCCAAAAGAAAAAAAAGGATTTGTAGAGTTACTAAAAGATAAAAAGCTTATAAATTGTAGAAATTGTCAAAACATAAATAAAAACTATATATACATGTATGTGAAGGTATAAATAATACCCTAACAAATAATAGATTTATAACAAACCGAACATTTTAAATCACAAGGTATATGAGAAATACAATTACATAGGAAATTAATGAAAGTGTTCGTCATGAAGAAAATATAAAACGTGGTAAAATGGATTAAATACTACTTATAACCTATAAAGTTTATTATGTAACAACAAAATCCTACAAACCGTTTAAAAACCAATAAATTACTAGAAATCGTCGACGGAAGATAATACTTAAACTTAAGGCATTTTATAAGACATGATAGGCTAAGCAATGCTTTAGCCATAAGAGTTAGATCGAAACTGATAATATGTTTCACTTCCTTAGGAAGGACCTAGAATCGAGAAACTGTGCATCCGTGCGGCAACCCTTGGAGATCCTTCCGGAACATAGTGAGTTTCCGCAGCCCCTTTTTACTGTTTTATACGTTTTGGGGTGAAAAGCATGTTACTATTATTTCAACGCCGTGAGTAATCACAACCCCGTTTTACTTGTTTAAATGTTTGGGGTGAAAAGCATGTTATGTTTTTAAAATGCTAAATGATTCATGATATTAAATTGTGGATATTTATGCTTTGAAGAATGAGTACTAATGAATGGACAATTGTACATAAGTGATAAGATATGTTGAGTGATAATGAAAATGGTAAGTCCCCAATAGATACACTACTTATTAACTCGTAACGAGCCGGTGATACTTGTGGATAGCGCTATTTGGTTTGACAAACCCACCTTAACTGACGAGTAGGGGTGCACTTTATCTGGTAATAATGTTCTTCTCACGTGGGTTAGTATACCACCTCTGAGGTAGTTCGCGGGGCGTAGATTGTCGGAGGCTTAGTAGTGGCTCAACACTGTTATATCTTACAAAAATCACTCATTGTAAATTGTACTCATAAACCTTTTAACTTTGGAGCTTGTCATGAACGAACGTTTCATGAGGGTAACCATTGGAAGAAAAAAAATTGTTGTGTGTATGGAAAAACCTGTGAACTCACCAACTCTTTGTAGTTGACCTTTTCGTTTTAAACATGCTTTTCAGGGGCTAAGAAGGTAACTGACAAGGTGTAATTTAGCATGCATAACGGCTTCAACCGAGACTCGTCTTTTGTCATATCTTGATAAAAACACTATTTTGGGTTACATGTAAACTTTGGGATTGTAAACCCTTAACTTTAAATTTTTGGGACTTTGTAATGTATGACTTTGTGTAATGGTATGGTTGGTGTTGTTTATTTCCTAATGCTATGAAACTCTATCTGTTACATCTCGCGTTTCCGCTTTAGCGGGGTGTGACACTTAGTACTTATCAGCGATAGTGAAACTCTTATACATATTCTTTACTTACAATTTTCACTAAGTATTTAAGATAGGGTCATTATCAAATCACTGAGGGTTTGGATCAACAGTCTTTCTATCTTATAATCTTCCCGAATAGGAAGAAAATGCGCAGATTTCGTAAGTCGGTCCACTATAACCCAGATTGCGTCGTGCCCCTTCCTGGTCCTGGGTAGCTTAGTTACGAAATCCATAGCTATTTGTTCCCATTTCCATTGGGGAATCTTGGGTTGTTGCAGTAGACCAGATGGTTTCTGATGTTCGGTCTTAACTTTTGCACAATTTAAGCACTTGTTTACGTACAAAGCAATGTCTCTCTTCATACCCGGCCACCAGTAGTATTCCTTTAGATCTTTGTACATCTTATCAGCTCCTGGGTGAATCGAATATCTTGATTTATGGGCTTCATCCATAATTGTTGATCGTAGGCTATTAACCTTTGGTATCCAAACTTTGTCTTCAAAGTAACGTACCCCATCTGACCTTGTTTTAAATTTAAGTTCCC
The DNA here is from genome assembly GCA_033807775.1 of Saussurea involucrata. Classification (NCBI taxonomy): domain Eukaryota; kingdom Viridiplantae; phylum Streptophyta; class Magnoliopsida; order Asterales; family Asteraceae; genus Saussurea; species Saussurea involucrata. The sequence goes on from CM066321.1 coordinate 33,580,114, forward strand.
ATTGATGTAGGGCCTCTTCCTTCAAGTTCTCTGCTTTCAACGCTTCTTCCTGAGCTTCAAGAATTTGTGTCTTTAGGCTCGTCTGAACGAACGCACCCATTGCTCGTACCCTTGACGGTTTCACCCTTTCCTTCCTGCTTAGTGCGTCGGCTACCACATTAGCCTTGCCTGGATGGTACTTTATTTCACAGTCATAGTCACTAAGCAGTTCAACCCATCTTCTTTGTCTCATATTAAGCATTTTCTGGTCAAGGATATGTTGAAGGCTTTTATGATCGGTGTAGATGGTGCATTTCGTGCCGTAAGATAATGTTTCCAAATCTTGAGTGCAAACACTACGGCTCCCAATTCTAGATCATGAGTAGTATAGTTCTTCTCATGAGCTTTAAGTTGCCTCGAAGCATATGCAATGACTTTGTCCTTCTGCATCAATACACACCCCAAACCTTGGTGTGATGCATCGCAGTAGACTACGAAATTTTCCGCGCCTTCTGGCAACGCCAGAATTGGTGCATTACACAACCTATGCTTGAGTGTTTGAAATGCTTCTTATTGTTTCTCTCCCCAAATGAACTTCTTATCCTTTTGGGTTAGGGCCGTTAGTGGTTGCGCAATTTTTGAGAAATTCGCAATGAATCGCCGGTGATGGCCTGCTAAACCGAGAAATTGATGGATTTATGTCGGGGTCTTCGGGGCTTCCCATCTCTTGATGGCCTCAATTTTTACCGGATCTACATGAATTCCCTTCTCATTAATCACGTGGCCAAGAAATTGTACCTCTCGAATCCAAAATTCGCATTTGGAGAACTTTGCATACAATTTCTAGTCTCTGAGCAATTCTAGTATCAACTTTAGATGTCGCTCATGATTCTCCTTGCTTTACGAGTAAATTAGTATATCATCTATGAATACGATCACGAACTCGTCCAGGTACGGTCTACAGACCTTGTTCATTAAGTCCATGAAGACAGCTGGTGCATTGGTTAGCCCAAAAGGCATAACCAGGAACTCGTAATGGCCGTATCGAGTCCTAAACGCCATCTTGGGAACATCCTCTTCACGGACCCTCATTTGATGATATCCAGATCGAAGATCAATTTTTGAAAAGTAGGTAGCACCTTGGAGTTGGTCGAACAGGTCGTCGATTCGGGGAAGAGGGTATCGGTTCTTGATAGTCATCTTATTGAGTTCTCTATAATCGATGCACATCCGCAAGGATCCATCTTTCTTTTTAACGAAAAGAACTGGTGCACCCCATGGCGAAGAGCTAGGTCTTATAAGTCCTTTGTCGAGCAGCTCCTGGAGTTGTCTTGATAATTCCTGCATTTCTGATGGGGCCAAACGGTACGGTGACTTAGCCACAGGTGCAGCTCCAGGAACTAAGTCGATGTGGAATTCGACTTGTCTTGACGGGGGTACTCCTGGTAGCTCATCCGGGAATACCTCGGGAAAATTCTGAACTACAGGAAATTCCTGAATGCGTTTCTCTTTCATTTTCTTAACTATAACATGAGCCAAAAACGTGATGCATTCCTTTCTCAAGTACTTCCGCATCTTCATACACGTCACTAACTTAAAGTTCTTTTCGGACTTCTCTCCATGTACGACGAGTGTTTCGCCCTCTGGTAGTGGAATTCGAATGATCTTTTCGGAAAATCTGTTAGAGCATTATTGTATTCAAGATTTACTGTAAAAGTCAATGTACTGTATGAGTCTATACAGTATTGTGAATGCCTTTATACCTTGTATGTTATGGGTATAAATAGGCTTGTCTAGACCATTTGTTAGAAACACTTCAAAACACTTTAGAAAGCTTTTGTAATCTTTTAGAAACCTTTTGTAATCCTTTGAGCTCAATACATGGATGACATATTTGCTCTCTAGATTCTCTCTCACTACATTCATATCTTATTGCTAGAGATCTGGGATTTCACAATTGGTATCAGAGCTAAACAGAAGATTCAAGCAGATCGAAGACCAAATTGAAGAATTTTTACACTAAAGCTGAAGAATTCGGATTGGGTGTTCATCACTATTCATCACTGTTCATCAAGAATTCTGACCCTTCTTCATTTACTATTCATCTAGATTTCATCTTTTCTTTAATTTTTGATCTTTTGGATTGATTCTTGACATCATTGCACTCGGATTTGATTCCTGAACATCTTTAATTCTTGGATCAACACCAAAATCTGCACAGAATTTGCAGATCTGATCATTTTATATCATTTTTGTTCGAAAACTTTTTCTACTATTTTTGGATCAAAATTCGATTAAATTGATCGAATTAGGATTTGTGATTAACTAAGAAAGTGTGTGGAATCAAATTTCGAACAAATCTGTGCAAATTTCATAACAATTGATCAAGAATTGAAAAAGTTATGGCTGATTTAGTGATTTTCGTGTTCGAAGTGCAGAATTCGGATCATTCTTGGTGAATTCGGATCATTCTTGGTGAATTCGGATCATTCAAAGAAGAATTCGGATTGTTCTTGGCATCATAAGTGTAGAATTCGACTCAAGAAGAATTCGAATTCATAGAATTCGAATCCTATTAGATTCGAATTGTAGAGAATTCGAACCCTTGTGGATTCGAATTGGATGAATTCGAACCCTTATGGATTCGAATTGGATGAATTCGAACCCTTATGGATTCGAATTGGTTGAATTCGAACCTAAGTACATTCGAATTGAGTGAATTCGAACCAAGTTAAGTCCGAATTGGGTGAATTCGAACCAAGTTAAGTCCGAATTGGGTGAATTCGAACCAAGTTAAGTTCGAATTGAGTGAATTCGAACCCAGTTACATCCGAATTGAGTGAATTCGAATCCTTCTTCATTCGAATTGAGTGAATTCGAATCCTTCTTCGTCCGAATTGGGTGAATTCGAATCCTTCTTGATTCGAATTGAGTGAATTCGAATCCTTCTTGATTCGAATTGAGTGAATTCGAATCCTTCTTCATTCGAATTGAGTGAATTCGAATCCTTCTTGATTCGAATTGAGTGAATTCGAATCCTTCTTCATTCGAATTGAGTGAATTCGAATCCTTATACATCCGAATTCTTGTGAATAAAAAAAAAAAAAAAAAAAAAGAGTTTTTTGAAAAAAAATTATCCCGAAATTTTTCCTATAGTGTATTTCATACACTGTAAGAGCTTTTCAAGAAAAAATTTTATATAATTTTTTTGTGTATTTTCATACACTGTCTGCTTGATCTTCTGAACGATCAATTTCTAGCAATTTTCAAAATGGTTTTACAACAAGTTATTGTTAAAAGCAGTGGTGAAGATTTGAAGCAAACTCTGAAAAAGGAGATTCCTCCAATTACAAAAGTTTTTGTTAAACCAGCAAATGTAAAGTTGCAACAAGTCATTATAACAGAAACACCTGTTAATTCATATGTATCTGTTAAACCAAATAATGAAGTGTTGCAACAAGTCATAATAACAAAAACACCTCCAAAGCCACTTGAAAAAGCTAAGGCAAATAATGGAATTTTGCAACAAGTTATTTTATCAGAAACATCTCCTATATCAGAAACTCCTGTTAAAGATAATGCTTCAAATTCTTCAACTCCTATTTTAAATAAAGCATTGGAAGAAGAAAATGTTAATCTGAAAAGACAAATTTTAGACATTTCTTCTTCAAATGCTAAACTTACTAAAAGAATAACTGATCTTGAAGTTTATATTGCAGATCTTGAAACAAAGAAAGACAACTCAAGTCTGCACGATCAAATCGAGAATCTTCAAGTGAAAGTAACAACTCTTCAAAAAGAAAATGCCGATTTGAAGAGTAGAGAAGAAAAGAGAGTGAAGTGGAACTTAAAGTTACATGCTCAATTAAAAGAAGTTCAAGATATAGGGAAAATTTTGGACAGTGAAAATGCCGATCTAAAGAGAAAACTGTCTAATTTTTCTTTTGAAGAAAAGAAAGTTTTTGAAGAAAAGAAAGAGACTGAGCTGAAATGTATAAAACTTTCAAAACAAGTTTCAGACTTTGAGAAAGTTTTATTTTTAGAAAAAGACAAGCTCGAAAAAGAAAGAGCTAAATTTGAAACTGAACGAAATTTTTTTGAGATTAAAAGTTCTGAACTTTCCGTGAAAATCTCTGAATTAGAAAATCTTTTGGAAAAGGAAAGAAAAGATTTCACGGAAAAGCAAAATCTCTTTGAAAAGGAAAGTAAAACCCTTAAAAAGAAAAATATGGAAATTTTCAAAGAGATTACTGATAAAAGAAAGTTTTTGGAAAAAGATTTTGAATCGGAACGCGAATATTTTGAAGATGTGATTCTTAATCTTACCAAAAGATTATCTGGTTTATCAGCTGATATTATGAAGGATCAGTTGATCAAATCTGATCTCCAAAAGAAATTTGATCTAATTTCTAAAGAGAAAAATGTTTTAATAAACAAAGTCAAAGAACTTGAAGACGTCATTTTTAAATTTGATGTCTCAAAGCAGACCGGTCATAATTCTATCTTTCAGACTCCATTTGTTGATTCAAATGATTCTGAATGCTCTTTTAAAACTGCTTCAAGTTCAAGTTTTAAAAACATTTCTTCTAAACAATTTAATAGATCAACAGATTTCTCAAAAGGTCGGATTCGTTCAACAAATCTCTTCTATAATCCTCTGTATGATAAATCAGATAACAAAACAAAAGTGCCTAAAATTAATACTTCCAAATCTGAAGAAGTTCCAGTCTTCAAGAGGGTGAAGATGGAATGGAGAATCAAAGGCACAACAATTCCAAAGAAAGATGTGCCAAAATCATCTGTATCCACATCAAATGCAAAGAAGAACAATACGCCAAAAGGTAAATCTAATGCTAAACCTAATCCTATTCATTCTGTAAATCATCTGATTAGGTTGGCTCAAAAGAAAATTTGTTGTTCTTACTGTGGAACAAATAATTTTGTGCATAAAGATTATACTTCTTATTGGTATGGTTCTTACAGTATTCCTTGTAAGAAATCTACACCTAACCCACTAGGACCCAAGTGCCATTGGGTACCAAAATCTGCTTAAACTGTTTTGTAGGTACATCATGTGTTGTACTGATTTGTAGATACATACCACACACATGACTGAAAACAGAAGAGAAGCGGCGTATTTTTTGAAAAATATTTGTACCATTAAGGGGGAGACAAAGAACAATGGTTTCTAAACACATCAGTTTAGAACCCGGATTTCAACGACAATGGTTTCTAAACATATCAGTTTAGGACCCGCACTTAAAGGAGAGTTTGGCTTTTGAACATATCAGTTCAAAACCCGTGCTTCAACGACTATGGCTTCTGAACAATTCAGTTCAGGACCCGTACTTCAACGACTAAGACTTCTAAACAAATCAGTTTAGAACTCACACTTCTCAGGTGATATCCTTAACTGTTACATCTTTCTGTTTCAAGGAACGTGGCAAAAGGTAACATTGGATTATATTTGTTTCTACTGCTTTGAAAATTTGAATCTTTACAAATTTAATTCAATGAGATAAAATTTTCAATTTTCATTCAATGAATTAAATGTGTGCTAAAAGATGATTTTACAAGTATTTTTGTATTATTTGAGTTAGATTTGTTTCAACTCTCACCTCTAAAATAAATCGAAAGGTCAGCAAAACATGAATGAAATTATGCTGAATGCTCAAAGTTATGTGAATCTGGATATATATAGAATATAATGCTTAAAAAGCCTATATGTCAGAATGATGGATGGAAATGAAAATATGGGCAAAGCACTATATTTTAGAACCAAGTGATTGAGATAAAATTGTTGCACTATCATTTAGTTTGAAAGTTTGTGCCTGTGGCCTTTCTGGTTTGGGAGAGTAAGTCCTAAGGGGTGCTCGACACCTAGTCCCTAAGATCAACTGGTCTGGGATCGGCTGACCCAAATCCTGCAATAGAACCAGATAGAAAGCCATGTTTTACTGGTACAAATGGGTTTAAGATATATCGATGTGGCCTTTCTGGTTTGGGAAATTAAGTTCTAAGGGGTGCTCGTCACCTATCACCTAAGGCCAACTGGTCTGGGATCTGCTAACCCAAATCCTGCTATAGAACCAGATAGAAAGTCATGTTTAACGGTGTATCTTATTCTTACTAAACTTCTTGTTCAAAAGATGCCAATGAGCACAAAATCAAAAGATGCCAATGCGCACAAAATCAAAAGATGCCAATGAGCACAAAATCAAAAGATTCAAATGTGCACAATATTAAAAGATGCCAAAGAGCACACATCTCTTGAAACTTGGGAAAATACAAAGTCGCGATAAACCCGTAAATTTGTGAAAATTCTGATTTTGGACAAATAGTGTGAGTAGAGCAAAATATTCTTATATGTTTTAGAATTGCATATGCTTGAAGCTAATCATATTTCCCATGCTAGCACACCAAATAGATTTAATAAAGGGGTTGAAACTGAACATTTTTTAACTTGATATACAATGATGACTTGTTCTTGAATCCAAACACATGCATTTGATTTCATTTGATTGAAAAATCTATTAAATTTCATAAAGTTGAATTTCTTTTGTAAAGTTTTCAAATGATCAAATGTTTGTAGTTATAAAATAAAATTCAATGAATGTTATTTTCCTTGTGTAAATTTGTTTTAAAATTTGTGCTACAATTTCAAATACTGTACGTTATTGAAATATATGCATACTTTCAGGGGGAGAAAATAAATTGCTCCAGAATTCTTATTTTGAGGGGGAGCAAGGTTATTCTGTAAGGAGGAGATTGTTAGCAATACTCAAAGACACGACTGGAATTGAAAATGGTTTTCGATGCTCACCATCATCGAAAAAGGGGGAGAAAAGTTTAATTTCAATTTCATGTCAAAGAATTTTCAAATCAAAGATATTTCAAGTCAACGATTCGTGAACAAAGACTGAAGATCAGGGAAGAAGGATCATGTGAAGTCTAAATATTGCTGAATTTGGTTATCTTAGTTCTGAGTGGTTCTCGGAATGCGCTTACACCTAAAAGTTCAAAAATATAGATGGTTTCGCATCCTTCATGATTCGAATTGTCCTGATTTCGCACCCTTCATGATTCGAATTGCCCTGATTTCGGACCCTTCTTGTTCCAACTTACTTGAATTCGAATCCTACTTGATCCGAATTGAGCTGATTTCGCATCCTCTAGCATCCGAATTGATGGTTTCGGATCTGCCTACATCCGAATTGATGATTTCGGATTCTTAAAGTTAATATGAGAACTAAGGTTCTTGCATCAAGAAGGATACGAGAAGTCACTGTTTGTTAAAGACTGATAAAGCTGTAAAGATCTGTTTTCATGTACAAGGCTTGAAGATAGTTTGATAAAGTGTCTGTTGAAGAAGATTGACTTTACAAAGAGCTGAAGACTACTGTCAAATTTTTTAAATCTTGAATCCAAAGGGGGAGATTGTTAGAGCATTATTGTATTCAAGATTTACTGTAAAAGTCAATGTACTGTATGAGTCTATACAGTATTGTGAATGCCTTTATACATTGTATGTTATGGGTATAAATAGGCTTGTCTAGACCATTTGTTAGAAACACTTCAAAACACTTTAGAAAGCTTTTGTAATCTTTTAGAAACCTTTTGTAATCCTTTGAGCTCAATACATGGATGACATATTTGCTCTCTAGATTCTCTCTCACTACATTCATATCTTATTGCTAGAGATCTGGGATTTCACAAAATCATATGTCTACCCGGTTTTTGGATAGCCAATCCATGCCCACGACTATGTCAAAGCTTCCTAGCTCAATTGGAATAAGGTCTATACTAAAGCTCTTATTAGCTAAGTTTAAAGTACAGTCCGTAATTACGTCTCTGACCTTAACTACCTGCCCATTAGCAAATTCAATAACGTAGACCTCTTTCAAATTTTGGGGTTTCAAATTAATTTTTGCCCTAAACTCTAGTGATACAAAGCTCCTATCCGCTCTAGAATCAGATAGTGTTGATGCATAGTTCTAAGGCATAGTTTCAAACAGGAATTTGGTCATATTTTTTACACAAGTTCTACTCAACTAGGTTATGAATATCATATGGTATGTCTACAACTAATCATTCGAGCACATGCATATAGCAACATATGGTAACTTTATAATCATGCATTTCAAAACACTTGATTCAAATAATCACAAGTTCAATCATCACATAAGTTCAATAAATAACAAAACGTTTTACCCAAAAGATATCTAGTACTTAGAGTTCTAATAGTCAGCTACATGCCACCAAAATAAGTTTCCAACTTTAAACATCGAAAGTAGTCAAAAAGTTCTTTCACTAACGCCACTTTCTTGGAACCATTTCTTCACAACTATCCCTAATGCATAGTTACTAAGCGTGCTATTGTAAGTGTCTAGGATATGCAATGTTTATGCATGCACACACACAAATCATGTTTTCCATGTTTAAGTAGAATTTTTTTTTTAAGCATACTTCCATTATGACCAACCCGAGTCTCTCATTATATTTACCCGAATTAAACATAGGTGGTCAGGCTTTGTTTAATTGAGGTATAATAATGTGACATTCGACTTGGTTATATTAGCAATATACTTCAGATTTTAGACAATCATTTCGAAAACCGTTTTGAAAATAGTTTGCGTTAAGGTTGGGTTATAGTTTGTGGTTCCCATAAGAAAACCAGCATTCTCTATAACCTTAGGCTCTGATACCAAATCTGTCACACCCCGCTAAAGCGGAAACACGAGGTATAACAGTGTAGGGTTTCATTTCAAAGGTAACAGACAACACCAACCACAAGTTTAATACAATAGTATGAAATATTACAATACAACGTCTTCAACCAAAAAGCTCCAAAAAGAAAACGACGGATACAAAAATTAATAATAGAAATTTTTAAGGTTCTTGATGTTGATGTCATCAACCAAAATACACCCTACGTGCCTTTACTTACTTCTTATTCCCTGAAAAGCATGTTTAAAACGAAAAGGTCAACTACAAAGAGTTGGTGAGTTCACAGGTTTTTTTCATATCCAAACAGTTTTCAACCAAAGATTATTTTCGTGAGTCTTTTGTCACGACAAGCTTTAAATTTAAATCTTATGAGTACACATTACAATAAATGACTTTCGCAAGATATATGATTGTTGAGCCACTACTAAGCCTCCGACAACTTACGCCCCGCGGACTACCTCAGAGGTGGTATGATGGCCACATGAGTAGAACTGTTAGATCTGAAGTTTTGTCAATAAACCAAGTGTTGAAGATCTGATAAGAAGACTCAGATGTTCTGAGTAGAGAAGTCAGAGGTCTGACTGTGAAAGCTCAGAAGTATTGAGATCAGTGAAATCAGAAGTCTGGGAAGAGAAGTCAGATGTCTGAGTTAAGGAGTCAGAAGATCTGAGAAGCGTTATCAGAAGAATGTTCAGAAGTTATGAACTACCTGTTCAGAACTTATGACGAGATACTTTACTTAGTATTTTATAAACTAATTAGGACACGTGTTATGTTCTTATTAGTCTTTCTTATTTGTACTGTAGCTTTAAGATGTCCGTTGCAGTATAAATAGTAGTTAGCTCTACGTTGCTAACTGATTGATTTTTCCCGTATAACTTTGTATTCATTCTTTGTAATCTTTGAGATTCTCTCTCTCTTAGATCTGTAATTCTGTTCATCATTGAATACAATTGGGCTTGATCATACAACTTCTCAATTACTGCTTTCTATATTGATTGTAAGATTAGATCCTGTTCTTTCAATTGGTATCAGAGCCAATCAGCAAACAAATTCGTTCAAGAGTGTTATCGCGAAGATCAATTGATCAATTTCTTGAAGATTTCTTGATCATTCAAAATTCGATTCCGCTGCTAGGGCTAGTTCTTGAATTCTTGGCAATTCTTGAATTACCTGTTAGATTTCGATCAAGAAACTCGAATTTGTCTTTCTGTTGAATTTTCTTACAATCATGTCTTCTAAAGAATATATAGCCATGGGATCTGAAACCAAACCGCCTGTTCTTATACCAGAAGAGTATCAGCAATGGAAAATCCGAATGATCCAATTCCTAGACAACATTGATGAAAATCTTATGATCTCTATTCGAGAAGGTCCAATTGAAGTGTACATTGATGTTGCTGCAACTCCTGCTACAGAGACAACTCCAGAAATTCCAGCGACCAGGGTGAAAAAGAGTTATTCCCAATACACAGCTGAACTATTAAAATAGGGATGCTATTGACAAAAGAGCAATTACTTTGATGACTTTGGCTGTCCCAAATGAGGTTCTTAACAGGATTGACAGTGGATCATCAGCTAAAGAAATGTGGGACGAATTGGAAAGGCAGATGCTAGGAACTGTGAGATCTATTCAGGCAAAGTTAAATCAAAGCATAAATGCTTATGAAAGGTTCAAAGCAAAAGAGTCAGAAAGTTTGACACAGACATACCGTAAATTTTGCACTATTCTAAATGACTTGAGAAGAAATGGACTGAAGAAAACGAAGTCAGAAATAAATTACAAATTTCTGAACAGTCTAAATTCAGAATGGTCATCATTTGCCATAAGTCTGCAAATTAACAAGGATATGTGTGAAGAAGACTTAAATGATCTGTTCTGTGTTCTTAATCAACATGAAGATTCTGTCAAGTTAGTTGTGGAAGAGAAGAAAAATGTTGCTGATCAGTTAGCATTCTTATCAAAGTCCAAAGCAATCAAAGCACCCAAAAAGACTGCATATCTATCAGAGATACCTAATCTGGAAGAATCTGACAAGGAAGAAGGATCAGAAGATGATGAAGATATCAAGATAATGGCTGAGAAACTAGCTTTGTTGACAAATACTTTCAACAAAAGGTATGGGAAGGGTAGATTTCAAGGAAATTATAAGAGACTTGGGAGTTCAGATTATAAGAAGAAAGAAGACAGAGAAGAAAATAAGTTTGAAAAGAGAGTAGAGAGAAGTGAAGAAAACAAAGAAGAGAAGGATGAGAGAAAAGAAAAGAATCTGTGTTTCAAATGTGGAAAATCTGGCCACTATGCTAAGGATTGCAAAGTTAAAATAGTAAAAGACTATGAGTACTACACCAAGAAGGCTCAACTTGCAAAGAAGAGAGATGATAAAATTGCTTTGTTGGCTGAACAGGAGAATTGGTTGTACTATACTTCTGATGAAGATGATCATATCAACTTTCCACAGATGCAGAGCTATATGGCAAAAATGAGGAATGAGGATGATTTTGATTTTGAAGATGCTGATTCTGAGTCATCTGCTGAGGTACATTCTTCACTTGAATTAGAGTTAATGACACAGATTGGTGAAATGAAAACTGAATTTGCTAATCTAAGAAAACAGATAAAAGGAGAAAGAAATTTGGTTAACAAATTCAGAATTGAAAAAGAAGTAATAAAAGAACAATATGAAGAATCTGAGGCTGAGAAACAGAAAGTTAAAGATGAAAATTCTGAATTGATGAAAAGGCTTTCTGAACTAAAAGTTGAGTTTTCAAAAATAAATGATGAGAAAGGTGATTTACAAATAAAATTTTATATGTTATTTGAAGAAAGAAAGAATTTATACACCAAGATTAAAGAATTAGAAGATCTGAATTTGAAAAGGGGTCAGACTCAGCAAACACTAAATCTTTTATTAAGCAATGTTAAAGATACAAGATTTTACAACCCAAAGAAGGGATTGGGATTGGAAGAAAATGTCACTTTAAAAAAAGCTCCAATCAACTTGTATGAAAAACTTCAAGTTTCTAAGCCAAAAATCCCAGAAATTGTTGAAGTTTTCATAAGACCTGCTAGTTCTATAACAAGTTCTGACAATTTGCAAAGACCAAACTCTAAAAAGTCAGATGAGAAAATTTCTGAGTCTAAAACAGAAAAGTCAGTTGGTTCAGAAGAAAAGGTTAAGGAAGAAGTTTCTAAACCAACAGATGAGAAGCCAAGATACAATGATACTAAATTCAAGTATGATTCTTTAAATGTCAGCTACAAAAATAAACAACCAAGTTTTTCATATCATGACATTGAGAGCATATTTGACACAAGTAAAAATTCTGAAACAGTCAATCAGAAGTCTGAAACTTCTAGTCAGGATTCTGAACTTTGTAGTCAGAATTCTGAGTCTAAAGATCAGACATCTGAGTCTGTAAATCAAAACTCTGACTTAGGTAGTCAGAAGTCTGATTCAACTGGATTTTCTGAAACAAAATCAGATGAATTTTTGCAACTTGAAAAGAGATTTAATCTTGTGAGTCAAGAACTTGAGGACTTAAGGAAAGCTTATGATGAACTTGAAAATGATTTCTGTGAGGTGGATATTAAACTTGAAGAAGCTTTGAAAGAAAAGAATATTTTTATTCAGAAAATAACAGAGCTTGAAAAACTGAAGACTGAGTATGATTTTTTTAAAATTAATGCTTCAAGAGAAAATGATAAATTCTTTAATGAATCAAGTACATATGAAAAAGGTGAATCATCTAATTCTTCTAACAAAAAGAACTTGAATTTTTCAGAAAAAGAAGAAAGCAAAAGGAAAGATGATCTTGCAAAGTTGAATGATCTGAAAAGGGATCTTGAGAAGCTTATAATGAAATCTACTTCTGAACTCAAAGCTAGAAATTCTTGTAATAAGGGCAATTGTACTCTGAACAATATCAATAAAAATGAAATGATCTATGGTTCAGATTTATTGTCACTTGCAAAGAAAAATCTTGTTTGTGTTAGATGTAAAAATGATTCATTTCAATATTCTCATAAATGTCAAGTCAAAATAACTTATGTTTCATACATAAGAAAAGATATTCAGAAAATTTCTGTTCCTCAAAATACAGAAAAGAAGAAAATTTCTGTTCCTCAGATTCAGAAGAAAGAAAAGATAAAAGAAAAGAAAGTTGAAAATATAGCAAAACCAAAAGTTACAAATCTCAAAAAGAATTTGAACAAGCTTGTAAGCAGAAAATGTTCTGACTTCATAAAAGTTCAAGGAAAGTGGTGTTTGAAGAAATATTTTGAGTGGAGAGTAAAAGGTACTAATGATAAATCCAATGACAAAGCTAACAAAGATGGACCCATTCCAAAATGGGTACCTAAACCTAACTGATCATTTTGCAGGGCTGTCATGTGTGGTTTTTAGATTCAGGAGCTTCAAGACACATGACAGGTCAGAAGTCTTTTCTATCAAACTTCACAGAAAAGGCTGGAGGAGCAGTAAACTTTGGAAATAACAGCAAAGGACAAGTCAAAGGTTATGGGGATTTAACTAAAGGGGATCTGACTATCCAAAAAGTTTTCTATGTTGAAGGATTACAACATAATCTTTTCAGCATAAGTCAGTTTTTAGACAGTCTTTGTCAAATTAAGTTTCAAATAACAGGTTGCATGATTTTAACTGAAAATGATGTTAAAGTCTTCTGGGCCAAAAGACATATGGACTTATTTGTAGTTAATTTTTCAAAATTGAAAACATTAAATACAGTTTGTCTTTTATCAAAATCAACTGCAAATGAATGCTGGCTTTGGCACAGAAGATGTTCTCATCTGAATATCAAAGATCTTAATAATCTCGTTGCAAAACATCTGGTTAAAGGCTTACCAAAGCTTAAATTTGAAAAAGAATCATTATGCTCAGCTTGTGAAATGGGCAAGATGAAAAAGAGTTCTCACAAATTAAAATGGACTCATCTTGCAAAGCACCATTAGAAATGATTCATACTGATCTTTGTGGTCCAATTTCAGTTCAATCTATGGGAGGAAAGAAATATATGCTTGTGATTGTTGATGAATTCTCAAGATACACATGGGTTGAGTTCCTAAGAGCTAAGTCAGAAGCTGCTACTACATTGATAAATTTTATCAAAAGGATTCAAGTTCTCTTACAACTTCCAGTTCAGAAAATCAGAAGTGATAATGGAACAGAGTTCAGAAATGAGACTCTTCAGAATTTTTTAGAAAGTTCTGGGATTTCTCACAATTTTTCTGCTGTCAGAACTCCTCAACAAAATGGTGTTGTTGAAAGGAAGAATAGAACTCTAGTTGAAGCTGCGAGAACAATGCTGGCTTATGCAAATCTTCCTACTTTCCTATGGGCTGAAGCAATTGCAACTGCTTGTTTTACACAGAATAGAACTTTAATCAATAAGAGATTAAATAAGACTGCTTATGAACTGATAAATAAAAGAAAACCATTAATCAAATTCTTTCATGTTTTTGGTTGCAGGTGCTATGTTCTTAGAGACAGAGAAAATCTTGCCAAATTCGATAAAAAGGCAGATGAAGGATACTTTGTGGGTTATTCTTTAACTTCCAAAGCATTCAGAATCTACAATAGAAGAACCAAGAGGATGATGGAGAGCATAAATGTAACTTTTGATGAAGCCAGAATGCGGACTTCTGAACAAGACAGTTCAGAACTCATGCTGAACAAGACAAAAATGATTTCTGATACAAATTCTAATCCTATTTGTTCAGAACTCAATTTACTGTTTAAGGATGCTTTTAGTGAACTAATTTCTGATTCTATGCAGAATATGAAAACCCAAAGATGGTCAAAGAGATGAAAAATAAGACTCCAGAAATAGTTCAATCAACTGTAATTTCTGACAAAGGTCCATCAGAGGAATGTCCAAATCTAATAAATACAAGTGGTGAAAATTCTGAACCTTGTAATCAGAATTCTGATTCTTGTACTCAGAACTCTGAACAAGTCACTCAGAATTCTGACTTCAATAATCAGAACCCAAACTTGGATATGACTCCTATTCATACATCAGAACAAGGGGACAGTTCAGAATTACAAGCAATCATTGATGAGAATGATGCAAACAACAATTATTCAGAGATTGATGTACTCCCTAGTGCAAATAAATGGACTAAAAATCATCCTATTCATCAAGTAATAGGTGATCCTTCAGCAGGAGTAAAAACCAGATCAGCTACAGCAAATGAAGCAATGTTTGCTGGTTTCTTGAGTGTGATTGAACCAAAGAAAGCTAATGAAGCCCTAGAGGATCCAGACTGGATTTCAGCAATGCAAGAGGAATTGCTTCAATTTGAAAGAAATAAAGTTTGGAGACTCATTCCAAAGCCTGAAGGTAAATCTATTATTGGAACTAAATGGGTATTCAGAAACAAAAAGGATGAATCAGGTGTTGTCATCAGAAACAAGGCAAGATTGGTTGCTAAGGGATACTGTCAACAAGAGGGAATTGATTATGATGAGACATTTGCACCAGTGGCAAGAATAGAGGCAATCAGAATATTTTTGGCCTATGTTGCACATAAAAACTTCAAGGTGTATCAAATGGATGTCAAATCAGCCTTTCTAAATGGCAAACTTAATGAAGAGGTGTATGTCCATCAACCTGAAGGTTTTGTTGATCCAGAATTCCCTGATCATGTTTATATTTTAGACAAAGCTTTATATGGTCTAAAACAAGCACCACGAGCCTGGTATGACACTCTTACTAAACACTTGTTAGGTTCAGGATTCAAGAAAGGTAAGATTGACACAACTTTGTTTTTAAAGAAACAAGGTGATGATTTGATTCTGATTCAGATTTATGTTGATGACATAATATTTGGTTCTACCAGTCCAGAATTGTGTGATAATTTTTCAAAAATCATGTCATCTGAAATTGAAATGAGCATGATGGGTGAGCTGAATTTTTTCCTTGGTCTTCAAGTCAAACAATTACCAACAGGTATTTTTATAAATCAAGGAAAATATGTCAGAGATATTCTGAAAAAGTTCAAAATGTCTGATTGTGCTTCTATGAGAACACCTATGGCAACTAACATAAAGTTAGATGCTGATCTCAAAGGTGTTTCAGCAGATATCAAACTCTATAGAGGCATGATTGGGTCACTACTTTATTTGACTGCAAGTAGACCAGATATCATGTTTTCTACCTGTTTCTGTGCTAGATTTCAATCTAACCCGAAAGAATCACATATGTTGGATGTCAAACGGATTTTAAGATATCTCAAAGGAACACCTGATCTAGGTTTATGGTATCCAAAAGAAACTGACTTCAAATTGACTGCTTTCACTGATGCTGATCATGCAGGAAGTAGGTTGGACAGAAAGAGTACATCTGGTGCTTGTCACTTTTTGGGAGATAAAATAGTGAGTTGGGCATCAAAGAAGCAGAATTGTGTGTCCACTTCAACTGCTGAAGCAGAGTATGTTGCTGCTGCTGCTTCATGCTCTCAAACATTGTGGATGAGAACACAACTCATGGACTATGGATATCAGCTTAACAAGATTCCCATCTATTGTGACTCAGAAAGTGCAATTGCCATTACTCAGAACCCTGTTCAACATTCAAAGACTAAACATATAGATGTGAGGTATCATTTTATAAAGGACTATGTGGAAAAATGAACTATAGAGATGCACTTTGTGCATACAAAGTATCAATTGGCTGACTTGTTCACAAAGCCTCTTGATCACAAAAGGTTTTCTTTTCTCATATGTAAAATAGGAATGCTTAATCTGCCTAATTGAAAATATTTTTTTTCTTAAAAATGCTAAATTTTTCTAAGTAAAATTGTCTGAGTAGTGTACTCAGAACTCTGAGTCTTAAGAATCAGAATTTCTGAGTACTAAGATCAGAACTTCTGATTCCTGAGTTCAGAACTTCTGAGTCTTAAGATCAGAACTTCTGAGTCTTGAGTTCAGAACTTCTGAGTCTTGAGGTCAGAACTTCTGAGTCTTGAGATCAGAACCTCTGAATCTTACGGTCAGAGATTCTAAGTCAATACATCAGCAATCTAGCTTTCAAAAATTTATTTTTGAGAAATTAAAATACTTCAACTGTGTGGATTATGCTTCTTCTATTATTTTTTCATCTCATCTTTATGTATCATTAATAGTCAAATGCATGCTCAAGTCAAGGGGGAGCATCAAAATTCTTTTGGAAATCATTTTGTGATGCTTAAAAGATTTGCTTTCATTTTCTATCTCTGATTATTCTAAGAAGAACAAGCTTTTCATGATAAATTTTGTTGTTATTCAAACTATATCTGAATTAAATTTTTTTTTCATATTCAGATATATGATTTTAAATGATTTTTTAATTCACGATAATATGAACAGAATTTTGATGATAAAAAGTGTTTCTATCTGTTCAAACCTCTTCTGAATAATCAAAATGTTTTATATTTGTCAGAAGTTGATTTTAAATGACATTTTGGTTACAAGGTAAAATTCTTCTGAGAAGAACAATCAGATATCTGATAAAGAAAAGTCAAAACATCTGAGCGTGTTATTCAGATCTTTGACTTGAGTCAAAATTCTATCCACTAACACGTGTCAGCTTCATATTTGTTTGATTATGCCACACATTTCATTTAAATCCTCTGTGGCATTTCAAATGTGTTGACTCCGTTATAACATTGATTTCGCTTTTCCGTTAAACCTTTCAACTTCGCGGATTTTAAATAGGTCTTAAAATCCCTATTTCAAATCTTTTCAAATTCCAGAGCGAAAAGTGAGATACGAATCAAATCCAGAGTTCTTTGAATTTGTTTTCTTCTTAAATCATGTCTAGAATACGAAGGAGTGGTCAAATTTCGCTACACTCTACAAAATCGATATTGGATTCATCTGATTCGGATAATGATGAAGTACAGAATAGAGCTGTAGAGGAAGAAGCAATAAGAAATGATGGAGAAGATGAACAAATGGATGAATCTGAAGGAAATGCGGATGAGGTAAATGTTAATACTGAACATGAACAGAGTGTTGCAGGTTCTATTATGTCAGATAGACCTATTTTAGTGGAAAGAATTGTTCCTGAGAGTGAATGGTTGAAATTATCTGAAAATAACTGTGTTATATTATTTGAGGAAAGCCGTTTTAAGCCTGAACACAGAATTATCATGGAGTTATTCAAACACCATCCATACAGAAAATGGTTTACACGAAGTAAAAATGTGCCTGTTCAGTACATACAACAATGGTGGAAACATCTTAGGTTAGAAGATAATAAGTTTGTGTCTGAAATTGGAGGAGTGACATTTGCCTTATCTATCTCTGCACTAAGAGAAATGTTGAATTTACCAGAGAAAGATGATGTACAAAGAAGGACAGATTTTGAGGACTCACCCTTAACAGAGGAATTAATAGCAGAGTTTATGAAGTTGGGATACAATGAAGGATTGAGGACTCTCAGTTTGTTCAGAAGAAACAAATTACCACCTATTTGGGCTTGTTTCTTTCATGTGGTAAATAAATGTGTGTCAGGGAAGAATAGTTCTGCTGATCAAGGTTCCAAACAAATTCTTCAGATCTTTCAGGGTTTAGTGAAGAATAGGCATTATGACTATACTTTAATACTTTGGGAAGACATGAAGAATACATTTGAGAAGAATCAGAAAGCAATTCAGAAGAAAACAAAGGATGCTCCACTGACATACATTCCTTACATAAGGTACTGGCAAATTGTTATTTGGTATGCCATGCAGGAAAACAGAACAATCTCAAGAAGAACAAATGAAGAGCATGGTCCTACATTTTATTTGGGTAAGATGACCTCAGTAACAAGACTTGAAAACTATCCCAATCATAAACTATTGCCAAAATCACTTAGGAACTATATTCCAAGGGAGAGTGAGATTTTAAAAGCTTATTGCACCTCTATGGGAATTGAATTACCTCAAATCCCTACCCAAGAGGACCAACCTGAGAAGAGAGGTGAGGGGTCTAGTCGAATTAGAGAGGGGGGGGGGATGTTCAGATGGGTGAACATTCTGAGAGACTTGAGAGGGAAAATTCTGAGAGCTTGGTTAGATTTGGTGAGGAAAAACAGAATGAGAGTGATGAGGATGAGAGATTGTCAACAGAGGTTCAAACAGAAAGAGATGCCTCTGAACCAGCTAATCTTGACCAGGTAACCACAAATGCCATTGGTTCACATCTCTTGGTGTCCAATATTGAAACAAACACCATGGACCTAGTGGTGGATCTTGAACAACCCATCCATATCCACTCAGAAGCATTTCAACATGCTACTGTTTCACACAAATCCGGGGAACCATCCCAAACTCATTTGGAGGGAGGTGATAAATCCCAATCTATTTTTCAACACATTGAGTCTGAATATCACAGTCCTATTCATATTGAGCCTGAAATTCCTTCTGACACTTGCACAAATCAGGAATTTCGTATTCCTGAAACAACATTCATAGACATACCTAATGTTGGGTGTCGAGGATTGGATGGAAGTCCTGGTGAGGTGAACATTACAAAAGCCTCATTCAAACGTGAATCTGTTGTACAAGATGACTGTGTGTTATCTACAGGCCATGAGCCCTCTGGGCACATGAAAACTAGACCATCTGTTGGTTCAGGTTCACTGTTAGAAACTTCTGAATTTGAAAAGATTCAGAAACAAAACAAGGAGATGGGGGGAAAAAGTAGAAAATTTGGAGAAGAAGGTGGAGGATTTGAATGATGAGATGTCAGATTTGAAAGTTGTGTTGGAGAAAAAGTTGATTTCTGTTGAAACTAAAGTAGATGATGTAAAGAAATCCTTGGATTCTCACAAAAAGGAGATCATGGATATGATGTCTGGTTTTCAAAAAGATATGTTAAAACAAATGCAAGGGATGCAGGAATCTATACTGAAAGCACTGAGTGTATCATTGGCTTCTACTTCAAAGCCTCTTGATCCTGTTCCTATTGCAGAAGCTGAACCTGAAGTTACTTTTAATCAGAACTTGAAAAGAAAGTTTGATGATAATGAGCCTCATGATCATCAAAAGGGGGAGAAAAGACAAAGGTTAAGTTCTGATGATGATATTGGCATAGAAGATTTTGAGATGGCAGATATGCAATTAGCTAGTACAAAAAGTTCAGAAGATCAGACACAGGAAAATTTAAAGGCAATAACTCAGATAGTTCAGATTGATAGCTCAGATACAGAAGAAATGGAGTTGGAAAGTGCAGATGGTGGTGATTCAGATAAAACAGAGGAATTGAACTTAGACATAGAAATGGAAGGAAACTCAGATGAAACTGAAGCTATTGAGGAATCTGTATTGAGATCAGAAAAAACAGTGGAAAGTGAAGTGGTCAACATGTGTACAGATATTGTGGTGTATAACAAAGGAAATATGACGGATTCTGAATTAAAAGAAAGGAGGTTAAGTGAAGAATTGATCAGAAGGATGCATAATAATTTAGTCAGAGTTAAATAAAAATGGTAAGACCTATTGATCTAATGGGAGAAGAAGACAGAACTGTGAATTATACTCAGGATTTTGAAGATGATTTTATATTTAACTTTTGTGATGAGTTAAATACAGAAGAAGAGTATGTGAAAGTGAAAGACTTCTTTATGCCTTCTGAGTATGTATTCAGAAAACCAATTGAGATCCCAAAGATTAACTTGCAAAGACTAGAAGAACCTGTATGTGATTTCATTCTAGAGTTAAGTGATGTGCCATTAGCCAGACAATTTCATGATGATATTTTTCCTGAGGAAATATATGATAATCTCTACTACACAGAAGGAGAGTATGAGCCTTTGGAAAGTAACATTGATGGTTTTATGGATGACAGAGCTCAGATGGTCTACTCAGAAGCTTCTAACAGGTTCAGAGTTCCTGACTCAAAACTGCATATTCAGAAAAGAATTGAGAAAGTTCTGATGTTTCAACAAGATGAATTCAATGGTTTAATGTTTGTTAGAATGGAAGTACTGAAAGAAAGAAATACAAAGGTTTCCATGTCTACTTTTGATTTTCACATATTGACTCTTGATGATCATATCTTTCTAGTCAAGTTCTTTGCCAGCACTGAAGAAGCCTTGATAGAAATTGAATGCAGAAGACTTATGGGTATCTATGTCAGAAATGTATACTTGTATGACTTCCAATTAGCTATTGAAGAAAGAAAAGAAAAGTGTAATCTGAGTTCTCCCACAAAGAAAACAGAAGTTGATTTGCATTTGAAGGGATTTGTGAATGAAGGAATGGAGACAGAAGGGTTCACATATACAGTTCACGAAAGGCTTGAATTGTTCAGATTAAAAGAGTTGGTGAAGTACAGTGATGCAACTCTGAATTGGTTATTGATTAAAATGGAAATGAGTGTGGAAACTGAAAGAGAGAGTTTAAAGAAAAGATGTATGAACTCTGTGAAAAGGAGGTTGGATCTTAGAAGAAAAATCAGAAACAGTAGTGAATGGTTGATATCTGAGGTGAATCCCAAAAAGATTCTACATAATGATTTTGTGTTTCCTGCTGAGTATGAAGTGAATGAAATTCTGTCAGATGAAGTTGAAGAAGTGCAGAACACAACATCTCAGAATATGCAGATAACTAGTTTTGATCAAGCTGAACAGTCTGAACCCAAAGAAGATGAAATATCCATTGATCTAAATGGATACTTTCTTGAATTTGATTTGCCTGAGTTCTTCAAACCAAAAGAAGTACAATTCTTGGATGTGTATTATGATAGACCTAAGGAGACTCAGATCTGGTTGGCTGAAAAATCAAGATGTATTGGCAAAACAAAGCAAGCCGTTTACTCAGATTTTTTAATTACTGGAATCAGAGAATTGAGGGTTAAGAAATTCAGAAAGATGGAGTACTTATCTTTTGAAGTTCTGAGAGAAGATGGCAAGGTTTATTACTTTACTGATGCAGATTTTGAAAAACTATCAGTGGTTGACTTCTACAGATTACACAGCTTTCTATGCTTCAAAGAGTCGAGCAAAGACAGAAATGAAAGGAAGGCAAGAAGTGTGATAATTGAGGCCATGTTCTACATCTTAAGGTGGCACTGTTATACAGATTTTCAAATAGCTTTGTACTTACAAAAGTCATGTGTTTATCTGGCAAATCCCAACACAGATCATGAACAGAAAAAGGTGTTAAAGACTGGAAGTGTTCACAAATATCCAGATTTGGGAGTATTTTTGAAAAACAAAAGTGGAAAGATCTTCTTCAGAGCAAAGGAAACTGCAAAATACTGTTCTAGAACTTTAAGAATCATAAAGCATAATTTGGAGAAAAAGATGCTGAAAGTGAAGGAAGCAAACATGACTCAAGAAGTAATCAATCAGCAAGTTGAAATTATTCAAGAAATCACTGACAAAATTGATAAGAGGCTTAATCTGAGAAATGTGCTACTTCAGAAAATTGTTCCTGCTCTGAAAGAACTGGATGATGCAAAGTTTAAGTTTATTTGACAAAAAGGGGGAGATTGTTAGATCTGAAGTTTTGTCAATAAACCAAGTGTTGAAGATCTGATAAGAAGACTCAGATGTTCTGAGTAGAGAAGTCAGAGGTCTGACTGTGAAAGCTCAGAAGTATTGAGATCAGTGAAATCAGAAGTCTGGGAAGAGAAGTCAGATGTCTGAGTTAAGGAGTCAGAAGATCTGAGAAGCGTTATCAGAAGAATGTTCAGAAGTTCTGAACTACCTGTTCAGAACTTATGACGAGATACTTTACTTAGTATTTTATAAACTAATTAGGACACGTGTTATGTTCTTATTAGTCTTTCTTATTTGTACTGTAGCTTTAAGATGTCCGTTGCAGTATAAATAGTAGTTAGCTCTACGTTGCTAACTGATTGATTTTTCCCGTATAACTTTGTATTCATTCTTTGTAATCTTTGAGATTCTCTCTCTCTTAGATCTGTAATTCTGTTCATCATTGAATACAATTGGGCTTGATCATACAACTTCTCAATTACTGCTTTCTATATTGATTGTAAGATTAGATCCTGTTCTTTCAAGAACATTATTACCAGATAAAGTGCACCCCTACTCGTCAGTTTAAGGTGGGTTTGTCAAACCAAATAGCGCTATCCACAAATATCACCGGCTCGTTATGAGTTAATAAGTAGTGTACCTATTGGGGACTTAACATTTTTATTATCACTCAACATATCTTTGTCACTTATGTAAAGTTGTACATTCATTTGTACTCATTTCTTAAATCACAAATATCCATAATTTTACTATCATGAATCATTTAGCATTTTAAAATCATAACATGCTTTTCACCCCAAACATTTAAACAAGTAAAACGGGGCTGTGAAAACTCACAACGTTGAAATAATAGTAACATGCTTTTCACCCCAAAACGTATAAAATAGTAAAAAGGGGCTGCGAAAACTCACGATGTTCCGCAAGGATGTCCAAGGGTTGCTGCACGGATGCACAGTTTCTCGATCCTAGGTCCTTCCTAAGGAGTGAAACACATCATCAGTTTCGGTCTAACTCTTATGGCCAAAGCATTGCTTAGCCCATCATGTCTTATAAAATGCCTTGATATTAGTTATTAGGTTCAAGTATTATTTTGCATTGTCGTTTATATGTTATTTATTGGTTTTAAAAAGGTTTGTAGGATTTTATTGTTACATCATTAAATTTATATGTTATACATAGTATTTAATCCTTTGTACCATGTTTTATAATTCCTTACTCACCTTGTGTTTTAATCCAAGTTAAAATTCTTATAAATTTCTTACTTATTAAGGCATCATTTATACATTCACATACCTGTATATGTTGTTTTAATTTGGTGTTTTTAACAAATTCTACAATTTATATGCTTTTTTTTTAACTTTTAATATTCCTAAAATCTCTTTTTCTTGAATTAGAGCTTTTACTATTCTGCTGGCAGAAATATTTTTGGTCCACAAATGGTCATAATTAAGTATTTTCTGGAATAGTTTACTTAACCAAATTTTTATATGTATTATTTTAAGGTCTTAGGGAACTTTTGACATAGATATCATGATTTTTAGAGGTGGTTAGCTATTTTAATCATTACACTTAAGTTTAAGTGTCACAGTTACCAAAACAGTCTGCACCATCTTTTTGTCAAGTCCATTTGGAGGGTCAAATATCAACAATTTTCAGTGATTCAAATTGGGTTTTAAACTTAACTCATAAAAGTATCTTCCAGAAAAATTTCATCATTTTTAGTTACATATTGAGGGAGATATGACGATTTTAAGTTAGGTCTTCCATTCTGCCAGATTCTGATTTCTTGCACACCAGTCTTGGTTTGAGTGTTTGAGACCCCAAATCTTAATATTTTTTAGTGAAACCAATTTTGTTCGATTCATAACTCATTAAAGAAATTTCCAGAAGAAAAATCAAGAATTTTAGTGGAATATAAAGAGACTTATAACTGATTAAAGTAGAGAATTTTCTCTGTCAGATTTTCTTTGCACACTTAATTTAATATGAGTAGTTGAAGGGTAAAATCTTCGAGTTTTTACATGAAACCACTTGGGTTTGAAACATAACACAATAAACAAAGTTCCAGAAAAAGATTCATATCATTTGGTTAAGTATTTTTCGAGATATGGTCGGATAAAATGCATGCAAGTAATCTGCCAGAACCAAAAATTGTTTATTCATGGAAAATGAGTGTTTTATCTCCATATTTTCACTCATATGGTTGGTTCTTTGATTGAACACTCATTCATCACTACTTTGACAATGTTCTTAAGTAAGAAAATCTATTTTTGACCTTTAAAAACTCATGCATGAACTCACACATTTCAGATTATGACGAAAATACACATGCATGTACTTAAAACATCATCTTCTTGAGTTTTAGTTGCATGGCTTAAGGATTACCACCATTTGTTTGACATAACATGTCTTTGGTGATTAATCCACCATGAAAAGGGTCCATTAAGGTCCTATTTCCAGAAACTCAAGAAGATGAAGATAAAGTGGAAAAAAAAGAAGAAGAGATTACATAAAAGAAAGAAGAAGATGAAGGAGAACACAAAGAGATGAGTTTTTACCCCACTATGATTGATGTATACCTTCAAGGATCTTCAAAGATGGAACCTTTTTGATGTTTTTGGGCTGATTTCGGCTGGTGATAGAGAAGGAAGAGAGTGTATTGGGTTTGAATGTAGAGAGAGAGGTTGAGAGGAAAATGAAGAGGTTTTTCTTGAGAATTTGGAAACTTAATGATGAATTGTGTTGGCTTATGAGAGGGGGGCCGGCCTTGGGGCCTTAAAATCTGATTTATTATATTTTTTTTTTAAAAATAATAATTAATATTGTATAATTATACATCTTATGTAATTTATATAAAAAGATTGGTTTAAAGTAGTTTAAATCTCATTTATCTAGTAAATTTTTGGTTTATTTATTTAAGGTTTTAAAATTTACTTTTGGGTATATATATAACTATATATTTACTCCTCTTATTTTTAATATAGTTATAATTAAATGTTAACTGTTCAAATCGGCATTTTAAAGACAGCTTAAGCAGTTCCGTGCGGTAACAGGATTTTCTAAGCGTACTGTTGGAGTTCTTAGGATTCTAAACCTTAGCCATCAAACTTAAGTCATAATAAGTTATTTCTACATGTTAAGACATGTATTAAGCTATTCAGTTGCTAACCTGAGTGGTTTGGTTGACGGGTGTCACAGGAAAGAGCAACTAAATAAAATTTCGATAAAATAATCACTTAATGAATAAAAATCCTTCTACAAACCATTCTTGGAATAACCTCAAGATAAAACGTAGAACTCCCACAGTTAATAACTCAAGTCATACTATGAGACCACATAAAGTCGGGTGTTACTTAATACGAGTACAAGTTGCTAATCCCAAAATAAGTGCGAAAGACTTCACTAAGCAATTCACTTCTCGAGCACACTACAAGCACTCGTCTCTTTACCGTGTCACTAAAACTACTTCCCAACCGGAACCTGTTGCACATGCCGACAAATAAAAAGGTTAGGCTAACGCCTAGTGAGTTCAAGAGATTTATCATGATTATAGTATTCCTAAAACGAGAGAGATGCAATTTAAATCATGAGTTTCGGAGAAAATTTACTTTAGATGCAAAACGCCCATTTTCCAATGCACACAAATCCCGTGATGAAAGCTCTAATATAAAACGATTATCATAATGGACTCATCCCAAAACATCCTTGAAAAGTGTAATAGTATTCGATTTCCAAAATGGTTGAAATCAATTAATCGCTATTATTCAAAACATCCCAAACACGGATGAAGCATAACCCATAACTCGAATATTGTGGAAGACAATCCATACAAATATAAAATGTCACCGAAAACATGGATAAAGACAAATACCCAAAACAACACCTTTCGGTGACGGGGGAGACCCGGTTCCATCGAATGTCATGGGCACACTGTAATACCCCGGGTAATTCAGTTAGATAAATTCCCTATCAGTTAAATTATTTAACTTTAAAATTTGGATGTTTGGGGTGAGTTTGAGATAAGATATAAGGTTAGGGGTGTTTTAGTCCTTATTGAATAGTTTGAGCCAAAAGTGTAAGTTGAGATGTAAATATCTCAAATACTTCAGATTAAACTTATTATTCCTCTTTTAGAAAGTTTGTTTGAGTTTTGAGCGAAAAGAAGCAGAAGACGAACCCTACGGATAGAGCATCAATCGTTTGGGCTGAAAGCGATTTTGAAGGTAAATTACTTTACAAATTGTGGTTATAATCAGTAATGTTAGACTTCTATCGGATTAGAATGTTTAAATTGAAGTTATATAAGTTTAATTCAAATTTGGATATTTTGGAAACCGACTGTGTTCTTAGAGTCCCGGGGAAGTCCAGGTAGATTCCCGGTAGTTTAGACTCCGGTAAAGTGGAGTCCCGGTATAGTCGACTCCCGGTAGTATCAACTCCCGATGATGTCGGGTCCCGGTGGAGTCCCGGTATGGCCGACTCCCGGTACCATGAAGTCCGGTAGTATAGAATCTCGGTAGTATAAAACCCCCGGTATTGTGAACACCCGGTACTAGAGAGTCCCGGTACCCTGTGTAGTCCCGGTAGTGGGTTAAGTGCAGTGTATAATGAGACATTGAGGATGGGAAACTGTTAGGCTTTATGTGTTTGGTTAGTAAAGCAATATGTGTATCTTAACTTGTTTCAGATTCTGTGGAGTCGTGGTAAGAGATAGGATCATTTTCAAAGGAGCTATCGAGCGTGTGTAATAATCAAAACAGGTGAGTTTTACTTCAAAGTGTTTTAAACTGGAATACATTTGTGTGGATGCCGAATATTTGATAAATGGTATGAAAATGTTATACGTGTGTAATTATGATATGTTGAGATATTATAATTACGTGAGTATTATATCGGAGTATAATACGTGGCCGGGATTAGGACCGGTGTGTTTACTGTATTTGTTGCACAGTAGATTAGTTGGCTCGCAACCAATTAATTTGGCCAATTGTGGAGGAATAAGGTGAAATGAGACGTGTACGAAGCTTGAATCTTGACTGGTAATTAGTTACGTGTGGTATGTGGGTATTATATGAAAAGTTTTATATACATGGTGTTGATGCAAAAGCTTACTAAATTGACAGGGATTCCTCACTAGACCATTAGGTCTAACCCTCATTTCTGTTTTAAAATATGTATTCCAGGTGGCGGATCGAGTAAGAGCAAGTAAGTAGAGTAATCGAGGGATGGCTTTTGTGAAGGATAATATGATGAAGAATTTGACATGTTTAGCAGTGGTGTTGTTAGCTTAAATCTTACTAATCATAGAAGTATTTAGAAGTAGTGAAAAATAGGCTAAGTGAAGAAAGCCTCTTACAGAGGCTCTGCCGGACTTACCGAGGGCTCAAGATCAAGAATCTACAGAAGCTAAAGAGGCGCGCTACAGAAGCTCTGTCATACGCGCAAAGAAGACCAATATCTCAGAATATAGGAAAGACTGCTCCACAGAGGACCAGACCGCAGAACCTCTGTAACTCATTACAGAGCCTCTGTGGTCCTCACTAAAAGACTTGAAGATATTTATAATATCATGCTACTGTTACAGGACCCGTTCATCAACTTGCATGGTAGCATGCACTGTCCAACGTCGACGTGTCAAACTCTGATTGGACTCAATAGGGCTTAGTACATAATAGACGTCTGCTGCATTAAATGCAATACAACACGTCTTACTGTTCATGCCGTTCTTGCAACTGTTCACGACATCCGTTCAACTATTCATCAGTACCGTCTGAATAGTAGCATATGCTTTATGGTCCCCTTTATAGTAGTATATAAGGAAGACTCATGTTGAGTTCTTCCTTGTCAATCACATATAAATCGACCATCATAAGAACACAAAAAGCTTATTCACCTTAAGAGTCATATCTATTTTGAAGCTTTTCTTACTCATTGTTCTTAAATCTGTTCTTAATATATATTCAGTAAACTTTGAAATATTATTTCCTGTTCATTGTTTATTTATATTTTGGTCTAAATCTATCAAACTTATCTGTTAGTTCTTCAAATACGCTTCCGCATCAAACATTAACTTGAACTAATAGATCTGATAATCTTGTTTAAAGCAAAACGGGAACCTACAATTGGTATCAGAGCAAAGCTTGATTTTCAATATCAAGTGATCCACGTTTTACAACTTTTTTTCTGATAGATTATTTTCTCTCTTCATCACCAGATTTCTGGATATTAGTTGTACCCAGAAAAACTTTCAGATCTTCATACTCATAAATCCTCCATCAGATTATCCTTTTCTCAAAATGACAAATACCAATAACTTTTTTACTGCTGGCTCATTAACTAAACCTCATACTCTTCTTAGAGTTGAGTATCCTCAATGGAAAATAAGAATGGTTCATTTTTTTAGGGTACTGAAAAAAATCTCAAACAATATCTTTATAATCTTCCTCCGGTTCCTATGATAACTATGCCACGTGTACCAGCTACTGACGAATCTCTTGAAATCCCTGAACATAAGAAACCTAAGCCGAAAGTAGACTGGTCAGATGAAGATAAGGCAGAAGATAAAGTTGCACAGAAAACGAAAAGAATATTAATCATGGCTATCCCCAACGAAATATTTCAATCTTTAGATGCTTGCGAAACAGCACACGATCTTTGGAAAGAATTAGAAAGACAACTGGAAGGGGGTGCTAAAACACAGAAGAACCGAAGGGCACAATACATAAACGAGTATCATGCCTTCAGAGCCTCTGCAACAGAATCGTTGCAAACAACATACGATCGGTTCAACTCTCTCATAAACAAATGCAGAAAGTCTGGTATTCACAGAACCACGGAAGAAAATAACGTCATGTTTCTAAAGAGCCTGAACGATGAGTGGCTTCAGTTGTCTATGTCTTTACAAACAAATCAAGATCTAGACTCCTGGACACTCTCTGATCTCTATGGAACACTAGCCGCACAAGAGCCTCAAATAGCTCAAGCTAAAACACTAACCATTGTACCATACGCATTGGTTAGTAAATCTACAGAGGCTACGGACAGACCAAGAAATGAGAGATCTACAGAGGAGAAAAAGAAGGAGAAAAAGAAGATGGTAATGATTGATAGCGAATAAGACGAGCTGAAAGAGGAAGAAATAACTCTTGCGTCATTAGCTAAATCAATGGCTCTATTGACAAGAGAGTTTAGAAATAACCAAAGGAATTCTGGTAGAAGAGATGATGGTAGAAGAGATGATGGTAGAAGAGATGATGGTAGAAGAGATAAAGGAAGAAGAGAAGAATCAAGTGACCGACAGAGGTCAGACTACAGAAATGATGACCAACAGAGGTCGAGCGAAAGAAGCTACAGAGGAAATGACCGACAGAGATCAGATGACAAGGTAGGCCACACACAAGAATGCTACAAATGTGGTAAGCCTGGTCATTACTCAAACGAATGCAGAACAGAGAAAGGTGGAGACCAACAGAAGTCCGAAGATCGAACTGGAAACACCTCCCAAGGTTGTTTCAACTGCGGCAAGCCAGGTCATTTCGCTAAAGAATGCAGAAGTAGACAAAATCGCCCACAGAAGGACTCAACTTTTTACAAAAAGAAGGCTGAGTATTATGCGCAAAAATCCCTAATGGCGAACAAAGGGCATTCTGAGGCAAGCAAGGAGGACTTCGAGTCAGACTCTACCTCTGACGATGAATTCCCCACAAATGCCCTGTTCTGTGGCATGGCAGAAGTTGACTTCGACACTGCCACTGAGGTATCCATTTCAAACTCTACCTCAAATATTAATACTGTAGACGATGATTTATTTGAACTTAACAATGAACTGAAAGAAGTAAATAAAAGCATTCAGAAAAGGCTGACCTTTAATGAGAGAGAAGTAAGGCTTCTCACTCAAGAAAAGGCCAAAATCTTTGAAGAAAAAGAAAAAATCGAAAAATATTGGAGCAAAAACGTAGATCCTTTAAAAAGACAAATTTCTGATCTTACCTATGCTTTAAAAATCAAAACAAAAGAACCTTCAGTTTCAAGAAGTGAAACAACAGACATAAGAGCTCTTAAAGAATACTTTCAAAAGGAAAGAGAGGTACTTTGGCAAGATCTTTTAAGAAGAGAAGTTTTACTTAAAAACTATAAAGATGCACAGAAAGTGTATGAAAAAGTAAACTCTCAAATAGCAAGACGAGGTATAGGGTACAGTCATATTACCTTAGGAGTTGAAAATAAACAACTAAAACCTCTGTCTTCTCTATTTGTTTTGGGAAAAACTAACAAACCAAACTTTCCAATGTATGGTTTGAAAACACAGATTCATCATCTTCAACCTCTGTCAATAGAGGAATCAAACCAAAGAAATATCTGAAAACACAAGATCAGATTGGTATCTTTAAGTTTGGTAAACCAGAGACTCAAACACAGGTCGTTTTTTTCTGCATAATGAACGATGAAAAGAAATTATCAGCAGAAGCTCCTGAGTTTAAACCCATCTTTTCAGAAGAAAAACTTAAAAAATCTATTGAAGAAGAAATTTTGGAAGTTTTGAAATCAAATGTTTTAGAAAATCTCAGTACATCTTCTATAAATCAAATTCTCGCTGAAAAGATCTCATCAGATACCTCTGCCTTCTATGAAAGTCTTTCTACAGAGGAAGAAAGCTCGAACGATACATGCTCAGAAAATCCAGCCTCTGTCGAAAGAGATGACTCAACCTCTGTATATGAGGACGATTCAACCTCTGACGACTCAGAGACTGATTCTAAATCAGGGACAGTTCACTATGACACAGAGGATGTTAAAATCTCCTCTGAAGTTCTTAACAGAACTATTTCTCCAAAAGAAAAAATCACATATATACCTATCTGCCCAGATTTTCTGAACATATATTTAAAAGTCAAAACCTCTGCTGAGCTTGATATGTTAAAGAAGACCTCTGTAGATCCTAAAAGTTCAAAATTTTCAAAACCTTTAAGAAAAATTAAAGAGAATCTCACTTGGCAACAAAAGGGAAAATGGCCTGAAGCTAACATATACTTTTCCTCTGTGACAGTGAAGAAAGATGTTCACCACAGAAGAGAGTCACAGAAGGCAGGAACAAAACAAGACTTTTGCAAACCACATTCTAGTATTCATAGATCTTCTTGTAAAAGGAAATCTAATGTAAAGAAAGAGTGTAATGCCTCTATGATACAGTTCAATGAATTCAATGAAAAGTTCAAACGAATCACGTCTCATATTCAATACTATCATTGTTTTGATCTAATGTTCAAATTAAATAAACACTTCTCAAGTCCAGATTGCTTACTCTCCACTAAAATTCAAACTCCAAAGTCAAAACCTCGAGAGAAACAATCTGATCTTTCTACAAAGGATAAAATGTATTTCAAGAATGCTAAGGCAAACTTGAAAAATTCTAACAATATTGGACCCATATGGTTATGGGTACCTAAGTCTCTGTGATTGTCTTGCAGAAGCAACATGTGCCAATTTGGTATCTTGACTCCGGATGCTCAAGGCACATGACTGGCGACAGAAGATTACTATCCACATACAAAGAAACACACGATGGTGGATCTGTAACTTTTGGAGACAACAAGAAGGGACACATCAAAGGCTATGGAGTCATACAGAAAGAAAATATCTCTGTATACAAAGTTGCATATGTGAATGGCCTCAAACACAACCTACTAAGTGTAAGTCAACTCTGTGATACAGGATTCGATGTGTTATTCAAAAGAACTTTATGCTCTCTACAAAGTGAAAACACAGGAATGGAACTTCTGCGAGCTGAAAGAAAAGGTGATCTATATCTAATGAATTTTACTTCAAAATCCAAGGACAAAGTTTGCCTAGTAGCCTGCAAAAGTGAAGAAGCGTGGTTATGGCACAACAGGTTCTGTCACTTAAACTTTCACACCCTGGATAAACTAGTAAAACTCGATCTAGTTAAAGGTTTGCCAAATGTTAAATTCAATAAGGATCACTTGTGTTCGGCCTGTGAAATGGGAAAACACAGAAGGGCTTCCCACAAAGGCAAAACAGACGTGTCTTGCACTAGGCCTCTGTACATGCTTCATGTCGACCTCTGCGGTCCCATTGCTATACAGAGCCTAGGTGGCAAGAAATACATACTTGTCCTAATTGATGAGTATTCACGTTTCACATGGGTTGAATTTATTAGAAAGAAATCAGATGTTCCAATTATACTGATAAATCTAATGAAAAGAATTCAAGTTCTTTATGACTGCAGAATACAGAAGTTAAGAAGTGACAATGGCACAGAATTTAAAAACTGTGTCATTGAAGCCTATCTTTCTACAGAAGGAATATCACAGAACTTCTCTGCCGCTCGAACTCCACAACAGAACGGTGTAGTCGAAAGAAAGAATCGAACACTTGTGGAGGCCGCAAGAACTATGCTATCTGCATGCGGATTATCAATGAACTTTTGGGCAGAAGCAATTTCTACTGCGTGTTATACACATAATCGTTCAACCATTGTGAAAAGAAAACTCAAGACGCCTTACGAATTACTTCACAAAAGGCGGCCAAACATCAAGTTTTTCCATGTATTCGGATGCAAATGCTTTGATTTAAACGACAGAGATTCGAGAGGAAAATTTGAAGTAAAAGCTGATGAAGGCAAATTCATTGGATACTCTGCCACTTCCAAAGCCTACAGAACCTTCCTTACAAAGTCTCGCAAGATTTTAGAAAGCATTAATGTTTCTTTTGATGATTCATTCCAGATGACTTCTGAACAAATCAGTTCAGAACTCGGAATTAAAGGGAAATCCTCTGAAATCTCAAAAACTAAAGAAGATTTGGATCTTCTATTTTTAGAGATGTTCAACAATGACATTGATCCTTCTGTTGGAACCATCAGAATTTCTGAAGAACCATCCTCTGTCGGACAAAATCCTACAGGTATGACTCTAACAGGTCCAAATAATGCTTCGTCTTCTTCTATAAATACTACAGATGCAATTGCCTAAGAAGAACATGCAGAAGATGAAACATCAAGAAAAACGACCACAAAAGTTGCTGAAAAACAAACTCCACAATTCACAGAAGAACCAATTACAGAGGAAATCGAGGACCAAGACTATACGTCCTCAGAGGAACAAACCCCACCACCACTCATACCAATATTTCCACAAACGGTAGAATCAACTACCAAGGCACGAAGAACGACAGAGGCTACACAAGAAGAAACACAAAAAGCCGCTGACGAAAGGTTCGAGAACATTGATGATCATCTTCCACGCAAAACTCAGTGGACAAAAAGCCATCCTCCAAGCCAAATAATCGGAGAACCTTCTGACTCAGTAAAAACCAGGTCTGCCAATGCTAATTTTTGTTTTTTTACTAACTTTATCAGTGTGATAGAACCAAAGAAGATTTCTGAAGCCCTAGGTGACCCAAATTGGGTAGACGCCATGCAAGAAGAACTTCTGCAGTTTGAGCGTAACAAAGTATGGACTTTAGTACCTCTGCCACGAGGGAAACAGGCCATTGGGACTAAATGGGTCTACAGAAACAAGAAGGATGAAGATGGAGTGGTCATCAGAAACAAAGAAAGATTAGTAGCAAAGGGATATAGACAAGAAGAAGGCATAGACTACGATGAGACTTTTGCCCCTGTCGCACGACTCGAAGCATTAAGAATATTCTTAGCCTTAGCAGCCCATAGAGGTTTTAAAGTCTATCAGATGGACGTAAAATCAGCTTTTCTAAACGGTGAAATCCAAGAAGAGGTTTACGTAAATCAGCCACCAGGGTTTGAAAGCTCAAAGTTTCCAAGGCATGTATACTACCTTGAAAAGGCTCTATACGGACTGAAACAGGCTCCAAGAGCATGGTACGAACGACTTTCTACCTTCCTTCTAGTCAATGGCTACAACAGAGGTACACAGAACTCTGGTTTTAGTCTTAAAGCTTATACAGATTCAGACTATGGAGGATGCATGCTCGACAGAAAGAGTACCTCTGGGAGTTGCCAATTCCTAGGTGGTAAACTAGTCAGTTGGACCTCCAAGAAGCAGAATTGTGTCTCAACATCCACTGCAAAAGCTGAATACGTTGCTGCTGCTAGCTGTTGTTCTCAGGTTCTATGGATGAAGACTCAACTAAAAGACTACGGCCACATCCTATTCAAAATACCTATCTTCTGGGATTCCAAGAGTGCCATTGCTATCTCTGCCAATCCTGTGCAACACTCAAAAACCAAGCATATCGATATAAGGTACCATTTCTTGAAACATCATGTTGAATACGGTACAATCGAAATGCATTTCGTGCCCACGGAATACCAACTCGCGGACTTATTCACCAAAGCTTTAGACGAGAAAAGATTCAATTTCTTGGTGGGTAAGTTAGGAATGATCAATATGACGTAAAAATCCTCTGTAAGTATAGCTTTATCTTCTGTAAATATGTATATATTTCTAATTATTTTTGCTTTAATTAATTTATTTCTGTATGTAAGTTCTCAATCTTAAATAGTTCTTAAAATCACAGAGCTTCTGTAAGTCAACTCAGAACCTCTGACGACCTCTACAGAACCTCTGGAAAACATGACCTATGTTCTATGCAAAACTAATCATTCTTTGATCCAAGCATAGGTCAAGGGGGAGCAAAAGGAAATTACTTGATCTACAGAGGTGATTAGATCAAGGGGGAGCAGAAGGGAACCCTGAAATGATCTAAAGAGATAAAACTTTCAAGGGAAAGCCAAAGAAAAATATCGATGACTCCATATCGACAGAAGTCAGATATCACTACCGAGAAAAGAAGAACCAAAAGGTATGTCTCTCGCACAAAAGGTTTTTGGAAAACAATTTTCTAGGACAAGAATTGTCAAATATGTCCTAAATATACTTTAAATAAACATTTCAAAAATCAAAAGCTCAAAAAGTTTCATAAAATTCGAATTAAGAGAAATTTAAGGTCATAGAGCTTCTGCTGAGCTCAACAGAGGTTCTGCAAGAAATATGCTCTGTGATCACAAATTAACCCTCTGTCGATCTTTTGGAATGTTATCTCGGAAACCGAAAACACAAACCATGACCTTCTCGAACAAGCCGTTTTTTTTACAGTTTTCTCGGACACAAACTTTCAAATATGTCCGAAAAACATCTCTTAAACCAAATCAAAAATTGGATGATCAAAAATTTTAATAAAATTTTTGTTATGAGATTTTTTCCCTCATAGAGCTTCTGCTGGCCCTCACAGAACTTCTGCAAGTTCCAACAGAGCCACAAAACCTCTGCGAAGCAAATTTCTTGACAAAAATCCGATTTTATCCTCTCCAATGCCTTTACAAATGTTTTGGTTAAAGAAGAACCCCACAGAAGTCATGATAACAATGAGATATATGAAAGGGATAAACAACAAAGATTTTCAAGATCACAGAGCTTCTGTAAGGTACAGAAGTTCTGGAGTACTAACGGTTACTTTTACTGAGAATGAATTACATATGGCTAAGAATAACCCCACGCGCCTAGCATTAATGGGCCGCGCACGACGTCCTGTCATCTTCTGACATGGCCTACGTGTCCCATTTTCATTGGGCTGACATGAAACGTTTTCTTTGGAAAGTTGAGCCCGCCGTTCTAACTCGAGTACGGATTCTAAATTTTAATCCATTGCCATATATTTTACTCTTTCGAATTCTACCGTTTTACCCTCCTATAAAAACCAAGCTTACCCTCTGATAAACCTTTTACAAACTCTCATTCTTCTCCGGCGAAACCCTGCAAAAACTTGCAAGTTTCTTATTCTCAGTATCAAATGGCTTCATCTTCTCAAGCTATATCCCCTGCACACTCTCCGGCGACCTCACCAGAACATTCACCGGCTCATTCTGAACATTCAGAAAACCCCAACCCTGCCCAGAACATTGAACTAGAAGATTCCGGCGACTCAGCAGACTTTGCTCCGACAACACATCTGCAAAACTTCATAGCTAAGGATCACTTCGAAAAGGTACTACCAATCAAATCCAACAACTGCTATTTGGTCCCCTCACCCACTGCTTTTGGCGAAGCCCACGCCATTCTTCTGAACATCAAGAACCCCAAAGAAAATACCAAGAACCCCAA
The DNA here is from genome assembly GCA_033807775.1 of Saussurea involucrata. Classification (NCBI taxonomy): domain Eukaryota; kingdom Viridiplantae; phylum Streptophyta; class Magnoliopsida; order Asterales; family Asteraceae; genus Saussurea; species Saussurea involucrata. The sequence continues at coordinate 33,616,413 of CM066321.1, forward strand.
AGAAAATACCAAGAACCCCAAAAAACATCACATCCTCTTCCCTCTACTCTCAAGAACCCCAAAGAAAATACCAGTCAGATATCTGAACTAGTTTTGGCAGAGCTGCCGATTTGATAAAGACGACTCTATTATCAAAGGGTACATTTCAAGACCTGACAAATCTGAACATCTTGAAATCAAGTTCAACAGAACAATGTTCTCACTTGAGTTCAATCTACCCACGAGGGGTCTTCTTGGTTTGAAGAAATATGCAGAGCAACCAACACACGACGAGCTCTGTCGCTTCGTAGAAATGCTTGGGTACAACACACAACTACGGAAGAGAAATAACTTCCGCAGAGGCAAATTACCACCTCTGTGGAACACCTTGTTCTCTATTCTTAGACAGATGCCTGACAGGGAAGATAGGCAGCATTGACCAGACCTCGCATCAGATCTTAAACATCATGTATGGGGTGTACTATGATCTTCCACTCGATTACGCGACGATAATGATGCAAGAGATCATCAACATCATCGACAGAAAGAACAACACCAAACGGGTCAAATAGAACGATCCCAACTTTCTACCACCTCTACAATTCCAAAGAATATTGGGAGTATTGTTCGAACCTCTGTTGCTGATACAGAAATGGCCAATGGAAGGGCCAATTCCCAAACAGTTCCCAATGAGCAAAAATGTCCCAATGATAATATAGATGGTTACTCACACTGCAGACCTCTGTAAAAGAAGCTTCTGAAGTATGCCTCGAATAAAACCCTAAAGAAAGAGTATATACGCGAACATAGAACTCCTAAACCGAGTCCTATGACACCCCCGCGTTTAGGTGTCCCCCTAGGAACAATAGTTGCAGAACCACTTTCCACTCAAGAAGAAAAAGATCAGAAATTGGAAAAACACATGGCTATACAACTAAGCTTCATAGCCAAACGTGCAGAACTCATGGGAAAGAAGTCCTCTTCAAAAACCTCTGCATCTACTCCAACTGCAAAGAAAAGAAAAACTGCAGAAGGCACATCTACAAGCGCTGCAAAAGATCAACCATCACCTCCTCATGCCACAGAAATTGGCTCCTCTGTTCCTCCCTCTTCCCCAAAACAGAGGAAGAAAAGAAAATCGAAAATCACAGAGGAAGCGGCACCAAAACCCAAGACGAGGAGAACCAAAAAGAAGCATGGTAAATCACTTCAAAAATTGGTCACCATTGCAGAGGAAGAAGAAATCGCAGAAGAAAGACTTGCAGAAGAAGATACAGATGAAGAAATGGAAACAGAAGAATATCAATCACCCTATCAATCTCCAGCTAGATTTGCTCATCACGGAGACCTGAACGACTTCCTACAGAACCCTGACATTGCCAACGCCTTAAATACAGCAGGGTAGACGGCACAACCTCTCGACCACCACTCCCCAGAAGAACAATATTTCTCAATTTCTGGCATTGACACACATCTGCAAGAAGATGACACAACACCCATAAATCAACCAGGTGAGATACCTATTATCCTACAGAACCCCTTCATTCGACAAGGATTAGACGTCCACAGAAAGAGTCCAAGTCAAGATGCAGAAGAAAAAATAGAGGAAATAGACATGTCAGAGGAAGCTATTAAAGAACGAAATCAAAAGAACGCACCACAGTGGAATAGAGAAAAGGTTAAGGAAATCATAGAGAAAATGGGAGAAAAAGAAAAGGGAAAAGAAAAAGATGCCGAAGTTGAAGAAGGCACAAATCCCTCAGCCCCTCCCAGTGCAACCCACACATCTAACTCCGCAGGTCTAGCTGCAGAAGGAGTTATTGAAATAGAGTAGCACAGCTCGATCCAAACCCAACCCAACCAGCCAGAAGTCACTCTTTCGACTTCTGCGCCCACAGAAACCGGGGAATCCATTCCTAGGGAGTCTCCTCAGAGAGACTCACCTACAGTTCGTGATCCATCACCCCAGATCACAACAGAACACCCTACAGAGGAATTCGTTTCCTCTGCCACACACACACAACTAGGGCCAACACTTCTTTCAGAGAGAAGTAGTGAGCACAACGACGAAGAGACTCTAGACAAGTCTCCGAGTCAACAGAAGGATAATCTAGTACCCACCTCTGAAGTGGATCTAGACAATGTCATTCACAGAACTTCTGTAGAGGCTGAAGCAATAGATGCTTCTGCTCAAGGATCAGATGGAAATCCTTCCACCCCAACGTACAAACAAGGGTGAACGAAGGTGTCCCAGGAACAGGGACTCACTCTGGAGACGAATGTGTTCCTCCAGAGGTTACACAAGGAACACAAGTATCAAGGGATGAGTTCCAAACCCTTGTCACCTCTGTGAACCAAACAATGAAAGAGTTGCAAAGCTCTTTCAAATCTTTTGCAGAGACAAAATCGACGGCTATCCTGAAACTAAACACCAAAATGGACAATCTGTCCACAGAGGTAAAATCTGCCATCGCAGCGATGAAGTCTTCTGCCAAAACTACTGCCAAAGCTACAACAACTTTTACCGCTCAAGAAATCGGAACAAATGCAACTTCAGCGTTCAAGGACTCTGTCAAAAACTTCCTTGAACAAATAAATACGCAATCCAACAGAACAGATGGCATTACTCCTGCAGATCTACAGAATGCCCTAAAACAAGTACAAGCAGAGGCAATGCGCAACACGACAATGATGCAGCCAAAAGACTACATGACCAGAGCACAGCTAACAGAGCTAGGACAGAACGTCATAAACCAGGTCACAGAATTCATTGTCTCCTTCACAACAGCAAATGCCAACTTTGTCAATGATTTCAGAAAAAGTGTTGGCAGAATGCGTTTTAAAACAGAGGCAGAGCTTGCGACTCTACTTGGCCTCTGTGATGACGTCTGTGCAAAGTTGATAGCAACAGGAGCAGAATTACCGAAGAAAACCAAAGCTTCTTGCAGAGCAGAGGGTAGTTCTGATAAGAGTCAGGATGATTCTGATGATGACCATCCTGGTCCATCAGATAATCCTGAGGGGGAGAATACAAGGGAGAAAGCTACGAGCAGAGGAATACAAACTCCACCAATCGCAGCAGAACCAATCAGTCAAGCCCCTCCAGAACAAACCCAAGATCAACAACAAACTCAACAGACCACAGAGACAACACCCATCTCTGTGGAATCAAGTCCTGAAGAAACAAATATTCCAGAAGCTGATCAGCAACCCACAGAGGCAACAACCACCCCTGTGGTAATCATTTTGGAAGAAAGTCCTTCAACAGAAAAACCCCCAACCATACCAAGAAGAAAGTCAATTGCCACCAAACCAAAAAGAGCAACGACCTCTGCTACTGATATTCTAAAAAAGATGCAAAATACAATGACTGATCGAATGTCACAGAGAGAAGAAGAAAGGCACAGGTTCACATTAGCATTCAAAATGGCTAGAAGATTCGACATACCTCAATCCACAGAAACCAAGCTTACAGAAGAAGTCTCCAAAGAACCTCCTACAGAGGTTATAGAGCAAAGAAAGCCAACAGAACCAACGCCACAAAAGTCCTCTAAAAAACAAGTATCAAAACCTACAGAGGCAACCCCCATCAAGCTAACAGAAGCACCAACCTCCAAACCTACAGAAGAAACAGGTTCTGCACCTCCAAAAGCCAAAGATAAGGGCAAAGCAATACTGACAGAAGAGCCCAAGAAAAAGAAGTCATTGCCCAAGCCTACAGAAAAATTAATGAAAAGCGTGTTTGATACCTTTCAAACTCCAAAGCCTGAAGAAGTTGACTGGGCATATGGATTGAAGCCTCTGTCAGACATTCTTCTAACTGGTAGAGCTGCAGAAGTTGTTCAAAAGATGGAGAGTCTCAGAAGACAAGTACCACAACCTGGTCCAACACATGAAGAGATGGAATAAGTGGTATACAAATACCTCTATAAACAATCCTTTCAGACCAATCATCCTACAGATCATGTGACAGATCCAAGGATCAGAGAAGAATTTGAGAACATCTTCACAAGGACAAAGCCAAGAACCAAAGCAGATGTCTTCTCAATCTACAAGATCAAAAAGTAATCTTCTGCAAATTATCCTTTACAAGAACCTATCCAAGGGTCAGGTACAATCTTTACAAAGTCAGAAGAGAAGACAACTCAGAAACCACCTTCGCTGATGCTGACCTAAGAAATATCAATCCTTATGATCTACCTGATCTTCTGCAATGGACAAAGGACAACTACAACACAGAGGTAAACACCAGAGCCTATCAAGTGTTGAGGGAAAAGCTTCTGCTCTACAGCATGATAGATTTCCAGCTGGGAAAGGATCTTGGTCTCAAACATCTGGATTTACGACCACCAGAGGATCGCTGCCCACCGGACGCCGTACCTAACTCAATCATCACAGAACCACGGTTTGGGTTAGTATTTCAAAACCTACAAGGCGAAGTTAAACTGTTTGTGTGCATGGACTGTCAGAAGTACACAACTAGTACTCTGAACAAGTTCAGAACAAGCCTTGTAAAATACAGAGGTACAGAGAAAATGGATAGAGATGATGCAGATACTTTCATCAGAGAGATTGATGCCACAATCCGCCTAAGAGAACTATGCATCAGTTTCTACAAAGAGATCAGAAGAGTCGGAAGAGACAACAGAAGCTACGACGACTTCAAAGATGCCAAAATCTGATTCTCAGACCTCCAATCCCTGCAAACCAAGTCAAAGTTTATCTTTCATTGTACTCAAATGTAAAATGCCTCTGGCATATTTCTAAACGAAAGAACCTTCGAGGTATTGTTTAACCTCTGTCTTATCTAACTTAGCCTATCTAAACTCGAAGTTAAATTTTTTATTTTTCACTACTTAGGGGGAGATTGTTAGCTTAAATCTTCCTAATCATAGAAGTATTTAGAAGTAGTGAAAAATAGGCTAAGTGAAGAAAGCCTCTTACAGAGGCTCTGCCGGACTTACCGAGGGCTCAAGATCAAGAATCTACAGAAGCTAAAGAGGCGCGCTACAGAAGCTCTGTCATACGTGCAAAGAAGACCAATATCTCAGAATATAGGAAAGACTGCTCCACAGAGGACCAGACCGCAGAACCTCTGTAACTCATTACAGAGCCTCTGTGGTCCTCACTAAAAGACTTGAAGATATTTATAATATCTTGCTACTGTTACAGGACCCGTTCATCAACTTGCATGGTAGCATGCCCTGTCCAACGTCGACGTGTCAAACTCTGATTGGACTCAATAGGGCTTAGTACATAATAGACGTCTGCTGCATTAAATGCAATACAAAACGTCTTACTGTTCATGCCGTTCTTGCAACTGTTCACGACATCCGTTCAACTATTCATCAGTACCGTCTGAATAGTAGCATATGCTTTATGGTCCCCTTTAGAGTAGTATATAAGGAAGACTCATGTTGAGTTCTTCCTTATCAATCACATATAAATCGACCATCATAAGAACACAAAAAGCTTATTCACCTTAAGAGTCATATCTATTTTGAATCTTTTCTTACTCATTGTTCTTAAATCTGTTCTTAATATATATTCAGTAAACTTTGAAATATTATTTCCTGTTCATTGTTTATTTATATTTTGGTCTAAATCTATCAAACTTATCTGTTAGTTCTTCAAATACGCTTCCGCATCAAACATTAACTTGAACTAATAGATCTGATAATCTTGTTTAAAGCAAAACGGGAACCTACAGGTGTTATGATAGTTAAATGTTATGTATGTATATAGTAAGTCAAAGTTGTAGTGGAATGTTTTATTTTGTAATGTAAAAGACTTCGGGACCGTACTTGTAATGTGAACTTTCGTTTGCTATCTCAATGTTATATTACATTATGTGACTTTGTTGTGTATATGGTATTTGGGTTGTTACAAATGGTATCAGAGCTTTAGTTTAAGGGATTTAGGTATTAGTATCTGTACCTAGACTTAAACTGCATGAGAAGTAAGATGTCCCTATTATTATAGAACCTGGGGATACTAAGTATAAAAGGTAGAAGGAACATCATGTAAGGTAATTTCATATTACACCTGGCCAGTGTAATTATGATCTTACAGGTACATGTTTGAACTGGAATACCTTGTTATATGGGTATGTGCTTATGTGTATATTAACCTTGTTTGGATCTACAGAATGGCAAGCGGCACCAGACAAAGGAATTAACAGGGAGGAAGGAATTCAGGTGGTTAGAACCCACCAGTAGGAACAGGAGGGAGAGGAGGAGACCGTGGCGGAGGTAGAACCGAAGGTAGAATTGGAGGTAGAACGGGGGGACGAACTGGGGGTAGAACTCAACCACAAGGTACAGAGTTTGTTACACGGGATGACCTAACTGCCGAGATGGGAAGATTACAGGCTAGTATTCAGGCAATGTTTGAACGGAGTCGCAATAATGGAGATGATAACCCAGATCCAGAACAAGAAATCGAATTGCCAATCACCCCTACTGTCGTACCAGTAACGAAAAAGTGTGATTATAAAATGTTTCTTAGTTGCAAACCCCCTACGTACTCAGGTGATCGGGATCCAGTAAAGGCGATGAGATGGCTGAAAGAAATAGAAGCTATCTTCAAGACGAGTAAATGTGCTAATGAAGATAGAGTACTTTATGGGGCAGCAATGTTGAAAAGCGATGCTTTATACTGGTGGGAGGCTCACATTGAATCGGGAGGATCAGACATATATTCTACTTTTCCTTGGGAATAATTCGTTTTAACCTTCACAAAACAATTCTGTCCACAAGCAGTTGTCAGACAATTAGAGGAAGAATTTATGAACCTACAGCAAGGGAATTTGTCGGTGAGAGACTATACTGCTCGTTTCTTAGAAAAATATCATTTTGCAGGATATTACGTTGCTACGGAGAAAATGAAGATGGAAAGATTCATATATGGACTGAATTCGGAAGTCAGAAGACTAGTAACTGCAACAAGACCCGATACCTTTACAGCCGCAGTGGATGCTGCTGAAAACGTAGAAAGAGACAACAGAAGGGATACTAGTGACAAGAGTATGGGAAAAAGGAAATGGGAAGGGCCACCACATGATCCGAAGAAATCCAGATTTTAGAGGTTCGATAACCGTCCACCGTTTCGACCAGCGGAAAGACCGTGTCCGAAATGCAATCGCTACCATCAGCGAAATTGTCAAGTGGAATCTCGAGTTTGTTTTAAGTGTGGGAAAACCGGGCATGTCGTTAAAGATTGTCGTGTGACGCGGTTTTGTTATTCATGTAATTCTCCGGATCACATGCTGTCGGATTGTCCACAAAGAAAAATTCAACAAGGAGGAACGTCAGGGAAACCAACAATTGCTAGACCAGTAGTTCCAAGAATAGAACCGCCAAGAACAAGGGGTCGTACCTTTCAAACGACAGCTAAAGAGGCGGAGGAAACTCCGGACGTGGTTACAGGTATATTTTTCATAAATTCTACACGTGCTAAAGTGTTGTTTGATTCCGGTGCAAACCGATCTTTTGTGTCTCCTTCGTTTGCTGCTCATATGCATTTAGAGCCAAAAATGTTAGAACATGCTTTACTGGTAGATACTGCAAATGATAATCAGGTGGCAGTAAAGGAAGTTTTTGAGAAGAGTGTGATAAATATAGAGGGATGCGAAGTGCCTATACAATTATTTCCTATAGCATTGATCGAATTTGATGTAGTAGTAGGGATGGATTGGTTAGCTGAGAATCAGGCTAACATAGTTTGTGATAAAAAGATAATCAATGTCGTTTTACCTGACAAGAGATCAGTAGTGATTTATGGTGATCGTAGGAATCATCAGTCTTGCCTTATATCGATGATAAAAGCCCGTAAGTGCGTGAGTAAGGGTTGCCAGAGTTACTTAGCCTATGTGATAGATAGTAGACCTGAAAAGATCAAGTTGGAAGATATTCCTATAGTTAATGAATTTCCAAAAGTTTTCCTTGAAGACTTGAATAGTCTTCCTCCTGTTAGACAAGTAGAGTTCGGTATAGACTTGATTCCTGGAGCCACTCCTGTAGCCCGTGCACCGTATCGTTTGGCTCCTCCAGAAATGAAAGAGATGATGGCACAACTACAAGATTTATCCGATAAGGGCTTCATCAGACCTAGTTCATCGCCGTGGGGAGCACCAGTATTATTTGTGAAAAAGAAGGATGGTTCAATGAGAATGTGTATCGACTACCGAGAGCTGAATAAGCGTACGATCAAGAACAAGTATCCACTTCCCAGAATTGATGACCTTTTTGATTAATTAGTTGGAGTTTGTTATTTCTCTAAGATTGATCTCAGAGTTGGTTATCATCAGTTGAAGGTTAAAGAAGAAGATGTTCTGAAGACTGCTTTTCGAACAAGGTATGGCCATTATGAGTTCTTAGTAATGTCGTTCGGTTTGACGAATGCTCCAGCTGCCTTTATGGATTTAATGAATCGAGTATGTAAGCCGTATCTCGATAAATTCGTTATTGTATTTATCGATGATATACTTATCTATTCTCGGTCCAAAGAAGAACATGCGCAACATCTTCGTTTGATCCTGGAGCTATTAAAGAAGTAGAAATTGTACGCTAAATTCTCAAAATGTGAATTTTGGTTACAAGAAGTTCAGTTTTGGGGCATGTAGTTTCCGAAAAAGGTATACAAGTTGATCCGATGAAAGTGGAGGCAGTTGAAAAGTGGGAACCACCGAAGACAGCAACGGAAGTGCGAAGTTTTCTGGGTTTAGCCGGTTACTATCGAAAGTTTATAAAAGACTTCCCCCATATTGCTACGCCTTTGACTAAGTTGACTCGAAAGAATCTGAAGTTTGAATGGAAAGCAGAACAGGACGGAGCATTCCGGGTATTGAAAGAGAAACTGTGCAGCGCGCCGATTTTGTCGCTACCTGAAGGTTCGGAAGACTTTGTTGTTTATAGCGATGGGTCAAAACTAGGATTGGGGTGTGTACTTATGCAGCGTGGAAAGGTTATTGCATATACTTCTCGTCAATTAAAGGATCATGAATGGCAGTATCCTACGCACGACATGGAGCTTGCAGCAGTAGTTTTCACGTTAAAGATTTGGAGGCATTATCTGTATGGTTCTAAATGTCAGATTTATACCGATCATAAGAGTCTCCAACACCTCTTTGATCAGAAAGAACTAAATATGAGACAAAGAAGATGGTTAGAATTACTGAATGATTACGACTGTGAAATCCTTTATCACCCAGGAAAGGCGAATGTGGTAGCTGATGCCTTGAGTCATCAAGAAAGGAGTGGGACAATAAAAGTTATTTCTTTACGAACTGAACTCCTACCCAACATATTTGATGAATTGCATATGTGTCAAGTGGAGGCTTATCAAGATGAACATCTGAAATCTGAACGGTTAGCAGGGATGTCAGCATTGCTAGTAAAAGATGATCGTGGGTTATTGTGTCTGGGAAACAGAGTGTGGGTACCTCGTTTGGGTGGATTACGTGATCGTGTTTTACAAGAAGCTCATCAATCCCGTTTTTCTATTCACCCAGGTACAAACAAGATGTATAAAGACCTAAAGCAATTCTATTGGTGGCCGGGCCGAGGATAAAAAGAGGGATTGCTCAGTATGTGGAAAGATGTAATACTTGTAAGAAAGTAAAGATTGAGAACCAAAAGCCGTTTGGTCAGCTCCAGCGACTAGAAATACCTATGTGGAAATGGGAGCAGATTACCACAGACTTCATCACGAAGCTACCAAGAATTCCAAAGGGATTTGATTCCATTTGGGTGATCGTCGACAGGTTGACAAAGTCTGCACACTTTCTACCGATAAAAGAAACGATTTGATGGAGCGATTAGCTAAGTTGTACATGGATGAAATAGTAACTCGACATGGAGTTCCAATCTCGATCATTTCTGATCGTGATAGTCGTTTTACTTCAAGATTTTGGAGAAGTTTTCAAAGAGAAATGGGGACACAGATAAAGTTAAGTACGACATATCATCCTCAAACAGATGGGCAGAGCGAACGAATGATTCAGACCTTAGAAGATATGCTCCGGGCTTGCATTGTTGATTTTGGGGGATCATGGAATAAGCATTTACCGTTGATCGAATCCGCTTACAACAACAGTTATCATTCCAGCATACAAGCGGCACCGTTCGAAGTACTGTATGGTAGGAAATGCCGAACGCCCTTGTGTTGGAACGAAGTGGGAGAGAAACAGTTAGTGGGGCCGGAAATAGTTCAATTAACTGCTGAAAAGGTTACTCAGATTCGAGAAAGATTGAAAGTGGCTCAAGATAGACAGAAAAGCTACGTTGGCCGACGCCGAAAGCCATTGGAATTTCAAGTTGGAGATTTTGTAATGTTAAAGGTTTCACCGTGGAAAGGAGTCATCCGATTTGGACGACAAGGTAAACTTAGCCCGAGATATATCGGACCATTTGCAATTACAGAAAGGATCGGTGAAGTAGCTTACCGATTAGATCTTCCGCCGTAGTTGAGCAGGATTCATAACGCATTTCATGTATCGAACTTCCGAAAGTGTTTGATTACTCCAGATCAGTCGGTCTCCCTACCAGAAATACAAGTCGATGAAAGACTGAATTATGTGGAAGAACCGGAAGCTATAGTTGATCATAAAGTTAAAGTGTTGCGGAATAAGGAGATCAGACAAGTGAAAGTTCAGTGGAGGCATCATAGAGGTCAGGATGCTACGTGGGAATCCGAATCAGAAATGAGAGCCAAATACCCTCATCTTTTTGCTTAACTGAATTCCGGGACGGAATTCTTTTGAGGGGGAGATGATGTAATACCCCGGGTAATTCAGTTAGATAAATTCCCTATCAGTTAAATTATTTAACTTTAAAATTTGGATGTTTGGGGTGAGTTTGAGATAAGATATAAGGTTAGGGGTGTTTTAGTCCTTATTGAATAGTTTGAGCCAAAAGTGTAAGTTGAGATGTAAATATCTCAAATACTTCAAATTAAACTTATTATTCCTCTTTTAGAAAGTTTGTGTGAGTTCTGAGCGAAAGGAAGCAGAAGACGAACCCTACGGATAGAGCATCAATCGTTTGGGCTGAAAGCGATTTGAAGGTAAATTCCTTTACAAATGGTGGTTATAATCAGTAGTGTTAGACTTCTATCGGATTAGAATGTTTAAATTGAAGTTATATAAGTTTAATTCAAATTTGGATATTTTGGAAACCGACTGTGTTCTTAGAGTCCCGGGGAAGTCCCGGTTGATTCCCGATAGTTTAGACTCTGGTAAAGTGGAGTCCTGGTATAGTCGACTCCCGGTAGTATCAACTCCCGGTGATGTCGGGTCCCGGTGGAGTCCCGGTATGGCCGACTCCCGGTACCATGAAGTCCGGTAGTATAGAATCCCGGTAGTATAAAACCCCCGGTATTGTGAACTCCCGGTACTGGAGAGTCCCGGTACCCTATGTAGTCCCAGTAGTGGGTTAAGTGCAGTGTATAATGAGACATTGAGGATGGGAAACTGTTAGGCTTTATGTGTTTGGTTAGTAAAGCAATATGTGTATCTTAACTTGTTTTAGATTCTGTGGAGTCATGGTAAGAGATAGGATCATTTTGAAAGGAGCTATCGAGCGTGTGTAATAATCAAAACATGTGAGTTTTACTTCAAAGTGTTTTAAACTGGAATACATTTGTGTGGATGCCGAATATTTGATAAATGGTTTGAAAATGTTATACGTGTGTAATTATGATATGTTGAGATATTATAATTACGTGAGTATTATATCGGAGTATAATACGTGGCTGGGCTTAGGACCGGTGTGTTTACTGTATTTGTTGCACAGTAGATTAGTTGGCTCGCAACCAATTAATTTGGCCAATTGTGGAGGAATAAGGTGAAATGAGACGTGTACGAAGCTTGAATCTTGACTGGTAATTAGTTACGTGTGGTATGTGGGTATTATATGAAAAGTTTTATATACATGGTGTTGATGCAAAAGCTTACTAAATTGACAGGGATTCCTCACTGGACCATTAGGTCTAACCCTCATTTCTGTTTTAAAATATGTATTCCAGGTGGTGGATCGAGTAAGAGCAAGTAAGTAGAGTAATCGAGGGATGGCTTTTGTGAAGGATAATATGATGAAGAATTTGACATGTTTAGCAATGGTGTTATGATAGTTAAATGTTATGTATGTATATAGTAAGTCAAAGTTGTAGTGGAATGTTTTATTTTGTAATGTAAAAGACTTCGGGACCGTACTTGTAATGTGAACTTTCGTTTGCTATCTCAATGTTATATTACATTATGTGACTTTGTTGTGTATATGGTATTTGGGTTGTTACACACACAAAGTTAAGTCACTTACCGATGTTATTGAGATTCTAGTATTGGATGACGAGTGTAATACCCCGGGTAAGTTCGTTAGTTAAACCCTCCTTCCGTTAAAATTAGTTAACTTTAATATTGAAAGGTAAGGGTAAGTATAGAGTATTTTGTAAGTTAGAGGTGTTTTGGTTATTAGTGATTAGTGTAAGGACCAAATTAGTAATTATGGTTGATATTATCTCCTTTAGGTATCCAGATATTCATTCAGTAGAATTCAGTGTGTATATGTGTGTTTTGAGAGCAAAGAGGAGAAAAGAAGAGAAAGCTAGGTTAAGGCATCAATTGGTGCACTTGGAAGGGATTTAAGGTATGTTCCTTTGTATTTTATGTTTGTAATTGCTTTTGGAAGGTGTCTATCGGATTAGAATAGTCATTTACATATCTGGTATTGATTCAGTCGGATTCTGGGTAGAAAATTTATGAACAGTCAGAGGTTTCCGGATAAGATGAGAGTGTCCGGTAGTTTCTTGGGTGGTGTCCGGGTAATATGTTGATAGTGTCCGGTAGTTCTTTCTTGCAGGTATCCGGATGAATCGATTAACCGGGTAAGTCCTATTTTCTCTAAGTTTCCAGGTGAAATGGTTTACCGGATAGTATCCGGATTACTGTAGTATCCGGATAGATGGGTTGTCCGGATTATTAAGGTTGTCCGGAAAGTCATGCTGTCCGGATTGGTCATGTTGACCGGAAAGTTGGTGTTGTCCGGGAACTATAGTTGTTTGGTCAATTTTGAGAGTTTAAATGTTTTTGACTATCCAGTAACCTATGTATTGTTAGTTATTGGACGGGGAGTGAATGAGGACTGAATGTACTGTGGACTTAACTTAAGTACGGGTTTGCGGGAAATAATTGAGAATAATATTTAGATAGATTTATCTAAAGTTCTTGGTTCTAGTAAGTCTTATGTGATCCATTTGGTAAAGAGATATGTGTACCTATTTGTTTCAGATACTGTGAATCGAAGGCGAAAGCTGAACTGTTTTTGAGAAAGGATTGGAAGCGTTTTGATAAGCAAACAGGTGAGTTTTACTTTAAAATGTTTTGAAACTGGAATACATATTTGTAAAGAGATATGTGTACCTATTTGTACCTATTTTGGAAGGTTTCTATCGGATTAGAATAGTCATTTACACATCTGGTATTGATTCAGTCGGATTCTGGGTAGAAATTTTATGAACAGTCAGAGGTTTCCGGATAAGATGAGAGTGTCCGATAGTTTCTTGGGTGGTGTCCGGGTAATATGTTGATAGTGTCCGGTAGTTCTTTCTTGCAGGTATCCGGATGAATCGATTAATCGGGTAAGTCCTATTTTCTCTAAGTTTCCGGGTGAAATGGTTTACCGGATAGTATCCGGATTACTGTAGTATCCGGATAGAAGGGTTATCTGGATTATTAAGGTTGTCCGGAAAGTCATGTTGTCCGGATTGGTCTTGTTGACCGGAAAGTTGGTGTTGTTCAGGAACTATAGTTGTTTGGTCAATTTTGAGAGTTTAGATGTTTTTGACTATCCAGTAACCTATGTATTGTTAGTTATTGGACGGGGAGTGAATGAGGACTGAATGTACAGTGGACTTAACTTAAGTACGGGTTTGCGGGAAATAATTGAGAATAAGATTTAGATAGATTTATCTAAAGTTCTTGGTTCTAGTAAGTATTATGTGATCCATTTGGTAAAGAGATATATGTACCTATTTGTTTCAGATACTGTGAATCGAAGGCGAAAGCTGAACTGTTTTTGAGAAAGGATTGGAAGCGTTTTGATAAGCAAACAGGTGAGTTTTACTTTAAAATGTTTTGAAACTGGAATACATATATGCGTGGATTGGGAATGTGATAGATGGTATGCTTATGTGTTTATGTATGTAATATAATATATTGAGATATTGTATTTACATGACTATTCTACTATACGAGAATACGTTGGCCGGGCTTAGGACCGGTGTGTTGGCTATAATATTCGTACTGTGTTGTTGGTTGTAATTGTCGTACAGCGAAGTTAATTTATTAGTTGGCTTGCAACCAACTAATATGGCCAAGCGAATGAGATGGGAAAATACATGATGATTGAGTCATAACTGGTAATTGTGTTTGTATTATGTGAATTGTAGTGTGCAAAGGGTTTTCAAAGAAACAGGGATTTTCTCACTTAGACCATTAGGTCTAACCCTCATTTTGTTTTTAAAATATGTATTCCAGGTCGTGGATCAAGTAAGGACAAGTAAGAAGGGTAATCGATGAATAGCTTTGGAGAATGCGTATATTTTTTAAGATCATGACATGTTTTGTAGTTATGATGTAATGTAACTAGGGAAAACGTTTGTAATGAATTATCTTATTTTGGATTGTAAAGACTAAGGGACCTTATTTGTTATATAATTTATCTTTGTTATGTAACGACGTTATGAAATATATGTTACTTGTTGTATGCTTGGTAACCGGGTTGTTATAGATGGTATCAGAGCCCTAGTTTAAGGGATTTAGGTATTAGTATCTGTACCTAGACTTAAACTGCATGTGAAGTAGGATGTCCATATTATTGTAGAACCTTGGGGTGTTAAATATAAAAAGGTAGAAGGAACATCATGTAAGGTAATTTCATTTTACACCTGGCCAGTGTAATTGTGATCTTACAGGTACAAGTTTGAACTGGAATACCTTGTTATATGGGGTATGTGCTTATATGTATATTAACCTTGTCTGAATCAACAGAATGGCAAGTGGTACTAGACAAACGAATCGGGAAGGAGAAGGAAATCCGAATAGAACAAACCCAACAGCCGGAGGAAGGGGAAGAGGGGGAGAAAGAGGTGGAGGCAGAACAGGAGGCAGAATTGGAGGCAGAATTGGGGGTAGAACTGGGAGTGGAGCTCCGCCGCGAGGTAATGAATTTGTTACTAGGGACGATTTAACAACCGAAATGGGAAGACTGCAGGCCAGTATACAACCATGTTTGATCGAACTCGTCATAATGATGCTGATACACCAGATCCTGGTCATGAAGACGAGATGCCTATTACACCTACAATCACACCAGTACTAAGGAAGTGTGACTATAAAATGTTCTTAAGTTGTAAGCCTCCAACTTACTCAGGAGATCGGGATCCAGTGAAAGCTATGAAGTGGCTGAAGGAAATAGAAGCTATCTTCAAGACTAGTAAATGCGCTGAAGAGGATAGAGTACTCTATGGAACTGCAATGTTGAAAGGCGATGCCCTATACTGGTGGGAAGCTCATATTTCCTCGGGAAGATCTGATATATATTCTACTTACTCTTGGGAAGAATTCGTGATAGCTTTCAGGAAACAGTTTTGTCCCCAAGCAGCAGTTAAACAATTGGAAGGAGAGTTTATGAACTTGCAGCAAGGGAACTTATCAGCTCGGGACTATACCGTTCGTTTTCTGGAAAAGTCTCGTTTCGCGGAATACTACGTTGCCACGGAGGCAATGAAGATTGAAAGGTTTATCTTCGGATTGAATGCAGAAGTTAGAAGTTTGGTGATTGCTAAAGGACCAGAAACTTTCTCCGCCGCAGTAGACGTCGCGGAATCCATGGAGCAAGATAAAGGGAGAAGTATTAGTGATAAAGGTGCGGGGAAACGAAAGTGGGAAGGACCGCAGTATGATTCGAAGAAGCCCAGGTTTCAGCGATTTGATAACCGTCCACCTTTCCGACCAGCGGAAAGACCTTGTCCGAAATGCAACCGTATCCACCAAGGAAATTGTCAACTTGATCCTCGGGTTTGTTTTAGGTGTGGGAAGACCGGACATGTTGTTAAATACTGTCGAGTGACGCGGTTTTGTTTCTCATGTAATTCTCCGGATCACATTCAGTCTGATTGTCCGAGGGGAAGAATACAGCAAGGGGGTACATCAGGGAAACCAGCGGTTGTCAGACCGGTAGTACCAAGACTAGAGCCACCAAGAACAAGGGGTCGTGCATTTCAGATGACAGCACAAGAAGCAGAGGAAACTCCGGATGTGGTTACAGGTACACTTTTAATAAACTCTACACGTGCTAAAGTGTTATTTGACTCCGGTGCAAACCGATCGTTCGTGTCTCCTTCATTTGCTGCTTATCTGCGTTTAAAGTCTAAAGTGTTAGATCGTACTTTAATGGTAGATACTGCAAATGATAAACAAGTGTCGGTTAACGAAGTTTTTGATAATTGTGTAATAAATATAGAGGGGTGTGGAGTACCTATTCAATTATTTCCTATAGCCTTGATCGAGTTTGATGTGGTAGTGGGAATGGATTGGTTAGCCGAGAATCAGGATAATATAGTTTGTGATAAAAAGTTGATAAATGTTGTTCTACCTGAGAAGGGACCAGTAGTGATTTATGGTGACCGTAAAAATAGTCAGTCTTGCCTTATTTCTATGATGAAAGCTCGAAAGAGTGTTAGCAAAGGCTGCGAGAGTTATTTAGCTTATGTGACAGATACTAAGCTAGAAAAGAATAAGTTGGAAGATATTCCTATTGTTAGTGAATTTCCAGAAGTATTCCCTGAAGACTTGAATAGTCTTCCGCCCGTTAGACAAGTAGAGTTTGGTATAGATCTGATTCCTGGAGCCGCTCCTATTGCTCGTGCACCGTATCGTTTAGCGCTACCAGAGATGAAAGAAATGATGACGCAACTACAAGATCTTTCCGATAAAGGATTCATCAGACCCAGTTCTTCGCCGTGGGGTGCACTGGTCTTGTTTGTGAAAAAGAAGTATGGTTCGATGAGAATGTGTATTGATTATCGGGAACTGAATAAGCGCACGATCACGAACAAATATCCGCTTCCTATAATTGATGACCTCTTTGATCAATTAGTTGGAGCGTGTTATTTCTCCAAGATTGATCTAAGATCTGGTTATCATCAGCTGAAGGTTAAGGAAGAAGACGTTTTGAAAACTGCTTTTCGCACCAGGTACGGTCACTATGAATTCCTGGTGATTCCATTTGGACTAACGAACGCACCGGCTGCTTTTATGGATCCGTATCTCGATAAATTTGTTATTGTGTTTATCGATGATATCCTTATCTACTCCCAATCCAAAGAAGAGCACGCCCAACATCTTCGTCTGATTCTGGAGTTATTGAAGAAAGAAAAGTTGTATGCTAAATTTTCGAAATGTGAATTCTGGCTACGAGAAGTTCGGTTTCTGGGGCATGTAGTTTCCGAGAAAGGCATTCAAGTGGATCTGATGAAAGTGGAAGCGATTGAAAAGTGGGAACCGCCGAGAACGCCAACTGAAGTACGTAGTTTTCTGGGTTTAGCCGGCTACTATCGAAAGTTTATAAAAGACTTCTCTCGTATCACGACGCCTTTGACTAAGCTGACTCGAAAGAATCTAAAGTTTGAATGGAAAGCAGAACAGGATGAAGCATTCAGGGTATTGAAAGAAAAATCTTGCAGTGCGCCAATTTTGTCACTACCGGAAGGTTCCGAAGACTTTGTTGTTTATAGTGATGCTTCTAAACTGGGATTGGGATGTGTACTTATGCAGCGTGGAAAGGTTATTGCTTATGCTTCTCGTCAGTTAAAAGATCATGAAATACAGTATCCTACACACGACATGGAATTGGCAGCAGTTGTATTCACGTTGAAGATTTGGAGACATTATCTTTACGGCTCTAAATGTCAAATTTATACCGATCATAAGAGTCTCCAACATCTTTTTGATCAGAAGGAATTAAATATGAGGCAAAGAAGATGGCTAGAATTGGTGAATGATTATGACTGTGAAATCCTTTATCATCCGGGAAAGGCGAACGTGGTAGCTGATGCGCTGAGTCGTCAAGAAAGAAGTGGAACAATAAAAGCTAATGCACTACAAACTGAGCTTCTACCTAACATTTTCGACGAACTGAAGAAGTGTCAAGTAGAAGCCAATCAGGAAGAATATTTGAAATCAGAACGGTTAGTAGGGTTATCAACATTGCTAGTGAAAGATGATCGTGGGTTATTGTGTTTGGGGAACATAATTTGGGTGCCTCCTTTGGGTGGTTTACGTGATCGTGTACTACATGAAGCTCATCAATCTCGATTCTCTATTCATCCAGGTACGAATAAGATGTACAAAGACCTGAAACAATTCTATTGGTGGCCGGGAATAAAAAGAAGCATTGCTCAACATATGGAAGGTTGTACTACTTGTAAGAAGGTAAAGATTGAACATTAAAAGTCGTTTGGTCAGTTACAACGATTAGAAATACCGATGTGGAAATGGGATCAGATTACTACAGATTTCATGACAAAGCTACCAAGGACTCCGAAGGGATTTGATTCTATTTGGGTAATAGTCGACAGGTTGACGAAGTCTGTACACTTTTTACCGATAAAGGAAACTGATTCATTGGAACGATTAGCTAAATTGTACATTGACGAAATAGTAACTCGACATGGAGTTCCAATCTCGATCATTTCTGATCGTGATAGTCGTTTTACTTCAAGATTCTGGAGAAGTTTTCAAAAGGAAATGGGGACGCAGATAAAGTTAAGCACATCATATCATCCTCAAACTGACGGTCAGAGTGAACGAACGATTCAGACATTAGAAGATATGCTCCGGGCTTGCATTGTTGATTTTGGGGTATCGTGGGATAAGAATTTACCATTGATCGAATTTGCCTACAATAACAGTTATCATTCCAGCATTCAAGCGGCACCGTTTGAAGTTTTGTATGGTAGAAAATGTCGAACTCCTTTGTGTTGGAACGAAATGGGAGAGAAACAGCTAGCGGGGCCAGATATAGTTCAGTTAACCGCGGATAAAATTACTCAGATTCGGGAAAGATTGAAAGTGGCTCAAGACAGACAGAAAAGCTATGCTGACCGACGCCGAAAGCCGTTAGAATTTCAAGTTGGAGATTTTGTGATGTTAAAAGTCTCGCCTTGGAAAGGAGTCATCCGATTTGGGAAACAAGGTAAACTGAGCCCGAGGTACATTGGACCGTTTGCAATCATAGAAAGGATCGGTGAAGTAGCCTACAGATTAAATCTTCCGCCAGAGTTAAGTAGAATCCATAATGCCTTTCATGTTTCAAATTTCCGAAAGTGTTTGGTTACGCCGGATCAGGCAGTTTCTCTACCCGACATACGAGTTGATGAAAAGCTTAATTATGTAGAAGAACCTGAAGACATTGTTGACAGTAAAGTCAAAGTCTTGCGGAATAAGGAGATCAGACAGGTAAAGGTACAGTGGCGACATCATAGAGGTCAGGATGCTACTTGAGAATCAGAATCCGAAATGAGAACTAAGTACCCGTATCTTTTTGCCTAACCGAATTCCGGGACGGAATTATTTTAAGGGGGAGATGATGTAATACCCAGGGTAAGTTCGTTAGTTAAACCCTCTTTCCGTTAAAATTAGTTAACTTTAATATTGAAAGGTTAGGGTAAGTATAGAGTATTTTGTAAGTTAGAGGTGTTTTGGTTATTAGTGATTAGTATAAGGACCAAAATAGTAATTATGGTTGATATTATCTCTTTTAGGTATCCAGATATTCATTCAGCAGAATTCAGTGTGTATATGTGTGTTTTGAGAGCAAAAAGGAGAAAAGAAGAGAAATCTAGGTTAAGGCATCAATTGGTGCACTTGGAAGGGATTTAAGGTATGTTCCTTTGTATTTTATGTTTGTAATTGCTTTTGGAAGGTTTCTATCGGATTAGAATAGTCATTTACACATCTGGTATTGATTCAGTCGGATTCTGGGTAGAAATTTTATGAACAGTCAGAGGTTTCCGGATAAGATGAGAGTGTCCGATAGTTTCTTGGGTGGTGTCCGGGTAATATGTTGATAGTGTCCGGTAGTTCTTTCTTGCAGGTATACGGATGAATCGATTAACCGGGTAAGTCCTATTTTCTCTAAGTTTCCGGGTGAAATGGTTTACCGGATAGTATCCGGATTACTGTAGTATCCGGATAGATGGGTTGTCTGGATTATTAAGGTTGTCCGGAAAGTCATGTTGTCCGGATTGGTTTTGTTGACCGGAAAGTTTGTGTTGTCCGGAAAGTTGGTGTTGTCCAGGAACTATAGTTGTTTGGTCAATTTTGAGAGTTTAGATGTTTTTGACTATCCAGTAACCTATGTATTGTTAGTTATTGGACGGGGAGTGAATGAGGACTGAATGTACAGTGGACTTAACTTAAGTACGGGTTTGCGGGAAATAATTGAGAATAACATTTAGATAGATTTATCTAAAGTTCTTGGTTCTAGTAAGTCTTATGTGATCCATTTGGTAAAGAGATATGTGTACCTATTTGTTTCAGATACTGTGAATCGAAGGCGAAAGCTGAACTGTTTTTGAGAAAGGATTGGAAGCGTTTTGATAAGCAAACAGGTGAGTTTTACTTTAAAATGTTTTGAAACTGAAATACATATATGCGTGGATTGGGAATGTGATTGATGGTATGCTTATGTGTTTATGTATGTAATATAATATATTGAGATATTGTATTTACATGAGTATTCTACTATACGAGAATACGTTGGCCGGGCTTAGGACCGGTGTGTTGGTTGTAATATTCGTACAGCGTTGTTGGCTGTAATTGTCGTACAGCGAAGTTAATTTATTAGTTGGCTTGCAACCAACTAATATGGCCAAGCGAATGAGATGGGAAAATACATGATGATTGTGTCATAACTGGTAATTGTGTTTGTATTATGTGAATTGTGGTGTGCAAAGGGTTTTCAAAGAAACAGGGATTTTCTCACTTAGACCATTAGGTCTAACCCTCATTTTGTTTTTAAAATATGTATTCCAGGTCGTGGATCAAGTAAGGACAAGTAAGAAGGGTAATCGATGAATAGCTTTGGAGAATGCGTATATTTTTTAAGATCATGACATGTTTTGTAGTTATGATGTAATGTAACTAGGGAAAAAGTTTGTAATGAATTATCTTATTTTGGATTGTAAAGACTAAGGGACCTTATTTGTTATATAATGTATCTTTGTTATGTAACGACGTTATGAAATATATGTTACTTGTTGTACGCTTGGTAACCGGGTTGTTACACCGAGTGTGGCCACTTAAAACACATACCCATGAAATGCCGACATCCATGAACGTAATAGCATGTAGGACTTATACCATACCGTCGATGCCTAAATGTGCCTCAATGTGGGAAACTAGCTTCCCATCATTGGCATAATCCACGAATCAATATATTAGCACATACGTCTTACACCTTACCATTAATACCTATTCCGTGCTACAATGAGAGAAACTAGTGTCTCACCATTGAACGTAAAAACTCAAGTGCCTATCGATCCATAGCAAAATAAGGTCTAAAACATTACATGACTCCAAACGAAAGAACAAATGCATTCAAAACATGTAATTCTTCAATAAACATAACGCATGATCATAACTCGACTTTAAGCTATCAAAACTGGACCAATGTCCCCAAGACTTAACAAAATCCATTACCGAACAATAAACTCGACTAACTCATAAAGATCAATCGTGAAAAGTCACAAAATAAAATTAAACGTAGCAACACACACTTTTGTCAATAAATATTTCAAATCCGTGAAAACCCGAAACAAGACGTTGGGTTAGGACAACCCTCTTTTCCAAGGAACTCACACAATTACATTTCCAAATCGTCCCATAACGTACTATATGCATATTTCCAAAGTATACACTAAAATGCATTTTGGTATCAAGTAGACTCCATTTATAAAATAGATTATCAAAACATTCTCATTTATGATTTATCTATCAAATTTCCCAAAATCCCAAATATGGGCGTTTTACAATATTTACAAAGTTAAATACTTCAAAAAGTCGAAACCCACCAAATAACTCAACAATTGATAACTTCAAAGTAAAACACAAAAGTACTTCGAAAATAACATTTTTGGGATGCACAACGTTTTCACAAATCAACTTGAACTCGCCTTGCTAGATTTAGGTTAAATCTAGATTTTCCCCAAACGTAAGCTCCTTTGAAGAAACACGAACCTTCAAGCCCAAATCTTCCAAAAATCTAGATCCATAAGTTTCCAACCATAAGTTATCATCCCCAAACACTTAGAATCGTTTCCCCCAATATAAACATCCAAACCACCAAAATACCAAAACCCTAATTTCTTATATGAGGAAAAGAGAAGGTTACCTTTACCACAACTTGAATCCACCAAACAAAACATCTCTAAGGTTAGCAAAATAAAGGTTTGGGAAGTGAAGATGGGCTCACAAATAGGTATTTGAAGAAAACCCCAAGTTAGCTCAATAATGGTGGAAAATGATGAAGAAGATGAAGATCTTGAAGCCTTGGAACCTTAGGAGCTTGATTCGTCATACCCACTTTGGTGTTCTTGAAGAAAAGGGAGCTGAAAGAGAGGAAATGGATGAGTTAGGGTTTTGTGGAGGGAAAATCGAGTGGGAGAGGAGGGGGATCAGATCTAATATGGTGTATAAAAGGTATGAGAGAGAGAGGGGAAGGTTGAGGGTGAAAAAGGTGAATAATCTCGTTAGACCCAATGCGGACGTCCACTTGCACCCGGGCCAACATTTTGCTGCTTCCGCGGAAGCAGACTTCCACTAATGCGGATGTCCACTTGCACCATGCGGATGTCCACTTGCACCATGCGGACGTCCACATGACCCTGGTTTCCCGATTTATTTCCCGATCACTGTTTTGGTCATAACTTTTTCGATTTAGCTCCGTTTTCGCTCTGGAACCGTTGGATTCGTTTTTGAATTCTCCACCCAACAAGACCATAAAAGCTAGGATTCAATCCAAAATTTCTATTTTTCCTATTTATCACAAAAGACCGATACGTTCCAAAGATCGGGGTGTTACACTGATACAACATTTCTTTGGTGTATTTTGGATCTATTTTATTTTTATGATTTGATATAGGGTACCAGAGAAATCTTGATTTGCATTATCATTTTTTTGTTACTCTTTCTCTTTCTTTATCCGGGATATGATCCCCCAATAAATAAACATGTATGGAAGCTATAATTGTATGCCACGATCGAGTATATGGAAGCATTAGTTTACGCATTCCTCTTAGTCTCGACACTAGGGATAATTTTTTTCGCTATCTATTTTAGAGAACCGCTGAAAGTTCCAACTAAAAAATAAAAAAAATGAAATGATTTTCAGTATCGCAATTGAAGTAATGAGCCTCCCAATATTGGGAGGCTCATTACTTCAATTAGTCCCCATGTTCCACAAATGGATCTCTTAGTTGTTGAGAAGGTTGCGTAAAAGCGGTATATAAGGCGTACCCAGTAAAACTTACAAGTAAACCAGATATAAAGATGGCGACTAGGGTTGTTGTTTCCATTATTATATAATTTCAAGAACACAATGGATCTATGATAAGATCATTTATTTACAATGAGATGTGGCATGAAAGGCTTGAGCCAAGTGGGCATCAATAGATCGATATCTTTGAGCAAAAGAAGCTCGGACAGGCTGTGGCATAATGTCCAAATTTGCGACATAGTTGACAGTGAGGAATACGACCACGACCACAATTGCCACGAGTAAACGAGCGACAACGACCACGAGAGGTGTTGGAAGAACCTCGGTAGGAATCAAATGAAGACCGGTGTTCAGATGGGAACTATGGACCACCGAACTAAGAAACAATTCGTGACTCTTGGCTTGAGATAATAAATCATGAAAGGTGGGTTGGGGCTTAACAGCCCGTTGAGTGGTGGAGAACATTTAAAACGAAGGTCCGAGCCCATAGAGAAACCAATGATTTGTATCAACTTCAGCGACTGGATGGCCGATGGCAGCAAGCTAGTCACAAATTGTTTTAAACATTCGACCATAATCAACGACAATCGAGTTGCCCTTCTAGAGATGATGGAGAGAATCGTGAAGGGTGTGCATACGGTCAAAGGATTCATGGTTGTAGGCGGTGGAAGGAGAGTTCCATCAATGTGGCCAAAAAGTTTTGATAGAAGAGAAGAGGATGGATTTGATTTCTCCAGAGTAAGTAGTTGGAAGAGGTGAGTTTGATGGTGAGCATGTGAAGTAGAGTGTTAATGGGAAGAGATGTATCATCGTCGACAGCGCAGTCGATGAAGGAGAAGAAGGGGAGGATCGGTATTAGGCTGATACCATATTAGGATTTTTCAAATTGTCACCTTGATTGGTGAACTTTATATTGAACAATATATAGAAAAAATTTACACCAAGCTTTCTCACTTTATGGAATCTACATAATTGTTTCCATACAAGAGACAAACTTTCCTACTTTATGGGACTTATACAATTGTTTCCTCTATTGTTTGATTTGGAATTTGTGTCGCTAACGGTGCATGCATGATATTGAGCTTATTTTTACTTTCAAACCGCTAACGATATGTGGGAGGTGTTGTGATCTAAGTATGAAAACACACTTGATATACAAAGTGATAAATAGATAACAATTCTACATTGAAATAGAAGCTTTTTGGTTATATATGATGCATGCTCTAATTGTAATTAATAAACTTAAAGACGACATTGTTTGCTTAAAATATAGATGTCTCAAACTTGTAATAAATGATCATGCGTTATCATCTAACTTTGAAGAAAGCGATACAAAATTAGTCAAGTTGCTTAACATTATATAAAAAATAAAAAAATAAAAAAAATAAAAAAGAAAAGAAAACCCCACTAATAATGATAGTGGGTTAGACTTTGATGCATTTTGGTGTAAATCAAATGACTTGGCATGTACCAAGAAAACAACTTTCTTGAAGGTGGTTGGACCACCAAAAAGTTGCAAATTTTTCTTTAAAAAAATGTTTCAAACTTCAAAAATGTTTAAGCACGTTAAACCTAAATATCCTCATAATAATTCATCTAATAAACCCCCTTATGTGTTCAAGAATTATGTCATGCAAAGTGATCATCATGTGAAGAATGTTTATTATGTGCAAAAGACTAGATATGTGTTTACTTCATGTAATGTAATAATTTCATGTTATTTGATAAATTGTAACTTAATTTTATTTTTGTCGTAACTGTTTTATCAATATCAATGCTTGATTTTATCGTCACAGTTGCATGGTAATAATCTCCCTAGTAGATAAAATATACAAAGTTTTCAAAAGTAACATGTGAATTCAAATTATTGTAACTTAATTTTATTTTTACCATACTAAACGAAGGTGGTAAACGACGGTGAGCGATGGTCAACGCCGAAAAAAGTGATGAAAGTGGTTGTGAAATGGTGGTAGAAGATGGTTCATTTTGAAAATGATAGGTTTCAATGATCGTCAACGGTGGTCAACGACGGAGAAAGTGATGAAAGTGGTTGTGAAATGGTGGTAGAAGATGGTGCATTTTGAAAATGATAGGTTTCAATGATCGTCAACGGTGGTCAACGACGGAGAAAGTGATGAAAGTGGTTGTAAAATGGTGGTAGTAGGTGTTGTGTTTTCAAAATGATAGGTTTCAACCGTGGTCAACGGCGGAGTGAGAAACGTGAAAAGTGGATCTCAATCATTGATCACTTTTAATCAAATGTTCTCCCATGAATTGCGGCTTAGAAGGGAATTGATGCAGTACATCTCATATTAACGTGTATTTATTTGTCATCTAACGATTGATAATCAATTCTAACACTTATCACGTTAATCTTAACTTATCACCAAAACTCTATCCTCTTCAGCGCATTTACTAGTCTTGAAGATGGCTTCTATTTCTTTCAGCCACTTCATAGCTTTTACTGGATCCCGGTCTCCTGAGTAGGTCGGAGGCTTACAACTGAGAAACATTTTATAATCACACTTCTTCATTACTGGTACAACAGTAGGAGTAATAGGCATTTCGTCTTCATGAGTAGGATCCGGTCTTTCTGTTTCAGTATCACGAGTTCGATTAAACATGGCTTGGATATTCGCTTGTAATCTTCCCATTTCGGCTGCCAAATCATCCCTTGTTACAAATTCAGCACCTCGCGGCTGAACTCTGCCGCCTGTTCTGCCCCTACCTCTTTCTCCCCCTCTTCCCCTTCCTCCGGCTGTTGGATTTGTTCTATTCGGATTTCCTCCTCCTTCCCGATTCGTTTGTCTAGTACCACTTGCCATTCTGTTGATTCAGACAAGGTTAATATACACGTAAGCACATACCCCATATAACAAGGTATTCCAGTTCAAACATGTACCTGTAAGATCACAATTACACTGGCCAGGTGTAATCTGAAATTACCTTACATGATGTTCCTTCTACCTTTTTATATTTAACATCCCAAGGTTCTAAAATTATTATGGACATCCTACTTCACATGCAGTTTAAGTCTAGGTATAAATCCAAATACCTAAATCTCTTAAACTAGGGCTCTGATACCGTCTGTAACGACCCGGTATCCCATAACATACATAATATACATCATTTAACATATCATACATAACGTCGTTACTTTCATAACAAAATACATAATAATTCACATTCGGTCCCACTGTCTCGAAACTATACAATACAAAAACGTAAACATATCCTAGTCTTCGTCAGCTATCAACCGCCTCCTATGCTTTATTCTTCCCTTTGCTAACAAAATATCCTAGACCTGGAATACATATTTTTGAAAGGAAAATGAGGGTTAGACCAAACGGTCTAGTTAGATAATCCCTGTCAGTTTAGAAATCCTTTTTATAAAACACACATATACCACAAAGATTAACTACCAAGCAAGACTCGTGCATTGTGTTCATCTCTCCTCATTCCCATGGCCTAATTAGTTGGTTGCGAGCCAACTAATCAATTTACACCACTGCAATTACATACAACCAACACCACTGCACTTACATACAGCCAACTTCCACCGGTCCGACAACCCGGCCGACGTGCTCTCATGTAGTGTAATACTCATATAAATACAATATATATCTCAATATATCATATTGTCATTCATAAACACTTAATCACACCATTCATCACATTGCCAAACCACACATATATGTATTCCAGTTGAAAATCTTTTAAGTAAAAACTCACCGGTTTGCTTATCAAAATGCTTCCAAACCTTTCTCCAAAACGGCTCAGCTTTCACCCCAAATCCAAGGAATCTGAAACAAATAGATACAAGTATCTCCTTACCAAAAGAACACAAAAGATATACTTAACAGGCTATGAACTCATGATCAATCTACCTAATTCTCATCCTCCAAATGACCAAACAGCTAAAGTTCCCGGACAGCCTAAAATAACCCGGACAAACCAACCTTTTCGGACAGTACAACTTTCCGGATACATACACAATCCTGACAACCTGAATTGTCCGGACAGCAAGCAATCCGGATACCATCCGGTATCTTATTCCATCCGGAAACATACAACAAAAAGGAACTTACCCGGACACTACCAACAAAAGTATCCGGACACATTCATTCTATCCGGAAACCACTGTTGGTTTATGCATTTTCTACCCAGAATTCGGCTGAATCAACCCAAATCATGAAATCTATGATTCTACTCCGATAGGAACCTTCTAATACCAATTACAAACATAAAATACAAAGGAACTTACCTCAATTTCACTTCCAAATACTCCAAATTGAATCCTTAGCCTTCTTTTCTTCTTTTGCTTCTTTTCTCCCCAAAACTCACACACACACCTTAAATCTGGATATTTTGCTGTTATGACATATCTGAATATCCTAAGGGATAATATCTATTCCTATTTACGATTTAAACCTTAAGCTATCCATTAATGACCAAATCACCCCTAAACTTATAAATTAACCCAAACTTACCCTAAAATCCAACTTTAAAGTTAACTTTATTTAACGGAAAGGGATTTTAACTAACGAACTTACCCGTTGTATTACACTGCAGCAAACTATTTTGAGCTCAAACCGAGTACCATTGTGATGGTACAACAAAATCAGTATGGAGGAACACCGACAGAAGATCTGCATGCACACCTCCGGGCGTTTGAGAGGATTTGTAACACATTCAAGATTAATGGGATGGAAGAGGATGCCATCAAGCTGAGGCTGTTCGGATTTTCACTCAAAGGTAGAGCCAAAACATGGACCGAGAGTATCTGACCGGACTCGATCACTACCTGGGCACAACTGAAAGCGACCTTCCTCCAGAAATTCTTTCCACCGGGAAGAACCGCTCAATTAATGGCTGACATCACACATTTTGCGCAATGGGATCAAGAGACCTTATATGAGGCGTGGGAGAGATACAAGGATATGATCAAGAAGTGCCCTTATCATGGATTGCAAGGCTGGGTCATCATCCAGACATTCTTTGGAGGCCTTCACCCACAATTCAAGAATGACATCACAGCTGCAGCGGGTGGAGCATTAATGGAGAAATCATATGAAGAAGCTGTCACCTTGATCGAGAACTTGGCCGAACACAGTTTCTCTACTCCACGATCAGCTGTTAGAAGAGTTGCAAATATTCAAGAGTCGGATGAGCTGAAGGAAATAAAGGCTCAACTAGCTGCGATCACAAGCCATTTGAAAGGGGGTATTCCACAAGAACCCGAGCAAGTCCAGTTCTTACAGAATCGGAATAACCAGCCGAGGAACGACCCGTTCTCGAATACCTACAATGAGGGGTGGAAGAAGCACCCGAACTTCTCATGGAGTCAACCCGGTCAACAGCCAGGTAATTCTTCTAACTTTTCCAATTCATCTAATGCTAACAATGTTTAACGTCCTCCAGGTTACAACAAAAGGAATCTCAATGAGGGACCATCTATGGAAAAGAAACCGGGTCTGGAAGACATGATGATGAAGTTCATGACCAATATGGACAGCACGGTTGGAGAGTTAGCGAGCACGGTTAGCCCAGTCAAGACGGCAACTGATCAGAACACCGCATCGATCAAGATCCTCGAAAGGCAAGTGTGGCAGATTTCGGAAGCCCTACAAAACCGACCTCCCGGAACATTCCTGAGTATGACC
The DNA here is from genome assembly GCA_033807775.1 of Saussurea involucrata. Taxonomy (NCBI): domain Eukaryota; kingdom Viridiplantae; phylum Streptophyta; class Magnoliopsida; order Asterales; family Asteraceae; genus Saussurea; species Saussurea involucrata. The sequence goes on from CM066321.1 coordinate 33,645,610, forward strand.
GAAAAGAAACACCGGGAAGAATGTAATGCCATATATCTGAGAAGTGGCAAGGAGCTGAATGGAGATCGTACAAGAGAGCCGTCATCAAAGGAAGTCGAGCCCGAAAGGCAAGATGTGGAGATTGTAGATGTGGATGAGTTGGAAGCTGAAGAAGAGGTGGTACTTGAAGAGAACTCAAAGAATGAAGAGACCAAGCCGAAGCAACCACTAGTCAATCCGGTAGTCAAACCGTTCGTGCCACCGCTACCATTTCCACATCGGGTGAAGGCACGCAAGGATGAGGAACAGTTCAAGAAGTTCCTCGATGTATTCAAGAAGCTACACATCAACATTCCATTCGCGGAGGCACTTGCTCAAATGCCGACCTACCTCAAGTTCATGAAGGAGATTCTATCCAAGAAGAGGGTGATCGATCACCAGTCTACCATTGCACTTACTGAAGAGTGTAGCGCGATCATCCAGAACAAGCTTCCCCCGAAGCTCAAAGATCCAGGTAGTTTTTCAATCCCTATTCAAATTGGGAAGTTTTCTTTTGATAAGGTATTATGTGATTTAGGAGCTAGTATTAATTTAATGCCTCTATCTGTTTTCAGGAAACTGGGATTGGGAGAAGTGCAGCCGACGTACATGACGCTCAAGCTCGCGGATCGATCGATCGTGTACCCGTATGGAGTGATAGAAGATGTGCTCATCAAGGTTGGAAAGTTCTATTTCTCGGTGGACTTCGTGGTGTTGGACGTTGATGAAGATGTAGAGGTCCCGCTCATTTTGGGGAGATCATTCCTGGCCACGAGTAGAGCACTGATAGATATGGAGGCACGTTCACTACGGAAAGTAGATACGATCACGAGAGAAGGGAGTTCATCATCATAGCTATCACGTTTACAATTATCATGTTTACATACACTTTCCCCTTTCTTTCTCTTGTGTTTGAATCCACCACCAACATGAACTAAATTCTAGATGTTGGGGGTTGGAATGAATTTGATTTAAGTTTACAAACATGTGATTGGCGACTCTTATCAGTTTTTCCTATTTTAATGAAGCATGTGATTTCGTTTTTAATGCTTTTTGTGAATTTGGCCAATTTACATTTGATGTGTTATGAACAATTAAGTTCGAGAGAATTAATTGTTAATCTAGAACTAAGAAATTGAACGCCTAAGGTGAGAAAGGGGATAGAGATATTCCGAGTAAGCCTTAGTCCCGTTAAAATCTTGAGCTTAATGTGTTTTGAATTCCATAGGTGAGATCGAGAGATAAAACTTGTGCTTTTCAAGATAAAACCCGTTGTTGCTTGAAAGAGAACAACGGTGATTTTTTACAAGATTGGGTATTCATTATACGGAATAACTGGTAATTGTTGCGAGTCAAGTGTTTGTATACGAAGGTCTTAGGATTTCCAACCCTCAACTGTTTTCTCTATCAGAAGTTCTTAAGTTGTTTATTGTTCCGTGTCTTATCTATTTAGTTTGCCATTAATTAGTTTATAAACCAACCACTCCAACTTCGATAGTTCAGTTAATAGAGTTTATAGTAATTGTGATACTTAGTTCCTAGTTCCTGTGGATTCGATACTCGTACTTCCGTACGTCTTACTTGATTTCGACACCGTACACTTGCGGTTAGATTTAGGGGGTGATACCCGCCTATCACCTCCCTCGCTCCAAAATTCATGTTCCTCAAAAGTTCATATTATCAAAGAAGGAATTCGTTGATCACCTCAGAGCTGAAAGATTACTCGCCGAAAAGAAGGAAGCTGAAGAAAAAGATAAGTCCCTCGCCATCCAGCTTGCCCAACAATCGGTGAATGACCCCGCACTGAAAAGAACTCCCATCGAAGTCCAACGTCAGTTGTGGGAAGACGCCCAGAAGATCATCGAGAAGAAGACCAAGGTATCTCAATCTACCTTGAAAGGGTGTAAAGAGAAAGTACACTTTCGATATCGGGCTGCCAGAATTAACAAGGTTCACATCACTGGAAGATCGACCATCAAAGTTCCAATTGTTGAGGTCGAGATATTCAGAGAAAACGATACCACTGAATCCTTCTACGCTGATGCTATCACGAAGTATGGTCTCTCTGAATGGTTAGAGATCAGAATAGCCATTCAGAAGTCACGTTCTAAATAGAAGGATCATGTTGAGAAACTTATAAATCGACAGATCGACTTGGTGTCTTCTACTGTGGATATTCCTCCTCCCACTCCTCTTGCGACTCAACAAAGAAGGGCATCTGCAAAGAAAAAGTCAAAACCTTCAGATTCAGGTCCTCGTATCCGGAACGAAACAGGAATTGGTTTCTCACGCGAAGAAGTACTTGGCCCTGAACCTGACCTCTCAGCGCTTGACACCTCCCTGCCTCCTGGTGAACGATTCATCCCTGGAAAGATCATAAGCGAAACTTATGGTATCTTCTTTCATGACTATGATGAAGGACAACGTTTCAACGTGTCTCTGAGCTTCCCATCACTCCCATTAAACAGCTCAGGGATCTCATCTATTGGTGTGAATTCAGACGCGATCTTCAGGCACGATATCTCAAGCCCCTGATCTTCAAAGAAGCACAAGAAAGAAGAAATCAGGGAAAAACTGTCCCTGACTGGATGATCCCTACAACAAAGACCCTTGATGTGAACACCAGATCTATTAGGTAATCATCAAATCATCCATTTATCTTGAACATAATAGAGATTACATATGATTGATGCACTTTCTCTCTCTAGAATGCTCTCACTTCTCTCTCTAGAAATATTACAATTAAGATTCTTCACTAATGACTTCCTTGAGACTTGCTTACAAACTAAGCTTTACAAAACCAATTTATATCTCCTAATTACAAAGCTTTAAACACTAAAGCTAGTTTGACTTTACATGACTTTGACTATTTTGACTAATACTTTGACTTTACAATATTTGACATTATACAAGACTTTACAATAAATCTTGAATACAATAATGCTCTAACATTCTCCCCCTTTGGATTCAAGATTTTAAAAAAAAATGGCAGCAGTCTTCAACACTTGATCTTCAAAACTTTAACTTTGACCGCTTTGAACGTTGAAGCTTTGGCACTCTTCAAACAGTTGAATCTACACAAGGATGCGAAGCCTTCACATTTTTGAATATTTAGGTGTAAGCACAATCCGAGTCTCTCAGATCTAAGATAACCATATTCAAAAACACTTCAGACTTCACATGATCCGAAATCTTCAACTTTGAGCAATCTGAATCCATATATGAGTGATTCGAAAACATCTTTGTCTTTCACAATGTAAAGTCAATCTTCTTCAAAACTATCTTCATCTCTTTGAGCTTGAATTGTCTTCGACATGAAATTGAATTAAACATTTCTCCCCCTTTTTTGATGAAAGTGAGCATCATGATCATCAAAAACCTTTTTCAATTTCAGTCGCGTCTCTGAGTATCACTAACAATCTCCTACTTAATGAATAACCTTGCTCCCCCTCAAAATAAGAATTTTGGAGCAATTTGTTTTCTCCCCCTGAAAGTATGCATATATTTCATTAAAGAATTATTCATTTCAAATACAGTGCATTAATGAAAACATTTATACAAGGAATATAAAATTCATTGAACCACATTTTATAACTACTAACATTTGATCATTTGAAAATTTTACAAAAAAAATCCAACTTAATGAAATGTAACAGATTTTTCAATCAAATGAAATCAAATGCATGTGTTTGGATTCAAAAACAAGACATCATTGCATATCAAGTTAAAAAATGTTCAGTTTCAACCACTTTATTAAATCTATTTGGTGTGCTAGCATGCGAAATATGATTAGCTTCAAGCATATGCAATTCTAAAACATATAAGAATACTTTGTTCTACTCACACTATTTGTCCAAAAAAAGGATTTTCACAAATTTACAGGTTTATCGCGACTTTATATTTTTCCCAAGTTTCAAGAGATGTGTGCACATTGGCATCTTTTGATTTTATGCACATTGGCATCTTTTGATTTTGTGCCCATTGGCATCTTTTGATTTTGTGCACATTGGCATCTTTTAATCAAAATGTTTAGTAAGAATAAGATACACCGTTAAACATGACTTTCTATCTGGTTCTATAGCAGGACTTGGGTCAGCATATCCCAGACCAGTTGGCCTTAGGTGCTAGGTGTCGAGTACCCCTTAGAACTTAATTTCCCAAACCAGAAAGGCCCCATCGATATATCTTAAACCCATTTGTACCAGTAGAACATGGCTTTCTATCTGGTTCTATAGCAGGATTTGGGTCAGCCGATCCCAGACCAGTTGATCTTAGGGACTAGGTGTCTAGCACCCCTTAGGACTTACTCTCCCAAACAAGAAAGGCCACAGGTACAAACTTTCAAACTAAATGATTTTTATTTGTTTATTTGATGCAACGCAATCACTTGGTTCTAAAAACATAATGCTTCCCCCATATTTTCGTTTCCATCCATCACTCAGACATTTAGGCTTTTTGAGCATTATATTCTATATAAGTCCAGATTCACATAACTTTGAGCATTCAGCATAATTTCATTCATGTTTTGCTTACCTTTCGATTTATTTCAGAAGTGAAAGTTGAAACAAATATAACTCAGATAATACAAAAACACTTGTAAAATCACCCTTGACACACATTTTATTCATTGAATGAAAATTTGAGAATTTCACTTCATTGAATTAAATTGTGAAGGTTCAAACATTCAAAGCAGTAGAAATAAAATTTAATGCAATGTTACCTCTCACCACTTGTTCCTTGAAACAAAAAGATGTAACAGTTAAGGATATCACCTGAGAAGTATGAGTTCTAAACTGATTTGTTTAGAAATCTTAGTCTTTGAAGTACGGGTCCTGAAATGAATTATTTAGAAGCCAAAGTCGTTGAAGCACGGGTCCTGAACTGATGTATTCAGAAACCAATAGTCTTTGCTCCCCCTTAATGGTACATATACTCTTAAAAAAAATTCACCGCTACTCTTCTGTTTTCAGTCATGTGTGTGGTATATATGTAACATTCAGCACAACACATGATGTACCTACAAAACAGTTTAAGCAGATTTTGGTACCCAATGGCACTTGGGTCCTAGTGGGTTAGGTGTAAATTTCTTTGAAGGAATACTGTAAGTACCGTACCAAAAAGAAGTATAATCTTTATGCACAAAATCATTTGAACCACAGTAAGAACAACATATTTTCTTATGTGCCAACCTAATCAGATGATTTACGGAATGAATAAGATTAGGTTTAGCATAAGATTTACCTTTCGGAGCATTGTTCTTCTTGGCATTTGATGTAGAGGGAAATGATTTTGGCACATCTTTCTTTGGAATTGTTGTGCCTTTGACTCTCCATTCCATCTTCACCTTCTTGAAGACTGGAATTTCTTCAGATTTGGAAGTATTAATTTTAGGCACATTTGGTTTGTTATCTGATTTATCAATCAAAGGTTTATAGAAGAGATTTGTTGAGCGAATCTGATCTTTTGAGAAATCATTTGATCTATTAAATTGTTTAGAAGGAATGTTTTTAAAACTTGAACTTGAAGCAGTTTTAAAAGAGCATTCAGAATCATTTGATTTAACAAATGGAGTCTGAAAGATAGAATTATGATTGGTCTGCTTTGAGACATCAAATTTAAAGATGACGTCTTCAAGTTCTTTGACTTTGTTTATCAAAACATTTTTCTCTTTAAAGATCAGATCAAATTTCTTTTGGAGATCAGATTTGATCAATTGATCCTTCATAATATCAGCTGATAAACCAGATAATCTTTTGGTAAGATTAAGAATCGCATCTTCAAAATATTCGCGTTCCGATTCAAAATCTTTTTCCAAAAACTTTCTTTTATCAGTAATCTCTTTGAAAAATTCCATATTTTTCTTTTTAAGGGTTTTTCTTTCCTTTTCAAAGAGATTTTTCTTTTCCGCAAAATCTTTTCTTTCTTTTTCCAAAAGATTTTCTAAATCAGAGATTTTCACGGAAAGTTCATTACTTTTGATCTCAAAATATTTCTTTTTAATCCCAAACTCAGCTCTTTCTTTTTCGAGCTTGTCTTTTTCTAAAAATAAAACTTTTTCAAAGTCAGAAACTTGTTTTGAAAGTTTTATACAATTCAGCTCAGTCTCTTTCTTTTCTAGTTGAGACTTCTTTGACAAATCGGACAACTTTTGTATGAAAACTATTTCAAGTTGTTCTTTTTTTTTTGAAAAATTAGTTTCAAGAAGAAAAAGTTTTCTTTTCAGTTTAGCGTTTTCATTGTCCACACTTTTTTTATTCTCTTGAACTCTTTGTATTTGATCTTGTAGATATGAGTTCTCCTTTTCTCTCTCGATTTCTCTACTCTTCATATCAGCATTTTCACTTTGAAGAGTTGTTACTTTCTCTTGAAGTTTCTTGATTTGATCGTGCAGACTTGAGTTGTCTTTCTTTGTTTTAAGATCTGCAATGTATACTTCAAGATCAGTAATTCTTTTAGTAAGTTTAGCATTTGAAGAAGAAATGTCTAAAATTTGTCTCTTTAGATCAACATTTTCTTCCTCCAATGCTTTATTTAAAACAGGAAATGAAGGATTTGAAGTATTATGTTTAACAAAATTTTGCTTCAAACCTTCACTATCTGATTTAACAATAATTTGTGGAGTTGGAAGTATTTCTGTTATAAGAACTTGTTGCAAAATTTCATTATTTGATTTAACAAAAGATTGCTTCAAATCTTCACCACTAGATTTAATAATAGTTTGCTTCAAGCTCATTTCTTTTTTTTTTTGTATTGCTAGATATTAATCTTTCAGAAAATCAAGCAGAAAGTGTATCAAATACACTAAAAAACTATATAAAATTTTTTCTTGAAAAGCTCTTAAAGTGTATGAAAAACACTATAGAAAAAATTTCGATATAATTTTTGTTTTTTTTTAAATCAACACGAATTTGGATCAAGAAGGATTCGAAATCAATGGATTCGGACCAAGAAGGGTTCGAAATCCTTGGATTCGGACCAAGAAGGGTTCGAAATCCTTGGTTTCGGTTCCTTAAGGGTTCGAAATCCTTATGAATGATCTGAAACCCTCAAGAACAATCCGAAACCTTCACTTCGAACTCGAAAATCACAGATTCAGCCATAACTTCTTCAATTCTTGATCAATTGTTATGAAATTTGCACAGATTTGTTCGAAATTTGATTCTACACACTTTCGTAGTTGATTTCAAATCCCAAATCGATCAAATTAATCGACTTTTGATCCAAAAACAGTAAGAACAAGTTTTCGAACAAAAATTTATAAAATGGTCAGATTTGCAATTTCTGTGCAGAATTTGGTAGAAATCCAAGAATTAAAGATGCTCAGGAATGTAAATCGAGTTTAGTGATGCCAAGAATCAATCCAAAAGATCAAAAAATAAAAAAAAATGATGATTTTGGATGAACAGTAATCGAAGAAGGGTTAGAAATCTTCGATGAACAGTAATCTCTTAAGGATCTGAAATCTTCAAGAACAGTGTAAAAAATCTTCAATTTGCTTCTTGATCTGCTTGAATTTTCTGTTTAGCTCTGATACCAATTGTGAACACCAGATCTATTAGGTAATCATCAAATCATCCATTTATCTTGAACATAATAGACATTACATATGATTGATGCACTTTCTCTCTCTAGAATGCTCTCACTTCTCTCTCTAGAAATATTACAATTAAGATTCTTCACTAATGACTTCCTTGAGACTTGCTTACAAACTAAGCTTTACAAAACCTATTTATATCTCCTAATTACAAAGCTTTAAACACTAAAGCTAGTTTGACTTTACATGACTTTGACTATTTTGACTAATACTTTGACTTTACAATATTTGACATTATAGAAGACTTTACAATAAATCTTGAATACAATAATGCTCTAACACTTGATAAACTTCTCATTAAGGAAGAACCTTTTGAAGGCTGATATGATTTCCGTGTAATCTTTCTATCTTTATCAGCTTACCTCTTTTGTACTTGTAAATTTATTTGTTGTACTTGTAAGTTTTCCACTTCCCTTTGTAACCTTATACGAAGTTAAAAAAAAATCAGCGAATGTACTTTACTCCATCAGTACTTAAAAGATCCCAGAAAATAGTAAAAGGGACAAATATTTTAGGAGTTCTTTTTATCTTTATGTTTTCATACTTAGCAATTTTCTTTGTTGCTATGTCATAATCAAATAGGGGGAGATTGTTGATCCAAACCCTCAGTGATTTGATAATGACTCTCTCTTAAACACTTAGTGAAAATTGTAAGTAAACAATATGTATTAGAGTTTCACTATCGCTGATAAGTACTAGGACTTTACAGTACCGCTGATAGGGACTCTAGCTCTTTAGATTAGACATTCAGCGAACACTGTTCATCCAGTAGCTCTGAGCATGTTCAGTCTCTGTGATGATCACTGATAAGCTATAGTTGTTTACTTATGATCCCTGAAGACAAGTCTCACGTCAAAAAAGGTTCTACACTGAAGTCGAAGATCAAGCCCAAGAACCAGCGACAAGTCTACTAATGAACTGATGCGGATATCAGCGAAGCCAGACCTGTCCATTCAACGTGAAGTATCAAGTAGAAGACTTCAGCAATCGCTGAGCTTTATCACTCGCTGATAAAGTAATGTTCAACGAACGCTGATCATGAAGTCTTCCTCTACAAGTCACTTTTGTCTTACCCCCTTGGACGTCTCCGTACAAAATGTCAGAACGGATCTCCCTTCTGTCTAGAATCGTACAATAAACTCTGATTCTACACTGTGCACCATGCGGCTACTAAGGTTGTCTACAAAGGTCAAAACATGCAACCACTCAACTGCTGCCACGTGTAAAGTAACACTGCCATGCATTAAATGCATGCAGTATATAAAGAAGAACCCTACTTCAGAATTGAAGTGCTCGGCCATCTTCTTCTTTCTCTCTTAGTGTTAGAATATTATTATAAGTATTCTTATCTCCTTTCTGTCTTATTTCTAGTGCAAGAAACTTAGTGTTCTTAACTTGTTTAGATTAGGTTAATCCTTAATCTTGTTCCGCAACAAGTTGTAAATTGTTTGATTATATCAATAAACAATTTAGAAAGTAAAACTCGTGTGTTTGTATTCAACCCCCCCTTCTACAAACTTGTATAACCCTTCGGGACCAACAAGAAGTTTTCTTGCTCATTCTGGATTCTACAGAAGGTTTATAAAAGTTTTTTCAAAAACTTCCAAACCTCTCTGTTTGTTGTTGCAGCATGACCAACCTTTGAATTTCAACAAAGAGCGCAAGTCAGCTTTTGACACTTTAAAGAAAACCTTGATTTCTACCCCTATTGTTTTGACTCCTTCTTGGATAAAACATTTTGAACTTATGTCTGATGCAAGTGATTGGGCAGTTGGTGCTATTTTAGGCCAAGTCACAAACAAGATTTTTCACCCAATGTACTATTCCAGTAAGACTCTAAATGATGCTCAAATTAATTACACAACCAATGAGAAAGAATTTTTTGTTGTGGTCTTTACGTTTGAGAATTTTAGATCCTACTTAATGGGAACCAAGGTCGTTGTTCATACACACCATGCTACCATTAAGTATTTGGTTTCTAAAAACAATGTCAAGCCAAGGTTAATAAGGTGGGTACTTTTATTACAAGAGTTTGACATTGAATCGTTATGTATGAAAATCACTGTGATGTATATGTTCTCTCTCTTGAGCTTATTTGAGTACATGATATTGTTTTTCCTTGTGTATTATATGATTTTGCTTGAACTAATTGCTCAAACCTTGAGGTTACCATTTTGGTGTTTTTGAGATGCTTGTTGAAGCGTATCACCATGGGTGAATTCCATTCCAATGCATTGTGATGCATAGTAAGTGAATGTGAGCTCTCTCTCGTTGCAATGATGAGACAAGATAAGAGGACATACAAACACCGCTCTGATACGAGTGACGTATGGTAAGTGGGTGTAACGTAGTTTGTGAATTACTAAGGTATGATGAAACTTAAAAAAGTCTTATGGAACCGGGAACCCCTAATTTAGAGCTTCAAGAAATAGTGAATGGTCTTATCAATACACAAATGTCTGTTCGGAAACAGAGCTCTTTTATCGCGGAATTAGACCTGCTATTAACGTCGGCTTTATTGTACTTAATGGAAATTGTTTTTATACATTATATTTTTCTATATTGGAATTAATCGTTTTTGTGAGAAAACAAGAAAGAGAATTGAAGTTGGTGAAGACTTCCAAGACAACAAGAGAGGTTCTAAAAAGTTCTTAGACCTCACAGTAGATGTAACAACCCAACTCAACCAATAACGCATAAACAACAATAATCAAATAACTCGCCAAAACGGCCTCAAAATACCATCTCAAACATACGAGTACATCACAAGGTTTGCGGAAACAACCTGTTACACAACTGAGATTTCTAGAATACTAAGCTTGGCATACAAAATATAATAACTTCCTTCTAGACCAAAGCTTCACTCACGCCTTCTCCTTGCCCTTACTAGAGCCTTCTACTAAACGCTCGCCTGAAAATGGTTTAGTTTTTGAAAAGGGAGGGTTAGACCATGAGGTCTAGTGAGTTCCCTCTAGAAACAAACATACGCGCCACGTAAAACATTTAAACAATTTATAAGTATTTATAAAACTTCTCAACTTTAAAACATTCAAACGTTCAAACACACGAACTACACATGTAAATGGCACACTGAAGTCACACACACATGTGACAACGTGTTAGTCTCACACTGCCTTAACTGGAACACACCCTCCATGGCATAAACGGGCCTACCCCCCCCCCCCCCCCCCCCCCCGGTATGAGCACTGGCGGGACACCCCCCCCCCCCCGACTTAGCCATAACAAGTCCACTCACAAATGTATGCATACATATTATCTCAACTTTCTCAAATATAGCAAAACATGCAGTTTCATATAAAAGATACAACATGCAGTTCTATATCATCTCATGCGATTAAAATAGCATATAGTTCAACACATTTTCAGTTACAAAGACTCACCTGTTGTCCTTGCTCAATCTTCTCACTTATGCTTCGGATCTCTAGGTGGGACACATATGTTTTAAAGAAAACGAGAGTGATAAGTCATAGGTCTGGCACTTCAGATTAATCCTAAACAACTCCCTAACAATTCTTGCTTAACCCGAACTCTCCCAATCCGGAAACAGAGTTCTGGGCACCGCTTTTCCGGACCCCAATCCCAGACTACTCACCTCCGAACTCACTTCCGAAACCACTTCCGGAACCACTCTTCCGGAGCCACTTCCGGATTCACTTCCGGACTACACTTCTGGAAAGCCCACTCATCCGGAAAACTTCATTCCGGGCGATTCTGGGTACAAAAGGGTTTTGCCGAACAGACCCAAAATCAAGCATTCAATAACAATCAATTCTCAAGAGGTTCCTATGTTGCACAAATCGATAAATGAGTATACATAACATGATTAGAGAACAATTTATCTCAACGAAATTCTCCCTTAACAGCACCATTACATTGATTTAACATTTTACTCTTGAGAAGAAAGGATTGACAGAAGCGACAACATTTCCTTTTGCCTTACATAATCAATAGACGATTAAACTAGGGATTACCTTTGAAGAACTTGATGATGAATCTCTTCCAACTTTGCAATCTCTCTCAATCTTCATCTCCAACTTAAATCCCCCACTTCTCTACATTCATCTAGCCGCCTCAAGTGGGAAAGAAAATGAATTAGGCTAGAGAGGTTTAGGGTTTTTACCCCTTTTTGACAGCTAACACATCAGCCCCTTTTACTTTAAACTTTTCTCCCATTTTCACTAAACATCCCACTTCTTTAGAATTGGAATCCCGGTTATTACAGTAGAAAGTGGAATCTAAGAAGTTCTTTAATTCGTACAAGAGATACTGTGAGTTTCATTTGTCGGTATTCAATCATATGTGCTCATCAAAGATGGCTTCTTAAAAGTCACATATCTTTATATGACGTTGAGGTAACTTTTGAGATTTATCGAATATTTGGATGCATGTTTGTTCTCAATAGATTTTTTTTATCCCTGCTTATATAATTACTTGCTTACTTCTCAAATGCTTAATTGTTCATATGATTCTCGTATGCATCATGATCATCTTTTGTGAGAAAGCTAGGAAGTAGTTTTTTTCTTATTTTCTTAACTAGGAATCATATAAAATAACTATTTCATGAGCATAGACTATTTGGAAACACAAAGGTTTATAAATTGCTCATTTAAGGTTGTCTATATTGAAAGGATTTTATAAAATAACCAACTCTCAAAGCTGAGGCATGCAGATAATTGTATAAAGAACGGACATGCAGCAATTCATTAAAATCAATTAACGGATAAAAAGAATTTTACACAAGAAAAACATATATGCATGTTGACAACAAGATAAACAATGTTACCAATTCAAGCATTAAAACAATCATTTCCGAGTTATAGAAAAAAACTTTCCGTTTAGGGTTGAGAAAACATCAATAATCAAGTAATATTTTATTAAATACCAAGAAACTCCGATTGATGATATAGTGAAAATACAACAGATTCATTCCAACATTCTTGATGAAGACATACCAAAGATTAGTAGGGAATTTAAAACCGAAGTACAAGCTTACAATTTCTATAATATTTTTGTTTATAAAGTTGGATTTAGCATACGAAGAAGTAAAGGGAAAAAAGATAATAAAGATAGAAAAATGAAAAGTAGGATTTTTTTTGTTGCTCATGTTGTAATAACCCAAAATAATGTATCCTGTTTTAAATTGAAGTTGGGGATGGTAATTGTTTAATTGCGAAAAGTTGGAGGGTAAAATATGAATGTTGGGAAATTAATTCCTTTTCTTTTTGTGGTGTGCGTCGTATTTGCTGAAAAGGGGAGAAACACATTTTCTTTTAGGGTTTTGGTGGGTGCTTGATACTGCACATCGAGAGAGAGATTGAAAGGAGCAGAAAGAAAGAAACCTCCATGGGAGGCCTGGTGTATTTTCGTGAGGAGAAAATCGAGAGAAGAAAACATTTGGTGATGTGTGTGTTTGGGTGCTGCTCGACGAGGGAAGGAGCTGAGAGAGAGAGAGCCAGAGAGAGAGAGAGAGGGAGAGAGCAGCGAGAGAAGGAGGCTGTGAGAGAGATAGAGAGCTGCGAGAGAAGAGAGACGACGAGGAAAGAGGAAGCGCGAGAGAGAGGTGACAGAGGTGGTCGTCGGCGGTTAGCTGCCGGTGGTGGTCGCCGGCGGTTGGCTGCCGGAGGTGGTTACCGGCGGTGACGAGGTTTAGCAGCAGATTTTCCATCTCGTGAGGTTCTAATCTGGTAAGAAACCACTCCTTTGTGTTTTCTCTTGGTGAGTAATGTTAGATTTGTAGATTTCTAGTTATTCTCTGTTTTGTAAGTTGAGAAATCAATTAAGGCCATTGCTAGAGTTTTGATTCCCAATTCTTATTGTCAAGATTAAACCAAATGTTTGTGGATTCTTGATTTCGGAAGAAATGGTGATGGTTAATTTGTAGAATAAGTTAAAAACGAAGAAATGCAGTTTTTTGTCGAAATACCCGGACTTGTTTGCAAAACGATATGGTATTTTAAAGAAAATGAAGTTCCGGTAGTGTTGGAAATTGATTGAGGTTCCGGTAACATTTTGTTGAGTCCCGGTAAGTTAATAATTGGGTCGGAGTGTAATTTTAAGAAAAAGGGTCGGAATAGTTATTTTAATTGGAGCCTAAAGCTTGTGTGTACTGGAAGTCGGTATGACCCGAAAGTTGACCCGTAATTTAAGTTGGGCCGAATTGAGTTTTGGGCCAAAAGAATTATTAAGTCCTTTTGGGCTTAGTTATTATATTGGGCTTAATTTATTATTAGAGTCTATAATTATTTAAAGGGGCGCTATCGGTGATCATTGGGAAAGCAAGAGAAGAATTCTTGGCATCTGTTCAAGTAAGTATTCTAATTCTCCTTCTCCTTAGTTCCTTTTCTCCCGATTAGAAGCTGTTGGGAGGGTCTGGGTGTGTGTATCCACACACACATTCTGTGTCTAGCACTGTTTCAATATTAAGGATGTTGGGAGATCGATTCTTGAGTTTAATCGGTAGTGGGAGGCTTATGAACGTTCTTTGGATCGATTCCTAGGCTGGCCGAGAAAAGTAGGTTTCTTATTTATGAGCTTTCCTCATTTTTGGGCTTGAAATTGATGTATCAATAGCTTGGTAGAAATCAGACATGTCTGCGTGTCTGGGAAAGAAGATGAAGTGGTTGAGTCTGAAAGTCGCAAGCTAAGCCTGCGAGTTTGGGAGAAAATCGCAAGCTAAGCCTGCGAGTTTGGGGAGAAAATCGCAAGCTAAGCCTGCGAGTTTTGGAGAAAGTCGCAAGCTAAGCCTGCGAGTTTTGGAGAAAATCGCAACCCAAGGTTGCGAGTTTCAGTGCCTTGCGAGTTTAGAGTCTTGCGAGTTTTAGAGTTCTGCGATTTTCGTGCCTTGCGATTTTGAGCTGAGAGAGTTTAGGATCCAAGTTAGATGCATTTAATTAATCAATAAATTATTGTTTAGGTGTGCGTTTGGAGCGAGTCTTGAAGTAAGCGAGAGTTTGCAATCAGGTGAGTTTTCTAAATCAAAATACGTGGCTTTTACTGTGTTTAATAAAGAAGATTTATAATGAGAATTGCCATGCTATATTTATGCTTGATTGTATAAATGTTGTTGAAAGTTTTATGATTGAATGTATGCATACATCGAGGAGACGTAAACTGGCAAAGACGGGAAAGTAGTTCCGCCAGCTCTCGTGCGGGAAGGGAGCTCCCTATATGCCAGGAGCGAGGCTCCGCAAGGCTGCATGAGGCTGACTCGTTGTCACCTTCGGGTGGCTTCAGGGTGTCAGATTACGAGGAGGCGGACTTTAGTCCGTATATGATTTTGACGTGTGGGGTATGAATGTTTTATGCTGAAAAGAGAAAACTGTTTTTAAATGCTTTGATAACTGTTAGGAGGGACTCACTAGACCTCATGGTCTAACCCTCGCCTTTTTTCAAAATTAAAACCTTTTCAGGTAAGCAGGTTTCCAGGAGCTCGGGCAAATAGGCTGAGCTTAGCGTGAAGAGTCAAGAAGCGTAGTGACACTCTAGCATTTAGTTTTTCTCAGTTGTGTAGGTTGTTTCCGCAAACCTATTGAGTATTTGTAATGAAATTTTGAGACCGTGATTTTGGGATGTTATGAAATTGATGTTTTGCATGTTAATTTTGGAAGGGTCTTTACAGTTGGTATCAGAGCCGTAGTTTAAGGGATTTAGGTGACCGGACGGGCCTAAACTTAAACTTGGGAGTAGAAATCACAACTGAGAATCAGGAAATGCGTTAGGAGGGCACTAATGTAGATACATGAAATGTGTTAGGAGGACACTATTATAGAGATAGGACTAATAGGGTACTGAGGACTGTCATGTTAGGTAAGTTTGAAATTCCACCTGGCCAGTGTAATTGCGAACTTACAGGTACATGTATGTGCTTAACCTGCCTTATTATTCCGAAGTGGTAGTTAGAGGCTAGTATTTATGTCGTGTGCCAGTACTCTAGAATGACAGTACGATCCTTGAGAAGTAGATTGAGACCCATTGTCGGGGAGATATCGTAAAAGATCAGTTATGTTGGGACGTATTGTACATCGGGGATAAGGAGTAGTGTTTGGAACGTTATGAGTCGTCTAGAGGTAGATCTTCGTGGATTCAACGGGGTTGAGTGAATGCTTGTGAGTAAGACTCCTGGTTCAAGAGTGTCCCAATTATAGAGATCGTGGGATAGATCAGTTGTGTTGGTAAGGGGGGAAAGTGTCGAGATCTGGAAAGATTCAATTCAAGAACGAGTGGAGATTAGAACCTTGACGCGTTAGTCGAGCTTTTCAGTGTCAGGAACAATATAGGGAAGATATCCGTAGTAGATTGGAATATGTAGAGGTAGAAGGTAAGGTAATTGGTCGAGACGAAAATAGTATGAAAGGATTGAGTAAGTGAGATGTGGGAAGCGTGTTCAGTAAGTTGTTGCATGACCGAGAGAGCGACCGTTGGTCGTAGGTGAGGTGTCAAGAATAAGTTATGTGAGTAAAACGGTTGACCTTGGTTGAGGGAGTAGCCTTCAATTGCAAGTAGAGTTTCATGCATTGAGTTGTACATGTGTGCATGAAATTTTTCATAAGTAAAAGTGAACGTGTAAACTTCAAATTTGAACTATTATGAGTCGGTGTATGCAGGCGTATGCTTAAAGAAAAATGCAAATCCATTTATATCACCAGGTAAAGTTGAGATTACGGTTTACAAAAGATTCCACTATTTTCATAACGAATTAAATTATTGCAAAAGTCAAGAAAACGATTGAATGCAAAACTTTTATAACCGCAATGAGTGTTGACATGTTGAATTTATATAAATGAGTATGAAAACCGGCTGGTTTACTTCGTGTCGGTAAATTCTTTCAGAATGGAGTCGTATGAAAAGATTTTCACCCAATATATATATTTCTGTCGTAACGACGAATTTTGGTGGAGTAAGACTAAGTTTATGGAAAGTTGCATGCGAACGATTCTCGAGATTGTTGTCCGGAACATTGAATTTATAAGAGTGATGAGGGCATGTGTACCCAAGATGTTTTCAAACGTTGTTTAATTAATATGATAAAAGACGCGAAATGATTTACCTATTGCGTTGTCATGCATGAAGGCTATGAACTCACTAGGTCGTAGTATGTATTTTGAAGCTAAGAAAGAACTCAGAGAGTGGAGAGTTGTTGGTCAGGAGAGAACGTAGTAGTATCGGGATATGTGTTCTGTCAGTAGTGGGTTATAGTGTCGGTTGTATGAGGGTTTACAATCTTGTTTGGTAACTGGGGGTGCGGTTGTCGCGGGGCAGTTGTGTCCGGAGGGAGGGCATGAAGTCTTCAAGGTGAAGGTTTAGCGACTCGTTATGAGTAGTGATGAAAGGTAGAGGCGAAGTGTCCACGGTGGTGGGTATGAGTTTTGAGACGAGCTCGTAATATTGATGTGACAGGAGTAAGTTCAGAAAAGAGGGAGACGTATTACGAAGTGGCTATGATATGTTGATAGGATTAGGTCCCGTAAGGGAACCCTTGTTTAAAAAAATAAGTTAAGAAAGTAGCTACAAGTTGTCTGTTGTTGTGGAAGTCGAGAGCTGTGTAAGATGGCCGAGGCCGAAGACTTGAACCAGAAAGTTGAGAGTTGATAGAACACCTTGTCGGGGTGTTAAGAAGATGAGAAGTTTTCATTTTGATTAAGCATTCTATTTATGAGGTATGGAGGGATACGTAGGCTGATGAGGTATGTAGCACAAACGAAGCGAGTGTGTAGATGTATCAGTCAGTAAGAAATGTGTCGTGTCTATGTAAGGACTCAGATCGTAAAGAGCGAGCAAGGACGATTACATTCGAGCTAATTGGGAACTAGGGAGTTATAGTTCAGCTAGAGTGAGAAAGGACTAAGTAGCGAGATAGACTCGATTGTACATACCAGAAAATGTGAAGACAAGTATGAATTGTGTAAGAATGGCCATGAGAGTTTTGGTCTGCCGTGTGATGTGATGGGCAAGGAGTATACGGATGGGTAGTGACAACAATAGTCAAGCCTAACATGCCGCTAGTGTTGTAGTGGTGTGATGTTAGAAGGAGAGAAAGCATCAGATAGAAGCTTTTGGGGGTTTCAGATGAGATGTTCGATCTATTAACCAGATTGTTGGAGCACATAGGGTGTAAGTTGATGACAGTATGATGGAATAAGTAATTCTCAAATTATTTTGAAAATTGTAAATTGTTGGATAACTCAGAGGGGGTTGTTAGTTAAGAAATCAGTTTTGACTGGTGGATTTTGTGAATACCAGCATATCGAGATGTTGAAGCTAGTTATTATATATGTTAATTTATGGTGGATTGAAAGAAATGAACTGCATTCCGATTGGAGTTTACCTCTTGAAATAAGTTGATAATTATAATTGAAATGAGTTGGTCAAGTTAAAGTTAGTAGTGATAAAGAGAAGGAATTGTTTTGTTTTGTGCGGTAAGAATCAGTGGTTATATTGCACTAGCCGAGAAAGACAGTGAGTCCGGAAACTGTTAATATGGCCGTGAATCAGATAAGGATAACTAGGGAGTGGTAAGTAATGCGATGTTTACAACCTTTGTTCACGTGTTATGACCTGGAAAGATTTATTCCGAGAGTTGAAATTTAAGCTTTGATAATCAATTTCGCCGGTTATTTTGGAGTGAATTCAGGGACGGAATTCTGTTAAGGAGGGGAGATTGTAATAACCCAAAATAATGTATCCTGTTTTAAATTGAAGTTGGGGGTGGTAATTGTTTAATTGCGAAAAGTTGGAGGGTAAAATATGAATGTTGGGAAATTAATTCCTTTTCTTTTGGTGGTGTGCGTCGTATTTGCTGAAAAGGGGATAAACACATTTTCTTTTAGGGTTTTGGTGGGTGCTTGATACTGCACATCGAGAGAGAGATTGAAAGGAGCAGAAAGAAAGAAACCTCCATGGGAGGCCTGGTGTATTTTCGTGAGGAGAAAATCGAGAGAAGAAAACATTTGGTGATGTGTGTGTTTGGGTGCTGCTCGACGAGGGAAGGAGCTGAGAGAGAGAGAGAGCAGACGAGAGAGAGATAGCCACAGAGAGAGAGAGAGAGGGAGAGAGCATCGAGAGAAGGAGGCTGTGAGAGAGATAGAGAGTTGCGAGAGAAGAGAGACGACGAGGAAAGAGGAAGCGCGAGAGAGAGGTGACAGAGGTGGTCGTCGGCGGTTAGCTGCCGGTGGTGGTCGCCGGCGATTGGCTGCCGGAGGTGGTTGCCGACGGTGACGAGGTTTAGCAGCAGATTTTCCGTCTCGTGAGGTTCTAATCTGGTAAGAAACCACTCCTTTGTGTTTTCTCTTGGTGAGTAATGTTAGATTTGTAGATTTCTAGTTATTCTCTGTTTTGTAAGTTGAGAAATCAATTAAGGCCATTACTAGAGTTTTGATTCCCAATTCTTATTGTCAAGATTAAACCAAATGTTTGTGGATTCTTGATTTCGGAAGAAATGGTGATGGTTAATTTGTAGAATAAGTTAAAAACGAAGAAATGCAGTTTTTGTCGAAATACCCGGACTTGTTTGCAAAACGATATGGTATTTTAAAGAAAATGAAGTTCCGGTAGTGTTGGATATTGATTGAGGTTCCGGTAACATTTTGTTGAGTCCCGGTAAGTTAATAATTGGGCCGGAGTGTAATTTTAAGAAAAAGGGTCGGAATAATTATTTTAATTGGAGCCTAAAGCTTGTGTGTACTGGAAGTCGGTATGACCCGAAAGTTGACCCGTAATTTAAGTTGGGCCGAATTGAGTTTTGGGCCAAAAGAATTATTAAGTCCTTTTGGGCTTAGTTATTATATTGGGCTTAATTTATTATTAGAGTCTATAATTATTTAAAGGGGCGCTATCGGTGATCATTGGGAAAGCAAGAGAAGAACTCTTGGCATCTGTTCAAGTAAGTATTCTATTTCTCCTTCTCCTTAGTTCCTTTTCTCCCGATTAGAAGCTGTTTGGGAGGGTCTGGTGTGTGTATCCACACACACATTCTGTGTCTAGCACCGTTTCAATATTAAGGATGTTGGGAGATCGATTCTTGAGTTTAATCGGTAGTGGGAGGCTTATGAACGTTCTTCGGATCGATTCCTAGGCTGGCCGAGATAAGTAGGTTTGTTATTTATGAGCTTTCCTCATTTTTGGGCTTGAAATTGATGTATCAATAGCTTGGTAGAAATCATACATGTCTGCGTGTCTGGGGAAAGAAGATGAAGTGGTTGAGTCTGAAAGTCGCAAGCTAAGCCTGCGAGTTTGGGAGAAAATCGCAAGCTTAGCCTGCGAGTTTGGGGAGAAAATCGCAAGCTAAGCCTGCGAGTTTTGGAGAAAGTCGCAAGCTAAGCCTGCGAGTTTTGGAGAAAATCGCAACCCAAGGTTGCGAGTTTCAGTGCCTTGCGAGTTTCAGTGCCTTGCGAGTTTAGAGTCTTGCGAGTTTTAGAGTTCTGCGATTTTCGTGCCTTGCGATTTTGAGCTGAGAGAGTTTAGGATCCAAGTTAGATGCATTTAATTAATCAATAAATTATTGTTTAGGTGTGCGTTTGGAGCGAGTCTTGAAGTAAGCGAGAGTTTGTGATAAACCAGTTTCTATTAGGTAATCATCAAATCATCCATTGATCTTGAACATAATAGAGATTTACATAGGAATTATGCACTTTCTCTTTCTAGAATGCTCTCACTTCTCTCTCTAGAATATTACAATTAAGATCACTAATTAATTTCTCTCTTTTTTTTACTTACTTAACATCTAAGCTAACTAATCCTATTTATATCTAGGATTACAAAGCATTAAATCTAATCTACTTTGACTTTTCATGACTTTGACTTTTACATTAGACTTTTCAAGCTTTGACTAAGTACAAGACTTTACAATAAATCTTGAATACAATAATGCTCTAACAATCTCCCCCTTTGGATTCAAGATTTAAAAAATATAGCAGCAGTCTTCAGTACTTGATCTTCAATACTTTATCTTTGACCGCTTCAAACTTTGAGGCTCAGATAATCTTCAAATAGCTTTTTGTAAAGTCAATCTCTTTGAATCCGAATCATAAGGATGCGAAATCTTCACATTTTTGAACTTTTAGGTGTAAGCACAATCCGAGTCTTTCAGATCTAAAATAACCAAGTTCAGCAACACTTCAGATTTCACATGATCCGAAATCTTCAACTTTGAACAATCCTTTGAAGCTTTGAATTCAAACAATTAATGATTTCTTGAGCTTATCTTCATCTCCTTTGACCTTGAAAGCTCTTCGACATGGAATTGAATTAAACATTTCTCCCCCTTTTTCGATGAAAGTGAGCATCATTATCATCGAAAACCTTCTTCAATTTCAGTCGCGTCTCTTAGTATTACTAACAATCTCCTCCTTAGTGGATAACCTTGCTCCCCCTCAAAATAAGAATTCTGGAGCAATTTGTATTCTCCCCCTGAAAGTATGCATATATTTCAATAACGTATTCATTTCAAATACAGTGCTTTAGAGAAAACATTTATACAAGGAAAATAAAATTCATTGAACCACATTTTATAACTACTAACATTTGATCATTTGAAAGCTGGACAAAAGAAATTCAACTTAATGAAATTTAACAGATATTTCAATCATATGAAATCAAATGCATGTGTTTGGAATCAAATACAAGTCATCATTGCATATCAAGTTAAAAATGTTCAGTTTCAACCCCTTTATCAAATCTATTTGGTGTGCTAGCATGCGAAATATGATTAGCATCAAGCGTATGCAATTCTAAAACATATAAGAATACTTTGCTCTACTCACACTATTTGTCTAAAATCAGAATTTCACAAATTTACGGGTTTATCGCAACTTTGTATTTTCCCCAAGTTTCAAGAGATGTGTGCTCTTTGGCATCTTTTGATTTTGTGCACATTGACATCTTTTGATTTTGTGCGCATTGGCATCTTTTGATTTTGTGCACATTGGCATCCTTTGATTTTGTGCTCATTGGCATCTTTTGATCAAAAAGTTTAGTAAGAATAAGATACACCGTTAAACATGACTTTCTATCTGGTTCTATAGTAGGATTTGGGTTAGCAGATCCCAGACCAGTTGGCCTTAGGTGCTAGGTGTCGAGCACCCCTTAGAACTTAATTTCCCAAACCAGAAAGGCCACATCGATATATCTTAAACCCATTTGTACCAGTAGAACATGGCTTTCTATCTGGTTCTATTGCAGGATTTGGGTCAGCCGATCCCAGACCAGTTGATCTTAGGGACTAGGTGTCGAGCACCCCTTAGGACTTACTCTCCCAAACCAGAAAGGCCAGGCACAAACTTTCAAACTAAATGATAGTGCAACAATTTTATCTCAATCACTTGGTTGTAAAACATAGTGCTTCACCCATATTTTCATTTCCATCCATCATTCTGACATATAGGCTTTTTGAGCATTATATTCTATATATATCCAGATTCACATAACTTTGAGCATTCAGCATAATTTCATTCATGTGTTGCTGACCTTTCGATTTATTTTAGAGGTGAAAGTTGAAACAAGTATAACTCAGATAAAACAAAAATACTTGTAAAATCATCTTTTAGCACACATTTAATTCATTAAATGAGAATTGAAAATTTCATCTCATTGAATTAAATTTGTAAAGATTCAAGTTTTCAAAGCAGTAGAAACAAAATATAATCCAATGTTACCTTTCACCACTTGTTCCTTGAACTAAAAAGATATGACAGTTAAAGGATATCACCTGAGAAGTGTGAGTTCTAAACTGATTTGTTTAGAAATCTTAGTCGTTGAAGTACGGGTCCTGAACTGAATTGTTCAGAAGCCATTGTCGTTGAAGCACGGGTTTTGAACTGATATGTCCAAAAGCCAATATCTCTTTACTCCCCCTTAATGGTACAAGTAATCTTCTTCCGAGAGTTCAACGCTTTGCTTCTAAATCTGCAAAAACAGATTAAGTAGATTTTGGTACCCAACGTGTCTTGGGTCCTGGCTTGTTAAGCGGAGCTCTATAGGAAGGAAAATGATAAGTACCATACCAATATTGAACACTCTCATTTTTAATAAAGTCACTAGTACCACAATAAGAACAACAAAAATTCTTTTGTGCTAACCTGATTAAATGATTTGCGGAATAGAATGAATCAGGATTATCAAAAGATTTAGCTTTCAGATTAGTGTTCTTGTTGGGAACTGTGGATTTTGGCTCACCTTTTTCAGTAGACGTACCTTTAACTCTCCATTGCATGTTGACTTTCTTATATGAAGGAAGATCAGCATATTGATACTTGGAAGAATTATCCACCGAGTGATCATAGAATAGATTAGAAGGACGAATCAGACATTCTGAATAGCATTTGGATTTGTTAAATGACTTCACTTTGTAAGATAAGTCATTCCGTTCCTTGGTCACCAAATCAAGCTTCTTCTGAATATTAGACTTAACCCTCTTCTCTTTCATGATGTCAGTCGATAATGCAGCCAAATTCATTGTCAATTTATGAATTTCCTGCCGAAATATCTTCCTTTCTTTAGAAAATTCGTCTTTAACGCACCTAGCCTGAAAGTCAACTTTCTTCATCTTTTCTAGCTCTTGACTTTCTTTATCTAGCTCTTGTCTTTCCTTTTCTAAGTCCTTTTGAAGATCAGAAATTTTCTTTGACAGTTTCGCATTCTTTTCTTCAAAGCTTTTCCTTTCTTTTTTATACTCGACCCTTTCCTTCTCCAACTTCTCCTTTTCAAGAAATAAAACTTTCTCAAAGTCAGAAACTTGTTTTGAAAGTTTTATGCATTTCAGTTCAAGTACTTTCTTTTCTTCAAAAGAAAAATTAGACAGTTTTCTCTTTAGATCGGCATTTTCACTGTCCAAACTCTTTTCTTTATCTTGAACTTCTTTTAATTGAGTATGTAACTTTAAGTTCCACTTCGTTCTCTTTTCTTCAATGCTTTTCAGATTAGCATTTTCTTTTTGAAGAGTTGTTACTTTCTCTTGAAGATTCTCGATTTGATCGTGCAGACTTGAGTTGTCTTTCTTTGTTTCAAGATCTGCAATATAAACGTCAAGATCAGTAACTCTTTTAATAAGTTTATCATTTGAAGAAGAAATGTCTAAAATTTGTCTCTTCAGATTAGCATTTTCTTCCTCCAATGCTTTTATACTTTCTTCAAGCTTCTTAATGTCATCTTGATGAGTTGAAGGATTTGAAGTATTAGTTTTAACAAAATTTTGCTTCAAACCTTCACCATTGGATTTAACAATAGTTTGCTTCAAACTTTCATTATTAGATTTAACAAAAGTTTGTGGTGTTGAAGGTTTTTCTGTTATAAGAACTTGCTGCAAAATTTTATTATTTGGTTTAACAAAAACTTGTGGTTTTGGAGGTATTTCTGGTATAATAAATTGTTGCAAAATTGTTTGTTGCAAACTTTCATTTGATGATTTAACCAGAACTTTTGCAATTTGGGGTATCTCCTTTTTAATAGTTTGCTTCAATCTTAAAACCCCATCTTCTGTATAAGTAGACATCTTGAAGAAAACCTGAAAAGAAACACAAAAAAAATTAGATGAAAAATATTAACAAAAATATACCTAATAGAGTGATCGTCAAAAGAAACTTCGCTTAGAAGTTAGAATTATGTGCACACTCGTAAAAAAATCAGAAAAACATAAAAACACAATTAAAGTCAGAAAGATTTTCAAAAATAAAATTTGAAAAAAACAAATTATAAATTTGTCTTCCAAAAATTAATTCTGAAAAATATGCGCGGAAATATTGGACTTTAATCGTCAAACCTGCAAAATGAGAGAAAATGTGTCAGTTATGATTAAAAGCAGGTAAAATAACAAAAATTCGATACTAAAATGACTAAAAATGTCAAAAATACAAAATATAGGGACTAAAATGAAAAATACTAAGACTCAACAAAAACAAGGACTAAAAAAGACAAAAACTGAATTTTAAGACTCTAAGGACTAAAAGTGTAAAAATCTAAAACTAACAAGTCAAGGGACTGAAAATGTAAAAACCTAGAACTTTAAAACTTCAGGGACTGAAAATGTAATAAACTTAAACTAAACTGCAAGGACTAAAACTGACAAATCTAAAACTAACTAAACTTGTCTTAACAGAAAACACTAATTGAGGACCAAAAATGTAACAAAATTAACGGAAAAACTAACTGACTGTTAGTAAAATGACACTAACTGACTCAAACTGGAACTTAACGAAAAAAGACTCAAAATGTAACAAAACTAACCAACTAACGGAACAATACTAACTGACTCTGACTGATTTAACGGAAAAAGGATCGAATTTGTCAGAAAACTAACGGAGTACTAACAACCTCTGTTAGTACTGTTCATCATCTTCACTAAAAAAAACCACAACGATCTGAGAGTTTAGATTTCAGTTTTCTTGCTCAATTCTCGACCAAAATTGACGAAACTTGTTGCATTGCACTCCTTAATCGATGACAAATCAAATCCAACCAATTAAAATCGATCATGCAACACTTTTTCTGGTGACCCACGATTTTCCGGTCAAAGATACGATTTTCCGGCGAGTAATTTCAGACAACTATATCATCTTTGTTTCTCAACCAAAATCGATGACATTTATTTTGTTATGATACTTGAACGAATACCAAGCTATTCCAACGACAAAATCTCGATCATGCACGATATTCCGATGACCCACCAAATTTTCCGGCGAAGCCCGGTTTTCCGGCGAAGATTTCACACGACAATATCTTCTTCGCCTCTCAACCAAATTCGATAATTTTTGTTGCAATGCTATCCTAAAACAAATATCAATCGAATCCAAGCAACAAAACTCGATCAAACACTGATTTGTGAAGACCCACTAGATTTTCCGGCGAGATGGTTTCGTACTTGATTTCAAGAAGGGTCCGAATTCTAGTTTCAAGAAGGGTCCGAATTCTGATTACAAGAAGGATTCGAATTCTTGGTTTAAGAAGGGTTCGAATTCTTGGTCAAGAAGGGTCCGAATTCTTGGTCAAGAAGGGTCCGAATTCTTTAAAAATTAAGCATACACACATGCAGCACAACCATACAAACACACAGCTAAAAAAGTGAGTATGAAGGATCCGAATTCATGGTTTCAAGCACACATGCATACAGCTGAATCACACAAACTCAGCACACATTTACTATGTGTGATTCGAAATCCTTGAGTCATGTAGCATACGAATTCATTTTTAACTTTGCTGTTAATTTTCTGCAAAAGAACAAAAACTCACAAACAATGTTAGTTATTTGATTTTTAAGATCAAAACAATCACAAACACATTTTAAAACATTTCAATTAAAAATTCTGGATCAAAATTCAAGATCTAGAATTTTCATCAAGAACACTTTGAAGATTCTCAAGAACACCTCAAGAACACATTCAATCAAAAATTTCAAAAGTGATTTTTATAGATTAAAACTTGAAATTTATGATTGAAACATGTTCAAAAACACTTTTTAAAAAGGATTTTGCACAAAAACGAATCAAAACATCAATATTTTGCAAAATCACAATCTAAAAAACTTCACAGCACACTTTTTCAAGAACACAATTTTTTTTCAAAATCTTCAAATTGATCAATTCTTGATGTGTTTTTATGAAATTGATGATGCAAAACAGATTTAAAATGATGGAGAAACACTTTGCAATCAAAATCAAATCAAAAAACAAACAAGAAATGCATAACCCATTTGTGTTCTTCAAGTTCTTCAACAATGGAGATTTTCTTCAAAAATCTTCAAAAAATCTTCAAATCTTCAAGAAATTGGACGAATTTGCACACAATTCAATCTCCCAAAGCTCTGATACCAAATGATAAACCAGTTTCTATTAGGTAATCATCAAATCATCCATTGATCTTGAACATAATAGAGATTTACATAGGAATTATGCACTTTCTCTTTCTAGAATGCTCTCACTTCTCTCTCTAGAATATTACAATTAAGATCACTAATTAATTTCTCTCTTTTTTTTACTTACTTAACATCTAAGCTAACTAATCCTATTTATATCTAGGATTACAAAGCATTAAATCTAATCTACTTTGACTTTTCATGACTTTGACTTTTACATTAGACTTTTCAAGCTTTGATTAATTACAAGACTTTACAATAAATCTTGAATACAATAATGCTCTAACAGTTTGCAATCAGGTGAGTTTTCTAAATCAAAATACGCGGCTTTTACTGTGTTTAATAAAGAAGATTTATAATGAGAATTGCCATGCTATATTTATGCTTGATTGTATAAATGTTGTTGAAAGTTTTATGATTAAATGTATACATACATCGAGGAGACGTAAACTGGCAAAGACGGGAAAGTAGTTCCGCCAGCTCTCGTGCGGGAAGGGAGGTCCTTATATGCCAGGAGCGAGGCTCCGCAAGGCAGCATGAGGCTGACTCGTTGTCACCTTCGGGTGGCTTCAGGGTGTCAAATTACGAGGAGGCGGACTTTAGTCCGTATATGATTTTGACGTGTGGGGTATGAACGTTTTATGCTGAAAAGATAAGCTGTTTTTAAATGCTTTGATAACTGTTAGGAGGGACTCACTAGACCTCATGGTCTAACCCTCGCCTTTTTTCAAAATTAAAACCTTTTCAGGTAAGCAGGTTTCCAGGAGCTCGGGCAAATAGGCTGAGCTTAGCGTGAAGAGTCAAGAAGCGTAGTGACACTCTAGCATTTAGTTTTTCTCAGGTGTGTAGGTTGTTTCCGCAAACCTATTGAGTATTTGTAATGAAATTTTGAGACCGTGATTTTGGGATGTTATGAAATTGATGTTTTGCATGTTAATTTTGGAAGGGTCTTTACACATGTGAAGGCTTTCGTGAAAAAGATAAACAATATGATAATGTGACATGTCATCATGCCGAAATAAGGTTCGGTTGTTTGGCAAGGATGAAGATAAAAATTCATAAATGTGGAAAATATAAAGTTGTTGAGTTTATAAGAGAGCATACACATGTGACAATAACTATCTATAGGAGCCACTTACATAGGTCACAAAGGAGGATAACTTAGGCTCAAGCATCTAAAATTGTGTTGGCTGAGAATTTAGGAATTGTACCTAAGCTAGTATAGAACTACTGATTAGACGAGACGGTTTACATGCAAATCTTGGATTTATTTAGATGACTTTTGAAATTATTTACGCCCCAAAAGAACAATTCAAATGTGTGTAGGGGATACCGGTGTAGTTTTTGAATATCTTCAAGGAAAGAAGTCGAATGATCCTAATTTTTATGCTTTACAAGCAGATAAAGATGATCTAATAACAAATATTTTTTGGGCATATGCACAAATGAAAGCATCATATGATGACTTTGGCGATGTTACCGCAAAAATAATGATTGTCGACAATGTGCAATGTTCGTTGGGTTAAATCATCATAAGAAAACCATCATTTTTGGGGTCGCTTTGTTATATGATTAAACTACTAAGACATTTATGTGGTTATGTGACACCTTTGTAGCAGCAATGTCAGGAAAGAAACCAAAAACCATTCTAACTGGACAAGATGCAGCAATGGCAAAAGCATTAAGATCTTAATGGCCAGAAACTTATCATTAGTTATGTATTTGGCATATGTATCAAAATGCAGCAACACACTTGAGTAGTGTTTTTGAAAGATTTCGTGAATTTGCAATTGATTTTGGAAATTTCATATATGAATATTATGAAGAATGTGAATTCATCAAGGCATGGGGGAACATGCTTAGAAAATATAGTCTTGAAAGTAATGATTGGTTGGCTCAGCAGTTCAAGTTGAATGTGAAATGGGTTCTGGTATATGGAAGAGAAACGTTTTGTAAAAATATGACTACTACTCAACGAAGTGAAAGTATGAATAATTATCTTAAAAAGTATGTTAGCTACCAACATTTAGTGTTACGTTCTTTTGAACATTTTGAGAGGTTGATGGTGGATCGTCGTTATGCAGAGCTAAAGGCAGACTTTAGAGCAAGTCAGTGTAGCACCATCCCTTCCCATTGAAATTTTGAACCATGCAGCAACTTTATATACCCCCGCAGTGTTGAGAAGGTTTGAAGTTGAATTTTCAGATGCTTATAATTGTGCTATGGAACTTTGTACTGGGGTAGGAGTAGTGTAAGAGTATAAGCTTACTCCTAATGGTAAGGATTTTCACCACAAAGTTAAATATGACTCGTTAGCCAATACGGTGATATGTAGTTGCAAAAAGTTTGAGGGGATATTGTGCTTACATATTCTTAAGGTCTTTTCCTTTCGTAATGTTGTGAAGATACCTTCACAATACACTTTAAAGAGGTTGACAAAACATGCTAATATGGGAGTTGCGAGTAGTACATCTGAGATTAAACAAGGAGATGATCCTAAAGCATTTTTGGCACTACGTTATCAAGATTTGTCCATGTCTTTCACTCAGATTGTAACAAGAGCATCGGAAACTGAAAAGTCCTATAAAGTTGCTAGAGATGGCTTAAAAAGAGTGTGGGGCGAAGTTGATGCATGCATGAGGGAAGAGAGTTGAAAGCAACGGGAAGACTAATGTTAATAGTGAAATCAGTACAACACTAAAAGGTATAAAGACAAATAAAATTTTAAATTGTTTTTATTAAGATTTATCTTTATAAATCGATGATATAATTTTTTTTTTGTTATAGATTGGTATAACACTTGAAAATCAAATCATAAGCACAAGTATGACCGCATCCAGTAGATATGAAGATAGCCAATTTTTCAGGAATATATATAATGATTAGGTTTGTGAACTTAGCTGAATCTAAAGGCTAAAATTGGTTGACATTTTTGGATTTAATTATTATGTCAAATATAGATTATATTTTATTGCTCGTTTAGTTTGACATATTTGAAATTTACTTACTAACAGATATTGTTTACTTTGACTATTAATTTGGTTGACATGTTTGAAATTGAATTATTATATCAAATGTCGATACTTCTTAATCTCAACTTTTATATATATAAAAACAAATCATTATTGATTACGCTGGTACATCTTATTTATATTTGAATATAAGAAAATAATTTGTCAGTGTTTACTATTTTAATTTTTTGATAAAACAAAATTATTCAAACATCAAGTTTTAAAAACATTAGGCTAATTTTAAGATAGAATTTTAATTGACATTTAAATTATAAAAACCGAAATTTAATTGACTAAATCGGCTTAAAAAATAAGTCAGTGTATCAAAAAAAAAATCAAGTCTAAAATTCACAATACTAAAATAACTTATTAGTATTAAAGAACAATTTATCAAACCATCAAAATAACGGGAATGCAACAAATAAGTAGATAGTGGCAACTAATGCACTAACAATCTCCTTTGATGATGAACCTAAGAAATTGCGATTAACATAGAACATGTCAACTAATATAACTCAAGTTGACCCGAAAAAACTTAATCGTAACAGTTCAAATCAATAAATACAAACTTCAACTGAAATTCTACTTTTTAGCAAGACGCTAGTAGCACCCCATGTGACTTTAGCCAAATTCTTCTGTTTCAATGAAAATTTATTGTATTTAACATGAAATGCAAAGCAGTGTATTTTTTCAAGTTTTTATGACTTTGTTGTATTTTTTTAAACATTTAATACCTAGAAGACTTGGATTAGATGGACGTATTTAATCAAGCTTCAGTTTGTTCAATTCTTGGATTCATTCTTTGGGTATTAATGCAAATCAACAAAATCTAGAATCGAAAACATTGTTTTAATATCCACTTGACATTAAAATAAAAGTCAAAATAATGTAGTCATTATTTTGACTTTGCACTTGTCGTTAGGTTTGCTCTCCTTTACTAAAAATCCCCAACCATGACTTTTTAATATTCATATGCACAACAACTACTTACTAGGATTACTAGGAAACTCATGTCATATTTGGATTGTCTGATTAAAGGTTCAGTTTTGGTGAAAAGTTAAGTTAATTTAAGAAATGTGAGAAGTATTTATTATTCGTTGGATGATCGAGAAAAGATGTACCAAATCAATCTCGTATCAAACGCGATTCATGTGTAGGCTTGAGATTAAAAATGATCAAGCTTCGAATCCACTTCTCACGTTTCTCACGTTAACTCAACTTCTCACACGATTTTTTGTCGTGTGCTCAATTAGACAAAAAGACTATCCATCCACATATATGCCATAGAAATGAGATATAGTATCATGGTTTATAGTATGTAATAATGGAGATATCTTTTTTTATTCGATGGTATGTATGTATAGAGAGGGTCATTTAGAGTTGGTTCTCGGTAAAAATAGTAGTTATTGTCATAAGGGTAAGAAGGGATCTCCGCCCTAGGACCAATCCTAATTGAAGATCAATTTGAAAATTCACTTTTAAGCTAATTCATGGCTTATTTTGGGACTTAATCGCGAACCATAAGATCAACACTAATTAAAAGTGATCAAGGGTCCAAACCCCTTCTTAAACTTATTAGCTTAACTTTATTCTCACATGATCCTTCGTCTGTATGTGTATACATACAGACGAACGATCGTGTGATAAGTTGAGTTAACGTCAGAAGGATGAGAATTGGATCTGAACCTTTGATCACTTTTAATTCCAATGCCACTTATGAGTTGCGCTTGATACGGGAATTGATACAGGAAATACTTTCAACAGCCTATACAGAATCTGAATAAAGCAAATTGTTGGTTCCCGTTTTGCTTTACACAAGATTATCAGATCTATTAGTTCAAGTTAATGTTTGATGCGGAAGCGTATTTGAAGAACTAACAGATAAGTTTGATAGATTTAGACCAAAATATAAATAAACAGTGAACAGAATATTATATCTTAAAGTTTACTGAATATATAAAATAAGAACAGGTTTAAGAACTTTGAGTAAGAAAAGCTTCAAAACAGATATGACTTTTAAGGTGAATAAGCTTTTGTGTTCTTGTGATGTTCGATTTATAAGTGATAAGGAAGAACTCAATATGAGTCTTCCTTATATACTACTCTAAAGGGGACCATAAAGCATATGCTACTATTCAGACGGTACTGATGAATAGTGGAATGGATGTCGTGAACAGTTGCAAGTGTGGCATGAACAGTCAGACGTGTTGTATTGCATTTAATGCAGCAGACGCCTATTATGTACTAAGCCCTATTGAATCCAATCAGAGTTTGACACGTCGACGTTGGACAGGGCATGCTACCATGCAAGTTGATGAACAGGTCCTGTAACAATAGCAAGATATTGTAAATATCTTCAAGTCTTATTGTGAGGACCACAGAGGCTCTGTAATGAGTTACAGAGGTTCTGCGGTCTGGTCCTCTGTGGAGCAGTCTTCCCCGGATTCCGAGTTATTGATCTTCTTTGCGCGTATGACAGAACTTCTGTAGCGCGCCTCTTTAGCTTCTGTAGATTCTTGATCTTGATCTCTCGGTAAGTCCGGCAGAGCCTCTGTAAGAGGCTTTCTTCACTTAGGCTATTTTTCACTACTTCTAAATACTTCTTTGATTAGGAAGATTGAAGCTAACAATCTCCCCCTAAGTAGTGAAAAATAAAAAATTGAACTTGAGTTTAGTTAGGCTAAGTTAGATAAGACAGAGGTTAAACAATACCTCGAAAGTTCTTTCATTTAGAAATATGCCAGAGGCATTTTACATTTGAGTACAATGAAAGATAAACTTTGACTTGGTTTGCAGAGATTGGAGGTCTGATAATCAGATTTTGGCATCTT
Organism: Saussurea involucrata; assembly: GCA_033807775.1. Classification (NCBI taxonomy): domain Eukaryota; kingdom Viridiplantae; phylum Streptophyta; class Magnoliopsida; order Asterales; family Asteraceae; genus Saussurea; species Saussurea involucrata. The sequence continues at coordinate 33,677,923 of CM066321.1, forward strand.
TGAAATCGTTGTAGCTTCTGTTGTCTCTTCCGACTCTTCTGATATCTTTGTAGAAACTGATGCAGAGTTCTCTTAGGCGGATTGTGGCATCAATCTCTCTGATGAAAGTATCTGCAACATCTCTATCCATTTTCTCTGTACCTCTGTATTTTACAAGGCTTGTTCTGAACTTGTTCAGAGTACTAGTTGCGTACTTCTGACAGTCCATGCACACAAATAGTTTAACTTCGCCTTGTGGGTTTTGAAATACTAACCCAAACCGTGGTTCTGTGATGATTGAGTTAGGTACGGCATCCGGTGGGCAGCGATCCTCTGGTGGTCGTAAATCCAGATGTTTGAGACCAAGATCCTTTCCCAGCTGTAAATCTATCATGCTGTAGAGCAGAAGCTTTTCCCTCATCGCTTTTCTCAACACTTGATAGGCTCTGGTGTTTGGCTCTGTGTTGTAGTTGTCTTTTGTCCATTGCAGAAGATCGGGTAGATCATAAGGATTGATATTTCTTAGGTCAGCATCAGCGAAGGTGGTTTCTGAATTGTTCTCTCTTCTGACTTTGTAAAGATTGTACCTGACCCTTGGATAGGTTCTTGTAAAAGAGAACCTGCAGAAGATTACCTTATTGATCTTGTGGATTGAGAAGACATCTGCTTTGGTTCTTGGCTTTGTCCTTGTGAAGATGTTCTCAAATTCTTCTCTGATCCTTGGATCTGTCACATGATCTGTAGGATGATTGGTCTGAAAGGATTGTTTATAGAGGTATTTGTATACCACTTCTTCCATCTCTTCATGTGTTGGACTAGGTTTTGGTATTTGTCTTCTGAGACTCTCCATCTTTTGAACAACTTCTGCAGTTCTACCAGTTAGAAGAATGTCTGACAGAGGCTTCAATCCATATGCCCAGTCCTCTTCTTCAGGCTTTGGAGTTTGGAAGGCATCAAAGGCGCTCTTCATCAATTTCTCTATAGGCTTGGGCAATGATTTCTTTTTCTTGGGCTCTTCTGTCAGTATTGCTTTGCCCTAATCTTTGGCTTTTGGAGGTGCATAATCTGTTTCTTCTGTAGGTTTGGAGGTTGGTGCTTCTGTTGGCTTGATGGGGGTTGCCTCTGTAGGTTTTGACACTTGTTTTTTAGAGGACTTTTGTGGTGTTGGTTTTGTTGGCTTTCTTTGCTCTGTAACCTCTGTAGGAGGTTCTTTGGTGACTTCTTCTGTAAGCTCGGTTTCTGTGGATTGAGGTATGTCGAATCTTCTTGCCATTTTGAAAGCTAGTGTGAACCTGTGCCTTTCTTCTTCTCTCTGTGACATTCGATCAGTCATTGTATTGTGCATCTTTTTCAGAATATCAGAAGCAGAGGTCGTTGCTCTGTTTGGTTTGGTGGCAATTGACTTTCTTCTTGGTATGGTTGGGGGTTTTTCTGTTGATTTTGTTGAAGGACTTTCTTCCAAAATGATTACCACAGGGGTGGTTGTTGCCTCTGTGAGTTGCTGATCAGCTTCTGGAATATTTTTTTCTTCAGAACTTGATTCCACAGAGATGGGTGTTGTCTCTGTGGGCTGTTGAGTTTGTTGTTGATCTTGGGTTTGTTCTGGAAGAGCTTGACTGATTGGTTCTGCTGCGATTGGTGGAGTTTGTATTCCTCTGCTCGTAGCTTTCTCCCTTGTATTCTCCCCCTCAGGATTATCTGATGGACCAGGATGGTCATCATCAGAATCATCCTGACTCTTATCAGAACTACCCTCTGCTCTGCAAGAAGCTTTGGTTTTCTTCGGTAATTCTGCTCCTGCTGCTATCAACTTTTCACAGACGTCATCACAGAGGCCAAGTAGAGTCGCAAGCTCTGCCTCTGTTTTAAAACGCATTCTACCAACACTTCTTCTGAAATCCTTGACAAAGTTGGCATTTGCTGTTGTGAAGGAGACAATGAATTCTGTGACCTGGTTTATGACGTTCTGTCCTAGCTCTGTTAGCTGTGCTCTGGTTATGTAGTCTTTTGGCTGCATCATTGTCGTGTTGCGCATTGCCTCTGCTTGTACTTGTTTTAGGGCATTCTGTAGATCTGCAGGAGTAATGCCCTCTGCTCTGTTGAATTGCGTATTGATTTGTTCAAGGAAGTTTTTGACAGAGTCCTTGAACGCAGAAGTTGCAGTTGTTCCGAATTCTTGAGCGGCAGAAGTGGCTGTTGCTTTGGCAGTAGTTTCGGCAGAAGACTTCATCGCTGAGATGGCAGATTTCACCTCTGTGGACAGATTGTCCATTTTGGTGTTTAGTTTCAGGATAGCCGTCGATGTTATCTCTGCAAAAGATTTGAAAGAGCTTTGTAACTCTTTCATTGTTTGGTTCACAGAGGTGACAAGGGTTTGGAACTCATCCCTTGATACTTGTGTTCCTTGTGTAACCTCTGGAGGAACACATTCGTCTCCAGAGTGAGTCCCTGTTCCTGGGACACCTTCGTTCACCCTTGTTTGTACGATGGGGGTGGAAGGATTTCCATCTGATCCTTGAGCAGAAGCATCTAGTGCTTCAGACTCTACAGAAGTTCTGTGAATGACATTGTCTAGATCCACTTCAGAGGTGGGTACTATATTATCCTTCTGTTGACTCGGAGACTTGTCTAGAGTCTCTTCGTCGTTGTGCTCACTACTTCTCTCTAAAAGAAGTGTTGGCCCTAGTTGTGTGTGTGTGGCAGAGGAAACGAATTCCTCTGTAGGGTGTTCTGTTGTGATCTGGGGCGATAGATCACGAACTATAGGTGAGTCTCTCTGAGGAGACTCCCTAGGAATGGATTCCCCGGTTTCTGTGGGCGCAGAAGTCGAAAGAGTGACTTCTGGCTGGTTGGGTTGGGTTTGGATCGAGCTGTGCTGCTCTATTTCAATAACTCCTTCTGCAGCTAGACCTGCGAAGTTAGATATGTGGGTTGCACTGGGAGGGGGTGAGGGATTTGTGCCTTCTTCAACTTCGGCATCTTTTTCTCCCATTTTCTCTATGATTTCCTTAACCTTTTCTCTATTCCACTCTGTTGCGTTCTTTTGATTCCGTTCTTTGATAGCTTCTTCTGACATGTCTATTTCCTCTATTTCTTCTTCTATATCTGTGCTTGGACTCTTTCTGTGGACGTCCAATCCTTGTTGAATGAAGGGGTTCTGTAGGATAATAGGTGTGTTAGCTGGTTGATCTTTGGGTGTTGTGTCATCTTCTTGCAGATGTGTGTCAATGCCAGAAATGGAGAAATATTGTTCTTCTGGGGAGTGGTGGTCGAGAGGTTGTGCCGTCCACCCTGCTGTATTTAGGGTGTTGGCAATGTCAGGGTTCTGTAGGAAGTCGTTCAGGTCTCCTTGGTGAGCAAATCTATCTGGAGATTGATAGGGTGATTGATATTCTTCTGTTGCCATCCCTTTTTCTGCATCTTCTTCTGCAGTTCTTTCTTCTGCGATTTCTTCTTCTTCTGCAATGGTAACCAACTTTTCAAGTGATTTACCATGCTTCTTTTTGGTTTTACTCCTCTTGGGTTTTGGTGCCCCTTCCTCTGTGATTTTCGATTTTCTTTTCTTCCTCTGTTTTGGGGAAGATGGAGGAACAGAGGAGCCAATTTCTGTGGCATGAGGAGGTGAAGGTTGATCTTTTGCAGCGCTTGTAGAGGTGCCTTCTGCAGTTTTTCTCTTCTTTGCTTTTGGAGTAGATGCAGAGGTTTTTGAAGAGGACTTCTTTCCCATGAGCTCTGCACGTTTGGCTATGAAGCTAAGTTGAATAGCCATGTGTTTTGCTAATTTGTTATCTTTTTCCTCTTGAGTGGAAAGAGGTTCTGCAATCATTGTTCCTAGGGGGACACCTAAACGCGAGGGTGTCATAGGACTCGGTTTAGGAGTTCTATGATCGCGTATATACTCTTTCTTAAGGGTTTTATTCGAGGAATACTTCAGAAGTTTCTTTGACAGAGGTCTGCAGTGTGAGTAACCATCTACATGATCAGTGGGGGTATTTTTGCTCATTGGGAACTGTTTGGGAATTGGCCCTTCCATTGGCCATTTCTGTATCAGCAACAGAGGTTCGAACAAGACTCCCAGTATTCGTTGGAATTGCAGAGGTAGTAGAAACTTAGGATCATTTTCTTTGACCCTTCTGGTGTTGTTCTTTCTGTCGATGGTGTTGATGATCTCTTGCATCATTATGGTCGCGTAATCCAATGTTAGATCATAGTAAACCCCATACATGATGGTTAATATCTGATGTGAGCTCTGGTCAATACTGCCTATCTTCCCTGTCAGGCATCTGTTAAGAATAGAGAACAAAGTGTTCCACAGAGGTGGTAATCTTCCTCTGCGGAAGTCATTTCTCTTCCGTAGTTGTGTGTTGTACCCAAGCATTTCTACGAAGCGACAGAGCTCGTCGTCTGTTGGTTGCTCTACATATTTCTTCAAACCAAGAAGACCCCTTGTGGGCAGGTTTAACTCAAGTGAAAACATTGTTCTGTTGAACTTGATTTCAAGATGTTCAGATTTGTCGGGTCTTGAAATGTACCCTTTGATAATGGAATCGTCTTTATCAAATCGGCAGCTTTGCCAAAACTGGTTCAGATATCTGACTGGTATTTTGTTTGGGGTTCTTGAGAGTAGAGGGAAGAGGATGTGATTTTCCATTATGTTCAGAAGAATGGCATGGGCTTCGCCGAAAGCAGTGGGTAAGGGGACCAAATAGCAGTTGTTGGATTTGATTGGTAGTACCTTTTCGAAGTGATCCTTTGCTATGAAGTTTTGCAGATGTGTTGTCGGAGCAAAGTCTGCTGAGTCGCCGGAATCTTCTAGTTCAATGTTTTGGGCAGGGTTGGGGTTTTCAGAATGTTCAGAATGAGCCGGTGAATGTTCTGGTGAGGTCGCCGGAGATTGTGCAGGGGAGATAGCTTGAGAAGATGAAGCCATTTGGTACTGAGAATAAGAAACTTGCAGGTTTTTGCAGGGTGTCGCCGGAGAAGAATGAGAGTTTGTAAAAGGTTTATGAGAGGGTAAGCCTGGTTTTTATATGAGGGTAAAACGGTAGAATTCGAAAGAGTAAAATATATGGCAATGGATTAAAATTTGGAATCCGTACTCAAGTTAGAACGGCGGGTTCAACTTTCCACAGAAAACGTTTCATGTACGCCCAATGAAAATAGGACACGTAGGCCATGTCAGAGGATGACAGGACGTCGTGCGCGCCCCATTAATGCTAGGCGCGTGGAGTTATTCTTAGCCACATGTAATTCACTCTCAGTAAAAGTAACCGTTATTACTACAGAGATGCCCAAGTAACAGATTGACAGAGCTTCTGTAGTTTACAGAGGCTCTGTGATCTTGAAAATCTTTGATGTTTATCCCTTTTTCATATATCTCATTGTTATCATGACTTCTGTGGGGTTCTTCTTTAACCAAAACGTTTGTAAAGATATTGGAGAGGATCAAATAGGATTTTTAGTCAAGAAATTTGCTCGCAGAGGTTTTGTGGCTCTGTTGGAACTTGCAGAAGTTCTGTGAGGGCCAGCAGAAGCTCTATGAGGGAAAAAATCTCATAACAAAAATTTTATTAATTTTTCTGATCATCCAATTTTTGATTTGGTTTAAGAGATGTTTTTCGGACATATTTGAAAGTTTGTGTCCGAGAAAACTGTTATGAAAGAACGGTTTGTTCGAGAAGGTCATGGTTTGTGTTTTCGGTTTCCGAGATAACATTCCAAAAGATCGACAGAGGGTTAATTTGCGATTACAGAGCATATTTCTTGCAGAACCTCTGTTGAGTTCAGCAGAAGCTCTATGACCTTAAATTTCACCTAATTCGAATTTTGTGTAACTTTTTGAGCTTTTGATTTTTGAAATGTTATTCACAGTATATTTAGGACATATTTGACAATTCTTGCCCTAGAAAACTGTTTTATAATACCTTTTGTGCGAGAGACATACCTTTTGGTTCTTCTTTTCTCGGCAGTGATGTCTGACTTCTGTCGATATGGAGTCATCGACATTCTTCTTTGGCTTTCCCTTGAAAGTTTTATCTCTTTAGATCATTTCAGGGTCCCCTTTTGCTCCCCCATGATCTAATCACCTTTGTAGATCAAATAATTTCCTTTTGCTCCCCCTTGACCTATGCTTGGATCAAAGAATGATAAGTTTTGCATAGAACATAGGTCATGTTTTCTAGAGGTTCTGTAGGGGTCGTCAGAGGTTCTGAGTTGACTTACAGAAGCTCTGTGATTTTAAGAACTATTTAAGATTGAGAACTTACATACAGAAATAAATTAATTTAAAGCAAAAATAAAGGAAATTTGTACATATTTACAGAATATAAAGCTATACTTACAGAGGATTGTCACACCATGTTTATCATTCCTAACTTACCCACCAAGAAGTTGAATCTTTTCTCGTCTAGTGCTTTGGTGAATAAGTCAGCGAGTTGATATTCTGTTGGTACGAAATGCATTTCATTTATACCATATTCAACATGATGTTTCAAGAAATGGTACCTTATATCGATATGCTTAGTTTTTGAGTGTTGCACAGGATTGGCAGAGATAGCAATGGCACTTTTGGAATCACAGAAGATGGGTATTTTGAATAGGATGTGGCCGTAGTCTTTTAGCTGAGTTTTCATCCATAGAACCTGAGAACAACAGCTAGCAGCAGCAACGTATTCAGCTTCTGCAGTGGATGTTGAGACACAATTCTGCTTCTTGGAGGTCCAACTGACTAGTTTACCACCTAGGAATTGGCAACTCCCAGAGGTACTCTTTCTGTCGAGCATGCATCCTCCATAGTCTGAATCTGTATAAGCTTTAAGACTGAAACCAGAGTTCTGTGGATACCAGAGACCGAGATTTTTGGTCCCCTTTAGGTATCTAAAGATTCTCTTCACAGCATCATAATGTGATTTCTTAGGATTAACTTGATAACGTGCACAAAGACATGTGGCATGCATGATGTCAGGTCTGCTCGCTGTTAAGTATAACAGAGATCCAATCATGCCTCTGTAGAGAGTGCATTCTACAGAGATACCATTTGGATCTAAGAATAACTTATTTCCAGTGGCTATTGGAGTTTTCATTGCAGAGGTATCAGAGAGGTTATATTTTGACAGAATGTCAGAGACCTATTTGGCTTGATTTATAAAAATTCCCTCTGAAGTTTGTTTGACTTGAAGTCTGAGGAAGAAGGTTAATTCTCCCATCATACTCATTTCAAACTCACTCTGCATGAGTTTTTCAAAACTTTTACACTCTTCTAAATTAGTAGACCCAAAAATTATGTCATCCACATAGATTTGTACTAGCATTATCTCACCTTTTTTATGTTTATAGAATAAGGTAGTATCTGTTGTACCTCTGTTGTAGCCATTGACTAGAAGAAAGGTAGAAAGTCGTCCGTACCATGCTCTTGGAGCCTGTTTCAGTCCGTATAGAGCCTTTTCAAGGTAGTATACATGCCTTGGAAACTTTGAGCTTTCAAACCCTGGTGGCTGATTTACGTAAACCTCTTCTTGGATTTCACCGTTGAGAAAAGCTGATTTTACGTCCATCTGATAGACTTTAAAACCTCTGTGGGCTGCGAAGGCTAAGAATATTCTTATTGCTTCGAGCCGTGCGACAGGGGCAAAAGTCTCATCGTAGTCTATGCCTTCTTCTTGTCTATAACCCTTGCCTACCAATCGTGCTTTGTTTCTGATGACCACTCCATCTTCATCCTTCTTGTTTCTTTAGACCCACTTAGTCCCAATGGCCTGTTTCCCTCGTGGCAGAGGTACTAAAGTCCATACTTTGTTACGCTCAAACTGCAGAAGTTCTTCTTCCATGGCGTCTACCCAGTTTGGGTCATTTAGGGCTTCAGAAATCTTCTTTGGTTCTATCACACTGATAAAGTTAGTAAAGAAACAAAAATTAGCAGTGGCAAACCTGGTTTTTACTGAGTCAGAAGGTTCTCCGATTATTTGGCTTGGAGGATGGCTTTTTGTCCACTGAGTTGTGCGTGGAAGATGATCATCAATGTCATCGAACCTTTCTTCAGAGGCTTCTTGTGTTTCTTCTTGTGTAGCCTCTGTCGTTCTTTGTGCCTTGGTAGTTGATTCTACCGTTTGTGGAATGATTGGTATGAGTGGTGGTGGAGTTTGTTTTTCAGCAGCTTCTGTGGTCGTTTTTCTTGATGTTTCATCTTCTGCATTTTCTTCTTCGGCATTTGCTTCCGTAGTATTTATAGAAGAAGATGAAGCATTATTTGGACCAGTTAGAGTCATACCTGTAGGATTTTGTCCGACAAAGAATGGTTCTTCAGAAACTCTGTTGGTTCCTGTTGGTCCCGAAAGGCCTATACAAGTTTGTAGAAGGGGGGGTTGAATACAAACACACTATTTTACTTTTCTAAATTGTTTATTGATAAATCATTAACAATTTACAGCTTGTTGCGGAAACAAGATTAAGGATAAACCTAAATCTAAACAAGTTGGAACACTAAGGTTTCTTGCACTAAGAAAGATATGGAGATTACTAATAAAATTCTATCTTGAGAGAGATTTGAACTTGTCCAGAGTTAGCAAGTTACTTCAAATGAAGTGAGTTCATCTCTTTATATACTGCATGCATTTAATGCAAGTCAGTATACACTTTACACGTGTCATCAGCGGATTGGTTGCATGTCATTGACCTTTGTTGACAACCTTAGTAGCCGCATGAATGAACAGTGTAGTATCAGAGTGGTTGTACGATCTCAGATTTTCAGAGGTTCTTTTCTGACATTTCGTACGGTGGCGTGCAAGGGAGGTTAAGACAAAAGTACTTTGTACGGAGGACTTCATGATCAACTTTCGTTGATTCAGCGATTACCATTTACTATTCAGCGAATGATAAAGTTCAGCGATAGCTGAAGTCTTGTACTTGATACTTCACGTTGAGTGGACAAATCTGAGTCTTCGCTGATCCGCATCAGTTCATTAGTAGACTTGTCGCTGGTTCTGGAGCTTGATCTTCGACTTCAGCGTAGAACCTTTGTTGACGTGAAACTTGTCTTCAGGGATCATAAGTAAACAACTAACTTATCAGCGATCACCATAAGGACTTAACAGACTCAGAGCATTATGGTGAACAGTGTGTGCTGAATGTTTAATTTAAAGAGCGAGAGTTCCTATTAGCGGTACTGTAAGATCTTAGTACTTATCAGCGATAGTGAAACTCTGATACATATTGTTTACATACAATTTTCACTAAGTATTTAAGAGAGGGTCATTATCAAATCACTGAGGGTTTGGATCAACAATCTCCCCCTATTTGATTATGACATAGCAACAAAGAAAAATGCTATTAAATGAAAACATAAGGATAAAAAGAACTCATAAAATATTTGTCCCTTTTACTGTTTTCTGGGTTTCTTTTCAGTACTGATGGAGTAAAGTACATTCGCTGAAATCTTTCTTTAAATCTTTGAATCAGGTTACAATGAAGAACAGAAAGATTACAAGTACAAGCGAAATAAATTACAAGTACAGAAGGATAACTGATACAATAGAGAAAAAGGAGATTATATCAGTTTTCAAAAGGTTCTTCCTTAATGAGAAGTTCATCAAGGGTCGTCTTTTCAGTGGGAATCATCCAGTCAGGAACCGTTATACCTCGTTTTCTTTTATTCAGCGCTTCTTGAAAGATCAAGGGTTTTAGGTGTCGTTCCTGAATGTCCTTTCTGAAGTCACACCAGTAGATAAGATCTCTGAGCTGTTCGATTGGAGTGATTGGGAGCTCAGCGATCCGTTGAAAGCATTTACGTCCGTCGTAGTCAAGAAAGAATATTCCATAAGGATTACTGATGACTTTACCAGGGACGAAAAGTTCACATGGTGGCAAAGAGATGTCAAGGGCAGATAGATCAGGATCAGGACCAAGCACTTCAGCGCGAGAGAAACCAATTCCAGTTTCATTTCGTATGACAGGTCATGAGTTTGAATCTTGACGTTTCTTCCTTGGAGAGCCTCTTTTTCTTTTCGGCTTTAGATCAGGAACAGGAGGAATATCCACACAAGAAGATATCAAGTCGATCTGTCTGTTTATCAGCTTTTCGAAATGATTCTTGTACTTAGATTGTGATGGTTGGATAGCTAACCTCATCTCCAGCCATTCAGAGAGACCATACCTTTTTACAGTGTCAGCGCGAAAGGTTTCAGATGTGCCATCTTCTCTGAACAGTTTGATGTCAATAATAGGTACTCCGATAGATGTTCTTCCAGAGATGAATACCTTGTTGATCTTCGCTGGACGATATTTGAAGTGAATTTTCTCTTTACACCAGATCAAGGTGGTCTGAGAAACTTCAGTTTTCTTTTCCACGATCTTCTGGGCTTCTTCCCACAGCTTTCGTTGGATTTGAATGGGAACACGCTTCAGCTTGGGGTCTTTGACAGATTCTTGAGTGAGCTTGATGGCGTATTCTCTGTCTTTCTCTTCAGCTTCCTTCCTTTCAGCAATGAGGCGTTCAGCTCTAAGGTGGTCCTGGTATTCAGCTTTTGAAATTCTGAACTTGGGAGGAACTGACGGCAGTTGATCAGGCCTTAGAATGATTCGCTGATCCTCGAATCGCTTTATTATTTCTTCTCTTCTCTTTTGATCCTCTTCACTCAGTCTTTGAGGAACTGAGGAAGGTCTCTTATTGTGTGAGAGAGGTTGTTCTTCCGGTTCATCAGTCTCAGAGATCAAGTCCAAGACTGGAATTATTTCATCAGCAGTAGCTGGCTTTATTTGTGAAGTCGCAACAGTAGAACCTTCAGCGACATCCTCAAACAGGGGAGAGGACTAGCTGAAACGCAGCGATCTTACAAATAAGAATTGGGTAGAAGAACTTGGGTAGAAAAGATAGAAAAAGATTGTGGATGTGTAGAGAGGTTGTTGAGTAGAGAACTGATTGAGTATTGAGATGTTCAGGGAAGGAATATAAGTAAAGTTTAGTTTACCTGACAAACCGGCTTTTCAAATAGGATCGCTAGATTTTCATCTTCAGCGAGGCCTTTGTCTTTGCTTTTCTCAGCGCCAGAGGCTGAGGGCTTTGTCTTTGTCTTCTCCCCTGATGGTTCTTTTATTGAGATTCCTTTAAGAGCTTTGATCCTTGGGGCAGGTTTGACGATAAAGAAATCATCGTCATCTTCATCATCGTCATCATCATCATCCTTTCTTGGAGAGAAGGATGGTTTGTCGTCAGGGATGTCGATGTCTTCATCTTCTTCTGCTTCGGATTCCTCAGCATCTTCTTCGAGTTGCTCCCCCTCAGATACAGAGGCGAGCTTCTCGGTTCCCTCAGGGTTTTCATCTCCCTGAGGTCCAGTGTTCAGATCTTCATTCCTCTCTCCCCTGATAGATTCATCATGGGAAAGGTCTTCAGCGCTCTTATTCAGATCTTCAGCGCTTTTCTCCCTGGAATGTTCAGCGCTCTTCTCCCCCTCTTTCTCATGATGACTGGGGGAGGAATGGGCAGACTCAGCATTGGTGTTATCTCTGTCTTCTGGGCCAGAGATTTTCACACAACCTTCAAGCTTTGCTATTCTGTCTTCTAGGCCAGAAATAGCAGGCGTGATTTTCCTCAGCTCTGTGCGATCCTCTTCTGTGAAAGATTCCAAAATAGGGACAGGGGCAGGGGCAGGAGCAGGAGCTGGACTATTTGCCTTGTTTACCAGTGTCTCGATCATCGTCTTCATAGAAGCAACGTCGGTCTTTACAGAGCCTAAGTCAGTCTTGACCTCTGACATATCACCCTCGAGTTTTGCAACCGATGTCTTCAGCGTTGTTACTTCGCTGGACATGGTCGAAACTGATGTTTTGAGGCTTGTGTAGTCAGTGTAGATGTCGCAGAGCACCTTGGCAAAATCGTTGAGTGTCTTATCAAGACTCTTGATGTCTTCAGTGGAAGCTTTCTTCTCCACCACCGTTGTCAGCTTTGTCAAATTCTCTCCAGCGTTTGTTACAGCTGTTGAGTTGTTGGAGAGTGTGGTGGTGAGACTGGACAGCTTTGTTTCCACGGACTTCATAGAGGCGTTGATGTCTCCCAAATTAGGACCTGTAACATATAAGTACTTGTGAACAAAGGAAAGCTCAGAAGTTTCAGGTTTAGTTACAGTGTTTAAGGTGGGATTTGTACCTGCAGGAGGATTGATGAACTCGTCGAAGTTGCAAGTTCCTGAATAGTGTTCCATATCCTCTTCGAAAGTACGGTGAGGTATGGTGAACTCTGCAGGTCCTTTCTTCATCATTTGTTGAGAAGCATCAGCGGTGGCTTCTGGAATGATGGCATCTCCAGTGTTCGCTGGAGGATTGTCCAAATGAGTGGAGGGAGAAGCGAAGGTTAAGATTGGGGTTCGGGTTCTGAGTTCAGCGTTGGAATCGCTGAGAATCACTTCATCAGTCTTTTGAGAGACTGAGGGAGGTTGGGTAGATTCCAAGTTTCTAACCTCAGCGTTTGGAGACGCTGAAGTCTGGATTGGAGGGATGGCTTGCACGGGTGTGGCAGAGCGTACCACGGAACTTTCCTTCAGCTCTTCAGAATGAGCTGAGGAGTCTTCAGCATGGAATTGCTGGGGTTTCTCCTTGGTTTTCTTGATCCTTTTGGAATCAAGTTAGGTGTGTGAGGGTTTCCTTTTCTTATAAGGAGAGGATTTTGTGGTCGGGGTATCAGCGATTGGTATTGTCGCTGAAGGAGCCATAGAAAGCGGAGAATTTAGAAGAGTGAGAAGAGTAGAGAGACGTACCTCATTGGCGACCGGCTTGAAGTCGAGAACCTTAGGGCCAATCTGAGAAAGTTTCAGATCACCCTCTTCAGGATAGCTGTCCTTCAGGCCATATTGAAAGATGGCGCTGATGAATCGTGGGTAAGGAACCCATGCTGGTCTGTCAGCGGCAGCATCGACACGTTGAATCAGGTCTTCATAAATAATGGAGGCCCAGTCAATATTTAGACCTTTCAGCAGTGCGTATCCCATGGACTGCTGAGGTTGGGCAGCTTGATCAGAAGATCCGGATTTTGCTGTCATGCAGCTGATCAGGTGAGCGAAGATGAAATTCATCTCGCTGGGCATCTTGGATTTCTTTATCAGCGTTAGTTTCTTCTCAGGCTTCTTGTCCCTTCCAATATCCCAGATATAACCCATTGCGTCAAGGAAAGCAATGATTGCTTCTCTGTCAGCATGCTTTTTATGGTCAGGGAATGGAATGAAGGGTTTTTCTTTGGTGGCATTTGGGAAGTTTAGGGCTTTGCGGATTATGGCTGGTGTGATCTTGATGGTGCCATACTCAGTATCGCTGAGTATGCAGTCTATGGTTTTGGATGGATCTTTGGCAGAGGGCAGAGTACCAGAACTGGGATAAGAGCCGCTGACTGGCAGGAGGTGTTATGGTCAGGGCTTTGTAGATGGGGCTGTTCTTCAGAAAACTTACAGCGTCGTCCAGATGTGATACTTGCTTCCGAGGAGGAAACTCGAGAAGAGCTGAGAGGTTGTTGGCCTTAGTCCAATCGAGTTGATCCAGCTCGAACTTAACCTGGGGGGCTTTGAAGATGTCCATTTCCTCAGAGTCAGTGGAGATGGACTCAGCGGTAACATTCAGCTTTGAAGATGCCATATCACTCTATTATCAGTTCAACCAAAGATGTTAACAAATAAGAATTATCTTAATGTGGAAAGAAATTTCCGTTAAGATATTTCGAATCTTGTCCATTTCATTCAGACAAAAAATGTCTTAATGAAGATTAGGGTTTTTCTTGATTTTAAAAGAAAAGTAAAACCCATAAAATCTTGTATTCCAGTTTCTAAAAGAAAAATGGATACGAATGAAGAACAAGTTTAAGATATAGATTTAAAACTTTAAGAACAACCATGAAATGGTTGTGTTCATAAAACCATGAAAGAAATGATTTTATTTTATAAAGTTCTTTTGTTTGATCTTGTTAAAACAAAGAGAAGATCGAAAACAAGTTATACGCATTTGATAAAAGATAAGAACATATTAACCTTGAAGTTTTGATGAAGAAGATGATGAACAGTTCTTGAGGTTTTTGAGAGCACAAATGCAACAGAGAATTCTTTTCTTGCGGAGAAAGATTGTTCGCGTAAAAGACAAATATAAACCAAGAATTGTTTATATAGGGATTTTTAGAGAGAGAAAACCTTGAGCGGGAAAAGGTTTTCATCATGACACGGACACGTGTTTGCATTTGATTGGAAGTTGAACAAAACGTGCAAACGTGTGTCAGAAAGAAATCGTGCCGAGTGTAATTTGTTGCAATGACGTCACAACTGTCCTTTCACATTCTTTTAGGATGTCTCTGAGGTTTTGAAAACTCAGGGACTCTTTTGAAAAACATGAAGCACTGAATAGAAAATATCAGTGAAGGTTTAAGGAAATTTTCAAAATATCGCTGTTAAGGAAGAGATATTCAGCGATGCAATTTATTTTGAAATCTTGCATTTTCATGCGATTGTCAGAGAGAGAAAACATACCTGGATATCAGTTTAACCAAGTTTATTCAGAGAGAAGATGATGAAATGGATTATATAAGTTGATTTTATCCCGAAGGCTATACACGAATGTATAAACGTATCGCTGATTAAATGTGAACCGCTGAAGATTTTATCCTTCAAAGTTCAGCATTCCAAGCTCGCTGATGAGAAAGTTGAATCTTGTCTCATCAAGAGGTTTGGTAAACAAATCAGCTAACTGATAATCAGTTGGGATAAAATGAAGTTCTATATCACCATTCATCACATGATCTCTGATAAAATGATATCTGATTTCTATGTGTTTTGTCTTTGAGTGTAGCACTGGATTGTTTGCTATAGCGATGCCACTTGTGCTGTCGCAATAGATTGGAATTTTGGAGAGCTGAAGATCATAGTCTAGTAGCTGATTTCTCATCCACAAGACTTGAGAACAGCAGCTTCCAGCGGCTACATACTCAGCTTCAGCTGTGGAAGTGGACACTGAGTTTTGCTTCTTACTTGTCCAACTTACCAGCTTTCCACCCAGGAGCTGACATCCTCCTGTGGTGCTTTTCCTATCCATTTTGCAACCTGCAAAATCACTGTCTGAATAGGCGGTTAGATCGAATCCTGAGTCTTTGGGATACCAAAGACCTAGATTCGTTGTACCCTTAAGATATCGAAAGATTCGCTTTACAGCTTTCATATGGGATATCTTAGGTTCAGCTTGATATCGTGCGCACAGACATGTTGCAAACATAATATCGGGTCGGCTAGCTGTAAGATACAATAGAGAGCCGATCATCCCACGGTACAGCGTGACATTGACAGGAACACCCTTTGTGTCCTTATCAAGTATCAGCGCTGGTGCCATAGGGGTTTTCATAGCTGAACTTTCAGTTAAGTCGAATTTCTTCAGCATATCTTTAACATACTTTCCCTGATTTATAAAAGTTCCTTTTTCAGTTTGCTTAATCTGAAGACCAAGGAAATATGTTAGTTCACCCATCATGCTCATTTTATACTCATCTTTCATTCTATCAGCGAAACGAGTACAAAGCTCAGGGTTAGTAGAACCAAATATAATGTCATCAACATATATTTGAACTAAAATGATATGACCTTTCACTTTTCTAAAAAACAAAGTTTTGTCAATTTTACCTCGCTCAAATTTTTCAATATGGAGATAAGTAGAGAGAGTATCATACCATGCACGTGGAGCTTGCTTTAAGCCATAAAGTGCCTTGTCCAGTTTATACACATAACCTGGACGCTTAGGATCTGAGAATCCTGGAGGTTGTTCCACATATACTTCTTCATTCAGCTTTCCATTTAGAAATGCTGACTTAACATCCATCTGATGTACAGTGAAGTTTTTGTGTACAACATATGCTAAGAAAAGACGAATAGATTCAAGTCTTGCTACTGGAGCAAAAGTTTCGTCATAATCTATGCCTTCCTCTTGTCTGTATCCCTGAGCAACAAGACGAGCTTTGTTGCGAGTTACAGTACCATGTTCGTCCAACTTGTTTCGATAGATCCATTTAGTGCCTATCACCGTTTTGTCAGTTGGTCTACGAACAAGTTTCCAAACTTTGTTTCTTTCGAATTCAGTCAGCTCTTCTTGCATAGCGTTGACCCAGTTTGGATCTCTGAGGGCATCATCTATTTTCTTTGGTTCAGTTAGAGAAATAAAGTTAACAAATAAACAAATATTACCTGCACTTCTACGGGTCTGAATACCAGCGTTGGGATCACCAAGAATTTGATCGATTGGGTGATTTACAGTCCATCGCTGAGCCGGGGCATACGTCGCTGACTCATTCTGAACTGGAGAAACTGAAGATGAAGCTTCAGCTACTTCTGGATTATCAGCTAAGAGAGGAATGTTTGCATTTGCCACTTCATTCACTGATTGCTGAGAAATATATGGAATTTCTGAGACATTTGGATCAACTGCAGGTATAGTGTTTATAGGAACAGCTGAGACCCAAGATGTTTCAGCTTCACTATTTTGCATATTTGGAATGATAGACGGACCATCATTTTCTACGGTGTGAGCATGAGGAGTGGGAATATCTTCTGAATCACCAAGATGAGAAAACATCCATTGATTCAGTTCTTCTGTATCAGCGTTCGGTTTAGAGTTCGCTGAACGGGATTCGTCAAACGTGACGTTAATAGTTTCTTCTACAGTTTGTCTTCTTCGGTTGAAGACTCTGAAGGCTTTGGAAACTGAGGAGTATCCAAGAAAGATTCCATCATCAGCCTTAGGATCAAACTTTCCAAGGGCATCTCTGTTGTTCAGTATGAAACACTGACATCCAAAGATGTGAAGAAAGCTGATTGAAGGCTTTCTCCCATGAAAAAGTTCATAGGCTGTCTTTTTGAATCTTTTAACTATCAGCGACCTGTTTTGCGTAAAACAAGCAGTGTTGACAGCTTCTGCCCAAAATTGAGTAGGCAGGTGAGAATCGCTGAGCATTGAACGTGCAGCTTCAATAATTGTTCTATTTCTTCTTTCAGCGACTCCATTTTGTTGTGGTGTTCTCACTGACGAAAAGTTGTGAGAAATACCCTTGCTCTCAAGGAAGGAATCAAGAGAACTGTTTTTGAATTCAGTTCCATGATCACTCCTTATTGAGCGAACATTCATATTGTTCAGAGTTTCCATCTTCCGAACAAAGGTGATGAGTTCTTCAGGGGTGTCACTCTTAGAACGGAGAAACATTACCCATGTGTAACGAGAGAATTCATCAACTATGACCAGCGTATATTTCTTTCCAGCGATGGATTGTTTGTTAACGGGGCCAAACAAATCCATATGGAGTAGTTGTAGAGGAGATGACACTTAGGAAACTTGCTTTGACTTAAAGCTTGCCTTGGTCTGCTTCCCTTTTTCACACGCTGAACATAAAGACTCTTTGGCATATGAATGTTGAGGTAGACCAGTGACTAACTCTTTGGAGGAAAGAGTATTCAGCGTCTTGAAGTTGAGATGTGAGAGCCTTTTGTGCCATAGCCAGTTGACATCAGAGGATGCCTTTGAGAAGAAACAGGAGTTCTCAGTGGTTGTTGAGTCCATGTTTATTACATAAACATTTTCCAAACGATAACCGCTGAGAGCTATCTTCTCCTTTTTGTCAGAGACAAAGCAAGATTCCTTAGTGAAAATCACTTTGTTATCCATGTCGCAAAGCTGACTGATGCTCAGAAGATTATGCTTCAGCCCTTCAACATATGCGACTCTTCTGAAGGATGTTGTACCATTTGAAAGTACACCATACCCTCGGGTGTGTCCTTTTCCATTTCCACCGAAAGTCACAGAGGGACCCTTCTCTTCCTTGTATTCAGCGAGCAGGCTTTTCTTTCCAGTCATGTGTCTAGAGCATCCGCTATCGAGATACCAGATACCCTTCTTAACCTGAATGGCAGATGTTGAAGTGGAGGGAATGTCTGAACTTTCTTCCTCTTCTTCAATCTTTTCCATGAGACATTGATTTGCTTCATCATCTTTAGAATCAGATGATGAGGCTTCTTCATCAGAAGCAGCCCAATCATAGTCAGCCATCAGGCCTTTTCCTTTCTTCTTAAAGCTTTTCAGCTTTGCATACTTCTCCTTCAGCTTTGAGTATTTGTCATCTTTATTCCTTGGAACAAAGGATTTCTTTGTAAACGCTGAAGGTCTCATGATTTTCTTTGACCTGCACTCGTTAGCGAAATGACCTGTCTTTTCGCAGTTGAAACAAGTAGCAGTAGCCTTATCAACAAAAGCTGATGATTTAGGCTTGTCAGTTATTGAAAGAGGTTTGTTCTTTCTAAACATTTTCTTCTTGGCGAATCTCCTGAACTTTTTAGTTAGGAGAGCCAAGGATTCATCATCATCTGAAGAATCAGAATCTGATGACCTTTCAGAGTTGCTTCCTAACTCAGTGATAGTGACCGAGGGTCGCTGAGTAGAAGGTTCCTCTGAGATTAAAGCAACAGGGGTGCTTTTGGAATCTTTTACAAGATTCTTCTTAATATGGATGGATTGCTCATGATTCAGCAATGTGCCATATAAGGTAGCAAGTGTCATTGATCTTAGATCTTTTGACAGCTTGAGACACATGGAATAATTGTCCCAGCTTTCAGGTAAACATTCTAAAAACTTTGTCAGCACTTCAAAGTTAGAATATTCCTTACCAACTGTTTTAAGATCTATAATTAAGCAATTAAAACGTTGATGAACTTCAGAGAGAGTTTCATTCTTACCAGAAATGAAGCTTTCGTATTGTCTTACCAGGTTAATCTTTCTTGAATCCTGGACTTCAGACGTTCCTTCATACTGAACACATATTGTGTCCCACATGGCTTTTGATGATTTCAGGTTCATGACGGAATGGTAGACTTCGTTAGGAAGGGCCATGGATAGTATGGATTTGGCTTTTGTATCTATAGCCACTTTCTTCTTATCTTCATCGGTCCACATGTGTATTTCCTTTGGAATCAGCCTTTCAGGAATAGCAGCTCTAGTTGCAGTGGCTGGAACTAAAGGATCAATAGTTACAGGGATGTGTGGGCCGTTTTCAAGATAGTAGGTCATAGTGGGGTCTACACCTTCTAGGAAGAGCATCATCCTATTTTTCCATAAGTTGAAGTTGTCTCTGGAAAATCTAGGGGGTTTTGCAAGAGAACCATTGTCTATATAGTTTGTGTTTGTGTGGGAGGCCATTTTCAGATAATAGCAAGGAAGAGAAATATCTTAGATTAGATCTTGTTTATGAGATTAAACAAATCTGCTCTGATACCACTTGTTGGTCCCGAAAGGCCTATACAAGTTTGTAGAAGGGGGGTTGAATACAAACACACTATTTTACTTTTCTAAATTGTTTATTGATAAATCATTAACAATTTACAGCTTGTTGCGGAAACAAGATTAAGGATAAACCTAAATCTAAACAAGTTGGAACACTAAGGTTTCTTGCACTAAGAAAGATATGGAGATTACTAATAAAATCCTATCTTGAGAGAGATTTGAACTTGTCCAGAGTTAGCAAGTTACTTCAAATGAAGTGAGTTCACCTCTTTATAAACTGCATGCATTTAATGCAAGTCAGTATACACTTTACACGTGTCATCAGCGGATTGGTTGCATGTCATTGACCTTTGTTGACAACCTTAGTAGCCGCATGAATGAACAGTGTAGTATCAGAGTGGTTGTACGATCTCAGATTTTCAGAGGTTCTTTTCTGACATTTCGTACGGTGGCGTGCAAGGGAGGTTAAGACAAAAGTACTTTGTACGGAGGACTTCATGATCAGCTTTCGTTGATTCAGCGATTACCATTTACTATTCAGCGAATGATAAAGTTCAGCGATAGCTGAAGTCTTGTACTTGATACTTCACGTTGAGTGGACAAATCTGAGTCTTCGCTGATCCGCATCAGTTCATTAGTAGACGTGTCGCTGGTTCTTGAGCTTGATCTTCGACTTCAGCGTAGAACCTTTGTTGACGTGAAACTTTTCTTCAGGGATCATAAGTAAACAACTAACTTATCTGCGATCACCATAAGGACTGAACAGACTCAGAGCATTATGGTGAACAGTGTGTGCTGAATGTTTAATTTAAAGAGCGAGAGTTCCTATCAGCGGTACTGTAAGATCTTAGTACTTATCAGCGATAGTGAAACTCTGATACATATTGTTTACATACAATTTTCACTAAGTATTTAAGAGAGGGTCATTATCAAATCACTGAGGGTTTGGATCAACAGTTCCAACAGAAGGATCAATGTCATTTTGGAACATCTCTAAAAATAGAAGATCCAAATCTTCTTTTGTTCTTGAGATGTCAGAGGATTTCCCTTTAATTCCGAGTTCTGAACTGATTTGCTCAGAAGTCATTTGGAATGAATCATCAAAAGAAACATTAATGCTTTCTACAATCTTGCGAGACTTTGTAAGGAAGGTTCTGTAGGCTTTGGAAGTGGCAGAGTATCCAATGAATTTGCCTTCATCAGCTTTTACTTCAAACTTTCCTCTCGAATCTCTGTCGTTTAAAACAAAGCATTTGCATCCGAATACATGGAAAAACTTGATGTTTGACCGCCTTTTGTGAAGCAATTCGTAAGGCGTCTTGAGGTGTCTTTTTACAATGGTTGAACGATTTTGTGTATAACACGCAGTAGAAATTGCTTATGCCCAAAAGTTCATTGATAATCTGCATGCTGATAGCATAGTTCTTGCGGCCTCCACAAGTGTTCGATTCTTTCTTTCGACTACACCGTTCTGTTGTGGAGTGCGAGCGGCAGAGAAGTTCTGTGATATTCCTTCTGTAGAAAGATAGGCTTCAATGACACAGTTTTTAAATTCTGTGCCATTGTCACTTCTTAACTTATGTATTCTGCAGTCATAAAGAACTTGGATTCTTTTCATTAGATTTATCAATATAATTGGAACATCTGATTTCTTTCTAATAAATTCAACCCATGTGAAACGTGAATACTCATCAATTAGGACAAGTATGTATTTCTTGCCACCTAGGCTCTGTATAGCAATGGGACCGCAGAGGTCGACATGAAGCATGTACAGAGGCCTAGTGCAAGACACGTCTGTTTTGCCTTTGTGGGAAGCCCTTCTGTGTTTTCCCATTTCACAGGCCGAACACAAGTGATCCTTATTGAATTTAACATTTGGCAGACCTTTAACTAGATCGAGTTTTACTAGTTTATCCAAGGTGTGAAAGTTTAAGTGACAGAACCTGTTGTGCCATAACCAAGCTTCTTCACTTTTGCAGGCTACTAGGCAAACTTTGTCCTTGGATTTTGAAGTAAAGTTCATTAGATATAGATCACCTCTTCTTTCAGCTCGCAGAAGTTCCATTCCTGTGTTTTCACTTTGTAGAGAGCAGAAAGTTCTTTTGAATAACACATCGAATCCTGTATCACAGAGTTGACTTACACTTAGTAGGTTGTGTTTGAGGCCATTCACATATGCAACTTTGTATACAGAGACATTTTCTTTCTGTATGACTCCATAGCCTTTGATGTGTCCCTTCTTGTTGTCTCCAAAAGTTACAAATCCACCATCGTGTGTTTCTTTGTATGTGGATAGTAATCTTCTGTCGCCAGTCATGTGCCTTGAGCATCCGGAGTCAAGATACCAAATTGGCACATGTTGCTTCTGTAAGACAATCACAGAGACTTAGGTACCCATATCCATATGGGTCCAATATTGTTAGAATTTTTTAAGTTTGCCTTAGCATTCTTGAAATACATTTTATCCTTTGTAGAAAGATCAGATTGTTTCTCTCTAGGTTTTGACTTTGGAGTTTTAGTGGAGAGTAAGCAATCTGGACTTGAGAAGTGTTTATTCAATTTGAACATAAGATCAAAACAATGACAGTACTGAATATGAGACGTGATTCGTTTGAACTTTTCATTGAATTCATTGAACTGAGCCACAGAGGCATTACACTCTTTCTTTACATTAGATTTCCTATTACAAGAAGATTTATGAATACTAGAATGTTGTTTGCAAAAGTCTTGTTTAGTTCCTGCCTTCTGTGACTCTCTTCTGTGGTGAACATCTTTCTTCACTGTCACAGAGGAAAAGTATTTGTTAGCTTCAGGCCATTTTCCCTTTTGTTGCCAAGTGGGATTCTCTTTAATTTTCATTAAAGGTTTTGAAAATTTTGAACTTTTAGGATCTACAGAGGTCTTCTTTAATATATGAAGTTCAGCAGAGGTTTTGACTTTTAAATACATGTTCAGAAAATCTGGGCAGATAGGTATCTCTGTGATTTTCTCTTTTGGAGAAATAGTTCTGTTAAGAACTTCAGAGGAGATTTTAACATCCTCTGTGTCATAGTGAACTATCCCTGATTTAGAATCAGTCTCTGAGTCTTCCTCATATACAGAGGTTGAGTCATCTCTTTCGACAGAGGCTGGATTTTCTGAGCAAGTATCGTACGAGCTTTCTTCCTCTGTAGAATGACTTTCATAGATGGCAGAGGTATCTAATGAGATCTTTTCAGCGAGAATTTGATCTATAGAAGATGTACTGAGATTTTCTAAAACATTTGATTTCAAAACTTCCAAAATTTCTTTTTCAATAGATTTTTCAAGTTTTTCTTCTGAAAAGATGGGTTTAAACTCAGGAGCTTCTGCTGATAATTTCTTTTCATCGTTTATCATGCAGACAAAAGCGACCTGTGTTTGAGTCTCTGGTTTACCAAACTTAAAGATACCAATCTGATCTTGTGTTTTCAGATATTTCTTTGGTTTGATTCCTCTATTGACAGAGGTTGAAGATGATGAATCTGTGTTTTCAAACCATACATTGATCATCTTTGTATGTTTCCTCAAGTGAGGTTCTGCAGAGATTTTAACCCTTTTACTTACAGAAAGTAAGTTTGGAAAGTTTGGTTTGTTAGTTTTTCCCAAAACAAATAGAGAAGACAGAGGTTTTAGTTGTTTATTTTCAACTCCTAAGGTAATATCACTGTACCCTATACCTCGTCTTGCTATTTGAGAGTTTACCTTTTCATACACCTTATGTGCATCTTTATAGTTTTTAAGTAAAACTTCTCTTCTTAAAAGATCTTGCCAAAGTACCTCTCTTTCTTTTTGAAAGTATTCTTTGAGAGCTCTTATGTCTGTTGTTTCACTTCTTGAAACTGAAAGTTCTTTTGTTTTGATTTTTAAAGCATAGGTTAGATCAGAAATTTGCCTTTTTAAAGGATCTACATTTTTGCTCCAATATTTTTCGATTTTTTCTTTTTCTTCAAAGATTTTGGCTTTTTCTTGAGTGAGAAGCCTTACTTCTCTCTCATTAAAGGTTAGCCTTTTCTGAATGCTTTTATTTACTTCTTTCAGTTCAATGTTAAGTTTAAATAAATCATCATCTACAGTATTAATACTTGAGGTAGAGTTTGAAATGGATACCTCAGTGTCAGTGCCGGAGTCAACTTCTGCCATGCCACAGAACAGGGCATTGGTGGGGAATTCATCGTCAGAGGTAGAGTCTGACTCGAAGTCCTCCTTGTTTGCCTCAGAATGCCCTCTGTTCGCCATTAGGGATTTTTTCGCATAATACTCAGCCTTCTTTTTGTAAAAAGCTGAGTCCTTCTGTGGGCGATTTTGTCTACTTCTGCATTCTTTTGCGAAATGACCTGGCTTGCCGCAGTTGAAACAACCTTGGGAGGTGTTTCCAGTTCGATCTTCGGACTTCTGTTGGTCTCCACCTTTCTCTGTTCGGCATTCGTTTGCGTAATGACCAGGCTTACCACATTTGTAGCATTCTTGTGTGTGGCCTACCTTGTCATCTGATCTCTGTCGGTCATTTCCTCTGTAGCTTCTGTCGCTCAACCTCTGTTGGTCATCATTTCTGTAGTCTGACCTCTGTTGGTTACTTGATTCTTCTCTTCTTCCATCATCTTTTCTACCAGAATTCCTTTGGTTATTTCTAAACTCTCTTGTCAATTGAGCCGTTGATTTAGCTAATGATGCAAGAGTTATTTCTTCCTCTATCAGCTCGTCTTCTTTGCTATCAATCATTACCATCTTCTTTTTCTCCTTCTTTTTCTCCTCTGTAGATCTCTCATTTCTTGGTCTGTCCGTAGCCTCTGTTGATTTACTAACCAATGCGTATGGTACAATGGTTAGTGTTTTAGCTTGAGCTATTTGAGGCTCTTGTGCGGCTAGTGTTCCATAGAGATCAGAGAGTGCCCAGGAGTCTAGATCTTGATTTGTTTGTAAAGACATAGACAACTGAAGCCACTCATCATTCAGGCTCTTTAGAAACATGACGTTATTTTCTTCCGTGGTTCTGTGAATACCAGACTTTCTGCATTTGTTTATGAGAGAGTTGAACCGATCGTATGTTGTTTGCAGAGATTCTGTTGCAGAGGCTCTGAAGGCATGATACTCGTTTATGTATTGTGCTCTTCGGTTCTTCTGTGTTTTAGCACCCCCTTCCAGTTGTCTTTCTAATTCTTTCCAAAGATCGTGCGCAGTTTCGCATGCATCTAAAGATTGAAATATTTCGTTGGGGATAGCCATGATTAATATTCTTTTTGTTTTATGTGCAACTTCATCTTCTGCCTTATCTTCATCTGACCAGTCTACTTTTGGCTTAGGTTTTTTATGTTCAGGGATTTCAAGAGATTCATCAGTAGCTGGTACACGTGGCATAGTTATCATAGGAACCGGAGGAAGATTATAAATATATTGTTTGAGATTTTTTTCAGTACCCTCAAAAAAATGAACCATTCTTATTTTCCATTGAGGATACTCATCTATAAGAAGAGTAGGAGGTTTAGTTAATGAGCCAGCAGTAAAAAAATTATTGGTATTTGTGATTTTGAGAAAAGGATAATCTGATGGAGGATTTATGAGTATGAAGATCTGAAAGTTTTTCTGGGTACAACTAATATCCAGAAATATGGTGATGAAGAGAGAAAATAATCTATCAGATAAAAGTTGTAAAACGAGGATCACTTGATATTGAAAATCAAGCTTTGCTCTGATACCATTTGTTGGTTCCCGTTTTGCTTTACACAAGATTATCAGATCTATTAGTTCAAGTTAATGTTTGATGCGGAAGCGTATTTGAAGAACTAACAGATAAGTTTGATAGATTTAGACCAAAATATAAATAAACAGTGAACAGAATATTATATCTTAAAGTTTACTGAATATATAAAATAAGAACAGGTTTAAGAACTGTGAGTAAGAAAAGCTTCAAAACAGATATGACTTTTAAGGTGAATAAGCTTTTGTGTTCTTGTGATGTTCGATTTATAAGTGATAAGGAAGAACTCAACATGAGTCTTCCTTATATACTACTCTAAAGGGGACCATAAAGCATATGCTAGTATTCAGACGGTATTGATGAATAGTGGAATGGATGTCGTGAACAGTTGCAAGTGTGGCATGAACAGTCAGACGTGCTGTATTGCATTTAATGCAGCAGACGTCTATTATGTACTAAGCCCTATTGAATCCAATCAGAGTTTGACACGTCGACGTTGGACAGGGCATGCTACCATGCAAGTTGATGAACAGGTCCTGTAACAGTAGCAAGATATTGTAAATATCTTCAAGTCTTATTGTGAGGACCATAGAGGCTCTGTAATGAGTTACAGAGGTTCTGCGGTCTGGTCCTCTGTGGAGCAGTCTTTCCCGGATTCCGAGTTATTGATCTTCTTTGCGCGTATGACAGAGCTTCTGTAGCGCGCCTCTTTAGCTTCTGCAGATTCTTGATCTTGATCTCTCGGTAAGTCCGGCAGAGCCTCTGTAAGAGGCTTTCTTCACTTAGCCTATTTTTCACTACTTCTAAATACTTCTTTGATTAGGAAGATTGAAGCTAACACAAATACAAATAACTATTTACCAACTAAACCTATTCAGGAATGACCAAAACTCAAAATAACTCACACCGGCAAACGGTCATAATCCGGATAGCATATTATCCAGAAAATGCTAAGAATTCGAAAATAGTTATCCGACTAAGCCACCCAGAAAACCCATCCGGACCTTGCAAACAATCCGGATACATTTGTACCAGGAAAGCTAAACGGAAGCCATCTTATCCGGAACCATATCCGGGAATTAGTCGGAAAACCCTTTATCCCGAAAATACCCATCCGGATAATACTGAAATCCGGATAAATCGTTTTTCGGAAATATGAGGAATCCAAAAATATCACATCCGGAAAACGTTTGCAATCCGGGTATTATCCCATCCGTAAAACACGAGGAATCCAGATACATACATTCGGACTTCGTGCAGAATCCGGATAACCATACGTAACCCAGATTCGACAAAAATCAATCAAGAATCAAAATTGGAATTTCTAAACCGATAGAACTCTACTACTATCGATTATAAACACAAGTTGAAAAGAAATATACCTCAAAATCGAATCAAACGGAATCTACCTTAGGCCCTAATCGAACGAATGCTTTACTCAGCTCTCACTCTTTTCTCTCGACTCAAAAAATACACACACCCACTTACTGACATGAAAGAAGCCTACTTAATAAACCAAAGGAGGTGACACCCCTTTAAATAAAATAACAATTGCAACTAAGGGTTTCTACTATAAACAAAATACAGTAATCACCCTAGACTTATAAAACCAAAATTAAACTTATTCTAAACTAATAAACATAAATAATTAAATAAATAATTAAACAAATAAATAACTAGCTCACCCGGGTCATTACAACATCTCCCCCTTAGACGAATTTCGTCCCGGAATTCAGTCAAGCGAAGAGGTACGTGTACTTAGTTCTCATTTCCGATTCTGCCTCCCAGGTAGCATCCTGCCCTTTATGGTATCGCCACTCGACTTTTACCAAATTGATCTCCTTATTTCGTAAGACTTTAACTTTACGGTCAACAATTGCATCAGGTTCTTCTACGAAAGACAACTTATCATCAATATGGATTTCTGGTAGGTAAACGCTCGATCTGGAGTAACCAAACACTTTCTTAGATTTGAAACATGAAAAGTGTTATGGATACTACTTAATTCTGGCGGAAGTTCTAATCTATAAGCTACTTCACTGATTCTTTCTGTGATTGCAAACGGTCCGATGTATCTTGGGCTTAGTTTACCTTGTTTCCCAAATCGAATGACCCCTTTCCAATGCGAGACTTTTAACATTACACGATCTCCAACTTGGAATTCTAATGGATTTCGGCGTCGGTCAGCGTAACTTTTTTGTCGATCATGTGCCACTTTCAGCCGTTCACGATTTTGAGTAATCTTGTCAGCGGTTAACTGAACTATTTCTGGCCCAACTAGTTGTTTTTCTCCCACTTCGTTCCTATACAGAGGAGTTCGGCATTTTCTACCATACAGAACTTTAAACGGTGTCGCTTGTATGATGGAGTGATAACTGTTATTGTAGGCAAATTCGATCAAAGGCAAGTGTTTATCCCACGATCCCCCAAAATCAACAATACACGCCTACAAACATATATTCTAAAGTCTGAATCATTTGTTAACTTTGACCATCAGTTTGAGGATGATATGCAGTACTTAGCTTTATTTGCGTTCCCAATTTCTCTTTGAAAACGTTTCCAGAACCTCGAAGTGAAACGACTATCACGATCATAAATAATCGATAACGGAACTCCATGTTGAGTTCCTATTTCGTCAATGTACAATTTGGCTAGTCTTTCTAACGAATATGTTTCTTTTATCGGTAGAAAGTGAGCAGACTTTGACAATTTGTCGACGATAGCGTCAAATCATTTTGGAGTCCTTAGTAGCTTCATGATGAAATCTATAGTAATCTGATCCCATTTCCATATAGGTATCTCTAAAGATTGCAACTGACCAAAAGGCTTTTGATGTTCAATCTTAACTTTCATACAAGTGGAACATTCTACATGATGAGCAATATCTTTCTCAATTCCCGGCCACCAGTAGAACTTTTGTAAATCTTTATACATCTTATTCGTGCCCGGATGAATAGAAAAACGAGACTTGTGAGCTTCCTGTACTACTCGATCACGTGAATTCCCTAAACGAGGTACCCATATTTTGTTTTCCAAACACAATAACCCACGATCATCTTTTAGGAGTGAATTCGATATACCCACCAACCGTTTCGGTTTCAAGTGCTCCTCTTTAAAGGCTTCTATTTTACATTTCTTTAATTCTTCGAAAATGTTAGGTAGAAGTTCAATTCATAGTGCAACTACCTTTATTGTTCCACTCTTCTCTTGTCGACTCAGTGCATCAGCTACCACATTTGCCTTTCTAGGATGATAGAGAATTTCACAATCGTAATCATTCACTAATTCTAACCATCTTCTTTGCCTCATATTCAGTTCTCGTTGATCGAAGAGATGTTGGAGACTCTTGTGATCGGTATAAATTTGACACTTAGTACCGTATAGATAATGTCTCAAAATCTATAGAGCGAAGATAACTGCAGCAAGTTCCATGTCATGGGTAGGATATTGTCTTTCGTGATCCTTCAGTTGTCGAGAAGCATAAGCAATAACTCTCCCACGCTGCATCAACACACATCCCAATCCTAGTTTGGAGGCGTCACTATAAACGACAAAATCATTTTATCCTTCCGGTAATGACAAGATCAGTGCACTACAAAGTTTTTATTTCAATATTCGGAGCGCTTCATCTTGCTCTTCTTTTCATTCAAACTTTATATTCTTTCTTGTCAGTTTGGTAAGGGGCGTAGCGACACGAGAGAAATCTTGTATAAACTTTCGATAGTAGCCGGCTAAACCCAAAAAACTTCGTATTTCGGTTGGCATTCTCGGCGGTTCCCATTTTTCAATGGCTTCTACCTTCATTGGATCAACTTAAATGCCTATCTCCGAAACTACATTCCCAAGAAATTGAAATTTTCGTAACCAGAACTCACATTTGGAGAATTTGGCGTATAACTGTTCCCTTTTCAACAATTCGAGAATCAAACGAAGATTATGTGCATATTCTTCTTCAGATCAGGAGTAGATAAGAATATCATCGATAAATACAATAACGAATATATCGAGATATGGTTTACATATCTGATTCATTAAATCCATAAAGGCAGCTGGGGCGTTTGTCAGTCCAAAAGGCATCACAAAAAATTCGTAGTGACCATATCTTATACGGAAAGCAGTTTTCAGAACGTTCTCTTCTTTAACCTTCGGTTGTTGATAACCAGATCTTAAATCAATCTTGGAGAAATAACAAGCTCTAACTAAATGATCAAAGAGGTCATCAATTCTGGGAAGCGGATACTTGTTTTTGATCGTAGGCTTATTCAGTTCCCCATAATCAATGCACATCCTCATCGACCCGTCTTTCTTTTTTACAAACAGTACTGGTGCACCCCACGGGGAAGTGTTGGGTCTGATGAAGCCCTTATCAGAAAGATCTTGTAGTTGTGTCATCATTTCTTTCATCTCTGAGGGTGCCAGACGATACAGTGTACGTGCAACAGGAGCGGCTCCAAGAATCAGGTCGATACTAAACTCTACTTGTCTAACGGGCGGAAGACTAGTCAGGTCTTCTGGAAAAACTTCCGGGAAATCACGAACTACTGAAATGTCTTCCAACTTACTCTTCTCTAGCTTAGTATTTATCACATAAGCTAAATAACTCTGACAACCCTTGCTAACACACTTACGAGCTTTCAACATAGAAATAAGGCAAGATTGACTATTTCTAAGATCATCATAAATTACTACCGGTCCTCTCTCAGGTAATACAACATTGATCATCTTCTTATTGCAAACAATACTAGCCTGATTCTCGGCTAACCAATCCATTCCCATTACCACATCGAACTCAATCAAGGCCATAGAAAATAACTGAATAGGCACCCCACACTCATCTATATCTATAACACATGTTAACTCCAGATCTATTAGGTAAACAAAAAATCATCCATTGATCTTGAGAAATTCTAGATATTACATAAGAATGAAAGATTTCTCTCTCTAGCATTTCTCTCTCTAGAATATTACAATTAAGATCATTCACCTTGCTTAACAACTAAGCTAAAGCTATTTATACCTATGAACTACAACACATTAAAACTAATTACATTGACTCTCTATTTAACTACTTTGACTTTGACTGTCTTTGACTTTGACTATCTTTGACTTTGACTATCATTGACTTTTACATTGACTTTACAATATTGACAATTACAAGACTTTTACAATAAATCTTGAATACAATTTTGTGCGCTAACATTCTGCCCCTTTGGATTCAAGATTTAAAAATATGGCAGCAGTCTTCAGCTCTTGATCTTCACAATTTTAACTTTAACCACTTTAAACATTGAAGCTTTGGCAATCTTTAAACAACTTTATCTTCACAAGTTCACGTTGAACTTTGATGCTTTGACAGTCTTCAAACTCTCAACTTTGAACAGCCTTCAGTCAAACTTGAAAAGTCTTTGCCTTTCTTTTTGAAAAGTCAATCTTCATGAATATAATCTTCAACAAATTTTCTTCAAGTCTTGAACGCGAATTTAAGATCATTGCATCTTTAAAATCTTTGAAGCTTTAGTATTTGAAGCTTTGAACTCAATCTTTGAATGATTTCTTGAACTTTGAACGGTAACTATCTTTGAACATCTTTGAACAATAAACTCTCTTGAAACATCTCGAAACATCTTGTTGACTCTGACAAATCATTTCTCCCCTTTAATCTTTCAATGACAAATCTCCCTTTTCTTCAGGGTATTATTTCCCCCCCTGTTCTTTAGTATACTATTTCTCCCCCTTTTTGATGATTGTGAGCATCATGATCATCAAAACCTTTATCAATTCCAGCACGTACTTTGTTCACCACAAGTAACATTCTCCTCCTTTTTGATCTGATAAACCGTCAATTCCAAAAGAATTTATCCGAATCTTTTCAAATTTAGACAAAAGAATGTGGTAACCCTAAAACAACAGATGAATCAGTTAAAATGCCTATAAGTAGCACGGAGCCACTTAGTACAACGGATGTACTTTGTAAAGGAGCTTTTTGATGTTCACTCCCCCAAGGCTTCCATTCAATCATCGAAAAACCACAAAGGAATTTCTATGAACGTTATGATAAGAAAACATATTTCTTGTGTGTACGTGCATGTGTAGAAAGAATTGAAGCAACATATGCTTGAAAAAATATAGGCTCAAAGCGTGTAAACTATTGAGACAACAACAATTTTCCACGAACTCAATGTGCATGAATGAAAAGCGAAGGTGGGCAAACTTCCTTCTTTTCAATATCCAAATCTTCCAAATGAAGATTAGATAGATTATATGATGCGTCTCCAAGAAAAATGAAATATTTCTTTGTTAGGAAAGAAATGAGTAGCTGGTGGGGTTAAATGCAAGAGTTGGCATGGGCTAACTGCCTGTTTCAATGATGGTCACCAAAGAATGTGAACCAGTCAGTAATGTGGCTTCCCGGCTCAGAAAATGGTTGGTGCAGAGTTCTCTTATTCTTTTAACTCTGTTCTCACACCCTCTTTCTGTTTTTAATCCGTTCACTTCTACCCAAACTCTCATTTATATTTTACCTCAACACAATGAGATACTCAACCGGATGAGTTATCTCCCCCACTCTTTGGTTTTGACCCCTCACCCCTCAATCACTCAAGGATAACTTCTTGGGTAGAAAACACTGGTTAACGTGAATCCATAGAAGTACAATGTAGCTCACACACTGATCCCATGAAATTTTGTCCTAAAAATGATGTGTTGTTCAACAGTTTAGCTTGAACAAATATGAATATCGGCATTTGATTAACATTGCCATCAGAATGTATGGTCCTTAATTATATCATAAATTTTTTAGCATTTGAACTTTGAAGATTTCTCAAAACAAAGATATTTGAACGAATGAAATGAATTCGAAAGACTTGTTTGAGAATTGACAATGTATCAATCAGATCAAATATGAATGATAATCATGTAAGGTTTAGGGTATCAAAGAATTGATATTTTGTTTATATGAACAAATATAAACAATCTTTGAATGAAACGCTTAAGTTCTCACGCTGAAATGAATATGATGCTCAACAAAATTTGAAATACAAACGGGAGTATTACCATCGAAAATTTGTTTCATTTTGAGACATGGTAATAACAAAGTCAATATGAAGTTGTACCGGTGTGTATGAATACTTGAAAGTATAGAAAAGATAATACAGAAGTATTAATCTTTGGAAACACACGATTAGAAATGATGTTACGGTAATCCGAGATATATATATGTATATATGAAAAACATTTAAAATCACACTTCTAAAATTATAAAATCTGTTTGAATTAGAGAAGTGGTTTGAACATTTAAGAAAACGTTTTTCATGCTTGAAAGTCGTTATTTATTCAAACAATATGAGATTAAGGTCAGAATTTACTTACATTCAGAAATGTTTGAGCTCCCCCTCAAATCATGATACAGTGATTTAAAATCATATAAGCTCCCCCTTAACATGTGCAAAAGATCTTTATTTTGACAAAATCTGCATAAATAACAAGACTTGGATCAAAATATCCTTAATCATTAAAACGAGTTCTGAATTACCTGGATTGAAGTCAATTCAGAAGTCATAGTCGTTGAAGAACGAGTCCTGGTTTGATATGGTCAGAAGTCAAAATCGTTGAAGTGTGAGTCCTGAGCTGAGTTACTCAGAAGTCGTAGTAACATTCTCGTCAAACGTCACATTGATGCTTTCAATGACCGACTTCGTTCGTTTGTTGTAGATTCTGTATGCTATGGATGTCAAGGAATAACCAATAAAAATTCCTTCGTCAACTTTGACTTGAAACTTTGTAAGATTTTGTCTGTCTTTGAGCACAAAACATCTGCAACCAAATACACGCAAAAATTTTATATTAGGTTTGCGATTATTAATAATCTCATATGCAGTTTTATTTAAACGTTTGTTTATAATGGTCCTGTTTTGTGTTAAGCATGCTGTTGATACTGCTTCAGCCCACATGCTTGGTGAAAGTCCCGTATAAGCAAGCATAGTTCGAGCTGCTTCTACGAGCGTTATGTCCTTTCTCTCAACCACTCCATTTTGTTGAGGAGTCATTGGTGCAGAGAAGTTATGCAAAATCCCAACGGAATCAAGAAATGACTATAAAGTTGCATTCTTGAACTCTGTTCCGTTATCGCTTCTTATCTTTTGAACTGAGCGTTGTAGAAGAATATGAATCTTCTTTATGAATTTAATGATCAGCTCTGGTGCTTCAGATTTGAGACGTAGAAACTCCAACCAAGTGTAACGCGAGTACTCATCAATCATAACCAAGGTATATTTCTTTCCACCCATTTATTGAGTTCGCATTGTGCCACAAAGATCCATATGTATAAGCTCCAGAACATTGTTGCAGTTGGACTGAGTTTTAGACTTGTGAGAAACATGTTTCATTTTCCCCATTTCACAAGTCGGACAGACTGAGACTTTGTTGATTTTCAAATCTGGTAGTCCTGTAACCCGTCCATCTATTCTCAGTTTGTTGATGCTTCTGAAGTTCTGATGAGATAATCTTCTATTGCACAACCAACATTCATCTAAAGATGCTTTGGAAACGAGACAAATTTGTTTCGAAGCAACCAAGGTAGCAAAGTCGGTTATGTAAAGATCTCCGCATCGGTTTGCTCTGAAGATTTCTGAGCCTTTTTCGTCCACAACATGACAGTACTTCTTGTCGAAAATTACCTTACAATCCTTGTCGCAATACTGACTAATGTTGAATAGATTTATGTCCTAAACCCTCCACATACAAGACATTTTCAACAGAAATCGAGTCATTCTTTAACGTTCCGTGACCTCGAACATATCCTTTCGAATTATTACCAAAACCAACCGATCCGTCAGGATGTACAGTAAAGTCGTGCAGTAAGTGCTTGTACCCCGTCATGTGTTTCGAAGCTCCCGAATCTATGACCCACACATGACGGTCCTGAAAATGCAGATTACTTCATCTTAGGTACCCATATCAGTATGGGTCCTTTGTTGTTAGTACGGATCAGTTTATTAATTTCAGTTGAGGAACCTTGAATTTTTCCTTTAAACTTTAGTTCCTTTTGTGAATTTGGTTTGTTAACTTGATTTTTAGGAATCCATTTCCAAACCTTGTTCACTTCAACTGTTTTAATTTCTTTCTTCTTATTTTTCTTATTTTTCTTTCTTCCGTGACCTCGAACATTCTGGCTGAATGATTTGCTGACGATTTAGAAGAAGAATTCGAAGTATTTACATTTTAAACCTTTTGTCCTTAGAAGCGTTGCGATTTAACATGAAATAGTTGTCCCAACAATGAGCACAATGTATTCATCTTTTTTCTTGTGTCAACAGTTTAAAATCTGAAATCTCGGAATTTTTATTGACACTTGCATTGTAAACATCACTGGAATGCATACAATTTTTATTGAAAGCAATACATTTCTCAATATTGGAATTTCTATTTCCGCTAGAGTCACTTCGCTTCCTCAGATCCACGAACTTTTCCTCATCCATTTCTGAGAATGAAGAAGAAAAAATGTTAGAACATTTAGAATTAGGAGTTTCATTTGGAGACAAATCAGATTTGGTACCAGATGACTCTCCTTTTTCAAAAATATTGTTTTCTTTTTTATTTGTGTCTGAATTAGATTCAAATAAAGAATTTTCAAAGCACACAAATGATGATTTATTGTTTGAAACAACATCTTTTGTTTTAATGTTGATTTCTTTGAAAGAACTTTTTACTTTTGCATTAACCGAACTTGATGATTTACTCTGATCTTTCGAATCGCATTGTTTTGAACATTTTTCACAAACATTTGAATCCTTAAATTTTGATAATTCAAATAATTGGGATTCTAGACGTCGAATCTCAATCTGAAGATCAATATTGACTTTTAGACTATTATCCAAATCCATCCCAATATTTTCATTATCATCCTTTAATTTTTCAACTTGCAATTTAAACTCAGAAATGTGATTTTCTAAATCAACAATTTTAATCAATGCCGAATCCAGATCAGGAAATTCAGAATTAGTCTTCTGATTCCTTTTTAATTGAATCTTCTTGAATATTTGACTCCTTTTCTTCACAAAATCCAGACTTGACAGAGTTAGGTTCTTTGTTTTGAGTATCGGAAATTTTAACCTCAGATTCTTTTGAAAATAACAAATTAAATTCAGTTAGTTCAACCTTCTTGGTTTTATAACTAGAATTTAATTCATCGTATTTAAATTTGTCGTGTTGAATCTAGGTTTTTCATCAGAACCTTTCTCCATCTTATCTTTCTCTTTATCAAAAGCTAGAGTTGAACATTCAGATTTACCGAAAATTTCTGATATAGGAGGTATTTCTTTTGTAAAAGTTCCCTTTAAACCTTCACCCAATTTTTCAATTGTGTAAAGATTTTTAGGTGCTTTCTTTAAAACCTCAATATCAGACAAACCTAGCCCCATCTTTGGATTATAAAATCTTGTATCTTTGGGGTTGATAGTTAATAATTTTAGAGTTTGGAGATGGAATTTTTTAGATCAAAACTTCGTTAGAATTGCACCGTCGATGTGCTGCTACTGTTTCATGGTTTACATGGCCATAATTTTCATTGAAAATTTTTATTTGATGGTTTGTAATCTTAAAGGAATCAAATTAAGCTACTTTGCACATGGAAAGTGAAAAAAAAAATAGTGGAGATTTCAACAGTACGTGAAGATTGGAAGATGATGAATAGTGCTAACTGTTCAGTTAGTGGCCAGTTAGTTTTCAAACAATTTTGGTCCAAATTTCGTTAGCTTTGTCAAAGTTCGAGATTTTTGCTAATGAAACCCGTGTTACGTCATTCCTACATTTCGTTTGTCACACATCCATCTCCATGACATCGATTTTTGATCGATTCCTCGAAACCACTACCGAGTAGCGCGTGCTCTTTACCGTTCCACCTTCGAGCAAATTCGGACCAAGTTCTTAAGCGGAATTCCTACTCAACTCGTGGTCTAACGACGGATTCTTTGTTCTAAACTGAGAATGCATTTGGCTTGTCTGTTGGTCCCGAAAGGTTTATACAAGTTTGTAGAAGGGGGGGTTGAATACAAACACACAGATTTTTACTTTCTAAATTGTTTATTGATATAATCAAACAATTTACAACTTGTTGTGGAATAAGATTAAGGACTAATCCTAATCTAAACAAGTTATGAGAACACTAAGTTCTTGCACTAGAATTAAGACAGAAAGGAGATAAGAATACTATGAATAATATTCTAACACTAAGAGAGAAAGAAGAAGATGGCCGAGCACTTCATATTCTGAAGTAGGGTTCTTCTTTTATACTGCATGCATTTAACGCATAGCAGTACAACTTTACACGTGGCATCAGCTGATTGGTTGCATTGTTTGATCTTTGTAGACAACCTTAGCAGCCGCATGATGTACAGTGTAGAAAAAGAGTTGGTTGTACGATTCTGGACAGAAGGGATGTCCATTCTGACATTTCATACGGAGGCGTGCAAGGGGGTAAGACAAAAGTAACTTATAGAGGAAACTTCATGATCAGCGTTCGTTGAACAGTGCTTTATCAGCGAGTGACAAAGCTCAGTGATCGCTAAAGTATTCTACTTGATACTTCACGTTGAGTGGACATGTCTTGGCTTCGCTGATATCCGCATCAGTTCATTAGTAGACTTTGTCGCTGGTTCTTGGGCTTGATCTTCGACTTCAGCGTAGAACCTTTTGTTGA
The DNA here is from genome assembly GCA_033807775.1 of Saussurea involucrata. Taxonomy (NCBI): domain Eukaryota; kingdom Viridiplantae; phylum Streptophyta; class Magnoliopsida; order Asterales; family Asteraceae; genus Saussurea; species Saussurea involucrata. The sequence continues at coordinate 33,714,582 of CM066321.1, forward strand.
CGTGAAACTTGTCTTCAGGGATCATAAGCAAACAACTAAAACTTATCAGCGATCATCAATACGACTGAACAGGCTCAGAGCTTATGGATGAACAGTGTTCGCTGAATGTTAAAATTAAGGAGCATGAGTTTCCTATCAGCGGTACTGTAGAGACATAGTACTTATCAGCGATAGTGAAACTCTAATACATATTGTTTACTTACAATTTTTACTAAGTGTTTCTTAAAGAGTCGTTATCAAATCACTGAGGGTTTGGATCAACAATCTCCCCCTATTTGATTATGACATAGCAATGAAGGAAATTGCTAAGTATGAAAACATAAGGATAAAAAGAACTCATAAAATATTTGTCCCTTTTACTGTTTTCTGGGATCTTTTGAGTACTGATGGAGTAAAGTACATTCGCTGAAATTTTTCTTTAAACTTCGTATAAGGTTACAAAGGGAAGTGGAAAAATTACAAGTACAGCAAATTAATTTACAAGTACAAAAGATATAAGCTGATAAAGATAGAAGAATTACAAGGGAATCCTATCAGCTAGAAGGGTTCTTCCTTAACAAGAAGTTCGTCAAGGGTTCTTGTAGAGGGAATCATCCAGTCAGGGACTGTTTCACCAAGATTTCGTCTATTCTGAGCTTCAGTAAAGATCAGGGGCTTCATGTATTGTCCGAGAAGATCTCTTCTGAATCCACACCAATAGATGAGTTCCCTGAGTTGTTCGATGGGAGTGATGGGTAGCTCAGAGATACGTTGAAAGTGTTCTCGTCCATCGTAGTCATGAAAGAATATACCATAAGGTTCGCTTATGACTTTACCAGGGACGAAACGTTCACTGGGGGGTAGGGAGGTGTCGAGAGCTGAGAGGTCAGGTTCAGGACCAAGTACCTCAGCACGAGAAAAGCCTATTCCTGTTTCATTTCGGATAGGAGGACCTGAGTCTAAGGGTTTTATTGCTTTCTTTGCAGAGGCCCTTCTTCTTTTTGGAACAGGAGTAGGAGGAGGAGGAATATCCACAGCAGAAGAAACCAAGTCGATCTGTTGATTTAGGAGTTTTTCGACATGATTTTTGTGTTGAGAGCCTGATTGCTGAATGGCTATTCTGATCTCCAACCATTCAGAGAAATCGTACTTCTTGATTGTAGCATCATAGATGGTTTCCTTGGTACCATTTTCTCTGAATAAATCGACCTCAACAACTGGAACACCTATGGTCGTTCTTCCCCTAATGTTCACCTTGTGAATTCTGGCATCCCGATATCGATAGTGCAGCCTTTCTTTGCACCATTCCAAGGTAGAGTTAGATACCTTGGTCTTTTCTTCGATGATCTTTTGGGCGTCTTCCCATAGTTTGCATTGAACTTCGATGGGAGTCCTCTTCAGTTCGGGGTCTTTCACCGATTGTTGGACAAGCTGGATGGCATAGGCTTTATCTTTTTCTCCAGCTTCCCTACATTCGGCGTGTAGTCTTTCAGCTCTGAGGTGATCAGCGAACTCTTTCTTTGTCAGTCTGATCTTAGTAGGTTTAGGAGTGACTTTGGAATGCGGAAGGATGATTCGCTGATCTTCAAGCTTTTTGATCATTTCATCTCTCTTTTTCTGATCTTCTTCACTCATCGTTTGAGGAGCCAAGGAAGGTCTGTTTTTGTGAGAGAGCAGCTCTTCTTCTTGTTCTTCAGTCTCAGGGAAAACCAAGACTGGGATTATTTCATCAGCTCTTGTGGCTGGGATTATTGTTGATGCAGCAGTAGGAACTTCAGCTGGATCCTCAAGCAGGGGAGAGGACTAGCTGAAACACATCGATCGTTTAAGTAAGATCATGGGAAGAAAGAGATAGAGAAAAGAATGGGGTTTAAGTGTATAGAGGTTTTATGGAGAGGAGAACTGAGATTGAGAATGGGTAGAGGAGGGATGCAGAGTAAGGGAATAGAAGATATTGTACCTGAAAAACTGGCTTTATCTAAGGATAGACAGATTGCCTTCTGCAGCGAGGCCTTTGTTCTTGCCTTTGTCAGCTTCAGTTGCCTCAGGTTTTGTCTTTGTCGTCTCCCTTGATGGTTCATTTATCATGACTCCTTTTTTAGCAGCTACCTTAGGCTAGACGAAGAAGTCGAAATCATCATCATCGTCATCATCATCATCATTGTTTTTAGAGGATGATGATGGTTCTTCATCCTCAAGGTCGAGGTCTTCATCATCTTCTGCGTCTTCCTCAGCTTCAGATTCCTCCTCGTCAGCGTAGGGTACGGTGACATCAGCATCAGTTTCAAGATGCTCATCGAGTTGCTCCTCCGTAGATACAGAGGGAGGTTTCTCGGTTTCCTCAGGGTTTTCAACTCCCTGAGGTTTATCAGTTGTAGCAGTAGCAGCAGTTTCAGAAACAATACCCTCCCCCTCAGAGTTACGGGGAAGGTCTTCAAGATTTGTCTTCTCCCCCTCGATATTATGGGGAAGGTCTTCAGTCTTCTCCCCCTCTTCCACATGATGAGTGGGGGAGGTGATGGTAACTTTTGCAGCAACAACATCAGTGTGCATTGGGTCCCTGTCTTCCAGGCCAGAGATCCCAACACAGGTTTCAATCTTGCTTAATCTGTCTTCTAGGCCAGATATAGCAGGAGTGATTCTTTGAAGATCCTCTCGATCCACCTGAGTAAAGTGCGAAGGAGCACAAGTAGCAGCATTCAGGCGGTCGAGGATTTGCTGAAGGAAATCCTTGACAGTGACGACGTCAGTCTTTACCGTAGACACCTCTCCCTTAAGAGTACCAACCTCTGTCTTCAATGATGTGACTTCATTGGACAGAGAGGTGAAGTTTGTGGAGAGGGTGTTGTTGGTGAAGTTGAGATTGTTGACGAAACGGGAATTTTCAGCGAGAGTAGTAGCAAAGGTTCCTATGCTACCATCCACCTTCTCCATATCAGCTTTGGAGGCTTTCTTTTCAACCTCAGTTGTCAGCGTCGTTAGAGCATCTCCAGCATTTGTAACCGCTGAAGAGTTAGTACTGAGTGTGGTGGAGAAGGATTCCATCTTTGTTTCCAGGGCCTTCAGGGAGGTGTTGATGTCTCCCAAATTAGGACCTGCAATAGTTATTAACTTATGAACAGAGGAAAGCTCGGAAGTTGGGGATTTTGAGAGAGTGTGTATGGTTTTGTGTATACCTGCAGGCGGGGTGGCGAAGTTGTCGAAACCTCGTTGACCTGAATAATGTTCCATGTCGCCTTCCAGAGTGCCTTGGCGCATAGAAATACCTGCAGATCCTATATTTTCTTCCATCATCATATGTAGAGTATCAGCAGTTGAATCATGTATGATGACGGGCGTTCCAGAGAACGGAGGGAAAACTGGTGGAGTGTCCAAAGATTGAGTGGGAGGAACAACGGTTGAGAAGAGGGATTTGGTGAGAGGTTCAGCGTTGGATCCGCTGAGAAATACTTCTTCAGTCCTTAGAGGGTCTGAAGGAGAGGGGTTCGATTCCAAGTTTATAACCTCAGCGTTTAGAGACGCTGAGATTGGTATGGAAGGGGTGGCTTGATCAGCTGTGGCAGAATGTACCACGGAACTATCCAGCGACTCTTGTACAGAAAGAACCGTGGAGTCTTCAGCATGTGAATGCTTGGGGGTTGCTCCTTGGTTTTCTTGATCCTTTGAGAATCAAGTGGGGTAGAAGATTGTTTCCTTTTTTGAGAAGGAGTGGAGGGTGCAGCCTGGGTATCAGCAGTTGGGATTACTGCTGAGGTAGCTGCAAAAGTAGAAGAAGGAGGATTAAGAATAGATAAGATAGTAGAAAGACGTACCTCGTTTGGCATTGGGGTGAACTCGAGAATCTTGGTGCCAACCTGGGAGAGCTTCAGGTCGCCCACTTTCGGGTATTTGTTCCCGAGTCCATGTAGGAAGATGGCGCTGAGAAATCGAGGATAAGGAAACGTCTTCTGTCTTTTGGATTCCTCGACTCTCTGAATCATGTCGTCAAAGACGATTTTCGCCCAGTCGATGTGCAGGCCTTTCACCAGAGAAAATCCTATGGCCTGCTGGGGTTGAGAAGCTTGGTTAGAAGAACCAACTTTAGCTGTCATGCAGCTTATCAGATGGGCGAAGATGAAGTTCATCTCGCTTAGCATCTTGGACTTCTTGATAGCAGTCAGCTTCTTTTCAGGAAGTTTATCTCTCCCTAAGTCCCATACGTACTTCATTGCATCAAAAAATAAAATGAGGGAGTCTCTGTCAGTGGGGTTTTTGGGATTGGGTAGAGGGATAAAGCGTTTTTCTTTTGTGCCTGTGGGAAGGTTGAGAGCATGCCTGATAGTACCAGGTGTTATTTTGGAGGTACCGTGGTCAGTCTCAAAAAGGATGACTTCTATTTCCTTTTTGGGGTCTTTGGTGGAGGTTATCATAGCACGTCTTGCAATCCATCAAAACTGAGCAAGAAGGTGTTTATTGGCCGGAAGAGTGACAGTCAGAGCTGTGGAGAGAGGGCATGTCTTGAGAAAGTTCACAGCATCGTCTAGGTGGGTGATGTGCTTTCTCTGAGGGAAGTTAAATAGGGTAAAAGGGTTGTTGCCTTGAAAGTTGATCTGCTCGTATTTGAACTTAACCTGAGGAGCAGGGGTGAGAGTAGTCTTTGAAGATGCAGTAGCAGGCTGATCTTCAGTAGGAGATGCTATTTCTGTTTATCGCATATAAACATGAAGAGATAAAGAACAACGTCTTAATGTGGAAAGATTTTCCAAAATAAGATGTGTTGGGTTTTGCACATTTCATTCAAACAAAAGATGTCTTAATGAAGATTAGGGTTTTTCTTGTTTTGAAAAAGAAATACAAAACATAGTGAGCATTTGTTTTCCAGTTTCTATTTGAAGAAGAGATTCTGGAAAAAACATATGAAGATGTCAAAGTTTAAGATTATATGTTTTAAACTTGAAGAACAATCTGTTTCCAGATTGTGTTTATAAAATCATGAAAAGAAGATGATTTTATTTTAAGATGGTTCGTTTGTTTGATCTTTTGAAAAACAATAATAAGATCGAAAACAAGTTTATAGTTGCAAGATAAAAGAGATATTAACCTGTGATGTTTAAGAAGATGAAGATGAACAGGTTCTTGAGTTTAACTCTTGAATGCAACAGAGAAATCTTGCTTGAAGAAGATGAAGTTCGCGTAAGGTAAAAATATAAACTCGAATGTGTTTATATAGTGAGAGTTAGAGAGAGAAAAACTGTGAGCGGGAAAGTTTTTCATCATGACACGGACACGTGTTTGTATATGATTGATTGAGGAAAATGAAACGTGCAAACGTGTATCAGAAAAAGAACGTGCCAGGGTTTATCCGTTTGATGACGTCACAAACGTCTTTTCATATTTTAGGATGTCTCTGAGGTTTTTGAAAGCTCAGAGACATTTTTGAAAACATGAAGCACTGAATAGAAATATCAGTGTTAAGTTTAGAAATTTCAAAGTATCACTTAAAGGAAGAGATATTCAGCGATGCAATTTGTTTTGAAATCTTGCATTCATGTGTGAACGTCAGCGAGTAAAGAGAGAGCATACCTTGATATCAGCGAATCAATTTTGTTCAGAGAGTAGGTGATTAATAGGTTATAAAAGTTCATTATTATTACTGATCAAATGTGAACCGCTGAAGATTTTACTCTTCAAAGTTCAGCATTCCAAGCTCGTTGATGAGAAAGTTGAATCTTGTCTCATCAAGAGGTTTGGTAAATAGATCAGCTAACTGAAAGTCAGTTAGGATAAAATGAAGTTCTATATCACCATTCATCACATGATCTCTGATAAAATGATACCTGATTTCGATGTGTTTGGTCTTTGAATGTAGCACTGGATTATTGGCTATAGCGATGGCACTTGTGCTGTGATAGGCGGGTATCACCCCCTAAATCTAACCGCAAGTGTACGGTGTCGAAATCAAGTAATACGTACGGAAGTACGAGTATCGAATCCACAGGAACTAGGAACTAAGTATCACAATTACTATAAACTCTATTAACTGAACTATCGCAAATTGAGTGGTTGGTTTACAAACTAATTGATTGCAAACAAAACTAAATCAAACACAGAACAATAAACAACTTAAGAACTTCTGATAGAGAAAACAGTTGAGGGTTGGAAATCCTAAGACTTTCACATACAAACACTTGACTCAAAACAGTTACCAGTTATTCCGTATAATAAACACCCAATCTTGTAAAAATCACCGTTGTTCTCTTTCGAGCAACTACGGGTTTTATCTTGAAAAGCACAAGTCTATCTCTTGATCTCACCTATGGAATTCAAAATACATTAAGCTCAAGATTTTAATGGGACTAAGACTTACTCGGAATATCTCTATCTCCTTTCTCACCTTAGGCATGCGATTCCTAGTTCTAGTTACAATTAATTCTCTCGAACTTAATTAGATGTTACAAATCAATTGTAAATTGGTCAAATTCACAAAAGCATTAAAAACGAAATCACATGCTTCATTAAAATAGGAAAAACTGATAAGAGTCGCTAATCACATGTTTGTAAACTTAAATCAAATTCATTCCAACCCCCAACTTCTAGAATTTAGTTCATGTTGGTGGTGGATTCAAACACAAGAGAAAGAAAATCGAAAGTGTATGTAAACATGATAATTGTAAACGTGATAGCTATGATGATGAACTCCTTTCTCTCGTGATCGTATCTACTTTCCGTAGTGAACGTGCTTCCAATCGATCCTTTATCGTCGCTCCAAAAGCTCCGAAAAGTCTCCAGAAATCGCCCCGAGTCGTCTGCCGTTCGTCGTGTGTGAGTCGTATCGAGAATGCCCTAAAATCAGAAAATTCGCCAAAGTATAATGCTGAAACAGAGGGTTACGTGGCTTGCTGCGCGACTTGCAAGTCGCGTGGCAAGTCGCGCGTGTTCCTTTTTTGGCCTCCGGGTCAGCTTCGGGTCATGGTTCGGGCGCGGGTCTTGGGCTTGGATCTCGGGCTTCCGTTTTGGCTCTTTTTAGGCTCTTTTTAGCTTCTTTTCTCGATGGACGCTGCCTTTTAGATAACCTGCATAAATCACTCGATAAACCATAAAATCTACGCCTTTTTGCTAGAATACAAGCCAATCTCATTGGTTTGAGAACTGAAAATAACGCCAAAAAGTGGCGTTATCAACAACCCCAAACCAAGTGTTGCTTGTCCCCAACCAAATTAGCGATAAAATAGAGTAAAAGCACATATCAGTGAAATAAAAATAACTGTACAACTCCCAATCGGTACCATGTGATGCACTGGTGATTTCCCATACCCGTGAATGCTTATCTCACTCTCGCCTCATCCTTATTATGTTTGATCTATGACCTTCCATTGCACGTTGAGCTCGTGACTGCTCCGATTACACTAAGGTTGTTCTAGGTACATACATACTAGGGAAAACGTTTCGTCTCGACACTACCTCACGGGATACTCTCGTTTCACTCGAACCTAGGTTATCGCACATGTTGTCATGTTTAGGGAATTTATGTACAAGAATACTCGAATATTACATGACAACTCTATTGAAAGACGCACAAATGTCCAAAAATTGATCTCAGAAAGTAATCAAGTAGCAAGACAGGGAATATCAGTAAGGTGGTCGTATATCCTAATCACGTTTTCCAGAAGATCATCCAGGTCTTTACAAAGGTTGTAACAGGGCTAAGGTTATGGCTAAGAACGACGGGTAAAATGGTTCAAAAATCCTCGGCGTGTCAATCATTAACAGTTCTGCACTTTTCTGGTTTTGATTATATCATTTGGCCTTCGTTTTCACTATTTGGAGTCGCTTTGACTCTCTTATTTAGCTGCTATAATCACTATTTAACCAACTGTATTTATCTAATTTTTTTTTGGAACTTCATTGGTCCTCTTTATTCAACTTGGGGCTGCATTGGCCCTCTTTTCTATCTATTTTCATAACTAGCCTGTACTGCTTCTGATTTGACACACTTTCGGATAAGGTTGGCTAAGGCTTTCGGCTTGGGTTTAAAGGTGGGTTTAGAAATGAAAAAGGTGAGTGTTTGGCTACAAAGGGGGTTATGGTTACACACATATGGGTGAAAAGGTACGATAGCTAAAAATAGGGTTAAACATACACACAATGCATGGAATCATCACTTAAGGTCCACACGATAAGGTCTACTACACCCTTACCCAATATCCAGATGGTTGTCTTTGCTACCCAATGCAATAATATAGCGAGATCATTCTATATTCACGACAAGGAATTCGAAAAAGTGTATACGATTTTCGTGTATGAATCCCTCGAAATGAAAGACGTCTTTTAGGCTCAAATCTCACTAATGGGTGGTCTCCACTAATGTTCCTATTCATGTCCTTTCCCGGTCCTTCCCTAGTGGTAACGTCACTATCACAAGATTCTTCCTACAATGGTTGGTCTCAATCATTCAAAACAAAAATTTTGGCTGAAGTGATCTAGGTACTCAAAAGTGCAGGAAATCTACGTGCATAACGTGGGCCCGATTGGGCAACCCCAAACCTTACCCACACATTGTCCCCAATGTGCAAGTGTCGGCGTAGGCGATACTAAAACAAGTATCGTTGAGCGGTTATTACAGGTATCAGACAGGCAAAACATAGTATAACATGAAGCAACAAAGAGCTATTCTAGCATTTTCAAAAACATGGCCACCCCAAACCTAGGCCTAGATTTGTCAAACAAAGCCAACCCCAAACCTCGGTGAAACCGAGGTTTGCACAGGATTAAAAATGAGTGTGTATATGTTGAAAAGATGAGGCACCCCAAACCTAAGTGAAACTTAGGTTTGTTGCATCTCGTTAACTAATCGGGACACAAAACATCATACATCACTCGTTACATACAAAGTTGAGAACATACCTGTTTGCCCGGACGGAGAAAATCCTCTTGAAAGATTGGAGCGACCTCGGACGAGAGATATCGGAGAAAAAAGGAGAGAGTGAATGCAAAAGTAAAGAAAACAAAGCAGAAAGCGAAAGAAAACGAAGAAACGAAACACACCAAGCAAGAAACGAAAACAAAGCGCGAAAACAGAAACAGGGAAACCGCGCGGTGAAAGTACAGGATCTAATCTTAAAATCAATATAGAAAGCAGTAATTGAGAAGTTGTATGATCAAGCCCAATTGTATTCAATGATGAACAGAATAATAGATCTAAGAGAGAGAGAATCTCAAAGATTACAAAGAATGAATACAAAGATATACGGGAAAATCAGTTAGCAAAGTAGTGCTAACCATTCTATTTATACTGTAACGGACATGTTAAAGCTACAGTACAAATAAGAAAGATTAATAAGAACATAACACGTGTCCTAATTAGTTTACTAAATACTATGTAAAGTATGTAGTCATAAGTTCTGAACAGGTTGTTCAGAACTTCTGAACATTCTTCTGATAACGCTTCTCAGAGCTTCTGACTCTTTCTCTCAGAACTATGACTTCTCTTCTCAGATCTCTGACTCCTCTACTCAGAACATCTGAGTCTTCTTATCAGATCTTCAACACTTGGTTTATTGACAAAACTTCAGATCTAACAATCTCCCCCTTTTTGTCAAATAAACTTGAATTTTGCATCATCCAGTTCTTTCAGAGCAGGAACAATTTTCTGAAGTAGCACATTTCTCAAATTAAGCCTCTTATCAATTTTGACAATGATTTCTTGAATAATTTCAACTTGCTGATTGATTACTTCTTGAGTTATGTTTGCTTCCTTTACTTTCAGCATCTTTTTCTCCAAATTGTGCTTTATGATCCTTAAAGTTCCAAAACAGTATTTTGCAGTTTCCTTTGCTCTGAAGAAGATCTTTCCACTTTTGTTTTTCAAAAACACTCCCAAATCTGGAAATTTGTGAACACTTCCAGTCTTTAACACCTTTTTCTGCTCATGATCTGTAATGGGATTTGCCAGATAAACACATGGCTTTTGTAAATACAGAGCTATTTGGAAATCTATATAACAGTGCCACCTTAAGATATAGAACATGGCCTCAATCACCACACTTCTTGCCTTCCTTTCATTTCTGTCTTTGCTTGACTCTTTGAAGCATAGAAAGCTGTGTAATCTGTAGAAGTCAACCACTGATAGTTTCTCAAAATCTGCATCAGTAAAGTAATAAACCTTGCCATCTTTTCTCAGAACTTCAAAGGATAAGTACTCCATCTTTCTGAATTTCTTAACCTTCAATTCTCTGATTCCAGTGATTAGAAAATATGAGTAAACAGCTTGCTTTGTTTTGCCAAGACATCTTGATTTTTCAGCCAACCAGATCTGAGTCTCCATAGGTCTATCATAATACACATTCAAGAATTGTACTTCTTTTGGTTTGAAGAACTCAGGTAGATCAAATTCAAGAAAGTATCCATTTAGATCAATGGATATTTCATCTTCTTTGGGTTCAGACTGTTCAGCTTGATCAAAACTAGTTATCTGCACATTCTGAGGTGTTGTGTCCTGAACTTCTTCAACTTCATCTGACAGAATTTCATTCACTTCATACTCAGCAGGAAACACAAAATCATTATGTAGAATCTTTTTGGGATTCACCTCAGATAGCAACCATTCACTACAGTTTCTGATTTTTCTTCTAAGATCCAACCTTCTCTTCACAGAGTTCATACATCTCTTCTTTAAGCTCTCTCTTTCAGTTTCCACACTTACTTCCATTTCAATCAATAACCAATTTAGAGTTGCATCACTGTACTTCACCAACTCTTTTAATCTGAACATTTTAAGCCTTCCGTGAACTGTATATGTGAACCCTTCTGTCTCCATTCCTTCATTCACAAATCCCTTCAAATCTACACCAATTTCTGTTTTCTTTGTGGGAGAACTCAGATTACACTTTTCTTTTCTTCCTTCAATGGCTAATTGGAAATCATACAAGTGTATATTTCTGACATAGATACCCAGAAGTCTTCTGCATTCAATTTCCATTAAGGCTTCTTCAGTACTGGCAAAGAACTTGACTAGAAAGATCTGATCATCAAGAGTCAATCTGTGAAAATCAAAAGTAGACATGGAAACCTTTGTATTTCTTTCTTTCAGCATTTCCATTCTAACAAACATTAAACCACTGAATTCTTCTTGTTGAAACATCAGAACTTTCTCAATTCTTTTCTGGATATGCATTTTTGAGTCAGGAACTCTGAATCTGTTAGAAGCTTCTGAGTAGACTATCTGAGCTCTGTCATCCATAAAACCATCAATGTTACTTTCCAAAAGCTCATACTCTCCTTCTGTGTAGTAGAGATTATCATACATTTCCTCAGGAAAAATATCATCATGAAATTGTCTGGCTAATGGCACATCACTTAACTCTAGGATGAAATCACATACAGGTTCTTCTAGTCTCTGCAAGTTAATCTTTGGGATCTCAATTGGTTTTCTGAATACATACTCAGAAGGCATAAAGTAGTCTTTCACTTTCACATACTCTTCTTCTGTATTTAACTCATCACAAAAGTTAAATCTAAACTCATCTTCAAAATCCTGAGTATAATTCACAGTTCTGTCTTCTTCTCCCATTAGATCAATAGGTCTTACCATTTTTATTCCTTGCTGAACTTTTTGAACATTCAAAGCTCTGACTAAATTATTATGCATCCTTCTGATCAACTCTTCACTTAACCCCCTTTCTTTTGATTCAGTACTTATCAATTCTTCACTTATCCTTCTTTTGTTATAAACAATGATATCTGTACACCTGTTTACCACTGCACTTTCCACTGTTTCTTCTGATCTCAATACAGATTCTTCAACAGTTTCAGTTTCAACAGAATTTCCTTCCATTTCTGTATCCAAGTTTAATTCCTCTATTTTATCTGTGTAATTACCATCAATACTCCCCAAATCCATTTCTTCTGTATCTGAGCTATCAATATGAACTATCTGAATCATTTCCTTTAAATTTTCATGTGCCTGATTTTCTGAACTTTTTGTACTGGCTAAGTGCATATCTGCTATCTCAAAATCTTCTATGCCAATGTCATCATCAGAACTTAACCTCTGTCTTTTCTCCCCCTTTTGGTGATCATGAGGTTCATTATCATCAAACTTTCTTTTCAAGTTCTGATTGGAAGTACCTTCAGGTTCGGCTTCTGCAACAGGAACAGGCTCAAGAGGCTTTGAAGTAGAAGCCATTGATACACTTAGTGCTTTCAGTATAGATTCTTGCATACCTTGCATTTGTTTTAACATATCTTTTTGAAAACCAGATATTATATCCATGATCTCCTTTTTGTGAGAATTCAAGGATTTCTTTACATCATCTACTTTGGTTTCAACAGAAATTAACTTTTTCTCCAACACAACTTTCAAATCTAACACCTCATCATTCAAATCCTCCACTTTCTTCTCCAAATTTTCTACTTTTTCCCCCATCTCCATGTTTTGTTTCTGAATCTTTTCAAATTCATAAGATTCTAACAGTGAACCTGAACCAACAGATGGTCCAGTTTTCATGTGCCCAGAGGGCTCATGGCCTGTAGATAACACAAAGTCATCTTGTACAACAGATGCACGTTTGAATGAGGCTTTTGTAATGTTCACCTCACCAGGACTTCCATCCAATCCTCGACACCCAACATTAGGTATGTCTATGAATGTTGTTTTAGGAATACGAAACTCCTGATTTGTGCCAGTGTGAGAAGGAATTTCAGGCTCAATATGAATAGGACTGTGATATTCAGACTCAATGTGTTGAAAAATAGGTAGGGATTGATCACCTCCCTCCAAATGAGTTTGGGATGGTTCCCCTGATTTGTGTAAAACAGTAGCATGTTGAAATGCTTCTGAGTGGGTATGGATGGGTTGTTCAAGATCCACCACTAGGTCCATGATGTTTGTTTCAATATTGGACACCAAGAGATGTGAACCAATAGCATTTGTGGTTACCTGGCCAAGATTAGCTAGTTCAGAGGCATCTCTTTCTGTTTGAACCTCTGTTGACAATCTCTCATCCTCACCACTCTCATTCTGTTTTTCCTCACCAAGTCTAACCAAGCTCTCAGAATTTTCCCCCTCAAGTCTCTCAGAATGTTCACCCATCTGAACATCCTCTCCCTCTCTAATTCGACTAGACCCCTCACCTCTCTTCTCATGTTGGTCCTCTTGGGTAGGGATTTGAGGTAATTCAATTCCCATAGAGGTGCAATACGCTTTTAAAATCTCACTCTCCCTTGGAATATAATTCCTAAGTGATTTTGGCAATAGTTTATGATTGGGATAGTTTTCAAGTCTTGTTACTGAGGTCATCTTACCCAAATAAAATGTGGGACCATGCTCTTCATTTGTTCTTCTTGAGATTGTTCTGTTTTCCTGCATGGCATACCAAATAACAATTTGCCAGTACCTTATATAAAGAATGTATGTCAGTGAAGCATCCTTTGTTTTCCTCTGAATTGCTTTCTGATTCTTCTCAAATGTATTCTTCATGTCTTCCCAAAGTATTAAAGTATAGTCATAATGCCTATTCTTCACTAAACCCTGAAAGATCTGAAGAATTTTTTTAGAACCTTGATCAGCAGAACTATTCTTCCCTGACAAACATTTATTTACCACATGAAAGAAGCAAGCCCAAATAGGTGGTAATTTGTTTCTTCTGAACAAACTGAGAGTCCTCAATCTTTCATTGTATCCTAATTTCATAAATTCAGCTATTAATTCCTCTGTTAGGGGTGAATCTTCAAAATCTGTCCTTCTTTGTACATCATCTTTCTCTGGTAGATTCAGCATTTCTCTTAGTGCAGAGATAGATAAGGCAAATGTCACTCCTCCAATTTCAGACACAAACTTATTATCTTCTAACCTAAGATGTTTCCACCATTGTTGTATGTACTGAACAGGAACATTTTTGCTTCTTGTAAACCATTTTCTATAAGGATGATGTTTGAATAACTCCATGATAATTATGTGTTCAGGTTTAAATCGACTTTCCTCAAACAATATAACACAGTTATTTTCAGATAATTTCAACCATTCACTCTCAGGAACAACCCTTTCCACGAAAATAGGTCTATCTGACATAATCGACCCTGCAGCACTCTGTTCATGTTCAATATTAATGTTTACCTCATCTGCATTTCCTTCTGATTCATTCATTTGTTCACCTTCTTCATCATTTCTTATTGCCTCTTCCTCTACAGCTCTATTCTGTACTTCATCATTATCCGAATCAGATGAATCCATTATCGATTTTGTAGAATGTAGAGAAATTGGACCACTCCTTCGTATTCCAGACATGATTTAAGAAGAAAACAAACTCAAAGAACTCTGGATTTGATTCGTATCTCACTTTTCGCTCTAGAATTTGAAAAGATTTGAAATAGGGATTTTAAGACCTATTTAAAATCCGCGAAGTTGAAAGGTTTAACGGAAAAGCGAAATCAATGTTATAACGGAGTCAACACATTTGAAATGCCACAGAGGATTTAAATGAAATGCGTGGCATAATCAAACAAATATGAAGCTGACACGTGTTAGTGGATAGAATTTTGACTCAAGTCAAAGATCTGAATAACATGCTCAGATGTTTTGACTTCCTTTATCAGATATCTGATTGTTCTACTCAGAGTTCTGATTCCATAATTCAGAAGAATTTTGCCTTGTAATCAAAATGTCATTTAAAGTCAACTTCTGACAAATATAAAACATCTTGATTATTCAGAAGAGGTTTGAACAGATAGAAACACTTTTTATCATCAAAATTCTGTGCATATTATGATGATTTTAAAAAAAATTATTTAAAATCTTATATCTGAATATGAATTTTTTTTTTTTAATTCGGATATAGTTTGAACAACAAAAAATTTATCATTGAAAGCTTGTTCTTCTTAGAATGATCAGAGATAAGAAATGAAAACAAACCTTTTAAGCATCACAAAATGATTTCCAAACAAAATGATTTATCATTGATGCTCCCCCTTGACTTGAGCATGCATTTTACTATTTATGATACATAAAGATGAGATAAAAAAATAATAGAAGAAGCATAATTCATACAGTTGAAGTATTTGTATTTCTCAAAAATAAATTTTTGAAAGTTAGATTGCTGAAGTATTGACTCAGAATCTCTGACCTTAAGACTCAGAAGTTCTGATCTCAGTACTCAGAAGTTCTGAACTTAAGACTCAGAGTTCTGAGTACACTACTCAGACAATTTTACTTGGAAAAATTTAGCATTTTTAAGAAAAAACAAATATTTTCAATTAGTCAGATTAAGCATTCCTATTTTACATATGAGAAAAGAGAACCTTTTGTGATCAAGAGGCTTTGTGAACAAGTCAGCCAATTGATACTTTGTATGCACAAAGTGCATCTCTATAGTTCCTTTTTCCACATAGTCCTTTATAAAATGATACCTCACATCTATATGCTTAGTCTTTGAATGTTGAACAGGGTTCTGAGTAATGGCAATTGCACTTTCTGAGTCACAATAGATGGGAATCTTGTTAAGCTGATATCCATAGTCCATGAGTTGTGTTCTCATCCACAATGTTTGAGAGCATGAAGCAGCAGCAGCAACATACTCCGCTTCAGCAGTTGAAGTGGACACACAATTCTGCTTCTTTGATGCCCAACTCACTATTTTAACTCCCAAAAAGTGACAAGCACCAGATGTACTCTTTCTGTCCAACCTACTTCCTGCATGATCAGCATCAGTGAAAGCAGTCAATTTGAAGTCAGTTTCTTTTGGATACCATAAACCTAGATCAGGTGATCCTTTGAGATATCTTAAAATCCTTTTGACAGCCAACATATGTGATTCTTTTGGGTTAGATTGAAATCTAGCACAGAAACAGGTAGAAAACATGATATCTGGTCTACTTGCAGTCAGATAAAGTAATGATCCAATCATGCCTCTATAGAGTTTGATATCTGCTGAAACACCTTTGAGATCAGCATCTAACTTTATGTTAGTTGCCATAGGTGTTCTCATAGAAGCACAATCAGACATTTTGAACTTTTTCAGAATGTCTCTGACATATTTTCCTTGATTTATAAAAATACCTTTTGGTAATTGTTTGACTTGAAGACCAAGGAAAAAATTCAGCTCACCCATCATGCTCATTTCAAATTCAGATGACATGATTTTTGAAAAATTATCGCATAATTCTGGACTGGTAGAACCAAATATTATGTCATCAACATAAATCTGAATCAGAATTAAATCATCACCCTGTTTCTTTAAAAACAAAGTTGTGTCAATCTTACCTTTCTTGAACCCTGAACCTAACAAGTGTTTAGTAAGAGTGTCATACCAGGCTCGTGGTGATTGTTTTAGACCATATAAAGCTTTGTCTAAAATATAAACATGATCAGGGAATTCTGGATCAACAAAACCTTCAGGTTGATGAACATACACCTCTTCATTAAGTTTGCCATTTAGAAAGGCTGATTTAACATCCATCTGATACACCTTGAAGTTTTTGTGTGCAGCATAGGCCAAAAATATTCTGATTGCCTCTATTCTTGCCACTGGTGCAAATGTCTCATCATAATCAATTCCCACTTGTTGACAGTATCCCTTAGCAACCAATCTTGCCTTGTTTCTGATGACAACACCTGACTCATCCTTTTTGTTTCTGAACACCCATTTAGTTCCAATAATAGATTTACCTTCAGGCTTTGGAATGATTCTCCAAACTTTATTTCTTTCAAATTGAAGAAATTCCTCTTGCATTGCTGAAATCCAGTCTGGATCCTCTAGGGCTTCATTAGCTTTCTTTGGTTCAATTACGCTTAAGAAACCAGCAAACATTGCTTCATTTGTTGTAGCTGATCTTGTCTTTACTCCTGCTGATGGATCACCTATTACTTGATGAATAGGATGATTTTTAGTCCATTTCTTTGCACTAGGGAGTACATCAATCTCTGAATAATTGTTGTTTGCATCATTCTCATCAATGATTGCTTGTAATTCTGAACTGTCCCCTTGTTCTGATATATGTGTAGGAGTTCCATGTGTGTTTGTATTCTGAGTAATGAAGTCAGACTTCTGAGTAACTTGACCAGAGTTCTGACTACAAGGTTCAGAATTCTGATTACAAGGTTCAGAATTCTGAATACATGGTTCATAATTCTGAATACATGGTTCAGAATTCTCACTACTTGTATTTATCAGATTTGGACATTCCTCAGATGGACCTTTATCATAAATTACAGTTGATTGAACTATTTCTGGAGTCTTATTTTTCATCTCTTTGACCATCTTTGGGTTTTCATATTCTGCATAAGAATCAGAAATTAGTTCAATAAAAGCATCCTTAAACAGTAAATTGAGTTCTGAACAAATAGGATTAGAATTTGTATCAGAAGTCATTTTTGTCTTGTTCTGCATGAGTTCTGAACTGTCTTGTTCAGAAGTCCTCATTTTGGCTTCATCAAAAGTTACATTTATGCTCTCCATCATCCTCTTGGTTCTTCTATTGTAGATTCTGAATGCTTTGGAAGTTAAAGAATAACCCACAAAGTATCCTTCATCTGCCTTTTTATCGAATTTGGCAAGATTTTCTCTGTCTCTAAGAACATAGCACCTGCAACCAAAAACATGAAAGAATTTGATTAATGGTTTTCTTTTATTTATTAGTTCATAAGCAGTCTTATTTTATCTCTTATTGATT
This sequence comes from Saussurea involucrata, assembly GCA_033807775.1. Lineage (NCBI taxonomy): Eukaryota > Viridiplantae > Streptophyta > Magnoliopsida > Asterales > Asteraceae > Saussurea > Saussurea involucrata. Next base: position 33,732,204 of record CM066321.1, read on the forward strand.
AAAGTTCTATTCTGTGTAAAACAAGCAGTTGCAATTGCTTCAGCCCATAGGAAGGTAGGAAGATTTGAATAAGCCAGCATTGTTCTCGCAGCTTCAACTAGAGTTCTGTTTTTCCTTTCAACAACACCATTTTGTTGAGGAGTTTTGACAGCAGAAAAATTGTGAGAAATTCCAGAACTTTCTAAAAAATTCTGAAGAGTCTCATTTCTGAACTTTGTTCCATTATCACTTCTGATTTTCTGAACTTGAAGTTGTAGGAGAACTTGAATCCTTTTGATAAAATTTATCAATGTAGTAGCAGCTTCTGACTTAGCTGTTAGGAATTCAACCCATGTGTATCTGGAGTATTCATCAACAATCACAAGCATATATTTCTTTCCTCCCATAGACTGAACTGAAATAGGACCACAAAGATCAGTATGAATCATTTCTAATGGTGCTTTGCAAGATGAGTCCATTTTTAATTTGTGAGAACTCTTTTTCATCTTGCCCATTTCACATGCTGAGCATAACGATTCTTTTTCAAATTTAATCTTTGGTAAACCTTTAACCAGATGTTTTGCAACAAGATTATTAAGATCTTTGAAATTCAGATGAGAACATCTTCTGTGCCAAAGCCAGCATTCATTTGCAGTTGAGTTTGATAAAAGACAAACTGTATTTAATGTTTTCAATTTTGAAAAATTAACTACAAATAAGTCCATATGTCTTTTAGCCCAGAAGACTTTAACATCATTTTCAGTTAAAATCATGCAACCTGTTATTTGAAACTTGATTTGACAAAGACTGTCTAAAAACTGACTTATGCTGAAGAGATTATGTTGTAATCCTTCAACATAGAAAACCTTTTGGATAGTCAGATCTCCTTTAGTTAAATCCCCATAACCTTTAACTTGACCTTTGCTATTATTTCCAAAGTTTACTGTTCCTCCAGCCTTTTCTGTGAAGTTTGATAGAAAAGACTTCTGACCTGTCATGTGTCTTGAAGCTCCTGAATCTAAAAACCACACATGACAGCCCTGCAAAAGGATCAGTTAGTTTTAGGTACCCATTTTGGAATGGGTCCATCTTTGTTAGCTTTGTCATTGGATTTAACATTAGTACCTTTTACTTTCCACTCAAAATCTTTCTTCAAACACCACTTTCCTTGAACTTTTATGAAGTCAGAACATTTTCTGCTTACAAACTTGTTTAATTTCTTTTTGAAAGTTGTAACTTTTGATTTTGCAACATTTTCAACTTTCTTTTCTTTTATCTTTTCTTTCTTCTGAGTCTGAGGAACAGAAATTTTCTTCTTTTCTGTATTCTGAAGAACAGAAATATTTTTCTTTTCTGAATTCTGAATGTCTTTTCTTATGTATGAAACATAAGTTATTTTGACTAGACATTTATGAGAATATTGGAATGAATCATTTTTACATCTAACACAAACAAGATTTTTCTTTGCAAGTGACAATAAATCTGAAACATAGGTCATTTCATTTTTATTGATACTGTTCAGAGTACAATTGCCCTTATTACAAGAATTTCTAGCTTTGAGTTCAGAAGTAGATTTCATTCTAAGCTTCTCAAGATTCCTTTTCAGATCATTCAACTTTGCAAGATCATCTTTCCTTTTGCTTTCTTCTTTTTCTGAAAAATTCAACTCCTTTTTGTTAGAAGAATTAGATGATTCACCTTTTTCATATGTACTTGATTCATTAAAGAATTTGTCATTTTCTTTTAGAGCATTAATTTTAAAAAGATCATACTCAGTCTTCAGTTTTTCAAGCTCTGTTATTTTCTGAATAAAAATATTCTTTTCTTTCAAAGCTTCTTCAAGTTTAATATCCACCTCACAGTAATCATTTTCAAGTTCATCATAAGCTTTCCTTAAGTCCTCAAGTTCTTGACTTACAAGATTAAACCTCTTTTCAAGTTCTAAAAATTCATCTGACTTTGTTTCAGAAAATCCAGTTGAATCAGACTTCTGATTACCTGAGTCAGAGTTCTGATTTACAGACTCAGATGTCTGATCTTTAAACTCAGAGTTCTGACTACAAAGTTCAGAATTCTGACTAGAAGTTTCAGACTTCTGATTGACTGTTTCAGAATCTTTACTTGTGTCAAATATGTTCTCAATGTCATGATATGAAAAACTTGGTTGTTTATTTTTGTAGCTGACATTTAAAGAATCATACTTGAATTTAGTATCATTGTATATATTGGCTTCTCATCTGTTGGTTTAGAAACTTCTTTCTTAACCTTTTCTTCTGAAACAACTGATTTTTCTGTTTTAGACTCAGAAATTTTCTCATCTGACTTTTTAGAGTTTGGTCTTTGCAAATTGTCAGAACTTGTTATAGAACTAGCAGGTCTTATGAAAACTTCAACAATTTCTGGGATTTTTGGCTTAGGAACATTGATTGGAGCTCTTTTTAAAGTGACATTTTCTTCCAATCCCAATCCCTTCTTTGGGTTGTAAAATCTTGTATCTTTAACATTGCTTATTAAAAGATTTAATGTTTGCTGAGTCTGACCCCTTTTCAAATTCAGATCTTCCAATTCTTTGATTTTGGTGTATAAATTCTTTCTTTCCTCAAATAACATATCAAATTTTATTTGTAAATCACCTTTTTCATCCTTTATTTTTGAAAACTCAACTTTTAGTTCAGAAATCTTTTTCAACAATTCAGAATTTTCATCTTTAAGTTTCTGTTTCTCAGTCTCAGATTCTTCATATTGTTCTTTTATTACTTCTTTTTCAATTCTGAACTTGTTAACCAAATTTCTTTCTCCTTTTATTTGTTTTCTTAGATTAGAAAATTCAGTTTTCATTTCACCAATCTGTGTCATTAACTCTATTTCAAGTGAAGAATGTACCTCAGCAGATGACTCAGAATCAGCATCTTCAAAATCAGAATCATCTTCATTCCTCATTTTTGCCATATAGCTTTGCATCTGTGGAAAGTTGATATGATCATCTTCATCAGAAGTGCAGTACAGCCAATTCTCCTGTTCAGCCAATAACGCAATTTTATCATCTCTCTTTTTTGCAAGCTGAGCCTTCTTGGTGTAGTACTCATAGTCTTTCACAATTTTAACTCTGCAATCCTTAGCATAGTGGCCAGATTTTCCACACTTGAAACACAGATTCTTTTCTTTTCTCTCTTCCTTCTCTTCTTTGTTTTCTTCACTTCTCTCTACTCTCTTTTCAAACTTATTTTCTTCTCTGTCTTCTTTCTTCTTATAATCTGAACTCCCAACTCTCTTATAATTTCCTTGAAATCTACCCTTCCCATACATCTTGTTGAAAGTATTTGTCAACAAATCTAGCTTCTCAGCCATTATCTTGATATCTTCATCATCTTCTGATCCTTCTTCCTTGTCAGATTTTTCCAGATTAGGTATCTCTGTTAGATATGCAGTCTTTTTGGGTGCTTTGATTGCTTTGGACTTTGATAAGAATGCTAACTGATCAGCAACATTTTTCTTCTCTTCCACAACTAACTTGACAGAGTCTTCATGTTGATTAAGAACACAGAACAGATCATTTAAGTCTTCTTCACACATATCCTTGTTCATTTGCAGACTTATGGCAAATGATGACCATTCTGAATTTAGACTGTTCAGAAATTTGTAATTTATTTCTGACTTCGTTTTCTTCAGTCCATTTCTTCTCAAATCATTTAGAATAGTACAAAATTTACTGTATGTCTGTGTCAAACTTTCTGACTCTTTTGCTTTGAACCTTTCATAAGCATTTATGCTTTGATTTAACTTTTCCTGAATAGATCTCACAGTTCCTAACATCTGCCTTTCCAATTCGTCCCACATTTCTTTAGCTGATGATCCACTGTCAATCCTGTTAAGAACCTCATTTGGGACAGCCAAAGTCATCAAAGTAATTGCTCTTTTGTCGATAGCATACCTATTCTTCTGTTCAGCTGTGTATTGGGAATAATTCTTCTTCACCCTGGTTGCTGGAATTTCTGGAGTTGTCTCTGTAGCAGGGGTTGCAGCAACATCGATATACACTTCAATTGGACCTTCTCGAATAGAGACCATAAGATTTTCATCAATGTTGTCTAGGAATTGGATCATACGAATTTTCCATTGCTGATACTCTTCTGGTATAAGAACAGGCGGTTTGGTTTCAGATCCCATGGCTAGATATTCTTTAGAAGACATGATTGTAAGAAAATTCAACAGAAAGACAAATTCGAGTTTCTTGATCGAAATGTAACAGGTAATTCAAGAATTGCCAAGAATTCAAGAACTAGCCCTAGCAGCGGAATCGATTTTTGAACGAATCAAGAAATCTTCAAGAAATTGATCAATCGATCTTCGCAATCACAATCTTGAATGAATTTGTTTGTTGATTGGCTCTGATACCAATTGAAAGTACAGGATCTAATCTTACAATCAATATAGAAAGCAGTAATTGAGAAGTTGTATGATCAAGCCCAATTGTATTCAATGATGAACAGAATAATAGATCTAAGAGAGAGAGAGAATCTCAAAGATTACAAAGAATGAATACAAAGATATACGGGAAAATCAGTTAGCAAAGTAGTGCTAACCATTCTATTTATACTGTAACGGACATGTTAAAGCTACAGTACAAATAAGAAAGATTAATAAGAACATAACACGTGTCCTAATTAGTATGCAAATGTCTTTCCCACGCGGTTTGAAGACCGCGGAACAAGCCGCATAAGTCTCTGTTTGGAAAACCATTCAGAGACCCCCGCGGTTTTCCGCGCGGTTTGTAAGTCGCGGCACAAGCCGCGTAAGTCCCTGTTTCAGCTATTTTTTTGATTTTTTCGTTTTTTCATTTTTATTGTTTTTCGTAACTAAGAACACACTCAAAAACTGGAAATTAAAAGAAAACTATCCTCGGTGGGTTGCCTCCCACCCAGCGCTGTAGTTAAATTCGTGGCACGACTATGTGGATCTCAATTTGGCTCAGTATCCGCAGAATCGAATCGCCCACACTTGCGGTTCTTCGCGGATTCTTCCACATCTGGCTTTCCTTGTCCATCAGACTCCTTTTCACTTCTATCTCTTACCCTCTCGAACATCTTGAATACCGCTCTCTCATCACCAACCCTTAGAGTCATCTCGCCTTCTTCCATATCTATCAATGCTCTACTCGTGGCCAGGAATGATCTCCCCAAAATGAGCGGGACCTCTACATCTTCATCAACGTCCAGCACCACGAAGTCCACCGGGAAGTAGAAGTTGTCGACCTTGATTAGCACATCTTCTACCACTCCATACGGATACACGATCGATCGATCCGCGAGTTTGAGCGTCATGTACGTCGGCTGCACTTCTCCCAATCCCAGTTTCGTGAAAACAAATAAAGGCATTAAATTAATACTATCTCCTAAATCACATAATACCTTATCAAAAGAAAACTTCCCAATTTGAATAGGGATTGAAAAACTCCCTGGATCCTTGAGCTTCGGGGGAAGCTTGTTCTGGATGATCGCGCTACACTCTTCAGTAAGTGCAATGGTGGACTGGTGATCGATCGCCCTCTTCTTGGATAGAATCTCCTTCATGAACTTGAGGGAGGTCGGCATTTGAGCAAGTGCCTCCGCGAATGGAATGTTGATGTGTAGCTTCTTGAAGACATCGAGGAACTTCTTGAACTGTTCCTCATCCTTGCGTGCCTTCACCCGATTCGGGTATGGTAGCGGTGGTACCGACGGGTTGATTGGTGGTTGCCTCTTTTTCTCTTCACTCTTCTTGGCCTCTTCAGTCACTATATCTTTCTCGGTTTCCAACTCGTCCACCTCTATGGTCTCAACATCTTGCCTTTCGGGCTCGACTTCCTTTGATGACGGCTCTCTTGTAAGATCTCCATTCAGCTCCTTGCCACTTCTCAGATAAATGCCATTACATTCTTCCCGGTTTTTCCTTTCGGTCTGACTCGGAAATGTTCCGGGAGGTTGATTTTGTAGGGCTTCAGAAATTTGCCCCACTTGCCTTTCGAGGATCTTAATGGAGGCGGTGTTTTGTTCAGTTGCCGCCTTGACTGTGCTAACCGTGCTCGCTAACTCTCCAACCGTGCTGTCCATCTTGGTCATGAACTTCATCATCATGTCTTCAAGCCCAGTTTCTTTTCCATAGATGGTCCCTCATTGAGATTCCTTTGGTTATAACTGTTGGACAAGTGTCCAGAGTCATTAACTATTGGTAATATTTCTAATAATAGCAGGGTCCTTTTGGGTTGCCCTTAAGACCCAAATAACAATCAGAAGAATGAAAGGGAGTTAAAGTAGTTAGTTTATTAATTTGTCATTTGATGATAAATTAATTATAAGATACAATATAATTAATTGGATTAATTATAGGGACTAAATGATAATTGGTTAAAAGAGTTTTTTAACAAGCTTATCGTTTCAAGGGGGCTAGGTGTAAATAAGGGGATTATAAATAAACTACTAGGGATCAAACCCTAATGAGTTTTTTGATCAATCTCTCTCTCTCTATTGAGGCCGTAACCTCCCCTCTCCTCCCTCCCAAAATCGTAAACCCTAAATAAGGGTTTAGGGTTTAAAGCTTCAATATTGATTGTTGGTTTGATGTTCTTAAGTGTGAGCCACTAGAGGGATTCACACTATTGATCATTGACATCCAAGAAGCAAGAACAAGGTTAATTCATCTTTGTGTTTTCGACAATCACAAGAAACAAGTAAGTGTTCTTGATTCTTTCTATTGTAGTTAATTATCTAGAACGTATGCATCTTTATAAGTTGTTTGTTTGTATTGCCATGGATGATTCAATTCTAAATATGCTTTCGTTGCCTATATCATATGGTAGTACGGTTTAACAAAAACCTTTCAGTGGTATCAGAGCCAAAGTTCTTAGATTTTAGCTCAATAGCTTAAAATTCGTATTGAATTTTCTGGAAAACGCAACGAGCCGTTTTATCTATTACCGGAGTTTGGACCGTCGGATCGTCGCGTTTTTTGGACAGTTGTTCCATGACATTCTGTTTTACCTTCTGGACGGTTGGATTAATCGTTTGAGTTCCAGAAGGCACCTGTTTTATTTTCGACATAGTGCAGTAAGTTTGTGGCCATTGAATTGCTTAATCCCTAAGTTAGGGTTTCATGGTCATAACCTCAAAAGCAATAATTTTGGAAACTGAAAAAAAATTCTTTCTTGCATGAAAAAGTTTCTATTTTTAGCGATTAAAGTTTTATTGGTATCCCTAAAGGGTATAGGGTAGTAGTCGTTTTTTATGCATGTTATACCATAATTGTGTATGACGTAGTAGTCGTTTTATTTTTGCATGTTACACCATAATTATGTATGGCTAGTTTCCTAACTTGCCTAAGGAAAAACACATCAATAATAAGCTTTGGAAAATATTGAATGGATAATCTTAAATTGAATAGATAATCCTAATTATGTATGGCTAGTTTCCTAACTTGCCTAAGAAAACACATCAATAATAAGTTATGGCAAATATCGAATGGATAATCTTGAATTGAATAAGATAATCTTAAATACATTCTTACAATAAGCAAATATATTCAAGTTTGAATAAATATTGTAAGATAAACATTGACATTATTTATATAGTGAATATAATTTATATGTCAAATATTCACATTAATTATTAGCATGTGTCCTCACATGTTTAATTGGAATCAAATATGGAAACAATTATATTAATTGTTAAATATGTGCTCACATGGTTAATTAGAATTAATTGGATAATCATAATTTTAAATTGTTTAAAATTCCATTCAATTTTTTATATATATATATTAGACCTCAATTATATATATATGATTAAATAATACATTGATAGTCAAACCGAGACTAGGCGTACTCACTATAAACACTCTAAGGGGGTTTAAGGAGGTTACCTATAATATGGTTACCGAATGAGTCAAGGGTTTTTAAAACGCCATGCGTTACCAAACTCACCGCCTCTTGTGTGGACTAGTGGAATGACCGAAAAGGTTTGATAGGTCAATGTGACAAGTTAAAAGTATTAACTATGAAGTATAAAACGAAAATCCCGTTTTAGATATACTAAGAAATGTGAAAGTCGTATGCTACCCATGATGAAGAACACACATAATCTTATAGTTTGTTAACGGAGCGTGTTCGGTTTGCCGGCACGTTAATGTGAAACTATAGTTGAAAATGATGTGGCGCTCGTGATTCTCAAGCGTACTTGAGCCGAGGGGTCCATGTGTTTTTCCATGGCCGATTCACTATCTTGTTTGTGATCCTCGGCATCCAGTAACAAAAGGAAGATAAGCATAATCGAGATTAACATGCCATTGACATAAGTCAATGAATCTCAAAAGACCTAGGAGTTTCATAGTGAATGAAATTAACAAATAGCATTTGTTTACCTAAAATAACCTTGTGATGTGATTACGGCATCCCTTTTCACATCATAAGATAAAATATGGATCCTAGCCTTGTTAAATATTTTTGGAAAATTATTTTAAGGGTTAAATATCAAACTAACGAAAAATCTATATCTACAGATGGCTGAAAATAATCCTCCTCCTCCTCCTTCACACTCAACATCCAACCTTACGTTACTCTCTATCCTAAGTAAAGATAAGCTAACTGGGTCAAACTACTTGGATTGGATTCGTGCCTTGAGAATTGCCTTGAGGTACGAAGACAAACAGTATTTGCTCGACGAGGATCTTCCTATACTTAATGATGATGAAAGCCCTGAAGCAGTAACTGAATACAATAAGCAATTCGCGGAATCCACAAAAGTCGCGTGTCTCATGTTGGCGTCCATGCCCCCGGAACTTCAAAAGAGTTTCGAGAACATGGGGGCGTTTGAACTAAATGAGCAGCTTCGTGAAATGTTTCAGGAGCAAGCGAGGCAAGAAAGGTTCCAAGTCGTAAAATCGCTTATGGAATGTAAGCAACAGGACGGTGCCCCTGTATGTGCGCATGTGCAAAAGATGAAAGCGTACATTGACAGGTTAGGCAATCTAGGTGTCGATTTCCCAAGAGAGCTTGACATTGACATGGTGCTAAACTCTCTTAGTGGGGCATATAAACAGTTCATAGTGAACTTCAATATGAATAATATGGACAAGACCTTGATGGAGCTCCATGGCATGTTGAGATCTGCTGAAGCAAGTATGGGTAAGACCCAAAGTGGTCACTCAACTGCTCCCGTCCTGGCCATTAGGGAAGGTGGCTATAAGAAGAAGAAAGTTTCTCATCCCAAAGGGAAGGGAAAGGCTAAAGTTGTTCCACGCAACCAAGGCCTTAAGAGAAAAGCTGATTCTTCTGACATACCACCCATAAGTGACCCTAAAGAGGCCATATGCTTTTACTGTCAAGGAAAGGGCCATTGGAAGAGAAGCTGCCCAAAATATCTGGAGGACTTGAAAATGAACAAGGTCAAAGGGTGTGGCACCTCAGGTATTTTTACAATTGAACTCCATAGTACTTCGATTTCTAACTCTTGGGTCCTTGATACGGGATGTGGTACTCACATTTGCTCTAATTTTCAGGGACTAAAGGGAAGTAGGACGTTGAAGCATGGGGAGCTGAAGTTGATCATGGGAAACAGGATGACTGCCGGTGTTACCAAGATTGGAGATTTTGAGCTCGTGCTTAGTAGTGGTTTTTCAATAAAGTTATTAGATTGTTGCTACTCGCCATAAATGGCTCGAAACATTATTTCTTTTCATGCATTGTACAAGGATGGTTTTGAATTTCAATTTGATAATAATGACGGTTGCATTTTGGTTTATAAACATGGTTGTTTTTATTTTAAAGCCTCTCCTTGTAATGGTGTGTATGAAAGCGTGATTTGTGTTGGTAAAAATAATAATAACTTAACTCTAAATGTTGGTTCCTCCAATAGTGAATTGGATAAATCATCGTTATGGCATCATCGTCTTGGCCACATAAACAAGAAACGCATCGCTAAGCTCCAATCGGACGGGGTCTTGGAACCATTTGACTTAAAGTCTGATGAAGTATGCGAGTCTTGTTTACTTGGCAAGATGACGAAAGCAGCTTTCAAAGGAAAAATGGAAAGGGGTAAGGATCTGTTGGACTTAATCCACACAGATGTATGTGGACCATTCAGATCTGCCACAAGAAACGGTGAAAGATACTTTGTTACCTTTACTGATGATTTCAGTAGATATGGATTTATCTATCTGATGAAAAACAAATCGGACACCTTTGAAGTGTTCAAAGGATTCAAAAACGAAGTAGAAAACCAACTGGGCAAGAAGATCAAGATGCTCCGATCCGACAGGGGTGGAGAATACTTAAGTCATGAATTCTACGACTCTCTAAGGGATTGTGGAATAGTTTCGCAATTATCTCCTCCCAGAACACCACAACTCAATGGTGTTGCTGAGAGAAGAAATCGAACGCTACTTGATATGGTTCGGTCCATGATGAGTCGTGCTACACTTCCAATATCGTACTGGGGCTATGCCTTAGAAACTGCAGCTCATATCTTAATCCTCGTTCCAACTAAGAAGGTTGCAAAGACACCCTATGAAATGTGGATTGGGCCTCGTCCCTCGTTGGCACATATAAAGGTCTGGGGTTGTGAAGTCTTCGTTCGGCGTGAAACTAACGACAAGCTAGAACCTAGAGCAGAGAAGTGTCGGTTCATTGGTTATCCCTACAAATCCTTTGGATATATATTTTACAAACCTTCGAAGAACAAAGTGTTTGTAGCTAGAAGGGGAGTCTTCCAAGAAAGGGAGCTCATTTCCAAAAGGGATAGTGGGAGCAGCATTGATCTTGAAGGAATTCAAGAAACAACCAATGATGAACCTATAGTTGACACTAGCCCTCAACATGAGGTTGAACCACCTGTTGAGGAAACTAACATACTTCCACCACCTCTTCGCAGAACTAGTAGAGTTAGTCAACCTCCTGAGTTTTATTATGGTTTTCATATTACAAAGGAAGGAGACACACTAGTCAATGATAAAACATTTGATAGTGCGAATGAGCCATCCAACTACAAGGAAGCGATGGCAGGCCCTGAGGCTGCCAAGTGGAAAGAGGCCATGGAGAGCGAGATTCAATCTATGTACGATAACCAAATTTGGAAATTGGTTGATCATGCACCAGGTCGCAAGACAGTTGGGTGTAAGTGGATCTTCAAAAAGAAGACCGACATGGATGGGAATGTGCACACATTCAAGGCTAGACTGGTTGCGAAAGGTTACACTCAAACTCAAGGGATTGATTATGATGAAACCTTCTCACCAGTAGCAAAGATTAAGTCTATCAGGATATTACTTGCCATAGCTGCATTTCATGACTATGAAATATGGCAAATGGATGTAAAAACCGCTTTCCATAATCGAAAACTTGATGAGGATGTGTATATGGCACAACCTGAAGGTTTTTGTACATATCGAGTATCCAGATAAGGTGTGTAAGCTTGAAAGATCCATTTATGGACTTAAACAAGAGTCTCGTAGCTGGAATCTTTGTTTTCATGAAAAGGTCAAGGAGTTTGGATTTTCTCGAAGCGAAGATGAGTCCTGCGTATATGTTAAGGCTAGTGGGAGTAATGTTGTATTTCTAGTCTTGTATGTTGATGACATACTACTCATAGGAAACGATATTCCGATGTTGCAAGATGTAAAGGTCTGGCTCGGGAAATGTTTCGTTATGGAAGATTTGGGAAATGCTGCATACATACTTGGAATAAGAATTTATCGAGATAGAACCAAGCGTTTAATTGGACTTAGCCAAAGTACATACTTGGATAAGATATTGAAGAAATTCAATATGAGTGAATCCAAGAAAGGGTATTTGCCCATGCAACATGGCATAAGATTGAGTAAATAAAAATGTCCCATCACTAGTAAAGAACTGGACAGAATGAGTCGAATTCCATATGCATCTGCTATAGGATCGATCATGTATGCCATGACATGTACTAGACCTGATGTCTCATTTGCTTTGAGCATGGTGAGTAGAGTGCCGACTGAACAGAATCCGACGGATCCTTTCACGAAAGCATTAACTCGACCCAAACATGAGTATCATACTGAAGCCATAGGTGTTAGAATTATCAATATACCTTGAATGTTTTTAGTTGTTAGTTTGATGTATTAAAAACGTAATAAATTGTATTTTATTTAGAGATTATTATATGGAGATTATAATATATGTTGGATTGCGTCCATTTACATTTAATTTATTATTGTGTTTCGTTTTGCATGTTTAGAACCAACTTCCTGAGTATTAATCTACTTAAGCCTCCACAGTCAGTCGTACTGCTGGAAGTAAGTAGTGATTCAAGACTGTCATGGAGTGTTAGAAGCATAGAGAATGCAACTAACGCTCATGAGTACTTAATGGTGATTTAGTTATTGGAACAACCCGCACTCAAAAGTTTACTTCATGGATTAAGTCAGAGTAATTTTGAGATGTTAATATTTTATGTTCTTCAAATGGAGATACATAGAGTTTTGCTCTAGGATTCTGTTATACTTTGGTGTGCTCCAACGCTGACCGTAACTGGCAGCTATACAGGGTATGTCCATGTATAATATGATGAGTAGAAATGAACTGTGTAGTCAAAGTTTATTTGTTCCTTCTGCCTAAACAAGAGAAGCGATATCCATGGGCCCCTCGATGATTTGGTGTTGACATTAAGTGTTTGGCCAAACCCTGACTAGAATTGATGTGTTCAATTGAGTAGTCTGACGTATTCAACACATATCGGAAATCGGGAAACATAATCTTGATCCATCAGATAGACATTTATCCTTGTCTCAGGTTCATATGATATCTTGTAGAACAAAGGAACATTAAATCACTTATCTTAGGACCGAATCTTTATCAGAGTTCGACAGCTGCATTGGATGGCTTGCTCTCTGCTGATTATTTGAAAGCGTTAAACCAAATAGAGTTAATAACTTGTCCAAGTGGGAGACTGTTGGACATAGTGTCCAGAGTCATTAACTATTGGTAATATATCTAATAATAGCATGGTCCTTTTGGGTTGCCCTTAAGACCCAAATAACAATCAGAAGAATGAAAGGGAGTTAAAGTAGTTAGTTTATTAATTTGTCATTTGATGATAAATTAATTATAAGCTACAATATAATTAATTGGATTAATTATAGGGACTAAAGGATAATTGGTTAAAAGAGTTTTTTAACAAGCTTATCGTTTCAAGGGGGCTAGGTGTAAATAAGGGGATTATAAATAAACTACTAGGGATCAAACCCTAATGATTTTTTTGATCAATCTCTCTCTCTCTATTGAGGCCGTAACCTCCCCTCTCCTCCCTCCCAAAATCGTAAACCCTAAATAAGAGTTTAGGGTTTAAAGCTTCAATCTTGATTGTTGGTTTGGTGTTCTTAAGTGTGAACCACTAGAGGGATTCACACTATTGATCCTTGACATCCAAGAAGCAAGAACAAGGTTAATTCATCTTTGTATTTTCGACAATCACAAGAAACAAGTAAGTGTTCTTGATTCTTTCTATTGTAGTTAATTATCTAGAAAGTATGCATCTTTATAAGTTGTTTGTTTGTATTGCCATGGATGATTCAATTCTAAATATGCTTCCGTTGCCTATATCATATGGTAGTACGGTTTAACAAAAACCTTTCAGTGGTATCAGAGCCAAAGTTCTTAGATTTTAGCTCAATAGCTTAAAATTCGTATTGAATTTTCTGGAAAATGCAACGAGCCGTTTTATCTATTACCGGAGTTTGGACCGTCGGATCGTCGCGTTTTTTGGACAGTAGTTTAATGACATTATGTTTTACCTTCTGGACGGTTGGATTAATCGTTTGAGTTCCAGAAGGCACCTGTTTTATTTTCGACATAGTGTAGTAAGTTTGTGGCCATTGAATTGCTTAATCCCTAAGTTAGGGTTTCATGGTCATAACCTCAAAAGCTATAATTTTAGAAACTGAAAAAAAATTCTTGCTTGCATGAAAAAGTTTCTATTTTTAGCGATTAAAGTTTTATTGGTATCCCTAAAGGGTATAGGGTAGTAGTCGTTTTTTATGCATTTTATACCATAATTGTGTATGATGTAGTAGTCGTTTTATTTTTGCATGTTACACCATAATTATGTATGGCTAGTTTCCTAACTTGCCTAAGGAAAAACACATCAATAATAAGCTTTGGAAAATATTGAATGGATAATCTTAAATTGAATAGATAATCCTAATTATGTATGGCTAGTTTCCTAACTTGCCTAAGAAAACACATCAATAATAAGCTATGGAAAATATCGAATGAATAATCTTGAATTGAATAAGATAATCTTAAATACATTCTTACAATAAGCAAATATATTCAAGTTTGAATAAATATTGTAAGATAAACATTGACATTATTTATATAGTGAATATAATTTATATGTCAAATATTCACATTAATTATTAGCATGTGTCCTCACATGTTTAATTGGAATCAAATATGGAAACAATTATATTAATTGTTAAATATGTGGTCACATGGTTAATTAGAATTAATTGGATAATCATAATTTTAAATTGTTTAAAATTCCATTCAATTTTATATATATATATATATATATATATTAGACCTTAATTATATATATATGATTAAATAATACATTGATCCTTGACATCCAAGAAGCAAGAACAAGGTTAATTCATCTTTGTGTTTTCGACAATCACAAGAAACATGTAAGTGTTATTGATTCTTTCTATTGTAGTTAATCATCTAGAACGTATGCATCTTTATAAGTTGTTTGTTTGTATTTCCATGGATGATTCAATTCTAAATATGCTTCCGTTGCCTATATCATATGGTAGTACGGTTTAACAAAAACCTTTCAATAACCTGGAGGACGGTACACATTGTTAGCATTAGATGAATTGGAAAAGTTAGAAGAATCACCTGGCTGTTGACCGGGTTGAGTCCATGAGAAGTTCGGGTGCTTCTTCCACCCCTCATTGTAGGTGTTTGAGAACGGGTCGTTCCTCGGATGATTGTTGCGATTTTGTAAGAACTGAACCTGTTCAGGTTCTTGAGGACTGCCTCCCTTCAGATGGTTTGTGATAAAAGCTAGTTGAGCTTTTAGTTCTTTCAGCTCATCATTTTCTTGAACACTCGCGACTCCTCTTACGGCTGATATTGGTGTAGAAAAACTGTGCTCGACCAGATTCTCGATCAAGTCGACAGCTTCTTCATACGTTTTGTTCATTAAAGCTCCACCCGTGGCAGCAGTGATTTCGTTCTTGAATTGCGGGTGAAGACCTCCAAAGAAGGTCTGGATAATTACCCAGCCGTGTAATCCGTGATGTGGAAACTTCTTCAACATGTCTTTATATCGCTCCCATGCCTCATATAGGGTCTCTTGGTCCCATTGCGCGAAGTGTGTAATATCGGCCATTAACTGCGCGGTTCTTCCCGGTGGAAAGAATTTCTGGATGAAGGCCGCTTTCAGTTGTGCCCAGGTAGTGATCGAGTCCGGTCGGATACTCTCGGTCCATGTTTCGGCTCTACCTTTGAGTGAAAAGCCGAACAACCTCAGCTTGATGGCGTCCTCTTCCATCCCATTAATCTTGAATGTGTTGCAAATCCTCTCAAACGCCCGGAGGTGTGCATGCGGATCTTCTGTCGGTGTTCCTACATACTGATTTTGTTGTACCATCACGATGGTACTTGGTTTAAGCTCGAAAGAGTTTGCCGCAGTGGCAGGTGCTTGAATGCCTATGCGTGCCGCTGCCACATTCGGATTGGCAAACGACTTCATAGGGCGTTGCTCAGGAGGAGGAGGTGGATTGTTGATAGGTGGTCTATTGACGGGCATTTCGTCACCCATCTTTAGATGTCTCTTGGCTTTGGTCTCTTGGCGTATTCGGCGGACGGTTCTATCGATCTCCGGATCAAGTTGTTCGATTTCCTTCCCTCGGGTCGTCCTTGGCATACACCAAGTAGTAGCTGAAAAGAAAGTAAGCAAAGTTAGTAATCCAGAAATTGAAAGTGATGGAACAAAGTAAATAAAAAAAAATTGTTCAATGTAATAGCGCTTATAGCTGGTAGTGCTATCAGTTGCAACTAGTTCCCTGGCAACGGCGCCAAAAACTTGATAGACGGGTATCACCCCCCTAAATCTAACCGCAAGTGTACGGTGTCGAAATCAAGTAATACGTACGGAAGTACGAGTATCGAATCCACAGGAACTAGGAACTAAGTATCACAATTACTATAAACTCTATTAACTGAACTATCGCAAATTGAGTGGTTGGTTTATAAACTAATTGATTGCAAACAAAACTAAATCAAACACGGAACAATAAACAACTTAAGAACTTCTGATAGAGAAAATAGTTGAGGGTTGGAAATCCTAAGAGTTACACATACAAACACTTGACTCAAAACAGTTACCAGTTATTCCGTATAATGAACACCCAATCTTGTAAAAATCACCGTTGTTCTCTTTCGAGCAACTACGGGTTTTATCTTGAAAAGCACAAGTCTATCTCTCGATCTCACCTATGGAATTCAAAATACATTTAGCTCAAAATTTTAATGGGACTAAGGCTTACTCGGAATATCTCTATCTCCTTTCTCACCTTAGGCATGCGATTCCTAGTTCTAGTTACAATTAATTCTCTCGAACTTAATTAGAAACAACAAATCAATTGTGAATTGGCCAAATTCACAAAAGCATTAAAAACGAAATCACATGCTTCATTAAAATAGGAAAACTGATAAGAGTCGCTAATCACATGTTTGTAAACTTAAATCAAATTCATTCCAACCCCCAACATCTAGAATTTAGTTCATGTTGGTGGTGGATTCAAACACAAGAGAAAGAAAAGCGAAAGTGTATGTAAACATGATAATTGTAAACGTGATAGCTATGATGATGAACTCCTTTCTCTCGTGATCGTATCTACTTTCCGTAGTGAACGTTCTTCCAATCGATCCTCTATCGTCGCTCCAAAAGCTCCGAAAAGTCTCCAGAAATCGCCCCGAGTCGTCTGCCATTCGTCGTGTGTGAGTCGTATCGAGAATGCCCTAAAATCAGAAAATTCGCCAAAGTATAATGCTGAAACAGAGGGTTATGCGGCTTGCTGCGCGACTTGCAAGTCGCGCGTGTTCCTTTTTTGGCCTTCGGGTCAGCTTCGGGTCATGGTTCGGGCGCGGGTCTTGGGCTTGGATCTCGGGCTTCCGTTTTGGCTCTTTTTAGGCTCTTTGTTAGCTCCAAAAGTTCATAATATTAGAAGTATTGAAAAATAGGCCAAGTATGAAAGACTTCCACAGAAGCTCTAATGAAGTAAGCAAGACCATTCAAGAAACACCAAGACCCAAGAAAGACAGAATACTGCACACAAAGGACCGAAGAAGGATCTACAAAAGAAAGCTCACAAAGGACCGAGCCGCAGAACCTCTGTCACCCTTGACAGAGCCTCTGCGGTTCAAACTGAAGACTTGGAAGATATTTATAATATCTTGCCACTGTTACAGGAATATCTTACCACTGTTACAGAAATATCCTGCTACTGTTCCAGGATACGTTCGTCAACTTGTACAAGGCATGGTCTGACTCCTACACGTGTCATACTCCGATAGGACCACCTTCCAAGTTGATATTAGCGCATTTAGTGCATGCAGTTTTCCAACTGTTCATACCATCCTTTCTTTCCTGTAGCAATAGTCCTTTTGTCTAGAATAGATCTTTTGTAGTAGTATAAAAGGAAGACTCATGTTGAGTTCTTCCTTAACAACAACTACAACAACAATAAGATATAATCTTCCATGCAAAAACACTTACACACAATTATCGTCAAATCTGTTCTTAGTGTTCTTAATCAAATACAGTAATCTTTAAGATATTCATCTGTTCTTCATATACTATTTATTTGGTATTTTGTGTAGTTTCTATATAAACATATCTGTTAGTTCTTCAAATACGCTTCCGCAACACATCTTATTTTAACTAATAGATTAGATAATCTTTGTTAATCAAATACGGGAACCAACAATTGGTATCAGAGCAAAGCTTGGTTTTCAATATCAAGCGATCCTCGTGTAACAAGATTATTGGTAGAAACGTGGTCTGATTTTAACCTGTTATTCATTCCTTCAAACAGATTCTATTTATCAGTCATTTTCGATTTATTCGATATTTGGTAAATCTAGAGAAAGTGTTTCTTTAATTAAAACTCCATTAAAGTGCACTGTTAAGAACTTTCAAACCCAGAAAATCTTTCCAGATAATTCTCTCGTACTTTTTCGTGTCATATCTTTGTTCTGAAACTTTCTACTCTTAAAATGACAAACGCACAAAATTTCTTCACAGCTGGTTCATTAACCAAACCACCATCTCTACTACGAAATGAATATCCTCAGTGGAAAATAAGAATGATCCATTTCTTTGAGGGTACTGATAAAGAGCTCGTACAATACCTTTATAATCCTCCTCATATCCCCATGTTAACAGTACCTCGTGTACCAGCTACAGCTGACACTCCTGAAATCCCTGAGCATCAAAAACCTAAAACCAGGGATGGTTGGTCAGATCAAGATAAGGAAAAAGATGAACTCGCGCAGAAAACAAAAAGAATTCTAATCATGGCAATCCCAACGATCTCTTCCAGTCTTTAGATGCATGCGAATCTGCGTATGATCTTTGGAAAGAACTGGAGAAACAACTTGAAGGGGGAGCTAAAACTCAGAAAAACCGAAGGGCTCAATACATAAACGAATATTACGCTTTTAAAGCCCTGACAAATGAATCTCTGCAAACAACGTATGACAGGTTCAACTCTCTGATCAATAACTGCAAGAAGTTCGGCATCCACAGAACTTCTGAAGAGAATAACGTCATGTTTCTCAAAAGTCTGAACGAAGAATGGCTCCAGTTATCCATGTCTCTACAAACCAATCAAGATTTAGATTCCTGGACTCTTTCAGACCTCTACGGAACATTAGCTGGTCAAGAGCCTCAAATAGCACAAGCAAAGACACTAACCATTGCACCTCTCGCTTTGGTTGGCAAATCTACCGAAGACACAGAGAGGCCAAGGAAAGAAAGAAAGACAGAGGAAAAGAAGAAGGAGAAAAAGAAAAAGGTGGTGGTAGTTGACAGCGAAGACGAAGAGATTATGGAAGAGGGAGAGATAACTCTGGCATCAATAGCAACATCCTTAGCTCTATTGACAAGAGAATTCATAGGAAACCAAAAGAGTTCTGGTAATGATAGATATGGCAGAGATAATAGAGAAAGAAGAGAAGATCGAAATAGAAGGGATCAAGGAAGAAGAGAAGAATCAGCTGACCGACATAGGTCAGACGACAGAAGTAACGACCAACATAGGTCGAGTGAAAGATACAACAGAGGAAATGACCGACAGAGGTCAGATGACAAGGCAAGCTACACACCACAAGAATGCTACAAATGTGGTAAGCCCGGTCATTATGCTAATGAATGCAGATCGGAAAAAGGTGGTGACCGACAGAAGTCCAACGATCGTGCTGGTAATACTTCCCAAAACCAAGGTTGCTACAACTGTGGGAAGCCAGGCCACTTTGCCAATGAATGCAGAAGCAGGCCAAATCGCCCACAGAAGGACTCAGCTTTTTACAAAAAGAAAGCTGAGTATTATGCTCAAAAGTCACTCATGGCGAACAAAGTGGTAAACAAGGAAGATTGGGAGTCAGATACAACCTCTGATGATGAATACACCAACAATGCCTTGTTCTGTGCCATGGCAGAAATCAGCTCAGACTCTGACACTAAGGTATCCACTTCAAACTCCACCTCTAGTACTACAGAAGTTGATTTAATTATAATTAAAACTAAAAATATTGAACTGAAAAAGACCTGTGATGATATTCAGAAAAAGCTCACTTTTTATGAAAGAAAAGCTAGACTTCTCATTGAAGAAAAAGCAAAAAAATTCAAAGAAAAGGAAGAATTAGAAGCACACTGGAACAAGAATATATTTTCTTTAAAAGAGAGAATTTCTGAATTAAATACATCTTTAAAATCCAAAACAAAATAACTTTCAGATTCTGAGAGCGACAGACTAAACATTTTAGCTCTTAAGAAATATTTTCAAAAGGAAAGAGAAGTCCTTTGGCAAGATCTACTTAGAAGAGATGTTTTAATTAAAAATTATCGTGATGCACAAAAGGTGTATGAGAAAATAAATACTCAAATAGGAAGGCGAGGTATTGGGTACAGTGATATTAATCAAGGTACAGAAAACAAAAAGAATAAACCTCTGTCATCTCTATTTGCTGTAGGAAAAATCAACAAACCTAATTTTCCAAATTTAATCTCTGTAAGTAAGAGAGTAAAAGTCTTTGGGGAACCTCACTTAAGGAAACCCATGAAGATGATAAATGTGTGGTTTGAAAACACAGATTTATCACCTTCAACCACTGTCAAAAGAGGATCCAAACCAAAGAGATATCTGAAAACTCAAGATCAGATAGGAATCTTCAAGTTTGGTAAACCAGAGACTCAAACTCAAGTTGCTTTTGTCTGCACAATAGATTCTGAAAAGAAATTATCTGCAGAAGCACTTGAGTTCAAACCAATCTTTTCAGAAGAAAAAGTAAAAAATATAATTGAAAAAGAAATAATGGAAATTGGGAAAATAGATATTTTGAAAAATCTTTGTACACCTTCTACAGATCAAAAACTCTCTGAAGAGATCTTATCAGACACCTCTGTTGACTTAGAAAATAATTTTTCAGATGAAGAAAGCAAGTATGACACATGCTCGGAAAGTCCAGCCTCTGTCGAAAGAAATATTGATGACTCAACCTCTGTATATGAGGACGATTCATCATCTGACGAATCAGAGACTGACAGAATAGAAAAGGTTCCTTGTGACTCGGAGGTTATTAAACAAACCTCTGAAGTTCTTAACAGAACTATTTCTCCAAAGGAGAAAATCACTGGAATTCCAATCTGTCCAGACTTTTTGGATATGTGCATACAAGCCAAAACCTCTATCGAGCTTGAAAATTTCAAAAAACAGAAGTTATTGTCCACTCAAAATACAAAAGATTCAAAGTTTTTAAAACCCTTACAAATTAAAGAGAACCCAACATGGCAACAAAAGGGTAAGTGGCCAAAACCTAACAAATCTTTTTCTTCTGTGGCAGTGAAATCAACAGAAGTTCACCACAGAAGGGACTCACAGAAGGCTGCTACAAACAAAGATTTTTGCCAACAATCTAATCTACATAAATCTTCTTGTAATAGGAAGCCATATGCTAGAATAGAATGTAATGCCTCTGTGGCCCAGTTTAAAGCTTTCAATGAAAATTTCAAGCAAATCACTTCTGATGTTCTATACTGTCATTGTTTTGATCTTATGTTCAAATTGAATAATCATTTCTGTAGCTCAAATTGTTTTCTCTCTACACCTGAATCAAATGTTAAAGAGAAACAAACTGATTCTTCGAAAAAAGATAAAATGTATTTCAAGAATGCTAAGGAAAACTTGAAAAATTCTGACGAAACTGGACCCATATGGATATGGGTACCTAAAACTCTATGATTGTCTTGCAGAAACAGTATGTGCCAATATGGTATCTAGACTCCGGATGCTCAAGGCACATAACTGGCAACAGAAGTCTTCTATCCATGTACCAAGAAAAACAAGATGGTGGATCAGTGACTTTTTGAGACAACAAAAAGGGGCATATTAAAGGCTATGGAGTCATAAAAAAAGAAAATATCACCGTACACAAAGTTGCATATGTGGATGGCCTAAAACACAACCTACTCAGTGTCAGCCAACTTTGTGACACATGATTCGATGTACTATTCAAAAGAACATTTTGCTCTCTACTAAGTGAAGACACCGGAATTGAACTTCTGCGAGCCAAAAGAAAAGGTGATATGTATCTAATGAACTTCAATGCCAAAAACAAGGACAACATTTGTCTTGTTGCAAGCAAGAGTGAAGAAGCTTGGCTATGGCATAACAGGTTTTGTCATTTAAACTTTCATACTCTAAATAAACTGGTAAAACTTGATCTAGTCAAAGGTTTACCTATTGTTAAATTTAATAAGGATCATTTATGTTCTGCCTGTGAATTGGGAAAACTCAAAAGAGCTTCCCACAGAGGCAAAACTGACGTGTCTTGTCCTAGGCCTCTGTGCATGCTTCACGTTGACCTCTGCGGTCCAATCGCTATACAGAGCCTAGGTGGAAAGAAATATATACTTGTCTTAATTGATGAGTATTCACGATTTACATGGGTTGAATTTGTCAGAAAGAAATAAGATGTTCCACCCATCCTGATTAATCTAATGAAAAGAATCCAAGTTCTTTATGAGTGCAGAATTCTGAAGTTACGAAGTGACAATGGCACAGAATTCAAAAACTCTGTCATTGAAGCCTATCTCACAGAAGAAGGAATATCCCAGAACTTCTCTGCCGCTCGCACCCCACAACAGAATGGCGTGGTCGAACGAAAGAACCGCACGCTCGTGGAGGCTGCAAGAACCATGCTTTTTGCATGCGGATTACCAATGACCTTTTGAGCAGAAGCAATTTCAACTGCTTGCTATACCCAAAATCGTTCAACAATCGTGAAAGACACATCAAAACTCCTTATGAATTGATCAACAAACGGCGACCAAACATCAAGTTTCTCTATGTGTTTGGATGCAAATGCTTTGTCTTAAACGACATAGACTCAAGAGGAAAGTTTGAAGAAAAGGCTGACCAAGGAAAGTTCATCGGGTACTCTACCGCTTCCAAAGCCTACAGAGTTTACCTTCTGAAGTCGTGCACAATAGTAGAAAGCATCAATGTGTCCTTTGATGACTCATTCCAAAAGACTTCTGAACAACTCAGTTCAGAACTCGGGCTAAACATGGAATCCTCTGGCATCTCAAAAACAAATAAAGATTTTAAGTCTTCTATTTCAAGATATGTTCAACGACGATGTCGATCCCTCTGCTAGAACCAACAGAACCTCTGTAGAATCACCTTCTGTAAACGAAGTAAGTATCTCTCTGTTTGATCCATTTAATATCTCATCCTCTTCTGCAACTACTGCAGGTACTGGAAATCAAACAAAAGATACGACAACAACAGATTCAACAACAGAGGTTATCCAAATACTAACAAATCCAACAGAGGAAGCAACACCAGAAGAAACACCAGAGGGAAGTGAAGATGAAACCACAATGCCTACAGAGAAGGAAATCCCAACTCTAATACCCATTCCTACAGAAGCTGAACTAAACACTGTGGCAGAACCATCAACCACTTCAACCACAGAAATTCAACTTGATGACTCAAATGATCATCTTCCACGAACAACTCAATGAACGAAAAGCCATCCTCCAAGCCAAATCATCGGTAATCCCACTGATAAGATAAAAACAAGATCAGCTTCTGCAAATTTTTGTTTCTTTACCAACTTTATTAGTATGATCGAACCGAAAAAGATCTCTGAGGCCCTGGAAGACCCAAACTGGGTGGATACTATGCAAGAAGAGCTTCTGCAGTTTGAGCGAAACAAGGTCTGGACTCTAGTACCTCTGCCACGAGGGAAACAGGCCATAGGGACTAAGTGGGTCTTCAGAAACAAAAAGGATGAGGATGGAGTGATCATTCGAAACAATGCAAGACTGGTGGCCAAGGGATATCGCCAAGAAGAGGGCATAGATTACGATGAAACTTTTTCCCCTGTTGCACGGCTCGAAGCAATAAGAATTTTCTTAGCCTTCGCAGCCCACAGGGGTTTTAAAGTATATCAAATGGATGTAAAATCTGCTTTTCTCAATGGTGAAATTCAAGAAGAAGTATACGTCCAACAACCACCAGGGTTTGAAAGCTCAAAGTACCCAAGGGATGTCTATTACCTCGACAAAGCTCTATATGGACTGAAACAGGCTCCAAGAGCATGGTACGAAAGACTTTATACCTTTCTTCTCGAAAACGACTACAAAAGAGGTACCACTGATACAACTCTGTTCTTTAAAGGAGAAGGAAATGAGCTTATTCTTGTACAAATATATGTAGATGACATTATTTTTGGGTCTATAAATGAACAAAAATGTAAAGATTTTGAAAAGCTCATGCAGAGTGAGTTTGAAATGAGTATGATGGGAGAATTAACCTTTTTCCTCGGACTTCAAGTCAAACAAACATCAGAAGGAATTTTCATAAACCAATCAAAATATGTCTCTGACATACTTGAAAAATATAGCCTCTCTGATGCCTCTGTCATGAAAACCCCAATGGCCACTGGAAATAAACTTTTTTCAGATCCAAATGGCATCTCTGTCGAGTGCACGCTTTACAGAGGAATGATTGGGTCTTTATTATACTTAACAGCCAGTAGACCTGACATAATGCATGCCACATGCCTCTATGCAAGATATCAAGCTAATCCTAAGAAGTCACATTATATTGCTGTAAAGAGAATCTTCAGATACCTCAGAGGGACCAAAAATCTTGGCCTCTGGTATCCACAGAACTCTGGTTTTGGACTAAAGGCATACACAGATTCAGATTATGGAGGATGTAAACTCGACAGAAAGAGTACCTCTAGGAGTTGTCAATTCCTAGGTGGGAAATTAGTAAGCTGGACTTCAAAGAAACAGAATTGTGTCTCAACATCTACGGCAGAAGCTGAATACGTTGCTGTTGCTAGCTGTTGCTAGCTGTTGCTCTCAAGTTCTGTGGATGAAAACACAGCTGAAAGACTTTGGTCACATCATCTGCAAAATTCCCATTATCTGTGATTCCAAAAGTGCAATTGCCATCTCTGCAAATCCAGTACAGCATTCAAAGACAAAGCACATAGATATCAGGTATCACTTTCTGAAATATCATGTTGAAAATCAAACCATCGAGATGCATTTTGTACCAACAGAATTTCAGCTTGCTGATTTATTCACTAAGGCACTTGATGAGAAAAGACTCCTTTACTTGGTGGGTATATTAGGAATGATAAATATGGATTAACCTCTGTAAGTATCTTATCTTCATTTTAAAAGTATGTATAAATTTTTTTGTTTTTGTAAATTATTACAATAATAAGTTTTTTTTGTTGTTGTTTTTAATTTTTTTGCTCTTGTATGTAAATTCTAAAACCTCATTTCTGAAAACAACAGAGCTTTTGTAGTTCTCCTCAGAACCTCTGACAATCCTTACAGAACCTCTGATACACTTGACCTATGTTATATACATTTACTTCTGATTATTTGAACCAAGCATAGGTCAAGGGGGAGCAGAAGGAGAACATACTTGATCTACAGAGGTTGATTAGATCAAGGAGGAGCAGAAGGAGACCTTGCTTAATCTACAGAGATTTATAAGTCAAGGGGGGGGCAAAGGAAGAGATGACATCAACAGAAGAAAAGAACTTTGTCGGACAAAGAAAAAAAAAGGTTGGTAACTCGTACAAATTCTTTTTGAAAGTAATTTTCTAGGACACAAATTTCTAAATATGTTCTAGAAACATTATTAAAAACATTCCAAATAAAATTTGATCAAAAAGAATATTGAGTTTTCCATTATTAGAAATTTAAGGTCACAGAGCCTCTGCTGAGTCCAACAGAGGTTCTGCAGGCAAAAGCTCGGATCTTAAATCAATAATCTTGGAAACTCTGTCAAACACCTTGGGTATCAATTTCAAAAAGAATCATCGTGTACAAATACACTGCAACAGAAGTCATTGGTTACAGAGTTCTCTCCAAAAGAAAGAACTTCTGTAGACCAACACTTATTTTAAAAAGACTTTTTGCTGCACTAAACCTTTTTCAAAAACAATTTTCTAGGACACCAGCTCTCAAACAGGTCCTAAAAACATTGTTAAAAACAATCAAAAGCTTGGATGATCAAAAATGTTTATAAATTGTTAGATATAAGAAATTTCTTGTCCAAGAGCCTCTGATGGCTCTGTTAGAGGTCCAAAAACTTCTGTAAAGGAGTTTCTATACTAATAATTTATCTATCCTCTCCATGGACTTTTCAACCATTTTTTTGTGAAGGTACAACCTACAGAGGCAAAAAAACAAAGTTTTCAAATCAACAGAGCCTCTGTCAGTTTTTACTTTTGGCATTTCTGTAACAGTAACAGTAACGGTAACTTTTCTGCGAGTAAAAATCATGTGGAGGTAAAGAGGCCCACGCGCCTAGCATTTAATAAGGCCGCCCACGACGTCTCGTCATAACTGACACAGATGACGGGACATCTTTTCATTGGACCTACATGGAGTACGTGCCTCTGGAAAGTTGAACCCGCCGTAACCACTCAAGTGCGGATCCCAAATATTATTCACCTCAAAATATTAACCCTTTCAGATTCTACGGCTACATACTCAGTATAAAACCCAAGTTACCTTTCCTCACAAAAACTTTACTTACTTTCTTCTCCGGCGAACCTACAAATATTCTCAAATCTTCATTCTTCTTTGCAACAATGGCTTTCAGTTCCCACGCTGCACAGAACTCTCCGGGGAACTCTCCTCAACAATTCCCAGTACATTCAGAGCACTCCCACAACCCAAACATCGCCGTAAATGCAGAAACAGAAAACTCTGGCGACTCTGCAAACTTTGCACCAACCACCAACATTAAACATTTTCTAAACAAAGAACATTTTGAAAATGTTCTTCCATTAAAATCAAACAACTGCTACCTCGTGCCCTCACCCACAGCCTTCGGCGAAGCCCATGCTCTTCTCCTCAACATCATGGAAAACCATTTCCTATACCCCCTCCTTTCCAAAACCCCAACCAAAATCCCTGCTCGATATCTGAATCAATTTTGGCAAAGTTGTCGTTTTGATTCAGATGATTCTCTGATAAAAGGCTACATTTCGAAGCCAGATAAATCTGAATACCTTGAACTCATGTTCAACAGAACTATGTTCTCGCTTGAGTTCAACCTGCCAACCAGAGGTCTACTTGGAATAAAGAAATATGTTGAGGCTCTGACGGACGAGGAGCTCTGTCGTTTTGTAGAGATGTTAGGGTATAACACAACATATGCACCCTCACGTTCGACAACTTATAGGATCTCATTTTATATATGATTCTTTACGAACAGAAGCAGAAAAGACAAGAGTGGAAACTGCAGAAGAAGAGGTAGGCATAGAAATTACAATAGAGGAAGAGGTTAGGGTCGAAACCACAGAGGGTTCTACAGAAAAAGATGCCGCAGAAGTAGAAGGCACACATTCCCAACCCCCTCCCAGTGCAACCCACATATCTGATACCGCCGGTCTAGCGGCAGAAGGTATCATTGAAAAAGAGCAGCACAGCTCGATCCAAACCCCACCCAGCCAGCCAGAGGTTACTCTTTCAACCTCTGTGCTTATTATAACCGGGGAAACCATTCCTGGGGAATCCTCTCCAAAGGACTTACCCATTGTTCGTGATTCATCGCCCAGAATCACATCTGACATCCCCGCAGAGGAATTCGTTTCCTCTGCCACGCACACAACAATAGGGCAAAACCTCCTTTCAGAGAGGAGTAGAGAGCACAGAGACAAAGAGACTCTAGACAAGTCTCCAAGTCAACAGAAGGACATTCCAATACCCACCTCTGGAGTGGATTTGGACACTGACCTTCACAGAACTTCTGTAGAGGTTGAAACACAAGTTTCTCCTCTAGGATCAGAAGGAAATCCTTCCACCCTCAACATAAAAACAGGGGTGAACGAAGGTGTCCTAAGAACAGGGACTCACTCTGGGGACGAATGCGTTCCCCCAGAGGTTACAACGAGTTCACACGTATCAAGGGATGAGTTCAAAACCCTTGTCACCTCTGTGAACCAAACATTGAAGGAGTTGGAAAGCTCTTTCAAATCTTTTGCAGAAACAACTTCAAGAGCCATCACAAGCATAAATACCAAAATGGACACCTTGTCCACAGAGGTACAACAAGCTCTGTCAAAGATGAAGTCTGCCACATAAACTTCTATCACAACCTCTGCCAGACTACATGCTGAAGAATTCGAAAGAAGTGCAACCTCTGCATTCAACAACTCTGTCCAAAACTTCCTGCAAAAACTCAAAGACCAATCCTCCACGTCTAAGGGCCTTACACCTGAAGACCTAAAGAAGGCCTTAGAAGAAGTTCAAGAGCAAACACTGCAAAACACTCAAGCCATGAAGCCTTCTGACTACATGACCAGAGTTCAGCTCACAGAACTTGGGCAAGGAATCCTTGATCAAATGACAGAGTTCATCAAAGCCTTCACAATTGCCAACGCAAACTACGTCAGAGACTTTCAAGCAAGCGTCGGCAAAATGCGCTTCAAAACAGAAGCAGAGGTTGAAAAAATACTCGGCCTCTGTGATGACTTCTGCGCGAAGATGATGGCTGCAGGGGCTGTTCCACAAAAGAAATCAGATACATCATGCAGGGTAGAGGGTACATCAGATATAAATCAGGATGACTCTGATGATGACCATCATGGTCCATCAGATCATCCTGAGGGGGAGAATCAAGGGGAGAAACAATAGAAAACAGCTGCAAGTAGTCCTCCAATATCAGCAGTACCAATTTCCTCTGCACCCCCAACCCAAACCCAAACTCAGGAAACTCAACAGAGACCCACAGAGGAAACACCAGCCTCTGTGGAAACCACCTCTGTCGTTGAAAAAGATGTCCCTCAAGTTCAAATCCTGACATCTTCATCCTCAGAAGAACAAACCTCTACTATACCCAAACCAACAGAACCATCCCCACAAAAGTCCTCAGAAACTGAAAAGTCAAAAACTACAGAGGCAATCCCCATCATACCCAAAGAAACCTCTACACCCATACCAATAGAAGCAATCCCAGAAAATCCAAAACAGGCAACAGGTTCTGAGCCTCAACCCAAAGATAAAGCAAAGGGTATCATGACAGAAGAACCAAAGAAGAAAAAGCCAATGCCTCAGACGACAGAGAAGTTGATAAAGAGCTCATTTGATGCCTTTGTCACTCCTAAACCTGAAGAAAACTGGGCATTCAATTTAGATCCTCTGTCAGAAATTCCGGTCCTTAATCCAAAAGCAAAGGTAACAAAGGGTAGGGTTGCAGAGATAATACAAGAAATAGATGCTCTGCGAAGACCAATACCACCACCGTCTAAACGACATGCAGAAATGGAAGAGGTGGTGTATAGGTATCTTTACAGACAACAATATCAGAACAATCCTCCGCCACACATCGAAGATCCTCAACTCAGAGCTGACCTTGACAACACCTTCACCAGAACAAAGCCAAAAGCAAGGGCAGAAGTCTTCTCAGAGTCCAAAATTGAAAAGGTAATTTACTGCAAATTCTCTCAAACAAGAACCTTTCCAAAGATCAGGTACAACATCTACAAAGTCAAAAGGGAGAACGGGTCCGAAAATCAATTTTCAGATGCCGATATAAGGAACTTGAACCCCTACGATCTGCCAGATCTTCTACTTTGGACGAAAGAAAACTTCGACAACGATGCTAACAGAAGGGCCTATCAAGTATTCAGGAAAGCAATGAGGGAAAAGCTTCTGCTATATAGCATGATACACTTTCAACTGGGAAGAGATCTTGGAGTCAGAAATCTAAGTCTGAGACCACCAGAGGATCACTGCCCACCTTCTGCCATACCCAACTCAATCATAACAACACCAAGGTACGGGTTAGTATATAAGGATCCTGCTGGTCAAGTAAGACTCTTTGTGGAAATGGACTGTCAGAAATATGCAACCAGTACTCTGAACAAATTCAGATCAATCCTAGAAGAGAACAGAGGTACTGAGCTTATGGATCAAGAATCAGCAGAAAGAATGATCAGAGAAATAGATGCTACAATTGGCTTGAGAGAACTCTGCATCAAATTCTATCACGAGCTCAGAGAAGTGGGATTCGACAACAGAAGTTTCAACGACTTCAAAGATGCAAATGTCTGAGTCTCTTTTACATATCTCTGTAAACTTTAAAAAGAAATTAAATGAATCTTTGAGGTATTGTTTAACCTCTGTCTATTTTACTTAGCCTAATCATGCATAAAGTCAAAATTTTCATTTTTCAATACTTAGGGGGAGATTGTTAGCTCCAAATATTCATAATATTAGAAGTATTGAAAAATAGGCCAAGTATGAAAGACTTCTACAGAAGCTTTGCTGAAGTAAGCAAGATCATTCAAGAAACACCAAGACCCAAGAAAGACAGAATACGGCACACAAAGGACCGAAGAAGGATCTACAGAAGAAAGCTCACAAAGGACCGAGCCGCAGAACCTCTGTCACCCTTGACAGAGCCTCTGCGGTTCAGACTGAAGACTTGGAAGATATTTATAATATCTTGCCACTGTTACAGGAATATCTTACCACTGTTACAGAAATATCCTGCTACTGTTCCAGGATACGTTCGTCAACTTGTACAAGGCATGGTCTGACTCCTACACGTGTCATACTCCGATAAGACCACCTTCCAAGTTGATATTAGCGCATTTAATGCATGCAGTTTTCCAACTGTTCATACCATCCTTTCTTTCCTGTAGCAATAGTCCTTTTGTCTAGAATAGATCTTTTGTAGTAGTATAAAAGGAAGACTCATGTTGAGTTCTTCCTTAACAACAACTACAACAACAATAAGACATAATCTTCCATGCAAAAACACTTACACACAATTATCGTCAAATCTTTTCTTAGTGTTCTTAATCAAATACAGTAATCTTTAAGATATTCATCTGTTCTTCATATACTGTTTATTTGGTATTTTGTGTAGTTTCTATATAAACATATTTGTTAGTTCTTCAAATACAATTCCGCAACACATCTTATTTGAACTAATAGATTAGATAATCTTTGTTAAACAAATACGGGAACCAACACTCTTTTTAGCTTCTTTTCTCGATGGACGCTGTCTTTTAGATAACCTGCAAAAATCACTCGATAAACCATAAAATCTACGCCTTTTTGCTAGAATACAAGCCAATCTCATTGGTTTGAGAACTGAAAATAACGCCAAAAAGTGGCGTTATCATGCTGTCGCAATAGATTGGAATCTTTGAGAGCTGAAGGTCATAATCTAGTAGTTGATTTCTCATCCTCAAGACCTGAGAACAACAGCTTCCAGCGGCTACGTATTCAGCTTCAGCGGTTGAGGTGGACACTGAGTTTTGCTTTTTACTTGTCCAACTCACCAGCTTTCCACCCAGGAGCTGACAGCCTCCTGTGGTGCTTTTCCTATCCAATTTGCAACCTGCAAAATCACTATCTGAATAGGCGATTAGATCAAACCCTGAGTCTTTGGGATACCAAAGACCTAGGTTAGGAGTACCTTTAAGGTAACGAAAGATTCGCTTTACAGCGATCAAATGAGATTCCTTAGGTTCAGCTTGATATCGTGCACACAAACAGGTTGCATACATAATATCAGGTCGGCTAGCTGTAAGATACAGAAGAGAGCCGATCATCCCACGGTACCCAGTGACATTAATAGGTTTCCCATTTGGATCCTTGTTTAGTGTCAGTGGCGGTGCCATAGGGGTTTTCATAGCTGAACTCTGAGTTAAATCAAATTTCTTCAGCATATCTTTAACATACTTACCTTAGTGAATGAAAGTTCCGTTTTCACTCTGTTTGATTTGAAGACCAAGGAAATATGTTAGCTCACCCATCATACTCATTTTATATTCAGCTTTCATTCTCTCAGAGAAACGAGTACATAAGTCAGGGTTAGTGGAACCAAATATAATATCATCGACATATATTTGAACAAGAATAATATGACCTTTAACTTTCCTGAAAAATAGAGTCTTATCGATTTTACCACGCTCAAATTTTTCAATATGGAGATAAGTAGAGAGAGTGCCATACCATGCACGAGGAGCTTGCTTTAGGCCATAAAGTGCCTTATCCAGTTTATAAACATAACCTGGATGCTTAGGATCTGAGAATCCTGGAGGTTGTTCCACGTAGACTTCTTCATTCAGCTTTCCATTTAGGAATGCTGACTTGACATCCATTTGATAAACTTTGAAGTCTTTGTGTACAGCGTAAGCTAAGAATAGACGAATAGCTTCTAATCTTGCCACTGGGGCGAATGTTTCGTCGTAATCTATACCTTCCTCTTGTCCGTATCCCCGAGCAACAAGACGAGCCTTGTAGCGGGTTACAGTTCCATGTTCATCCAACTTGTTTCGATAGACCCATTTAGTGCCTATCACTGATTTGTCGGATGGACGAGGAACAAGCTTCCAAACTTTGTTTCTTTCAAATTCTGTCAGCTCTTCTTGCATAGCGTTGACCCAGTTTGGATCTTGGAGGGCATCATCTGTTTTCTTTGGTTCAATCAGAGAAATAAAGTTAACAAATAAACAAATATTACCTGCACTTCGTCGAGTCTGAATACCAGCGTTTAGATCACCAAGAATTTGTTCAATAGGGTGATTGATAGTCCATCGCTGAGTCGGAGCATAATTCGCTGACTCAACCTGAACTTCTAGAGGAGCTGAAGATGAGGCTTTAGCAACTTCTGGTATATCAGCCAATAGAGGACGAGGTTCAGATATCATTTCATTCACTGATTGCTGAGAAGTAGATGGTATGTCTGAGAATGAAGGTTCAGAAGCAGGCATAGTGTTAATATGAACAGTTGAGACCCATGATGTTTCAGCTTCACTTGTCTGCATGCTAGGGATGATAGTAGGATCATCATCTTCAGCGGGATGAGTATAAGATGGAGGAGTGGGAATGTCTTCTGAATCACCAAGATGAGAAAACATCCATTGATTCAGTTCTTCAGTATCAGCAGAAGGTCTAGAATTTGCTGAATGGGATTCGTCAAAAGTGACGTGGATCAAACTTTCCAAGGGCATCTCTGTTGTTCAGTATGAAACACTGACATCCAAAGATGTGAAGAAAGCTAATTGAAGGCTTTCTCCCATAGAAGAGTTGATAGGCTATTTTCTTGAGTCTTTTGATTATAAGCGACCTGTTTTGCGTAAAACAAGCAGTGTTGACAGCTTCTGCCCAAAACTGAGTAGGTAGATGAGAATCGCTGAGCATTGAACGTGCAACTTCGATAATAGTTCGATTTCTTCTTTCAGCGACTCCATTTTGTTGCGGTGTTCTCACTGAGGAAAAGTTGTGAGAAATACCCTTACTTTCAAAGAAGGAATCAAGAGAACTATTTTTGAATTCAGTCCCATGATCACTCCTTATTGAGCGAACGGTCATGTTGTTCAGGACTTCCATTTTCCTAACAAAAGTGATAAGTTCTTCAGGGGTGTCACTCTTAGAACGGAGAAACATTACCCAGGTATAGCGAGAGAATTCATCGACTATGACCAAAGTATATTTCTTTCCAGCGATGGATTGTTTGTTAACAGGGCCAAACAAATCCATATGGAGAAGTTGTAGAGGAGATGATATTGAGGAAACTTGCTTAGACTTGAAGCTTGCTTTGGTATGTTTCCTTTTTCACACGCTGAACATAAGGACACCTTAGCGTATGAGTGTTGAGGTAGACCAGTGACCAACTCTTTAAAAGAAAGAGTATTCAGTGTCTTGAAGTTGAGATGGGAGAGCCTCTTATGCCATAGCCAGTTGGCATCAGATGAGGCTTTTGAGAAGAAACAGGAGTTCTCAGTGATTGTGGAGTCCATGTCTATAACATAAACATTTTCCATACGATAACCGCTGAGAGCTATCTTCTCCTTTTTGTCAGTGACAAAGCAGGATTCCTTAGTGAAAATCACTTTGTTATCCTTGTCACACAGCTGACTAATGCTTAGAAGATTATGCTTCAGTCCTTCAACATATGCAACTCTTGCAAAGGTTGTTGTACCATTTGAGAGTACACCAAAACCTCGGGTATAGCCTTTTCCATTTCCACCGAAGGTCACTGAGGGACCCTTCTCTTCCTTGTATTCAGTGAGCAGATTCTTCTTTCCAGTCATGTGTCTAGAGCATCCGCTAGCGAGATACCAGATACCCTTCTTAACCTGCAAACAAAGGAAGATTAGTTTGACTTGGGCACCCATTTCATCATGGGTCCACACTTGTCAGTGTTGGTAAAGGAAGTGGAATGTTCAGCAATCTTCGCAGCATTTGAAGATTCAGTTTTAGAATTATTCTTCACTTTGGTTAATTTCTTAACCTCAGTGGTCTTCTTTGCCTTGGGGGCATTGATCTTTACCTTAGCTAACTTTTTAGCTTTGGTGGCTGTGGGGCACTTACTAGCAACATGATTTGTAAGTCCACAGTGATAACATTTCCTATAACTAAAAGTAGCTTTAGGACCATTTGCATGCTTACCCGTTAATTTTAAATGAGCAGGACCAACACCAAGTATACCTTTGGCATTGGAAATAGGAGGAACAATCAGTTCTTCGGATTTCTTACCAATAATATCCACTCTGATTCTAGGAGTAGATCGCTGAATGAATCCAGGGATCTAATTCTTAGAAGTAGAGGGATAAGTCACTGAAGCTTTAGAAGCATTCAACTTAGGTACAAAGGTACCCTTCTGAGGTTTTGGATAAATAATTTTCTCTTTACCTTTAGAAGTTAAGGTAGAGATTTCCTCAGGGATAGGAGTTTTTAAAGAGGAATACTGAGAAGATGAAGTGTCAGGAATAGAGGACACGAAAGTTCCAAATTTGAGCATGGAACGATCAGTGGTTGGTTCTAGAGTATCAGCTTTGTAACCAAGACCACGTTTGTCACTCGGGGGAATCTGAGACTTAATTATCTCAGTGATCATTGTTGAGGATTTACACCATCCTTCAACAGTAGCTTTTTCAGCTTTCAATGCAGCGATAGCTTCTTCACGCTCGATTTTGACTAGCTGATTTATATGAACTTGATCTTTTAAATCTTCTTCAATTTTAGAAAGCTTTTCTATTTGAAGGTGACCGTTTTTAAGCTGTTCAGCGAGATCAAGATTTTGATTTTCAACAACAGTTTTACCATTCATGGCATCATATAAACTCATAGTCAGGAGATCGATCTTTCGAAGACTATCAACTTCATCAAGATCTGAAATATGTGTAAAGAAAGAAGGTGATACCTTAGTAGCAGAGGCTGAAGCAAAGGGAATGTCAGAATTTTCTTCTTCATCTTCGATTTTGTCCAAGAGACAGAGATTGGCCTCATCATCATCTTCTGAGTCAGATGATTCTTCTTCATCAGAGGCAGCCCAATCATAGTCAGCCATAAGGCCTTTGCCTTTCTTCTTAAAGCCTTTCAGCTTTGCATACCTTTCTTTCAGCTTTTGATACTTGTCATCTCTAGACCTGGGGTTAGAGGATTTCTTGGAGAAAGCTGAGGGTTTATAGACTTTCTTTGACCTGCATTTACTAGCAAAGTGTCCTACTTTTTCACAGTTAAAGCAGGTAGCAGTAGCCTTATCAACAGGGGTTGATGATCTAGGCTTGTCAGTGAGAGCAAGAGGTTTATTCTTTCTGAAATTTTTCTTTTTGGCGAATCTCCTGAACTTATTAGATAGGAGAGCCATAGATTCATCAAGATCTGAAGAGTCAGCATCTGATGAGCATTCAGAGTTAGTCTCCAACTCAGTGATAGTGATAGTAGATCGCTGAGTGGAAAGTGACTCTGAGATTAAAGCAACAAGGGTGCTTTTGGAATCTTTTACAAGATTCTTCTTAAGATGACTCGACTGCTCATGATTGAGCATAGTGCCATATAAGGTAGAAAGAGTCATAGATTTTAGATCCTTTGATAGCTTGAGACGCATTGAATAACTGTCCCAGCTTTCAGGTAAACATTCTAAGAACTTTGTCAGGATTTCAAAGTTAGAATATTCCTTACCAACGGTTTTCAGATCAATTATTAAGCAGTTAAAACGTTGGTGAACTTCAGAGAGAGATTCATTCTTACCACAAATGAAGCTTTCGTACTGTCTTACCAGGTTGATCTTTCTTGAGTCATGGACTTCAGAAGTACCTTCATATTGAACACAGATTGTGTCCCACATGGCTTTGGAAGTTTTCAGGTTCATGACGGAATGGTAGACTTCGTCAGGAAGAGCCATGGAAAGAATGGATCTGGCTTTAGTGTCGATAGCCACTTTCTTCTTATCTTCATCAGTCCACATATGAATTTCCTTAGGAACCAATCTTTCAGGAATGGCAGCTCTATTAGCAGTGCCTGGAACTTCAGGATCAATTCTAACAGGAATATATGGGCCGTTATCGATGTAATAAGGCATAGTAGGGTCTACACCTTCTAAGAGGAGTATCATCCTATTTTTCCATAGATTAAAGTTATCTATGGAAAATCTAGGGGGTTTTGCAAGAGAACCATTGTCAATATAGTTTGTGTTTGTGTTGGTAGCCATTTTGAGAAATAATAAGGAAGAGAAAAGATTAGTATAAGCAAGATCTTGTTTATGAGATTAAACAATCTGCTCTGATACCACTTGTTGGTCCCGGAAGGTTATACAAGTTTGTAGAAGGGGGGTTGAATACAAACACACAGATTTTTACTTTCTAAATTGTTTATTGATATAATCAAACAATTTACAACTTGTTGCGGAACAAGATTAAGGACTAATCCTAATCTAAACAAGTTATGAGAACACTAAGTTCTTGCACTAGAATTAAGACAGAAAGGAGATAAGAATACTATGAATAATATTCTAACACTAAGAGAGAAAGAAGAAGATGGCCGAGCACTTCAATTTCTGAAGTAGGGTTCTTCTTATATACTGCATGCATTTAATGCATAGCAGTACAACTTTACACGTGGCAGCAGCTGATTGGTTGCATGGTTTGACCTTTGTAGACAACCTTAGTAGCCGCATGATGTACAGTGTAGAAACAGAGTTGGTTGTATGATTCTGGACAGAAGGGATGTCCGTTCTGACATTTCGTACGGAGACGTGCAAGGGGGTAAGACAAAAGTAACTTGTAGAGGAAACTTCATGATCAGCGTTCGTTGAACAGTGCTTTATCAGCGAGTGACAAAGCTCAGCGATCGCTAAAGTATTCTACTTGATACTTCACGTTGAGTGGAAAGGTCTTGGCTTCGCTGATATCCGCATCAGTTCATTAGTAGATTTTGTCGCTGGTTCTTGGGCTTGATCTTTAACTTCAGCGTAGAACCTTTTGTTGACGTGAAACTTGTCTTCAGGGATCATAAGCAAACAACTAAAACTTATCAGCGATCATCAATAAGACTGAACAGGCTCAGAGCTTATGGATGAACAGTGTTCGCTGAATGTTAAAATTAAGGAGCATGAGTTTCCTATCAACGTTACTGTAGAGACATAGTACTTATCAGCGATAGTGAAACTCTAATACATATTGTTTACTTACAATTTTCACTAAGTGTTTCTTAAAGAGTCATTATCAAATCACTGAGGGTTTGGATCAACATTGTCACTCAAAACTCACTCGTTATCATTCTTGTGTGCTTATCGGAACGAGCTCGAGTTTCTACATGTTAGAGATGATTTTTGTGCACTCAGTCGGGGTTATGGAGTACATTGAATCTGATTTTTCAAGGTTGAAAATATGATGAGTAAGAGATACTTTCAAGGGGGAGCCGAGCCGAGCCTACATTTGAAGAAATGCCCCGCTAAAGTTTTTCAAGAAAATCAAGGGGGAGAGGAGCTAAAGATTTGAAGATGATTTTCCTTTCCAAAACTTTAAGGGGAGAATGTTAGAACATTTTATGTTAGAAAGTTTTGCAAAGGCCTTGGGCCTAATGGGCTTAAATATCTAATGGGCTTGGGCTTAATTGTTGTAACAAGGGAGGGGAGTATAAATAGGACTTGTAATGTAGATTTGTATGCAACAATTCATAATACAAAATGTAGCCTTCAAATCATCTTGTGTTCTCTCTAGATTAGATTTTGATTTCAATAAATAAATAGTTCTCTCCCACCTCAATCTTGTTACTATTTCTTGAATTGTTGTAGATCATGGGCCTCACAACACAACTATCAAATACCTCTCTAACCGGTACTTGATTATCATTCGCAGTTTCTACCATTAAAGCATGATCTAACACTTTAGGCTTTAAATGCAAATATGTAGAAAAAGCAGGAGACACAAATGATCGGTTTGCACCAGAGTCAAATAACACTTTAGCACGTGTGGAGTTTACTAGAAATGTATCTGTAACAACATCAGGAATTTCCTCTGCTTCTTGAGTTGTCATCTAAAAAGCCCGGCCTTGGGCTCTCGGTAGTTTAGACCTTTGTACCCCTCCTGGCCTAATACCCTACGGTCTCATTGGCATACTACCTCTTTGGGCTCTCTACTATGGACAATCAGATTGAACATGATCTGGGGAATTACAATAAAAACAAAATCAAGTCACTTGACAGTTTTAGCAATGTGACCCGACTTCCCACATTTGTAAAAAATTCGAGGATCAACATAACAATCTCCTTGATGAATGCGGTTACATTTAGGACATGGTCTTTCAACTGGTTAAGGTGGACGACTATCAAAGCTCGAGGATCTGGACTTCTTCGAATTGTAATACGGTCCCTCCCATTTTCTTTTCCCAAAACTTTTCTCATTAACATCTACCCCTTTATCTCTTTCAACATTTTCTACAGCATCCACTGCAGCTGAGAATGTATCTGGCCCTTTTGCGTTTACCAATCCTCTGATTTCATAATTTAATCCAAAGATGAATCTTTCCATCTTGAGTGCTTTGTGGCTACATAATATTCAGCAAAACGAGACTTCTCCAGAAAGCGAGCAGTATAATCACGAACTGACAAACTTCCTTGTTGTAGATTCATAAACTCTTCTTTAAGTTGTCTAATGGCAGCTTGGGGACAAAACTTTCTTTTAAAAGATTTGGTGAAATCTTCCCATGACAAAGTGGTATACACGTGTGGTCCTTTAGATGTAATAAAAGCTTCCCACCAATATAAAGCATCGGCTTCAGCATCGCGGTTCCATATAACACTCGATCTTCATCAGCACACTTGCTAGTTTTGAAAATAGCTTCAATCTCCTTTAACCACCGCATGGACTTTACTGGATCTCTTTCACCCGAGTAAGTCGGAGGTTTGCAGCTTAGAAACATCTTATAGTCACATTTCTTTGGCACATGTATAACAACGGGTGTAACAATCATCTCGTCTTCCTGAAAGAAATAAGCAATTAACACTTTCTCGTGAAAATCACAGGAACTTTACTTTTCAACAGCCTTTACAGAATCTTAATAAAGCAAATACAAATAACTATTTACCAACTAAACCTATTCAGGAATGACCAAAACTCATAATAACTCACATCGGGAAATGGTCCCATAATACGGATAGGATATTATCCAGAAAATGCTAAGAATTCGAAAATAGTTATCCGGTTAAACCACTCGGAAAACCCATCCGGGCCTTCCAAACAATCCAGATACATTTGTACCCGGAAAGCTAAACGGAAGCCATCTTATCCGGAACCATATCCGGGAATCAATCGAAAAACCTTTTATCCGGAAAATATATACCCATCCGGATGATACTGAAATCAGATTAATCGTATTTCTGAAATGTGAGGAATCCGAATATATCACATCCGGAAAACATTTGCAATCCGGGTATTACCCATCCGAAAAACACGAGGAATCCGGATACATACATCCGGACTTCTTGCAGAATCCGGATAACCATACGTAACTCATATTCGACATAAATCAATCAAGAATAAAAACGGAATTTTTAAACCGATAGAACTCTACTACTATCGATTATAAACACAAGTTGAAAAGAAATATACCTCAAAATCGAATCAAACGAAATCTCCCTTAGGCCCTAATCGAACGAATGCTTTACTCTGCTCTCACTCTTTTCTCTTGACTCAAAGAACACACACACACTTACTAACTTTAAAGAAGCCACTTAATAAACCAAAGGAGGTGACACCCCTTTAAATAAAATAACAATTGCAACTAAGGGTTTCTACTATACCCAACCCTAGACTTATAAAACCAAGTTTAAACTTATTCTAAACTAATAAACATAAATAATTAAATAAATAATTAAACAAATAAATAACTAGCTCACTCGGATCATTACATTGGTGGAGTGGGTGAACTTTTATGGCATTTATATATTAATTAACAATTACTAGAGCTTGGGAGGTAAGTGGGTTCATCAGTGAGGTAGTGAGGTCGACTTCTCTGGTGGTGTACGAGTTTTCGTAGGAGGAGGATTTGCCGGAAAACTGGTGTTGTTGGAAAAGGAAACCGGCAAACCAATCATGATTAGGAAACGGAGCAGGAGGAGCCTTCCATTTCTCATTTTGAGTTGTTTATCTATTTATTTGTTTAAATAACAATGATGATTTGGCAAAATAATATCCACCTAATGTATATTTAAAGTATTAACTTGCTTAGCCATAATAAATTACCGGTTACCTGTTGTTAACCAAACCCTTAATAAATAAAAAGTTTGATCTAGACTTCTAAATGACAATTTTAAAAGTTAGTTCTCCAAAATATGAATCAAGCGAAAGTTGGTAGTATTTTGATGCAATTTTCCCTAATTTAAAATAAAAAAAATTGTAAAAGTTTTTTTTCATGTATCTATACTACTTTAATATTCATCTTGATTAAAACTCTTAATTACAAGTCATTAAGCATATGGTACCATCATTTTATGCAAGAATTTTAAAAAACTCTTAATTACAAGTTGTAAAACATAGTGTACAAGCTAATGATGCATGCAATCTCATCAGTACCATCGCTCAAGCAGTTGGGGAAAACTTCAGAATACCTTTCTTGATAATAAAAAGATGACAGTACATAAAACTTTGAATGTATCTTCCCCATGCTCTTTGTGTCAGCCACCCACTCTACCACCAGCCTTGAGTTGGGTTATTTCATAGTTTTCTTTCTATGATACAGAGGTCAACCTCCCTATTCGGCTCCTTTTCAAACAATCCTCCAGGATAGCTTTAGGTTACGAGTTTCAAATTCAAAATTTCAAAATCAGGTTTATCTTCTCCACCCTCCCGTTGGCCTCATTCATGCCCTCGATTCCTATACAGTCTTCTCCTCTTTCTCTCCTTCCCAAATCAAGTAAGAACTATTTTTTATGTTGATTATCTACTTTTTCTCCTTCCTTTCTTTGTTCTGCGTTTTAATGCATTGTATCACCTAATCGATCTGTTCATATGAGTCTCACATTTTAATTCTTCATATGGGTTCATTTCTAAATGTGGTGTTGAGAGCTTATTTTGTAAGAGATCTAGGGTTTATTTTTTGTTCATCGTGTTTGAAGAGTAAGCAGGAAAAGGAAACGAAGGTTTCATTGAGTATGCTTTTTCTCCAAGATTCTTTATATCCAGGTAATATCTTTTAAATTCAAGTCTTTTAGATATTTTTCATGCTTTTTCTCCAAGATGCATATTACATGTGATGTAAACCAAGTTTTTTTCACATCTATTTAACCAAATCAGAAGGGATACTCGTGCTTTTAACCAAATCAGAAGGTGAATCTTCGAGGAAGAAGAGGAGAAAACCCACTTGTGGTTTTCAGTAGCATCTACCAAGTGCATTTTGTAGCGGGTTTGTTTCATAATAGTGGTCTCAAAGTCAAGGAGCTTCGATTAACAGGTTTGACTGATTAGGGAATGATTAACAGGTATGTAGTCGATAAGGGAATGATTAACAGCTTCAATTAGCAGGTTTGTTAACTGTGCAACAGCAAGCCAAAACAGAACAACCCTTTATCTTGTATGAGTAGAACATGATAAGGAAACATGAGAGTTGCTGGTCATTTACAAATGTTAGTGAAGAACTTGCTGTGTGAAGACTTCTCGATGAACTTGCTGTGTGAAGACTCATTCCCAGCATAAAACTCATCCTATCAAGGATTTTAAATATCCCAAATATTTTGGCTAGGCTATCAAAATAGCAGTAGGTCTTTGAATCCTGTAGTGTGACTTTTAGGATTAGATTTTGGGTCATTTGCTTTTCTTAATATCTGAGATGTCTTCCTACGAGAAATGCATGTGTGAATTTCTCTTTCATAGTTGGTATGCGTTATTAGTATTTATTTAGTAATTACTATGTTATAAAATTTCCAGAGGAAACATATCAAGTTTCATCGAGAAGTCAGAAGAGTGAGACGTGAAGGTTCTTATATATATGAGCAATTTATGCCAATCGAGGAACAAAAAATGGGTTAACGCTATTTCCATTTCCTTCTCGAATGGACCATAAAATACCCCCTTCCCTTAAAAGAATGGTAAACACGCTTCTCAGCCGAATGATATTCCTTACAGTAATGCGATGGATCATTCCATTCCTAAGCAGTAACCAGTTTCTTTGCGTTAAAATATTCCATTGTATTCTAGCCAATTAATGCAGTGAACAGCAACAAGACATGCATTGAGATAGTTGTTTATGCAATTAAGCATACAAGACCTGGAACTATCTGATGCTGCTAATGATTTAAAGTAATAGAACTAGGCCCCATCTTAGATATACCCATTCCAGATGCTCATTTGCTCTTATTTTGGGTGCAATTATCATTTCAGATTGAGGATCGGGTGGTTTGTGGATCTTGGTTCTGGCTTTGCTTATGTTTTATCATCCTTTTTTACATTGAT
This sequence comes from Saussurea involucrata, assembly GCA_033807775.1. Taxonomy (NCBI): domain Eukaryota; kingdom Viridiplantae; phylum Streptophyta; class Magnoliopsida; order Asterales; family Asteraceae; genus Saussurea; species Saussurea involucrata. Next base: position 33,774,709 of record CM066321.1, read on the forward strand.
TATAATGTAAAGTTATTAGTTTGACAATTTATAGCATTTCTAACTTTTAGATAAACTTTTTTCCGGTGACCTTTTTTGGATGATGAGGTTCTGTTAATTGTTGAATTGTATAAGGTTATGGTAGTTCTGGTTTATGTGGTGCAGAAAATTGGAACTTGCTTGGTTCAATTGTTGTAATCTCCATTTTGGTGGTTTATCTCTTGGGGTTTCTTGCAAGCTCTTGACCAAAATTGTAAGTGGGGCCAGTGGGTTGATGAATATAAGGATGAGCAATATCAGATCTTTTGGAGTAATAAGGTTTATTTACCATTTGAGTAAATTTTTGGATTTGCATTTGGCCAAGTATAAATTAATTATTCATTTGGCATTTCAAGGTTTTTTTTGGTGATCTGTTGGTTTGGGTCTTGTGCCTTGTGAATTCTATTCATGTTTGCTGTTGCTGGCCAAGTACAACAACATATAGATAGTGACTATTATGATTAGCATAGAATAAATAGCATTAAAGATATTGTCTCAAGTGAGATCTAATACAAGACATGCATGTTTTTTTTCTTATGCACGATTTTAAGATTGAATACCATGTATCCACGTGTAATTTTGTTGTATGTTAAAGTAATCATCCAAATTTCTTAATTTGAATTACTTGGCGTTAAAGACTTTTTTCTGTTACCAATCCCTCTAATTCTTGAAATCTCTTCCAAGTTGAAACATTTATGTTGAAGATATACTTAGGCCGATTATCAAACGCTTACCCGGTAAGCGTTTATTGGGTCACTTACTTACTGGATAAACATGACAAGGACTTGAAATCTTACCCGGTAAGAGCAATAGCAATGACCGATAACCTTACTTGGTAAGTGAGAGTGACAACTCTTACCCGGTTAGCACTTATCGGGTAAATTTTTGCATACAATACTATTTTTGTGGACTATAATCTTACCATGTAAAGTAAGTTAGATTGTTGACTTATTCTGGTAAGTGCTTACGAGAAAGCGTTTGGGTAAACGGTCACTTATGATGTTTCTAAAGCATTGATATGTTTTATTCTATGCTTTATATCAAACATGCACTTTGGTGATAGTTTTCCTACTTAATAATTTCTATTTACTGTATTAGAGAACAAATTGAAACTACCATCATGCAATTCATATGATCTTTTGGCGTGTAAATTGATCTCTGAACCACCATCAGCTTTGTGTATTGCAGTTGATGGGAAGTATCCAATATGATCTTTTGATTGAAACTTAGGGGCCGTTTACCAAACACTTACCCGGTAATGCTTAAACGTAAGATTCAACACTATCATTACCTATGGGTAAGATTTTAGTTCAACAAAACAGCGTCGTATGCAACAATATACCTGGTAAACACTAACCATGGTAAGAGTTGTCGCCTTCACTTACCGAGTAAGACTTTTGGTCCTTGCCTCGCTCTTGTCGGGTAATATTCTTGATTATTATCATACTCATCCGGTAAAGTAACGTGACTTGCTTACCCAGGTAGATGTATGGTAAACGACCCCTTATAAGTGAAATTGGAGTTTGGATAAATCGGGCAGTTGTGCATAAAAACCCATCTTCACAGTAATTCTTTGTTTGTTTATCTCGGTTGTGGATACTTCTTTCGAAAGACAAGTTGTATTAATTTTGCATATTGGTTTACATAAAAAATTTACACCCGGCCGCTTTGCGCGGGTACACTACTAGTATGTAATATATGTGTGGATAGTCGAGCGGAGGCAAAGGAGGGCAGGTAGGACAGCCCCATCGGGACGTAACTCTTTGGCTTCTTTCAAACTGTCATTTCTCCCTTTTCAAATATCCTCTCCCTCTCCCTCCCACTCCACAATTTCTCCATTTCCTTTCACACCCACATCTTTAATGTCAAAGGAATTCTACTTTCTGCGATGCAATTACCCTAATTAATTCTCACTAGATTGATCTCATCATAGATTCAGCAATGGTGGCTGAGTCTTGGTTACTCAGAATCGGGAGCCATGTCACTTCCAATCTCAAGCATGCTCTCGTCTTAGAACCCTCATCCAAAAAAGAAATTTGCAACCAAACTCCCGAAACAATCGGAATTCTCTCCTTTGAAGTTGCCAATGTCATGTCCAAAACCGTTCGCCTCCACAAATCCCTAACCAATTCCCAGATATGCAACCTCAAAACCCAGATTCTTAACTCCCATGGCGTCAAAACCCTAGTTTCCTCCGACGAGACCGACCTTTTAGACCTCGCGCTTTCCGAGAAGCTGGAGGAGTTGAGTTTCATCGCCGGCGTTGTTTCCAGGCTCGGGAAGAAGTGTACAGTCCCTCAGCTTCAAGGTTTTCAGCATGTTTACGGAGACATAATCACTGGAGCCATTGATGTCAGGGAATTAGGGTTCTTAGTGAAGGATATGGACGCAATGGTGCGAAAGATGGAGCGGTTTGTTAATTCCACAGCCACACTCTATGGAGAAATGGCGGTTTTGAATGAACTGGAGATTGCAACCAAAAAATTCCAGCAAAACCAGCACGAAGAAAGCCGAAAAGTTTTCGAGCAGAAATTGATTTGGCAGATCCAAGATGTGAGACACCTCAAGGATGTTTCACTATGGAATCAAACTTACAACAAAATCACTGAGATGCTTGCAAGAACTGTATGTACACTTTATGCTCGAATCTCTTCAGTTTTCATTGATTCAATTTCCAGGAGACACATGTTCTCCACAACTTCTGCTTCACTTGCAAGCTCAAGATTAAATCCATGTACAAATCTAGCTCAAAATTCAGATCAAATTGATGTGGGTAGTGTCAAATCTTGTGGTGGTTCTAGTAATTCAAGTCTAGTGGAGAAGAAGATGGTTAATGGCAGGCCTCAGATTCAGCCAAGAAAGGGGGAGATGAATCTTTTTAAACCTCAAGACTTCAATTTTTCTTGTGGGAGATTGTTTATGGAATGTTTAAGCATAAACACTTCAAAACTAGATGATTGTGATGAAGATTCTTTTCCAATAAGTGAAAATGATCGAAGCAGCCATATTTCAGGTTGTTGTAGTGTTTCAAGCAGCGGAAAGAAAGAGATTACGAATCATACTCGGGTTCCCACAAGTGTAGATCACAAAGGATCTAACGGTAATTTCATAAAGAGTTATAAAACTGCTCCAAAGAGCAGATCAATGGCACAAGCTCCTCCAAACACAGTTGGAGGCTCTGCTTTAGCATTACATTACGCTAATGTTGTAATCGTGATTGAGAAATTACTTCATTACCCACATTTAGTTGGTGAAGAAGCTAGAGATGATTTGTATCAAATGTTACCAACGAGCTTAAGATTGGGTTTAAAGAAAAGTTTGAAGTCTTATGCAAATGATATGGCGATATACGATGCCCCTCTTGCACATGATTGGAAAGATAGGCTTGATGGGATATTAGCATGGCTCGCACCTTTGGCACATAACATGATTCGGTGGCAAAATGAGCGAAATTTTGAACAACAACATATTGTGTCAAGAACAAATGTTCTTCTTTTGCAAACGTTATATTTTGCAGATCGGGCAAAGACAGAGGCGGCCATATGTGAGCTTCTTGTGGGGTTAAATTATATATGTCGATATGAGCATCAACAGAATGCTTTATTGGATTGTGCAAGCAGTTTTGATTTGGATGATTGCACAGACTGGCAATTGCAGTACTGATATCTTCATGGATTTGCCATTTCAGTGAGTGAGTTTGGTTCTTTTGCTTTGCTTTCTATACTGAATGATAACATAGAGGATAGTAGTTGTCCTAGATAACGTAAATATCACAGATCTTGGATTTGTAGATGTTTGTAATTACTAATTATCGTACGGATGAGGTTTTTTATATACTTTGGTTTATACGGCTTAGCCTTCAAAGTATATAAAAAACTCAATCAAATGGTTCATCTATTTATGATGTAAAGTATGTTTTAAAGGTGGTATTTGGCTCAATTGATACTATGGGTTCAAGGCTGTAAAGAGTGTTGATTTTTAAAACATTATTTGAAGTAGCATTTTAAAAAGCTAGCTTATGTCCAACTATAAATCCACTCTTAGAGCTCGGAAAAATAAATCCACTCTTGAAAGAAAATATGTTTCAAGTTAGAAGCATTACACCGTAATCGTAATCGTGGTCGCTTGTAAAATGCTGGGTTCAAAAGAGATGCAAGACCTATTTTATTTGATATTTAACAAAAAGAACACACGTCGTATCCCACACTAGTGAAGGTAGGCTAAAAACGACACACGTTGTATCCCACACTAGTGAAGGTAGGCTAAAAACGCAACCAAAACGACTTGCCATTGATACTTGTATGTCTTACCAACGAGTCTTGAGGCAATTGGATTGCCCTTTTCTTATTATTTCTTTGGTTTATGCGTTTGACAACGATAACTTAACTTATTTCTTGAGCTTATTAAAGAAAAGTCATGTAGCCATAAGCTAGCTATTTCAAGTAGCATTTCAATAAGTTTAGGGTTTCTTTTCCTTCCAATTATGCCCTTATATATTTTTCCAAATAATATTTAAACATATCATTTTAGGTCATTTTATATTGTCATCTAACTTATCAGCTAATTTTTACCAAACATAACTAGATTATAAGCTAGCTTTTCAGCAACATGGTCTTACTCTTGACTTTCTAGTTACTTTATTTTTTGTGTAAACATCATTGATGGAAAGCATGCTTTGTATGATTCTGGCTGCTCTTATGTAATGATTTTAAGTCAACTGGGTCACGATCAATGTCTTGTTTCGTTTAGCTGAAACGACTCAGTCATGGAAAGTGGGTTGTTTTTGTCATTCATTCCAAAACTTGAACCGTCTTTTGCAAACCAAACCAAACCAAACAAACGTGTCTTGAACTGTATTTGCTCGAAATTCAGTATCCCTTGCTCGAAAGGGGTGAGATGTACACGGTCTTTGACCTCTAGTTGTTTTAGTGAAGACCCTTGACTTGTGCAAAAGTGTCTTGAACTGTATTTTGCAAACATGATTATTGCTCTGTATTCTTGAACCATTGCATTAGTTTTTTAGGAATTGCATGCAAGAAAAGTTACTAGGAGCGGTGGGGCCCGTTGACCATTGTGATTATGGGGTTTTGGTGTGGCTGGAACCATTATTAGAGCATGCATATGCATGTTGGCTTAAGCCTGCTGCTGAAGTTGTTGAGAATTTTGGCTTTTCTTTGTAGAAAAAGCTTCACACTTTGGCGTTGTCTGTTTCATCATTTTTATCTTCCCAGAATATCCTTCACAGACAAGCTTGTATTCACCAGTCTTTTAATTCATAGTGTTATATATAGAGGTATTCACAGAAATGATCTCTACTCAGGCCCTCCCATTTGCGTACGGTTCAATTCCAAACAATTACGGTCACTAACGCTCTGTTCTCGAGATTTATTTTTGAGGGAAAGGGAAGGAAGAGAAGGGAAATGGGGGGAAAATAAAAAAATCATGTTCTTGAGATTTTTTAGGAAGGAAGGGAAGGGATTAGGATGGAAAATTATGGATCATTATCCCCTTAAAATTTTCCTCCCAAAAGTGGGAGGAAGAGGAAGGAAAGAAAGCTTACTCTAAATTTAAATGATTTGATTTCCAAAACTACCCACCAAATTACAATCTCACGATTCATCTCATTGATATATGGAATATGTATATTTTATTGATAAAAGCAATCTCTTTACTTTCTCCTCTTTATAATACATATCTTTTTCTTCTTCACCTCTCCTATATATCTTAAACACATATTTCATATATAAGAATTTGTTCGCTGCTCCTACCGGCAATATCATTGGATCATATTCTTCCTGCAATAGTCGAGGTATCGTTCGTTTCTTTTCCATCTCCCGATACATATGAAACTACCAAATGTGTTAGATATATCATTGGTTTATATTCATGGACTAGTATTTCTAATCAACATGCTATTGATTTTTTTAATATAATCAATAAAATATTATTGAAAACACTAGAAATTGAGCTTGGGATTCATCGTTTTTTCTCTACTTGGAGGAAACCTTTCGTATCTTTCATAAATAATTGTATCAATGAAACACTGAAAATGGTCATTAGAAAAAAATAATTGCATCAAATTAATATAGTATTGAAAATATGATTCTCATGTGTTTACGTAGTTTAAAAATAATTATACCTTATTATTTGTTGAATATTCTAGTTATAATAAAAAAAACACTTTTATTAGATATAAAGTAGGTTTATTCCTCATACTTTAATACATTCAATCTTCAATATATACAGTTGTCTAATGGATGATCACATACTTCTTGTATTAAGAACTCAACGAATAGCAGCGGCTTACTTGGTTTGTCTAGTGATAACTTTTATTGCATATCGTAGACGTCAAAACATAAACCGTATTAGTTTACCAACTCGAGATATGATGTTACATAGAAAAAGAGTACGAGAAGAGATGTTGCTCAACCTCTCTATAAGTGGTAAATGTCGCGAACTTATTCGTATGAGTGAGAAAGCTTTTATGTTATTGTGTCAAAAGTTAGAAGATGAGGCTGGTCTTCGACCAACTCAGCGTATGTCAGTTGAAGAGCAAGTAGCTAGATTTTTGCATATGATTGGAAATGATTTGAGGAACCGTCTTGTGTCTTGGTTTTATCGTCGATCTGGTTCAGCCACAAGTAGGCATTTTCATCGAGTTCTACGTGCAATTATATCATTAGAAGATCAATATCTTCGACAACCCACCGGCAATATAGTTCCAAGAGAAATTCAAGAAAACACAAGATATTATCCGTTTTTCAAAGATTGTATAGGGGCAATTGATGGAACACATGTTCGTGTGAGAGTACCAAGTAAAGATGCCCCACGATATCGTGGTCGTAAGGGATATCCGACGATAAATGTATTAGCTGCGTGCACATTTGATTTAAAGTTCACATATGTTTTGAGTGGTTGGGAAGGCACGGCATCCGACTCGAGAATCATAAAAAACGCACTAACTAGAAGTGATAAACTACTAATTCCCGAAGGTAATATCTTAAACCAAAGTTGATATATAAATAATCTTATATTATTATACTAAATTTATTCCGTTTATAGGTAAATACTATTTGGTTGACGCCGGTCTACCCCATAGAAGCTCACTTATAGCACCTTATAGAGGTGTTAGATATCATCTGAAAGAGTATTCCACTCGCTCACCTCAGAATCCACGAGAATTGTTTAACCTACGTCATGCATCATTACGAAATGCTATTGAACGAGCATTTGGTGTCTTAAAGAAAAGGTTCCCTATAATTAGAAGTGCAACCGAGCCATTTTACTCATGTGAAACACAATCAGACATATTTTTAGCATGTTGTATACTACATAACTTTTTACTTGAGGAAGATCGTGACAAAGAACTTGAAGAAGAAGTGTTACATGAGATATTAAATGCACCACAGGAAGAAGATACAGTTCCTAGAGAAAGAGACGTCGATGAGAGAGGAGAACAAATTAGAAGTTCAATTGCAAATGCAATGTGGACTGATTACTCATTGAACATGAACAACGAAATTAGCGACTAATTAGTTATTTTATTTTGCATGGTGACGTTTGAATTTGATGGATTATTTATGTTTGGCTTTTTTTTTAATATGTATGATGGTTTTTTTGTCAATTTTCTTTAAATTAAAATTGTTTAAATTTATAATGCATGATTATAATGCAGTAATTGTCAATGAGCAAAAAGGTAATTGATGGAAATACTGGAAAGAGGGAACAATTTATTTGGACCCCTCAGATGGATGATGCATTCATACAGGCAATGCTTAAAGAACAAGATAAAGGTAATAGGGTTGATGGAACATTCACTTCCCAGGCATATACCAATATGGTGGAAGAGCTAAGTAAAACTTTTAACAAAGATTTCAACAAAAACCATTTGAAGAATCGTTTGAAGACACTAAAAGATCATTTTGCCCAATGCTATGACATATTTCGTGGTGTTTCATTAAGTGGTTTTGCTTGGAACTCTGAGACGAAGTTATTTGAGGCAGAAGAAGAGGTTTGGGAAACATTGATAGCGGTATGTGTTTTTATGATATCATTTATGATATTTATTGTTTTATTGCTTATAATACGATAATTATTTGTTTTCCTATAGGGTAAGCCTGATGCAGCAAAATGGAAGAGAAAACAAATTTCTAATTACAATGAAATGCTAGAACTGTTTGCAAAAGATAGGGCATCAGGCATTGCAGCAGAAACGGCCAAAGAAAGAAAAAATCGAACAAACAACAGTCAACAAAGATCAGAAACAATTGAGGAAATTGATCAATTGGTATCTACCAACGACATTAGCTTGGAGAATTTTAATAGTGGCGACGATATTCAGTGTACATTTACCATGCCACAATCGCAAGCGAAGCTTCCTAAAAGTAAGAAAAGAAAGACCGAGGAAGAAGATGTGATGACAACTAAGATAATGAGTTGCATGAATAATGTAGCTGACGCTATCAGAGAGAGTACAAAGGTATTAGATTTATGCACATCATATATTATCTATAATACATCCAATTTTGTTGTTAGATTAATGATTGCTTTTATATTACCTTTTTGTATAGGTATTAGAAAGTTCGCGTCCACATGTGTATTCGGAGCAAGAAATATACAATGAGCTCGAGCTCATGGGTGTGGAACCTGATGTGATATCAGACGCGTATATTTTTCTAGCGGAAAAACCAGAAAAAACGCGTATATTATTTGGTTGTCCTCTTCCAAAGCGAATGGATATTTTGATGAAAATGATGGGTGCGAGTTATTAAAATGTCATTATGTTGGACAAGGGATTGGTTTTATGGGTTTTTACTCGGATTTTGGGTTTAGTTTGTTCTTATTTTTTGTCGGATCCTGGGTTTTGTTTGTTTTCTTTTTTGTGGGATTATGGAATTTGATAATACTTCATATTTTTGGTGGATCTGATGAATAAAACTTTACAATTCCAACATGCGATTTTTGTTATATGTACATAAAATGTTATTGCTATAAAGAGTTATTGTGTTGGTAGAGAAAAATAAGAAAAAATAAGATAAATTAATATAAGGGTATATTTGTAAAAATGTTATATTTCCTTTCCTTTCTCTCCTACTCAAGAACACAAATATTTATTTTTTTCCTTTCCTTTCCCTCGCTTTCCTTCCTTCTCGAGAACGCAATTAAAATTTTAATTTTCCTTTCTTTTCCTTTCCCTTCTCTTCTTTCCCTTTCCTTCCCTTCCTCTTCCTTCCCTTCTAAACTCGAGAACAGAGCGTAAGTTGATTAGAGCTGATTGCTGATTTCTTGTAATCATGTTTGTCGTGAGTAGTCTGGACATAACCTAGGACATCCTTTTCAAAAAGAACGGACAAGGTTAATTTGGATATATTCTCGAAATGGTTAACCCTGTCTATGAATCTTTTACATAAAAATTAAAACAATTCTATAGATTGGTGTAAGAGGATCTCCAATGGAGGTTCTTATAATAACATCATTTTTGCACTTTTTGTGACATCTCGTTTCCAACTCATCAAATTAAAAATCCACGATGCTAGTTCTTATAAGAATCTCATTCTTGTGGGTCCCATTTATTTGTCAACATCAGTAGTTATTATATATTTATAAACAAATATTAATTATTTAATTTAAATACCAATAGAAATGAAGAGCTTGTTATTTCACACAAACAAACTTCATGGTATGAACCAAGGTTTTTATTTAAGAACCTAGAGTTTGGGTTCTTATAAGAACTCTTCACAATGGTAGTTCCTACAAGCCACACTACACTTTTCGCTTGTAAGAACATTGCATTTGAGATGCTCTAAACAACATCTACCCTTTTGGGTGGAGGCAATGTCTACCTACATTTTACCTTCAGATTGACCTAGGGGTGAGCAAAACCCGAAAATCCAACCCGAAACCCCCGACCCACATAGCCCAAACTAACTCGATCTTCGAAATCCGAATTTTTTTATGGGTTACTCGGTTCAGGTAGGGTCTCCACGCCCATAACCGAACACGTCCAAAACCCGAATAAGCTATTTTTTAATATTTTTATTTCTAATTTCTATGTATTTTTTTCTTCCTAAAACGTAATCAAAGATGTCGACTAAAATTTGGATTTTTGGATTTATTTTAGTTTTTAATCAAAGATGACTATAATATCATAACATGTAAGAGTAGGTTTGTTAAGTTTTTATTCAGACTTTCTTACTTTATAAAATCCGAAAATTTAGCTACGGTCTAACGCTTGCCTCCGGTGGCTAACCTAGGTTGGGGCGAAAACATCAGAGCAGGGCAAAAACGAACATAGGATCATGGCCCTTTTCTTCTTTCTTTTGCCGCTGATCTCACATCGAGAGCAATCAAGTCGGCGGATCCCCTGTTGTCAAAATACTGAGAGAGTGAAGCATTTGTTTCTTTTACATTCAGTACACTGAACACTCACCCAATCTTGAAAGTGGAGTGAAATCAATCAACTGGCATACCTTGAATCTAGCCTGTGCGATCATCTGCACGAAAGAATCGTCCAAAGGTTCCCACAAGACCTTTAAGGTAATCACGATGTCATTTTCTTGTTCTTAAATGGGCCTCTTTAATCTTTTTAAGTTTATGCTCTACTCCGGGTAAAGATGCTCTCCAACTGACTGTCTTACTCCAACTTTCATTTCAGTTACTGATTCGCCTATCCTCTCCCTTCCGGTCGAGCTAGTTTTTATTTCTCTATCAAGGCCAACATTCATTCTAAGACTTTCACCAGCAAGGGCGGATGTTCATATTTGAGTATTTGCTGACGAAATGCCTCACATCAAGGTGACAGGATTCGGCGGACCTATATCCTATTCCTCTTCTAGCAGGCGGATTCTCTTTTATATTGATTCATAATAAGTAAGGCAAAAAGAGCTCAATGGGCGCGGTTTTGGCGGCTAAAATACGACGCTCGATAGAGAGGACCGAATCCCCCCTATCATTTCCTCCGGGGAATACATGCTTGCTCAAAATCTGTCAAATACGAGCCCTTCCCCAAACCGACTTACTTGTGGCAACCTTCCGACCGCCCAACGACCTATAACGCTAGTCACTACTCCCACTGGGGCTAGGAAGTAAGCCCCACAACCCAAAGCGGCGAAGAACAAATAGAATTTGCTTAAAAAAACCTAGGCGCGAAGAATTTTCGGGGGCTAGCCTCCTTCCTTCTTACTTGACTTCCAATTCGACTTTTTTTTTCTTGAATGTCCATACCGGAATTTCATTACCTTATTCCTAAAACGGAGACATTGGTACAACACACCGTTTGCCAGAACCAAAGGGTCTTTCTGTGGAAACCTCCATGAACAATCATCGTTTTTTGATGGTTTTTCCGCTTCTTACAGCTGCTCTTTCCACACCTCCGGATATCTGGTGCCAAATCGTCGCCCCTTTCCTTATTTTTTCAATAATAGAGTTGGCTATCTCTGTGGCATCGATTGTACAAGTTCGTGAAGAGGGATGGGCGAGTGGAATGAGGGAGAGCGGCTCGATCGACAAAAAAAAATAGTAGCCCCCTAGAACCTGGCAAAGTCATTATCATTATCAATGAATTCCCGAGCAATTCTCAACCAACATATGCGATTCATTCCCGTAAAGATTCTAACACACAGAGGACTCCTTACCTTAGGAGCGGGATGAGTGATACATCCGACGAGCGTCGGTGAAGAACACAAGGAAAGCAGGAGCTCGGGTATTGAGATATTCCATCAAGAGAAAGGAGGCAGACTGGTAATATGTTGTTCATTAGGAATTGAAGAGGGGAGAACGAGCAGACATCGAACGATTAATTTCTATTTCTTGTTATCGTGGAATTCGTTATCAAGATGGATCACCCTTACGCGGTCAACGAACTCATACTAATGCTAGGACTTGTCGCAAGCAAATTCGGAAATGAAAGAATTCTACCGAAAGCCTTGGTACTTGTCTGATCAATCACACTGATAGCTTCAATAATTCACTGAAATTTTTATTTGGGGATTTCACCGGTTACTAATCCAATATCGGTATAGTAGGCCTCCTTGACCACTCCACTAGTGGCTCGACTTCGTCCTAGAAGCTACTGCTTCCGCCTCTCTAGGCTTCGCTATCACTCATGACTGGTATATGGATCTCTCTCAGCCTTTGCCTTCTAGGGTTTGGGTTGGCCCATCCAAAGAAGAATGAATTCTCCCTGTCGCGAAAAGAATATCGAATGTCTAGGGACTCCATACCTTACCAAAGTTAGCATGTTTGATTTTTTTCTTGTGCATAGGAAGAGAGTTTTACTAATGTAAGGGATAGAGGAAAAAATATTGCATCAACCCGAAACCTGACCCCATTAAACCTGAAACCCGACACGATTAAACACGAAACCCGACGTTTCCCGAAACCCGAAATCCCACACCTAATTTTGATATTTGGGGGTTATATGTCAATGCCGAAACCCGATTGGGTTATGTGTTTCTTTCCCGACCCATGTTTCACTCCTAGATTGAACCATTGTGGGGGATATAGTGGATTTATTTGGTATGCTTGGGTTTAGTTCATGGTCCTCCTATACACGTGGAATTGGGCTATGTTTGGCAAACTAGCTGATAAGCTAGCTGTTGACTGTTGACTCATAAGCTAGCTACTTAGCTGTTGAAGAAGTCACGTTTGACAAAACTAGCTTATAAACATGTAAAATGACCAAAAAGGACATCTTCAAAAAATTATCAATTACAATATTAAATTATATATTTAAAACAAATTTATAGCAATATAATATGTTATTTAATATAACCAATATAGTAAATAAAAATTAAATAATATAACATGTTAATATAAATAATTTAAAATTTATTATTACATATATACTATAAATTTTGAATTTGTTAAACAAGTTTTAGAAAAAGTATATATTAACGTATGATTTTAAATAACCGTTACGTATAATATGAAAAAATAATCAAATACTAATTAAAAGAATAATAGTAATTGATATTTAAAATATATTAATTAACTAGATAAATACCCGTGCGCGATGCGGTGCGAAGTATCTTGAATCTAAAACCAAGAATTTGAAAAAATAAGTGTGTTTAATGTTCATATTTATTCGCTTTTAAATCGCATATTAAATGTATAAAATTAAAGGTCAATATGGTTAATTGGTCAAAAAAATGAAAAATATTCGTTCGATAGTGGGGTCTTCAAACCCATAACATTTGTGTTCATTTTGAAGGTTTTGATAAACGGTTATAATGGTATAATTTATAAAAAAACATATTTGTTTAATGTATTTTAGTTTATGTATGTTGATATGGATATAAAGTAAATTAAATAACTAATTATAATGGTATAAAGTGTAATTTAAAAATAAAAAATAATTTTATTTTTAATTATCATGTTGAACGTTGGAGGTTTTAAAGCTTTTAAACTCGTACATGATGTATTGAAATTTGTACTTCTTAAAAATTCAAGAATAACCGTAACTGAAATTATTTTTAAAGACGTATAATAGATAAATATAGATAAGAGCGTAAAATGTACAAGTTTAAAAAAATCTCGGTACGTCATTCTTGAAAAATCTTGATACGTATTTATGATATTTCACAATATTATTAAGTTAAAAAAATATTCAATAATAAATTTATTTTGAAATTATTGACGAGAATATTGTAATAATATAATTTGTAAAAAAATGCATTTATTAATATGTTTTAGTTAAACTATGATGATGTATTTTTAATATTATAAGGGTGTAAAATGTAAATGAATAATGTAAGAGATATAAAACAAATTATTCGTACATATTCATGATATTTAATAATATGATTAAATCCAAAAATATTCAATATTGGGCTCATTTCGAAGGTATTGACGAGACGATTACAATGGTGTAATTTGTAAAAAAAGAAATGTATTTTTAATGCATTTTAGTGCATATACATTATTTATGTTTATATGATAAGAGTCTAAATTGAAAAATAAAAAAGTAAGGGATTAAAAGTAAACTACATACCTAATTATAAGGGTAGTAAAATGTAACGTATAAATTAAAAAAATTGAATAAGGAGAGATTTAAGGAGGGGTGAATCTAGGTATGCTAATTGAACTTATAATGTAAACTGCGTCTAGATACATGTTTAGGCGGAAAAATACTGAAGTCGGTTCACCAGAAGTCGACACGTGGCATGCTAGTTACTTATTTATTATATGTATAGATATTGGAAAAAAAAATTATATGATTAACAATAACTCTAAATAATTAAAAATTAATAGTTTAATAATTTCTAATTAATATTAATTAATATTTATTAATTAATAATAATTAAATTTAAAAATTAATATTTATTTATAATAATAGTTAATTAATAATAATAAGGGCAATATTTGAATATTCACAAAAAGCTACTCCAAGTAGCGTTTCAAAAAACTAGCTTATAGTTATCCAAACATGTACACAGAGAAAAGCTAGTTTATAAACTAGTTTTTTTTCAAACGATGTCTTAACCATTAGAGGGAGGATCATGCGAGAAGCAAACCGATTTGCGAGAATGCAAGAAGGATATGAGCCACAATGCCACATTAAATTTAAAAATACCATAAATAAAAAATAAAAAATAATTTTACAGATTAGGATAATTATCATTTTAAACTGGATAAACTCCTAAATTCTCATTATATCTTTTAGATTTTTTTTTATTTTTATTTAACTTTCTTAATTAAGTTTTATGTAAAAATAAAATCTAGATACATTTTTAATAAGAAAATCACAAATTTGACCAAACATCACATATGATATCCATAATTAATTCATTATTTTTTTCACAATTTTTTCTCTATTTCATGGATTCGCGTTTTGAATTACATATGATTAGCTTTATTTAACAAATGATTTATTACGTATCACAGATGATTCACCATATGTGAATTTTTGTACATATCACATGTGATTATTGCTGATATTTTAGTTAATCATATGCGATTATGTATATTTATATTAATAGATCTTTTTATAATGTTCATATGTGATTATTCGTCTTTTATATTCAGAGGTACATTATCATATATGATATTGTTGATCCAAACCCTCAGTGATTTGATAATGACCCTCTCTTATACTTGGTAAAAATTGTAAGTAAACAATATGTATCAGAGTTTCACTATCGCTGATAAGTACTAAGATCTTACAGTACCGCTGATAGGAACTCTCGCTTTTTAAATTAAACATTCAGCGAACACTGTTCATCATTAACGCTGAGTCTGTTTAGTCATTATGATGATCGCTGATAAGTTAGTTGTTTACTTATGATCCCTGAAGACAAGTTTCACGTCAACAAAGGTTCTACGCTGAAGTCGAAGATCAAGCTCAAGAACCAGCGACAAGTCTCCTAATGAACTGATGCGGATCAGCGAAGACTCAGATTTGTCCACTCAACGTGAAGTATCAAGTACAAGACTTCAGCCATCGCTGAACTTTATCATCTGCTGAATAGTAAATGATAATCGCTGAATCAACGAAAGCTGATCATGAAGTCCTCCGTACAAAGTACTTTTGTCTTAACCACCCTTGCACGCCACCGTACGAAATGTCAGAAAAGAACCTCCGAATATCTGAAATCGTACAACCACTCTGATACTACACTGTTCATCCTTACGGCTACTAAGGTTGTCAACCAAGGTCAATGACATGCAACCAACCAGCTGATGACACGTGTAAAGTATATACTGATTTGCATTAAATGCATGCAGTATATAAAGAGATGAACTCACTTCATTTGAAGTAACTTGCTAACTCTGGACAAGTTCAAATCTCTCTCAAGATAAGATTTTATTAGTAATCTCCTTATCTTTCTTAGTGCAAGAAATCTTAGTGTTCCAACTTGTTTAGATTTAGGTTTATCCTTAATCTTGTTTCCGCAACAAGCTGTAAATTGTTAATGATTTATCAATAAACAATTTAGAAAAGTAAAATCTGTGTGTTTGTATTCACCCCCCCCCTTCTACAAACTTGTATAGGCCTTCGGGAACAACAGATATATACAAAAATTCACATAGTTATGTGATACATAATAGATAATATATTAAATAAAGTTAATCACATGTGATTAAAAACATGGATCCAAAAATTAAAGATAAAACTGTAAAAAGATAATAAGTTAATCACTAGTGCCATCGCTATAGCAAACAATCCAGTGCTACACTCAAAGACAAAACACATAGAAATCAGATATCATTTTATCAGAGATCATGTGATGAATGGTGATATAGAACTTCATTTTATCCCAACTGATTATCAGTTAGCTGATTTGTTTACCAAACCTCTTGATGAGACAAGATTCAACTTTCTCATCAGCGAGCTTGGAATGCTGAACTTTGAAGGGTAAAATCTTCAGCGGTTCACATTTGATCAGCGATACGTTTATACAATCTTGTATAACCTTCGGGATAAAATCAACTTGTATAATCCATTTCATCATCTTCTCTCTGAATAAACTTGGTTAAACTGATATCCAGGTATGTTTTCTCTCTCTGACAATCGCATGTAAATGCAAGATTTCAAAATAAATTGCATCGCTGAATATCTCTTCCTTAACAGCGATATTTTGAAAGTTCTTTAAACCTTCACTGATATTTTCTATTCAGTGCTTCATGTTTTTCAAAAGAGTCCCTGAGCTTTCAAAACCTCAGAGACATCCTAAAATAATGTGAAAGGACAGTTGTGACGTCATTGCAACGGATATCACCAGGCACGATTTCTTTCTGACACACGTTTGCACGTTTCGTTCAAACTTCCAATCAAATGCAAACACGTGTCCGTGTCATGATGAAAACCTTTTCCCGCTCAAGGTTTTCTCTCTCTAAAAATCCCTATATAAACAACTCTTGGTTTATATTTGTCTTTTACGCGACCAATCTTTCTCCGCAAGAAAAGAATCCTCTGTTGCATTTGTGCTCTCAAAAACCTCAAGAACTGTTCATCATCTTCTTCATCAAAACTTCAAGGTTAATATGTTCTTATCTTTTATCAAATGCGTATAACTTGTTTTGGATCTTCTCATTGTTTTAACAAGATCAAACAAAAGAACTTTGTAAAATAAAATCATTTCTTTCATGGTTTTATGAACACAACCATTTCATGGTTGTTCTTCAAGTTTTAAATCTAAATCTTAAACTTGTTCTTCATTCGTATCCAGTTTTCTTTTAGAAACTGGAATACAAGACTTTATGGGTTTTACATTTCATTTCAAAAATCAAGAAAAACCCTAATCTTCATTAAGACATTTTTGTCTGAATGAAATGGACAAAATTCGAAAAATCTTAATGGAAAATTATTTCCACATTAAGATAATTCTTATTTGTTAACATCTTTGGTTGAACTGATAATACAGAGAAATGGCATCTTCAAAAATCAATGTCACCGCTGAGTCCATCTCCACTGACTCTGAGGTAGTGGACATCGTCAAAGCTCCTCAGGTTAAGTTCGAGCTGGATCAACTAGATTGGACCAAGGCCAACAATCTCTCAGCTCTTCTCGAGTTTCCTACTCGGAAGCAAGTATCACATCTGGACGATGCTGTGAGTTTTCTGAAGAACAGCCCCATCTACACAGCCCTGACCATAACACCTCCTGCCAGTCAGCGGCTCTTATCCCAGTTCTGGTACTCTGCGAGACACACTCAGCTACCCTCCGCCAAAGAACCATCCAAAACCATCGACTGCATACTCAGCGATACTGAGTATGGCACCATCAAAATCACACCCGCCATAATCCGAAAAGCCCTGAACTTCCCAAATGCCACCAAAGAAAAACCCTTCGTTCCATTCCCTGACCATAAGAAGCATGCTGACAGAGAAGAAATAATTGCTTTTCTCGATGCAATGGGTTACATCTGGGAAACCGGAAGGGACAAGAAGCCTGAGAAGAAGCTTACATTGATAAAGAAATCCAAGATGCCCAGCGAGATGAATTTCATCTTCGCACATCTGATCAGCTGCATGACAGCGAAGTCCGGCTCTTCTGATCAAGCAGCCCAACCTCAGCAGTCCATGGGATACGCACTGCTGAAAGGTCTACACATTGACTGGGCCACCATTATTTATGATGACCTGATTCAACGTGTCGATTCTGCCGCTGACAGACCAGCATGGGTTCCTTACCCACGATTCATCAGCGCCATCTTTCAATATGGCCTAAAGGACAGCTATCCTGAAGAGGGTGATCTGAAACTTTCTCAGATTGGCTCTAAAGTTCTCGACTTCAAGCCTGTCGCCAATGAGGTACGTCTCTCTACTCTTCTCACTCTTCTAAATTCTCCGCTTTCTGTGGCTCCTTCAGCGACAATACCCATCGCTGATACCCCGGCCACAAAATCCTCTCCTTCTAAGAAAAGGAAACCCTCACACACCCAACTTGATTCCAAAAGGATCAAGAAAACCAAGGAGCAACCCCAGCAATTCCATGCTGAAGGCTCCTCAGCTCATTCTGACGAGCTGAAGGAAAGTTCCGTGGTACGCTCTGCCACACCCGTTCAAGCCATCCCTCCAATCCAGGCTTCAGCGTCTCTAAACGCTGAGGTTAGAAACTTGGAAACTACCCAACCTCCCTCAGTCTCTCAAAAGACTGATGAAGTGATTGTCAGCGATTCCAACGCTGAACTCAGAACCCGAACCCCAATCTTAACCTTCGCTTCTCCCTCCACTCACTTGGACACTCCTCCAAAGAACACCGGAGATGCCATCATTCCCGAAGCCACCGCTGACGCTTCTCAACAAATGATGAAGAAAGGACCTGCAGAGATCACCATTCCTCACCGTACTTTCGAAGAGGATATGGAACATTATTCAGGAACTTGCAACTTTGACGAGTTCATCAATCCTCCTGCAGGTACAAATCCCACCTTAAACACTGTAACTAAACCTGAAACTTCTGAGCTTTCCTTTGTTCACAAGTACTAATATGTTACATGTACTAATTTGGGAGACATCAACGCCTCTCTGAAGTCCGTGGAAACAAAGCTGACCAGTCTCACCACCACACTCTCCAACAACTCAACAGCTGTAACAAACGCTGGAGAGAATTTGACAAAGCTGACAACGGTGGTGGAGAAGAAAGCTTCCACTGAAGACATCAAGGGACTTGATAAGACTCTCGCCGATTTTGCCAAGGTGCTCTCTGACATCTACACTGACTACACCAGCCTCAAAACCTCAGTTTCGACCATGTCCAGCGAAGTAACAACGCTGAAAACATCGGTTGGAAAATTAGAGGGTGATATGTCAGAGGTCAAGACTGACTTAGGCTCTGTAAAGACCGACGTTGGTTCTATGAAGACGATGATCGAGACGCTGGTCAACAAGGCAAATAGTCCAGCTCCTGCTCCTGCCCCTGTCCCTATTTTGGAATCTTTCACAGAGGCGGATCGCACAGAGCTGAAGAAAATCACGCCTGCTATTTCTGGCCTAGAAGACAGAATAGCAAAGCTTGAAGGTTGTGTGAAAATCTCTGGCCCAGAAGACAGAGATAACACCAATGCTGAGTCTGCCCATTCCTCCCCCAGTCATCATGAAAAAGAGGGGGAGAAGAGCGCTGAACATACCGGGGACAAGAGCGCTGAAAATCTTGAGAGAAGCGCTGAAGATCTGAACAAGAGCGCTGAAGACCTTTCCCATGATGAATCTATCAGGGGAGAGAGGAATGAAGATCTGACCGCTGGACCTCAGGGTGATGAAAACCCTGAGGGAACCGAGAAGCTCGCCTCTGTATCTGAGGGGGAGCAACTCGAAGAAGATGCTGAGGAATCCGAAGCAGAAGAAGATGAAGACATCGACATCCCTGAAAATGAACCATCCTTCTCTCCAAGAAAGGATGATGATGATGATGAAGATGACGATGATTTCTTTATCGTCAAACCTGCCCCAAGGATCAAAGCTCTTAAGGAAATCTCAATAAAAGAACCATCAGGGGAGAAGACAAAGACAAAGCCCTCAGCCTCTGGCGCTGAGAAAAGCAAAGGAAAAGGCCTCGCTGAATTTGAAAACCTGGCGATCTTGCTTGAAAAGCCGGTTTGTCAAGTACACTAAACTTTACTTATTTTCCTTCCCTGAACATCTAAATACACAATCAGTTCTCTTTTCAACAACCTCTCTACACATCCACATTCTTTTTCTATCTTTTCTACCCATGTTCTTCTACCCAATTCTTATTTGTAAGATCGCTGCGTTTCAGCTAGTCCTCTCCCCTGTTTGAGGATATCGCTGAAGGCTCCATAATTGCGACTTCACCAATAATTCCAGCTGCCGCTGAAGAAATAATCCCAGTCTTGGATTTAATCTCTAAGACTGATGAACCAGAAGAACAACCTCTCTCGCACAGAAACAGACCTTCCTCAGCTCCTCAAAAGCTGAGTGAAGAGGATCAAAAGAGAAGAGAAGAAATGATAAAGCGATTCGAGGATCAGCGAATCATTCTAAGGCGTGATCAACTGCCTTCAGTTCCTCCTAAGTTCAGAATTTCAAAAGCTGAATACCAGGAACACCTCAGAGCTGAACGCCTCATTGCTGAAAGGAAGGAAGCTGAAGAGAAAGACAGAGAATACGCCATCAAGCTCACTCAAGAATCTGTCAAAGACCCCAAGCTGAAGCGTGTTCCCATTCAAATCCAACGAAAGCTGTGGGAAGAAGCCCAGAAGATCGTGGAAAAGAAAACTGAAGTTTCTCAGACCACCCTGATCTGGTGTAAAGAGAAAATTCACTTCAGATATCGTCCAGCGAAGATCAACAAGGTATTCATCTCTGGAAGAACCTCTATCGGAGTACCTATTGTTGACATCAAACTGTTCAGAGAAGATGGCAAATCTGAAACCTTTCGCGCTGACACTGTAAAAAGGTATGGTCTCTCTGAATGGTTGGAGATGAGGTTAGCTATCCAATCGTCACAATCTAAGTACAAGGATCATTTCGAAAAGCTGATAAACAGACAGATCGACTTGATATCTTCTTGTGTGGATATTCCTCCTGTTCCTGATCTAAAGCTGAAAAGAAAAAGGGGCTCTCCAAGGAAGAAACGTCAAGATTCAAACTAAGGACCTGTCATACGAAATGAAACTGGAATTGGTTTCTCTCGCGCTGAAGTGCTTGGTCCTGATCCTGATCTATCTGCCCTTGACATCTCTTTGCCACCATGTGAACTTTTCTTCCCTGGTAAAGTCATCAGTAATCCTTATGGAATATTCTTTCTTGACTACGACGGACGTAAATGCTTTCAACGGATCGCTGAGCTTCCAATCACTCCAATCGAACAGCTCAGAGATCTCATCTACTGGTGTGACTTCAGAAAGGACATTCAGGCACGACACCTAAAACCCTTGATCTTTCAAGAAGCGCTGAACAAAAGAAAACGAGGTGTAACGGTTCCTGACTGGATGATCCCCACTGAAAAGACGACCCTTGATGAACTTCTCATTAAGGAAGAACCCTTTGAAAACTGATATAATCTCCTTTTTCTCTATTGTATCAGTTATCCTTCTGTACTTGTAATTTACTTCGCCTGTACTTGTAATCTTTCTGTTCTTCATTGTAACCTGATTCAAAGATTTAAAGAAAGATTTCAGCGAATGTACTTTACTCCATCAGTACTAAAAAGATCCCAGAAAACAGTAAAAGGGACAAATATTTTATGAGTTCTTTTTATCCTTATGTTTTCATTAAATAGCAATTTTCTTTGTTGCTATGTCATAATCAAATAGGGGGAGATTGTTGATCCAAACCCTCAGTGATTTGATAATGAACCTCTCTTATACTTAGTGAAAATTGTAAGTAAACAATATGTATCAGAGTTTCACTATCGCTGATAAGTACTAAGATCTTACAGTACCGCTGATAGGAACTCTCGCTTTTTAAATTAAACATTCAGCGAACACTGTTCATCATTAACGCTGAGTCTGTTCAGTCATTATGATGATCGCTGATAAGTTAGTTGTTTACTTATGATCCCTGAAGACAAGTTTCACGTCAACAAAGGTTCTACGCTGAAGTCGAAGATCAAGCTCAAGAACCAGCGACAAGTCTCCTAATGAACTGATGCGGATCAGCGAAGACTCAGATTTGTCCACTCAACGTGAAGTATCAAGTACAAGACTTCAGCCATCGCTGAACTTTATCATCTGCTGAATAGTAAATGATAATCGCTGAATCAACGAAAGCTGATCATGAAGTCCTCCGTACAAAGTACTTTTGTCTTAACCACCCTTGCACGCCACCGTACGAAATGTCAGAAAAGAACCTCCGAATATCTGAAATCGTACAACCACTCTGATACTACACTGTTCATCCTTACGGCTACTAAGGTTGTCAACCAAGGTCAATGACATGCAACCAACCAGCTGATGACACGTGTAAAGTATATACTGATTTGCATTAAATGCATGCAGTATATAAAGAGATGAACTCACTTCATTTGAAGTAACTTGCTAACTCTGGACAAGTTCAAATCTCTCTCAAGATAAGATTTTATTAGTAATCTCCTTATCTTTCTTAGTGCAAGAAATCTTAGTGTTCCAACTTGTTTAGATTTAGGTTTATCCTTAATCTTGTTTCCGCAACAAGCTGTAAATTGTTAATGATTTATCAATAAACAATTTAGAAAAGTAAAATCTGTGTGTTTGTATTCAACCCCCCCCCCCCCCCCCCCCCTTCTACAAATTTGTATAGGCCTTCGGGACCAACAAATATATACAAAAATTCACATAGTTATGTGATACATAATAGATAATATATTAAATAAAGTTAATCACATGTGATTAAAAACATGGATCCAAAAATTAAAGATAAAACTGTAAAAAGATAATAAGTTAATCACTAGAATTGATTTGAGAATTTTCATGAATTTATGTTTTTTGGCTAGTTAAACCTAAATCGATTCTTGTACAATATCTTGAGGTAGCGTTTGGTTCGTAGAATATTTTTGGATGAAATTGAATCTATCAAAAAAATTTGACTTTGAAGGAATTGGAATGGAATATTGTCAGGTTTGACCAACGGTTGGTATCTGTTAAGGAAATGCAATATGTTTGTTTGGTTCACAGAATGTAGATTTGGAATTGAAATGAAATATTGATAAATGACCAAAATGCCCTTTTCAAAAATTTTAATTTTTTATAAAACTAAAAATACTTTGAAAAAGTAAAAGAATTAGAATAATTAAATAAGATATTATATATTTCAAAAAAAATAATGTATACCTCCAAAAATATAAAAAATATATGTTGAATAAATTAAATTAAAAATAAAAAAGTATTAAATTAAAAAATATATAATTATATTTGGGTTAAGGGTATATTTGGGATTTAAAAAAAATACAAGATTTCATTCCATCAAAATCTCAACTTATTGTGAAGGAATGTTGAAATCTTTTATCCATGAAATTTATTAGAATTCAAAGATTTCATCTATAAAAAAGATTGAACCAAACAATGGAATGAAATCTGGTCAATGAAATTGAACATTCCAATTCCATCAGAGTCCATCACATTCTGCGAATCAAACACCACCTGAGGTGGCGTTTGGTTCGCAGAATGTTTTTGGATGGAATGGAATCTGTCAAATGAATTTGACTTTGAAGGAATTGAAATGGAATGTTTTCAGGTTTGACCACCTGTTTTGTTGGCAAACAATGGAATGAAATCTATTAAGGAATTGTTATATGTCTGTTTGGTTCACATAATGTAGTTTTGAAATTGGAATGAAAAATAAATAAATGACCAAAATGCCCTTTTTTGAAGATTTTAATTTCTATAACACTAAAATTACTTTGAAAAAATAAAATAATTAAAATAAATAAATATTAAAATAATTAAAATAAATAATAAACAAAATAAATAACTAAAATAAAATAAAATAATTTAAAAAATAAACAAAAAGAATTAAATATTTAAATAAAAAAATAAATTATACCTAAAAAGAATAAAATAAATAAATTATACCTCAACATAGTAAAAAAAATATTAAATAAAACTAAATAAAAAATAAAATAAAAAAAGTATTAAATTAAATTAATTAAATTAAAAAAGTTAAATTAAATTAAATTAATTAAATTATATTTGTGTTAAAGGGTATATTTGGGATTTTGAAAATACAAGATTCCATTCCATCAAAATCCTAGGGTGCGTTTGGTTCGTCGGATTCCGACGGAATCTGATGGAATTGGAATCGTCAATTCCGTTGACCAAATTCCATTCCGTCGTTTGGTTACCCACCGAATGGAATTGAATTCCAAAGATTCCTTCAAATATGGATTTCACCATTCCTTCACAAAAGAGATGGAATTGAATTCCATTCCAAGCAAGATTTTGAAAATGACAAAATTACCCTAATCAATAAATAAAACCCTAGCCATCTATCATACTTCTTCCTCTAGTTTTTCTCCAAGGGTCGGCTTCTTCCTTTGGACTCACTCTTCTCGTTTCCCTCCACCGATCGACTTCTTCCTCTGGATTCCATTTTTGTTTCTAGATCGGTTTTAGAAACGACTGCAGGAATCTTTACCGATATCGACTTCAGATGTGGGTAACGATTTTTGTTACTGTTACGATGGGAAGGAATAAAGAAAAAGGGGTGTTGCGACGGAGAAGAAGAAAGAAAAAGGGGTGTTGGCCGTGTTGCAATGGGTCCAGCGATGGGGTTGTCAGAAAAATGGAAGATGATAAATGATAAAGGAGAAAAAGGGTATAAATATGGTAACAATAGTAATGTTGTTGCTCTTTCATAAAAAAAGGGAAAAGTCTAAAAAAACCAACAAACTATCAAGTTTGCATGGTTAAGTCTCTAAACTATTTTTTTGAATGAAAATACCATTAAACTTTCTCATTTTGAATGATTAAGTCCCTAAATTATTTTTTTGGATGAAAAAACCATTAAACTTTCTCATTTTGAATGATCAAGTCCCTGAACATTTTTCTTAAAAATATAAATCACCGCACTTTTAAAAATTTCCTATAACTGACTAAAATTGTTTAAAAAAAACTAAATCAAATTTACCGTTCCCAAACCTTACGCCATTCAGACCCACGCAATAACCGAGGTCAACAGTTTGATAGATGATACGTAGAACAGATAATGGCGAGGAGTGGTGTAATAACCGAGAACAAATTAGAAGAGTTTAGAGTCTTGTGGAAAAATTATCAAAGCTGAGAGTTGAGGGACTGATTTGGTAATTGTATCAATAGGGTATAAAAGCCCCAAAATGGGCTAAAAACCCTAGGAATCATTGTTGGTGGCGGCTAAGAGAATTAGAAGGCAGAGAAAGAGACTTTGGTGTTCTAGTGCAATTGAGGAAGGAAATCATTCATTGAAATCGGAAGAGGGAGTGGAGTTGGGTTCGATTCTGCAACACATTTCTATCAGGTATTTCCAAAACCCAATTCTTATCTTGTTGTTATGTTTGGATTGATGAGTTATATAGAGAGTTTTACTTAAAAGTTGTAAATGATACCTTGAGAGATGGATTAAGCACTCTAATCGTGTTTAAGTAGCAAAGAATTGTAAGGAATGGATTTGGGATGTTTATGAAGTCGTTTATCGCATTATCGCTCTGATTAAGGGGCTTTGGGTAAGGTTTTTGTCTCCAATATCGTCACAGCCGCTGCACCTGGTAAGTCGCCTTGGTTGAATGTTACCGGGAGGGAACCCGGATGGTACCCTGTAGCGTCCGGGTGAAATAGTTCCCGGATGGTTATTCGGTAAGTTTAGTTTGATCGGTAAGTATAGTTTACCCGGTAAGTTAATTTAACCGGTAAGTGTGTGTGATCCGGTAAGTATGACTCGGTAAGTTTAGAGTTCCGGAAAGTCTGGTACCCGGTAAGTGTGTGTGATCCGGTAAGTTAGCTCACTCGGTAACCTGGTGTCCGGTAAGATGGTTTTAGGGACTGCGCAGTTTGTATCTCATTCTTTTCCCAGGTAGACCAGTTGAAAGTCAGAAGCAAAGTAAGAAAAGATCTTAAGCACACCAGGTGAGTTTTCTAACTAAAATACGTGACTATACAACGTGTTTTCTAAAGTAAGTACATGATGAGAAATGCCATGCTTTATTTATATGCTTTTAACTGCATGAAAGTTTGTTTAAAGATTTATGTGAGATGTATGCATGCATTATGTTAGACGTAAACTGGCTAAGATGGAAGGTAGACCCGCCAGTGCTCATGCCGGGAAGGTGACCCGTTTATGCCATGGAAGGGAGTATCCAGTAAGGCAGTGTGAGACTGACTCGTTGGCACCTTCGGGTGACTTCAGGGTGCCGTTTACGAGTGCAGGTTCATCCGCGATAGTTTTATGAAAAGTTATGTGAAAGTTTTATATCTGAAAGTTATAAACTGTTTTTAAATGCTTTTGAGAACTGTCAGGAGGGACTCACTAGACCTCATGGTCTAACCCTCACATTTTTTCCAAACTAAACATTTTCAGGTAAGCAAGCGATAGGAGGCTCTAATAAGTGAATAGAGCATATCAGGAGTACATATGAGACTAGATCAAGCAGCACTTTAGAATATAGAATTTATTCTCAGTTGTATAGGTTGTTTCCGCCAACCTGATTTTGATTTTATGTAAGAGATTTTGGGGACCCGTTCTTGGGATGTTTCCTTTTATATGAATTGCATGCTTTATTTAGACTGGGTTGTTACAAGTGGCGATGGGGAGCGGTACCATACGGTTTGAAAACGGTTAAACCGATTTAGATTTTATTTTAATTTAAAAAATTTCTAGTCGGTACATGTAGTTTTTTTTTTTGTTAAAACGATGCACGTAACCAACTTTGAAAGTTCGATGATTTATTTATTAAAAAATGTTCAAGGACTTAATTATCCAAAATGAGAAAGTTCAATGATTTTTTCATTCAAAGTGAGAAGTTTTAATGGTTTTTTCATTCAAAAAAATAGTTTAGGGACTTAATCATTCAAAATGAGAAAGTTTAATGGCTTTTTTATTCAAAAAAAAGTTTAGGGACTTAACCATTCAAAATGAGATAGTTTATTGGGTTTTTTTGAACTTTTCCCTTAAAAAAAATGATAACAATAGTACTTAACCAAAATTAAAAGCAAATTCATTATTAATTCAATTACTAAAATTAAAAAAATTAATGCAAACACATTTTACCTTTTTTTCATAATTAAATGTTAATTGTATTATTATTTATACTTTAAAAAAACTAAAATAAAAACTATATCAAACAAAGGGTTTTTTTTGTCAATTTTCATATTCCATTCCAATTCCTTTGTAAACCAAACAGACAAATTCCAATTCATTTGACAGATTATATTCCATTCCTGCCAACCAAACACTTGGTCAAACATGATAACATTCCATTCCATTCCAATTCTTTCTAGATTTCAAATCTTTTGTCAGATTCCATTACTTCAGAAATGATTTTGTGAACCAATCGCACCCCTAAGGTATTGGGAAGGAATGTTAAATTGATTTATCCTTGGAATTTGATGGAATTCAAAGATGTCATCCATCAAAAAGATTGAACAAAACAAGGGAATAAAATCTGGTCAATGAAATTTAACATTCCAATTCCATCAGATTTCCATCACATTCTGCAAACCAAACAAGGGAATGGAATCTGGTCATGTATTGTTCTATTTTCACATTTTAGGATAGAAATGACGCCAAACAATTATTCGGCCACTGTTAACTAAGATTCTTAGTCAAATACAATACAACATATTTAAGTTATTTTAGGCCAAGAGCACAAAGCTTAACTCTCGTTTTAAGTGATGAGAAACAAGATGCGTAATGCAGAAGATATAAGGCCATCCACAGCGCATAGATAAAAGCCCTCAAGCCCTCAACGCCACATCATCGCCACATCAGCTAAGCCCTCAAGCCCTAAACACCCCCAGCGCATAACTAAAAGCCCTCAAGCCCTCAATGCCACATCAGCGCCACATCATTTTTTTAATTCTTTTATTTATACATTTAATTATTTAACAAAATAAAAATATTTATATATTTTTGAATAAATAAAAATAAGATAAATAATAAATAAAAATAAGAAAAAAATGTCGTAACTTAAGGATAAAAATGTAAAATTTGATATACAATAAACAAGGACCAAATATGTAATTTTCTCAATTATTTTTTGGAAGAATTAACTCTAATTTTAACAAAGTTGGATGGAGGGATGAAAATGGAAGGAAAATAGAAACCATAAGGATAAAAAAAGCAGTTTTAAAAGATCAAAGACGAAAACCATTATTAACAGTAAACCACAGGGACCAAAATCATAGTTTACTCAAAAAATAATTTTATGTATTTTATATGATATATATTAAAATATATAAATCCAAAAAAATTCAATGTTTGGCTCATTTCGAACGTATCGAAGAGACGATTATAATGGTGTAACTTGTTAAAATTAAAACGTATTTTTTTAACGTGTTTTAGTTAATAAACGATTATATGTGTTAAATGTAAAATTAAAATAATGAAACTAAAAGGTATAAAGTAAATTTAGTAAATAAGTATAGGGGTTGAAAGTGTAAATTTTAATTAAAAATCATTAAATTATGCCAAATTATGTCAAACTTTACTCACGGGTTCCACGGGCTTACAAACCCGCTGAGCCCGAGCCCGCAGCTATCCCGCTCCCCCCTTACCCCTTACCTGCGTAACCGCTTGCCATTTGGCGAAGCCCGAGCCCGTGGGCGCTGCGGATGGCCTAAGAAATGTCATATGACTATGACACAAGAAAATTGTTTACTGAAAGCACGCATGGAACACTCCAATACAGTTTTTAAGATTGATTAAATGCAAATTGGATGTAGCAGTCAAAAGCGACACGTGATTCAACGTTTTCCGCATGTCACAAATAGATACTTAAACATGCCTTAAGAAAAATACAATAAGGTAACTTAACTTTTTTTTAGCAAAAGATGCAGATAAACGTGGAATATGTTAATGTCAAAAACTACCGTTCAGGATAACTTAAGGTCGGTGTGGAACTTTAACAACTAAAGACAGTATTCTTCGAATAATTAACACACGACAAAGATAAAAGTAATAACAAAGCACAGAGAATTAGAAAGTCGAGGGTATAACCGCGGACGACAAATTAGGTCATAAGCTCACTATGAACGTCAAACAGGGACGTCGACCTTTGTAAGATCCCACATTGGTTGGGGAGGGGAACAAAGGTTGCCTTATAAGAGGAACTTGATACCTCCCCTATCAGACGCGTTTTAAAACCGTGAGTCCGGGTGTGTGGACAAAGCGGACAATATCTGGTACGGTTGGCCTGGGATGTTAAAGATGGTATCAGAGCACAGCTTCAGTGAATCAAACGCACCTCGGTGTGTTTGGTCTCAAGTTGCGGCTGGGAAATTTTCAAATTCTTTATTAAATCTTTTTGGAAACAAAAGAAAAAGTAAAGACCCGTTCGAGGAACGGTGATCGGAGG
This sequence comes from Saussurea involucrata, assembly GCA_033807775.1. Taxonomy (NCBI): domain Eukaryota; kingdom Viridiplantae; phylum Streptophyta; class Magnoliopsida; order Asterales; family Asteraceae; genus Saussurea; species Saussurea involucrata. Next base: position 33,804,152 of record CM066321.1, read on the forward strand.
CGCAGTGTGTACAGTCAGCCGGAGCCAATGGGGAAAGGTACAGTACTTAGTGTTTTATTGCTTTCTAGATCATAGAGTATGCATGCTAGATTGCCTGTTGTGGACACTATGCTGTATGTTGAACTACTTGCTATTAAGAATTTATGCTAACTATGATAGGTTACTAAGTGGATGCCCTCTAGGTTGTGTGCAGTAAGAGATTTATAGCCTTAGAATATTCGATTTAGTTCTATTGCGCAGCTCATGTTTGAGTCCAACCGTTATAGGATAGAGTCTTGTATTCGACTGTCTATTTATTTCGCACTGCATAAAATCGGGTATTCGCGAGGTCACTCGTCATAATTAGTAGGGATTCGGTAGTAGCAAGGGTAGTGGGATAAGAGGAAATTCCTAGGGAGCTAGGAAGGGTGGATGTATATATATGCTGGTGCAGGCATATGGTTAATTATATATTTAATTGTTGTTGTATGATCGGGGTGACCGATGGTTTATTAAGTATACATTTGTGGCTGTCTGATCGGGGAGACCGATGGTTTTATATATACAGTAGTTGTATGAGTTGCCTGTTTAGGATATGTTCTTGAACTGGCATGTGTGGATTAATTATTTTATGTGTATAGTTTCGGCGAGAAACTACTTGGACCCTCGGGATGGGACTCGGAACGGGCAATGATAGGCGTGGATGGTAGTAGTAGAGCTCCTACTACCGGAAGCACAGGATCAATGCTCGAGTCGGGGAAGTCACGAGGAATCCAAGGAGTTGGGCGCGAGTGTTGTTAGTGTGCGTTGTTATGTGCTAATAACGCGTTGTATTATCTACCCTGAATAGCCGTCACGAGGAGAGACAAATATAGTAGATCCACTGGTACATGTGTGTACTTGACTTGCTTTGATGGGATGATCGTTGGGGTAGTGTCGAAGGCTCTAAACTGGCAGTCGTTGGAATAGAAAGACGATTATAGTATTAGTCACTTGGAGTGACGATAAGGATGATATTTGTTGTAAGCAGATCTTTTCGAACCAAGATAGAAGATTGTGCTAGAGTCATAGGCTTATAGAGCCGACTTTGATTTGAGGAAAAATCGTAGGGATTATTTTGACGTAATTTTCCATCTTGCCCCAAGAGGCTTAAATGTCCGGAGGACGATAGTGGATTGGAAAGGTAGAGAGGAGCATGAGTCGAGACGTTGAATGTCGACTGAGTCGTGCACATAGTTTATTTTGAAAATAGGATTGCATTAACTAATCCTTGTGTTTCCAATCCTTATATGGATTGTGTTTTGAAACTTTGGGAAATGTTTAGCACACACACAAGATTTCGAATTATAGTTTTGAAAATGCTTGAAACCGTTTTATCACGGGAGTTGAAAACTTTGTAAAAGATTGTTTCATTTGATTATTTTCCAACGGTTCTTTCGGGTACGATAATATCCGTGTTTTGTGGTGGTTAAGATGTTGGGTAAGTGACTACGGCTTGAGACTCTAACATTGGAACTCCTCCACATGTGTTAGAGTTGAGACGGAAAGTTACATTCCACGATGTCTGTTTAAAGGCTATTTTAGTGATTTGTCTAAAATGAGTTTGGAATTCTAGTGTCGCTTAACTTTTCGTTCGAGAGTTTGTGTTACTAAGTGTTTATTTTGCAAATAGTTCAGTGTGTGGATTGATTCATGCATGACATAAGTGATGCATGGAGGAATTTTGGTAACATTTCATAAGGAGTTGTTTAGCGCGCTTTTTAGTCAGCTAAAGGTTTTATTGACATTTTCATGAAAATGCGATTTATCGACTTAGGGGTATGCATACTGGGGTAACCTTTGTTCTCGGCATTTTGATGAACGAGTCGTGCAAGAAAATGCTTTAGTTCCTTTTTGTCGAAATGAAAGACCATTTGATCCAAGGAGTGTTTTAATGTTGTAAACATCATGCATACGATTTCAATGTGTTATATTTTGGAAATATAAATGCGTAGATTTTTGACATTCGGTTAATTTAGAATTACCGTTCATTTTTTTTTGGGAAATTAAAAACTTTTGCTTTGGAGGAAACGAGTATTTTGAGCATTTTCGATAAATACATTTTTTTAAACTATAATGTTTTGACATTATATGTCCCAAGTACGAAACTTGAGGAAGTGTTACAAGCTTGCATGCCTGCCCCCAGTTTGAAATTTTACGAGGTTTTTAGTCGATATTTCCAATTATTAGAAGCGGACTGGTTTCTGTCTTCAAGTTTGAATCTTACACGAGGCAGTTGTGTTTTAACAAAAATATATTTGTAAACCGTGTCATCGTTTTGTGTGACTAGCTGACGCGCGAAAAATTTGTGGCGAACCCTGTGCCACGTCATTTTATGATTAAAAAGAAGAATTTTTGAATCAAATGTCGTGAAACTTATTTTGAATTATGTGCACACCTTTGTCGGACCCTGTTTAAGGTCAAGCGGTTACTTTAAGTGCACGACATGAGTCAATCCATACTGGAATCGAGGCGGTTCATTTTAAAGAAATTATTTATTACGCTTTGCTTTTGTGTGAGTAAACTGAACTGCAATGGAACGATTTTCAACATGATTTTCCTATGTGGGACGGGCGTGTCCAGTTTTGCGTAACTATCGATCAGGTAATAGTAGTGTTATTATATACGATCTTTTTGAGAGGAAAATCCTGATGTTGAAAATATTTGGTAAATGATTTTGTGAACCATTTGGGGGAAATGTGCTTGTAAGTGTCATTTCGAGAATTTTAAGGGTGGGAGTCCTTTTGGAAAACTCTTTTGTTTAACCCGTGTTGAGTCTGGGACTAAGGTTGATTTCAGAGTATTGCTTGCTTAAACTTTGTTTAAACGCATTTTCCGACCTATGGGTCTAGCAAGCGTGGAGCATTTTGCTCGGTTTTGACTTGGAGTTAGTCATGGGCCAATTGCCCGGTTTTAATGGCTCGATGTGGAGTCTAGTTGATGAGTTGTTTTTGTCGCACCGTTTGGCATTCTTTGCACATTGAGTGTTTACATGTTTGGGTGAGTGAGTCAATCCGGAATAGGCATGTTGTTGGTAGGCTGTTTGCTTTGGATCCTTAGACACGTTAGTCAGTCGTTGGTAATGGTCGGTTGGGTATCTCGGGGTGGGACCCCGGTATTCATGTGTTTTAACCTAGACTTTCCAGTAGGTACTAGGAGGATATAGTTGTGGGCACTTACCTGGGAGGTAGTTCCGGTGTGCTGGGTCTTGAGGCGTTACCTGGGAGGTAGACGTCAAGGTGTATCCTCGATACGGTGTGACTTGGCTTCGTAGAGCAAGTGTGGATGGTGCGTCGACGGTGGAAGGTAGGTATTCCACGCGCGTTAGTACTGTAGGCCGAATAGTATCGGTTAAGGGATTGATGCCCTTTGTTATTAAGAGAATAAATGCGCATCAACCATTTTGAGGTAGGTGGTATATTTAGGTGTCGACTTTTGGGCTTGAGGCCAAACACCTTTAGTATAATCGGAGAATTGTAGTCGATGTTAAGATAAACATGGTGATGGTAGTAGTAACCCTGAAATGATCACTTGTGATGAATGGTTGTGGTGGAATGATCTACGTGTGTGTTAGTGATTTGGTAGTGGGGGATATCAATTTGTGTTAGTGTCTAGGATAATACCACGCTTATTTGAGTTATTGTGATCGGTTGGACCGATGTTCGGCGGGTGGCCGATGTTCGTTATTGTGATCGGTTGGACCGATGTTCGGCGGGTGGCCGATGTTTGTTATTGCAATCGGTTGGACCGATGTTCGGCAGGGGGTCGATGTTTTGTTGATATAATTTATTGAAAATCTTTGGAGTCCATTAGCATTTGTGGTAGTTAATCGATAGTTAAGGGTAGGAATGATCGTAGTCGGGCATCCTGTAGGGTATATTGGTGAGCACCATTAGAAGAGTTAGAGCTTGAAAGTGGTTTGAGTTTGGGATATCATCAAATGCGAGAGAATTATTAGAAGCTTTTTGCGGACGTAGACTTCGGGGGCGAAGTCTAATCCAAGTGGGGGAGAGTTGTAAAGCCCGTGTCCCGGTGCGTTTATTATTAATTTTTTTTTAATTATTTAAAATGTCCACCTTTTAATAGTTTTGGTTATCGGTTGATGTCGAAATGGACTTATTGCGAATTTTGGTTGCACTTTTGGGTAGTTTGAGATGTTCTTAGAAGTCTAGGGGCCTTTCCGTCTTTTTAGTGAACCTTAAGCATGGACTCAGCCCATGCAGCCGAGCCCCTTCTTCTTCTCGTTATTTTTTATACGGCCTCAACACCCTTTGTTTTCTTATTTTCCTTGTTAGCCAAGCAATCCCAAACGAATTCCACAAAACCCTACGGCCATTCTTATTTCCTTGTGAGGCCGTGAGTTTTATCGAGAAAGCGAGAAAGAGTGAGATTTGCAGTCGCCGGAAAAAGAGAGAGAGAGACCGCCGGAAGTCGCCGTCACCACCTCCTGCTGTTCGCCGGAGTTTCGAGGGAGGGAGGATCGAGTGCGGTTACGTGGCGTCGTCGTAAGGTAATCACCTCATCTGTTTTGTTTTCTTTCCTTCTTGTTCCCGTCGCCGCCGCCGTTCGCCGCCGCTGTGGCGGTGGTGGATGGACGGCCGTGGCTGCCGTTGTGGATGCGTGTGCGTGAGGCTGGTCGAGAGAGAGAGGGAGAATGGTCGGGTTGTTGTCTCGTGCGATCGTAATCGAAAAACCACCGCCGGCCGCCGCTGGCCGCCGCCGGTCGCCACCGGCGACCACCACTGCCGGAGATGGCAGTGGGTGGCGCGTGGTCGTGACCTGACCTTTGTCACTATAGAGCCCTTAACCCGTGACTTAATCGTTAAGCCGAATAGTTTAAACCGTCGGTTCTAAAATCACTTTTTATGCGAAAATATGGTTCAGCCCCTGTTTTGTGTCGGCAATAACTTTTCCTTCGTAACTCCGTTTGAGCCGAAACTGGCGCCCACGGTTCAAGTTCAGGGTCGAGCACGTTTTCCGTGTTTTAGCGGAAAACTGGTTCGGTCTCTAGCTAGGCGAAAAAGTGGTCGCAAGTTCGGTGTTTCGTCATTTTATGTGAAAATTAGTTTTCTGTCCAGTTCGTATTTCGGCCATAACTTTCTCGTCGTAACTCGGTTTGAGGCGATTCTGGTGTCCACGGTTCACATTCTGTGTCGGGCACGTTTTTCGTGTTTTAGCGAAAGGCTGGTTCGGCCCCTAGCTAGGCGGAAAACTTCTGTTTTTACAGCAGGTCGGTAAACCGACAGTGTTGTAATCTGCCACTGTTTTGTCATGGTCATAACTTTCTGCTCGTAACTCGGTTTGGGGTGAAATCGGTGTCAAAAGTTCCCTTTTTGAGTCTAGAAACTTTTCTGTGTTTCGTGCAAAACCCAGTTCGGGACGTAGCATGGGTCGATTTGTCGTTTTATACTGAAGGGTGCTGAATTTTCGCTGTTCCGGAATCTGTTTTTGTAAAATCCGTAGTAAATTGTAGAAAAATCGTTAGGAGGCGTATAATATGTCATTGGAACACTAACTCAGAGGACTTTCTGGTCATGAAATAATATTGGGATTTTTCTGGGTTTAAAGGGGTCGAAACAGGTCCCGAACAGACCTGTTTTGGGTGAACGGAAGATAGTTTTAGTGACGGTTTAAGCGTGTGTCGTGCCATAGGGTCCGGGTCTCGTATTGACACGTTTTAACATGCGTTTAGGTGCTGGAAAGTGACCGTAATTGTGGAGCTTGAATTGTGTTGTTAAGCTGGGCGCGCATTCGAGGTGAGTTCTCTCACTGTTTAGTTAGGGGTTGTATGCATGTCATAATAGTTTGTATGTACTATTGTCTTTGTGGTGTGAACTAGTTGTTTGTGGTGTGTAATATTTGATTGGTTTGAATGCTTGGTATAAATGTGTTACATTACAATTCGGTGGGACCGAGGCCTCGATGGTACTGAGGTGTTGGTTACATTACAATTCGGTGGGACCGAGGCCTCGATGGTACTGAGGTGTTGGATACATTACAATTCGATGGGACCGAGGCCTCGATGGTACTGAGGTGTTGGATAGATAATTACTTGTAGATGTTTACTCGTTTTATGTAACTGTGATGTTGTTGCTTATGCGCGGATAGGGGTGATGTGTATATAATTCCTATCTGCGCATGTGTTGGAATTCACTAAGCTTCGTGCTTACCCTTTCCCAATAAACTGTGGTTTCAGGTACGGGCGGCTCCAAGGCATGACGAGTACACACTGGCGCGCGAGAAGAGCTGGTTGCTTTATGATTTTAATAATTAAACGTTTATTCCGCTGGTTTTATTTTATAAAGACATTAATTATGTGTTTGCAAACGAAACGTTGGGATCATTTATTGAGTTGTTATCAATGAATTGTTTTTTTAAAAATTTAAATTTGCTTGTAATTTTTGGGACGTTACAACTTGGTATCAGAGCCGGGAACCGGACTGGTGTGCCAGCGAGGACGCTGGGCTCCCAAGGGGGGTGGATTGTAAGATCCCACATTGGTTGGGGAGGGGAACAAAGGTTGCCTTATAAGAGGAACTTGATACCTCCCCTAGCAGACGCGTTTTAAAACCGTGAGTCCGGGTGTGTGGACAAAGCGGACAATATCTGGTACGGTTGGCCTGGGATGTTACAACCTTTCGTAACAAATATCGAGAGTACAATAGATTACAGTAAGAACCAAAAAGATAATGAGTCGTGCGATAAACAGCTGCTTGTCGAGAGTTAGTGTGAGTTGCTTCAAGAGAAAATAGCTCGTGACTTCAGAATTCGATCCCTAAAATGATATGATATGATATGATATGGTGCGTGCGTTTATATAGGTTCTTGGTCATTAAATGTGTTATTTATTTATATACACTACTAAAAAAAACCTGATTTCCGGCGGAAAAATCCGTCGGAAATCCACCGGAAACAACCTATTTCGGCGGAATTTTCGGCGTATTCGGTCGCCGGATAATTGGGCGCCGAGATTACAGGTTTTCGGCGGAATTTTCGGCGGATATGTATTTTTCGGCGGAATTTTCGGCGGATCTTTCCGCCGAAAAACGGTAGAAATAATTATCAAAGTCTTAATTAACAAGATAATTACAGTTTAATTTCGGCGGATTTTCGGCGGATTTTTCCGCCTGAAATATATTTATTTATTTATCAATTAATAAAAAAAATATTTTCGGTAATATTTCGGCGGATTTTCGGCGGATTTTTTCGCCTGAAATATATTTATTTATTTATTTATCAATTAATAAAAAATATATTTTCGGTAATATTTCGGCGGATTTCCGGCGGAATATTCCGCCGAAAATAATTTAAATTGATTTTAATTTTTTTTTTATTAATTTAAAATTTAATTTTTTCATGGAATCAGATAAAAACCTGCTACAAATTGTATAATCTGCTAAAATAATATATATCATAAATTAAAACGCCCAATACATTGTTTGGGCCAAAACGACCAAATCGTTGTTCCAAATTCGTTCAAATAACACAAAAGACAATTATAAAAGTTTCAAATCGCTATGGAGGCGGAGGCGGACGCGGCGTACTTTGACTGAGACTTTTGATCAACTCGCACATCTCTTCATATTGTGCTCGTTCCAAACGACGGGCCTCTTCACGTCTCGCATCCTCTTCTCGACGTCTCTCATCCTCTAACTTACGTTCTCGTGCCCTCAACTCTTGCACTTGGATCATTAAGGTCTCAACGATGTGCTACAAAATAAAAAAAGACTTTAGAATATTTAATATGAACTAAAAATCAAATTGATAACATCATTTAATGAAAAAAACTGGTACACACCTGCTGGGAGGAAGACGACGCACCAGTTGTCGAAGATGACCCACTCAAGATCGCATTGGGATCTAGATGGTTTCCAAACCCAAAGGAACGACCTTTCTTCGTTCCCCCGGTCACGTCATGCCATAATTGGGTATCAAGTGGCAGATGATTGGTAAGGTCATCGTCGTATCTCTCTATGGCACCCGCCCGATACCCACCCTGTGGTTTTTACAAAATTATACAAGTCATTTTCGACAGCATAACGACTGTAAATAGGACGTTTCCATTTTCCTGTTAAACAACAATCCTAATGTTTGCCCAACAAATGGCAACCCAAACTAGATAGATATTAATGACAAGATATACAACAAAACAATTATAAAGCTAAAAGTTAAACAATCCTAATGTTTGCCCAACAAATGGCAACCCAAACTAGATAGATATTAACGGCAAGATATATAACAAAACAATTATAAAGCTTAAAGTTAAACAATCCTAACGTTTGCCCAACAAATGGCAACCCAAAGTAGATATATAAGATAGCTAGTTACCTAGTTATAATGTTTATAGTTAAACACAAACTATGTAGATATTGTAAAGTCTTGGTCAAAAAATACTTACCGCAAAACGGCTACACCGCGTCGTCACATACTCCCCAGATTCGGAAGATGTGTCATTCGCTCCCGACCGCTGCTTCTTCTTCTTCTTCATATGGGTATGGTTGAAGAGTTCAATACCCGACGGTGGCACGCCTCCCCTAGCTCTCGTCTGCAAAGATCAAATAATACAAACAATGGCGAATTATAACATGTTATGCAAACAACAAACTAGTAACGCAATTGGTTAATTATAACATATGAAGGTCATACCAATCTTGCAGATGTCGCCCCGAAAGAAATACAGCCATTAGTGTGCTTCGATATTTCTCCATCAATCTCAGTCATCCTGTTCGAGCGTGCCGTCACTGAAATCGACTTCCAACGATCGGAATTCCAGGCATCAATCATTCTGTTCCATTGATTCTCATCTATCCAGGAGGGATTGAACGGCCGCAACAAGTCCATGTTTCTATTTGGGTTGTTCTCATCATAACGACGACCACTCTGGTTGCACAGACGGATGGCTCTATTTCGTGCATATGAAAGATTGTCATTGTAGCATTTCCCACATTTCTTCTCCCAAATTTGACGAATTTTAGAGTGCAACGCCGGGTCCCATTGGTAGTATTGCTACACGTACATGTTTAGTTATTTTTAAGTTTCCAAGAATACTACCAAGGATTTAATTACTTAAATATACACTACGAACCTCAAACTTCTCGAACATTTGGTTCCGAGTAGAAAGAGGGATGTGGCACCAAGTGCGACATGCCCCGGTACCGTATCGCCGATTAATCTCCGTCGCAACTCGGCTCGCATTTTCACAATCAAACCTACATAATGAAATTAATTAATATCAATACAAAGAACAATTACTTTGATCAATAAGTTAATAGAAATGAATTTACTCCATTGAGTCTGGAGCGCGTGGAGCAATAATCTTCCTCTCCGACGGAGCCAGGACCTGCTACGGAATATCACTAGCACCGTCATCATGTCCAAACCCTGTCTCTGGATGTGCCGAGCCACTACTGGATGCTCCGCCAGTACCTCGAGTAGGAGTACCTCGACTAGAACTCCCTCGCCCGGATCCCGGGGTACGCGACATTGTCTACAAATCATCGTTAGAAAACATACACCAATAATTCAAGTTTACAACAAATTAATAGATAGGTAAACATGGTCACAAATCAATAGATAACTTTGTAAATGTGACAAAACAGATAGCAAAACATGGAAACAATTACACAAAGTTTACTAAGTCTAAGATTAACATAGTATTTATTCATCAGATGAGTGATCAGACAAGTCAGGTTCTTCTTCGTCAGAGTCACTACTCGAGTCTTGAAACTCGTCCTCTTCGTCACCACTCTCGTCAACATGCCAGAAGTCACGACCGTCATTGGAGATTTCGATGCCCTCTCCAACCGTGTTAAGACGGATGGGTTCATCGACGTCTTTGTTTCCAACTGTGGGTGCAATTCTATCATCTTCTTGGAAAAACTGTTCCCTATCCACATTTTCAACTTCCGGTACTTCAAGTGTACTTGATGCCAAGTCATAGACCCCTCTAGGCTTTGTCTTCACCACAGACCACCAATCTTTTAATTCATTCGATGGATATGGCACATAATAGACTTGTTCAGATTGCGATGCTAGGATAAAAGGGTCGTCTGAACGAAGTCTTGATCTGTGTTTGACGTCCACGAGATTATGCTTTGGGTGAACTCGGACCCCGTTAACTGTATCAAACCATGTGCATTTGAATATTGGGACAACACAACGATCGAGTCTCGAATGATATTCTATCTCTAACACTTCATCCAACAATCCATAGTAGTCCACATCAAACTCCGAGTAACAAGAGCCTCTCACACAAACTCCACTATTATGTGTGATGCGATTCCTACCGTGAGACTGGGTGTGGAACTTGTAACCATTTACAAAAAAACCTGGGTGTATCCAAGCCCAACAGAGAGGTCCTTGTGCCAAAACTTTTAGATGGCCGATTGAGGAGTCGGGCCGAGTGATGACCTGTATTATAAAATATTATGTCATTTTTAATATGATATTAAATACATATAAATGATGATGAAATAGATGGGTTCATAAGGAGTACTTACATAGTTCTTAAACCAATCAGCAAAGTGGTCACCTCTACGTTTGTCGAGGCCCGCTTCATCAATATACGACTCCGAAAGTCTAATCCAATCATCAAACAAGGGGATGAAAGGAAAGACTTCTTCACAATTAAGCAAGATGTATGTGTGAGCCTTGTGCATATCTCCATCATCCAACTGGCATTGTTTTTCGGCCTTATCGTATAATGGACGACACGGGGTTTTAAATATTTTCAAGCGTTTGTCAGAAGAGTCACATTCGGGGGCAAAATTCCGAGGCTCACGGTTTAGACGCGTCTCTACAGTTGGATCAAAATACAGCGCACAATAATTAGAGAGCTCGTTCACCAAATATGCCTCCACAATCGACCCTTCTACCCTTGCTCTGTTTCTCACCTTCTTTTTCAAAGATCCAAGACGTCTCTCATAGAGATACATCCATCTGTATTTAACCGGACCACCAACTAGTGCCTCATCCGCCAGATGTACCACAAGGTGTTCCATGGAATCAAAGAACGCCGGTGGAAAGACTCTTTCCAACTTACAGATCGTTTCAACTATACTTGTCTTCAGTTGAATCAAGTCGTCAACATGTAACACCTTCGAGCATATTGCACGAAAGAATGTGCACAACTCAGTGATGGCATCCCATATCTGGGTGGGTACCATCCCTTTAATGGCAATAGGGAGCAGTCTTTGCATGAACACGTGACAATCATGACTCTTGAAGGCATAGAAACTACCCTCCTCAAGGTTAAATAATGACCCTATGTTGGAAGCATAGCCGTCTGGGAATTTCAACGTCTTCAACCATTCACCCACCTTTATTACTTGCGCTTTTTTCAAAGTGTATTCCGCTTTCGGTTTAAATATTTTATTTCGTTCCTCCCTGAGATGCAACTCTGGTCGATTGCAGTATTCTTCTATGTCTTTCCTTGCTTTGATGTTGTCCTTTGATTTTTGTGTGTCCATAATCGTGTGAAACATATTATCAAACACATTCTTCTCAATGTGCATTACATCCAGGCTGTGTCGTATCAACAAAGTGTGCCAATACGGCAGCTCCCAGAAAATGCCCCGCTTTACCCAATTATGTGTTACCCCAAAACCCGCAGGCTTTCTATAGTGCCTTGACTTGTGTGGGACACCATCATAAACCGTAGGAAGGCTACACACTTGATTCCATATTTCTTGACCGGTTAGCACTAAGGGTGGATCAGCCGTCTCGGTATGTCCCCTACGAAATTGCTTTCTGTCACGTCTGAACGCATGTCTTTGTGGTAGAAACTTGCGGTGACAGTCAAACCAACACGACTTCCCTCCGCTTCGTAACTGGAACGCACCTGTATTGCCCATTCAACATGGACAAGCTAACTTTCCGTGCGTGCTCCAACCAGAAAGCATGGCATAAGCAGGGAAGTCACTAACAGTCCACAACAGTACGGCCCTCATGGTAAAATTGGTCCTACGAAAAGCATCGTAGGTATGGACACCCTCCAAGAATAACATCTTCAATTCATCGATCAAGGGCCGAAGAAATACATCCAAGTTTTGTCCGGGACTCTTCTTGTCGGGAATCAGCAAAGCGAGGTGGACGTAGGACTCCTTGATGCACATCCAAGGCGGCAGATTGTAGTTTGTAAGAAAGACGGGCCATAGTGAATACGGATTTGAGTTCGAGTTATTGGGGTTGAAACCATCCGTACATAAGCCTAGGCGAACATTCCCGATCTCGGTTGAAAAATCAGGATGTAGCCTGTCGAAGTGTTTCCAAGCCTCACCATCACCCGAATGTACCATCTTTCCTTGTTCAGTCTGATGTTGACGGTGCCAAGTCATCGCTTTTGCTGTTTTCTTACACAAATACATTCGTTGCAATCTTTCTGTAACAGGTAAATACGTCAACACCAACGAGGCACCTTATTGTTTCGGCCAGTTGTTTTGTAGCGAGGCTCCCGACACACTTGACAAGTGTCATAATCGGCAGATTCCTTATAGAATAACATGCAATGGTTTTTGCAAGCATGGATCTTCTCTTTCGACAAACTAAGTTGCTTCAACATCTTCTTTGTCTCGTAAAAGCTACCAACCAATTGTTCATTTTTAGGTAGCATTTCTTTCACCATAGCAATGTTACGATTGTAGGTTGTCTCTAATACATTGCATTCTGACTTCCAGTTTAAAAACCTTGCCGCTGCCTCTAACTTTGAAAAGTTCTGGCATCCCTCCCACAACGGCTGGTCTGAAGCTTCTAACATCTTATAGAAACGTCGTGCATGTTGATTCGGTTCTTGTTCCTCCCACGTACTTGATGTACCGGGAATATTTTGGTCCATCACCATTTGTTGAACACCGTCAACCTCAGAATAATCTTCGTCTACTATTGCCTGTTGAACTAAGGGTTCTATTTCGCCGTGTGCATACCAATGAGTATAAGAAAGCATGAATCCTGTTCTTAATAAGTCTAAATGAACCTCATCTCTAATTTTATACTTTTTAAGTTTACATTTCTTACAAGGACATTTTGTAAATAATGTTACCCCCTCATCTATGCCTCTCGGTAGAACAGATTGCTCATATGTGAAAGCAAAATCCAAAATCGTTCAACTTCACATCTAAAAACAAGATTTATTTCACCACTCCTATTTACTCGTTTATACATCCATCCTCTATCTGCATTAGTCGACATAGCTACAAACACATAATATACACACATATTAGAAAAAAATCCATTCATAACCTACATTTTATAGACACATATATACACATATTAAAAAAATGATATATATGTGGCTTTCTGCATAAAGCTTCCTCCTAAAAGATTAATAAATAAATCACTTTCTATATCATTAAGCCACTACCAAACAGACATGTATAACTGACTGAATAAGCTATATGTCCTATTAAGCTCATTAAGCTACTAACAAACAGACCCTAACTCGTTTATTAGCTCGAGGTTGATAATTATTATTGTATAATTTACAAATATATGGAAAGATAACGATGTTTTGATCTTTAATACTTGGCTTTGGTGGTATGTTCGAGGAGAGAAACAAGCGTAAGTACTGTTTTTTATTCGGTAGAACAGATTATAGTTTGTATGACAATAGTTTAAGTGTCTGTTTTGTTGGTTTTCCATAAAATCTTGTATGGATACATTATCTGTCTAGATTAAGTCAATATCAAACAGTCATGTATAACTAACTGTCTCTACGGTTTGGTGCAGATGGGATTATATCCAAATAGGTGGGAAATTACTGAAGGACATGGATAGGATGGCTGTTTTCTATATCATTAAGCCACAACCAAACAGTCATGTATTATGTATAGCTGATCGAATAAGCTATAAGTTCCATTAAGCTCATTAAGCTGATAACAAACAGACCCTTAATTTACATGACCAAACAATAAAGTGTATTATCTAAAGGTGTTTTACAAGTTTGTAGGACAATTTTTGGATGTCTTAACATGTTTCTTATGACACCTTTATTTTTAGATATTGTTAATAGGACAAAATCATATTAGGTTTTTTATACCTTACTTTTCAGATATTGTTCTATAAAACTACTATGAAAATCAAAGCAAAATTTTATGTTCTTTTTTCAAAATTAAGAATTACTGAAGTCAAAATTTTCAAACACAAAAATTGCATTCAATGCATTTAACACAAAAAATTTTCAAACACAAAAATTAAGAAAGTGTCCTATAATTAATTACAGTATTAAGACATTCAATGCATTTAACAATTTTTCAGTCTAATTGATCAACATGCTTTGTTCTGAATGCTTAAATCAAACATGATAATATTAAAAATGAAATCTTTTTACAAAACAGAAATGAGATCAAAATAAACAAAACACTTGAAAGATACTGATCATACCTTCGATGGCGGACTGGCTCAGGCGGTGGCGGGTAGCGGACGACTCAGGCTCAGGCGGTGGCAGACGGCGATGGCGATGGCGGCGGACGGGGGGGGGGGGGGGGGGTCCGGCAAATGTGAAAATCGGCGGGGAGAGGGAAACGTGAAATGTGAAATTTGGTTTCTATTGTGAAATGTGAAAACCCTAACAGGGTATTTATTTTTTACCATTAATCCGGCGGATTATGCCGCCGGAAATCATTAGATTATTATTAATATATATTGTTATTATTATAAATATATATTAATATTATTATTATTAATATATATTAATATTATTATTATTATATATTAGTTATTATTATTATTATTAATATTATTATTAATATGTAGTAGTTATTATTATTATATATTATTTCTTATTATTATTATATATTGAAGCATAATACGATCCATAAAAGGCCGATACGGTTAAAACTCAGACCGTTCCATAAGCCCATTAAAGTTCAATTGAGTTGATTAAACACCTAGTAGATAACTGAAATCCCAATATGATCCATTAACGGCCATTACGGTCCATTAAAGTCCAATACGATCCATTAAAGTCCAATACGATCCATTAAAGCACAATACGATTCATAAAGGCCCAATACGGACTATTAAAGCACAATACGATTCATAAAGCCCCGACACGGTCCATTAAAGCAAACTAGGATCTATAAAGGCCCAATACGGTCCATTAAAGCTCAATACATTCCATTAAACCCCATAACGGTACATTAAGCCCACAAGGGTCCATTGAAGCCCAAAATGATCAATTAAAGGTCAATATGGTCCATTAAAGCAAATTAGGATCCATATAGGCCCAATACGATCCATTAAAGCCCAAACCGTTCTATAAGCCCAAAATGGTCCATTAAAGCCCATAACAATCTATTAAGCCCACAATGGTACATTGAAGCCCAGATGATCAATTAAAGACCAATATGGTACATTAAGGCAAAATAGGATCCATAAAGCCCGATACGGTCCATTAAGGCAAACTAGAATCCATAAAGCTCGATATGGTCCATTAAAACCTATTACAGTTCATTAAAACCTATTACGATTCATTAAAGGCCAATACATCCCATTAAAGCCAATAACGGTACATTAAGCCCACAAGGGTCCATTAAAGCTCAAAATGATCAATTAAAGGCCAATACGGTCCATTAAAGCACAATATGATTCATAAAGGCCCAATACGGTCCATTAAAGCCTAAACCATTCCATAAGTCCGTTAAAGTTCAATTGAGTTTGTTGATCCAAACCCTCAGTGATTTGATAATGACCCTCTCTTAAATACTTAGTGAAAATTGTATGTAAACAATATGTATCAGAGTTTCACTATCGCTGATAAGTACTAAGATCTTACAGTACCGCTGATAGGAACTCTCGCTCTTTAAATTAAACATTCAGCGAACACTGTTCACCATAATGCGCTGAGTCTGTTCAGTCCTTATGGTGATCGCTGATAAGTTAGTTGTTTACTTATAATCCCTGAAGACAAGTTTCACGTCAACAAAGGTTCTACGCTGAAGTCGAAGATCAAGCTCAAGAACCAGCGACAAGTCTACTAATGAACTGATGCGGATCAGCGAAGACTCAGATTTGTCCACTCAACGTGAAGTATCAAGTACAAGACTTCAGCTATCGCTGAACTTTATCATTCGCTGAATAGTAAATGATAATCGCTGAATCAACGAAAGCTGATCATGAAGTCCTCCGTACAAAGTACTTTTGTCTTAACCTCCCTTGCACGCCACCGTACGAAATGTCAGAAAAGAACCTCCGAAAATCTGAGATCGTACAACCACTCTGATACTACACTGTTCATTCATGCGGCTACTAAGGTTGTCAACAAAGGTCAATGACATGCAACCAATCCGCTGATGACACGTGTAAAGCGTATACTGAATTGCATTAAATGCATGCAGTATATAAAGAGATGAACTCACTTCATTTGAAGTAACTTGCTAACTCTGGACAAGTTCAAATCTCTCTCAAGATAGGATTTTATTAGTAATCTCCATATCTTTCTTAGTGCAAGAAACCTTAGTGTTCCAACTTGTTTAGATTTAGGTTTATCCTTAATCTTGTTTCCGCAACAAGCTGTAAATTGTTAATGATTTATCAATAAACAATTTAGAAAAGTAAAATATCGTGTTTGTATTCAACCCCCCCCCCCCCCCCTTCTACAAACTTGTATAGGCCTTTCGGGACCAACAAGTGGTATCAGAGCAGATTTGTTTAATCTCATAAACAAGATCTAATGTAAGATATTTCTCTTCCTTGCTATTTTCTGAAAATGGCCTCCCACACAAACACAAATTATATAGACAATGGTTCTCTTGCAAAACCCCCTAGATTTTCCAGAGACAACTTCAACTTATGGAAAGATAGGATGATGCTCTTCCTAGAAGGTGTAGACCCTACTATGACCTACTATCTTGAAAACGGACCACACATCCCTGTAACTATTGATCCTTTAGTTCCAGCCACTGCAACTCGAGCTGCTATTCCTGAAAGGCTGATTCCAAAGGAAATACACATGTGGACCGATGAAGACAAGAAGAAAGTGGCTATAGATACAAAAGCCAGATCCATACTATCCATGGCCCTTCCTGACGAAGTCTACCATTCCGTCATGAACCTGAAATCCTCAAAAGCCATGTGGGACACAATATGTGTTCAGTATGAAGGAACGTCTGAAGTCCAGGATTCAAGAAAGATCAACCTGGTAAGACAATACGAAAGCTTCATTTCTGGTAAGAATGAAACTCTCTCTGAAGTTCATCAACGTTTTAATTGCTTAATTATAGATCTTAAAACGGTTGGTAAGGAATATTCTAACTTTGAAGTGCTGACAAAGTTTTTAGAATGTTTACCTGAAAGCTGGGACAATTATTCCATGTGTCTCAAGCTGTCAAAAGATCTAAGATCAATGACACTCGCTACCTTATATGGCACATTGCTGAATCATGAGCAATCTAGCCATCTTAAGAAGAATCTTGTAAAAGATTCCAAAAGCACCCCTATTGCTTTAATCTCAGAGGAACCTTCTACTCAGCGACCCGTGGTCACTATCACTGAGTTAGAAAGTAACTCTGAAAGGTCATCAGATTCTGATTCTTCAGATGATGATGAATCCTTGGCTCTCCTAACTAAAAAGTTCAGGAGATTCGCCAAGAAGAAAATGTTTAGAAAGAACAAAACTCTTTCTATAGCTGACAAGCCTAAGTCATCAGCTTTTGTTGATAAGGCTACTGCTACTTGTTTCAACTGCGAAAAGACAGGTCATTTCGCTAACGAGTGCAGGTCAAAGAAAATCATGAGACCTTCAGCTTTTACAAAGAAATCCTTTGTTCCAAGGAATAAAGATGACAAATACTCAAAGCTGAAGGAAAAGTATGCAAAGCTGAAAAGCTTTAAGAAGAAAGGAAAAGGCCTGATGGCTGACTATGATTGGGCTGCTTCTGATGAAGAAGCCTCATCATCTGATTCTGAAGATGATGAAGCAAATCAATGTCTCATGGCCAAGATTGAAGAAGAGGAAGAAAGTTCAGACATTCCCTCCACTTCAACATCTGCCATTCAGGTATCACCTTCCTTCTTTACCAATATTGCAAATATTGATGAAGCTGATAGTCTCCGTAAAATCGAACTGCTGACTAGAAGTTTATACGAAGCCATGAACGGCAAAGCTGTGGTTGAAAACCAAAATCTTGATCTCGCTGAAAAGCTTAAAAACTGCCACCTTCAAATAGAAAAGCTTTCTAAATTTGAAGAAGATTTTAAAGATCAAGTCCATTTAAATCAGCTAGTCAAAATCAAACGAGCGGAAGCTATCGCTGCATTAAAAGCTGAACAAGCTACTGTTGAAGGATGGTGTAATTCTTCAACAAAGATCACTGAGATAATTAAGGCTCAGATTCCTCTGAGTGATAAACGTGGTCTGGGTTATAAATATGATACTCCAATACCAACCACTGAACGTTCAATGCTTAAATTTGGAACGTTCGTATCCTCAGTAGCTGACACTTCTTCATCTCAGTACTCCTCGTCGGTTACACCAATCCCTGAGGAAACTCCTACCTCCTCAAAAGGTAAGGAGAAAATGGTTTATTCAAAACCTACCTCTGTCTCTAAAGACAAAGGTAAAGGAATTGTTATTTATCAAAATCCTCAGAAGGGTACCTTAGTACCTAAGCTGAATGCTTCCAAAGCCTTAGTGATTCATTCATCTGGTTCTAGAAATCAGACCTCTGGATCAGTTCAGCGACCTACTCCTAGACTCAGAGTAGATATCCTTGGTAAGAAATCTGAAGAACTGAATGTTCGTCCTATTTCAAAAACCAATAGTGTACTTGGTGCTGGCACTTCTAATTCCAAATTAAAAGCTCAGCACTCAAGTGGTCCTAGAACTAATTTTAGTTATAGGAAATGTTATCACTGTGGACTTACCGATCATATTGCAAGTAAGTGTCCCACAGCCACCAAAGCTGATAAGATAGCTAAGGTGAAGATAGCACCCAAGAAGACCAAACCAGTTGCAATTCAGGTCAAGGTGACTCCTACCGCTGAGGTCAAGAAATTGACCAAAGTGAAGAAAGACAAAGCTGAATCTTCAAATGCTGCGAAGACTGCTGAACCCATTCCAACTACTTCCACTGACAAACGCGTATACATGGTGAAGTGGGTACCCAAGCAAAACTAATCTTCCTTTGTATTGCAGGTTAAGAAGGGTATCTGGTATCTCGATAGCGGATGCTCTAGACACATGACTGGAAAGAAAAACCTGCTCGCTGAATACAAGGAAGAGAAGGGTCCCTCTGTGACTTTCGGTGGAAATGGAAAAGGACATACCCGAGGGTATGGTGTACTTTCAAATGGTACAACATCCTTCAGAAGAGTCGCATATGTTGAAGGGCTGAAGCATAATCTTCTAAGCATCAGTCAGCTTTGCGACATGGATAACAAAGTGATTTTCACTAAGGAATCATGCTTTGTCTCTGACAAAAAGGAGAAGATAGCTCTCAGCGGTTATCGTTTGGAAAATGTTTACGTTATAAACATGGACTCAACAACCACTGAGAACTCCTGTTTCTTCTCAAAAGCATCTTCTGATGTTAACTGGCTATGGCACAAAAGGCTCTCACATCTCAACTTCAAGACACTGAATACTCTTTCATCCAAAGAGTTAGTCACTGGTCTACCTCAACATTCATACGCCAAAGAGTCCTTATGTTCAGCGTGTGAAAAAGGGAAGCAGACTAAGGCAAGCTTTAAGTCAAAGCAAGTTTCCTCAGTGTCATCTCCTCTACAACTACTCCATATGGATTTGTTTGGCCCCGTTAACAAACAATCCATCGCTGGAAAGAAATATACGCTGGTCATAGTTGATGAATTCTCTCTTTACACATGGGTAATGTTTCTCCATTCTAAGAGTGACACCCCTGAAGAACTCATCACCTTTGTTCGGAAGATGGAAACTCTGAACAATATGACTGTTCGCTCAATAAGGA
This sequence comes from Saussurea involucrata, assembly GCA_033807775.1. NCBI lineage: Eukaryota > Viridiplantae > Streptophyta > Magnoliopsida > Asterales > Asteraceae > Saussurea > Saussurea involucrata. The sequence goes on from CM066321.1 coordinate 33,824,089, forward strand.
GTGATCATGGAACTGAATTCAAAAACAGTTCTCTTGATTCCTTCCTTGAGAGCAAGGGTATTTCTCACAACTTTTCGTCAGTGAGAACACCACAACAAAACGGAGTCGCTGAAAGAAGAAATAGAACAATTATTGAAGCTGCACGTTCAATGCTCAGCGATTCTCACCTGCCTACTCAGTTTTGGGCAGAAGCTGTCAACACTGCTTGTTTTACGCAAAACAGGTCGCTGATAGTTAAAAGATTCAAAAAGACAGCATATGAACTCTTTCATGGGAGAAAACCTTCAATCAGCTTTCTTCACATCTTTGGATGTCAGTGTTTCATACTGAACAACAGAGATGCCCTTGGAAAGTTTGATCCTAAGGCTGATGATGGAATCTTTCTTGGATACTCCTCAGTTTCCAAAGCCTTCAGAGTCTTCAACCGAAGAAGACAAACTGTAGAAGAAACTATTCACGTCACGTTTGACGAATCCCGTTCAGCGAACTCTAAACCGAACGCTGATACAGAAGAACTGAATCAATGGATGTTTTCTCATCTTGGTGATTCAGAAGATGTTCCCACTCCTCATGCTCACACAGTAGAAAATGATGGTCCTTCTATCATTCCAAATATGCAAAATAGTGAAGCTGAAACATCTTGGGTCTCAGCTGTTCCTATAAACACTATACCTGCAGTTGATCCAAATGTCTCAGAAATTCCATCTATTTCTCAGCAATCAGTGAATGAAGTGGCAAACGCAAACATTCCTCTCTTAGCTGATAATCCAGAAGTAGCTGAAGCCTCATCTTCAGTTTCTCCAGTTCAGACTGAGTCAGCGACGCATGCTCCGGCTCAGCGATGGACTGTAAATCACCCAATCGATCAAATTCTTGGTGATCCCAACGCTGGTATTCAGACTCGTAGAAGTGCAGGTAATATTTGTTTATTTGTTAACTTTATTTCTCTAACTGAACCAAAGAAAATAGATGATGCCCTCAGAGATCCAAACTGGGTCAGCGCTATGCAAGAAGAGCTGACTGAATTCGAAAGAAACAAAGTTTGGAAACTTGTTCGTAGACCAACTGACAAAACGGTGATAGGCACTAAATGGGTCTATCGAAACAAGTTGGACGAACATGGTACTGTAACTCGCAACAAAGCTCGTCTTGTTGCTCAGGGATACAGACAAGAGGAAGGCATAGATTATGACGAAACTTTTGCTCCAGTAGCAAGACTTGAATCTATTCGTCTTTTCTTAGCATATGCTGTACACAAAAACTTCACTGTACATCAGATGGATGTTAAGTCAGCGTTTCTAAATGGAAAGCTGAATGAAGAAGTATATGTGGAACAACCTCCAGGATTCTCAGATCCTAAGCGTCTAGGTTATGTTTATAAACTGGACAAGGCACTTTATGGCTTAAAGCAAGCTCCACGTGCATGGTATGATACTCTCTCTACTTATCTCCATAATGAAAAATTTGAGCGAGGTAAGATTGACAAAACTTTGTTTTTTAGAAAAGTAAAAGGTCATATCATTTTAGTTCAAATATATGTTGATGACATTATATTTGGTTCTACTAACCCTGAGCTTTGTACTCGTTTCGCTGATAGAATGAAAGATGAGTATAAAATGAGTATGATGGGTGAACTAACATATTTCCTTGGTCTTCAGATTAAGCAAACTGAAAAAGGAACTTTTATAAATCGGGGAAAGTATGTTAAAGATATGCTGAAGAAATTCGACTTAACTGAAAGTTCAGCTATGAAAACCTCTATGGCACCACCGCTGATACTTGATAAGGACACAAAGGGTGTTCCTGTCAATGTCACGATGTACCGTGGGATGATCGGCTCACTATTGTATCTTACAGCTAGCCGACCCGATATTATGTTTGCAACATGTCTGTGTGCACGATATCAAGCTGAACCTAAGATATCCCATATGAAAGCTGTAAAGCGAATCTTTCGATATCTTAAGGGTACAGCAAATCTAGGTCTTTGGTATCCCAAAGACTCAGGATTCGATCTAACCGCCTATTCAGACAGTGATTTTGCAGGTTGCAAAATGGATAGGAAAAGCACCACAGGAGGATGTCAGCTCCTGGGTGGAAAGCTGGTAAGTTGGACAAGTAAGAAGCAAAACTCAGTGTCCACTTCCACAGCTGAAGCTGAGTATGTAGCCGCTGGAAGCTGCTGTTCTCAAGTCTTGTGGATGAGAAATCAGCTACTAGACTATGATCTTCAGCTCTCCAAAATTCCAATCTATTGCGACAGCACAAGTGCCATCGCTATAGCAAACAATCCAGTGCTACACTCAAAGACAAAACACATAGAAATCATATATCATTTTATCAGAGATCATGTGATGAATGGTGATATAGAACTTCATTTTATCCCAACTGATTATCAGTTAGCTGATTTGTTTACCAAACCTCTTGATGAGACAAGATTCAACTTTCTCATCAGCGAGCTTGGAATGCTGAACTTTGAAGGATAAAATCTTCAGCGGTTCACATTTATCAGCGATACGTTTATACATTCTTGTATAGGCTTCGGGATAAAATCAACTTTTATAATCCATTTCATCATCTTCTCTTTGAATAAACTTGGTTAAACTGATATCCAGGTATGTTTTCTCTCTCTGACAATCGCATGTAAATGCAAGATTTCAAAATAAATTGCATCGCTGAATATCTCTTCCTTAACAGCGATATTTTGAAAATTCCTTAAACCTTCACTGATATTTCTATTCAGTGCTTCATGTTTTTCAAAAGAGTCCCTGAGTTTTTCAAAACCTCAGAGACATCCTAAAAGAATGTGAAAGGACAGTTGTGACGTCATTGCAACGGATAACACTCGGCACGATTTCTTTCTGACACACGTTTGCACGTTTTGTTCAAACTTCCAATCAAATGCAAACACGTGTCCGTGTCATGATGAAAACCTTTTCCCGCTCAAGGTTTTCTCTCTCTAAAAATCCCTATATAAACAACTCTTGGTTTATATTTGTCTTTTACGCGAACAATCTTTCTCCGCAAGAAAAGAATTCTCTGTTGAATTTGTGCTCTCAAAAACCTCAAGAACTGTTCATCATCTTCTTCATCAAGACTTCAAGGTTAATATGTTCTTATTTTTTATCAAATGCGTATAACTTGTTTTCGATCTTCTCTTTGTTTTAACAAGATCAAACAAAAGAACTTTTTTAAAATAAAATCATTTCTTTCATGGTTTTATGAACACAACCATTTCATGGTTGTTCTTCAAGTTTTAAATCTAAATCTTAAACTTGTTCTTCATTCGTATCCATTTTTCTTTTAGAAACTGGAATACAAGATTTTATGGGTTTTACTTTTCTTTTAAAATCAAGAAAAACCCTAATCTTCATTAAGACATTTTTTGTCTGAATGAAATGGACAAGATTCGAAAAATCTTAACGGAAATTTCTTTCCACATTAAGATAATTCTTATCTGTTAACATCTTTGGTTGAACTGATAATACATTGATATGGCATCTTCAAAGCTGAATGTTACCGCTGAATCCATCTCCACTGACTCTGAGGAAATGGAAATCTTCAAAGCCCCCCAGGTGAAGTTCGAGCTGGATCAACTCGATTGGACTAAGGCCAACAACCTCTCAGCTCTTCTCGAGTTTCCTCCTCGGAAGCAAGTATCACATCTGGACGATGCTGTAAGTTTTCTGAAGAACAGCCCCATCTACACAGCCCTGACCATAACACCTCCTGCCAGTCAGCGGCTCTTATCCCAGTTCTGGTACTCTACCAGACACACTGAGCTACCTTCTGCCAAAGATCCATCCAAAACCATAGACTGCATACTCAGCGATACTGAGTATGGCACCATCAAGATCACACCCGCAATTATCCGCAAAGCCCTAAACTTCCCAAATGCCTCCAAAGAAAAACCCTTCATTCCATTCCCTGACCACAAAAAGCATGCTGACAGAGAAGCAATCATTGCTTTCCTTGACGCAATGGGTTATATCTGGGATATTGGAAGGGACAAGAAGCCTGAGAAGAAACTGACGCTGATAAAGAAATCCAAAATGCCCAGCGAGATGAATTTCATCTTCGCTCACCTGATCAGCTGCATGACAGCGAAATCCGGATCTTCTGATCAAGCCGCCCAACCTCAGCAGTCCATGGGATACGCACTGCTGAAAGGTCTAAATATTGACTGGGCCTCCATTATTTATGAAGACCTGATTCAACGTGTCGATTCTGCCGCTGACAGACCAGCATGGGTTCCTTACCCACGATTCATCAGCGCCATCTTTCAATATGGCCTGAAGGACAGCTATCCTGAAGAGGGTGATCTGAAACTTTCTCAGATTGGCCCTAAGGTTCTCGACTTCAAGCCTGTCGCCAATGAGGTACGTCTCTCTACTCCTCTCTCTCTTCTAAATTCTCCGCTTTCTGTGGCTCCTTCAGCGACAATACCAATCGCTGATACCCCGGCCACAACATCCTCTCATTATAAGAAAAGGAAACCCTCACACACCCAACTTGATTCCAAAAGGATCAAGAAAACCAAGGAGCAACCCCATCAATTCCATGCCGAAGACTCCTCAGCTCGTTCTGAAGAGCTGAAGGAAAGTTCCGTGGTACGCTCTGCCACACCCGTGCAAGCCATCCCTCCAATCCAGAATTCAGCGTCTCCAAACGCTGAGGTTAGAAACTTGGAAACTACCCAACCTCCCTCAGTCTCTCAAAAGACTGATGAAGTGATTGTCAGCGATTCCAACGCTGAACTCAGAACCCGAACCCCAATCTTAACCTTCGCTTCTCCCTCCACTCACTTGGACACTCCTCCAGCAAACACTGGAGATGCCATCATTCCAGAAGCCGCCGCTGATGCTTCTCAACAAATGATGAAGAAAGGACCTGCAGAGTTCACCATACCTCACCGTACTTTCGAAGAGGATATGGAACACTATTCAGGAACTTGCAACAACTCAAAGCTGTCCAGTCTCACCACCACACTCTCCAACAACTCAACAGCTGTAACAAACGCTGGAGAGAACTTGACAAAGCTGACAACGGTGGTGGAGAAGAAAGCTTCCACTGAAGACATCAAGAGTCTTGATAAGACGCTCAGCGATTTTGCCAAGGTGCTCTGTGACATCTACACTGACTACACAAGCCTCAAAACATCAGCGTCGACCCTGTCCAGCGAAGTAACAATGCTGAAGACATCGGTTGAAAAACTCGAGGGTGATATGTCAGAGGTCAAGACTGACTTAGGCTCTGTAAAGACCGACGTTAGCTCTATGAAGACGATGATCGAGACACTGGTAAACAAGGCAAATAGTCCAGCTCCTGCTCCTGCCCCTGTCCCTATTCTGGAATCTTTCACAGAGGAGGATCGCACAGAGCTGAGGAAAATCACGCCTGCTATCTCTGGCCTAGAAGACAGAATAGCAAAGCTTGAAGGTTGTGTGAAAATCTCTGGCCCAGAAGACAGAGATAACACCAATGCTGAGTCTGCCCATTCCTCCCCCAGTCATCATGAAAAAGCGGGGGAGAAGAGCGCTGAACATTCCAAGGAGAAAAGCGCTGAAGATCTGAACAACAAAAGCGCTGAAGACCTTTCCCATGATGAATCTATCAGGGGAGAGAGGAATGAAGATCTGACCACTGGACCTCAGGGAGATGAAAACCCCGAGGGAACCGAGAAGCTCGCCTCTGTATCTGAGGGGGAGCAACTCGAAGAAGATGCTGAGAATTCCGAAGAAGAAGAAGATAAAGACATCGACATCCCTGACGACAAACCATCCTTCTCTCCAAGAAAGGATGATGATGATGATGAAGATGACGATGATTTCTTTATCGTCAAACCTGCCCCAAGGATCAAAGCTCTTAAAGGAATATCAATAAAAGAACCATCAGGGGAGAAGACAAAGACAAAGCCCTCAGCCTCTGGCGCTGAGAAAAGCAAAGACAAAGGCCTCGCTGAAGATGAAAATCTAGCGATTCTCTTTGAAAAGCCGGTTTGTCAGGTAAACTAAAACTTTATTTTTTCCTTCCCTGAATTTCTCAACAGCTCACTAAGTTCTCCAAACCTATATACACATCCACATTATTTTTCTATCTTTTCTACCCAAGTTCTTCTACCCAATTCTTATCTGTAAGATCGCTGCTTTTCAGCTAGTCCTCTCCCCTGTTTGAGGATGTCGCTGAAGGTTCTACTGTTGCGACTTCACAAATAAAGCCAGCTGCTGCTGATGAAATAATCCCAGTCTTGGACTTGATCTCTGAGACTGATGAACCAGAAGAACAACCTCTCTCGCGCAATAAGAGACCTTCCTCAGTTCCTCAAAAGCTGAGTGAAGAGGATCAAAAGAGGAGAAGAAATAATAAAGCGATTCGAGGATCAGCGAATCATTCTAAGGCCTGATCAACTGCCTTCAGTTCCTCCTAAGTTCAGAATTTCAAAAGCTGAATATCAGGACCACCTTAGAGCTGAACGCCTCATTGCTGAAAGAAAGGAAGCTGAAGAGAAAGACAGAGAATACGCCATCAAGCTCACTCAAGAATCTGTCAAAGACCCCAAGCTGAAGCGTGTTCCCATTCAAATCCAACGAAAGCTGTGGGAAGAAGCCCAGAAGATCGTGGAAAAGAAAACTGAAGTTTCTCAGACCACCTTGATCTGGTGTAAAGAGAAAATTCACTTCAGATATCGTCCAGCGAAGATCAACAAGGTATTCATCTCTGGAAGAACATCTATCGGAGTACCTATTGTTGACATCAAACTGTTCAGAGAAGATGGCACATCTGAAACCTTTCGTGCTGACACTGTAAAAAGGTATGGTCTCTCTGAATGGCTGGAGATGAGGTTAGCAATCCAACCATCACAATCAAAGTACAAAAATCATTTCGAAAAGCTGATAAACAGACAGATCGACTTGATATCTTCCTGTGTGGATATTCCTCCTGTTCCTGATCTAAAGCCGAAAAGAAAAAGAGGTTCTCCAAGGAAGAAACGTCAAGATTCAAATTCAGGACCTGTCATACGAAATGAAACTGGAATTGGTTTCTCTCGCGCTGAAGTACTTGGTCCTGATCCTGATCTATCTGCCCTTGACATCTCTCTGCCACCATGTGAACTTTTCGTCCCTGGTAAAGTCATCAGTAATCCTTATGGAATATTCTTTCTTGACTACGACGGACGAAAATGCTTTCAACGGATCGCTGAGCTCCCAATCACTCCAATCGAACAGCTCAGAGATCTTATCTACTGGTGTGACTTCAGAAAGGACATTCAGGCACGACACCTAAAACCCTTGATCTTTCAAGAAGCGCTGAACAAAAGAAAACAAGGTGTAACGGTTCCTGACTGGATGATTCCCACTGAAAAGACGACCCTTGATGAACTTCTCATTAAGGAAGAACCTTTTGAAAACTGATATAATCTCCTTTTTCTCTATTGTATCAGTTATCCTTCTGTACTTGTAATTTATTTCGCTTGTACTTGTAATCTTTCTATTCTTCATTGTAACCTGATTCAAAGATTTAAAGAAAGATTTCAGCGAATGGACTTTACTCCATCAGTACTGAAAAGATCCCAGAAAACAGTAAAAGGGACAAATATTTTATGAGTTCTTTTTATCCTTATGTTTTCATTAAATAGCAATTTTCTTTGTTGCTATGTCATAATCAAATAGGGGGAGATTGTTGATCCAAACCCTCAGTGATTTGATAATGACCCTCTCTTAAATACTTAGTGAAAATTGTATGTAAACAATATGTATCAGAGTTTCACTATCGCTGATAAGTACTAAGATCTTACAGTACCGCTGATAGGAACTCTCGCTCTTTAAATTAAACATTCAGCGAACACTGTTCACCATAATGCGCTGAGTCTGTTCAGTCCTTATGGTGATCGCTGATAAGTTAGTTGTTTACTTATAATCCCTGAAGACAAGTTTCACGTCAACAAAGGTTCTACGCTGAAGTCGAAGATCAAGCTCAAGAACCAGCGACAAGTCTACTAATGAACTGATGCGGATCAGCGAAGACTCAGATTTGTCCACTCAACGTGAAGTATCAAGTACAAGACTTTAGCTATCGCTGAACTTTATCATTCGCTGAATAGTAAATGATAATCGCTGAATCAACGAAAGCTGATCATGAAGTCCTCCGTACAAAGTACTTTTGTCTTAACCTCCCTTGCACGCCACCGTACGAAATATCAGAAAAGAACCTCCGAAAATCTGAGATCGTACAACCACTCTGATACTACACTGTTCATTCATACGGCTACTAAGGTTGTCAACAAAGGTCAATGACATGCAACCAATCCGCTGATGACACGTGTAAAGCGTATACTGAATTGCATTAAATGCATGCAGTATATAAAGAGATGAACTCACTTCATTTGAAGTAACTTGCTAACTCTGGACAAGTTCAAATCTCTCTCAAGATAGGATTTTATTAGTAATCTCCATATCTTTCTTAGTGCAAGAAACCTTAGTGTTCCAACTTGTTTAGATTTAGGTTTATCCTTAATCTTGTTTCCGCAACAAGCTGTAAATTGTTAATGATTTATCAATAAACAATTTAGAAAAGTAAAATAGCGTGTTTGTATTCAACCCCCCCCCTTCTACAAACTTGTATAGGCCTTTCGGGACCAACAGAGTTGACTAAACACCTAGTAGATTACTGAAATCCCAACAGGATCCATTAACGGTCATTTGGATCCAATAAACCCCTGTTGGACACGTTAACGATCATTTGGATCCAATAAACCCCTGTCAAATCCATTTGCAACCTAATACGGTCCAATAAAGCTAAAACCGTTCCATAAGCTATAATGGTCAATTAAAGCCCGATACGATTCATTAAAGCCCAATACGTCTATTAAAGCCCATAACGATCTATTAAGCCCACAACGGTACATTGAATCCCAGATAATCAATTAAAGATTAATATGGTCCATTAAATCAAACTACGATCCATAAAGATCGATACGGTCCATTAAAGCCCAATACATTCCATTAAAACCCATAACGGTACATTAAGCCCACAAGGGTCCATTGAAGCCAAAATGAACAATTAAAGCCCATAACGGTACATTAAGCCCACAAGGTTTGATTTATCATTAAAATTTAATTTAATATTTAAATAATTAAAAATATTTCTAAAAAATTAATGTCCGACGGATGATTAAAAAAATTATTTTTTATTTTTTAAAATTAATATCCGGCGGATCGTAAATTAGTTTTTTATTTTTATTTTTAAAGGTTACGGGTATCCGGCGGATGATTAAAAAATTTATTTTTTATTTTTTAAAATTAATATCCGGCGGATTTCCGGCGGATCGTAAATTAGTTTATTTATTTTATTTTTAAAGGTTACGGGTATCCGGCGGATGATTAAAAAAATTATTTTTTATTTTTTAAAATTAATATCCGGCGGATTTCCGGCGGATCGTAAATTAGTTTATTTTTTTTTATTTTTAAAGGTTACGGGTTCCGGCGGATGATTAAAAAAATTATTTTTTATTTTTTAAAATTAATATCCGGCGGATCGTAAATTATTTTTTAATTTTTTAAAATTTTTAAGAGTTTAGGGTTTCGGCGGATTTTCGGCGGATGATTAAAAAAATTATTTTCTTAATTAATTAAAAGTTTTTCGGCGGAATTCCGACTTATTTCCGACGGATATTAATTTTAAAAATAATTAATTGCATTCCGCCGAAAATCCGCCGAAAAATTAGTCGATCGTTTAAAAAAATGCGAAAATTTTATTTTTTTGTGATTTTCGGCGGATTTTCGGCCGAAGTCGACGGAATTTGACTTTTTTAATTTCCGCCGGAAATCCGCCGGAAAGACGCCGGAAAATATCAGGCGGAAAATCCGCCGAAAAAATCCGCCGGAAATCGACTTCTGTTTAGTAGTGATATATATATTTTTTTGACGCAAAAACCAGAATTTTATAACGGCTAGCAAGAAACTAGTGTTCTTTATTTATATTAATGCAGGCAACGGTCCTTTCTTGGATGATCTTGATGGCAGTCTTCAGTTATATCCGTTCGAGCATTGATGAGCAATGACCTGCATTTAAAGAGACATAGAAAAGTGTTTTGTCGTGGGTTAGTAACGGTAAACGTATGTTGTTAGTTACTACTGACTGTCATTACTTGACGACGTGCGACAATGCGGGTGTCTATAGTCATAGGTCGTACGTCAGAAGTAACTCACGATCGTCGGCAGAAAGGGACGATCGATAGACTTATGATCTTAGGTCGTCTAGACCGATTCTTATGGAGTGTCTGGTCGAGAAAATCTTACGCCCGTTGTGACTTTGAATTTCTTACCCAAACAGAATACTAATAACTTTAGCATAAGATGCAGAGATGAACCCAAAAAATTAAGTTTCAAACTGTGGCACCATTTATCCATAATATTGAAAGCTATAGAAAGATTTCATAAAATCAAGTCACATTAGTTGGTTGGTTGCTTGTGTTTGCAAGCATCGGTCATTGGTTCTAGTTTTATCACAAAATTTAATTCAAAGCCTAATAGTTTATGAAAAAACAGGAACTTTTGCTAAAAGTATGGTTTGAACCCACACTTTTCAAAGAGCAAAATCTTAGGGCTTAAACCAAGTCAACCAACTTAAACTTATGTTATAACTTCAGTTTTAAGATAAATAAGGCAAAGAAAGAAACATTATGAACGTAATTTTCTCCCACTACGATGGAACCATTAAGTGGTATGCATCGATGTAGGTCTGTCAATGACAATATGCAATTAAAATTAAATGAAAAACTGTTTTTTAAATTCTCGATGTTGGGAGTGCTTGGCATAATTTGTGTAGTTCATATTGCATTATATGTCATTGGAGTGATCCTACGAAATTACTAATGAATAAACGGACATTGCATTTGACATTCAATCTTGATGATGTTCAAGATATTTTAGATGATGTTCTTGATAATAGGATAAAAGCGACAAGAGTTTTCAATATTTTAGGGGGTGGTGGTTTTGATTTAGTTTTTTCTATACACAATTGCAATTCATTGTACATATTTATATAATAATAAAAAAAACATATTTGATCCATTTTGATCTGTAAAGGTATTGCAAAAGAAGACAAGTGTTGAGATCCAGAGCCACCCTTCAAGACATTCCGGAGACTCTTATCACTCGGCAAGGCAGAGCTCCCAAGCCAATCTCCTCTGAAGGCAATCTCTGGAGCTACCAACATGAAACTCAATTCTCTCAAGTATGAAGCTACCAAACCTAACCGTTCCCGCCCAAAGTTTGTTAGTGCACTTTACATGTGGATCAACCTCATTGGATAGTGCATTGACTTTCTCACTCTTAGGCTATAAATAGCTATTCATGCCTTTTGTAATAGTAATCCTTTTGCATATCTTTCCAAAAAAATTAGAGAGAGAGAGAGAGCTTCGTGAGATTATTACACACACTTTGAGTGAATCACTATGAGAATATTGAAGATCAATCCAAGTGTAATCAATCTGTATCAATACAATGACGACATTGACTCAAACATTATGGTAATATCTTACTGCTTAGCATAATCTAATGTTGCCTAATTGATCTAAATTACTTACGCTCACAAACTACATATTAGATTACTAAATTGAGATATGGGATAGATTGATTAACTCTAATCAAATCGATCGAATTTTTTTTATTGATTATTCTCAATTTAACAAGGCAATTCTTGAATATGTGTTTTCTCATTCTAAGCCCCTGTTTTCACTGAGATTTGTGCTTGAATCAATTTTCTATGAATCTGTGATTATTTTTGATTTGAAGAACAATTTATATTGATTCTGTTTAAACCCTCATGAATAATTCCTAGAACTTAGCCTACAATATAGGTTCTCTCACTAAACCTCAAACTCTTCTTCGAGAGAACACCTAATGGAAGATTCATACGATCAATTTCATGGAGGGGTTAAATGCTAATTTGTACAAATCCTTGATCAATGGTCCTTTTGTGCCTACTGTTCTTGGTACAACACCTGAAATTCTAGCATACTACACTCCCAATGGCGAGGACTTGTTGAGCAATGAGGACATCAAGAAGATGAAAGTGGATAAAAAGGCAAAGAGGTTTCTCATCATGCCCATTGCCAATGATATTTTCCAATACCTAGACTCTTGTAAGAATGCAAAAGAAATTCGGGATGAATTGTCCAATCAGCTTGAGAGAGGCATCAAAACTAAGAAGAACCGCATGGTACACTGTGTTATTGGATATAACAGTTTTTTTGCTCTTCTAGATGAGACCTTACAAATGACATATGATCGCTTCAACACTCTTGTCAACAAATGAAAGAAGAATGATGTCATTCATTCCAGAGAGAAGTACGCCTTGTTATTTCTAAAAAGCTTAAATGATGAATGGTCGCAACTCTCTATGTCTATACAAGAAAACCAAGATCTGGAAGAGTGTCACTACATGATGTTTATAGTACTTTGGTTACTCCAGAGAAATATATCAACAAGAAGAAGACATCCCTAGAGGTCATTTGACTCTTTATCTCTGAATAAAATGAGAAGGATAAAATTAGTTCATTTAGGTACATTAAGAATAGAAAGAGTAAGAAAAAGTCCCTAGTGATTGAAAGTGACACAGAGGCAAGGGAATCTGGATCAGAAGATGATGATTTAAGTGTCTTTGCACAATCACTTGCTTTAATCACCAAAAAAATTCTCTAGATAGTTTGTGAAGAAACCATTTGAGAAAGGATATAGAAGTGAGAGGTTCCAGGAGCACTCTCAAGATCAGAGACCACCAAAGAACTACCAGAGAGAGGAACAAAAAGAGGTGAAAGTTGTCAAGAATACTTAGGATAGATGCTACAGATGTGGAAAATCAGGTCATTTTGCCGCTGGTTACAGAGGAAAGCTTGTGAAAGACATAACCTACTACAAAAACAAAAACAAGTACAAGTACAACCACACAAAAAGAAGTCTAATGGTAGAATAAGAGAATTGGGTCTCTAACTCTACCTCTAATGATGAGCCAAAGCAATATGACTTCTGCATCATGGCTAAGACCGGTGACAACACTCTAGAAGCCTCTAATTCTGAAACAAAGGTGTATTATGTCTTTGATCAAATTAACTCGGATCTAGCGATGAGTGTTATAAAGCTTTTAGAAGACTTTCTAAAACTAAAACAGTATCTAAACTTTGAGGAAAAGGAAAGAAAGTTCAAGAAGAGGCAATCTTTTTCAAAAGATAACAAAGAGATTTTAGAAGAAGAGATATAGAGTATTTCAAAAGAAAAGATGAAAATTAAAAATGGTAGAAAACAAAAAAAGAGCTATTTTTTGGAAAAGAACGAAGAGCTTGAAAAGTCTCTTGCTAAAAAAATGTGTCTGAAAGTGATAGACTTAACTTTATAGCGTTGAAAAACTTCTTCCAAACGGAAAGAGAGATTCTGCATCAAAGTCTCCTACCAAAAGAAACTTTAATAAAAGAGTATGAAGATGCACAAGATGTGCATATCAAAATTAATCCTCAGATGGATAGGCAACAATTGGGATTCAGTGATCTTGATCCATTTACTAGAATCACGTAAATAGATATTTCTTCAACTTTTCACATTGGATCCATCTAAAAGCATGACTTCCCATCTCTAAGAGAATCTTCTGCATGCAAGAGGCTTAAAACCTCTGATGGAGCAAAAATCATCATTAAGTTGAAGTTTAAAAACATTTCATAGGAAAGTGTCTCTGGAAAAGCAAATATTATCAAAGAGTCAGTAAACCAAGTGTTATATTCTGATTCCTTGATAGTTCATTCAAAACAAGACCAATAACTGATTTAAAGAAATTTATTAACTTTGACTCCTTCAGGTCACAAGTCTTAGCCACCTCTAAACCTAGTACTTCTGAAATCAAAGTCTCAAATGACAAAGTACTTATTCCAGAGGCAACTGAATTTGTCCTTCTAGTGTTTACAGAAGAAGAACTCAAAGCAATATTTAAAGAACATTTCAGAAACTCTGATGATAAAAACTTTGTATTTGAAACTAAAGAAGATATGCATGTTGAGGTTAAAGATTTTAAAACTATTTTAAAGAGAAAATGAAGGTTATGGAGTTTATAAGTCAGAACACATCTCTGGACTCTGTTTCAGATGAAGAATCTTATGCTTCTTCAGAAATAATAGTAGAAGGGAATATCAAGTCTAAACTTGAATCTTGAATCAACCAATTTGTAAGTACAACCTTGGGGGAAAGGTTGCAAAGGATCAAAAAAATTATTTTCAAAAACTTAAGCGATTCAAACAATCATAAAGTAGAAGTGATTGTTTAGGTACAAAGATTAAACTCCCAAAAACAATATAAGATTTAAAAACAAATCACCATAAATATTACGATGTAAAAAGATAAGTAAGAGTATGTTACACAAGATTTACGTGCTTCACCCCAAACTTAGGGGCTAGTCCACGTTGAGACACTTTTCGAGGCAATTCACTGTTGTTGTTCTTTATGATAGAACAAAATCGTACAAATCAATCTTACAAGGAAGATATGAAACACTCGACCTTTTGTAAACGAGAGAACACTCAAACCTTTCACAAATGGGATAATCACTCAAGGGTAATGGGTCTAGGAAGATATAGCTCAAACCTCACTCAAAGATGTTAAATCTCAAAGGATTTGTGTAGGGGATAAACTTCTCAAGACTAACACAATGTTTAAACACTTCCAAAATATGAACAATTATAATCCAAAGTTTAGAAAATGAAGTGTTTAACTCACACCGCTGACAATAACAAGAACTTACAATGATGATCAAGTGCTCGTATAATAATATCAGAAAAAGATGTAGCTTGTTTTAGAAAATCACAAAATAAACTTGAAGAACATGAAGATTGTGATAACCTAGTAAGTTCACCCTATTATTTTGTGTGAACTTTTAGGCTTAAGATTATCTTAAGTTTTTATTTTATGTGACATTGTCAATTTAGAGGTTTTTATGATTTTATGTTAAATATGGATTAGGAATAGTTATGTTGTTTGTATTTAATTGTGAAGGGTTAGTTGGTTATTATTTTATGTTTATGGGTCTTGTGGTTAATAGTTGGTAACTAGAGGTTGACTTTGAAAATGTGCATAGGTATTTATTTGAGTCATATTTTTTTTGATGAGTCATAAAAACTCAATTGCTGGAAATTGGAGCGTGAAGTGTGTGTGTGGCGTAAAAGAGCGAAAAAGAGAGAAAAAGGGAAGCAAAGGTAGAAGAGAGTTAGGGTTTAGTTCTTTTGATGATTCAAGTAATACCTCAAGAAATCTTGTTGCAAGTATGTTTATCTCCTTCAGTTTTATGCTTGAACTCTTCTTTCTTCTTCCTTAGGTTTGTTTCAAGGTTTTAGGGTTTGTTAGTGTAAGTTCCTCCATGGTTAAGACTTCAAGTTGAGTTCAAAGTTTCGTTTCGTTTAATGATTATGTTTAAAGTAATTATCTCCTTGTATACCATATTTCAATCTAAAAGTTAGTATTGAAGCTTTCACCATGAATGGCTTAGTTGAGATATTTCCATGGCTATCTTTGAACTTTCATTTTTGTAGTTGTTATGGGATTCAGATGTTGATCATAAGATGGTATATGTTTTGGTAATTATATAGCCATGTTTAGAATCAACTTTTTTCATGTAAATATTGCACCAAATCACTAGAAAGGAAGCTTGGGTGTTGGGAATGGGTTTAAGGGGCTGAACAGGGCTGTTTGCATGGGAAAAATGAGTCTCTAGTGACTTGGGCGACCTTAGGTGGCGGGAGAAGCCGTGAAAGTCAAATACTTATGTTATGAAGTGGTTAATATGTGATATGTGTATTAATGCTTGTGAGTTATATCGAATGTGATTATTAAAATGAAATCTCATTTGTTTGAGCATTGCACTACACTATTGCATTTTGGCCGGACTTAGAGGCCGGATGGAGTTGGCTGTACCGAAAAGGGGCAGCGGAGTTGGTTGTACTTATGGTACTTCGGAGAAAATTAATTAGTTGTGCTTAGAGGCCAAGTAATTCTGATATGGCCATGGGTTGTTGGTGTTATAGGCCAACAGAGCATGTTGTGCACATTGCATGAAATTGAAGATGTGAATTGTTGATGATTGTTTTATCTTAATGTTTTCATAATATTGTCATTGCGCTGTCAGGGATTTTCTCACTTAGACCAATTGGTCTAACCCTCATTGTTTTTCCAAATCTTTATTCCAAGACAGAAGACGAGTAACGGCAAAGGAAAAGAAAAGTTATGATTTCATGTGAAGTTATATGCTTAGTTTTAGGAGGTTGTTATGAGATGCTACTTTTAGTTGTACTAGATTATGTGACAAAGGTTTTTGTTGGTTATGTATGTATTTATGTATGTATGTATGTGCTTATGTTTCAAAAGCAAAAAGTTGGTACTGTAATATGTAGTTAGTGTAATTCTGGACTTGGGGACCCTATATGTAATATGTGGGTATTTGTAATGTACATGTTTGTATGTATTGTATGTTATATGTTATATGATCAGGGTGGGTTGTTAAAAAGATGTTCTTGAGGTGCTCTTGAGGAAGATGAGAGGGGGAGAGAGAGAGAGATATGAACCTTTTTACTAAATGTATCCCAAGAAGTTCTTTAGAAAACTGATGAAAAACCCTATCTTTAAAAAAACTATAGAAATTTCGGGTTCAAGTGGATGTTTGCATTGTGCCAAGTGGATGTCCACATTGTCACTTTTCAGAAAAAAGTCGTTTTCTCAATCGTTGAACGTACCGGTGTCTCGGATAACTCAACCAAGTGGACGTCCACATTAACTTTGACATCTATTTGTATAAAATGATACTTTCTTACTTTTGGGCAAAGTTAAATCTGACTTTAAACATCATGATGAAGTTAGAAAAATTGGATTTTTATGTTTCCAAAATTTCTTTAAAAAATCCTTGAAATGATTTTATAAAATCTCATCCAAAATTAATACTAAATCTTGTCAAGCAAGTTCCCAATTTATAAGATCTATCTCAAAATAAAATCCATTTTTATCTTATAAAACAAATTATATAAAATTATTTTGAGATTTAATTTAAAGGACATTTTATAATTAGTTCATCCAAATTGAGATTAAATTATATATACCACTCGATATCATGTAAAATTCGGATGACGACTCCGTCTTGGCTCGGATTTGATCTTGAAACATTTGGCGGCACACATTCTAATTTGTAACACTCGAAAAATGTAAATAATTAAGGAAATATAGGTAGAGTGGAAAAAATAATTCAAACACAAGTGAAAAGAGAAGAAAATGATAAGGGAGGAAAGTGTAAAATTCAAATACCAAATGTGCCAAGTCCTCGAAGTATTGCATGGAACGTGGAGGAGGGGGTGGTTACGCCCCTTCGGCCGTGGGTTTTCGTTATGTGTAACACCCCGATTTTTGAGTGAGTATCCACTTTTAATTTTTTATATTCAAAGACGAATCCTTAAACCTAATTATATATATATATATATATATATATATATATATATATATATATATATATATATATATATATAGAGGCTCCGTAAAATGCAAACCTTGCATTTGTTGCACACCTTACAAACCACAGTCTGCATATGTGCACAACCATGCATATGTGCACAATGCATACGTGCAAGAATATACATATAATGGACTTACATTCATATGGGACAATGCATATATGCAGACTGGTTGTGCACATATGCAGACTGTAGTTTGTAAGGGGTGCAACAAATACATGGTTTGTATTTGATTTGTACCTTATATATATATATTTATTTATGTGCGTACGAAAGGATTATAAGATTTTAGTTAACCTTTATGAATAGGATCGATGGCAAAAAAGTGTTTAGAGACGAATTGTGTCGTGAGGGAGATTTTGGAAGTGTCGGGGTAACTCGGCGACTATGCCCAGCGACAATGCCAATGGCATAGTGGCAGGGGCATTGTCGCACATGTGACACAACATGCGGTATAAACGCCGCGACTATGCCCGTGGCATAGTCTCTTGTGTCGTTCTCGCAGACCAGGGACATACCACGGTACAATCCGGGCAAGAATGCCCTGCGATTGTGCTGTGGCGTAGACGCGGTGGCAAAGTCGCTATCGGGGGGATTTAAGGTATAAATTCAGATCCAATTTTTAGGAGAGAGGACTCATTATTTTTAGTTTGAGGGTGCGATTCTTCTCCCAAATAGGGTAATTTCTACCCTAACTTCATCTATCTTCATTTATTTCTTGGACCAAGATCATTTATGAGTTTGGATCCTCCTCCCCGATCTTCACCTACCTTCTAGAGTAAAGACTTCAAGAGATTTTTCAAGATCCAAGCATTTAGAGCTTCAAGTCCTCACTAGCTTTTCTAGGGTTTGATATACTCACAGGGCTTTCTAATACAAACCCATTTTGGTGAGTCTTCTACCCTTATTTCTTCATATACATTTGATATTTCATTTTTATGACAAAATGTTAGTAGGTTATAATGTTGACCTAAAATGTGAGTTTGTAGGTTTATTTCACTTTACTCTTATAAATGTGATATTGTTCCTTGATCTTGAAATATGAGTGGGAACACTTTAATATTTTGAACCAAATAGTTGTTTTGGGATGTTAAGGGAGATGTTGACCTAAAAGAGACTTTATGGGTTTTTTAAGAAGGGATGAACTAAGAGAATTTTTCCTAAATTCATATATGACAATTATGTGCTTATCAATGTGTCTAAACATTATAGAAACCCGAATTGGGGAAAAATGAATATATTGAGTTTTAATGCTAAATGTTTGGGGTTCATGGAAGAGTAACTACATGTAACAAAGAAAAAATAGTATAATGTGGGTTGTTGGTGTTATAGGCCAACAGAGCATGTTGTGCACATTGCATGAAATTGAAGATGTGAACTGTTGATGATTGTTTTATCTTAATGTTTTCATAATATTGTCATTGCGCTGTCAGGGATTTTCTCACTTAGACCAATTGGTCTAACTCTCATTGTTTTTCCAAATCTTTATTCCAAGACAGAAGACGGGTAAGGGCAAAGGAAAAGAAAAGCTATGATTTCATGTGAAGTTATATGCTTAGTTTTGGGAGGTTGTTATGAGATGCTACTTTTAGTTGTACTAGATTATGTGACAAAGGTTTTTGTTGGATTTAGTATTATGTATGTATGTATGTATGTATGTTTCAAAAGCAAAAATTTGCTACTGTAATATGTAGTTAGTGTAATTCTGGACTTGGGGACCCTATATGTAATATGTGGGTATTTGTAATGTACATGTTTGTATGTATTGTATGTTATATGTTATATGATCAGGGTGGGTTGTTAAAAAGATGTTATTGAGGTGTTCTTGAGGAAGATGAGAGGGGGGGGGGGAGAGAGAGAGAAAGATCTGAACCGTTTTACTAAATGTATCCCAAGAAGTTCTTTAGAAAACTGATGAAAAACCCTATCTTTAAAAAAACTATAGAAATTTCGGGTTCAAGTGGATGTTTGCATTGTGCCAAGTGGATGTCCACATTGTCACTTTTCAGAAAAAGTCGTTTTCTCAATCGTTAAACGTACCGGTGTGTCGGATAACTCAACCAAGTGGACGTCCACATTAACTTTGACATCTATTTGTATAAAATGATACTTTCTTACTTTAGGGCAAAGTTAAATCTGACTTTAAACATCATGATGAAGTTAGAAAAATTGGATTTTTATGTTTCCAAAATTTCTTTAAAAAATTCTTGAAATGATTTTATAAAATCTTATCCAAAATTAATACTAAATCTTGTCAAGCAAGTTCCCAATTTATAAGATCTCTCTCAAAATAAAATCCATTTTTATTTTATAAAACAAATTATATAAAATTATTTTGAGATTTAATTTAAAGGACATTTTATAATTAGTTCATCCAAATTGAGATTAAATTATATATACCACTCGATATCATGTAGAATTCGAATGACGACTCCGTCTTGGCTCGGATTTGATCTTGAAACATTTGGCGGCACACATTATAATTTGTAACACTCGAAAAATGTAAATAACTAAGGAAATATAGGTAGAGTGGGGAAAATAATTCAAACACAAGTGAAAAGAGAAGAAAATGATAAGGGAGGAAAGTGTAAAATTCAAATACCAAATGTGCCAAGTCCTCAAAGTATTGCATGGAACGTGGAGGAGGGGGTGGTTACGCGCCTTCGGCCGTGGGTTTTCGTTATGTGTAACACCCCGATTTTTGAGTGAGTATCCCCTTTTGAATTTTTTATATTCAAAGACGAATCCTTAAACCTAATTTTATATATATATATATATATATATATATATATATATATATATATATATATATATATTTATGTGCGTACGAAAGGATTATAAGATTTTAGTTAACCTTTATGATTAGGATCGATGGCCAAAAAGTGTTTAGAGACGAATTGTGTCGTGAGGGAGATTTTGGAAGTGTCGGGGTAACTCGGCGACTATGCCAAGCGACAATGCCAAGGGCATAGTGGCAGGGGCATTGTCGAACATGTGACACAACATGCGGTATAAACGCCGCGACTATGCCCGTGGCATTCTCGCAGACTAGGGACATACCACGGTACAATCCGGGCAAGAATGCCCTGCGATTGTGCTGTGGCATAGACGCGGTGGCAAAGTCGCTATCGGGGGGATTTAAGGTATAAATTCAGATCCGATTTTTAGAAGAGAGGCCTCATTATTTTCAGTTTGAGGGTGCGATTCTTCTCCCAAATAGGGAAATTTCTACCCTAACTTCATCTATCTTCATTTATTTCTTGGACCAAGATCATTTATGAGTTTGGATCCTCCTCCCCAATCTTCACCTACCTTCTAGAGTAAAGACTTCAAGAGATTTTTCAAGATCCAAGCATTTAGAGCTTCAAGTCCTCACTAGCTATTCTAGGGTTTGATATACTCATAAGGCTTTCTAATACAAACCCATTTTGGTGAGTCTTCTACCCTTATTTCTTCATATACATGTCATATTTGATTTTTATGACAAAATGGTAGTAGGTTATAATGTTGACCTAAAATGTGAGTTTGTAGGTTTATTTCACTTTACTCTTATAAATGTGACATTGTTCGTTGATCTTGAAATATGAGTGGGAACACTTTAATATTTTGAACCAAATAGTTGTTTTGGGATGTTAAGTGAGATGTTGACCTAAAAGAGACTTTATGGGTTTTTTTTAAGAAGGGATGAACTAAGAGGATTTTTCCTAAATTCATATATGACAATTATGTGCTTATCAATGTGTCTAAACATGATAGAAACCCAAATTAGGGAAAAATGAATATATTGAGGTTTAATGCTAAATGTTTGGGGTTCATGGAAGAGTAACTACATGTAACAAAGGAAAAATAGTATAATGTGGGTTATTTATATATTTTAACCTTTGTACATTAGTATGTATTGAAATTGTATCTAAATTTTTATAAATGAGGATTTAGGATATGAGTTGTGTATTCATATTGGGTAGGCCAATTGGGGCCATTAACGAGTATACAATAAAAGATATCGATGTCCTCGGGGTGGAACTCGTCTAGCTTGGGCAGGCACTATGGTTCAATAAATCCTTGAGGTGCAACTTGTTGGAGTGTGCAATAAAGGTATGAGATGGTTTGAGGTGACACCAAGATGATTTGGTGCAATAAAACCATGAACCCGAGGTGTAATCCCGATAACATCATTAGGTGACTCAACTCACGTGTTCTCATCAACTTGATGGAAACGGGTCTCCCACTTAATTCGAGAGTTGCTTTCCATGCATACGTTTAAGCGTTGAACAACGTGTGAAATTAGAATTATGGTATGGTGCTACCGCTATGATCGATAACATTGAAATTATGTATTAATATCGTTTCGTGTATAATTGTATTTATGTAAGATCTTACTAGGCTTCTAGCATAACATTTGTTGTGATGTATATTGGATTACAGGTCCGACAAGCGGCGGGTCTAGGATAGGTTAAGTTGTCGACCGGTGCAGTTAAGAGCACTCAAGGAGTCGGGCACTTTTGGGATTTTTGTGAAGAGCGACATTTTTGGATGACATAGTGACACCCATTTTAATCTAGTTAACAATATAGATTAAATAGGTTGTTATTATTATGTCACCTTACATTGATACTATCGGTTGTACAAACTTCTCCATTATTGGGTTATAACTGTCTTGATGTTGCAAGTTTTAATTTATCCGTTTCCAGAAACTTCCTACTTTTGTCGTTTAAATTTTAGGGTGTTACATTATGTATACGTACAATACTCATTTGGAGAGTAAACATGGAAAGCTTAGTATCATTTTCCTTATCTCTAAAATTCGAGAAAGATTCGTGTTGGTGCAACGAAAATGGTGGAGAGACTTGGGAGAAAATAGTAAACGAGCATGCAACTTTTCGGTGTTGATTGCAACGGATGACGGTGAGTTTTTCTGTTCGTTTTCACAAGTAAAAGTTTACGTTCAATGTGTTATACTTGCTTTACACTTTCTGCAAGTTTTGGGTTGTAAAACGACCTGAAGTCCGTCGTTTTAGTCGGAAAAGCAACACGAAGAGTTTCGATAACAATAGAGACGCTTGATCGCAAATTATAGGCCCTACAGTTCATTGTTCTCGATGATTTTTGAGCCATTAGATGTGGATTTATGTTGTGGAGATTTAACGCAAAAAAGAATCACGGGTCGGGCGGTTCGGTCGTGGCGGAGGAACGAGCCATAATGGGCCAAAAACTTTACTGTCGGCGTTTGGTCGTGTGACGTCAATCCGGACGCGGTGCAACACGGGTCGGGCAGTTCGGTCGTGGCTTAGTTGCGGTTCAGGCGGTCCAGATGCCGGACGGTCGCATGTCGGATGGTTCGGGCGGTTCAGTGAGACCGACCCAGACAGGCAGTGGCCAGATCCCTCCAAAAGCGCCTGGGCCCGAGATCGGGCCTGCTCAGTTATATTCTGAGTGGGCCAATTTGTTTGGAGTTGGGCTTGTCCATGTATTGTATTGGGCTAAGTTTTTTTATTAGTTTGGACCCTTTAATTATTATGTGTTGGGACAAATTAATTAATTAAGTGTAGGGATTAAATAGTGAATTATTTTAGAATTAGAGATTTAATTAACAATTAAATTTATGATTGATTAATATATTAAATTTAGTTTAATTTATTTCATATATTAATTAATTATAAATTTAAATTTAGTTATTAATTTCTAGAAAATCCTATAATTAATTATCGGAGGATTTATTTAATTGTGAAAGGTGTTGTGATTGAATTATTAGGATATTAATTAATATTTATTAATTAATCGTTCCTAAGGGAATAATGAACGTTATGTCATTTAATTTTTATTGGTTTTGTTAATCTATAACATGATCTAATCAAGTATTCTAGAGAGAGAAATAGAAATCGTATGGAGAGAAAAACATCAGTACGCCATCTCTGATTAGAACAACTAGTTACAAAAGAGTTCAACAAGGGTATTTATACCCTTGACTTACAAAAGTCAACAAACAAGCTAAAGCTTAACATAAATAACCTTGATTACAATTAAAAAGACATTAACAATCTCCCCCTTTGTAATCAAGGGCGCTCGAATCTTCGATGAAGTCTATTCTTTCCAATTAAGATCTCCAAGCGTCTTAAAGTGTTTCTGAAATTAAGTCTCGAATCGATTGTCTCCAAAGCTCGTCTCAGAAGTCTTATCTCTGGATTATCAATTTGGTATGAATTCTTTCTAGATTGAAGAAAGGATCTCACTGCTTCATTCAGTCTTTGCTCCAGTTGATACCTTATCACCTTTAACGTGCCATCTGAGAATCTTCCAATTTCATCAAATCTGAGGAAGCATCTTTGAGAAGTTTGATTTCTGTAGACAACCCCATAAGGATTCTCCAAAATTGTGCAAAGAGGATATTCAGAAATATTGGGTAGATCTTTGTTTGGTCTTGTCACATTCACAACTGGTTGAAAATCAAAACACCGATAAAATCTGACTTGACGGCGTAAGAAACGTTTGACTGCATCCAAAGCCCTTAAAATATCATCATTTCGAATGGTTAAATCTCTAAAATAATGATAAAGAACCTCGAAATCGTCGATTGAGAGATCATTAAAACCTGCTTCTGAAAACTGATATGTCACACAGTCTTGACGTTGAACGTAGAAGACTGGATACCAGTAACTGATAAATCTCACCATTTCAACCTTGCGAACAGTGACAATCTTGTGCTTTGAGTAAACAAAGAACTTCCCTTTGCGTTGACACTTGATAAAATTCACATACTTATATATGAATTTGGGTGTCTCTTTCTCGATTCCAAGAATAGCACTTAAACTCACCCTCTTCTTCTTCTTTACAAAGATGCCACGTTCAGAGTCTTCAAGAAAAGCAGATCTCATTCTGACACTCTGATATTTTTCTTCGAGTCTTTGCATTCGTTGCTGAGCAGTCAAAGAAGGACCTGGTTCCAATATACTTGGAGGAATATTCACATTCACTTCAGGAACTTCAAATTGAGATTTAGAAGACTCACCACTTTCAAAAATGCGTGAAGGAGCAGTAGCAGTCGGAGCAGATAAAACTGGAGTTTCAGACATAGGAGTTTGTTGAGCAGGAGCTTCTGATTCACGAGATACAACTGGAGTTTCATCATGAGGAATAGGAGACTGAGTAGATGGTGATTCAAGAGTTTGTGACTCATGAACAGGAGATTCACCATATAACAGATTTACCAACTCAATGTCTTTTTCGTCTAACTCAACATCAACTTCAGAATCTGAAATTACAATGATGTCATCTTGTTCTTCTTCCTTTATCTTCCAAAACTTTTCAAATCTCGCACGCAAATCATAATCGGAATCTATCTCCACAGACTTAGAAAAGAAGTTTCTCATTTCTTCAAATCCTCCTGATTCTTGTTCAGTTGATCCTACAGGAATTTCAACAGATACTGGAGCAGAATTCGGATCAACATAAACAACTAACTGTAAATTGCTTTCAACTCTGGATTCTTCAAAAATGATGGCCGACGCAATTGCATTTAAATCAACTTCATTTAGTAAATGATCAACCAAATCTTCCGGAGTTACATCTTCGACTCTTTCCGAACAACTGGCAACCATTCCCTGAACTTCAACATTTGACACATCTGAGGCTCCTTCAGTTCTTTGTCTTTTTGCATTCTCCCCCTCATGGCCTTGATTACCTGGGTCATCACAGTCATGTGTTCTCTTATTAGAAGGACCTGCCTCAGATTGGCAAGACTGATTATGCTTTTCCATTCTTTCTGAAAGCTTAGAAAAAGCATCGGTTAATAACTTCATGCCATTTTTAATTTCCTTGAAATCATCCCGAACCTCAGATCGAAAGGAAGTAAAATCAGTAATAAGTGTTGTTACGCGCGCATCTGGAACAGAATGTGGAACTGGTGCTGGAACAGGTGCTGGAGTTGGAGTTGGTTGGAAATTGCGCAACAACGACAATAAGTCACTATTTTGATGTTCCGGAGAAGACATGGAAAGAAGTCGAGCATACAGCATGTCAGACAGCTCAGTCACCGAAATATCTTGAATAGATCTACCTGAAGGAATCTGAACAGTTTCAGGAGTCGGTTGCTGACGCAATACAGAAATGCTAGGCTGTTGTGGCGATGATGAAGGAATCTGACTAGAAGGTTCTCTGATTACAACCCCGGATGGACGTCTCAATGGAATAGAAAAAGGATTGACTTGAACATCTGCATCTGACATCTTTCCTTTTCCTTTAAGTAAATCTTTGATCCGGTTTATTTCTTCATTCTTCGTTGCTTCCATTCGAGCATTCATCTTTTCCAAAAACTCAGAGAGAGGCATGTTTCCAGAAGATGGAATAGTATCAGTGTTTGCTTCAATAGAATCTACCCCTGAACGCAACTCTTGTAAACCCACAGCTGAAGCAGTCGCATCCCGAAGCTCTACCTCGTCTACAAGAATGTTGTCTACTCTTGAGTCAATAGGAGCCGTTTCAACACTATCAGCAGTATTTCTAGAGAAAGAAACTTCTGAAGAGATGTTCTCAGAACGCTCTAACACACTTGTTTGAAGCTCAACTGTTTCTAACACAACTGTTTCTTGCACATTTGAATCTCGCACAACTGATTCTCTTACTTCTGAAACTTGCACTGTGTTATCTTCTTGAAGATTGTCATTATTAAAATCATCACCAACAAAATTGTCACCACCAACATCACCATCATCACCATCAACACTATCTGACCCATCATTACCATCTCCACTATCATCACCATCTGAGGACGAGGAACTACTTGACGACTCTTCATTGTCTTCCTCCGCTACTGGAATTTGAATGTTATTTTCGTCACAGTATGAAATAACGTCCTCATCAGTTAGATCTGCATATCTGAGAATAAGATCCGGAGGAATAGGCATTGAATAAGCAAAACTCCTCTTCTGCCATTGAATGTACGACATCTCAAAGTCTATGGCTAGAGGCCAATCATTTCTTCGAGGAATCTCTTTGTTACTCCTGAGCATGCTCCAAACAATAAGTTCCAAGAACCTTATGTATGGAATGAACTTGCGCTTCTTGAGAGTTTCCTTGTCATTGACTCGATCCGATAATTCTTGCCAAAAAATGATAGTGTAATCGACATGCAAATCATAAATGATCACATGGAATAAACGAAGAAATCGTAAGCTGGCATTGTCAGTACCAGAATGTTTGGAAGTAAGGCATCTGTTTAGAACAGAGAACAGAGCATACCACACGGGTGGTAGTTTGGACCTCTCAAACTGGCTTACTTGAGTGAGATCACCAACATAGCCCAATGCTCGAATTCCAGCAAGAACATCTCCTTCAAATGGAAATGAATCAAAAGATGTGCGACCTGGTCTCGAATTCGCTTCTGGAAGTCTAAGGATCAGTCTTAGTCTTCTATAATACAACTCCGTTTCATACTGATCAATCTGGATATGAAAACAATGAGGAGTCGCGCTCTCATTCTTGATAATGTAGTGCCATGCTTGTTGTAGATAAACTTCAGGAATGCCTGTTCGTCCCCCCAAAGCATATGAAACTGGATGCTCTCGTAGAATAGACCCAATCACTGAATTAATCCTGAGTTTATCAAGATTAACATAATGATTATTAGGTTTATACGGTAGAAGACACATCATTCTCGAAAAGACAACATTTGGAGTATTGCGACGAGCAGATGGATCAGCTCCTGTAGATAACGTGGATGGTAAAGGATTGTCACGAGAGGCATTATCGGATGGTGCCTCGAGATGTTCTTGAACTGTATTTTCATCTTCTCGAACTTGAGAATCAAAATCTTCATCAGAAGCCATGAATACCCCTGGAATGAAGTATAAAAGATCCTCAATAAGAACAACGAATGAATCACAATAACACATGAAAAACTTGGAAAAATCAGGAAAAAATTGCTCAAGTCTGGTTTGCACTACCAACGGGTGGCGCAAAGCTAGGTTTGCGCTACCAACGGGTGGCGCAAAGCTCACTTTGCGCTACCAACGGGTGGCGCAAAGCTGACTTGGCAAAACTGAGAAATCCTGAAGATGACCATGGCGCAAACCGAACCTGATCAAGTTAAATCTACTGAAATCAAGAAATCGAAACCCTATAATTCAAGAATGATTCTAAGAAATGCACATAATCGATTTTGAAACCCTAGATTTCGAATGAGATACAAAATCTAATAATAACCAAAATCGATTGAAACCCTAGGAATCGAAGTCGATTTGTGCATCAATCCAAATTCAAACATCCCAAAATGAACCAATCAAATGTAACGACCAAATCTCGATCACACAACAATTTCAAAGACCCACTTTTTTTCCGGTGAAAAAAAAACTCCGGTGAGCTTTATGGAAGAAGGTTTTGAGTTCGTGTTTGGCGCAAAATAGAAGGTTTACTCCAGCTTGATCAGTATGTGGCGCAAACCTGCAGAACTCTTGAGCAGTATATGGCGCAAAATCAGATTTAGTTAATGGAGCAATTACGCACACTCAACACACACTCTAACTCACGCAGCACACATTTAAACACACACAAACACCTTATACACACACATACACCTTATACACACACACAACACAAAATTAGAAATTCCCTTGATGTAGGTGGCGCAAAGTTGGAGTGTTCTTTGAGATGAGATTGGCACAAAGTTGAATATGAAGGTGGCGCAAAGTTGGTTTGCGCTAGAAGTGCATGGCGCAAAGTTGATGTTTGCGCTAGAAGTGCATGGCGCAAAGTTGATGTTGAGGTTTTCTTGAAGTGTGGTTGGTAGCGTAAATATAAAATGAACCACAAATTAAGTTTACTCCATATTGAGTTGTGATTGGCGCAAGTTGTAAGTTAGCTCCAGCAATACGTGGTGCAGAAATCAAATGAGAATTACTTCATCAATATGAAAGTGGGTACAGGTGGCGCAAAGGAGAGTTTTTCTTCAGAAGAACTGGCGCAAAGCTCAAAAATTCAATTAAAACCTGATCAATACTTCGAATTAATACACCAAATTTTGCAGGGATGTTAGAAAAACAGTTTCTAACACGATTATGTGAACTATTTTCGCTGAAAAACACTGAATCGAAATCTGAAAGATCGAACTGGTCGAACTGGTCGAAATGAATAGAAACTGAAAAATCTTCAAATTGACCTCTAAAAACTTGAAATTATCCCTCGATTCTTGAATAAAAGTTGCTCCAAATGTGATTTCTAACACCAAGAACTCAATATCCAGTCGAATTAAACTCAAAATTGCAAGAATTTGAGAAAAAGATATTTTCTTGAAAAAATCAAGAAAATCGATCGATTTTCCTCAAAAATCCAACAAATTTGATCCCAAATCGTGTAGATTCTTCAGCAGATCTTCATTAACTAGCTCTGATACCAATTGTTAATCTATAACAGGATCTAATCAAGTATTCTAGAGAGAGAAATAGAAATCGTATGGAGAGAAAAACTTCAGTACGCCATCTCTGATTAGAACAACTAGTTACATAAGAGTTCAACAAGGGTATTTATACCCTTGACTTACAAAAGTCAACAAACAAGCTAAAGCTTAACATAAATAACCTTGATTACAATTAAAAAGACATTAACAGGTTTAATAATTTGTTTAATGTTATATGCTTTTATAGTAGTACGTGTACTGTACTTAGTGATATTTCTGGATGCATAAAAAGAAGTGTGTATTTATGTGCATGTAAACCATGAACTCACTCGGCTTTTTATCTAACTACTAGTATGCATCTCAAAAGCCGGTGGCTCAGGTTTGGACAAAGGAAAGAGCAAGACATAATTAGGTTTTTTTTATGTTATATCCCTTCTATGTGTTTGCTTGTTGTCAAACTTATTTCAGTTTTTGTATTTTAAAGTTTATGTAACATAGTCTGGAATTGGGCGACTAATGTTTGAAGAATTGTAATGTTTTAGTTAAGACTTCCTCTGTGATTGTGATTATTCTATACCTTATTGCTATATTCATTGACGTAAGGTGATATTTAGGATAAGTGATGTTACATTACCCAAGGGTGGATTTGGGGGTGTTACATAATTATAATATTTGACTTTCATCTTTTGGCACATATCTCAATGCAATGTGACACGTTTCCTAAGACATAGGCTTTCATGGAGCACCTGACCTAACACGGTTCTTTACATGAATCGCATGGTATCATAATATGCACGTCAAGTAGAATTGTTAATGTTAGTGTCAATTTTATATGTTGTATTCAAGTTGAGGGGTTATTTTGTAAATTGTGAGCCTAGGTATAAATAGCCTAGTTTAGCTCATTTTCACCAACACTTTTGATATTCATATCCTTAGAACTCTCTGTGAGTTTCTCTCTACATTGTATTACTTGATCTTGATGTTAATGAGAGATGGACAGAGTTTTGGATAGATCTTGATTTCATTACTTGTTAATTGGGATAACAAGTGGTATCAGAGCCTAGCAGATCGAATTTGTGAAGATTTTTGAAGTTTTTGGGCACTTTTTGATATTTTCGGGTTTTACATGGATTCTATGATTTGAGGCTATTTTGGATCGAGCTATAGGCACAGACTTGTTAGAATTGATTATCTGGATCAATTCGTGCAAGGATTCAGACTCAAAACAACAAAATCAAAAGATTTGGCAGATTTGGAGTTTTCGAATATGTTTACTGTTCAGATCAATTTGGCGGATTTCTGTTAGTTTCTTGGTGTTTCTCGCTGAACAAAAGGTGTTCAGAAAGCCCTCGCGACCTACCCTACGAAGTTTCAAATCAATTGGAGTTGATTTGAGAATTTTGAGCACTTAGAAAATTTTCACGTTAAAACTCATAACTGTCGTACGCGTAACTATTCTTGGTGTTCATAACCGTCGCACGATACTTAGCATCATAACTGTTGCACGATCCTTGCCCGACTACATTTTTAGTCGTACAAGTGTTGTACGAGAGTTACTGTACACAAAGCTTAGTCGCACAAGTTCCATACGACAGTTACTGTTTACCTGTCCAAGTCGCACACTTGTTGTACGAGAGTTACTGTTGCTGTGTCCAAGTCGTACACGTTCTGTACGACAGTTACTGTTCACTTGTACTGTCGCACACGTTCTATATGACAGTCGTACGTTTTTGTAACAACCCAAATCCCATATACACAACAAATCACATAATGTAACATAACATTGATTAATCAAACGAAACATCATATTACAAATACGGTCCCTTAAACTATTACAATCAAAAGAAGACATTCTACTACAAACTTCTTACTAAATACATACATAACATTTAATCATTATAATACAACTGCTAAACATGCCAAAATCTTCGTCACATAATCCTTCACATAAGCCATCCATCGATTACTCTAATTACTTGCTCTTACGCGATCCACCACCTGGAATACATATTTTTAAAACGAAAATGAGGGTTAGACACGATGGTCTAAGTGATATAAATCCCTGTTAGTTTGAAATCATTTATATACACCTTATTCATATAAATCATTCAGCACAATCAAATATATCAATTTGAACTCACACATAGTGTACCTTCCTTTCTCATTCCTCTTGGCCATATTAGTTGGTTGCAAGCCAACTAATAATTTACAACGCTGTACAACATCTACAGCCAAACAACGCTATACAGATTCTATAGCCAAACACACCGGTCCTAAGCCCGGCCAACGTATTATAACACATTATAATACTCATGTAAACATAATACCTCAATATATTATAATTCACATATACCATACATATAAACACATAATCACCAATTATCACATTCCCAAACCATACGTATGTATTCCAGTTGAAAATACTTTTAAAGTAAAACTCACCTATTTGACTTATCAAAATGTCCACCAAGCTTTTCTCAAACAATTCAGCTTCACTTCAATTTCACAGAATCTGAAACAATCATTTACAAGTATTGCCTTACCACTTTGATCACACAAGTCTTACCAAGACTAAGAACTCTAAAGCACTCTAGTCCCTAAATGTTACTCCCAAACCCGAACTTAAGTCGAGTCCACAGTACATTCGATCCTCATTCATTCCCTATCCATGATTTAATAAAACACAGACTATTGAATATTTAAAAGCATCTAAACTCCCAATTTTTACCAAACAGCAAAAGTATCCGGATACCTCAACTTTTCCGGACAACACAACTTTTCCGGACAACAGGACTTTTCCGGACAGCTTATACAATCCGGACGTCATCCGGACACCAAAGTAATCCGGATACTATCCGGTATCCAATTCTATCCGGAAAACATAGGAAAAAGGAAGTTACCCGGAAAAAGTCCCGTCCGGACACCACCGAAGAATTACCCGGACACTACTAACAAAAACCATCCGGACACATTCATGGTGTCCGGAAACTACTGTCGGTTTGGTGCCTTTTTACCCAGAAAACCGACTGAATCATAACAGATATGAAATTGACTAATACAAACCGATAGAATCCTAATACTAGTGATTTCGAACAATAAACTCAAGAGGAACATACCTTAATTTCACTTTAATCACCTCCAAATTAGAAGTCTTAGCCTTGCCTCTTCTTTCCCCTTTTTGCTCTCAAAACACCCACCCACACACACTGAATTTGTTTTGCTGTAATATGAAATATCTAAACACCTAATTCAGATATTAATAACCAAATTTACTACTTCAGCCCCTACACTTTTCATTACTAAACCAAATACCCCTAAACTTATAAATTCATCTCATTTTACCCTAAACATCAATTATAGAGTTAAATAAATTTAACGACACGAGGGTTTAACTAACAAACTTACCCGGGGTATTACATCATCTCCCCCTTAAGAGAATTCCGTCCCGGAATTCGGTTAGGCAAAAAGGTACGGGTACTTAGTTCTCATTTCTGATTCTGATTCCCAAGTAGCATCCTGACCTCTATGATGTCTCCACTGAACCTTCACTTGTCTGATCTCTTTATTCCGCAACACTTTGACTTTATGATCAACTATGGCCTCTGGTTCTTCTACATAATTCAGTCTTTCGTCGACTTGTATCTCTGGTAGGGAAACTGTCTGATTTGGAGTAACCAAGCACTTTCGGAAGTTCGATACGTGAAATGCATTATGGATCCTGCTCAATTCTGGCGGAAGATCTAATCGGTAAGCTACTTCACCGATCCTTTCTGTAATTGCAAACGGTCCGGTATACCTTGGACTTAGTTTACCTTGCCTTCCAAATCGGATGACTCCTTTCCACGGCGAAACCTTTAACATTACGAAATCCCCAACTTGAAATTCCAATGGCTTTCGACGGCGGTCAGCGTAGCTCTTCTGTCTATCTTGAGCCACTTTCAATCTTTCTCGAATCTGAATAACTTTATCGGCGGTTAACTGAACTATTTCTGGCCCTGCTAACTGTTTCTCCCCCACTTCATTCCAACACAGAGGCGTTCGACATTTTCTACCATACAATACTTCAAATGGTGCCGCTTGAATGCTGGAATGATAACTGTTGTTGTAGGCAAATTTGATCAACGGTAAATGTTTATCCCACGATCCCCCAAAATCAACAATGCAAGCCCGGAGCATATCTTCTAAGGTCTGAATCGTTCGTTCACTCTGACCATCTGTTTGGGGATGATACGCCGTACTTAACTTTATCTGTGTCCCCATTTCCCTTTGAAAACTTCTCCAAAATCTTGAAGTAAAACGACTATCACGATAAAAAATGATCGAGATTGGAACTCCATGTCGAGTTACTATTTCATCAATGTACAACTTTGCTAATCGTTCCATCGAATCGGTTTCCTTTATCGGTAGGAAGTGTGCAGACTTTGTCAATCTGTCGACGATCACCCAAATAGAATCGAATCCCTTCGGAGTTCTTGGCAGCTTTGTGATGAAGTCTGTGGTAATCTGCTCCCATTTCCACATAGGTATTTCTAGCCGCTGTAGTTGACCAAACGGCTTTTGGTGTTCGATCTTTACTTTCTTACAAGTATCACATCTTTCCACATACTGAGCAATCCCTCTTTTTATCCCTGGCCACCAATAGAATTGCTTTAGGTCTTTATACATCTTGTTGGTACCTGGGTGAACAGCGAAACGGGATTGATGAGCTTCTTGTAAAACACGATCACGTAACCCACCCAATCGAGGTACCCACACTCTGTTTTCCAGACACAATAACCCCCGATCATCTTTCACTAGCAATGCTGACATCCCCGCTAACCGTTCTGATTTCAGATGTTCATCTTGATAAGCCTCTATTTGACACTTCTGCAATTCATCAAATATATTAAGTAAAAGTTCAGTTCGTAGCGAAATAACTTTTATTGTTCCACTCCTTTCTTGACGACTCAGCGCATCCGCTACTACATTCGCCTTTCCCGGGTGATAAAGGATTTCACAGTCGTAATCGTTCAGCAATTCTAGCCATCTACTTTGTCTCATATTCAGTTCCTTCTGATCAAAGAGGTGTTGGAGACTCTTGTGATCAGTATAAATCTGACATTTGGAACCATACAGATAATGTCTCCAAAATTTCAACGCGAAGACAACTGCTGCAAGCTCCATGTCATGCGTAGGATACTGTCTTTCATGATCCTTTAATTGACGAGAAGCATAAGCAATAACCTTTCCCCGCTGCATAAGTACACATCCCAATCCCAGTTTTGACGCATCACTATAAACAACAAAATCTTCCGAACCTTCAGGTAGTGATAAAATCGGTGCGCTGCACAGTTTCTCTTTCAATAGCCGGAATGCCTCGTCTTGTTCTGCTTTCCACTCAAACTTTAGGTTCTTCCGGGTCAGCTTAGTCAAAGGCGTTGCTATACGAGAGATGTCTTTTATAAATTTTCGATAGTAGCCGGCTAAACCCAGAAAACTACGTACTTCGATTGCTGTCTTCGGCTGTTCCCACTTTTCAACTGCTTCCACTTTCATCGGATCAACTTGTATACCTTTCTCAGAAATGACATGCCCCAGAAACTGAACTTCTCGCAACCAGAATTCACATTTAGAGAACTTAGCGTACAACTTTTCTTTCTTCAGCAACTCCAGAACCAAACGAAGATGTTGTGTGTGATCCTCTTTGGATCGGGAATAGATAAGGATATCATCGATAAATACAATAACAAATTTATCGAGATACGGCTTACATACCCGATTCATTAAATCTATAAAAGCAGCTGGAGCGTTCGTCAGTCCGAACGGCATCACTAAGAATTCGTGATGTCCATACCTTGTTCGAAAGGCAGTCTTTAGAACGTCTTCTTTCTTAACTTTCAACTGGTGATAACCGGATCTTAGATCAATCTTGGAGAAATAGCAAGCTCCAACTAACTGATCAAAGAGGTCATCAATTCGGGGTAACGGATACTTGTTCTTTATCGTGCGCTTATTCAGTTCTCGGTAGTCGATACACATTCTCAACGAACCATCCTTCTTTTTCACAAATAACACTGGTGCTCCCCACGGTGAAGAACCAGGTCTGATGAAACCTTTATCGGATAGATCTTGTAGTTGGGTCATCATTTCTTTCATCTCTGGAGGTGCTAGTCGGTATGGTGCACGAGCAATAGGAGTGGCTCCAGGAATCAGGTCTATCCCGAACTCTACTTGTCTAACGGGCGGAAGACTATTCAAGTCTTCAGGGAATACTTCAGGGAATTCACTAACGATAGGGATATCTTCCACCTTGTTCTTTTCCGGCTTAATATCTATCACGTAGGCCAAGTAACTCTGACAACCCTTATTAACACACCTACGTGCTTTTATCATCGATATAAGACAAGACTGATGATTCCTACGATCACCATAAATCACTACCGGTCCCCTCTCAGGTAATACAACATTTATTAACTTTTTATCACACACTATATTAGCCTGATTCTCGGCTAACCAGTCCATTCCCACTACTACGTCAAACTCTATCAAAGTTATAGGAAACAATTGTATAGGCACTCCACATCCCTCTATATTAATCACACAACCATCAAATACTTCACTAACCGACACTTGGTTATCATTTGCAGTATCTACTAATAGAGCATGTTCTAACAATTTAGGTTTCAAACACAGGCAAGCAGCAAATGTAGGTGACACAAACGATCGGTTTGCACCGGAATCAAACAACACCTTAGCACGTGTAGAGTTTATCAAAAATGTACCTGTGACCACATCCGGAGTTTCCTCCGCTTCTTTCTCAGTCATTTGAAATGCGTGACCCCTGGTTACTGGCAGTTCCAGTCTTGGTATTACTGGTTTAACAATCGCTGGCCTGCCCGACGATCCACCTTGCTGTATCCTCCCCCGCGGACAGTCCGACTGAAGGTGATCCGGAGAATTGCATAAGAAACATAACCGCGTTACCTTACAATATTTAAGGACGTGCCCGGTCTTCCCACACTTATAACACGCTCGTAAATCACCTTGGCAATTTCCTTGATGAACACGGTTGCACTTCCGACATGGTCTTTCCGCTGGTCGAAATGGCGGACGGTTATCATACCTCTGAAATCGGGACTTCTTCGGATCGTATTGTGGTCCTTCCCACTTTCTCTTCCCAATACTTTTATCGCCAGCATCTCTTCTCATATCTCGTTCAACATTCTCCGCGGCATCAACTGCAGCTGAGAAGGTATCGGGTCCTTTTGCAGTCACTAGCCTTCTAACCTCTGAGTTCAGCCCGAAGATAAACCTTTCCGTCTTCATCGCCTCCGTAGCAACGTAGTATTCTGCGAACCGAGACTTTTCCAGGAAGCTAGCGGTGTAGTCTCGAACGGATAAGTTTCCTTGTTGTAAGTTCATAAATTCCCCTTCTAGTTGTTTGACGGCTGCTTGGGGACAAAATGCGTTCCTGTAGGCTATCACAAATTCTTCCCAAGAGAGGGTAGAATAAATATCAGATCCTTTAGAATGAATAAAGGATTCCCACCAATACAAAG
This sequence comes from Saussurea involucrata, assembly GCA_033807775.1. Lineage (NCBI taxonomy): Eukaryota > Viridiplantae > Streptophyta > Magnoliopsida > Asterales > Asteraceae > Saussurea > Saussurea involucrata. Next base: position 33,860,540 of record CM066321.1, read on the forward strand.
CATCCCCCTTTAACATTGTGGTTCCATACAATACCCTATCTTCGTCAGCGCACTTACTCGTCTTAAAAATGGCTTCTATTTCCTTCATCCGTCTCATTGCTTTCACTGGATCCCTGTCTCCTGAGTAGGTTGGAGGTCTACAGCTTAAAAACATTTTGTAGTCGCACCTCCTTTGTACTGGTACAACAGTCGATGTGATTGGCATTTAATCTTCCGGTCCGGGATCCCGTATTCCAGTTTCATTATGACGTTTCCGATCAAACATTGTTTGTATGCTAGCCTGCAATCTTCGCATTTCTGCCATTAGATCATCCCTGGTAACGAACTCTGTACCCTGTGGCTGGGCTCTGCCTCCGGCTCGACCTCCAGCTCTACCCCCAGTTCTGCCCCCAGTTCTGCCTCCCCTGTCCCCCGTTCCTATCGACGGATTCGTACTATTCGGATTTCTTCCTCCTCCTCGATTCGAATTCCGTGTACCGCTTGCCATTATGTAGATTTAAACAAGGTTAATATACACATAAGCACAAACCCCATATAACAAGGTATTCTAGTTCAAACATGTACCTGTAAGATCACAATTACACTGGCCATGTGTAATATGAAATTACCTTACATGATGTTCCTTCTACCTTTTATACTTCATCATCCCAAGGTTCTATAATGATAGGGACATCCTACTTCACATGCAGTTTAAGTCTAGGTACAGATACAAATACCTAAATCCCTTAAACTAAAGCTCTGATACCATTTGTAACAACCCAAATCCCATATACACAACAAATCACATAATGTAACATAACATTGATTAATCAAACGAAACATCATATTACAAATACGGTCCCTTAAACTATTACAATCAAAAGAAGACAGTCTACTACAAACTTCTTACTAAATACATACATAACATTTAATCATTATAATACAACTGCTAAACATGCCAAAATCTTCGTCACATAATCCTTCACATAAGCCATCCATCGATTACTCTAATTACTTGCTCTTACGCGATCCCCCACCTGGAATACATATTTTTAAAACGAAAATGAGGGTTAGACACGATGGTCTAAGTGAGATAAATCCCTGTTAGTTTGAAATCATTTATATACACCTTATTCATATAAATCATTCAGCACAATCAAATATATCAATTTGAACTCACACATAGTGTACCTTCCTTTCTCATTCCTCTTGGCCATATTAGTTGGTTGCAAGCCAACTAATAATTTACAACGCTGTACAACATCTACAGCCAAACAACGCTATACAGATTCTATAGCCAAACACACCGGTCCTAAGCCCGGCCAACGTATTATAACACATTATAATACTCATGTAAACATAATACCTCAATATATTATAATTCACATATACCATACATATAAACACATAATCACCAATTATCACATTCCCAAACCATACGTATGTATTCCAGTTGAAAATACTTTTAAAGTAAAACTCACCTATTTGACTTATCAAAATGTCCACCAAGCTTTTCTCAAACAATTCAGCTTCACTTCAATTTCACAGAATCTGAAACAATCATTTACAAGTATTGCCTTACCACTTTGATCACACAAGTCTTACCAAGACTAAGAACTCTAAAGCACTCTAGTCCCTAAATGTTACTCCCAAACCCGAACTTAAGTCGAGTCCACAATACATTCGATCCTCATTCATTCCCTATCCATGATTTAATAAAACACAGACTATTGAATACTTAAAAGCATCTAAACTCCCAATTTTTACCAAACAGCAAAAGTATCCGGATACCTCAACTTTTCCGGACAACACAACTTTTCCGGACAACAGGACTTTTCCGGACAACTTATACAATCCGGACGTCATCCGGACACCAAAGTAATCCGGATACTATCCGGTATCCAATTCTATCCGGAAAACATAGGAAAAAGGAACTTACCCGGAAAAAGTCCCGTCCGGACACCACCGAAGAATTACCCGGACACTACTAACAAAAACCATCCGGACACATTCATGGTGTCCGGAAACTACTGTCGGTTTGGTGCCTTTTTACCCAGAAAACCGACTGAATCATAACAGATATGAAATTGACTAATACAAACCGATAGAATCCTAATACTAGTGATTTCGAACAATAAACTCAAGAGGAACATACCTTAATTTCACTTTAATCACCTCCAAATTAGAAGTCTTAGCCTTGCCTCTTCTTTCCCCTTTTTGCTCTCAAAACACCCACACCCACACACACTGAATTTGTTTTGCTGTGATATGAAATATCTAAACACCTAATTCGGATATTAATAACCAAATTTACTACTTCAGCCCCTACACTTTTCATTACTAAACCAAATACCCCTAAACTTATAAATTCATCTCATTTTACCCTAAACATCAATTATAGAGTTAAATAAATTTAACGACAAGAGGGTTTAACTAACAAACTTACCCGGGGTATTACAGTTTTTGCCCGGCAGTTTGTCAAATTTTCACAAATTCACTTTTCTGTGTAAAGATCAATACAAGTAATTTTCAAGATGAATAGAAATGACATAATGAACTCTTTGGGAAGTGATACTAGACCTCCGATTTTGATCAACAAAGAGTATGAACAATGGAAAGAGAGGTTTGGGGATTTCCTTGAAAGACAATCGAATGGTGATCACTTGATAGATTCTCTTCATAATGGTCTAATGAAACCTGTTCTTAATGATTATCGTGTTGAGGGTGCACCAGAACCAGATAATAGATTGGTTCCTCTTTCCGAGTACACTGTTGATCAAAAAGCAAGATTCGATGCTGACAAGAAGGCAAGATCATATGTGATTATGGGGATTCTGAATGAGGTGTTCAATAAGATTGATAGTTACAAAGATACGACAAACAATATGTGGAGACAGTTAGAAAAGATGTTACAAGGGTCTCAGATTGGAAATCAGATGAAAATCACAATGTGCATCAATAGGTATGAAGAGTTTAAGGCAAAGGAAGATGAGTCACTTCATGACACATATGACAGATTCATGATTTTACTTAATGAACTAAGTAAAAACAAGATAAAAAAGGATCTGATCGAATTAAATGTCAAATTTCTTACCTCACTACAACCCGAATGGAAGAGTGTGGCTAGAAAAATGAAACAAAATTCGAGACTCTCCACTATGCCACTACATGAATTGTATGAGACGATGTTGCAAGATGAGGAAGAAATAGATGAGATAAGAGAGGAAAAGAACAATAAAAAGAAGAAATATTTCTCTCAAGAACCGATTGCACTACAAGCCGAGGTACAACCGAATAACTTTACTGTTAGGACAGGTTTTAATAGTTGATTTAAAGTTCAAGGGTTGTTTTGTAATAGTTTATTTTGAGCCTTTTAGTGAACGGGCCGTGGGCTTGCTAACCACGGGCCCATAGTATTTAATGTTGATTAGCTTGGAAAAACAAGCTAATCATCCTTTTACTTTCGAACTCTGTATTGTAAATTCTCTCTGAAAGTGAATGACAGGGATGACCAGTTGAAATCATTACGCATATTGTTCATATATTTCGATTTCATATATTGTTGCACGGATCTGGATTCTACAATTGGTATCAGAGCAGACAGACGGATTCGATTCAAAGCTTCATTCATCAATTTCTGGTTAGTTTGACTTTTACCCTTCTGACCATTCTTGAATTCTTGACTATTTGATTCAGTCGAAATTGGTTGTTTTTGCTTATTGGGTTGTGTTAGCATTATCGTTATAAGTGTTTCTGCAAATTTTCACATCCTAATTCATTCGTTTGATTGGTCAATTTAGCAATTTAAGATCACAGTTTTTGGTAGTGTTCTTCAACAAAAATCGAATTTTTACCATCAAAACGTGTTCTTTTTGCTTAGAAATCGATTGGGTTAGTGTTAGTTTTGTGTTTGGTATTGTTTCTAATCTTTCAGGAACAATTTTGAGTAACCCTAGTTGAGAATTCGATCGAATTGAGAAAACAACCGACTTGTCCGGACAAACCAGCCGACTTTTCCGGACAACTTCAAGGTGTCCGGACGTTTGTGTTTCCATCCGGATTCTTTCAACTTTTCCGGACAACCAGTTCCTTCCGGGTAAGTCATCCATCCGGGTAAGTATCCCATAATCTTAAACCTATCCGGGTAATATTGTTCCGGATAACTCAAAGTATCCGGAAATCAATTTTATCCGGAAACCCATTTTTACCCGGAAACTTCGTGGTATCCGGAAACTTCACAGTATCCGGAAACTCCATCGTACCCGGAAACCTAATACTACTAGAATCCACAGCATCCGGTAAGCTACTGTTTGAATTGATCTCTATCCGGTAACTTAAGACCATCCGGTAACCTTGGTTATCAGGACAACTCAAGTTATCCGGACAACTCTGCATATTTGAACTGCTTTCTTCAATTCTGATCCGGACACTTCCATATCAGATCACTTATTTGGATTCCTATCCAGTAAACTAAGTTATTGTCTAAACACTCGTAGACCCTGCGTTAGGATTTCACTTTTAGTGCCTTGCGTTAGGTTTTAAACTTTGAATCAATCTACACGTCTGACGATCACTCCGTTGCAACCGAAGATGTCTACTTCTCGTGATGCTCTCGCAATTGGCACTGACACCAAGCCACCGTGTCTCTATCCGAACGAGTACAGCCAATGGCGAGATAGGTTCATGATCTTCATAGAGTCCAGGGACAACTATGAGTACATCAAGAGAGCTCTGGATCATGGCCCAATTGCCGATCCAATGAAGGACTGTAACGCCCCAAAATCCAAGCCAATTTAAACCTCAAATTACAACGGGTTATGACAATAAAATTTCAACTTATATAGATAGCAAAGGAATTAACCATCAAGAGTGTAATTACAATACATGATACTTCGAATAACCTATCAATCTAATCATGTCACTATAATAAGATTAATTGAGTTATCTAAGCTATCCTCCAAAAATCTCCTCTATGTTAATTGCCACTTCTGCTATTCCAAAAACACTCGTCCCACAACCCTTTATTTGCCTGAGCCTGTACCTGGTAAGAAAACATCATATGAAATGATTAGGCCAACGCCTAGTGAGAACATTCGTTTCAATTGCAAAAATCAATGTAAACAAGTTACAACAAACCTGGTTACTCCTTTTCTTACCGTACGTATAATTCTATTTCATTATACAATTTTATCCAATCCCATGACTATGACTGACAACAAATCCACCAGCATATCATACCCCAGAGCCACACTACGAATCTTCAAAGATTCTAGATCAATGCTCTCCACCAATAAATCGCGATTACACACGCCCATTTATCAGTAAGGAAGCAGAGATTACAAGTACTTATGTCAACCTCACTCTCTTCCTTAGAAATCAGGAATAACGATTAATACCACACGCCTATTCCATGATTTCCCACACACACTGGAATAACGATTAAATGAGTAATACCACACGCCTATTCCAAGTGATTACCAAACTTTAGTGTCTATGGATCCATTACACTTATTTCTACTCGTGCAAGTAAATGCTTAATACAGATTTCTCATATCATTCAGTATGAGCAAATCACCTTGATACCATATAGATTCCTCATATCATTCAGTATGAGCCAATCTCCTTTACCTATACCAAACACCTGCCTAGTATCAAACCGGCACAGTCATCAAGCCTAACATACTACCCTTCGAATGTACGTATGTTCATGCTAAACTAATTATGTCTCTTTCACTAGATCACAACGATTCACAATTAACAGAACTAAAAATTGCGCAGTCTGCACAAAGTGTCCGGACACCAAGATGTTTCCGGATAACCTAACTTATCCGGACAACCCATGCTTTCCGGTAAATTCCTACTTTTCTGGACATATTTCAAATCCGGATAACATCCGGACTCTATGATCATCCGGATACCATCCGGTAACTAATTTCATCCGGATTCTTGTAATAAAATAAACCTACCCGGATACTTCCTGCGTCCGGAAACATTCATCATTGGGGTTTTCCGGATACGACGATTCATCCGGAAAAGTCAGGTCTGCAGTCTAAAATTCAATCTAACTTCTTGTCTGTTCGATTCAGCTCATTCCCAGTACAACCATACAGTTCATAATCACTTTATACAACTATTTCACGGTTCAATTTAACATAAGAACACTGATTTAAGCAAAGTACAAATGAACTCACCTTATGTTTGCAAAACCCACTTCCTGCACAAATCTGATTTCCCCCAATCTGTTGATAATGATTCTGTAAATTAATCCAAAACACATATTCGTTTATCATCATTCATTCACAACAAGAATTATCAGAAACTAAGTTCAATCCCTTACCAATTTGAACCCAAAATCTTGCTTTTCTTCCTTTCTACCTTTTTCTCTCTATCCCTTCTCTCTTTCTGCCGACTTCAACAAAAATCTGAATGAGATAATATCTTATTTCAGCTACTATATCCAAACACACTTTCCAAAAGTGACCAAAAGCACCCTCAAGTTTCATTAATTCCAAAAGTAACATCTTACTTACATCTATTGTATTTTGACCCTAATGAATCATAAAACTTCCTTATAATTCAAAGTTTACACAAAATACAAATACATCTCAATTCTCATTAAAATATTATTACTGAAAATTCAGGATGTTACAATACTCCCCAACTTGAAAATAATTTCGTCCCCGAAATCAGAATCAGGTAAACAAATGAGGATGCTTATCCCTCATACTCTCTTCCGACTCTAAAGTCACATTAGCACCTCGATGGTGTTTCCACTGTACTTTCAACATAGCTACTTCCTTGCCATTACGTAGCTTCCTAACCGATCTTTCCAAAATTGCCTCTTGTTCTTCCACACATCGACTCTTTTCATCTACCCTTACATCGGCAAGTGGAATCACATCTTCCTCTTCGGCTAGACATTTCCGAAGATAACACACATGAAAAGTATTATGAATCCCTTCCAACTCTGGTGGAAGATGTTAGAGCATTATTGTATTCAAGATTTACTGTAAAGTCAATGTACTGTATGAGTCTATACAGTATTGTGAATGCCTTTATACCTTGTATGTTATGGGTATAAATAGGCTTGTCTAGACCATTTGTTAGGAACACTTCAAAAGCTTTTGTAATCTTTTAGAAACCTTTTGTAATCCTTTGAGCTCAATACATGGATGACATATTTGCTCTCTAGATTCTCTCTCACTACATTCATATCTTATTGCTAGAGATCAAGGATTTAACAATTGGTATCAGAGCTAAACAGAAGATTCAAGCAGATCGAAGACCAAATTGAAGATTTTTTACACTAAAGCTGAAGAATTCGGATTGGGTGTTCATCACTATTCATCACTGTTCATCAAGAATTCTAACCCTTCTTCATTTACTATTCATCCAGATTTCATCTTTTCTTTAATTTTTGATCTTTTGGATTGATTCTTGACATCATTGCACTCGGATTTGATTCCTGAACATCTTTAATTATTGGATCAACACCAAAATCTGCACAGAATTTGCAGATCTGATCATTTTATATCATTTTTGTTCGAAAACTTTTTCTACTATTTTTGGATCAAAATTCGATTAAATTGATCGAATTAGGATTTGTGATTAACTAAGAAAGTGTGTGGAATCAAATTTCGAACAAATCTGTGCAAATTTCATAACAATTGATCAAGAATTGAAAAAGTTATGGCTGATTTAGTGATTTTCGTGTTCGAAGTGCAAAATTCGGATCATTCTTGGTGAATTCGGATCATTCTTGGTGAATTCGGATCATTCAAAGAAGAATTCGGAGTGTTCTTGGAAATACAAGTGTAGAATTCGACTCAAGAAGGATTCGAATTGATTGAATTCGAACCCAGCTAGATTCGAATTGAGGAGAATTCGAACCGTGTTAGATTCGAATTGAGGAGAATTCGAACTGTGTTAGATTCGAATTGAGTTGATTAAATTTTCCAAGTGTTGAATTCGAACCCTTAAGCATCCGAATTCATAGAATTCGAACCCTTAAGCATCCGAATTCATAGAATTCGAACCCTTAAGCATCCGAATTCATAGAATTCGAACCCTTAAGCATCCGAATTCATTGAATTCGAACCCTTAAGCATCCGAATTCATTGAATTCGAACCCTTTAGCATCCGAATTCATTGAATTCGAACAAAGTTAAGTCCGAATTGAGTGAATTCGAACCCTTCAGCATCCGAATTCATTGAATTCGAACCCTTCTTCATCCGAATTCTTGTGAATTAAAAAAAAAAAAAAAATGGATTTCATACACTGTAAGAGTTTTTTGAGAAAATTTTTTATCCCGAAATTTTTTCTATAGTGTATTTCATACACTGTAAGAGCTTTTCAAGAAAAAATTTTATATATTTTTTTGTGTATTTTCATACACTGTCTGCTTGATCTTCTGAACGATCAATTTCTAGCAATATTCAAAATGGATTTACAACAAGTTATTGTTAAAAGCAGTGGTGAAGATTTGTAGCAAACTCTGAAAAAGGAGATTCCTCCAATTGCAAAAGTTTTTGTTAAACCAAATGTAAAGTTGCAACAAGTCATTATAACAGAAACATCTGTTAATTCACATGTATCTGTTAAACCAAATAATGAAGTGTTGCAACAAGTCATAATAACAAAAACACCTCCAAAGCCACTTGAAAAAGCTAAGGGAAATAATGGAATTTTGCAACAAGTTATTTTATCAGAACCATCTCCTATATCAGAAACTCCTGTTAAAGATAATGCTTCAAATTCTTCAACTCCTATTTTAAATAAAGCATTGGAAGAAGAAAATGTTAATCTGAAAAGACAAATTTTAGACATTTCTTCTTCAAATGCTAAACTTACTAAAAGAATAACTGATCTTGAAGTTTATATTGCAGGTCTTGAAACAAAGAAAGACAAAGACAACTCAAGTCTGCACGATCAAATCGAGAAACTTCAAGAGAAAGTAACAACTCTTAAAAAGGAAAATGCTGATCTGAAGAGCATTGAAGACAGGAGAGAGAAGATTCTTAAAGAAAAGGAAATAATTGAACTTAATTGTATAAAACTTTCAAAACAAGTTTCTGACTTTGAGAAAGTTTTATTTTTAGAAAAAGACAAGCTCGAAAAAGAAAGAGCTAAATTTGAAACTGAACGAAAATATTTTGAGAATAAAAGTTCTGAACTTTCCGTGAAAATCTCTGAATTAGAAAATCTTTTGGAAAAGGAAAGAAAAGATTTCACGGAAAAGCAAAATCTCTTTGAAAAGGAAAGTAAAACCCTTAAAAAGAAAAATATGGAAATTTTCAAAGAGATTACTGATAAAAGAAAGTTTTTGGAAAAAGATTTTGAATCGGAACGCGAATATTTTGAAGATGTGATTCTTAATCTTACCAAAAGATTATCTGGTTTATCAGCTGATATTATGAAGGATCAGTTGATCAAATCTGATCTCCAAAAGAAATTTGATCTAATTTCTAAAGAGAAAAATGTTTTAATAAACAAAGTCAAAGAACTTGAAGACGTCATTTTTAAATTTGATGTCTCAAAGCAGACTGGTCATAATTCTATCTTTCAGACTCCATTTGTTGATTCAAATGATTCTGAATGCTCTTTTAAAACTGCTTCAAGTTCAAGTTTTAAAAACATTTCTTCTAAACAATTTAATTGATCAACAGATTTCTCAAAAGGTCGGATTCGTTCAACAAACCTCTTCTATAATCCTCTGTTTGATAAATCAGATAACAAAACAAAAGTGCCTAACGTTAATACTTCCAAACCTGAAGAAGTTCCAGTCTTCAAGAGGGTGAAGATGGAATGGAGAGTAAAAGGCACAACAGTTCCAAAGAAAGAAGTGCCAAAATCATCTGTATCCACATCAAATGCAAAGAAGAACAATACGCCAAAAGGTAAATCTTATGCTAAACCTAATCCTATTCATTATGTAAATCATCTGATTAGGTTGGCACATAAGAAAATCTGTTGTTCTTACTGTGGATCAAATGATTTTGTGCATAAAGATTATACTTCTTATTGGTATGGTTCTTACAGTATTCCTTGTAAGAAATCTACACCTAACCCACTAGGACCCAAGTGCCATTGGGTACCAAAATCTGCTTAATCTGTTTTGCAGGTTCTTCATGTGTTGTACTGATTTGTAGATACATACCACACACATGACTGAAAACAGAAGAGAAGCGGCGTATTTCTTTGAAGAATATTTGTACCATTAAGGGGGAGACAAATCATGAATGGTTTCTGAATACATCAATTCAGGACCCGTGCTTAAATGTAATTGGCTTTTGGACAAATCAGTTCAAAACCCGTTCTTCAAAGACTATGGCTTCTGAACAACTCAGTTCAGGACCCGTACTTTAAAGACTAAGACTTCTAAACAAATCAGTTTAGAACTCACACTTCTCAGGTAATATCCTTAACTGCTATATATTTTTGTTTCAAGGAACAAGTGGCAAAAGGTAACATTGGATTATATTTGTTTCTACTGATTTGAAAACTTGAAACTTTACAAATTTAATTCAATAAGATGAAATTTTCAATTTTCATTCAATGAATTAAATGTGTGCTAAAAGATGATTTTACAAGAAACTTTGTACTATCTGAGCTAGATTTGCTTCAATTTTCACCTCTAAAATAAATCGAAAGGTCAGCAAAACATGAATGAAATTATGCTGAATGCTCAAAGTTATGTGAATCTGGATATATATAGAATATAATGCTCAAAAAGCCTATATGTCAGAATGATGGATGGAAATGAAAATATGGGCAAAGCACTATGTTTTAGAACCAAGTGATTGAGATAAAATAGTTGCACTATCATTTAGTTTGAAAGTTTGTGCATGTGGCCTTTCTGGTTTGGGAGAGTAAGTCCTAAGGGGTGCTCGACACCTAGTCCCTAAGATCAACTGGTCTGGGATCGGCTGACCCAAATCCTGCAATAGAACCAGATAGAAAGTCATGTTCTACTGGTACAAATGGGTTTAAGATATATCGATGTGGCCTTTCTGGTTTGGGAAATTAAGTTCTAAGGGGTGCTCGACACCTAGCACCTAAGGCCAACTGGTCTGGGATCTGCTAACCCAAATCCTGCTATAGAACCAGATAGAAAGTCATGTTTAACGGTGTATCTTATTCTTACTAAACTTTTTGATCAAAAGATGCCAATGTGCACAAATCAAAAGATGCCAATGAGCACAAAAGAAAAGATGCCAATGAGCACACATCTCTTGAAACTTGGGAAAATACAAAGTCGCCATAAACCCGTAAATTTGTGAAAATTCTGATTTTGGACAAATAGTGTGAGTAGAGCAAAATATTCTTATATGTTTTAGAATTGCATATGCTTGAAGCTAATCATATTTCCCATGCTAGCACACCAAATAGATTTAATAAAGGGGTTGAAACTGAACATATTTTAACTTGATATACAATGATGACTTGTTTTTTGAATCCAAACACATGCATTTGATTTTATTTGATTGAAATATTGTTAAATTTCATTAAGTTGATTTTCTTTTGTAAAGCTTTCAAATGATCAAATGTTAGTAGTTATAAAATGAAGTTCAATGAATTTTATTTTCCTTGTGTAAATTTGTTTTAAAATTTGTGCTACAATTTCAAATACTGTACGTTATTGAAACATATGCATACTTTCAGGGGGAGAAAACAAATTGCTCCAGAATTCTTATTTTGAGGGGGAGCAAGGTTATTCTGTAAGGAGGAGATTGTTAGCAATACTCAAAGACACGACTGAAATTGAAAATGGTTTTCGATGATTATGATGCTCACCATCATCGAAAAAGGGGGAGAAAAGTTTAATTTCAATTTCATGTCAAAGAATTTTCAAATCAAAGATATTTCAAGTCAAAGATTCGTGAACAAAGACTGAAGATTGGGGAGAAGGATCATGTGAAGTCCAAATGTTGCTGAATTTGGTTATCTTAGTTCTGAGTGGTTATCGGAATGCGCTTACACCTAAAAGTTCAACAATGTGGATGGTTTCACATCTTTCTGATCCAAACTCTAATCGTTTCTGATTTATCTTGTTCCGAATTGATGGTTTTATACAAAGATCGGAATTTCATGTTCAAGACTTGAAGACAATCTGTTGAAGATTTTATTGAAGAAGATTGACTTTTCAAAGAAAAAGACAATGACTTTTCATGTTTGTCTGAAGATTCTTCAAAGCTGAGTTCTTAAAGAGTGTCAAAGCATATAGTTCGCCGTGAACTAGTGGAGATAAAGCTATTTGAAGATGGTTTGATAGAGTGTCTGTTTGAGAAGATTGACTTTACAAAGAGCTGAAGACTGCTGTCAAATTTTTTAAATCTTGAATCCAAAGGGGGAGATTGTTAGAGCATTATTGTATTCAAGATTTACTGTAAAGTCAATGTACTGTATGAGTCTATACAGTATTGTGAATGCCTTTATACCTTGTATGTTATGGGTATAAATAGGCTTGTCTAGACCATTTGTTAGGAACACTTCAAAAGCTTTTGTAATCTTTTAGAAACCTTTTGTAATCCTTTGAGCTCAATACATGGATGACATATTTGCTCTCTAGATTCTCTCTCACTACATTCATATCTTATTGCTAGATTTGGGATTTATCAGAAGATCCAACTGATATGCTTGCAAACCAATCCTTTTAATAATAGTGAAAGGTCCTAGAAAACGAGGACTTAGCTTCCCACGTTTACCAAACCTTATCACTCCCTTCCAAGGGGATACCTTAAGCATCACGCGCTCCCCAACTTGGAATTCTTTTGGTCTTCTTTTCGGATCAGCATAACTCTTTTGTCGATCCTGAGCTGCTTTCATATGCTGCCGAATTTCTTTCACCTTATCAGCTGTTTGTTGTACCAATTCTGGACCAGCAAACTGTTTCTCTCCGACTTCTAACCAACATACCGGGGTTCTACATTTTCTACCATATAAGGCTTCAAAGGGCGCTCTTCCGATACTGGAATGATAACTGTTATTATACGCAAATTCTACTAACGGTAGATGCGTATCCCAGTTACCTCCAAAATCCAATACACATGACCTGAGCATATCTTCCAAAGTTTGTATAGTCTTTTCACTCTGTCCATCAGCCTGTGGATGAAAAGCAGTGCTCAAATTAACTTTCGTACCCAATTCTTCTTGTAGTGATCGCCAAAACCTTGAGGTAAACCGACTATCACGATCTGACACAATCAACACCGGTATACCATGTCTTGACACCACCTCATCAATATACAGCTTCGCCAATTTCTCAATTGGTGATGTTTCTTTCATAGCCAGAAAATGAGCACTCTTAGTTAATCTATCCACGATTACCCATATTGTGTCGTTACCCTTTTGCGTCTTGGGTAATTTTGTCACAAAGTCCATGGTGATCTTCTCCCACTTCCATTCCGGAATTTCCAAAGATTGGAAACTTCCGTAAGGTTTCTGATGTTCCGCTTTCACCAACGAACATGTTCTACATGTTTCTACCTTCCGGGCCACATCTACTTTCATAGCCGACCACCAATAATGCAATTTCAGATCTCGATACATCTTTGTATTCCCAGGGTGTATGGAATACCTAGATCTATGAGCGTCTTCGAGAATCAGCTCTCGATTTCGTCCAATCTTTGGTACCCAAACACGACCTTGGAACAACTTTATTCCACGACCATCTTCAGTTAGCTGAAGGTGTTGCTTGCCCATCACTTCTTCTTTCAGGTTTACTTCCGGTAAAGCCTCCGCTTGTGCCTCTTTTATCTTTTCCATCAAACTCGATGTCACATCAATTCTAGCATTGATCGATTTCAAACATCCACTATACTCTTTCCTACTTAAAGCATCGGCCACGACATTTGCTTTACCAGGATGGTAATGCAATTCGCAATCGTAATCTTTAAGTAATTCTAACCATCTTCGCTGTCTCATATTTAACTATTTCTGATCAAAAACATGCTGCAAACTTTTATGGTCAGTATAAAGAGTACATTTGGTTCCATACAAGTAGTGCCTCCACAGCTTTAAAGCAAACACAACAGCCGCTAACTCCAAATCATGTGTCGGTAGTTCTTCTCGTGTTCCTTAAGTTGTCTTGACGCATAAGCAATCACTTTGCCTCGTTGCATCAATACGCATCCTAGACCCATCTTTGAAGCATCACTGTATACCACTAAATCTTCTGTTCCTTCTAGTAAAGCAAGAACCGGAGCCTCACACAACTTTTGACGTAAAGTTCTGAAAGCCGATTCTTGTTTCTCCGTCCAGACAAACTTCACGTTCTTTCTAGTCAGAATAGTCAAAGCAGATGTAATCTTAGAAAAGTCTTTAATAAACCTTCTGTAATAACCTGCTAAACCCAAGAAACTTCTTATTTCAGATGCACTTCTAGGTGTCTCCCAATTTGGCATAGCTTCAATCTTAGCTGGGTCTACCTTGACTCCTTCTGAAGTGATCACGTGACCTAGAAATTGTACTTCTTCTAACCAAAATTCATATTTTGAAAACTTCGCGTACAATTTCTCTCTTCTTAAAACTTCTAAGACTTCACGTAGGTGTTGTTCATGATCTGCTTTAGTCTTTGAATACACAAGTATGTCATCAATAAAGACGATAACAAACTTGTCCAAGAAAGGTCGACACACTCTATTCATCAGAACCATGAAGACAGCTGGAGCATTTGTCAACCCGAATGGCATTACTAGAAACTCATAATGCCCGTATCTGGTTCTAAAAGCTATCTTAGGAATATCTTCATTTCTAACCCGCACTTGGTGATACCCTGACCTCAAATCAATCTTAGAAAAACATCCTGCCCCTTGAAGTTGATCAAATAGATCATCGATTCTTGGAAGCGGATATTTATTCTTAATCGTCACCTTATTCAGCTCGCGGTAATCTATACACATTCTCATAGTACCGTCTTTCTTCTTAGCAAACAGGACCGGAGCTCCCCAAGGCGAAGAACTCGGTCTGACAAAACCTTTATCTAATAACTCCTGGAGTTGAGTCATCATCTCTTTCATTTCAGACGGCGCTAGACGGTAAGGTGCCCGCGCTATCGGAGACGAACCTGGAATGAGATCAATTCTAAACTCCACCTGCCTTTCAGTAGGTAGACCAGGAAGATCATCAGGAAATATGTCAGGAAACTCACGTACCACCTTGATATCTTCCAATTGTTTCTTTTCCAACCTTCCATCTAAGATATACGCCAGATAGGACATACATCCTTTCATTAAACACTTCCGCGCCTTCACAACAGAGATTAACGGAATTTCCCCCTTTTGCTTTTCCCCGAAGATGAATACGTCATCCTTATCGGTCATCGGAATCCTGATTAATTTTTTTGCGCAAAATATTTCTGCTTGATTGGCTGTCAGCCAATCCATACCCACAACTATGTCAAACCCTCCAATTTCCATCAACAACAAGTTGATCGAAAATTTTGTCTCTTCTATAAGAATAGTACAACCATCAAGCCTTTCTCGAACGGAAGCTTGACCCCCATTAGCTACCTCTACTACTAAAGCATCATCTAAAGTAGTAACAGGCGTATCTAATTTAGGATAGAATGATTTGGACACAAATGACAAATTTGCTCCACAATCGAACAAAATAT
Source organism: Saussurea involucrata (assembly GCA_033807775.1). Taxonomy (NCBI): domain Eukaryota; kingdom Viridiplantae; phylum Streptophyta; class Magnoliopsida; order Asterales; family Asteraceae; genus Saussurea; species Saussurea involucrata. The sequence continues at coordinate 33,876,133 of CM066321.1, forward strand.
GCGCAGAACAAGAATTAACAAGGAATATACCCGAGACAACGTCCCTTGATTCCTTAGCTTCATCAGCGGTCATCTGAAAAGCTCGACCCGTTGGCTTCGAAATAACTGGTTTCTTACTCTGATCGCCGCTCTTTTTCAGCCTTGGGCACTCCCGACGAAAGTGACCCGGTTGCTTACACTCAAAACATGTATTTCCCCGTACTGGACAATTATTCATAGTATGCCCATGTCACACCCCGCTAAAGCGGAAACACGAGATGTAACAGATAGAGTTTCATAGCATTAGGAAATAAACAACACCAACCATACAATTACACAAAGTATACATTACAAAGTCCCAAAAATTTAAAGTTAAGGGTTTACAATCCCAAAGATTACATGTAACCCAAAATAATGTTTTTATCAAGATATGACAAAAGACGAGTCTCGGTTGATGTCGACATGCATGCTAAATTAAACCTTGTCAGTTACCTTCTTAGCCCCTGAAAAGTGTGTTTAAAACAAAAGGTCAACTACAAAGAGTTGGTGAGTTCACAGGTTTTTCCATACACAACAATTTTTCTTCCAATGGTTACTCTCATGAAACGTTCGTTCATGACAAGCTCCAAAGTTAAAAGGTTTATGAGTACAATTTACAATGAGTGATTTTTGTAAGATATAACAGTGTTGAGCCACTACTAAGCCTCCGACAATCTACGCCCCGCGAACTACCTCAGAGGTGGTATACTAACCCACGTGAGAAGAACATTATTACCAGATAAAGTGCACCCCTACTCGTCAGTTAAGGTGGGTTTGTCAAACCAAATAGCGCTATCCACAAGTATCACCGGCTCGTTACGAGTTAATAAGTAGTGTGTTTACTGGGGACTTACCATTTTCATTATCACTCAACATATCTTTATCACTTATGTACAATTGTCCATTCATTAGTACTCATTCTTCAAAGCATAAATATCCACAATTTAATATCATGAATCATTTAGCATTTTAAAAACATAACATGCTTTTCACCCCAAACATTTAAACAAGTAAAAACGGGGCTGTGATTTCTCACCTTAACGTGTAGACGCGAAGTTGCGCAAGCTTGATCGCTTAATGCCTTACGGGTCTCCTATAAAGTCAAATAAGCTCTATAAGTCCTTCATAGCTACTCAAGGTTGAACTTAGCTAATTTAGTCCACCTCTTGTGAAATGCCATTGTTTTAGTTTTTAATTTGACATGATGAATTTAATATTTTCCCAATGTTTTAATCATGTATAGGTACCTATAAGGTTAAAATAGTAAAATCCCACACTTTTTCCAAAATACATAATCTGGCAGAAACTTTGTTCCTCAAAAATGGTTATTGAAATACACTTTCTGGAATGACAAATTTGCCCATCTTTTTATATGTGGTACTACACTGAGTTAAGAAGGTTTTGACCAAATTTCATAAATTTTGAAGGTGTTTAAGGGGTTCAAATAATTTTTACAAAATAATGCAACACAGAACCTAAAACAGTTTACACCCTTCTGCCATAACCGGCTTTTGGAGGGTCAAAACATAGTATTTTTCAGAGATTTTGCATGGTTTGGAAACCTAACACATAAAGGTGTCTTATGGAAAAAGATTCACAAATTTTTGATGAGTTTTGAGTGAGTTATGGTCAAAAGATGTTGCATGTACCAATCTGCCATTTCTGGACAGCTTGACATACTTGGTTTGCACAAAATCTTTAAATGACCAAAACATCGTATATTGTTATGAAATTTTAGCATGTGAAACCTAACTCATAAAAGTAGCTTCCAGAAGAAAAATGAGAAAGTTTTATGCATTTTTCAAAGAGTTATATACAAAATAAACGGACACAAAAAATCTGTCAGACTAACTGCTGCACACCAATTTGTTCTAAGGAGTTGAAAGCTCAAAACTCAATATTTTTGTATGAGACCAGTGGCGTTTGAACCCCAACTCATTAAACTTTACTCCAGAAGAAAAATCAAAGAATTTGGACATGAATTGACCAAGATATGGTCGTCCAAAGTACATGCAACCTAACTGCCAGATTCTGGAACTTAAAGACTCTCACTAAAACTCATTTTTGAGCACTTTAACATCCATGGATGTGGATCCTTTTGTTAAAGATTCAATCCCCACATCTTATGACATGTTTTTTAAAAAGAAAATACTTTAAACTTATAGGGAAAATGTGCATGCAAAGTCAAAATTTCCAGATTCTTATAAATGAACAAAACCCACATTTGGATGATTTTTCTCATTTTTCTTATGTTCATGATGGAAGTTCATAGATTTTCACCATTTTATGGACATTTCTCATGTCCTTGGTGTTTTATCTCACTTCTAGAACAAGAAAAAGAGTTCATCCATTTGGATGAAATGAAAGTATAGAACAAGGTAGGAAAATGGCATAAAAGGTGCCAAAAGAGCATAAATGACACTTAGTTTAGTGTTCTTACCTTGGGAGGATAATGCAAGTACTTCAAACTTTGAAATTTCGTATTTGAATACTTGTTCTAGGGCTGGAATAATCTGGAGTTGAAGGTTTAAAGTGATGAAGAAGATGGAGAGGACAATTATCTTCAAGAGAGAGAGAGAGAGAGAGAGAGAGGAAGATGGATGGTTTTTCTTCAAATGTTTGAAATGGACAAGAAAATAAACAACAAGGAGGTTTAAGGGGGGGGGGGGGTGGCCGGCCCCTATATGGGCCCCCAACCCTTGCACAAATTTTTTTATTTTTTTTATAAAAATGAGCCCATAACTATGTCCTAAAAAAATCATTTTTATCTAAAATTTTAATTGTAAAATAAGCTTCTAAAATACATTCTTGTTTTATTATTAAATCTTATAAAAAGAAAGATTTATGTTTAAGGTAAAACCCTATATTTTATATAGGTTATATGTTATTTAAGGTATTTTGGCATTTCACAAGGTGTTCCGGTTAGTCTTGGGTCAAAACCGGGTCTTTTAAGCTACTACCGGGAATTTTAGCGATTTTTCGCTTTAATATTTTCTGGATGAGTCCTATTAGGGTATATTCTCTTTATTAACATTAGTGAGGGCTTAACAGATGCTAACCTGGAAGTTTCGATTTTTTTTTTTTGCCGAATGTTACAGCCCACTCTTTCCACACTTAAAACATTCAGATGCTATCACTCGACACTGCCCGAAATGCTTGCTCTTACACTTTGGACACCAGTTTGGTTCACGGCGTGATTCATAAGAAGTACCTTTACCAGCGTTCCTTGACCTCTGTGAATGCTCTGATCGACCTTCCCATTTCCGCTTCTCCCCAACTTGGGTCTTTTCTTCTTTATCCTTAGCATACACTTCCTCTATAACCTTTGCTTCCTCGATTGATTCTCTCAATGTTGAAGCTTTTGAACTCCACACCCTTGACATCATATCTGCTGGTAAACTCTTCAGATAAGCTTTAACTTTGTCTTTCTTAGTCGGAGCCACATGCCCCACCAGGTTCAGCTTCTCCATGAAGGATTCTGTATACTTTCTCACATTCATATTGCCTTTCTTGAGGTTCCTGAACTCTTCCTCGATTCGATCCATTTCAGTTTCGTTACAGTACTCCTGCAGAATCTTTGCTTTGAACTGATCCCAAGTCATAGCATTCAAAACAGAAGCTGACACAGAAGCTGCTAGCACATTCCACCAAGATAACGCGTTACCGCGTAACATCTGTGATCCAAATTTAACTTTAGACTTTTCATCATAACACTCACAAGCTCGAAAAGCTTGTTCAATTTCCCTTAGACAATTCATGCAAGCTATTGGACTATCTTCTCCTTTGAACTCCGGTGGTTTACAGCTCAAGAAGGTTTTGTAAGAGCAATTTCTTTCAACCCTTCTTTCAGTCTCCGGCCCTGGGTTGCCAGTTGGATTTATCACACTAGTATCAACTCTTGTCCGTCTTGGTTCCGTATTTCGATCGTTAAACAATTTCATGAACATTTCTGCTTGTCTTCCCATGGTGGTGCTCATCATTTCAGCTTGTCTTTCCAGTGATGCATTCATCAATCTGGTAACATTATCCATAATGCGTCCTTCCATACTTGCTTCCGATGGTGTTTGATCGACAGTACTGGTACCCACTCTGTGTGCCGGATTACGTATTCCTCCTAAAGAAAGAAAATCTGGTGCCGTCTCATGAATTCCGCCTACTCCAGTTTGTCTTTCTCCCCTATCGTCTAACCAATTCCTATTCATAGAAGAATTAGGAGACCTCGGCGGAGTATTTACCATTGTTCTGGATGAGCACAAAAGAATACCCATCAGTAATGGTTTATACATAACTAGACATATAAAAACGTAATTTACCGCTAATCAGTCACTGTAACCATTTAGAAACAAGCATGCTTATGTAACAATATATTCATAAATAACAGTAGCTAATTGAAATTGTGAATATATTATACAGGAGAATCCTCGTTACCATCATTACAATACTAATTTCACGTATTTCCGTCACCTCTAAGACTATCCCGTCTTAGTATTCCTACCCATTCTCACGAATCATAACTTAATTCATCACAACTTAAGTCTAAGTACATCCTCAACATACTTAGTTCGCTTAAACTAATGCTCTGATACCATATTGTAACGCCCCAAAATCCAAGCCAATTTAAACCTCAAATTACAACGGGTTATGACAATAAAATTTCAACTTATATAGATAGCAAAGGAATTAACCATCAAGAGTGTAATTACAATACATGATACTTCGAATAACCTATCAATCTAATCATGTCACTATAATCAGATTAATTGAGTTATCTAAGCTATCCTCCAAAAATCTCCTCTTTGTTAATTGCCACTTCTGCTATTCCAAAAACACTCGTCCCACAACCCTTTATTTGCCTGAGCCTGTACCTGGTAAGAAAATATCATATGAAACAATTAGGCCAACGCCTAGTTAGAACATTCGTTTCAATTGCAAAAATCAATGTAAACAAGTTACAACAAACCTGGTTACTCCTTTTCTTACCGTACGTATAATTCTATTTCATTATACAATTTTATCCAATCCCATGACTATGACTGACAACAAATCCATCAGCATATCATACCCCAGAGCCACACTACGAATCTTCAAAGATTCTAGATCAATGCTCTCCACCAATAAATCGCGATTACACACGCCCATTTATCAGTAAGGAAGCAGAGATTACAAGTACTTATGTCAACCTCACTCTCTTCCTTAGAAATCAGGAATAACGATTAATACCACACGCCTATTCCATGATTTCCCACACACACTGGAATAACGATTAAATGAGTAATACCACACGCCTATTCCAAGTGATTACCAAACTTTAGTGCCTATGGATCCATTACAGTTATTTCTACTCGTGCAAGTAAATGCTTAATACAGATTTCTCATATCATTCAGTATGAGCAAATCACCTTGATACCATATAGATTCCTCATATCATTCAGTATGAGCCAATCTCCTTTACCTATACCAAACACCTGCCTAGTATCAAACCGGCACAGTCATCAAGCCTAACATACTACCCTTCGAATGTACGTATGTTCATGCTAAACTAATTATGTCTCTTTCACTAGATCACAACGATTCACAATTAACAGAACTGAAAATTGCCCAGTCTGCACAAAGTGTCCGGACAACAAGATGTTTCCGGATAACCTAACTTATCCGGACAACCCATGCTTTCCGGTAAATTCCTACTTTTCCGGACATATTTCAAATCCGGATAACATACGGACTCTATGATCATCCGGATACCATCCGGTAACTAATTTCATCCGGATTCTTGTAATAAAATAAACCTACCCGGATACTTCCTGCGTCCGGAAACATTCATCATTGGGGTTTTCCGGATACGACGATTCATCCGGAAAAATCGGGTCTGCAGTCTAAAATTCAATCTAACTTCTTGTCTGTTCGATTCAGCTCATTCTCAGTACAACCATACAGTTCATAATCACTTTATACAACTATTTCACGGTTCAATTTAACATAAGAACACTGATTTAAGCAAAGTACAAATGAACTCACCTTATGTTTGCAAAACCCACTTCCTGCACAAATCTGATTTCCCCCAATCTGTTGATAATGATTCTGTAAATTAATCCAAAACACAGATTCGTTTATCATCATTCATTCACAACAAGAATTATCAGAAACTAAGTTCAATCCCTTACCAATTTGAACCCAAAATCTTGCTTTTCTTCCTTTCTACCTTTTTCTCTCTATCCCTTCTCTCTTTCTGCCGACTTCAACAAAAATCTGAATGAGATAATATCTCATTTCAGCTACTATATCCAAACACACTTTCCAAAAGTGACCAAAAGCACCCTCAAGTTTCATTAATTCCAAAAGTAACATCTTACTTACATCTCTTGTATTTTGACCCTAATGAATCATAAAACTTCCTTATAATTCAAAGTTTACACAAAATACAAATACATCTCAATTCTCATTAAAATATTATTACTGAAAATTAAGGATGTTACAAGGACATAGCTGCAACTGCAACTGCATTAGCTCGACGTGAGAAGAAGACTCTTGCTGAGATGACAGAATTTGAAAGAGGCATGACTGAAGGTGAAAAGCATGCAAAGAGGTATCTGATTCAAGCCCTTCCTAATTCTATCTACATTGCCATAGACAGTTACACAGACACGGCTAAAGGCATGTGGGACCAGGTAGCCAAAATGATGCGAGTGAGCGTTGTAGGAAATCAGCTGAAGATAAACAGTGCGATAACCAAGTTCGATGGGTTCAAGCAGCGCAACGGTGAGTCCCTTACCCAGACCTATGAATGGTTTTGTCTACTCCTCAATGAACTGAACAAGAATAAAATTGTTCGTTCCAATACTGAGAATGCACTAAACTTCCTCAACAACCTGCTACCTGAATGGAAAGTGTATGCTTCTCATGTCAAGCACAACAACTTGATAGAAAACATCAACATCAATGAACTGTATGAGACACTTCTCCAAGACGAAGATGAAGTGAATGAGCTTCTGGGAGAGAAGAAGAATGAGCCAAAACCATCTGCTGATCCAATTGCACTCATCACTTCCAAATAAGGGAAATCTTCAAGCAGTCAATCCAGACGCGGTCCACAGCACAGCTCCTCAGAGTCAGAACCTGAAGACGAGAAATATGGTGATGATGATGATGATGAAGCATCCGACTTAATGAAAGCTATTGCCCTTCTGACTAAATCCTTTCAACAACAAAAGTTTTAAAAGAAGCCTTCTTCCAATAGTCAACGTTACTCCACCTCCTCCAATAAGCGTCACGACTATAAGGACCGGTATGAAGGAAAGAAAAAGGTAGAGGAGCAAGATAGATCTGAGAAGAAGGAGAAGACAGAGAAAGGTGACCGGAAGAAGCGAGACGAACCTGTGAAATGCTACAACTGCGGGAAACTCGGTCACTTCGCTAAAGATTGCCGTCAACCTATAGTGAAGAACTCTCACTATTATGAGGCTAAGCTTGCACTGGCCAGACAGAAGGAGGCTGGGGAGGTAATATTCGCAAAAAATGAGTATTGGCTAGGCAGATCTGATGATAAGGAAGATTATGAAGGTGCTGATGCTTTCATGGGATATCAATCGTCTACGGATGAAGACAAGGCAACAGCAAATCAGGTATGTGACTCTTGCTTACAAAACTTCATACTTCAACTGCAAACCATCACAGAAAAGGCAAACTCCCTCAAAGCCACAAATGAAGAACAAAAGCTTGAAATTATTTCAATAACTGAAAAGCTTAATGTTCAAATGAAATTAACTGAGAAGCATAAGTCTGAAAATGCTGATTTAAAAGACAGATGCAAAATTCTTTCATTAGCACCTAAAGACTTAAGGGCCATATTATCTGATCTCCAACGTCAGTTTGATCAGTGCTTGAATGAGAAAGAAGACATTACTCATCTATGTTGTTCTCTTCAAATTCAACACAACGAGTATGTAGCTAAACTTTTAGATCTTGAAACCAAACTCCACAAAAGGGGTCAAACTGATCAAACCATTTTTTTGAACAAACCCAAAGAGTTCACGTACTTTAACAAAGAATGGGGAATCGGATATGACAACCCACATTATCTGAAAAAGGGAAGGTATCAAGTCCCTACTCTGTATGATTTTGCTTGCTATGGATTAGATAAAAAGTATCCAGAGTACGCAATTCAATGGACTGGTCCTCTTGAACCAGAAAAGGAGGAGGAAATCGAGGAACATAAACGCACACACAAACGAGGAATTCAACTTCCATTTTGTTATGAACCTTTAAACTACTCATATCAAAAGGACAAAAAGTATCTTTCCAATGACTACTTCGACCCCTACAAGGTAGCTACACCCAAGGATTCCTCCAAGAAGGATGAGGATGTAACACCTGCAACCAGGACTGAGACGGATGAGTTTAAACTTTATGTTCCTCCTCTCATCTTGGAAGCAAAAATTGTCGAGTTGGAGGAGTCGATTGAGAAAGAAAGGTCCACTTTTCAAAACGAAAAGAAAGTGCTCATCTCTGAGATTGAGAAACTCAAATCTGAGAAAACCAACGGTGTGTCAAGTGAGGAAAAGGAAAAATTTCAGTGGGAAATCAATACGCTCTCATCAAAACTGTCTAAAATGACAAGAGAAACGATGAAAGAGCATTTGATAAATAGTCAACTCCGAGTGCAGCTTGACTTGCTCCAAATTGCGAAGCAATTTTCACCTGAACTTTCCTCTAACTCATCTGACACATCCTCGTGTAAAGCCTTCATCGGAAATATCTCTTTGCAAGAAAACGAAGTTTCTCAAGATGAGTGTGTTAAAAGGGATTAAAATTCTGATTTTTCATACGCTTCCGCACCGAATTCCCCAAAGCACACAACCGAAAGCACAAAGTGTTCCTCGCCCTCCACACATGTTACCATTCCGGAAATTCCAAAAATAGATTTTTCAGAGTACATGAACTCCGAAGGTAACAATGAAGAAGAGTTTGATTCTTTTCCCTTTGACAAACCTCTTCCAAGTCACACTGATTTTCTATCCCCCGTGATTGATGATCCGGTTAATTCTTTAAAGGATAGCTGTTCTCAAACAAAGGCCCCAGCTGTGATCAAGATTTCTCAGTCTAAACCAAAAACGAAACCCGTTTCCAAAAGGCAATCACAGCCAAGGCAAACAACTGGACCATTGACTGCCGACCATACTATTTCTCCAAGTCAACCTGATTTTTTGTCTCCAGTGGTTAATCGTCCGGTCAATTTTCTAAAGGGCGACTGTTCTCAACCTAAGACTCCGACTGTGATCAAAATTTTTCTTCAAAATGTTTCCAATTCTCAAAAACAGTCACAGCCGAAGCAAAAGACCGAACGACCGACCACTAAGACTCCTGTTTCCTCAAAAGTCACTGATCATACTGTCCCTGCTGTTTCAGATAAAAATGGTCGCGCTAATAAAGAATCACCAAAGTGGCTAAAGAGGGAATCAGTCAAGAAGGATGCGTCAAAGTCTTCCCCACCTGTTTTCAATTCAAGAATAGACAAAGACAATTATGCTTGGAATCATTGGAACCATTTTGATGTTTCTTTTCCCGTTAAAGTTAACTCTCTTAATCAATTGATTCAGTTATCGCATGATTGTTTATGGTGTTCTAATTGTGGTTGGAATGATTTTGATGACATTCACAATAATGATTGGTATGCGCCTTACTTTGTTGGTAACCTATTTCATAAGCGCAAACCTCATAATAACAAGCAACAACATCATTTCAAAAGGGGTTTCAATCAAACGGTTAAACCACAACGGGAGACCAGACCCATTCCTACACGGGATACTCCTACTGAGGTTAAACCGGCACCCAGGTGGAAATCTGCCCCAAAATCTGTTCCTCCAAAAGGTGTAAATTCTGCACCCAAGAGGCAACAAGTGCCAAAACCAGTTCCCTCCAACGGTGTAAAATCTACACCTAAAGGGAAAGCTGAGTCAAAGCAGATTTCCCCAAGCAGTGCCAAATCTAACCCCCCAGGACCCAAACAAATTTGGGTACCTAAACGTCACTAATCTTGTTTTACAGAACGGTCATGTGTGGTACTTAGATTCTGGCTGCTCCAAACACATGACCGGAAGAAGGGAGCTTCTCATGAATTACAAGGAAGAATACTGCGGGGATGTCAGATTTGGGAATAACGGGAAGTCGCCGATCGTGGGCTACAGCGACATCGTACAAGACAAGATAACAATCAAGAAGGTATCCCACGTCGCAGGATTAGGACACAATCTATTCAGGATCGGTCAATTCTGCGACAAGGATCTCGAGGTCAGCTTTAAAGCCACAAGGTGTAGAATCCTCAACAACGAAGGAGAGGAACTTCTGGTTGGAACTCGCAAGACCAATCTCCACACCATTGATCTCGCCGCTCTCAAGACAGATAAACCAGTATGTCTCTTGTGAAAAGCCGACTCCGACCAAGTGTGGCTCTGGCATAGACGTCTTTCGCACCTCAACTTCAGAAGTATAAATCAACTGGTGCTAGGCAAACACGTCAGAGGCGTGGCCCAACTTCCGTTCGTGAAGGATCATCTATGTGGAGCATGCGAAAAGGGAAAGATGACGCACGCATCACATCTGCCGAAGGCAACTCCGAGCACGACCCGAACTCTCGAACTCATTCATATGGATTTGTGTGGTCCAATGCGTGTTCCGAGCATCAATAAACGCAAATACGTGCTTATGATGGTGGACGACTACTCGCGCTACACTTGGGTGAGGTTCTTACGCTCGATGGACGAAACTCCGGAGCTCATCATTGATCACCTGAAGACTGTCCAGCAAAACAAGCTTCAACACGTTCAGTCCATCAGAACTGACAACGGGACAGAGTTCAAGAATCAAAAGGTGGATGACTATCTAAGAACGGTGGGCATCACACACACTTTCTCTGCATCACGCACTCCCCAACAAAACGGAGTAGTGGAAAGACGGAACCGTACCCTCGTTGAAGCTGCTCGAACGATGCTATCCCAAGAAAATCTATCGCTGTATCTCTGGGCTGAGGCGGTGTCTACGGCATGCTACACGCAAAACCGCTCTATCCTACTCAAGCGGTTCAACAAGACACCCTACGAGATCATGAATAATCACGTTCCAACCATCGGCTACTTCCATGCATTTGGATGCACTTGCTATGTCCTAAACGACAAGGATGATCTTGGGAAATTCAGCCCCAAAGCGAACGAAGGAGTTTTCATCGGATACTCCATGCAGGCTAAGGCGTATCGTGTTTACAACAAACGGACCAAATCTGTTGTTGAAAGCATAAACATGACATTCGACGAAGCCGCAGATTTGGCTTCTGAACAACTCAGTTCAGAACCCGGTTTAACTGGAGTGCTAGCTTCCGGACCTTCAAGTTTGGGATCTGCACAAGCCACAGTAAATCTGAATCATGCATCTTCATCGAATGCTGACTCTTCTGATTTAGATTTACTGTTTCAGCGCAACCGCGACTTGAGGCTGCTCGCAATACGGATTCTACCGCTTTATCTGGTCCACCCCCGTCTGCGAGTACGCCGTCAACATCTATAGAGACAGCTCAACCGTCATCATCTGGTACGATTACACCTGGTACTGTAATCCCCCTGGAGGAACCCATACTCTCAGAGATCGCTCCTACTGATTCGTCCTCTGCTACAACCGATGCTCAACCTCTGAACTCCTCGGAACCAGAAGTTGTTCAATCATCGACGAATCCTCCCCCATTTCCTCCAAGAAACACGACTGCTACTCTTGAACAAGTTCAAGACCTTCCATCAGGTTCAAACGCGGATCCGGACACATCTCACTCTACTCAGCAGCCGCTTCCGCACTCCACCAAATGGACGAAGGCCCATCCCCTACATCAGATCATCGGTGATCCCTCGACTCCTGTTCGTACACGAGGCGCTTCCGCCAACTTCTGCCTATTCTCGGGCTTCTTGAGCACGATTGAGCCAACGAGCGTACGCGAAGCGCTCGAAGATCCAGACTGGATCATCGCCATGCAAGAAGAGCTAAATCAATTCGAGGCTCTAAAGGTATGGTGACTGGTTCCACGTCCTAAGCACAAGACGGTAATCGGGACCAAATGGATCTTCAAGAATAAAAAGGACGAAGATGGTATCGTTGTTTGCAACAAGGCGCGTCTTGTGGCCAAAGGGTACCGACAACAAGAGGGGATTGACTATGATGTGACCTATGCTCCGGTAGTGCGAATCGAGGCAATCCGTATGTTTCTCGCTTATGCCGCGCACAAGAACTTCACAGTCTTCCAAATAGATGTGAAGACAGCCTTTCTTTACGGCGACCTCCAAGAAGAAGTTTACGTGTCGCAACCCGACGGATTTGTGGTTGACTCGAAGCCTGATCATGTCTACATCTTAGACAAGGCATTATACGGCTTGAAGCAAGCACCGCGAGCATGGTACAACACACTATCAAAATTCTTGTTAGAAGCCGAGTTCACTCGAGGTACAATTGATTCTACACTGTTTATCAAGAACGAAAAGGGTCACATAATTATAGTTCAGGTATATGTCGATGACATCATTTTCGGTTCTACTAGTCCTTTATAAGCAAAGAACTTTGCCACTCTTATGGGAATTTTTTTTAAAATGAGTATGCTTTGTGAAATGAACTTTTTCCTTGGTCTTCAAGTTAAACAACTGTCGACAGGAATTTTCATAAACCAGTCCAAATACATTCGGGATATCCTTCGGAAATTCCAATTGGACCAGTCCTCACCAATGAAAACTCCCATGGCAACCAATACAAAGCTAGACGCCGATCCTAACGGAAAGGTTGTCAACGCCAAATTGTATCGGGGAATGATCGGTTCTTTAATGTATCTCACTGCCAATACACCGGACATCATGTTCTCGACATTTCTGTGCGCCCGTTATCAGTCTAACCCTAAAGAGTCTCATTACAATGCTGTTAAACGAATTTTTTGTTATTTACGTGGTACTGCTGATCTTGGCCTTTGGTACCCGAAAGAGACAGGTTTTGGCCTCTCCGCTTATTCTGATGCGGATCACGCGGGATGCATGATGGACCGCAAGAGCACCTCGGGACACATTCAGTTCTTGGGCGATAGCCTCGTGAGTTGGGCATCAAAGAAACAGCAATGCACGTCAACGTCAACGGCCGAGGCAGAGTATGTGGCCGCCGCAAGCTGCTGTTCGCAAGTAATCTGGATGCGGACACAACTCAAAGACTACGGATTCACATATGTCAAAGTCCCGATCTACTTTGACTCAAAGAGCGCAATTGCCATATCAAGCAACCCGGTCCAACACACCAAGACGAAGCACATCGACGTTCGGTATCATTTTATTAAGGATCACGTCGAAAGAGGTACAGTCGAACTCTACTTCATAAATACTGAACATCAGTTAGCAGACCTTTTTACCAAAGCCTTGGACGAAAAACGCTTTAAAACTCTTGTGTTCAAGCTAGGTATGCTAAATCTGAAGACGTAATCCAACTGTGTGCCCGTTACAAGTTCCATACATATACGAGAAACTGTCTACTCATCATCCTGTGTTTAACCTCCTGATGCATGAGCACACACTTCCTCGCACTTGTATTCTACCTATTCTAGTTACACAGCTAGATTTAGTCTAGGTATTTATTAAGTAGATCTCGTTTGTTTTTCATTCTTTCTTCGTGTGTTTCCAATATTTCATACTGTCGTCTATATTTTTTCTTTCACTATCTCCGTGCATTCACCATATTCTCTCGTGTTCAGGGGGAGCAGAATGCAATATCAGGTAAGTTTCCTCATACTTTGAGGGGGAGCGTCACACACAGTTTTTCTCTTACATGTCGAAAGTTTTTGTGTGTGTGGGCACTCCTGTGTGCACGTTATGGTCATCGTTTGAGGGGGAGCGGCACAGTTTTTCCTTACAAAATCTAAAAGTTTTTGTGTGCCGGAACTCTCCCCTGCACTCTACTACACAATCCGAGGGGGAGCAAGGATACACCCATGCTCTGCTTGAGGGGGAGCGAGAGGAAGTCCTTTTCCAATACTATTCAGTGCAATTCTTCACAGAACAGAACTACCCAGAGTTATCCGGACACCTCACGCATCCGGACAACTCTCTCACCCGGACAACTCACGCACCCGGAAAACTCTCGCATCCGGACATAATCCGGACCGGGTAGATATCCGGGTCGGCTATTACCCGGACTCCACCCACGTATATATATATACGTACCCGGAGTCCCCTTTGTTTTCTTTATCTGGAAAATGACCCTCAAAGCCCTAAATCCTACGCATCCTCTCTCTCGCTCGGACACTCCTCCATCTCTCGATTCACCCGTGTTTTTAGTCCCTACTTTCAGGTATGCTACTCGTTTTTCACCACTAGTCATTTATTTGCGAGTCTAACACACATTGCACCACAAAACACCCACTGATTTGGTCGATCCAACAGTGACCGAACCTCTCAAGGCTTGCGTAGTCGATTTCGCACCACTAGGTGCGATTTGAGAGTTGTCACTACTCACAGACGATGCTATTCTCTTCTAGACAACTCTCACGCACCCCAAAATGTGTTTGGGATCCCCTGCTAGCAAATACATGATGATCCATCCAGACACTACCATCACCCGGAGACCTAGTTGTCCGGAAACCTTAGGGTTTCCGGTAAGTTCCACTACCGGGTAGTTTGGTGTCCGGACCCTAATGTTATCCGGAAAAATAGTGTTCCTGGAAACCTCTGTCCGGATTAATCATCTTTATCCGGACTCTTTGACCACCCGGAAGCTTGTGTTGTCCGGACATTTTTTAGAAAAAAACATCTTGTTATCCGGACACTTCGCGTTGTCCGGACACTTTGAGTTGTCCGGACATCACAGGTGATGGTCCTTTCCGTACCTGCTTTGTCACTGCCAGTCCTCGATCTATCTCAGATTGAGCCGATCACAGCAAAGGTACGCGCCGTCACTTGTTTCTCCAAATTAATTACTAACTGTGCTGTTTTCCACAGATTATCTATGGCGGATCAACAACAATACACTCCCGAACAACCAGGAGACCAACAACCGCCTCCTCAAGAGCAAGTACCTCAAGAGGCGGATGTCATTGACGAGGAAGCCGATGCTGCCCTGGTTCACCCTGACCATGGCACTGAACTGGAGGCCAACAACCACCACCTGGACACGATCTAGTTCAGGCCCCAACCACTTCAACAAGTGCTCCTGGACATTCCCACGAATCACCCTCTCCGTGAGGCCCTTACCAGCACAACTGACGTCCCAGTTCTGTACGTTCTACAGGTATGGCTCACCGCCCGAGTCGTCACAGCCGGTAACTCGCAGTCGATCACCGCTCGGATCGATAACCAACCTTTCATTCTCACACCAGACTCATTCCGTCGCCTTTTGTCTCTTCCGGAAGCCACCGCCAACAATCATGAACGGTACGATCCTGCCGTAAATGATGATACTCTTTGCGCTCAAATTCGCGCACTTGGATACAATCATGACCTAAACCGGCCATCCGCTTTCAATCGCAAGTACCTCGCTCCGATATGGTACACACTCTTTACAATCCTAAACCGTTGCCTTTCATCGAGATGGAGAGGCATTGATCAGTGAACCGACGACTTCCTGCGCCTAGTTCATGCTGTGTGCTACAACCGCCACATAGACTTTGCGATGATTATCTGGAGGGAGCTCGTCGCGGCTATTCGCCAAATCGGAGGTTCCAAACAGAAGAAATTCCTTCCGTATCCGCGTTTCCTTTCGCTGGGTGTGCGTCAACACATGGACGCGAATCCTGCCATTCCTCGCCGCCTGAACCATCCGGTATGTCCCCATCACCACTTACAATTCATGGTTATCCGCAATCCATCTGATGCGGTAGCAATGCCCATCCCTGAACCACTACTAGCCATCGCCGATCCCACTGCACCAGGGGTAGTAGCATATAGGGAAGCGTTAGGTAATCCCATGGTCCAGCCAGCGCCGGAGGGACCTGCCCAGGGACTTAGACCCGAGAGACGTGAGGGTCCGAGAGTGAGAGGTGGAAGGGCCTGCCAAGCAGGTGCTGTCGGGCGGGGAACGGTAGTTGTGAGAGAAAGGGGAACGAGAGTAGGTGGTGCCGTGGAATCGCAACCCGGTTCCAGCTCAGCCCAAGCCGGTCCATCCTCTAGACCGAGCCATACATCACCGAACCCCCATCTCCCAGTACACATGTTGAAGACGTGGGATCTGACTCCACGGACTCCGATACCGACCGAAACGTACGCCTGAGGTAAATACCTCTCGGTATCGGATCCAACCCTGATTTTTACGTTGGAATCCCACTTGACTCACCTCCACATACTGGAACCGAACCTATTAGGACATCTGAGGGAGAACAAGTAGAGGAGTTAGGACATGCGAGCCGGAGAGAACTGCGTTCAAAGTTGAACCAGGAAAGATTGAGCCGTAAAGATAACGAGGCTCCTGAGCGACCCCAAACGAGCGATATCCGGGTAGCCACATCTAGTACACCGTCTCATCTGTTGGGACGGGGTATTGAAGAAGACTCCGTGGTCCCAGCGGAGCAATTGCAAGACCCCCTCATCCACTCATCCGTCTCACGACAGCCGGATGTTTCAATATTACACGGGGAACAAGCACAACTTCCACCGGCCTCTCATTCGGAGAGTGTTGGTGTTGAAATAAGAGACCAGCAGCCCCCAGTCTCGCCTTCATTTCGTGCACCATCGAGTCTAGCGCCTTTTGATATTGAACCTTCTTCGGCTAGGACACTCGAAGCTGAGCAACACCAAGTCGAGAATCTTCGTGACTGGACCGGAACCACCGTAGTGTCTTCACCTCTTGGTGAAACACAAGGATCGGCGGGAAATCCTACCACAGCTAACATCACACCAACTGTGAACGTAGGTGGCTCTACCCCTGTGGTAGACGCCTCAACGGGTAACCTAAGTGGTCCCGGAGTATTTGCCCACGACTTTGTGTTGCAAGGGTCCCTGGACAGCACCCTCAAGGCTGTCCGCGAGGCACTGGAATAGCATGTCACCGACGAGATCGCCAAAGCCATCAAAGGCAAAGCAAAGATCGTTGAAGCCGAAACCGCACCACCATATCCACCGACATTTGCTCAACCTATCTATTCGGTGGATACCTTGAAGACGATGCTTTTGGCCCAACTGCTCCAGGAATCCGATACAACTGCCTCGACTGAAGCAGACCTGATCTCAGTTCTCCGATCCCAGGTCACTGCTCCATCTTCATCCATCACATCACGCCTTGACGCCATTGACTCGACCCTCAACGACTACAACAAAGCGCTCGCCACGCTGTCTGAGAGGGTCCGCTCACTAGAAGACACTTGTAAGAGTCAAGCCGGCGGTCTCAAACGCAAGCACGATGACCAGGATGATCCTGATCACCGTGAGGGGGAGAAGCGTCTATGCCAAACCGAGACCGCCCAAATCGTGACTGCCAAAACTACAACAGCGGTTCAACAGGAACCCCCAACTGCGGAAACTACATCAGAAGCACCCGAAGCCGAGTTGCCACTAGAAGATATGGTTATAGATATGGATATTTCAGATGAAGAAGACCCGACGGTTGAAAAGCCCGAGGGTTTAACACAAGAACTGGTCGATTTTGACTCGTCAGACACAACAATACTGGACATGATAGATCCAGAGTGTGAGACCAACTCGGAGACCGAAGACACATGGTACGAAAAATCCGCCAGTGCCGTAAACCTTCAGGTAAATTTGGTCTTCCCTACTGATGAGGACGACAATATTGACTACGATCAGTTCCTGCTCCAAAATTTATATGGAGCAACTCCCGTTCACTATGCTCAACCCGCCGAAACATCATCAACTAGACCCGAGTCTACTACTTCCGATCAACCGACAACTACTCTTCCAACGACAGCTTCTGATCTTCCTCCCCTTCCTCAACAGCAACAAAACCGCTGGGAGAAGATCAAAGTACTTATCCCTCATCTGGAGGAATCTTTGAAAAAGATGTTCGTCCACAAACTTCGCCCGATCGAGCCAACCTTTTGCCTTGGTATTTACAACCTTGACCCCGAATACCAACGACGTTATATACTTGCAATGCAGCGGTGCCTTCCAGTCAGTCAAGTCAGAACAAAGCATCAGATCATAGAGGTTCTTAACATCCATTCACGCCGCATCATGAGGATCGTCTATCCAGTCTTCACCGTTCGCCGCGAAGATGGTAATGAATGGAGATTCTCTGAAGCCGACTTCAAGAACCTCCGACCGCTCGACTTTCTGGAAATACTGAAAGACTTACGTTCAAGAACCGTCCGACCGCTAGAGATTACAAAGGCGCTCGAAGCCGTTCGTCGACACCTGGTTCGTACTATCATGATGTCATACTTAACGGACTTTTAAATGGCTGTCGAGAACAGGGCTAAGAAAGTCAATCTGATAAAACCAAATCTGAAAGCTCCTGAACTGAAGATGTATCCCGAGAACTCTCTGCTTCTACAACCTGAATTCGGGATAGTCTACAACAACGAACAGAACGAAAAGAAGTTCCTGCGTTTCAGTCAGGTTGACAGATTTTGTGACGGCACGCTTCTAAAAGTCAGAGATGCTCTTCGAAAGATTATTCAAAATGAGTATGAGAATCCAATGCATTCGTATGTCCCAAACCCTAATGAAACAACTGCCCGGGAAGCTTTGGAAATGATTGAAGACCGCATCGACTATCGCCGTGCTAACAGATGCTTTGAGGTTCACTTCGCGTTGCGCAAACGATACGTATTCAACTGGGAAGAGCTAGAGCGCGAACTTCAAATCAAAGGGGGAGATTGTTAGGGCACGTTTTAATAGTTGATTTAAAGTTCAAGGGTTGTTTTGTAATAGTTTATTTTGAGCCTTTTAGTGAACGAGCCGTGGGCTTGCTAACCACGGGCCCATAGTATTTAATGTTGATTAGCTTGGAAAAACAAGCTAATCATCCTTTTACTTTCAAACTCTGTATTGTAAATTCTCTCTGAAAGTGAATGACAGGGATGACCAGTTGAAATCATTACGCATATTCTTCATATATTTCGATTTCATATATTGTTGCACGGATCTGGATTCTACATTTACAACTGATGAATCTGGAATGTTTGATACAGGGTTCAGGGGAAATATTTCTGATGATGGTGTTGAACTACATCAAGCTTTGGTTCTTCTCACACGGCACTTTCAAAAGAAGTTTTACAAACCTTCGTCATCAAACAACAATCTGAGGTATACATCTGGTTCGAGAAAGTTTGAGAACAACAATTATGAAAGGAAACCTTTTGGAGAGCAAAGAGTTGAAAATACTGATAAAAGATTTGAGCAAAGATCGGAGAAAGCTGAAGGAAAGAAGGTGTATGAGAACATGGAGAAAAAGTTCGAAGATAAGAAAGCTGTGGAGATTCAAAAGTGCTACAACTGTGGTACTCCGGGTTACTATGCAAGAGATTGTCGAAAGAAGGTTGTCAAGAACACTGATTACTACAAACAAAAGTTGCTTCTTGCACAACAAAAGGAAGATGGAAAAGCTCTTATGGTGGAGGAAGAGTATTTTCTTGATTATTCTGATGACGAGGGAGAAAATGAAGAGCATGCAAATATGTGCCAAGCAGAATTCGATTCTGACGATGAGGATAAGTCTGACACTTCCTCACAGGTAAATTCTTTTCCTTTGCCTGAATCATTAAATCAAGAAGTCATAAATCTGCGTAATGAAATGAATGACACACTAAATAAATTAGCATGTTCTGAAAACGAGTATGCTAGTTTATTTCGTGAAATTGAAATAATGGAACCATGTGTTGGAGAATTAACAAAAACTCTACAAAACGAAAGAAAGAAGAATAGTGAGTTGAAACAATAGGTTGATAATGCTGAATTTGAGATAAAAGACAAATGTTCTGAAATCAAAAATCTCAAAGCTCAACGTGATCAATTTGAATCAGAAAAATTATTACTTGATTCTCAATTATCTGAATTGAACAAGCAAATCAAAGATTTAGAATCAAAGAATAAAGAAAGTGATTTTTCTTTGACAAATCTTTCAGAAAAGAATTCAGAATTTATAAACAAAATTGAAAGTTTGGAAAAGAAGCTGTATTTGAGAGATCAATCTGCTCAAACAATTTTCATGAACAATCCAAGACATGTAAACAATGTCAATAAATATTGGGGACTTGGTTATGAATGTCCAAAATATGGTGCCAAAGCTATCAAAGCAGTACCGACAGTGTATAATTTCGAATGTTTAAGGTACGCACAATATTGGCCCGATTTTGAAGTTTATTGGACTGATGAAAAGGAAACACAAAAAGAAGAACAAAGAAAAAGATCTTTAACAACTCATATTCAACTTCCATTTTGCTATACTAATGAGACGTTGAAGATTCTCAACAATCTAGATAAACCACTTCCAGATAACTACTTTGACATAAATGCTACAAAGCCAGTTACTAACAATCAAGTTGTTGTAACTAAGAAATATGTTCCTACGTTGGTTCTAGAAGGGAAAATAGCTGAACTTGAGATCTCTCTTGCTGAACAAAAGATCAAATATGATTATGAAAATGATCTCCTTTCAACTATTTTCTCAACTACTTTTAAGGAAATATCTTCTTGTTACAATGACGAAGTGAAAAAGGAAACTGGTAGAATTGAACATGCTTTGATCAAAAAGTTTTCTGAATCATCAAAGAACAATTTTGATGGTAAACAAAAGATTGATAAAAAATGTCTCAAACTCTCAAAGAAAGTGGTAGATCTTGAGAATATTCTTCTTTCTGAGCATACCAATTTGGAAAATGAGAAAGTCAACTTTGTAAACCAAATCAATTCATTTGAAAAGAAGTTGACTGATTTGTTAAAGACAAAAGTTGAATTAGAGATTGTGTTAGAAAACGAAAGAAAAGAATTTGCTTTGAAAAACTGGTTCAATCTTGAAGAAAGCAACTTTCTTAAAGAACAGATATGTGAACTTTCTCAAAAAGTGATGACATTAGAAAAATATTTGAAAGAAGAAAAACCTAATATAATGTCTGATTTTGAAGATTCTTTCAATCTTGAAAGAGCACAGTTTGAAATTGAGAAAGTAATTTTTGAAAATGAGAAACATTCTCATGAAATGAGAACAATTGAGCTTTCTCAAGAGGTGGATGAGTTAGAAAAGGAATTAGCAAACGAAAGAAAAGAAAATGCTTTCAAAAATTGGAGTTCAACTGAGTCCACCAAAGATTTTGAAGTTCACAACGCCGATTCTGATTCGGATTGTGATTATGAACCAAACGAGAAAGTTTTTGAAACCAAGTCAAAACCAATAGAAAATGAAAAAGGAAAAGCTTGTGCATTTGATTTCTCAAAGAAACTTCCAGACCATACTGATTTATTTATTTCTGAAGAAAAAGAAGAAAGCAAAAGGAAAGATGATCTGAAAAGGATTTCTAAGAAGATTGAGTTGAATACTACTTCTGAACCTAAAATCAATAATTCTTATATGAAATGCAATAATAGTGAAAAGACTTATGTTTCAGATCTATTATCACTTGCAAGAAAGAATCTCAATTGTGTTCAATTTGGTAGTCATTCATTTCAATCATCTCAAGAAAGTCCAATTATAATAACATCTGTTTCTTATATAAACAAAGAAAAATCTTCGAGTACTTTCTATAAAGGTGAGTGTTAAAACACAAAGAATCCACCTTTAGAGAAAAGAAAGAAGGATAAAATGTAAAAGAATTCTCAAGTTCAGAGTTCTAAGGATTCTAACTCTAAATCTTCTGTTCTTTCAGATAATTCTGTGAATCCGAAGAAGAAAGAACAAGAATGGCGGGTAAAGCAAACAATGTCTGATTCATCCAAACAAAATGACAAAAATAGTAGTTTTTCAAAGAATAAACAAGTTGGTGTGAGTAATAAAAATTCTTTTGTAAAGTCATACAAAGATTACTCGAAAGACAAGTTGTTGGATTTCAAAAATGGTGAATGTTTTTGTTATGTTTGTGGATATGAAAGTTCGTTTGCTATGCCTGGTTCTTGTTGTTGGGATAATTCTTACTTTATTCCAAGTGTTAAAAGAAAATCAAATTTGAAGAAAAAGAAGAAGACACAAATGTCTAAACTCAAGGTTTCTCAAGCTAATAAAAAAGGACCCAATACTCAATGGGTACCTAAAACTGTTTCAATCTGATTGATGCAGAAACATAAGTTATGGTATTTAGATTCGGGATGTTCGAAGCATATGACAGGCCAAAGACACATGCTAACCAATTTTGTGGAAAAAGATCTTGGTCGTGTAAGGTTTGGAAACAATCAGGTTGCTCCTATCAAAGGTTTTGGAGATATCATTCAAGACAATCTTACGATAAAGAAGGTTAACTATGTTGAAGGATTGGAGCACAACCTTTTCAGTATAGGACATTTTTGCGATAAGGATTTAGAAGTGCACTTCAAGAAGACAAAGTGTTGTGTCAAAACCGAGAAAGGAACAGATCTTCTTGTTGGAACTCGCAAGTCAAACCTGTACACAATCAACTTGGCAGATATCAAACCAACCAATGAAGTGTGTCTTTTATCCAAAGCTTCAGAAGAACAAAGTTGGCTATGGCACCGACGGTTATCTCATCTAAATTTTCGATACATTCAAAAGCTGGTTTTAGGAGATTCAGTTCGGGGGCTTCCAACTTTGAAATTCAATGCCGAAAATCTATGTGATGCGTGTGAGAAAGGAAAGATGAAGAGGGTTCCTCACAAGCCTAAACCGGAACCGACAACGAAGAGTATACTTGAGATGTTGCATGTGGATTTGTGCGGTCCAATGAAAACGAAAAGCATAAATGGGAGGAAATACGTCTTGGTAATAGTCGATGATTTCTCACGATACACATGGGTTAAGTTTCTAAGGTCAAAAGATGAAACTTCAGAACTTCTCATTGGTGTTATCAAGGCAGCTCAGAACAACATGCAGATCTCAGTAAAAACTGTGCGTTCGGATAATGGTACAGAATTTAAGAACATAATCCTAGGTGATTTCTATGAATCAAATGGGATTATGCAACAATTTTCTGCCGCCAGAACTCCTGAACAAAACGGTGTTGTAGAACGACGTAACAGAACGTTAGTCGAGTCTGCGAGAACAATGTTGGCATACTCAAAGAAACCTCTCTTCTTATGGGCCGAAGTCGTGGCAACCACATGTTACACACATAATCGTTCTGTCATACACCGCCGGTTTAATAAAACTCCGTATGAAATCATGAATAACCGGAAACCTAACATAAAACATTTTCGTGTTTTTGGTTGTAGGTGTTATGTTCTTAACGACAAAGAACAACGGAACAAGTTCAGTCCAAAGGCGATTGATGGTATCTTCGTTGGAATATAATGGAGAGTGTCAACGTCAAATTCGACGAACATCACGAATTGGCTTCTGACCAAAACAATTTAGGACCCGTTATAACTGGAATTTTAGCTTCTGGACATCTCAGTTCAGAACCTGCTTCAACTTCTAATCAGGATCAACCTTCAACCTCAAAATCTCAATTAACTGATCTTGATTTATTATTTGATGAATTCTATGATGAATTTTATGGTACTTACAATAATTCTACTAATTCTAACAGGATGGTACAAGCACCTACAACTATTTCTGCTGCGACAACTACTCAAAATGGTGCATCTACTTCAACACCGGTTGATGTTTCCACTCCTGTTCAGAATGTTCAAGTACCAGAAGTTGTTATTCCACAACAAGAGACTACAACTACTGTGGAAGGATCAACACAAAATCCAAGTTCTTCGGTTACTGAACCAACCATTCCTCAGTCACAACCGGAATCTTCTAGTATTCCTACATAATTTCCAAGTGTTGAACCACTGGTTTCTCCAACAGAAGAAGAGACGAATGCTACTCTTGAAAATGTTCAAGAATCCTATGCTCCCCACCCTCATACAACCAAGTGGACGAAGGCTCATCCGATTCACCAAATAATCGGTGACCCAAGTTCACCAGTTCAAACTCGTTCATCTGCTTTATGTGCCACCGTAAATGAGTGCATGTTCTCAATGTTTTTAAGTAACATTGAACCACTCACAGTAAAAGAAGCCTTAAATGATCTGGATTGGATTTTAGCTATGCAAGAAGAGCTAAATCAATTCGAAGCGTTAAAGGTATGGAGGTTAGTTCCAAGACCAGCCGATAAAAGCATCATTGGAACAAAGTGGGTGTTCAAAAACAAGAAAGATGAAGATGGCATCATAGTTCGTAACAAAGCGAGACTTGTAGCTAGAGGTTATCGACAACAAGAAGGGATAGATTACGATGAGACTTACGCTCCAGTCGCACGCATTGAAGCAATCAGAATATTTTTGGCGTACGCGGCATACAAAAACTTTACGGTCTATCAGATGGACGTAAAGACAACATTTCTTAATGGAATACTAAAAGAGGAGGTATATGTCTCATAACCCGAAGGCTTTGTAGACAAGGAGAATCCAAATCACGTTTACATTTTGGATAAAGCCTTATATGGGTTGAAACAAGCCCCGCGCGCTTGGTACGATGTTCTATCTCAATTTCTACTCGTCTCAGGCTTTGAAAAAGGTAAGGTTGATACGACTTTGTTTGTCAAACGTGAAGACGGTGAGATGGTAATAGTACAAATATATGTAGATGATATTATATTTGGTGCATCTAACCCTGGTTTATGTACATGGTTTTCTGATCTGATGACTACTAGATTTCAGATGAGCATGATGGGGGAGATTAACTTCTTCCTAGGATTGCAAGTGAAACAATTTTCCACGGGGATATTCATCAACCAATCAAAGTATATATTTGACATTTTGAAGAAATTCAAAATGGAAAATTGTACTTCCATTGGAACACCGATGGCAACACAATCAAAGATCGGTCCAGATCCTCATGGTAAGGAAACTGATATACGACACTATCAAGGTATGGTCAGATCTTTAATGTACTTAACTGCTAGTCGCCCGGATATTATGTTCGCTACTTGTCTTTGTGCGAGATTTCAGGCGAATCCTAAGGAATCTCATGTAGTAGCCGTCAAACGCATCTTCCGCTATCTCAAAGGAACTCCCTTCCTTGGTCTATGGTATCCTAAAGGCACGGGATTCGAGCTAACAGCCTACTCCGACGCGGATCATAGTGGTAGTTTATTGGACCGGAAAAGTACATCCGGACATATCCAATTCTTGGGTGATAAGTTGGTAAGTTGGGCGTCTAAGAAACAGAACTGCGTGTCACTTTCTACGACGGAGGCAGAATATGTCGCGGCCGCTAGTTGTTGCTCACAAGTCATCTGGATGAAAACCCAACTGACAGATTTTGCGTGTAAGTATGAAAAGATTCAATCTATTGTGATAGCAAGTCCGCAATAGCAATATCTGTGAATCCGGTTCAACACACGAAAACCAAGCACATCGAAGTACGATATCATTTTATTTAAGATCACGTCGAAAAAGGTACAATTGAACTCTATTTTGTTTCTACTGAATTTCAACTAGCCGACTTGTTTACCAAGGTTTTGGATGAGAAACGTTTCAACTTTCTTGTCTCAAAGCTAGGCATGTTGAATTTGAAAGTTTGATAAGTCATAATTTTTATTCAACATTTTGAAAATAATTCTTAGTCATTCAAATTTTGATAAATTTGAGTGAAGAATACTTATTTTCATAATATTGAATATTCATTATGATTTGTTCAAATTTAGATTTCTTTCAGTAGTTGACAAACTAGATTTCAATTTTATTCTTTTTACCGTATGTACTTCAATTGCTATTATTTGTGCAGTTTTATGTGTGGTTCATATGTTTAGGGGGAGCTATAAATATTAGTGATCATGTTTCAAGGGGGAGCGTTCAACAAAGAAGAGGTGTTTGTTCAAAACAACAAAGGTAAGTGTTCTATCTCAAATGATTTTCGCAAACCTTACTCGATGAAAATGATTTTCTCAAGACTTATGCATCTTCGTAGGGGGAGCAAAATGTTTTCAAGAACACTGAACTGATTTTAAACTGAAAAGTTCAAATTTTTGAAAAGTTCAAAGTTCAAATTTTCTGAAAATTTATCAAGTCTGGAAAGTAGTCGTACAAGACTTGTACGAGAGTTACTGTTCCAACACGACAGTCGTACATAACTTGTACGAGAGTTACTGTTTCCGCACGACAGTCGCACAAGCTTTGTCCGACTAGCAATCCTAGTCGTACATGCTTCGTACGACAGTCACTGTTCATAGTGTCAAGTCGTAGACGCTTTGTCCGACTAGCATTCCTAGTCGCACAAGCATCGTGCGACAGATACTGTTCATGATCCAGCCTTAGTCGCATCTTTATTCTACGACTAAGATGAGGTACTCATGCATCGCTTCGTACGACTACCTGACAAGTGTCGGTCAACCCTTGGACCAATCACTTTGTGACACGTATCACTCTGACCTAAGATCTATATATAGTGCGTTTTTGAAAGTCTTTTCAGTTTACGACATTTGTTTCACACGATTCTCTCACAAACTTAGTTATTGATTTTGGTTCGTTGTTGCTGTTTCTTCACATCTGTGGATTCAAATCGATTCAGGTATCGATTTTAATCTATTTTCATCGCATTTCATCAATCATATCATCTGCTGTGTTGATTATTAGAAAAGTCGAAGAATGGGTTTTTAGAAAACTCTTCATATTCTAATCTGTGTGTTAGATTTGATAAGAAAAGAAGTTAGATTAGCATTTCTGGTAGAAAACCGAACATAGGACACTAGTTTGATATGCTTTCATTGACAAATCTTAGGTTTTTGGGTTTGAATGTTTATAACTGTTCGAACACTCATAATTGTCGCACAATATTATGTTCTTCACATTCAAAACTGTCGCACAAAACAGATGTTCATAACTGTCGTATGAGACGTGTCTGACAACGTTTAGTCGTACAGTTTTATCCTACAGTTAGTGTCATGCGACTTAGTGTGTTGTACGATAGTAGCCCATACTTAGGAAATTTTTGAAAATGGTCTTACACTGTCAATCATAGACCATGTCACTTTTGCAAGAGCACGGTGATGGTAATTCTTCTGACGAGAATACGGTATTCCCATCTTATCGGTCATCACACCCATCGATGAACGCTCGAGATCTAGATGCTGAACTTATTATTCCAAGAGAAAAGAAGGATTTAAAGCCGGACAACTACAGTCTAGATTTCAATGTCACTATGGATTATCATCTTGTCATGGAAATACTCAAAGGTCACCCGCTTCGTATTGCTCTTGAAAGAACTCAACAAGTACTAGAGATATATCTGCAACAAGTATGGCGTAACATCCAATACGTACCTAATAACAACTACTTCACTCTGAAAGTAGATCATTTTGATTCCAAGCTGACTTTGAAAAGGTTGCGACGAGTTCTTGATCTTCCTTATTCTTCTAATTTTGAAGATATGTTGTCTGAAGAAGATTTGTGCCGAGATATTATGCTAATGGGTTACAATGATCCACGTCCGAACTGTTAGGTCCATGATCTTCATACAATCCAAGTATTGTGTAACAAGATGATGAAGAACATTATTGAAAAGGAAATCTAACCTAGAGAGAACACAAAGTGATTAGAGATCTACATCTTGTATTAATGAATTCACTTGTTACAAACTACAAGTAAAGACCTATTTATAGTCTTCATCACTTGCTACAACAATTAAGCATAAGCCCTTTAACACAGCTATTGCTTTACAAAACTTTCTATTATAAAGGACAACTTCAGTGTCCTAACACGAACTTTAGAGTGCTGACCAGTAC
Organism: Saussurea involucrata; assembly: GCA_033807775.1. Lineage (NCBI taxonomy): Eukaryota > Viridiplantae > Streptophyta > Magnoliopsida > Asterales > Asteraceae > Saussurea > Saussurea involucrata. The sequence continues at coordinate 33,903,977 of CM066321.1, forward strand.
ATCTAAGTTGAAAAGGAACTATCTACCGCCGATCTATTACACATTATTCAGTGTTGTGAATAGATGTATGACTTCAAAACACAGGGGAGTCGACACGGCCAGTATTTCAGTGATCAGGATGTTCCATGCTATTGTTTTTGACCGAAAGATTGACTTTGCAATTTCTATTTGGAATGATTTGATCAAAGTGGTCACCGACAAAGCAAAGCCATCAAAAGACAGAACGTTCGTACCATTTCAAAGATATCTTCAGATTATTATCCGTTCTATCATGGATTCTAATGATCAGATTCCGAGACGCGAGAATGCAGTTCTTGGTCCAACCAATTACATGAAGTATCTTTGACTTCCGAAAGGTCTATCTTTTCCAACTATTATGGTTTTACCTGAAGCACTACTCGCCTACGCTGACCAAGAGTCACCATATTTGAGTGAGTATAGAGATGAGAACGCACTGATGGCCCGACCAGGACCGGTAGGGCCTACCCACGGTGCCAACAAATTAGGTGAGCGTGGTGAGGGTTCTAGAGTTAGAAAGAGAGTTCAGGATACCGGGGTACCTGAACAGGGCGTGTTGAGAGGTAAAAGTGATGTAAGGGGAAAAGGAGTTGGGGGTGCTCTTGGTCAGTCGTCCAAAACTTCAAAGCTTCAAATCTTTGAGGACGATGATGAGGAAGATCTTGGTTCCGACGATACTGAGGAAGAATCTGAGGATATTGATGCGGATATTGATGATCCTGCTAATCTTGTATACAGTTCAGATGATGATAATGCGAATGCTGATGATGAGAAAGACGATGATAGTTCTAATGATAACAATGATGATAACAACAACGATCAAGTCATGGAGAATCTTGATACTGTAATTGAAAAGGTCGTCACTACTACTTCTGGTGGTGATGGAGGAGTGATAAGGGGAAATGAGGGAGTATTAGTTGAAACAGAAAATCAAGTGAGGTTGAGTAAGAAGGAAAGAAAAAAAATGGTGAGTGTGAGACAGGATCAACAAAAGTTTTAACTAATGATCCTAACCAAAACGTGTCTAGCCGGGTAGCCACATCTACTGTTGGTGCGCGTTCGTCGCCACATGACATTGAAGAAGACATAGTCCGCCCAGCTATGCAATGCACAACCCCGCTCATCCACTCATCAACTTCTTCACAAGTTGATGTTTCATCTTCTCACAGGGGATTAGCACAAACACTATCGGCGACACACTCGGTGTCTGCTGATATTGAAACAGGATGGCACTTGCCCCGACCACCACCTTCATTTGGTCACATATTGAGTCTAGAACTGTTTGATTTTACTTCCTTTCCTAGGACACAGAGACCGTTTGTCACTTCATCTATGGTGACACAGAACTTTGGTGTTATGCATGACCCAACCGGAATGCCCCAAGTGCAGCCGCCATTTGTTGGTACTGTACGAGGATCGGGCGGAAGTCCTACCAACGGTAACACTATGCCAGCGTTGAACGTAGGCCATACAGTCTCTATGACTGCTATGCAAACCAGTAACCTAAGTGGTCTGGGTGTTACCTTGGAACAATCGCGTGATATTCAGTCTTTGGTGGGTCCTCATCTTCAAAACTATGTATCTAAGAAGTTGCTTGAAATGGCCATCCAGTCTCTCTCCAATACTCATAAAGCTCAGGTGTCCGAATTGACTGATATTGTTAAGAAATTATCTGCCGAAGTACAAAAGTTTGTTAAAGGAAAGTCTGTTGCTGATTCTTCATCCGCACCATCTGACATTCAACCAGAAACTCAACCAGAGTCTCAGCCGAACCCAAAGGTACATCATACTTTACCTTTACATGAATTGAAATCCCAGTTACTTTACCGTTTACTAGAACAAGGCGATGTGAATACTCAAGAAGAAGTAGATATTCTTGGTCTACTTAGACGCCAAACCAAAATACAAGCCACTTTACCAGATTCACTTAACACCTTACAACAATCCATATCCAACCTAACCGATGCTATCTCTTCTGGCTTTACAACTCATTCAAGCGCAAACCACCAAATGGAGGCATGATGATCAAGATCCCGATCATGATCACCATGAGGGGGAGAGGAGTGTAAGACAAAGTGTTAATCCAAGATCTATCAAGATTAGAGAGAAATTCTAGAGAGAGAGTAGAGAGAGAAAGTAGATCTAGTATTCAATATGCTCTCAATATTACGAGATGTTAATTATGCTCTAAGTGATATGGAATTGTTCTCTCTTGTGTTACAAGATTACTCTAGCCACATGCTTATATACCTAAGACTAACAAGGCATTAAGCTAAGATTGACAACTCTAATTATAAAGACTTTGACTTTATACAATGACTTTGACTTTGACTTTCTATATTAAATCTTGAAGACATATTTGTCCTAACAATCTCCCCCTTGGATTCAAGATTTAAACATTTGAGAACAACAGTCTTCGGCTTCTTGAATCTTCAAAATCTTCGGTCTTTATCAAGGCTTGTCAAGGTCAAATTGTCACAAAATCTTCAGGCGGGGAACTGATGGAGATTTTCTTTCTTTAAAAGATATGGAGAATTTGTTTCTTCACACAAGGCACTTTGATACAATGTAGCGCAAATCTAAGAAAAAGAGATCTTCTTGAGAAACCAAGATGATCAATCGATTTTTCCTAAACTCTTGAAGAATTCTCCCCCTTTTTCTTTCTTTGACTTGAGAACTTCAATCTTCAGTAAGGATATTCACCATATAGCACAAGTTTAAGAAAAAGAGATCACAAGATGATCAATCGATTTCTCTTAAACTCTTGAAGAAGAAAACTCCCCCTTTCCTTTCTTGAGACGAAGTCTTCTTTAAACATTTCTCCCCCTGTCATGAAATCGAATCTTTGACTTGAAAGCTTTGACATGAAATTGAACTAAACATTTCTCCCCCTTTTTCGATGAAAGTGTGCATCATGATCATCGAAAACCTTCTTCAATTTCAGTTGCGTCTCTGATTCTCACTAACAATCTCCTCCTTAATGAATAACCTTGCTCCCCCTCAAAATAAGAATTCTGGAGCAATTTGTTTTCTCCCCTGAAAATATGCATATATTTCATTACAATAAAGCATTTGAAATGTTATACAAGGAAAATAAAATTCATTGAACTACATTTTATAACTACTTACATTTGATCATTTGAAAACTTTACAAAAGAAATTCAACTTAATGAAATTTAACAGATTTATCAATCAAATGAAATCAAATGCATGTGTTTGGATTCAAATACCAGACATCATTGCATATCAAGTTAAAAATGTTCAGTTTCAACTCCTTTATTAAATCTATTTGGTGTGCTAGCATGCGAAATATGATCAGCAACAAGCATATGCAATTCTAAAACATATCAGAATACTCTGCTCTACTCACACTATTTGTCCAAAATCAGATTTTTCACAAATTTACAGGTTTATCGCGACTTTGTATTTTCCCCAAGTTTCAAGAGATGTGTGCTCATTGGCATCTTTTGATTTTGTGCACATTGGCATCTTTTGATTTTGTGCTCATTGGCATCTTTTGATTTTGTGCTCATTGGCAACTTTTGATTTTGTGCACATTGGCATCTTTTGAATTTGTGCTCATTGGCATCTTTTAATCACAAAGTTTATTAAGAATAAGATACACCGTTAAACATGGCTTTCTATCTGGTTCTATAGCAGGATTTGGGTCAGCGGATCCCAGACCAGTTGGCCTTAGGTGCTAGGTGACGAGCACCCCTTAGAACTTACTTTCCCAAACCAGAAAGGCCACATAGATATATCTTAAACCCATTTGTACCAGTAGAACATGGCTTTCTATCTGGTTCTATAGCAAGATTTGGGTCAGCCGATCCCAGACCAGTTGGTCTTAGGGACTAGGTGTCAAGCACCCCTTAGGACTTAATCTCCCAAACCAGAAAGGCCACAGGCACAAACTTTCAAACTAAATGATTAGATTTAAAACTTAGAGCATCTCAATCACTTGGTTCTAAAACATAGTGCTTTCCCCATATTTTCGTTTCCATCCATCATTCTAACAAAAAGGCTTTTTGAGCATTATAATCTATATAAATCTAGAATCACATAATTTTGAGCATTCAGCATAATTTCATTCATGTTTTGCTGACCTTTCGATTTATTTCAGAAGTGAAAGATGAAACAGATGTAACTTAGATAATACAAAAACGCTTGTAAAATCACCCTTGACACACATTTCATTCATTGAATGAAAGTTGAAAAAATTTCACTTCATTGAATTAAATTTGTAAAGATTCAAACTTTCAAAGCAGTAGAGATAAAACATAATGCAATGCTACCTTTCACCACTTGTTCCTTGAATTGAAAGATGTGACAGTTAAGAATATCACCTGATAAGTATGAGTTCTAAACTGATTTGTTTAGAAGTCTTAGTCTTTGAAGTACGGGTCCTGAACTGAACTGTTCAGAAGCCATTGTCGTTGAAGCACGGGTCCTGAACTGATGTATTCAGAAACCAAAAACTTTGAAATTCGGGTTCTAAACTGATGTGTTTAGAAATCAATTCTCTTTACTACCCCTTAATGGCACAAGTAATCTTCTTCCAAGAGTTCAACGCTTTTCTTCTAAATCTGTAAAAAACAGATTAAGTAGATTTTGGTACCCAACGTGTCTTGGGTCTTGGCTTGTTAAGCGGAGCTCTATAAGAAGGAAAATGATAAGTACCATACCAATATTGAACATTATCATTTTTAATAAAATCATTAGTACCACAATAAGAACAACAAAAATTCTTTTGTGCTAACCTGATTAAATGATTTGCAGAGTATAATGAATCAGGTTTAGCAAAAGATTTACCTTTCAGGTTAGTGTTCTTGTTGGGAATAGATGATTTTGGTACATCTTTTTCAGGAATTGTACCTTTTACTCTCCATTGCATGTTGACTTTCTTATATGTAGGAAGATCAGCAGATTGAAATTTGGAAGAATTATCCACTGAATGATCATAGAAAAGATTAGATGGTCGAATCGGACTTTCGGAATAGCTTTTGGATTTGTTGAGAAACTTCACTTTATCAAATAAGCCATTCCATTTCTTGGTCATCAAATCAAGCTTCTTCTGAATGTCACAATTGACTCTCTTCTCTTTCATGATATCAGTTGATAACACTGCCAAATTCTTTGTTAGCTTTCGTATTTCTTGCTGAAATATCTTCCTCTCTTTAGAAAATTCGTCTTTAACGCACTTAGCTTGAAAGTTAGCTTTCTTCATCTTTTCTAGATCATGACTTTCCTTATCTAGCTCTTGTCTTTCCTTTTCTAAATCCTTTTGAAGATCAGAAATTTTCTTTGACAGTTTCGCATTCTTCGCTTCAAAGCTTTTCCTTTCTTTTTCATACTCGACCCTTTCCTTTTCCAATTTTTCTTTTTCCAGAAATAAAACTTTCTCAAAATCTGCATTTTGTTTAGAAAGTTTTATGCATCTGAGTTCAAGGGCTTTCTTTTCTTCATTTCCCTTCTTCTCAGAAATTGAAGTCTTTTCAAGTTCCGAAACTTTCTGAGAGAGAGAAACTCTTTATTTTCTGTGGTTTTCTCTTTCCTTTTTAGTAACTTTTCTGTGTCAGACAATCTCTTTGTAAGCTCTATAACCTTTTCCTTGAGTTTATCATTTTCAGCATCTGATGATTTCTGTTCCGTTTCCTCCTTTTCAACTTTCTTTTCTTCTTCCTTTCTCTTAAAAGCAACTTCAGATCCAAGCATTTGCTTTGATAACTCGTTCCACATCTGCATTGGGTTTTGTTTGAAACATTCAACGCGTTTGAAGATGTGTTGCGGAAGTTTGTAAAGTGCGAAGATCAAGTTGGATGAAGCTTCCTTGTCGGCATTCATTCTTTTAATCTCTTCTTGAGTAAGGTCATTCTCCATTTTATATCTGATCATTGGACCTTCGGAGAAAGATTTTATCATATTTTCACCATTTTCTTTACTTTCAATAAAATCAACGAACGAGACTCTCCATCGTTCAAAATCAGATTCTTTGAACAGCACTGGAAGCCGCTTCATGTTTGAAGAATTAATCTGAAAAACTCAAACAACTAACAACTAGTAAAAACTCGAGAAAAAAAAAATTCTAAGATAGAAATTCGCAACAGGAAGAAGCGAGAAGTAAGAAACTCGCAAGCAAAGGTAGCGAGAAGTAAGAATTTCGCAGGCAAAGGTTGCGAAAAGTAGACTTGGGCTTAGAATGGGAATCTGAAGGATTACTTTTCGCAAAAGAAGGTTGCGAAAAGTACAAAACTCGCAACAGAAGGTTGCGAAATACTTCACAACTCGCAACAGTTAGTTGCGAAAAGTTTCAAACCTCGCGACAGATGGTTGCGAAATACTTCACAACTCGCAACAGTTAGTTGCGAAAAGTTTCAAACCTCGCGACAGATGGTTGCGAAAATCTTGGCGCAAAGTTCACTTAGAAAAAAAAATTTAAACTCTGAAACTTTTCTGAAAGTAGTGCAATTCGGTAGGAAGCAAGCAAGTAAGTAGCTTAAACTAATTAAGTATGCAAGTAAGTAGCTTAAACTAATTAAGCAAGCAAACAAGTAGGTGAAATTAATTGCAAGCAAGCATGTAGGTGAAATTAATTCGAAGCAAGCAAGCATGTAGCTGAAAAAAAAAATTAAGTAAGAATCTCGCAATAGGCACTTGCGCAATTCTTATTCTGTTGGTTGCGCAAAAACTGAGATCTTGATGAACAAATTAATTGTATGCCGTGATTGTTGAATTCTAAGCTCACACACACATAGCTTAAGCATACACTCATGTAGCTCAAAATTAGAAACTCTCTTGTGAGTGGCGCAATATTCTTTGAAGGTGGCGCAAAGTTTAGATCTTATTAACAAGATGATCAAACTCAATAAATCCTTCAAATCTCCATCAAATCTTCGAATTAACCAACCAAAATTTGCAGATATGTTAGAAAACAAGTTTCTAACACGATGATGTAATCCAATTTCGCTGATAATCACTGAATCAAAATCTGAAAAATTGATCAGACTGATACGAACGAACCGAACAAAATCTGAAAAATCTTCAAATTGAACTCCAAATCTTTGAAATTAGCCTTCGATCCTTGAATAAGATTTGTTCCTCTATCAAAATCGAATCCAACGAACTAAGATTTGAACAAATTTGATCAAAAATCACCAACATTTGATAAAATCTCAAGAAAACGAGATTTTCTTGAAAAATTCAAGAAAATCAATCAAATATGCTGGTGAAATCACCAAATTCGTATGTTTGATCAGTAGAATTCCATCTCTAAATCTTGTTCCAGCTCTGATACCAATTGTTAATCCAAGATCTATCAAGATTAGAGAGAAATTCTAGAGAGAGAGTAGAGAGAGAAAGTAGATCTAGTATTCAATATGCTCTCAATATTACAAGATGTGAATTATGCTCTAAGTGATATGGAATTGTTCTCTCTTGTGTTACAAGATTACTCTAGCCACATGCTTATATACCTAAGACTAACAAGGCATTAAGCTAAGATTGACAACTCTAATTATAAAGACTTTGACTTTATACAATGACTTTGACTTTGACTTTCTATATTAAATCTTGAAGACATATTTGTCCTAACACAAAGGGTGGAACAAGGCATTGGTTCGGGTGTTCATGTTACTGAAAATGTGGAAACGAACGTGGAAACGGGCACCGGTAATGTTGGTGGTACACAAGGGGTTCAAAGTGCTGATGTTGGTGTTCTGGATGATGTCAATCCTAGGGTTGAAAAGCCTCAAGGATGTGATAACATAACTGATGAGGAAATTATGGCTGATGATTTCTTACAGGATTTGATCTACATTAATTCTGATGATGATCCAGAAATTACTGTGGTAAAGATTAAAGAGGAGATGGATGATATATTTGATGGTGGAAACGTTCAACCTGATTCTGTTTTTGAGAAAGAAAGTAATCTACCTGATCCAGTGATACAAATTCTGGTAATACCTGATCTATCTGAAGGCAAAATCAGAGATGCAGTCTCCAAGGCAAAATTACGTAATCTACAGATGTTAGTTGATAAAGAAGCTTTGATTGTCAGACGTGCTCACCGAACAAGAATCATTACTCCATTCCAAGAAGATATAAGGAGTGACTTGTTTGTGAAAAAGATTCAGCCAATCGACAAGGTAAAGTTGTATTCTATTGAAAAGCTTCCACGTCCAAAACAGATTGAATATTTGTATAGGATGGGTGACAAAGATCAAAAGCTCAGTGCAGTCAGAACAGATAAAGAGATTGTTAAGCTTGTGAAGATAGAATCGGAGAAGATTCTAAAAGTCTTGTATCCGATATTCTACGTCCTCAGATCAGATGGAAAAGAGTGGAATTTCTGTGAAGCCGACTTCAAATCCCTAACCTGTGCAGACTTCTTCAGGCTGTATGACATTCTTGCCCGGATGCCGAACAAAGATATTACCTACTCTGAAGCCTATCAAGCCTTAAAACGTTTCATGAAGAACCTGATCAAGTTTTCATACCTAACTGATTTTCAGATGGCTTTGGAAAGTAATCAAATCAGAGTCAACAAACGAAGGCCAAACAAAGGCTTACCCGACATGCAAGGTATTCCTCTGTATATCGTGTTAGAAAAACCAGAGTTTGGTGTTGTTTATCATAATGGGCAAAAGAAGAATCAGTTCTTGAGGTTTATTGAAGTCAACCTGTATTCTGATGGAACACTCTATATGATCAAGATTCTGCTGAATGAAAGGCTAAGATTGGATGAACAAAGAAAGGTGCATCTGAAAGAGAAGGAGATTGTCTTGATCAACAAGGCCTTGAAAACGATACAAGACCGAATAGATTACCGGAATTCACTAAGAAGGTTTGAGATTATATTTGGAATCAGAAAGAGATACATTCCACCGGAAGAACTTCATGGTTAAAGCTTACCTGGCTCACTTGAATACAAATGGGGGAGAATGTTAGTGTCAATTTTATATGTTGTATTCAAGTTGAGGGGTTATTTTGTAAATTGCGAGCCTAGGTATAAATAGCCTAGTTTAGCTCATTTTCACTAACACTTTTGATATTCATATCCTTAGAACTCTCTGTGAGTTTCTCTCTACATTGTATTACTTGATCTTGATGTTACTGAGAGATGGACAGAGTTTTGGATAGATCTTGATTTCATTACTTGTTAATTGGGATAACAGTTAATCTATTAAACATCTCGTTTATTTGTGATCATCAAAACAAATATATAAATATATAGAGACATGGTTCACTAGCACCAACATAATCGTTATTAAAAATTAAATTCCAGAGGTTCCCATGTGCACTACTTCATAGACACGTGCTAAAAAGTCAAACCCCCTATTGATTTAGAAAAAGAAATGAAAGAGAAGTCTAAAACTGATAGACTGCAACAAAGTCCAAAACTTTACTCTTTAAGCCAATTAAGTTCACTCTGGAATAGAAAGTTAAAGAAGTTTTTATTGATAAATTCGGTCCCTCCTCTTGTATATTATTTTTTCCTTTTTAGTTACTCCTATTTTAGGATAGCTTTTACTAGTTTCCTTAGCCTTAGCCTTAGGCTTTTTTATATTTATATTCGTATATCTATTTGGGTTGAGCAATACAGAAAGAAAGAGATTCTCACATATCAAAATTACATATGGTATCAGATCCATTCCCACAAACTCCTTGAAGGTTTTTCCTCCACTCTCACAGAAAACTCTTGGCTTCCCTGTTCAGTCCTGTTTTGAATCTTAGATTCTGGGATTTTTTTTTCTTCCACCGATCTCTAATCATCCCGATGGGTGATGACAAAGGAAAATCGACCACGATATGATATTTCCTCCCCATATTATCTACATCGTTATGAATTAACGACCAATGATTTGTCGTCTTTTCTCCTGCGTAGCAGACATTTTCGATGAATAATCTCGAACTTTCAAAAATAGTATCCTAGCTAAGAATAAGCTTGGGTTCATAGATGACTCTATTAGTGAGCCAACATCAACTTCAACAGGTTTGGCTCAATGGGTTTGTGTGAACTTGATGCTTGAGGCATGGATTTACTACTCGATCGATCCATCATTTCGTTCATTCGTAACAATTATGGACCGTGTAAAGGACATGTGGTACGATCTTCGAGAACGCTTTTCAATTTGAAATGGCCTCCGTATTCATGACTTGAAGACGTAACTTGCAGATTACAAGATATGAGGTGACTCAATTGTTGTTTACTATGGCAAAATGAAGAATATATGGGATGCATTGGCTCCCTATTCTACCGTGATGACTTGTACATGTGGTTGCAAATGCGAAGCAATTACTTCTCTTGCAAAAGAGAGAGAAAACGATAAGTATCATCAATTTCTTATCGACATTAATCCTACTTTGTACGATAATGTTGCTTCCAATATTTTGCTTTTAGTTCCCATACCCAGTCTTAATACTATCTATTCCAAACGCATTAATGAAGAGAGACATTAGTCTCTCCTTCTCTTTCATGAAAATCAGGGTGAAGTAAGATTTACGGCCCAAGGTGTTTCACGAGGGCATAGAAAAATGCAAGGAAGATGGATCATTCAAGGTCAACTCTAAAATGTTTACATTGTGGTAAGACGAGCCATAATCAAGAGAGTTATTTTCAACTTTTGGGTTTTCCTGAATAGTGGTATTCGGAAAATCGCATTCTAGCAATAGAGGTGGCGGATGAGTAGGACGTGGAGACCAAGGGAGAAGACGTGGACACACAGCCAATGTAGATCAAACTCGAGGCATCGGTATTAGTAATGAGTAACAACAATGGATTGCTTGGTTTCTCTGATGAGCAGCGGAAGTCTCTAGTTAATTTGTTGAACAGTTCTAAGACACCGGTTTCCTATAAGAAACTAAATGCTAAGTTTTGTTCTAACGAATGGATCATCGACATCGGATGTTCAAACCATATGTCCGGTAATATTACTTTGGTTCGAAATTTGATTGATGTTTCACCTTGTTTTGATGGTTTACCTAATTGCAAACAGACTGTGCCACCAAAGAGGGTACGACAACAGTTGGGGATAATTTGGTTTTATGGGTTGTTTATATATCGCTGATCTTCAATGTAATCTATTTTCGATGTCTCACTTACTTGAAAATTTTGATTAATTTGACACTTTTACCAATACGTTTTGTGTGATTCAGAACCGAAGCTTGAGGATCTTGATTGGAGTGGGTGATCAACGTAACAGGGTTTATTGGTTTAAGCTTATGAGACATGTTCAAGTTAATCAAGCTACTGCAATTGAGAAGGAATACTTATGGCATCAACGGGTAGGACATCCATCTAAGAAAGTAATATCTTATTTATCTGGTTATACTAATAGTTGCATGAAAAATTATGTGACGATGATGTTGTTTGTGAAATTTGTTTACGATTTAAACAAACAACAAAAGTTTTTGCCTTTAAGTACTAGTAAAACTGCAAATCCCTTTGATTTGATTCATCGTGACATTTGGGTCAGCTATAAGGTTCCTGCAAGTTGTGGTACTTCATAATTTCTTACTATTGTGTATGATTGTACCGGGGCTATTTAGGTGTAGTTATGTCTTCTAAAAGTTAAGTTCCAAAACTCATTAAAGATTTTTCCACGATGGTTAAAAATCAATTTAACAAGGTGGTGGAATATTAAGAAGTGATAATGGGTGTGAATTCACTTGTTTATATCGGTTTTATGCAGAACATGGTATTTTACACCAAACTTCCTGTCTAGACACACCACAACAAAATAGGAGGGTTGAAAGAAAACAACGTCATTCTTAATGTTGCTCAGGCTTTACGTTTTCAATCTAACCTTTCGTTAAGCTTTTGGGGTAAATGTGTCATGATTGCAGTTCATTTAATAAATCATACAGCCAGATCTCTTCTTGATGGAAATATTCCCTATGAAATGTTGTTTGGAACACCTCCAACCTACGATACTCTTCGTACTTGTGGGTGTTTATTGATAACTTCATTATCTGACGAGTTTTTTTACCCTTCGAATTATATGTTTACGACTTGTGTTGAAGTAAGAATTGGCACTTTGGACTAATATTTCGTGCAAGTGTTGTGTAGACATACAAGGTGTTAAGTGGAAGGAAAAATGCTTATTTATACTTCATTTTGACATCCCAGTTGAAGAAAACGTCGAACCAAGTGAACGAGCGAAAAAAACCGAACTTTTGAGTCATTCTATTGTGCCATGCGATTGTGACATGTGTCACAATTGCTAGCACAATCGCACCAAATGTACCGCGAGGGTGTGAAGCTGGGCGATTGGGCCTGCGATTGGGACACTGTCACTATCGCGGGCACTATAGCCGTCGGGGACCTGGTGCTATAAAAAGCTGCAGAATCTTTAATTTTAGGGTTATCTCGGGATTGTTGGAGGCTAGGCTTCAAGGGAAGTTGTTAGAAACGTTTTGAAGCTGAAAAGAAGGCTTAACATTGATTGTGAAAGTGGAATCTCATTTTGGAGCTACAAATTGGTAGTGTGTATGAGCATTGAGGGAGTTTCTTCATTGTCATTGTATTTTCTTGAGAAACAATGTGTTTGGGTGTTGTTATCTTCTCTTCCATGGTTTCTTTTGTTACTAGTAACATGAGCTAAACTCTTTGAGGTTGGGGGAAAGATGAATTTTGGATTCTTACCATTTAATATATGATTATTGCATTTATTTGGTCATTATGCCTTGTTGGTTGAAGTTTATTTTGCTTATTCTTCTTGTTTGTGAGATTGTCTATCTAACTCATCTTTTGGTTGTATATCCTCTTGAGAAATTGGTTTTATAACTTTATAAAAGTTAGATAAATCTAAGGTGAGATATTGGATAGAGACATACCAAGTAAACCTTAGTTTTGTGTTTGTGATTCTTGTGCTTAATGAGTTGAATGTGTATGTTTATTGGTTGAAAGACATTAATATACATTACATGATATATTCTTGCTATTACTTTTGAGAGAGAGAGATAGAGAGAGAGAGTAGTAAGTATTTATGAAATTTAAATATTTGACCTTGTGCATTGATTTATGGATGTCTGATGTTTATTTGTTGGTAGAATCCAAATGAAATCCAACCCCTAGAGTTTTCTAATCAACTTGGTAATTTCTTTGAGGTATTTGAATTGTTGTTTGACTTGCTCTTTCGTGCTTACTTCCATCTCTTGAGACAAGTAGTTAATTAGTTATAACTCAAATCACTTTATCAACAGTCCAGTTAGAAGTTATGGTAGCCTTTGTGGTACTTAAACTCGTAGTTCCTTGGATTGATACTCGTACTTCGCACGTATTACTTGATTGATGTCGTACACTTGCGGTAGATTTGGAGGGTTGCATAAACCGTTTATCAACTTTTTGGCGCTGTTGTCGAGGAACTATTGTAGTGTTAATATCACTACCGGTTATAGCGCTGCTAGATTGGACATTATTGTTTATATTAACATATTCATTTTCACTCACTATTCTATTGGTTTTGTTTTCAGGCACTCATTCTAGTGTATGCCAAGAAGACGCAACCGTGGAAGAGCCGAGGTGCCCTTAGATTCTGAAATCGAACGTACTCTTCGACAAAGGAGAAGAGAGCAAGAGCGAAACATGGCGAATAACCAACCATTGAGGGACTTTGTAATTCCCACTTATGATGGGTCACAACAAGGCATTCGCCCACCAACTACAGATGTAAACAACATCGAAATCAAGTTGGACATCATAAATATGGTTGTTAGGACAACCTTGGGGGGGGGGGGGGGTGGAGGTTGTTTTTGTCTAAAAATCGATTTTAAATTTTTTTTAAGAAAATATATAGCAATACACAAGATGGATTCTTTTTGTTAAGGTTTAAAACAACAAGCAAACAAACAAAATATAAAGAGACAGGGAAGAGAGATACAACCAAATTTAGAGAGGTTCACCGAAAACCGGGCTAATCCTCTTTGTTGAGTGAACTCAACGAGACGATCCACTATATTGTTCTTTTAAGGTAGAAAGACACCGTATGAACATTTGATTACATAAGATTTGAATACTTGAAAAATGAACTCAAAAGTTCTAGCTATTTTCCACACCACAATGTGGATGCTAGTTGGATCTATCTCACACACTTACTAGAGTGTGGAGAATACTTGTGTTTTATGCTTGGTATCACAAACTTTCTTCGATCTTGATAGCAAGAAGAGATGAAGTATTAGAAAGTTGCGAGTTGAGAGTAAAGTGTTAAAAATACTTGAGAGTGTTAGAGAGCGTTGAGACTTCTTAAAAAAAAGACTTGTGTTTTTTTGAAAAGTTGATGGAGTTGAATGTGTGAGTGAAAGAGATGGGGTTCTCTTAATTATATAAGAAAAATAAACCTTTAAAAAAATAAAAATAAAAATGAAAGGCTTCTAGCCGTTGGTATTTTTTAGAAGGGATTTTTTTTAAATGTGAAGTGTGAAAGTGGATATAATGATGAAAGTATTGATGTGAGAGTTGATTGACAGTAGGTTGAGTGTAAGAGTTGATAAAGAGATGTGGTTGAGTGTAAGAGTTAATTAATAGGTGGTTGAGTGTAAGAGATTTTATAAAAAATATTTTGTAAAATAAAATATCAAATTCTTGGATTTGTAAATACATAAAACAAAGAATATAAATACTTGTATGATACAAGTATAAAAGTTTTTGTCATTTTTGTGGATCCCGGATTAGTGCAAACAGTATGAAATCAATAGAATAAACAACGATCAATATGATTTCAACTCGTCATCCATATAACATTCATAAACAATTCAGAGTGTTTACAATGTTTTTGCAAATAAGAATAATGACGATTTTGGATCTCTAACCTAAACAAGGTTTAAAGATAACTATATATATCTAGGCTTAAGCTTCAAGCCCATGACCCATTAAGCTATGCTAAGCCCAAATAACAATTAAAGTCTTTTAAAATAAATTTCTTTTATTTATATCACTTTCTATATTATAGGACATTTATGGTCCTAACAATCTCCCCCTAAAGTTATATAAAGGAAAAACGGTCTTGAAAACTTTAGGTCTTGATCTTCTCTTCCTCTTGAATCTTTGAAACACTTTGGTGTTGCTTGTCTTCATGACTTTCAACGCTCCCCCTTGAATTAATTTCTTATCTTCAGTTTCAACTTTGTAACCAGATTCAGTTAACAATAACCTTGACTGAGTTACGTGACATTCCACGGTGTATTTTCAGTTTAAAATCATGAATCTGTCTTTGAACCGTGAGTTGAATTGGCTTTCAGCTTTAAGAACTTGTAGAGAACTTGTAGAACCAATATGCTCGAAGGAGGAAATACTGACTTGTAGCGAACACCACTTGATAAGGGATGAGAAGAATTGATCACTTGTGAAATTTCTTTGAACTCTTTTCGGAACTGATCAATCTCGGAACATGATTAAAAAACAGTTACTCCCCCTCTGCTTTTGCTAACACCCCCTCAACATGATAATCTGTGTCTTTGAATCTGTATCATTACTCCCCCTCATGATGAGTAGGAGTATCCGAATCATCATGTAATTTTAAAGACAATACTCGAGAGTAACAATAACATCAGATAAAACGTTAAGTAACCAGAATGGGGTATTTGTTAGCTCCAATCTTTCTGTTTGTGAAAGTAGTGAAAATAGTCTAAGTACAGAAGTAACCCACAAAGGCTCTACAGAAGAACCCAAGAATACCGAAGGCAAGAATCAACAGAAGACTGCTCACAGAGGACCGAGCCGCAGAGGACCGAGGACCGAGCCTCTGCGGTTTATACGGAAGACTTAGAAGATTTACAAATATCTTTCTACTGTTCCAGGATCCGTTCATCCACTTGTTCTAGGCGTGCCCTGACATCAACTACACGTGTCAAACTCTGATAGGGCTCTGTCATAATTGGAACATGCGCATTAAATGAACATCGTACCTGCTACTGTTCATACGATATTGTCTACTGTAGATCAGTCCTTATTGTCTAAAGTATGTCCCCTTTGTAGTAGTATAAATAGAAGACTCATGTTGAGTTCTTCTATTAACTTTTAACAAGAACAAGAATCAAATAATTAAGCTACGCACAAACACACACACCAGCAGAATTCTTGTTATGTTCTTGGTGTTCTTGATAAATATCAATCAGTAATCTTGGAGATACTCATCTGTTCTTTACATACTGTTTATCTGATATTGTGTGTTCTTCTACCTTTACATTATCTTTCAGTTCTTAAATACGCTTCCGCACCATATCTAAATCTGAACTAACTGAAAGTTAAGATCATTGTTAAGAAAACAGGAACCAACAATTGGTATCATAGCAAACCTTGATTTTTAATATCAAGCGATCCACTCTCTACAATGATCTTTGGTAGAAACTTGGATTTTTAACCTATTCTTCATATTAATCAAACCGTTTCTGTTTTTTTTGCCATTTTCGATTCATTCGAACTTTGGTAAACTTATAGAATCTGTTATTCTGGTTAAAAACACCATTTTAGTGCTCAGCTTAAAGCTTTTAAGCTTAAAAACTTCATACGAAGCATCCACGTCATACTCTAAAAAGTTTGCTGTTCAAACCCTTTTCTGGATAATTTATCTTTCTCTAAAATGACGAGTACAAACAACTTCCTCTCTGCGGGTTCCTTAACCAAACCTTCCACTCGTCTTAGAGAAGAATACCCTCAATGGAAAATTCGAATGATTCACTTCTTTGAGGGTACTGACAAAGAATTGGTTTATTGTATCCGTAACCCTCCTTTCGTTCCCATGATAACTGTACCTCGTGTTCCTAGCACAGACGACACACCAGAAATCCCAGAACACACGAAACCAAAGACCCAGGATAATTGGTCTGATCCTGATTGGGCTAAATACGAAGTTGCTCAGAAAACTAAGAGAATTATGATTATGGCTATTCCAAATGACCTTTTACAGTCCATGGATGCATGTGAATCTGCATATGATCTATGGAAAGAAATGGAAAACAACTTGAAGGAGGAGTCAAAACCCAGAAGAACCACAGAGCTCAATACCAAAATGAATACTATGCCTTTAAAGCTCTACCAACTGAATCTCTGCAGACTACGTATGATAGGTTCAACTCTCTAATAAACAAGTGCAAGAAGTTCGGCATCCACAGAACCTCTGAAGAAAACAACGTTATGTTCCTGAAATCTCTGAATGAAGATTGGCTTCAGTTATCTATGTCTCTACAAACAAATCAAGACTTAGATTCCTGGACCCTATCAGACCTCTATGGAACATTGGCAGCACAAGAGCCTCAGGTAGCACAAACAAAAGCCCAGATCATTACACCTCTTGCATTGGTTGGTAAGACTACAGAGGCTAGAGAGAAACCATAGAAAGAGAAAGCAGTAGAGGAAAGAAAGGAGAAGAAGAAGAAAATCATGATGGTAGAAAGTGAAGAAGAAGAGGAAATAGCAGAAGAAGAAGAAACGGCCCTGGCCTCGATAGCTAAATCATTAGCTCTCTTGACTAGGGAATTCAGCAGAGGTTACCAGAAGAAATCTGGTAATGAACGATATGAAAGAGATAATCGAGAAAGAGAAGGGTCAAACGACAGAAGTGGTGACCGACAGAGGTCAAGTGACAGAAATGACAGAGGAAATGACCGACAGAGGTCGGAAGACAAAGCTGGCAACACTCCACAGATTGAAGAGTGTTACAAATGTGGTAAGCCAGGCCACTACGCAAATGAATGCCGAACCGAAAGAAGTGGTGACCGACAGAGGTCAGATGACAGAGCTGGAAACTCCACACAGAACCAAGGATGCTACAACTGTGGAAAGCCAAGTCACTTTGCCAACGAATGCAGGAGCAAGTCAAATCGCCCTCAGAGGGATGCAACTTTCTACAAAAAGAAAGCTGAATACTATGCTCAGAAGTCACTAATGGTGAACAAAGAAATCTGGGAGTCAGACACATCATCTGACGAAGGCGAAACAAAGAATGCTCTATTCTGTGGCATGGTAGAAGTCAGCTCCGACTCCGACAGTGAGGTATCCACTTCTACCTCTAACTCTAATATGGCAAAAGATGATTTGATTAAACTTAACATTGAATACACTGAAATGAAAAAGACATGTGAAAATATTCAGAAAAAGCTCACCTTCTATTAGAGATAGGCTAGACTTCTCACTCAAGAAAAAGCTAAAATCTTTAAAGAAAAAGAAGAAATTGAAATAGACTGGAACAAAAAGTTAAATCCTTTAAAAGAAAAGATTTCTGAACTTAATTCCTCCTTGAAAACAAAGTCTAAAGAACTAATGGACGTTGAGTGCGACAGAATGAACATCCTAGCTCTTAAAAATTATTTTCAAAAGGAAAGAGAAGTCCTTTGTCAAGATTTACTCAGAAGAGATCTTAAAATTAAAAAATTTCAAGATGCTCGGAAGGTGTACGAAAAAATAAACACACAAATAGGGATACGGGGAATTGGCTTCTGTGATATAGATCCTTATACCGGAACCAAAAGAGACAAGTCTTTGTCCTCTCTATTTCACATTGGAGATACAAGAAAACATGGATTTCCAAATCTTCTCTCTGTAAGTAAAAGGCAAAAAGTCTCTGGGGAACCTCACAATAGGAAACCTCTGAAAATGACAAATGTGTGGTTTGAAAACACAGATTTGTCACCTTCAATCTCTGTCAAAAGAGAATCCAAACCTAAGAGATATCTGAAAACTCAAGATCAGATAGGAATCTTCTAGTTTGGTAATCCCGAGACTTAAACCCAAGTTGCATTTGTTTGCGTGATGAATTCTGAAAAGAAATTATCAGCAGAGGCACCAGAGTTAAAGCCAAGAATTACAGAAGAAAAACTTGATATCTCTGAAGAAAACCTCTGTACATCTTCCACCGATCAAGATCTCTTTGAAGAAAACTTAACAAATACTTCTGTTAACTTAGAAGATAGTTCCTTAGAAAAGGAAGAAAGTGATTATGGCACATGTTCTGAAAGTCCAGCCTCTATCGAAAGAGAACCAAGTGACTCAACCTCTGTATATGAGGACGACTCATCCTCTGACGAATCTGAGACTGACTCTAAGTCAGAGATCGGACCTAGTGACACAGAGGTTTTTAAACAAACCTCTGAAGTTCTTAACAGAACTATTCCTCCCAAGGAGAAAATCACTGGAATTCCTATCTGTCCAGACTTTTTGGATATGTGCATACAAGCCAAAACCTCTCTTGAGCTTGAAAAATTCAAACAACAGAAGTTAATATCCACTCAAATTCCAACAAGTTCAAAGATTTAAAACCCTTAAAACCTGTTAAAGAAAAACTAACATGGCAACAGAAGGGTAAATGGACTAAAATTAACAAATCTTTTTCTTCTGTGACAGTGAAATCTACAGAAGTTCACCACAGAAGAGGAACATAGAAGGCCGCACTCAACAAAGGATTTTGCAAACAACGATCTAGCCTATGTAAACCTTCTTGTAATAGAAAGTCTACTGTTAGGATAAATTGTAATGCCTCTGTGCCCCCATTTAATGTATTTAATGAAAAGTTCAAGCAAATCTCTTCACACGTTCAATACTGTCATTGCTTTGATCTTATGTTTAAATTAAACCAACACTTCAAAAGTCCACACTGTCATCTCTCTGTACCCAAAGAAAATGATAAATCCAAGGGTAAGAAAAAACAAAATGTTTCTTCAACAGAAGCTAAAACAAAGACCAAGAATGCTAAGGCAAACTTGAAGACCCCTAACAAAACTGGACCCATGTGGATATGGGTACCTAAAACTCTCTAATTGTTTTGCAGAAGCAGTATGTGCCGATCTGGTATCTAGACTCCGGATGCTCGAGGCACATGACTGGCGACAGAGGTCTTCTATCCACTTACAAAGAAAAGAACGATGGTGGATCTGTGACCTTTGGAGACAACAAAAAGGGGTACATTAAAGGCTACGGAGTCATACAGAAGGAGAATATAACCGTATACAAAGTTGCATATGTTGATGGCCTTAAACACAATCTTCTCAGTGTTAGTCAACTCTGTGATACGGGATTCGACGTAATGTTCAAAAGAACCTTCTGCTCTCTACAGAGCGAGGACACAGGAATTGAACTTCTGCGAGCCGAAAGAAGAGGAGATCTATATCTCATGAACTTCAATGCAAAGAACAAGAAAGACAAAATCTGCCTTGTTGCATACAAAAGCGAAGAAGCCTGGTTATGGCACAACAGGTTCCGCTATTTAAACTTTCATACTCTTGATAAACTTGTAAAACTTGATCTAGTCAAAGGTGTACCAAACGTTAAATTTAATAAAGATCATCTTTGCTCTGCCTGCGAAATGGGAAAACTCAAAAAGGCTTCTGTACATGATCCATGTTGACCTCTGCGGTCCAATATCTACACAGAGCCTAGGTGGCAAGAAATATCTGCTTGTTTTGATCGATGAATTCTCAAGATTTACATGGGTTGAATTTGTCAGAAAGAAATCAGATGTTCCAAACATACTGATAAATTTAATGAAAAGAATCCAAGTTCTGTATGAGTGCAGGATTCAGAAACTGAGAAGCGACAATGGCACAGAATTCAAAAACTCTGTCATTGAAGCCTATCTTACAGAAGAGGGAATTTCACAGAACTTCTCTGCTGCACGCACCCCACAACAGAATGGCGTGGTTGAACGAAAGAATCGCACGCTTGTGGAGGCCACCAGAACTATGCTAACCGCATGTGGATTACCAACGACATTTTGGGCAGAAGTAGTATCAACCGCTTGCTATACCCAAAATTGATCAACCATCGTAAAAAGACACATCAAAACACCATATCATTTGATCAACAAAAGACGACCAAACATCAAGTTCTTCCATGTATTTGGATGCAAGTGCTTCGTCTTAAATGATAGAGAAGCAAGAGGAAAGTTTGAAGTAAAGGCAGATGAAGGCAGGTTCATAGGATACTCTGGAACTTCTAAGGCCTACAGAGTTTATCTTCTGCGGTCTCGAACGATCGTAGAAAGCATAAATGTTTCTTTTGACGATACCTTCCAAAAGACTTCTGAACAAATCAGTTCAGAACTCGGTCTAAAAGGGGAATCCTCTGGCATCTCAAAAACAAGAGAAGAAGACTTAAATCTTCTATTTCAAGAGATGTTCCATGACGACATTGATCCCTCTGCTGGAGCCGTCAGAGCCTCTGGATGATCATATTCTGTCAGCCAGATCCAGACAGGTATATCTCTAACTGGTCCCTTAAATACTTCATCTTCCTCTGTTAATCATACAGATGCAAATGCCGAGGGGGAGCCAACAGAAGATGATACGACAAGGAAAACAACCACAGAAGCTACTGAAGAACCAACTCCATAAAACACAGAGGAACCAATAACAGAGGAACAAGAAGACTTAGTCTCTACTTCCTCAGAGGAACAAACACCGCCACTCATTCCAATCATTCCACAATCTGTAGGATCAAGCATGAACGCAAAATCTACGACAGAAGCTGCAAAAGAACCACAGTTAAAAACCTTTGAAGATCAACTTGATGAAATCGATGACCATCTCCCAAGAACAAAAAATGGACAAAAAGCCATCCTCCAAGTCTTATAATCGGCGAACCTTCTGAAAAGGTAAAAACAAGATCTGCCACTGCTAACTTTTGTTTCTTTACAAACTTTATTAGTGTAATCGAGCCAAAAAGGATCTCTGAAGCCCTTGACGACCCAAACTGGGTAGACGCTATGCAAGAAGAGCTTCTACAGTTTGAACGAAACAAAGTCTGGACTTTAGTTCCTCTGACACGAGGAAAACAAGCGATAGGAACTAAATGGGTGTTTTAGAAATAAGAAGGATGAAGAAGGGGTGGTCATAAGAACCAAAGCAAGATTGGTGGCCAAGGGATATCGACAAGAAGAAGGCATAGATTACGATGAAACTTTTGCCCCTATCGCATGACTCGAAGACATAAGAATCTTCTTAGCCTTCGCAGCCCACAGAGGTTTTAAAGTATTTCAAATGGACGTAAAATCTGCTTTTCTAAACGGTGAAATCCAAGAAGAAGTATACGTCCAACAGCCACCAGGGTTTGAAAGCTCCAAGTACCCAAAATACGTGTATTACCTTGACAAAGCTCTGTATGGACTGAAACAGGCTCCAAGAGCATGGTACGAAAGACTTTCTACCTTTCTTCTCGAAAATGGTTACGACAGAGGTACAACGGATACAACTTTGTTTTATAAACGGAAAAGTGATGAAATTATGCTTGTACAAATATATGTGGACGACATAATTTTTGGGTCTACAAATGCACAAAAATGCAAAGATTTCGAAAAACTTATGCATAGTGAGTTTGAAATGAGCATGATGTGAGAATTAACTTTCTTCCTCGGACTCCAAGTAAAACAA
Organism: Saussurea involucrata; assembly: GCA_033807775.1. Lineage (NCBI taxonomy): Eukaryota > Viridiplantae > Streptophyta > Magnoliopsida > Asterales > Asteraceae > Saussurea > Saussurea involucrata. Next base: position 33,926,351 of record CM066321.1, read on the forward strand.
TCATCAGAGGGAATTTTCATAAATCAAGCTAAATATGTCTCTGACATACTTTCAAAATACAGTCTCTCTGATGCCTCTGTAAAGAGAACCCCAATGGCCACTGGAAATAAGTTATTCTCAGATCCAAATGGCATACATGTAGAATGCACACTCTACAGAGGAATGATTGGATCTCTGTTATACTTAACTGTAAGTAGAACTGACATAATTCATGCCACATGCCTCTGTGCAAGATATCAAGCTAACCCGAAGGAATCCCATTATATGTAAAGAGGATCTTCAGATACCTCAAAGGTACCAAAAATCTTGACCTCTGGTATCCGAAGAACTCTGGTTTTGGTCTTAAAGCTTACACAGATTCAGATTATGGAGGATGCATGCTCGACAGAAAGAGTACCTCTGGGAGTTGTCAATTCCTAGGTGGTAAACTAGTCAGTTGGACCTCTAAAAAACAGAACTACGTATCCACATCTACAGTAGAAGCCGAATACGTTGCTGCTGCTAGCTGTTGCTCCCAAGTTCTGTGGATGAAAACTCAGCTTAAGGACTATGGCCACATCATATTCAAGATTCCCATCTTCTGTGACTCAAGGAGCGCCATAGCAATCTCTGCCAATCCAGTACATCATTCCAAAACAAAGCATATCGACATCCGTTACCACTTTCTGAAACACCATGTTGAATATGGGACAATCGAAATGCACTTTGTGTCTACAGAATACCAGCTTGCAGACTTATTCACCAATGCACTAGATGAGAAAAGATTCCTTTTCTTGGTGGGTAAGTTGGGAATGATAAACATGAGTTAAAACCTCTGTAAGTATAACTTAATCTTCTGTAAATATGTAAATACATTATTTTTTGTTTTGTTTAAATTATTTGATGTATGTAAATTCTCAAAACAACAAAAGTTCTTTAATACTCAACAGAGCTTCTATGGGATTGCTCAGAACCTCTGACAGTCCTTACAGAACCTCTGAAAGACTTGATCTATGTTCTATGCACAACTTATCTTATTTGATCCAAGCATAGGTCAAGGGGGAGCAGAAAGAGACCTTGAAATGATCTACAGAGGTTGATCATTCAAGGGGGAGCCAAAGAAGAATTGTGATCAACCACAATCAACAGAGGTCAAGAATTTCGCCGAACAAAGGAAAGTCAAAAAGTGAGTATCTCGTACAAATCCTTCAAGAAGACAATTTTCTAGGACACAAATTTCCAAATATGTCCTAGAAACATTACTTATGACATTCCAAAAAGAAAATAATCAAAACGATTGATGAGTCTCCCTTTATGAGAAATTTAAGGTTCCAGAGCCTCTACTGAGCTCAACAGTGCTTCTGTAAGTCAGACCCTCTATTACTACAAATTACATATAAGAACTCGATCGATCATCTTGAATGTCATACAGAAGGTCTCAAGTCAAAAAGTTTCATACACCACAGAACTTGTGCTAACAAATCAAGATATTTGAAGTTTACACGTACAAAATCATTTTCAAAAACAGTTTTCTAGGACACAAATTTCCAAATATGTCCTAGAAACACTGCTAAAGACATTCCAAACTTCAAATATTCAAAAAGATTAATGAGTTCTTCGTTATTAGAAATTTAAGGTCATAGAGCCTCTGCTGAGCTCAACAGAGGCTCTGCTAGGGAAAACCTCTATGATCATAAGTTTAAAATAGTAACTCTATCAATCTATTTGAATATCCTCGACAGAGATCTCTTGAACATTTGCACGCCAAAAATCACTAAAAGGTTAGTCACAGAGCTCTTTCAAACACAAGAACCTCTGTTGATTAACCTAGGCAAAAATAAGAGTTACTCGCACAGAACCTTATCCAAAACAGTTTTCTAGGACACCAACTTCCAAATATGTCCTAAAAACAATTCTTAAAACAATTAAAAACTTGGATGATCAAAAAGTTTAATAGATTTTTAGTTATGAGAAATTTCCCTCTCATAGAGCTTCTGCCGGCTCTGACAAAGCTCCAAAACCTCTGTGAAAACAATTTCTACTCTAAAAATCTATCGATCCTCTCCAATGCTTTTTCAAATACTTCTTGGTAAAGTACAAGCAACAGAAGATAGAAAAGAAAGGTTTCAAAACCACAGAACTCTTACCACTACAGAGCTTCTGTCATTTTCAAAATTTGGGAAATTCTGTAACAGTAACGGCTATTTTACTGAGAGTGAAAATCATATGAAGGAAAAGAAACCCACGCGCCTAGCATTAATGGGCCGCGCACGATGTCCTGTCATACTCTGACACTGCTGACGTGTCTCATTTTTACTGGACGTACACGGCACACGTTTTTCTTGAAAGTTGAACCCGACGTTCACACTCAAGTACAGACCCTAAATATTATTCACTTCCATATATTTACCTTTTCAGAATTCTAACCGTTACCCTTCACTATAAAACCCAAGTTACCTCTCCTCATAAACCTTTACGAACTTACTTTCTTCTCCGGCGAACCATTGCAAAAAGCTGCAACTTTCTTATCTTCATCTTTAACATCCAAAGAAATGGCCTCCTCTTCTAAAGCTCAAGCTATCTCCCCTGCACACTCACCGGCGAACTCCCCTGAGCACTCTGAACACTCAGAAAATCCTAAAATCGCCAGAAACCTGGAGCAAGATAACTCCGGCGATGAAGCATATTTTGCTCCGACCACCCACCTTAGAAACTTCTTAGCACATGAACATTTTGCAAATGTTCTACCATTAAAACCCAATAATAACTACCTTGTTCCTTTAAAAACCGCTTTTGGGAAAGCACATGCTATACTTCTTCATATTCTGAAACAACATATTCTCTACCCTCTTCTGACCAAAACCGTGGACAAAATCCCTGCCAGATATATAAATCAATTCTGGCAAAGTTGCAGATTTGATCCAGAAGACAGACTTATCAAAGGGTACATCTCCAAACCCGATAAATCCGAACATCTTGAACTCAAGTTCAACAGAACTATGTTCTCTCTTGAGTTCAGTCTACCCACCAGAGGTCTTCTTGGCTTAAAGAGATTCGCAGAGGAACCCACAGATAAAGAACTCTACAGATTTGTCGAAATGTTGGGGTACAACACAACCCTGAGAAAGAGAAACGATTTCCGCAGAGGCAGATTACCACCTCTGTGGAATACACTCTTTTCAATACTCAACTGGTGCCTAACAGGAAAGTGGGGAGTCCAGATCAATCCTCACACCAAATACTAGCCATCATGTACGGAGTCTACTACGACCTACCTCTGGAGTTCGCCACTCTCATGATGCAAGAAATGGTTAACACCATCGACAGAAAGATCACCTTCCAGCAGAAAAGGTCAAAGACAACAGGAGCTCTACCTCCTCTGCAGTTTCAAATAATTCTAGGTGTTCTGCTAGAGCCTCTACTCTTGCTCGAAAAATGGCCAATGGAGGGGCCAACAACCAAGATGTATGCTATGAACAAAAACTCGCCAACAGAACATGCTGATGGATACCCACACTGCAGACCTCTGACAAAGAACTAGAATTAGAATACATACGCGATCATAGGACTCAAGAACCAAGTCCTATGACATCCCCGCGTCTAGGAGTCCCCATAGGTACAGAAGTATTAGATAGGTTGACAGATGAAGAATGGGCAGCTGCTTTTCAAAAGCATGAAGAAAATCAAGCCAGATTCCGAGCTCAGAGAAAATCCATCTACTCTGCCTCAAAGAAACAAAAACTCTCTGCCTCAACTCCTAAAAAGAAAACAAAGAAGAGGAAAACCACAGAGGGTACTTCACTTCTGCTGTCGAAACTCAAACCTCTCCTCCTCATGCCACAGAAGTTGGATCTTCTGCTCCTCCCTCTCCCCCAAAGGAAAAAAAGAAGTGAAAATCCAAAGCCTCAGAGGAAGGGGCACCTAAACCCAAGAGGAGAAAGAGCAAGAAGAAAACTGGGAAACCCTTGTCTCCTATGCAAATAATTGCAGAGGATATAGTGGCAGAAGAAGTGGCAGAAGAAATGACAGAAGAAGTCGCAGAAGAACAAACCCAAAAATCACCTGTGCATTCCCCAACTCCTCTCAATTATGCACATGGTGGGAATTTCTCTGACTTCCTCCAACGCCCTGAGTTTGCCAACACTCTTGATACTTCTGGATGGACTGTAGAACCCCTCTCCCATGGCTCTACAGAAGAAGTAGACTTCCGAATCTCTTCAGACTTGGAAGAGGATGACCAAACCCCACAAAATAATTAATCGAAAACTCCTGAAGTTCTACAGAACCCCTTCACTCAACCCATATTTGATGTACAAAGGGCAAGCCCAGAGGAAGAGGTAGCTACAGAAGAACATCGCTTGGACTTCATGATAGGAGGTCCAACAGAGGAAATGGTTGAAACTAGGGAGACTTGGGTAGAAGTCTCAGAAGTGGATTCTGATGAAGAGGAAGCATACCAAATAAGAAAAGGTCTTTACCATCCACTTGTCATGCAACTAATTGGCTCACATCCAATATTCGACTTTTTACGCACTGATACAGAAGCCACTACAGAAGTTAGGGTAGAAGCATCAAACCATAGGGTAGCAACAGAGGTTGAGACCATAGATGGGGAACAAGTGGTTAGATGCTTCACAGAAGAAGAAGCAAGAAAAGATGCCTGGATTAATAGAGGCACACAACCAAAACAAACTCCCAGTGCAACCCACAATTCTATTACCGTTGGTCTAGCAGCAGAAGGTAATATTGAAAAAGAGTCGCACAGCTCGACCCCAACCCAAACCATCCGGACAGAGGAAATTCTTTCATCCTCTGTACCATTAATAACCGAGGAAACCATTCCAGGGAAATCCTCTCAAAAGGATTCATCCGTAGTAAGTGATCTATTGCCCCAGATCATAACAGAAATCCTTGCAGAGGAATTTGTTTCCTCTGCCACACGCATACAACTAGGTCCAAACATCTCTTTAGAGGAGATTAGAGTGCACAAAGACGGAGAGACTCTAGACAAGTCTTCGAGTCAAAAGAAGGACAATCTAGTACCCACCTCTGGAGTGGATCTAGACAATGTCATTCTCAGAACTTCTGTAGAGTCTGAAGCACTAGATGCTTCTGCTCGAGGATCAGAAGGAAATCCTTCCGCCCCAAACATCAAAACAAGGGCGAAAGAAGGTGTCTCAGGGACAGAGACTCACTCTGGGGACGAATGTGTTCCTCCAGAGGTAACAACTAGTTCACATGTATGAAGGGATGAGTTCCAAACCCTTGTCACCTCTGTGGACAATACATTAAAGGGGTTGAAAAGCTCCTTTGATTCTTTTGCAGATACTACATCCAGGGCAATCCGTGATCTGAACACCAAAATGGACACCTTGTCCACAGAGGTGCAAAACGCCTTAACCTAGATGAAGTCCACTGCAACAAACACTGCTACTACCACTGCTACCCTTGCAGCTCAAGAATTCAGGAAAGCCGCAACTTCTGCCTTCAAAGAGTCTGTCAAGCACTTTCTTCAACAATTAAAAGAGCAATCCTCAAAGTCTAAGGGTCTTATACCTGAAGACCTGAAGAAGGCCTTAGAAGAGGTCCAAGAGCAAACAATCAGAAACACCCAGGCCATGCAGCCTTCTGACTACATGACCAGAGCTCAACTGACAGAGCTTGGACAAGGGGTAATCAACCAAGTGATAGAAGTAATCGTTGCCTTCACTGCTGCCAACGCAAATTACGTGAAAGACTTCAGAGAAAGCGTCGGCAGAATGCGCTATAACACAGAAGCAGAGCTCCAAACTCTTCTTGGACTCTGTGATGATGTATGCGCCAAACTAATAGCCGCAGGTGCAACTCCTCCAAAGAAACCAGATACATCTTGCATGGCAGAGGGTACGACAGATAAAGGTCAAGATGACTCTAATGATGACCATCATGATCCATCAGATCATCCTGAGGGGGAGAATCGAGGGGAGAAACTAAAGGAAATAGCTGCAAGCAGAGGTCTACCCGTTCCACCGGTATCCGTAGAACCAATATCCTCTGCACCCACAACTCAAACCCAACAAAGAACACAACAGTCTACAGAGGCAACAACCGCCTCTGTGGAACTGGTCTCTGAAGAAACCACAGCTACAACCCAAACACCTGAAACCCAAATACCAGAAACAACCCAAGTTCAACAACAGAAGACCACAGAGGCAACACCAACCTCTGTGGAATTTCCTTCTGTATTTGGAAAAGATGTCCAAATCCAAGAAGAGGTCCAACTTCTGACATCCTCTGAAGACGAACTACCTTCCCCAACACCCAAAATACCAAGAACCAAAACAATTGCTCAATAACAGCGGAAATATCTGAGCAAAACACCAGAAGCCTCTCCAACAGAACCCAAATCACCAATCAAGCCCTCTGAAACTCAAGTGTCAAATCCAATAGAGGCAACACCCACATAACCTCCTTCAATTAAGCCCTCTGAAGCTCAAGTATCAAAACCTAAAGAGGCAATCCCCAAACCAACAGAAACATCAACAACAAAGCCCTCTGAAGCTCAAGCGTCAAATCCTAAAGAGGCAACCCCATCTCTACAAGAATATCAGCCGAAGGCAAAAGACAAGGGCAAAGGAATAATGACAGAGGAACCACAGAAGAAGAAGCCCAAGCATGAACCTCAAACAGAAAAACTGATGAAGAGCTCTTTCGATGCGTATAAAACACCAAAGCCTAAAGAAGAAGACTAGGCTTTCGGTGCTACACCTCTGTCAAATATTCCTGTTCTGGATCCAAAGGCAAAACCTTCAGAGGATCGAGTAGCAGAAGTCAAGAACCATTTAGATGCTCTGCGCAGAACCTTACCTCAACCACCACCACCACAAATGGAAGAAGTGGTATACACGTACTTATACAGTAAAATGGGCATAATGGATCAATCCGAACCAACAATTCAAGACCCTGATTTCCGTGCTGACCTCGAAAACCTCTTCACCAGAACAAAACCCAAGCCTAAATACGAAGTCTTCTCAACATCCAAGATCGTCAAAGTCCTATATTGTAAGTTCTCAAGAACCAGAACCTGGCCTAAACTCTCTTAACCTGGCCTAAACTCTCTTACAACATGTACAAGGTCAAAAGAGATGTCAGATCAGAGAACCAATTTGCAGATGCAGATCTTAGGAATCTCAATCCTTATGATCTACCTGATCTTCTGGAATGGACGAAAGAGAACTTCACAACCGACGAAGTTCGCAGAGCCTACAGGGTGATTAGAAAGGCCATACGCGAGAAGCTTCTGCTATACAGCATGGTAGATTTCCAATTGGCTCGCGATCTAGGAGTAAAAAGCTTAACCGTTCAACCACCAGAAAACTACTGCCCTCCCTCTGCTACACCAAACTCAATCATCACAAATCCAAGGGTCGGGTTAGTATTTCTAGATCCTTCTGGTAAATCAAAGTTGTTCGTAGAAATGGACTGTCAGAAGTACGCAACTAGTACTCTGACATAGTTTAGATCGATCCTAGTGGAGCACAGAGGAACAGAGCTCATGGATCAAATCCTAGCCGATACACTGATAGAGATCATCGATGCAACAATCAACTTCAGAAAACTCTGCATCAGTTTCTATCACGAGCTCATACAAGAAGGACTCGACCGCAGAAGTTTCAATGACTTCAAGGTTGCCAATGTCTGAGTCAGTCAAACAAAACCTCCAAAAATTTTCTTTACAATACAATCAAATGTAAATGCCTCTGGCATAATCAAATGTGAAAAGAAAAATGCTCTTGTACTTAGAAAATCCTTGCACTTTCAAATATTTAATTTTCACTACTTAGGGGGAGATTGTTAGCTCCAATCTTTCTATTTGTGAAAGTAGTGAAAATAGTCTAAGTACAAAAGTAACCCACAGAGGCTCTGCAGAAGAACCCAAGAATACCGAAGGCAAGAATCAGCAGAAGACTGCTGACAGAGGACCGAGCCGCAGAACTTCTGTCACCCTCGACAGAGCCTCTGCGGTTTATACTGAAGACTTAGAAGATTTACAAATATCTTTCTACTGTTCCAGGATCCGTTCATCCACTTGTTCTAGGCGTGCCCTGACATCAACTACACGTGTCAAACTCTGATAGGGCTCTGTCAGAATTGGAACATGCACATTAAATGAACATCGTACCTGCTACTGTTCATACGATCTTGTCTACTGTAGATCAGTCCTTATTGTCTAAAGTATGTCTCCTTTGTAGTAGAATAAATAGAAGATTAATGTTGAGTTCTTCTATTAACTTTTAACAAGAACAAGAATCAGATAATTAAGCTACACACAAACACACACACCAGCAGAATTCTTGTTATGTTCTTGGTGTTCTTGATAAATATCAAACAGTAATCTTGGAGATACTCATCTGTTCTTTACATACTGTTTATCTGATATTATGTGTTCTTCTACCTTTACATTATCTTTTAGTTCTTAAATACGCTTCTGTGGATCCCAGATATGTATGCAATCACAATTAATCAACACAAACAGTAATCATAAGTCATAAATCTCTCTTGTATTGAAGAACTGTTGAAGTAATAAAGCGGCAGACTGTGTAGCCGTATACAAGGTTTTGCAAAATAGTAATACTGATCATTAACCTAAAACTAGGTTAAACAAAAGCTATTTATACCCAAAGGGTATTTACAAGAAATAACAAGATAAGACCCTGAACTTCTAATTCCACACATATTAAGACCTAACAATCTCCCCCTTGGAATAGAAGTTCGCGTTCACGCCAGTCTGGAACATAGCGCTTTCGGATGGCAAAGAGCACTTCAAAAATACCTGATGCTGCTTCTGAATTCAAGCCGGTCTTCAATGGCTTTGAGAAGATCTTCGGCAAGGTACTCGCGAAGATTGACATACTGCTCTGGAGGAGCATTCTTGACTTATTCTTCTAAAATCTTCTTCAGAGCAGACTGGATTTTCACCAATGTTCCCTCGCTAAATTTATGCACTTCACTTTTTCTGGTGAACCGTTTCTCCCTTTTTCCGTACAGATACACGAACCCTGTTTCTGGTTTAGAAAGTAAAGAGTGTACCTGTGCGTCTTCAGGGAGGTTCAGATTGGGCTTTAAGATGTTGATCTTTTTCTGATTACTTTCGAGTCCCAACTGAAAGTCTTCAATATAGGATAATGTGATCGTACACTTCATGAATCTTTTGATAGCTTCGAGGGCTTTGGTATAAGGTAGAGGCCGAATAGTAAGGGTCTTCAAAAATCTGAGTAGAACTGGAAAATCTCTCAGGCATAGATGTTTGAAATCGGATTCTGAGAAGGTCCAAATATTTCCGTCGTCCCTTTTTACTGAAAAGGTCGGGAAGACGACTTTTACGATTCTGTCTGATTCAATACTCACGATTTCGATGATTCTGTGCTTAGAGTAAACCTGATGTCTCATTCTTCCTCTTTTCATAGCTTCCACATACTGCAATCTGATCGGCTCATCAAGGAACGTGGCCCCATGGCATTGTACAGGGTCAAGAGGCCTTATCCAGTGAGCGAAGATTTTCTTCTGAGATTCTTCCAAATACAGTACTAAGATTCGAAACCTTTCCCAACGAGCTGGTTGAGGTTGTTGGGGTGGGACCGCTTCTGGAATTGACACAATAGTTTCAGATGAACCTGCAGGATCAGTAAGATCAGCCGAAGCGGTAGATACCTGTTCACCCAGAAGAAGAAGTTGGTCATAATCAAACTATGTCATCAATTCATCATCGCCCTGTATTTCCCACAAGGCATCAGTTTCTGTCTGAATAGCAACAATCGCTCTTTGCCTCCAATCAGTTTCAAGTTCTGGATCGCCGGCCGAGTCCTCATCAATAAGTTCTAGGACGGGCCGCTCCGAAACTGTTGGCATTGACGTGTCTTCCGATGGACCTTCGGGCTTTTCAATCGTCGGGTCTGCTGACTCTTCTAAGTTGTCTCTAACCGGTGAAGAAATCTCCATGTCCTGAACCATTTCGGACTCTGACGGTTGTTGTTGCTGTGGTTCAGTTGGAGTTACCGTTGAAGTTTCTGCCGTTGGGGATGACAGCTCGGTCAGTCTTATTCTTTTCTCCCCCTCATGTTGATCACGGTCATCCGGATCATCATGTCTTCGTTTGGTACTTTGGACCTGACCCTTACAGGTGTCTTCAAGGCTTGCGACCCTCTCGGTTAGCCTGTCAAGGGCCTGCCTGACATCGGATAGTTGGGCCGTAATTGAGTCGGTCAGTGCGATAGGGGGCGTTGGTTGGGTTTGCGAGCGGAGAATGCTCACTAAATCTGCATCAGCCGAGGTGGAAATGTTGGAGTCGGTCAACAACTTGTCCAGTAAGGCGGCTTTGAGATCATCAACGGACATGTGCTGGACAGCCGGAGCGGTTGACGGTTGGGATAGTCTGAGTTGAGGAGTCGGTTGAGGAGCCGAAGATGCCGTGGCTTTACCAGTGATAGATCGACGAATGAATGCCAAGTCCTCGGAAACCTGCTTCATAATATCCGATTGGACAGCCTTTAAGGCACCGTCCACATATTCCTTGGAGACGAACTCCGGGAAACTAACTCCGGCGGCACTTAGCCCTTCCGTTGTAGTAGCTGCAGTGGATTGCACCGCAGTACCGCCTACATTCACGGTTGGCGTGATGATAGCCGTGGTAGGACTTCCGCCATGTCCTTGCGAACTACGAAAAGGTAGAGTCGCTCCGGGCGTTCCGATCGAGGCACGAAGACTCTCGACGTTAGCAGAATCAATGACCCGTGTCCTAGCCAAAGGAATGTCAATATCGAAGGGATCTAGACTCAATTGTGCATCCAAAGAAGGCGAGACTGGGGGAGGCTGGTCTCTAGTTTCAACACCAGAACTCTCCAAGTGAGAGACCGGTGGAAGTTGTGCTTGATCCCCGTGAGAAGTTGAAACCGGATCCTTTTGAGATGAAACGGAGTGGCTAGGGGGGTTGTGCAAGTGCGTCGCTGGGCCCACGACGTCTTCTTCAATATCCCGATGCAACAAATGCAAAGGAATAGTAGATGTGGCTGCCCGGTCAGATGAAGGCTGGTTGGGGGTAACCTGTGAAGATTTCCCCATCACTCGCTCTCGGTCATTTTCAATTTCTTTTTCAACTGGAACTCCCGCCGCTCTCCTTATGTCTCCAGTAATGGCTTGGGGGTTAGGTGCATCAGCATCATCGTTTTCAGATTCGGTTTCCTCACTGTCGGATTCCTCAGACCCTTCTTCGTCACCAGAGGCCGAGCCTGATTGAGACTCGGATCCGGATACCGATTCGGAGCCAGAGGCGGTGCCGACAGTTGTTCCGGAGGAAGAACCGGATTCGGAGCTGGAAGAGGAGGCTGCCTCTTCGGCTGTGTGTACTCGGGAAACACCTTCCACCTCCACGTCATGTAAGTCTTCAGCAGGTGGAGTTCGAGGTCTGGGGCGAGACGTACTTGCATCGCGTGTGGACCGCCCGGCACTACCCACGCCTGAACCCCTCCCAATATTTTCTCTCTGCGCACCCCGTTCGACAGCCCCTGCTGGTCGGACCCCTCGGCCTCGCATACGTGGACCCTCACGTCGCTCAGGACGCGCTCCCTGGGCAGGTTCAACCGGTCCTGGCTGAACCATAGGAGCGACTAGGTTGTTCTCTGTCCTATAAGCTATCACACCTAGTGCCGATTGGTCCGCGATAGCAAGTAAGTCGGCATGAATCACCATGGAAGCTACTCCTTCTAAAATACGAATGTTCTGAATGCGAGTCATACGGGTAGCGAGTTGTACCTCTTGATCAGCGCGACGAGGAATGGTGAGGTCTGACGCCATGTAGTGGGCGACGATCATCTGAAGGAACCGAGGATAAGGAAGAAAGGAAAGCCGTCGGTTGCCGTCTAACTTCTTCTGGACTTGGGCCACAAGTTCCGTCCATAGTAGCTCTGCGTAGTCAACGTTTCTGATGTAGATCACCGCATGGAAAAGGCGTAGCATGTTGACAGACGTACGATCTATTCCTTTCGTGACGGCGGAGAGACACCTGTTCAGAATAGTGAACAGGGTGTACCAGACGGGCTGAAGGTGCGTTCGAGTGAAGCTGCATGGTGAATGAAGACCGCCACGATATCCGAGTGCCTGAATGTCTCGGCAAAGCGTATCATCGACGACTTGCGCCTCGAAAGCATCTTGACCTGGAACGGCATTCGCGGCCGGAAGATCAAGGATGGCGCGGAAGATGTGGCGCATGAGGTTGAAGTCGGAATCACCTATGCGTGCGCGTAGTGCAAAGTGTCGGCCGCGAGGGATAAGGTCAAACGAGCGCCAAAGTTGATGAACATAGACGGCTGGAACTGATGGATGAGCCGTCAAAGCCTGGTTGAGAGCATGGCACTTTAAGATCTCTACTATCACTGGACATTGGCAGTTAAAGTTCGTTGGGACCAAGTGATAGTTGTTCGGAAGCAACGGAAGGTTGGGACCTTCAGGGAGTAAAGGAGCGTCGGCTTGAGGTGGATTCGGATTTGGCTGCGCCATGTACCTGTAAGAGCATCCGGATTGTTAGTTACGAGCCCATTGAGTGACATGTACCCCAGTCTCGAGGCCCGTATTCTCGGATTTGGAACACCGAGAGTCGGTGCAGTGCAAGACCAGTCTAACTCAAAAACAAGAAGACTCTGAGTTGAATTTTAGCATGAGAACAGAGAATTGCAAGAAAACACAGAACATCAGACTACCGGGAGTTGTCTACCGGGGGTTGACTACCGGGGTTTCGACTACCGGGGGTTTCGACTACCGGGGGTTTCGACTACCGGGACTCTAAAACCCTAACAGTGCGTGCGATGCAAAATAGATGAAATCGAACGAGTGTTGTGTTCTAAGGCTCGATCTAAGTTATTAAACGTAATAATAATAGAGATTAGGATGCATACCTGAAGATTGGTGAGGATTGGAGTCCGATTGTGGAAGAAATCTCAAGCCAGAGAGATTTTGGACCGGGAGTTTGGGTGCGGGAGTTAAGAAAATTATGAAAAGGTTTAAGGAAAACCTTGTTTATATACCCCGGTCACGATACCGGGTGAGGTTGATACCGGGTCCCGTAACTCTCCCGGTTCCATACATTCCAACTGCTAATTCTAAAAAAAAAATTGACACACCAAAAATTTCTCTTCTCCCCCTCAGATTTTCAACCTGACATCGCTCCCCCTCAACTTTTCAAAAATAGCAGGCTTTTTTTTTGTTTTTTTTGTTTTTAATAACAAAGACAAAAGCACACAAGTGAAATAAAAAACTAACTTAACAAACTACTTTGACAAAATGACAAAACTCCCCCTAGACATATCAGACTGATATTTCTCCCCCTTGATTTCTCAAAACTTATAGCTTTTCCTCGCAGAGATAGAATACGTACCTTCGGAACTAGGCATTCGAGGAATCATCTTGAAAACACACATTTAGAAGCACGGGAATAACAAAGACAATACGAATAACATAAAGACAGATGTAAAACTGGAAAAACGAAAGGAAACACTACCCTTGAATGTACAGAAAACGAGTGACGATGTGCTTGAAACACCCAAGCCACTCGGCATGATAAGTATATCTGTAAGAGATATAGTTATCCCGTTGTGTGGAAAAGGTGAGACAAGTACAACTGAGACTCAAACTTTCAGATTAAGCATACCAAGCTTGGACACGAGAGCGAAAAAACGTGTTTCGTCCAACGCCTTGGTAAACAAATCTGCCAGTTGATTTTCCGTACACACAAAGTAGAGTTCCACGGTACCTTTCTCCACATGATCTTTGATGAAGTGATAGCGCACGTCTATATGTTTCGTCTTTGTATGTTGCACCGGATTGCTCGTGATGGCGACAGCACTTTTGGAGTCACAATAGATTGGGATGTTCGAGTAGTTGTACCCGTAATCCTTCAGTTGAGTCCGCATCCAAAGCACTTGGGAATAGCAGCTGGCCGCGGCTACGTACTCCGCTTCTGCCGTGGAGGTGGAGACGCAAGTCTGCTTCTTTGAGGCCCAGCTAACCAGCTTGTCTCCTAGGAACTGAACGTGTCCCGTCGTGCTTTTCCGGTCTAGCATGATTCCCGCATGATCAGCATCAGAATACGCTGTAAGCTCGAATCCTGTGTTCTTCAGGTACCAAAGGCCAAGATTAGCAGTACCTTTCAAGTAACGAATTATACGCTTAACTGCTATCATGTGAGACTCTTTAGGATTAGACTGAAATCTAGCACACAGAAAAGTAGAAAACATTATGTTCGGTCGACTTGCCGTCAAATACATCAGCGAACCAATCATTCCTCGATAGGTAGTAGGGTTAACTGCCTTTCCGTTAGGATCAGCGTGTAACTTCGTACCGGGGGACATAGGAGTACGCATGGGTGAGCACTGTTCCATCTGGAATTTCCGAAGAATATCCGCGATGTACTTAGATTGATTGATGAATATTCCGGTCGACAGTTGTTGAACTTGAAAACCGAGAAAGAAATTCATCTGACCCATCATACTCATTTTAAAATGCTTTTTCATGAGGAACGAAAAGTTGCGACAGTATTGTGGGCAAGAGGAACCGAAGATGATGTCATCTACATAGACTTGAACTAAAAGAATGTGCTCACCTTCCCTCTTTATAAAAAGAGTTGTGTCGATTTTACCTTTCGAGAAGCCGGAAATTAGAAGAAAAGTTGACAGTTTGTCGTACCAGGCTCGAGGTGCTTGTTTTAGTCCATATAGTGCTTTGTCGAGTCGATACACATGGTTCGGGTGATCCGGATCGATGAAACCCTCTGGCTAAGAGACGTATACCTCTTCTTTTATATCTCTATTCAGAAACTCCGTCTTCACATCCATTTGATAGACCGTGAAGTTTTTGTGGGCGGCGTACGCGAGAAACATCCGAATGGCTTCGATTCGGGCCACTGGTGCAAACGTCTCTTCGTAGTCGATCCCCTCTTGTTGTCGATACCCCTTAGCGACCAAACGTGCCTTGTTTCGAACCACGACACCATTCTCGTCCTTTTTGTTCTTGAAGACCCACTTCGTTCCAATGATGGTTCGATTCTTCGGGCGAGGGACCAGACGCCATACTTTGAGACTCTCGAACTCGTTGAGCTCATCTTGCATGGCTATTATCCAGTCTGGGTCGTGTAGGGCATCTTTCACGGAGGCAGGTTCGACGTTGCTCAGGAAAACAGAGAATAGACATTCATTTCCGGTTGCCGCACGTTTTTGAGTATTACTCAGCAATGCAGGTGCGACGTCGTCTCCAGCTTCCGTGGTAGTCCGAGTCTGAACGGCGGCATTCGGATCACCGATGATTTGTTCCGGAGGATGTGCTCGAGTCCATTTCCTCAAATGGGGAAGAGGCTCCGAAAGAGGTTCTGAATTATCCGCATCGACATAGGACCCAAGGCGTAGATTCTGAACAGCTTCAAGGGATGGAACTGGATGTAGTCTTGGAACAGCCACAGGTGGAGATACAACAGCGGTGGACAAAGATGTGGCAGGGGCGTCCGAGCCGTTGCTCGCTCCAGAGGAAGGAGTGGTAGGAACCACTGATAAGGGAGGTGCCGTCGTCGCAATTACTGGTGAAGTAGGTGAGTCCTCCGTGGAAGTATAATTGGGGGTTGGAGGAGGACCGGACATTTCGGTCGACACCACTATAGTTCCATCTGCATTCAAAGAAGCATCAGTAGAAACTGGGGGAAAAAATAAATCATTATAAAAATCTTGAAACAGAAGATCTAACTCAGAAGGTTGTGACTTCGACGGATTGGACGACGAAGGATCAACTGTTGTGTGCTTGGGTTCCGATCGAGAAAGATTAGAAGCCAGCACTCCAGTAAGTACGGGTTCCGAACTGTTATGTCCAGAAGCCAGGTCGACCAATTCGTCGAAGGTCACGTTAATACTCTTGATCACACTCTTGGTCCTTTTATTATAGACGTGGTTTGCTTTGGAAGATGTCGAGTAGCCAATGAAGATCCCATCGTCCGCCTTCGGCTTGAGCTTGCCGAGATCATCCTTATCGTTCAGAACGAAGCATTTGCACCCAAACGCATGAAAGTATCCGATGTTGGGAGTGCGCTTATTGATGACCTTATACGGCGTCTTGTTGAAGCGCTTGTGGATGATGGATCTATTTTGAGTGTAGCACGCCGTCGCGATAGCCTCGGCCCATAGAAACAGAGGAAGTTTGTACTGTGACAACATGGTGCGCGCCGCTTCCACTAAAGTGCAGTTACGACGTTCAACCACGCCATTTTGTTGTGGGGTCCTGGCAGCCAAGAATGTGTGTGAGATTCCCTGAGAAGTGAGGAAGTCACTGATGGTACGATTCTTGAATTTCGTTCCGTTGTCCGTGCGAATCGTGATTACGGTCAGCTGAAGGTTGTTTTGAACTCCCTTTAAGTAATTGATGATAACATTGGGCGTCTCGTCCTTTGAACGAAGAAACTTGACCCAGGTGTACCTTGAGAAGTCATCCACCATCACTAATACGTACTTCTTGTGACTCATGATTTGAACGCGCATAGGGCCGCATAGATCCATATGGATCAGCTCTAATGGTCGAGACGTGCTTGGCACCGGTTTCGGTTTGTGAGACACCTTCTTCATCTTGCCTATTTCGCATGCAGAGCAAAGATGTTCTTTCGCGAATTTCAGCTCTGGCATACCCTTGACGAGTCCTCCCAGCACCAGCCTATTGATGTTCTTGAAGTTGAGATGCGATAGTCGTCGATGCCATAGCCAGTTCTGTTGAGTAGTAGCTTTGGACATCAGGCACACCGCTTTATCAGTCTTGATTGTGGC
The DNA here is from genome assembly GCA_033807775.1 of Saussurea involucrata. Lineage (NCBI taxonomy): Eukaryota > Viridiplantae > Streptophyta > Magnoliopsida > Asterales > Asteraceae > Saussurea > Saussurea involucrata. The sequence continues at coordinate 33,943,153 of CM066321.1, forward strand.
GAGGTTGATGGTGTACAAGTTCGTCCGTCGAGTACCGGCGAGAATTTCCGTCCCATCGTCAGCTAGAATACTGCATCTCTTCGCCTTGAATCGCACCTCAAGATCCTTGTCACAAAACTGGCCGATGCTGAAAAGATTGTGACCAAGGCCTTCTACATAGGACACCCGCTTGATCATGAGTTTGTCCTGAACTAGATCGTCGTAGCCCATAATCGGGGCCACATTATCATTCCCAAACCGAACATCTCCGCAGTACTTCCCCTTGAAGTTGGTGAGTAGCTCCCTTCTACCAGTCATGTGCTTAGAGCAACCAAAATCGAGAAACCATACATGACCGGGCTGCAAAACAGAGATTAAGCGCATTTAGGTACCCATCTGGTAGTGGGTCCTTGGGTGTTAGGTGCAGCACCATTGTTTGAGACCCGTTTAGAGCTGGGTCTTTTGGGTTTGGATTTGCGTGAACCATGAGAATTAAAAATATGATATGAGCCAACACAATCATTTGCATATCTAGAGTCAATCAAGTCATTCACACCACAAACAGAACAACAAACATATTTACGCGAAAAACCAATCAATTGATGAACATTGTCAAGTTTAACAGGAAATTTAAAACCATGTTCAACAGAATTGTTCCAACCAAATTCATGTTTGTCGTTATTATTTCTATTATTCAAAACAGAAGTAAATGACTTGTTCTTCTCAGGGCGCATCTTAGCATTCTTCTCTACCCACTCTCTTCGAGCCGCATTCCCCCGACCCGTACTATCTGAAATTACATTAGTTTGAGCGTTAGAGAAGTTTGAGAAAATGGGTTGTTTAGAGGAACCTTTACCGGTTGTACCACGTTTCTTAGACCGACGTTTTGATTTGGTTTTTGAAGTGGTCTTGGAAACGATTTTCGAATTCGAACATTCGCACGTCTCAAAATTAACCGGTTCGGGCAATTTTTCTAAAAATTTAGAGTGACTAGGAAGCTTCGGATCGAAGTCAAATTTAGAAAAATCATCGTCATGACAAGGAGTGGAGTTCATAAACTCAGAAAATCTTCTTGCAGAATCAGGTGAAGTATCTCCATCAGAGTCAGATAAGGAGTTATTTGCAAACGGATTGTCAAAAATTTGTAAAGGATCCTTTTGAACAAAATCGACTTTGATGGCCTTACCTTTATCCTTAAAGCTCAAATCTTTAGTAGTTGTGTCATCAGACACTCCCATAAAGGCTTTGCATGACGAACTATCCGAAAAGATCTGAGCATCATCAAACGAGATTGTTTCAGGAGTGACCGGCGTCATTGGGGTATCCACAGAATTCCCCTTAGCCATTCTCAGCGTTAAGGCTTCAGATGCCAAAACAGCCAGTTGAGATGTCAACTTATCAATCTCGGTCCGATAGGACTCTCTTTCAGATTCAGATAGTGAGTCGGGTTTATTCTGTTTGAGCTTGTCAATAGAATCTAAAAGTACAATCCTTTCGGTTTCATAAGTGACCTTATCTCTTATAATTGACTCTTCCAGTTTAAAGATAATGTTTTCCAAAATCAGAGGTGGAACATAACGTTTCAACTCTGTTTGATCATTAGAGTCTTCATATGCGGTTGCCGGAACATGAGGCGAAGTCTCAACCGTTTTGGCGAGAGAGCAGATGTCAAAATAGTCATTTGAGAGATAAGGAGTTTTGCTTTTTAAATACGATGCATTAAGCGTTTCGTACACGAAAGGAATTTGTACATTTATGTTCTTCCTTAGCGGCGCATCATCCGATTTTGTGTTATTTTCCGAAGAATAATTATCCGTTTTAGGTTTTGCCTCTATTGGAGGTAGAGGTATGGCGGTTTTTCTTTTAAAATCCTCAAACTCCTCATCTTCCTTAGATGCCTTAGTCCACTTGATTTTGTACTCAGGATAGGTCTTGTCTAAGCCCATGAAATCAAATTCATAAAGAGTGGGAACCTTTGACAAGACCTTCTTTAGGTAGCACGGATTATCATATCCGAGTCCCCAAAGTGAGTTGTAATATTTGAACTCCTTGGGCTTGTTCAAGTGAATGGTTTGTTCAGATTGACCAAGTTTATAAAGTTTGGATTCAAGATCTTTAAGCTTAGTGGTCAATTTTTCATTCTCTTTCAAAACATTATCTTGAACTAAAATGCTTTTAGAAAATTCCTCTTGAGATTTCTCTAACTTTTGAGTATATTCAGATATTTGGGTCTCGAGAAGTTTAGCTCTTTCTGAATAGGCTGAGCACTCAGTTTGATAATTATCTATCACACATTTGTCCTCAGCTTTTTCAGTTGCTAGTCTGCCTATGGTATCATATTTTAACTTAACCTCGGCTTCTAGCTTAGAGATGTGGGCGTCTTTGGTCTTAACCTTGTTTTTAAAAGAATCTAAAGTGCGCACCATTTCATGCATTTGATTTAACAAGCTAGCATTGGAAGAACCACATACCTGGCACTCATGTTTGTCTTTCTGCTCGTCGGAGGAGTCATTTTCATCATCCGTATTGAGCAGCCAGTGATCGTCTTCCGCCATTAATGCTTGACCAGCCTCTTTCTGCCTTGCGAGAAGCATTTTGTTCTTGTAGTACTCAGCATTATGTACTACAGGCTTTCGGCAATCTTTGGCGAAATGACCTCTCTTCCCGCAGTTGTAGCATTTTAAAGGTTCATCATCATCTCGATTTTCAGACTTTCCTTCACTTCGCTTCCCATCATTGCTCTTTCTACCATCATCCTTCTTGCGTTTCTCATCGTGCTTGTCCTTGTAATCCCGACGCTTAGCATTAGTGGAGTATCTTTGGTTGTTATTCGTCGGCTTCTTGAAAAACTTTTTCCGAGCATACTCCCGAGTTAATAAGGCGACATCTTTCTTAATGCTATCTAGCTCAGGATCTGAATCACTTTCTGGTGCATCATCTTCATGTTCGGATTCACTCGGAGCTTCTTCACGATGAGAACTTCGTGACGACTGTTTATCCTTCTTGTGAGAAATTAACGCGAGAGGATCTTCATGTACTTTCTCCTTAGATTTGCTATCTCCCATCAGCTCAATAACTTCTTCTTCATCTTGAAGCAACATCTCGTATATCTCGTGCAGCGGAACATTTTCGAGAGAACGGTTGTGGCGGACATGAAGTACAAAACCCTTCCATTCAGGTTGAAGATTCTTAAGAAACTTGACGTTGCACTCTAAGTTTGACTTGAAGATATTGTTCTTGTGCAAATCATTTAGAAGAGTACATAAGCGTTCATATGTATCAGTTAGAGATTCGCCTCGCTTAGCTTTGAAAGATTCATACCTAGTGAAACAGTTTGTGATCTTCATCTGATTTCCCTCTCGACTGCCTTGCATTATCTTAGCCAGTTGATCCCACATTCCTTTTGCAGTCTCCTTGTAGCCGTCTATGCTACAATAGATGTTGTTTGGAAGACTGCAAACCAGATAGGTTTTTGCTAACGTGTCACCATCAGCTCTACGTTTCTCGTCAACTGTCAGTTTGTCATATGGTTTTGGCACTTTGTGGGCAGGAGGTCCACCTTCAATAGCAGGAACATCCATTAACGGTTGAACAGTGGGGCCCTTCTTGAGCGAACGAAGTATCTCCTCATAAAGAGGTTTGGTTTGAATGAAGCACAAAAATCTGTCTTTCCAGACACTGTATTCCCCACGATATAGTATAGGAGGCTTGAACTCAGATCCGATAGCGAGTGCGTCTTGGGAAGCCATTGAGATTGCAGTGGTGATCGTAGGACGTGAGATGATTCAAAGGATTTTAAGACACGAAACACACTTACTAATGTAAAGTCTAACAGAATAAAGCCTAAGACAGTTCTACTGGATTACACAGTACCGGGAGTTGAAGTACCGGGAGATGAAGTACCGAGAATTGAAGTACCGGTAATTGAAGTACCGGGAATTGAAGTACCGGGAGTTGAAGTACCGGGAATTATTACTACCGGGAGTTGAAGTACCGGGAGATGACAATACCGGGAGTAATTACTATACCGGGAGTTATCACTACCGGGAGATACCTATACCGGGAGTTATCACTACCGGGAGATATCGGAATAGACACTACCGGGAGATATTAGCACCGGGAGTTATCACTACCGGGAGTTATTAATACCGGGACTTCGAAACCAAATCAGAAACAAGCAAAACTTACCCGGTTCGATGAATTTCTGCAGAGTTGATGAGATGTAATCTGCAAGAACTTAGTACTGACAAGAAAACTATCCCAAAAACTCACAAAAACAATACCAAAAACGAATCAACTAGCACTTTTGACAAGAAAAATTAATAATTCTCACGAACAGGAAGCAAACACCAAAAAGATCAAGAATTTTAAAAATCAGGAATTTTTACTCAACCAGATGATTTGAAAACACATATATATCTTAGAAAACTTATGAGAAGAATTGATAAAGCCTCAATTTTAGGTTTTAACACCAAAATCGAAGCAATCAAATCCTTTATATGAACACAGTGCGAGCGATGAATGATCAAGAAAAATACAGAAAAATACCTTTGAATCAACGTCCTTCTGCTCCGATACCAATTGTGGATCCCAGATATGTATGCAATCACAATTAATCAACACAAACAGTAATCATAAGTCATAAATCTCTCTTGTATTGAAGAACTGTTGAAGGAATAAAGCGGCAGACTGTGTAGCCGTATACAAGGTTTTGCAAAATAGTAATACTGATCATTAACCTAAAACTAGGTTAAACAAAAGCTATTTATACCCAAAGGGTATTTACAAGAAATAAGAAGATAAGACCCTAAACTTCTAATTCCACACATATTAAGACCTAACAATCTCCCCCTTGGAATAGAAGTTCGCGTTCACGCCAGTCTGGAACATAGCGCTTTCGGATGGCAAAGAACACTTCAAAATATCTGATGCTGCTTCTGAATTCCAGCCGGTCTTCAATGGCTTTGAGAAGATCTTTGGCAAGGTACTCGCGAAGATTGACATACTGCTCTGGAGGAGCATTCTTGACTTCTTCTTCTAAAATATTCTTCAGATCAGACTGGATTTTCACCAATGTTCCCTCGCTAAATTTATGCACTTCACTTTTTCTGATGAACCGTTTCTCCCCTTTTCCGTTTAGATACATGAACCCTGTTTCTGGTTTAGAAAGTAAAGAGTGTACCTGTGCGTCTTCAGGGAGGTTCAGATTGGGCTTTAAGATGTTGATCTTTTTTTGATTACTTTCGAGTCCCAACTGAAAGTCTTCAATATAGGATAATGTGATCGTGCACTTCATGAATCTTTTGATAGCTTCGAGGGCTTTGGTATAAGGTAGAGGCCGAATAGTAAGAGTCTTCAAAAATCTGAGTAGAACTGGAAAATCTCTCAGGCAAAGATGTTTGAAATCGGATTCTGAGAAGGTCCAAATATTTCCGTCATCCCTTTTTACTGAAAAGGTCGGGAAGACAACTTTTACGATTCTGTCTGATTCAATACTCACGATTTCGATGATTATGTGCTTAGAGTAAACCTGATGTGTCATTCTGCCTCTTTTCATAACTTCCACATACTGCGATCTGATCGGCTCATCAAGGAACGTGGCCCCATGGCATTGTACAGGGTCAAGAGGCCTTATCAAGTGAGCGAAGATTTTCTTCTGAGATTCTTCCAGATACGGTACTAAGATTCGAAACCTTTCCCAACGAGCTGGTTGAGGTTGTTGGGGTGGGACCGCTTTTGGAATTGTCACAATAGTTTCAGATGAACCTGCAGGATCAGTAAGATCAGCCGAAGCAGTAGATACCTGTTCACCTAGAAGAAGAAGTTGGTCATAATCAAACTCTGTCATCAATTCGTCATCGCCCTGTATTTCCCACAAGGCATCAGTTTCTGTCTGAATAGCAACAATCGCTCTTTGCCTCCAATCAATTTCAAGTTCCGGATCGCCGGCCGAGTCCTCATCAATAAGTTCTAGGACGGGCTGCTCCGAAACTGTTGGCATTGACGTGTCTTCCGATGGACCTTCGGGCTTTTCAACCGTCGGGTCTGCTGACTCTTCTAAGTTGTCTCTGACCGGTGAAGAAATCTCCATGTCCTGAACCATTTCAGACTCTGACGGTGTTGTTGCTGTGGTTCAGTTGGAGTTACCGTTGAAGTTTTTGCCGCCGCGGATGACAGCTCGGTCAGTCTTATTCTTTTCTCCCCCTCATGTTGATCACGGTCATCCGGATCATCATGTCTTCGTTTGGTACTTTGGACCTGACCCTTACAGGTGTCTTCAAGGCTGGCGACCCTCTCGGTTAGCCTGTCGAGGGCCTGCCTGACATCGGATAGTTGGGCCGTAATTGAGTCGGTCGGTGCGATAGGGGGCGGTGGTTGGGTTTGCGAGCGGAGAATGCTCACTAAATCTGCATCAGCCGAGGCGGAAATGTTGGAGTCGGTTAACAACTTGTCCAGTAAGGCGGCTTTGAGATCATCAACGGACATGTGCTGGACAGCCGGAGCGGTTGACGGTTGGGATAGTCTGAGTTGAGGAGTCGGTTGAGGAGCCGAAGATGCCGTGGCTTTACCAGTGATAGATCGACGAATGAACGCCAAGTCCTCGGAAACTTGCTTCATAATATCCGATTGGACAGCCTTTAAGGCACCGTCCACATATTCCTTGGAGACGAACTCCGGGAAACTAACTCCGGCGGCACTTAGCCCTTCCGTTGTAGTAGCTGCAGTGGATTGCACCGCAGTACCGCCTACGTTCACGGTTGGCGTGATGATAGCCGTGGTAGGACTTCCGCCCTGTCCTTGCGAACTACCAAAAGGTAGAGTCGCCCCGGGCGTTCCGATCGAGGCACGAAGACTCTCGACGTTAGCAGAATCAATGACCCGTGTCCTAGCCAAAGGAATGTCAATATCGAAGGGATCTAGACTCAATTGTGCATCCAAAGAAGGCAAGACCGGGGGAGGCTGGTCTCTAGTTTCAACACCAGAACTCTCCAAGTGAGAGACCGGTGGAAGTTGTGCTTGATCCCCGTGAGAAGTTGAAACCGGATCCTTTTGAGAGGAAACGGAGTGGCTAGGGGGGTTGTGCAAGTGCGTCGCTGGGCCCACGACGTCTTCTTCAATATCCCGATGCAACAAATGCAAAGGAATAGTAGATGTGGCTGCCCGGTCAGATGAAGGCTGGTTGGGGGTAACCTGTGAAGATTTCCCCATCACTCGCTCTCGGTCATTTTTTAACTTACTTCTCCTTTCACGCACAGGCTCACTTTCAATTTCTTTTTCAACTAGAACTCCCTCCGCTCTCCTTATGTCTCCAGTAATGGCTTGGGGGTTAGGTGCATCATCCTCGTCGTTTTCAGATTCGGTTTCCTCACTGTCGGATTCCTCAGACCCTTCTTCGTCACCAGAGGCCGAGCCTGATTGAGACTCGGATCCGGATACCGATTCGGAGCCAGAGGCGGTGCCGACAGTTGTTCCGGAGGAAGAACCGGATTCGGAGCTGGAAGAGGAGGCTGCCTCTTCGGCTGTGTGTACTCGGGAAACATCTTCCACCTCCACGTCATGTAAGTCTTCAGCAGGTGGAGTTCGAGGTCTAGGGCGAGACGTACTTGCATCGCGTGTGGACCGCTCGGCACTACCCATGCCTGAACCCCTCCCAATATTTTCTCTCTGCGCACCCCGTCCGACAGCCCCTGCTGGTCGGACCCCTCGGCCTCGCATACGTGGACCCTCACGTCGCTCACGTCGCGCTCCGTGGGCAGGTTCAACCGGTCCTGGCTGAACCATAGGAGCGACTAGGTTGTTCTCTGTCCTATAAGCTATCACACCTAGTGCCGATTGGTCCACGATAGCAAGTAAGTCGGCAGGAATCACCATAGAAGCTACTCCTTCTAAAATACGAATGTTCTGAATGCGAGTCATACGGGTAGCGAGTTGTACCTCTTGATCTGCGCGACGAGGAATGGCGAGGTCTGACGCCATGTAGTGGGCGACGATCATCTGAAGGAACCGAGGATAAGGAAGAAAGGAAAGCCGTCGGTTGCCGTCTAACTTCTTCTGGACTTGGGCCACAAGTTCCGTCCATAGTAGCTCTGCATAGTCAACGTTTCTGCTGTAGATCACTGCATGGAAAAGGCGTAGCATGTTGACAGACGTACAATCTATTCCTTTCGTGACGGCGGAGAGACACCTATTCAGAATAGTGAACAGGGTGTACCAGACGGGCTGAAGGTGCGTTCGAGTGAAGCTGGATGGTGAATGAAGACCGCCACGATATCCGAGTGCCTGAATGTCTCGGCAAAGCGTATCATCGGCGACTTGCGCCTCGAAAGCATCTTGACCTGGAACGGCATTCGCAGCCGGAAGACCAAGGATGGCGCGGAAGATGTGGCGCGTGAGGGTGAAGTCGGAATCACCTATGCGTGCGCGTAGTGCAAAGTGTCGGCCGCGAGGGATAAGGTCAAACGAGCGCCAGAGTTGATGAACATAGACGGCTGGAACTGATGGATGAGCCGTCAAAGCCTGGTTGAGAGCATGGCACTTTAAGATCTCTACTATCACTGGACATTGGCAGTTAAAGTTCGTCGGGACCAAGTGATAGTTGTTCGGAAGCAACGGAAGGTTTGGACCTTCAGGGAGTAATGGAGCGTCGGCTTGAGGAGGATTCGGATTTGGCTGTGCCATGTACCTGTAAGAGCATCCGGATTGTTAGTTACGAGCCCATTGAGTGACATGTACCCCAGTCTCGAGGCCCATATTCTCGGATTTGGAACACCGAGAGTCGGTGCAGTGCAAGACCAGTCTAACTCAAAAACAAGAAGACTCTGAGTTGAATTTTAGCATGAGAACAGAGAATTGCAAGAAAACACAGAACATCAGACTACCGGGGGTTGACTACCGTGGTTTCGACTACCGGGGGTTTCTACTACCGGGGGTTTCGACTACCGGGGGTTTCGACTACCGGGAGTTTCGACTACCGGGACTCTAAAACCCTAACAGTGCGTGCGATGCAAAATAGATGAAATCGAACGAGTGTTGTGTTCTAAGGCTCGATCTAAGTGATTAAACATAATAATAATAGAGATTAGGATGCATACCTGAAGATTGGTGAGGATTGGAGTCCGATTGTGGAAGAAATCTCAAGCCAGAGAGATTTTGGACCGGGAGTTTGGGTGCGGGAGTTAAGAAAATTATGAAAAGGTTTAAGGAAAACCTTGTTTATATACCCCGGTCCCGATACCGGGTGAGGTTGGTACCGGGTCCCGTAACTCTCCCGGTTCCATACATTCCAACTGCTAATTCTAAAAAAAAAGACTGACACACCAAAAATTTCTCTTCTCCCCTCAGATTTTCAACCTGACATCGCTCCCCCTCAACTTTTCAAAAATAGCAGGCTTTTTAGTTTTGTTTTTTATAACAAAGACAAAAGCACACAAGTGAAAGAAAAAACTAACTTAACAAACTACTTTGACAAAATGACAAAACTCCCCCTAGACATATCAGACTGATATTTCTCCCCCTTGATTTCTCAAAACTTATAGCTTTTCCTCGCAGAGATAGAATACGTACCTTCGGAACTAGGCATTCGAGGAATCATCTTGAAAACACACATTTAGAAGCACGGGAATAACAAAGACAATACGAATAACATAAAGACAGATGTAAAACTGGAAAAACAAAAGGAAACACTACCCTTGAATGTACAAAAAACGAGTGACGATGTGCTTGAAACACCCAAGCCACTCAGCGTGATAAGTATATCTGTAAGAGATATAGTTATCCCGTTGTGTGGAAAAGGTGAGACAAGTACAACTGAGACTCAAACTTTCAGATTAAGCATACCAAGCTTACACACAAAGTAGAGTTCCACGGTACCTTTCTCCACATGATCTTTGATGAAGTGATAGCGCACGTCTATATGTTTCGTCTTTGTATGTTGCACCGGATTGCTCGTGATGGCGATAGCACTTTTGGAGTCACAATAGATTGGGATGTTCGAGTAGTTGTACCCGTAATCCTTCAGTTGAGTCCGCATCCAAAGCACTTGGGAACAGCAGCTGGCCGCGGCTACGTACTCCGCTTCTGCCGTGGAGGTGGAGACGCAAGTCTGCTTCTTTGAGGCCCAGCTAACCAGCTTGTCGCCTAGGAACTGAACGTGTCCCATCGTGCTTTTCCGGTCTAGCATGCTTCCCGCATGATCAGCATCAGAATACGCTGTAAGCTCGAATCTTGTGTTCTTCGGGTACCAAATGCCAAGATTAGCAGTACCTTTCAGGTAACGAATTATACGCTTAACTGCTATCATGTGAGACTCTTTAGGATTAAACTGAAGTCTAGCACACAGAAAAGTAGAAAACATTATGTTCGGTCGACTTGCCGTCAAATACATCAGCGAACCAAGCATTCCTCGATAGGTAGTAGGGTTAACTGCCTTTCCGTTAGGATCAGCGTGTAACTTCGTACCGGGGGACATAGGAGTACGCATGGGTGAGCACTGTTCCATCTGGAATTTCCGAAGAATATCCGCGATGTACTTATATTGATTGATGAATATTCCGGTCGACAGTTGTTGAACTTGAAGACCGAGAAAGAAATTCATCTGACCCATCATACTCATTTTAAAATGCTTTTTCATGAGGAACGAAAAGTTGCGACAGTATTGTGGGCAAGAGGAACCGAAGATGATGTCATCGACATAGACTTGAACTAAAAGAATGTTCTCACCTTCCCTCTTTATAAAAAGAGTAGTGTCGATCTTACCATTCGAGAAGCCGGAAATTAGAAGAAAAGTTGACAGTTTGTCGTACCAGGCTCTCGGTGCTTGTTTTAATCCGTTTAATGCTTTGTCGAGTCGATACACATGGTTCGGGTGATCCGGATCGATGAAACCCTCTGGCTGAGAGACGTATACCTCTTCTTTTAGATCTCCATTCAGAAACGCCGTCTTCACATCCATTTGATAGACCGTGAAGTTTTTGTGGGCGGCGTACGCGAGAAACATCCGAATGGCTTCGATTCAGGCCACTGGTGCAAACGTATCTTCCTAGTCGATCCCCTCTTGTTGTCGATACCCCTTAGCGACCAAACGTGCCTTGTTTCGAACCACGACACCATTCTCGTCCTTTTTGTTATTGAAGATCCACATCGTTCCAATGATGGTTCGATTCTTCGGGCGAGGGACCAGACGCCATACTTTGAGACTCTCGAACTCGTTGAGCTCATCTTGCATGGCTATTATCCAGTCTGGGTCGTGTAGGGCATCTTTCACGGAGGCAGGTTCGACATTGCTCAGGAAAACAGAGAATAGACATTCATTTCCGGTTGCCGCACGTTTTTGAGTATTACTCAGCAATGCAGGTGCGACGTCGTCTCCAGCTTCCGTGGTAGTCCGAGTCTGAACGGGGGCATTCGGATCACCGATGATTTATTCTGGAGGATGTGCTCGAGTCCATTTCCTCGAATGGGGAAGAGGCTCCGAAAGAGGTTCTGAATTATCCGCATCGACATAGGACCCAAGGGGTAGATTCTGAACAGCTTCAGGGGATGGAACTAGATGTAGTCTTGGAACGGCCACAAGTGGAGATACAACAGCGGTGGACGAAGATGTGGCAGTGGCGTCCGAGCCGTTGCTCGCTCCAGAGGAAGGTGTGGTAGGAACCACTGATGAGGGAGGTGTCGTCGTCGCAATTACTGGTGAAGTAGGTGAGTCCTCCGTGGAAGTATCATTGGGGGTTGGAGGAGGTCCGGACATTTCGGTCGACACCACTATAGTTCCATCTGCATTCAAAGAAGCATCAATAGAAACTGGGGGAAAAAATAAATCATTATAAAAATCTTGAAACAGAAGATCTAACTCAGAAGGTTGTGACTTCGACGGATTGGACGACGAAGGATCAACTGTTGTGTGCTTGGGTTCCGATCGAGAAAGATCAGAAGCCAGCACTCCAGTAAGTACGAGTTCTGAACTGTTATGTCCAGAAGCCAGGTCGACCAATTCGTCGAAGGTCACGTTAATACTCTAGATCACACTCTTGGTCCTTTTATTATAGACGCGATATGCTTTGGAAGATGTCGAGTAGCCAATGAAGATCCCCTCGTCCGCCTTCGGCTTGAGCTTGCCGAGATCATCCTTATCGTTCAGAACGAAGCATTTGCACCCAAACGCATGAAAGTATCCGATGTTGGGAGTGTGCTTATTGATGACCTCATACGGCGTCTTGTTGAAGCGCTTGTGGATGATGGATCTATTTTGAGTGTAGCACGCCGTCGCGATAGCCTTGGCCCATAGAAACAGAGGAAGTTCGTACTGTGACAACATGGTGCGCGCCGCTTCCACTAAAGTGCGGTTACGACGTTCCACCACGCCATTTTGTTGTGGGGTCCTGGCAGCCGAGAATGTGTGTGAGATTCCCTGAGAAGTGAGGAAGTCACTGATGGTACGATTCTTGAATTCCGCTCCGTTGTCCGTGCGAATCGTGATTACGGTCAGCTGAAGGTTGTTTTGAACTCCCTTTAAGTAATTGATGATAACATTGGGCGTCTCGTCCTTTGAACGAAGAAACTTGACCCAGGTGTACCTTGAGAAGTCATCCACCATTACTAATACGTACTTCTTGTGACTCATGCTTTGAACGTGCATAGGGCCGCATAGATCCATATGGATCAGCTCTAATGGTCGAGGCGTGCTTGGCACCGGTTTCGGTTTGTGAGACACCTTCTTCATCTTGCCCATTTCGCATGCAGAGCAAAGATGTTCTTTCGCGAATTTCAGCTCTGGCATACCCTTGACGAGTCCTCCCAGCACCAGCCTATTGATGTTCTTAAAGTTGAGATGCGATAGCCGTCGATGCCATAGCCAGTTCTGTTGAGTAGTAGCTTTGGACATCAGGCACACCGCTTTATCAGTCTTGATTGTGGCGAGGTTGATGGTGTACAAGTTCGTCCGTCGAGTACCGGCGAGAATTTCCGTCCCATCGTCAGCTAGAATACTGCATCTCTTCACCTTGAATCGCACCTCAAGATCCTTGTCACAAAACTGGCCGATGCTGAAAAGATTGTGACCAAGGCCTTCTACATAGGACACCCGCTTGATCGTGAGTTTGTCCTGAACTAGATCGCCGTAGCCCATGATCGGGGCCACATTATCATTCCCAAACCGAACATCACCGCAGTACTTCCCCTTGAAGTTGGTGAGTAGCTCCCTTCTACCAGTCATGTGCTTGGAGCAACCAGAATCGAGAAACCACACATGACCGGGCTGCAAAACAGAGATTAAGCGCGTTTAGGTACCCATCTGGTAGTGGGTCCTTGGGTGTTAGGTGCGGCACCATTGTTTGAGACCCGTTTAGAGTTGGGTCTATTGGGTTTGGATTTGCGTGAACCATGAGAATTAAAAATATGATATGAGCCAACCCAATCATTTGCATATCTAGAGTCAATCAAGTCATTCACACCACAAACAGAACAACAAACATATTTACGCGAAAAACCAATCAATTGATGAACATTGTCAAGTTTAACAAGAAATTTAAAACCATGTTCAACAGAATTGTTCCAACCAAATTCATGTTTTTCGTTATTATTCCTATTATTCAAAACAGAAGTAAATGACTTGTTCTTCTCAGGGCGCATCTTAGCATTCTTCTCTACCCACTCTCTTCGAGTCGCATTCCCCCGACCCGTACTATCTGAAATTACATTAGTTTGAGCGTTAGAGAAGTTTGAGAAAATGGGTTGTTTAGAGGAGCCTTTACCGGTTGTACCACGTTACTTAGACCGATGTTTAGATTTGGTTTTTGAAGTGGTCTTGGAAACGGTTTTCGAATTCGAACATTCGCCCGTCTCAAAATTAACCGGTTCGGGCAATTTTTCTAAAAATTTAGAGTGACTAGGAAGCTTCAGATCGAAGTCAAATTTAGAAAAATCATAGTCATGACAAGGAGTGGAGTTCATAAACTCAGAAAATCTTCTTGCAGAATCAGGTGAAGTGTCTCCATCAGAGTCAAATAAGGAGTTATTTGCAAACGGATTGTCAAAAATTTGTTAAGGATCCTTTTGAACAAAATCGACTTTGATGGCCTTACCTTTATCCTTAAAGCTCAAATCTTTAGTAGTGGTGTCATCAGACACTCCCATAAAGGCTTTACACGACGAACTATCCGAAAAGATCTGAGCATCATCAAACGAGATTGTTTCAGGAGTGACCGGCGTCATTGGGGTATCCACATAATTCCCCTTAGCCATTCTCAGCGTTAAGGCTTCAGATGCCAAAACAGCCAGTTGAGATGTCAACTTATCAATCTCGGTCCGATAGGACTCTCTTTCAGATTCAGATAGTGAGTCGGGTTTATTCTGTTTGAGCTTGTCAATAGAATCTAAAAGTACAATCCTTTCGGTTTCATAAGTGACCTTATCTCTTATAATTGACTCTTCCAGTTTAAAGATAATGTTTTCCAAAATCAGAGGTGGAACATAACGTTTCAACTCTGTTTGATCATTAGAGTCTTCATCTGCGGTTGCCGGAATAGGAGGCGAAGTCTCAACCGTTTTGGCGAGAGAGCAGATGTCAAAATAGTCATTTGAGAGATAAGGAGTTTTGCTTTTTAAATACGATGCATTAAGCGTTTCGTACACGAAAGGAATTTGTACATTTATGTTCTTCCTAGGCGGCGCATCATCCGATTTTGTGTTATTTTCCGAAGAAGAATTATCCGTTTTAGGTTTTGCCTCTATTGGAGGTAGAGGTATGGCGGTTTTTCTTTTAAAATCCTCAAACTCCTCATCTTCCTTAGATGCCTTAGTCCACTTGATTTTGTACTCAGGATAGGTCTTGTCTTAGCCCATGAAATCAAATTCATAAAGAGTGGGAACCTTTGACAAGACCTTCTTTAGGTAGCACGGATTATCATATCCGAGTCCCCAAAGTGAGTTGTAATATTTGAACTCCTTGGGCTTGTTCAAGTGAATGGTTTGTTCAGATTGACCAAGTTTATAAAGTTTGGATTCAAGATCTTTAAGCTTAGTGGTCAATTTTTCATTCTCTTTCAAAACATTATCTTGAACTAAAATGCTTTTAGAAAATTCCTCTTGAGAATTCTCTAACTTTTGAGTATATTCAGATATTTGGGTCTCGAGAAGTTTAGCTCTTTCAGAATAGGCCGAGCACTCAGTTTGATAATTATCTATCACACATTTGTCCTCAACCTTTTCAATTGCTAGTCTGCCTATGGTATCATATTTTAACTTAACCTCGGCTTCTAGCTTAGAGATGTGGGCGTCTTTGGTCTTAACCTTGTTTTTAAAAGAATCTAAAGTGCGCACCATTTCATGCATTTGATTTAACAAGCTAGCATTGGAAGAACCACATACCTGGCACTCATGTTTGTCTTTCTGCTCGTCGGAGGAGTCATTTTCGGAATCAGTATCTTCCGGATTCAGACCAGTGTAGCACATATGAGCTTCTTCTTCCTCATTTTCATCATCCGTATTGAGCTGCCAATGATCGTCTTCCGCCATTAATGCTTGACCAGCCTCTTTCTGCCTTGCGAGAAGCATTTTGTTCTTGTAGTACTCAGCATTACGTACTACAGGCTTTCGGCAATCTTTGGCGAAATGACCTCTCTTCCCGCAGTTGTAGCATTTTACAGGTTCATCATCATCTCGATTTTCAGACTTTCCTTCACTTCGCTTCCCATCATTGCTCTTTCTACCATCATCCTTCTTGCGTTTCTCATCGTGCTTGTCCTTGTAATCCCGACGCTTAGCATTAGTGGAGTATCTTTGGTTGTTATTCGTCGGCTTCTTGAAAAACTTTTTCCGAGCATACTACCGAGTTAATAAGGCGACAGCTTTCTTAATGCTATCTAGCTCAGGATCTGAATCACTTTCTGGTGCATCATCTTCATGTTCGGATTCACTCGGAGCTTCTTCACGATGAGAACTTCGTGACGACTGTTTATCCTTCTTGTGAGAAATTAACGCGAGAGGATCTTCATGTACTTTCTCCTTAGATTTGCTATCTCCCATCAGCTCAATAACTTCTTCTTCATCTTGAAGCAACATCTCGTATATCTCGTGCAGCGGAACATTTTCGAGAGAACGGTTGTGGCGGACATGAAGTATAAAACCCTTCCGTTCAGGTTGAAGATTCTTGAGAAACTTGATGTTGCACTCTAAGTTTGACTTGAAGATATTGTTCTTGTGCAAATCATTTAGAAGAGTACAGAAGCGTTCATATGTATCAGTTAGAGATTCGCCTCGCTTAGCTTTGAAAGATTCATACCTAGTGAAACAGTTTGTGATCTTCATCCGATTTCCCTCTCGACTGCCTTGCATTATCTTAGCCAGCTGATCCCACATTCCTTTTGCAGTCTCCTTGTAGCCGTCTATGCTACAATAGATGTTGTTTGGAAGACTGCAAACCAGATATGTTTTTGCTAACGTGTCACCATCAGCTCTACGTTTCTCGTCAACTGTCAGTTTGTCATATGGTTTTGGCACTTTGTGGCACTTCCGCACCATATCTAAATCTGAACTAACTGAAAGTTAATATCATTGTTAAGAAAACAGGAACCAACAGTATTCAACTAACACAGAAACACAGTAGTAACTGTTATCACAACAACAAAGAAATTGTGTGGCCTATGTTCAGAGTTGGCATCGGGGTATCTCTGATAGGACTTCCAGTTATCACTGAAGTAAAATTTTAAAAAGTACTTCTCAAACTGTTCCGACAATATCACGAAGATATGCGATTGGAATCACAAAGACTCGTGCATGTGTGAAAGAATTAAATTATATCTGTTAGGCTCAAAAATTGATATAACTTGAGACTCAAGTTAAAATCAATAGACTCAGTGATTAGAATATGAAGTTTGGAGACCGGAGCTGATGTCTTCCTTTTTTTCAATATCTAAGACCTCTAAGTGAGGAATAGATAGATTATGTGCTAACTCTTCATGAATATATGAAACAAGCATCTGTTGTGAGATACTTGAGTGGCTGGGTGGGGTGACACAAGTTATCGACACTGGGTCTATGTCTGTTTCAATATTCATCTCCAAAGAACGAGAATGTATATATTGTGTGGTTACCCGGATAACTGACTCGGTTTGGTAAGGACCAACAATTCTTTTAAGTCCTGTCACAGCCTCACCATGTTTCTTTTCACTCCAAACTCATCTATCAGTCTAGACCCCTCACTGTTGTCTATAAGGGACGTGTCTCTTGGGTAGGTCCTTCCGGTTCTGGATTGACCATAGAAACAGTTAAAAACCTAACACTCATTTCCTTCATGGAATAAAACAGTTTATCAAGCAGTGATGTACGAGTTCTAAACTGAAATGTTTAGAAGTCAAACTTTTAAGAACAAGTCCTGATCTGAGATGATCAGAAGTCATAAAAATTAAGTCCGAGTTCTGATATGAGGTAATCAGAAGTCATTGAAATCATTTTGAATATAGAATTTTAATAAACAAGATCAAGCGCTAAACAGAATGACTCAGTAAGCACTATATGTTCAAAAAAATGAAACAATGATCATAAAGTTTAATTGTGAAGAACAAGTCACAAGTAATGTGTCAGATAAGAATTGAATCATTTACAAGAAATAGCGAACTTGGAAAACAACTAGGAATTCAAACGAGTGTATTTCTATCGAAAAATCAACGAATATGTGAGACATGGAAATAACTAAGTCAAGGAAACATAACACGTGGCAATCATGGAAGTTAAAATTGGAGAATAACAAACACAAGTTAGTTATTCAGAATGAATTACCACGGTCTTTGAATTTAGTTAAAGTTCACTTAGTTCACTTACCTTTCATAAAATAGTACTCCCCTCAAAATTGGCATAACCTTTGAATGCAGTCATGTGAGAAGAATGTTCTGAACTAAGCACACATGACATTCCTGCAAAATAAATTAGAAGGATTTTGGTATCCATCCATTGATGGATCCTTGACGGTTAGATGTCCTATTATAGTGAGGATCGGGGATACTATAAGTACCATACCAATGAGATTCATATTTTCGATCAACAAAACCTATCAAACCACATGCAGAACAACAATTACAATCATGAGAAAGTTGAAGCAACTGTTGAATTGAATAAAGTCTTAAAGGAAACTTTACACTTTGTTTAACAAAAGTTCGAGAATTAAAAGCATCATGATTATGATTGTATGGCCTAACATGCGGGACTGAATTGAAATATTTTGTATTCGCTTTGCTTTCATTTGACTTCTTCACTACCCAAACTTGTTTGAACCTTTTTCTTCGACCATTATTATCTGAATTATCATTAAAGGTATGATCAGTAAATCTTGAATAGGAAGGATTTTTATCAGATGATCGACCGGTCTTTGGCCGCGACTGTGAACGGTTTTGTGAATGAGAATCAGTTTTAGAAACTTTGTTCACAACCGGGGTCTTGAGTTTTGACGAACTCTCGCCTTTAAGAAATTTGACCAGACGATTTACAACTTTATACATAAAGTCGGTGTGATTCGGAAGAGGGTTGTCAAACTCAAACTTAGGAAACTCTTCGTCTGAAATTTCATCGGAATTCATGTATGCAGAAAAATCAATATCAGGGACAGATGGACTAGGATTGGTTGAGGGAGGTGAGGAACACTTTGAATCTGTGTTTTTGGAAGAATCTGTAGTGGAAGCTTTTGGAAATACAGAGTTAATATTCTTTTGAACACATTTATCTTGAGACTCCTTTCCTTTTCTAGAAGATGTTTTGCCAATAAAGTCCTTACACGAAGATGTATCCGAGGAAGGGTCGGGTAGATTCACCTTTTCTTTTTGGAGCTGGTCAAACTTCTCTTGGAGTTGACCTTTACTCACTTGCTCGTGCATCACTTCTGTTTCCAAGGCAGACAGTTTGGATGTGAGCCGGTTGATTTCTCCCCAAAGGACTTCCGTTTCCTTAACAGATACAAATTCGGTTTTGGTTGATTTGAGTTTCTTAAGTTCGTTTAGAAGCGCTTGCTTTTCCTTTTGAAAACCAGTCCTTTCCTTTTCGAGTGTCTCCTCTAACTCGACTATTTTGGATTCCAAAATGAGAGGAGGAACATAGAGTTTAAACTCGTCCATCTCAGTTTTGGGTTCAGGTGCTGGGGCCTCATCCTTTTTGGTGGAATCCTTGGGCTACGCAACCTTATAGCCGTCAAAGTAGTCATTCGAAAGATACTTAGACTTAAGTTTCTTGTAGGAATAGTTAAGAGGCTCAAAAGCAAAAGGTAATTGCATTTCTGTGGTGTGTGCGCGTTTGTATTCCTCAGTTTCCTCTTCTTTTTCCTTTTCGAGAGGACTAGTCTAATCGATTTTGTATTCAGGATACTCTTTGTCGAGACCAAGAAAACTAAAATGGTAAAGAGTAGGTCTCATTGTCAAAATCTTTTTCAAGTACTGAGGGTTATCGTACCCAATTCGCCATTCCTTGTTAAAATACGTGAATTCCTTAGGTTTGTTCATATGAATTGTCTGATCAGTTTGACCTCTTTTGTGAAGTTTGGTTTCAAGGTCAGTTGTTTTAGCAACAAACTCTTTGTGTTGGATTTGAAAAGAGGAGCATTGATAGATAATATCTTCTTTCTCATACTCACACTGATCAAGTTTTGAATTTAACTCAGATATCTTGGCCCTAAGGTCCTTTGGTGCTATCGAAAGATTTGCACACTTTTCCTTTAGGTAGGTGTTGTCAGACTTAAGCTTTTATGTGATATTTGTTTGAACATCTAACTTTTCTTTTAGCGAATTAATTTCAAGTAGTTGTTCATTAAAGGTAAACATATGGGACTCTACCTTTTGATCAAGCAGTTGAATCTTATTAACTAAAGCATTATGAGTTGGTAGACATACCTGACAAGCTGCTGCAGATTGAGATGAGCAAGACATCTTTATTGCACTTAGATGATCGTCAGACAGTTGAAAATATTGATTCATGGAAAAATCAGACAATATCAAGAATACTCAAATGTCCCCCTTCGGCGACTTAACCTGATGATAAGGTTACCGGATAAAATAAGTGGACTTACCGGAAGGATTGTGTCCGGATAGGGACCCGGGAGTGAAGTATCCGGAAAGATGAGTGTCCGGGTAACAGGATCCGGAAAGTACAGTTATCGGGAAAACTTACCGGACAGGAGCGATTCAGACACTTGTGGTTACCGAGAACGATCCGGAAACTGAACTTACCCGGAAATAGCTACCAGATAGATATCGTCCGGATACTAAGGGTACCTGGGTAGGATGTTCGGACAGGGAAGCGCTCGGATAGTGTCGAGTGAAAAGAAACTTACCCGGATAAATTGGAAATGTCCGGATACGGCGGCTGTTCGATGAAATCAGATCAGGGTTCGATTAGGGTTGCTAGAATTTGTTCCTGAAAGGTTAGGAAACAACCAAAACACAAAAAAGCACACTACCTTAAACGATTTATGAGCAAAATACCACGTTTTTGATGGAAAAATTGATGTTTTACCAAGAACATATACCAAATACTTGAAAAACCAATTTTGCTCAAAAACACTTCAACTGATCGAATTAGACTCGGAAAAATTGCAGAAACGCTAATAAAGCCTATACGAATCGAATGGAATAAGCAGAAACAAGCAATTTAATCAGAAATCAAAAAGTGATATTTTAGAGTTCAAGAACAGTCGACATAATTTCATAAAACTAACTAGAAACCTTTGAATAACCTTGAATCGAATCGTTTGTATGCTCTGATACCAATTGTGGATCCCAGATTAGTGAAAACAGTATGAAATCAATAGAATAAACAATGATCAATATGATTTCAACTCGTCATCCATATAACATTCATAAACAATTCAAAGTGTTTACAATGTTTTTGCAAATAAGAATAATGACGATTTTGGATCTCTAACCTAAACAAGGTTTAAAGCTAACTATATATACCAAGGCTTAAGCTTCAAGCCCATGGCCCATTAAGCTATGCTAGGCCCAAATAACAATTAAAGGCTTTTACAATAAAGTTCTTTTATTTATATCACTTTCTATATTATAGGACATTTATGGTCCTAACAATTTTGAAATGTTTGTAAAAATACCAACTAAAAACAAATCAAATAATTTTGGTTTAAGTCAAAAAGGTTATTAAAAACAAAATTTTCAAACTTTATCATTTTATAAAAAATATAATTTTGTGAAAAACATTTTATAAAAAATCACTCTCAATTTTTATAAATTTAGGTTTTATAAAAATAATCGGTAAACCGATCGGAGTTGGATTACCAAATGTTAGCTTTAATTAGCCCCTAATTTATATGAATGTTTTATAAAGAAATATTTTCTATATTGTTATTTGTATTTGTTGAGTGTCAAGGACTAAAATTGTAAATAACCAATTGTTGTATTGGTTATAAAGTCTTGTTTAAGAGATATTTTAGAAAATATCTCAAAATATCTCATTTAAGAGATATTTTAGAAAAAGCCTCCAAGTATCTCTTTTTAGTTTTCATACGTACAAAAAGAAAGAAATAGAGCTTCATTTAGAAAAAGAGTGTTCTTCAATCTTATCTTGTAAACTCTCAATCATTAAATATATTGCATCAATTTCACTATTGTTACTTGTATTTGGGAACCAAAAATTGGTATCAGAGCAAAAGATAATTTTTGTTGATCCAAAAATTACCTGATCGATTTTGTTGCTGTGATTCGATTTTCCAGCAGCACAGACACAGATTCAGAAGACTTCAAACAACCCCTGTTTGATTCTTACGGATTTTTCAGCATACGACTTCTAATACAGGTTTATCAGTTTCATACTCTTAATACTTAATCTGAACTGGGTATTTTGAACCTCTGTGTTTGTATTAATTTCTGTGTTTTTGAATCAATACCATGTTGTCTATAGATCTTTCAAGTAACAATATGTCAAGACTAAGATTTAGTTGTGATGCAGATTATATATACTATTCTAAACATAGTTCCAACTTTCACAAAATTATTCCTAATCTTAAGAATGAGTTGGAGGAAAAGAACAAAAATATTCTGATTGATTCAGAAAAGATTGCTAAGCTTGAAGAATCAGGTAAACTCCTAAACTGTGAAAATCTTGATCTGAAAAGGAATTTATTTGAGTCTGAAGAAGAGAAGAAAAGCCTTGAACTTAAGTGTCTAAACTTTTCTAATCTGATTTCTAATTTTGAAAAGCTTGTAATCAGTGAAAGAGAGAATTTTAAAAAGGAGTGGAAAGAGCATGATTTTGAAAGAAAAGAGTCTGAAAAGTTGAAGGTTGAAGGATTTCAAACAAAATGTTTGAAATATGATTTTGAGAGAGAAAGAAAGGTTTTTAAAGCTGAAATGTCCAAATTGACAAAAAGACTATCTGATTTTTCAACCAAGATTATGTTGGAGAAGATTTATAAATCTGATCTTCAAAAGATGTTTGATATGAATTTAAAAGAAACAGATGTTTTAGCTAAAAGGCTTAAGGACTTTGACTTAGCAAACTCTCGTGTTGATAATACAGATAATCTTGTTTTCAAAAGAGTGAAAATGGTTTGGAAAGTCAAAAGCTCTACTCTTCTCAAAAATGCCCCAAAGCCATTTGTTTCTGATAAGCATTCATCTCTTCATTCTCATTACTGTAAATGCTTTGATCTTATGTTTAAATTAAAGAACCATTTCTCTAATTCAAACTGTGTTCATAGTGGGTCATTTCAAAAAGAAAATTCAAAGACCCATAGTATGAGATTTCATAGGAAGGACCTGGCAAACCAGAGGACCTGAAGACAGCTCCAAATCCTAACAAAATAGGACCCATTTGGAAATGGGTACCAAAAGTTCTTTGATCTATCTTGCAGGTACATGGACTCCTTAATACATCTGTTAAGGACTCACACTTCAGTGGATAATGGACTCTTAAACACTCAGTTTAAGACTCATCTGTCAAAGGCAATTGATTTCGGTGCACAACATTCAAGTACAATGACAGCATGCTGGCAGATTTGCGATGTTGTAGTAAATCGTTCATATCTCACTGATAAAGGCACCGATTCATGCGATTCAATGGGCCCTGGATTCAAAACACATTGATGAACAGCTTTCGTGTTTTGAGAATTCAGAGATTCGAAATTTATAAGGGTCATATACATCGTTGAAGTAGACAACAGTGTGCTGATGGAAAGCTGATGGACAGATCTGCGCGACTGTGGTAAATCAACCATATCTTTGTCGTACAAGCTCAAAAAGAGGTGATTCAAGATGATCTGAACAGATAACAAACCAATGAAAGTTGTTTGTGTTTTGAGTTTTTGCAAACTCCAGAGGTAAAATGGTCTAAATCAGTGTCAAAGTAAGTGTAACACTTCTGTTAAGCTTCTGCCGAGCGGCGACCAAACCTCTGCCGCACGCGACCAAACCTCTGCCGAGCAGCGACCAACCTCTTCCGAGCAGCGACCAACCTCTATCGAGCCGCGACCAAACCTCTGCCGAGCCTTTGTCAAGCGTTTGTCAAGCCGCGATCATTCTGTCGACCACTCAGACCAACTTCTAGCGACAACATAAGCTTTGGCTCAGATTTTTGCGACCACCCTCTGTGGTACTGTTCACCACAGAGCCTCTGTGAAACCCGACAGAGCCTCTGTGGACTGAACCTCTGCGACCGAACCTCAGAGCCCGTAGCGCAACTTCTGAGTACTTGCTGTCAGCTTTGCGCACCTGTTGTATTTTCAACAGAACTCCCTCCTCGAAGCTCCAAATTTGATGAATCCAGATGCGTTGGATTCCTAAGACACAGATGAACAATTCTCGTGTTTTGAGATTGGTCTGAATCGGTGTTCTTCTTGGTCAAAACCTCTGCTAAAGTCAGTATACATCTGCTGGACAGAAAGTTGTGTTTCACTAAAATCATCAGAGCTCCGTCGGCACTGCGATCAACCTCTGCCGCCAAACCTCTGCCAACCAACCTCTGTGGTACTGTTCACCACAGAGCCTCTGTGAAATCCAACAGAGCCTCTGTCACCACAGAGGCTCTGTGGACTGAACCTCTGCGACTCAACCTCAGAGCCCGATTTTTGTTTACTTGCTGTCAGCTTTGCGCTGCTTCAGAAACATGCACATAACTTTTGACTCGGTGCTCCAAATTACTCGATTCTAGTTGCATTGGAAAGATATTTCACAGACGCACGGCTTTGATGCTTTGAGTTTTCTCAAATTATGAGTGCTGATATGCCAAAATCAGCTTCAAAATCTGCTGTAAGGTGCTGGACCGAAAGCATTGCATTTAATTAATGCTCCTTCCGCTTTCAAGAACGGTGTTCTCTCGATGTTTCTACATAAATCAGTGTAGAACCAGTACCTCACCAAAATGTGCTTCTACACACATCAGTGTAGGACCAGTACCTCAACAGATCAGACTTTGACTGGTATTTCTAATCTCTAACCCCCAACACCATGTTTCCTTTTAATTTGAATTAACTGTGCTTCTGGATATTCCTAGCAAATGTGGAATCATCAAAGATGATGATTACCAACACTTTTTGATTCTTACAGGATATCTGATTACAAATTGAGCCTAAATGAGATTTATTGCTCAATTGGAGGGGGAGAATGCCAATCTGACCATGTTCGTGTAAAGGTAAAATTTCTAAACCTTTAAACTCATCATCATTTTTAGAGAAAGGCCATCTTTAAAATGATAAAACCTCTTTCAAATGGTCAAACCACTTCTAGACTTTAAATGTTTTTTTTCAAATATAGAAGTTGGATTTTAAATGCTTTTCTGAGACTAAAAATAGCCAGTGTGTGGAACAATACAATCTTTAGGACAACAAATTCATGGGATCAATTGGTGAGCCTTGTAGAACTTCTATGGATCACTTAAACCTGTGTTTCCTACCAAAGAAGTAAACCTTGAGTGTTTGTGAGGTGAAGGGTCTACATCAAAGAGTGGGGGAGATAACTATATGAGTTTTTCTCATTGTGCTTAAGAGGTAAAATTTAAAAAGAGAGTTTGGTTAGATGTGAGCTACATGATAAAAAGAAAGAGGGTGTGAGAACAGAGTCAAAAGAATTATATAACTCTGAACTAACTTTTTCTGAGCCGGGAAAGCCACATTACTGATTTATCACGACTCTTTGGTGATTATCATTGAAACAGGCAGTGAGCCCATGCCAACTCTTGAATTAACCCCACTAGCTACTTATTTCCTTCTCAACAGGGAAATACTTCACTTTTCCACGGGGAAGCAGCATATATGCTATCTGATCTTTATTTGGAAGGATGGATATTGAAAAGAAGGAAATTTGCCCCACCTTCACACTTCACTCATGCACATTGAGTCTGTGGACACCTGTTATGTCCAAACAGTTTACACACTTTTGAGCCTAATAGATAATATTCTATTTTTCTTCCACACAATATCACGAATCTTTGTGATTCCACATGCATATCTATGTGATATTGCCAGAACAGTTTGAGAAGTTTAATTTTATAATTCTACTTCTATGATAACTGGAAGTCCTATCAGAGCTTCATAAATGTCAACTCTGAATATAGGCCACACAATTATTTTAATTGTTGTGATAACAGTTGATATGTGCTTCTGTGTTAGCTGTTACCCCTGGTTACTTATTGTCTTTTGAAAGCAGATCTTCATGAGCTGACTATGCTTGCTACTCAACCACCTTATCAGTTTATCTACCAACGATTTTTACTCAAGCTGGTTATACAAGCTTCCGCACTTTAAATCGTTCTCTGATTGTTTGAGTTTAATCTATGGGAGATAACTGGGATCTGAAAAGTAAAGCAACATTCAAGGGGGAGTAGGCAACGATTAAGGGGGAGTTAAAGAAAGAATTGAAGCAATTGAAATTGTGGAAGATCAGGAAAAGAAGACTCACAAGACTTGAAGATTGACACACCAATGCCTCTAAAGAAAGCAAGGGGGAGACTACAAGATGATGCTTTCTTTATAAAACATTAGGGGAGATTGTTAGCTTTAATTAGCCCCTATTTTATATGAATGTTTTATAAAGAAATATTTTCTATATTGTTATTTGTATTTGTTGAGTGTCAAGGACTAAAATTGTAAATAACCAATTGTTGTATTGGTTATAAAGTCTTGTTTAAGATATATTTTAGAAATATCTCAAAATATCTCATTTAAGAGATATTTTAGAAAAAGCCTCCAAGTATCTCTTTTTAGTTTTCATACGTACAAAAAGAAAGAAAGAGAGCTTCATTTAGAAAAAGAGTGTTCTTCAATCTTATCTTGTAAACTCTCAATCATTAAATATATTGCATCAATTTCACTATTGTTACTTGTATTTGGGAACCAACACCAAACATGAAACAATCGTATTCCCACATGCCGTTTAAATATTCCCGTTCTGTTGCGTCTTCTCGGATTTGATCATTATCTTGAGGTTGGCACGATTCTCGAGACGACAATATGTATTTTCGTAAATTATATATATGCACATCAAGTAAAATGTTAGATAAACAATATAATACGGTTTGTTTGTAATCATCAAAATAATTATAGAGATGTAGCACACTTGCACCAACAATCTCCCCCTTTTTGATGATGATAAACACAACCGTTAAAGACAAGAGCATACTCGGTTTCTCTCCCCCTTTTGTCGAAGCAAAAAGGGCCATGAAAGATTCTATGCTCCCCCTCGAGAGATGCTCCCTCTCAAAATATGCATGCATTTGGGAGTAACATTATCTCAAGGGTTATACTCAAGCATGCCTAAACCAAGTCTTAGTTTGAAAAACATATTTTTGTTTAGGGCTTTAGTAAAAATATCGGCCAAATTATCTTCGGAATCGACCTTTTCAAGCACGATTTGGCCTTTTTTGAACATTATCTCTTAAGAAATGATGTCGTAATTCAATATGTTTGGTTCGAGAATGTAAAATCGGATTTTTACTTTCGTTTATGGAACTTGAGTTATCACACATAGTTGGAATTTTGGTCAAATGTACCTCAAAATCGGTAAGTGTGTGCTTCATCCAAAGAACTTGAGCACAAGCTCTCGCGACGGCTACATATTCCGCTTCGATAGTAGACAACGCTATATATTGTTGTTTCTTAGAGAACCAAGACACAAGGGAGAGACCTATAAAGACACATACTCCACCAGTGCTCTTTCGATCAACAATTGAGCCACCAAGATCGGAATTGGTGAAGCAAATTACCTCCAACTCGGGTTTCTTTGCATACCATAATCCGAGATTCATTGTACCTCTAAGATATCTAAAAATGCGCTTGACGGCTTCATAGTGAGATTGTTTAGGTGAAGGTTGAAAACCGGCACATAAGCACACACTATACATGATATCCGGTCTACTAGCCGTTAAATAAAGTAAACTATCAATCATTCCACGATAAATTTTTTCATTAAAATCGTTTCCCTCCTCATCACTAGATAATTTTAAATTAGTGGTCATTGGAGTTTCAACGGGTTTTACATTTTCAAAATTAAATTTCTTCAACATATCTTTGCAATATTTTGATCGACTTATAAAAGTGCCATTTTCATTTGTTTGCAATCCTAAGAAGAATTTTAATTCTCCCATCATGCTCCTTTCAAATTCACTTGTCATTTTCGTAGAAAATTCATTGCAAAGTTTTTCATTTGTGGAACCAAAAATAATATCATCAACATACACTTGCACAACCACAATATCATTTTGAGCATATTTTACAAACAAGGTATTATCAATTTTACCCATAACACAACCACTTGCAATTAAAAAAGATTTTAATCTATCATACCATACACGTGGTGCTTTCTTTAAACCATAAAGCGCCTTTTTAATTTATAAACGTGTGACGGATTTTCAAAATTCTCAAAACCTAGAGGTTGAGAAACATATACCTCCTCATTTATAAAACCATTTAAAAAGCACTTTTAGCGTCCATTTGATATAATTTAAAATCCTTAGCATTCGCAAAAGCTAGAAGCATTCGAATAGACTCTAACCTTGCAACTGGTGCAAAGGTTTCATCATAATCTATACCTTCTTGTTGATTGTACCCCTTTGCAACTAAATGTGCCTTGTTTCGCGTGACTCCACCATTTTCGTCTACCTTATTACGAAAGACCCATTTTGTGCCAATTATGGTTTGACTACTAGGGCAAGGAACTAAGTCCCCCACATCATTCCTAGTAAATTGGTTCAACTCTTCTTGCATGGCAACGATCCAATCCTCATCACATAAGGCTTCTTCTATGGTTTTAGGTTCTATGCTAGAAACAAAAGCAT
The DNA here is from genome assembly GCA_033807775.1 of Saussurea involucrata. Classification (NCBI taxonomy): domain Eukaryota; kingdom Viridiplantae; phylum Streptophyta; class Magnoliopsida; order Asterales; family Asteraceae; genus Saussurea; species Saussurea involucrata. Next base: position 33,971,383 of record CM066321.1, read on the forward strand.
GAAAAGCACAATGGGTATGAATTTTTGATCTAGTCGTTCTTTGGTTGAGGTCACATATGATTTGACCTACGGGATGGTCTATAGCGGTTCTATGGTTAGGATCATCTACACTTTAGGGAACATAACACGGATTTACATCACTAGATTCTACATCATTAGTGGAAGATTGAGAACCTAAATCCAAGGTTCTAAGATGTTGAGCTAAGGCTTCTCCCTCACAAACATTATCATCTAGTAACGGAGCACTAGGTTTGGGAGGACTCTCATCAAAGCTTACATTAAGGGATTCTTCTACAACCATGGTCTCTTTATTAAGGACTCTATAGGCTTTGCTATTCCAAGAGTAACCAAGGAACACTCCCTCATAGGCTTTCAGGTCGAATTTGGTTAAATATGATTTGGTATTAAGGATGAAGCACTTACATCCAAATACTTTAAGGTGATCTAGGGAAGCCTTTCTACCATGGAAGAGCTCATAAGGGGTCTTATTTAGGATACCTCTACTAGGACATGGTTAAGCACATAGGTCGCGGTAACAACGACATCACACCAAAACGTTTGGGGAACTTAATGTTCATTGAGCATGGTTCTACTCATTTCTTGTAAGGTTCTATTTTTGCTTTCAACAACCCCATTAGATTGAGAAGTTAGAGGAGCAGAATAATTGTGTGTTATACCATGTTTGTCACAAAAAGCACCAAATTGTATTTCATTATCGAATTCACGTCCATGGTCCGTCCGTATAGAAACAATCGTACAACCTTGTTGGTTTTGAATTCGTTTTCCCAAAATTTTAAATTTTTCAAAAGCCTCATTTTTTTGTTTTAAAAATTGGGTCCATGTATAGCGGGAAAAATCATCTACAATGACTAAAGTGTAGTAATTTCCTCCAAAACTTTGGGTTGCCATGGGACCAAAAAGATCCATGTGAAGTATTCTAAAACCCTTTTTAGTGAAATCACATTTTTAGATTTATGTGAAACGTGAGTTTGTTTCCCGACACGACATGCATCACAAAAATGTTTATCAAATTTTAATTTTGGAAGGTCACTCACAAGCTCCTTATTTTTCAAATTTTGAATTAATCTAAGATTTGCATGACCTAAACGTCTATGCCACAACGTAGAATTGTCATACACGGAGGATAAACAAACATTTTCTTTTATAAGAGTTTTACAAACATAAAGATTTTTCTTTCTAAAACTGGTGAGAAGAACTTTAATATCTTTTAAATTTTTGCAAGAATCCTCTTTAAAGACAACAATTATATCATTTTTGCAAAGTTGGCTAATACTTAGCAAATTAAAGTTCAAATTGTCAACATGCTCAACATTAAGAAACTTAACATTATTGCAAGAAATTATAACTCTCCCAACTACCTTTCGTTTGGAATTACCTCCAAAAAATCACTTAACCACCATCACATGACTCATATGATGAGAAAAGATTACGGTTTCCGGTCATGTGACGTGTGCAACCACTATCAAGAATCCAATCCATGTGGCTTATCTACAAACAATAAAATATATCTTTTATGGTCCCCATTTTTCATGGGTCCTTTGAAAGTTAGTGCTAATAATGACTAAAATTAAAACTACAAAAAAAATAATAATAAGCATGTTGCCATAAAATATGCATAAATACATCAACATACAGCGTTATATAACAACCTAAAACCACAAACGCATCCCACCAGGATTGTCAACACTAAACAACCCCTTGGGAATCCATTTTTTTACGATTTTAATTTTACGATCATACTTATCATAGACATAAAAAGGGGCATGCACATTTATTTTATATTTTGGTTTAGAAAATTTATCATTATACATGCATGGATATGTTTTTCTTGGCATATAATTCATAACATCCTTTTTGGGCACATATGGGGTTTTTGCACATGAAGTTTGGGTTTCACATATTCATTTCTACTTATATCATGAGGTGAAATATAAGGTTTTACTACCTTTTTAGTTTCAAAAAATTTAGGTGGTTCAACAACATTTTTATCATGCATACTAGAACATACATCATAACATGAATCAAAACCCACTCCTTTTTTACAATTTATACGATTTGACATTTTAAGCATTTTAAGCACTTTCTCATTACTATATTGAAAAACATGAGCTAACAAATCATATTTTTCATGTAAATTACACATAGATTTTAAACATGCAATTTCATCTTTAAGAATATCACATTTAGCACATAAATCATTTTCTATCACTCTTTTTTCAAAGCATGCAATCTTTTTATTTAAAAGAATACAAGAAGCACATACATCTTTTTCACAAAGCTTCTTTTCCAAAATGGTGACTTTGTCATTTAACTCCATTTTGGTTTTAAAATCACATGCAATTTTTTGTTTACAATCATAAACTTCCTTTTTACATAATAATAAAGTCTCATTAAGTTTGTCACACTCATCTTTATAATTTTTTGCAAGAACGACCATTTTATGGAAAGAATCATTCAACATGTCAAGATCATCATCATCATCACTATTATCATCACTAGAATAGTTGGAATCATAAGAGTCTACCTCATTATTGCTTCAGGCCATGAGACAAATGGCTTCATCACCTTCTTCGTCTTCACTTGCACTCCAAGCACCTCCAATGAATGATTTCTCCTTTTCTGGACTTGTTCTTTTTAGGACACTCATTTGCATAGTGATCCTTATCTCCACATGAGTAGGAATATCCTTTCTTTTGCTTGACTTCTTCTTCATCACTTGAGTCATCATTTTTCTTTATTTTGTCTTCCCTTTTATGGAACTTTCGGCTTCGGTTTTCACCACCACGTCGATAGTCTCCTTTTCTTTGAAACCTATCATTTTTTGAAAACTTTTTGTTAGATAAAAACTTGGAAAAGTTTCTTACCAACATGGCTATGTCGTCCAGATTTTCAGGTTTGTCCTTTGAGGAGCTTGCTTTATCCTTCTTTTTATTCTCTTTCTCATAACTTGAAATTGAAGCTTTAAGAGCTAAAGACTTCTTTTTATCTTGCTCCCCATCTTTGTTTCTTTTTAGTGCGATTTCATGCACATTGAGGTTGCCAATGAGATCATCAAGCTTCATGGTTGAAAGATCTCGGGAGTCCTCCAAGATTGTGATTTTTGGCATCCACTCCGGTGGAAGTGCTCTAAGAATTTTCCGAATGTAGTCCTCATTTTCATAAGTTCGTCCTAGTCCCTTCAAGCTCATCATAATAAGGTTAAAACGTTTAAACATTGAGTCGATTGACTCATCTTTTGACATTTCAAACATTTCATAATCATGTACAAGAATGTTTATTTTTGAACTCTTAACTTGAGAGTTTCCTCTATGTGTATTGTTCAAATTTTGCCAAATATCATAAGCGGTTTCACAAGGGTAAACTCGCTCAATTTCATCTTTAGTTAGTGTGGAAAATAAAATATTTTTGGCCTCAAAATTTAAACAATTCCAAGAATCATCCGCGTTGGACCATTCCGCTATGGGTTTTTCAACAAAATTTCCATCTTGAGTTTTAGTGGGTTTAAAATTCCCATTAGTAATAATATCCCAAATTTTTCGACTTTTGCCACGAACGTAACACTCAAATAAATTATCCCAAAGACCAAAATTTACGGTGTCGATTTGGGGAGGCTTTGAGTAAACATTTCCCTCAAAAGTTGTCATTTTTAAAAATAAAACCGAGTATAAGTTTTGAAAACACAAACGTTTTAAAAAATTACTTGCAACCCGCTCTAATACCACTTGTTAGAACAACCTTGGGCGGGGGGCGGGGGCGGGGGGGGGGGGGGAGGGGAGGTTGTTTTCGTCTAAAAATCGATCTTAAAATATTTTTAAGAAAATATATAGCAATACACAAGATGGATTCTTTTTGTTAAGGTTTAAAACAACAAGCAAGCAAACAAAATATAAAGAGATAGGGAAGAGAGATACAGACAAATTTAGAGAGGTTCACCCAAAACCGGGCTAATCCACTTTGTTGAGTGAACTCAACGAGACGATCCACTATATTGTTCTTTTAAGGTAGAAACACACCGTATGAACACTTGATTACACAAGATTTGAATACTTGAAAAATGAACTCAAGTTTTAGCTATTTTCCACACCACAATGTGGATCCTAGTTGGATCTATCTCACACACTTACTAGAGTGTGGAGAATACTTGTGTTTTATGCTTGGTATCACAAACTTTCTTTGATCTTTTAAGTGTTAAAAATACTTGAGAGTGCTTGAGAGAGTTGAGACTTCTTAAAAAAAAGACTTGTGTTTTTTTGAAAAGTTGATGGAGTTGAATGTGTGAGTGAAAGAGACGGGTTTCTCTTAATTATATAAGAAAAATAAACCTTAAAGAAAATTGAAAGGCTTCTAGCCATTGGTATATTTTAGAAGTGAAATTTTTATTTTTATTTTTTTTAAATGTGAAGTGTGAAAGTGGATATAATGATGAAAGTATTGATGTGAGAGTTGATGGAGAGTAGGTTGAGTGTAAGAGTTGATAAAGAGATGTGGTTGAGTGTAAGAGTTAATAAATAGGTGGTTGAGTATAAGAGATTTTATAAAAAATATTTTGAAAAATAAAATATCAAATTCTTGAATTTGTAAATACATAAAACAAAGAATATAAATACTTGTATGATACAAGTATAAAAGTTTTTGTCATTTTGAAATGTTTGTAAAAATACCAACTAAAAACAAATCAAATAATTTTGGTTTAAGTCAAAAAGGTTATTAAAAACAAAATTTTCAAACTTTATCATTTTTATAAAAAATATAATTTTGGGAAAAACAATTTATAAAAAATCACTCTCAATTTTTATAAATTTAGGTTTTATAAAAATAATCGGTAAACCGATCGGAGTTGGAATACGAAGCATGAAACAATCGTATTCCCACATGCTGCTTAAATATTCCCGTTTTGTTGCGTCTTCTCGAATTTGATCATTATCTTGAGGTTGGCACGATTCTCGAGACGACAATATGTATTTCCGTAAATTATATATATGCACATAAAGTAAAATGTTAGATAAACAATATAATACGGTTTGTTTGTAATTATCAAAATAATTATAGAGATGTAGCACAGTTGCACCAACAATGGTCCAACAAGAACACTTTGGAGGGCTACCCTCTAAAGACCTGGTTGCTCATCTCGATAAGTTTACCGAGATCCTCGGTAGCTTTAAGATGAATGGATTATCAACTAAAGCCAGTTGTCTTAAAATATTCACATTCTCCTTGGGAGATTCGGCTAAATCGTGGCAACAGAGTTTTCTCGCTGGGCAAATTACCACTTGGGACGCACTCGTGAAGGCCTTCTTCACAAAGTTCTTTCCTCCCCGCCGTACCGCAAGACTAAGAGCGGAAATCACTCAGTTCAAACACATGGACCAAGAATCATTATATGATGTTCGGGAAAGATACAAAGAGCTACATCAGAAGTGTCCTCATCATGTTCTTCAAAAATGGCTCATCCTTGAGATGTTCTACAATGCACTCCTCCCGAATTATAAAGGTATTGTTGACTCCGCAGCGGGAGGAGTTCTTATGGGCAGATCTCATGATAAAGCTTATGCACTGATCTATGAAATGTCCGAAAACAACTATCAGTGGCATCCCGATAGACGTAGGCCAATCGGATCAAGTTCACAAGATCCGTCCGAGATCACGTTTTTGAAAGCTCGGATATTTGGGTTAACTGATCAGGTGAGGGGTATGTCAGTGAGAGCGGTTGGTACACCAAATTGTCAAATTTGTGGTGAATTTCACCCAACGGAAGAGTGTCGATTTGCGGCATCATTGGATGACAATGATGTTGAACAAGTGAATTATATGCAAAATCGACCCAACCGACAACCCAACGACCCTTTTTCAAAAACATACAAACCAGGTTGGAGGAATCATCCAAAATTTTCTTGGTCTAACCAACCGAACCAGACGGAGCAACCAAGGGATGATATGGGTCGGTCACAATAAAATCAACCACAACAATAGTTTTCTTCACCCTAGAATTTTAGACATCCCAGTTTCCAACATCAAGGAAATCAAAGCATGAGGAACAATTGGGACGGATAATCAAATGAAAAGAAATCGGGATTGGAGGAAATGATGATGAAGTGTTTGTCAAAAATGGACACGGTTATGAAAACTAACGTGCAAAATACTTCCACCCTCAAAGCGGTTGTCTAAAGCAATGAGCAAAATACGACGACTATTCGAAGTCACAATGACAAATATGTCAACTGACCAACTCACAATCATCAAGGAACCAATGCGCCTTGCCTAGTCAACCTGAGACAAATCCTTGAGAACTTTATAGTGTTGTTACGCTAAGAAGTGGGAATCCGTTGATCAAGGATCCGACAAGAGATGACATGGGCCCCAAGGAAGAAGAAGTACCATTCACACAAGAGCACGAACTCGTTGAAGTTAAGGTTGAAGATGTTGTGGAAACATCAAAGAAGACACAACAGGCACCATCATCATCCAAACCGGTCGTTAAAGCATACAAGCCACCTATACCATTCTCGAACCGACTCAAGGAGTACAAAGACCAAAAACAATTTTCTATGTTCTTGGACGTTTTTAATAAGTTACAAATCAACATTCCTTTTCCAGACGCGTTAGCTCAAATGCCATCTTAACCAAATTCTTGAAGGAAATTTTTTCCAAGAAGAGGAAGATTGACGAGCACGCCACCGTAGCACTTACCGAAGAGTGTAGTTCCATCATTCAAAACAAACTTCCATGCAAGCTTAAGGATCCACGCAGTTTTACTATTCCTTTCAAATTGGTGATTTGAGTTTGGTAAAGCTTTATGTGATTTAGGTGCAAGTATTAATCTTATCCCTTTATCTATTTTCAGGAAACTTGGTATTGGGGATAAAAAATCAACAAGGGTCACACTCCAATTGGTGGAAATCATTATCAAATATCCGCATAGAATCCTTGAAGACTTCCTAACCAAGGTTGGGAAATTCTACTTCCCCGTAGACTTCGTAGTCTAGGATGGAAGAGGACGTTGATGTGCCCTTAATTCTTGGAGACCTTTCCTAGCAACCAGATGTGCATTGACTGATGTCCAATGAGGAAAATTAACTCCATGGGTGGGAGATGAAGAAGCGGTTTTCAATGTGTTCAATTGTGCAAGAAGCCACAATGATGTGAATGCTTTCTTTAGTGTGGACGTTGTCTTATCCAATGGTCTCTTTGAAGGAGAAAGTGATGAGGGTGAAGGAGTGGAATATGTGATGCAATTGGGAGCCACCCCTTTTAGAAAAATTTCAAGGCACCAATAATTCGATGAGTTGGGGTCTCAAAATGCAAAACCTCAACCGTCGGCAGGAGTGCCTCCGCAATTAGAGCTCAAACCATTACCGTCTCATTTAGAGTTTGCTTACTTAGGGGCAGGCTCTACATTGCCCGTGATCATCTCATCACACCTAACTAAGCTGGAAAAGAAGAAATTACTTCGAGTTTTGAGGGAGCACCAATCCGCCATCAAGTGGACTATTGCCGATTTGAAAGGCTTGAGCCCTTCCTTTTGCATGCACCAAATCAAGATGGAAGATATGTTTAGTCCATCTATTGAGCACTAAAGAAGATTAAACCCAACATGAAATAAGTGGTGAGAAAGGAGGTGATGAAACTACTTGACGCGGGAATCATTTATTCGATTTCTAACAGTCCTTGGACTAGTCCCGTTCAAGTGGTCCCAAAGAAAGGTGGGGTAACCATGGTGAAGAATGATAAGAACGAGTTTATTCCAACAAGGAACCATTACCGGTTGGAGAGTTTGCATTGACTATCGCAAACTCAACAATGCCACAAGAAAATATCAATTTCCTTTGCCATTTATTGATCAAAAATTGGAGAGATTGACCGGGCACGCTTATTATTGATTTCTTGATGGGTACTCGGGATATAACCAAATCCCGATTTCTCTTGAAGATCAAGAGAAGACGACATTCACTTGCCCATATGGCACTTTTGCCTATCTGTTAGGACACTAATGTTGTCCTAGATATAAGAAAGTTTTGTAAAGCAAAGGCTTTGAAAATGGGCTTGTGCTTAAGTATTGTAACAGGAGAGGGAGACTATAAATAGGAAACGTAATGTAGTTTGTAACTAACACTTTTTCATAATTCAAGATGTAACCTTCAAATCATATTGTGTTCTCTCTAGATTAGATTTACTTTTCTAATAAAGCTTTAGTCTTCTTCTACATCTTCTTGTTACTAAATCATGGATTGTTTGAAGATCATGGACCAAACACTATCGTCGTATGCCCTTTGGATTATGAAATGTTCCGGCCACATTTCAACGTTGTATGATGGCTATCTTCTCTGACATGATAGAAAAGACGATGGAAATATTCATGGATGACTTCTCTATTTTTGGGGACTCTTACGATGCTTGCATGGCTAATCTTAAATTGGTCCTCAAGAGATGTCAAGAGACCGACTTGGTCTTGCATTAGGAGAAGTGTCACTTTATGGTGACTGAAGGCATTGTCTTGAGCCAAATGGTGTTGGTTATGGTTATTGAAGAAGACAAAGCTAAGGTTGAAGTAATCGACAAACTTCCGTATCCAACTTCCATGAAGGAGATCCGTAGTTTCTTGGATCATTCGGGGTTCTACCAGCTGTTCATCAAGGATTTCTCCAAGATTGCCAAACCTTTCTCCGAGTTGCTATTCAAAGATGCCAAGTTTGATTTCAAGGAAGTTGTGAAGTAGCCTATGATAGGCTAAAGAAAGAGCTCACATCTGCACTAGTTCTCACCGCAGCGGATTGGACCTTACCCTTCGAAGTCATGTGTAATCCTTGTTAATTGGCTGTGGGGGTTGTTTTAGGCCAACGGAAAGACAATAAACTCCACGCAATATACTATGCTAGAAAAACTTTAGATGAGGCACAATATACTATGCTAGCAAAAAGAATTGCTAGCGGTTGTGTTCGCATGTGAAAATTTTAGATCATATCTTGTTGGGTCTAAAGTCATCATTTACACAGATCATTCAACACTTAAAATATCTTATGTCCAAGAAAGATTCAAAACATAGACTAATCCATTGGATTTTATTACTTTTGCAGGAATTCGATAATGAGATAGTCGACAAGAAGGGGACGAAAAACATCGGGGCGGACTACCTTTCAAGGCTAGAAAGAGAGGAGTAAGAGGATGTCATACCAGTCAATGAATACTTTCCATATGAGCGTTTGTATGCCATTGGGATGTCTGACCCATGGTATGCAGATGTAGTAAACTTTCTGGAAAGTGGTGTGGCTCCTAATGGCCTAATCTCACATCAAAGGCACAAGTTCTTTGCCGATGTGAAGTACTACTTTTGGGAGGAGCCATATCTATACAAGCATTGTGGGGATAGAATGATTAGACATTGCGTGCCAGACGAAGATAAATCAAATGTGGTGAAGAATTGCCACTCTCTCGAGTGTGGCGGTCAGTTTAACATCAATCGCACCGCGTTAAACGTTTTGCAATCCGGCTTCTATTGGCCATCCTTGTGCAAGGACGCCCGTAACTTCATAGCTTGTTGTGATAGATGCCAATGGGTCGGTAATATCTCCAATAGAAACGAAATGCCCGTGAAGATATTCATGGAGGTGAAGATATTTGATGTTTTGGTCATCAACTTCATGGGTCCATTTCTGTCGTCTTACAAGAACGAATACATTTTGGTGGCGGTGGATTATGTATCCATGTGGGTTGAAGCAATCGCAACCCTGAAAAATGACTCGAAGGTTGTCATAAATTGTCTAAGGAAGAACATATTTTCAAGGTTTGGAGTTCCATATGCGTTGGTGAGTGATAGAGGAAGTCATTTTTAGGATCTCTATTTGGATGTCGTAGTAAAAAAGTACCTCGTCACACATTGGGTCACTACACCATATCACCCTCAAGCTAATGGGCTAGCCGAAACGTCCAATCGAGAGCTCAAACAAATCTTGGAGAAGACGGTTAGTTTATCAAGAAAGGATTGGTCAGCAAAGCTTGATGATGCACTATGGGCATACTGTACAACATTCAAAATGCCCATAGGTATGTCACTATACCAACTAATCTTTGGAAAGTCATGTTATCTACCAGTAGAGCTGAAGCATCGCGCATATTGGGCGATCAAGGCCCTCAACTTTGAGTTGAATGTAGCGGGTAAGAAGCGAACATTGCAATTAAACGAGCTCGACAAAATTCATCTAGAGGCTTATGAAAATTCACGCATCTACAAGGAGCGGACCAAACGCTTTCATGACAAATTCATCATGAATCGGGCGTTTCATGAAGGTCAAAAGGTGCTTTTGTTCAATTCTCGTCTTCGATTATTTCCGGGAAAGTTGAAGTCACGATGCTCTAGTCCGTTCATGGTAGTGAAAGTCCACTCATATAGATCCATCGAGCTAAAGGGTGATGATGGAGAAGTTTTTAAGGTCAACGACAAACGGTTAAAACCATATATGGAGTGTGAGTCAATGCAAGTCAAAGACTCGGCCCTACTCTCAACACCGACTTAAGGATCTTTAAGGTCGTGCCATGACCCTAAATAAGGCTCTAGGTGGGAGGCAACCCACCGAGTTTAGTTGCATTTTTTTTCGATATTAACTCAGTTTTGTTTGGAAATGCGTTTCCTATGAAAACCAGCCCAAAATATCCCATTTTTGGTCCCAAGCCATAGTAGCAGCAAGTGTGACGCACCCAAGCACAAAAATTGTTCTTGGTACAGTTTGTACACCCATGCATAGTAGTCACTTTCGCCGTGTAACACCTCGAATTTCCATTGTATTATTTTAAAATGAATGAGGTCTGTTTGTAATTTAGTCTAAGTCGTTGACTAATTGTAAATGGTAAACTCTAGGGTTAAAATTGTAATTTGACCAAAGTTTAATGTTATGTTTAAAAATTAAACTTGAGGGGTTATTTGGTCATTCTTGGAAAGTTGTGAATTCTTAAGAGTGAGGTAAGCATCAGCATTTGAGATAATATCTCAATTATGTTCTTGTTGAGTCGGTCCAGAAGAGAAACTCAGGGAGAAAGGAGGAAGTCAGAAGGAGAAATCAGGAACTGTGATTTGGTAAGGATCAAATAAGTGTGATTGATAAATCTGTTAATGTAGCTGTTCTCCATGTGTGATTATTGATATTGATTCAGTATTGGGAAAAGATTTGGAAGCAGATAAGATTTTTTCAAGTCGCACTTCAATCTGTTAGTTCATCCTTCTCATTTTAATACTTTAACAGTTGAAAATTGAATCAGCTTTTGTGTTTAAGATGTCTGAATATATTGGTATATTGGTACTGAGATAAAGTCGATTAATAGACTGGATTTTGGATGAACTTTTTGGAATTAATTTGATGAGAATCGAATGTTTAGAATCGGAGTCCTGGTATTTTAGAAATTCTGGAACTGGGTATTGGAGTCCGGAACTGGTTGGTTCCGGAACTGATTTTGGATCCGGAAATAAGTGGTTCCGGAATTTGGGAAATTGAGTTCCGGTATTGGACAAGATTCCGGAACTGGGCTAAGCCTGGTATCGATTTAAATAATTTTTGATTTCCGGAATTTGGGCCCTTAAGAGTGGGATCCGGAATTATTAAACTCCCAGAATTGGGCCAGGACATTTTGGGTACCGGAATTATAAAGAACCGTAATGGTTTTGTTTGGGTTCCGGTATCGACAAAACCGGAATGGGCCTTCATGATTAGGACCCGGAATCACAAAAACCGGAATAGGCTTTTGTTTGATCCGGTAATTAATTCCGAAAATGGTTGTGAATGTTGGGGCCCGATATTAAGATCCAGAAGTAGGTTGGGCCATAAATCAAATCTGGAAGTTGGGCTTAGGGTCCAAATTTAGTTTAAATTTTAGGATATAATTTCTATTTAAATTATCTCATTTTGGATTATTTTTCTAAATAAAAATTTTAGAAGAAGAACATTTGAGGGTACATTAAATTATCCGATGTTCTTAGAATTGAATATGTTATGTGAGAAGTGGTGTGATATGTTGTTACACATATTCATTTAAAGTGTAATAGATCCATAGGCACTGATAAGTATTATAACGAGGAATAGGCATAAAGTAATTTGTAATTCCCGTTGACCTGAAATGTGGAATAGGCAGAAAGTAATTTGTAATTCCCATTTCGTAAAGGTGTTATGGAATGAGAAATAGGCATAAAGGAATTTGTAATTTCTATTTCATATTGTGATGTGAAATGTGGAATAGACATAAATTAATTTGTAATTCCCGTTCACATGGAAATGAAGAATAGGCATAAAGTAAATTGTAATTCTCATTTCGTAGTGTAGAAATCGAGGAATAGGCATAAAGTAAATTGTAATTCCTGATTTCTATGGGAAGGTCAGAGATAGGCATAAAGTAAATTGTAATCTCTACCAGTCCAAGAAATAGGCATAAAGTAACATGTAATTTCTTGGATAAGAGCAATGATCTAGAATCTGCAATGATTCGTAGTAGGCTCTTGATTGTGATGATATGACTTACTGGATGTTACTCATATCCATGGGATCGAGTATGTTCCCGTCTTTGAGATGAGCATGTGTACGGTAAGAATGGTGGCGAACAGGTTTGTTTATATGCTTTGGGATATTTGAGTTTTCAAAGCTGTTAATGTTTTAATTTGAATTTGGATGTTCGCACTAGGCGTAAGCCTAATCGTTCAAATTAAATTTTCTTACCAGGTACCAGCTCAGTGAAGTAAAGGGGATGTGGGACAAGAGCTTTTGAAGTATTCAACTTTTGAGATAAGCGGAGAATTTAGCTAACGTGATGAGGCTTTTTGATGGATTGCTTAGATAACCCAGTTAATATGATTATAGTTGACATGATTAGATTAATAGGTTATTTGGATAATTCAATCTTTGTAAATATGAACCCTCATAGTTAATTCTCTTCTTATTTATATAAAAGTTTGGATGTTATTCTGTTATACCTTGTTAAAACTTGAGGTTCAAATTGGCCCTGATTTTTAGGGTGTTACAATATGGTATGAGAGCTGAAGTTTAAGCGAACTAGGTATGATAATGAGGTACCTAGACTTAAGCTGAGATGAACTAAGTTATGATTTATGAGATATGGGTAGATGTACTAAGACGGGATAGTCTTAGAGTCGACGGAAATACGTGAAATTAGTACTGTAACGATGGTAACGAGGATCCTCATGTATAGTATGTTCACAATTTCAATTAGCTACTGTTATTATGAATATATTGTTACACAAGCATACTTGTTTCTAAATTGTTACAGTGACTAGTGCACGGTAAAGTACGATTCGTATGTTTGGGTATATATAACCATTTCTTATGGTTATTTCTTTGTGCTATATCAGAACGATGGTGAATAAACCAACAAGATCCCCTAACTCTTCGGAGGATAGAACAGTAATTGATTGGGGAGAAAAGCAACCGAAAACGGTTGGAACTCATGAAAGTCCACCGAGGCCACCTTTTATAGGAGGAACGGACAGTCAGGCACAAAGAACGAGTTCCGGTACCTCTAACCCGGTGACGACGGAGTCTACAATGGAATCTCGCATGATGGAGAATATGATGCGAATGATGAATACAACAATGGCACAACAAACAGAGATGTTCATGAAAGCGTTGAATGATCGAAGTTCTGAGTTACGACGAACGGAGACAGATACTGGTGTAATAAATCCAATTCGTAATCCTGTGATGAATGTAAACAGGAGGGTGGAAAGAGTCTGCTCATATAAAACGTTTCTAAGCTATAAACCGCTAGAGTTTATCGGAACAAACAATCCAGTAGCATGTATGAATTGGCTCAGAGAAATGGAACAAGCTTTCTGAGCTTGTGAATGTGATGAAGTATCGAAAGTCAGGTTCGGTTCTCAAATGTTGCGAGGTAACGCCTTAACATGGTGGAATATCGTATCGTCTACTGTGACGGCTCCGGTCTTAGCTGCTATGACATGGGAGTCGTTCAAGAAAACGATTTTGGAGGAATATTGTAATGAAAACGAAATGGATAGGATTGGAGAAGAGTTTCGGACTCTTAAGAAGGGTACTTCGACTGTTCGGAAGTACACCGAATCATTTATGGAAAAGCTGAATTTAGTGGGGCATGTGGCTCCAACTGTTAAAGCCTATCTGAAGGGTTTATCGGCTGACATGATGTCGCGGGTGCAAAATTCTAAAGCTTCGACGTTGTGGGAGACAATCGAAGAAGCCAAAGTTATAGAGGAAGTGTATGCCAATGATAAAGAAGAAAAGACACAAGGGGAGAGAAACGAAAGTGGGAAGGCCGGTTGGAGTCTTCTCAGAAATCAAAATCATTTGGCAGAAATGTTCGTTACGAGTCCCGTCGAGAACCCAATTGGTGCCAGAAGTGCCGAAGTAAACATTATGGCCCATGCCGAGTGGTTTTCAATGAGTGCTTTAAATGTGGGAAGTCTGGGCATCTAGCGGCAAGCTGTCTTATTCAAGGGACGATTTGTTTTGAGTGTAAACAACCCAGACACTTCCGAAGAGATTGTCCGAAGTTAAAGAAGGGCGGAGATCAAGGAAAGAAACCAAATGCTCCTAAACCAACGGGCCAGGAATTTCACATGACAACGGAAGAGGCGAAGGAGTCTAAAGATGTCGTTTCTGGTACATTCCTCGTAAATTCCTCGTAAATTCCATTCCCACGCGCATTTTATTTGACTGTGGTGCCAATTTGTCGTTTGTGTCTAAATCGCTCTATCACAAGTTAGCTATGCCTGTCACTACTTTGGGAGATGCCTTAGTAGTCGAGATAGCTAACGGAGGTCAAGTCTTAGTTCGTGAAAGACTTGAGGGTTGTTTAATTTCGGTAGGGGAAACAAAATTTCCGATTGACCTGTTGTTGATGGAAATTGGAGGGTTTGATGTGATTGTGGGTATGGATTGGTTGACAGTCAACCAGGCAGAAATTCTTTGTGCAAAGAAATTAATTTGGATTCCAATAGCTGATAGTGGGGATGTATTCATCTTTGGAGAAAAGAGAAAGGGGGAAGTTCCGTTAATTTCTGTTGCCAAAGCGCGTAAGTGTCTGGTTAAAGGATGTTCATCCTATCTAGCGTATGTTCTAGATGTGAAGTCAGAAAAGAACAAGTGGAATACATTAAGGTGGTACGTGAATTCCCGAACGTATTTCCTGATGATCTTCCAGGTCTACCGTCTGAACGACATGTGGAGTTTCGTATTGATCTTATCCCTGGATCAGCACCAATAGCGCGTGCATCGTATCGCTTAGCCCCAGCCGAAATGAAAGAGATGATGTCTCAACTGCAAGAGCTGTTGGACAAGGGATTTGTTAGACCAAGTTCTTCACCTTGGGGAGCACCGGTATTGTTTGTTAAGAAAAAGGATGGCACTATGAGGATGTGCATCGACTACCGGGATATGAATAAGGTGACGATTAAGAATAGGTATCCGCTTCCAAGGATTGATGATTTGTTAGATCAACTCCAAGGTGCAGGATGCTACTCAAAGATTGATCTGAGGTCGGGATATCATCAAGTTCGAGTAAGAGATGAAGATATTCCCAAGACGGCGTTCATAACGAGGTATGGGCATTATGAATTTCTTGTAATGTCGTTCGGATTGACTAACGCTCCAGCCGTGTTCATGGCTCTGATGAACAGAGTATGTCGACCATATTTAGATAAGTCTGTCATCGTGTTCATTGATGACATACTTGTCTATTCTAAGGATGAAGTCGATCATGAATGCCATCTTCGTGAAGTCTTGGGAGTCCTGAGAAAGGAGAAATTGTATGCAAAATTTTCTAAGTATGAATTTTGGTTAAAAGAGGTACAATTTCTGGGGCATGTGATTACTTCGGAAGGAGTCAAAGTAGATCTGGCAAAGATAGATGCAATGACAAACTGGGAAACACCAAAGAGCGCATCGGAAATAAGGAGTTTCTTGGGTCTAGCAGGCTACTATCGGAGATTTATCAAAGACTTTTCAAAGATTGCTTCTGCTTTGACCGTATTGACTCGGAAGAATGTAAAGTTTGTTTGGACTGAAAAGCAAGAGTCAACTTTCAGAACTTTACGTCAGAAGTTGTGTGAAGCTCCTATTCTTGCACTACCGGAAAGAACGGAAGATTTTCTCGTGTATAGTGATGTGTCAAATATGGGTTTAGGGTGTGTGTTGATGCAACGAGGCAAAGTGATTGCGTACGCATCAAGACAACTCAAAGAGCATGCGAATAATTACCCTACCCATGATTTAGAACTTGCAGCAGTAGTGTTCACATTAAAGCTGTGGCGACATTATCTGTATGGAACGAAGTGCACTCTTTACACTGATCACAAGTGCTTGAAGCATGTCTTTGATCAGAAGGATTTGAATATGAGGCAACGACGTTGGTTAGAACTACTTAAAGATTATGATTGTGAATTGCATTACCAACCCGGTAAAGCAAATTGTTGGGAACTGAAGATTTGCTAAGTATGGATAATACTGCCAGAACAACATTACTACTTCCAGAACAAAGTTACTACTGCCAGTAAAGGTTAGTACTGCCAGAACAAAATTACTACTGCAAGACAAAGTTAATACTGCTAGAAGAATGTTAGTACTGCTGATGCATTAATGCTGCTGGAACAAGGTTAGTACTGCTTGTCAAGATTAATACTGCTGAAGCAAGGTTAGTACTGCTGAGTCAACTTAATGCTGCTGGAATGAATTAATGCTGCTGGAGAATATTAGTACTGCTCATGCTGAATAAAGTTAATACTGCTGATGTGATAAGTTTGGTATGCGAAGATTTTGGAGATAAAGATGGAATGGATGAAGATATGCTTAAAGAAGATTCAGAAGATCAATTTATTTTTGATAGTTATCTTGTAACTATTTAGTATAAATAGATGTTGATAGATAGCTATTCAAATAATACGAAATGCGCGATATACGAGAGTTTTTGAGAATACATTCTGTTTTAGAGAGAATTAACCTCAAGGTTTAGAACCCTATTTCTAGAGAAGTAGAAGTCATCTTGATTGAGCCTGTTCATCAAGATTGAGGTTTGGTTGTAAGCTTGTGAGTTGAATCAGTGAATACAAACAGCTGTGTGTTTTCTGATATATTGTTCTTTGATTGTGTGAATTAAAGTTCTATTCCGCAGATTCTTTAATTCTGAGTTCTAAGTATTTTTAGTCTTGTTAAGATTCGATCCTGACAAGTGGTATCAGAGCTTGTGTTTCTTAGAACTCAACAATGGACAATTCTATTGAATCAAACAGTACTCTTGTTTCTAAGGTTCCCATGCTCAGACCCAATGAGTTTGACATGTGGAAAATTAGAATCAAGCAGTATATTCTGCTTACTGATTATTCCATCTGGGATATCATAGAGAATGGTCCATGTGCTGAAGGAAGAATTGGACCAGATTGCAAAAGACCTCCTCCAAAGACTGATGCAGAGAGAAGAGTCAGACAAATAGAGATGAAGGCCTTAAGCACTCTGCTTTTGGCCATCCCCAATGAATATCAGCATCAATTTCATCACTGCACTGATGCTCAGACTCTGTGGAATGCATTGGAAAAGAGATTCACTGGCACTAAAAGCACCAAGAGGAATCAGAAGGCAATTCTCAAGCAGCAGTATGAAAACTATACTTCTACTAAGAATGAGTCTATGACTCAAACTTTTGATAGATTTAATAAGCTGATTGGAGAATTGGCTACAGTGGGAGTCAAGATGGAGGCTGATGATGTTAACAGAAAGTTCTTAAGATCATTAGGTGAAGAGTGGACAATGTATACTGTGTCCTTCAGACAGAATGACCAATTGGAAGATAAAGAGCTTGATGATCTTTACAATGATCTTAGAGTCTTTGAAGCAGAGGTTGAAGCCAAAAAGAAGCCCTCTGGATATGTACATAATGCTGCACTCCTTTCAGCATCACCTGATTCTACTGCTAACCCTGAATCAGTTAGTGCTGCTGGAGGAGTCAATCAGGAAAAGACCAATGATTCAGTACTAGAAGCCTTTTTTTCTTGTCATTTTAATTCCTCATTGATTAATGATGACTTAGAACAGATTAATGCTGATGATCTTGAAGAGATGGATATCAAGTGGCAGATGGCTATGCTGTCTATGAGGGTGAAGAAATTCATAAAGAGGACAGGGAGAAACAACTTTTCCCAAAGAAGAGAAGATGGTGCTGGATTTGACAAGTCCAAAGTTGAATGCTACAAGTGTCACAAGATGGGACACTTTGCCAGGGAATGCAGAGGTGGAACATCTCACAACAACCATCAACAAACTCAGGCTGGAAGTTCCAATCAAAACAGAAACTCTATTCAAGCTCTTGTCTCTCAACAAGGAATGGGATTTGATTGGAGTGATCAAGCTGAAGAGGCCATCCAAAATCAAGCACTTATGGCTGAAGTTTCAGATCTTCCCACTGAGGTAAAATCTAATCTCTGTACTCAAGCTTGTATAGACACTGTTAAAAGGTATAGAGATCACAATCAGGGAATGTGTGATGACCTTAAGAGATTAGAAAAGGACAGAAAAGACTATGTAGTAATTGTTGAGAAGTTTGAAGAACAGATTAGGGATTTTCAAGCCAATGAACTTCAACACTCCTATGATACAAACTACTGGAAATGGGAAAAGGATGGTCTAGAGTTCCAGCTTAGAGAATCCAGGGAAGAGTGTGAGAAACTAAAAGGAGAGCTTGAGAAAGTTAAACTTGATGTAGAAAAGTTTAATTGTGCCTCTAAAGTCATGGACAACATAATCAACTCTCAAATCCATAGTAAGTTGAAACCAGGCGTAGGGTACAATGCCACACCCCCACCCTACAACAACAACTACATCCCTCCTAAGTCAGACCTATTAGAAACCAAGGATAGGAAGGACTTACCTGAAGGAGCCACTGAAGTAGATCCATTAGATAAAGTAGTTGTTGAGGATAAGACTGAAAAAGAAGGATCTGATGAGAAATGTGTAAGTCCATGTGTTAAGAACAATGAGATGAAAAGGACTGGAAAGGGAAAGGGAGTTCATTATACACAGACCACTGTTGTGAACTCTAATACTTGTGAACATTGTTTTTGCAAGAAACATCAAGAGAATAAGCCCCAAAAACATGATAAAAAGAGGGGAAATCAAAGAAATTGGAATAACCAGTGGGCACAAAAGCAAGGAGTTGATCTGCAAAGGATTAACAGACCAAAACCTTGTTTTATTTGTGGCAAATTGAATCATCTTGCCAAACACTGTTATTTCAATCCTATTAACCAAAAGAAACGTTTTCAAAGAAGTTTTCAAAAATCTTCTGGTTATAGGAAGCCTACAAGGAATAATGTGGCTAAGAAACAAGCTGAAACCAAAAGCCACATGAGAAAACAGACTGAAAAGGAATGTGTCAATATATGGGTCCCCAAAAGCACTAATGTTAGTACTGCTACCTCAGATAGTACTGCTGACAAGGATAGTGCTGCTAGAAGCAATACTAAAGAGAATACTACTGCTAGCAGTGTTAGTGCTGCTAACAC
Source organism: Saussurea involucrata (assembly GCA_033807775.1). Taxonomy (NCBI): domain Eukaryota; kingdom Viridiplantae; phylum Streptophyta; class Magnoliopsida; order Asterales; family Asteraceae; genus Saussurea; species Saussurea involucrata. The sequence goes on from CM066321.1 coordinate 33,990,920, forward strand.
TGTTAGTACTTCTTTTCAGGAGAATGCTGCTGCTAGCAGTGTTAGTGCTGCTAACACTGTTAGTACTTCTTCCAAGGTTAATACTGCTTCTAGTTTTTGTGGTGCTAGACCAATCATATTGACAAAGTACTCCAGTTCTGCAGTACCTAAGTTTGAAAATCTCATCAAAACCCAGTGCAAGTACTTTGATGAGCAAGGGAGACCCAAGACCACTTCGGCTTGGGTTCCCAATAAAAACTAACTGATTTATCTGATGTGCAGGGCAACCAACAGCTCAAGGGGAAGAGCATCTGGCATGTTGATAGTGGTTGTTCCAGGCACATGACAGGTAACATGGCCTGCCTCAAGAATTTCAAAATAATTGATGGAGGACATGTTGCTTTTGGAAATAATCCTGCAGGAGGTAAGATAAGTGGTAAAGGTGATGTGTCAAAAGGTAATATGACATTTGAGGATGTTTACTATGTTGAGCAATTGAGATACAACCTGTTAAGTGTATCACAGGTCTGTGACAAGAAACATAGTATATTATTTACTGATTCTGAATGCATTATTCTTGCTCCTGGATTCAAAGTAGTTGATGAAAACATGATACTATTGAGAACTCCTAGAAAGGATAATGTGTATTGTTTAGATTTAGAAAGTGTTTCATCTGATTCATCTCTAAATTGTTTGGTTTCAAAAGCTTCAATTGATGAATCTTCACTTTGGCACAGAAGGATGTGTCACATGAATTTTAAAACAATGAATAAACTTGTTAAAAATAATCTTGTTAGGGGTTTACCATCAAAAGTCTATTCATGTGATGATCATTGTGTTGCATGTCTCAAAGGCAAACAACACAAAACTTCTCATAAGTCCAAAGAGATAAACACTATCTCAAATCCTCTTCAGTTGTTGCATATGGATCTGTTTGGCCCTACAAATGTCATGAGCATTGGCAAGAAGTCATACTGTTTAGTTATTGTTGATGATTACTCTAGATTTACTTGGGTATATTTTCTGAGAACTAAAGATGAGACAAGTGGACTGATCAAATCTTTTATTCTTAGAATTGAAAACCAATCAAATCAAAAAGTGAAAGTCATTAGATCAGATAATGGGACTGAATTTAAAAACTTTGATCTAAACACCTTTTGTGAGGAAAAAGGAATTGAGAGACAATACAGTGCTCCTAGGACTCCACAACAGAATGGTGTTGCTGAGAGAAGGAATAAGACACTGATTGAGGCTGCTAGATCTCTGTTAGCTGATTCAAAATTACCCACTACTTTTTGGGCAAAAGCAGTTAATACTGCTTGTTATGTTCAAAACAGAGTCTTGGTCATAAAGCCTAAAAACAAGACACCTTATGAGCTTTTTTCTGAAAAAGAAACCATTTATTGGATTTTTCAAACCATTTGGGTGTCCTTGTACATTTCTCAATACCAAATCTCACTTATGTAAGTTTGATAGCAAAGCAGATGATGGCTTTCTTGTTGGTTACTCATCTCAGAGTAAGGCTTACAGAGTGTTTAATACCTCTTCTAGAATAATTGAAGAAAGTGACAATGTCAAATGCAATGAGCACACACCAAATCCTATTGGTTCAGGTCCTGATTGGCTATTTGACATTGATTCACTCACTAATTCTTTGGGTTTCAGTAGTGATGTGAATGCAGGACAAAGGGATGCACCACCATCAGATAACAGTATTCAGTCTGTGATATTTCCACTCCCTACCATTGATCCTGTTGACTTCTGTGAACCAGAAAAGGAAGCTGAACCCATTCATAATGAAGAAGAGAGAAGAATAGAGGAAAATCAGACTTCAAGAGAGTCTGAAGTACTTGAAGAAGCTGAAGAAAATCCAGACTTAAATGAGTCAAATCTGGATGGGAACTTAGTTGAGGAACCTGGTCATCCATCAAGAACTCAGAAAAATCATCCTCCTGAGTTGGTTATAGGAGACATTGCTTCTCCCATGATGACTAGGAATCAAAGCAGACTTCAAGAGCTAAAAGATCAGCAGAATACAGTTAATATTGTACTTACTTGCTTTCTATCCCAAATTGAGCCCAAAAAGGCTTATGATGCTATGAAAGATCCAAGTTGGATAGAAGCAGTCAAAAGAATTTTTAGATACCTAAGAGGGCAACCTAGATTAGGTCTTTGGTATCCTTATGAATCTTCGTTTGACTTGCTTGCATACTCAGATAGTGACTTAGGTGGAGCTAACATGGATAGGAAGTCTACTTCAGGTGGATGTCAGTTTTTGGGTGCAAGACTTGTATCATGGCAGTGTAAGAAACAAACCACAGTGTCCTTATCTACAACAGAAGCTGAGTATATAGCTGATGCAAGTTGCTGTTCTCAGGTGTTATGGATTCAGAATCAGATGTTGGACTATGGGGTAACATTTCTTCACACTCCAATCTTCATTGACAACAACAGTGCCATTAGCATTGTTAACAATCCTGTCAAACACTTAAAAACAAAGCACATAGAGATCATGTATCACTTTATTAGAGACTGTAATGAAAAGAAATTGATTCAAGTTGCTAAAGTTCATACCAATGACCAGTTTGCAGATCTATTCACAAAAGCATTTGATGTGGGTAGATTCACTTTCTTGGTAGCAAGTGTGGGCTTGATCAACCTTGAATAAATTCATGATTTTTAATTTTTTATACATGTATTTCTTTGTATATTTGGTGTTACTAACTAGTTTTCTCAGAACCTCGGTATGACTCAGATTGACAAGTGCTGCAAAGTGTAAGTATAGTTACTACTGCCAGTGCAGAATTACTACTGCTAGTACATATTTTCTACTGCTAATGTGTAGTTAATACTGCTTTGTAGTTAATACTGTTTAGTAGTTAATACTGCTTAGTAGTTAATATTGCTTTGTAGTTAATACTGCTTAGTAGTTAATACTGCTTTGTAGTTAATACTGCTTTGTAGTTAATACTGCTTAGTAGTTAATATTGCATGTGTAGTTAATACTGCTTTGTAGTAAATACTGCTTAGTAGTTAATACTGCTTTGTAGTTAATACTGCTTTGTAGTTAATACTGCTTAGTAGTTAATACTGCTTGTGTAGTTAATACTGCTGTGTAGTTAATACTGCCTTGTAGTTAATACTGCTCAGTCGTTAATACTGCTTCTAAAGAAAATCAGGGCTAGTACTGCTATAAATACTCTTTCATCCCGCCAAAGTTCATAACGTCTCTTTGCATTCAATTTCTCTCTCTCGTTCTAACCTTTTCTCCCTAGAATCTCTGTGTTCTCTATCCAAATCCTCAGGAAGAATGTGGACAATGGAGTTTGTCGATGAGCACAATGAGATTGCGATGCTTCAGAAGCCAAAGCATGCCGTAGCATTTCATGATATGGTGGATTTTCTCAAGTCCACACACATCTCTCATGCCCTAACAGTGTGCCCAACCATATATATTGAGCATCAAAAGCAATTTTGGGAGAATGCCACTGTTATATTCGAAGATGGGCAGAAAATCATTCGAACAAGGGTTTGTGACAAACCCTTGAAGGTCACAGAGGAGGTTATTCGCATCACTCTTCACTTAGATGATGCCTCAGGTATAACCTATCTCTCTAATGATGAACTTTTCTCGACCTTACCAAGAATGGGGTATGAAGGTCCCATTGGAATTTTTAAATTCTACAAGTCAAAGTTTTTCACCCAATGGCGATTTTTTGTTCATACTCTTATGCACTGTATTTCAAAGAAAACAACTGGATGGAGTGAGTTTAGCAGTACCATTGCTTATGCCTTGGTCTGCTTAGCCACTGCCAGAAAGTTCAATTTTTCAGCAATGATTTTTAATGATCTTGTGGCAAACCTAGAATCCAAAAAGCGCTTTTACATGTATCCCAGGTTTGTCCAAGAAGTAATTAACCATGAATTGACGGATTTACCTCAGTCCGCTGAGGTATATGTGCCAAAACCCCCTAAAGGGAAGGTTTTCTCAAATATGAGAAGAATTCCTAGGGACTCGGAAGGAGTTGACACACCATTGTTCTCTACAATGATGGTTGTGTCCCACACCACTGAAGGTATGGCATCAGGGTCAAGGACCCCATTAGACACACCCACTGATGGCCAATCCCCACCTTCCATCACCAAAGAAATCCCACAGTCCATTCTTTTAAGACCCACTCCAAAAATCACCAAGAAGTTTGAAAGAAGAAAGGTACACAAGGTTCCTTCCCTTGATGTATCTCCTAATAGCCCAAAGCCTACAAGCCCTCTATTGGAGCATTCTCCAATAGAGAATATCAAAAGGGTAACCACAGGGGTGTCTCCCAACCCCAAGAAGGTGCTCTCTAAGGAGAAGGATGAGCATGTGGGCTGCAAGGCGCCACTACTTCTGCTAGCAAAGAGAAGGACAGTGGTAACATCACTAAGACCTTCCCCACGGCAACTCAGAATGTGAAAACATTCAGAGGACCCAGGCGCCAAGAAACCATGGGAGTAGGTTGTACTTTTGCTAGGCAAGAGACACCTACTAAAACTTCCTATGATCCTGCAAGGGAGGTAAACACTTCTAAACCAGGTGAGGATAGATATACTTATGAGGAATTGATGGAAACCATTGCCAACATCAACATTGATGTCATGGATCAGCAGAAGGAGATTGATGAGCTTAAGAAGGTGGTTCTTTATCAACACACCAAGATAGAGAAGAATAAGAAGATGATCACCAAACTGCTGCAAAGATGGAAGAAAGCTCAGTATGTTCTGAAAAGGAAAAGCTCAACCACTGATGCTTCCAAAAAGGGGGAGTTAGAAACTGAACTAAACATGGAGGATGCAAAGGTTGAGGGGGAGAATGAGCATAAGGTTGAGGGGGAGGCTGCAGTATCTGAGATTGAAGCAGCAGTAACTGAAATTATAAAGAGTCTTGTTGATGCAGCAGTATCTGAAAGTGAGAAGGAAACAGTATATGTATCTATAGTAACCAAATCTGAGATTGAAGCAGAGGTATTTGAGATTGTGAAGAATAGTGTTGAAGCAGCAGTATCAAAGATTATAAAAGAAGCAGTAACAGCTAGAGCAGCAGAAATGGTTAATGCTGCTAGTCAAAAAGCAGCAGAAACCATTCAAGCAGCAGAAATGGTTAATGTTGCTGAAAAACATAAGGCAGCAGAAACCATCCCCGAAGCAGCAGAAACAAAGGAAACAGCAGAAACGATCCCTGAAGCAGCAGAAACAAAGGAAACAGCAGAAACGATCCCTGAAACAGCAGAAACAAAGGAAACAACTGAAACCATTCCTGAAGCTGTTAAATCACTCAAAAGAACCAAGATGGTGTCAAACAAAAGACCTAGAACAAAGTCTATAGCTCCAAAGAAGAAAGTTGTAAAGAAGCCTAGGGTGGAACCCATTGTAGAAGAAGCTAAGGAGGAAGTTGTGAAAGAGAAAGATGATCAAAAAGTTGCTGAAGAAGAAGTGGCAACTCCATCAGGTCAACCAAGCAATGTACAATCACCAACAAATGCTCAATGTGATATGTATATTACTGTGGTTGACACTAGTCCAATCAAAGTTAAACCATTAGCTTCTATGGCTCCTGAGATCATCTTCTGGGATACTTTGAAAGATCAGAGAAAGGAGTACATTAGAGTAAAAAGAGCAGATGGGAAGTTTGAGGTCAGTTCTACATGGGGAAGACTTATCAGGATGTGCTCTAGATCTGACATTGAGGAGATGTTCAAGGTAGGAATGAAGCTTTATGGAAATATGCTGACTGAGAATGGAATGTCCATCACCAAAATGGTACTTGAATACTTGTGCCTAATGTTCAATACAGAAGCAGTTATGTATTTTACAGAAAGGCAATTTCAAACTGTTACCAACTGGATGCTTATTGAAAACTGTGGTGTGTATGTCATAACACTTGACTATGCATATCATGAGTATTATTTGGTGGATAAAGTATACAAGCACAGCATGACAAGGTTGAAAGGAATGCTAAAAACTAAGTTGGTGGGTAACAAAGATTCTAAGATGGCAAGATACCTGGTAAGAAGGATCATCAATCAAAGTTTGGGATTGAATCCTGACTTGTGTGTTCAAGATTAAGTTTTGGAAGCATCATCATCTGAAGAACTTGACTTCTCTTTCTAAAAGTCAAGTTAGGGGGAGATTGTTGGGAACTGAAGATTTGCTAAGTATGGATAATACTGCCAGAACAACATTACTACTTCCAGAACAAAGTTACTACTGCCAGTAAAGGTTAGTACTGCCAGAACAAAATTACTACTGCAAGACAAAGTTAATACTGCTGGAAGAATGTTAGTACTGCTGATGCATTAATGCTGCTGGAACAAGGTTAGTACTGCTTGTCAAGATTAATACTGCTGAAGCAAGGTTAGTACTGCTGAGTCATGTTAATGCTGCTGGAATGAATTAATGCTGCTGGAGAATATTAGTACTGCTCATGCTGAATAAAGTTAATACTGCTGATGTGATAAGTTTGGTATGCGAAGATTTTGGAGATAAAGATGGAATGGATGAAGATATGCTTAAAGAAGATTCAGAAGATCAATTTATTTTTGATAGTTATCTTGTAACTATTTAGTATAAATAAATGTTGATAGATAGCTATTCAAATAATACGAAATACGCGATATACGAGAGTTTTTGAGAATACATTCTGTTTTAGAGAGAATTAACCTCAAGGTTTAGAACCCTATTTCTAGAGAAGTAGAAGTCGTCTTGATTGAGCCTGTTCATCAAGATTGAGGTTTGGTTGTAAGCTTGTGAGTTGAATCAGTGAATACAAACAGCTGTGTGTTTTCTGATATATTGTTCTTTGATTGTGTGAATTAAAGTTCTATTCCGCAGATTCTTTAATTCTGAGTTCTAAGTATTTTTAGTCTTGTTAAGATTCGATCCTGACACAAATGTTGTAGCTGATGCTTTAAGTATAAAAGAATATAGTGGGTGCTTGAAAACGACTAACGCCAGAATTGATGTGACATCAAGTTTGGTTGAAAGGATAAAAGAGGTACAAGTGAAAGCCTTATTGGAAGAAAATCTGAAAGACGAAGTCATGAACAAGCAACATCTTCAACTGACTAAAGATAGTCGTGGGGTCAAACTGTTCCAAGGACGCGTTTGGGTGCCAAAGGCGGGAGGAAATCGGGAGTTAATTCTCGAAGACGCCCACAAGTCTAAGTATTCTATACATCCTGGAAGTACTAAGATGTATAGGGATCTAAAGTTACACTATTGGTGGCCAGCTATGAAGTTAGATGTGGCACAAATAGTAGAAAAGTGTGTGACATGTTCGTTAGTAAAAGCTGAACATCAAAAGCCTTACGGGAGTTTTAAATCTTTGGAGATTCCGGAATGGAAGAGGGAGAAGATTACCATGGATTTTGTGACAAAGTTACCGAGAACGTCAAAGGGTAACGATAGTATATGGGTGATCGTGGATCGATTGAACAAGAGTGCTCACTTTCTGGCAATGAAAGAAGCATCACCAATAGATAAATTGGCGAAGCTGTATATTAATGAAGTGGTGTCAAGGCATGGTATACCGGTGTGTATAGTGTCGGATCGTGATGGTCGGTTTACCTCGAGATTTTGGCAGTCACTACAAGAAGAATTGGGTACGAGAGTCAATTTGAGCACTGCTTACCACCCACAAACGGACGGGCAAAGTGAAAGAACCATTCAAACTTTGGAAGATATGCTCAGGTCATGCGTGTTAGACTTTGGAGGTAACTGGGATACGCATCTACCATTAATAGAGTTTGCGTATAACAATAGTTATCACTCCAGTATCGGAAGAGCACCTTTTGAAGCTTTGTATGGTCAGAAATGTAGAACTCCAGTGTGTTGGTTAGAAGTTGGAGAAAAGCAGTTTGCTGGTCCTGAACTTGTGTAACAATAGGCTGATAAGGTGAAAGAGATTCAAATGCATATGAAGGCAGCTCAAGATCGACAAAAGAGTTATGCTGATCTGAAAAGAAGACCGAAAGAGTTCCAAGTTGGGGAGCGCGTAATGCTTAAGGTATCCCCGTGGAAAGGCGTGATAAGGTTTGGCAAACGTGGAAAGTTAAGTCCTCGTTTTCTAGGACCTTTCACTATAACTAAGCGAGTGGGACTTCAAGCTTATCAGTTGGATCTTCCACCTGAATTGGAAGGCATCCACAATACCTTCCATGTCTGATATCTTCGGAAATGTTTAGCCGAAGAGAATGATGTGATTCCACTTACTAACGTGAGAGTGGATGAGAAGAGCCACTGTGTGGAAGAACCAGAGGCGATCTTAGAGAGATCAGTTAAGAAGTTGCGACATAAGGATGTAGTTATGCTGAAAGTGCAATGGAAACATCACCGAGGTGCTAACGTGACGTTAGAAGCCGAAGAGGATATGAAGATTAGATATCCTCATCTATTTACCTAGCTTTGATTTTGGGGACGAAATCATTTTCAAGTTGGGGAGATTTGTAACACCTCGAATTTCCATTGTATTATTTTAAAATGAATGGGGTCTGTTTATAATTTAGTCTAAGTCGTGGACTAATTGTAAATGGTAAACTCAAGGGTTAAAATTGTAATTTGACCAAAGTTTAATGTTAAGTTTAAAAATTAAACTTGAGGGGTTATTTGTGTTGGGATTTTATGTTCAAAAAACCGGTTTCAAAAACCATAAGAGGTAAAATATTTTACGCAACAGAAGCAAAAACTTTTGAACAAAACATAAAAGCATTTTTTTCCCACCAAGGATCTTGTTATATGCAAGAAAAGATAAATAAATAAACATAAGAGAGTTTAAAGCTTACAACCTTTGTAGTCCTTTGGTTCCTCATGGGAGGTTGGATGTTGGTGATGAATGTAGAACCCAAAAGAGAGCTCCTCTAGATAAGTCCACCAAGCAAGCTCCAACACCTTTGTAGTATGCTAGTACCTTCTTGAAAGTTTGATGCAAGAACAACTTCTAATTCAAGCGTACAATTGCACTTGAATATTAGAAGAAGCAAAAGAAAAACACACACTTGTGTGTGTTCTTGAATTCGGCCGAAATGGAGAGAGGAAGAGAGATGAGTTTCAAAATTCAAGTTATGTTTTTAATTCCAAGTATACTCTCTTTACTAGGAGTCAAGCCTTGCATTTTTATTGGACCAACTAAAAGGTCCAATAATGTGCATATTGCCACCCACTAAGGCCAATGAGAGGCCATGCAAAGTTTCAAATAAACCCTTCTAGATTGAGATAGTTAAAATCACATTTTAACTATCTTAAACTTTCTCCTTAAGTCTCTCCTTGCATTTTTAGTTACAAAATAAATCCATCACATGTATTATTTTATGTATCCAAAATTTATTATTTGCATCTAGTATTATAAATTATATTTAAAAATATAATTAATAATATTTATCAAGAATTAATTAATATTTATCAAGAATTAATTAACATTTATCAAGAATTAATTAATATTTATCAAGAATCAAATTCTTATAAATATCAATTTTGGTGTCTACTTGCTATATGGTGTGACCCTATAGGATCATATATTACCGGTAATATTATTTTATAATCATTCTTGAGCATATAGAACCAACAATCTCCCACTTGCTCAAGATTGTATTATAGAATAATATAGACAGTGGTGGACGTCTAGCAACATCTCACTGCCCCCAGCAACGTATGACTGTAAGTGCCATTCAACAACATCCAATTCCCATGAGCTCGTAGCTTCAATTGATGTATTAGGTGTGGTATCAGTTGTCTCTTTGTTTGGACATCATGTTGAACATGAGACATGGATCACTGTCATTCTCATCTATTGTTCAACTTTTGGTAAGGCGCCTTAGATGTCTCACTCTTAACATATTTAGAGAAACAAATCCCATCTTGACTACATACGCCTCTCATGCCGTCCATGCCATGCCCAATAATGGCCTTTATAGCTGCCTTTTTCAAGAACTACGGTTAACCATATCAAAGCATAACACTCCCTACACTTGAGTCCCAAATATGCATCTCAGGTCGAAGGATATAAAGATACTACCTTTTATTCAAGAATCACTTATGACGACGTTCCATGAAGTGATCTTGAAGCGGATCAGGTCCAGTACTCGTTCCCTAACAAGTACCTATGAACTTGGTTGCAACACTTTGCCACTTTTACTTTTAAAAGTCAACCAATCCAATTCATATTAGTCTTACTTCATAGTTGCTCCCACAACTATGATCGACTATGGACATTTAGAATAACTAATTTATTCAAGGATTTAAACATGCTAATATAGAACACAACGAGTATGAAAAGATCATATCCTATATATCTAACTAAATACTATACATGTTGCTTTACTTGTTCCAGTATCCAAATACTAAATTCAAATCAAATCCCATCACTAGAATAACGAAGTATTAAAGCTCAAACATGACCCTTCAAGTTTAGCTTATATAAGGAGCTTCATGAATGGGTTCATCCAGAAACTTGATTTGTGTAAACTCTGTGAACACTAACATCTCCATTTTTAACTTTATTCTAAATATAGTTAAATGTCTGGAGTAGAAACTTGGTACTCTGATGTGAGATAGGGTCCTTTAGCTTGCGTAATGGCACCCACATTCTCACAAAGGATTTCTAGATGATCCTGAATGGGAGGCACCTACCTAGCTTTTCAATGAACTCTTTCATCCAAGCATCTTTCTTTTGCGGCCTCTAAAGCAGCAATGTATTCTTATTTTGTAGTGTATTATGCAACTTTTACCTTCGCCTTGAACCTTTTCAAAACGAACTAGTTCTTCATTCACAATGAAGATATTTCCCTTTTGTGATCGGGAACCTTCTCGATCTTTGTGGAAGCTATCATTAGTGTAACATTTTACTATGATCTTCTTCCAACCCTCAGTTAATGAACACTTGTTTGTTCTTCGTAAGTACCTTAAATTGTTCTATACAATCATCCAATGACATTCCCTCGTATTTCGTTGGTATCTCCTTCTAATGCTCTAAAGCATTATGATACATTCGATCTAGTGCATGTCATGACATATATGATAGATCCAATTGCCGAAGCATATGGAACACAAATCATTTTATCTAGCTCAGCCTTTATGCTAGAACATTGAGATATGTTCAAAATGATGTGTTATCATACTTGCAAGAAACTACCTTTAGAGCCTTGCATCTTGAACCTTTCAAAATCATGTCTACTTATGCACTTTGACTTAAACTTATCAGTCGTCTTGATCCAATCTTTAAAGATCTCTATTTCAAGAATAAAATTAGCCTTTTCTAAGTCCTTTATTAAGGAAATACTGTCCGAGCCAAAACATGATGTTTTGCTATGTCAGAAAGTTAATTTCCAAATACTAGTATGTCTTGCACATACAGGATTAGGAATTTTACTGCGCTCCCACTAGTTTTAGCAAATACATGAGTCATCTTTTATTTTGATGAAAATTAAACTTTTAATTTTCTTGTCAAAATGAAGATTCCAGTTTTGAGATAATTGTACCGATCCATGAATGGATTGTATCTCAGTGTTCATGACTCTAAGCCACTTACCAGATTCAAAATTTGACATAGCACTTTAGTAGTTGATGGGCTTGCTAGAAGCCTATCATACGTCATTCTTTATGAGAAATCGATATTTCTCGAGTTTCTGAATGATTCTACTAGATTTGTGAACACTTGGTGTTTTTACTAAGTTTTGATCAATCAAATTGTTCAGTTTCAACAACCTTTGTTTGATAAGTAGTTCCAACCAATAGGTGCATTAGGTTATGAGGTTTTTGATTCCCTTCAAGTTCCTTAAATCTCCCATTTGCCTTGCCCATTAAAAACTTGCTTTCTAATAACTTGGCTTTGGGACAATAAACAATTTTATTGTTTGTGGGATTGTAGAATCGGTATATAAAACAATTTATAGTATATTCTACAATATATGCATTTGGTAGATATTGGGTTGAGTTTACTTGAAGCTTATTGTTTTACATGAGGTTCATAAACCCACACCTTCAACTAAGACTAAGGATGAAAAAAAAACTTTCATACGAAATCTTATAAGGTGTCTTGTCTACCTTTTGGTTGGTGTCAAAAAGTACGGTTTACTTTAACTAGAGTAGAATTCCGAATTGATATAGGAATAGTACTTCTACTCATAGAGCAAAACATATTTACTAAGGTTTGGTTCATCCTTTCGGATGTACACAATTTCTATGATGATCCAAGAGTTCTTGGTTTAGTTACTATCCTCATATATCAGAAAAGACTTTAATGGTCCTGCTGAGTTGTTTTCTTAATCTTCACTTTGAAACCACTTGAATTACATCAAATGCTTCATCTTTATGTTCCACAAACTTCAACAATTGAAATCGTCAGGGAAGGTATTATCTATCACCATATCTAGACATGGTTTTGAGAGACCATATACATCAACATGTATCAATTCTAACAAAAAACTTTTTCTCCTTCTCTATGAATTAGAGAAAAGAGCTATATTCAACTTATCAAGATCGCATATTTCAAAAGAATAACATTTTCATTTGTCTTTAAAATACCACACTTTTGAAGTTGAAATATGCGTTTAAATATTATTGATTAAGTTGACTATTTCATGTGTAGACTTGATTTAAATCATATTTTAGCCTTATGGTGTTTATATAGAACTATGTTTTAGAAAGCTTTTGAGATTCACTTTATTATTCAATTAAGAGGATTAGTTCTCGAAATAGAATAATTCATTTTGAATATGAATATAATCGTTTCCAAAACGGTTAAGTGAATTTCATTTAATCAATAAACATGCGACTGAATAATAATTTAGTCAAACTAAATTCAAATATTGTTTGAAACAGATATTGTTTAATAATACAAGCCAAATGGTTTCAAAATAAATTATCCTATAAGCTTGGTATGCATTCATGCTTCCTTGCTCATATGGATTACCATTTTGCTTGTCATTTAGTCATCTACCTTTCTTGATCATCTGTAATATATTACAAAAGCGTGTTTTACACTTAGTATCAAATACTTAAGTGCAAAGTAGAAAGGTAAAAGTTATATCTAACCAATAGATACCTGAAGGACATTCCTTCGTTAGAAAACATTTATTTCTCAGAAGGGCAATCTCCTCTTCTATGACCAATGTTGCCACATTTATCATATGTAGCTGTTACCATGGGAAGATTCCTTTCAGCAGTTTCTAGCATCGTATGCAATTTTGGGATTGAAATCTTCTCGAGGTCTATATTCAAATTCTCGACAAAAACATCAAATGCTTTGGTCAGAGATTTGAGGATCACATCTATGGCTCACCCATTAGAATAAGGATAGCCAAGTCTATCCAAATAGTCAAGGTGTGTCCTCATTTTGTGAATATGAGTGCTTACGTTTTGGCCTTCCTCCAATTGTATCGAAGCGTTCACATACCATATACATTTGGTAATAGACCCTTAATGGGTTTACCATGTCAAATGCCCTTAGAGGAAACGTTTCCATTCTTTCTAGTAAGGATGGAACCATGGTTTCAAGCATAAGATGTGATACATTGATTGAATCATCATTATGTTTCAATCAAGTATCGTTAGCTTCTATGGAGGTAAGAGGAGGTTCTTGAGGAATAGGTACGAGGAGTACGTATGATTTGTTTTTACGTCTGAGAACGCGTCTCAGTGTTTTGAAAACAAATTGGGAAGTTTTGAGTGGTTAACTTTTCATCCAAAAGAAAAGGTCTTAGGGATGTTTTAATTGTAGTGTTTGCATTTTGGGCCATCTACAAAATTTAACAAAGTTAATATAGTATTTTCAATATTAATTTTTAGCAAATTAATTACCCTTTAGTTTTCTAAAAACATTAATTTGCATAAAAACTAGGATCCAACGTTGCAAAATAAATGAAACGGTTAGGTGACCTTTATCCCGTCCATTTAATCCAACAAGGTAGATAACGTTTATCGATTACATCGAATGTAATTCCTAGCGTTATGGGATCCTTAACAACTTGTTTGTTAATGTGCATGTTTGATCCCATCTATGCTTTGGGTTTCTAATGCTTAGGTGACCTTTATCACAAAAGATTCCCAATCAAGTCATCCTACTTGAAACAACATGTGAAACTCACATCCATGCGGTTAGGTGACCTTTATCCCACAAAGACATAAGAATCACCTCATCCATCTCAAGACAATCCAAGTGGTTAAGTGACCTTTATCTCACAAGGGTGTCATAGTGACGTATTGAGTGTTTCTCAAAAGGACGACATATGACTTGCGTTTATAAAAAGGGATTTTAGATGTATTACAATTCTAGTTTTGTAAACATTTTAGTATCATGTGATTTTGCATGCATTCAATAATACATGGTATTTAAATAAAATCTTACAGCTCATCAAATGGTTCCTATTTAATAAAATCTCTATTTTACCAACTAATGATCATAATAAGAACCATTTATAGTCTTTTAATAAAACACTTTTACTTTTAGATTATGAATTTATATGAGTTTCAAAATCTCCATTTAAACTCCTATTATAAAACTCAAAATCTTAATTTTTGTCTTAAAAACCATAGTACCATTTTATTCCATGCATCCAATAATCAAGGTACTCTTTTTAAGAAAAGGAAACTATTTATCAAAAAGAATAAATTTAAAATCTCCATTTTAAATAATTTGGTTCAATTAAAAAACCAAATTTTAAAGTTACGTCGTTTTTAAATAAACAATCTTATATAAAACGTATTTGAACCAATTTGCATGTCATTGATTTAAAATCTCCATTTTAAATATTGGTTGATATAAAATCTCTATTTTAAACTTGGTTCATTTAAAATCTAATTTTAAAATTTGTCGCTTCAACTTTAAACAATTTTAAATAAGCGCGTTTGAACTAATTTTATGTTATTTACTAGCATACAATATCCTATATTTTAACGCATCAAAAAGAACATAATCAACCATAAACATGCAAAAGAATGTGCATAAAATAAAGCCATTTCTAATGACATTTCTTGTGAGCCAAAACAAGAAATGCCAAGTCCATTTCTAAGGGACAAAATAAAAAATAAAAAAAACTTCAAGCTCCCACTTGCTTTAGCATCTCGATGCAATCAAGACATCAAGCTCCATCTTCAAGCTCCATGTTGGCCTTCTTCTTGTTACATTTTATAAAATAAAAAACTAGTTCTAACAACTAATCTAATACTTACAAAATGAAAAAAAGAAACATGAAATAAAAAACCTATTTACTATTACAAACCAACATGAATAATAATAAAAATTATAACAAATTTAAAGGAAACAACACAACAACCAACACATTGGTCCATGGCTTGTTTATGCACATATTACTCAAAAATAACATAAAACAACACTTTGTTTTTGTTAGGCAACTTTTATGTAACAAAAATGCATGTTGAAATTTTGTTACATAAAATATATAAAAAACAAACTAGTTGCCTAAAAGCCATGTATGAACTTTTCATATAAAATGAAATTTTATCCATGGCTTCCAAAAACCAAGTTTTATCCAAATAAAACTTATTATCTAATCATGCATTATAACATAGGCTCTCATACCACTTGTTGGGATTTTATGTTCAAAAAACCGGTTTCAAAAACCATAAGAGGTAAAATATTTTACGCAACAGAAGCAAAAACTTTTGAAAAAAACATAAAACCATTTTTCCCACCAAGGATCTTGTTATATGCAAGAAAAGATAAATAAATAAACATAAGAGAGTTTAAAACTTACAACCTTTGTAGTCCTTTGGTTCCTCATGGGAGGTTGGATGTTGGGGATGAATGTAGAACCCAAAAGAGAGCTCCTCTAGAGAAGTCCACCAAGCAAGCTCCAACACCTTTGTAGTATGCTAGTACCTTCTTGAAAGTTTGATGCAAGAACAACTTCTAATTCAAGTGTACAATTGCACTTGAATATTAGAAGAAGCAAAAGAAAAACACACACTTGTGTGTGTTCTTGAATTCGGCCGAAATGGAGAGAGGAAGAGAGATGAGTTTCAAATATCATGTTATGTTTTTAATTCCAAGTATACTCTCTTTACTAGGAGTCAAGCCTTGCATTTTTATTGGACCAACTAAAAGGTCCAATAATGTGCATATTGCCACCCACTAAGGCCAATGAGAGGCCATGCAAAGTTTCAAATAAACCCTTCTAGTTTGAGATAGTTAAAATCACATTTTAACTATCTTAAACTTTCTCCTTAAGTCCCTCCTTGCATTTTTAGTTACAAAATAAATCCATCACATGTATTATTTTATGTAACCAAAATTTATTATTTGCATCTAGTATTATAAATTATATTTAAAAATATAATTAATAATATTTATCAAGAATTAATTAATATTTACCAAGAATTAGTTAATATTTATCAAGAATCAAATTCTTATAATTATCAATTTTGGTGTCTACTTGCTATATGGTGTGACCCTATAGGATCATATATTACCGGTAATATTATTTTATAATCATTCTTGATCATATAGAACCAACAATTTGGCCATTCTTGGAAAGTTGTGAATGCTTAAGAGTGAGGTAAGCATCAGCATTTGAGATAATATCTCAATTGTGTTCTTGTTGAGTCGGTCCAGAAGAGAAACTTAGAGAGAGAAAGAAAGAAGGAAGTTAGAAGGAGAAATCAGGAACTGTGATTTGGTAAGGATCTAATAAGTGTGATCGATAAATATGTTAATCTAGCAGAGAAGATTTTATCAAGTCACACTTCAACCTGTGAGTTCGTCCTTCTCATTTTAATAAGTTAAAAGTTTAAAATTGAATCAACTTTTGTGTTTAAGATGTCTGAATATATTGGTATATTGGTACAGAGATAAAGTCGAATAATAGACTGGATTTTGGATGAGCTTTTTGGAATTAATTTGACGAGAATCGAATGTTTAGAATCGGAGTCCTGTTATTTTAGAAATTTCGGAACTGGGTATTGGAGTCCGGAACTGGTTGGTTCCGGAACTGATTTTGGATCCGAAAATAAGTGGTTTCGGAATTCGGGAAATTGAGTTCCGGTATTGGACAAGATTCTGGAACTAGGCCAAGCCCGATATCGATGTAAATAATTTTTGATTTCCGGAATTTGGGCCCTTAAGAGTGGGATCCGGAATTATTAAACTCCCAGAATTGGGCCAGGACATTTTGGGTACCGGAATTATAAAGAACCGGAATGGGTTTTGTTTGGTTCCGGTATCAACAAAACCAGAATGGGCCTTCATGATTAGTATCTGGAATCACCAAAACCGGAATGGGCTTTTGTTTGATCAGGTAATTAATTCTGGAAATGGTTGTGAATGTTGGGGCCCGATATTAAGATCCAGAAGTAGGTTGGGCCATAAATCAAATGTGGAAGTTGGGCTTAGGGTCCAAATTTAGTTTAAATTTTAGGATATAATTTCTATTTAAATTATCTCATTTTGGATCGAGGTTTCGAATTATTTTTCGAAATAAAATTTTTAGAAGAAGAACATTTGAGGGTACATTAAATTATCCGGTGTTCTTAGAATTGCATATGTTACGCGAGAAGTGGTGTGATATGGTGTTACACATATTCACTTAAAGTGTAATAGATCCATAGGCACTGATAAGTATTATAACGAGGAATAGGCATAAAGTAATTTGTAATTCTCGTTGACCTAAAATGTGGAATAGGCTTAAAGTAATTTGTAATTCCCATTTCGTAAAGGTGTTATGGAATGAGAAATAGGCATAAAGGAATTTGTAATTTCTATTTCATAGTGTGATGTGAAATGTGGAATAAGCATAAAGTAATTTGTAATTCCCGTTCACATGGAAATGAAGAATAGGCATAAAGTAAATTGTAATTCTCATTTCGTAGTGTAGAAATCGAGGAATAGGCATAAAGTAAATTGTAATTCCTGATTTATATGGGAAGGTCAGAGATAGGCATAAAGTAAATTGTAATCTCTACTTCCAGTCCAAGAAATAGGCATAAAGTAACTTGTAATTTCTTGGATAAGAGCAATGATATAGAATCTGCAATGATTCGTAGTAGGCTCTTGATTGTGATGATATGACTTACTGAATGTTAGTCATATCCATGGGATCGGGTATGTTCCCGTCTTTGAGATGAGAACGTGTACGGTAAGAATGGTGGCGAACAAGTTTGTTTATATGCTTTGGGATATTTGAGTTTTCAAAGTTGTTAATGTTTTAATTTGAATTTGGATGTTCTCACTAGGCGTAAGCCTAATCGTTCAAATTTAATTTTCTTACCAGGTACTAGCTTAGGGAAGTAAAGGGGATGTGGGACGAGAGCTTTTGAAGTATTCAACTTTTGAGATAAGCGGATAATTTAGCTAACGTGATGAGGCTTTTTGATGGATTGCTTTGATAACCCGGGTAATCTGATTATAGTTGACATGATTAGATTAATAGGTTATTTGGAGAATTCAATCTTTGTAAATATGAACCCTCATAGTTAATTCTCTTCTTATTTATATAAAAGTTTGGATGTTATTATGTTATACCTTGTTAAAATTTGAGGTTCAAATTGGCCTTGATTTTTAGGGTGTTACAATATGGTAGAAGTACGCCGTGTCACAATCGCTGTAGCCTCATAGCTCTCGATACCTTTCCATCGATAGTGATCGCGATAGTGACACTGTCACAATCATGGGGGTACTATCGCACGTCACATATCACGCGGTTGCGATAGTGACACTGTCACAATCGTGGTGGTACTATCGCCTCATAGCTCTCGGTACATATCACGCGGTTGTGACCAGCAATAGTGACAAGGGCACAATCACCTGTCACTGTAGCCGACGAGCTGATGGTTTAAAAACTCTTCGTTGGCCAACTTAAACACACACACACACACACACACACACACACACACACACACACACACACACACATAATAGACAGTTAGGACGATTTGGGGGCAATTTTGACACTATTTTGGGGATCGATTTCTTGCTTCTTCAACACCACACCTCCAATTTTTGTTCTTCCCTTGTGAGATTTCTACGTTTCAAGTAAGTTCTCTACTCTCCTTCGCACTCCACTTCATCTCAAATGTTGAGATTTCAAGGTTAGGTCAAATTTCTTCCATGATCTTAAATTGTTGAAATTGTGCTTACATTTAGGTTTGGAGTTGTTGGTTACATGCATTCACTTCTCTTGACTATACATTGTTCTTCCATAGCATAATTTCACCATGGATTGAATTTTGGGCACACATTTCACAAATTTTTGTTACTAGCTTGTATAGTGAAGTTTTTTTGGTGATTTTGCTAGTTCCATGGCTAAAGTTGAACATCTTGCACAATAGCTCACCTTAATTTTGGTATTGTGTAGATATTGTACTTTCATTGCAAGAATTGAGATAAAATTGTAATTTTGTGCTAAATTGCTTATGTTTTTTGTATGCATGAATTTCTGACCTATGTATACCCACTTTGAGCTCTCAAATTTTTTGCCATCGTGCTAATTTGGTATTTTTCATCTTTGGGTTGCTCTTTGTGTTGGTTAACCTTGATTAGTTAATGGTATGGCATTGTAGTCGCATTACATATCGTTTTGAGTCATACCATGCAATTTTGTATTGAGTACTTGTTTTGTGCCCAATTATGGGATTTGTTTTTACTTTGGTATCCTGATTTAATGGTAATCTAAGTTATGATGCTTAATGTTAGGTTATGTATGTCTTTGAAGCATGATTTTCTTCTATGTCCTTGTGGTTGATTTGTGCACACTTATTCCGTACCTATTCTTTTCATAGAACTTGAATGGTGTGAAAAGCTAGACCATTAGGACACTACATGTATTCATCACTACGATTGGTCATCATGACTCTGTGCATTCCTTTCAACATGCCTTATTGTACTTATCCCATTATTTTATAAACATTTTACTCGTAGCTTAGCTCTCCAAGTTTCTTTGCAGATTTCCACCATGGTACGCAGTGCTCGTCTTGCAAAGGAACGCCAAAGAATGGATGATGAACTGGATGATTAGGAGTGGGCAGACCCAGCTAGTCATCCGAATGACGCTTATCTGACACGATGGGAGCAAAACGCAAGGCATGGGTTTTTGATTGAAAGGGGCATCGAGATAGCAGGGCTTTACTCGACCATCATCCCAACCACCATTGACCAGCGTGACTGGGCTCACTTCACTAACACCCACAATCCATACCATCCGGGTCTAGTGCGTGAGTTTTATGCGTCAATGGTCCCGAAAGTCTTTCGTGATATGGGACGAGTTTGGGTGTAGGGAGTGCATGTAGAGTTCAATTTCGACGATGTCAATGAATACCTTCACACCCGGACACCTCCCGACGAGGAATACCATCGTGGATTCCACATTGACGCCCAATACTATCTGGAGCTCAGTGAAATGGCCGTTGCCCTTCGCCACAATCAGTCTGACGTATGTGTAATAGGGACGACCGACCTACACCATGGCGAGCTCTTTCCCGACATGGCCTTTTGGTCGGTATTCATGTCACACAGTATTATTCCATCCACCCACTAAACCAAAGTTATGACTTAGAATGCTCGTCTGTTGTACGCCATCCAGAGCGACGTACCTTTTAATGTCGGGCATTTCATTTTTTGGGAGCATCCTCAAAACTGGATGCAATCCCCAGTGCCTTCTCAACTTTCCTTGCCCCATTACTTATTTTTGTAGGAAGGCAGGGATCGTGGTGGCCTTCAAAGAAGCAACACTTGTGGCACCTCCGGCAGACATTTGCAAGAAGTCCTACAATTCTTTTTTCTCAAGACACGGGTTCCCTAATGTCACTACCGAAGGTCGCTACCTAAAAAGAGGACGCCTCGCAGATGCAGTCCAACATCAGGAGGTACCAGTTCAGGATGTCGGTCCACTACCACCGCCGGTTATGTATCATGCAGGGGTTCTTGAGTCGGTTGTTGAGCTACGAACCAAACAGCTATCTCACGAGCAAATTCTAAAGAGATTGAGCGTGGGACAGGAGCGACTCATTGGGCGCATTGTTTAAAATCTGAACATTGGTATAGTATACCGACGACGACCCCGCAATGACGGTTCCGGACCATCCTTCTCACGACATCATTAGGAAGACCATGATTGATTTGTTTTCTTTCCTTTTCACTTGTGTTCACTTTAATTCTCCTTTGTATGTCTTTTATGCATTTAAATGTGATGGCTAAATCCCATGAACACTACTTTTGAACTATTTGGGCACATTGGAGACAATGTATCTCAAAGGTTTGGAGTTGTTGTTTTGGTTTTTCTCTTGTGGGTTGACTTGTATGAACCTTTATTTTGATCATTAAAAAGGCGTTAGGTGTATAATATTGAATTAATCAGAATGAATACGTATGCTCATAGTTATTGGTTACGCGAGTTGGAAAAACTTTTATTGACACGTAGTATCTATGTTGATTCATGCTTGTGGAGGGATAAAGTAGTTGTGTATATTGATGGTGGACATTAGTAGAGACCACCCTAGTGAGATTTTGAGCTTTAATGCCATCAATTCTGAGTGATGTTCTATCTCTTTTCACCATCCTTATACACGTTTAAATTCTTGCAATTTTATAGTTTGATCGCATTTGTCTTTTCACTAAGTAGTAAAGATTAATCTTCCAATTTAACCTGTTTATTACTTGCGAATTTTGTGTACCTTGAGAAATGATATTGGGCTATGTGTGCAATTTCTTTGGTCTATCATCTTTATCTCTTTTCTTCTTATCCCTTGTTGATGTGTAACTCTCTTAGCCACTTTGTAGCCTTTGCTAAGCCTAAATACTTTGATCTAACCGGATACACTAGCCTACCCATAATCTAAGTGCACCATGGAGTGAGAAAGGTGGCCAATAGCGCCATAATAGTTGGGGATGATCATTGAAGCATGAAGGGTGAGTTAAAAAAATCAAAATTCAGAATAAAACTCGCCTCTGCTATAAGCAAGTCGATGTATAATTATGTTCGTCGAAAGTTTTGCATTACATGCACGGATCATAAAAAAGAAGACGGAAAATGTAGAGGTACTATTAGTTTTGATGTACTTAGGATGAACTGTGCCTTGACCATTATTTCTATTCTGCTACCTTAAATCGTTTCTCATCCCTTTAAGCCCCAAATTGATCTTTTGAAAAGCATGATTTGTGAGCAATATATATTTATTTTTGTATCTTACTACTCAATTCGTTTCATGAGATCTTGTTTGAGTAATACATGTTTCTATATTGTCACATGTTGATGATCTTGCTATTTTGTTGTAAACTAACTCTCCCGCATGTGTTTGTGATACGTGGGAACCTAAGATTCAGGTGTAGGAGAGTATCCCGTGAGGCTAGGGTCGAAGCAAAATCCTCCATTAGTTGTGTACATAATGAAATTGATCAAAACGAGAATTCACTTGATAATATTCTGATATCAATGATAGTTTTATCTAAACTCAGTTAATTAAGAAGCTAGGTAGTGTATATTGGCTCTTATTAATTTCATATTAGTCTTTCCTCGTCCTTAATGATTAAAATGTGTGTTCATTTTATCCCCTTTTGAAAACCCAGCACTTTGTAAGTTTGCTTGTTTTATCGTTATTATATTTCCTTACACAAATTTTTGCTTGAGGACAAGCAAAATCTAGGTTTGGAGTTGTTGATAACTTCGTTATCTGACGGGTTTTTTACCCTTCGAATCATATGTTTACGGCTTGTCTTGAAGTAAGACTTGGTACTTCGGACTAATATTCGTACAAGTGTTATGTAGACATACAAGGTGTCTAGTGGAAGAAAAAAATGTTTTTTTATACTCCATTTTGACATCTCGATTGAATAAAACGTCAAACCATGTGAACGAGTGAAGAAACCCAAAATTTTGGGTCATGATATTGTGCCTTACGATTGTGACATGTGTCACAACCGCTAGCACAATTGCACCAAATGTACCGCGAGGGTGTGAAGCTAGGCGATTGTGCTCTGAGATTTGACACTATCACTATCGCGGGCACTATAGCCGTCGGGACTTGGTGCTATAAAAAGCTGTAAAACCTTTAATTTTAGGGTTACCTCAAGATTGTTGGAGGCTAGGCTTCTAGGGGAGTTGTTAGAGGCGTTTTGAAGCTGAAAAGAAGGCTTAGCATTGATTGTGAAGGTGGAATCTCATTTTGGAACTACAAATTGGTAGTGTTCATCAATCATTGAGGAAGTTTCTTTATTTCGATTGTATTTTTGTTGGGCCCATAAATGTCCTACATATTAGAAAGATATATAACGAATTATATAGAGCTTAATTAGTTTAATTATTATTTGTAAAAGCCTTAATATTGGTTATTCGGCTTATTAGTGTGAATGGGCTTGGGCCTTGGTTGTAATAGGTCCAAGTATATAAAGTGGTCTTGGTTAAGAAATTAGGTTAGAGATTTCATATAGACAAAATCAGTTTAGAGAGAGAGCTTAGAGAAGAATAAGTTGTCATAATCTGCTTTCATACGTATTGTAATTCTCTCATCATTATTGAAAGTGAATTGGATGACCAGTTGAAATCATAACGATTGTTTCTACATATTGATTTCTACTGTTTGTATGCACTAATCTGGAACTCACAATTGGTATTGTTAATGCC
Organism: Saussurea involucrata; assembly: GCA_033807775.1. Classification (NCBI taxonomy): domain Eukaryota; kingdom Viridiplantae; phylum Streptophyta; class Magnoliopsida; order Asterales; family Asteraceae; genus Saussurea; species Saussurea involucrata. The sequence goes on from CM066321.1 coordinate 34,014,499, forward strand.
AAAAATCGTCCAGAAGGATAACTTAAGGTTGATTGTGGAGCTTAACAACTAAAGAAAGGAATCGTTCAACAAAACAATGCGTTAAAGACAGAAAACGTGAATGAGACAAAGAATTTGGTGACGCGAGAAAAACCTCAATGAGGAAAAAACCCACGGACGACTATGGAAGTCGTCGCTGCACTATGATCGCCAAAAAGGGGCGATATCCTTTGTTTCTGGTGTCGAGAGTACAATGATTACAATACAGAAGACTTGAAATGTAAAAATAACGAGTGTATCGAATGTAAAATCAAGTGTGTCGTGTGTGAAAACTGTAGGTCGAGTGTATAAGTCGTGCGTTCTGCATCGAGAGCGATCACTTGAGAGAGAGTTCTTTGGATAGTTTCGTTGTATATTCCTTGTCCTTCAAATCAGATGTCCGAAAGTGAGGCTGGGATCCTCATATTTATAGTCTTCGTAGCTTTTATTGTTCTTCATGAATGCAGGAGTAACGGTCACAACGGTCATAATCGTTAATGCTCATGATTGCTTCTGTCGGTTTCATCCGTTAGTCATAAATGACGTTGACCCTGCATTAAATGATGAAAACATAACAGAAAATGTCATACGTTAGTCGGTCGAAGTCGTGAGCTATGTCACGACGGTCGAGGTCGTGAGGTACTCTTGACTTCGACTTTGGTCAAAGGACAAAATGTTTATGGTTTTGACTTTGTTACAAAGGAAGTGTAATAAATGTTCTTAGTGTCTTGGTCGTGGTCGATACTAGTGAAATTTTGCCCAAACAATTTTCCCCCAAAATTTAAAATGAGAAAGCAATTTTGAATTTTGAATTTTGAATGTTAGTCGGACGTCTAGGGTTGTGACATGTGTCAAAAAATCTTTTCAGTTGCCTTGGAACTGAATCGGTCCAATTCCAACTAAAGAGGAAGTCGAAAAGAGGATAACGTCGTGACGTCATGCTGACGCATGATCGTGCATAACACCTCTAAACGCCAGGTGTCGACAATCTGTCGAGCATTCGAAAAGGTAGGGGCACGTGTCGACTATCGAGAGGCTCGACCTGACACGATCATTAACATAAATAGAGACCTTCGACGGATCTTTTCTTTTTACGATTTCAGAGAGTTTTTAAGAGAGATTTTCTCTGATATCTTTGTTGTTGTTTGCCGAATCTTTTCCAAACCTGCAAGAGATTTTCGACTTGCTAGAGATTTCGAGGTTTTTTAGAGCGCCTATATAAGGTACGATTCTCTAGCCTTTGTATGCGTCGTAAGTCAATCGCTAGGAAGCCTAGGAAGAACTGGGATATTTGGGGCTTTTCAGAGCGGCAAATTTTGTTAACGGGATTAGCGATGTCGACGGATCCTAGGAGTACCATCCATGATCTGGACGCTCTAGACGATTTTAGGACTTTAGCAAAAATCCCTGCGGGGATTACTGTGAGTAAGGCCGGTAATATTCGACCGGAGATGTGTCCCGAGGGGTGTGTCGTGATATACGAATATCCCTTTAGAATAGGCTTCGAGTGGCCTTACTCTCCTCTGGCGAAGTCTTTTATGTGCGAGTTTGACCTCTCGCCTGGACAACTGATGCCCTAATTCTGGAGGGTGATCTAGGTCGTCGAGCGACTTACCTCACACTGGGAGTCGCCGTTGAACGTAAAAGACGTTTTGGCTTCTTATCAGGTCAAGAAAGATATGTACCGTCACTACAGCCTCTTCTCGATGTATAAGGGCGACCGTACCTTGGTCCAAAAAACTGCGGTCAACGACCGCAAATGGAAGACCAGGTACGTCTTTGTACGGGTAGCGACGCTGGACGCTGACAGTGATTAGATCAGGTCTGGATGGAACATGGACGGTAAATTTTAGTTGTGGTCGAGCGTCTGCTTTGTTATATTTTTCACTTTTCTTTTTGGCTAATCTTCTTTCTCTGTGTTTTCAGACATCAACTTCGACAACATAGAGCCCAATGACGATTCCAAGGCTAAAATTGAGAAGTTCTTGGAAATCAGTCCAGACGATCGGTCATTCGTCACACGTCACTTGGTAGATGAAGACGTCGACGAGGTTTTCGTGGGCGATAGGCTACAGTTGGGTCGAGAGGAGAGAGAGAAAGAAGAAGAGGAGGACGAGTCTGAGGATACCGAGGAGACTGAGGAAGAGGAGAAGAAAGAGGAGTCGAAAGAAGAGATGACTGGTAAGTGTACCTTACTTTGTTCGACATGCTTCTCCCTTAATTTCAGTCGCCTAACTGTTCTTCTTTCTTTGTTTCCCAGGAGAATCCCAACAGCCACAGTCGAAGATGTCGTCTGCGATGGCTAAGAGGGCGGCTCAGGCCGAACTGGCGCGCCAGGCGAGGGAAAGAAGGATGGAAGCCCCGACAGCTGGGTCGGGGGTCCTTAAGAGAAAAGAGGCCCCGATAACTGGGTCGGGGGTCCTCAAGAGGACGAGGACGTCTGTCCTGAGGGAACCGTCTTTGAAGACGGGCGGCTCATTGAGAGTCGTTTCGCCTGAGAAGGCGAAGGCGTCGACTGTGTCTGTCGAGAAGACTTCTGACACGATTGGAGTGACACCTGTTGATACTGCGCAACTGGCGAAATCAACGGTGTCTCCTACCGCCACGTCAGGCCCGACATCGGCCGACAAGGGAAAGGGTAACAAGGGAAAGGGCGAAATCAATGGTGTCTCCTACCGCCACTCTGTCGATTCAACAAGGTTAATATACACATAAGCACATAACCAATATAACAAGGTATTCCAGTTCAAACATGTACTTGTAAGTTCACAATTACACTGGCCAAATGTAATTTGAAATGACCTTACATGATGTTCCTTCTACCTTTTTATACTTAACGTCCCAAGGTTCTAAAATAATAGGGACATCCTAATGCAAGAAACTTAGTGTTCCAACTTGTTTAGATTTAGGTTTATCCTTAATCTTGTTTCCGCAACAAGCTGTAAATTGTTAATGATTTATTAATAAACAATTTAGAAAAGTAAAATCTGTGTGTTTGTATTCAACCCCCCCCTTCTACAAACTTTTATAGCCCTTCGGGACCAACCGATAAACTTCCCTGTTGCAGGTTCATGAACTCTTCTTCCAGTTGTCTTACTGCTGCTTGAGGACAAAACTGTCTCTCGAAAGCTATAGTAAATTCTTCCCAAGAGAAAGTAGAATACACATTAGATCCTCTAGAGGAAATAAGAGCTTCCCACCAATATAATGCATCAGCCTTCAACATCGCGGTCCCATATAACACTCCATCCTCATCGGCACACTTACTGGTTTTGAAGATAGCTTCTATCTCTTTTAGCCACCTCATAGCCTTCACCGGATCTTTTTCCCCTGAGTAAGTTGGAGGTTTGCAACTCAGAAACATCTTATAATCACACTTCCTTGGCACCGGTATGACAGTAGGTGTAATGGGCATCTCGTCTTCCAGACTAGGATCTGGTATTTCAGTTTCGGTATGACGAGTTCGGTCGAACATAACTTGTATATTTGCTTGTAGTCTTCCCATTTCAGCCGTCAAATCGTCTCTTGTAACAAATTCGGTGCCTTGCGACTGAACTCTATCTCCAGTTCTGACCCTACCGCGATCTCCACCTCTTCCCCTTGTTCCGAATGTTGGATTCGTTCTATTAGGATTTCCTTCTCCTTCTCTATTCGTACGTCGAGTACCACTTGCCATTCTGTAGGTTTCAACAAGGTTAATATACACGTAAGCACATACCCCGTATAATAAGGTTTTCCAGTTCAAACATGTACCTGTAAGTTCATCATTACATTGGACAAATGTAATTTGAAATTACCTTACATGATGTTCCTTCTACCATTTTATATTTAACATCCAAGGTTCTAAAATAATAGGGACATCCTACTTCACATTCAGTTTAAGTCTAGGTATGGATCCGAATACCTAAATCCCTTAAACTAGGGCTCTGATACCATCTGTAATAACCCGGTTTCCCAAACATACATCAAATAACATATATTGCATAACAACGTTTCATTACAAAAGATACGTCATATAACATTTACGGTCCCTTGGTCTTTACAACCATAATAAGTATTTCATTACAAACTTTTTGCTAATTAATTTACAATATAACTACAAACACGTCATGGTCTTCAAAAAAACATAAGTCTTCCAAAAGCTAGTCACGGATTATCCTTCTTACTTGCTCTTACCTATCTACGACCTGGAATACATATTTTAAAACAAAATGAGGGTTAGACCTGTTGGTCTAAGTTAGAAAATCCCTGTCAATTTAAAATCATTTGTACAAACACCATATACATATCACATATTGAATACCAATCAAAACTCATATGCACTGTGTACTTTCCTGTCCCATGGCCATATTAGTTGGTTGCGAGCCAACTAATCAGTTTACTCCGCTGCACTAATATACAACCAACTCCGATGTCCCTTCGTACAGCCAAACTCCACCGGTTCTAAGCCCGGCCAACGTGCACTCGTGTAGTGTAATGCTTATGTAAATATAATATACACCTCAATATATCATACTTCACATATAAGCACAAATTCACATTATTATACTACTTATCACATTCTCAATCCACATATATGTATTCCAGTTTGAAAATATGTTTAGAGTAAAACTCACCTGATTTCTTATCAAAACGCTTCCAAGCCTTTTCCAAAATTATTCAGTCCTTCACCCAAAATTCACAGAATCTGAAATAAATTAAATACAAATATCTCTTTACCAATTGAACACATAAGACGTACTAGTAGGCTACAAAATCTAGATAAATCTATCTAACTCTTATCCTCAAAAGTGACCAAACAACCATGTTTCCGGATACCATAACTGTTCGGACATTCTAACTTACCGGACACCAGACTTATCCGGATAACAAAACTTTCCGGATAGCACAAACAATCCGGACAACACAACCTTCCGATCAACATATACAATCCGGATAACATCCGGAAACCAAAGCAATCCGGACACCATCCGGTATCTAATTTCATCCGAAAACCATAGAAAAGAAAAACTTACCGGATAATAGACTCGTCCGGACACCATTAACCAAAAACTACCGGACACTATCAAATCGTCCGGAAACCTCTTTTTGTTTACCAATTTCTACCCAGAAATCGACTGAAATCATTACCAGTCATGAAATCGATTATTCTACTCCGAGAGAAACCTTCTACTGACAATTACAAACATAAAAGGTAAAGGAACATACCTTAAATATCACTTCCAAGTAAACCAATTGAAGCCCTAGCCAAAAGAACCTTTCTTCTTCTTCTTCTCTTCTCAAAAAAACACACACACACACACACACTAAGCTGATATTTTCTGTTTGAAAATATCTGGAATCAAAAAGGATATTTATATCCTAGACCCAATTTGCAATTAAGGCTTGAACTATACAAGAATGGCCAAAACACCCCCAAACTTATAAATTACCCAAACTTACCCTAAACATCCAATTTTAAAGTTAACTAATTTTAACGGAAAGAGAATTTAACTAACGAACTTACCCGGGTATTACATTAACGGGGATAGTAACTTACCGGAGAAACTTGGGTGTGTGGAGAAGAGTAGTATCCAAGAAAGGAAGGTACAAGGATTATCTCCTCAATATGTACTGGAGGGGGTTACAGTTGCAGAGAATAGTACAAAGATGTGTACTTTTGGAGATGAAGAAGAAGGTGAACAACAAATATGGTGGTTTCCGATGAGCTCTGTCAGAAAGCAAGATGATGATGTTAGGTCATCATAACAGGTGGTAAGACCGTTGGAAGTGACTGAAGAGTCATCTAGAAGACTTGGGCCTGAGTTAAGGTTTTCGATATTTGGGCCTCCTTTTAGTTTCTTGAATACACTAAACAAACACACGGGCCCAAAGCATTTATGTGGGTTTAATTAAATAAGCAAAATTGGGACAAAGCCCAAAATAAAATTTGCATAATATAAATGAACTGAAATTTAAACTCTAAAAATTAAACGTAAGCTAAAAATTAATTAAACAGGAAAATTAAACAAAAAAAAATTGGTCTTTTTATTTTCTAATTTTTTATTGCTTATATAACTATATATATATACACACATATTATTGTATTTATTTTAAGGATTTGAGAGAACAACCACGGGAGGTTGTTGTGGAATGTCGGTAGGCTCAAAGAATCTTGAATTGAACAAAAGGACTTTTTGACCCTCATAAAAATCTTTTGGAAGAATCTTTTTGTCGTGCCATTTTTTGTGTTTTCTTTATATAACTTGGCATTCTCATAGGAAAAATTGCTATGTTCTTCCATTTCACAGAGTTGAAGGGTTCTTTTCTTGCCAGCCTCATCCAGATTCATGTTGAGTTCTTTTATGGCCCAATAGGCTTTATGCTCTAACTCAACTGGCAAATGACAAGCCTTTCCAAAAACCAACTTGTAAGGGGACATTCCTATAGGGGTTTTGAAAGCTGTCTGATAGGCCCATAAAGCATCATCCAATTTGGAGGCCCAGTCCTTACGGTGTGGTTTGACCACTTTAGCTAAAATTCCTTTTATTTCCCTATTAGACAACTCAGCCAAACCTTTGGTTTGAGGGTGGTAAGCAGTTGCCACCCTGTGCTGGATGTTGTATTTTTCAAGAATTTCATCTAACAAGTTGTTTATGAAATGGGTGCCTTCATCACTTATTAAGGCACGAGGTGTACCAAATCTTGTGAAAACCTGTTTTTGCAAAAAATTGACAACTGTCCGGGCATCATTGGAATGGCAAGCCAGAGCTCTACCCATTTGGACACATATTCTACAACAAGTAAAATGTAGGCACAATTATTGGAGGATGGAAAAGGTCTTATAAAGACAATGCCCCAAACATCAAATAATTCCACTTCTAGAATTCCATTCAAAGGCATTTCATTTCTCGGAGAAATATTCCCACTCCTTTGACACTCATCACAACTTTTTACAAAGTTATAAGCATCATTGTACAAAGTAGGTCAGAACAAACCAGATTGTAAAACCTTTGGTGTTGTCCTACTTCCTCCAAAATGTCCTCTACATGGTCCTGCATGGCAATGCTGTAGAACTGAAGTCATTTCCCTTTGTGGTATGCACCATCTGATCATCTGATCTGCACAAATTTTAAACAAAAATGGGTCATCCCATAAGTACTTCTTGGAATCATAAATGAGCTTTTTCCTTAGGTGTTTACTCAACTCCTTAGGAATGATTCCACAAACCAAGGGACTTGGCCATGTTGCACAACCAAGATTCTCTCATCAGGGAAAGACTCACAAATGTCACCACTATAAACAGGTTTGTCTTGTTTTTCTAACCTAGACAAATGATCAACCACTTGATTATCCACACCCTTCCTATCAATGATTTCCGAATCAAACTCTTGCAACAACAAGACCCACCTTATCAGCCTAGGTTTTGCTTCTTTTTTAGAAATCAAATACTTGATTGCAACATGTTATGTGTGAATAGTTACTTTTGTACCAATCAAGTATGATCTGAATTTTTCTAAAGCAAAAACCACAGCTAATAATTCCTTTTCAGTAGTGGTGTAATTGATTTGAGCATCATTGAGAGTTTTACTAGAATAGTGTGATCCCAGAAATCAACAACAATTCAAGTATTAGGGAGAGTTCGAGATACAAACGTCATCCTCATATTAGATTTCATCATGTTAGTACAATAGGATGACTCTCTCTTTCTCTCTACAATTAGACTATCTACATTGTGCCACACTTTACAAAATGACCTTACCACCACTATTTATAGTCATAACAAGGCATAGCAAGCTTTACACAATCTTTACAAAACTTTCACATAATTAGGACATTTTCGGTCCTAACATTCTCCCCCTAAAGTTTTGTAAAGCAAAATCATATCAATCTTCAAAAGCTTTAGCACCTCTCCCCCTTGATTTTCTTGGAAAAACTTTAGCGATGCTTTTTCTTCGAATGAAGTCTAGGCTCCCCCTTGAAAGAAGCTCTTACTCTTCTAATTTTAAACCATGAAAAACCGGATTCGATGTGCACCATAACCTTGACTGGATGCACGAGCACATCTTCAAAAAGTAGAAACTCAAGCTCGTTCCGATAAGCTCACCAGAAAGATAACAAGCGAGTTTTGAGTGACAAACCGAGTGCAATCACAGTTTATAACAAAGAATCCGTCAATGAACTGCGGGTTGAGTAGGAATTCGGCTTAAGAGCTTGGTTCGGATTCGCTCGAAGGAGGAAGCGTCATGTAGCACCCACGCTTTATAACCAATTCCAAGAAAAATGTCCCCCTCCCGAGAGAAAATTTTTCACACTCTTTAAATGGGCAAAAATCAACTCAGATTCTGTGCGACTAAACTTCGTGAACAGTAACTGTCAGATGAGCCGTGTACGACTAGAAGTTGTAATCTGGCATCTTTTGTGCGACAACTTCATGTGAACAGTAGTAGTCGTATGACACTTGTACGACTTGATCAGGTGAAAAGTAACTGTCATATGGGTCTTGTACGACTAGCGCTAATGAACAGTCGTAGTCGTATGCCTCTTGTACGACTAGCTCGAAAGAAAAGTCATAGTCGTATGCCACTTGTACGACTAGCGCACATGAACAGTAGAAGTCGTATGCTTCTTGTACGACTAGACCCAATGAACAGTAACTGTCGTACGTGTCTTGTGCGACTAAAATATGTAGTCGGCCAAATGTTGTACGACAGTTATGAGTTTTAGTATCGTGCGACAGTTATGAGTTTATGAACATATTATCGTACGATAGTTATGAATATTTGAAGACCTTTGTTGTCCGACAGTTATGAGTATCATCTTGCGACAGTTACGAACCATTCCGACGAACACTTTTATCAGCCCAAAAGCCTCGATTTCTTGCTGAATTCCACACCAAATTACTGCAAACAGATCGTTAATTCATACCGAACAGATCTGTGAGCAACTAACATCAAATCCCCGGTGAAAAATCCAAATTCCGGCCAAAATCGTTTTTCCGGCGAGGCTTGGCACTGTTCATATCAGAAATTCGTAACTCACTCAATTCTTCATCAATTTAGGATCTGATTGTTGCAATCTCTTCATAATCAATGCAGAAAATGATCTGATTGTCTAAAATCAATCCATGCACATCAAACTCTTCTAGATCTTAAGATTTTCCGAAAAACTCAAAAACTTTCTAAATCACCGAATTGTTCACGTTGATCGATTCTGAATATAAGAATTGATCTGGAATCAAACAACGAACAGATCTGTACAAGATCAGGTGATTAGAACATACTTACTTGAAGATCGAACACCAAAATCTTCAAATTCTTCAAAATTCGGCACTTTTTCACTTGAATTGTCGAGATCCGATGATCGTATCGAAGAAATGTCTTCAATTCTGCTCTGATACCACTTGTGATCCCAGAAATCAACAACAATTCAAGTATTAGGGAGAGTTCGAGATACAAACGTCATCCTCATATTAGATTTCATCTTGTTAGTACAATAGGATGACTCTCTCTTTCTCTCTACAATTAGGCTCTCTACATTGTGCCACACTTTAAAAAATGACCTTACCACCACTATTTATAGTCATAACAAGGCATAGCAAGCTTTACACAAGCTTTACAAAACTTTCACATAATCAGGACATTTTCGGTCCTAACAAATAGTAAATAGGATGGAATATTTTATTTTTCTTTTGACCCAAAACTGCTTCTACTACCTAGTCACTGGCATCACACATAATTTCAAAAGGTTGGAACCATTCCGGTGCTATTACTACAGGTGCAGTGACCAATGCTTCTTTCAAAGTGTTAAAATCTTTTCTGCAATCTTCATTAAAGTTAGGTGTTGTAGCAATAAACAGAGAGGTTTTGAAATTTTTGAAAAATCTTTTATGAACCTCCTGTAAAAACCAGCATGTCCCAAAAAACTCCTGATACCTTTGACTGTTGTAGGCTCAAGAAAATTTGAAATGATTTCCTTGGCCTTATCAACTTCTATGCCTCTGTTGGAAATGGGATGGCCCAACAATGCCCTCTTTTACCATAAAATGACACTTTTCCCAGTTTAAAACCAAGTCCGTTTCTTCACATCTTTTAACACTATTTTCCAGGTTTTGTAAACACAAGTCATATGATGTCTCACAAACTGAAAAGTCATCCATGAAAATTTCCATGGAGTTTTCCAACATGTCAGAAAAAATAGACATCATACGTCTTTAAAAAGTGGCTGGGGCATTACAGAGTCCAAAGGGCATTCTTCTAAATGCAAAAGTACCAAATGGACAAGTGAAAGTGGTCTTTTCTTGGTCCTCAGGTGCTATGGTGATTTGATTGTAACCGGAGTAGCCATCTAAGAAACAATAAAACTCTTTTCCTGCTAATCTATCTAGCATCTGATCAACAAAGGGTAAAGGGAAATGGTCTTTTTGAGTAGATTTGTTAAGCTTCCTATAGTCCATGCATATCCTGCAACCAGACACTACCCTAGTAGGTATAAGTTCATTTTTCTCATTTGGTACAACAGTAACTCCACATTTCTTGGGTACACACTGCACATGACTAACACCTGTACTACTTGCAATAGGATAAATTATGCTTGCATCAAGCCATTTCAAAATTTCCTTTTTGATAACATCTTTCATCACAAGATTGAGTCTCTTTTGAGGCTCAACTGAGGTGAAAGTTTTATCTTCTAAAATGGTTTTGTGTTGACAAATGGTAGGGCTTATGCCCTTGAGATCAACAATGGTCCATCCTATGGCTTTCGTATGAAGTTTTAGCATTTTGACCAATCTTTCTTCTTGCTCAAGTTCTCATGATGAAATAATGACATGCAACTTCCCATGGTCCTCTAAAAAGACATATTTCAAATGTGAGGGAAGTTGTTTCAATTCTAAGTCTGGTGCAACTTCTAAGGATGGGACAGGAGTCATCCTATCCTTGTGTTCTAAGGTTTCAAAAGCAGCAATTTCCTGTGATGTTTACAGGTCTTCAAAGTCTTCTTCATCAGTATCAGATTCTTTTATTCCCATCACTTATCCCAAGCTTTTGTCTTGACACCAAGTCTCTATCATGCTCAGAGTGGAACATTCTTCTATGTCTTCAGGGTACCTGAGTGAATCAAACACATTAAAAGTTAGTTCTTGGTCATGAACCCTCATGGCCAGCTTTCCCTTTTGGACATCTATCAAGGTTCTTCCTGTTGCTAGGAAGGGTCTACCTAAAAGGATGGGGATACCTTTGTCAGCTTCAAAGTCTAGGATGATTAAGTCAGCTGGAAAGATAAACTTATCAACTTGGATTAGGACATCCTCAATTTTTCCTTTAGGCCAGGCTATGGTCTTATCATCTAATTGTAGGGAAACAGTGGTAGGTCTAGCTTCACCTATGCCTAAGGTATTGAAGAGGGATAAAGGCATGATGTTTACACTAGCACCTAAGTCACAAAGGGCTTTTCTACTTTCTTTCCTCCTATAGAACATGGAATTGTAAAACATCCAGGATCTTTCATTTTCGAGGGAATCTAATGGGACAACAAAGCACTACATCCTTTAGTCAGAGCTACTGTCTCATATTCAGTCAACTTTTTCTTTTTGCTCAAAGTGTCCTTTAGAAAATTTGCATAATTTGGCATTTGCTCAATGGCTTCAACCAAAGGTATGTTTATGTGCAACTGCTTAAAAACATCAAGAAACTTTTTAAATTGTACTTCTTCCTTATTATTCCTTAACATTTGAGGGTATGGAATGTAAGGAGTGACTGAACTAGAGGGGTCAATCTTGTGAAGGAGAGGTGTTTGTGTGGGTTTCACAGTTGGTATCACTTCAGTCCTACAAGGTACTATAGGATTGGACTGGGGTAATACTGTAGGACTGCCACCAGAGTGTGACACATCAACTACAGTACTTTTTTTGGAATTCTGGACTTGCTTAGGTTCATCAGGGAATAGTAAGGGATAATCTGATTTGCTAGGAATGATGGTAATATCAACACGCTTATCACTAGCTTTTGTCCCACTATGTAACAACCCGGATCCCAAACATACAACAAATAACATATATTTCATGACATCGTTACATAACTAAAAGATTTATAATATAACAAGTAAGGTCCCTTAGTCTTTACATAATAAGTCTTTCAGTACAAACTTTTACATAACAACTACTGAACATGATAGTTACAAAACACTTCATGAGTCTTCAAAAGAAATTCCTAGATCTTTCCTATCACTTGTCCTTACTTGCTCCACGACCTGGAATACATAGTTTAAAACTAAATGAGGGTTAGACCTAATGGTCTAAGTGAGAAAATCCCTGTCATTTTTAAAACCATTTACACAAATACCATATATATATCACAAAAGATAAATACCAATCATAACTCACGCATCGTGTACTTTTCCTGTCTCATTCCCATGGCCATATTAGTTGGTTGCAGGCCAACTAATAAATTAACTCCACTGTACGACAATTACAGCCAACACCGTCGTACGAATATTACAGCCAACACCACTGGTCCTAAGCCCGACCAACACACTCTCGTATAGTGTAATACTCATGTAAATATAATATACCTCTCCACATATTATATTTCAAACATAAGCACATAATCACATATTCAATACACACATATGTGTATTCCAGTTTGAAAACATTTTGAAGTAAAACTCACATGTTAGTCTATCAAAACATCCTCCAAGCTTTTCTCAAAACGACTCTGCTTTCACTTCAAATTCACATAATCTGTACAAATCAAATACATACTCCTCTTTACCAAATGAACACATAAGGCTTACTTAATAGTCTAAGAACTTAGAATAACTTAATTCCTCAAATATCTTTCCCAAACCCGAACTTAAGTCAAGTCTACAGAATAGCCAGTCCTCATTCATTCCCTATCCAAGAGTCAACAAAACACAAGCTAGTGAATTCTAAAAAATGACCAAACAGCTCAAGTACCCGGACAACACACAAAACAATCCGGACAGCAGATCTTTCCGGACAGCATAACTTTCCATACGGCATAAACAATCCGGACGATACCCGGAAACCAAAGAAATCCGGACACCATCCGGTAACTAATATTATCCGGAAACCATAGGAAAAAAGAGACTTACCCGGATAAAAGACTCGTCCGGACACGTTTAGAACATCATCCGGACACCACCAACAAAATTACCCGGACACATTCATATTATCCGGAAACCTCTGTCGGTTTGGCTAATTTTAACCCATAAATCGACTGTTTCATTACCAAACACGAATTCAACTATTCTACTCCGATAGAAACCTTCTAAATACAATTATACACATAAAATGTAAAGGGACATACTTTAATAACACTTCCAACACTTCCAAATGGAGCCTTAACCACAAAAACCCTTCTTTCTCCATCTTCACCTCTCAACACACACACACAACACTAATTTGGATATTTTCTTATTTTTGAAAATATCTGGATTCTTAAAGTATATATATGTTTCGACAATTTACACTTAAGGCTTTAACTATGCATAAATGACCAAGTCACCCTTTATCTTATAAATTTATCCAAACTTACCCTAAACATCAATTATAGAGTTAAATAATTTAACGGAACTAGGATTTTAACTAACGAACTTACCCGGGGTATTACATCATCTCCCCCTTAAAAGAATTCCGTCCCGGAATTCGGTTAGGCAAAAAGGTACGGGTACTTGGTTCTCATTTCTGATTCTAATTCCCAAGTAGCATCATGACTCCTATGATGTCTCCACTGAACTTTCATTTGTCTGATTACTTTGTTGCGCAACACTTTAACTTTGTGGTCAACTATGGATTCAGGTTCCTCCACATAATTCAGCTTTTCATCAACTTGTATATCTGGTAGAGAAACTACCTGATCTGCAGTAACCAAACACTTTCGAAAATTTGATATATGAAACGCGTTATGAATCCTGCTTAACTCTGGCGGAAGATCCAACCTGTACGCTACTTCTCCTATTCTTTCTGTAATTGCAAACGGTCCAATGTACCTTGGGCTCAGTTTACCTTGCTTTCCATACCGAATGACTCCTTTCCAAGGTGAGATTTTAACATTACAAAATCTCCAACTTGAAACTCCAACGGTTTCCGGCGTCGGCCCGCGTAACTTTTATGCCTGTCTTGAGCCACTTTCAAACGTTCCCGAATCTGAGTAATCTTATCCGCTGTTAACTGAACTATATCTGGCCCCGCTAGCTGTTTCTCTTCCACTTCGTTCTAACACAAAGGAGTTAGACATTTTCTACCATACAGAACTTCGAACGGTGCCACTTGTATGCTGGAATGATAACTGTTGTTGTAGGCAAATTCGATCAATGGCAAGTGCTTATCCTACGATCCCCCAAAGTCAACAATACAGGGCCATAGCATATCTTCTAATGTCTGAATTGTTCGTTCACTCTGACCATCAGTTTGAGGATGATACGCTGTACTTAACTTTATCTATGTCCCCATCTCTCTTTGAAAACTTCTCCAGAATCTTGAAGTAAAACGACTATCACGATCAGAAATAATCGAGATTGGAACTCCATGTCGAGTTACTATTTTATCAATGTACAACTTAGCTAATCTTTCCAACGGATAGGTTTCTTTTATCGGTAGAAAGTGGGCAGACTTCGTTAATCTGTCAACGATCACCCAGATGGCATCAAATCCCTTCGGAGTCTTTGGTAGCTTCGTGATGAAATCCGTAGTAATCTACTCCCATTTCCACATAGGTATTTCTAATCGTTCTAACTGACCAAAGGGCTTTTGATGTTCAATCTTTACCTTCTTACAAGTAGTACAACCTTCCACATTCTGAGCAATACTCCTTTTTATTCCCGGCCACCAATAAAATTGTTTTAAATCTTTATACATCTTATTCGTACCTGGATGAATAGAGAAACGAGATTGATGAGCTTCTTGTAATACCCGATCACGTAAACCACCCAAACGAGGCACCCAAATTCTGTTTCCCAAACACAACAACCCACGATCATCTTTTACAAGCAATGCTGATACACCCACTAACCGTTCTGGTTTCAAATGTTCTTCTTGAAAAGCTTCTATTTGACACTTCTGCAATTTGTCAAATATGTTAGGTAGGAGTTCAGCTCATAGTGAAATAGCTTTTATTGTTCCACTCCTTTCTTGACGACTCAGTGCATCAGCTACCACATTCGCCTTTCCCGGATGATAAAGAATTTTACAGTCGTAATCATTCACCAATTCTAGCCATCTTCTTTGCCTCATATTTAGTTCCTTCTGATCGAAATGTAACGACCTGGTTTCCCAAACATGCATCAAATAACATATATTGCATAACATCGTTACATTCAAATAAAAAATTCATAATAAATCACATACGGTCCCATAGTCTCAAACTATATAATACAAAATATCAATACTTAATAATCTCCGTCAGTTATCAACCGCGTCCTACACTTTATCCTTTCCTTTGCTAATAAAAGATCCTCAACCTGGAATACATATTTTTGAAAACAAAATGAGGGTTAGACCAAACGGTCTAGTGAGATAATCCCTGTCATTTCAAAATCGTTATAAAACCAATTTATATAAAATCCTTTATATAAACACACATATATCACAAATACTTAAATACCAAATAAGACTCGTGCATCGTGTACCACTCATCCTTCACATCATTCCCATGGCCATATTAGTTGGTTGCGAGCCAACTCTTCGCAGTACAACAATTACAGCACCGTTGTACAACAATTACAGCAAACATCCGACGGCATAGTTCGGCAAGTGCTCTCGTGTAGTGCAATGCACATATAAATACAATATATATATGTACCAATATATCATATTGTCATTTATAAAACCTTTCATCACATTCCAACCATATATATATATAAATATGTATATCTCAATATATCACATTTTCTTTTATAAAAACGTCACCACATTCCAACCACATATACATCTCAATATAAACACATAATTACATCATGTATCATATTCTCAATCTATACATATCCATCTCATATATATATATATATCACATATATATGTATCCCAGTTGAAAACGTTTTAAAGTAAAACTCACCTTGATCGCTTATCCAGAAACACTTCCAAGCCTTTCTTGAGAAATCCAATCTTTCACCCAAAGTTTACCAAATCTGGAACAATTAAAATACAAATATTTCTTAAAGGCTAAGAATCCACAATCCTCAGCTATTATCGCAACCCACTAAATTAATAACCCTTTATCGCAATGAACAGTGAAAGTCGCAACCAACTACTGCGACTCCACCCCATTGTCGCAACCAACTGTTGCGATTTTCCACTTTATCGCAACTAACCATTGCGATACCATTTCTCTATCGCAACCTACTGTTGCGAGTCTTAAGAAAGTCGCAACCCACTGTTGCGAGTTTCTAAGAAAGTCGCACCCTACTGTTGCGATTTTTATGATGTTCATAGTTGTCTCAGTCCACTTTGTTCATCTTTTACCCAGAAAATTACTGATTTAAACCATGAATGTTTATGATATTTTGCAGATATGATTAAGACCCTATATAACAACTACCCATAAACTTAGTTTTCCCAAAACATCCATATTTCATCAAAACTCATTTATAAACTTATATAAACTTCACTATAATTAATTCTCCAAAACAATAATTATAAATAGAATCATACCTTGATCCTTCACAAATTGATTCATATAATTCAGCTGATGATAATATGTTTTCTTCCTCTTTTCTCTTTGAAAGTCCAGGATACACTCTTACAATCAAATATGAACAATTAAGATCGTATTCACAGCAATTGGTCATATGATTTATTAACAATCTGTGAATTACAAGATATTACAATGAATTTTTCTCCAAATGGATTCACCAAAGATTATATCAAAGATTAGTTAGCAAACTGTTGCTAACACTATATATACTTTAGAGAAAAGATAAAGCCACAGTACATATGAGAAACAGACTAATAGAACAACTACACGTGTCCTAATTAGTAACTGAATATTGTTGAAACCCAGATTCACTTAATCAAGATTAACAGTCTATTAGTTGAGTTTAGAGTTTGATGCGGAAGCGTATTAAACTAACAGATATGTTTGATAGATATTGGAACGCACACATATAAAGAAAACAGTAAAGAATGAAAAGGATTTCTTGAACAGTTACTGTTATTCAATATATAATAACAACATGAAGAACAGATTAAGAACTGTTGGTGTGTGTGAGAATATAACACTCAGATATTTGACAATAAAGCTTGAGAGTATTAGTGATTCCTTGTGTATTCGTCCTTAGGAAGATCTCAACATGAGACTTCCTTTTATACTACTCTTGAAAGACTATGAAGTAGGTCACTGTTCCTTTTACGGCATGAATAGTAAACTGGATGGTGTGAACAGTGGACTGGATGGTGTGAGCAGTTGTTTGAGCCATGCGCATTTAATGGAGCAGATGTACTATTGGTAAATGCATTAAATGGCAGAGACGTCTATTTTGTACCATGCCCTATTGAGTCCACTCAGAGCTTGACACGTGTTTTGACAGTACTTTTCCATGCAGGTTGATGAACGTATCCAGTAATATCTTCCAAGTCTTCATAGCAGACCACAGAGGCTCTGTAAGGCATTACAGAGGTTCTATGGTCTGACCTTCTGTGGAGCAGTCCACTTGTTTCCGAGTTGATCTTCTTCTTGCGCACTACAGAGGTTCTGTGATTACCTCTGTAGCTTCTGTGGCTTTCTGGACTTGATCTTCTGGAAGAAGTGGCAGAGCCTCTGTGAGAGGCTTTTCTATACTTAGCCTATTTTTCACTACTTCTAAATACTTCTATGATTAGGAAGATTGAAGCTAACAATCTCCCCCTAAGTAGTGAAAAATAAAAAATTTGACCTTGATTTAAGTTTGGCTAAGTTAGATAAGACAGAGGTTAAACAATACCTCGAAATTTCTTTCATTTAGAAATATGCCAGAGGCATTTTACATTTGAGTACAATGAAAGATAAACTTTAACTTTCTTTGCAGAGATTTGAGGTCTGAGAATCAGATTTTGGCATTTTTTAAATCGTTGTAGCTTCTGTTGTCTCTTCCGACTTTTCTGATCTCTTTGTAGAATCTGATGTAGAGTTCTCTTAGGCGGATTGTTGAGTCTATTTCTCTGATGAAAGTATCTGTATCATCTCTATCCATTTTCTCTGTACCTCTGTATTTTACAAGGCTTGCTCTGAATTTGCTCAGAGTACTAGTTGCGTACTTCTGACAATCAATGAGTACAAAAAGTTTAACCTGGTGTTGTGGGTTTTGAAATACTAACCCAAATCTTGGTTCTCTGATGATTGAGTTGGGCACAGCGTCTGGTGGGCAGTGATCTTCTGGTGGTCGTAGATCTAGATGTTTGAGACCAAGATCCTTTCCCAGCTGAAAGTCTATCATGCTGTATAGCAGAAGCTTTTCCCTCATCGCTTTTCTCAACACTTGATAGGCTCTGGTATTTGGCTCTGTGTTGTAGTTGTCTTTTGTCCATTGCAGAAGGTCAGGTAGATCGTAAGGATTGATATTTCTTAAGTCAGCATCAGCGAAAGTAGATTCTGAATTGTTTTCTCTTCTGACTTTGTAAAGATTGTACCTGACCCTTGTGAAGGAGAATCTGCAGAAGATCACCTTTTTGATTTTGTGAATTGAGAAGACATCTGCTTTGGTTCTTGGCTTTGTTCTTGTGAAGATGTTCTTAAATTCTTCTCTGATCCTTGGATCTGTCACATGATCTACTGGATGATTTGTCTGATAGGATTGTTTGTAGAGGTATTTGTATACCACTTCTTCCATCTCTTCATGTGTTGGACCAGGTCGTGGAATTTGTCTTCTGAGACTCTCCATCTGTTGAACAACTTCTGCAGCTCTACCAGTTAGAGGAATTTCTGACAGAGGCTTCAATCCATGTGCCCAGTCAACTTCTTCGGGTTTTGGGGTTTGAAAGGCGTCAAACGCACTCTTCATTAGTTTTTTTGTTGGCTTTGGCAATGTTTTCTTCTTCTTTGGCTCTTCTGTCAGTATCCCTTTGCCCTTATCTTTTGCTATTGTCGTGGCAGAACCTGTTGCTTCTGTGGGTTTTGAGGTTGGCACTTCTGTTGGTTTGATGGAGGTTGCCTCTGTGGATTTTGACGATTGTGATTTAGAGGACTTTTGTGGCGATGGTTCTGTTGGCTTGACTTGCTCTGTAACCTCTGTTGGAGGTTGTTTGATGACTTCTTCTGCGAGCTCAGTTTCTGTTGATGAAGTATTGACATTAAATCTTCTTGCCATTCTGAAAGCTAAAGTGAACCTGTGCCTTTCTTCTTCTCTCTTCGCCATACGATCACTCATTGTTGTGTGCATCCTTTTCAGAACGTCAGAAGCAGAGGTCGTTGCTCTTTTTGGTTTGGTGGCAATCAACTTTCTTCTGGGTATGGTTTAGGGTGTTTCCACAGAGGTGGGTGTTTTCTCTGTGGTTTGTTCATCTGTTTCTTCCAAAATGATTACCTCAGGGGCGGTTGTTTCATCTGTGGCTTGCTGTTCTGCTTCTGGAGTTTTGGTTTCGTCAGGAGATGATTCCACAGAGATGGGTGTTGTCTCTGTGGTCTTTTGGGTTTGTTGTTGGATTTCTTCTGGAGGGGGTTGGTTGATTGGTTCTGCTGCGATTGGTGGACTTTGTATTCCTCTGCTCGTAGCTTTCTCTCTTAGATTCTCCCCCTCAGGATTATCTGATGGACCAGGTTGGTCATCATCAAAATCATCCTGACTATTATCAGAAGCACCCTCTGCTCTGCAAGAAGTGTTGGGCTTCTTTGGTAATTCAGCTCCTGCTGCCATCAACTTTTCACAGACATCATCGCAGAGTCCAAGAAGAGTTGCTAGCTCTGCCTCTGTTTTGAATCTCATCCTTCCTACACTTTCTCTGAAATCTTTGACGAAGTTAGCATTGGCAGTGGTGAAGGAAAGGATGACTTCTGTCACTTGATTAATCACGTTCTGCCCAAGCTCTGTCAGCTGTGCTCTTGTCATGTAGTCTTTGGGTTGCATCAGCATGGTATTTCGCATGGCTTCTTCTTGAACTTTTTGTAGGGCCTTCTGTAGATCTGCAGGAGTGATGCCCGTTGACACTGAAGTCTGTTTGTTCAATTGATCAAGGAACTTGTTGATGGAGTTCTCAATCGAAGAAGGAGTAGTTGTTGCGGCATAAGTGGTGGATGCGGTTGCAGCAGACTTCATCTGTGAGATGGCAGTTTTCACCTCTGTGGACAGGTTGTCCATTTTGGTGTTCAGGTTTAGCAGTGCCAGTGATGTTGTCTCTGCAAAAGATTTGAAAGAGCTTTGCAACTCTTTCAAGGTTTGGTTCACAGAGGTCTCAAGGGTTTGGAACTCATCCCTTGTAACTTGTGTTCCGGTGGTAACCTCTGGAGGAACACATTCGTCTCCAGAGTGAATCCCTGTTCCTGGGATACCTTCTTTCATTCCTGTTTGTACGTTGAGAATGGAAGGATTTCCTTCTGATCCTTGAGAAGAAACATGAGTTTCAATCTCTACAGAAGTTCTGTGAAGAACAGTGTCCAAATCCACTCCAGAGGTGGTTATTGGAATGTCCTTCTGTTGACTGGGAGACTTGTCTAGAGTCTCTTCGTCTCTGTGCTCACTACTTCTCTCTGAAAGAAGTTTTGGTTCTAATGTGTGCGTGGCAGAGGAAACGAATTCCTCTGAAGGGTGTTCTAGGGTGATCTGGGGCGACTGATCACGAACAATAGTTGAGTCTCTTTGAGGAGACTCCCTAGGAATGGATTCCCCGGTTTTTGTGGGCACAGAGGTTGAAAGAATAACCTCTGGCTGGATGGTTTGGGTGAGGTTCGAGCTGTGCTGCTCTTTTTCAATGACACCTTCTGCAGCTAGACCTGCGGTGTCAGAAATGTGGGTTGCACTGGGAGGGGGTGATTGATGTGTGCCTTCTTCCTCTGCGGCATCTTTTTCCTTTTCTTTTTCTTTTCCTCCCACTGGCTCTAGTACCTTTTCATTCCCTGTTACAGCCCATTCAGGCATAGACTGATTTCTTGCCCTTATGGCTTCTGCTGTTGTGTCTATTTCTTCGTCGGCATCTGTAGAAGTTGTAACTGGACTCTTTCTGTGAACGTCCATACCCTTTTGGATGAAAGGATCTTGCAAGATGTTTGGAGTGTTGCCTCTGTCGTCTTTCGGAGTTTGGTCATGTCGCAGAGTCGTATCCACTCCTGAGGTAGAAAAATCCTGATCTGCTGTTGTGTGGTGGTCGATAGGTTCTGCAGTCCATCCGGCCGAATTGAGGGTGTCGGCAAATTCGGGATGTTCAAGGAAGGCACTCAAACTTCCTTGATCAGGAAAATGTTCTGCATCTTTTTCTGCAGGTTCTTCTTCTGCGATGGCTTCTACCCTGGCTTCTGTGACCTCTGTTTCAAACACCGTTGTTGGCCCTTCTTCTGCTATGGTTTTCAACCTCTGCTTGGTCTTTCTCCTTTTTGGTTTGGGGGCCCCTTCCTCTGTAGGTTTTGACTTTCGCTTCTTCTTTGGTTTTGAAGAAGAAGAGGGTTGGGCAGAGGAACCACCTTCGTTGGTGGGAGAGGATTTTTCTGTAACATCCATAGAAGTTCCTTCTGCAGTTCTCTTCTTGGAATGTTTCTTCGATTTCTTTTTCTTCTTTTTCCGAGGTTCAGAAGATCCAAGTTCAGTGGTATGAGGGGGTGAAGGTTGAGGTTCAGCAACTTCTGCAGAGGTGCCTTCTGCAGATTTCCTCTTCTTAGGTTTCTTTGTTGAGGAAGAGGCTTTCGAGGATTTCTTTCTTCTGAGTTCTTCACGTTTGGCATTGAAGCTCTGTTGAATCTCCAGGTGTTTTGCCAGTCTCTGTTCCTTAGTCGTGGGTGAGAGGGGTTCTATAATTATTTCTCCTAAGGGGATTCCTAGACGCGGGGGTGTCACAGGACTCGGTTCTGGAGTTCTGTGATGGCGTATATACCTACGGGTTAAAGATTTGCTCGTGGAGTAGCTCAGAAGTCTCTTGGATATTGGCCTACAGAATCTGTAGCCATCTTTGTGATCTGTGGGGATGTTCCTGTTCATGGGGAACTGTTTAGCCTTTGGCCCTTCCATTGGCCAATTTTCTATTAGCAACAGAGGCTCAAACAGAACCCCTAAGATTCTCTGAAACTGCAGCGGTGGTAGAAAGTTGGGATCCTTCTCTCTTGATCTTTTGGTATTATTCTTCCTTTCAATCGTATGTACGATCTCTTGCATCATGAGTGTTGCATAGTCGAGAGGTATATCGTAATACACTCCGTACATGATTGCCAAAATTTGATGCGAGCTTTGGTCGATGCTCCCAATCTTCCCTGTTAAGCACCTGTTGAGGATTGAGAATAGGGTATTCCACAGAGGTGGTAATCTGCCTCTGCGGAAGTCATTGCGTTTTCTCAGGTGAGTATTGTACCCAAGCATCTCTACAAAATCACAGAGCTCTTCGTCTGTGGGTGGTTCTACATAGGACTTTAATCCCAGAAGACCCCTCGTGGGTAGATTGAACTCCAGAGAGAACATAGTTCGGTTAAATTTCAGTTCCAGATGCTCAGAGTTGTTAGGCCTGGAATTGTACCCCTTGATGAGAGAATCATCTTTGTCGTACCTGCAGCTCTGCCAAAATTGGTTCAAATACCTTACGGGTATTGTCTCTGGTGTTCTTGATAGTAGAGGGAAGAGGATGTGATTTTCCATTATGTTCAGAAGAATGGCGTGGGTGAGGGGACCAAATAGCAGTTGTTGGATTTGATTGGTAGTACTTTTTCGAAGTGATCCTTAGCTATGAAGTTTTGCAGATGTGTTGTCGGAGCAAAGTCTGCTGAGTCGCCGGAATCTTCTAGTTCAATGTTCTGGGCAGGGTTGGGGTTTTTGAATGTTCAGAATGAGCCGATGAATGTTCTGGTGAGGTCGCCGGAGAGTGTGCAGGGGAGATAGCTTGAGAAGATGAAGCCATTTGATACTGAGAATAAGAAACTTGCAGGTTTTTGCAAGGTTTCGCCGGAGAATAATGAGAGTTTGTAAAAGGTTTATGAGAGGGTAAGCTTGGTTTTTATATGTGGGTAAAACGGTAGAATTCGAAAGAGTAAAATATATGGCAATGGATTAAAATTTGGAATCCGTACTCGAGTTAGAACGGCGGGTTCAACTTTCCAAAGAAAACGTTTCATGTACGCCCAATGAAAATAGGACATGTAGGCCATGTCAGAGGTTGACAGGACGTCGTGCGCGCCCCATTAATGCTAGGCGCGTGGGGTTATTCTTAGCCACATGTAATTCACTCTCAGTAAAAGTAACCGTTATTACTACAGAGATGCCCAAGTAATCAGATTGACAGAGCTTCTGTAGTTTACAGAGGCTTTGTGATCTTGAAAATCTTTGATGTTTATCCCTTTTTCATATATCTCATTGTTATCATGACTTCTGTGGGGTTCTTCTTTAACCAAAACATTTGTAAAGGCATTGGAGAGGATAAAATCGGATTTTTGTGAAGAAATTTGCTTCGCAGAGGTTTTGTGGCTCTGTTGGAACTTGCAGAAGTTCTGTGAGGGCCAGCAGAAGCTCTGTGAGAGAAAAAATCTCATAACAAAAATTTTATTAATATTTTTGATCATCCAATTTTTTGATTTGGTTTAAGAGATGTTTTTCGGACATATTTGAAACTTTGTGTCCGAGAAAACTGTTAAAAAAACGGTTTGTTCGAGAAGGTCATGATCTGCGTTTTCGGTTTCCGAGATAACATTCCAAAAGATCGACAGAGGGTTAATTTGTGATCACATAGCATATTTCTTGCAGAACCTCTGTTGAGCTCAGCAGAAGCTCTATGACCTTAAATTTCTCCTAATTCGAATTTTGTGAAACTTTTTGAGCTTTTGATTTTTGAAATGTTATTCACAGTATATTTAGGACATATTTGACAATTCTTGTCCTAGAAAATTGTTTTCCAAAAACCTTTTGTGCGAGAGACATACCTTTTGGTTCTTCTTTTCTCGGCAGTGATATCTGACTTTTGTCGATATGGAGTCATCGACATTTTTCTTTGGCTTTCCCTTGAAAGTTTTATCTTTTTAGATCATTTCAGGGTTCCCTTCTGCTCCCCCTTGATCTAATCACCTCTGTAGATCAAGTAATTTCCTTTTGCTCCCCCTTGACCTATGCTTGAATCAAAGAATGATAAGTTTTACATAGAACATAGGTCATGTTTTTCAGAGGTTCTGTAGGGGTCGTCAGAGGTTCTGAGTTGACTTACAGAAGCTCTGTTATTTTAAGAACTATTTAAGGTTTTAAGAATTTACATACAGAAGAAGAATCAATCAAAGCAAGAAATTAAGCAATGTATTTACTTATTATTTACAGAAAATACAGAGTATCTAGGTTATACTTACAGAGGTTTTGGGTACCCATATTCGAATCGGTCCTATTGTATGAAACGCCTTTATGCACTTGTCATACATACCAGAAATGAAAGGCTTTTTGTCATTTTGAATATTTTGAACAGGTATAGAGTCTTTGACTATCCAAACCTTTTTCACCTTTTTAAAAGTTTGATTAACTAATTTGTCCAACCTATGATCATAAAAGAAATTTGATGTAGAGGTCTGAAGTTTTGAAAACATATTTGGCTTAAAAGATCTTTCAAAATTAAATTTCTTGATCCGTTTAGCAAAAATTTTCTTTTTCCTTAAATTTTCCTCTAGCATCTTTTGGAGATTAGATTTGCATCTTTTCTCCAACATGATTTCAGTTGATAAATTAGAGAGTCCTTTTGTTAGTTTGAATATTTTCTTTTCCTTCTCTCTTTTTCAAAGTCATCTTTTTGACTTAAATCTTGAAATCTTTGAACCTTCAGCTGTTCAGATTCTTTTCTTTCAGAGTCAGATTCTTTCCTTTCTTTTTCAAGAATATTCTGCAATTCTGAGATTTTACATGTAAGCTCCATAGACTTTGTTTCATGAACAGTTTTCTTCTCTTAATAATTTCCTCTTTCATTTACCACAATCTTTTCAAAATTGGAAATTAGTTTAGAGAAATTTAAACATTTTAGTTCAAGTCTTTTCTTTTCTTCATCTGACATAGATAAGTTCCTTTTTAGTTCAAGATTTTCATAGTTTAAGATTTTAACAGATTCTTCAAGCTTGGCAATGTTGTCTGAGTTAATAAGAATGATCTTGTTTCTTTCCTCTAATTCCTTCTCAAGAGAAGGAATTATTTTCCTAAAATTTGTACTGAGTCTTGAATAAAAAAGAGAATCAGCATCAGCACTAAATTTTAGTTTAGACATTTTTGATGTTTGAAAGATCGAGAGAGAAAAGAATAACGATTTTAGAATAATATTTATCACGAATCTTGATAAGAGGATTTCTTGATATTGAAAATCAAGGCAGGCTCTGATACCAATTGTTGAAACCCAGATTCACTTAATCAAGATTAACAGTCTATTAGTTTAGTTTAGAGTTTGATGCGGAAGCGTATTAAACTAACAGATATGTTTGATAGATATTGGAACGCACACATATAAAGAAAACAGTAAAGAATGAAAATGATTTCTTGAACAGTTACTGTTATTCAATATATAATAACAACATGAAGAACAGATTAAGAACTGTTGGTGTGTGTGAGAATATTGTTGGAATAATCATGATTTGTATTTGATGGATAATGAAAACATGTTGATAAGAAATCATACCTGATGATCCTGAGGATCCGGTGAAAGCATTAAACATATTTGCCATGGATTGACGGGTTCCCAGAACGAGGTGATTGTATGATAATGGGATGATGATCAATTCTTGTGAGAGAGTCGACCTTGGGGAAGCACACGGCTGGAGGTGATTAGCCGATATCTCATTAGGGTTAAAAGAAGGATTAGGGTACTCTATTTATAATAAGAGTATCTTACACTTTTAACCCTTGGTGTTTATTGTGTGCAGCATAATTCCCCATAGTTCCAATCACCTAATGGGAAACCCTATAGTATGTCAATAATAGTAAATACGCCCATCATATATTTACCAGACATAGGGATTTCAGTTATTGTCAATTATCATTTCAGGAATGATAAACGATCAGTGACGGTCACTTTTAAGGTGGTTCCAACATTCTCCCATTTGACCAAGCGATCTTTTATCTATGAGTATCAATAAGTCCGGCCGGGATGATACTCATTTTGTTTTAAACTGAAATCATAGCTAATAAGTACAGTCGTAGAGAAGAATATCAACTCAGGACCCCCACTAGTCAAACTATTACTCAAATTTAAAACTGAATAAGCAATGATCAATTGACTAAGACAAATTTCGTTATAATAATGTCCATACACCATTATGAGCTCAAAGCGTAACTAATGGACAAACAAAATCTGAATATAGAGGAAAATTTTATTAAGATAATAATAATGACCAATAAGTACAATATGCTATTAAATTAAGTCTTTTGTAAGCCCCATCTTCGACACGTGTCCTATGAAGACATTAGGAGGAAGACCTTTGGTCATCGGATCCGCTAGCATATTCTTTGTACTTATGTACTCGATACAAAGGACATTTTCCTCAACCCGTTCGCGCACAAACAGATACTTTGTATCAAGATACAGCCCAGCGCCAGTTGAACTGTTACTGTTCGAGAAAGTTACGGCAGCTGAGTTATCACAGTAAAGCTTCAATGGTCTAGAAATGGAGTTGACGATTTTGAGTCCACTGACCAGGTTCCTTAACAACATCCCATGACAACTGGCATTATAAACGGCAACGTATTCAGCCATCATGGTGGACGTTGTAGTCAGCTTTTGTTTATGACTCCACCATGAGATAGGTCCACCAGCTAACATAAAAATATACCCAGAAGTAGATTTCTTATCTTCCTTGCATTTAGCAAAATCGGAATCAGAATATCCTACTACTTCTAAGTTGTCACTTCTTCTATAAGTTAATTTGTAGTCTTTGGTCCCTTGCAGATATCGTAGAACCTTTTTAGCCGCTTTCCAGTGTGCTATTCCGGGATTAGATAAGTAACGTCCCAGCATACCAGCGATATAAGCGATATCCAGACGAGTAGATACCTGAGCATACATAATGCTCCCTACTACAGACGAATAAGGTATCATCCTCATTTCTTCCTTTTCAATCTCAGTGCTCGGAGCTTGGAAAGAACCAAATACGTCCCCTTTAACTACTGGAGCTACAGTGGGTGTACAGTGCTGCATGTTATAGCGTTTTAAGATACGCTCAATATATGCCTTTTGAGAAAGACCCAAAACACCATTATGCCTATCTCGATGTATTTCGATACCAATGACATAAGAGGCATCACCGAGATCTTTCATGTCGAAATTTTGCGAAAGCATCCGCTTCGACTCATGCAGCATATCCAAGTTGTTACTTGCTAGTAGGATGTCATCTACGTACAAGACGAGGATTATAAAGTTACTCCCACTGATCTTGAGATAGGTGCATTGATCCACTTGATTCTTTAGAAAACCTTGCCCTTTTACGATTTTATGGAACTTGAGGTACCATTGTCGTAATGCCTGCTTCAACCCATAAATGGATTTCTTCAACTTGCAGACCATATGCTCTTTACCTTCTGGAATGAATCCTTCAGGTTGTCGCATGTATACGTCTTCTTGCAAGTCTCCATTTAAGAATGCGGTCTTGACATCCATCTGATGTAACTCTAAATCATAATGAGCTACAAGTGCCATAACAATCCTTAAAGAATCTTTACGAGAGACAGGAGAGAAGGTCTCTTGATAATCAATTCCTTCCTTTTGAGTAAACCCTTTTGCAACCAGTCTGGCTTTATAGTGTTCGATGTTTCCTTTCGGGTCTAATTTGGTTTTGAAGACCCATTTACAACTGATAGTTTTGGATCCTTCAGGAAGTTCAACCAAGTCCCAAACATCATTGTGTTGCATGGAATTAAGCTCTTCAATCATGGCTTCATTCCACTGAGTGGCCTGATCACTATTAATGGCTTCTCGATAAGAGGTAGGATCAGTAAGCTTTCCAATGTCCTCAACTTTAGATAAAAAGGTTACGAAATAATCAAAATTTGTGGCCCTGCGTGCCCTAGATGATCTCCTGAGTTGATTTTCCGGTGACAGTAGCGGGAGGAGTAGGATCAGTGATATTAGGATCAGCGTTAGGCACAAGAGGTGATGATGATGTTCCCTCGGTATTTTGGTTAGGAGGAGCAGGATCAATGATATTAGGAGCAGCGGTGGGTACAAGAGGAATTATCGGAGGAATAAGTATACCGGAAGAATGTTTTCCCCCCGCTTCTTGTACTTCTTGCAAATCTGAGTCATGATTTGTCGTGCTCCCACTGATCTTTGAGTTCTCAAGAAACGTGGCATGCTGCGTGTCAATGATGCTCGTAGTGTGGGAAGGACAGTAAAACCGATAACCTTTTGAGTTATCAGGATAACCGATAAAGAAACATGTAAGGGTTTTAGGATCCAGTTTCTTTAAGTTAGGGTTATAGACTTTTGCTTCGGCAGGACAGCCCCATACTTTCATATATTTTAGACTCGGTTTTCTACCTGTCCAGATTTCATAAGGAGTTTTAGGGACAGATTTTGATGGAACCCTATTGAGTATATGAACGGCTGTTTTTAATGCCTCGGTCCATAGGAAAGTAGGTAAGTTAGTGTTAGCAAGCATACTTCTCACCATGTCCATTAAGGTTCTTTTCTCCTTTCAGCAACACCATTTTGTTGAGGAGAACCAGGCATGGTGTATTGGTTAATTATGCCTTGTTCCTTGCAAAAGTTATAGAAAGGACCAGGAGCTTGACCAATATCAGTATGTCTACCATAATACTCACCTCCTCTATCTGATCTCACAACTTTTATTTTATGATCAAGTTGGTTTTCAACCAAAGTTTTAAAATCAATAAAAGTTTGTAAGGATTCAGATTTTTCCTTAATCAGATATAGGTGCATATAACGCGAATAATCGTCAATGAATGTAATAAATGATGTATGTCCTGTGATTGATGCGGGATAAGGACCACTAATATCAGTGTGAATTATTTCCAACAAGTTGGAACTTCTAGTAGCTCCTTTCTTATTCCCTTTCGCCATTTTGCCTTTGAGGCACTTAATACATGTTTTAAAATCACTAAAATCAAGAGAATGTAAGATTCCATCCTTTACGAGTCGAGTCATTCGATCTCGTGAGATGTGGCCGAGACGTTTATGCCACAACATGGAGGAATTCTCTAATTGTTTAGGTGATTTTGTTGTTTTAGTTACGTCATCAATATTAAGTGACAACAAAGACTGTGAGAAATTATGATCTAGTTCCAATTTATACAGTAATCCATCCAAGAAACCTCGACCAAGTAATTCATTATTATGAGTAATAGCAATCTTGCCGCAACCATGAATTATTACATAACCTTCAAGGTCTAGTCTAGATATGGATACAAGGTTCCGAGTAATTCTCGGTACATATAAGGTATCCACTAGTCTAATACACTTTCCGGTACTCATATGTAAATTTAAAGTTCCCATGGCTTCGACATCTAAGAGATCACCACTTTCAACTCTAAGTTTTCTTTGGCCCCCTGGTAGCTTCTGGATTGTAAGGAATCCCTGCATTGAGTTTGTCACATGGACCATAGAACCAGAATCACCCCACCATGTATTAATTGGGACATCAGTAGTAAAGGAATCAAATATTACATAAAGGATGTTACCTTTCTTAGCTAGCCATTCCTTGAACTTAGGGCAATCTTTCTGTCCGTGCCCTTTGGCACGACAGAATTTGCAGCTAGGTTTGTTAGACAAGGATTTAGAGCCAGAGGCAACGGCACCATGATTATTATCCTTTTGGACTTTATTTCCAGTCTGATTACTGTGGTTACCCTTCCTTTTCTTAGAATTACCAGTGGTTGTCAGGTGAACAGCTTCAGGTTGTACCAGCTTTAGGCGATCCTCCTCTTGCACACACATTGCAATCAGTTCACTTATCGACCATTTATCCTTCATAGCGTTGTAGTTAACTTTGAAGGTGTCGAACCGAGCAGGTAAAGAGGTCAATATGAAATGCACAAGAAAATTATCAGAGACTTCCATCTCAAGACTCTTAAGCTTATGAGCCATATCAATCATTTTCATAATGTGTTCACGGACACTGCTATTTCCTTCATATTTCAGAGTGAGCATCTGTAGCATTAAGCTACTTGCATGAGCCTTAGACGATCCCTTGAAGTGATCCTCAATAGATTTGAGGTAAGTTTTGACTTTATCAGAGTCAGGGATAGCTCCTCGGATACTGAGGTTAATGGAGTTCTTGACCATCATTAGTGACAAGCGATTTGCCCTTTCCCACTTTTCAAAATCCGCTTTCTGAGCTGCAGTGGACGCAGCAGTAATAGCAGTGGGTTCATCATGGCGAATAGCATGGTCAAGGTCTAGCATCCCTAGAGTAAGAAGTAATTGATCCTTCCATGACGCAAAGTTCGCACCGGTAAGTGGCTCAATGCCAAAGTTAGGTACTGATTAGGAAAGGAGGAGGATATAAGTTATAGAAGACTATCATAGTGACGTAGTTAGCTATAAAAGGCGGACAAAGTAGTGGAATTATAGTAATGTTAAAGTAAGCAGGCCTAACAGTAATATTCCTTAGAGTAATGAAACTATGACCATTTTAGTGACGAAGCTAGTGATGAGTATACCTATTGTAAACACCAAAACAATAAGTCAAAGTAAGGCACTACTTAGATGTTACATCACCTTTGGGCAGAAATAACTAATATCTAAGCAAACATGAGCGTTAGGGTTATGCAACGCAATGCTTATCTTTTGACCTTTGGGCACAAAATAGAGCATCGTGTGAATTATACATGTAGAGAGTCCTTTTGACACACAATTATATTAAATCACCTTTGGGCAGAATTAGTATACTCAGTGTTCATTATGCAAAAGGAAAAATGCAATATGAGAATCATATTTGACCTTTGGGCACAAATAATGAGACCATATATATTAGTGCAAGGGTTTTCGGTATGGTAGTAATAGGAATGATCCATACCGAAGAAAAATTTAGGAATTCGATATGTACAGTACCGGAAAAAAAAGTATTCGGTATCCAAAGTACCGAAAAGTTAGGTTTTCGGTATACAAGATGCCGAAAAGTAAGGTTTTCGGTATGCAAGATACCGAAAAGTAAGGTTTTCGGTATGCACGATACCGAAGAGTAAGGTTTTCGGTACGTACAGTAGCGAAAAGTAAGGTTTTCGGTATGTACAGTACCGAAAAGTAAGGTTTTCGTTACGTACAGAGGCGAAAAGTAAGGTTTTCGGTATGTACAGTACCGAAAAGTAAGGTTTTCGTTACGTACAGAAGCGAAAAGTAAGGTTTTCGTTACGTACAGAAGCGAAAAGTAAGGTTTTCGGGATGAACTATAGCGAAAAGTAAGGTTTTCGCTATGTACAGTAGCGAAAAGTAAGGTTTTCGCTATGTACAGTAGCGAAAAGTAAGGTTCAACCGAAAAAAATTTCAATACATTGATCAATTCGGGATAAATAACATTGATCAATTAACATGGCATAATTAGGGTTTTATACGATGGAAAAATAGCATTATAATCGCAGATGATAAAATTGCAATTCAATGCAGTTTTGATGTTTGCGGCGGCATACATAAACACGAAGTAAACCGATAAATTAAAGCCATCAAAACTAATACAAATCATGAATCAATTTTGAACCTGGGGCTCTGATACCACATGTTGGAATAATCATGATTTGTATTTGATGGATAATGAAAACATGTTGATAAGAAATCATACCTGATGATCCTGAGGATCCGGTGAAAGCATTAAACATATTTGCCATGGATTGACGGGTTCCCAGAACGAGATGATTGTATGATAATGGGATGATGATCGATTCTTGTGAGAGAGTCGACCTTGGGGAAGCACACGGCTGTAGGTGATTAGCCGATATCTCATTAGGGTTAAAAGAAGGATTAGGGTACTCTATTTATAATAAGAGTATCTTACACTTTTAACCCTTGGTGTTTATTGTGTGCAGCATAATTCCCCATAGTTCCAATCACCTAATGGGAAACCCTATAGTATGTCAATAATAGTAAATACGCCCATCATATATTTACCAGACATAGGGATTTCAGTTATTGTCAATTATCATATCAGGAATGATAAACGATCAGTGACGGTCACTTTTAAGGTGGTTCCAACAAATATAACACTCAGATATTTGACAATAAAGCTTGAGAGTATTAGTGATTCCTTGTGTATTCGTCCTTAGGAAGATCTCAAAATGAGACTTCCTTTTATACTACTCTTAAAAGACTATGAAGTAGGTCACTGTTCCTTTTACGGCATGAATAGTAAACTGGATGGTGTGAACAGTGGACTGGATGGTGTGAGCAGTTGATTGAGCCATGCGCATTTAATGGAGCAGATGTACTATTGGTAAATGCATTAAATGGCGCAGACGTCTATTTTGTACCATGCCCTATTGAGTCCACTCAGAGCTTGACACGTGTTTTGACAGTACTTTTCCATGCAAGTTGATGAACGTATCCAGTAATATCTTCCAAGTCTTCATAGCAGACCACAGAGGCTCTGTAAGGCATTACAGAGGTTCTATGGTCTGAACTTCTGTGGAGCAGTCCACTTGTTTCCGAGTTGATCTTCTTCTTGCGCACTACAAAGGTTCTGTGATTACCTCTGTAGCTTCTGTGGCTTTCTGGACTTGATCTTCTGGAAGAAGTGGCAGAGCCTCTGTGAGAGGCTTTTCTATACTTAGCCTATTTTTCACTACTTCTAAATACTTCTATGATTAGGAAGATTGAAGCTAACAAATATAACAGAGAATATCCCAAGATATGAATTCTGAACATACTTCTGAATAAGCGCTTCAGAACATTTGTCTTCATAGTCAGAAGTTCTGAGTCTCCTACTCATAACTCTGAACCTTCTAGTCAGAATCCAACACTTAGAATCTTTTTGAGATTTCTCACTCAGAACTTCTGAGTCTTCTACTCAGAACTTCTGAGTCTTCTGAGTCTTCTTTAGTCTTCTTACTCAGAACTCAACACTTGTGTTTTTGACAAAACTCTAGACCTAACACTCTTTCGTGAATAACCCACACACATGTATGCACACTTAAGATATTTCTAAATAAACTATCTATCCATCTTATCTCTTTCTCTCTTTCTATCGAATTCAAAACACATACACACACATAAAATATCATAATTGCTTTTTCTTTTAGAGTGACACCTCATTCTCTCTTTCTCACAACCCACACACATACTTAAGAGGTTGTCTAAAAATGAGACACATAAGCACATTCCCCATATAATAAGGTATTCCAGTTCAAACATGTACTTGTAAGTTCACAATTACACTGGCCAGGTGTAACTTGAAATTACCTTACATGATGTTCCTTCTACCTTTTTATACTTAACATCCCAAGGTTCTAAAATAAAAGGGACATCCTACTTCACATGTAGTTTAAGTCTAGGTATAAATCCAAATACCTAAATCCCTTAAACTATGGCTCTGATACCATCTGTAACGACCCGGTTTCCCAAACATGCATCAAATAACATATATTGCATAACATCGTTACATTCAAATTAAAAATTCATAATAAATCACATACGGTCCCATAGTCTCAAACTATATAATACAAAATATCAATACTTAATAATCTCTGTCAGTTATCAACCGCGTCCTACACTTTATCCTTTCCTTTGCTAATAAAAGATCCTCAACCTGGAATACATATTTTTTAAAACAAAATGAGGGTTAGACCAAACGGTCTAGTGAGATAATCCCTGTCGTTTCAAAATCGTTATAAAACCAATTTATATAAAATCCTTTATATAAACACACATATATCACAAATACTTAAATACCAAATAAGACTCGTGCATCGTGTACCACTCATCCTTCACATCATTCCCATGGCCATATTAGTTGGTTGCGAGCCAACTCTTCGCTGTACAACAATTACAGCACCGCTGTACAACAATTACAGCAAACATCCGACGGCATAGTTCGGCAAGTGCTCTCGTGTAGTGTAATGCACATATAAATACAATATATATATATGTACCAATATATCATATTGTCATTTATAAAACCTTTCATCACATTCCAACCATATATATCTCAATATATCACATTTTCTTTTATAAAAACGTCACTACATTCCAACCACATATACATCTCAATATAAACACATAATTACATCATGTATCATATTCTCAATCTATACATATCCATCTCATATATATATATATATATATATATATATATATATATATATATATATATATATATATATATATATATATATATCACATATTTCCGAGTTGATCTTCTTCTTGCGCACTACAAAGGTTCTGTGATTACCTCTGTAGCTTCTGTGGCTTTCTGGACTTGATCTTCTGGAAGAAGTGGCAGAGCCTCTGTGAGAGGCTTTTCTATACTTAGCCTATTTTTCACTACTTCTAAATACTTCTATGATTAGGAAGATTGAAGCTAACAAATATAACAGAGAATATCCCAAGATATGAATTCTGAACATACTTCTGAATAAGCGCTTCAGAACATTTGTCTTCATAGTCAGAAGTTCTGAGTCTCCTACTCATAACTCTGAACCTTCTAGTCAGAATCCAACACTTAGAATCTTTTTGAGATTTCTCACTCAGAACTTCTGAGTCTTCTACTCAGAACTTCTGAGTCTTCTGAGTCTTCTTTAGTCTTCTTACTCAGAACTCAACACTTGTGTTTTTGACAAAACTCTAGACCTAACACTCTTTCGTGAATAACCCACACACATGTATGCACACTTAAGATATTTCTAAATAAACTATCTATCCATCTTATCTCTTTCTCTCTTTCTATCGAATTCAAAACACATACACACACATAAAATATCATAATTGCTTTTTCTTTTAGAGTGACACCTCATTCTCTCTTTCTCACAACCCACACACATACTTAAGAGGTTGTCTAAAAATGAGACACATAAGCACATTCCCCATATAATAAGGTATTCCAGTTCAAACATGTACTTGTAAGTTCACAATTACACTGGCCAGGTGTAACTTGAAATTACCTTACATGATGTTCCTTCTACCTTTTTATACTTAACATCCCAAGGTTCTAAAATAAAAGGGACATCCTACTTCACATGTAGTTTAAGTCTAGGTATAAATCCAAATACCTAAATCCCTTAAACTATGGCTCTGATACCATCTGTAACGACCCGGTTTCCCAAACATGCATCAAATAACATATATTGCATAACATCGTTACATTCAAATTAAAAATTCATAATAAATCACATACGGTCCCATAGTCTCAAACTATATAATACAAAATATCAATACTTAATAATCTCTGTCAGTTATCAACCGCGTCCTACACTTTATCCTTTCCTTTGCTAATAAAAGATCCTCAACCTGGAATACATATTTTTTAAAACAAAATGAGGGTTAGACCAAACGGTCTAGTGAGATAATCCCTGTCGTTTCAAAATCGTTATAAAACCAATTTATATAAAATCCTTTATATAAACACACATATATCACAAATACTTAAATACCAAATAAGACTCGTGCATCGTGTACCACTCATCCTTCACATCATTCCCATGGCCATATTAGTTGGTTGCGAGCCAACTCTTCGCTGTACAACAATTACAGCACCGCTGTACAACAATTACAGCAAACATCCGACGGCATAGTTCGGCAAGTGCTCTCGTGTAGTGTAATGCACATATAAATACAATATATATATATGTACCAATATATCATATTGTCATTTATAAAACCTTTCATCACATTCCAACCATATATATCTCAATATATCACATTTTCTTTTATAAAAACGTCACTACATTCCAACCACATATACATCTCAATATAAACACATAATTACATCATGTATCATATTCTCAATCTATACATATCCATCTCATATATATATATATATATATATATATATATATCACATATATATGTATCCCAGTTGAAAACGTTTTAAAGTAAAACTCACCTTGATCGCTTATCCAGAAACACTTCCAAGCCTTTATTGAGAAATCCAATCTTTCACCCAAAGTTTACCAAATCTGGAACAATTAAAATACAAATATTTCTTAAAGGCTAAGAATCCACAATCCTCAGCTATTATCGCAACCCACTAAATTAATAACCCTTTATCGCAATGAACAGTGAAAGTCGCAAACAACTACTGCGACTCCACCCCATTGTCGCAACCAACTGTTGCGATTTTCCACTTTATCGCAACTAACCGTTGCGATACCATTTCTCTATCGCAACCTACTGTTGCGAGTGTTAAGAAAGTCGCAACCCACTGTTGCTAGTTTCTAAGAAAGTCGCACCCTACTGTTGCGATTTTTATGATGTTCATAGTTGTCTCAGTCCACTGTGTTCATCTTTTACCCAGAAAATTACTGATTTAAACCATGAATGTTTATGTTATTTTGCAGATATGATTAAGACCATATATAACAACTATCCATAAACTTAGTTTTCCCAAAACATCCATATTTCATCAAAACTCATTTATAAACTTATATAAACTTCACTATAATTAATTCTCCAAACAATAATTATAAATAGAATCATACCTTGATCCTTCACAAATTGTTTTATATAATTCAGCTGATGATAATATGTTTTCTTCCTCTTTTTCTCCATTCTCGATCTCTCTCTCTTTTCTCTTTTGTGAATAACCCACACACATATATGCACACTTAAGATATTTCTAAATAAACTATATATCCATCTTATCTCTTTCTCTCTTTCTATCGAATTCAAAACACATACACACACATAAAATATCATAATTCCTTTTTCTTTTAGAGTGACACCTCATTCTCTCTTTCTCACAACCCACACACATACTTAAGAGGTTGTCTAAAAATGAGACACCTCACACCCACATATACTTGATATTTCTTAAATGATATATCTCTCTCTCTCTCTTTTTGTCGACCACACACACCAATTTTAAATGAGATAAGTAATCACATTTACCAAACAAAAGCCCAAACTCCTCTTAATTGGCAAAACACATCCTTAAAATTCCAAATAAAAATTAAAGTCTACCCCTTTAACTTATAACTCCATAAAATAAATCCCAACTTATCTAAAAATCAAATTTATAAAATTAAATAAACCCACAATAAACCCGGTTATTACAGAAAAGATGTTGGAGACTCTTATGATCAGTATAAATTTGACATTTAAAGTCGTTAAGATAATGTCTCCAAATCTTCAACGCGAAAACAACTGCTGCAAGTTCCATGTCGTGTGTAGGATACTGTCTTTCATGAGCTTTTAACTGACGAGAAGCGTAAGCAATAACCTTTCCACGCTGCATTAGTACACATCCCAATCCCAGTTTGGAAGCATCACTGGAAACAACAAAATCATCAGAACCTTCAGGTAATGCTAGTATCGGTGCGCTACAGAGTTTCTCTTTCAATATTCGGAATGCTTCATCCTGTTCTGCTTTTCATTCGAACTTTAGATTCTTCCGAGTCAGCTTAGTGAGAGGCGTAGCGATACGAGAAAAATCTTTTATAAACTTTCGGTAATACCCGGCTAAACCCAGAAAACTACGCACTTCGGTTGGCGTTCTCTGTGGTTCCCACTTTTCAATCGCTTCCACTTTCATCGGATCAACTTGAATGCCTTTCTCAGAAACTACATGCCCCAGAAACTGAACCTCTCGTAGCCAGAATTCACATTTAGAGAACTTAGCGTATAACTGTTCCTTCTTCAACAATTCCAGAATTAAATGAAGATGATGTGCGTGCTCCTCTTTGGATCGGGAATAGATAAGGATATCATCGATAAATACAATAACAAATTTATCGAGACATGGCTTACATACCCGATTCATTAGATCCATAAAAGCAGCTGGAGCATTCGTCAGTCCAAACGACATCACCAGGAATTCATAGTGACCATACCTTGTGCGAAAAGCAGTTTTCAGAACGTCTTCTTCTTTAACCTTCAGCTGATGATATCCAGATCTTAGATCAATCTTGGAGAAATAGCAAGCTCCAACTAATTGGACGAAGAGGTCATCAATTTTGGGAAGCGGATACTTATTCTTGATTGTGCGCTTATTTAGTTCCCGGTAATCAATACACATTCTCATCGAACCATCCTTCTTTTTCACAAACAAAACTGGTGCACCCCACGGCGAAGAACCGGGGCTGATGAAGCCCTTATCGGATAGGTCTTGTAGTTGTGCCATCATTTCTTTCATCTTTGGAGGTGCCAGGCGATACGGTGCATGGGCTACCGGAGCGGCTCCAGGAATCAGATCTATACCAAACTCTATTTGTTTAACGGGAGGAAGACTATTCAAGTCTTCGGGGAAAACTTCTGGGAATTCACTAACAATAGGAATATATTCCAACTTATTCTTTTCTGGCTAAATATCTATCACATAAGCTAAGTAACTCGGGCAACCTTTATTAACACACTTACGGGCTTTTATCATAGATATAAGGCAAGACTGATGATTTCTACGATCACAATATATCACTACCGGTCCCCTCTCAGGCAAGACAACATTTATTAACTTCTTATCACAAACCATGTTTGCTTGATTCTCGGCTAACCAATCCATCCCCACTACCACATCGAACTTGATCAAAGCTATAGGAACTAGTTGAATAGGTACTCCACACCCCTCTATATTTATCACACAACTATCAAATACCTCATTAACCGATACTTGATTATCATTTGCAGTATCTACTATTAAAGCATGATCTAACACTTTAGGCTTTAAATGCATATAAGCAGCAAATGAAGGAGATACGAACGATCGGTTTGCACCAGAGTCAAATAACACTTTAGCACATGTAGAGTTTATTAAAAATGTACGTGTAACCACATCCGGAGTTTCCTCCGCTTCTTTTGCTGTCATTTGAAACGTACGACTCCTTGTTCTTGGTGGTTCTAGTCTTGGAACTACCGGTATAACACTCGCTGGTTTTCCTGACGTACCCCCTTGCTGTAATCTTCCTCTCGGATAATCAGACTGGATGTGATCCGGAGAATTACATAAGAAACAAAACCGCGTTACCTGACAGTCTTTAGCAACATGTACAGTCTTCCCACACCTATAACAAACTCGAGTATCAACTTGACAGTTTCCTTGGTGGATACGATTGCATTTCTGACAAGGTCTTTCCGCTGGTCGGAAAGGTGGACGGTTATCGTATCTCTGAAACCTGGACTTCTTTGGATCGTACGGTGGTCCTTCCCACTTTCGTTTTCCCATACCTTTATCACTAATGGTCCTCCCTTTATCCAGTTCTACGGTTTCCGCGGCATCTACTGCGGCTGAGAAGGTTTCTGGTCCTTTAGCAATCACAAAACTTCTGACTTCTGCATTCAACCCAAAGATAAACCTTTCAATCTTCATTGCCTCTGTGGCAACGTAGTATTCTGCGAAACGAGGCTTTTCCAGAAAACGAGTGGTGTAGTCCCGAACTCACAAATTCCCTTGCTACAAGTTCATAAACTCCCCTTCCAATTGTTTAACTACGGCTTGAGGACAAAAATGTTTCCTGAAAGCTATAACAAATTCTTCCCAAGAGAAGGTAGAATATATATGTCAGACCCTCCCGAAGAAATATTAGCTTCCCACCAGTATAAAGCATCGTCTTTTAACATTGCGGTTCCATAAAGTATTCTATCCTCTTCAACGCATTTATTAGTTTTGAAGATAGCTTCTATTTCCTTCAGCCACTTCATAGCTTTCACTGGATCCCGATCTCCTGAGTACGTAGGAGGCATGCAACTGAGAAACATTTTATAATCACACTTTTTCATTACTGGTACGACAGTACGTGTGATAGGTATCTCATCTTCCAGGTTAGGACCTTGTCTTTCCGTTTCAGTATTACGAGTCTCTGGTTAAACATGGCTTGAATATTTGCTTGTAACCTTCCCATTTCAGCTGTTAGATCGTCCCTTGTTACAAGTTCAGTACCTCACGGCTGAGCTCCGCCGCCTGTTCTGCCTCTACCTCTTTCTCCCCCTCTTCCTCTTACCCCAACTGTTGGATTTATTCTATCCTGATCTCCTCTTCCCCCTCGATTCGTTTGTCTAGTACCACTTGCCATTCTGTTGATTCAAACAAGGTTAATATACACATAAGCACATACCCCATATAACAAGGTATTCCAGTTCAAGCATGTACCTGTAAGATCACAATTACACTGGCCAAGTGTAATATGAGATTATCTTACATGATGTTCCTTCTACCTTTTATACTTAATCATCCCAAGGTTCTAAAATAATAGGGACATCCTACTTCACATGCAGTTTAAGTCTAAGTACAGATACGAATACCTAAATCCCTTAGTCTAAGTACAGATACGAATATATTTCATGACATCGTTACATAACTAAAAGATTAATAATATAACAAGTAAGGTCCCTTAGTCTTTACATAATAAGTCTTTCAGTACATACTTTTACATAACAACTACTGAACATGATAGTTACAAAACACATAATGAGTCTTCAAAAGAAATTCCTAGATCTTTCCTATCACTTGTCCTTATTTGCTCCACGACATGGAATACATAGTTTAAAACAAAATGAGGGTTAGACCTAATGGTCTAAGTGAGAAAATCCCTGTCATTTTTAAAACCATTTGCACAAATACCATATATATATATCACAAAAGATAAATACCAATCATAACTCACGCATCGTGTACTTTTCCTGTCTCATTCCCATGGCTATATTAGTTGGTTGCAAGACAACTAATAAATTAACTCCAATGTACGACAATTACAGCCAACACCGCCGTACGAATATTACAGCCAACACCACCGGTCCTAAGCTCGGCCAACACACTCTCGTATAGTGTAATACTCATGTAAATATAATATACATCTCCACATATTATATTTCAAACATAAGCACATAATCACATATTCATTACACACATATATGTATTCCAGTTTGAAAACATTTTGAAGTAAAACTCACCTGTTAGTCTATCAAAACGTCCTCCAAGCTTTTCTCAAAACGACTCTGCTTTCACTTCAAATTCACAGAATCTGTACAAATCAAATACATACACCTCTTTACCAAATGAACACATAAGGCTTACTTAATAGTCTAAGAACTTAGAATAACTTAATTCCTCAAATATCTTTCCCAAACCCGAACTAAAGTCAAGTCCACAGAATAGTCAGTCCTCATTCATTCCCTATCCAAGAGTCAACAATACACAGGCTACTGGATACTCAAAAGTATCTGAATTCTCAAAAATGACCAAATAGCTCAAGTATCCGGACAGCACATAAAACAATCCGGACAGCAGATCTTTCCGGACAGCATAACTTTCTGGACGGCATAAACAATCCAGACGATACCCGGAAACCAAAGAAATCCGGACACCATACGGTAACTAATATTATCCGGAAACAATAGGAAAAGAGAGACTTACCGGGATAAAAGACTCGTCCGGACACCTTTAGAACATCATCCGGACACCACCAACAAACTTACCCGGACACATTCATATTATCCGGAAACCTCTGTCGGTTTGGCTAATTTTAACCCAGAAATCGACTGATTCATTACCAAACACGAATTCAACTATTCTACTCCGATAGAAACCTTCTAAATACAATTATACACATAAAATGTAAAGGGACATACCTTAATAACACTTCCAACACTTCCAAATGGAGCCTTAACCACCAAAACCCTTCTTTCTCTTTCTTCACCTCTCAACACACACACACAACACTAATCTGGATATTTTCTGATTTTTGAAAATAACTGGATTCTTAAAGTATATATATTTCTAGACAATTTACACATAAGGCTTTAACTATGCATAAATGACCAAGTCACCCTTTATCTTATAAATTTATCCAAACTTACCCTAAACATCAATTATAGAGTTAAATAATTTAACGGAACTAGGATTTTAACTAACGAACTTACCCGGGGTATTACACGCTATTGCTACAAGACTGGTCTATAGGTAATGTAGCAGTAGAATCTGGTTTTGTCTTTTTATTTTCTGGCTCTGCTTTGTCTGTTTTTTCTCTTATGGGATTTTCTTCTAAACGCCTTCCACTTCTTAAAGTCACAACCTTAACCTGCTCTTTTCCAATTCGGTCAGGTATTCCAGTATCGCTAGGAAGAGTTCCTACAGGTCTTTTCTTCATTTCCAAAGCCATTTACCCCATTTGAGTTTCAAGATTTTTAATTGAGGCTTGAGTTTGGGTCATAAACCCTTTCATCATTGCTTCCAAAGAAGTAGATGATTAAGCTTGTTGATTGGGCTTGTTGCTTTGGAAAGGAGGTGGGCGATTTTGAGTTTGGAAATTAGACTGCTGGTTATGTTGGTTTCTTTGTTGAAAATTGGATTGTCCTTGAGAGTTGGAGTGTCGCTGTGGTTGTTTGGATGGTTGGTTTGAGTTATCAACTAAAAATCAATTCTAGAGAAGAAGCACAGGGTGCAAAGCTCTATAAAGATGAAAACAAGTGATCCAGTAAAGAGATATTATAACATACAACCAGTCCTGTAACATCAAGTGCTATAGGACTACCACAGTACTAACTATCGGTTCAAACGGCCTCCCAAGAGTACACACTGGTCAACGTGCTATCGATACGATATCAATTATGTTAGACCTCGTGAATCCTTGCACAACACAGTGTTACCATCCTACACCGTAAGAGTATAGTACTTGTCAGGTACTAAAACTATTTATTAGTCTTCTCTTATTATTTCAGATAATTAACCTTAACCTTAACACTGAATGTTAATGCACTTTCATACACAAAATTAGTTGTCAATTAATTAAATGTAATCTTCAATGAAAGATCAATCACCTGAAATAAATAATTAGATACAATGTTATATTCAACACACCTCTTTACTTTTACACAGGTTTTACATCTAAACTTTGCCTTACACCCCAACCTCAGAATTTTAGCCCATCATGGCTTGGATTCTTCTTTCGAAAGATGTAAGAAATGTAAACAACATAAATGGAAAGTACTGAAAAGAAATTGCAAAAAGGTAAGTTACAGAAATGAAAGACAGAATTAAAGTACATGAATTTTAATAACAAGAAAGTGAAGACGTAAAGTAAATACTGAAATTTAAATGTCAAGAATTTAAAATGCAAGGAAGTGTAACGATTTAATAACTAATGGAAATGAAAGAAATCTAGGAACTATGCTACGAAAATGATGTGGTAACTTGGGTGCCAAGTTGTGAAAACTTGTCGCACAAGTTACGTCACCAAGCTACTTCTAGCCTTAAAAACGAGTGAAAGGTGAATTGTTA
The DNA here is from genome assembly GCA_033807775.1 of Saussurea involucrata. Classification (NCBI taxonomy): domain Eukaryota; kingdom Viridiplantae; phylum Streptophyta; class Magnoliopsida; order Asterales; family Asteraceae; genus Saussurea; species Saussurea involucrata. The sequence continues at coordinate 34,057,929 of CM066321.1, forward strand.
ACTTAAATGAACAAAGACTTCAAACTCTAGAAGGAGGGAAATCCAAACTAAAATTAATAGCCTTGAAAAACCCCAAATAAGTAACCGAGAAAATAAAGATGATTTGAGAAAACGATCTTGAACTTGAAAACTTGGAAAATATTGTGAACTTCGAAAATGAACATGCAAGAACCGAATATTAAGAACACGAGATGATGCTTCGAAACTTTATTATAAATTCTGGTAACCAAAAGCTTAAATTAAAAGCTTACAAACTAAGAACTAGCGATCTTAACCCAAAAGACTTAATTGTTGTGAAAGACAATAAGTAGCTAATTAAAAAGTAGCAAGAGATGTTTTTCAATAGCTAACAATCCATTCCTATTTATAGGGGAAATGCTTTGGGCCTAAATAGTCAGAAACTGTTGTCATTTGTACTTCTAGCTTCCTGCAGAAGCTTGTTCTGGCCCATGGTCTTCAAAAGAGGCTTCGGCCCGAAGATGTTCAAAAAGGCCCAGCTGTGCGATCCTTTAGCACTCCTGCAGCACCTGCTCCTATAGCACTACCACAGTACCATCCAACCCAAATCTGAAATGAATCAAATAAGGCCCAAATGAGATCCAGAAACACAAAAAATACCATTAAATCATGACTAACACTTAGAACATAGAAAATGGTAAAAAGATAATAAAAATGACTCAATTGTTAACTTTGGGCAAATAAAACAAGAGAAAATTCTACTAAAAGTACTAAAGTAGGGTTAATAATATAACCCTATCAACTACCTTAAGGGAAAGTTGTGCTTCCTTTCGGCAGGCATCATATAATTTCTCAGCTCTGATAGATTCTTTGAGTTTTTCAGGGGACAAAAATCCAAGGCCTTGTTGAGAAAGGACTTTGAGGCGCTGTGTAATACCTCGATTTTTATATAAAGTGTTACAATTAGTTTTATTGAAGAAATTGAGTATAATTATTTGATAGAATAATTTTAGAGTTTATCCCCGAGAAAGTTTCATTATTTATTTTATTGGAATTATAAGTCAAGGGGTAAGCTTTAATTTTAATTTATTAGTTGAAGTGTTAAAGTTGCCATTTGATGGAAGTACGGGGGTTGAATTGGTTAAAGTGGTTAAACCCACATACTCCACCGCCTTTATGGAATGAAAAGAGATATTTCATATCTCTTTTAGAAGAGAACTACTTTATTTTGGTGTGTGTGTGTGTCTCGTAAGAAAGAACCAAGAGAGAGAGAGAGAGAGAGAGAGAACCGAAAGTGAGTGAGAAAGAAGAAAGAAATCAGGGATTTGATTTAAGGGTTGAAGTTCTGCAGTAATTAAATGTGTAATTGGAAAATTGAAGGTATGTTTTCATTTGCTTTTTATTAGGTATATATATATATATATATATAAATGAATCTTATGGGTTTAGAACTGGGTTTTGATGTGTTTGAAAGATATGAGAAATCTGATTTGATGAATATATTTTACTGGTAATCTTAAGTATATCTGCAAATTTATAGATTCAGATATGGCTTAAAAGTATCAGTTTTGGCTTAATTACGATTTATGTGGGTTGAGACAAGTATGAATGTCGCAACATGATAGTTGCGATAAGTATGAACATCGCAACAGTTAGTTGCGATAAAAGGTTATGACGCAACAGTTAGTTGCGATAAGAAATGTTGTCGCAACAACTGGTTGTGATAAGAGGGTATGTCGCAAGAAGTGGATTGCGACAAATGTTGTCGCAAATAGTGGGTTGCGACAAAGAAAAATGCATTTCCTTTGGGTTGCAATAAGTGACGAGATTTTGGGTTATTTAGGATTTTTAGTCTTTTAAGAGTCCTATTCAGTAAATTGATACAAGTACAATATGTATTTGGATATTTCAGACTTTTGGAAGTTTGGTGACGGGAATCATTACAAACTTAAGGAAAGACGTTATTGCTATCAGGTGAGTTCATTCTTACCTTACCTTTTTAAAATGTATTTAAATTATGGTATGGTACATTTTTTGATGAAATGTTTTCCGGATGAATTGAGATCAATAGTTGTTCGAAATAGGATTGTTAATCTTTGAATTAATGATTTTTCTTAATTTCATTCATGTTATTTGAAAATGAATTATAGTATGTAATAACCTTCATGGGTACGAATATGTGTGATGAATCCATAGGCATTAATTGTATTGTAACGAGGAATAGGCATAAAGTAATTTGTAATTCCCATTGACCTATAATGTGGAATGTAATTCCCATTTTGAGAGGTGATGATACCTATAATGTGGAATGTAATTCCCATTTCGAGAGGTGATGATACCTATAATGTGGAATGTAATTCCCATTTCGAGAGGTGATGAGACCTATAATGTGGAATGTAATTCCCATTTCGAGAGGTGATGAGAAATGATTGAATAGTCAAAGTAGAATTGCTATTCATGTTGGAATGTTTGAATAGGCAAAGTAGAATTGCTATTCATATTAAATGTATGGAATATGCAAAGTATAATTGCTATTCCGATTGAGAAATGAATAGGCAAAGTAGAATTGCTATTCATATTTAAATAATGTAGGGGATAGGCAAAGTAAAATTGCTATCCGTATTAGAGACGTGGAAACGTGAAATAAGACAAAGTATAATTGTAGTTCTATTTTCTTTTGTTGGATTAAAATAGGCAATATGTATTTGCTATTCTACTTCCATTCCGAGAAGAATGTATAGCGATTAATTGTAAGTTCTTGGATATGAGCGATGATCTGGAATTTGCAATGATTCATAGTAGGATCTCGAATTATGAGGATATGACTTTTCGAATGTTAGTCATAGTCATGGGATCGGGTATGTTCCCGTCGTTATGGTACGAGTACGAGTACAGTAAGAATGGTGACAAACCAGGTTTGTTTATATGCTTTGAATATTTGAGTTTTCAAGCTGTTAATGTTTTAGTTTGAAATTGGATGTTCTCACTAGGCGTAAGCCTAATAATTTCAAATTAAATCTTCTTACCAGGTACTAGCTCGGGAAGTAAAGGGAAGAGGGACGAGTGCTTTTTAGTATTCAACTTGTTGATGTTAAGTGGAGAAGTTAGCCGAACCGAGGATGCTTTTGATGAATGAGTTAGACAACCAGTTTAATCTTATCTTAGTTTACAAGACTAGATTAATAGGTTCTTTTGAAGAATTCGAATTATATCTATGAATACTCATATTTGATTCCTAACTTCTGTATATAAGTTGGATGATTTCTCGATTCCCCATGTTAAACTTAAAGGTTCAAATTGGCCCTGATTTTAGGGTGTTACAATATGGTATTAGAGCTGAAGTTTAAGCGAACTAGGTATGATAATGAGATACATAGACTTAAGCTGAGATGAATTAAGTTATGATTTGTGAGATATGGGTAGAAGTACTAAGACGGGATAGTCTTAGAGTCGACAGAAATATGTGAAATTAGTACTGTAACGATGGTAACGAGGATTCTCATGTATAGTATGTTCACAATTTCAATTAGCTACTGTTATTATGAATATATTGTTACACAAGCATACTTGTTTCTAAATTGTTACAGTGACTAATGAATGTTAAGGTACGTTTCATGTGTTTGTGTTTGGATAGCCATTCTTATGGTTATCTTTTGTGTTTATTAGAGAATTGGTTAATACGCCAACCAGATCCGCTAACTCTTCGGAGGATAGGGCTGTGAATGATTGGTCAGTGGAGAAGCAACCAGAAATGGGTGGAACTCATGAAAGTCCATCGAGGACGCTTCTGATAGGAGGAATTGATAGTCAAGCACACATAATGAGTACTGGTACCTCTAATCCGGTGACAACCGAGTCCACAATGGAATCTCGCATGATGGAAAATATGATGCGAGTGATGAACACAGCACTGGCACGACAATCAGAAATGTTCATGAAAGCATTAAATGACCGAAGTACTGAGTCACGACGACTAGAGGCGAGTACCGGTGTAGTAACTCCACCACGTAATCTTGTAGCGAATGTAAATAGGAGAGTGGACAGAGTTTGTTCTTATAAAACGTTTTTGAGTTGCAAACCACCAGAACTCTTTGGTTCTGATAATCCAATTGTGTGTATGAATTGGATTAGAGAAATGGAACAGGCCTTTAGAGCTTGCGAGTGCGACGAAGAATGGAAGGTCAGATTTGGATCTCAAATGTTACGTGGAAATGCTCTGACCTGGTGGAACATCGTGACATCAACAATGACGACTCCAGTTTTGGCAACCATGTCATGGGAGTCGTTTAAAAGGAAGATTTTAGATTAATAATGTAATGAGAACGAAATGGATCGTATTGAAGAACAGTTTCGAATGCTTAAGAAAGGAAATTCATCAGTAATATAATATACTCAAATCTTCTTGGATAAATTGAACTTAGTGGGGCATGTGGCCCCAACGGAAAAAGAAAAGATCAAAGCTTACCTGAAGGGTTTGCCAGCTGATATGATGTCCCGAGTTAGAAATTCTAAAGCTTCAACTCTGAGGGAAACAATTCAGGAAGCAAATATTATAGAAGAAGTTTATGCAAAAGATAAAGCTGAGAAAGCTCAATTGGGAGAGAAAAGAAAGTGGGAAGGTCGATCGGAACCTTCGCAAGGACCAAGTCTTGAGCCCCAACAAGAATCAAATTGGTGTCAGAAATGTAAGAATAAACATTTTGGGTCGTGTCGGGTGATATCAGGGTAATGTTTTAAATGTGGAAAGAGTGGTCATCAAATAGAGAATTGTCCCATCCAAGGACCGACTTGCTATGAATGTAAGAAGCTTGGTCATTATCGGAGGGATTGCCCAAAGTTGAAAGATAGCGGGAATCAAGGGAAGAAACCCAACACCCCAACATCAATGGGTTGAACATTTCACATGACGATGGAAGACGCTAAGGAATTGACGGATGTAGTTATGATACAGTCCTTGTTAATTCTATACATGGGTATATATTATGGGATTGTGGTGCTAACTTGTCTTTTGTATTTCAATCTGTAGTAAAAGTTAGTTATACCAGTTATTATTTTGAAAGATGCTTTAATGATTAAAATAAGATCAAGTGATAGTTGGGTAAAGATTGGATGATTGTATAGTTACTCCAAGGAGATCTGCAGAGTTTTAAGTTGGGGAGCGGGTAATGTTGAAGGATATGAAGATTAGATACCCTCGTTTATTTACCTAGCTTTGATTTCGGAGACGAAATCATTTTCAAGTTGGGGAGATTTGTAACACCTCGATTTTTATATAAAGTGTTACAATTAGTTTTATTGAAGAAATTGAGTATATTTATTTGATAGATTAATTTTAGAGTTTATCCCCGAGAAAGTTTCATTATTTATTTTATTGGAATTATAAGTCAAGGGGTAAGCTTTAATTTTAATTTATTAGTTGAAGGGTTAAAGTTGCCATTTGATGGAAGTATGGGGGTTGAATTGGTTAAAGTGGTGAAACCCACTTACTGCACCGCATTTATGGAATGAAAAGAGATAATTCATATCTATTTTAGAAGAGAACTACTTTATTTTGGTGTGTGTGTGTGTGTCTGTCTCGTAAGAAAGAACCAAGAGAGAGAGAGAGAGAGAGAGAACCGAAAGTGAGTGAGAAAGAAGAAAGAAATCAGGGATTTGATTTAAGGGCTGAAGTTCTGCAGTAATTAAAAGTGTAATTGGAAAATTGAAGGTATGTTTTCATTTACTTTTTATTAGGTATATATATATATATATATATAAATGAATCTTATGGGTTTAGAACTGGGTTTTGATGTGTTTGAAAGATATGAGAAATCTGATTTGATGAATATATTTTACTGGTAATCTTAAGTATATCTGCAAATTTATAGATTCAGATATGGCTTAAAAGTATCAGTTTTGGCTTAATTACGATTTATGTGGGTTGTGACACGTATGAATGTCGCAACATGATAGTTGCGATAAGTATGAACATCGCAACAGTTAGTTGCGATAAAAGGTTATGTCGCAATAGTTAGTTGCCATAAGAAATGTTGTCGCAATAGTTGGTTGCGATAAGAGGGTATGTCGCAAGAAGTGGATTACGACAAATGTTGTCGCAAATAGTGGGTTGCGACAAAGGAAAATGCATTTCCTTTGGGTTACGATAAGTGACGAGATTTTGGGTTATTTAGGATTTTTAGTCTTTTAAGAGTCCTATTCGGTAAATTGATACAAGTATAATATGTATTTGGATATTTCAGACTTTTGGAAGTTTGGTGACGGGAATCATTACAAACTTAAGGAAAGACGTTATTGCTATCAGGTGAGTTCATTCTTACCTTACCTTTTTAAAAAGTATTTAAATTATGGTATGGTACATTTTATGATGAAATGTTTTCTGGATGAATTGAGATGAATAGTTGTACGAAATAAGATTGTTTATCTATGAATTAATGATTTTGCTTAATTTCATTCACGTTATTTGAAAATGAATTATAGTAAGCAATAACCTTCATGGGTACGAATATGTGTGATGAATCCATAGGCACTAATTGTATTGTAACGAGGAATAGGCATAAAGTAATTTGTAATTCCCGTTGACCTATAATGTGGAATGTAATTCCCATTTCGAGAGGTGATGATACCTATAATGTGGAATGTAATTCCCATTTCGAGAGGTGATGATACCTATAATGTGGAATGTAATTCCCATTTCGAGAGGTGATGAGACCTATAATGTGGAATGTAATTCCCATTTCGAGAGGTGATGAGAAATGATTGAATAGTCAAAGTAGAATTGCTATTCATGTTAGAATGTTTGAATATGGAAAGTAGAATTGCTATTCATATTAAATGTGTGGAATAGGCAAAGTATAATTGCTATTCCGATTGAGAAATGAATAGGCAAAGTAGAATCGCTATTCATATTTATATAATGTAGGGGATAGGTGTCACACCCCGCTAAAGCGGAAACACGAGATGTCACAGTTCAAGGTTTCAATGCGTAAGGTAGAAGACAACACACAATCATCATATCATAAAAGTTTACAAGAATACACCATGTTCCAAAATACAAATTGTCCAAAAACAAAAATTGACATGGTAAGGAAAAAGCGTTGGATGCCGCTACTTGTGGTGCCTTCTAAAGTTCAACCTTACTTGATATTTTCTTAAAAGCATGTAAGGAGAGGGTCAACTATTGAATAGTTGGTGAGTTCACAGGTTTTCGGTATGCATAAACGTTTTCATGCAAGTTTGTAAATCCGCAAAGTGGATTGAGTATTCGGTTGTAGTAGTAAAGCATTTTTTTAAATCCGCACAATGGATTTAGTATTCGGTTGTAGTAATAAAGCATTTTTGTAAATCCGCACAATGGATTTAGTATTCGGTTGTGAACATGCGCAAGGTATGATATCATATGCAATTATATGTTAAGAAATGAGCCCACTACCCAAACCTAATTACAGAATGCCCCAAATTGCAAGTTCCATCGCCAACATGCTTACGGAATTACGGAATTACGGAATTACGGAATTACGGAAGATAGTAATTATGCACTCGCGAGGTGAGTGGGGTGTCAACCAAATAACGTTATCCATAATACTAACGGCTTAATATACAGAGCATATAGCAAAACTCAGAATCAACTAACATAAGCATATATACCATAGCGCATAAGTATACAGAGCAATATTCAGTATTCTGAGTAAACAATACAATCGATGTGTAATAAAATCGTGACATGCATTTCACCCCAAAACGTATAAAATAGTAAAAAGGGGCTGTGAAAACTCACAGTGGTATGCGAAGTTGTTCTCAAGAGGTTCGTAATGCAATCTATAAACGATCCTACTTCGATCCTATGAACGTAAGGACACTAGTAAGATTCTATGCTTAAGCTTTAGTCCTTGATATCGCTTAGTTATCCAAATCACCATAAAATGCCTTTGTTGTGTTTAAGTTTATAAGTTATAAGGAATTAACCGAAGTTAGAAATCAACATATAATACGTTACATATGTTAGATTGAGGTTACCGCAATTTCGTCATGACGAGTGACGAAAAGGGTCTAAAGTTAGGAGTTATATACATATAGTACATATAAAGTTAGAAGTTATATATAGTACATATATATATATACCGCAATTTCATTATAAAAATAATGAAAAGGGTTCAAATGAAAGGTTAGAATATATATAAAATGCGTATACATATAGTATATATATATTCCACAATTTCATCATAAGAATGATGAAACGGGTTCAAGAGTTAGCTTTTAGCTATAGTAAGAAATTGTCTTTTGCTGTCTAGAATATGTAGTCACTTTCAGTTCGTTTTTGGGTATCATCCAGAGGCATTCAGGTTAAGATATTTTATGTCCATATACTTTTATGTGTTGGGAAACTTTTGACATAAGATTCATAATTTTTAGAGGTGTTTAAGTATCCAAAATAGTTCTTGACGTAAAACACTACAGAAAACTTTGTTGTTTGCGCACTGTTTTTGTGAAAAATATTTGAAGGTCTAAATCTTAATATTTTTCAATGATTCCAGTTGGGTTTGAACCCTAACTCATAAAAATAAATTCTAGAAAACTAATCACCTCAGTTGGAGTATTTTTGAGTGAGATATGGCCATTTAAAGGGAGGGGTAAAAATCTGGCAGATTGCTATTAAACTATAGCTTCTAGGAAAATGCACATATCTTTAAGTTTTGAAATGATTTTGTTCCTTTTGTCATGAATCCGATTTTGGCACTTCCCCATACAAATATTTTCAGTTTTAAACACATTTTTAAGCCACTAGAATTACATGCATGCTTATTAAATAAAACAAACTTTCCAAAATCTCAAAAGTGACCATTTTGCTTTCTTTTTGAAGATTTCTTTGTTAACCAAGCCTAGAGCTTGTTTTTACCATGTAAAATACAAAGTTTACTCCACATGCATGGAGATTTAAGTATGTACTTGATGTGATATAGAGTTTTTCATAAAATTTCTTAGAGATTAAGGGGTGGGTTTTGATGAAGAACACATGCATGTTTGTTAGAACATTGAAAAAGTTCTTCTTTGGTCTTAACATGGGTTTGGTCATGGATTCGTCCCCTTTTTAATAACATATAAGATGTTATGGTGATGAATCTCCCACACATCAAGATCCAAAGATAATGATAAATCAAAACAACATGCAACTAGTGTAGAAGTAGAAGAAGAAAACTTAAAGAAAAGTGAAAGAACAATAACAAGAAAAGTGTAGGCTTTGCACTACATATAATTTTTACCTTATGAAGACTTGAACACTTGATGTTCTTGAGGTTAAAGTGGCTGGACTTTGGACAATATTTGAGAGAGAACAGAGAGAAAAAGAGTAAGAACTCTTAGAGAGAAAAGAGAGAAAGTGAGAGATGAGAGAAATGAAGTGGGTGAAGTGAGTAAAAGAAAAAGGGTGAAGGGTTTAAGAGGGGGAGGGGGGCCGGCTTTGGGAAGGGGAAGAGAGAGGGTGGAGTGTGGTGTTGGGTAAAATAAAATGATGGTGTTTTTATTTTATTTTTTATTTTTTATTTAATTTTGTTAACTAATAACTAGTTTATATAATTAATAATACTTGTTTTATTTACTAGTATTTACTTTGCAAAGTACATGTATATATATATGTATAAATGTATTTAAGGTATTTTATATTGGCATTTTATGAGATTTATGGATAATTTCCTTATTAAGGCAAATGCTAGGCAAAATTCTCCAATTTTCCTAACAATAACGTTTATACTGCTAAGTTCGACCGTGCTGTCTAAAATATAGATAACTGCAATGTTTAGTATAAATCTAACATGAAACGAAAGTTTAACGGTTGTCACAGTCTCCCCCGGTTAAAAGAATTTCGTCCCGAAATTCAAGAACTTCCGTCCTTAACCGGTTTGTTAGCAAAAAGGTGAGGATACTTATGTTTCATGTAATCCTCTCGTTCCTATGTGTACTCAGGCCCACGCCTTGTGTTCCGATGAACTTTCACGATTGGGATTTTCTTTCGTTTCAGACATTTGACTTCTCTATCGAGAATCTCAGTTGGTTCTTCTATGATGTGTAGTTTATCGTTAATTTGAACTTCTTTCAAAGGTAAGATTAGTGAGTCGTCAGCTAGACACTTCTTGAGGTTCGATATGTGAAACGTATTATGAATGGCACTTAGCTCTTTAGGCAAATCGAGTCTATATGCTACTGGACCAATCCTTTCAGAGATCTCAAATGGTCCGACGTACCTTGGGCTCAATTTTCCTCTTTTCCCAAATCATACTATTCCTTTCCACGGAGATACTTTTAGAAGTACTTTATCTCCAACTTGGAATTCTAGAGGTTTTCGACGATTATCCACATAACTTTTCTGACGATATCTTGATGCTTTAAGTCTATCTCTAATGATTGCAATCTTATCGGTAGTTTCCTGTACAATATCGGGTCTAGATAGCTGTCTATCTCCAATTTCTAACCAAGCAAGTGGTGAACGACACTTGCATCCTTACAAAGCTTCAAATGGCGCACACTGAATACTGGTGTGATAGCTATTGTTTTAAGAAAACTCAACCAATGGCAAGTGGTTATCCCAACTTCCTCCAAAGTCTAACACGCATGCCCGAAGCATGTCTTCCAACGTTTGAATAGTTCGTTCACTTTGCCCATCCGTTTGAGGATGATAGGCAGTGCTTAAATTCAATTGCGTACCCAATGCTTTTTGAAGTGACTGCCAAAACCATGATGTGAAACGGCTATCTCTATCTGAAATGATGGATACTGGAACTCCATGGCGTGTAACAATTTCCTTGATGTAGATCTGAGCAAGCTTCTCCATCTTGTAATCTTCCCGAATCGGTAGGTAATATGCAGATTTCGTGAATCGATCTACTATAACCCAAATCGAGCCGTGCCCTTTGGCGGTTCTCGGAAGTTTGGTTATAAAGTCCATGGTTATTTGTTCCCATTTCCACTGGGGAATCTCAGGTTGTTGTAGCAAACCAGATGGTTTTTGATATACAACTTTGACCTTTGAACAAGTTAAACATTTCCCTACGTACAAGGCAATATCTTCCTTCATTCCTGGCCACCAATAATATTCCCTTAAGTCCTTGTACATCTTATCCGCTCCTGGATGAATTGAATATCGAGACTTGTGGGCTTCATCCAGAACTGTCTCCCGTACGTTGTTAGCTTTTGGAATCCAAACTCTGTCCTTGAAATAACGTACTCCACCAACCTTAGTTTCAAATCTACATTCTATACCGTGAAGGGTTTCGTCCTTCAAGTTTTCTGTTTTCATTGCTTCGATCTGAGCTTCAAGAATTCGAGTCTTTAGACTCGCTTGTACAAGCGCTCCCATTGCTCGTACACGTGAAGGTTTTACCCTTTCCTTCCTACTCAGGGCATCAGCCACTACATTGGCCTTACCTAGATGATAGCGAATATCATAATTGTAGTCACTGAGTAGTTCTACCCATCTTCTTTGTCTCATATTGAGCATTTTCTGGTCTAGAATATGCTGAAGACTCTTATGATCAGTGAAGATAGTGCATTTAGTGCCATACAGATAATGTCTTCAAATCTTTAAAGTGAATACCACTGCTCCGAGCTCCAAGTCGTTTGTGGTATAGTTCTTCTCATGAACCTTAAGTTGTCGCGAGGCGTACACTATAACCTTGTCCTTTTGCATCAACACATAACCCAAACCTTGATGCGATGCGTCATAATACACCACAAAGTTATCGGTTCCTTCCGGTAATGCTAGAATTGGTGCATTGCACAGCTTTTTCTCAACAGCTGAAATGCCTCCTCTTGCTGTTCTCCCCAAACGTACTTCCTATCCTTTTGGGTTAGTGACGTGAGTGGTTTAGCAATTTTTTAGAAGTTCTCGATGAAACGCCTATAATAACCTGCCAAACCCAGAAATTGACGAATTTCTGTTGGGGTTTTTGGAGCTTCCCACTTCCTAACGGCTTCCACTTTAGCCGGGTCCACGTGAATTCCGTTCTCTCCAATCATGTGACCAAGAAAGTGCACTTCTCGAATCCAAAATTCTCACTTTGAGAATTTGGCGTACAGTTTCTGATCCTTGAGAAGTTCTAGGATTACTCTTAAATGCTGCTCGTGATCCACCTTACTTCGAGAGTAGATCAAAATGTCATCGATAAACACAATCACAAACTTGTCAAGGTATGGTCTGCATACCCTGTTCATTAAATCCATGAACACAGCTGGTGCATTCGTTAACTCGAAAGGCATAACTAAAAACTCGTAGTGTCCATATCGTGTCCTAAAAGCTGCCTTAGGAATGTCCTCCTCGCGGACTCTTAACTGGTGATAACCTGATCGAAGATCAATCTATGAGAAATAAGTTGCACCTTGCAATTGGTCGAATAAATCATCTATTCGAGGAAGAGGATATCGATTCTTGATCGTCAGCTTGTTCATCTCCCTATAATCGATGCACATTCGAAACGATCCATCCTTTTTCTTGACGAACAGGACTGGAGCTCCCCAAGGTGAGGAACTTGGCCTAATAAAGTCCTTGTCCAGAAGTTATTGGAGTTGACTTGACAACTCTTGCATTTCGGCAGGTGCTAAACGATACGGTGCTTTAGCTACAGGTGCTGCTCCAGGTATGAGGTCAATTTGAAATTCAACTTGTCTAAACGGGGGAAGTCCAGGCAAATGGTCGGGGAACACCTCCGGGTGATCCTTCACCACAGGAATATCCTGGATTCGCCTTTCTTTGGACTTCTTCATAACTACGTGTGCCAAAAATGCAACGCACTTCTTCCTCCAATACTTATGAACCTTCACACTTGACACTATCTCTAGGCTCCTTCCAACTCTGTTCCCTTGTACAACGAGGGTTTCTCTGTCTTGCAAGGGTATCCTAACCGTCTTATCAAAACAACAAATCTCCGCTCGATTCTTGGATAACCAGTCCATACCCATTACTACGTCGAAACTCCCCAATTTAATAGGTATAATGTTGGTCCCGAAGGGTTATACAAGTTTGTAGAAGGGGGGTTGAATAAAAACACACATATTTTACTTTTCTAAATTGTTTATTGATAAATCATTAACAATTTACAGCTTGTTGCGGAAACAAGATTAAGGATAAATCCTAAATCTAAACAAGTTGGAACACTAAGTTTCTTGCACTAAGAAGGAGAAGGAAATTACTAATAATAACCTATCTCAAGATAAGAAGAATGAACTTGTCCAGAGTTAGCAAGTTTTTTCAAAAAGAAGTGAGTTCTTCTTCTTATATACTGCATGCATTTAATGCATTGCAGTTTATACTTTACACGTGGCAGCAACTGAACAGTGTAGTATCAGAGTGGTTGTACGATTTTAGACAATAAGGAGGTTCTATTCTGACATATCGTACGGAGTCGTGCAAGGGTGGATGAGACAAAAAGTACTTTGTACGGAAGACTTCATGATCAGCTTTTCGATGATTCAGCGATCTATCATTCTTTATCAGCGAATGATAGAGTTCAGCGATAGCTAAAGTCTTGTACTTGATACTCACGTTGAGTGGACAAATCTGAGTCTTCGCTGATCCGCATCAGTTCATTAGGAGACTTGTCACTGGTTCTTGAGCTTGATCTTCGACTTCAGCGTAGAACCTATGTTGACGTGAAACTTGTCTTCAGGGATCATAAGTAAACAACTAACTTATCAGCGATCACCATAAATACTGAACAGACTCAGAGTATTATGGTGAACAGTTTCGCTGAATGTTTAATCTAAAAAGCGAGAGTTCCTATCAGCGGTACTGGAAGATCTTAGTACTTATCAGCGATAGTGCAACTCTGATACATATTGTTTACTTACAATTTTCACTAAGTATATATAAGAGAGGGTCATTATAAAATCACTGAGGGTTTGGATCAACAATCTCCCCCTATTTGATTATGACATAGCAACAAATAAAATTGCTATATAATGAAAACATAAGGATAAAAAGAACTCATAAAATATTTGTCCCTTTTACTGTTTTCTGGGATCTTTTCTGTACTGATGGAGTAAAGTACGTTCGCTGAAATTTTTCTTTAAACTTTGTAAAGATTACAGAGGGAAGTGGAAAAATTACAAGTACAGCGAATAAAATTACAAGTACAAAAGATGTAGATAGATAAGGATAGAAAGAATTTCAAGGCGATCCTATCCGTCAAAAGGTTCTTCCTTAATGAGTTGTTCATCAAGGGTCATTCATATGGCAATCATCCAATCAGGGACATCTACTCCTTGATTCTTTTTCTTCAGAGCTTCTTCAAAAATCAAGGGCTTCAGGTGTCTAGCTTTGATGTCGCGTCTGACATCACACCAGTATAAGAGATCTCTGAGTTGTTCGATGGGAACGAGGTGGAGCTCAGAGATACGTTGAAAGTGATGGTTTCCATCGTAGTCTAGAAAGAATATACCATATGGATCATTTACAACTGTGCCAGGAATGAAAGTTTCTCCAGGTGGTAGGGAGGTGTCAAGCGCTGAGAGATCAGCATCAGGACCAAGAACTTCAGCACGAGAGAAACCAATACCTGTTTCATTCCGTATAGGAGGACCTGAATCAGAGACTTTCTTTTTCTTAGCAGAGACTTTTCTTTGTTGAGGAAGAGGAGGAATATCCACAGCAGAAGAAAGCAGGTCGATCTGTGTGTTTAAGATCTTCTCGACATGGCTTTTGTATTTTTAGCGCGATCCCTGAATGGCTAATTTTGTTTCTAACCATTCAGAGAGACCAAATTTTTCTAAGGTAGCAGCATAGAAAGTTTGCTTGGTTTTGTCATCTCTGTAGACATCCACTTCAACAACAGGAACGTTGGCGTACAACTTTCCTCTGATGTTTGCTTTGAGGATTTTAGATGGTCTAGATCGATAGGTCAGCATTTGTTTAGCCCATTCCAAGGTCGTGTCAGAGACCTTAGTCTTTTCTCTAACGATCTTTTGAGCATCATCCCATAGCTGACGTTGAACATCAATGGGAACTCTTTTCAGCTTGGGGTCTTTTATTTATCGTTGACTAAGCTTGATGGCGTATTCTCTATCTTTTTCTTCAGCTTCTTTTCTTTCAGCGATTAAGCGTTCAGCTCAGAGGTGTTCCTTGTACTCCTTTTGGGAAACTCTGAACTTTGGAGGAACGGAAGGAAGTTGATCACGCTTCAGAATGATTCGCTGATCTTCAAGTCTCTTGATCATTGCATCTCTCTTTTCTTGATCCTCTTCACTTAGCTTTTGAGGATCCAAGGAAGGTCTGTTTTTGTGAGAGAGAGTCTGTTCTTCAGGTTCATCAGTCTCAGAGATCAAGTCCAAGACTGGGATTATTTCTTCAGCGTTGAGAGCTGGGATTGTTGTTGAAGTCACAGCTGTAGGAACTTCAGCGATATCCTCAAACAGGGGAGAGGACTAGCTGAAACGCAGCGATCTTACAAGTAAGAACAGAGATGGAAAGAATGGGATTATGTATAGAGGTTTGCGGAGGTAGAGAACTGATAAAGTGTATAGAGGAGGGATGTTGCGTAGGATTAATGTACCTGACAAACCGGCTTGTTAAGCAAGATCATCAGATTTTCATCTTCAGCGACACCTTTTCCATTGCCTTTGTCAGCTTCGGATGCTGATGGCTTTGTCTTTGTCCGCTCCCCTGAAGGTTCATTTATCAGAATCCCTTTAAGAGCTTTAGTTCTCTGAGCAGGCTTGACGATAAAAGAATCATCATCATCGTCATCTTTGTCATGATCATTCTTTGGAGAAGAGGATGGTTCAGCATCAGACAAATCGATGGCTTCTTCATCTTCAGCTTCAGACTCAGTTTCTTCAGCTTCTTCTTCGAGTTGCTCCCCCTCGGATACAGAGGCGAGCTTCTCGGTTCCCTCAGGGTTTTCATCTCCCTGAGGTCCAGCGGCTGCTTCAGCTTCAATTTTCTTCTCACCCTCTTCAGTGACGGTGAGGTCTTCAGTCTTCTCTCCCCTGATAGATTCATCATGGGAAAGGTCTTCAGCGCTCTTCTCCCCCTCTTTATCATGATGACTGGGGGAGGAATGAGAAGATTCAGCAGCACGTGTGGTTTCCCTGTCTTCTTGGCCAGGGATCCCTATTATCATTTCAATCGCTGATAATCTGTTTTCCAAGTCAGAAATACCAGGATTGATCTTCACAAGTTCAGCACGATCCGTCGTAGTAAAAGATGGAGGTGCAGGGGCAGGTGCAGGGGCGGTCGTGTTGGTCAGAATCTGCTTCAACAAGTTCTGAATTGAAGAGATGTCATTCTTCATCGTGTTGACATCAGTCTTCACAGAGCTCATATCAGTTTTTACTGAACTGACATCAGTCTTTACAGCAGACATATCACCTTCGAGTGTGCCAACCGATGTCTTCAGCATTGTGACTTCGCTGGACATGGTGTCTACAGATTTCTTGATGTCGAGGTAGTCTGTGTAGATGTCAGCGAGAACTTTGGCAAAGTTGCTCAGTGAGTGATCAACCTTCTCCATGTCAGCTTTGGAGGCATTCTTCCGACTTCAGTTGTATGTTTTAAGAGATTTTCTCCAGCGGTTGTTACCGCTGAAGAGTTGACGGAAAGAGTAGACGTGAGAGCAGTCAGCGTTGTCTCTACTGTCTTCAGAGACGTGTTGATGTCTCTCAAATTAGGACCTGTAACATATAAAAACTTGTGAACAGAGGAAAGCTCAGAAGTTTGGGGTTTAGTAACAGTGTATAGGGATTTGTGAGTACCTGTAGGAGGATTGGTGAATTCATCAAAATCACGGGTTCCTGAGTAAAGTTCCATATCATTAGCGAGAGTACATGGACGTATGGACAGCTCTGCAGGTCCTACTTCTGTCGTTCCTTTTGTTCCTGGAGGAATGACAGGTGCAGCTGTGATAACTGGAGTGGGGTCCAAATGAGTTGAGGGTGAAGCGAAGGATAAGAATGGAGGTTGGTTACTGAGTTCAGCGTTGGAATCGCTGAGAATCACTTCATCAGTCTTTTGAGAGACTGAGGGAGGTTGGGTAGATTCCAATTTTGTAACCTCAACGTTTGGAGATGCTGAGGTCGGGATTAATGGGATGGCTTGTTCAGGTGTGGCAGAGCGTACCACTGAACTTTCCTTCAGCTCAACAGGAGGAGCTGAGGAGTTTTTAGTAGGAGATTGCTTGGGTTGCTCATTGGTCTTCTTAGTTCTTTTGGAACTAAGGTGGGTTTCAGAATGTTTCCTTTTAAAAGGAATGGAGGTAGCAGCTGGGGCATCAGCGGTGGGTTTGTCCGCTGAAGGAGCTGCAGAAGTAGAAGAAGTATTAGGGTTAAGAAGAGTCAAGAGTGTAGAAAGACGTACCTCATTCGCCACTGGTTTGAAGTCGAGTATTTTAGGGCCGACCTGAGAGAGTTTTAGGTCACCCTCTTCTGGGTAGCTGTCTTTCAGGCCTCTTTGGAAAATAACGCTGATGAACCGAGGATATAGAACCCATGGAGGTCTGTCAGCGACGGTGTCCACTCTGAGAACCAGGTCATCATAGATAATCGAAGCCCAGTCTATGTTGAGACCTTTCAGCAAAGCATATCCCATTGCTTGATGAGGCTTAGTGGCTTGGTCAGAGGAGCCGCTCTTGGCAGTCATGCAGTTGATCAAATGGGCGAAGATGAAATTCATCTCGCTGGGCATTTTCGATTTCTTTATAATCGTCAGCTTCTTCTCGGGCTTCATGTCTCTGCCGATTTCCCATACATAGCCCATTGCATCGAAAAATGCAATGATGGCTTCCCTGTCTGAGTTTTTCTTGGGGTCAGGGAGGGGAACAAAGGGTTTTTCCTTGGTGGCGATGGGAAGGCTGAGAGCTTTGCGAATTATGGCAGGGGTAATCTTCATGGTGCCATATTCGATATCGCATAGGATGCAATCGATTGTTTTGGAGGGTTCTTTGGCTGAGGGTAGCTGAGAGTGTCTGGCTGAGTACCAGAATAGTGAGAGCAAAAGCTGATGTGCAGGAGGTGTTATGGTCAGGGTTGTGGAGATGCAACAATTCTTTAGGAAGTTCACAGCATCAGCTAGATGTGTGACTTGCTTTCGAGGAGGAAACTCGAGAAGCGCATAGAGGTTGTTCACCTTAGTCCAATCCAGTTTGTCAAGGACAAATTTGACTTGAGGAGCCTTGAAGATGTCCATTTCCTCAGCAGTGTCATCAGCAGAAGTGTTTCAGCGTTGGTGTTCTTGGGAATGTCAAAAGATGCCATTCTCTGTATTATCAGTTCAACCAAAGGATTAACAAATAAGAATAATCTTAATGTGGAAAGAAATTTTCCAATAAGATGGTTCGAATTTTGTCCATTTCATTCAGACAAAAATCTTGTTTTCCAATTTCCTTTGAAGATAGGGATTCTGGAAAAAAAAACAAATGTGTGAAGAACAAGTTTAAGATTTTCGCATTTAAACTTGAAGAACAACCATGAAATGGTTGTGTTCATAAAACCATGAAAGAAAATGATTTTATTTTTAAGAAGTTCTTTTGTTTGATCTTGTTAAAACATAGAGAAGATCAGAAACAAGTTATTTGCATTTGGTAAATAATAAGAAAACATTAACCTTTGATGTTTGAAGAAGATGAACAGTTGTTCTTGAAAAATCGAGAGCCAAATGCAACAGTGAATTCTTTCTTTGGTTCGCGTAAGAGAAAAATATAAACGAGGAATTTGTTTATATAGAGAGATTTTAGAAAGAGAAAATCTTGAGCGGGAAAAGATTTTCATCATGACACGGACACGTGTTTGCATTTGATTGCTAAGAAAACTAAACGTGCAAACGTGTGTCAGAAAGAAGAACGTGTCTGGGTTTATCCGTTGCAATGACGTCACAACTGTCCTTTCATATTCTTGGTTGTCTCTGAGGTTTTGAAAACTCAGGGACACTTTTGAAAACATGAAGCACTGAATAGAAATATCAGTTGGTTTTAAGAAATTTCAAAGTATCGCTGATAAGGAAGAGATATTCAGCGATGAGATTTGTTTTGAAATCTTGCATGTACATGCGATTTGTCAGAGAGAAAAACATACCTTGATATCAGCGAATCAGGATAGAGAGGAGGATAGAATGGGTTATACAAGTTGATTTTATCCTATCGCTGATCAAATGTGAACTGCTGAAGATTTTATCCTTCAAAGTTCAACATTCCAAGCTCGCTGATGAGAAAGTTGAATCTTGTCTCATCAAGAGGTTTGGTGAACAGATCAGCTAATTGATAGTCAGTTGGGATAAAGTGAAGTTCTATATCACCATTCATCACATGATCTCTGATAAAGTGATACCTGATTTCGATGTGTTTTGTCTTTGAGTGTAACACTGGATTATTAGCTATAGTGATGGCACTTATGCTGTCGCAATAGATTGGAATATTTGAGAGTTGAAGGTCATAGTCCAGTAGTTGATTTCTCATCCACAAGACCTGAGAACAACAGCTTCCAGCGGCTACATACTCAGCTTCAGCTGTGGAAGTGGACACTGAGTTTTGCTTTTTACTTGTCGAACTTACCAGCTTTCCACCCATGAGCTGACATCCTCCTGTGGTGCTTTTCCTATCCATTCTGCAACATGCAAAATCACTATCTGAATAGGCGATTAAATCGAATCCTGAGTCTTTGGGATACCAAAGACCTAGATTCGCTGTACCCTTAAGATATCGAAAAATACGTTTTACAACTTTCATATGAGATATCTTAGGTTCGGCTTGATATCGTGCACACAAGCATGTTGCAAACATAATATCGGGTCGGCTAGCTGTAAGATACAATAGTGAGCCGATCATCCCACGGTACAGCGTGACATTGACAGGAACACCCTTAGTGTCCTTATCAAGTGTCAGCGGTGGTGCCATAGGGGTTTTCATAGCTGAACTTTCAGTTAAGTCGAATTTTTTCAGCATATCTTTAACATACATTCCCTGATTAATGAAAGTTCCTTTTTCATTTTGTTTTATCTGTAGACCAAGGAAATATGTTAGTTCACCCATCATGCTCATTTTATACTCTTCTTTCATTCTATCAGCAAAACGAGTACAGAGATCACGGTTAGTCGAGCCAAATATAATATCATCAACATATATTTGAACAAGAATGATATGACCTTTTACTTTCCTGAAAAATAGAGTTTTGTCTATTTTGCCTCGCTCAAATTTTTCAATATGGAGATAAGTAGAAAGAGTGTCATACCATGCACGTGGAGCTTGCTTTAAGCCATAAAGTGCCTTGTCCAGTTTATAAACATAATCTGGATGCTTAGGATCTGAGAATCCTGGAGGTTGTTCCACATAGACTTCTTCATTCAGCTTTCCATTTAGAAATGCTGACTTAACATCCATCTGACAGGAACACCCTTAGTGTCCTTATCAAGTGTCAGCGGTGGTGCCATAGGGGTTTTCATAGCTGAACTTTCAGTTAAGTCGAATTTTTTCAGCATATCTTTAACATACATTCCCTGATTAATGAAAGTTCCTTTTTCATTTTGTTTTATCTGTAGACCAAGGAAATATGTTAGTTCACCCATCATGCTCATTTTATACTCTTCTTTCATTCTATCAGCAAAACGAGTACAGAGATCACGGTTAGTCGAGCCAAATATAATATCATCAACATATATTTGAACAAGAATGATATGACCTTTTACTTTCCTGAAAAATAGAGTTTTGTCTATTTTGCCTCGCTCAAATTTTTCAATATGGAGATAAGTAGAAACAGTGTCATACCATGCACGTGGAGCTTGCTTTAAGCCATAAAGTGCCTTGTCCAGTTTATAAACATAACCTGGATGCTTAGGATCTGAGAATCCTGGAGGTTGTTCCACATAGACTTCTTCATTCAGCTTTCCATTTAGAAACGCTGACTTAACATCCATCTGATTTACTTTGAAGTCTTTGTGTACAGCGTATGCTAAGAATAGACGAATAGATTCTAATCTTGCTACTGGAGCAAATGTTTCGTCATAATCTATGCCTTCCTCTTGTCTGTATCCCTGCACTTCGGCGAGTCTGAATACCAGCGTTTGGATCACCAAGAATTTGATCAATTGGGTGATTTATAGTCCATCGCTGAGCCGGAGCGTGAGACGCTGACTCAACCTGAACTGGAGGAGCTGAAGATGATGCTTCAGCGACGTCTGGAGTATCAGCCAAGAGAGGAATGGATGCAGTTGTCATTATATTCACTTATTGCTGAGAGGTGGATGGAATATCTGAGATATTGGTTTCAGAAGCAGGTATAGTGTTTATAGGTACAGCTGAGACCCATGATGTTTCAGCTTCACTATTCTGCATATTTGGAATGATAGTCGGACCATCATCTTCAACTGTGTGAGCACGAGGAGTAGGAATTTCTTCTAAATCACCAAGATGAGAAAACATCCATTGATTCAGTTCTTCAGTATCAGCGGACGGTTTAGAGTTCGTTGAGCGGGACTCGTCAAACGTGACGTGAATTATTTTTTCAACAGTTTGTCTTCTTCGATTAAAGACTCTGAAGGCTTTGGAGACTGAGGAGTATCCAAGAAAGATCCCATCATCAGCCTTAGGATCAAGCTTTCCAAGGGCATCTCTGTTGTTCAGTATAAAACACTGACATCCAAAGATGTGAAGAAAGCTGATTGAAGGCTTTCTCCCATGAAATAGTTCATAGGCTATTTTATTGAATCTTTTGACTATCAGCGACCTGTTTTGCGTAAAACAAGCAGTGTTGACAGCTTCTGCCCAAAACTGAGTAGGCAGGTGAGAATCGCTGAGCATTGAACGTGCAGCTTCAATAATTGTTCTATTTCTTCTTTCAGCGACTCCATTTTGTTGTGGTGTTCTTACTGAAGAAAAGTTGTGAGAAATACCCTTGCTCTCAAAGAAGGAATCAAGAGAACTGTTTTTGAATTCAGTCCCATGATCACTCCTTATTGAGCGAACGGTCAAATTGTTCAGGGTTTCCATCTTCCGAACAAAGGTGATGAGTTCTTCAGGGGTGTCACTCTTGGAACGGAGAAACATAACCCATGTATAACGAGAGAATTCATCAACTATGACCAGTGTATATTTCTTTCCAGCGATGGATTGTTTGTTAACAGGGCCAAACAAATCCATATGGAGTAGTTGTAGAGGGGATGACACTGAGGAGAGTTGCTTTGATTTAAAGCTTGCTTTGGTCTGCTTTCATTTCTCACATGCTGAACATAAAGACTCTTTGGCATATGAGTGTTGAGGTAGACTAGTAACTAACTCTTTTGAGGAAAGAGAGTTCAATGTCTTGAAATTCAGATGAGAGAGCCTCTTATGCCATAGCCAGTTGACATCAGATGAGGCTTTTGAGAAGAAACAGGAGTTCTCAGTGGTTGTTGAGTCCATGTTTATTACATAAACATTTTCCAAACGATAACCGCTGAGAGCTATCTTCTCCTTTTTTTCAGTGACAAAGCAGGATTCTTTGGTAAAGATTACCTTGTTATCCTTGTCGCAAAGCTGACTGATGCTTAACAGATTATGCTTCAGCCCATCAACATATGCGACTCTTCTGAAGGTGGTTGTACCATTAGAGAGTACACCAAACCCTCGGGTATGTCCTTTTCCATTTCCACCGAAAGTTACAGAAGGACCCTTCTATTCCTTGTATTCAGCGAGCAGGCTTTTCTTTCCAGTCATGTGTCTAGAGCATCCGCTATCGAGATACCAAATACCCTTCTGAACCTGCATCACAAAGGAAGATTAGTTTTTCTTGGGTACCCACTTAACCATGTGTACACGTTTGTCAGTGGAAGCAGTTGGAATGGAAGGTTCAGCAATCTTCGCAGCATTTGAAGATTCAGCTTTGTCAGTCTTCACTTTGGTTAATTTCTTAACCTCAGTGGTCTTCTTTGCCTTGGGGGCAATCTTCACCTTAGCTATCTTATCAGCTTTGGTGGTTGTGGGGCACTTACTAGCAATATGATCAGTGCGTCTACAGTGATAACATTTCCTATAAATAAAAATAGTTCTAGGA
Source organism: Saussurea involucrata (assembly GCA_033807775.1). NCBI lineage: Eukaryota > Viridiplantae > Streptophyta > Magnoliopsida > Asterales > Asteraceae > Saussurea > Saussurea involucrata. The sequence goes on from CM066321.1 coordinate 34,080,882, forward strand.
CTATTTGAATGCTGAGTTTTAGATTTTGAATTTGAAGGACCAGCACCAAATAAGCTTTTGGTTTTAGAAATTGGAGGAACTCTTGGTTCTTCAGATTTCTTACTAAGGATATCCACTCTGAGTCTAGGAGTAGATCGCTGAATAGACCCACGCTGAGTAGATCCAGAGATCTGATTTCTTGATCCAGAGGAATAAATCACTAAAGCTTTAGAAGCATTCAGCTTTGGTGCTAAAGTACCCTTCTAAGGATTTTGGTTCAACGCAATTCCTTTACCTTTATCTTTAAAGACAGAGGTAGGTTTTGGATAAACCATTTTCTCTTTACCTTTTGAAGAGGTAGAGATTTCCTCAGGAATAGGCGGTCTGGAGGACGAACACTGAGAGGATGAAATGTCAGCGACTGAGGATACGAAAGTTCCAAATAAGAGCATGGAACGATCAGTGGTTGGTTCTTGAGTTTCATATTTGTAACCAAGACAACGTTTATCACTCAGGGGTATCTGAGACTTAATTATCTCAGTGATCTTTGTTGAAGAGTTACACCATCCTTCAACAGTAGCCTTTTCAGCTTTCAAAGCAGCGATAGCTTCTCCTCGTTCGATTTTGACTAGCTGATTTAAATGCACTTGATCTTTAAAATCTTCTTCAATTTTAGAAAGTTTTTCTATTTGAATGTGACAGTTTTTAAGTTGTTCAGCGAGATCAAGGTTTTGGTTTTCAACTAAAGTTTTGCCATTCATGGCTTCATATAAGCTTCTAGTCAAGAGATCGATTTTGCAGAGACTATCAGCTTCATCAATATTTGCAATATTTGTAAAGAAGGAAGGTGATACCTGAACAGCAGAGGTTGAAGTAGAGGGAATGTCTGAACTTTCTTTGGGTAGCAGGTCTATTCTCAGCGGCAGGTACTGCGGCATCAATTCTTACAGGAATAAATGGGCCGTTTTCAAGATAATAAGGCATAGTAGGGTCTACACCTTCTAGGAAGAGAGTCATCCTATTTTTCCATAGATTAAAATTATCTCTGGAGAATCTAGGGGGTTTTGCAAGAGAACCATTGTCTATATAGTTTGTGTTTGTGTTGGTGGCCATTTTCAGAAATAGCAAGGAAGAGAAATCTTAGTATAGATTAGATCTTGTTTATGAGATTAAACAAATCCGCTCTGATACCACTTGTTGGTCCCGAAGGATTATACAAGTTTGTAGAAGGGGGGTTGAATACAAACACACAGATTTTACTTTTCTAAATTGTTTATTGATAAATCATTAACAATTTACAGCTTGTTGCGGAAACAAGATTAAGGATAAATCCTAAATCTAAACAAGTTGGAACACTAAGTTTCTTGCACTAAGAAGGAGAAGAAAATTACTAATAATAACTTATCTCAAGATAAGAAGAAATGAACTTGTCCAGAGTTAGCAAGTTTTTTCAAAAAGAAGTGAGTTCTTCTTCTTATATACTGCATGCATTTAATGCATTGCAGTTTATACTTTACACGTGGCAGCAGCTAATTGGTTGCATGCCATTGACCTTTGTTGACAACCTTAGTAGCCGCATGTTGAACAGTGTAGTATCAGAGTGATTGTACGATTTCAGACAATAAGGAGGTTCTATTCTGACATATCGTACGGAGTCGTGCAAGGGTGGATGAGACAAAAAGTACTTTGTACGGAAGACTTCATGATCAGCTTTTCGATGATTCAGCGATCTGTCATTCTTTATCAGCGAATGATAGAGTTCAGCGATAGCTGAAGTCTTGTACTTGATACTTCACGTTGAGTGGACAAATCTGAGTCTTCGTTGATCCGCATCAGTTCATTAGGAGACTTGTCATTGGTTCTTGAGCTTGATCTTCGACTTCAGCGTAGAACCTATGTTGACGTGAAACTTGTCTTCAGGGATCATAAGTAAACAACTAACTTATCAGCGATCACCATAAGTACTGAACAGACTCAGAGTATTATGGTGAACAGTTTCGCTGAATGTTTAATCTAAAGAGCGACAGTTCCTATCAGCGGTACTGGAAGATCTTAGTACTTATCAGCGATAGTGCAACTCTGATACATATTGTTTACTTACAATTTTCACTAAGTATATAAGAGAGGGTCATTATCAAATCACTGAGGATTTGGATCAACATATAAGATCAACACTAAATAACTTATCAGATAGGTTCAATTTCAAGATAAAGAGAAGTCAAGAAGTTCCAGGTAACAATTCTAGATGTTTGGAGATGATTCGACAAAGGTTCAAGGTTCATAGAATGTTATTTTTGGAGAAGTGAAGATATGCAATTCAAGGTACTCAAAGCTACCAAGATTCAAGTTCATTCAAGAATGTTTTTTTTTTCAAAGCTCAAGACCCGTTAAAGCTCAAAAGCCATTTAATGTTCAAAGACTGAAGATATTTCTCAAAGATGCGAAGATTTGTGCTACAATGATTCAAGGATCAGTGATAAGAAGATGAAAAAAGATGAAGGTTTTGTTTGAAGACTTTGACCAACACAACAAAGATTTGAAGTTTGTGTTTCAAGACCTTGATGACTATTTGACGATGAAGATCCAGTTGAAGACTAAAGCAGTCAGATTCGATTTCTGAAGACAATGCTTATTTGATGATTCTTTAGATATATATATATATATTTATATTTTGAATCCATAGGGGGAGATTGTTAGTACATAAAATGTATTCAGGATTTAATGTATAATTCCGTATTTGTAAGAAATCAAATGTAATAGATAAAGTCAAGGTAGAGACTTTAAAAAGTCAAAGTCAACATACTTTAGTGAAATAGTCAAGGGGTATAAATAGGTGTTTGTATGGGAGTTGTAAAAAGTTGTCATTGTACACGTGAGAAATACTCGGAATAGAGAGATGACATCTAGATAGGGAGAAAGTAGAGAGAGAAAGTGGATCCCAATCCAATCTTTGTATTCTTTCTCTATTCTAATGAAGATCGTGAAGTTCTTACATTGTTACTTGATTAGATCTAGGGTCACAAAGGTACAGCCTAAAATTACATCTTTAGCCTCAAATTTCTGACCATTAGCAGCCTCGACAATATAAGCATCCGACATTCTCCTAGATTCCAAGTTAATCAGTGGCCTAAATTTTTAGTGAAACAAAACTTCTATCCGCTCCAGGTAACATCAAGATAAAATCCATTCCAATTTTTAGATAATGTCGCTAAAACAAAATTTTGATGTTCAACCTACAACAATACTAAAGTTTTTAGATCTAATACAACCAACCACTTAAAATTACCTAAAATACTTAGTTCATAATAACTTCAAGAAAATATTCCTCCTTTGAACCAAAAGTCTTATCAAAAGCTGCCAAACTATCAACCATCCTAATCAAAACCATCCCAAATACACAACTATCAAGATCATCAACACAAGCATAGCTGGCACTACTCCTCCAATCATGCATGCAAGCTCCGCCCTTATCGCGGTCTGCCTAGCCATCCTAACGCTCTCCAAAGCCTGGGTCGAAACATTGTACAAGAGATGGCTCAACTCCACCAGCTCAGTCAAGACATGTCCTTGGTGAGTCACCCTCACTTGGCAACCGTGTAGTTCGGTTGTTATCGTCCTTATGTGCTGATCTTTTGCCCAAGTCAAATCGGACGCTTGCCCGATTGGCACGCCGGTGGCTATACGTTGCGGTCCCGTGCCTACGGGCGTGTTGATGTTAGTGTGACCCTTCTAGGAATTGGAACACTTTTTCTTGCGGTTTGCCTAACACGAGGCCCGTTGGGGTTTCCTTGGAAGGTTATCGGAGTTGGTTGCGGTAGTTCCGAGGTTGGTAACATCCTCGGTCCGTCATAGGGATCTCGTTCACTTGACACTTCTGGTTCCGATTCCGTGCTACTAGAATCTTCATCTTCCCGGATGTTTGGTGGGTCGTCTCGAGGTCGACCATTGACGTAACTCGACACATCGGCCGAGTAAGAAGCGGGAGTGTAGGATGGTGACGATGATGACATAGTGAAACTGAAGCAAAAGTGCACTTAGTTACTAATCGCATAAGTGATATGTCTATCCTATGCAATGTCTACGCACTAATCATGCTTCTAGAGAGTGCAAGTAAAAAAAATTGACATACTCCTACTATAACTATTTCTAGTCTCGCATTAACCTACCTTAATCGAACATAGGTGATCAAGCTATGTTTAATTAAAGTCCGTTAATACCATTCTAGACTTAGTTATACTAGTAGTAGGTTCAGTTGTTTTCATGTCAGTTTTGGACTTTTGGTTATAGTTGAGTTTTTCCAATTAAAGACCGGTATTCTCTATAACCTTCAGCTCTGATACCATTTCTGTCACACCCCGCTAAAGCGGAAACACGAGATGTCATAGTTCAAGGTTTCAATGCGTAAGGTAGAAGACAACACACAATCATCATATCATAAAAGTTTACAAGAATACACCATGTTCCAAAATACAAATTGTCCAAAAACAAAAATTGACATGGTAAGGAAAAAGCGTTGGATGCCGCTACTTGTGGTGCCTTCTAAAGTTCAACCTTACTTGATATTTTCTGAAAAGCATGTAAGGAGATGGTCAACTATTGAATAGTTGGTGAGTTCACAGGTTTTCGGTATGCATAAAAGTTTTCATGCAAGTTTGTAAATCCGCAAAGTGGATTGAGTATTCGGTTGTAGTAGTAAAGCATTTTTGTAAATCCGCACAATGGATTTAGTATTCGGTTGTAGTAATAAAGCATTTTTGTAAATCCGCACAATGGATTTAGTATTCGGTTGTCAACATGCGCAAGGTATGATATCATATGCAATTATATGTTAAGAAATGAGCCCACTACCCAAACCTAATTACAGAATGCCCCAAACTGCATGTTCCATCGCCAACATGCTTACGGAATTACGGAATTACGGAAGATAGTAATTATGCACTCGTGAGGTGAGTGGGGTGTCAACCAAATAACGTTATCCATAATACTAACGGCTCAAAATGTGAGTTAATGGGTAATGTAGAGTAAACGGGGGCTTAATAGCAAAACTCAGAATCAACTAACATAAGCATACATACCATAGCGCATAAGTATACGGAGCAATATTCAGTATTTTGAGTAAACAGTACAATCGATGCGTAATAAAATCGTGACATGCTTTTCACCCCAAAACGTATAAAATAGTAAAAAGGGGCTGTGAAAACTCATAGTGGTATGCGAAGTTGTTCTCAAGAGGTTCGTAATGCAATCCGTAAACGATCCTACTTCGATCCTACGAACGTAAGGACACTAGTAAGATTCTATGCTTAAGCTTTAGTCCTTGATATCGCTTAGTTATCCAAATCACCATAAAATGCCTTTGTTGTGTTTAAGTTTATAAGTTATAAGGAATTAACCGAAGTTAGAAATCAACATATAATACGTTACATATGTTAGATTGAGGTTACCGCAATTTCGTCATGATGAGTGACGAAAAGGGTCTAAAGTTAGGAGTTATATACATATAGTACATATAAAGTTAGAAGTTATATATAGTACATATATATATATATATATACCGCAATTTCATTATAAAAATAATGAAAAGGGTTCAAATGAAAGGTTAGAATATATATAAAATGCGTATACATATAGTATATATATATTCCACAATTTCATCATAAGAATGATGAAACGGGTTCAAGAGTTAGCTTTTAGCTATAGTAAGAAATTGTCTTTTGTTGTCCAGAATATGTAGTCACTTTCAGTTCGTTTTTGGGTATCATCTAGAGGCATTCTGGTTAAGATATTTTATGTCCATATACGTTTATGTGTTAGGAAACTTTTGACATAAGATTCATAATTTTTAGAGGTGTTTAAGTATCCGAAATAATTCTTGACGTAAAATACTACATAAAACTTTGCTGTTTGCGCACTGTTTTTGTGAATCACCTCTGTTGGAGTATTTTTGAGTGAGATATGGCCATTTAAAGGGAGGGGTAAAAATCTGGCAGATTGCTATTAAACTATAGCTTCTAGGAAAATGCACATATCTTTAAGTTTTGAAATGATTTTGTTCCTTTTGTCATGAATCCGATTTTGGCACTTCCCCATACAAATATTTTCAGTTTTAAACATATTTTTAAGCCACTAGAATTACATGCATGCTTATTAAATAAAACAATCTTTCCAAAATCTCAAAAGTGACCATTTTGCTTTTTTTTTTTGAAGATTTCTTTGTTAACCAAGCCTAGAGCTTGTTTTTACCATGTAAAATACAAAGTTTACTCCACATGCATGGAGATTTAAGTATGTACTTGATGTGATATAGAGTTTTTCATAAAATTTCTTAGAGATTAAGGGGTGGTTTTTGATGAAGAACACATGCATGTTTGTTAGAACATTGAAAAAGTTCTTCTTTGGTCTTAACATGGGTTTGGTCATTGATTCATCCCCTCTTTCTCTTGCCGTGAACACCAAACACACACACACACACAAACTTAATATTACTAAGTGCCTCTAAGTGAGACACCTCTCTCTAAATGAAAGGAAAGAGGCGGTTTGTGGTGATGTGTTTAAACACACTTACCAAACAAACCTCAAACTTCTCCTATTTGGCAAAACATACCCTTAGACTTCTATATAAAAATTAAAGTCTATCCCTTAACTTATAACTCCATAAAACTAATCCCAAACTTACCTTAAAATCAAAATAATAAAATTAAATAAACCCACAACGTACCCGGTTATTACAGATGTTACGTGGAAATGCTCTGACCTGGTGGAACATCGTGACATCAATAGTGACGGCTCCAGTTTTGGTAGCCATGTCATGGGAGTCGTTTAAAAGGAAGATTTTATATGAATACTGTAACGAGAATGATAGTCCTAGATTGATCAGGTAACAACGATTTAATGAGAAATAACAAGAACAGATAATGATTTCAACTTGTCATCCCTCTCATATTCAATAATCAAGATAGTTACAAAGGTTTGAATGAAAATCCTAACTATCTCTCTCTAAACAATTAAGCTCTCATGAATGATAATGAATCATCTAACCTAATTCTAAGGCTAACACTAACCTTAAATACCTAGGCTTTAGACAATAAGGCCTAAGCCCATTAAACACAATTAACTAAGCCCATTTAACAATTAAGGCTTTTACAAGAAGATTAATTAAACTAATTAATCTAATTAATTCTAATTAAGCACTATATAATTATTTATATATCTTTCTAATATGTAGGTCATTTATAGACCTAACAATCTCCCCCTAAAGATATATAAATAAAAATCGGTCTTGAAATCTTCAAGTCTTGATCTTCTCTTCTTCTTGAATCTTTGAAGCACTTCAGTGTTGCTTGTCTTCATGTCTTTTGACGCTCCCCCTTGAATAACGCTCTCGAATAAAGCTCTTGAATTTGATTTCAGCTTTAAAAGAACTTGTAGAACCAGTATGCTCGAAGGAGGAAATAGAGATTTGTAGCGAACACCATTTGATAAAGGATGAGAAGAATTTACCACTTGTAAGCACTTTGAAGTTTTTTCGCTTTGATAAAATCTCGGAACTGATCAAATAACAGTTACCCCCCCTCGGCTTTTGCATGGGGACTTCTTTACTCCCCCTCGGCTTTTGCTAACTCCCCCTCGACTTGATAATCCGGTGTGTCTTTGAATCTGTACCCTTTATCCCCCTCATGATGAGTAGGAGAATCCAGAGCATCATGTATGATCAAAGACAATAGTAGCGAGTAGCAAAAAATGCAGATAAAACAATAAGTAACCAGAACGGGGTAAAAAAGCTAACACATTTAAAAACGAGTCCTGATCTGAGGTAATCAGAATTCATAACATCGAAGACCGAGTTCTGAACAAAATTATTCAGAAGTCATAACATTTAAAAACGAGTTCTGAACTGAATTATTCAGAAGTCATTACATTTAAAAACGAGTTATGAACTGAATTATTCAGAAGTCATAACATTTAAAAACGAGTTCTGAACTGAATCATTCAAAAATCATTCTCTTAAGAACGAGTTCTGAACTGAATTATTCAGAAGTCATTACATTTAAAAACGAGTTCTGAACTGAATTATTCAGAAGTCATAACATTTAAAAACGAGTTCTGAACTGAATTATTCAGAAGTCATAACATTTAAAAACGAGTTCTGAACTGAATTATTCAGAAGTCATTTTTGAAAAATCAGAGTTTCAAGAAACAAGATCAAGCGCAAAACAGAATGACTCAGTAAGCACAGTATTTTGCAAGAAGTGAGACAATGATCAAAAAGTTTAATTGTGAGGAACAAGTCACAATCAATATATCAGATAAGAATTGAGTCATTAATATGAAATGATGAACTATGAACACTAAGTGGAATTCAAAAACGGGTGTATTTCCATCGAAAAATCAACAAACATTTGAGACATGGAAATAACTAAATCAAGTAAGTTTTGATCATGGCAATCATGGAAGTTAAACTTAGATAATAACAAACGCAAGTAAGTTATTCATAATGAATTGCCATGGTGTTTGAATTCAGTTAGAGTTCACATACCTTGCATAAGATAGTACTCCCCCTCAAAATTGGCCTAACCTTTGAATGCTCGTCATGTGAAAAGAATCTTCGAATTTAAATGCACATGACGTTCCTACAAAACATATTAGAGGGATTTTGGTATCCATCTTGGGATGGATCCTTGTTGGTTAGATGCCCTATGAGGACCTGGGATACTATAAGTACCATACCAATACTTAGCATGGTCTTTCCTCACAAAGTCACTTGTTCCACAATAAGAGCAACACAGCTTCTGTGTAGATAAGCTGATGAGTTTATTAATAGAGTAAACTCGATCAGTTTTCACAAAAGGTTTAGCGTGGAAAGCTGTGTTGTTCTTGGCACTCTTAACAGGGACAAATGGCTTTGGAGCAGGAGTGGTTCCTTTAACTCTCCACTTCATTTTTACTTTCTTGAAAGATGGATTATCTTTATTGTCAACACGAGAATTATAGAAAAGATTGGAAGATCGAGTCTGATCTTTAAAAAAAACATTTGATTTGACAAAATTCTTTGAATCAGATTTAACCTTTTGTTTCTTCAAAGTCTCGGTTGCTAATCCAGATAATCTCTGTGTAAGTTTAGAAATCTCAGTCTGAAAGATCTTTCTTTCTTTTGCAAAATCATCTTTCAAACATTTAGTTCTAAAGCCTTCAACATTCCCTTTCTCAGACTCTTTGATTAGAACGTCTAATTCGTTTTCCAAATCGGTTATTTTCAAGGAAAGTTCTCCATTCTTTTGAGAAAAAGATTTGCGTTCTATTTCAAACTTCTCTCTTTCTGCAATTAAAACCTTTTCAAAGTCGGAGACCTGTTTTAAAAGTTTTAAGCACATAAGCTCAAGTCTCTTCTTCTCTTCAAGAGATTTGGTTGAAAGCCCAGATTGCTTTTGAGTAAGCAATTGTCTTTCCTTTTCAAAGCTTTCTTTCTCCTTTTCAAAAACTTTTTCAAGAGTATTTAGTTTACTTTTAAGCTCAAGGTTTTCACAGTTCAGGAGTTTACATCTCTCTTCTTCTTTCGCCAGTTTCTCAGAACTATTCCAGATTTGAGATTTGAGCTCCTTCAGTTCTTTGATGTACTTATTGCACAAGTCATCTGATCGCTTGATATTCTTTTCATGTAGCTTTGCTTTCTCTTTCTCAGTCTCCTTGATATCACCTCGTGATGATAGATCAGACAACTTCCTTTTCAGCTCAGAGTTTTCAGACTCTAATGTTGTTGCCTTTTCTTCAGATTTAGCCAACTTGTCAGAACAATTCCAGAGTTGAGATTTATGTTGCTTCAGTTCTTTGATGTACTTGTAGATCAAATCAACTTTCTTCTCGATATGCGTTTGATGTAGTCTTTGATTTGGTTGACACTCCATATTAAAGCAATATGACATTGTTACCTGAAAAATTAATCGTTAATCGGTGTTGATTTTGAAGAAAAAAAATTGCGGAAGAAAATCAAAAATTAAATTCGAAAAACAAATCTAAAAACAAAATTGTTTCCAAAAAATAAGATCTGATTATTATCGAATTCGAACGAACGAAATCACTCTTCGAGAGTGAGATCTGCAAGATAAACAAACCAAGTTAGATCAAACACGACGAAAAATAAGTTACAAATTTCGTTAAGAAAAATCGCAACTTTCGTTAAAAAATTATCAAGCACGAGACGTGGGTAACTCGGGTACCGACGAGAACTTACCAAACAAAAAAAACAACTTACCAAACACAATTTACCGGATGGAATGAGTTTCCGGACGAAAGTTAGTTTACCGGATAAAGATGGTTATCAATCAAAGACTTACCGGATGACAAAAATTAGGACTTACCGGATGAAGATGGTTTACCGGATAACAAAGCAACAAAAATTAACCTTACCGGATAAAAGGAACTTACGGGACGAAGGTTGTCGGATACTTGATTCGCGAATGAGAAGCTTTCCGGACAAAAGTAACGAGGACTTACCGGATGAATGCGGTTTGCGGTTCTTACCGGATGAATGCGGTTCTTACCGGATAAAATTGGTTTTCCGGATAGTGCACAAAAAAAATCAACTTACCTGGTAAAAATTGATTTTCCGGATGGAAAAAAAAAACTTGCGCTTTCCGGATGAAAAATTAAGTTAGCAACAAAGATGAATACAAATCATGCAATATATAGATATGTATATGAATGGTGTATGCATGCAATACGTATGTGATGGAGAAATATCTAGAATACTTAAATCAATGATATATGACGGTTGTTTGTGAAATGGTCAAAGAAAAAGTATGCAGGTCAAATAAAGAGGTGAGTCATCCGGAAAATGTAAGCAGGTCAAACATGCAAGTCATCCCGAAAAACATTGGAAAAAATGGTATCCGGAAACTTTGAAATAATAGGAAACTTACCCGGATACTGCGGCTGTGGTTGCAATTCTGATCTGGAATCGATAGGGTTGCTTGATTTCACTCTTGTAGGGTTAGATTTTAACCAAAAACACAAAAACAAACACACCCAAATCGATTTCTAAGCAAAATATATCCTACTTTCCAAAAACCACAAACAAATTGAAGAACACAAAAAAAACTCAAGATTTGATTTTTAAGTTGCAAGATTAAATCATTTGAGTCCTTGTAAGCGCAGATGAAGTCTAGATTAAGGCAATTAACCAATCGAGATATAACTAACGAATTAGTAAAACAATGAAAGAACTTTGCAAACCGATTGAAGAACGATTTTCTTCAAAGAACTGCACTTTTACAAAAATCTTTTGCATGCCTTCTGGACCCCAAACGATTAATCCAACCGGTCAGTATGTGAACCAAGATGTCCCGAAGCTACTGTCCAAATATCGTGACGATCCGACGGTTCAATCTTCGGGAATAGGCGAAACGGCTCGCTGTATTTTCCAGAAAAATACACTACGAAAATTCTTTGTTTTTCATGCTTTCGATTGGCTTTTTCTTTCTTCAAATCACCGATTAGGCTCTGATACCAATTGATAGTTCTAGATTGATCAGGTAACAACGATTCAATGAGAAATAACAAGAACAGATAATGATTTCAACTTGTCATCCCTCTCATATTCAATAATCAAGATAGTTACAAAGGTTTGAATGAAAATCCTAACTATCTCTCTCTAAACAATTAAGCTCTCATGAATGATAATGAATCGTCTAACCTAATTCTAAGGCTAACACTAACCTTAAATACCGAGGCTTTAGACAATAAGGCCTAAGCCCATTAAACACAATTAACTAAGCCCATTTAACAATTAAGGCTTTTACAAGAAGATTAATTAAACAAATTAATCTAATTAATTCTAATTAAGCACTATATAATTATTTATATATCTTTCTAATATGTAGGTCATTTATGGACCTAACAGAGAACGAAATGGATCGTATTGAAGAACAGTTTCGAACGCTTAAGAAAGGAAATTCATCAGTAAGAGAATATACTCAAATCTTCTTGAAGAAATTGAAGTTAGTGGGGCATGTGGCCCTAACGGAAAAAGAAAAGATCAAAGCTTACCTGAAGGGTTTGCTAGCTGATATGATGTCCCGAGTTAGAAATTCTAAAGCTTCAACTCTGTGGGAAACAATTGAAGAAGCAAAGATTATAGAAGAAGTTTATGCAAAAGATAAAGCTGAGAAAGCTCAATTTGGATAGAAAAGAAAGTGGGAAGGTCGATCGGAACCTTCGCAAGGACCAAGTCTTAAGCCCCAACAAGAATTAAACTGGTGTCAGAAACGTAAGAATAAACATTTTAGGCCGTGTCGGGTGATATCAAGGGAGTGTTTTAAATGTGGAAAGAGTGGTCATCAAATAGAGAATTGTTCCATCCAAGGACCGACTTGCTATGAATGTAAGAAGCTTGGTCATTATCGGAGGGATTGCCCAAAGTTGAAAGATAGCAGGAATCAAGGGAAGAAACCCAACACCCCAACATCAATGGGTTGAACATTTCACATGACGATGGAAGACGCTAAGGAATGGACGGATGTAGTTATGATACAGTCCTTGTTAATTCTATACATGGGTATATATTATGGGATTGTGGTGCTAACTTGTCTTTTGTATTTCAATCTGTAGTAAAAGTTAGCTATACCAGTTATTATTTTGAAAAATGCTTTAATGATTAAAATAAAATCAAGTTATAGTTAGGTAAAGATTGGAAGATTGTACTGTTACTCCAAGGAGATCTGCAGAGTTTTAAGTTGGGGAGCGGGTAATGTTGAAGGATATGTAGATTAGATACCCTCGTTTATTTACCTAGCTTGGATTTCGGGGACGAAATCATTTTCATGTTGGGGAGATTTGTAACACCTCGATTTTTATATAAAGTTTAACAATTAGTTTTATTGAAGAAATTGAGTATAATTATTTGATAGATTAATTTTAGAGTTTATCCCCGAGAAAGTTTCATTATTTATTTTATTGGAATTATAAGTCAAGGGGTAAGCTTTAATTTTAATTTATTAGTTGAAGGGTTAAAGTTGCCATTTGATGGAAGTATGGGGGTTAAATTGGTTAAAGTGGTGAAACCCACTTACTCTACCGCCTTTATGGAATGAAAAGAGATAATTCATATATATTTTAGAAGAGAACTACTTTATTTTGGTGTGTGTGTGTGTCTCGTAAGAAAGAACCAAGAGAGGGAGAGAATCGAAAGTGAGTGAGAAAGAAGAAAGAAATCAGGGATTTGATTTAAGGGTTGAAGTTCTGCAGTAATTAAAAGTGTAATTGGAAAATTGAAGGTATGTTTTCATTTACTTTTTATTAGGTATATATATATATATATAAATGAATCTTATGGGTTTAGAACTGGGTTTTGATGTGTTTGAAAGATATGAGAAATCTGATTTGATGAATATATTTTACTGGTAATCTTAAGTATATCTGCAAATTTATAGATTCAGACATGGCTTAAAAGTATGGGTTTTGGCTTAATTACGATTTCTGTGGGTTGAGACAAGTATGAATGTCTCAACATGATAGTTGCGAAAAATATGAACATCGCAACAGTTAGTTGCGATAAAAGGTTATGTCGCAACAGTTAGTTGTGATAAGAAATGTTGTCGCAACAATTGGTTGTGATAAGAGGGTATGTCGCAAGAATTGGACTGCGACAAATGTTGTCACAAATAGTGGGTTGCGACAAAGGAAAATGCATTTCCTTTGGGTTGCGATAAGTGACAAGTTTTGGTTTATTTAGGATTTTTAGTCTTTTAAGAGTCTTATTCAGTAAATTGATACAAGTACAATATGTATTTGGATATTTCAGACTTTTGGAAGTTTGGTGACGGGAATCATTACAAACTTAAGGAAAGACGTTATTGCTATCAGGTGAGTTCATTCTTACCTTACCTTTTTAAAATGTATTTAAATTATGGTATGGTACATTTTATGATTGTAACGACCCATCCCAATATACATCATATAACATACATTTACCAACCAAAGATATATAACAAAAGATACATATTATTCACATAAGGTCCGAAAGGCTTAAAACTGTACATTACATATTCAGTACAAAACGTTTAAGGAAAAACTTCTACATCCCAAATAGCCTTCACAAGCACGTCATACTTTATCATTGCCTTTGCTATTAAAAGTTCCTCGACCTGGAATACATATTTTTGAAAACAAAATGAGGGTTAGACCAAACGGTCTTGTGAGATAATCCCTGTCAGTTTAATAATCCTTTTGTAAAACACAAATATACACCAAGTAATTAAATTCCAAGCAAGACTCGTTCACTGTGTACATATCCTCATTCCCATGGCCATATTAGTTGGTTGCGAGCCAACTAATCAATTTACTCCGCTTCACTTACATACAACCAACTCCGCTGTCCCTCCGTACAGCCAAAACTCCGCCGGTCCTAAGCCCGGCCAACGTGCACTCGTGTAGTGTAATGCTCATATAAATACAATATACATCTCAATATATTATATTTCAAACATAAGCACATAATCACATTATCTATCACATTTCCACTCAGTATATGTATTCCAGTTTGAAAACGTTTTAAAGTAAAACTCACCTGATTGCTTATCAAAAACCCTTCCAAGCCTTCCCAAATAGATTCAGTCTTTCACCCAGAATTCACAGAATCTGAAATAGTTTAAATACAATTACTTCTTTACCAACCGAACACATATGACTTACTATTAGGCTAAGAACTCTAGATAACTCTAATCCTCAATTATTTCCCCCAAACCCAAACTTAAGTCGAGTCCACAGTATATCCAGTCCTCATCATAAACTATCCAAAAGTCAACAGAACACAAAGTTACCGGATACTCAAAAGTATCTAAAATCTCAAAAGTGATCAAACAGCTAGAGTTTCCGGACACCACAAAAACTATCCGGACAACAAGATCAATACGGACAGCATGACTTTCCAGACAGCATAAACAATCCGGACACTCGCACTATCCGGACACTTACCGAAAACATACTCAATCCGGATGACATAACAATCCGGATAACACCCAGACACCAAAGAAATCCGGATACCATCCGGTATTTAATTTTTAACCGGAAACTTATGGAAAAGAGGAACTTACCGGATACTTGACTCGTCCGGACACTAGCAAGAAGAACTACCGGATACTACCAAAGAAACTACCGGACACATTCAAATTGTGTCCGGAAACCTCTGTCGGTTTACCCCATTTTAACCCAAAAATCAACTGAATTTAACACCAGTCCAGATTTGATAATTCTAATCCGATAGAAACTATCTACTAACAATTATACACATAAAATGTAAAGGAACATACCTCAAAACACTTCCAATGAATCCAATTTGAAGCCTTAACCTTTCTTTTCTTCTTCTTCTTCTTCTTTTGTTCCCAAAACACACACACACACACACACTCACTGATTTTATTTTCTAACTTCTGAAAATATATGGATGTAAAAAGGGTTATATCAAACCCAAATTTACATTGTGGGCTTAAACTATTCTGAAATGACCGAAAACACCCTTAAGCGTCTAAATTAAATATAAAGTCTATCCCTTAACTTATAACTTATGAAATTAACCTAAACCTACCTTAAACTAAAATAAATAAAGTTTAAATAAATCAATATTGTACCCGGTTATTATAACATCTCCCCCTTAAAAGAATTCTGTCCCGGAATTCGGTTAGGCAAAAAGGTATGGGTACTTAGTTCTCACTACTACATCGAACTCAATCAAAGCCATAG
Source organism: Saussurea involucrata (assembly GCA_033807775.1). Lineage (NCBI taxonomy): Eukaryota > Viridiplantae > Streptophyta > Magnoliopsida > Asterales > Asteraceae > Saussurea > Saussurea involucrata. The sequence goes on from CM066321.1 coordinate 34,096,593, forward strand.
AAACTAACTACATAGACACCCCACACCCATCTATATCTCTAACACAATTATCAACTACTTTTATAATGCAGATAAGCAACAAAAGAATAGAAATACCAATGATCGTTTTGTACCGAAGTCAGATAACACTTTAGAACGTATAGAGTTTGTTAAAAATGTACCTGTAACCTCATCCGGAATTTCCTCTGATTCTTGTGCTGTCATTTGGAAGGTTCGACCCTTTGCTTTCGGTACTTCAGGCCTTTGTATCCCTCCTGGCCTAATACCCGTTGCTCTCACCGTCATACTACCCTGTTGTGCTATCCATTGTGGACAATCTGACTGAATATGATCAGGGGAGTTGCAAGAGAAACATAATCGAGTTACCCGACAGTCTTTAGAAATGTGACCAATCTTTCCACACTTGTAACAAATTCGGGAATCCACATAATAGTTTCCTTGATGAACACCGTTTCATTTTGGACATGGTCTTTCAGCTGGTCTGAAAGGTGAACGACTATCAAACCTCGTGAATTCATACTCCTTCAAATCGTACGTCATTTCTTCCAATTTTCTTTTCCCAAAACTTCTATCACCAGCATCCCTCCCTTTATCTCTTTCTACATTTTCCACGGCATCTACTGCGGCTGAGAAGGTTTCCGGTCCCTTTGCAATCACTAGACTTCTGATTTCTGACTTTAACCCGAAGATAAACCTTTCCATCTTAAGTGTCTCCATGGCAACATAGTACTCTGCGAAACGAGACTTCTCCAGGAAACGAGCAGTATAATCCCTAACCGATAAACTCCCCTGTTGCAGGTTCATGAATTCTTCTTCCAATTGTCTAACTGCTGCTTGCGGACAAAACTGTCTCTTGAAAGCTGTAGTGAATTCGTCCCAAGAAAAAGTAGAATACACATCAGATCCTCTAGAGGTAATGAGAGCTTCCCACTGTAACGTCCCAAAAATTACAAGCAAATTTAAATTTTTAAATAAACAATTCATTTATAACAACTCATTAAATGAATCCCAATGTTTCGTTTGCAAACTCATAATTAATAACTTTATAATAAAAATACAGCGGAATAAACGTTTAATTAATAAAACCATAAAACAACCAGCTCTCCTCGCGCGCCAGTGTGTATTTGTCACGCCTTGAAGCCGCTCGGACCTGAAACCACAGTTTATTGGGAAAGGGTAAGCACGAAGCTTAGTGAATTCCAACACATGCGCAGATAGGAATTATACACACATCACCCCTATCCGCACATAAGCAACAACATCACAGTTACATAAAACGAGTAAACATCTACAAGTAATTATGTATCCAACACCTCAGTACCATCGAGGCCTCGGTCCCACCGAATTGTAATGTATCCAACACCTCAGTACCATCGAGGCCTCGGTTCCACCGAATTGTAATGTATCCAACACCTCAGTACCATCGAGGCCTCGGTTCCACCGAATTGTAATGTATCCAACACCTCAGTACCATCGAGGCCTCGGTTCCACCGAATTGTAATGTATCCAACACCTCAGTACCATCGAGGCCTCGGTCCCACCGAATTGTAATGTAACCGACACCTCAGTACCATCGAGGCCTCGGTCCCACCGAATTGTAATGTAACACATTTATACCAAGCATCCAAACCAATCAAATATTACACACCACAAACAACTAGTTCACACCACAAAGACAATAGTACATACAAACTATCATGACATGCATATAACCCCTAACTACACAGTGAGAGAACTCACCTCGAAAGCGCGCCCAGCTTAATAACACAATTCAAGCTTCACAATTACGGTCACTTCCCAGCATCTAAACGCATGTTAAAACGTGTCAATACGAGACCCGGACCCTATGACACGACACACGCTTAAACCGTCACTAAAACTATTTTACGGTCTCACCAAACAGGTCTGTTCGGGACCTATTTCGACCTCTTTAAACCCAGTAAAATCTCAATATTATCTCACGACCAGATAGTACTCTGAGTTAGGGTTCCAAGGACATATTATACGCCTCCTAACGATTTTTCTACAATTTACTACGGATTTTACAAAAACAGATTCCGGAACAGAGAAATTCAGCACCTTTCAGTATAAAACGATAAATCGACCCATGCTACGTCCCGAACTGGGTTTTGCACAAAACACAGAAAAGTTTCTAGACTCAAAAAGGGAACTTTTGACACCGGTTTCACCCCAAACCGAGTTACGACCAGAACGTTATGGTTTTCGCAAGATCAAGGCAGATTCCAGAAATTTTTACATGAAATGACGAACCGCAGAACTTGCGACCACTTTTTCTCCCAACTCGACGCCGAACCAGTTTTCCGCTAAAACACAGAAAACGTGCTCGGTCCCGAGCTCGCAGCGTGGGCGCCAGTTTCGGCTCAATCGGAGTTACGACGGAAAAGTTATGATTGACGCAAAACAGTGGCAGAAGGACGTTTTTCACATAAATTGCTGATTATAAAAACGACGGTTTTAACGAAACGGCTTAAACGATTAAGTCACGGCTTAATGGGTTCAACAAGGATTATTAATAAGACCTGGCCACGCACCACCCACTGCCCTCCGGCAATGGTGACCGCCGGTGGCGGCCGGCGGCGGTTTTCGACGAAACAAATACAACGAACCGCAACCCACCAAGAACTCCCCACTCTCTCGATCGATCGACCGCTTGCACACCCACACACACGGCGCACACAGCCACCACCACCCGACACCCAGCCACCACGGTGGCGGCGCGCGGCGGCGGCGTCGCCTCCGACCCCTTTGCTGGAAAACGAAAGAACGGAAGAAGAACGAGGGAACGACTTACCTTGCGACGACGATCCCGCGGTAAACACACTTCGGCTTCCTCTCTCTCTCCCGGTCGTCTCTCTCGCCGCTGCTCTCTCTCTCTCTCGGTCGTCTCTCTCGCCGCTGCTCTCTCTCTCTCTCTCTCTCTCTCTCTCGCTGGCGAACAGCACCGCCGACTGTTTCGTGTTGCTCCGGCGGCAGCAGGGTGGGGGGGGGACGTTCGGCAGTTAGCGGTGGAAAAAGGGAAGTAGGGTTTTGGTTAGTGTGTTTGCGAGAGAGAGAGAACGAGAATTCACCAAGTAGGGGGGGGGGGGGGTCGGTTCAACAAAATACGCTCCCCATGCAAACTTAAATGACAAAATCCACATATAGTCCCTAGGTTTTTAAGGTATTTGCATTTTCTACATAACTTAGGATTTCAACATTTAGCCACTTCCGCTAACCCCGTCAATAACCACGTTAAACAAAACTTTTAATAAGAATTAAAGCAAGGAAATTACCTACCGGGATACGGGCTTTACAACTCTCCCCCACTTGGATTAGACTTCGTCCTCGAAGTCTAGACCGGCGAATAACTCGGAATAGTTCTCGCGCATCTCCGCTTCGGGTTCCCACGTCCACTCTAACCCCTTCGGTGCGGCCACCGGACTTTCCTCAACTAGAATCTAAATTTCTCCCAGGGCAACTGTGATACCATCTGTAACATCCCAGGCCAACCGTACCAGATATTGTCCGCTTTGTCCACACACCTGGACTCACGGTTTTAAAACGCGTCTAGAAATTCTCGAATACTTTTCTTACTAATAAAACTCCTTCAAGAACACTGAAAACGCGATTGGAAGAACACTCCAACAATTGAAACCATTCCTAGTTAAACGACTACGGTTGTCTCCCAACCTTAGATGATTCATACCTCCCGATTAAATTTCAAGCTCTAACCGTCCTAAAGTGCTCACCAATGTACCCTACAGGATACTCGAATCCGATCATTCCTACCATTAACTGACGATTAACTTCCACGAGTTCTAATAGACTCCAAAGATTTTCAATAAATTATATTAACAAAACATCGACCCCCTGCCGAACATCGGTCCAACCGATTACAATAACAAACATCGGCCACCGGCCGAACATCGGTCCAACCGGTTACAATAACAAACATCGGCCACCCGCCGAACATCGGTCCAACCGATTACAATGAATCACATAAGCGTGGTATTATCCAAGACACTAACACAAATAGATATCCCCCACAATCAAGTCAACTAACACACACGTAGGTCATTCCACCATAACCATTCATCACAAGTGATAATTTCAGGGTTACTACTACCATCACCATGATTATCTTAACATCGGCTACCACTCTCCGATTATACTAAAGGTGTTTGGCCTCAAGCCCAAAAGTCGACACCTAAAAATACCACCTACCTCAAAATGGTTGATGCGCATTTATTCTTTTAATAACAAAGGGCATCAATCCCTTAACCGATACTATTCGGCCTACAGTACTAACACACGTGGAATATCCAGCCTCCCACCGTCGACGTATCCCCCACACACGCTCTACAAAGCTAATTTATCTGAACCGAGGATACGCCCTGACGCCTTCCTCTCGGGTAACGCCTCAGGGCCCCGCACATCGAAATTACCTCTCAGGTAAGTGCCCACAATTATATCCTCCTAGCACCTACTAGAAAGCCTAGGCTATAACGCCTGAACACCGGGGTCTCACCCCGAGATACCCAACCGACCATTACCAACGACTGACTAACGTGTCTAAGGATCCAAAGCAAACAGCCTACCGCAACATGCCTATTCCGGATTGACTCACTCACCCAAACATGTAAACACTCAACGTGCAAAGAATTCCAAACGGTGCGACAAAAACAACCCATCACTAGACTCCACATCGAGCCATTAAAACCGGGCAATTGGCCCATGACTAACTCCAAGTCAAAACAGAGCAAAATGCTCTACGCTTGCTAGACCCATGGATCGGAAAAAAAAATGCGTTTAAACAAAGTTTAAGCAAGCAATACTCTGAACTCAACCTTAGTCCCAGGCTCAACACGGGTTAAACAAAAGAGTTTTCCAAAAGGACTCACACCCTTAAAATTCTCGAAATGACACTTAAAAGCACATTTCCCCCAAATGGTTTACAAAATCATTTACCAAATATTTTCAACATCAGGATTTTCATCTCAAAAGGATCGTATATAATAAAACAACTTTTACCAGATCGCTAGTTACGCAAAACTGGACACGCTCGTCCCATATAGGAAAATCATGTTGAAAATCGTCCCATTGCAGTTCAGTTTACTCACACAAAAGCAAAACGTAAGAAATAAAAATGAACCGCCTCGATTCTAGTATGGATTGACTCATGATGTGCACTTAAAGTAACCGCTTGACCTTAAACAGGGTGCAACAAAGGTGTGCACATAATTCAAAATAAGTTTCACGACATTTGATTCAAAAATTCCTCTTTTTAATCATAAAATGACGTGGCACAGGGTTTGCCACAAATCTTTCGCGCGTCAGCTAGTCACACAAAACGATGTCACGGTTTACAATTATATGTTTGTTAAAGCACAGCTGTCTCGTGTAAGTTTCCAAACTTGAAGACAGAAACCAGTCCGCTCTATTAATTTGAAACATCGACTAAAACCTCATAAAATCTCAAACTGGGGGCAGACATGCAAGCTTGTAACACTTCCTCAAGTTTCGTACTTGGGACATATAACGTCAAAACATTATAGTTTAAAAAATGTATTTATCGAAAATGCTCAAAATACTCGTTTCCTCCAAAGCAAAAGTTTTTAATTTCCCAAAAAAAAATGATCGGTAATTCTAAATTAACCGAATGTCAAAAATCTACGCATTTATGTTTCCAAAATATAACACATTGTAATCGTATGCATGATGTTCACAACATTAAAACACTCCTTGGATCAAATGGTCTTTCATTTCGAAAAAAAGAACTAAAACCTTTTCATGCACGACTCGTTTATCAAAATGTCGAGAACAAAGGTTACCCCAGTATGCATACCCCTAAGTCGATAAATCGCATTTTCATAAAACCTTTAGCTGACTGAAAAGCGCACAAAACAACTCCTTATGAAATGCTACCAAAATTCCTCCATGCACCACTTATGTCACGCATGAATCAATCCACACACTGAACTATTTGCAATAAAATACTTAGTAATACAAACTCTCGAACGAAAAGTTAAGCGACACTGGAATTCCAAACTCATTTTAAACAAATCACCAAATTAACCTTTATACATACATCGTGGAATGTAACTTTTCGTCTCAACTCTAACACACGTGGAGGAGTTCCAATGTTAGAGTCTCAATCCGTAGTCACTTACCCAACATCTTAACCTCCACAAAACACGGATAACATCGTACCCGAAAGGACCGTTGGAAAAAATAATCAAATGAAACAATCTTTTACAAAGTTTTCAACTCCCGTGATAAAACGGTTTCAAGCATTTTCAAAACTATAATTTGAAATCTCGTGTGTGCTAAACATTTCCCAGAGTTTCGAAATACAATCCATATAAGGACCGGAACACAAAGATTAATTAGTGCAATCCTATTTTCAAAATAAAACTTTGTGCATGACTCAGTTGGCATTCCACGTCTCGACTCATACTCCTTCAAACCTCCCCAATCCACTATCGTCCTCCGGGCATTTAAACCTCTTGGGGCAAGATGGGAAATTACGTCACATAATCCCTACGATTTTTCTTCAATTCAAGGTCTGCTCTATAGGCCTATGACTCCAACACAACCTTCCATCTTGGCCCGAAATGATCTACTTACCACAAACATCGTCGACATCGTCACTCAAAGTGACTAATACTGGAAACGTCCTTCTATTCCAACGACTACTGGATTAGATCCTTCACCACTACCCTCAACGATCATTACATCTAAGCAAGACAAGTACACACATGTACCAGTGGATCTACTATAGTTGTCTCTCCTCGTGACAGCTATTCTGGGTAGATAATACAACGCGTTTTAGCACATAACGACGCACACTAACAACACTCACGCCCAACTCCTTGGATTCCTCGTGACTTCCCCGACTCGAGCATTGATCCTGTGCTTCCGGTAGTAGGAGCTCTACTACTACCTTCCACACCTATCATCACTCGTTCCGAGTCCCATTCCAAGGGTCCAAGTAGTTTCTCGCCGAAACTATACACATAATACAATTAATCCACACATGCCAGTTCAAGAACATATCCTAAACAGGCAAACTCATACAACTACTGTATATATAAAACCATCGGTCTCGCCGATCAGACAACCACAATTGTATACATAATAAACCATATGCCCGCACCAGCATATATATACACCCACTCTTCCTAGCTCCCTAGGAATTTCACCCTATTCCACTACCCTTGCTATGATGAAGTTCCCACTAGTCCTGACGAGTCGCCTCGCGAATGCACAGTCGCATACAGTGTAAAACCAGATAGACTTTTGAATATAAGATTCTATTTTACAACGGTTGGACTCAAACAAGAGATGCGCAGTAGAACTAAATCCAACATTCTAATGCTATTTGGTTCCTACCGCATACAACCTATAGTGCATTCACTTAACAACCTATCAAGGCTAGCATAAACTCCTATTAGCAAGCAACAAACATGCAACACAGTGTAATAATCACCAAGTAATTTAACATACATACTCTTATGTTCTAGAAAGCAATCTAGCACACGTACTCATACATAAACACCCTTCCCAGCTCTCTAGGAACTTCCTCTTATCCCACTACCCTTGCTACTACCGAATCCCTACTAATTAAAACGAGTGACCTTGCGAATACCCGATTATATGCAGTGCGAAATAAATAGACAGTCGAATACAAGACTCTATCCTAGAACGGTTGGACTCAAACAAGAGCTGCGCAATAGAACTAAATCGAATATTCTAAGGCTATAAATCTCTTACTGCATACAACCTAGAGGGCATCCACTTAGTAACCTATCATAATTAGCATAAATTCCTAATAGCAAGTAGTTCAACATACAACATAGTGTCCACAACAAGCAATCTAGCATGCATACTCTATGATCTAGAAAGCAATAAAACACTAAGTACTGTACCTTTCCCCTTTGGCTCCGGCTCACTGTACACACTGCGCCTCCGATCACCGTTCCTCGAACGGGTCTTTACTTTTTCTTTTATTTCTAAAAAGATTTAATAAAGAATTTGAAAATTTCCCAGCCGCAACTTGAGACCAAACACACCAAGGTGCGTTTGATTCACTCAAGCTGTGCTCTGATACCAAGTTGTAACGTCCCAAAAATTACAAGCAAATTTAAATTTTTAAATAAACAATTCATTTATAACAACTCATTAAATGAATCCCAATGTTTCGTTTGCAAACTCATAATTAATAACTTTATAATAAAAATACAGCGGAATAAACGTTTAATTAATAAAACCATAAAACAACCAGCTCTCCTCGCGCGCCAGTGTGTACTTGTCACGCCTTGAAGCCGCTCGGACCTGAAACCACAGTTTATTGGGAAAGGGTAAGCACGAAGCTTAGTGAATTCCAACACATGCGCAGATAGGAATTATATACACATCACCCCTATCCGCACATAAGCAACAACATCACAGTTACATAAAACGAGTAAACATCTACAAGTAATTATGTATCCAACACCTCAGTACCATCGAGGCCTCGGTCCCACCGAATTGTAATGTATCCAACACCTCAGTACCATCGAGGCCTCGGTTCCACCGAATTGTAATGTATCCAACACCTCAGTACCATCGAGGCCTCGGTTCCACCGAATTGTAATGTATCCAACACCTCAGTACCATCGAGGCCTCGGTTCCACCGAATTGTAATGTATCCAACACCTCAGTACCATCGAGGCCTCGGTCCCACCAAATTGTAATGTAACCGACACCTCAGTACCATCGAGGCCTCGGTCCCACCGAATTGTAATGTAACACATTTATACCAAGCATCCAAACCAATCAAATATTACACACCACAAACAACTAGTTCACACCACAAAGACAATAGTACATACAAACTATCATGACATGCATATAACCCCTAACTACACAGTGAGAGAACTCACCTCGAAAGCGCGCCCAGCTTAATAACACAATTCAAGCTTCACAATTACGGTCACTTCCCAGCATCTAAACGCATGTTAAAACGTGTCAATACGAGACCCGGACCCTATGACACGACACACGCTTAAACCGTCACTAAAACTATTTTACGGTCTCACCAAACAGGTCTGTTCGGGACCTATTTCGACCTCTTTAAACCCAGTAAAATCTCAATATTATCTCACGACCAGATAGTACTCTGAGTTAGGGTTCCAAGGACATATTATACGCCTCCTAACGATTTTTCTACAATTTACTACGGATTTTACAAAAACAGATTCCGGAACAGAGAAATTCAGCACCTTTCAGTATAAAACGATAAATCGACCCATGCTACGTCCCGAACTGGGTTTTGCACAAAACACAGAAAAGTTTCTAGACTCAAAAAGGGAACTTTTGACACCGGTTTCACCCCAAACCGAGTTACGACCAGAACGTTATGGTTTTCGCAAGATCAAGGCAGATTCCAGAAATTTTTACATGAAATGACGAACCGCAGAACTTGCGACCACTTTTTCTCCCAACTCGACGCCGAACCAGTTTTCCGCTAAAACACAGAAAACGTGCCCGGTCCCGAGCTCGCAGCGTGGGCGCCAGTTTCGGCTCAATCGGAGTTACGACGGAAAAGTTATGATTGACGCAAAACAGTGGCAGAAGGACGTTTTTCACATAAATTGCTGATTATAAAAACGACGGTTTTAACGAAACGGCTTAAACGATTAAGTCACGGCTTAATGGGTTCAACAAGGATTATTAATAAGACCTGGCCACGCACCACCCACTGCCCTCCGGCAATGGTGACCGTCGGTGGCGGCCGGCGGCGGTTTTCGACGAAACAAATACAACGAACCGCAACCCACCAAGAACTCCCCACTCTCTCGATCGATCGACCGCTTGCACACCCACACACACGGCGCACACAGCCACCACCACCCGACACCCAGCCACCACGGTGGCGGCGCGCGGCGGCGGCGTCGCCTCCGACCCCTTTGCTGGAAAACGAAAGAACGGAAGAAGAACGAGGGAACGACTTACCTTGCGACGACGATCCCGCGGTAAACACACTTCGGCTTCCTCTCTCTCTCCCGGTCGTCTCTCTCGCCGCTGCTCTCTCTCTCTCTCGGTCGTCTCTCTCGCCGCTGCTCTCTCTCTCTCTCTCTCTCGCTGGCGAACAGCACCGCCGACTGTTTCGTGTTGCTCCGGCGGCAGCAGGGTGGGGGGGGGACGTTCGGCAGTTAGCGGTGGAAAAAGGGAAGTAGGGTTTTGGTTAGTGTGTTTGCGAGAGAGAGAGAACGAGAATTCACCAAGTAGGGGGGGGGGGGGTCGGTTCAACAAAATACGCTCCCCATGCAAACTTAAATGACAAAATCCACATATAGTCCCTAGGTTTTTAAGGTATTTGCATTTTCTACATAACTTAGGATTTCAACATTTAGCCACTTCCGCTAACCCCGTCAATAACCACGTTAAACAAAACTTTTAATAAGAATTAAAGCAAGGAAATTACCTACCGGGATACGGGCTTTACAACTCTCCCCCACTTGGATTAGACTTCGTCCTCGAAGTCTAGACCGGCGAATAACTCGGAATAGTTCTCGCGCATCTCCGCTTCGGGTTCCCACGTCCACTCTAACCCCTTCGGTGCGGCCACCGGACTTTCCTCAACTAGAATCTAAATTTCTCCCAGGGCAACTGTGATACCATCTGTAACATCCCAGGCCAACCGTACCAGATATTGTCCGCTTTGTCCACACACCTGGACTCACGGTTTTAAAACGCGTCTAGAAATTCTCGAATACTTTTCTTACTAATAAAACTCCTTCAAGAACACTGAAAACGCGATTGGAAGAACACTCCAACAATTGAAACCATTCCTAGTTAAACGACTACGGTTGTCTCCCAACCTTAGATGATTCATACCTCCCGATTAAATTTCAAGCTCTAACCGTCCTAAAGTGCTCACCAATGTACCCTACAGGATACTCGAATCCGATCATTCCTACCATTAACTGACGATTAACTTCCACGAGTTCTAATAGACTCCAAAGATTTTCAATAAATTATATTAACAAAACATCGACCCCCTGCCGAACATCGGTCCAACCGATTACAATAACAAACATCGGCCACCGGCCGAACATCGGTCCAACCGGTTACAATAACAAACATCGGCCACCCGCCGAACATCGGTCCAACCGATTACAATGAATCACATAAGCGTGGTATTATCCAAGACACTAACACAAATAGATATCCCCCACAATCAAGTCAACTAACACACACGTAGGTCATTCCACCATAACCATTCATCACAAGTGATAATTTCAGGGTTACTACTACCATCACCATGATTATCTTAACATCGGCTACCACTCTCCGATTATACTAAAGGTGTTTGGCCTCAAGCCCAAAAGTCGACACCTAAAAATACCACCTACCTCAAAATGGTTGATGCGCATTTATTCTTTTAATAACAAAGGGCATCAATCCCTTAACCGATACTATTCGGCCTACAGTACTAACACGCGTGGAATATCCAGCCTCCCACCGTCGACGTATCCCCCACACACGCTCTACAAAGCTAATTTATCTGAACCGAGGATACGCCCTGACGCCTTCCTCTCGGGTAACGCCTCAGGGCCCCGCACATCGAAATTACCTCTCAGGTAAGTGCCCACAATTATATCCTCCTAGCACCTACTAGAAAGCCTAGGCTATAACGCCTGAACACCGGGGTCTCACCCCGAGATACCCAACCGACCATTACCAACGACTGACTAACGTGTCTAAGGATCCAAAGCAAACAGCCTACCGCAACATGCCTATTCCGGATTGACTCACTCACCCAAACATGTAAACACTCAACGTGCAAAGAATTCCAAACGGTGCGACAAAAACAACCCATCACTAGACTCCACATCGAGCCATTAAAACCGGGCAATTGGCCCATGACTAACTCCAAGTCAAAACAGAGCAAAATGCTCTACGCTTGCTAGACCCATGGATCGGAAAAAAAAATGCGTTTAAACAAAGTTTAAGCAAGCAATACTCTGAACTCAACCTTAGTCCCAGGCTCAACACGGGTTAAACAAAAGAGTTTTCCAAAAGGACTCACACCCTTAAAATTCTCGAAATGACACTTAAAAGCACATTTCCCCCAAATGGTTTACAAAATCATTTACCAAATATTTTCAACATCAGGATTTTCATCTCAAAAGGATCGTATATAATAAAACAACTTTTACCAGATCGCTAGTTACGCAAAACTGGACACGCTCGTCCCATATAGGAAAATCATGTTGAAAATCGTCCCATTGCAGTTCAGTTTACTCACACAAAAGCAAAACGTAAGAAATAAAAATGAACCGCCTCGATTCTAGTATGGATTGACTCATGATGTGCACTTAAAGTAACCGCTTGACCTTAAACAGGGTGCAACAAAGGTGTGCACATAATTCATAATAAGTTTCACGACATTTGATTCAAAAATTCCTCTTTTTAATCATAAAATGACGTGGCACAGGGTTTGCCACAAATCTTTCGCGCGTCAGCTAGTCACACAAAACGATGTCACGGTTTACAATTATATGTTTGTTAAAGCACAGCTGTCTCGTGTAAGTTTCCAAACTTGAAGACAGAAACCAGTCCGCTCTATTAATTTGAAACATCGACTAAAACCTCATAAAATCTCAAACTGGGGGCAGACATGCAAGCTTGTAACACTTCCTCAAGTTTCGTACTTGGGACATATAACGTCAAAACATTATAGTTTAAAAAATGTATTTGTCGAAAATGCTCAAAATACTCGTTTCCTCCAAAGCAAAAGTTTTTAATTTCCCAAAAAAAAATGATCGGTAATTCTAAATTAACCGAATGTCAAAAATCTACGCATTTATGTTTCCAAAATATAACACATTGTAATCGTATGCATGATGTTCACAACATTAAAACACTCCTTGGATCAAATGGTCTTTCATTTCGAAAAAAAGAACTAAAACCTTTTCATGCACGACTCGTTTATCAAAATGTCGAGAACAAAGGTTACCCCAGTATGCATACCCCTAAGTCGATAAATCGCATTTTCATAAAACCTTTAGCTGACTGAAAAGCGCACAAAACAACTCCTTATGAAATGCTACCAAAATTCCTCCATGCACCACTTATGTCACGCATGAATCAATCCACACACTGAACTATTTGCAATAAAATACTTAGTAATACAAACTCTCGAACGAAAAGTTAAGCGACACTGGAATTCCAAACTCATTTTAAACAAATCACCAAATTAACCTTTATACATACATCGTGGAATGTAACTTTTCGTCTCAACTCTAACACACGTGGAGGAGTTCCAATGTTAGAGTCTCAATCCGTAGTCACTTACCCAACATCTTAACCTCCACAAAACACGGATAACATCGTACCCGAAAGGACCGTTGGAAAAAATAATCAAATGAAACAATCTTTTACAAAGTTTTCAACTCCCGTGATAAAACGGTTTCAAGCATTTTCAAAACTATAATTTGAAATCTCGTGTGTGCTAAACATTTCCCAGAGTTTCGAAATACAATCCATATAAGGACCGGAACACAAAGATTAATTAGTGCAATCCTATTTTCAAAATAAAACTTTGTGCATGACTCAGTTGGCATTCCACGTCTCGACTCATACTCCTTCAAACCTCCCCAATCCACTATCGTCCTCCGGGCATTTAAACCTCTTGGGGCAAGATGGGAAATTACGTCACATAATCCCTACGATTTTTCTTCAATTCAAGGTCTGCTCTATAGGCCTATGACTCCAACACAACCTTCCATCTTGGCCCGAAATGATCTACTTACCACAAACATCGTCGACATCGTCACTCAAAGTGACTAATACTGGAAACGTCCTTCTATTCCAACGACTACTGGATTAGATCCTTCACCACTACCCTCAACGATCATTACATCTAAGCAAGACAAGTACACACATGTACCAGTGGATCTACTATAGTTGTCTCTCCTCGTGACAGCTATTCTGGGTAGATAATACAACGCGTTTTAGCACATAACGACGCACACTAACAACACTCACGCCCAACTCCTTGGATTCCTCGTGACTTCCCCGACTCGAGCATTGATCCTGTGCTTCCGGTAGTAGGAGCTCTACTACTACCTTCCACACCTATCATCACTCGTTCCGAGTCCCATTCCAAGGGTCCAAGTAGTTTCTCGCCGAAACTATACACATAATACAATTAATCCACACATGCCAGTTCAAGAACATATCCTAAACAGGCAAACTCATACAACTACTGTATATATAAAACCATCGGTCTCGCCGATCAGACAACCACAATTGTATACATAATAAACCATATGCCCGCACCAGCATATATATACACCCACTCTTCCTAGCTCCCTAGGAATTTCACCCTATTCCACTACCCTTGCTATGACGAAGTTCCCACTAGTCCTGACGAGTCGCCTCGCGAATGCACAGTCGCATACAGTGTAAAACCAGATAGACTTTTGAATATAAGATTCTATTTTACAACGGTTGGACTCAAACAAGAGATGCGCAGTAGAACTAAATCCAACATTCTAATGCTATTTGGTTCCTACCGCATACAACCTATAGTGCATTCACTTAACAACCTATCAAGGCTAGCATAAACTCCTATTAGCAAGCAACAAACATGCAACACAGTGTAATAATCACCAAGTAATTTAACATACATACTCTTATGTTCTAGAAAGCAATCTAGCACACGTACTCATACATAAACACCCTTCCCAGCTCTCTAGGAACTTCCTCTTATCCCACTACCCTTGCTACTACCGAATCCCTACTAATTAAAACGAGTGACCTTGCGAATACCCGATTATATGCAGTGCGAAATAAATAGACAGTCGAATACAAGACTCTATCCTAGAACGGTTGGACTCAAACAAGAGCTGCGCAATAGAACTAAATCGAATATTCTAAGGCTATAAATCTCTTACTGCATACAACCTAGAGGGCATCCACTTAGTAACCTATCATAATTAGCATAAATTCCTAATAGCAAGTAGTTCAACATACAACATAGTGTCCACAACAAGCAATCTAGCATGCATACTCTATGATCTAGAAAGCAATAAAACACTAAGTACTGTACCTTTCCCCTTTGGCTCCGGCTCACTGTACACACTGCGCCTCCGATCACCGTTCCTCGAACGGGTCTTTACTTTTTCTTTTATTTCTAAAAAGATTTAATAAAGAATTTGAAAATTTCCCAGCCGCAACTTGAGACCAAACACACCAAGGTGCGTTTGATTCACTCAAGCTGTGCTCTGATACCAAGTTGTAACGTCCCAAAAATTACAAGCAAATTTAAATTTTTAAATAAACAATTCATTTATAACAACTCATTAAATGAATCCCAATGTTTCGTTTGCAAACTCATAATTAATAACTTTATAATAAAAATACAGCGGAATAAACGTTTAATTAATAAAACCATAAAACAACCAGCTCTCCTCGCGCGCCAGTGTGTACTTGTCACGCCTTGAAGCCGCTCGGACCTGAAACCACAGTTTATTGGGAAAGGGTAAGCACGAAGCTTAGTGAATTCCAACACATGCGCAGATAGGAATTATATACACATCACCCCTATCCGCACATAAGCAACAACATCACAGTTACATAAAACGAGTAAACATCTACAAGTAATTATGTATCCAACACCTCAGTACCATCGAGGCCTCGGTCCCACCGAATTGTAATGTATCCAACACCTCAGTACCATCGAGGCCTCGGTTCCACCGAATTGTAATGTATCCAACACCTCAGTACCATCGAGGCCTCGGTTCCACCGAATTGTAATGTATCCAACACCTCAGTACCATCGAGGCCTCGGTTCCACCGAATTGTAATGTATCCAACACCTCAGTACCATCGAGGCCTCGGTCCCACCGAATTGTAATGTAACCGACACCTCAGTACCATCGAGGCCTCGGTCCCACCGAATTGTAATGTAACACATTTATACCAAGCATCCAAACCAATCAAATATTACACACCACAAACAACTAGTTCACACCACAAAGACAATAGTACATACAAACTATCATGACATGCATATAACCCCTAACTACACAGTGAGAGAACTCACCTCGAAAGCGCGCCCAGCTTAATAACACAATTCAAGCTTCACAATTACGGTCACTTCCCAGCATCTAAACGCATGTTAAAACGTGTCAATACGAGACCCGGACCCTATGACACGACACACGCTTAAACCGTCACTAAAACTATTTTACGGTCTCACCAAACAGGTCTGTTCGGGACCTATTTCGACCTCTTTAAACCCAGTAAAATCTCAATATTATCTCACGACCAGATAGTACTCTGAGTTAGGGTTCCAAGGACATATTATACGCCTCCTAACGATTTTTCTACAATTTACTACGGATTTTACAAAAACAGATTCCGGAACAGAGAAATTCAGCACCTTTCAGTATAAAACGATAAATCGACCCATGCTACGTCCCGAACTGGGTTTTGCACAAAACACATAAAAGTTTGTAGACTCAAAAAGGGAACTTTTGACACCGGTTTCACCCCAAACCGAGTTACGAGCAGAAAGTTATGGTTTTCGCAAGATCAAGGCAGATTCCAGAAATTTTTACATGAAATGACGAACCGCAGAACTTGCGACCACTTTTTCTCCCAACTCGAGGCCGAACCAGTTTTCCGCTAAAACACAAAAAACGTGCCCGGTCCCGAGCTCGAAGCGTGGGCGCCAGTTTCGGCTCAATCGGAGTTACGACGGAAAAGTTATGATTGACGCAAAACAGTGGCAGAAGGACGTTTTTCACATAAATTGCTGATTATAAAAACGACGGTTTTAACGAAACGGCTTAAACGATTAAGTCACGGCTTAATGGGTTCAACAAGGATTATTAATAAGACCTGGCCACGCACCACCCACTGCCCTCCGGCAGTGGTGACCGCCGGTGGTGGCCGGCGGCGGTTTTCGACGAAACAAATACAACGAACCGCAACCCACCAAGAACTCCCCACTCTCTCGATCGATCGACCGCTTGCACACCCACACACACGGCGCACACAGCCACCACCACCCGACACCCAGCCACCACGGTGGCGGCGCGCGGCGGCGGCGTCGCCTCCGACCCCTTTGCTGGAAAACGAAAGAACGGAAGAAGAACGAGGGAACGACTTACCTTGCGACGACGATCCCGCGGTAAACACACTCCGGCTTCCTCTCTCTCTCTCGGTCGTCTCTCTCGCCGCTGCTCTCTCTCTCTCTCGGTCGTCTCTCTCGCCGCTGCTCTCTCTCTCTCTCTCTCTCTCTCTCTCGCCGGCGAACAGCACCGCCGACTGTTTCGTGTTGCTCCGGCGGCAGCAGGGTGGGGGGGGGGATGTTCGGCAGTTAGCGGCGGAAAAAGGGAAGTAGGGTTTTGGTTAGTGTGTTTGCGAGAGAGAGAGAACGAGAATTCACCAAGTAGGGGGGGGGTCGGTTCAACAAAATACGCTCCCCATGCAAACTTAAATGACAAAATCCACATATAGTCCCTAGGTTTTTAAGGTATTTGCATTTTCTACATAACTTAGGATTTCAACATTTAGCCACTTCCGCTAACCCCGTCAATAACCACGTTAAACAAAACTTTTAATAAGAATTAAAGCAAGGAAATTACCTACCGGGATACGGGCTTTACACCCACCAATATAAAGCATCCGCCTTCAGCATAGCAGTTCCATATAGCACTCTATCTTCGTCGGTACATTTACTAGTTTTGAAAATAGCTTCTATCTTCTTTAGCCACCTCATAGCCTTCACTGGATCTCTTTCCCCTGAGTAGGTTGGAGGTTTGCAACTTATAATCACACTTCCTTGGCACCGGTATGACATTAGGTGTAATAGGCATCTCGTCTTCCAGACTAGGATCTGGAATTTCAGTCTCAGTATGACGAGTTCGATCGAACATAGCCTGTATATTTGCTTGTAGTCTTCCCATTTCAGCCGTCAAATCATTTCTTGTAACAAATTCAGTACCTCGCGACTGAACTCTGCCTCCTGTTCTGCCCCTACCTCGTTCTCCCCCTCTTCCCCTTGTCCCGACTGTTGCATTCGTTCGATTAGGATTTCCTTCTCCCTTTCTATTTGTACGTCGAGTACCACTTGCCATTCTGTAGGTTTCAACAAGGTTAATATACACGTAAGCACATACCCCATATAATAAGGTTTTCCAGTTCAAACATGTACATGTAAGTTCATGATTACACTGGCCAAATGTAATTTGAAATTACCTTACTTGATGTTCCTTCAACCTTTTATATTTAGCATCCCGAGGTTCTAAAATAATAGGGACATCCTACTTCACATGCAGTTTAAGTCTAGGTATGGATCCATATACCTAAATCCCTTAAACTAGGGCTCTGATACCATCTGTAACTACCCGTCCCAATATACATCATATAACATACATTTACCAACCAAAGATATATAACAAAAGATACATATTATTCACATAAGTTCCGAAAGTCTTAAAACTGTACATTACATATTCAGTACAAAACGTTTAAGGAAAAACTTCTACATCCCAAATAGCCTTCACAAGCACGTCATACTTTATCCTTGCCTTTGCTATTAAAAGTTCCTCGACCTGGAATACATATTTTTGAAAACAAAATGAGGTTAGACCAAACGGTCTAGTGAGATAATCCCTGTCAGTTTAATAATCCTTTTGTAAAACACAAATATACAACAAATAATTAAATACCAAGCACGACTCGTGCACTGTGTACATCTCCTCATTCCCATGGCCATATTAGTTGGTTGCGAGCCAACTAATCAATTTACTCCGCTGCACTTACATACAGCCAACTCCGCTGTCCCTCCGTACAGCCAAAACTCCGCCGGTCCTAAGCCCGGCCAACGTGCTCTCGTGTAGTGTAATGCTCATATAAATACACTATACATCTCAATATATTATATTTCAAACATAAGCACATAATCACATTATCTATCACATTTCCACTCAGTATATGTATTCCAGTTTGAAAACGTTTTAAAGTAAAACTCACCTGATTGCTTATCAAAAACCCTTCCAAGCCTTCCCAAATAGATTCAGTCTTTCACCCAGAATTCACAGAATCTGAAAAAGTTTAAATACAATTACTTCTTTACCAACCGAACACATGTGACTTACTATTAGGCTAAGAACTCTAGATAACTCTAATCCTCAATTATTTCCCCCAAACCCAAACTTAAGTCGAGTCCACAATATATCCAGTCCTCATCATAAACTATCCAAAAGTCAACAGAACACAAAGATACCGGATACTCAAAAGTATCTGAAATGTCAAAAGTGATCAAACAGCTAGAGTTTCCGGACACCACAAAAACTATCCGGACAACAAGATCAATCCGGACAACATGACTTTCCGGACAGCATAAACAATCCGGACACTCGCACTATCCGGACACTTACCGGAAACATACTCAATCCGGATGACATAACAATCCGGATAACACCCGGACACCAAAGCAATCCGGACACCATCCGGTATCTAATTTTTAACCGGAAACTTATGGAAAAGAGGAACTTACCGGATACTTGACTCGTCCGGACACTAGCAAGAGGAACTACTGGATACTACCAAAAGAAACTACCGGACACATTCAAATTGTGTCCGGAAACCTCTGTCGGTTTACCCCATTTTAACCCAGAAATCGACTGAATTTAACACCAGTCCAGATTTGATAATTCTAATCCGATAGAAACTATCTACTAACAATTATACACATAAAAGGAACATACCTCAAAACACTTCCAATGATTCCAATTTGAAGCCTTAACCTTTCTTTTCTTCTTCTTCTTCTTCTTCTTCTGTTCCCAAAACACACACACACACACACATTCACTGATTTTATTTTCTAACTTCTAAAAATATCTGGATGTAAAAAGGGTTATATCAAACCCAAATTAACATTTTGGGCTTAAACTATTCTGAAATGACCGAAAACACCCTTAAACTTCTAAATTAAATATAAAGTCTATCCCTTAACTTATAACTTATGAAATTAACCCAAACCTACCTTAAACTAAAATAAATAAATCTTAAATAAACCAATAATGTACCTAGTTATTACAATGTGAAATGTTTTCTGGATGAATTGAGATGAATAGTTGTACGAAATAAGATTGTTTATCTATGAATTAATGATTTTGCTTAATTTCATTCACGTTATTTGAAAATAATTTATAGTAAGCAATAACCTTCATGTGTACGAATATGTGTGCTGAATCCATAGGCACTAATTGTATTGTAACGAGGAATATGCATAAAGTAATTTGTAATTCCCATTGACCTATAATGTGGAATGTAATTTCCATTTTGAGAGGTGATGATACCTATAATGTGGAATGTAATTCCCATTTCGAGAGATGATGATACCTATAATGTGGAATGTAATTTCCATTTCGAGAGGTGATGATACCTATAATGTGGAATGTAATTCCCATTTCGAGAGGTGATGAGACCTATAATATGGAATGTAATTCCCATTTCGAGAGGTGATGAGAAATGATTGAATAGTCAAAGTAGAATTGCTATTCATGTTGGAATGTTTGAATAGGCAAAGTAGAATTGCTATTCATATTAAATGTATGGAATATGCAAAGTATAATTGCTATTCCGATTGAGAAATGAATAGGCAAAGTAGAATTGCTATTCATATTTATATAATGTAGGGGATAGGCAAAGTAAAATTGCTATCCGTATTAGAGACGTGGAAACGTGAAATAAGACAAAGTATAATTGTTGTTCTATTTTCTTTTGTTGGATTAAAATAGGCAATATATATTTTCTATTCTGCTTCCATTCCGAGAAGAAGGTATAGCGATTAATTGTAAGTTCTTGGATATGAGCGATGATCTGTGTTAGCTCCAATATTCTGAAACATTAGAAGTATTGAAAAATGGCCAAGTACAGAAGAACTTCCACAGAAGCTCTGCTGAGTGCAACAGAAGCTCTGCCGGGCATCTAAGAAGAAGCAAAGGAAGTTTGATCAAGAGTGATCAAAGACCGAAGAAACTACAGAAGAACGCTACAAAAGATCAAGACCTCAGAACCTCTGTCACCAATAACAGAGCCTCTGCAGACAACTTCAGAAGACAACTAACCCAGTGGACTACTCTACAAAGGACCAGACCGCATAACCTCTGCAACACTTTACAGAGCCTCTGTTGTCCTCACTGAAGACTCAAGATACTTATAATATCTTACCACTGTTAAAGAAATATCTTGCTACTGTTCCAGGATCTATTCATCAACTTGTATGGTAGCATGCCCTGTCCAACTTCAACACGTGTCAAACTCTGAGTGGACTCAATAGGGCTTAGTACAACATAGATGTCTGCGACATTTAATGTATGCAGTTTTCCAACTGTTCATACCATCTCTTCTTTCCTGTAGCAACAGTCTATTGTCTAGAATAGATCTTGTTAGGACAACCTTAGGGGGGGTAAAGGTTGTAATTAAAAATATTTCACAAATAAAAATTCTCTTATCAAAATCAACAACAAATATTGCATGCACAACAAATATATAAATAAAATTAAGTGCACAACGGGAATATAAAGAGATAAGGGTAGAGAATATTGATACCGACACCGAGATTTAAAGTGGTTCACCACCAACTGGCTGGCTAGTCCACTTGCCGAGACACTTCTCGACACACTGATTCACTATAAGTGTTCTTTATGGTAGAACACAAACCTTGATACAATGATAATAAAATCTCTTGCTTTTGCTCGAGAACGTGAATCACTCACACTATTCAAATACTTACAAGAGAATATATCTCACAATATTGATCACTCTTGTATAAGTATAACACTTGGATTTTTGAGGGTTTGATCACTCAAAAAATATATTGAATAAGTGATTTAAATGAATGGATGTAGCTGAGAGTTTCTCCAAAAGATGGGTATTCAATTCTCTCTTTGGAGTTGAGAATGCTGCATGATATTTATACTTGGAAGCAGCAACGGTCGAATGGGTACCGCGGTATACCTCCCAGAAAAAGTAGCTGACAGCAGGAAGGTCAACCTGCAAGAACCTGCAACACGTGTAGCAGAGCCGCGGTATACCGCCATACACCACGCGGTATACCGCCTGAAAAAGGCATCTCAGCGTCAGAAAATTCAGCTCCTTTGATTGAACGACCATAGCTTAAAAAGGGACCTGATTTCTTTTTCCCTATTCCAAAAAGAGTCAACAGCAACATTTTTGGCTAAGATTTGAATAATTCAATTTTAAATTCAAAACATTTCTAAATTAATTTAAATCAAAGATTTAGTTTAATTTAAAAATAGTGTTGGGTTAGGTTTTTGAAATATCCAAGTGGTATATTATTTTAGGGTGTTTATTATTATGAGATATATGATGACGTAAACACCAGTCTTGGACTCTTCAGATAAAATCTTCATGTTGTCCAATTAACTGCACACTTGGATAAAATTGTTAGAAAAACAATAATACGGTGTGTTTGTAATCATCAAAATAAATATATAAAATATATAGAGATGTGGTACACTTGCACCAACAATCTCCCCCTTTTTGATGATGACAAACACAATCGCTAAACACGAGAGCATACTCGGTTTCTCTCCCCCTTTTGTCGAAGCAAAAAGGGTTAAGAAAGACGCTATGCTCCCCCTCGAGAGATGCTCCCCCTCAAAATATGCATATAATTGAGAGTAGCATTATCTCATGGGTTATACTCAATCATGCCTAAACCAAGTCTTAATTTAAAGAACGATTTTTTGTTTAGGGCTTTAGTAAAAATATCGGCCAAATTGTCTTCGGAATCAACTTTTTCAAGCACAATGTGGCCTTTTTGAACATTATCTCGTAGAAAATGATGTCGCAACTCAATATGTTTGGTACGAGAATGCAAAACGGGATTTTTACTTAGGTTTATGGCACTTGAGTTATCACACATAATTGGAATTTTGGATTGACGTACCTCAAAGTCGGTAAGTGTGTGCTTCATCCATAGAACTTGAGCACACGCTCTCGCGGCGGCTACATATTCCGCTTCGGTAGTGGATAAGGCTACGGAATGTTGTTTCTTGGAAAACCAAGACACAAGCGAGAGACCTATAAAGGCACATACTCCACTAGTGCTTTTTCGATCAACCATCGAGCCACCAAGATCGGAATCGGTGAAGCATGTTACTTCTAGCTCGGGTTGTTTTGGATACCATAGTCCAAGATTCGTAGTCCCTCTAAGATATCTAAAGATACGCTTGACGGCTTCATAGTGAGATTGTTTAGGCGAAGATTGAAAGCGAGCACATAAACACACACTATACATGATATCAGGTCTACTAGCAGTTAAATACAATAAGCTACCAATCATGCCACGATAAATCTTTTCATTAAAATCGGTTCCCTCTTCGTCACTAGATAATTTTAGATTGGTGGTCATCGGAGTTTCAACAGGTTTGACATTTTCAAAATTAAACTTTTTCAGCATGTCTTTACAGTATTTTGATTGACTTATAAAGGTACCATTTTCACTTTGTTTTATTTGCAATCCTAAGAAGAATTTTAATTCTCCCATCATGCTCATTTCAAATTCATTAGTCATTTTTGTAGCAAATTCATTACAAAGATTTTCATTTGTAGAACCAAAGATAATATCATCAACATACACTTGCACAACCACAATATCATTTTGAGCATATTTGACAAACAAAGTATTATCTATTTTACCCATACTATAACCACTTGTAATTAAAAAAGATTTTAATCTATCATACCACGCACGCGGAGCTTGCTTTAAACCATAAAGCGCCTTTTTTAATTTATAAACATGCGTCGGATTTTCAAAATTTTCAAAGCCGGGAGGTTGGGAAACATATACCTCCTCATTTATAAAACCATTTAGGAAAGCACTTTTGACATCCATTTGATATAATTTAAAATTTTTAGCATTCGCAAAAGCGAGAAGCATTCGAATAGACTCTAACCTTGCAACTGGTGCAAAGGTTTCATCATAATCGATACCTTCTTGTTGATTGTACCCCTTGGCAACTAAACGTGCCTTGTTTCGGGTGACTTCACCGTTTTCATCTACCTTGTTACGAAAGACCCATCGTGTGCCAATAATGGTTTGACCGCTAGGGCAAGGAACTAAGTCCCACACATCATTCCTAGTAAACTGGTTTAACTCTTCTTGCATGGCCATTATCCAATCCTCATCACCTAAAGCTTCTTCTATGTTTTTAGGTTCTATGGCTGAGATAAAGGCGTGAAAGGCACAAAGGGTATGGATTTGTGATCTAGTCGTTCTTTGGTTTAGGTCACCTATGATTTGATCTACGGGATGGCCTCTAGATGTTCTAAGGTTAGGATCATCTACTCCTTGTGGAACATAACATGGAGGGGCATCACTAGATTCTACATTGTTTGTAAGAGATTGGGTTCCTAAGTCCAAGGTTCTAAGATGTTGGGCTAGTGCATCTCCTTCACAACCATTATCATTTACTAAGGGTGCACTAGGTTTAGGAGGACTTTCATCAAAGCTTACATTTAGGGATTCTTCTACAACCATGGTCTCTTTATTAAGGACTCTATAGGCTTTGTTATTCCAAGAATAACCAAGGAATACTCCCTCATAGGCTTTTGGGTCAAATTTGGTCAAATAAGATTTGGTATCTAAAATGAAACATTTACAACCAAATACCTTAAGATGGGCTAAGGAAGGCTTTCTACCACGTAGGATCTCATAAGGGGTCTTATTTAGGATACTCCTAATTAGCACACGATTGAGGACATAGGTCGCGGTAGCTACGGCATCACACCAAAACTTTTGGGGAACTTGATGTTCATTGAGCATTGTCCTACTCATTTCTTGTAGGGTTCTATTTTTCCTCTCCACAACCCCATTAGATTGAGGAGTGCGAGGAGCAGAAAAATTGTGCGTTATACCATATTTGTCGCAAAACGCACCAAATTGAGTTTCATTATCGAATTCGCGTCCATGGTCCGTACGAATCGAAACAATCGTGCAACCTTGTTGGTTTTGAATTCGTTTTCCCAAAATCTTAAATTTTTCAAAAGCTTCATTTTTATGTTTTAAAAACAAAGTCCACGTATATCGGGAAAAATCATCTACAATTACTAGAGTGTAATAATTTCCTCCAAAACTTTGAATGGCCATAGGGCCAAAAAGATCCATGTGTAAAAGTTCTAAAACTCTTTTAGTTGAAATCACATTTTTTGATTTATGAGAAACATGAGTTTGTTTGCCGACACGACATGCATCACAAAAATGATTATCAAATTTTAATTTTGGAAGGTCACTCACAAGCTCCTTATTTTTCAAATTTTGAATTAATCTAAGGTTAGCGTGACCTAAACGTCTATGCCATAAAGTCGAATTATCATATACGGAAGATAAACAAACATTTTTATTTACATCAGTTTTACAAACATAAAGATTTCCTTTTATAACCCCATTCAAAAGAACTTTACCATTTTTCAGAATTTTGCAAGAGTCTTCTTCAAAAACAACAATTATACCATTTTTGCACAGTTGACGAACACTTAGCAAGTTAAATTTCAAATTATCAACATGCGTAACATCTAAAAATGTAACATTGTTGCAAGAAATTGTACCTTTCCCAATTACCTTTCCTTTGGAGTTTCCTCCAAAAATTACTAGTCCACCATCACATGACTCATATGATGAAAAAAGATTATGGTTTCCGGTCATGTGACGTGTGCATCCACTATCAAGAATCCAATCCATATCAAGATTTATCTACAACATTTAAAGTACAACTTTTATGGTCCCCACATCTTATGGGTCCTTTGAAAGTTAGTCTAGAAAGCATAGAAAACCACATATAATAATAAATATATTTTCACAAAAAATATACAGACAAGAAAATTATTTACTCAACCCTTTTCGGTAGCTCTACTTGGAAGCGACCAGGAAAGACGGTGAGGGTGGTAAGCGCGAAGGCACTTTAAAAACCAACCTCATTAGAATTCGAAGAATTCGCCTTTATCTTTCCTAGACACCGTATCCAAATAGGTGAGCCTATTCGGAGTTGATTCATAATTTTCAAACACAGAATATATATATATATATGTATATAATATATATATACAAAAAAATTTAAAACCATAAACGCATGCCACCGGGATTATCAACACTAAAGGAGCCTTTAGGAATCCACTTTGGTACCATTTTAATTTTACGATCATATTTATCAAAGACGTAAAAAGGAGCATGCATATTCACACTATTTTTTGGTCTAGAAAATTTACTATTATACATGCATGCATAAGATTTCCTAGACTTATAATTCACATTATTTATGTTGGACATATATGAGGATTTTTGCACATACGGTTTTCTCATTTCAACATTTTTAGGTGGTTCAAAATATCTTTTGATAGGCATACATAAGCACTTATCTTTACACGTATCGGAACCAACGCCTTTTCTACAATTAGTGCTATTTGACATATTTAACATTTTAAGCACTTTCTCATTGCTACTTTGAAAGGCATGTGCTAACAAATTATCTTTTTCATGTTTATCACATTTTTCTTTTAAACATGCATTTTCCTTTTTAAGCACATCACAATTAGCACATAAATCATTTTCAACTGTTCTTTTCTCAAGGCATGCAATTTCTTTATTTAAAATGTCACAAGAATTGCAAACATATTTTTCACTTAATTTATTTTCTAAATTTATGATTTTTTCATTATCGCATGCAATTTTTTGTTTGCTATCATGAATTTCCTTTTTACTTAATAATAATTCTTCCTTTAATTTTGCGTTCTCATCTTTATAATTATTTGTAAGCATAACCATTTTTTGAAAGGCATCATTTAACATATCAAGATCATCATCATCATTACATTCATCATCGCTAGAGTAATTTGAGTAACACGAGTTTACCTCATCGTCGCTTTCCGCCATGAGACAAATGGCTTCATACTCATTTTCATCTTCACTTGCGCTCCACGCGCCTCCAACGAAGGCTTTCTCCTTCTTGATTTTAGGTTTATTTCTTTTTGGACACTCGTTGGCATAGTGATCCTTGTCTCCACATGAGTAGCAAAAGCCCTTCTTTTTCTTGGCTTCTTCATCATCACTTGATTCGCCATTTTTATTTATTTTGTCGTTCCGTTTATGGAACTTTCGGCTTCGGTTTTCTCCACCACGGCGATAATCTCCTTTTCTTTGAAACCTATCATTTCTTGAAAACTTTTTGTTAGCTAAAAGTTTAGAAAAATTTCTTACCAACATGGCTACATCGTCAAGATGTTCGGGTTGATCCTTTGAAGAGCTAGCTTTCTCCTTCTTTTTCTTCTTCTCCTTCTCGTCACTTGAAGTTGAAGCTTTAAGCGCCAAAGATTTCTTTTTATCATGCTCCCGATCTTTGTTCCTTTTTAGTGCAATTTCATGCACTTTGAGATTTCCAATGAGATCATCTAATTTCATCATTGAGAGGTCACGGGAGTCTTCCAAGGATGTGATTTTCGGCATCCACTCCGGAGGAAGCGCTCGAAGAATTTTTCGCACGTAATCTTCGTTAGGATATGTTCTACCAAGACCTTTCAAGCTCACCATGATAAGGTTAAAACGTTTAAACATTGAGTCGATTGACTCATCTTTTAACATCTCAAACATTTCATAATCATGTACAAGAATATTTATTTTTGAGCTTTTGACTTGAGAATTTCCTCTATGAGTATTATTTAGATTTTCCCAAATATCGTGAGCAGTTTCACAAGAATAAACACGTTCAATCTCATCTTTAGTAAGTGCCGAAAAAAGAATATTTTTAGCTTCAAAATTTAAGCAAACCCAAGCATCCTCAGCGGCGGACCATTCCGCTACTGGTTTTTCACTAATTACTCCATCTTTGGTTTTGGTGGGTTTATAATCTCCATTTTTAATAATGTCCCAAATTTTTCGACTTTTGCCACGAACGTAGCATTCAAAAAGATTTGCCCAAAGACCAAAATTTTCGGTGTCAATTTGCGGAATCTTTGTAGAAATAATTCCCTCAGAGGTTGCCATTTAAAATATAAGAACAAGTTTTTTTTTTAAAAAGCACAAATATTTTTAAAGAAACTTGCAACCCGCTCTGATACCAATTGTTAGGACAACCTTAGGGGGGGTAAAGGTTGTAATTAAAAATATTTCACAAATAAAAATTCTCTTATCAAAATCAACAACAAATATTGCATGCACAACAAATATATAAATAAAATTAAGTGCACAACGGGAATATAAAGAGATAAGGGTAGAGAATATTGATACCGACACCGAGATTTAAAGTGGTTCACCACCAACTGGCTGGCTAGTCCACTTGCCGAGACACTTCTCGACACACTGATTCACTATAAGTGTTCTTTATGGTAGAACACAAACCTTGATACAATGATAATAAAATCTCTTGCTTTTGCTCGAGAACGTGAATCACTCACACTATTCAAATACTTACAAGAGAATATATCTCACAATATTGATCACTCTTGTATAAGTATAACACTTGGATTTTTGAGGGTTTGATCACTCAAAAAATATATTGAATAAGTGATTTAAATGAATGGATGTAGCTGAGAGTTTCTCCAAAAGATGGGTATTCAATTCTCTCTTTGGAGTTGAGAATGCTGCATGATATTTATACTTGGAAGCAGCAACGGTCGAATGGGTACCGCGGTATACCGCCTATATGGGCGCGGTATACCTCCCAGAAAAAGTAGCTGACAGCAGGAAGGTCAACCTGCAAGAACCTGCAACACGTGTAGCAGAGCCGCGGTATACCGCCATACACCACGCGGTATACCGCCTGAAAAAGGCATCTCAGCGTCAGAAAATTCAGCTCCTTTGATTCAACGACCATAGCTTAAAAAGGGACCTGATTTCTTTTTCCCTATTCCAAAAAGAGTCAACAGCAACATTTTTGGCTAAGATTTGAATAATTCAATTTTAAATTCAAAACATTTCTAAATTAATTTAAATCAAAGATTTAGTTTAATTTAAAAATAGTGTTGGGTTAGGTTTTTGAAATATCCAAGTGGTATATTATTTTAGGGTGTTTATTATTATGAGATATATGATGACGTAAACACCAGTCTTGGACTCTTCAGATAAAATCTTCATGTTGTCCAATTAACTGCACACTTGGATAAAATTGTTAGAAAAACAATAATACGGTGTGTTTGTAATCATCAAAATAAATATATAAAATATATAGAGATGTGGTACACTTGCACCAACAGATCTTTTGTAGTAGTATAAAAGGAAGACTCATGTTGAGTTCTTCCTAAGAATCACCGTTTTTACACTTTACAAGTTTACACAATCACATAACACACAACACAAAACACTTACACTCAATTAGCGTCAAATCTGTACTAAGTGTTCTTGATATATTAAATACAGTGGGTCTTTGTGCTATAAATCTATTCTCTTCACTGTTTATTTGATAGTGTGTGTTCTAAATCTATCAAACATATCTGTTAGTTCTTCAAATATGCTTCCGCATCAAACATAAACTCGAACTAATAGATCTGACAATCTTGTATAAGCAAAACGGGAACCAACAATTGGTATCAGAGCAAAGCTTGATTTTCAATATCAAGTGATCCTCGTTTTTACAAAGATTTTTGATAGAAATTGTCTGTTTTTAACCTGTTCTTCATTCCTTCAAACAGTTTCTGTTTTACTGTCATCTTCGATTCATTTGATCTGGTAACATCATAGAAACTGTTTCTTTCGTTAAAAACTTCATTTAAAATATCTAGAATGAAATTTTATGGTGATGCTGACTCAACTTTTTATTCACAACTCAGCACAAATTTTCGCGAAATAATTCCTTCTCTTGAAAAAGAACTAGATGAAAAGAACAAAAGCATTTTTATTATTTCTGATAAAATTGCTAAACTTGAAAAATCTGTTAAAAACTTAAACTGTGAAAATCTTGAACTAAAAAGGAACTTATCTTTGTCAGATGAAGAAAAGAAAAGACTTGAACTAAAATGTTTAAACTTCTCTAAACTAATTTACAATTTTGAAAAGATTGTGGTCAATGAAAGAGGAAATTATGAAGAGAAGAAAACGGTTCTTGAAACAAAGTCGATGAAGCTTACTTATAAAATCTCAGAATTGCAGAATATCCTTGAAAAAGAAAGGAAAGAATCTGATTCTGAAAGAAAAGAATCTGAACAGTTGAAGGTTCAAAGATTTCAAGATTTAAGTCAAAAAGATGACTTAGAAAAAGAGAGAAGGATTTTTAAAACAGAAATATCCAAACTAACAAAAGGACTCTCTAATTTATCAACTGAAATCATGTTGGAGAAAAGATGCAAATCTAATCTCCAAAAGATGCTTGAGGAAAATTTAAGGAAAAAGAATATTTTTGCTAAACAGATCAGAAAATTCAATCGTGAAGGATCTTTTAAGCCTAATATGTTTTCAAAACTTCAGACCTCAACATCGAAATTTTTGCATGATCATAGGTTGGACAAATTAGTTAATCAAACTTTTAAAAAGGTGAAAAAGGTTTGGATAGTGAAAGGCTCTATACCTGTTCAAAATGCTCAAAAAGACAAAAAGCCTTTCATTTCTGGTATGTATGACAAATGCATAAAGGCGTTTCATACAATAGGACCCATACGGTTATGGGTACCCAAAACCTCTGTAAGTATAACATAGATACTGTATATTTTGTAAATATTTTTGTTTATTTATTATTTTCTGTATGTAAATTCTTAAATCTACAATAGTTCTTGATATCACAGAACTTCTGTAAGGTCTGCTCAGAACCTCTGACAACCTTCACAGAACCTCTGATGATCTTGACCTATGTCCTGTGCACAACTTATCTTATTCTGAACCAAGCATGGGTCAAGGGGGAGCAGAAGAAGACACTTGATCTACAGAGGTTGTGAGATCAAGGGGGAGCGAAAAAGGAGACCTTGCTGAATCTACAGAGATTTATAAGTCAAGGGGGAGCTAAGAATGCGACAGAAGAAATCACACTCGCCAAACTAAAAGAACAAAAGGTTGGTATCTCATACTTTTAGGTTTTTGAAAACAGTTTTCTAGGACAAAAAGTGTCAAATATGTCCTAAATATACTGTGGATAACATTTCAAGAATCAAAAGATCAAAAAGTTTCATAAAATTTGAGATATGAGAAATTTGAGGTCATAGAGCTTCTGCTGGGCTCAACAGAAGCTCTGCCAGGAATATGCTCTATGATCGCAAATTTAACCTCTATCGATCTTTTGAAATGTCATCTCGGAAACAAATTACACGCACAATGCTACAGAAGTCTTAAGCTACAGAGTACTTTCATCCAAAGAACCTCTGTAGATCACTCAAATCTTTCAAAAGACTTATGCTGCACAAAATCTTTGAGATTTACAATTTTCTAGGACACCAACTTTCAAATAGGTCCTAAATACATTGTTAAAACTGATCAAAAACTTGGATGATTAAAAAATGTTTATAAATTATTAGTTATTAGAAATTTCCTGTAACATAGCCTCTGCTGGCTCTGGCAGAGGTCCAAAAACCTCTGTATGACTATTTCTCTACTAAAGATTTATCGATCCTCTCCTTGCGTTTTTCAAACAATTTTCATAAGATACAATCTACAGAGATAAAAGTTTTTCAAAATCACAGAGCTACTGTACCCACAGAGCTTCTGTAAAGATTTTCACTTAGGAACTTCTGTTACGGTAACTTTTTTAACGGAAACTTTTATGTGGTGAAAATTTAAACCCACGCGCTTTTCATTTAATATGGCCGCCCACGACGTCTCGTCATCACTGACACTATTGACATGTCGAGTTTTCATTGACGTACATATAACGTCATCCTGGAAACTTGCTCCACGCCAAATGAACTCGAGTGCGGACCTCAAATTTTATTAACTTTCTCACATTTTCACCGTTCCAAATTCTACCCGTTACCAAAGTATAAAACCTAAGTTAAAATAACTTTCAAAACTTTACTATTCTCTCATCTTCTCCGGCGAACTTGCTTATTTCTTTCTGAAAACCTAGAACTTTCAAACTTTGAAATGGCTTCCAGTTCCAAAGCTACTCACGTTTCACCGATGAACTCTCCGCCACTCTCTCCAGTACATTCTGAGCACTCCCACAACTCACATACCGCCGCCGATACCA
The DNA here is from genome assembly GCA_033807775.1 of Saussurea involucrata. Taxonomy (NCBI): domain Eukaryota; kingdom Viridiplantae; phylum Streptophyta; class Magnoliopsida; order Asterales; family Asteraceae; genus Saussurea; species Saussurea involucrata. The sequence continues at coordinate 34,128,791 of CM066321.1, forward strand.
ACAGACATGACTCCGGCGACGAGGCATCCTTTGTACCCACTACCCACCTGCAACAATTTTTCTCTAATGACCATTTCGAGCAAACCCTTCCCATTAAATCAAACAATTGTTATCTTGTTCCTTCTCCTACGGCTTTTGGTAAAGAACATGCCATCCTGCTAAACATCCTAGAGAACCACTTTCTTTACCCTCTTCTGAGCAAAACCGTTGAACAATTACCTGTACGTTACCTACATCAGTTTTGGCAATCTTGCCGTTATGACGCTGACACCGATTTGATCAGAGGCTATATTTCTAAACCTAACCAAAGTAACAGTCTTGAACTGATGTTCAACCGCACCATGTTCTCATTAGAATTTGGCCTTCCAACAAGAGGACTCATGGGAATCAAAAAGTATGCCCCCGACCAACAAATGAAGAACTTGTCGACTTTCTGCACATGTCAGGGTACAACCAACAGTTGAAAAAGAGGAACGATTTCCGCAGAGCAAGACTACCCCCTATGTGGAATACCTTATTCTCCATCCTAAATCGTTGCCTCACGGGAAAAATCGGGAGCATCGATCAAAGCTCACCTCAAATTCTCTCAATCATGTATGGTGTGTACTATGATCTACCACTAGATTTTGCCACCATAATGATGAAAGAGATCATCAACACCATCGATCGAAAAATCGCCTCCCAGAAAGCCAAAATGTCTGATCACAACTGGTTGCCCCCTCTGCAGTTCCAACGAATCCTCATTGTACTTTTCGAACCCCTACTCCTTATCCAAAAATGGCCAATGGACGGTCCCAAACCTAAGCAATTTCCTATGTCCAAGAACACCCCTACAGAACATGAGGACGGCTACCCGCACAGCAGACCACTGTCAAAGGTAATGTTAGGTTATGCTACTAATGAAGAACTAGTTAGTGAGTACACACGCGTTTACAGAACTCCTGAACCCAGTTCTGTAACACCCCCGCGCATAGGATTATCCATAGGAGGTAGTGTTGTAGAGAGACTAACAGAGGAAGAATGGAAGATAAAGTTGGCTAAACACAAGGCCAACCAGAAGAACTTCAGAATTATAAGGAAAGACCTCTATCCTTCAAAGAGGAAGTCTTCTGAGGGATCTAAAGAGAAGAAGAAGAAAAAGGGAAAGAAAACCAAGACCCCTACAGAGGAACCACTTGCCTCTGCTTCTACTATCCAACAACCCCCTGCAGAACCATCTTCTCCACCCACTGAACATACCAAAGAACCCTCATCTCCACCACAAACCCAAGGTCACTCTGCCCCTCCCTCTTCCAAAAGAAAAAGAATGTCAAAATCTACAGAGGAGGGGGCACCTAAACCAAATAAAAGGAAATCAAAGAAGAAGAAACTCTCTTCTCCTCTGCAATCAATTACAAAGGGAATCGAAAAAGAACAACCTCAACCTCCACCTCTGCAAACCCATACAATCACAGAGAGTCTTGATTCACTTCTGCCAAGACAAGAAACTGCAGAAGAAGAGGTCCAAATAGGTAAAATTACTGAAAATAGGTTAGAGGATAGGGTAGAAACATCTGGAGGAAAAGAAAATGAAAAAGAAAAGATGCCAAGGATGAAGAAGGCACACATCCCTCACCCCCTCCTAGTGCAACCCACACATCTAACTCCGCAGGTCTAGCTGCAGAAGGAGTTATTGAAAAAGAGTCGCACAACTCGACCCCTACCCAAACCAAACAGCCAGAAGTCACTCTTTCGACTTCTGCGCCCACAAAAACCGGGGAATCCATTCCTAGGGAGTCTCCTCAAAGAGACTCACCTATAGTTCGTGATCAATCGCCCCAGATCACACTAGAACACCCAACAGAGGAATTTGTTTCCTCTGCCACGCACAATATAGGGCCAAAACTTCTTTCAGAGATAAGTAGTAAGCACAAAGACAAAGAGACTCTAGACAAGTCTCCAAATCAAAAGAAGGACATTCCGATACCCACCTCTGGAGTGGATTTGGACACTGTTCTTCACAGAACTTCTGTAGAGACTGAAACTCTCGTTTCTTCTCGAAGATCAGAAGGAAATCCTTCCATTCTCAACGATCAAACATGAATGAAAGAAGGTGTCCCAGGAACAGGGACTCACTCTGGAGAAGGGGTTGTTCCTCCCGAGGTTACCCAAGAGGAACATGTTACGAAGAATGAGTTCCAAGTCTTTGTAACCTCTGTAACTCAAACACTGAATAAGTTGCAAAGCTCATTCACGACTTTTACAGATTCAACTTCAGGCGCGCTTACAGGATTAAATACCAAAGTGGATACCTTTTCCACAGAAGTTAAAGAAGCCCTTGCAGAAATAAAGTCAAATAAAGAAACTTCTGCTGCTGCTGCCATCGCCTCTGCCACTGACATTGCCAAAACAACCGCTGCAGAATTCGAGAAAAGTGCGAGCCTTCAAGACTTCGATCGCAATCTACTTTGAAACAATGAAGAAACAAGCAGCAAGGCAAGCAGCTCAAGACACCTGCAGAACAGAAGTTGCTGCTAAAAGAAGGCAGGATGATCCTGATGATGGTGCATCTGGTCATCCTGAGGGGGAGAGAACAAAGGAAACAACATAGGCTGCTTCTGCAAAAACTACAGAGAAAACTGCAGAACCCTCTACAACAGAAACCCCGAAGGAAACACAAGGAACACAACAGAGGCAAAACATCTCTATATCAGCAGAGGATGCACCAACCACAGAACCTAAGGTAATCACTCTTGCATCCTCATCCACAGAACAAACTCCACCCTCACCCAAAGAACAAACACCAACCCCACAACCAATCCCGCGCAAAACTAGAGTCAAAACCATAGCTCGAAAACCCCTAAGACCAAAATGCTCTGCAAAGTTCATTCTTCGCAGAATGGAATTTGCATCGGCTTTTCAATCAACAAAGAGTTTTGACATCCCACCTCCAAGACCCGAAGACTCCTCACCAACAGAGACCTCACAACCCGAAGTATCAAAACCTTTAGAGGCAACAACCAGAACATCAGAGCATCCAACCCTAAAACCCACATAACCTTCAACCGTCAAATCTACAGAGGTTTCACCCACACAAATCCAAAACCTAACCTCTGAAACCTCAAAACCAAAAGATAAAGGCAAGGGAATAATGACCGAAGAAGAGCCAAAGAAGAAGATGCCAGTTGCTACAGAGAAGTTGATGAAAGGTGCCTTTAATGCCTTCATCACTCCTAAACCCGAATAGGAAGACTGGGCATTCAACTTGAAACCTCTGTCAGAAAACCCAACCCTGGATCCCACAGCTAAGGTAACAGAAGGTAAAGTAGCAGACATCACTCGACAAATGGATAAGCTAAGGAGACCAATTCCAAGAACTACTCCAACCATTGAACAAATGGAAGAGCATGCTTACAGTTATCTCTACAGACAACACTTCCAGAGCGATCTGCCAGCTCATGTCCGAGATCAGAAGCTAAGAGAGGAATTCAATGCCATCTTCACCTCTACAAAGTCAAAATCGGTCAATCAAGTTTACTCCATTCACAAGATAAAGAAGGTAATCTATTGTAGATACTCTAAAATGAGAACCTATCCTCATATGATGTATACAATCTGGAAAGTCAAAAGGTCTGACAGATCAGAGAATCAATTCTCTGATGCTGATATCCGAAACCTCAATCCCTATGACTTACCTGACCTTCTGCAATGGACGAAAGACAACTTCAATAACGACTGCCACCAAAGATCTTTTCGAGTTCTCAGAAAGGCGATGCGTGAAAAGCTCCTAATCTACAGCATGCTCGACTTTCAACTAGCCATCGATCTAGGTGTGACTACTCTAAGCATCAGACCACCCGAGGATTTCTGCCCACCCAATGCCCTACATAATTCGATCATCAAAACTCCAAGGTACGGGTTAGTATTCAAGAATCCTGCTGATCAACTTAAACTGTTTGTGACAATGGACTGTCAGAAGTACACAACCCGTACTCTGAACATGTTTAGAAAAATACTAGAGGAGAACAAAGCAACAGAGCTTATGGATGAAGAATCTGCTCTGATGATGATCAAAGAGATTGATGCTACACTAAGCTTAAGAAATCTCTGCCTCAAATTCTATGAATAACTCAAGGAAGTAGGAAAAGACAACAGAAAGTTCGACGACTTCCCAAATGCAAAAATTTGAGTCTCTTCAAAGAACCCCTGTCAACGTTTTATTTATGTTCATTTAATATACTCAAATGTAAATGCCTCTGGCATAAATTCCAAATGAAAGAAATAATCTTCTGAGGTATTGTTTAACCTCTGTGTATCTTAAATTAGCCAAAAATTCAAAAAGTCAAAATTTATTTTTCAATACTTAAGGGGAGATTGTTAGCTCCAATATTCTGAAACATTAGAAGTATTGAAAAATGGCCAAGTACAGGAGAACTTCCACAGAAGCTCTGCTGAGTGCAACAGAAGCTCTGTCGGGCATCTAAGAAGAAGCAAAGGAAGTTTGATCAAGAGTAATCAAAGACCGAAGAAACTACAGAAGAACGCTACAAAAGATCAAGACCTCAGAACCTCTGTCACCAATAACAGAGCCTCTGCAGAAAACTTCAGAAGACAAGGAACCCAGTGGACTACTCTACAAAGGACCAGACCACAGAACCTCTGCAACACTTTACAGAGCCTCTGTTGTCCTCACTGAAGACTCAAGATACTTATAATATCTTACCACTGTTAAAGAAATATCTTGCTACTGTTCCAGGATCTATTCATCAACTTGTATGGTAGCATGCCCTATCCAACTTCAACACGTGTCAAACTCTGAGTGGACTCAATAGGGCTTAGTACAACATAGACGTCTGCGACATTTAATGCATGCAGTTTTCCAACTGTTCATACCATCTCTTCTTTCCTGTAGCAACAGTCTCTTGTCTAGAATATATCTTTTGTAGTAGTATAAAAGAAGACTCATGTTGAGTTCTTCCTAAGAATCACCGTTTTTACACTTTACAAGTTTACACAATCACTTAACACACAACACAAAACACTTACACTCAATTAGCGTCAAATATGTACTAAGTGTTCTTGATATATTAAATACAGTGGGTCTTTGTGCTATAAATATATTCTCTTCACTGTTTATTTGATAGTGTGTGTTCTAAATCTATCAAACATATCTGTTAGTTCTTCAAATACGCTTCCGCATCAAACATAAACTCGAACTAATAGATCTGACAATCTTGTATAAGCAAAACGGGAACCAACAATCTGGAATCTGCAATGATTCGTAGTAGGCTCTCAAATTATGAGGATATGACTTTCCGAATGTTAGTCATACTCATGGGATCGGGTATGTTCCCGTCGTTATGGTACGAGTACTAGTACAGTAAGAATGGTGACAAACCAGGTTTGTTTATATGCTTTGAATATTTGAGTTTTCAAGCTGTTAATGTTTTAGTTTGAAATTGGATGTTCTCACTAGGCGTAAGCCTAATAATTTCAAATTAAATCTTCTTACCAGGTACTAGCTCGGGAAGTAAAGGGAAGAGGGACGAGTGCTTTTGAGTATTCAACTTGTTGATGTTAAGTGGAGACGTTAGTCGAATCGAGGATGCTTTTGATGAATGACTTAGACAACCAGTTTAATCTTATCTTAGTTGACAAGACTAGATTAATAGGTTGTTTTGAAGAATTCGAATTGTATCTATGAATCCTCATAGTTAATTCCTAACTTCTGTGTATAAGTTGGATGATTTCTCGATTACCCATGTTAAACTTAAAGGTTCAAATTGGCCCTGATTTCTCGATTACCCATGTTACACGCTGACTCTCTAGCTATTCAATCATTGCCGATCTTCTTCTTTGTTGTTCATCCTCAGACCTTTGAATTGGTCGTGAGGGTCTGTTGGGGTGACTCAACAATGTTTCTTCTTCCTATTCATGTTCACCAGTCTCTATCGTTGAGACTTGGATTATTGGTGTTTCTTCAGTGATGGTTGTTGGTATTATTTGTTGTTGCACTTCAGCTTTTCTCTTAAGCAGGGGAGAGAACTAGCTGAGAAGGGTGCTCCCCCTCAGATGCGAAGCATATGTTCAAATTTCCTTTGGCAGCAATCCTCTTTTTCTTGCCATGTGAAGATTTCTTCGTGGGGGTCTTCTCAGCCCTTTCCCCTCTTTAGTGATGGAGATTCCTTTAAGGGGAACGCTGATGGTGGCAGGTTTGAACCAGAGGGCTGATTCATCATCTTCGTCATCATCGTCATCAGCGTTTCCATCCTTCTTGGAGTCATCAATCTCCAAGTCTTCTTCATCCTCCTCTTCTTCTTCTTCCTCTTCCTTATTAGAGGGAATTTCAACAGTTTCAGCGTTTATGGAAGAAGACGGAGGAGTTTGGGTTTTATTTTCCTCCCCCTCAGCTTGAGGGATGTCTTCTTCATTTCCCTCCCCCTCAGCATGAGGGAGGTCTTCTTTATCTCCTTCTCCATTCTCCCCCTCTTTGTCATCATCATTATGCGGGGGAGGGTTAAGAGGAGCAACATCAGTGGTCTCCCTGTCTTCGTGGCCAGGGATCACTGAGGTGGAGGCAGAAGCAACCTCAAGTTTGTCCACTCTGGCTTCAAGGCCAGAGATTGCTTTATTGGCTGAAAGTACGAAATCAGCAACCATCCCCATCTTTGAGCGATCATCGTCAGTGGACGATGGGGTGGGAGCAGTCACTGGTTTCTTCAGCTTGTTGAGGATGTCAGCTAGGAGAGAGTTGTTTTTGTCGACCTTAGCGCTGAGGTCATTGACAAAATTGTGGAGTGAGCCGACGACAGTTGTGAGTGATTGCAGCGAGGAAGTATTTGCTGCAACATCCGTTTTCAGGGAAGAGACCTCCTCCTTGAGCGATGAGAGCTAAGAATTGTCAGCATTGAAGGAGAGGGAGGTAGATAGCTCTTTTACTGCTTCGTCGGCAGTGTTCACGGCAATTGTGTTGTTGGAGAGGTTGGTGGAGAGAGTTTCCACGCAATCATTGACCTATTTGATGGATGTGTTGATCGTCTCCTAGTTAGGACCTGTAAGATAAAAGGAATGTTGAGCAAAGGGATGCTCAGGCTGAGATATGTGAGAAGAAAGGGGTAGGGATTTTGGAGTACCTGATGGTGCGGAGAAGAAGCCAAACTGACTACTTTCCCCATAAAACTCTTGAGAGGAGTCTTAGACAGGGTATTTCCACTATTACAACCTCAGCCAACAAGAGAGAATAGGATGGAGTCAAAGGCGAAACCCATCCTATGAATCTCGTTTCCGAAGCTTCTCACCTCGACCGATTTTAGTGGAAAGAGGGCTGGATTTATCCAGGGTTGATAATGCTCGTGCTGTACAAATTGCTGAGGAAAGGGGTTGGCAGACCTACATTTGGAACCCATAATCTTATGATTCGGCATTAGTGCTAGAATTCTACGCAGCAATGGTTCCGCCGTCATTCGAAGAATTTTCCACAGTGATCGTTCAAGGCAAACCCATTCGGATGACGAATGATGATACAAAGTGTTGAATGATATTTACTATAGCTTGATAGAGTATAGTGATGGAATGTGATTATGCCTGTCATCGTGAAGTTATGTCAATCGTGTCAAATCTGTGAGTTAAGTGATTGTTTTCCTGAGGAATCCAACCCTCCAACTCTTTCTCCTATCTGAATTAATTAAGTTTTAATTCGCATTGTAATACACAACAAACCAAACCAATTTGCATTAGTCTAGTTAATAATCTATACAGTTATTGTGGTACTTGACACCTGGTTCCTTCGGTTCGATACTCGTACTTTATAAGTACTATTACTTGATTCGACCCGTACACTTGTGGTAGATTTAGGGGGTGTAAACCCGCTTATCAAACATACCTGAGAATCAGAAGATATTTACTCAGATTTTAGGAGGTGAAGATCATAAATAAAAACTTATTGCTAACATAATGCTTTGATCGTTGAAGAGTTGTTCTTCAAGGTCTAGCATTCCAAGCTCGCTGATGAGAAAGTTGAATCTTGTCTCATCAAGAGGTTTGGTAAAGAGATCAGCTAGCTGATAGTCAGTGGGAATGAAGTGAATTTCTATGTCTCCATTCATCACATGATCTCTGATAAAATGATATCTGATTTCGATGTGTTTAGTCTTTGAGTGTAGCACTGGGTTGTTTGCTATAGCGATGGTACTAGTGATGTCGCAATAGATGAGAATCTTTGATAGCTGAAGCTTATAGTCTATGAGTTGATTTCTCATCCATAAAACCTGAGCACAACAACTACCAGCAGCTACATACTTAGCTTCAGTGGTGGAGGTGGACACTAAGTTTTGCTTTTTACTTGTCCAACTCACCAACTTTTCACCCAGGAGCTGACAACTTCCTGTGGTGCTCTCTCTATTCAGTTTGCAACCTGCAAAATCAAAATCACTATCTGAATAGGCAGTTAGATCGAACCATGAGTCTTTGGGACACCAAAGACCTAGGTTGGGTGTACCCTTCAGATATCTGAAAATTCACTTTACAACGATTAGATATGATTCTTTAGGTTCAGATTGATATCGTGCACAAAGACAAGTGAAATACATGATATCAGGTCGACTCGCTGTAAGATATAGAAGAGATCCAATCATTCCTCTATAGGAAGTGACATTAACAGGTTTTCCAGAAAGATCCTTGTTAAGTGTCAGCGGGGGTGCCATAGGAGTTTTCATAGCTGAGCTTTCAGTGAGATCAAATTTCTTTCAGCATATATTTAATGTAGTTACCTTGGTGGATAAATGTACCCTTATCAGTCCGCTTGATCTGAAGTCCAAGAAAGTATGTTAGTTCACCCATCATACTCATCTTATATTCTTTCTTCATCTGTTCAGCAAATCGAGTACACAGAGATGGGTTAGTAGAACCAATTATAATATCATCGACATATATTTGAACAAGAATAATATGACCTTTAACTTTTCTGAAAAATAAAATGTTGGTTCCTGTTTTGCTTGACAATGATGATTCTATCTAATAATTCAAACAAGATATAATGCGGAAGCGTTTTTAACGAACTAAAAGATATAATAAGGTAGAAGAACACACAATATCAAATACGTAAAGTGTAAATAACACAGACAAATAGCTCAATAACCCACTGTATATTGATATGAATGGAACACCAAGAACACCGATGATATAACAAGAATTATGTTCTAATGGTGTGTGTGTTGTGCAAAACATAATTGGAGAACTCAACATGAGTCTTCTATTTATACTACTTCTAAAGGGGACAAGTTCTGGACAACAAGGACTGAAGGTACAAAGACACTATTCAGGTACTGTTGCAGGTACAACGTTAATTAAATGCGCCGGCTTCTACTAAGGCTAAGACCCATCAGAGTATGACACGTGGAGTTGTCAGGTCACGCCTTGTACGAATGATCTTCAGGATCTTCGTACAGCAGAAATCGTGAGAAGCACGATTGTCCTTGTATAGAGCTCTAGTCTTTTATACCACAGAGGCTCTGTCAAGTGTGACAGAGGCTCTGTGGCCTTGTCCACATTGAAGAGTCTTCTGGCGATTCTTTACTTCGGTCTTCTCGGTTACTCGGCAGAGCCTCTGTCGAAGACTTCTATGCTTTGGTCTTCTCGGCGACTCGGCAGAGCCTCTGTTGAAGACTTCTATACTTAGCCTATTTTTCAATACTTCTATAAACAGAAAGATTGGAGCTAACAATCTCCCCCTAAGTATTGAAAAATAAAAAAATTGAAAAGTGCAAGGTTTTCTAGGCTAAGTACATAAAAAGAGGTGAAATAAAATAACTTAAAAGATTTTACTTTTCTTTCATACAGAATTATGCCAGAGGCACTTACATGTGATTACATTATGAAAGGAAAGATTTGCAGAGGTTGGTAGAGGATATCAGACGTTGGCATCTTTGAAGTCGTTGAAACTTCTGTTGTCGAATCCTAATTCTCTAAGCTCTTGGGAGAAACTGATGCAGAGGGTTCTGAAGTTGATTACTTGGTCGATGACCTCTATCAGTCTATCTGCGAGAGCTTGATTCATGAGCTCCGTTCCTCTATGCTCCACGAGGCTTGCTCTGAACTCTGTCAAAGTATTTGTTGCATAGTTCTGCAGTCCATCTCTACTAACAGTTTAGACTTCCCAAAAGGATCTTGATAAACTAACCCAACTCTTGGAGATGTAATGATCGAGTTTGGTATGGCAGAGGATGGGCATACATTTTCTAATGGTCGGAGATTTAGGTTTCTTACTCCGAGATCTCGTCCTAATTAGAAGTCAACAAGGCTGTATAGCAGATGTTTCTCTCGCATGGCTTTCCTGATCACCATGTATGCCCTTCGAATTGCATCTGTAGTGAAGTTCTCTTTTGTCTATTTGAGAAGGTCGGGTAGGTCGTAGGGACTTAGATTTCTCAGATCAGCATCTGAGAATTGGGTCACGGTTCTGTCCTCCCTTTTGACCTTATAGATGTTATAGGAAACCTTAGTAGTGGTTCTGGTTTGAGAAAACTTATAGTATATGACCTTGTCGATTTTGGCCACTGAGAAGACTTGGTGTTTTGGCTTGGGTGTTGTTCTTGTGAATGTAATTTTGAGGTCAGCATGGAAGTTGGGATCTTGAATGGTTGGTGGCAGAAGATCTCTGGCACTTTTGTTGTACAGATATCTATATACCACCTCTTCCATCTGTTGTGGAGGTGCACCGGGTGGAGGCATGGGCCGGCGTAGAGCATCCATTTGTTTCTGGATTTGTGCCACTCGATCCTCTGTGACTTTTGTCTTCGGATCTATAATTGGTATGTTTGACAGAGGTGTAGCACCGAAAGCCCAGTCTTCTTGTTCTGGATTTGGTGTCACATATGCATCAAAAGAGCTCTTCCTCAATTTTTTTGCTGGTTGATGCTTTGGCTTCTTCTTCTTGGGTTCCTCTGTCATTATCCCTTTGCCTCTGTCTTTTGCCTTCGGCTATAGATCTTCTTGTAGAGATGGGGTTGCCTTTGTGGGTTTTGTCCTTTGGGATTCTGAGGGTTTTGACGGAGGTACTTCTGTAGGTTTTGTGGGGGTTGCCTCTGTTGGTTTTGTCACTTGTGCTTCTGAGGGCTTGGTTGGTGATGTGGGTTTTGTAGGTGAGGCTTCTGTGGTTTTTCTCAGATGTTTTCTTTTATGAGCAATGGTTTTGGTTCTGGTTTTGGGTGTGGGAGATGGTATCTTGGTTTCTTTTGGTGTTGGAGAGGGGAGTTCTTCTAGTGATTTTGGTTTTGGTGATTGGGATGGTTGATCTTCTTCGGAGGATGTTAGTATTTGGAATACTTCACGGGTTGGCACATCTTTTCCGAATACAGAAGTTGTTTCCACAGAGGTGGGTGTTGCCTCTGTGGTCTTCTGTTGTTGATCTGTAGTTGTTTTGGGTATTTGGGTTTGAATTGGTGTTTCTTCAGAGTGTATTTCTACAGAGGTGGTTGTTGCCTCTATGGTCTGTTGTTGATTTCCACCTTGGGTTTGAGTTAGGGAAACTTGGTTTAGGGGTTCTGCTGTTATTGGTGGTTCTGGTAGACCTATGTCTGCAACTTTTCCCTTTGTTTGTCCCCCTCAGGATGATCTGGTGGACTATCAGAGTCATCATCAGAGTCATCCTGACCCTTATCTTTAGTGCCTTCTGCTCTGTAGGACGCTTCTGGATTTGTGGGTGGTGTGGCCCCTGCAGCGATCATCTTTGCGCAAAGGTCGTCACAGAGGCCAAGTAGGGTATGGACCTCTGCCTCTGTGTTGAAGAGCATTTTTCCGATGCTCTTTCTGAAGTCCTTTACATAATTTGCATTGGCAGCAGTGAAGGCTGTGATGAGCTGTGTGACCTGGTTGATTACCCATTGGCCGAGTTTTGTGAGCTGAGCTCTGGTCATGTAGTCAGAGGGTTTCAAGGCCAGAGTTTTCCTTGTAGTTTGCTCCTGAACTTGCTCGAGAGCCTTCTTCAGATCTTCTAGTGTAAGGGGCGCAGAAGTTGGCGTTTGAGCTGTCTTCAGTTGGTCGAGTTGGGCTTTCACAAAGCTTTAGAAAGCTGAAGTAGTAGCTTTCTCGAAGTTAGCAGCAGCAGAGGTGGTAGAGGTTGTAGCAGTTGACTTCATCTGGGCTAGGGCATTTTGCACCTCTGTGGACAGATTGTCCATTTTGGTGTTCAGATCAGTAATGGCCCTAGAAGTTGTATCTGCAAAAGAATCAAAAGAGCTTTTCAACTCTTTCAATGTGGTGTCTACAGAGGTGACAAGGGTTTGGAACTCATCGCTTGATACATGTGGACTTGGTGTAACCTCTGGGGGAACACATTCGTCCCCAAAGTGAGTCCATCTTCCTTGGACACCTTCTTTCGTCCCTGTTTTGATGTTGAGGACGGAAGGATTTCCCTCTAATCCTCGAGCAGAGGCTTTATCAGCCTCAGACTCTATAGAGGTTCTGTTAAGGACATTGTCTTGATCCACTCCAAAGGTGGGTACAAGAGTATCCTTATGTTGACTTGAAGACTTGTCTAGAGTCTCTCCGTCCTTGTGCACTCTAAGCTCATCTGAAGAGCCTGTTGGACCTATAAGTGCGTGCGTGTCAGAGGAAACGAATTCTTCTGTAAGGATTTTTGTTGTGATCAGGGGCAATGGATCATGAACTAAGGGTGAGTCCTTTTGAGAGGACTCCCCTGGAATGGTTTCCCCGGCTATTAGTGGCACAGAGGTGGAAGGAATTTCCTCTGCCCGGTCAGTTTGGGGTGGGTTCGAGTTGTGCTGCTCTTTTTCAATATTACCTTCTGCCACTAGACTGGCGGTAATAGAAGTGTGGGTTGCACTGGGAGTTGGTTGGGGTTGCATGCCTCTTCTATTCCAGTCATCAGTTCTGGATTCTTTCTCTGTTGGGCATCCTATCACTTCTTCACCATCTATTGTTTCAACCTCTCTTTCTATCCTTCGGCCCGCTGCTTCTACCCTAACCTCTGTTGCGGCTTCTGCCCCAGTGACTAAATAGTCGTACATTGGATGAGAGCCAATTAATTGCCGTACATGGGGATGCAGAGGTCCTTTGTTTACCTGGTTATCTTCTTCTTCATCGGAATCTACTTCTGAGACTAAGACTGGTGGGGTTTTGGTGGTAGTTTTAACCAGATCTTCTGGGCTTGCTCTTAGACTTCAAAACCAGGTTGGGTGAAGGGGTTCTATATTACTTCTAGAGTCTTAGACTTAATATTATGTGGTTTTTGGTCATCTTCATCTAAGTCAGAAGAGATTCTGAAGTCTGGAGATTCTGTTTAATGATGCGATAGAGCTTCTGCGGTCCATCCAGAAGGGTCTAAAGAGTGTGCAATCCCAGGTTGATGTAGGAAGATAGAAAAATCACTATGATCTTTTGCATAATTGATGGGTGAAGGTGATTGCAGAGTTTGGTCGTGGGTTACTTCGACCATTTTTGCTTCCTCTGCGATGGATTGCAGAGGAGTGTGAGGTTTATTGGATTTCTTCTTGCTCCTCCTTTTTTTTGGTTTGGGGGCACCCTCCTTAGAAGACTTATGTTTTCTCTTCTTTTTGTCTTTTGGAGGAGGGGGAGGTGTAGAGGGTCCAACTTTTGTTGCATGAGGAGGGGATTGTTGAGTTTGAGCAGCACTGGTAGAGGTTCCTTCTGTCGTTTTCCTTTTCTTGTGAGCTTTCTTCTTCTTGGCAGAGGTTTTGCTCTTGGAAGCAGGGGAGAGAATTGTATTTCTTAGAGCATGAAAGTTCTCTTGTACTTGTTGATGCTTAGCCAAGGCCACTGCCCATTCTTCATTTGCCATTCGCTCAACTACCTGATCTCCTATAGAGGCTCCTAGACGTGGGGGTGTTACAGGACTCGGTTCTAGAGTCCTATGATCGCGTATGTATTCTAACCTAAGGGTCTCGTCTGTAGCATATCCCAGAAGCTTGGTTGGCAGAGGTCTGCAGAATGGGTATTTGTCTTCGTGCTCTGTTGGGGCGTTCTTTGTCATGGCATACATTCTGGCCGTTGGTCCCTCCATTGGCCATTTTTGTAGAAGGAGCAGAGGTTCTAGAAGTACACCCAAAATACGCTGATATTGTAGAGGAGGTAGAGCTTCTGCAGAGCGTCCTTTGGCCTTTTGGGAGGATATTCTTCGGTAGACGGTGTTAACCATTTCTTGCATCATGAGGGTGGCTTAGTCCAGAGGAAGATCGTAGTGTTGGATCTATATGCTGAAGAATGATTATAAAATAATATTTCCGGTAATATATGATCCTATAGGGTCACACCGAACAACAAGTAGACACCAAATTGATATTTATGAGAATTTGATTCTTGATAAATATTAATTAATTCTTAAAAATATTAATAAATATGATTTATAATATTAGATGCAAATAATAAATTTTGGTAAAATAAAATAATACATATGATGGATTTATTTTATAACTAAAAAGGAAAGGAGGGACTTGAGGAGAAAGTTTAAGATACTTAAAATATGATTTTAAACATCTTAAATTAGGAGGGTTTATTATGTAATATTGCATGGATTCTCATTGGACCCTTTTATGGTCCAATAGAAATTGCCCTAGCTTTAATATACTTGGCAATTTTCAAGAGAGAGTGATGAGATAACACAATAAACCAAGCACTCTCTCCCTCCCCTCTCACCTACTTCACGGCCGAAAACACACACACACATTGTGTGTGTGTGTTTTGGTGTTCTTCTCTTTCAAATCCTATGGTAGTGATTGTTAGAGTTCTTGCATCAAGATAGAAGAAGAACTAGCATTCTTGAAGGTGTCATTTGCTTGTGGTGGATACCGCTAGAGGAGCTCTCTTTTGGGTTCTACATTCATCACCAACATCCAACCTCCCATGAGGAACCAAAGGACTACAAAGGTTGTTATCTTGAACTCTTTTGGTATGTTGCTTATTTATCTTTTCTTGCATGTAACAAGATCCTTGGTGGGAATAAAATGGTTTTATGTTTTGTTCAAATTTTTGCTTCCGTTGCGTAATTATTTTTATCTCTTATGAGTTTTTGAAACCCATGTTTTGAACATAAAATCCCAACAAGTGGTATCAGAGCCTATGTTATAATGCATGATTAGATAATAAGTTTTATTTGGATAAAACATGGTTTTTGGAAGCCATGGATAAAATTTCATTTTTTATATGAAAAGTTCATACATGGCTTTTAGGCAACAAGTTTGTATTTGTTTTTTTATATATATATATATATTTTATGTAACAAAATTTTAACATGCATTTTTGTTACATAAAAGTTGCCTAACAAAAACAAAGTGTTGTTTTATGTTGTTTATGAGAAATATGTGCATAAACAAGCCATGGACCAATGTGTTGGTTGTTGTGTTGTTTTCCTTTAAATTTGTTATAATTTTTATTATTATTCATGTTGGTTTGTAATAGTAAATAGGTTTTATTATTTCATGTTCTCTTGTTCATTTTGTAAGTATTAGATTAGTTATTTGAACTAGTGTTTATTTCATAAAATGTAACAAGAAGAAGGCCAACATGGATCTTGAAGATGGAGCTTGATGTTCTTGTTTGCATGGAGATGCTAATGCAAGTGGGAGCTTGAAGTTTTTTTTGTCCCTTAAGAATGGACTTGTCATTTCTTGTTTTGGCTCACAAGAAATGTCATTAGAAATGGCTTTGTTTTATGCACATTCTTTTGCATGTTTATGGTTGATTATGTTCCTTTTTGATGCGTTAAATATATAGGATATTGCATGCTAGTAAATAACATAAAATTGGTTCAAACGCGCTAATTTAAAATTGTTTAAAGTTGAAGCGACAAATTTTAAAATTAGATTTTAAATGAACCAAGTTTAAAATAGAGATTTTATATCAACCAATATTTAAAATGGAGATTTTAAATCAATGACATGCAAATTGGTTCAAATACGTTTTATATAAGATTGTTTATTTAAAAACGACGTAACTTTAAAAATTGGATTTTTAATTGAACCAAATTATTTAAAATGGAGATTTTAAATTTATTCATTTTTGATAAATAGTTTCCTTTTCTTAAAAAGAGTACCTTGATTATTGGATGCATGCAATAATATGGCACTATGGTTTTTAAGACAAAAATTGAGATTTTGAGTTTTATAATAGGAGTTTAAATATAGATTTTGAAACTCACATAAATTCATAATCTAATAATAAAAGTGTTTTATTAAAAGACTATAAATGGTTCTTATTATGATCATTAGTTGGTAAAATAGAGATTTTATTAAATAGGAACCATTTGATGAGTAGTAAGATTTTATTTAAATACCATGTATTATTGAATGCATGCAAAATCACATGATACTAAAATGTTTACAAAACTAGAATTGTAATACATCAAAAATCCCTTTTTTTTATAAACGCAAGTCATATGCCGTCCTTTTGAAAAACACTCAATACGTCTCTATGACTCCCTTGTGGGATAAAGGTCACCTAACCACTTGGATTGTCTTGAGATGGATGAGGTGATTCTTATGTCTTTGTGGGATAAAGGTCACCTAACCGCATGGATGTGAGTTTCACATGTTGTTTCAAGTAGGATGACTTGATTGGGAATCTTTTGTGATAAAGGTCACCTAAGCATTAGAAAGCCAACGCATAGATGGGATCAAACATGACAATTAACAAGCAAGTTGTTAAGGAACCCATAACGCTAGGAATTACATTCGATGTAATCGATAAACGTTATCTACCTTGTTGGATTAAATGGACGGGATAAAGGCCACCTAACCGTTTCATTTGTTTTGCAACGTTGGATCCTAGATTATATGCAAATTAATGTTTTTAGAAAACAAAAGGGTAATTAATTTGCTAAAAAATTAATATTGAAAATACTATATTAACTTTGTTAAATTTTGTAGATGGCCTAAAATGCAAACACTACAATTAACATATCCCTAAGACCTTTTCTTTTGGAAGAAAAGTTAACCACTCAGAACTTCCCAATTTTGTTTTCAAAACATTGAGACGCGTTCTCAGACGTGAAAACAAATCATACGTACTTATCGTACCTCGTCCTCAAGAACCTCCTTTTACCTCTGGAGAAGCTCACGATACTTGATTGAAACATAATGATGATTCAATCGATATATCACGTCTTATGCTTGAAACCATGGTTCCATCCTTGCTAGAAATAATGGAAACGTTTCCACTGAGGGCATTTGACATGGTAAACCGATTACGGGAATATTACCAAGTGTATATGGTCCGTGAATGCTTCAATACTATTGTGGTACTTCACAGGACAAAGTTGGAGGAAGGCCAAGATGTAAGCTCTTATATTCACAAAATGAGGACGCACCTTGACTATTTGGATAGACTTGGCTATCCTTTTCCCAATGGGAGAGCCGTAAATGTGATCCTCAAATCTCTGACCAAAGCATTTGATGTGTTTGTCGAGAATCTAAATATAGACCTCGAGAAGATTTCAGTCCCAGAATTGCATACGATGCTAGAAACTGCTGAAAGGAATCTTCCCATGGTAACAGTTACATATGATAAATGTGGCAACATTGGTCATAGAAGAGGAGATTTCCCTTCTGAGAAATAAATGTTTTCTAGCGAAGGAAAGTCCTTCAGGTATCTATATTTTAGATAGAACTTTTACCTTTCTATCTTGCACTTGTGTACTTGATACTAAGTGTAGAACTCACTATTGTAATATGTTACAAATGATCAAGAAAGGTAAGTGACTGAATAAGAAGCAAAATGGTGATCCATATAAGCAAGGAAGCAAGATTGCATACCAAGCTTATAAGAGATTTTATTTTGAAACCATTTGGCTTGTATTATTAAACAATGTTTGTTTCGAATAATATTTGAATTTAGTTTGACTAAATTATTATTCAGTCACATGTTTATTGATTGAGTGAAATTCACTTAACCGTTTTGGAAACGATTATATTCATATTCAAAATGAATTATTCCATTTCGAGAACTAGTCCTCTTAATTGAATAATAAAGTGAATCTCAAGAGCTTTCTAAAACATGGTTCTATATAAACACCATAAGACTCAAATATGATTTGAATCATATCTACACATAAAATAATCAACTTAATCAAGTAAACTTTGAACGCATGTCTAAATTTTCAAAATTGTGGTATTTTGAAACTAAATATAAATATTTTATTTTAATATATACGATCTTGATAAGTTGAATATAGCTTCTTTTTAGAAAAAGGAGGAAAAGGTTTGGTTAGAATTGATACATGTTGATGTATGTGGTTTTTCAAAACCATGTCTAGACACGGTGATAGGTAATACAAAGTCTTCACTTGCGATTTCAAACGTTGAAGTTATGTTTATGAAACATAAGCATGAAGCATTTGATATGATTCAAACTATTGAAGATTAAGAAAACAACTCAGCACAGCAGGACACAACAGGACCATTAAAGTCTTTTCTGATATATGAGGATAGTAACTAAACCAAGAACTCTTGGATCATCATAGAAATTGTGTACATCCGAAAGGATGAACCGAACCTTATTAAATATGGGTTGCTCTATGAGTAGAAGTACTATTCCTATATCAATTTGGAATTCTGCCCTAGTTAAAGTAAAGCGTACTTTAAGACACCAACCAATCGGTAGACAGGACACCTTATAAGATTTCGTATGAAAGTTATTCTTAGTCTTAGTTGAAGGTGTGAGTTTATGAAGATCATGTAAGACAATAAGCTTCAAGTAAACTCGACCTAAAATCTACTAAATGCAAATGTTGTAGAATATATGTTTAAGATACCAATTCTACAATCCCACAAACAATAAAAATTGTTTATTGTTCCAATGCCAAGTTCCTAGAAAAGCAAGTTTTTAATGGGCAAGGCAAATGGGAGATTTAAGGAACTTGAAGGGAATCAAGAACCTTATAATCTAATGCACTTATTGGTTGGCACTAGTTATCAAAAAAAGGTTGTTAAAAATGAGCAATTTGATTGATCAGAAACTTAGTAAAAGCCCCAAGTGTTCGCAAATCTAGTAGAATCATTCAGAAATTCGAGAAATATCGTTTTCTCATGATTTATGAAGAATGATATATGATAGGTTTCTAGTAAGCCCATCAACTACTAAAGTGCTATGTCAGATTCTGAATCTGGTGAGTGGCTTAGAGTCATGAACACTGAGATACAATCCATTCATGGATCAGTACAAGTATCACAAAGCAGAAGTCTTCAGTTTGACAGGAAAATTAAAATATTAATTTTCATCAAAATATAAGATGACTTATGCATTTACTAAAACTAGTGGGAGCGCAGTAAAATTCCTAATCTTGTATGTGCAAGACATACTAGTATTTGTGAGAATGTGGGTGCCATTACGCAAGCTAAAGGACCCTATCTCACATCAGAGTGCCAAGCATCTACTCCAAACATTTAACTATATTTGGAATAAAGTTAAAAATGGAGATGTTAGTGTTCACAGAGTTTACACAAATCAAGTTTCTAGATGAACCCATTAATGAATCTCCTTATATAAGCTAAACTTGAAGGGTCATGTTTGAGCTATAGGACTTCGTTATTCTAGTGATGGGATTTGATTTGAATTTAGTATTTGGATATTGGAACAGGTTAAGCAACAAGTGTAGTATTTAGTTAATATATAGGATATGATCTTTTCATACTCGTTGTGTTCTATATTAGCATGTTTTAAATCTTGAATAAATTAGTTATTCAAAATGTCCATAGTCGATCATAATTGTGGGAGCAACTATGAAGTAAGACTAATATGAATTGGATTGGTTGACTTTTAAGAGTAAAAGTGGCAAAGTGTTGCAACCAAGTTCATATGTACTTGTTAGGGAGCAAGTATTGGACATGACCCGCTTCAAGATCACCTCATGGATCGTCGTCATAAGTGAGTCTTGAATAAAGGTAGTATCTTTGTATCCTTCGACCTGAGATGCATATTTGGGACTCAAATGTAGGGAGTGTTATGCTTTGATATGGTTAACCGTTGTTCTTGAAAAAGGCAGCTATAAAAGCCATTATTGGGCATGGCATGAACTGCATGAGAGACGTATGTAGTCAAGATGGGATTTATTTCTCTAAATATGTTAAGAGTGAGACATCTAAGGCGCCTTACCAAAAGTTGAACAATAGATGAGAATGATAGTGATCCATGTCTCATGTTCAACATGATGTCTAAACAAAGGGATAACTGATACCACACCTTATACATCAATTGAAGCTATGAGTTTGTGGGAATTGGATGTTGTTGAATGACACTTACAGTTATACATTGCTGGGGGCAGTGAGATGTTGCTAGACGTCCACCACTGTCTATATTATTCTATAATACAATTTTGAGCAAGTGGGAGATTGTTGGTTCTATATGCTCAAGAATGATTATAAAATAATATTGTCGGTAATATATGATCCTATAGGGTCACACTGAACAACAAGTAGACACCAAATTGATATTTATGAGAATTTGATTCTTGATAAATATTAATTAATTCTTAAAAATATTAATAAATATGATTTATAATATTAGATGCAAATAATAAATTTTGGTAAAATAAAATAATACATATGATGGATTTATTTTATAACTAAAAAGGAAAGGAGGGACTTGATGAGAAAGTTTAAGATACTTAAAATATGATTTTAAACATCTTAAATTAGGAGGGTTTATTATGTAATATTGCATGGACTCTCATTGGACCCTTTTATGGTCCAATAGAAATTGCTATAGCTTTAATATATACATGGCAATTTTCAAGAGAGAGTGATGAGATAACACAATAAACCAAGCACTCTCTCCCTCCCCTCTCACCTACCTCACGGCCGAAAACACACACATTATGTGTGTGTGTTTTGGTGTTCTTCTCTTTCAAATCATATGGTAGTGATTGTTAGAGTTCTTGCATCAAGATAGAAGAAGAACTAGCATTCTTGAAGGTGTCAATTGCTTGTGGTGGATACCGCTAGAGGAGCTCTCTTTTGGGTTCAACATTCATCACTAACATCCAACCTCCCATGAGGAACCAAAGGACTACAAATGTTGTAATCTTGAACTCTCTTGGTATGTTGCTTATGTTGGGTTTTGTTCAAAACGATTTCTAAAATCATAAAATGTGCAACGGAAGCTTAAAATATTTGAACAACATTAAAACCTTTAACACCCACCAAGGATCCATTTGCATGAAATGAAAGATTAAAAAAACATACATAGGGGGTTTAAGAAACACAACCTTTGTAGTCCTTTGCTAGTTCTTAAAAAATGGCGATGGCAAGAACCCAAAGTAGTGTTCCTCTAGAGAAGTCCACCAAGCAAGCTCCTTCACCTTGTAGTATGCTAGTACCCTCTTGAAAACTTGATGCAAAGAACAATTTCTAACTCAAGCATACAATAGACTTGAGAATTAAAAGAAGGAAGAACAAAAACACACACTTGGTGTGTGTTTGTTTTCGGCCGAAACCAAGAGGAGAGAGGGGAGAGCATTTTTTTTAGTTTTTGTCTAACCACAAATGAGCTCTTCATGTGGTTTACATATCCAAGGCTTATGACATTGTCATTCAAAAGGACCAATGAGTGTCAAGCCTTCCATGCAAACTTTCATCCAAGTCCTTCTAGTTTAAAAGATGTTTAAAACAATGTTTAAGTATCTTAAACTTTCTCCTCAAGTCCCTCCTTTCAATTTTAGTTATAAAATAAATCCATCATATGTATTATTTTATATAACCAAAATTTATTTTTTGCATCTAATATTATAAACTATATTCAATAATATAATTAATAATATTTATCAAGAATATAATTAATATTTATAAAGAATCAAATTCTTATAAATATCAATTCGGTGTTTACTTGCTATATGGTGTGACCCTATAGGATCATATATTACCGGTAATATTATTTTATAATCATTCTTGAGCATATAGAACCAACAATCTCCCACTTGCTCAAGATTGTATTATAGAATAATATAGACAGTGGTGGACGTCTAGCAACATCTCACTGCCCCCAGCAACGTATGATTGTAAGTGCCATTCAACAACATCCAATTCCCACGAGCTCATAGCTTCAATTGATGTATTAGGTGTGGTATCAGTTATCCCTTTGTTTGGACATCCTGTTGAAACATGAGACATGGATCACTATCATTCTCATCTATTGTTCAACTTTTGGTAAGGCGCCTTAGATGTCTCACTCTTAACGTATTTAGAGAAACAAATCCCATCTTGACTACATACGCCTCTCATGCAGTTCATGTCATGCCCGATAATAGTCTTTACAGCTGCTCCTTTTCAAGAACAACGGTTAACCATATCAAGGCATAGTACTCCCTACACTCAAGTCCCTAATATGCATCTCAGGTCAAAGGATACAAAGATACTACCTTTATTCAAGAATCACTTATGACGACGATCCATGAGGTGATCTTGAAGCGGGTCAGGTCCAGTACTCGTTCCCTAACAAGTACCTATGAACTTGGTTGCAACATTTTGCCACTTTTACTCTTAAAAGTCAACCAATCCAATTCATATTAGTCTTACTTCATAGTTGCTCCCACAACTATGATCGACTATGGACATTTAGAATAATTAATTTATTCAAGGATTTAAACATGCTAATATAGAACACAACGAGTATGAAAAGATTATATACTATATATTTAACTAAATACTATACTTGTTGCTTAACCTGTTCCAATATCCAAATACTAAATTCAAATCAAATCCCATCACTAGAATAACGAAGTCCTATAGCTCAAACATGACACTTCAAGTTTAGCTTATGAAAGGAGCTTCGTGAATGGGTTCATCCAGAAACTTGATTTGAGTAAACTTTGTGAACACTAACATCTCCATTTTTAACTTTATTCCAAATATAGTTAAATGTTTGGAGTAGATGCTTGGTACTCTGATGTGAGATAGGGTCCTTTAGCTTGCGTAATGGCACCCACATTCTCACAAAGGATTTCTAGGTGATCCTGAATGGGAGGCATCTACCTAGCTTTTCAATGAACTCTTTCATCCAAACATCTCTCTTTTGCGGCTTCTAAAGCGGCAGTGTGTTCTTATTTGTAGTGTATTATGCAATTTGACCTTCGCCTTGAACCTTTTCAAACGAACTAGTTCTTCATTCACAATGAAGACATTTCCCTTTTGTGATTGAGAACCTTCTCAATCTTTATGGAAGCTATCATTAGTGCAGCATTTTGCTATGATCTTCTTCCATTCCTCAGTTAAAGAACACTTCCTTGGTTCTTTCTAAGTACCTTAAATCGTTCTTTATAGTCATCTAATGACCTTCCCTCGTTTTTCGTTGGTATCGTTTTCTAATGCTCTAAAGCATTTTGATACATTCGATCTAGTGCATGTCATGACATATATGATAGATCCAATTTCCGAAGCATATGGAATACTAATCATTTTATCTAGCTCATCTTTTGTGCTAGAATATTGAGACATGCTCAAAATGATGCCATATCATATTTGCAAGAAACTACCTTTAGAGCCTTGCATCTTCAATCTTTTAAGATAATGTCAACATATGCACTTTGACTTAAACCTACAAGTCGTCTTGATCTAATCTCTAAAGATCTATATTCCAAGAACAAAATTAGCCCTTTCTAAGTCTTTTATTGAGGAAATACTGTCCGAGCCAAAACATGATGTTTTGCTATGTCGAAAAGTTAATTTCCAAATACTAATATGTCTTGCACATACAGGATTAGGAATTTTACTGCGCTCCCACTAGTTTTAGCAAATACATGAGTCATCTTTTATTTTGATGAAAATTAAACTTTTAATTTTCCTGTCAAAATGAAGATTCCAGTTTTGAGATACTTGTACTGATCCCTGAATGGATTGTATCTCAATGTTCATGACTCTAAGCCACTCACCAGATTCAGAATCTGACATAGCACTTTAGTAGTTGATGGGTTTACTAGAAACCTATCATACATCATTCTTCATGAGAAATCGATATTTCTCGAGTTTCTGAATGATTCTACTAGATTTGCGAACACTTGGTGTTTTCACTAAGTTTTGATCAATCAAATCACTCAGTTTTCAACGACCTTTGTTTTGATAACTAGTGCCAACCAATAAGTGCATTAGGTTATGAAGTTCTTGATTCCCTTCAAGTTCCTTAATACTCCCACTTGCCTTGTCCATTAAAAAACTTGCTTTCTAAGAACTTAGCTTTGGAACAATAAACAATTTTATTGTTTGTGGGTTTGTAGAATCGGTATATAAAACAATTTATAGTATATTCTACAACATATGCATTTGGTAGATATTGGGTCGAGTTTACTTGAAGCTTATTGTCTCACATGAGCTTCATAAACCCACGCCTTCAACTAAGTTTAAGGATGAAAAAACTTTTCATACGAAATCTTATAAGGTGTTTTGTCTACCTTTTGGTTGGTGTCAAAAAGTACGGATTACTTTAACTAGGGCATAATTCCGAATTTGATATAGGAATAGTACTTCTACTCATCATAGAGCGAACCATATTTAATAAGGTTCGGTTCATCCTTTCGGATGTATACAATTTCTATGATGATCCAAGAGTTCTTGGTTTAGTTACTATCCTCATATATCAGAAAAGACTTTAATGGTCCTGCTGAGTTGTTTTCTTAATCTTCACTTTGAAACAACTTGAATTACATCAAATGCTTCATTTTTATGTTCCATAAACTTCAACAATTGAAATCGTCAGTGAAGGTATTATCTATCACCATATCTAGACTTGGTTTTGAGAGACATATACATCAACATGCATTAATTCAAAAAAAACTTGTTCTCCTTCTCTATGAATTAGAGAAAAGAGCTATATTCAATTTTATCAAGATCGCATATATCAAATGAAAATATTTATATTTAGTTTCAAAATACCACAGTTTTGAAAATTTAGATATGCGTTTAACTTTCTTGATTATGTTGACTATTTCATGTGTAGACTTGATTCAAATCACATTTGAGTCTTATGGTGTTTATATAGAATTATGTTTTAGAAGGCTTTTGAGATTCACTTTATTATTCAATTAAGAGAACTATTTCTTGAAATAGAATAATTCATTTTGAATATGAATATAATCGTTTCCAAAAACGGTTAAGTGAATTTCATTTAATCAATAAACATGTGACTGAAAAACAATAATTTAGTCAAACTAAATTTAAACATTGTTCGAGACAAACTTGTTTAACAATACAAGCCATATGGTTTCATAATAAAATCTCCTATAAGCTTGGTACGCAATCTTGCTTCCTTGTTTATATGGATCACCATTTTGCTTGTGTTTCAGTCATTTACCTTTCTTGATTATTTGTAACATATTACTAAAGTGAGTTCTACACTTAGTATCAAATACACAAGTGTAAGATAAAAAGGTAAAAGTTCTATCTTAAATATTGATACCTGAAGGACTTTCCTTTGTTAGAAAACGTTTATTTCTCAGAAGGACAATCTCCTCTTCTATGACCAATGTTGCCTCATCTATCACTACATTCAGATTCTCGACAAAAAACATCAAATGCGTTGGTCAGAGATTTGAGGATCACATCTATGGCTCTCCCATTGGAATAAGGATAGCCAAGTCTATCCAAATAGTCAAGGTGCGTCCTCATTTTGTGAATATGAGAGCTTACATATTAGTCTTTGTCCAATTGTATCGAAGCATTCACGGACCATATACATTTGGCAATATTTTGGTAATCGGTTTTCCATGTCAAATGCCCTCAGTAGAAACGTTTCCATTCTTTCTAGCAAGGATGGAACCATGGTTTCAAGCATAAGACGTGATACTTTGAATGAATTATGTTTCAATCAAGTATCGTTAGCTTCTATGGAGGTAAGATGAGGTTTTTTAGGACAAGGTACGATTAGTGCGTATGATTTGTTTTCACGTCTGAGAACGTGTCTCAATTTGTGAAACCAAATCGGGAAGTTCTGAGTGTTTAACTTTTCTTCGTTAAGAAAAGCTCTTAGGGGTGATCTATTGTAGTGTTTGCATTTTGGGCCATCTACAAAACTTAACAAAGTTAATGTAATATTTTCAATATTTATTATTAAGCAAATTGATTACCCTTTCGTTTTCTAAAACATTAATTTGCATAAAATCTAGGATCCAATATTGCAAAACAAATGAAACGGTTAGGTGACCTTTATCCCGTCCATTTAATCCAACAAGGTAGATAACGTTTATCAATTACATCGAATGTAATTCCTAGCGTTATGGGATCTTTAACAACTTGTTTGTTAATTGGCATGTTTGATCCCATCTATGCCTTGGGTTTCTAATGCTTAGGTGACCTTTATCACAAAAGATTCCCAATCAAGTCATCCTACTTGAAACAACGTGTGAAACTTACATCCATGCGGTTAGGTGACCTTTATCCCACAAGGACATAAGAATCACCTCATCCATCACAAGACAATCCAAGTTGTTAGGTGACCTTTATCCCACAAGGGTGTCATAGTGACGTATTGAGTGTTTTTCAAAAGGACGGCATATGACTTGCGTTTTGAAAAGGGGATTTTTAATGTTTTATAATTCTAGTTTTAAAAACATTTTAGTATTGCATGCATTTAACAATATATGGTACATCTCTATTTCTCATTAAATGGTTCCTATTAGTTTAAATAAAATCTTAATTTTATCAACTAAGTATGTGTCATCAATTTTTAATATCAAATATTAATTTTTGAGTTTGAGCACTATAAGAACCATTTATAGTCTCTTAATAAACATTTTTATTAATAATAGACTATGAGTTTGTATGAGTTTTGAAATTTCCATTTAAAATCTCAATTTTAATTTTTAAAATTCATGGTACCATATTATTGCATGCATCCAATAATCAATGTGTTCTTTTAAGAAACTATTTCTCATAATAAATTTAAAATCTCTATTTTAAATAATTTGGTTAATTTTAAAATCTCTATTTTAAAACTAGGTTCATCATAAAATCTAATTTTAAAACTTGTCGCTTCAATTTTAAACGATCTTTAAATATGCGCTTTTGAACCAATTTTATGTTCCTCTAAAATATCCTATATTTTAAAGCAAATAAAATCTAGAGTTTTATAATCATATAATGTCATGTATATTGCATGCATCCAATATCACATGACACTTGGAGTTTGTAAGAGTTTTTAAAATCACCATTTTAATTTACTTTGACATTTCAAAATTTTATGGGTTTTTAGAATAAAACTCATTTTATTTATAAAACCCATTTTAACCATTTTACTTTTAAAATGTTGCCTTTTAAAATAAACTCCTTTTATTTAAAACTCATTTTTATCATTTTACTTTAAAATGTTATTTTGAAAAGCCAAACTCCAAAAGATAATTTATTTTATGTTCAAAATATTATCTAGCATGCAAGAACCTATTTCAATCATACATGATAATATCAACATAAAATATAAACATATAAAATATGTAGAAAATATATAAACCAAGCCAAAAAACTAATGACAATTCTTGTGAACCAAACAAGAATGTCAAGTCCATTCCTAAGGGACCAAAAAGGAAAAAAAAAACTTCATGCTCCCACTTGATTTGTCATCTCTATGCAAAGAAGTCACCAAGCTCCATCTTCATGCTCCATGTTGATCTCCATTTATTTGTTGTTTAAAAATAAAAAAAACTATTTCTAAACTAATCAAAATAAATAAATAATGGAGAATAATAAATCCTATTTACTATTACAAACCAACATGAATAATAAAATTACAACCATAAAACAAGGGGTCTTGGCTTGTTTATACACTTCATCCACATGCAACAAAAATAAACAACACTTTGTTTTTCTAAGGCAACTTTTATGACCAAAAATGCATGTAAAATTTTGGTCACTTAAAATACCAATTATAGACTAATTTTTTTTGCCAAAGATGCCATGTATGAACTTCTTCATACAAAATGAAAAATCATCCATGGCTTCCAAAAACAAAGCATTTTTCATATCAACAAAAAATCTAAACATGCATGCAAAAGAGGCTCTGATACCACTTGTTGGGTTTTGTTCAAAACGATTTCTAAAATCATAAAATGTGCAACGGAAGCTTAAAATATTTGAACAACATTAAAACCTTTAACACCCACCAAGGATCCATTTGCATGAAATGAAAGATTAAAAAAACATACATAGGGGGTTTAAGAAACACAACCTTTGTAGTCCTTTGCTAGTTCTTCAAAAATGGTGATGGCAAGAACCCAAAGTAGTGTTCCTCTAGAGAAGTCCACCAAACAAGCTCCTTCACCTTGTAGTATGCTAGTACCCTCTTGAAAACTTGATGCAAAGAACAATTTCTAACTCAAGCATACAATAGACTTGAGAATTAAAATAAGGAAGAACAAAAACACACACTTGGTGTGTGTTTGTTTTCGGCCGAAACCAAGAGGAGAGAGGGGAGAGCATTTTTTTTAGTTTTTGTCTAACCACAAATGAGCTCTTCATGTGGTTTACATATCCAAGGCTTATGACATTGTCATTCAAAAGGACCAATGAGTGTCAAGCCTTCCATGCAAACTTTCATCCAAGTCCTTCTAGTTTAAAAGATGTTTAAAACAAAGTTTAAGTATCTTAAACTTTCTCCTCAAGTCCCTCCTTTCAATTTTAGTTATAAAATAAATCCATCATATGTATTATTTTATATAACCAAAATTTATTATTTGCATCTAATATTATAAACTATATTCAATAATATAATTAATAATATTTATCAAGAATATAATTAATATTTATAAAGAATCAAATTCTTATAAATATCAATTCGGTGTTTACTTGCTATATGGTGTGACCCTATAGGATCATATATTACCGGTAATATTATTTTATAATCATTCTTGAGCATATAGAACCAACAGCTTATTTATCTTTTCTTCCATGTAACAAGATCCTTGGTGGGAATAAAATGGTCTTATGAGTTTTTGAAACCCATGTTTTGAACATAAAATCCCAACACGTAGTACACTCCGTACATAATGGCCAAGATTTGATGAGAAGTCTGGTCTGGACTACCCACTTTTCCCGTTAGGCATCTGTTGAGAATGGAGAAAATGGTATTCCACAGAGGGGGAAGTTTATTTCTTCTGAAATTGTTTCTTTTTCTTAGGGTTGTGTTGTACCCTAACATCTCAACAAACCTGCAGAGCTCTGTGTCTGTGGGTTCCTTTGCGTATGCCTTTATCCCTAGAAGACCTCTTATTGGTAGACTGAACTCATGTGAGAACATGGTTCTGTTGAACTTGAGTTCAAGGTGCTCAAATTTGTCTGGTTTGGAGATGTAGCCCTTTATCTGCTTATCTTCTGGGTCAAATCTGCTGCTTTGCCAGAATTGATTGAGATATCTGGCAGGGATTTTGTGGACTGTTTTGGTTAGTAGGGGGTAAAGATAATGATTTTCCAGAATGTAAAGAAGGATGGCATGGGCTTCCCCAAAAGCGGTTTTGGAGGGAACCAGGTATTTGTTATTAGGTTTTAATGGGAGAAAACGTTCAAAGTGTTCATGTGCGATGAAGTTTTAAACATGGGTTGTCGGAGCAAAATCTGGTGTGTCGCCAGAGTTATCCTGTTCTAGTTTTCTTGCTATTTCAGGATTCTGGGAGTGCTCAGAATGAGACAGGGAGTTCACTGGAGCGTTGGAAGTAGAAGCAATTTGAGATTATCTTCAAGAAAGAGAGTAGAAAATAGAAGTTGCAAGTTATTGCAAGGTTCGCCGGAGAAGATGAAGAGAGTAACTTCGTAAAAGGTTTAAGAGAGAATGGGAACGGGGTTTTATAGTGAGGGTAGAAACGGATAGAATTCCGTGGTAAAAGTGAATTCAATAAACATTTGGGGTCCGCACTTGAGTTTTACAGCGGGGCACAAGTTTCAGTAGAAACGTGTGGTGCGCACGTCTAATGAAAATCTTCCACGTCACATGTGTCAGAGCACGATTAGACGTCGTGCGCGGCCCATTAATGCTTGGCGCGTGGGTATTTCTTCTGTTAGACGTCGTGCGCGGCCCATTAATGCTTGGCGCGTGTGTTGATCAGTTCAAGGTCTCCTTCTTCTCCCTCTTGACCTATGCTTGGATCAAATGAGATAAGTAGTGCACATGACATAGGTCAATCTCATCAGAGGTTCTGTGCAAATTGTCAGAGGCTTTGAGCAATTCCACATAAGCTCTATTGGTTACAGAACTTTTGATGATTAAGAACTTACATACAGAAGAGTTTTAAATCTATACATATTTACAAGAAGATCAGATCTTGCTTACAGAGGATTCAACTCATGTTAATCATTCTCAACTTACCTACCAAGAAAATGAATCTTTTCTCATCAAGTGCCTTGGTGAATAAGTCCGCAAGCTAGTATTCAATGGTCACAAAGTGCATTTCTATTGTGCCATGTTCAACATGATGCTTCAGAAAGTGGTAATGGATATCGATATGCTTTGTTTTTTAGTGCTGAACTGGATTGGCAGAGATGGCTATGGCACTTTTTGAGTCACAGAAGATGGGTATTTTGTATATGTTGTGGCCATAGTCATGTAGCTGAGTTTTCATCCACAGAACTTGGGAGCAACAGCTGGCAGCAGCAACATATTCAGCTTCTACTGTAGATGTGGACACACGGTTTTGCTTCTTCGAAGTCCAGCTGACTAGTTTACCTCCCAGGAATTGACAGCTCCCAAAGGTGCTTTTTGGATCAAGCTTGCATCCTCCATAATCTGAATCTGTGTATGCCTTAAGACCAAAGCCAGAGTTCTTCAGATACCAGAGCCCAAGATTTTTGGTCCCTTTAAGGTATCTGAAGATCCTCTTTTCTGCGATATAGTGGGATTCCTTTGGGTTAGCTTGATATCTTGCACAAAGGCAGGTGGCATACATTATATCAGACCTACTTGCGGTTAAGTATAACAGAGACCCAATCATACCTCTGTAGACCTTGCACTCTACAGATGTGCCATTTGGATCTGAGAATAATTTATTTCCAGTGGCCATTGGGGGTCTTCATTACAGAGGCATCATAGAGACTGGATTTTGAAAGTATATGTCAGAGACATATTTAGCTTGATTTATAAAAAATTCCTCTGATGATTGTTTTACTTGGATTCCGAGGAAGAAGTTTAATTCTCCCATCATACACATTTCAAACTCACTCTGCATGAGTTTTTCAAAATATTTTCACTGTTGTGCATTTGTAGACCTAAAAATAATGTCATCCACATAAATCTGTACAAGCAGAATCTCATCACCTTTTCGTTTGTAAAACAAAGTAGTATCGGTTGTACCCCTGTCGAATTCATTATTGAGAAGAAAGGTTGAAAGTCTTTCGTACCATGCACTTGGAGCTTGTTTCAGTACATACAAAACTTTGTCGAGGAAGTACACGTAATTTGGGTACTTGGAACTTTCAAACCCTGGTGGCTGTTGGACATATACTTCTTCTTGGATTTCACCATTCAGAAAAGCATATTTTACATCCAACTGAAAAACTTTGAAACCTCTGTGGGCTACGAAGGCTAAGAAAATTCTTATTGCTTCGAGCCGTGCGACAGGGGCAAAAGTTTCATCGTAATCAATGCCTTCTTCTTGGCGATATCCCTTGGACACCAATCTTGCTTTGTTTCTAATGACCACCCCATCCTCGTCCTTCTAATTTCTGAAGACCTATTTTGTCCCTATTGCTTGTTTTCCTCGTGGCAGAGGTACTAGGGTCCATACCTTGTTTCTCTCAAACTGTAGAAGCTCTTCTTGCATAGCATCTACCCAGTTTGGATCATCTAGGGTTTCAGATATTCTTTTTGGCTCGATCACACTGATGAAATTTGTAAAGAAAAAAAATTAGCAGTGGTTGATCTTGTCTTGACCTTTTCAGAAGGGTCGCCAATTATAAGGCTTGGGGGATGGCTTTTCGTCTATTGTGTTGTTCTTGGAAGATGGTCATTTGAGTCATCAAGACGAACCTCTGTAGTTACACACTATGGTTCTGGTGTAACCTCTGTTGTAGATGGCACTTCTGTGCTTGTGCTAGGTATTTCAGCTTATGGGACTATAGGGATTGAAGTTGGAATTTGATCCTCTGAGGAAGTGGAGACATAGTCTTCGTTTTCCTCTGGTATTGATTCCTCTGTAGTAGCTGGAGTAGGTATTTCAGGAGCCTCTGTGGTTGAGTCCTTGTTTGTATTATCTTCAGCTTCTGTTCGCTCCCCCTCAGCATGTGCATCTGTATGATTCACAGAAGAGGATGAAGTATTTAATGGACCAGTTAGAGATATACCTGACTCAGTCTGGTTTGCAGAAGATGTTTCTCCAAAGGCTCTGACGGCTCCAGTAGAGGGATCAATATCATCATGGAACATCTCTTCAAATAGAAGATTTAAGGCTTATTCTCTTGTCTTTGAGATGCCAGAGGATTCCTTCTTTAGACCGAGTTCTGAACTGATTTGTTCAGAAGTCTTCTGAAAGGAATCGTCAAAAGACACATTGATTCTTTCTACAATGGTTCGTGATCGCAAAAGATAAACTCTGTAGGCTTTGGATGTGACAGAGTACCCAATGAACTTGCCTTCATCTGTTTTCACCTCAAACTTTCCTCTTGTTTTTTATCATTTAAGACAAAGCACTTGCATCCAAATACATGAAAGAACTTGATGTTTGGTCGCCTATTGTTGATCAAATGATACGGTGTCTTGATGTGCCTCTTTACTATGGTTGATCGATTTTGGGTGTAACAAGCGGTTGATACTGCTTCTGCCCAAAAAGACATTGGTAATCCCGCTGCTGCCAGCATAGTTCTTGCAGCCTCCATAAGTGTGCGGTTCTTTCGTTCAACCACGCCATTCTGTTGTGGGGTGCGTGCAGCAGAGAAGTTCTATGATATGCCTTCTTCTATAAGATAGGCTTCAATGACAGAGTTTTTGAATTCTGTGCCATTGTCGCTTCTTAGTTTCTGAATCCTGCACTCATACAGAACTTGGATTCTTTTCATTAAATTTATCAGAATATTTGGAACATCTGATTTCTTTCTGACAAATTCAACCCATGTAAATCTTGAATATTTATCGATCAAAACAAGTATATATTTCTTGCCATCTAGGCTCTGTGTAGCGATTGGACCGCAGAGGTCAACATGAAGCATGTACAGAGGCCTAGGGCAAGATACATCAGTCTTGCCTTTATGGGAAGCTCTTTTGAGTTTGCCCATTTCGCAAGCAGAACACAAATGATCTTTATTAAATTTAACATTTGGCAGACCTTTGACTAGATCAAGTTTAACAAGCTTATCTAGAGTATGCAAGTTTAAGTGGCATAACCTGTTATGCCATAACCAGGCTTCTTCGCTTTTACAAGAAACAAGGCAAAGCTTGTCTTCCTTGTTCTTGGCACAGAAGTTCATGAGGTAAAGATCGCCTCTTCGTTCGGCTCGCAGTAGTTCGACTCCTGTGTCCTCACCTTGTAGAGAGCAGAAGGTTCTTTTGAACATTACGTCGAAACCCGTATCGCAGAGTTGGCTAACACTGAGAAGATTGTGCTTATGGCCATCCACATATGCAACTTTGCATACGGTTATGCTTTCCTTCTTGATGACTCCGTAGCCTTTTATATACACCTTCTTGTTGTCACCGAAGGTCACAAATCCTCCATCGAATTTATCTTTGTAGGAGGATTGTAGACCTCTGTCACCAGTCATGTGCCGCGAGCATCCGGAGTCAAGATACCAGATTGGCACATACTGCTTCTACAAGATAATCAGAGAGTTTTAGGTACCCATATCCAATTGGGTCCAGCTTTGTTAGGGGTCTTCAAGTTTTCCTTAGCATTTCTTCTTACCCTTTAATTTAGTGTTCTTTTTGGGTGCAGAGAGGAAACAGTGTGGACTTGAGAAGTGTTGGTTTAATTGATGCATGAGATCAAAGCAATGACAATAATGAATGTGCGAAGAGATTTGCTTGAACTTTTCATTGAAAACATTAAATAGGGGCACAGAGGCATTACATTCTATCCTAACATTTGACTTCCTATTACAAGAAGACCTATGTAGACTTGATTGTTGTTTGCAAAATCCTTTGTTGAGAGCAGCCTTCTGTGGACCCCTTCTGTGGTGAACTTCTGCAGGTTTCACTGTCACAGAAGAAAAAGATTTGTTATTTTCAGCCCATTCACCCTTTTGTTGCCATGTTAGTTTTTCTTTTGTAGGCCTTAAAGGTTTTGAAGTCTTTGAACTTGTTGGATTTTGAGAGGACGTTTTCTTTTGTTGTTTGATTTTCTCAAGCTCAAGATAAGTTTTGGCTTGTATACACATGTCCAAAAATCTGGACAGATTGGAACTCTTGTGATTTTCTCCTTGGGAGGAATAGTTCTGTTAAGAACTCCAGAGGGTAGTTTAAAATCCTCCGAGTCACAAGGTACTATCTCTGACTTAAAGTCAGTCTCTGATTCGTCAGAGGATGAATCGTCCTCATATACAGGGGTTGAGTCACTTTGTTCTTTTTCGACAGAGGCTAGATTTTCAGAGCATGTGCCATACTCGCTTTCATCCTTTTCAGTGAGATTATTTTCCAAGTCAACAGAAGTATCTTTTAAGGTTTCATCAGAGAGATTGTGATCGATAGAGGGTGTACAAAGGTTTTCATAAAAGTTATTTTTCCCGATTTCCATCAACTCCTTTTCAGAGATATCTTTAAGTTTTTCTTCTGAAATGTTAGGCTTGAACTCAGGTGCCTCTTCCGATAATTTCTTTTCAGAGTTTATCATGCAGACAAAGGCAATCTGTGTTTGAGTCTCGGGGTCACCAAACTTGAAGATACCTATCTGATCTTGAGTTTTCAGATATTTCTTAGGTTTGGATTCTCTTTTGACAGAGATTGAAGGTGACAAATCTGTGTTTTCAAACCACACATTTATCATCTTTAGAGGTTTCCTCTAGTGAGGTTCCCAGAGACTTTTCGCCTTTTGCTTTCAGAGATAGAGAGGACAGAGACTTGTTTCTTTTATTTCCAGAGTATGGATCTATATCACAGAAGCGAATTCCCCGTCTTCCTATTTGTGTATTAATTTTCTCGTACACCTTCTGTGCATCTTGATATTTCTTGATTAAAAGTTCTTTTCTGAGTAAATCTTGATAGAGGACTTCTCTTTCCTTTTGAAAATAATGTTTAAGAGTTAGGATATTCATTCTGTCGCACTCAACGTCCATAAGTTCTTTAGTTTTTGCTTTTAAGGCTGAGTTAAGTTCAAAAATCTTTTCTTTCAAAGGATTTAGGTGTTTGTTCCAGTTTGTTTCAATTTCTTCCTTTTCTTGAAAGATTTTAGCCTTTTCTTGAGTGAGAAGTCTAGCTTCTCTCTCAAAGAAGGTAAGCTTCTTCTGAACACTTTTGTAGTTCTTTTTAAGTTCTGTGTGTTCAATGTTTAGTTTAAGCAAATCAGCTTCTGCATGATTAGTGTAAGAGTCAGAAGTGGATACCTTACTATCGGAGTCGGAGCTGAGCTCTGCCATGCAACAGAACAGGGCGTTCTTCTTTTCTCCTTCGTCAGAGGATGTATCTGACTGCCAGTTTTCTTGATTTACCATCAGTGACTTCTGAGAATAATATTATGCTTTCTTTTTGTAGAAAGAAGAATCCCTCTGAGGGCGGTTTGATTTGCTCCTGCATTCATTGGCGTAGTGGCATGGCTTACCGCAATTGTAACATCCTTGGTTATGTGGAGCGTTGCCAGCTTTGTCGTCTGACCTCTGTCGGTCACCACCTCTGTCGGTCACCACCTCTGTTGGTCTACACCTCTGTCATTCTTGTCATTTGACCCTTCTCTTCCACGATCATCTCTTCCGTAGCGTTCATTACCAGACTTCTTCTGATATCCTCTGCTGAATTCCCTTGTCAAAAGTGCTAACAATTTAGCTATAGAGGCCATAGTTGCCTCTTCTTCTTCCACCACCTCCTCCTCTTCACTATCAACGATCAAGATTTTCTTCTTCTTCTCCTTCTTTTCTTCCACAACTTTCTCCTTCTTTGGCTTCTCTTTTGCTTCTGTAGCCTTACTAACCAGCGCAAGAGGTGCACTGATTTGAGCTTTTGCTTGTGCAATATGAGGCTCTTGGGCTGTCAACGTTCCATAGAGATCTGACAGAGTCCAGGAGTCTATGTCCTGATTTGTTTGTAGAGACATAGATAATTGGAGCCATTCTTCATTGAGACTCTTTAGGAACATGACATTGTTCTCCTCAGAAGTTCCGTGGATTCCGAACTTCTTGCACTTGTTGATTAGAGACTTGAACCGATCATATGTTGAATGTAGAGATTCTGTCGGCAGAGATTTGAATGCGTAGTACTCGTTGATGCATTGGGCTCTGCGGTTCTTCTGAGTTTTGGCCCCACCCTCCAGCTGTTTTTCCAGTTCCTTCCATAGATCGTATGCAGATTCACCCGCATCTAGGGATTGGAAAAGGTCATTGGGTATGGCCATTATCAGAAGTCTCTTAGTCTTTTGAGCAACTTCATATTTTGCCCAATCAGGGTCTGACCACTTGTCCTTGGTCTTTGGTTTCTCGTGCTCAGGGATTTCTGGAGTGTCGTCTGTGGAAGGTACACGAGGTACTGTGATCATTGGTACGAAAGGAGGATTGTTGATATAGTAGACAAGATCTTTGTCAGTACCCTCGAAGAAGTGAATCATTCGTATCTTCCACTGAGGGTACTCATCTCTGAGTAGTGTGGGTGGCTTGATTAAAGAACCAGCGGTGAAGATGTTGTTTGTGTTTGTCATTTTGAAAGAAGATGAGAAATCCAGAAAATAGGGTATGAACTTTAAACTTTCAGAGTATGAAGTGGATGTTTCGAATGGTGTTTATAAGCTTAAAACCTTTGAACAGTGTACTACAATGGAGATTTAACTGTAGTAACAAACTGTAAGTTTACCAAAGTCGAACAGGTCGAGAATGGCAGAAAAACATAGGCTGTTTTGAAATAAGTGAAGAACAGGTTAAAATTACTCCAGGTTTCTACCAAAAATCATTGTAAGTGAGGATCTCTTGATATAGAAAATAAAGAACCGCTCTGATACCAATTGTTGGTTCCTGTTTTCCTTGACAATGATGATTCTATCTTATAGTTCAAACAAGATATAATGCGGAAGCGTTTTTAACGAACTAAAAGATATAATAAGGTAGAAGAACACACAATATCAAATACGTAAAGTGTAAATAACACAGATAAATAGCTTAATAACTCACTGTATATTAATATGAATAGAACACCGATGATATAACAAGAATTCTGTTCTAATGGTGTGTGTGTTGTGCAAAACTTAATTGAAGAACTCAACATGAGTCTTCTATTTATACTACTTCTAAAGGGGACAAGTTCTGGACAACAAGGACTGAAGGTACAAAGACACTATTCAGGTACTGTTTCAGGTACAACGTTAATTAAATGCGCCGACTTCTACTAAGGCTAAGACCCATCGGAGTTTGACACATGGAGTTGTCAGGTCACGCCTTGTACGAATGATCTTCAGGATCTTCGTACAGCAGAAATCGTGAGAAGCACGATTGTCCTTGTATAGAGCTCTAGTCTTTTATACCACAGAGGCTCTGTCATGTGTGACAGAGGCTCTGTGGCCTTGTCCGCATTGAAGAGTCTTCTGGCGATTCTTTACTTCGGTCTTCTCGGTTACTCGGCAGAGCCTCTGTCGAAGACTTCTATGCTTTGGTCTTCTCGGTGACTCGGCAGAGCCTCTGTTGAAGACTTCTATACTTAGCCTATTTTTCAATACTTCTATAAACAGAAAGATTGGAGCTAACATAAAATGTTATCAATTTTACCACGTTCAAAATTTTCAGCGATAAGATAGGAATATAAAGTGTCATACCATACACGAGGTGCTTGTTTAAACCATAGAGGGCCTTATACAACTTATAAACATATTCTGGATGCTTAGGATCAGCGAATCCTGGAGGTTGTTCAACGTAGACTTCGTCATTCAGTTTTCCGTTTGGGAATGCTGGCTTAACATCCATTTGGTGAACATTGAAATCTTTGTGAACTACATAGGCTAAAAAAAGTCAAATTGCTTTGAGTCTTGCTATTGTGGCAAAGGTTTCATCATAGTCTATGCCT
Organism: Saussurea involucrata; assembly: GCA_033807775.1. Taxonomy (NCBI): domain Eukaryota; kingdom Viridiplantae; phylum Streptophyta; class Magnoliopsida; order Asterales; family Asteraceae; genus Saussurea; species Saussurea involucrata. The sequence goes on from CM066321.1 coordinate 34,166,879, forward strand.
TCCTCTTTTCTGTATCCCTGAGCAACTAGCCTAACTATGTTGCGAGTTACAATTCCAAATTCATCTAACTTATTTCGATACACCTATTTGGTGCCAATTACAGTTTTGTCAGATGGTATGGGGACGAGATTCCAAACTTTGTTTTCTTTCAAACTCAGTCAGCTCTTCTTGCATAACACTGACCCAGTTTGGATCTCTGAGGGCATCATCAGTTCTTTTTGGTTCAATCAGCGAAATAAAATTAACAAAAAGACAAATGTTCCCTGATCTTCGTCGTGTCTGAATACATGTATTTGGATCACCTAGAATTTGTTCAATTGGGTGATTCACTATCCATCTTTGAGCTGGAGCATGAATCTCTGGCTTAGAATGGATTTCTGGAGGTGCTGAGGAAGAGGCTTCAACAGTAATATTGTCAGGTATGTCAGGTAGTAGTTGCTGAGGTTCAGATTGTATTTCATTCACTGATTGCTGATTAGAAGTGGATGGGTTTTCATAATTTGAGGGCTCTGAAGGAGGCAAAGTGTTTAAGGGGACAACTGATACCCTAGAAGAGGATTCAGCTTTGTTGGTTTGCATGCTAGGAATGATGATAAGATCATCATTAGCGATAGGGTTATTGACCAGAGGATCAGGATTGGAATTTGCTTCTGGTTCCCCATAATGAGAAAACATCCACTGATTTAATTCCTCGTTTTCAGCAGTAGGTTTTGAATTTGTTGAACGAGATTCATCAAATGTGACATGTGTTAGTCCCTTAATCAATCGACAACTCAAGATTTAGAGAGATATCGAGATACAAACGTCATCCTCATGTTAGATATGAACATTTGAAGTACAATTGATGACTCTCTCTCTTTCTCTCACAATTTAGCTCTCACATTGTACCACACCTTACAAATGAGCCTCTAACCTCTATTTATAGAGACACTCACACAAGTCATAAGCATAGCAAGCTTTACACAAGCTTTACAAAACTTTCACATAATTAGGACTTTTTCGGTCCTAACAACATGAATGGTTTCTTCTACAGTTTGTTTTCTCTTTTTGAAGACTCTGAAGGCTTTGGATATAGAGGTGTTGGGAATAAATCAGATTGAATTGAAGTTCAAGGGAATAAATTGTAAAATCTGTATTTGGGCTTAATTGTGTAATGGGCTTAAAGCCTTATCAGATTAGGCCTAAGTATAAATAGTTTGCTTAGCCTTAGAAATCAGGTTAATCGTTTAATCGTCATTACGCTTATTGCAAAACATATTGTAAACACTGTGAATTGTTTATGAATATTACATGGATGGCGAATGGAAATCATACTGATTGTTGATATATTCTGTTGATTTCTTATTGTATGCACTAATCTGGGATCCACAATTGGTATCAGAGCATACAGACGATTCGATTCAAGGTATTCAAAAGGTTTCTGTTAAGGTTTCTTGATATTTCTATCGACTGTGTTCTTAAGTTCATAATATCATATTTTGATTTCTGATAAATTGCTTGCTTCCGCGTATTCCATTCGACTAGTATTGTTATTATAAGCGTTTCTGCAATTTTTCATAACCTAATTCGATCGTTTGAAGCGATTTCTGGCAAAATGAAGTTTCTAAGTTCTTGCCTTTGTTCTTATCAAAAGGAAGATTTTTTTTATCAAAATCATGGTTTTTGGCTTAGAAATCGTTTAGGGTGTTGTTAGTTTTTGTTTTTGGTTGTTTCCCAACCTTTCAGGAACGATTTTAGCAACCCTAGCTTGCATAGCGATCTCAATTCTAGCCACAGCCGCAGTTACCGGACGCCTTCATATTGTTTCCGGGCAAGTTTCCATATCTCAGTCACTTTCCGGATAATATCTACCGGAGTTGTTTAAACTTCCCGATAATAGACTATCCAGAACATCTATCCGGACTATTGTGTTTCCTGGAAAGTCTAAACTATCCGGTACATATCCTGTTTGTTAAGCTATCCGGTAAATTTTCCCGGATACTCTATTCGGACACTTTGCTTTCCGGTAAGTATATTCATTCGGACACTTTGCTTTCCGGTAAGTATACTCATTCGGATACTTTGCGTTCCGGTAAGTATATTCATTCGGACATTTTTTTCTTCCCGGTAGGTCTATTTAACCGGTAACCTTGTGTCATCCGGTAACCTCAGACTTGTCCGGTTACTTTGCTATCCAGACACATCACACACCCGGATCCGGTCACTACCAGATCCGGACACTTCTGATATCCGGATTCATACCGGTTAGTTCTGTTTAGCTTAATTTCTTACCAGTTCACTTTAAGTCACTCTTAGAACCTGCGTTAGGACTTTCATTCGTAGTGCCTTGCGTTAGGATTTCACTTTGAATCGAACCTACCGTCTGACGATCACTTTAGTGCACACATCAAAGATGTCTCGTGACGCGCTAGCTATCGGTACCGACGCCAAGCCACCGAATCTCTATCAGGGTGAATACAGTCAATGGCGAGACAGATTCATCATCTTCATCGAAGCTAAAGACAACTTCGAATACATATGGCAAGCTCTTACTGAAGGCCCACAAGAAACTCCAATGGAAACCGTACCAGCTCAAGCAACCGGTGAAGCAGCTCTACCTAAGCCTAAGAAATACTCGCAAATAACCGAAGAAGAAAAGAGCACATTTGATGGTGAAAAGCATGCCAAGAGATATCTGGTCCAAAGTCTACCGAACTAGATGTACACGGCCATAGACGGCTACAAGCATGCTTCCAAAGGCATGTGGGATCAAGTAGAGAAAATGATGAGCGGGAGTAAAGTGGGAAACCAACTAAAGGTCAACAACTGCATCACTAAATTTGACGGTTTCAAGCAGCGCAAGGGCGAATCTATCACTCAGGCATATGAACGTTTCTACCTTCTGTTGAACGAGCTCCACAAGAACAAGATCACTCGATCCAACATGGAGAATGCCCTCATGTTCCTGAACAATCTCCTGTCTGAATGGAAAGTGTTCGCTTCTCACATCAAACACAACAACTTGATTGAGAACGTTCCAATCCATGAACTCTACGAGATGCTCATACAGGACGAGGATGTTGGTCCCGAAGGCCTATACAAGTTTGTAGAAGGGGGGGGTTGAATACAAACATACAGATTTTACTTTTCTAAATTGTTTATTGATAAATCATTAACAATTTACAGCTTGTTGCGGAGACAAGATTAAGGATAAACCTAAATCTAAACAAGTTGGAACACTAAGGTTTCTTGCACTAAGAGAGATAAGGAAATTACTAATAATAACCTATCTGAGATAAGAGATTTGAACTTGTCTAGAGTTAGCAAGTTACTTCAAATGAAGTGAGTTCATCTCTTTATATACTGTATGCATTAAATGCAAATCAGTATATACTTTACACGTGTCATCAGCTGGTTGGTTGCATGTCATTGACTTTTTATGACAACCTTAGTAGCCGTAAGGATGAACAGTGTAGTATCAAAGTGGTTGTACGATTTCAGATTTTCGGAGGTTCTTTTCTGACATTTCGTACGGAGGCGTGCAAGGGTGGTTAAGACAAAAGTACTTTGTACGGAGGACTTCATGATCATCTTTCGTTGATTCAGCGATCTATCATTTCATATCAGCGAATGATAGAGTTCAGCGATAGCTGAAGTCTTGTACTTGATACTTCACGTTGAGTGGACAAATCTGAGTCTTCGCTGATCCGCATCAGTTCATTAGGAGACTTGTCGCTGGTTCTTGAGCTTGATCTTCGACTTCAGCGTAGAACCTTTGTTGACGTGAAACTTGTCTTCAGGGATCATAAGTAAACAACTAACTTATCAGCGATCACCATAATGACTGAACAGACTCAGAACATTAATGGTGAACAGTGTTCGCTGAATGTTTAATCTAAAGAACGAGAGTTCCTATCAGCGGTACTGTAAGATCTTAGTACTTATCAGCGATAGTGAAATCTGATACATATTGTTTACTTACAATTTTCACTAAGTATAAGAGAGGGTCATTATCAAATCACTGAGGGTTTGGATCAACAATCTCCCCCTATTTGATTATGACATAGCAACAAAGAAAATTGCTATTTAATGAAAACATAAGGATAAAAAGAACTCATAAAATATTTGTCTCTTTTACTGTTTTCTGGGATCTTTTCAGTACTTATGGAGTAAAGTACGTTCGCTGAAATCTTTCTTTAAAAAATTGAATCAGGTTACAATGAAGAGCAGAAAGATTACAAGTACAAGCGAAATAATTTACAAGTACAGAAGGATAACTGATACAATAGAGAAAAAGGAGATTATATCAGTTTTCAAAGGGTTCTTCCTTAATGAGAAGTTCATCAAGGGTCTTTTTAGTGGGGATCATCCAGTCAGGGACATTTACTCCTTGATTCTTTAACTTCAGAGCAGCTTCAAAAATCAAGGGCTTCAGGTGTCTAGCTTTGATGTCGCGTCTGACTTCACACCAGTGTACGAGATCTTTGAGTTGTTCGATGGGAGCGATGTGGAGATCAGAGACACGTTGAAAGTGAGGATTTCCATCATAGTCTAAGAAGAATATACCATATGGATCACTTACCACTGTGCCAGGGATGAAGGTTTCTCCAGGTGGTAGGGAGGTGTCAAGCATTGAAAGATCAGCATCAGGGCCAAGAACTTCAGCACGAGAGAAACCAATACCTGTTTCATTTCGAATGATTGGACCTGAATCAGAAACTTTCTTCTTCTTAGCAGAGGCTTTCTTCGGTTGAGGAAGAGTAGGAGGAATATCCACAGCAGATGAAAGCAAGTCGACCTGTTTGTTTAAGTTCATCTCAACATGGCTTTTGAATTTTGAGCATGATCCCTGAATGGCTAATTTCGTTTCTAACCATTCAGAGAGACCAAACTTTTCTAATGAAGTAGCATAGAAGGTTTGCTTGGTTTTGTCATCTCTGTAGACATCCACTTCAACAACAGGAACATCAGCGTACATTTTTCCTCTGATGTTGGCTTTGATTATTTTGGATGGTCTTGATCGATAGGTCAGCATTTGTTTAGCCCATTCCAAAGTTGTATCAGAGACCTTTGTCTTTTCTCTAACGATTTCTTGAGCATCATCCCAGAGCTGACGTTGAACATCAATGGGAACTCTTTTCAGCTTGGGGTCTTTGATTGATCGTTGAGTAAGCTTGATGGCGTATTCTCTGTCTTTCTCTTCAGCTTCCTTCCTTTCAGCGATAAGACGTTCAGCTCTAAGGTGTTCCTGGTATTCAGCTTTGGAGATTTTGAACTTTGGAGGAACTGAAGGAAGTTGATCACGCCTTAGAATGATTCGCTGATCCTCAAATCGTTTTATTATTTCCTCTCTTCTCTTTTGATCCTCTTCACTTAGCTTTTGAGGAGCTGAGGAAGGTCTGTTTCTGTGCGAGAGAGGTTGTTCTTCTGGTTCATCAGTCTCAGAGATCAAATCTAAGACTGGGATTATTTCATCAGCAGCAGCTGGCTTTATTTGTGAAGTCGCAGTAGTAGAACCTTCAGCGACATCCTCAAACAGGGGAGAGGACTAGCTGAAACACATCGATCTTACAAATAAGAACATGGGTAGAAAGAGAAAGAGAAAATATGTTCAGGTGTAGGCTAGGGTAGTAGAACTTATAGAGGAGGGATGGAGTGAGATATGATTAGTGTACCTGACAAACCGGCTTTACAAGCAAGATCGCCAGATTTTCATCTTCAGCGACCCCTTTGCCTTTGCCTTTCTCAGCGCCAGAGGCTGAGGGCTTTGTCTTTGTCCGCTCCCCTGTTGGTTCATTTATTGAAATTCCCTTACGAGCTTTGATCTTTGGGGCAGGTTTGACGACAAAGAAGTCATCGTCATCTTCGTCACCATCATCATCATTCCTTGGAGAGGAGGATGGTTCATTATCAGGGATGTCGATGTCTTCATCATCTTCTGCTTCGAATTCTTCAGCTTCGTCTTCGAGTTGCTCCCCCTCAGATACAGAGGCGAGCTTCTCGGTTCCCTCAGGGTTTTCATCTCCCTGAGGTCCAGCGATAAGATCTTCATTCTCCTCTCCCCTGATAGATTCATCATGGGAAAGGTCTTCAGCGCTCTTTTCAAGATCCTCAGCGCTCTTCTCCTCGGTATGTTCAGCGCTCTTCTCCCCCTCTTTCTCATGATTGGGGGAGGAATGGGTAGACTCAGCATTTGTATTTTCTCTGTCTTCTTGGCCAGAGATTTTAATACAACTTTCAATCGCTGCTAATCTGTCTTCAAGGCCAGATATAGCAAGAGTGATCTTCTTCAGCTCTTTACGATCCGCCGCTGTGAAAGTTTCCAATACAGGTGCAGGGGCAGGAGAAGGAGTATTTGCCTTGTTGACCAGCGTCTCGATCATCGTCTTCATAGAACCAACGTCGGTTTTTACAGAACCCAAGTCGGTCTTGACAGCTGACATATCCCCCTCGAGATGTTCAACCGATGTTTTCAGCTTTGTAACTTCGCTGGACACAGTCGAAACTGAGTTTTTGAGGCTGGTGTAGTCAGTGTAGATGTCAGAGAGTACTTTGGCAAAATCGCTGAGCGTCTTATCAAGGCCCTTAATGTCATCTGTGGAAGCTTTCTTCTCCACCACCGTAGTTAGCTTTGTCAAATTCTCTCCAGCGTTTGTTACAGCTGTAGAGTTGTTGGAGAGTGTGGTGGTGAGACCGGTCAGCTTTGTTTCCACGGACTTCAGAGACTCGTTGATGTCTCCCAAATTAGGACCTGTAACAGATAAAAACTTGTGAACAGAGGAAAGCTCATAAGTTTGGGGTTTAGTCACAGTGTATAGGATTTTGTGTGTACCTGCAGGAGGGTTTACGAACTCGTCAAAAATGCGGGTTCCTGAATAATGTTCCATATCTTCCTCAAAAGTACGGTGAGGTATGGTGATCTCTGCAGGTCCTGTCTTAATCATTCGTTGAGAAGCGTCAGCGGTGGCTTCTGGAATGATGGCATCTCCAGTGTTCTTTGGAGGAGTGTCCAAGTGAGTGGAGGGAGAAGCGAAGGATAAGAATGGGGTTCGGGTTCTGAGTTCAGCGTTGGAATCGCTGAGAATCACTTCATCAGTCTTTTGAGAGACTGAGGGAGGTTGGGTAGGTTCCAAGTTTCTAACCTCAGCGTTTGGAGACGCTGAAGTCTGGATTGGAGGGATGGCTTGAACGGGTGTGGCAGAGCGTACCACGGAACCTTCCTTCAGCTCTTCAGAATGAGCTGAGGAGTCTTCAGCATGGGATTGCTGGGGTTGCTCCTTGGTTTTCTTGATCCTTTTGGAATCAAGTTGGGTTGAAGAGTGTTTCCATTTCTTAGAAGGAGAGGATTGTGTGGCCGGGGTATCAGCGATGGGTATTGCCGCTGAAGGAGCCACATAAGTCGAAGAATTAGGGTTAAGAAGAGAGAGAAGGGTAGAGAGACGTACCTCATTGTCGACAGGTTTGAAATCGAGCACCTTAGGGCCAACCTGAGAGAGTTTCAGGTCACCCTCTTGAGGATAGATGTCCTTCAGGCCATATTGGAAGATGGCGCTGATGAAACGGGGGTAGGGAACCCATGCAGGTCTGTCAGCAGCAGAATCTACTCTTTGTACTAGGTCTTCATAAATGATAGATGCCCAGTCAATATGTAGACCTTTCAGCAGTGCGTATCCCATAGCCTGCTGAGGTTGAGCGGCTTGATCAGAGGAGCCGGTCTTCGCTGTCATGCAGCTGATCAGGTGTGCGAAGATGAAATTCATCTCGCTGGGCATTTTGGACTTCTTTATCAGCGTCAGCTTCTTCTCGGGCTTCTTGTCCCTTCCAGTTTCCCAGATGTAACCCATTGCGTCGAGGAAAGCAATGATTTCTTCTCTGTCAGCATGCTTCTTATGGTCAGGGAATGGAACAAACGGTTTTTCTTTGGTAGCATTGGGAAAGTTCAGGGCTTTTCGAATGATTGCGGGGGTTATCTTAATTGTGCCATACTCAGTATCGCTGAGTATGCAATCGATGGTTTTGGATGCATCTTTGGCGGAGGGTAGCTGAGTGTGTCTGGCAGAGTACCAGAACTGGGATAGTAGTAGCTGACTTGCAGGAGGTGTGATGGTCAGGGCTGTTGAAATTCAGCAGTTTTTCAGGAAATTCACAGCATCATCCAGATGTGTGACTTGCTTTCGAGGAGGAAACTCGAGAAGCGCAGCGCAGATGTGTGGCTAGCTGTAAGGTACAATAGTGAGCCGATCATCCCACGGTACAACGTAACATTGACAGGAACACCCTTTGTGTCCTTATCAAGTGTCAGCGGTGGTGCCATAGGGGTTTTCATAGCTGAACTTTCAGTTAAGTCGAATTTCTTCAGCATATCTTTAACATATTTTCCCTGATTAATGAAAGTTCCTTTTTCAGTTTGCTTAATCTGAAGACCAAGGAAATATGTTAGTTCACCCATCATGCTCATTTTATACTCATCTTTCATTCTATCAGCGAAACGAGTACAAAGCTCAGGGTTAGTAGAACCAAATATAATGTCATCAACATATATTTGAACTAGAATGATATGACCTTTCACTTTTCTAAAAAATAGAGTTTTATCATTCTTACCTCTCTCAAATTGTTCAATATGGAGATAAGTAGAGAGAGTATCATACCATGCACGAGGAGCTTGCTTTAAGCCATAAAGTGCCTTGTCCAGTTTATAAACATAACCTGGGCGCTCAGGATCTGAGAATCCTAGAGGTTGTTCCACATAAACTTCTTCATTCAGCTTTCCATTCAGAAACGCTGACTTAACATCCATCTGATGTACAGTGAAGTTTTTGTGTACAGCATATGCTAAGAAAAGACGAATTGATTCAAGTCTTGCTACTGGAGCAAATGTTTCGTCATAATCTATGCCTTCCTCTTGTCTGTATCCCTGAGCAACAAGACGAGCTTTGTTGCGAGTTACAGTACCATGTTCGTCCAACTTGTTTCGATAGACCCATTTAGTGCCTCTCACAGTTTTGTCAGTTGGTCTTCGAACAAGTTTCCAAATTTTGTTTCTTTCAAATTCAGTCAGCTCTTCTTGCATGGCGCTGACCCAGTTTGGATCTTTGAGGGCATCATCTACCTTCTTTGGTTCAGTTAGTGAAATAAAATTTACAAATAAACAAATATTACATGCACTTCGTCGAGTCTGAATCCCAGCGTTTGGATCACCAAGAATTTGATCGATTGGGTGATTTATAGTCCATCGCTGAGCCGGAGCGTGAGACGCTGACTCAACTTGATCTTGAGGAGCCGAAGATGAAGCTTCAGCGACGTCGGGAGTATCAACCAAGAGAGGAATGGATGCAGTTGTCATTATATTCACTGATTGCTGAGAAGTAGATGGAATGTCTGAGACATTTGGATCAACTGCAGGTATAGTGTTTATAGGAACAGCTGAGACCCATGATGTTTCAGCTTCACTATTCTGCATGTTTGGAATGATAGTGGGACTATCATCTTCTACTGGATGAGCATGAGTAGTGGGAGTATCTTCTGAATCACCAAGATGAGAAAACATCCATTGATTCAGTTCTTCTGTATCAGCGTTCGGTTTAGAGTTCGCTGAACGGGATTCGTCAAACGTGACGTGAATAGTTTCTTCTACAGTTTGTCTTCTACGGTTGAAGACTCTGAAGGCTTTGGAGACTGAGGAGTATCCAAGAAAGATTCCATCATCAGCTTTAGGATCAAACTTTCCAAGGGCATCTCTGTTGTTCAGTATGAAACACTGACATCCAAAGATGTGAAGAAAGCTGATTGAAGGCTTTCTCCCATGAAAGAGTTCATAGGCTGTTTTATTGAATCTTTTGACTATCAGCGACCTGTTTTGCGTAAAACAAGTAGTGTTGACAGCTTCTGCCCAAAACTGAGTAGGCAGGTGAGAATCGCTGAGCATTGAATGTGCAGCTTCAATAATTGTTCTATTTCTTCTTTCAGCGACTCCATTTTGTTGCGGTGTTCTCACTGACGAAAAGTTGTGAGAAATACCCTTATTCTCAAAGAAGGAATCAAGAGAACTGTTTTTGAATTCAGTCCCATGATCACTCCTTATTGAGCGAACGGTCAGATTGTTCAGAGTTTCCATCTTTCTAACAAAGGTGATGAGTTCTTCAGGGGTGTCACTCTTAGAACGGAGAAACATTACCCAAGTGAAGCGTGAGAATTCATCAACTATGACCAGTGTATATTTCTTTCCAGCGATGGATTGTTTGTTAACAAGGCCAAACAAATCCATATGGAGTAGTTGTAGTGGAGATGACACTGAGGAGACTTGCTTTGACTTGAAGCTTGCCTTGGTCTGCTTCCCTTTTTCACACACTGAACATAAAGACTCTTTGGCGTATGAATGCTGAGGTAGACCAGTGACTAACTCTTTGAAGGAAAGAGTATTCAGTGTCTTGAAATTTAGATGCGAGAGCCTCTTGTGCCATAGCCAGTTAACATCAGAAGATGCCTTTGAGAATAAACAGGAGTTCTCAGTGGTTGTTGAGTCCATGTTTATTACATAAACATTTTCCAAACGATAACCGCTGAGAGCTATCTTCTCCTTTTTGTCAGTGACAAAGCAGGATTCCTTAGTAAAAATTACTTTGTTATCCATGTCGCAAAGATGACTGATGCTTAGAAGATTATGCTTCAGCCCTTCAACATATGCGACTCTTCTGAAGGAGGTTGTACCATTTGAAAGTACACCATACCCTCGGGTATGTCCTTTTCCATTTCCACCGAAAGTCACAGAGGGACCTTTCTCTTCCTTGTATTCAGCGAGCAGGCTTTTCTTACCAGTCATGTGTCTAGAGCATCCGCTATCGAGATACCAGATACCCTTCTTAACCTGCAATACAAAGGAAGATTAGTTTTTCTTAGGTACCCACTTAACCATGTATACAGGTTTGTCAGTGGAAGTAATTGGAATATAAGGTTCAGCAGTCTTCGCAGCATTTGAAGATTCAGCTTTGTCTTTCTTCACATTGGTTAATTTCTTAACCTTAGTGGTAGGAGTCACCTTGACCTGATTTGCATCGGGGTTGGTCTTCTTTGCCTTGGGGGCAATCTTCACCTTAGCTATCTTTTCAGCTTTGGTGGCTGTGGTGCACTTACTAGCAATATGATCAGTGAGTCCACAGTGATAACATTTCCTATAGCTAAAAGTAGTTATAGGACCATTTTAATGCTGAGCATTTAATTTTGAATTGGAAGTGCCAGCACCAAGTAAACTATTGGCTTTAGAAATGGAACGAACATTCAGTTCTTCAGATTTCTTACCAAGTATATCCACTCTGAGTCTAGGAGTAGATCTCTGAATAGATCCAGAGATCAGCTTCTTTGATCCAGAGGGATGGGTCACTGAAGCTTTAGAAGCATTCAGCTTTGGTACTAAAGTACCCTTCTGAGGATTTTGATAAATAACAATTCCTTTACCTTTGTCTTTAGAGACAGAGGTAGGTTTTGAATAAACCATTTTCTCCTTACCTTTTGAGGTAGGAGTTTCCTCAGGGATTGGTGTAAAGGACGAGGAGCACTGAGATGATGAAGTGTCAGCGACTGAGGATACGAACGTTCCAAATTTAAGCATTGAACGTTCAGTGGTTGGTTTTGGAGTATCATATTTATAACCCAGACCACGTTTATCACTCAGAGGAATCTGAGACTTTATTATCTCAGTGATCTTTGTTGAGGAATTACACCATCCTTCAACAGTAGCTTTTTCCGCTTTTAATGCAGCGATAGCTTCTGCTCGTTCGATTTTGACTAGCTGATTTAAATATACTTGATCTTTAAAATCTTCTTCAATTTTAGAAAGCTTTTCTATTTGAAGATGACAGTTTTTAAGCTTTTCAGCGAGATCAAGGTTTTGGTTTTCAACCACAGTTTTGCCGTTCATGGCTTCGTATAAACTTCTAGTCAAGAGATCGATCTTACGGAGACTATCAGCTTCATCAATATTTGCAATATTGGTAAAGAAAGAAGGTGATACCTGAATAGCAGAGGTTGAAGTGGAGGGAATGTCTGAACTTTTTTCCTCTTCTTCAATCTTGGCCATGAGACATTGATTTGCTTCATCATCTTCAGAATCAGATGATGATGCTTCTTCATCAGAAGCAGCCCAATCATAGTCAGCCATCAGGCCTTTTCCTTTCTTCTTAAAGCTTTTCAGCTTCGCATATTTGTCTTTCAGCTTTGAGTATTTGTCATCTTTATTCCTTGGAACAAAGGATTTCTTTGTAAAAGCTGAGGGTCTAGAAACTTTCTTAGACCTGCACTCGTTAGCAAAATGTCCTATCTTTTCGCAGTTAAAACAAGTAGCAGTAGCCTTATCAACAAAAACTGATGATTTAGGCTTGTCAGCTATGGAAAGAGGTTTGTTCTTTCTAAACATTTTCTTCTTGGCAAATCTCCTGAACTTTTTGGTTAGGAGAGCCAAGGATTCATCATCTGAGAAATCAGAATCTGATGAACTTTCAGAGTTACTCTCTAACTGAGTGATAGTGACCGAGGGTCGCTGAGTAGAAGGTTCCTCTGAGATTAAAGCAACAGGGGTGCTTTTGGAATCTTTTACAAGATTCTTCTTAAGATGGCTTGATTGCTCATGATTCAGCAACGTGCCATATAAGGTAGCAAGGGTCATTTATCTTAGATCCTTTGACAGCTTGAGACACATGGAATAATTGTCCCAGCTTTCAGGTAAACATTCTAGAAACTTTGTCAGCACTTCAAAGTTAGAATATTCCTTACCAACAGTTTTCAGATCTATAATTAAACAATTAAAACGTTGGTGAACTTCATAGAGAGTTTCATTCTTACCAGAAATGAAGCTTTCGTATTGTCTTACAAGGTTGATCTTTCTTGAGTCCTGGACTTCAGACGTTCCTTCATACTGAACACATATTGTGTCCCACATGGCTTTTGATGTTTTCAGATTCATGACGGAATGGTAGACTTCGTCAGGAAGAGCCATGGATAGTATGGATCTGGCTTTTGTATCTATAGCCACTTTCTTCTTATCTTCGTCAGTCCATTGATGGATTTCTTTAGGTACCAGCCTTTCTGGAATAGCAGGTCTATTCTCAGCGCCTGGAACTGCAGCATCAAATCTTACAGGGATGAATGGACCATTCTCAATATAGTAAGGTATAGTAGGGTCTACACCTTCTAAGAAGAGTGTCATCCTATTTTTCCATAAGTTGAAGTTATCTATGGAAAATCTAGGGGGTTTTGCAAGAGAACCATTGTCTATATAATTTGTGTTTGTATTGGTGGCCATTTTCAGATAATAGCAAGGAAGAGAAATATCTTAGATTAGATCTTGTTTATGAGATTAAACAAATCCTATCTGATACCACTTGTTGGTCCCGAAGGCCTATACAAGTTTGTAGAAGGGGGGTTGAATACAAACACACAGATTTTACTTTTCTAAATTGTTTATTGATAAATCATTAACAATTTACAGCTTGTTGCGGAGACAAGATTAAGGATAAACCTAAATCTAAACAAGTTGGAACACTAAGGTTTCTTGCACTAAGAGAGATAAGGAAATTACTAATAATAACCTATCTGAGATAAGAGATTTGAACTTGTCCAGAGTTAGCAAGTTACTTCAAATGAAGTGAGTTCATCTCTTTATATACTGCATGTATTAAATGCAAATCAGTATATACTTTACACGTGTCATCAGCTGGTTGGTTGCATGTCATTGACTTTTGATGACAACCTTAGTAGCCGTAAGGATGAACAGTGTAGTATCAGAGTGGTTGTACGATTTCAGATTTTCGGAGGTTCTTTTCTGACATTTCGTACGGAGGCGTGCAAGGGTGGTTAAGACAAAAGTACTTTGTACGGAGGACTTCATGATCAGCTTTCGTTGATTCAGCGATCTATCATTTCATATCAGCGAATGATAGAGTTCAACGATAGCTGAAGTCTTGTACTTGATACTTCACGTTGAGTGGACAAATCTGAGTCTTCGCTGATCCGCATCAGTTCATTAGGAGACCTGTCGCTGGTTCTTGAGCTTGATCTTCGACTTCAGCGTAGAACCTTTGTTGACGTGAAACTTGTCTTCAGGGATCATAAGTAAACAACTAACTTATCAGCGATCACCATAATGACTGAACAGACTCAGAACATTAATGGTGAACAGTGTTCGCTGGATGTTTAATCTAAAGAGCGAGAGTTCCTATAAGCGGTACTGTAAGATCTTAGTACTTATCAGCGATAGTGAAACTCTGATACATATTGTTTACTTACAATTTTCACTAAGTATAAGAGAGGGTCATTATCAAATCACTGAGGGTTTGGATCAACAGAGGATGAAGTCATGGAGATTATGAGCAGTCAGAAATCCCCTTCCAAGTCAAATGCCAATCCGCTAGCTCTTATATCGTCATAAAGCAACAAGTCTTCCAGCCGTCACTCCAAGAGAATCCAAGAGTCTAGTGAGTCTGAACCAATGTCTGAAGCAGAAACAGAAGAAAGCGACTTTGACCCTGAGCTGACTTAGATAAAGAAAGCAATGGCCCTCATCACCAAGTCGTTTCAGAGAAACAAGTACTACAAGAAACCTTCGTCCATTAATCAGCGCTACTCCACTACCCCCAACAAGTGCCATGATTATAAGGACAAATATGAAAGAAAGAAGAAGACTGAAGAGCACAAGCAACCTGATCACAAGGAGAAGAATGAGAAGAATGATCGCAAGTCCGAGTCAAAGAAGAAGGATGAATCTGTCACGTGCTATAACTGCGAGAAATTGGGTCATTTTGCCAAGGACTGTAGAAAGCCTGTTGAAAAAAACGTACACTACTACAAGGCAAAACTTCTGTTGGCAGAACAGAAAGCGGCAGGAAAGGCACTGTTAGTCGAAGACGATCACTAGTTAAATCACTCCGACACTGACAAAGATTCTGAAGATGCTGATGCTTTCATGGGTAATCATTCTCCTTCGTCAGAAAAGGCAAATGTTTGTCAGGTATGTGCCCCTATGAATCAAAGCTTAGTCGAAGAATTACAACCACTTGTTCAACAAATAGAATCCTATAAGGCCACTACTAATGAACAACTGCTTGAAATTAACTTGTTAAAAGAAAAGCTAGATGTTCAAAAGCGTATTACTGAAAAATACAAGTCCGATAATGCTAACTTAAAAGAAAAATGCACAAATCTTTCAATAGCACCTAAGGACTTAAGGGCCAAGTTATCTGAATTGAATTTAAAGCTTGACCAGTGTGAGGATGTGAAAGCAGAGATTATCTATCAATGCTCCTCTCTTCAAATCCAACACAAAGAGTTTGTTGCAAAAATAACCGATCTTGAAACCAAAGTTCACAAAAGAGGTCAAACTGATCAGACAATTCACATGAACAAACCAAAGGTATTCACGTATTTTAACAAGGAATTGGGAATTGGATACGATAACCCACGGTACTTAAAAACGATTTTGACAATGAGACCTACTCTTTATCATTTTAGTTTTCTTGGTCTCGATAAAGAGTATCCTCAATACTAAATTAAGTGGACTGGTCCTCTTGAAAGGAAAAGGAAGAGGAAACCGAGGAATACAAACGCGCACACACCACAAAGATGCAATTACCTTTTGCGTATGAGCCTCTTAATTATTCCTACAAGAAAAATAAGTCTAAGTATCTTTCGAATGACTACTTTGACGGCTATAAGGTTGCTGAGCCCAAGGATTCCTCCAAAAAGGATGAGGCCCCAGCACTTGAACCCAGAACTGAGACGGATGAGTTTAAACTCTATGTTCCTCCTCTCATTTTAGAATAAAAAATAGTCGAGTTAGAGGAGACACTCGAAAAGGAAATGACTGACTTTCAAAGAGAAAAATAAGCATTTTTAAATGAACTTGAGAATCTCAAATCCTCCAAAACCGAATCTGTGTCGGATGAGGGACAGGAAATCCTTCAGAATGAAATCGATTGGCTCACATCAAAACTGTCTGCTTTGACAAAAAAAGTGATGCAAGAGCAAGTGAGCAAGTTTCAACTTGAAGAGAAACTTAATCAACTACAAAACGAAAAGATGATTTCACCCGAACCTTCCTTGGAATCCTCCGATACATCTTCGTGTAAAGCTTTTATCGGCAAAACTTCTTCGCGAAAAGGAAAAAGAGTCTCAGGAAAATTGTGTTAAAAAGGATCTAAACTCTGATCTTTTAAAAGCTTCCGCACCAGTTTCTTCTAAAAACACAGACACAAAATGTTCCTCACCTCCCTCTATCAATCCTAGTCCATCTATCCCTGATATTGATTTTTCTGCATACATGAATTTCGATGCAAGTTCAGATGAAGAGTTTCAAAAGTTTGAGTTTGACAAACCTCTTCCGAATCACACCGACTTTCTTTCTAAAGCGGTAAATCGTCCGGTCAATTTTCTTAAAGGCGAGATTCTTCAAAACTCAAGACCCCGGCTGTGAACATAGTTTCCAAAATTGGCCCCCTTTCACAAAACCGTTCACAGCCGCGGCAAAAGACCGGTGGATCAAACGATAGAAATCCTTCCTACTCAAACTCTGCTGACCATGCCTTTGATGATTTTTCAGATAAAAATGGTCGGCCAAAACAAGTCAAACAAAAGCGGGTAGCCTAAGGATCTATCAAGAAAAAGTTGGAGTCGAAGTCATTTAATTCTGCTTTCTATTCTAGAAATAACATTAATGATTGTGGTTTGAATCATTCGAACAATTTTGGTTAACAAAGTGTTAATTTTCCAATTAGACTTTATTCAATTCAGCATTTGATTCAATTATCCCATGATTGTTTGTGTTGTTCTAACTGTGGATTGAATGATTTTGATGATAATAGATATGCATCTGATTGGTTTGGTTCGTATCATGTTTATAATTCTAAACTTAAACGCAAATCTCGTAAACCCAAAAGGAAACCCATTTCGAAACGGGTTCCTCAGTTAGGTGTTAAACCTAACCCTCCAGGACCCATTTTCAATAGGGTACCTAAGAATCCTTAATCTCGTTTTTGCAGGACGGTCATGTGTGGTACTTAGACTCAGGATGCTCCAAGAACATGACCGGAAGGAGGGAGCTACTCACGAACTTCACAGAGAAATACTGCGGAGACGTGAGGTTTGGGAACGATGACAAGGCGCCGGTTATGGGCTACGATGACATTGTTCAAGATAAGATCACGATCAAGAAGGTATCATACGTCGTGGGATTGGGACACGATCTGTTTAGTATCGGCCAGTTCTGCAATAAAGATCTTGAGGTCAACTTCAAAGCTAAACGGTGTAGCGTCCGTACTGAAGACGGAGAGGAGCTACTTGTTGGAACTCGGAAGATCAACTTGTACACCATTGACCTCTCTGCCCTGAAGACCGATGATTCAATTTGCCTAATATCGAAGTCCAACTATCAACAAGCGTAGATATGGCATCGACGCCTCTCACACCTCAACTTCAAGAATATCAACAAGCTGGTGCTAGGCGGACACGGGAAAGGCATGCCCGAGCTCAAGTTCAAGAAAGACAAACTCCGTGGGGCATGCGAGATGGGAAAAATGAAGCGAGCGACTCACAAGCCGAAGGCCGCTCCAAGCATGTTCCGATCCCTCGAACTCATCAATATGGTTTTGTGCGGACCGATGCGTGTTCAGAGTATCAACAAGAAGAAGTACGTCCTGGTGATGGTCGATGACTTCTCACGCTACACATGGGTGAAGTTCCTGCACTCCAAAGACGAAACCCCGGAACTCATCATCACCCATCTGAAGACCATTTAACTGAACCTCCGACAGCAAGTTCAAACAATCAGGACGGACAACGGGATGGATTCAAGAACCAAACGGTGAACGAATACCTGACATACGTCGATATTTCGCCGAACTTTTCAGCCGCGAGGACTTCTCAGCAAAACGGAGTGGTAGAATGGCGGAACCGTAACCTAGTCGAGGCTGCTCGTACGATGCTGTCACAATCAAAGTTGAGACTTTTTCTCTGGGCTGAAGCGGTTGCAACTGCCTGTTACACGCAAAACCGATCCATCATCAACAAGCGGTTCAACAAAATGCCGTACGAGATCATCAACAATCGCATCCCGAATATCAAGTACTTCCATGCATTAGGGTGCACGTGCTACGTCTTAGACGACAAGGATGACCTCAGGAAGTGCAGTCCAAAGGAAGACAAAGGAGTATTCATCGGATACTCGATGCAGGCTAAGGCTTATCACGTTTACAACAAACGGACTAAATCCGTTGTCGAAAGCGTAAACGTGACCTTTGACGAAGCTGCAGATTTGGCTTCTAAACAAATCGGTTCAGAACCCGCTTTAACTGGCGTGTTAGCTTCCGAACTTTCACGTTCGGGATCTACACAAACCCCAGTAAATCCAAATCATGCATCTACGTCAAAATCACATCTTTCTGATTTAGATTTACTATTTCAGCACTTTTACGATGAACTTTTTAACTTGCCTAACCCTCGTGTGTTTGTGCAACCTAGGAATGAAGCTGCTCAAATCGAGAACTCGACGAACCTCTCCAGTCCGCCGTCATCAACAAGCACTCCAGACCTTACACTAGAATCCCCTCAAAGCTCCACGGATACTATGACTGAAACAACTAATCCCTCGGAGGAACCTGTGCCAATTCCGGAGATCGCTTCTGAAGATTTGTCCTCAACAACTCACAAGGATCAACCTCTGAATTCCTCGGAACCAGTAGTTGCTCAACCATCGACGAATCCTGGTACGTCTCCTCCAAGGAACCGTCCGGTTTCACTTGAAGCAGTTCAAGATCTTCCCACCGGTGGGTATGTGGATCCGTATACCTCTCAACAACCACTTCCACACACCACCAAATGGACCAAGGCTCACCCTCTACACCAGATCATAGGCGATCCTTCCACTCCGGTTCGTAAGCGAGGTGCATCGGCCAACTTCTTGTTCTCCAGCTTTCTCAGCAAGATCGAGCCAAACACCGTCTCTGAAGCTCTCAATGATCCGGACTGGGTCATGGCGATGCAAGAGGAACTCAACCAATTTGAGTCCCTCAAGGTATGGCGACTCGTCCCACGTCCAACTCACAAGACGATCATTGGCACGAAGTCGATCTTCAAGAACAAGAAAGATGAAGATGGTGTCGTTATTCGCAACAAGGTGCGCCTCATGGCCAAAGGATACCGCCAACAAGAGGGTATTGACTACCATGAGACATACGCTATGGTAGCTAGAGTTTAGGCTATTCGTATGTTCCTTGCATATGTCGTGCACAAGAATTTCACGGTCTTCCAGATGGATGTCAAGACCGCTTTCCTTAATGGCGTCATCAAGGAAGTAGTATATGTATCACAACCGGACGGGTTCATGGACAACTCAAAGCCAAATCATGTTTACATTCTCGACAAGGCTTTATACGGTTTGAAGCAAGCTCCACGTGCCTGGTATGATGCTTTGTCTAAATTTTTAATAAAATCAGGTTTTTCAAAAGGTTAAATCGATACAACCCTGTTTATTAAAAATGAAAAAGGTCACATAATTTTAGTCCAAGTCTACGTAGATGACATCATTTTCAGTTCAACTAATCCTCAATACTGTAAGAACTTTTCTGTCCTCATGAGAGAATATTTTCCAATGAGTATGCTATGTGAGATGAATTTCTTTCTCGGCCTTCAAGTTAAGCAACTGTCGGCCGGGATACTCATAAACCTTGCTAAGTACATCCGGGATATTCTTCAGAAATACCAGATGGAACAGTCCTCACCTATGAAAACTCCCATGACCCCCGTTACAAAGTTACATGCCGATCCTAACGGAAAGGATGTGGATACCAAAACATACCGAGGAATGATAGGTTCTTTAATGTACTTGGCGTCAAGTAGATCGGATATCACGTTTTCTACATTTCTATGTGCCCTTTTTCAGTCAAAACCAAAAGAGTCTCACTTAATCGCGGTCAAACAAATTTTTCGTTACTTAAAAGGTATTGTTGATCTTGGCTTGTGGTACCCGAAAGAGACAGGTTTTGAGCTCATGGCGTACTCGGACGCGGACCATGCGAGAAGCATGCTGGTTCGAAAAAGCACATCGGGACACGTGCAGTTCCGGGGCGACAGCTTAGTCAGTTGGGCATCCAAGAAGCAGCAGTGCGTCTCCACATCGACTGCCGAGGCGGAATACGTGGCCGCCGCAAGCTGCTGTTCTCAAGTCATGTGGATGCGCACACAACTCAAGGACTACGGCTTCACCTACTCTCAAGTGCCCATCTACTGCGACTCGAAGAGCGTGATGGCCATTTCAAGCAACCCGGTTCAGCACACGAAGACGAAGCACATAGACATTCGGTATCATTTTATCAAGGATCACGTCGAAAGAAGTACAATCGAACTCTACTTTGTTAATACTGAACATCAGTTAGCAGAGATATTTACAAAACCCTTGAACGAAAAACGTTTTAACTATCTTGTGTCCAAGCTTGGTATGCTAAATCTAAAGATTTGACCAAATCGTGCGCTCGATACAAGTTCCATACACCTACGAGGAACTGCCTATTCATCATCTGTTGTCTAAACTCCAGATGATCGAGTACACACTTCCTCGCACTTGTATTCCACTTGTATCGTAAACACGTTTATGTTAAATCCTTGTATTAATCAGGTAGATTTCATTTGTTTGCTTTCATTTCGTGTGTGATTTCCTTTTATGTTCAAGTACTGTCGTCTACATTTATCTTCGATACATCTGTGCGTTTCACATTTTGTTCAGGTGTTCAGGGGGAGCATATAAGCTTATAAAGTAAGTTTGTTCATCGTTTAAGGGGGAGTGTCACACAACCTTTTTTAATCTCAAAAGTTTTTTTTTGTGTGTGGACATTCCAAATTTTTCCTTAAAAACACATCAATTGCACAATCCGAGAGGGAGCATTTTTTTACTATGCAATAGTTGAGGGGGAGCGTGTTCTAATACTCTTTAAGTGCTTTTGGTCAAATATGTCAAAATGGAAACTTCTAGGGTAAATTTTGAAATTTCCAAGAGTATCCGGAAAGTATTCGGAAACCCTCCTATCCGGATAGGTATCCGGACTGGGTAGGTTTCCGGACGACCCACCCGGTCACCATTTCCGTATAAATATCCGGTCTCTTCACTATTCTCACTTTTTCAGAAAGTTTCACCCTAAAACCCTCTCGTCTTCTAAATCTTCGGATACTCACGATTGATGCTCATTTCGATCAACCTCCCCACAAATCACAGGTATGTACATCTATATCCGATCTCTAATGATTTTCGCACACATACACCCAATTTTAACTTTCGAATCATTCGATTTATAGATCGCTTGGGGTCGTTCGGCCCTGACTTTCGATCGGTTCGAATTTCACTCATTCAATGGTATTCTTTGCATGTTTTTTGTTGGTATGTTGCTATTTGAGTCGATTAAACTTGGGCACATTACCTAGATTTGACTTTGGGTTGGATTTACCTTGTTTTAAATCAAACCGGATGTCGTCCGGATAGTTTCAAACTATCCGGACACATTCGAATTTACCCGGATACATTCAAATAGATAAGATTTTTTATTCGGTAAGTTCAACTATCCGAGATGTTCATGGTTGTCCGGAAACCTTAATGGTTTCCGGTAAGTTCAACTATCCGGGATGTTCATTTTTTTCCGGTAATCTCTTTAATCCGGAAACCTTGTTGTCCGGTAACTATCTTTGTCCGGTAACCATTTGTTATCCGGTGACCATTGTATCTGGACACTATGTTTCCCAGATACCTTTTATTTGTCCGGACAATCTGGCAGTTCTAGTACCCTGCTCCACTACCAGTCCTCAGATTGAACCGATCTTTGCAAAGCTACGCACTGCCAAATTCGTTTTGAATTCGACCATAGGTTCAACACCGTGTCTTTCCGGTAATCAAATGACAGATCAACAACAACCTCAAGACAATCCTCCCAATAAGGAATTCATTAATGAGGGGAACAACCACCACCTCGACCCAAACCACACCTCTGAAATCGAGGGGAACAACCACCACCTCGACGCTGCTGAGTTCCGACCACAACACCGTGTGGTCGTGGACATCTTACTCGGTCATCCACTCAACTACGCACTCACGGAGACCACCGATGTGCCAGTCCTATACGTACAATAAGTCTGGAACACCATTCGAGTTGACACCACTGTGAACACCCAGACTATTCATGCAAGGATTGATCACCAACCGTTCACTGTTACACCAGACGCCTTCCGACGCCTACTCTCACTATTAGAGGCCATTGCCGGTGGTCGAGCTGCGTTCGACCCCGCAATCGACGAAGACACATTATGTGCCGACATCCGTGCTCTCGGATACAACCATGCACTGAACCGCCCCTTAGCCTTTAATCGCAAATACTTGGCGCCTATCTGGTACACCCTGTTCACGATTCTGAACAGGTGTCTATCCTCCATATGGAAGGGCATCGACCAGTGCACAGCCTGTTGGTCCCGGAGGGTTATACATTTTTGTAGAAGGGGGGGGGGGGGTTGAATACAAACACATGATTTTTACTTTCTAAATTGTTTATTGATATAATCAAACAATTTACAACTTGTTGCGGAACAAGATTAAGGATTAACCTAATCTAAACAAGTTATGAGAACACTAAGTTTCTTGCACTAGAATTAAGACAGAAAGGAGATAAGAATATTAAAGACTAATATTCTAACACTATGTAGTAGAAAGAAGAAGATGGTCGAGCACTTCATTTCTGAATTAGGGTTCTTCTTATATACTGCATGCATTTAATGCACAGCAGTACAACTTTACGCATGGCAGCAGCTGATTGGTTGCAAGGTTTGACCTTTGTAGACAATGGACATAAGGGATGTCCTGTTCTGACATTTTCGTACGGAGACGTGCAAGGCGGTAAGACAAAAGTAACTTGTAGAGGAAGACTTCATGATCAGCGTTCATTGAACAGTACTTTATCAGCGAGTGGCAAAGGTCAGCGTTCGCTGAAGTCTTCTACTTGAAACTTCACGTTAAGTGGACAAATCTTGGCTTCGCTGATATCCGCATCAGTTCATTAGTAGACTTGTCGCTGGTTCTTTGGCTTGATCTTCGACTTCAGCATAGAACCTTTGTTGACGTGAAACTTGTCTTCGGGGATCATAAGTAAACAACTAAAATCATCAGCTATCATCAACAAGACTGAACAGGCTCAGAGCTATATTGACGAACATTATCGCTGAACATAATTTAATGAACATCAGTTTCCTATCAGCGGTACGGTAGAGACATAGAACTTATCAGCGATAGTGAAACTCTAATACATATTGTCTACTTACAATTTTTACTAAGTGTTTCTTAAAGAGTCATTATCAAATCACTGAGGGTTTGGATCAACAATCTCCCCCTTTTTGATATTGACATAGCAACAAAAATAAAATTGCTAACTATGATATCATAAGGATAAAAAGAACTCATAAAATATTTGTCCCTTTTACTGTTTTCTGGGATATTTTCAGTACTGATGGAGTAAAGTACATTCGCTGGAATTTTTCTTTGAACTTCGTATAAGGTTACAAAGGGAAGTGGAAAAATTACAAGTACAACAAATAAATTTACAAGTACAAAAGATGTAAGCTGATAAAGATAGAAGACTTACTAGGATATCCTATCAGCTATTTAGTCAGTGGTTTCATGAACTGTCCGAGAAGATCTTTTCTGAATTCGCACCAGTAGATAAGATCCCTGACCTGTTCGATGGGAGTGATGGGTATCTCAGAGATGCGTTGAAAGCGTTCTCGTCCATCTTAGTCGTGAAAGATGATACCATAAGGTTCTCTTAAGACTTCTCCAGGGATGAGGCATTCACCAGGGGACAGGGAGGTGTCGAGAGCTGAGAGGTCAGGTTCAGGACCAAGTACTTCAACACGTGAAAAACCAATACGTGTTTCATTTCTGATAGGAGGGCCTGAGTCTGAAGGTATTATCTTTTTCTTTGCAGAGGCCCGTCTTTGTTGAGCTGGATTAGGAGGAGTGTTGGTTCCTATATTGCTTAACAATGATTTAAATACCTATTAGTTCAAACAGATAAGAGTTGTGGAAGCATTTTAAACGAACTAATAAGATAACGTTTGGTAGAAAGACACACAATATCAAATACGTAAAATGGAAATAATTCAGATAATTAACTCAATAACCCACTGTATATATTGATACAAACAGAACACCAAGAACACTGAAAGTTATACGAGAAATCTTCTCTAAGAGTGTGTGTGTCGTGCAAAGCTTAATGGAAGAGCTCAACATGAGTCTTATATTTATACTATTCATCAGGGGACAAGTTCTAGACATAAAGGACTTAAAGGTACAAGACACGATCGTGGAACAGCTACTGGTACAACGTTAATGTAGTGTGCCATTTTCTGCTAAAGCTGAAACCCATCAGAGTTTGACACGTGGAGTTGTCAGGGCACGCCTTGTACGAATGATCTTTAGGATCTTCATACAGCAGAGAACGTGACAGGCACGATGGTCTTCGTCTTGATCTTTATATAAACTTCTAAGTCTTCAGTCTTCATTCCACAGAGGCTCTGTCAAGTTTGGCAGAGGCTCTGTGGTCTTATCTTCTGCGAATGTCTTCAGTTGAGTCTTCACTTGGTCTTCTATCGGTGTCTTGGCAGAACCTCTGTCGATGTCTATACTTAGTCTGATTTTCAATACTTCTATAAACTGTAGAAGTTGGAGCTAACAATCTCCCCCTAAGTATTGAAAATAAAAATTTGAAACATGCATGGTTTTCTAGACTAAGAGCACGACAGACGGTGATTGACCTCTGTTGAAACTTTACTTTTCATTTAAGATTGTGCCAGAGGCACTTACATTTGATTATATTGTAAAAGTAGCAGAGGTTGGTAGCATACTTTAGACGTTGGCGTCTTTGAAGTCATTGTAGCTTTTGTTGTCAAATCCCACCTCTTTAAGCTCATGATAGATTCTAATGCAGAGGGTTCTGAAGTTGATTACCGAGTCGATGACCTCTATCAGTCTATCTGCAGAGGCTGGGTTCATCAATTCCGATCCTCTGTGCTCCATGAGGTTTGCTCTGAATTCTGTGAGAGTACTTGTTGCGTACTTTTGACAGTCCATCTCCAGAAACAGTCTTGACTTTCCCGCAGGGTATTGATAGACATACCTAAACTTTGGGGAAGTTATGATCGAGTTTGGTATGGCAGAGGATGGGCAGTCATCTTCTGGTGGTTTAAGGCTTAGGTTTCTTACTCCAAGATCTTGTCCTAATTGAAAATCGACTAGGCTGTATAGCATAAGTTTCTCACGCATGGCTTTCCTGATGACCCTGTATGCCCTTCGAACTGCATCTGTTGTGTAGTTTTGTTTTGTCCAGTTCAGAAGGTCGGGTAGGTCATAGGGGCTTAAGTTCCTAAGATCAGCATCTGAGAATTGGTTCTCGGATCTGTCCACTCTTTTGACCTTATATATATTGTAGGAAACCTTAGGTGTAGTTCTGGTGTGAGAGTACTTACAGTATATAACTTTGTCGATTTTGGAGATTGAGTAGACTTCTTTGACAGTCTTGGGTGTTGTTCTGGAGAAGATACTTTCGAGATCAGAGCGGAGGTTTGGATCTTGAATGGATGGTGGCAGAGGCTCTCTGGCAGTTCTGTTGTACAGATATCTGTACATGACTTCTTCCATTTATCGTGGACGTGCACCAGGTGGAAGCATGGGTCTGCGCAGAGCATCCAGTTGATTCTTTATTTGCTTCACTCGATCTTCTATAGGTTTTGCCTTCGGATCTAGAACATGTATATTTGACAGAGGGGTGACACCGAAAGCCCAGTCGTCTTTTTCTGGCTTTGGTGTCACATATGCATCAAAAGAACTTTTCATCAGCTTCTCTGTGGGTTGATGCTTTGGCTTCTTCTTTTTAGGTTCCTCTGTCATGATTCCCTTGCCTTTATTTTTTACCTTAGGCTGGAGATCATCTTGTAGAGGAGGGATTGTCTCTGTGGGTTTTGTGGGGGTTGCCTCTGTTGGATTTGACACTTGTTTTTCTGAGGTCTTGATTGGGGATGTGGGTTTGGTTTGTGAGGATTCCGCTGATTTGCTCAGATATTTTCTTTTGTGAGCAATGGATTTGGTTCTGGTTTTGGGTGTGGGGGATGGGGGTTTTGTTGTTTCAGCTTCTGGTGCAGGGGATGGTAGTTTTGGTTCTTCTGGTGTTTTTGGTTTTGGTGATTGGGATGGTTGATCTTCTTCGGAGGATGTCAGGGTTTGGAATTGTTCACGGGTTGGCACATCTTCTCCAAATATAGAGGTTATTTCCACAGAGGTGGGTGTTGCCTCTGTGGTCTTCTGTTGTTGTTGGTCTTCAGCGGTTTCTGGTATTTGGGTTTGGACTTGGGTTTCTTCATGGGTTGTTTCCACAGAGGTGGTTATTGCCTCTGTGGTCTGTTGTTGGAGGGTTCCTTCTTGGGTTTGAGATGGAGGAGCTTAGGATATGGGTTTTGCTGATATTGGTGTTGGTGCAGGTAAACCTTTGGATGTAGCTTTCTCCCTAGTCTTCTCCCCCTCAGGATGATCTGATGAATCGTCAGAATCATCATCAGAGTCATCCTGAACCTTGTCGTTGGTACCTACAGCTATCATTTTTGCGCATAGATCATCGCAGAGGACAAGAAGGTTGTGGACCGCTGCCTCGGTGTTGAAACGCAATTTGCCGACACTTCTGCGGAAGTCTTTGACGTAGTTAGCGTTGGCAGCAGTGAAGGCTCTTATAAACTCTGTGATTTGGTCGAGAACTCATTGTCCAAGCTCTGTGAGTTGTGCTCTGGTCATGTAGTCGGAGGGCTTCATGGCCAGAGTTGCTTCTATAGTATACTCTTCAACTTGCTCGAGGGCCTTCTTTAAATCTTCAGGAGTAAGGCCCGAAGAGGTTGGGGATTGCTTTTTCTTCAGCTTTTCAATCAATTCTTTGACAGAGCTTTGGAAGGCAGAGGATGTGGCTTTCTCGAACTCAGCAGCAGCAGAGGTGGCAGAGGTTGTCGCAGCTGTTCTTATCTGGGCTAGAGCATTTTGCACCTCTGTGGACAGGTTGTCCATTTTGGTGTTCATATCGGTAAAGGCCTTCGTGGTAACATCTGCAAAAGAATCAAAAGAGCTTTTCAACTCTTTCAATGTATTGTCCACAGAGGTGACAAGGGTTTGGAACTCATCCCTTGATACATGTGGACTTGGTGTAACCTCTGTAGGAACACATTCGTCCCCAGAGTGAGTCCTTGTTCCTTGGACACCTTCTTTCGCCCTTGTTTGTATGTTGGGGGCGGAAGGATTTCCTTCTGATCCTTGAGTAGAGGTTTTGGAGGCCTCATTCTCTACATAAGTTCTGATAAGGACATTGTCTTGATCCACTCCAGAGGTGGGTACAATAGTATCCTTATGTTGACTCGGAGACTTGTCTGGAGTCTCTCCGTCTTTGTGCACTCTAAGCTCCTCTGAAGAGCCTTTTTGGATCTATGTGTGTGTGCGTGTCAGAGGAAACAAATTCCTCTGTTGGGATGTCTGTTGGGATATTGGGTAATTGATCACTTACTACGAGTAAGTCCTTTTGAGAGGACTCCCCTGGAATGGTTTCCCCGACTTGTAATGGCCCAGAGGAAGAAGGAGTTTCCTCTGCCCGGTTAGTCTGGGTTGGGGTCTAGCCGTGCTGCTCTTGTTCAATATTACCTTCTGCCACTAGACTGGCGGTAATAGACATGTGGGTTGCACTGGGTGTTGGTTGTGGTTGTGTGCCTCTTCTATCTACGATAACGTTTCTAGATTCTTCCTCTGTTGAGCATCCCATCACGACTTCACCATCTATTGTCTCAGCCTCTCTCTCTTTTCTATAGCTTACGGCACCTACCTCTGTTGCGGCTTGTACTATAGTGCCTTCGGATTCTTGTACGACTGTGGCGTACATGGGATGGAAAGTAGGCAAATGCCTGAGATCTGGGTGTAGATTTCCGTAGTTTACCTGGTCAGCTTCTTTTCTTCATCAGAATCCACCTCTGAGATTAATACGGGTGGAATTTTGGTGGTAGCGTCAACCAGATCCTTTGGCCTTGCTCTTAGAACATCATATCCGGGTTGGTTGAAGGGGTTATGTAGTACTTCTGCAGTCACAAACTGAATGTTTTGTGGGGTTTGGTCATCTTCATCCAAGTCAGAAGAGATTCCGAAGTCTGGTGCGTCTGTTGAATGATAGGATAGGGCTTCTGCGTTCCATCCGGAAGGGTCTAAAGAGTCTGCAATTTCGGGTTGTTGGAGGAAGGCAGAAAAGTCACCCTGATCTTCTGCTTAATGGATTGGAGTTGGGGATTGCAGAGACTGTTCACGGGTTTCTTCGAGCATATCAGTTTCCTCTGTGATAGTCTGTAGAGGAGTGTGTGACTTCTTTGATTTCTTCTTGCTCTTTTTCCTCTTGGGTTTAGGGGCACCCTCCTCCAGAGACTTGTGTTTTCTCTTCTTTTTCTTTTCTTTCGGAGGAGAGGGGGGTGCAGAGGATCCGACTTCTGTTGCATGAGGAGGGGACAATTGTGTTTAGTCAGCACTGGTAGAGGTGCCCTCTGCCGTTTTCTTTTCTTGTGGGCCTTCTTGTTTTTCTTTGCAGAGGGTTTGCTTTTTGGAGCAGGGGAGAGTATTGTGTTTCTCAGAGTATGAAACTTCTCTTGTACTTCTTCATGCTTAGCCAAGGCCACTGCCCATTCTTCGTCAGACAACCTATCTACAACCTTAGATCCTAAGGGGACTCCTAGACGCGGGGGTGTCACAGGACTCGGTTCTGGAGTCCTATGATCGCGTATGTATTCTAACTTAAGGGTCTCATCAGTTGCATATCCCAGAAGTGCGGTTGGCAGAGGTCTGCAGAAGTCGTATCCATCATCGTGCTCTGTTGGAGAGTTCTTTGTCATAGGATACATTCTGGCCGTTGGTCCCTCCATTGGCCATTTTTGTAGAAGGAGCAGAGGCTCTAGAAGGACACCCAGAATTCGTTGATATTGTAGAGGAGGTAGAGCTTCGGTCGATCGTCCTTTGGCCTTCTGGATGGAGATTCTGCGGTCAATGGTGTTAACCATTTCCTGCATCATGAGGGTGGCGTAGTCCAGAGGTATATCGTAGTACACCCTGTTCATAATTGCCAAGATTTGGTGAGAAGATTGGTCTGGACTACCCACTTTCCCAGTTAGACACCTGTTGAGAATGGAGAAGAGAGTATTCCATAGAGGGGGAAGTCGATTTCTTCTGAAATCATTTCTTTTCCTTAGAGTTGTGTTGTATCCCAACATTTCAAAAAATCTGCAGAGCTCGGTGTCTGTGGGTTCCTCTGCGTATCCCTTTATCCCTAGAAGACCTCTTGTGGGTAGACTGAACTCAAGTGAGAACATGGTTCTGTTGAACTTGAGTTCAAGGTGCTCGGATTTGTCTGGTTTTGAGATGTAGCCCTTTATATGTCTATCTTCTGGGTCAAATCTGCTGCTTTGCCAGAATTGATGGAGATATCTGGCAGGGATTTTGTGGACAGTTTTGGTTAATAGGGGGTGAAGATAATGATTTTCCAGAATGTGAAGAAGGATGGCATGTGCTTCCCCAAATGCGATTTTGGAGGGAACCAGGTATTGGTTATTGGGTTTTAAGGGAAGAACACGTTCAAAGTGTTCGTGTGCGATGATGTTTTGAAGGTGGGTTGTCGGAGCAAAATCTGCTGACTCACCGGAGTTGTCTTGTTCTAGGTTTCTTGCTATTTCAGGATTCTGGGAGTACTCAGAATGAGATGGGGAGTTCATCGGAGCGTTGTAGGTAGAAGCTATTTGAGATTTCTTGAAGAATATAGTAGAATGGGGAAGTTGCAGGTATTTGCACAGTTCACCGGAGAAGATGAGGGAGATAAATTCGTAAAAGGTTTAAGAAAGAATGGGAACGGGGTTATATAGTGAGGGTAGAAACGGATAGAATTCCGTGGTAAAAGTGAATTCAATAAACATTTGGGGTCCGCACTCGAGTTTTACAGCTGGGGAAACGTTTCAGAAGGATCGTGTGGCACGCACGTCCAATGAAAATCTGCCACGTCAGATGTGTCAGAGCACGATTAGACGTTGTGCGCGACCCATTAATGCTAGGCGCGTGGGCAATCCTTCTGTTTGGGGTCTGTCACTCGCAGTAAATGTCTTGCTTTTACAGAATTGCCACAAAGAGTCAAGTGTTAGAATCAACAGAGGCTCTGTAGTGGAGTGAGCTCTGTGATCTGAAACTTGTCTTTTTGTCTCCTCTTAGCTTGCACCTTTACCAAAAAATGTTTGAAAATTCATTGGAGAGGATCGATAGAGTCTTTAGCACAAAATTTTCATCCATACAGGCTTTGGGGCTCTGTCAAAGCCAGCAGAGGCTCTATGAGTGAAATTTTTTAATAACTAAAGATTCATAAAAGTTTTTGATCATCCAAGTTTTTCACTGTCTTAAGCACTGTTTTTAGGACATATTTGAAAGTTGGTGTCCGGAAAAAATGTTTTGGAAAAAGGTTTTGTGCGAGACATTCTCCTTTTGACTAATCTTTGCTCGGTCAACATAAGTTCTTTGATGGATAAAACTCTGTGACTAGAAACCTTCTTTCAGTATCTCAGTGCTTGTACTTGTACAAAAGAATCTTTGAAAGACATTGAAGTTGATCAATAGAGTTTCCGTATGAAATTTGCAGTCATAGAGATTCTGACTTACAGAGGCTCTACAGGGCTCAGCAGAGGATCCATGTCCTTAAATTTCTAATATCGGAGAGCTCAAAAATCTTTTTGATCATTAAATGTTTGGAATGTCTTAAGCAGAGTTTCTAGGACATATATGGAAATTTGTGTCCTAGAGAAACTGTTTTCAAAGATGGTTTGTACGAGATACTCACCTTTTGGTTCACCTTTGCTCGGCAAAAACCTTTACTTTTGTGGATTTGGCTGACCACTACTCTTCTTTGGCTCCCCCCTTGAATTAACAACTTCTGTAGTCTAATTCAAGGTCTCCTTCTGCTCCCCCCTGACCTATGCTTGGATCAAAATAGATAAGAAATGCATAGAGCATAGGTCAAACTCACCAGAGGTTCTGTGGACATTGTCAGAAGATCTGAGTGATCCCACAAAAGCTCTGTCGGGTATAGAACTTTTGGTGATTCAAGAATTTACATGCAGAAGTATTCAAATATATATACATATTTACAGAGGATCAAGTCTTACTTACAGAGGTTTTCAACTCATGTTTATCATACCCAAGTTACTTACCAAGAAGAGGAATCTTTTCTCATCGAGTGCTTTGGTAACTAAGTCTGCAAGCTGATATTCAGTGCTCACGAAGTACATCTCAATTGATCCACGTTCAACATGATGCTTCAGAAAGTGGTAACGGATATCGATATGCTTTGTTTTTAAGTGTTGTACTAGATTGGCAGAGATGGCTATGGCGTTTTTTGAGTCACAGAGGATGGGTATCTTGTAGATAATGTTACCGTAGTCCTTTAGCTGAGTTTTCATCCACAGAACTTGGGAGCAACAACTAGCAGTAGCAACATACTCAGCTTCTGCTGTAGATGTCGACACACAGTTCTGCTTCTTTGAAGTCCAGCTTACTAGTTTTCCACCTAGGAATTGACAATTCCTAGAGGCGCTCTTTCGGTCTAGCTTGCATCCTCCATAATCTGAATCTGTGTATGCCTTAAGATCAAAGCCAGAGTTCTTCGGATACCAGAGCCCAAGATTTTTGGTCCCTTTAAGGTATCTGAAGATCCTCTTTACAAGAATAAGTTGGGATTCCTTTGGGTTAGCATGGTATCGTGCTCAGAGGCATGTGGCATACATTATATTAGGTCTACTTGCAGTTAGGTATAAAAGTGACCCAATCATACCTTTGTAGAGCTTGCACTCTACAGATTTGCCATTTGGATCTGAGTATAACTTATTTCCAGTGGCCATTGGGGTCTTCATTACAGAGGCACCAGAGAGACTAAATTTTGAAAGAATGTCAGAGACATATTTAGCTTGATTTATAAAAATTCCCTCTGATGTTTGTTTTACTTGGAGTCCGAGGAAGAAGGTTAATTCTCCCATCATACTCATTTCAAACTCACTCTGCATGAGTTTTTCAAAATCTTTCCACTGTTGTGCATTGGTAGACCCAAAGATAATGTCATCCACATAGATCTATACAAGCAGAATCTCAACACCTTTTCTTTTGTAAAACAAAGTAGTATCTGTCGTACCTCTGTCGAAATCATTATCGAGAAGAAAGGTTGAAAGTCTTTTGTACCATGCTCTTGGAGCCTGTTTTAGTCCATACAGAGCTTTGTCGAGATAATAGACATATTTTGGATACTTGGAACTTTCAAACCCTGGTGGTTGTTGGACGTATACTTCTTCTTGGATTTCACCATTTAGAAAGGCAGATTTTACATCCATCTGAAAGACTTTAAAACCTCTGTGGGCTGCGAAGGCTAAGAAGATTCTTATAGCTTCGAGTCGTGCGACAGGGGCAAAAGTGTCATCGTAATCAATGCCTTCTTCTTGGC
Organism: Saussurea involucrata; assembly: GCA_033807775.1. Lineage (NCBI taxonomy): Eukaryota > Viridiplantae > Streptophyta > Magnoliopsida > Asterales > Asteraceae > Saussurea > Saussurea involucrata. The sequence continues at coordinate 34,199,449 of CM066321.1, forward strand.
GATATCCCTTGGCCACCAATCTCGCTTTATTTCTAATAACCACCCCGTCCTCATCCTTCTTGTTTCTGAAGACCCATTTAGTCCCTATTGCTTGTTTCCCCTTTGGCAGAGGAACTAGGGTCCATACCTTGTTTATCTCAAACTGCAGAAACTCTTCTTACTTAGCATCTACCCAGTTTGGATCATCTAGGGCTTCAGAAATGCGTTTTGGCTCGATCATACTGATAAAAAATGTAAAGAAACAAAAATTTGCAGTGGTTGATCTTGTCTTTACTTTATGAGAAGGATTGTCAATGATTTGGGTTGGAGGATGGCTCATCGTCCACTTTGTTGTTCTGGGGACATGGTCATTTGTATCATCTAGTTGAACTTCTGTAGGTGCACCATGTGGTTCTGGTACACCTTCTGTAGTAGATGGCACTTCAGAGCTCGAAGTTGGTTCTTCAGCTTGTGGGATTATTGGAATGAGAGTTGGAATCTCTTCTGTGGAAGTTGAGACTGAATCCTCATTTTCCGCTGGTATCGGCTCCTCTATTGTAGTTGGTGTTTCCAGTGCCTCTGTGGTAGAATCTTTGCTTGTGTCATCTTCTGTTGGCTCCCCCTCAACATGTGCATCTGGATGATTCACAGAAGAGGATGAAGTATTCAATGGACCAGTTAGAGATATACCTGACTCAGTCTGGTTGACAGAAGATGTTTCTCCAGAGGCTCTGACAGCTCCAGCAGAGGGATCAATATCTTCGTGGAACATCACTTCAAATAGCAGATTTAGGTCTGCTTCTCTTGTTTTTTAGATGCCAGAGGATTCTGTAACGTCCCAAAAATTACAATGAATTTAAAATTTTAAAAATAATGCATTTCGTTACAATCAAACCATAAGTTAACAAATCCCATTACAATAAAAATAAACGTCGTTAATTAAAACCGTCAAATGAAATTTAAGCAGCGGAAAAGTTATATAATTAAATCCCCATTTAAAAAGTTAAACTTAAACAGCCTTCGCCTTGCGCCCGTGTGTACCGTCATGCCCGACTGCTACTCGCACCTGAAATCATAAGATATTGGGAAGGGGTAAGCACGAAGCTTAGTGAATTCCATCACATGCGCAGATAGGAATTATATACACATCACCCCTATCCGCACATAAGCAACAACATCACATTTACATAAAACGAGTAAACATCTACAAGTAATTATGTATCCAACACCTCGGTCCAACCGAGCCCTCGGTCCCACCGAGTTGTAATGTAACACACTCGTCACAGCGAGTTCCCACAACGTTTCCTTCCACTTCCTCGGTCCCACCGAGCCCTCGGTCCCACCGAGTTGTAATGTAACACACTCGTCACGCCGAGTTCCCACAACGTTTCTTTCCACTTACTCGGTCCCACCGAGGTGTAATGTAAAACATTTATACTAAGCATTTAAACCAATCAAATATTACACACCACAAACAACTAGTTCACACCACAAAGACAGTAGTACATACAAACTACTATGACATGCATACAACCCCTAACTACACAGTGAGAGAACTCACCTCAAAAGCAAAGTAGATGTCCTCAACAGCAAGACGAGCCGGCCAACTCCAACTCACCTCTTTCCACCTAAATAAGTGATATCAAACGTCAAAGCGAAGTCCTAACCCAAAGTCACAACTATGAGCCCTCACATGCAAATTTCCAGCTTTTACCCTAAGATTTACAGGTCTGTTCGGGACCTGTTTAGCCACTCTTAAACTCATTAACCAAGAATTATTATTCCATAATCAGTTAGTTCTATGTCTTAGGGTTCCAGGGACATATCGTACGCGTTCTAACGATTTTCCTACAATTTACTATGAATTTTCTAAAAACAAGACACGAAGCTGTCATGTGCAGACCTGCTGTGAAAACAGCCATTTTACGCCTAGTTAGAGGCCGAACCAGACTTCCTCTAAAACACGAAAGTGTGCCCGGCACAGAATGTGAACCGTGGGCACCGGATTTGCCTCAATCCGAGCTACAACGGAAAAGTTATGGCCGTCGCAAAACAGTGGCAGACAAACGTTTCCACATAAAATGACAGAAGTTGTTTATAAACACATTAAGACATAGCTTAACCCAAACAGACCCGAACAGCCTACAAGCTTACTGGAAAGGGCTGTACTACGCTGGACAACCACCGAGCACCACCCACTTCCGCCTCCGGCAGCGGTGATGGTTGGCGGCGGCGACGAGGGTTACGGTAACTCTTCCGGCGAGACCTCCCAACGTCACCCACTCCCGACACACTCGCACAACGCACCCGCACCCTGCACCCACCCCTCTGCCACCACCACGGCGGTGTGCAGCGGTGGCCCCACCGCCGGCAGCCGTGGCTGCGGCGGTGGTGGTGGTTATTTACGGCGGACCTTAGGCAAACGACGACAACGGGAAGGAAACAAACTTACCTCGACGAACCCTTCTTCCTCCTCTTTTCCGACAGCAAAACGACGGCGTCACCCTCCTCTTTCCGGCGTCTCTCTCTTTCTCCGGCGAGCTCTCTTTCCGGCGAACTCTCCCTCTCTCTTTCTTTTGCCGACTCTCTCTCTCTCTCGTTCTTTTTCACTCACGGCCGAACGAATAAGGGGAAGGGAAAGGGCCGTAACTAGGGAGAAAGAAAATAGGGTTTTGGTTAGTGTGTTTGCGAGAGAGAGAAAACGAGAAATCACCAAGTAGGGGGGTCGGTTCAACAACAATTCGTTCCCCATGCAAACTTAAATGACAAAAACCACTTTTAGTCCCTAGGTTTTTAAGGTATTTCTATTTTCTACATAACTTAGGATTTTTACATTTAGCCACTTCCGTTAACCCCGTCAATAACCACGTTAAATAAAACTTTTAATAAGAATTAATACAAGAAAATTACCTACCGGGATACGGGCTTTACAGATTCCTTCTTTAGACCGAGTTCTGATCTGACTTATTCAGAAGTCTTTTGAAAGGAATCGTCAAAAGATACATTGATGCTTTCCACAATGGTTCGTGACCGCAGAAGGTAAACTCTGTAAGCTTTAGAGGTGGCAGAGTACCCAATGAACTTGCCATCGTCTGCTTTTACTTCAAACTTTCCTCTTGCTTCTCTATCATTTAAGACAAAGCACTTGCATCCAAAAACATGGAAGAACTTGATGTTTGGTCGCCTTATGTTGATCAGATGATATGGTGTCTTGGTGTGCCTCTTTACTATGGTTGATCAATTTTGGGTGTAGCAAGCGGTTGATACTGCTTCTGCCCAGAAAGAGATTGGTAATCCTGATGCTGTCAGCATAGTTCTTGCAGCCTCCACAAGCGTACGGTTCTTTCGTTCAACTATGCCATTCTGTTGTGGGGTGCGTGCAACAGAGAAGTTCTGAGAAATCCCTTCTTCTGCAAGATAGGCTTCAATGACAGAGTTTTTGAATTCTGTGCCATTGTCGCTTCTTAATTTCTGAATCCTGCACTCATATAGAACTTGGATTCTTTTCATTAAATTTATCAGAATGTTTGGAACATCTGATTTCTTTCTGACAAATTCAACCAATGTAAATCTTGAGTATTTATCGATCAAAACAAGTATATATTTCTTGCCACCTAGGCTCTGTGTAGAGATTGGACCGCAGAGGTCAACATGAAGCATGTACATAGGCCTAGGGAAAGACACATCAGTCTTGCCTTTATGGGAAGCTCTTTTGAGTTTTCCCATTTCGCAAGCAGAACACAAATGATCCTTATTAAACTTGACATTTGGCAGACCTTTGACTAAATCAAGTTTGACAAGCTTGTCTAGAGTATGAAAGTTTAAGTGGCAGAACCTGTTGTGCCATAACCAGGCTTCTTCGTTTTTACAGGCAACAAGGCAGAGCTTGTCCTTCTTGTTCTTGGCGCAGAAGTTCATGAGGTATAGATCGCCTCTTCGTTCAGCTCACAGAAGTTCGACTCCTGTGTCCTCACCTTGTAGAGAGCAGAAGGTTCTTTTGAACATCACGTCGAAACCCGTATCGCAGAGTTGGCTAACACTTAAAAGATTGTGCTTAAGGCCATCCACATATGCAACTTTGCATACGGTTATGTTTTCCTTCTTTATGACTCCGTAGCCTTTAATATATCCCTTTTTGTTGTCGCAAAGGTTACTGATCCTCCATCGAGTTTGTCTTTGTAGGAGGATAGTAATTCTTTGTCGCAGTCATGTGCCGCGAGCACCCGGAGTCAAGATACCAGATCAGCACATACTGCTTCTGCAAGACAATCAGAGATTTTTAGGTACCCATATCCAAATGGGTCCCTTTTTGTCAGAGGTCTTCAAGGTTGCCTTAGCATCCTTGGGTTTGGTTTTATCTTCTGTTGAAGAACCATTTTGTTTATTCTTTCCCTTGAATTTAGCATTCTTTTTGGGCAAAGAGAGGAAACAGTGAGGACTTGAGAACTGTCGGTTCAATTGAAACATAAGATCAAAACAATGACAATAATGAATTTGCGAAGAGATTTGCTTGAACTTTTCATTGAAAACATTAAAACAGGGTACAGAGGCTTTATTTTTACAATCTACCTTAGCACTAGACTTCTTATTACAAAAAGACATATGCTGACTAGACTGTTGTTTTGAAAATTCTCTGGTTGGAGTATCCTTCTGTGGACCCTTTCTTCTGTGGTGAACTTCTACAGGTTTCACTGTCACTGAAGCAAAAGACTTGTTATTTTCAACCCACTTACCTTTTTGTTGCCAAGTTAGTTTTTCTTTGAAAGGCTCAAAAGGTTTAGCTTATTTTAAATAAAGAGAGGATTTTTTCTTTTCAAATTTGGTCTTCTCAGGCTCCAGAGAGGTTTTGGCTTGTATACATTTGTCTACAAAATCCGGGCAAATAGGAGCACTTGTGATTTTCTCCTTAGGAGTAATTGTTCTGTTAAGAATTTCAGAGGGAATTTTGAGTCCTTCTTCTTTACCAGGATCTATTCCTGATTCAACTGAATCGGTCTCAGAATCGTCAGAGGATGAGCCGTCCTCATATACAGAGGTTGAGTCACTTAGGTCTCTGTCGACATAGGCTGGATTTTATGAGCAAATGCTATACTCGCTTTCTTTCTCTCTTTCGGAGATATTTTCTAAGTCAACAGAGGTGTTCATCAAGACTTCCTCAGGGGAATTATTGCTATTATTGGAAGAACTAGGACATTCATAAAAGGTATTTTCACCGATTTCAAATAATTCCTTTTCAGAAATATGAGTTAGTTTTTCTTCTGTGGAAGCAAGCAAGAACTCAGGTGCCTCTGCAGATAGTTTCTTCTCAGGGTCTATAGTGCAGACAAAGGCAACCTGGGATTGAGTCTCGGGGTCACCACACTTAAAGATTCCTATCTGATCTTGAGTTTTCAGATATTTCTTGGGTTTGGATTCTCTTTTGACAGAGACTAAAGAGGATAGATCTGTGTTTTCAAACCACACATTTATCATCTTCAGTGGTTTCCTCTGGTGAGGTTCCATAGAGACTTTTCGCCTTTTGCTTACAGAGAGTATGTTTGGAAAACCGGGTTTTCTTGTGCTTCCAATATGAAATAATGAAGACAGATATTTGTCTCTTTTGGTTCCAGTGTATGGATCAATATCACAGAAGCCAATTCCCCGTCTTCCTATTTGTGTGTTTATCTTTTCATAAACCATCTGAGCGTCTTGATATTTTTTCATTAAGAGGTCTCTTCTGAGTAGGTCTTGATGAAGGACTTCTCTTTCCTTTTGAAAATAGTTTTTAAGAGCACGAATGTTCATTCTGTCGCTATCAATATCTGTAAGTTCTTTTGATTTAGCTTTTAAGGCTGAGTTAAGTTCTGAGATCTTTTCTTTCAAAGGATTTAGATGTTTGTTCCAATTTATCTCAATTTCTTCCTATTCTTGAAAAATCTTTACTTTTTCTTGAGTGAGAAGTCTGGTTTCTCTATCAAAAAATGCAAGTTTCTTTTGAATATTTTCACAAGTCTTTTTAAGTTTAGTGTGTTCAACAATTAGTTTGAGCAAATCATCTTCTGTAGCATTAGAGGAAGAGTCATAAGTGGATACCTCACTATCAGAGTCGGATGAGCTAACTTCTGCCATTCCACAGAACAAGGCGTTCTTGTCGCCTTCATTGGATGATTCATCGGACAGCCAGTTCCCTTGATTCACCATTAGTGACTTCTGAGCATAGTATTCCGCTTTCTTTTAGTAGAAAGCAGAATCACTCTGAGGGCGGTTTGGTTTGCTTCTGCAGTCGTTGGCATAATGGCCTGGCTTGCCACAATTGTAACATCCTTGGTTCTGTGGAGCATTCCCAACTTTGTCATCTGACTTCTGTCGGTCACCACCTCTGTCATTGGTGTCATTTGACCTTTCTCTTCCACGATCATCTCTTCCATAGCGAACATTTCCAGACTTCTTCTAGTATCCTCTGCTGAATTCCCTTGTCATAAGAGCTAACGATTTAGCTATTGAGGCCATAGTTGTCTCTTCTTCTTCCACTACCTCCTCCTCTTCACTATCAACAATCATTACCTTCTTCTTCTTCTCCTTCTTTTCCTCCACAACTTTCTCCTTCTTCGGCTTCTCTTTAGCTTCTGTAGCGTTACCAACAAGTGCAAGGGGTTCACTGACTTGAGCTTTTGTTTGTGCAATCTGAGGTTCTTGGGCTGCCAAAGTTCCATAAAGATCTGACAGAGTCCATCAGTCTAAGTCCTGATTTGTTTGTAGAGACATAGACAACTGGAGCCATTCTTCATTTAGGCTCTTCATGAACATGACATTGTTCTCCTCAGAAGTTATGTGGATCCCGAACTTCTTGCACTTGTTGATCAGAGAGTTGAACCGATCATAAGTTGACTGCAGAGATTCTGTCGGCAGAGCTTTGAATGCATAGTATTCATTGATGCATTGGGCTTTGCGGTTCTTCTGAGTTTTGGCCCCTCCCTCCAGTTGTTTCTCCAGTTCTCTCCATAGATCGTATGCAGATTCACACGCATCTAGAGATTGGAAGTGGTAATTGGGGATGGCCATTATCAGAAGTCTTTTGGTCTTCTGAGCGACTTCATATTTTGCCCAATCTGGATCGGACCAGTTGTCCTTAGTCTTTGGTTTCTCGTGCTCAGGAATCTCTGGTGTGTCGTCTGTGGCAGGTACACGAGGTACTGTGATCATTGGAACGAAAGGGGGGTTGTGAATAAAGTGAACGAGTTCTTTGTCAATACCCTCGAAGAAGTGAATCATTTGTATCTTCCACTGAGGGTACTTATCTCTGAGCAGTGTGGGTGGCTTGGTTAGAGAACCAGTGGTGAAGAAGTTGTTCGTGTTCACCATATTGAAAAAGGTTTGACAGATATCAGAAAAACAGAGTATGAACTATAAACTTTCAGATGATGGAGTGAATGGTTCGAAACGTGTTTATAAGCTTAAAAACCTTGAGCAATGCACTAAAATGGAGTTTTAACCGAGAAAACAGATTCTGCAGGATTACCAAAGTCGAACAGGTCGAGAATGGCAGAAAAACATAGTCTATTTTAAATATGCGAAGAACAGGTCAAAAACTAACCAAGTTTCTACCAAAAATCATCGTAAGAGGATCACTTGATATAGATAATCAAGGATGGCTCTGATACCAATTGTTGGTTCCTATATTGCTTAACAATGATTTAAATACCTATTAGTTCAAATAGATAAGAGTTGCAGAAGTGTTTTAAACGAACTAATAAGATAATGTTTGGTAGAAAGACACACAATATCAAATACACAAAGTGGAAATAATTCTGGTAATTAACTCAATAACCCACTGTATATTGATATAAATAGAACACCAAGAAACCGAAAGTTATACGAGAAATCTGCTCTAAGAGTGTGTGTGTCATGCAAAGATTAATGGAAGAGCTCAACATGAGTCTTCTATTTATACTATTCATCAAGGGATAAGTTCTAGACATAAAGGACTTAAAGGTACAAGACACGATCGTGGAACTGCTACTAGTACAACGGTAATGTAGTGCGCCGTTTTCTGCTACAGCTGGAACCCATCAGAGTTTGACATGTGGAGTTGTCAGGGCACGCCTTGTACGAATGATCTTTAGGATCTTCGTACAGCAGAGAACGTGAGAGGCACGATGGTCTTCATATAAACTTCTAAGTCTTCAGTCTTCATTCCACAGAGGCTCTGTCAAGTTTGGCAGAGGCTCTGTGGTCTTGTCTTTTGTGAATGTCTTCAGTTGAGTCTTCACTTGGTCTTCTATCGGTGTCTTGGCAGAACCTCTGTCGATGTCTATACTTAGTTTGATTTTCAATACTTCTATAAACAGTAGACGTTGGAGCTAACAAGGAGGAGGAGGAATATCCACATCAGATGAAACCAAATCGATCTGAGAATTTATAATTTTCTCGACATGGATTTTATATTGTGAGCGAGATCGTTGAATGGCTATTCGCATCTCCAACCATTCAGAGAAACCGTATTTCTTGATCGTAGCAGCATAGATGGTCTCCTTGGTACCATTTTCTATGAATATGTCAACTTCAACAACATGAACTTTTATGGTCGTTCTTCCCCTGATGTTCACTTTGTTGATTCTGGATGCCTGAGATCGATAATGCAGTCTTTCTTTGCACCATTCCAAGGTAGAGTTAGATACCTTGGTCTTTTCTTCGATGATCTTCTTGGCGTCTTTCCACAATTGATGTTGCACATCAATGGGAGTCTTCTTTCGATCAGGATCCTTCACTGATTATTGGACAAGCTGGATGGCATAGGCTTTATCTTGTTCTTCAGCTTTCCTTCGATCAGCGAGTTGTTTTTTAGCCTTGAGATGTTCAACGTATTCCTTCTTTGATAGTCTGAACTTAGGGTCAGGGACTTTGTGTCGAGGAAGGATGATTCGTCGATCTTCAAGCTGTTTGATCATTGTTTCTCTCTTTTTCTAATCCTCTTCACTTAGCTTTTGAGGAGCCAAGGAAGGTCTGTTTTTATGAGAGAGCAGTTGTTCTTCAGGTTCTTCAGTCTCAGTGAGATCCAAGACCGGGATTATTTCTTCAGCACTAGACGCTGGATTATTGTTGATGCAGTAGGAGGAACTTCAGCTGTATCCTCAAGCAGGGGAGAGGACTACTTGAAACACATCGATCGTTTAAGTAAGATCATTTGGGAAGAAAGAGATAGAGAAAGAATGAGGGTTAAGTGTTTAGAGGATTTATGGAGAGGAGAATTTGAGATTGAGAAGGGATAGAGGAGGGATACAGTATAAGGAGATAGAATGTATGTTACCTGACAAACTGGCTTCCTGAAGAGAATAGCCAAGTTGTCTTCAGAAGAAACACCTTTATTCTTGCCTTTGTCAGCTTCAGACGCTGCAGGCCTTTTGGTGGTCCCCTCCCCTGATTGTTCAGTTATTATAACCCCTTTTTGAGTAGGGACCTTCTTGGGCTGGACGAAGAAGAAGTCATCATCATCTTCATTATCATCATCATTTTTAGGGGATGATGATGGTTCGTCGTCCTCAAGGTCGAGGTCTTCATCATCTTCTACTTCTTCAGCTTCAGATTCTTCCTCATCAGCGTAAGGTTCTGTTACATCAGCAACAACTTCCTCTTCGAGTTGCTCCCCCTGAAATTCAGAGGGAGGTTTCTCGGTTCCGTCAGGGTTTTCAACTCCCTTAGGTTTCTCGGTTGTAGCAGCAGTAGAAACAATACCCTCCCCTCAGCGTTATGGGGAAGGTCTTCAAGATTTTTCTTCTCCCACTCAACATTATGGGGAAGGTGTTCAGTCTTCTCCCCCTCTTCCACATGATGAGTGGGGGAGGTAACCGAAATGTCAGCAGCAGTGGCATCAGTGTGCATTGGGTCCCTGTCTTCCAGGCCAGGAATCCCAACACCGTTTTTAATCCTACTTAATTTGTCTTCCAGGCCAGATATAGCAGGAGTTATTCTTTGAAGATCCTCTCGATCAGCCTGAGTAAAGTGAGACGGAGCACATGTCGGTGCGTTCAGGCGATCGAGGATTTGTTGAAGAAGATCTTTGACGGTGCCAACCTCAGTCTTTACCTCTGTCTTCAATGATGTGACTTCATTGGACAGGGTGGTGAAATTTATGGAGAGGGTGCATGGTGTGCGCCAAGTTGAGACTGTTGACATAGGTGGAGTGGTCAGCGATAGTAGTAGCAAAAGTTCCAATTTGACCTTCCACCTTCTCCAGATCAGCACTGGAGGCTTTCTTTTCGACCTCAGTGGTCAACGTCTTTAGAGCATCTCCAGCGTTTGTAACCGCTGAAGAGTTGGAAGTGTGTGTGTTGGTGAAGGAGTCCATCTTTGTCACCAGATCTTTCAGGGAGGTGTTGATATCTCCCAAATTAGGACATGCAACAGTTAAAAACTTATGAACATAGGAAAGTTCAGAAGTTGGGGATTTTGAGAGACGAGTGTGTATGGTTTTGCGTATACCTGCAGGCGGGTTGGTGAAGTCCTCGAAACTTCGATAACCTGAGTAGTGTTCCATGTCGCCTTCCAGAGTGCCTTGGCGCATAGAAGTGCCTGCAGATCCTATATTTTGATGCATCATCCCCTGTAAAGTTGCAGCTGATGTATCGAGGATGATGTTCGTTGCAGAGAATGGGGGAAAGACAGGTGGAGTGTCCAAAGGAATTGTGGGAGGAGTGATGGTTGAAAAGAGGGTTTTGGTGAGAGGTTCAGCGTTGGATCCGTTGAGAAATACTTCTTCAGACCTTAGAGAGTCTGAAAGAGGGGGTTTAGATCCAAGTCTATAACCTCAGTGTTTATAGACGCTGAAGTCGGTATGGAAGGGGTGGCTTGTTCAGCTGTGGCAGAGCGTACCACGGAACTATCCAGCGGCTCTTGTACAGAAAGATTCGTGGAGTCTTCAGCCTGTGAGGACTCGGGGGGTTTCTCCTTGTTTTCTTGATCCTTTGAGAATCACAGTGTTTCCTTTTCTTAGAAGGAGTGGAGTTCAAGCCTGGGTATCAGCAGTTGGGATTACCGCTGAGGTAGCCGCAGAAGTAGAAGAAGTTGGAGGTCTAAGAAGAGATAAAAGTTTAGAGAGACGCACCTCGTTTGGTAGGGGCTTGAAGTCAAGAACTTTAGGGCCGAGCTCTGAGAGTCTCAGGTCGCCCACCTTCGTGTATTTGTCTTTTAGGCCTTGTTCGAAGAGGGCACTGACAAACCGACGATAAGGAACACATGTTGGTCTCTCAGCCGCATCCACCCTGAGCATTAGATCATCGTAAATGATTTTTCCCCAATCAATGTGGAGGCCCATCGGTAGAGAGTACCCCATGGCTTGTTGGAGTTGTGATGCTTGGTCAGTTTACCCAGTTTTCGCTGTCAGGCAGCTGATCAAATGAGCAAAGATGAAGTTCATCTCGCTTAGCATCTTTGACTTCTTGATACATTCTTCTCAGGGAGTTCGTCTCTCCCTGTGTCCCAGGCGTACTTCATTGCATCGAAGAATGCAATGAGTGCTTCCCTGTCAGCTAGGTTTTTGGGGCTTGGCACAGGGACAAAGCATTTTTCTTTTGTGGCGGCGGGGAGGTTTAGGGCACACCTGATATTACCAGGTGTAATTTTTGAAGTACCATGGTCGGTGTCAAAGAGGATGACATCGATTTTCTTCTTTGGGTCCTTGGTAGAGGTGATCTGAGCTCTTCTGCCAGAATACCAGAACTGTGCTATTAGATGTTTATTGGCTGGAGGAGTGATGGTTAGAGTTGTGGTGACCGGGCATGTCTTCAGAAAGTTCACACCATCATCAAGATGTGTGACCTGCTTTTTTTGAGGAAATTCGAAGAGAGCATATGGGTTGTTGCTGTGAAAAGTAACTTGCACAGGTTTAAAAGTAACCTAAGGAGCTTTTGTGATCACAATAACCTAAGCAGCAGTAGGAGACTTGGTAGTAGGAGCGTCAGCAGAGGATGCCATTTCTGTTTATAATATAATAATGAAGGATATGAACAGAAGATTTTAAAATGGATAAAATTTCCAAAATAAGGATTTTTAGGGTTTTTGTAGAAATTAGGGTTTTTCTAACTTTGGCAAAGATTCAAAACTAGTTAATGTCTTATTTTCTAGTTTCCTTTTAAAGAAAGGATTCTGGAAAAACATATGAAGATACAAGTTTAAGATTTTTTGTTCTAAACTTGAAGAACAACCATGAAGATTGTGTTCATAAAATCATGAAGAGAAATGATTTCATTTTAAGAAAGTTATTTTGTTTGATCTTTTAAAAACAATAATACGATCAGAAACAAGTTTTATGCAAGGAAAATAAGAATATTAACCTTTCGATTGTTGAAGAAGATGAACAGTTCTTGAAGAAAACAAGTTTGAATGCAACAACGAATTCTTGCTTGAAGGAGATGATGTTCGCGTAAAGGTAAAAATATAAACACAAAGGGTTTATATAGTGAGAGTAGAGAGAGAAAAACTATGAGCGGGAAAGTTTTTCATGATGACACAGGCACGTCCCTTGATTTTGATTGGACAAGGAAGTCGAAACGGGCGAACGTGTCAGAGAAAACGTGCCATGACTTATCTTATGTGATGACGTCACAAACGTCCTTTCATATTTTAGGATGTCTCTGAGGATTTTGAAAACTTAGGGACATTTTGAAAACATGAAGCACTGAGTAGAAATATCAGTGTTAGGTTTTTAGAAATTTCAAAATATCACTGAAAGGAAGAGATATTCAGCGATGCAATTTGTTTTGAAATCTTTAAGTTCTAGGCGAACGTCAGCGAGTAAGAGAGAACATACCTTGATATCAGCGAATCAATTTTGTTCAGGGCGTAGATGATGAATAGGGTTATACAAGTTCATTGTTATCGCTGATCAAATGTGAACCGCTGAAGATTTTACTCTTCTAAGTTCAGCATTCCAAGCTCGCTGATGAGAATGTTGAATCTTGTCTCATAAAGAGGTTTGGTAAATAGATCAGCTATCTGAAAGTCAGTTGGGATAAAATGAATTTTTATATCTCCATTCATCACGTGATCTCTGATAAAATGATACCTGATTTCGATGTGTTTGGTCTCTGAGTGTAGCACTGGATTATTGGCTATAGTGATGGCACTTGTGCTATCGCAATAGATTGGGATTTTTGAGAGCTGAAGGTCATAGTCCAGTAGTTGATTTCTCATCCACAAGACCTGAGAACAATAGCTTCCAGCAGCTACGTACTCAGCTTCAGTGGTTGAGGTGGACACTGAGTTTTGCTTTTTACTTGTCCAACTCACCAGCTTTCCACCCAGGAGCTGACAGTCTCCTGTGGTGCTTTTCCTATCCAATTTGCAACCTGCAAAATCACTATCTGAATAGGCGATTAGATCAAACCCTGAGTCTTTGGGATACCAAAGACCTAGGTTAGGAGTACCCTTAAGGTAACGAAAGATTCGCTTTACATCGATCAAATGATATTCCTTAGGTTCAGCTTGATATCGTGCACACAAACAGGTTGCGTACATAGTATCAGGTCGGCTAGTTGTTAAATAAAGAAGAGAGTCGATCATCCTATGGTATGCTGTGACATTAATAGGTTTTCCAGAAGGATCCTTGTTCAGTGTCAGCGGTGGTGCCATAGGGGTTTTCATAGCTGAACTCTGAGTTAAATCAAATTTCTTCAGCATATCTTTAACATACTTACCTTGGTGAATGAAAGTTCCTTTTTCACTCTGTTTTATTTGAAGACCAAGGAAATAAGTTAGCTCATCCATCATACTCCTTTTATATTCAGCTTTCATTCTTTCAGCGAAACGAGTACATAGGTCAGGGTTAGTGGAACCAAATATAATATCATCGACATATATTTGAATAAGAATAATATGACCTTTTACTTTTCTGAAAAATAGAGTTTGGTCGATTTTACCACACTCAAATTTTTCAATATGGAGATAAGTAGAGAGAGTCTCATACCATGCACGATAAGCCATAAAGTGCCTTATCTAGTTTATAGACATAACCTAGATGCTTAGGATCAAAGAATCCTGGAGGTTGTTACACGTAGACTTCTTCATTTAACCTTCCATTGAGGAATGATGACCTAACATCCATTTGATAAACTTTGAAGTCTTTGTGTACAGCGTAATCTAAGAATATATGTATGGCTTCTAGTCTTGCCACTGGAGCAAAGGTTTCGTCGTAATCTATACCTTCCTCTTGTCTGTATCCCTGAGCAACAAGTCGAGCCTTGTTGCGGGTTACAGTTCCATGTTCATCCAACTTGTTTCGATAGACCCATTTTGTGCCTATCACAGACTTGACAGATGGTCTAGGAACAAGCTTCCAAACTATTTTTCTATCGAATTCAGTCAGATATTCTTGCATAGCGCTGACCCAGTTTGGATCTTGGAGGGCATCATCTGTTTTCTTCGGCTCAATCAAAGAAATAAAGTTAACAAATAGACAAATATTACCTGCACTTCGTCGGGTCTGAACACCAGCGTTTGGATCACCAAGAATTTGTTCAATAGGGTGATTTATAGTCCATCGTTGAGCCGGAGCGTAAGTTGATGGCTCAATCTGAACTTCTGGAGGAGCTGAAGATGAGGTTTCAGCGGCTTCTGGTATATCAGCCAAGAGAGGAATAGGTTCAGATGTCATTTCATTTACTGATTGCTGAGAAGTAGATGGTATGTCTGAGATAGAAGGTTCAGAGGCAGGCACAATGTTTAGAGGAACAGCTGAGACCCATGAGGATTCAGCTTCACTTAACTACATGCTTGGGATGATAGTAGGATCATCATCTTCTGCGGGATGAGTATGAGATGGAGGAGTGGGAATGTCTTCTGAATCACCAAGATGAGAAAACATCCATTGATTCAATTCTTCAGTATCAGCAAAAGGTCTAGAGTTTGCTGAACGGGATTCGTCAAAGGTGACGTGGATTGTTTCTTCTACAGTTTGTCTTCTTTGATTGAAGACTCTGAAGGCTTTGGAGTTAGAAGAATATCCAAGAAAGATTCCATCATCAGCCTTTGGATCAAACTTTCCAAGGGCATCTCTGTTGTTCAGTATGAAACACTGACATCCAAAGATGTGAAGAAAGCTAATTGAAGGCTTTCTCCAATGGAAGAGTTATAGTGTTTAAAGGAACAGCTGAGACCCATGATGTTTCAGCTTCACTATTCTGCATATTTGCAATGATAGTAGGACCATTGTCTTCAACTGTATGAGTATGAGGAGTGGGAATATCTTCTGAATCACGAAGATGAGAAAACATCCATTGATTCAGTTCTGCAGTATCAGCGGACGGTTTAAAGTTCGCTGAACAGGATTCGTCAAACGTGACGTGAATTGTTTCTTCAACAGTTTGTCTTCTTCGATTGAAGACACTGAAGGCTTTGGAGACTGAGGAGTATCCAAGAAAGATTCCATCATCAGCCTTAGGATCAAACTTTCCAAGGGCATCTCTGTTGTTCAGTATGAAACACTAACATCCGAAGATGTGAAGAAAGCTAATTGAAGGCTTTCTCCCATGAAAGAGTTCATAGGCTGTTTTATTGAATCTTTTGACTATCAGCGACCTGTTTTGCGTAAAACAAGCGGTGTTGACAGCTTCTGCCCAAAACTGAGTAGGCAGGTGAGAATCGCTGAGCATTGAACGTGCAGCTTCAATAATTGTTCTATTTCTTCTTTCAGCGACTCCATTTTGTTGCGGTGTTCTCACTGATGAAAAGTTGTGAGAAATACCCTTACTCTCAAAGAAGGAATCAAGAGAACTGTTTTTGAATTCAGTCCCATGATCACTCTTTATTGAGCGAACGATCATATTATTCAGGGTTTCCATCTTTCGAACAAAGGTGATGAGTTCTTCAGGGGTGTCACTCTTGGAACGGAGAAACATAACCCATGTATAACGAGAGAATTCATCAACTATGACCAGTGTATATTTCTTTCCAGCGATGGATTGTTTGTTAACAGAGCCAAACAAATCCATATGGAGTAGTTGTAGAGGAGATGACACTGAGGAGACGTGCTTTTATTTAAAGCTTGCTTTGGTCTGCTTCCCTTTCTCACACGCTGAACATAAAGACTCTTTGGCATACGAGTGTTGAGGTAGACCAGTGACTAACTCTTTTGAAGAAAGAGCGTTCAGTGTCTTGAAATTCAGATGAGAGAGCCTCTTATGCCATAGCCAGTTGACATCAGATGAGGCTTTTGAGAAGAAACAGGAGTTCTCAGTGGTTGTTGAGTCCATGTTTATTACATAAACATTTTCCAAATGATAACCGCTGAGAGCTATCTTCTCCTTTTTGTCAGTGACAAAGCAGGATTCCTTGGTAAAGATTACCTTGTTTTCCTTGTCGCAAAGCCGACTGATGCTTAACAGATTATGCTTCAGTCCTTCAACATATGCGACTCTTCTGAAGGTTGTTGTACCATTTGAGAGTACACCAAACCCTCGGGTATGTCCTTTTCCATTTCCACCGAAAGTCACAGAGGGACCCTTCTCTTCCTTGTATTCAGCGAGCAGGCTTTTCTTTCCAGTCATATGTCTAGAGCATCCGCTATCGAGATACCAGATACCCTTCTTAACCTGCATCACAAAGGAAGATTAGTTTTTCTTGGGTACCCACTTAACCATGTGTACACGTTTGTCAGTGGAAGTAGTTGGAATGGAAGGTTCAACAATCTTCGCTGCATTTGAAGATTCAGCTTTGTCAGTCTTCACTTTGGTTAATTTCTTAACCTCAGTGGTCTTCTTTGCCTTGGGGGCAATCTTCACCTTAGCTATTTTTTCAGCTTTGGTGGCTATGAGGCACTTACTAGCAATATGATCAGTAAGTCCACAGTGATAACATTTCCTATAACTAAAAGTAGTTCTAGGACTATTTGAATGCTGAGCTTTGGATTTAGAATTAGAAGGACCAGCACCAAATAAGCTTTTGTCTTTTGAAATGGGAGGAACATTTAGTTCTTCAGATTTCTTACCAAGGACATCCACTCTGAGTCTAATGGTAGATCATTGAATAGATCCAGAGATCTGATTCCTTGATCCAGAGGAATAAATCACTAAAGCTTTAGAAGCATTCAGCTTTGGTATTAAAGTACCCTTCTGAGGATTTTGGTTAAAAGCAATTCCTTTACCTTTATCTTTAAAGACAGAGGTAGGTTTTGGATAAACCTTTTTCTCTTTACCTTTTAAAGAGGTAGAAATTTCCTCAGGGATAGTTGGTCTGGACGAGGAACACTGATAGGATGAAGTATCAGCGACTGAGGATACGAAAGTTCCAAATAAGAGCATGAAACGATCAGTGGTTGGTTCTTGAGTTTCATATTTGTAACCGAGACCACGTTTATCACTCAGGGGTATCTGAGACTTAATTATCTCAGTGATCTTTGTTGAAGAATTACACCATCCTTCAACAGTAGCTTTTTCAGCTTTCAATGCAGCGATAGCTTCTGCTCGTTCGATTTTGACTAGCTGATTTAAGTGCACTTGATCTTTAAAATCTTCTTCAATTTTAGAAAGCTTTTCTATTTGAAGGTGACAGTTTTTAAGCTGTTCAGCGAGATCAAGGTTTTGATTTTCAACTATAGTTTTGCCATTCATGGCTTCATATAAACTTCTAGTCAAGAGATCGATTTTACGCAGACTATCAGCTTCATCAATATTTGCAATATTTGTAAAGAAGGAAGGTGATACCTGAATAGCAGAGGTTGAAGTGGAGGGAATGTCTGAACTTTCTTCCTCATCTTCAATCTTTGCCATAAGACATATATTGTCTTCATCATCTTCAGAGTCAGATGATGATTCTTCTTCTTCAGAGGCAGCCCAATCGGAAGCCATCAGGCCTTTGCCTTTCTTCTTAAAGCTTTTCAGCTTCGCATACTTTTCTTTCAGCTTAGCGTATTTGTCATCTTTATTCCGGGGAATAAAGGATTTCTTGGGAAACGCTGAGTTTCTCGATACTTTCTTAGACATGCACTCGTTAGCGAAATGTCCAATCTTTTCGCAGTTAAAACAAGTAGCAGTAGCCTTATTAACAAAAGCTGATGATCTTGGCTTATCAGTTATAGAAAGAGGTTTGTTCTTTCTGAACATTTTCTTTTTGGCGAATCTCCTGAACTTTTTAGTTAGGAGAGCCAAAGATTCATCATCATCTGAAGAGTCAGAATCTGATGACCTTTCAGAGTTACTCTCTAACTCAGTGATAGTGACCGAGGGTCGCTGAGTAGAGGGTTCCTCTGAGATTAAAGCAACATGGGTGCTTTTGGAATCTTTTACAAGATTCTTCTTAAGATGGCTTGATTGCTCATGATTCAGCATCGTGCCATATAAGGTAGCAAGGGTCATTGATCTTAGATCCTTTGACAGCTTGAGACACATAGAATAACTGTTCCAGCTTTCAGGTAAACATTCTAGAAACTTTGTCAGCACTTCAAAGTTAGAATATTCCTTACCAACAGTTTTTAGATCTATTATTAAGCAATTAAAACGTTGGTGAACTTCCGAGAGAGTCTCTTTCTTACCACAAATGAAACTTTCATACTGTCTTACCAGGTTGATCTTTCGAGAGTCCTGGACTTCAGCAGTACCTTCATACTGAACACATATTGTGTCCCACATGGCTTTTGAGGTATTCAGGTTCATGACGGAATGGTAGACTTCGTCAGGAAGAGCCATGGATAGTATGGATATGGATTTTGTGTCAATAGCCACTTTCTTCTTATCTTCGTCAGTCCACGTATGAACTTCTTTGGGTACCAGCCTTTCTGGAATAGCAGGTCTATTCTCAGCGGCTGGTACTGCGGCATCAATTCTTACAGGAATAAATGGGCCGTTTTCAAGATAATAAGGCATAGTAGGGTCTACACCTTCTAAGAAGAGAGTCATCCTATTTTTCCATAGATTAAAGTTATCTCTGGAGAATCTAGGGGGTTTTGCAAGAGAACCATTGTCGATATATATTGTGTTTGTGTTGGTAGCCATTTTCAGAAATAGCAAGGAAGAGAAATCATAGTATAGATTAGATCTTGTTTATGAGATTAAACAAAACCGCTCTGATACCACTTGTTGATAAATCATTAACAATTTACAGCTTGTTCCGGAAACAAGATTAAGGATAAACCTAAATCTAAACAAGTTGGAACACTAAGTTTCTTGCACTAAGAAAGAGAAGGAAATTACTAATAATAACCTATTCTCAAGATAAGAAGGATGAACCTGTCCAGAGTTAGCAAGTTACTTCAAAATGAAGTGAGTTCATCTTCTTATATACTGCATGCATTTAATGCATTGCAGTTTACACTTTACACGTGGCAGCAGCTGATTGGTTCCATGTCATTGACCTTTGTTGACAACCTTAGTAGCCGCATATTTGAACAGTGTAGTATCAGAGTGGTTGTACGATTTCAGACAATAAGGAGATTCTTTTTCTGACATATCGTACGGAGTCGTGCAAGGGTGGTTAAGACAAAAATACTTTGTACGAAGGACTTTATGATCAGCTTTTCGTTGATTCAGCGATCTATCATTCTATGTCAGCGAATGATAGAGTTCAGCGATAGCTAAAGTCTTGTACTTGATACTTCACGTTGTGGAAAAATCTGAGTCTTCGCTGATCCGCATCAGTTCATTAGGAGACTAGTCGCTGGTTCTTGAGCTTGATCTTCGACTTCAGCGTAGAACTTATGTTAACGTAAAACTTGTCTTCAGGGATTATAAGTAAACAACTAACTTATCAGCGATCACCATAAGTACTGAACAGCCTCAGAATTTTATGGTGACCAGTGTTCGCTGATTGTTTAATCTAAAGAGCGAGAGTTCCTATCAGCGGTACTGTAAGATCTTAGTACTTATCAGCAATAGTTAAACTCTGATACATTTTGTTTACTTACAATTTTCACTAAGTATATAAGAGAGGGTCATTATCAAATCACTGAGGGTTTGGATCAACATTATCAGTTCGGGATTACACCGCACGTTTTCTGGAGAAGTCTCGTTTCGTGGAGTACTACGTTGCCACGGAGGCACATAAGATGGAAAGGTTTATATTCGGATTAAATTCCGAAATTAGAAGTCTAGTGATTGCAAAGGGACCAGATACCTTCTCAGCCGCAGTAGATGCCGCGGAAAATGTGGAACGGGATAAAGGAAGAGATGCAATGTAATACCCCGGGTAAGTTCGTTAGTTAAAAATATCTTTCCGTTAAGTTTAGTTAACTTTAAAGTTGATATTTAGGGTAAGTTTGGGTAAATATATATAAGTTTAGGGGTGTTTGGATTAATTAGTAAGTTAAAAACGTATTGTGGTCATTAGTGAAAAATGTGGGGTTTAAATGGTAAATAAGGTTAGATATTATCCTTATGGACTTCCAGATATTCACAAAGCAGAAAATCAGTAGGTGTTGTGTGTGTGTGTTGAGAGAAAGAGAGAGCAAGAAGAAGAAAGAAAGGTTGTGGCTAAGAGACTTAATTTGGAGTACTTGGAAGAGAAATTTCGGTGTGCGGACCGACAGGTAGCCGGGTTTCGGTGAGCAGACCGGTTGTTGATTTATTAGTTGGCTTGCTACCAACTAATATGGCCATTTGTGGAGGAATAAGGTGAATGAGATGTACACGATGCACGAGTCTGGATTGGTATTCAAATACGTGTGGTATGTTTATATTTTACGAAAGGATTACCAAAGGTTTATCTAAACTATTTTGATACAAAGGATTTACATAAAAGGTTTTATAATGATTTTGGAAAGGACCGGGATTAACTCACTAGACCCGTTTGGTCTAACCTTCATTTTGTTTTCAAAAATATGTTTTCCAGGTTAAGGATCGGCAGGAGAGGATGAAGTGTAGGAAGCTTTTGATGGATGTTGATTAGGAAGCTTTTATATATTTTGTAATGTCAAGACTAAAGAGACCGTACTTAGTTTGTTATGTAACTTTTGTTGTAAATCAATGATATGTATGAAAGTTATGTATTATGATGTATGTTATGGGATTTGGGTTGTTACAAATGGTATCAGAGCCCTAGTTTAAGGGATTTAGGTATACGGATCTATACCTAGACTTAAACTGCATGTGAAGTAGGATGTCCTTGATATATTAGAACCTTGGGATGCTAAGTATAAAAGATAGAAGGAACATCATGTAAGGTAATTTCAGATTACACCTGGCCAGTGTAATTGTGATCTTACAGGTGCATGTTTGGACTGGAATATCTTATTATATGGGGTATGTGTTTATGTGTATGTTAATCTTGTTTGGATCTACAGAATGGCAAGCGGTACTCGAAATACGAATAAAATAGGAGGAGGAAATCTGAATAGTACGAATCCACCAATAGGAACGGGGGGAAGAAGAGGAGAGCGAGGGGGAGGTAGATCCGGAGGTAGAACGGGTAGTAGAACTGGGGGCAGAACCGGAGGTAGAGTTCAGGGGCGAGGTACGGAGTTTATTACAAGAGACGATTTGATGGCGGAGATGGGAAGACTTCAAGCAAATATCCAGGTTATGTTCGACCAAGCTCGTCATACTGAAACACCAGATCCTGGTTTGGATGACGAAATGCCCATTACACCTACGGTCATACCAGTGTCAAGAAGGTGTGATTACAAGATGTTCTTAAACTGTAGACCTCCAACTTACTCAGGAGATAGAGACCCAGTGAAGGCGATGAGATGGTTAAAAGAAATTGAAGCCATCTTCAAGACCAGTAAGTGTGCGGATAAGGACAGAGTATTATACGGAACGACGATGTTGAAGGCAGAAGCTCTGTACTGGTGGGAAGCTCACATTGATTCCATAGGGTCGGATGTATACTCTACTTTTACTTGGGAAGAATTCACAACAGCATTCAAAAGACAGTTTTGTTCTCAAGCAGCAGTCAGACAACTGGAAGAGGAGTTCATGAACTTACACCCGCGAAGTTTATCAGTTAGGGACTACACTGCTAGTTTTCTAGAGAAGTCTCGCTTCGAAGAGTACTACGTTGCCACGGAAGCACTGAAAATGGAGAGGTTTATTTTCGGGTTGAATTCAGAAATTAGAAAGCTAGTGATTGCGACAGGACCCGATACCTTCTCAGTTGCAGTAAATGCAGCGGAAAATGTAGAACAGGATAATAGGAGAGACGTTGGTGATAAGAGTATTGGAAAAAGGAAATTGGAAGAAATGACATACGATTTGGAGGAATACGAATCCCCAAAGTTTGATAGTCATTTATCTTTCAGACCAGCTGAAAGACCATGTCCAAAATGCAACCGTGTGCATCAAGGAAACTGTTATGTGGATTCCCAAAGTTGTTACAAATGTGGAAAGATTGGTCACATAGTTAGAGACTGTCGGGTAACTCGATTATGTTTCGTTTGCAATTCCCCGGATCATATTCAGTCAGATTGTCCGCAATGGAAAGCACAACAGGGTAGTATGACGGTAAGACCAACGAGTGTTAGACCGGGAGAGAAACAAGGGCCTGAGGTACCGAAAGCAAAGGGTCGAGTTTTTCAGATGACGGAACAAGAGGTGGAAGAAAGTCCTGATGAGGTTACAGGTATATTTTTATAAACTCTATACGTGTTAAGGTGTTATCTGACTTCGGTGCAAAATGTTTTTTGGTATTTCCGTGCTTTTGTTGCTTATCTGTGTTAGAGATATAGATAGGTGTGGGGTGGCTATTCATTTAGTTTCTATGGTTTTGATTGAGTTCGAAGTAGTAGAGATAAGTATTCATACCTTTTCGCTTAACCGAATTCCGGGACGGAATTCTTTTAAGGGGGAGATAATGTAATACCCCGGGTAAGTTTATTAGTTAAAAATATCTTTCCGTTAAGTTTAGTTAACTTTAAAGTTGATATTTAGGGTAAGTTTGGGTAAATATATATAAGTTTAGGGGTGTTTGGATTAATTAGTAAGTTAAAAAGGTATTGTGGTCATTAGTGAGAAATGTGGGGTTTAAATGGTAAATAAGGTTAGATATTATCCTTATGGACTTCCAGATATTCACAAAGCAGAAAATCAGTAGGTGTTGTGTGTGTGTGTGTTGAGAGAAAGAGAGAGCAAGAAGAAGAAAGAAAGGTTGTGGCTAAGAGACTTAATTTGGAGTACTTGGAAGAGAAATTAAGGTATGTTCCTTTGTATTTTGTGTTTGTAATTGCTTTTAGAAGGTTTCTATCGGATTAGAATAGTTAAATACACATCTGGGGTTGATTCAGTCGGTTTTCTGGGTAAAAAGCACCAAACCGACAGTAGTTTCCGGATAGAATGAACGTGTCCGGATACTTTTGTTGGTAGTGTCCGGGTAGCTCTGATGATGGTGTCCGGATGATTCAAGTATCCGGGTAAGTTCCTCTTGTTATGCTTTTCCGGATGGAATGGGATACCGGATGGTATCCGGATTCCTCATGTTGTCCGGATTCTTTGTGTTGTCCGGAAAGTTGTCCGGATACTTTGTGGTTTCCGGATAACTTGGCTGTTTGGTCAATTTTTGAGGATAAGAGTTATGTAGATGTATCTAGAGTCCATAGCCTGCTAGTAAGTCTTATACATAAGTTGGTAAAGATATTTGTATGTAAATGGTTTCAGATTCTGAGAATTTTGGATAAAGGATCGGATAGCTCGGAGAAAGGTTTGGAAGCATATTGTAAGCATTTCAGGTGAGTTTTGCTTTAAAACGTTTTTGAACTGGGATACATATATATGTGTATATATATACTAGCAGTGTACCCGCGCAATGCGGCAGGAGCCGTAAATATAAACGATTTTAAAGCTTTAGTAGTTTTGTTATAGGAGATTTTAACGATGATATGAATTACACCTAGGGTTCGTTTACTAAACGCTTACCCGAGTCATTTACTTTACCGGATGAAGTTGGCAAGGGTCATGAATCCTACTCGGTAAGAGTGATGAATATGATCAATGGAGAGTCTTACCATTAAGCCACAATCGGACATTCCCTAACTCCGGGTTTATTACATTATTTTATATACAAAATGCCAAAATGTTTAACTATTCAACTACCTTACAGTGGCAAAGATTGGACTGTACCTCATGAAAAGCATGACAAAGGCCGAGAATTTTAACCGGTAAAAGAGTGTTATGATGTTCATATGAAAGGCTCACCAAATACGATGAGAAGATCACGATTCTTACCCGGCACAAGATGCAATTATAAATAGATAACGGAAAATTAATACAAAGCACGTGTATATATATAATATGTATGTATACCAGGGGAAAAATCAACATTTTTATTTAGCAGGGATTGGGTTTGATAGTTAACAATAATATTGAAGAAGTTAACAACTTTCTCCTTAATCATGAAAAGTACAAAGACTGCAAACATACACTATACTATTTTGGTGCTCATTCCTTTGTAGAAGCTTGACAATCCTTCACAATGTATCCTCTTTACAATTGAAAAGTACAGAGCCTGCAGATGTATCCTCTTTACAGTTGCATCCAAACATGTAGTTTCCATCTAAACATGGCCCAAAATAGTCTAGAAACGGCATCAAAACATCCTATTGCTTCTGATTTTGTTAAGCCACAAAACAACCCATTTTAGATGTCGTATTTACCCACAAAACAGCCCCCTTTAGCTGCTGTTTTTTACCCACAAAACAGCCCCCATTAGCAGCAGTTTTTTACCCACAAAATAACCCCTTTAGCTGCCGATTTCAAGCCTGCACAGTCCATGAACCAAGGTTGAGGTTACCGTGAGAAGTGGATCTGAATCGTTGACCGCTTTTAATCAAATGCCCTCCCATGAATAGCGGCTTAAGGGAATTGATCCGTGCATCTCATCCTAATGTGCATCCATTTCTAATCCAACAGTTGATAACTACTTCTCACGCTTCTCACGTTAATCTCAACTTCTCACGGGAACCCAACCCTATACATATATACATATATACATACAAAACCATCTCTAGCTTTTAGAAATTGTACATATCATACTCCATTTCTTAATTATGAACCAGAATTTTGAAAACCCGAAAAGTACCGATAATGATTAACCTCGATCACTTACCCCATCGATCTTTCAATTTCAACGCAATCTGCTTCGAACCCGGTGCGACTTGCAACAATCAAGACATTATGTATTCCAGCAGTGACACTAAGACCCAATATAGTACATGTGTTAGTTAGTTTTTGCAGAAAATTTCAGATGTAGGTTGTACCTAACAAGTCTAAATTCCAAGCTAAATGATGAAATATTGGATAAAAAACAATTAACTACACATTACAAAAGTTTCTCATAAACACAAATATGTAAGAATAAAACTCCAACTATCTACTACTTATAATCACAACACAACTATGTAAAACCTTATAATAAAATGAAACAACTGAAAGAAGCATATAATTTGTTGAACCTTTAGCTTTTTTCTCTTCTCGTGCAATCAGGCTTTGACAAGCTACACAGGGGATGAAATTTCATTCCACACAAAAATCTTTATGGAAAGACTGAAGTGAAGAGTTGTATCACCATTATGTCCCATTTCTTATTCCAAATTGAACACAACATTTATGTTCAACAATGTTGCTGATTCTGTAATTTTACAACACTAATATTGCAGGAGAAATTCTTACATATCTATATATATTGCAGGAGAGATTTTAACAACAAATATCAAACAACAAAGTTTAAAGATCAAACTAAAAACATAGCAGCAGAAAGAGATCAAACAAGCAAATATGGATCAACAATAAACAACAAA
The DNA here is from genome assembly GCA_033807775.1 of Saussurea involucrata. Lineage (NCBI taxonomy): Eukaryota > Viridiplantae > Streptophyta > Magnoliopsida > Asterales > Asteraceae > Saussurea > Saussurea involucrata. The sequence continues at coordinate 34,225,115 of CM066321.1, forward strand.
CATCTACTATTTTTAAAGGAAAAAAAAGAGAAAAAAGCAAACCAGTTAGAGATTGAACCATAGGGGTAACGAATCAGGGATAGATCGATCAGGTCAAGGGCGAAGGAGAACCGTTGAGAACTCGATTCACGAAGCCAACTTTGATGAGCTTTGATGAATTGGGGATCTGAAATTAGCGATCGTCAATCCTTTGATACGAATCTGAAGCGGTCAAGATATTTTGCAGCGATATTGGAAGAAATCAGGGAGACGTGAAGGAGGCGTGCGAATCTATCAAATCGGTATGGCTTGTAGGTGAGGTATAAGGGATGGAGGTTACTATCAGAAGTACAGGGGATGGAGGTAGAAAGCATGGGCTGATGATCTACTATTCTACTCTAATAAATGGGTCGGCTTTAAAATTTGTGCATCTATACTTGTACATTATGCTATTTTGGTTGTAATTAAGAGTTTTCCAAATTTGATGCTTTAAAGGTGAGTACCTTATGCATTATGACTTGTATTTAAGACTTTTTGCTAGCATGCTTATATATGTAGTATAGATATGAGATGATTATGTGGTAGGAATATGATTATGTGTATATAAATGACAATATGATGTAATGAGATGTATATTGTATTTATATAAGCTTTGCACTACACGAGTGCACTTGTTGCCGGCTTCCGGTGTGCGGACCGGTGTGTAGCCGGGTTCCGGTGTGCGGACCGGTGAGTAGTCGGGTTCCGGTGTGCGGACCGACAGCTAGCCGGGTTCCGGTGAGCGGACCGGTTGTTGATTTATTAGTTGGCTTACTACCAACTAATATGGCCATTTGTGGAGGAATAAGGTGAATGAGATGTACACGATGCACGAGTCTAGATTGGTATTCAAATACGTGTGGTATGTTTATATTTTACGAAAGGATTACCAAAGGTTTATCTAAACTATTTTGATACAAAGGATTTACATAAAAGGTTTTATAATGATTTTGGAAAGGACCGGGATTAACTCACTAGACCCGTTTGGTCTAACCCTCATTTTGTTTTCAAAAATATGTTTTCCAGGTTAAGGATCGGCAGGAGAGGATGAAGTGTAGGAAGCTTTTGATGGATGTTGATTAGGAAGCTTTTATATATTTTGTAATGTCAAGACTAATGAGACCGTACTTGGTTTGTTATGTAACTTTTGTTGTAAATCAATGATATGTATGCTTGTTATGTATTATGATGTATGTTATGGGATTTGGGTTGTTACATGCAAGTGATAAAAGTACTGGAAAAAGAAAATGGGAAGGACCACATTATGATCTAAAGAAGTCCAGATTCCAGAGATTCGATAGCCGTCCACCTTTCAGACCAGCTGAAAGACCTTGTCCAAAATGCAACCGTATTCATCAAGGAAATTCTAAAGTTGATCCTCGAGTTTGTTACAAGTGTGGAAAGATCGGCCATATTGCTAAAGACTGTCGGGTAACTCGATTTTGTTTCTCATGCAATTCTCCTGATCACATTCAGTCTGATTGTCCATGGGGGAGAGTACAGTAGGGTGGTACGTCAGTAAGACCAATGGGTGTTAGGCCGGTAGTACAAAGGCCAAGCTACCAAGAGCAAGGGGTCGAGCCTTCCAAATGACAGCGCAAGAAGCGGAGGAAACTCCTGATGTGGTTACAGGTACATTTTTAATAAAATCTACACGTGCTAAAGTGTTATTTTACTCCGGTGCAAAACGATCATTCGTGTCTCCTTCATTTGCTGCTTATATGCATTTAAAGCCTAAAGTGTTAGATCATGCTTTAATGGTAGATACTGCAAATGATAATCAAGTACCGGTTAAAGAAGTATTTGATAGCTGTGTTATAAATATAGAGGGGTGTGGAGTACCTATTCAGTTACTTCCTATAGCTTTGATTGAGTTTGATGTGGTAGTGGGAATGGATTGGTTAGCCGAGAATCAGACTAGTATAGTTTGTGATAATAAGTTGATTAATGTTGTCTTACCTGCGAAGGGACCAGTAGTGATTTACGGTGACCGTAGAAATCATCAGTCTTGCCTTATCTCTATGATGAAAGCTCGTAAGTGTGTTAATAAAGGCTGCTCGAGTTATTTAGCTTATGTTATAGATACTAAGCTATAAAAGAATAAGTTGGAAGATATTCCTGTTGTTGGTGAATTTCCGGAAGTTTTCCCAGAAGACTTGAATAGTCTTCCGCCCGTTAGACAAGTAGAGTTTGGTATAGATCTGATTCCTGGAGCCGCTCCTGTAGCCCGTGCACCGTATCGTCTGGCACCTCCAGAGATGAAAGAAATGATGACGCAACTGCAAGATCTATCCGATAAGGGCTTCATCAGACCCAGTACTTCACCGTGGGGAGCACCGGTGCTGTTTGTGAAAAAGAAAGACGGGTCGATGAGGATGTTTATTGATTATCGGGAACTGAATAAGCGTACGATCAAGAATAAGTATCCTCTTCCCCAGAATTGATGTCCTCTTTGATCAATTAGTTGGAGCTTGTTACTTTTCCAAGATTGATCTAAGATTTGGTTATCACCAATGAAGGTATGGTCATTACGAATACTTAGTGATGCCCTTCGGCCTGACGAACGCCCCAGCTGCCTTTATGGATTTAATGAATCGGGTATGTAAGTCGTATCTCGATAAATTTGTTATTGTGTTTATCGATGATATCCTTATCTATTCCCGATCCAAAGAAGAGCACGCACGACATCTTCGTTTGATTCTGGAGTTGTTGAAGAAGGAACAGTTGTATGCTAAATTTTCTAAATGTGAATTCTGGCTACGGGAAGTTCAATTTATTGGGCATGTAGTTTCCGAGAAAGGCATTCAAGTTGATCCGACGAAAGTAGAGGCAATTGAAAAGTGGGAACCGCCGAGAACGCCAACCGGAGTACGAAGTTTTCTGGGTTTAGCCGGCTACTATCGAAAGTTTATACAAAATTTCTCTCGTATCGCTACGCCCCTGACCAAGCTGACCCAAAAGAATATAAAGTTTGAATGGAAAGCAGAACAGGATGAAGCATTCAGAATATTGAAAGACAAACTCTGTAGCACGCCGATACTGTCACTACCTGAAGGTTCCAACGACTTTATTGTTTACAATGATGCTTCCAAACTAGGATTGGGATGTGTACTAATGCAGTGTGGGAAAGTTATTGCTTATGCTTCTCGTCAACTGAAGGATCATGAACGGTCGTATCCTACACACAACATGGAACTTGCAGCAGTTGTTTTTGCTCTAAAGATTTGGAGACATTATTTATACGGTTCTAAATGTCAAATTTTTACCGATCATAAGAGTCTCCAACATCTTTTCAATTAGCGGGAATTGAATATGAGACAAAGAAGATGGTTAGAACTGGTGAATGATTACGACTATGAAATTCTCTATCATCCGGGGAAGGCGAATGTGGTAGCTGATGCACTGAGTCGCCAAGAGAGAAGCGGAACAATAAAAGCCATTGCACTATGAGCTGAACTTCTACCTAACATCTTTGACGAATTGAAGAAGCGTCAGGTAGAAGCTTTCCAAAAAGAACACTTGAAACCAGAACGGTTAGTAGGGATATCAGCAACACTCATAACAGATGATCGTAGGTTACTGTGTCTGGGAAACAGAATTTTGGTGCCTCGTTTGGGTGGTTTACGTGATCGGGTACTACAAGAAGCTCATCAATCTCGTTTCTCTATTTGAAAGTTCAGGATACACTCTTACAATCAAATATGAACAATTAAGATCGTATTCACAGCAACTGGTCATATGATTTATTAACAATCTGTGAATTACAAGATATTACAATGAATTTCTCTCTCAATAGATCTAACAAATTTATGCGTAAAGAGTTATCCGAAAGGTTAGCCAAAGATTCTATCAAAGATTTTCCAAAGATTCTCAAAAAGATTCTGTTAGCTACAGTTGCTAACTCCTATATATACTGTATAAGAAAGGCTAAAGCTACAGTACATATAAGAAACAGACTAATAGAACAATTACACGTGTCCTAATTGGTAACTGATTATAACAGAAAATATCCTAAGATATAAGTTCTGAACATGTTGTTCAGAACTTCTGAACATACTTCTGAATAGGCGCTTCAGAACATTTGTCTTCATAGTCAGAAGTTCAGAGTCTCCTACTCAGAACTCTGAACCTTCTAGTCAGAATCCAACACTTAGAATCTTTTTGAGTCTTCTACTCAGAACTTCTGAGTCTTCTACTCAGAACTTCTGAGTCTTCTGAGTCTTCTTTAGTCTTCTTACTCAGAACTCAACACTTGTGTTTTTGACAAAACTCTAGACCTAACAATCTCCCCCTTTTTGTCAAACACACTTGTACTTTTCATCATCAATTTCATAGAGCATGAACAATCTTCAGAAGGAGCTCTTCTGAATGCTTTGACAACTTTTGCTCAGAATTCTGAATAATCTGAGTTAACAACTTCTGGTCAGTCTTTAATCAGCAGCAGCAACGATTTCCAAATTGATTTCTGTTATATATTTGCTTTTTCTTTGCTCCGCCTTGAAATGACAAATCTTATCTTCATGTGATCAAGTCAAATTTCTGTCTTTTTATGACTTTCTGACTTTCTTCTCCCTTTTTTTTTAATCAATCAATCAGATTTTTTCTTCTCCCCCTAAAGTTTTGGAAAGCAAAATCATCTTCAAAATCTTTAGCTTTTCTCCCCCTTGATTTTCAAAACTTTAGTGATGAAGTCTATGCTTTTTCTCCTCCTTAATGAATAACCTTGCTCCCCCTCAAAATAAGAATTATGGAGCAATTTGTTTTCTCCCCCTGAAAGTATGCATATATTTCACTAAAATTATTCATTTCAAATATATATATACAAGGAAAATAAGATTCACTGAATTACACTTGATAACTACTAACATTTGATCATTTGAAAATTTTACAAAAGAAATCCAACTTAATGAAATTTATCAGATTTTTCAATCAAATGAAATCAAATGCATGTGTTTGGATTCAAATACAAGTCATCATTGCATATCAAGTTAAAAATGTTCAGTTTCAATCTCTTTATTAAATCTATTTGGTGTGCTTAGCATGCGAAATATGATTAGCTTCAAGCATATGCAATTCTAAAAACATATACGGATACTTTGCTCTACTCACACTATTTGTCCAAAATCAGGATTTTCACAAATTTAAAAGTTTATTGCGACTTTGTATTTTCCCAAAGTTTCAAGAGATGTGTGCTCATTGGCATCTTTTAATTTTGTGCTCATTGACATCTTTTAATTTTGTGCACATTGGCATCTTTTAATCAAAAAGTTTAGTAAGAATAAGATACATCGTTAAACATGACTTTCTATCTGGTTCTATTGCAGGATTTGGGTCAGCATATCCCAGACCAGTTGGTCTTAGGTGCTAGGTGACAAGCACCCCATGGAACTTAATTTCCCAAACCAGAAAGGCCACATCGATATATCTTAAACCCATTTGTACCAGTAGAACATGGCTTTCTATCTGGTTCTATTGCAGGATTTGGGTCAGCCGATCCCAGACCAGTTGATCTTAGGGACTAGGTGTCGAGCACCCCTTAGGACTTACTCTCCCAAACCAGAAAGGCCACAGGTACAAACTTTCAAACTAAATGATTTTATATAAATTTATATTTCATCTCAATCACTTGGTACTAAAACGTAGTACTTCCCCCATATTTTTGTTTCCATCCAACATTCTGACATTTAGGCTTTTTGAACATTATATTCTATGTAAGTATAGATTTCATAACATTGAGCATTCGGCATAATTTCATTCATGTTTTGCTTACCTTTCGATTTATTTCAGAAGTGAAAGTTGAAACAAATATAGCTCAGATAATACAAAATTCTTGTAAAATCACTTTTTGACACACATTTATTCATTGAATGAAAATTAAAAAAAATCATATCATTGAATTAAATTGTTAAGATTCAAACATTCAAAGCAATAGAAATAAAACATAATACAATGTTACCTTTCACCACTTGTTCCTTGAAACAGAAAAATATGACAGTTAAGGATATCACCTGAGAAGTATGAGTTCTAAACTGATTTGTTTAGAAGTCTTAGTCTCTGAAGTACGGGTCCTGAACCGAATTATTCAGAAGCCATTTTCATTTAAGTACGGGTTTTGAACTGATATGTTCAAAAACCTAAAACGTTGAATCACGGGTTTTGAACATTATCTTGAAACAATCAGATCAAATTTTGAGACAATATTCCCTCTCAAATCAAGATAATCCTGCAAAATCAAGAGATTTTGGTAATCATCTACGATGATTCCTCATTAGTTATCAAAAAAAAAAAATTCTGAGTAGTAGAGTCAGAATTCTGATTAGAAGAGTCAGAATTCTGAGTAACTTGCTCAAAATTCTAAGTATCAGAGTCAGAATTCTGATTAGTTGAGTCAGAATTCTGAGTAGTAGAGTCAGAACTTCTGAGTAATAGAGTCAGAACTTCTGAGTAACAGAGTCAGAATTCTGATAAAACTATCCAGAGAAAATGCCTTAGAAAAATGTTTGGATTTTGTGATTTTTGAACATTCTGAACTTCAAATCACCATAACTTGCTCAAAAATCAGAATTTTTCAACCAAAATTTGCAGGGTTGCTTAAAATGTTTTCTACGAAAAACACTCACATTTATGAGTTCGATAACCTCATAGCAAACAGAACTTTTTCAAAAAAAATCTTCAAAATCAACAAATTGATCTATATGAATCAGAAATCCATAATTACATTCAGACCGAGTTTTGGACTGAATTATCCAAAAGTCAAAATTCTCAATTAAGCACAACATTTGTTTTCAGTCATGTGTCGGTATGGATCATTCATTCAGCTCTACACATGAATAACCTGCAAAACAGATTAAGTTGACTTTGGTACCCATATGAACTTGGGTCCAGGTTTGTTAGGTGCAGTGGTATATGCAGATATTCTATAAGAACCATACCAGTGCTGAATAAAATTCTTGTTCACAAAATCATCAGTCCCACAATATGAACAACAAAGTTTCTTTTGTGCAATTCTGACTAATTGATTTACAAAATAAATCACATCAGGTTTAACAAAATATTTTCTTTGAAATGTATTGTTCTTCTTGACATTTGAATTAGGAACCTTTGATTTTGGCACTTCTTTCTTGGAAGTAGTTCCTTTAACTCTCCATTCCATTTTTATCTTTTTAAAAGAACAATTATAAGATTTATCAATAGAAGAATCATAAAACAGATTAGAAGAACGAATCTGATCTTTTGAACTATGATTTGATTTGTTAACAACTTTTGTTTCAAATTCTTTAAACTTTTTAACATACATATCAAACCTTGACTGCAAATCAGATTTGGACTTCCTCTCTATCATGATTTTAGTTGATAAATCAGATAATTTCTTAATAAGCCTCCTTATCTCCAAATGAAAAACTTTCTTTTCCTTCTCAAACTCGTCTTTTAAGCATTTTTCTTTAAAGCCATTTACCTTCTTCTTTTCAGTCTCTTTCCTTCCATCTTCTAATTCTTTCTCCAACTCATTGATTTTTACAGAAAACTCATTTAACATTCCTGTTTTCTTTTTCTCAAAACCAATCTTTTCTTTTTGAAAAACATTTTTCTTGCATTCAAACTCTTTTCTTTCTTTTGCAAGAATTTTCTCCAAATCATAAATTTTCAAAGATAATTCAACAGACTTTGTTTCAAAACCTTTCCTCTCAGTTTGAAAGTCTCTTCTCTTTTTCTCAAATTTCACTCTTTCAAGTATAAGAACTTGTTCAAAATCATAAATCTGTTTCAAGAGTTGACAATTTTTCATTTCACATGATTTGATTCTATTTTCAGACTCTGTCAACATCTTTCTTCTAAAATTGCCTTTCTCTTTCAAATCAACATTCTCTTTTTCTAACAACTTTATGTTTTCTTGAACCTTTTCAAAATCCTTTAGAAAATCAGATTTCTCTTTTTGCAAAATCTTTATAACTTTTGCATATTCGTCTTGTTTTGCTTGAAGATTAGCAATCTTGCTTTCAAAATGAACAATCTCAGTTTTTGGTTCAGAAATTGTTTCTTTTGCTTTTACAGGACTTAATTTTTGTAAATTGTCTGAACTGGTTATAGAAATTGCAGGTCTCACAAAAACTTCAATAATCTCTGGCATGATGAAATGACAAATTCGAATATCAACTATGAATTATGATCAAAAATGAGAATCAACACAAATCTAGAACATGCAAGAATTAATCAAATCTGTCACATGCATTTCATCAAACAGTTAGAGTACATGAATTAATGAAATCTTCTTTTCAACAAAAAATTTGAATACTAATCAACATGCAGCAGATATAATCACTTTGATCCAGAAACCAATCAAGAATTTCGAAAACATACCTGTGATCTCTGTTTAATTTCGAGAATTAATCAGCATAGAGAGAAAATCTTTGGATGACTTGATTGTAAGATATCGATTCAACAGAAAGACAAATTCAAATGTCTTGAATCAATGATAGAAACGAATTCAAGAATTGTTAGGAATTCAAGAATCAATTGTCGAATTGATCAAGAAACTTCAAGAACGCGATCAAACACACTCTTGGACGAATTTGTTTGTTGATTGGCTCTGATACCAATTGAAAGTTCAGGATACACTCTTACAATCAAATATGAACAATTAAGATCGTATTCACAGCAACTGGTCATATGATTTATTAAAAATCTGTGAATTACAAGATATTACAATGAATTTCTCTCTCAATAGATCTAACAAATTTTAAAGAAAAGAGTTATCCGAAAGGTTAGCCAAAGATTCTATCAAAGATTTTCCAAAGATTCTCAAAAAGATTCTGTTAGCTACAGTTGCTAACTCCTATATATACTGTGTAAGAAAGGCTAAAGCTACAGTACATATAAGAAACAAACTAATAGAACAATTACACGTGTCCTAATTAGTAACTGATTATAACAGAAAATATCCTAAGATATAAGTTCTGAACATGTTGTTCAGAACTTCTGAACATACTTCTGAATAGGCGCTTCAGAACATTTGTCTTCATAGTCAGAAGTTCTGAGTTTCCTACTCAGAACTCTGAACCTTCTAGTCAGAATCCAACACTTAGAATCTTTTTGAGTCTTCTACTCAGAACTTCTGAGTCTTCTACTCAGAACTTCTGAGTCTTCTTTAGTCTTCTTACTCAGAACTCAACACTTGTGTTTTTGACAAAACTCTAGACCTAACACTATTCATCTAGGTACGAATAAGATGTATAAAGATTTACGACAATTTTACTGGTGGCCGGGAATGAAAAGAAATATTGCTCAACATGTAGATGGTTGTACCACTTGTAAGAAAGTAAAGATTAAACATCAAAAGCCTTTTGGTCAGTTACAACGTTTAGAAATACCTATGTGGAAATGGGATCAGATTACTACAGATTTCATCACGAAGTTACCAAGGACTGCGAAAGGATTTGATGCCATTTGGGTGATCGTTGACAGATTGACAAAGTCTGCTCACTTTCTACCGATAAAAGAAACCTATTCGGTTGAAAGACTAGCCAAATTGTATATCGATGAAATAGTAACTCGACATGGAGTTCCAATCTCGATTATTTCTGATCGTGATAGTCGTTTTACTTCAAGGTTTTGGAGGAGTTTTCAAAAAGAAATGGGACGCAAATAAAGTTAAGTACAGCGTATCATCCTCAAACTGACGGTCAGAGTGAACGAACGATTCAGACTTTTGAAGATATGCTACGGGCCTGCATTGTATGGTAGAAAATGCCGAACGCCTCTGTGTTGGAACGAAGTGGGAGAGAAACAATTAGCGGGGCCAGATATAGTTCAGTTGACCGCGGATAAGATTACTCAGATTCGGGAACGATTGGAAGTGGCTCAAGACAGACAGAAAAGTTACGTTGACCGACGCCGAAAACCGTTAGAATTCCAAGTTGGAGATTTCGTAATGTTAAAAGTCTCACCTTGGAAAGGAGTCATTCTATTTGGGAAACAAGGCAAACTGAGCCCAAGGTACATTGGACCGTTTGCAATTACAGAAAGAATCAGTGAAGTAGCCTATAGGTTAGATCTTCCGCCAGAGTTAAGCAGAATTCACAACGCTTTCACGTTTCAAATTTTCGAAAGTGTTTAGTTACGCCAGAACAAGCAATTTCTCTACCCGATATACAAGTTGATGAAAAGCTGAATTACATGGAGGAACCTGAAGCCATTGTTGACAGTAAAGTCAAAGTTTTACGGAATGGTAAGGAGATCAAGCAAGTAAAAGTTCAGTGGCGACATCATAAAGGGCAGGATGCTACTTGGGAATCAGAATCAGAAATGAGAACTAAGTACCCGCACCTATTTGCCTAACCAAATTCCAGGACGGAATTCTTTTAAGGGGGAGATGATGTAATACCTGGGTAAGTTCGTTAGTTAAATTCTCTTTCCGTTAAATTTAGTTAACTTTAAAATTGGATGTTTAGTGTAAGTTTGGGTAATTTATAGGTTTAGGGGTGTTTTGGCCATTCTTGTATAGTTCAAGCCTTAATTGCAAATTGGGTCTAGGATATAAATATCCTTTTTTGTTGGTCCCGAAGGCCTATACAAGTTTGTAGAAGGGGGGGTTGAATACAAACACACAAATTTTACTTTTCTAAATTGTTTATTGATAAATCATTAACAATTTACAGCTTGTTGCGGAAACAAGATTAAGGATAAACCTAAATCTAAACAAGTTGGAACACTAAGATTTCTTGCACTAAGAAAGATAAGGAGATTACTAATAAAATCCTATCTTGAGAGAGATTTGAACTTGTCCAGAGTTAGCAAGTTGCTTCAAAAGAAGTGAGTTCATCTCTTTATATACTGCATGCATTTAATGCAAGTCAGTATACACTTTACACGTGTCATCAGCTGGTTGGTTGCATGTCATTGACCTTGGTTGACAACCTTAGTAGCCGTAAGGATGAACAGTGTAGTATCGGAGTGGTTGTACGATTTCAGATATTCGGAGGTTCTTTTCTGACATTTCGTACGGTGGCGTGCAAGGGTGGTTAAGACAAAAGTACTTTGTACGGAGGACTTCATGATCAGCTTTCGTTGATTCAGCGATTATCATTTACTATTCAGCAGATGATAAAGTTCAGCGATAGCTGAAGTCTTGTACTTGATACTTCACGTTGAGTGGACAAATCTGAGTCTTCGCTGATCCGCATCAGTTCATTAGGAGACTTGTCGCTGGTTCTGAGTCTTCGACTCCAGCGTAGAACCTTTGTTGACGTGAAACTTGTCTTCAGGGATCATAAGTAAACAACTAACTTATCAGCGATCACCATAATAACTGAACAGACTCAGAGCATTTATGGTGAACAGTGTTCGCTGAATGTTTAATCTAAAAAAGCGAGAGTTCCTATCAGCGATACTGTAAGATCTTAGTACTTATCAGCGATAGTGAAACTCTGATACATATTGTTTACATACAATTTTCACTAAGTATAAGAGAGGGTCATTATCAAATCACTGAGGGTTTGGATCAACAATCTCCCCCTATTTGATTATGACATAGCAACAAAGAAAATTGCTATTTAATGAAAACATAAGGATAAAAATAACTCATAAAATATTTGTCCCTTTTACTGTTTCTGGGATCTTTTCAGTACTGATTGAGTAAAGTACATTCGCTGAAATCTTTCTTTAAATATTTGAATCAGGTTACAATGAAGAACAGAAAGATTACAAGTACAAGCGAAATAAATTACAAGTACAGAAGGATAACTGATACAATAGAGAAAAAGGAGATTATATCAGTTTTCAAAAGGTTCTTCCTTAATGAGAAGTTCATCAAGGGTTGTCTTTTCAGTGGGGATCATCCAGTCAGGAACCGTTACACCTCGTTTTCTTTTGTTCAGCGCTTCTTGAAAGATCAAGGGTTTTAGGTGTCGTGCCTGAATGTCCTTTCTGAAGTCACACCAGTAGATGAGATCTCTGAGCTGTTCGATTGGAGTGATTGGAAGCTCAGCGATCCGTTGAAAGCATTTACGTCCGTCGTAGTCAAGAAAGAATATTCCATAAGGATTACTGATGACTTTACCAGGGACGAAAAGTTCACATGGTGGCAAAGAGATGTCAAGGGCAGATAGATCAGGATCAGGACCAAGCACTTCAGCGCGAGAGAAACCAATTCCAGTTTCATTTCGTATGACAGGTCCTGAGTTTGAATCTTGACGTTTCTTCTTTGGAGAACCCCTTTTTCTTTTCAGCTTTAGATCAGGAACAGGAGGAATATCCACACAAGAAGATATCAAGTCGATCTGTCTGTTTATCAGCTTTTCGAAATGATCCTTGTACTTAGATTGTGATGATTGGATAGCTAACCTCATCTCCAGCCATTCAGAGAGACCATGCCTTTTTACAGTGTCAGCGCGAAAGGTTTCAGATTTGCCATCTTCTCTGAACAGTTTGATGTCAACAATAGGTACTCCGATAGAGGTTCTTCCAGAGATGAATACCTTGTTGATCTTCGCTGGACGATATCTGAAGTGAATTGTCTCTATACACCAGATCAGGGTGGTCTGAGAAACTTCAGTTTTCTTTTCCACGATGTTCTGGGCTTCTTCCCACAACTTTCGTTGAATTTGAATGGGAACACGCTTCAGCTTGGGGTCTTTGACAGATTCTTGAGTGAGCTTGATGGCGTATTCTCTGTCTTTCTCTTCATCTTCCTTCCTTTCAGCAATGAGGCGTTCAGCTCTGAGGTGTTCCTGGTATTCAGCTTTTGAAATTCTGAACTTAGGAGGAACTGAAGGCAGTTGATCACGCCTTAGAATGATTCGCTGATCCTCGAATCGCTTTATCATTTCTTCTCTTCTCTTTTGATCCTCTTCACTCAGCTTTTGAGGAGCTGAGGAAGGTCTGTTTCTGTGCGAGAGAGGTTGTTCTTCTGGTTCATCAGTCTCAGAGATTAAATCCAAGACTGGGATTATTTCTTCAGTGGCAGCTGGAATTATTGGTGAAGTTGCAATTGTGGAGCCTTCAGCGATATCCTCAAACAGGGGAGAGGACTAGCTGAAACGCAGCGATCTTACAAATAAGAACTGGGTAGAAGAACTTTGGTAGAAAAGATAGAAAAAGATTTTGGATGCGTAGAGAGGTTGTTGAGTAGAGAACTGATTGTGTATTGAGATGTTCAGGGAAGGAAAAATAAGTAAAGTTTAGTGTACCTGACAAACCGGCTTTTCAAGCAAGATCGCCAGGTTTTCAAATTTAGCGAGGCCTTTGCCTTTGCTTTTCTCAGCGCCAGAGGCTGAGGGCTTTGTCTCTGTCTTCTCCCCTGATGGTTCTTTTATTGAGATTCCCTTAAGAGCTTTAATCCTTGGGGCAGGTTTGACGATAAAGAAATCATCGTCATCTTCATCATCATCATCATCCTTTCTTGGAGAGAAGGATGGTTCATCTTCAGGGATGTCGATGTCTTCATCTTCTTCTGCTTCGGATTCCTCAGCATCTTCTTCGAGTTTCTCTCCCTCATATACAGAGGCGAGCTTCTCGGTTCCCTCAGGGTTTTCATCTCCCTGAGGTCCAGCGGTTAGATCTTCATTCCTCTCTCCCCTGATAGATTCATCATGGGAAAGGTCTTCAGCGCTTTTATTTAGATTTTTAGCGCTCTTCTCCCTGGAATGTTCAGCGCTCTTCTCCCCCTCTTTCTCATGATGACTGGGGGAGGAATGGGTAGACTCAGCGTTGGTGTTATCTCTGTCTTCTGGGCCAGAGATTTTCACACAACCTTCAAGCTTTGCTATTCTGTCTTCTAGGCCAGAAATAGCAGGCGTGATTTTCTTCAGCTCTGTGCGATCCGCCGCTGTGAAAGATTCCAAAATAGGGGCAGGGGCAGGAGCAGGAGCTGGAGTTCTTGCCTTGTTGAGCAGCTCTTCGATCATTGTCTTCATAGAACTAACGTCGGTCTTTACAGAGCCTAAGTCAGTCTTGACCGCTGACATATCACCCTCGAGTGTTCCAACCGATGTCTTCAGCGTTGTTACTTCGCTGGACACGGTCGAAACTGAGCTTTTGAGGCTGGTGTAGTCAGTGTAGATGTCAGAGAGCACCTTGGCAAAATCGGCGAGAGTCTTATCAAGTCCCTTGATGTCTTCAGTGGAAGCTTTCTTCTCCACCACCGTTGTCAGCTTTGTCAAATTTTCTCCAGCGTTTGTTACAGTTGTAGAATTGTTGGAGAGTGTGGTGGTGAGACTGGTCAGCTTTGTTTCCACAGACTTCAGAGACTCGTTGATGTCTCCCAGATTAGGACCTGTAACACATAAGTACTTGTGAACAAAGGAAAGCTCAGAAGTTTCAGGTTTAGTTACAGTATATATGGGTTGATTTGTACCTGCAGGAGGATTGACGAAATCGTCAAAGTTGCGGACTCCTGAATAATGTTCCATATCCTCTTCGAAAGTACGGTGAGGTATGGTGATCTCTGCAGGTCCTTTCTTCATCATTTGTTGAGAAGCATCAGCGGTAGCTTCTGGAATGACGGCATCTCCAGTGTTAGCTGGAGGAGTATCCAAAGAAGTGGAGGGAGGAGCGAAGGATAAGATTGGGGTTCGGGTTCTGAGTTCAGCGTTGGAATCGCTGACAATCACTTCATCAGTCTTTTGAGAGACTGAGGGAGGTTTGGTAGTTTCCAAGTTTCTAACCTCAGCGTTTAGAGACGCTGAAGTCTGGATTGGAGGGATGGCTTGCACGGGTGTGGCAGAGCGTACCACGGACCTTTCCTTCAGCTCGTCAGAATGAGCTGAGGAGTCTTCAGCATGGAATTGCTGGGGTTGCTCCTTGGTTTTCTTGATCCTTTTGGAATCAAGTTGGGTTTGAGAGGGTTTCCTTTTCTTAGAAGGAGAGGATTTTGTGGCCGGGGTATCAGCGATGGGTATTGTCGCTGAAGGAGCCACAGAAAGCGGAGAATTTAGAAGAGTGAGAAGAGTAGAGAGACGTACCTCATTGGCGACAGGCTTGAAGTCGAGAACTTTAGGGCCAATCTGAGAAAGTTTCAGATCACCCTCTTCAGGATAGCTGTCTTTTAGGCCATATTGAAAGATGGCGCTGATGAATCGTGGGTAAGGAACCCATGCTGGTCTGTCAGCGGCATAATCGACACGTTGAATCAGGTCATCATAAATAATGGAGGCCCAGTCAATGTTTAGACCTTTCAGCAGTGCGTACCCCATGGACTGCTGAGGTTGGGCGGCTTGATCAGAAGAGCCGGACATCACTGTCATGCAGCTGATCAGATGTGCGAAGATGAAGTTCATCTCGCTGGGCATCATGGATTTCTTTATCAGCGTCAGCTTCTTCTCAGGCTTCTTGTCCCTTCCGGTTTCCCAGATGTAACCCATTGCATCGAGAAAAGCAATTATTTCTTCTCTGTCAGCATGCTTCTTATGGTCAGGGAATGGAACGAAGGGTTTTTCTTTGGTGGCATTTGGGAAGTTCAGGGCTTTTCGGATTATGGCGGGTGTGATCTTGATGGTGCCATACTCAGTATCGCTGAGTATGCAGTCGATGGTTTTGGATGGTTCTTTGGCGGAGGGTAGCTGAGTGTGTCTGGCAGAGTACCATAACTGGGATAAGAGCCGCTGACTGGCAGGAGGTGTTATGGTCATGGCTGTGTAGATGGGGCTGTTATTCAGAAAACACACAGCATCGTCCAGATGTGATACTTGCTTCCGAGGAGGAAACTCGAGAAGAGCTGAGAGATTGTTGGCCTTGGTCCAATCTAGTTGATCCAGCTCGAACTTAACCTAAGGGGCTTTGACGATGTTCACTTCCTCAGAGTCAGTGGAGATGGACTCAGCGGTGACATTGATTTTTGAAGATGCCATTTCTCTGTATTATCAGTTTAACCAAAGATGTTAACAAATAAGAATTATCTTAATGTGGAAATAATTTTCCATTAAGATTTTTCGAATTTTGTCCATTTCATTCAGACAAAAATGTCTTAATGAAGATTAGGGTTTTTCTTGATTTTTGAAATGAAATGTAAAACCCATAAAGTCTTGTATTCCAGTTTCTAAAAGAAAACTGGATACGAATGAAGAACAAGTTTAAGATTTAGATTTAAAACTTGAAGAACAACCATGAAATGGTTGTGTTCATAAAACCATGAAAGAAATTATTTTATTTTACAAAGTTCTTTTGTTTGATCTTGTTAAAACAATGAGAAGATCGAAAACAAGTTATACGCATTTGATAAAAGATAAGAACATATTAACCTTGAAGTTTTGATGAAGAAGATGATGAACAGTTCTTGAGATTTTTGAGAGCACAAATGCAACAGAGGATTCTTTTCTTGCGGAGAAAGATTGTTCGCGTAAAAGACAAATATAAACCAAGAGTTGTTTATATAGAGATTTTTAGAGAGAGAAAACCTTGAGCGGGAAAAGGTTTTCATCATGACACGGACACGTGTTTGCATTTGATTGGAAGTTTGAACGAAACGTGCAAACGTGTGTCAGAAAGAAATCGTGCCTGGTGTTATCCGTTGCAATGACGTCACAACTGTCCTTTCACATTCTTTTAGGATGTCTCTGAGGTTTTGAAAGCTCAGGGACTCTTTTGAAAAACATGAAGCACTGAATAGAAAATATCAGTGAAGGTTTAAAGAACTTTCAAAATATCGCTGTTAAGGAAGAGATATTCAGCGATGCAATTTATTTTGAAATCTTGCATTTAAATGCGATTGTCAGAGAGAGAAAACATACCTGGATATCAGTTTAACCAAGTTTATTCAGAGAGGAGATGATGAAATGGATTATACAAGTTGATTTTATCCCGAAGGTTATACAAGATTGTATAAACGTATCGCTGATCAAATGTGAACCGCTGAAGATTTTACCCTTCAAAGTTCAGCATTCCAAGCTCGCTGATGAGAAAGTTGAATCTTGTCTCATCAAGAGGTTTGGTAAACAAATCAGCTAACTGATAATCAGTTGGGATAAAATGAAGTTCTATATCACCATTCATCACATGATCTCTGATAAAATGATATCTGATTTCTATGTGTTTTGTCTTTGAGTGTAGCACTGGATTGTTTGCTATGGCGATGGCACTTGTGCTGTCGCAATAGATTGGAATTTTGGAGAGATGAAGATCATAGTCTAGTAGCTGATTTCTCATCCACAAGACCTGAGAACAACAGCTTCCAGCGGCTACGTATTCAGCTTCAGCTGTGGAAGTGGACACTGAGTTTTGTTTCTTACTTGTCCAACTTACCAGCTTTCCACCCAGGAGCTGACATCCTCCTGTGGTGCTTTTCCTATCCATTTTGCAACCTGCAAAATCACTGTCTGAATAGGCGGTTAGATCGAATCCTGAGTCTTTGGGATACCAAAGACCTAGATTCGCTGTACCCTTAAGATATCGAAAGATTCGCTTTACAGCTTTCATATGGGATATCTTAGGTTCAGCTTGATATCGTGCGCACAGACATGTTGCAAACATAATATCGGGTCGGCTAGCTGTAAGATATAATAGTGAGCCGATCATCCCACTGTACAGCGTGACATTGACAGGAACACCCTTTGTGTCCTTGTCAAGTGTCAGCGGTGGTGCCATAGGGGTTTTCATAGCTGAACTTTCAGTTAAGTCGAATTTCTTCAGCATATCTTTAACATATTTTCCCTGATTTATAAAAGTTCCTTTTTCAGTTTGCTTAATCTGAAGACCAAGGAAATATGTTAGTTCACCCATCATGCTCATTTTATACTCATCTTTCATTCTATCAGCGAAACGAGTACAAAGCTCAGGGTTAGTAGAACCAAATATAATGTCATCAACATATATTTGAACTAAAATGATATGACCTTTCACTTTTCTAAAAAATAAAGTTTTGTCAATCTTACCTCTCTCAAATTTTTCAATATGGAGATAAGTAGAGAGAGTATCATACCATGCACGAGGAGCTTGCTTTAAGCCATAAAGTGCCTTGTCCAGTTTATAAACGTAACCTGGACGCTTAGGATCTGAGAATCCTGGAGGTTGTTCCACATACACTTCTTCATTCAGCTTTCCATTTAGAAATGCTGACTTAACATCCATCTGATGTACAGTGAAGTTTTTGTGTCCAGCATATGCTAAGAAAAGACGAATAGATTCAAGTCTTGCTCCTGGAGCAAAAGTTTCGTCATAATCTATGCCTTCCTCTTGTCTGTATCCCTGAGCAACAAGACGAGCTTTGTTGCGAGTTATAGTACCATGTTCGTCCAACTTGTTTCGATAGACCCATTTAGTGCCTATCACCGTTTTGTCAGTTGGTCTCCGAACAAGTTTCCAAACTTTGTTTCTTTCGAATTCAGTCAGCTCTTCTTGCATAGCGCTGGCCCAGTTTGGATCTCTTAGGGCATCATCTATTTTCTTTGGTTCAGTTAGAGAAATAAAGTTAACAAATAAACAAATATTATCTGCACTTCTACGAGTCTGAATACCAGCGTTGGGATCACCAAGAATTTTATCGATTGGGTGATTTATAGTCCATCGCTGAGCCGGAGCATTCGTCGCTGACTCAGTCTGAACTGGAGAAACTGAAGATGAGGCTTCAGCTACTTCTGGAATATCAGCTAAGAGAGGAATGTTTTCATTTGTCACTTCATTCACTGATTGCTGAGAAATAGACGGAATTTCGGAGGCATTTGGATCAACTGCAGGTATAGTGTTTATAGGAACAGCTGAGACCCATGATGTTTCAGCTTCACTGTTCTGTATGTTTGGAATGATAGTGGGACTATCATTTTCTACTGGATGAGCATGAGGAGTGGGAACTTCTTCTGAATCACCAAGATGAGAAAACATCCATTGATTCAGCAATTCAGTATCAGCGTTCGGTTTAGAGTTCGCTGAACGGGATTCGTCAAACGTGACGTGAATAGTTTCTTCTACAGTTTGTCTTCTACGGTTGAAGACTCTGAAGGCTTTGGAGACTGAGGAGTATCCAAGAAAGATTCCATCATCAGCCTTAGGATCAAACTTTCCAAGGGCATCTCTGTTGTTCAGTATGAAACACTGACATCTAAAGATGTGAAGAAAGCTGATTGAAGGCTTTCTCCCATGAAAAAGTTCATAGGATGTCTTTTTGAATCTTTTAACTATCAGCGACCTGTTTTGCGTAAAACAAGCGATGTTGACAGCTTCTGCCCAAAACTGAGTAGGTAGGTGAGAATCGCTGAGCATTGAACGTGCAGCTTCAATAATTGTTCTATTTCTTCTTTCAGCGACTCCATTTTGTTGCGGTGTTCTCACTGACGAAAAGTTGTGAGAAATACCCTTACTCTCAAGGAAGGAATCAAGAGAACTGTTTTTGAATTCAGTTCCATGATCACTCCTTATTGAGCGAACAGTCATATTGTTCAGAGTTTCCATCTTCTGAACAAAGGTGATGAGTTCTTCAGGGGTGTCACTCTTAGAACGGAGAAACATTACCCATGTGTAACGAGAGAATTCATCAACTATGACCAGCGTATATTTCTTTCCAGCGATGGATTGTTTGTTAACGGGGCCAAACAAATCCATATGGAGTAGTTGTAGAGGAGATGACACTGAGGAGACTTGCTTTGACTTGAAGCTTGCCTTGGTCTGCTTCCCTTTTTCACACGCTGAACATAAAGACTCTTTGGCGTATGAATGTTGAGGTAGACCAGTGACTAACTCTTTGGAGGAAAGAGTATTCAGTGTCTTGAAATTTAGATGTGAGAGCCTTTTGTGCCATAGCCAGTTGACATCAGAAGATGCCTTTGAGAAGAAAGAGGAGTTCTCAGTGGTTGTTGAGTCCATGTTTATTACGTAAACATTTTCCAAACGATAACCGCTGAGAGCTATCTTCTCCTTTTTGTCAGAGACAAAGCAGGATTCCTTAGTGAAAATCACTTTGTTATCCATGTCGCAAAGCTGACTGATGCTCAGAAGATTATGCTTCAGCCCTTCAACATATGCGACTCTTCTGAAGGATGTTGTACCATTTGAAAGTACACCATACCCTCGGGTGTGTCCTTTTCCATTTCCACCGAAAGTCACAGAGGGACCCTTCTCTTCATTGTATTCAGCGAGCAGGCTTTTCTTTCCAGTCATGTGTCTAGAGCATCCGCTATCGAGATACCAGATACCCTTCTTAACCTGCATTTACAAAGGAAGATTAGTTTTGCTTGGGTACCCACTTAACCATGTATACACGTTTGCCAGTGGAAGTAGTTGGAATGGAAGGTTCAGCGGTCTTCGCAGCATTTGAAGATTCAGCTTTGTCTTTCTTCACTTTGGTTAATTTCTTAACCTCAGTGGTAGGAGTCACCTTGCCCTGATTTTCACCAGGGTTGGTCTTCTTTTCCTTGGGGGCAATCTTCACCTTAGCTATCTTTTCAGCTTTGGTGGCTGTGGGGCACTTACTAGCAATATGATCGGTAAGTCCACAGTGATAACATTTCCTATAACTAAAAGTAGTTCTAGGACCACTTGTATGCTGAGCTTTTAATTTAGAATTAGAAGTGCCAGCACCAAGTAAACTATTGGCTTTAGAAATGGGACGAACATTCAGTTTTTCAGATTTCTTACCAAGGATATCCACTCTGAGTCTAGGAGTAGATCACTGAATAGATCCAGAGATCAGCTTTCTAGATCCAGAGGGGTAGGTCACTGAGGCTTTAGAAGCATTCAGCTTTGGTACTATGGTACCCTTCTGAGGATTTTGGTAAATAACAATTCCTTTACCTTTGTCTTTAGAGACAGAGGTAGGTTTTGAATGAACCATTTTCTCCTTACCTTTTGAGGAGGTAGGAGTTTCCTCAGGGATTGGTGTAAAGGACGAGGAGCACTGAGATGATGAAGTGTCAGCGACTGAGGATACGAACGTTCCAAATTTAAGCATTGAACGTTCAGTGGTTGGTTTTGGAGTATCATATTTATAACCCAGACCACGTTTATCACTCAGAGGAATCTGAGCCTTAATTATCTCAGTGATCTTTGTTGAAGAATTACACCATCCTTCAACAGTAGCTTGTTCAGCTTTTAATGCAGCAATAGCGTCTGCTCGTTCGATTTTGACTAGCTGATTTAAATAGACTTGATCTTTAAAATCATCTTCAATTTTAGAAAGCTTTTCTATTTGAAGGTGGCAGTTTTTAAGCTTTTCAGCGAGATCAAGATTTTGATTTTCAACCACAGCTTTGCCGTTCATGGCTTCGTATAAACTTCTAGTCAATAGATCGATTTTACGGAGACTATCAGCTTCATCAATATTTGCAATATTGGTAAAGAAAGAAGGTGATACCTGAATGGCAGATGTTGAAGTGGAGGAAATGTTTGAACTTTCTTCCTCTTCTTCAATCTTGGCCATGAGACATTGATTTGCTTCATCATCTTCAGAATCAGATGATGAGGCTTCTTCATCAGAAGCAGCCCAATCATAGTCAGCCATCAGGCCTTTTCCTTTCTTTTTAAAGCTTTTCAGCTTTGCATACTTCTCCTTCAGCTTTGAGTATTTGTCATCTTTATTCCTTGGAACAACGGATTTCTTTGTAAAAGCTGAAGGTCTCATGATTTTCTTTGACCTGTACTCGTTAGCGAAATGACCTGTCTTTTCGCAGTTGAAACAAGTAGCGGTAGCCTTATCAACAAAAGCTGATGACTTTGGTTTGTCAGCTATGGAAAGAGTTTTGTTCTTTCTAAACATTTTCTTCTTGGCGAATCTCCTGAACTTTTTAGTTAGGAGAGCCAAGGATTCATCATCATCTGAAGAATCAGAGTCTGATGACCTTTCAGAGTTACTCTCTAACTCAGTGATAGTGACCGAGGGTCGCTGAGTAGAAGGTTCCTCTGAGATTAAAGCAACATGGGTGCTTTTGGAATCTTTTACAAGATTCTTCTTAAGATGGCTAGATTGCTCATGATTCAGCAATGTGCCATATAAGGTAGCAAGGGTCATTGATCTTAGATCCTTTGACAGCTTGAGACACATGGAATAATTGTCCCAGCTTTCAGGTAAACATTCTAGAAACTTTGTCAGTACTTCAAAGTTAGAATATTCCTTACCAACAGTTTTCAGATCTATAATTAAACAATTAAAACGTTGGTGAACTTCAGAGAGAGTTTCATTCTTACCAGAAATGAAGCTTTCGTATTGTCTTACCAGGTTGATCTTTCTTGAGTCCTGGACTTCAGACGTTCCTTCATACTGAACACATATTGTGTCCCACATGGCTTTTGATGATTTTAGGTTCATGACGGAATGGTAGACTTCGTCAGGAAGGGCCATGGATAGTATGGATCTGGCTTTTGTATCTATAGCCACTTTCTTCTTATCTTCGTCGGTCCACTGATGGATTTCTTTAGGAATCAGCCTTTCTGGAATAGCAGCTCTAGTTGCAGTGGCTGGAACTAAAGGATCAATTGTTACAGGGATGTGTGGGCCGTTCTCAAGATAGTAAGGTATAGTAGGGTCTACACCTTCTAAGAAGAGTGTCATCCTATTTTTCCACAAGTTGAAGTTGTCTCTGGAAAATCTAGGGGGTTTTGCAAGAGAACCATTGTCTATATAATTTGTGTTTGTGTGGGAGGTCATTTTCAGATAATAGCAAGGAAGAGAAATATCTTAGATTAGATCTTGTTTATGAGATTAAACAAATCTGCTCTGATACCACTTGTTGGTCCCGAAGGCCTATAAAGGTTTGTAGAAGGGGGGGTTGAATACAAACACACAGATTTTACTTTTCTAAATTGTTTATTGATAAATCATTAACAATTTACAGTTTGTTGCGGAAACAAGATTAAGGATAAACCTAAATCTAAACAAGTTGGAACACTAAGATTTCTTGCACTAAGAAAGATAAGGAGAATACTAATAAAATCCTATCTTGAGAGAGATTTGAACTTGTCCAGAATTAGCAAGTTGCTTCAAAAGAAGTGAGTTCATCTCTTTATATACTGCATGCATTTAATGAAAGTCAGTATACACTTTACACGTGTCATCAACTGGTTGGTTGCATGTCATTGACCTTGGTTGACAACCTTAGTAGCCGTAAGGATGAACAGTGTAGTATCAGAGTGGTTGTATGATTTCAGATATTCGGAGGTTCTTTTCTGACATTTCGTACGGTGGCGTGCAAGGGTGGTTAAGACAAAAGTACTTTGTACGGAGGACTTCATGATCAGCTTTCGTTGATTCAGCGATTATCATTTACTATTCAGCAGATGATAAAGTTCAGCGATAGCTGAAGTCTTGTACTTGATACTTCACGTTGAGTGGACAAATCAGAGTCTTCGCTGATCCGCATCAGTTCATTAGGAGACTTGTCGATGGTTCTTGAGCTTGCTCTTCGACTTCAGCGTAGAACCTTTGTTGACGTGAAACTTGTCTTCAGGGATCATAAGTAAACAACTAACTTATCAGCGATCACCATAATGACTGAACAGACTCAGAGCATTTATGGTGAACAGTGTTCGCTGGATGTTTAATCTAAAAAAGCGAGAGTTCCTATCAGCGGTACTGTAAGATCTTAGTACTTATCAGCGATAGTGAAACTCTGATACATATTGTTTACTTACAATTTTCACTAAGTATAAGAGAGGGTCATTATCAAATCACTGAGGGTTTGGATCAACATTTTTGATTCCAGATATTTTCAAACAGAAAATATCAGCTTAGTGTATGTGTGTGTGTGTGTGTGTTTTTTAGAAGAGAAGAAGAAGAAGAAAGGTTCATTTGGCTAGGGCTTCAATTGGTTTACTTGGAAGTGATATTTAAGGTATGTTCCTTTACGTTTTATGTTTGTAATTGTCAGTAGAAGGTTTCTATCGGAGTAGAATAATCGATTTCATGACTGGTAATGATTTCAGTCGATTTCTGGGTAGAAATTGGTAAACAGCCAGAGGTTTCCGGACGATTTGATAGTGTCCGGTAGTTTTTGGTTAATGGTGTCCGGACGAGTCTATTATCCGGTAAGTTTTTCTTTTCTATGGTTTCCGGATGAAATTAGATATCGGATGGTGTCCGGATTGCTTTGGTTTCCGGATATTATCCGGATTGTATATGTTGATCGGAAGGTTGTGTTGTCCGGATTGTTTGTGCTGTCCGGAAAGTTTTGTTATCCGGATAAGTCCGGTGTCCGGTAAGTTAGAATGTCCAGACAGTTATGGTATCCGGAAACATGGTAGTTTGGTCACTTTTGAGTATAAGAGTTAGATAGATTTATCTAGAGTTTGTAGCCTACTAGTACGTCTTATGTGTTCAATTGGTAAAGAGATATTTGTATTTAATTTATTTCAGATTCTGTGTGTCACACCCCGCTAAAGCGGAAACACGGGATGTCACAGTTTAAGGTTTCAAAAGCACAAGGCAGAAGACAACACACAATCATCATATCATCAAGGTTACAAAATACAACATGTTTGTGAAATACAAATTGTCCAAAGCAAAAAGAGACTTGACATGATGAAATAAAGTTGGATGCTGCTAAGTGTAGTGCCTTCTAGAACTCATCCTTACTTGATGTTTCCTGAAAAGCATGTAAAGGAGAGTGTCAACTATAAAATAGTTGGTGAGTTCACAGGTTTGCGTATGCACTAAAAGTTTTAATGCAAGTTGATAGCATTCGCGCTTTCAAAAGATTGTAGTACAACTCTCGGTTGTAAAAGTTCCGTTTTTGCGTTCTGTTTTGCTCAAGGTATATAAGTGTGTTGCCTCAGAGGTAGCATACTGAGCCATTACCCAAACCTCCTGACCATAGTATTAGTTTGCCCCGTTCATCATGTTCTATCGTCAACATGGCACTGTAGTAATTATGCACTCACATCACAGTAAGTGGGCAGTCAACCAAATAACGTTATCCATAATTACCATGGCTCACACTCGTGAGTTAAATAGGTAATGTAAAAACAAGTTGGGGACTTTTGTGCGATAGCGTAACTCAGAATCTTTAACATGTGCACACGTACCATAGAGCATCAAATATTTGTAGTATTTCAGTAACAAAATAATGATGTGAAATCGAATTTGTAACATGATTTCCACCCCAAAATGTATAAAATAGTAAAAAGGGGCTGCGAAAACTCACGGTGATAAACGTAGTTGTTCCCAAGTGGTGCGTAATGCGATCCGTAACGCGATCCTACGTCGATCCTACGAATGTAAGGACACTAGTAAGATTGTATGTTCTAAACCTTAGTCCTTGGTATCGTGTAATTATCCAAATCAACATAAAATGCATTTGTTGAGATTTAGTTTGTATGTTATAATAAGTTCGTCGATATTAGTAGTTAATATCTATATCATTACATGTGATAATTTGAGATTACCGCAATTTCGTCATAACGAGTGACGAAAAGGGTCTATAACTAGGAGTCATATATATAATATATATGATGTTAGGAGTTAGAGTATATAAAATGTGTATTAGTAATATATAAAGGTATATTCCACAATTTCATCATATAGATGATGAAACGGGTTCAAGAGTTAGCTTTTAGCTATAGTAAAATGCCTAATCATATAGTATATATACATATTCCACAATTTCATCACAAGAATGATGAAACGGGTTCAAGAGTTAGCTTATAGCTATAATAGAATATAGTCAGTTGCTGTCCAGAATATGTAGTCACTTTCGGTTCGTTTTTGGAAAACTTCCAGGGACCTTTAGGTCATGATATTTTATGACCAGTTTGTTAAATGTGTTACGAAACTTTTGACATAAGATTCATGATTTTTAGAGTGGTTTAGGTACATAAAATAATTCTTGACGTAAACTGCGACAGAGAACATTGCTGTTTGCGCACTGTCTTTGTGAAAAATGTTTGAAAGTCGAAATCTTAATATTTTTCAATGATTCCAGTTGGGTTTGATTCATAACTCATAAAAGTGAACTCCAGAAAACAAATCACTTAATTTGGAGTATTATTGAGTGAGATATGGCTTTTCAAATAGAGAAGAAAATTCTGGCAGCATGCTGTCAAAACAAAACTTTATGCATGTGCACTCCTTTTTGTCTTTTACCAATATTCTTATTCTTTTTGCATGAAATCCGATTTGACACATCCCCATAAATATATTTTCAGTTTAAAAATATATTTCTCAGCCTTTTACAATACATGCAATTTATTTATAAAACTCATTTTTGGCAAATACTTGAAAATGGTTATTTTTGATGGTTCATGCATGTTAGTTCAAACATATTTTTAGTGGATTTAAAGAGTAGTTCATAAAAGTTTTTAGAGATTAAATAAAACAAACTTTCCAAAATCTCAGAAAGTGACCATTTTGCTTTCTTTTTGAAGATTTCTTTGTTAACCAAGCCTAGAGCTTGTTTTTACCATGTAAAATACAAAGTTTACTCTGTGAAATCCCAAATCTAGCAAGTAATCAAGAATGATGTAGAGAGAAAATCTAGAGTACACAAGTCATCCATATATGGATCTTCAAAGTACAAATGACTAATGCTACAAGTTGTTCCTAAAGGGATCTAGATTCTCTACTAACTAAGAACTAGACATGCCTATTTATACCCATAACATACAAGGTATAAAGGCACAGCTAACTAATACAGTACATTGACTTTACAGTAAATCTTGAATACAACAATGCTCTAACAATCTCCCCCTTTGGATTCAAGATTTAAAAAATATGACAGCAGTCTTCAGCTCTTTGTAAAGTCAATCTTCTCCAACAGACACTCTATCAAACCAACTTCAAATAGCTTTATCTCCACTAGTTCACGGCGAACTATATGCTTTGACACTCTTTAAGAACTCAGGTTTAAAGAATCTTCAGACAAACATGAAAAGTCATTGTCTTTTTCTTTGAAAAGTCAACCTTCTTCAATAAAATCTTCAACAGATTGTCTTCAAGTCTTGAATATGGAACAAGATGAATCAGAAACGATTAGAGTTTGGATCAGAAAGATGTGAAACCATCCACATTGTTGAACTTTTAGGTGTAAGCGCATTCCGAGAACCACTCAGAACTAAGATAACCAAATTCAGCAACATTTGGACTTCACATGATCCTTCTCCCCAATCTTCAGTCTTTGTTCACGAATCTTTGACTTGAAAGTTCTTTGACATGAAGTATCTTTGACTTGAAAATTCTTTGACATGAAATTGAAATTAAACTTTTCTCCCCCGAAATCCCAAATCTAGCAAGAAATCAAGAATGATGTAGAGAGAAAATCTAGAGTACACAAGTCATCCATATATTGATCTTCAAAGTGTAAATGACAAAATGATTAAGTTGTTCCTAAAGGGATCTAGATTCTCTACTAACTAAGAACTAGACATGCCTATTTATACCCATAACATACAAGGTATAAAGGCACAGCTAACTAATACAGTACATTGACTTTACAGTAAATCTTGAATACAACAATGCACTAACAATCTCCCCCTTTGGATTCAAGATTTAAAAAATATGACAGCAGTCTTCAGCTCTTTGTAAAGTCAATCTTCTCCAACAGACACTCTATCAAACCATCTTCAAATAGCTTTATCTCCACTAGTTCACGGCGAACTATATGCTTTGACACTCTTTAAGAACTCAGCTTTAAAGAATCTTCAGACAAACATGAAAAGTCATTGTCTTTTTCTTTGAAAAGTCAACCTTCTTCAATAAAATCTTCAACAGATTGTCTTCAAGTCTTGAATATGGAACAAGATGAATCAGAAACGATTAGAGTTTGGATTAGAAAGATGTGAAACCATCCACATTGTTGAACTTTTAGGTGTAAGCGCATTCCGAGAACCACTCAGAACTAAGATAACCAAATTCAGCAACATTTGGACTTCACATGATCCTTCTCCCCAATCTTCAGTCTTTGTTCACGAATCTTTGACTTGAAAGTTCTTTGACATGAAATATCTTTGACTTGAAAATTCTTTGACATGAAATTGAAATTAAACTTTTCTCCCCCTTTTTCGATGATAGTGAGCATCATAATCATCGAAAACCATTTTCAATTTCAGTCGTGTCTTTGAGTATTGCTAACAATCTCCTCCTTACAGAATAACCTTGCTCCCCCTCAAAATAAGAATTCTGGAGCAATTTATTTTCTCCCCCTGAAAGTATGCATATATTTCAATAACGTACAGTATTTGAAATTGTAGCACAAATTTTAAAACAAATTTACACAAGGAAAATAAAATTCATTGAATTTCATTTTATAACTACAAACATTTGATCATTTGAAAACTTTACAAAAGAAATTCAACTTAATGAAATTTAACAGATTTTTCAATCAAGTGAAATCAAATGCATGTATTTGGATGCAAGAACAAGTCATCATTGTATATCAAGTTAAAAATGTTCAGTTTCAACCCCTTTATTAAATCTATTTGGTGTGCTAGCATGCGAAATATGATTAGCTTCAAGCATATGCAATTCTAAAACATATAAGAATACTTTGCTCTACTCACACTATTTGTCCAAAATCAGAATTTTCACAAATTTACGGGTTTATCGCGACTTTGTATTTTCCCAACTTTCAAGAGATGTGTGCTCATTGGCATCTTTTCTTTTGTGCTCATTGGCATCTTTTGATTTTGTGCTCATTGGCATCTTTTGATCAAAAAGTTTAGTAAGAATAAGATATACCGTTAAACATGACTTTCTATCTGGTTCTATAGCAGGATTTGGGTCAGCATATCCCAGACCAGTTGGCCTTAGGTGCTAGGTGACGAGCACCCCTTAGAACTTAATTTCCCAAACCAGAAAGGCCACATCGATATATCTTAAACCCATTTGTACCAGTAAAACATGGCTTTCTATCTGGTTCTATTGCAGGATTTGGGTCAGCCGATCTCAGACCAGTTGATCTTGGGGACTAGGTGTCGAGCACCCCTTAGGACTTACTCTCCCAAACCAGAAAGGCCACAGGTACAAACTTTCAAAATATGAATAATATCTCAATCACTTGGTTCTAAAACATAGTGCTTCCCCCATATTTTCGTTTCCATCCATCATTCTGACATATAGGCTTTTTGAGCATTATATTCTATATATATCCAGATTCACATAACTTTGAGCATTCAGCATAATTTCATTCATGTTTTGCTTATCTTTCGATTTATTTCAGAGGTGAAAGTTGAAGCAAATCTAACTCAGATAATACAAAGATTCTTGAAAAAATCATCTTTTAGCACACATTTAATTCATTGAATGAAAATTGAAAATTTTATCTCATTGAATTAAATTTGTAAAGATTCAAGTTTTCAAAGTGGTAGAAACAAAATATAATCCAATGTTACCTTTCATCACTTGTTCCTTGAAGTAAAAGGATATAACATTTAAGGATATTACCTGAGAAGTGTGAGTTCTAAACTGATTTGTTTAGAAGTCTTAGTCTTTGAAGTACGGGTCCTGAACTGAATTGTTCAGAAGCCATAGTCGTTGAAGCACGGGTTTTGAACTGATATGTTCAAAAGCCAATAACATTGAAGCACGGGTCCTGAATTGATGTATTCAGAAACCAAAGTCTCTTTTAAGTGCGGGTCCTAAACTGATATGTTTAGAAACCATTGTCGTTGAAGCACGGGTTTTGAACTGATATGTTCAAAAGCCAATGTTCTTTGTCTCCCCCTTAATGGTACAAATATTCTTCAAAAAAATCCACCGCTTCTCTTCTGTTTTCAGTCATGTGTGTAGTATGAATTTACAAGTCAGTACAACACATGATAAGCCTGCAAAACAGATTAAGCAGATTTTGGTACCCAACGGGACTTGGGTCCTAGTGTGTTAAGCGGAGCTCTATAGGAAGGAAAATGATAAGTACCATACCAATATTGAACACTCTCATTTTTAATAAAATCATTAGTACCACAATAAGAACAACAAAAATTCTTTTGTGCTAACCTGATTAAATGATTTGCGGAATAGAATGAATCAGGATTAGCAAAAGGTTTAGCTTTCAGATTAGTGTTCTTGTTGGGAACAGAGGATTTTGGCTCACCTTTTTCAGTTGACGTACCTTTTACTCTCCATTGCATGTTAACTTTCTTATATGAAGGAAGATCAGCATATTGATACTTGGAAGAATTATCCACCGAGTGATCATAGAATAGATTAGAAGGACGAATCAGACATTCTGAATAGCATTTGGATTTGTTAAATGACTTCACTTTGTAAGATAAGTCATTCCGTTCCTTGGTCACCAAATCAAGCTTCTTCTGAATATTAGACTAGACCCTCTTCTCTTTCATGATGTCAGTCGATAATGCAGCCAAATTCATTGTCAATTTATGAATTTCCTGCCGAAATATCTTCCTTTCTTTAGAAAAGTCGTCTTTAACGCATCTACCCTGAAAGTCAGCTTTCTTCATCTTTTCTAGCTCTTGACTTTCTTTATCTAGCTCCTGTCTTTCCTTTTCTAAGTCCTTATGAAGATCATAAATTTTCTTTGACAGTTTCGCATTCTTCGCTTCAAAGCTTTTCTTTTCTTTTTCATACTCGACCCTTTCCTTCTCCAACTTCTCCTTTTCAAGAAATAAAACTTTCTCAAAGTCAGAAACTTGTTTTGAAAGTTTTATACAATTACGTTCAATTACTTCCTTTTCTTTAAGAATTTTCTCTCTCTTGTCTTCAATGCTCTTCAGATCAGCATTTTCTTTTTGAAGAGTTGTTACTTTCTCTTGAAGTTTCTCGATTTGATCGTGCAGACTTGAGTTGTCTTTGTCTTTCTTTGTTTCAAGACCTGCAATATATACTTCAAGATCAGTAATTCTTTTAGTAAGTAAAACATTTTGTTCTTTAAAAATAAAATTTTCATTTGAAGAAGAAATGTCTAAAATATGTCTCTTCAAATCAGCATATTCTTCCTCCATTGTCTTTATACTCCCTTGAAGCTCCTCCATTGTCTTATTTTTCTCTTGAGTAACTTCAAGCACTACAATCTTGTCATTCAAATCTTTTAGTTCGGACTCAAGAGAAGAGACTTTGTCTTCTAATAAAGCTTTCTCAGACTTGAGCTTTGTAAATTTTCTTGCATCTTCATTAGTATGTGTTATGTATCTATCAAATATCCTTCAAGACGCTTGATCTCATCTTTAGCTTCAGAAAGAGTCCATTTTCTCTCTTTTCCTAACTGATACCATATTCTCCCATTTAAATCCAGTATGTCAGACATCTGTTCAAATAGCTAGAATAATTGATCGTTCAGAAAATCAAGCAGAAAAATTTTTATATAAAATTTTTTCTTGAAAAGCTCTTAAAGTGTATGAAATACACTATAGAAAAAATTTCGGAATAAAAAAATTTCTCAAAAAACTCGGATGAATAAGGATTCGAAATCAATGAATTCGAATGAATAAGGGTTCGAATTCAATGAATTCGGATGCTGAAGGGTTCGAATTGAATGAATTCGGATGAATAAGGATTCGAAATCAATGAATTCGAATGAATAAGGGTTCGAATTCAATGAATTCGGATGAAGAAGGATTCGAATTCACCCAATTCGGACTTAACTGGGTTCGAATTCACTCAATTCGGACTTAACTTGGTTCAAATTCACTCAATTCGGACGTAACAGGGATCGAATTCTATCCTTGGTAAATCAAAACCAACTCAGATTTATCCACAACTCCTCAATTCGAATCTAACAGGGTTCGAATTCAACTCAATTCGAACTTAACAGAGTTCAAATTCAATGAATTCGAAAGCTTCTTGAGTCGAATTCTATACTTGTGATGCCAAGAACACTCCGAATTCCCTTTGAATGATCCGAATTGTGTATGAATGATCCGAATTCACCAAGAATGATCCGAATTCTGCACTTCGAACTCAAAAAACACTAAATCAGCCATAACCTTTTCAATTCTTGATCAATTGTTATGAAATTTGCACAGATTTGTTCGAAATTTGATTCCACACACTTTCTTAGTTAATCACAAATCCTAATTCGATCAATTTAATCGAATTATGATCCAAAATAGTAAGAAAATGTTTTCGAACAAAAACATATATAAAATGATCAGATCTGCAAATTCTGTGCAGATTTTGGTATAGATCCTTGAATTAAAGATGTTCAGGGATGAAAATCGAGTGCAATGATGTCAAGAATCAATCCAAAAGATCAAAAAATAAAAAAATGATGATTCTAGATGAACAGTAAATGATGAAGGGTAAGAAATCATCATGAACAGTGATGAATGAAGGATCCAAAATCTTCAAGAACAGTGTAAAAAATCTTCAATTTGCTCTTTGATCTGCTTGAATTTTCTGTTTAGCTCTGATACCAAATGTGAAATCCCAAATCTAGCAAGTAATCAAGAATGATGTAGAGAGAAAATCTAGAGTACACAAGTCATCCATATATTGATCTTCAAAGTACAAATGACTAATGCTACAAGTTGTTCCTAAAGGGATCTAGATTCTCTACTAACTAAGAACTAGACATGCCTATTTATACCCATAACATACAAGGTATAAAGGCACAGCTAACTAATACAGTACATTGACTTTACAGTAAATCTTGAATACAACAATGCTCTAACATACTCCACATGCATGGAGATTTAAGTATGTACTTGATATGATATAGAGTTTTTCATAAAATTTCTTAGAGATTAAGGGGTGGGTTTTGATGAAGAACACATGCATGTTTGTTAGAACATTGTAAAAGTCCTTCTTTGGTCTTAACATGGGTTTGGTCATGGATTCATCCCCTTTTTAGTAACATTCAAGATGTTATGGTGATGAATCTCCCAAACATCAAGATCCAAAGATATTGATAAAGTAAAACAACATGCTACTAGTGTAGAAGAAGGAATCTAAATAAAATTGTTGGAACCCAGATACACTTAATCAAGATTAACAGTCTATTAGTTGAGTTTAGAGTTTGATGCGGAAGCGTATTAAACTAACAGATATGTTTGATAGATATTAGAACGCACACATATAAAGAAAACAGTAAAGAATGAAAAGGATTTCTTGAACAGTTACTGTTATTCAATATATAATAACAACACGAAGAACAGATTAAGAACTGTTGGTGTGTGTGAGAATATAACACTCAGATATTTGACAATAAAGCTTGAGAGTATTAGTGATTCCTTGTGTATTCGTCCCTTAGGAAGATCTCAACATGAGAGTTCCTTTTATACTACTCTTAGAAGACTATGAAGTAGGTCACTGTTCCTTTTACGGCATGAATAGTGAACTGGATGGTGTGAGCAGTTGTTTGAGCCATGCGCATTTAATGGAGCAGATGTACTATTGGTAAATGCATTAAATGGCACAGACGTCTATTTTGTACCATGCCCTATTGAGTCCACTCAGAGCTTGACACGTGTTTTGACAGTACTTTTTCATGCAAGTTGATGAACAGGTCTTGGAACAGTAGCAAGATATTATAAATATCTTCAAGTCTCAGTGAGGACCACAGAGGCTCTATAATGAGTTACAGAGGTTCTGCGGTCTGGTCCTCTATGGAGCAGTCTTCGCCGGATTCTGAGTCTTTGGTCTTCTTTGTGCGTATGACAGAGCTTCTATAGGAAGCCTCTGCTGCTTCTGTAGCTTCTTGACCTTGATTTCTCGGTAATGTCGGCAGAGCCTCTGTAAGAGGCTTTCTTCACTTAGCCTATTTTTCACTACTTCTAAATACTTCTATGATTAGGAAGATTGAAGCTAACAATCTCCCCCTAAGTAGTGAAAAATAAAAAATTTGAACTTGAGTTAAGTTTGGCTAAGTTAGATAAGACAGAGGTTAAACAATACCTCGAAATTTCTTTCATTTAGAAATATGCCAGAGGCATTTTACATTTGAGTACAATGAAAGATAAACTTTAACTTTGTTTGTAGAGATTGGAGGTATGAGAATCAGATTTTGGCATCTTTGAAATCGTTGTAGCTTCTGTTGTCTCTGCCGACTTTTCTGATCTCTTTGTAGAATCTGATGCAGAGTTCTCTTAGGCGGATTGTTGAGTCTATTTCTCTGATGAAAGTATCTGCATCATCTCTATCCATTTTCTCTGTACCACTGTATTTTACAAGGCTTGCTCTGAATTTGCTCAGAGTACTGGTTGCGTACTTCTAACAATCCATGAGTACAAAAAGTTTAACCTGGTGTTGTGGGTTTTGAAATACTAACCCAAATATTGGTTCTCTGATGATTGAGTTGGGCACAGCGTTTGGTGGGCAGCGATCTTCTGGTGGTCGTAGATCTAGATGTTTGAGACCAAGATCCTTTCCCAGCTGAAAATCTATCATGCTGTATAGCAGAAGCTTTTCCCTCATCGCTTTTCTCAACACTTGATAGGCTCTGGTATTAGGCTCTGTGTTGTAGTTGTCTTTTTTCCATTGCAGAAGGTCAGGTAGATCGTAAGGATTGATGTTTCTTAAGTCAGCATCAGCGAAGGTAGATTCTGAATTGTTCTCTCTTCTGAATTTGTAAAGATTGTACCTGACCCTTGGATAGGTTCTTGTGAAGGAGAATCTGCAGAAGATCACCTTTTTGATTTTGTGAATTGAGAAGACATCTGCTTTGGTTCTTGGCTTTGTTCTTGTGAAGATGTTCTCAAATTCTTCTCTGATCCTTGATCTGTCACATGATCTACTAGATGATTTGTCTGATATGATTGTTTGTAGAGGTATTTGTATACCACTTCTTCCATCTCTTCATGTGTTGGACCAGGTCGTGGAATTTGTCTTCTGAGACTCTCCATCTGTTGAACAACTTCTGCAGCTCTACCAGTTAGAGGAATTTCTGACAGAGGCTTCAATCCATGTGCCCAATCAACTTCTTCGGGTTTTGGGGTTTGAAAGGCGTCAAACGCACTCTTCATTAGTTTTTCTGTTGGCTTTGGCAATGTTTTCTTCTTCTTTGGCTCTTCTGTCAGTATCCCTTTGCCCTTATCTTTTGCTATTGTCGTGGCAGAACCTGTTGCTTCTGTGGGTTTTGAGGTTGGTACTTCTGTTGGTTTGATGGAGGTTGCCTCTGTGGATTTTGACGATTGTGATTTAGAGGACTTTTGTGGCGATGGTTCTGTTGGCTTGACTTGCTCTATAACCTCTGTTGGAGGTTGTTTGATTACTTCTTCTGCGAGCTCAGTTTCTGTTGATGAAGTATTGACATCGAATCTTCTTTCCATTCCGAAAGCTAAAGTGAACCTGTGCCTTTCTTCTTCTCTCTTCGCCATACGATCACTCATTGTTGTGTGCATCCTTTTCAGAACGTCAGAAGCAGAGGTCGTGGCTCTTTTTGGTTTGGTGGCAATCGACTTTCTTCTGGGTATGGTTTGGGGTGTTTCCACAGAGGTGGGTGTTTTCTCTGTGGTTTGTTGTAACGTCCCTTAATCCCAACATACAAGTTTCATATAATTCATCACAAAATAACATATCATAATCCAAATATGGTCCCTTAAATTCTACAATTAAGTCTTTCAGTACAAACTTTTTCGAATAAAGTAAAATACATAACAACTACTAATTATAACTGAAATCTTCATAATCATTCAACATCCACAAAAGCTAACATGATATATCCTATCATTGTCTCTTGTTTGCTCCATGACCTGGAATACATATTTTAAAACAAAAATGAGGGTTAGACCTTGAGGTCTAGTGAGAAAAATCCCCGTTAGTAAAAGAAAACATTTGCACATAATTCACGTAAGAATACCAAATATGACTCATGCATCATGTATCTTTCCATCTCTATCTCTTTTCTTTTCCTTGGCCATATTAATTGGTAGCAAGCCAATTAATTAATTTACACCGCTGTACTAAATACAGCCAACACCACTGTCCCTTTGTACAACCAACTTTCACCGGTCCTAAGCCCGGCCAACTAGTACTCATACAATGTAATATTCATATAAACACTATATGCACCATATTACATTAAATCACATATATGTATTCCATTTGAAAACATTTCAAATAAAAACTCACCTCGTGTGTTTATCACAAAAACTCTTCCAAGATAACTCACGTACGTTGATCTTTCACCAAATCTGAAATCAGATAAAATACCAAATATCTCTTTTAATATTTAAACTTACAAAATTCTCAACTTAAGTCGCAATGAACAGTACCAAGTCGCAATCTCCTATTGCGATCCCACCCTGAAGTCGCAACCCAATATTGCGATTCCACCATGGAGTCGCAACCCACTATTGCGATTTCAGCCTAAGTCGCAACCCTCCATTGCGATTCCACCCTGGAGTCGCAACCTTCTATTGCGATTCCAACCCCGAATCGCAATCAACTACTGCGATTCCAAGCCAAGTCGCAAACGACCATTGCGACTTCATACCCAAGTCGCAACCAACTATTGAGACTCCGATGAATGTCGCAGTCGTATATTGCGACTTCGATGAATAATAGCCTACCGCGACTTCGATGAATATTAGCCTACTGCGACTTCGATGAAATATCTCAGTCTACTGTTTCATCCTAAAACCCAGATTTTTGCAGTTTTATACTATGCATGTTCATGTAACTTTGCAGATATGTTTAAGACCATTAACACAACCTAACCATAAGCTTAAAATTCCCAAAACATCCATTTCTAACCAAAACCCACTTAGAACTTCACTAGCATTTTCAAGAACACTTCATGGAATTAAAATACTAATAAGATATGGATTGCTTACCTTGATTTCTTCAGATTTATACTTGAATCACTGCAGCAACTCCTTAATTCTTCCCTCTTCTTTCCTTTTAGCCCTTTTCGATCTCTCTTTCTCTCAACCGAAAACACTTTCACACACACACACTTTGGACAAATATCTTCTAATGTCTCACAAGAGGACACCTCCTCTACATGAGGTGGTACTTGACAGTGGAAGAAAGTTTGTCAAAAGAGACAAAACAAACCTCAAGTTTATCCTATTTGACACACCATACCCCTAAACTTCCATTATTAAATTACAACTTACCCCTTTAGTTTTTAACTCCTAAAATACTAATATAAAACTTATAAATTCCTAATTTAAAATTAGATAAAATACATGGTTATTACAACATCTCCCCCTTAAAAGAATTCCGTCCCGGAATTCAGTCAAGTGAACAGATGAGGGTATTTGGCTCTCATCTCCGACTCTGATTCCCATGTCGCATCCTGACCCCTATGATGTTTCCATTGAACCTTTACCTGCCTGATCTCCTTATTCCTCAATACTTTAACCTTGTGATCAACTATCGCTTCCGGTTCCTCCACATAGCTCAACTTTTCATCCACTTGTATATCCGGTAGAGATACTGCCTGGTCCGGCGTGACTAAACATTTTCGAAAATTCGACACATGAAACGCGTTGTGAATTCTGCTCAATTCCAACGGAAGATCCAATCTGTATGATACTTCACCAATTCTTTCTGTAATTTCAAATGGCCCAATATATCGCGGACTGAGTTTACCTTGCTTCCCAAAACGTATGACTCCTTTCCAAGGTGAAACTTTTAACATCACAAATTCCCCAACCTGAAATTCTAACGGTTTCCGGCGTCGATCTGCATAACTTTTCTGTCTGTCTTGTGCCGTTTTCAATCTATCCCGGATCTGAGTAATCTTATCTGCTGTTAACTGTACTATTTCTGGCCCTGCTAACTGCTTTTCCCCCACTTCATTCCAACACAAAGGCGTTCGGCATTTCCTACCATACAATACTTCAAACGGTGCCGCTTGAATACTAGAATGATAACTGTTGTTGTAAGCGAACTCTATCAAAGGCAAATGTTTATCCCATGATCCTCCAAAATCAACTATACAAGCCCGAAGCATATCTTCTAACGTCTGAATTGTTCTTTCACTTTGTCCATCAGTCTGTGGATGATATGCTGTACTCAACTTGATTTGTGTTCCCATCTCTTTTTGAAAGCTTCTCCAAAATCTAGAATTAAAACGACTATCTCGATCAGAAATAATCGAAATTGGTACTCCATGTCGAGTTACTATTTCATTAATGTACAGATTGGCTAAACGTTCCAAAGAATCGGTTTCTTTTATCGGCAAGAAATGAGCAGACTTCGTCAACCTATCCACAATCACCCAAATAGAATCGAATCCTTTTGAAGTTCTTGGTAACTTGGTAATGAAATCAGTTGTGATCTGATCCCATTTCCACACTGGAATATCTAAGCGTTGTAACTGACCAAACGGTTTCTGATGCTCAATCTTTACTTTCTTGCAGGTAATGCAGTCTTCCACATGCTTAGCAATACTTCTTTTCATCCCCGGCCACCAATAGAATTGTTTCAAATCCCTATACATTTTATTTGTACCTGGATGAATGGAGAATCGAGATTGATGAGCTTCTTGTAGTACACGATCACGTAATCCACCCAAACGAGGTACCCAAATCCTATTCCCCAAACACAACAACCCACGGTTATCTTTCCCAAACAATGCTGATATCCCAACCAACCGTTCAGATTTCAAACTTTCTTCTTGATAAGCATCTAATTGGCACTTCGGTAATTCGTCAAAAATGTTTGGAAGAAGTTTAGCTCTTAAAGATATCGCCTTTATCGTTCCACTTCTTTCTTGTCAACTTAGTGCATCTGCCACCACATTCACTTTTCCTGGATGATAAAGGATTTCACAATCATAATCGTTCACTAACTCTAGCCACCTTCTTTGCCTCATGTTCAGTTCCTTCTGATCAAAAAGATGTTGGAGACTCTTATGGTCCGTAAAAATTTGGCACTTGGAACCATAAAGATAATGCCTCCAAATCTTCAAAGCGAAAACAACTGCTGCCAGTTCCATATCGTGAGTAGGATATTGCCTTTCATGATCCTTTAATTGACGAGAAGCATAGGCAATTACTTTTCCACGTTGCATGAGTACACATCCCAAACCTAACTTACAAGCATCGCTGTAGACCACAAAATCATCCGAACCTTCTGGCAATGCTAAAATCGGCGTGCTGCAGAGTTTCTCCTTTAATATCCTGAATGCCTCGTCCTGTTCTGCCTTCCATTCGAACTTCAGATTCTTCCGAGTCAGCTTCGTCAACGGTGTGGCAATACGAGAGAAATCTTTTATAAACGTTCGGTAGTAGCCGGCCAAACCCAGAAAACTTCGTACTTCTGTTGCTGTCTTTGGTGGTTCCCATTTTTCAACTGCTTCCACTTTCATCGGATCGACTTGTATACCCTTTTCAGAAACTATATGCCCCAGAAACTGAACTTCCCGCAACCAGAATTCACACTTTGAAAATTTCGCATACAACTTTTCTTTCTTCAATAATTCCAAAATCAAACGAAGATGTCGTACATGATCCTCTTTGGATCGGGAATAAATAAGTATATCATCGATAAATACAATGATGAATTTATCAAGATATTGCTTACATACCCGATTCATTAAATCCATAAAGGCGGCTGGAGCGTTTGTCAATCCAAATGGCATTACTAGAAACTCATAGTGACCGTACCTGGTGCGAAAAGCAGTTTTCAACACGTCTTCTTCTTTGACCTTCAACTGATGATAACCGGATCTTAAATCAATCTTGGAGAAACAACATGCTCCAACTAATTGATCGAATAGGTCATCAATTCTAGGTAGAGGATACTTGTTTTTGATCGTGCGTTTATTCAATTCTCTGTAGTCGATACACATTCTCATCGAACCATCCTTCTTTTTCACAAATAATACTGGTGCTCCCCACGGTGAAGAACTTGGTCTGATGAAACCCTTATCGGATAGATCTTGCAGTTGTGCCACCATTTCTTTCATTTCCGGAGGCGCCAAACGATACGGTGCACGGGCTACAGGGTTGGCTCCAGGAATTAGATCTATACCGAACTCTACCTGTCTAACGGGCGGAAGACTGTTCAAGTCTTCAGGAAATACTTCTGGAAAATCACTAACAATTGGAATGTCTTCCAACTTACTCTTCTCTAGCTTAGTATCTATTACATAAGCTAAGTAACTCTGACAACCTTTACTAACACACTTACGGGCTTTTATCATGTTAATAAGATTATACTGATAATTCCTACGATCGCCATAAATCACTACCGGCCCTTTTTCAGGTAACACTACGTTTATTAACTTCTTATCACAATTTATATTAGCTTGGTTCTCGGCAAACCAGTCCATTCCCACTACCACATCAAACTCTACCAGGGCTATTGGAAATAACTGAATCGGTACTCCGCACCCTTCTATATCTATCACGCAACTATCAAATACTTCTTTAACTGATACTTGATTTTCATTTGCCGTATCTACCAATAAAGCATGATCTAACACTTTCGGCTTTAAACGCATGTAAGCAGCAAATGAAGGAGACACAAACGATCGGTTTGCACCGGAATCAAATAACACCTTAGCACGTGTAGAATTTATTAAGAATGTACTTGTAACCACGTCCGGAGTTTCCTCCGCTTCTTTTGCTGTCATTTGAAATGAACGGCCTCTTGCTCTTGCTGGCTCTAACCTCGGTGCTGTTGGTCTAACACCCGATGCTCTTGTTGACGTGCCACCCGATGGTATTCTTCCCAATGGACAATCTGATTGAAGATGATCTGGCGAATTGCATGAATAACAAAATCTAACCACCCTACAATCTTTAGCAATGTGCCCAAACTTCCCGCACTTATAACAGTTTCTAGGATCTACCTGACAGCTTCCCTGGTGAAAACGGTGGCACTTTGGGCAAGGTCTTTCAGCTGCTCAAAAAGGTGGACGACTATCAAATCGCTGAAATCCAGACTTCTTCACATCATGTGGTGGTCCTTCCCATTTTCTCTTTCCCGCACTCTTATCCCCAACATCCCTCTTATTGTCTCGCTCCACATTTTCCGCCGCATTGACTGCTTCTGAAAAAGTATTAGGTCTCGCTGCAGTTACCAACTTTCTAATCTCCGAATTCAATCCGAATACATACCGTTCCATATTCATCTTTTCTGTGGCAACATAATATTCTCCGAAACGCGACTTTTCCAAGAAACGGGCTGTGTAGTCTCTTACCGATAAGTTTCCTTGCTGTAGACTCAGGAATTCCTCTTCCAACTGTCTAACTGCGGCTTGCGGGCAAAACTGTTCCTCAAATGCTCTCGAGAATTCGCCCCAAGTAAAAGTTGAATATACATCAGGTCCTTCAGAGTCAATAAGGGCTTCCCACCAATACAAGGCATCTGCTTTTAACATTGCTGTTCCATATAACACTTTATTTTCTTCCGCGCATTTACTAGTCTTAAATACTGCTTCAACCTCTGTTAGGTCCATGATCTTCATGCAATCCAAGTATTGTGTAACAAGATGATGAAGAACATTATTGAAAAGGAAATCTAACCTATAGAGAACACAAAGTGATTAGAGATCTACATCTTGTATTAATGAATTCACTTCTTACAAACTACAAGTAAAGACCTATTTATAGTCTTCATCACTTGCTACAACAATTAAGCATAAGCCCTTTAACACAGCTATTGCTTTACAAAACTTTCTATTATAAAGGACAACTTCAGTGTCCTAACATTCTCCCCCTAAAGTTTTGGAAAGCAAATCATCTTCAAATCATTAGCTCCTCTCCCCCTTGATTTCCTTGTAAAAACTTTAG
The DNA here is from genome assembly GCA_033807775.1 of Saussurea involucrata. Classification (NCBI taxonomy): domain Eukaryota; kingdom Viridiplantae; phylum Streptophyta; class Magnoliopsida; order Asterales; family Asteraceae; genus Saussurea; species Saussurea involucrata. The sequence continues at coordinate 34,266,623 of CM066321.1, forward strand.
CGGTGCATTCTTCAAATGTAGGCTTGGCTCCCCCTTGAAAGTTCCTCTTAGCCTCGACTAAATGCACTAAAATCATCTTCAAAGTGTATGCATTTAGTGGAAAACAAAGAATCTGTCTTGCTTGAAGGAGGAACGGTAATAAGCACGCACTACTAGGTAGGGATGAGACGACCCAAGCAAATAACATTGTTCAGCAACTGTAGAGAAATGCTCGTCTTCAAAATACTTCAAGCCACTGAATGAAGAGAATCCAGAACTTCAATCTTCAAGAAATAGATGGATGATTATAAGCACTCAAAAGTCTGAATCACAACCAAAGCACCAGAACAATGATTGCAAGCTCTCACAATTCTGGTTGATCAAGTCAGAAGAATGATAAAGAGCACTCAAAGGTCTAGCATCGTCAACAAAACTTCAGAATAATGATTGCAAATATTCAAGCGTCTCTTCCAATCCAACCAAAGACTGAACTCCAACAATCAACTTCTGAAAATCTTGAAAGACTTGAGCTCCTTTAAACTTTGACAGTTGCTAAATGTATGTGGCAAGCTGAATATCTGAATGATGTCACACACGCGTTATGCTAAAATCCATGAACAATGTCCCCCTCCTGAGACTTAGCACGGGGGTTCCGGTAACCAATGAATCCGGATTAAGTATTCGGACCATGAAGCATCCGAAACCAATGAATCATGATTAAGTAGGGTGCGAAATCACTCAATTCGGATCATGTTGAGTGCGAATTCACTCAATTCGGATCATGCTGGGTGCGAATTCACTCAATTCGGATCATGTTGGGTGCGAATTCACTCAATTCGGATCATGCTGGGTGCGAATTCACTCAATTCGGATCATGTTGGGTTCGAAATCAAGACAATTCGGATCATAAAGGATTCGAAATCATGGCAATTTCGTGTCATGTTGGATGCGAAACCATGCCTATCTTGAATAAATGGAATTCGAAACCATTAGAATGAGGATTAGAAAGATGCGAAGCCATCCATACCTTTGAACCTTTAGGTGTAAGCACATTCCGAAATTCAGAACTAAGATGACCAAGTTCAGAGATATTTTGAACTTCACAAGATTCGAAATCATCAACTCAGAATGATTCGAAACCATCTAAACCATCCAAACAGTAGTAGCATCTGAAACCATGAACAGTAAAGCATGAAGGATTCGAAACCATCAATGAACAGTAAATGATGAAGGATCCGAATTCATCAATGAACAGTAAACGATGAAGGATCCGAATTCATCAATGAACAGTAAACGATGAAGAATCTGAATTCATCAATGAACAGTAAACGATGAAGGATCCGAATTCATCAAGAATAATCCGAATTCATCAAGAATAATCCGAATTCAAGTAACAGCATCCGAAAATCACTAAAATCATCATAACTTCTTCAATTCTTGACCAATTTCAGTGATTCTTTCGCAGACTTATTCGAAAAATGAAGATGAAGAGATTTCTAGTTGATCAAAACATGTAATTCGATCGATTTGGCATACTTTTGATCCAAAAAGTGAGTTCGACTTTTTCTTGAACAAACACCATAAGAATCCGAAATCTGAGCAAAATAGGGCTAAAAACACTTGAATTGTGAAGATCCGATGATCGTATCGATGAAAAATTCTTCGATTTGGCTCTGATACCACTTGTTCCTTTTTGGCATTAGATATATTTGATGAAAACTTTGTATGATATACTTCACAATATTTCAGTTCAATTTCAAGTTCAGTTCTTTCCTTTTTATGCTTCTCTTTCTCAAGAAAAAGCACTTTTTCAAAATCTAAAATTTGATTTGAAAGTTTTGCACATCTCAAAACAAGTGCTTTGTTTTATTCAAAGAGTTTATCTTTTTCTAAAGATATTTTTACACCAGAATCAATTGTACTTGAAGAAAAAATGTTAGAGCTTTTAGAGTTAGAAGAATCATTCGAACAAGAATTAGATTTGGTTTCGGATGATTCTCCTTTCTTATAACCTTCGAAAGAACATTTTTCTTTTACTTTGACCGAACTTGAAGAATTAGATTGATCTGTTGTTTCACTTTGATTTGAACACTTTTCACAAGTAATTGAATCTTTAGATTTTGATAATTCTAATATTCGGGATTCAAGTCGTCGAATCTCAACTTGAAGTTCAAGATTGACTTTTTGACTATGATCAAAATTTATCCCAATATTATCATGATCATTCTCTAATATTTCAAAATTTAATTGTAATTTAGAAATTTGATTTTCTAAATCAACAATTTTTCGTAAAGCAGAATCCAAATCAGGAAATTCAGAAGAGGTTTCTTGAACAAACTCTTTTTTGTCAGAATCTGAATTTGTATTTGACTCCATTTCAACATTAGATTCAGATTTAACAGGTTCAGGTTCATTGATATTGGAATCAAATGTTTTAGCCATAGATTCATTTGAGAATAATAAACTAAATTCAGTTAGTTCAACCTTTTTGGTTTTGTAACTGGAATTTAGTTCATCGTATTGAATCTACGCTTTTCTTCCGAATCTTTATCCGTCTTATCCTTATCTTTATTAGAATCTGGAGTTGAACATGCAGATTTAACAAAAATTTTGGATATAAGAGGTATTTCCTTTTTAATGGGTTCCTTTAAATCTTCATCCAATTTTGCAATTGTATAAAAATTTTCAGGCGCTTTCTTTGATACCTCTACATCAGATAAACCAAGTCCCATTTTAGGATTAAAAAATCGTTTATCTTTTGGATTATTGGTTAATAATCTTAGAGTTTGCTCAGTCTGACCTCTTTTATAGTTTAACTCTTCAAGTTCTTTGATCTTTGCAAGAGCTTCTATTCTTTCTTCAGTGAGAATCTTAATTTTAAATTGACAGTCTATATTCTCATCACTTATATCAATCATTTTCTTCTTCAATTCAGAAATTTCAGATTCAAGTGTTTTAACTTTTGTTCTAATAACTTCCTTTTCATTTTCTCTATCTTCAGCAAGACATTTGTAAAGAAGTGCCTCATCGTGATATTTCATCATTGAACTTTTCTTATTTTCAAGTTCCTTTTGAACTTTTTCAAATTTCTTATTAAGTTCAATTATCACGAGTTTCATTTCTTCATATCTGTCATCTTCTCAGTTCTTGTTCCTTTTTGTCATTAGATATATTTGATGAAAACTTTGTATGATATACTTCACAATATTTCAGTTCAATTTCAATCTTCATCTGTTCATATCTTCTTCATCAGGTAACCGTTTCGTTTGATTTTAGTATCATTAGATTCGGTTTTTGCATGCCCATCTTTCCATCTAAGTTTTTTCATCAATTTCATTCATCTATTAGGCTAAAATGTGAAAAATCAGTTCGATTTTTAACTTGTGTTCTTCGTGTTCTTGATGTTCTTCATGTTTAACTAAGATTTCGAACCCTCCTTTAGAATAGAAATTTTTTTTAGGGTTTCGAATCTTATGTTTCATTAAAAAGAATCGAATTCGACTTAAACTGATATGTGTTTAAAAAAGGTTCATGTTAGGGTTTCGAACCATTAAGGATTCGAATTCCTTGGTTTCGAACCATCAAGGATTCGAATTCCTTGGTTTCGAACCATTAAGGATTCGAATTCCTTGGTTTCGAACTCTTATGGATTCGAATTGCATGATTTCGAACCATTCTAGATTCGAATTGCATGATTTCGAACCATTCTAGATTCGAATTCATATGTTCCAATTTGTCTTAGAAGTTAAGTGATGAATTCGCATGCTCCTTGATTCGAATTCCCTGAATTCGGATTCTCTTCAATTCGAATTCATATGCAGATGAATGATTCGAATTCTATACTTGGGTATTTTTTTTAAAATTTTTAAAATTTTTTTTTCTTTCAAAGAGTAATCTTGTCAGAACTGATATCTTTTTTATCAGATGGTTAATCTAGAAGAACAAAGTCACATTCAAGGCTTTGATGATCATATTCCGAGTCTACCCGAACCGACACACGATGTACCTTTACCGTCAACACGATCAGTACATCAATCCCAAGCCGGAATTCATCCAGATCATGCTATCATTCATCCGATCAACTATATTGCGATCATTCCCAACAATCATCACATTGATTTTGATCACATCAACATTCATCCGGTGATAAAGGAAGTGCTCAGGAATCATCCGCTAGCATACGCATTAACGAATACTGTCGTTGTGCCTATGCTATATTTACAGCAAGCATGGAAGACAATAACAACAACTATGGAAGATGGAAGACCAATCTTTGTATTCCAAATAGACAACTTCATCACAAAGCTTGATTTCCAAAGACTAAGAATGATTCTGAGGCTACCTGAACCTGATTCACGAGAAGGAAAGAATGAGTTTGATCCTTTTCCATCTGAAGAAGAAACGTTTGAAGGAATACGAGCTATGGGATACACTGGAAACTTAACTCGGGTGAAGGAATTCCATAAGGCGAACCTACCACCGTTATACTATACAATCTTCTCCATTATTAATCGATGCTTATCTGCTAAATATGCCGGAACAGACAGTGCCAGCGTCGGATTTCTGAAGTTATTTCATGCAGCAGTGTATGATCTTCATGTAGATTATGCAGCTATCTTCTGGCATGAACTGAATGAGAAGATAGATCTTCGCCGACAAAACAAGGGAAAGCCTTACATTCCATATATGAGGTTTCTTCAGATTATCATTCATAGCATGCTTCGTTCTAACAGAGAAATTCCAAGACGAGCAAATCATCCTTCTGTGCCCGAGAAAGCTATGCAGTATCTTCAGTTTCGTAAAACTGAATTTGATTATGAGATGCCGTTACCTGAAGGATTTCTTCGATATGCGGATCAGGACGCTGAGTGCATTATCGAGTATAGAGAGTCTATGGTCCAGCCAGAACCGGAGGGACCTACCCCAGACTCAACCCCTAGGCGAGAGGAGTCGGTGAGTGTTCAGGATGCACGGGCTACTGAACGGGGAGAGTCGAGGGAAAACACCGAGAGGGGAACTGGTGGGGATCATACATCTGTACTTGAAGATACAGGGTCATCGTCCGAGGACACACATACAGATGATCTTGTACAACACGATTCTGAGGGAGAAATTCCTAAACACATTGGGAATCCTCCTTTAGTTTAGTACTCTAGTGATAGTACAGAGTCTGATAATGCGTCTGATCCAGCGGAGGAACATCGTGATGATGATGAAGATGACAACGATGATAATGATGATGATCAAGGGAATGCTGGAAATATTGGTGCTGATGCTACTACTGAAGAAAACTGGTTTGGTAACATTTCTGATATCTTTGACTTTCCACAATTGAATATGTCAGATAATATTAATGTGGAAAGCTTAAAATTTGATGACATGCCTTTAATGTCGACTCAAGTTAGTGAAGGAACGGAAGGCATAAGGAGAACCGAGGGAGTATCAGTTGAAAATATATGTGAGTTTGTGAGAGAAACTGAAGAAAAGAATATGGAGAGTGTGAGAGATATCCAAACTGTCTATTCCAGAAGGGCAGCCACATCCACCACCAGATCTCATTTTTTGGGATCAGGTGTTGAACAAGTCGTTACTCGCCCAGTAACGCAATTGCACACCTCTGCCATCTATTCAGCTTCTTCTTCACAAGAAACTGTCTCATTTTCTCATGGGGTTTTAGCACAAACACTATCTGGTTCTCGTTCGGAGATTCCGGATATTGAAACAGAGCGACTTCCTCCCCAGTCCTCGACCTTCTTTCCTGCACAAAGTTCGAGTCTAGTGCCTGTTACTAACATATTTGATTCTTTGAATAGGACACTTTCAGGAACATCTGATGCGCGTCTTCGTGACCCATCCGGAACACTCAGAGTAGATTCTTTTACAGGACTACAAGGACAGAGTGGAAATCCTACCAGTGCTAACACTATGCCAACACTGAGCGTAGGTCACACAGTTGCAACAACTGTTGTGTCAACGGCAAACCTAAGTGGTGCCGGTGTTACTTTACCCGTCTTTGTGACAAGGGAAAACTTCGATGGCGCCCTAAAGGATATTGAAACTATGTTCATCCGGGAGTTACAAGGTGTGAAGAATCAGTTGAAGGGAAAAGAACCGATGACTTATGAGCCAGCTGTACGTCCTCGTCCAGAAATCTATTTGGCTCCGCCTCGAGTACCTCAGTCTTCTCCTATGCAACAACCACCAGTGGATCAAAGTGTTGATGAATTAAGGGATTTATTCTATGCCAAACTGATGTCTATGAGTCCTGAAGATCAGCAAAGTAAAACCTTGTTATCTCTACTTCAGAATTTCCAATCTACTCCAAATCCACCTCCACCTACACCTTCAGTTACACCCACACAGTTTCAAGCATTATCCAAAGAGTTATCTACTTTCACGTCTAAAGTTGTGAAATCTTTAAGTGATATGAAGCAGTCAATTGTTGAGTTGAAAGCATTAATGGAACAGTCGTGTAAGACTCAAGCTCAGGGTACTAAAAGAAGACATGATCAGGATCCCGATGATCATGATCATGAGGGGGAGATGAGTAAGAAGAGAAGAGCTGAGTCAGAAAGCTCTCAAGGTCAGAAGAAGAATCCGACTGTTGCTGAAATATCTGAGATGTTTGAATCAGGTGCTATGGGTGATCAAAGCGGAAAACATATCGTATTATATGTTGATCCGAATATAGAACCAACGGTTGAAAAGCCTGAGGTAAATGAGAAGGAGATAAGAGAAGTGGTTGATCGATTCGTGCAATCTGTGGAATTGATTGAAATTAGTTCTGACGATGAAGAAGCTGATGAAAGTGCAAAAGATTATGATCGGTATTGGAAGGTTAAGGAAGAAGACGAACCACTTCTGATACTTACTTATGAGCCAGAAGATCAAGGTGTAGGATTTACTGAAGAAGAGGTTGATATTTTGTCAGAGATATATGGGCCACAAACTCCTGAAGAAATTATCTTTAGCCCTGTTCACTCACCTGAACATATCTCAATCACTTTGATTTCAGATCAACCTTCTATTACACATATAAACATTAACCTTAACCAATCTACTTCAACTCATACCACTACAACAATATCTGAATCAATTCCAACTTCTGAATCCATTCCTATTCAACCTGAATCACAACCTTCCTATAATCCATTCTTTAAAGAACCTAAACCTGAAGATTCTAAACCTCCATCTTCTGCACATCCTATACCACCTGTTAATCCTATCCATGACGAAACTGGTCCTTCCAATACAGCTGATCAACCTGGTCCATCATCCTCACGAAGCATAAAATTGACTGAACTCTAACAGCGTGAAAGAACTTTGTATTTGAGAACACCATTCTTAGAAGAGTCTGAAAGAAGACTGTTTGTGCACAGAATCAGAAGTCTGAATCCCTACGCCGTGTTGGGAATTACTGATCAGACAGCCGAATACAAGTTCGAGTATATGTATTTTCTGAGAGACAAGTGCCAAAAGAAAAGAGAGGTGAGGAGCAAGAAGTTGATTGTGTCTATAAAGGAGGTAACAGCTAGATTGTATTACAAATTGTGGTATCCAGAGTTTTTAGTTCAGAGACAGGATTGCAGAGATTACAGGTTCACTGAAGCTGATTTCTGTCATTTAACCATGGAAGATTTTGAGTTCATGTATCATCATTTCAGAGATCTTCAGATCAGAAGGGAAAATGTAACTCTTGCACTGAAAGCCATCAAAAGATTTTTGAGAAGACACGTCTTGTTCACACAGTGTCATAATCTACAAATGGCCGTGGAGAGTTATCAGCCATGAGTCAATTTGTTGAGGCCTAATCAAAGTCTGCCTGGATTAATGAAGATGACTCTATTTGTTGTGATTGGAGAACCAGAGTTTGGTGTTGTGTTCAGTAATGGTGCAAACAAGATATTCATTCGCTTTAATGAGTTGGAAAAATATTCTGATGGTACGCTTAAAATTGTAAGACTTCAGTTAGTCGAAAAAGCTTAAAAGACATGATGCTGAACGAAAAGTTAATTGGATGTCTTCAAGACCTAGAAGAGTTTTGTCAAGAGCCATTGAAGAGATAGATGAAAAATTGAGTTTCAGAATGGCTATGCGAAGGATTGAAACGCATCTTGGGTTTCGAAGTAGAAGAAGACCCTTTCTGCCTTGATAGCTAAGGGGGAGATTGTTAGGGCATTTTTGTAGCTATCAAGACAGTATTAATATCTTGTACTGTTCTTCTTAGTAGAGGCATGGACATGTCATGGCCCTACTATATAAATAAGACTCCTTTGTAATCTTGGTAACAGCTTGTAGCATTAGTCATTTGTACTTTGAAGATCAATATATGGATGACAAGTTCTTTTTAGATTCTCTCTCTACATCATTCTTGATTTCTTGCTAGATTTGGGATTTCTCAACCTCTTTCAGCCATCGCATTGCTTTTTACTGGATCTCTGTCCCCTCCATAAGCACATACCCCATATAATAAAGTATTCTGGTTCAAACATGTACCTGTAAGATCATAATTACACTGGCCAGGTGTAATTTGAAATTACCTTACATGATGTTCCTTCTACCTTTTTATATTTATCATCCCAAGGTTCTAAAATAACAAGGACATCCTACTTCGCATGCAGTTTAAGTCTAGGTACAGATACTAATACCTAAATCTCTTAAACTAAGGCTCTGATACCATTTGTAACGTCCCTTAATCCCAACATACAAGTTTCATATAATTCATCACAAAATAACATATCATAATCCAAATATGGTCCCTTAAATTCTACAATTAAGTCTTTCAGTACAAACTTTTTCGAATAAAGTAAAATACATAACAACTACTAATTATAACTGAAATCTTCATAATCATTCAACATCCACAAAAGCTAACATGATATATCCTATCATTGTCTCTTGTTTGCTCCATGACCTGGAATACATATTTTAAAACAAAAATGAGGGTTAGACCTTGAGGTCTAGTGAGAAAAATCCCCGTTAGTAAAAGAAAACATTTGCACATAATTCACGTAAGAATACCAAATATGACTCATGCATCATGTATCTTTCCATCTCTATCTCTTTTCTTTTCCTTGTCCATATTAATTGGTAGCAAGCCAATTAATTAATTTACACCGCTGTACTAAATACAGCCAACACCACTATCCCTTTGTACAGCCAAATTTCACCGGTCCTAAGCCCGGCCAACTAGTACTCATACAATGTAATATTCATATAAACACTATATGCACCATATTACATTAAATCACATATATGTATTCCATTTGAAAACATTTCAAATAAAAACTCACCTCGTGTGTTTATCACAAAAACTCTTCCAAGATAACTCACGTACGTTGATCTTTCACCAAATCTGAAATCAGATAAAATACCAAATATCTCTTTTAATACTTAAACTTACAAAATTCTCAACTTAAGTCGCAATGAACAGTACCAAGTCGCAATCTCCTATTGCGATCCCACCCTGAAGTCGCAACCCAATATTGCGATTCCACCATGGAGTCGCAACCCACTATTGCGATTTCACCCTAAGTCGCAACCCTCCATTGCGATTCCACCCTGGAGTCGCAACCTTCTATTGCGATTCCAACCCCGAATCGCAATCAACTACTGCGATTCCAAGCCAAGTCGCAAACGACCATTGCGACTTCATACCCAAGTCGCAACCAACTATTGAGACTCCGATGAATGTCGCAGTCGTATATTGCGACTTCGATGAATAATAGCCTACTGCGACTTCGATGAATATTAGCCTACTGCGACTTCGATGAAATATCTCAGTCTACTGTTTCATCCTAAAACCCAGATTTTTGCAGTTTTATACTATGCATGTTCATGTAACTTTGCAGATATGTTTAAGACCATTAACACAACCTAACCATAAGCTTAAAATTCCCAAAACATCCATTTCTAACCAAAACCCACTTAGAACTTCACTAGCATTTTCAAGAACACTTAATGGAATTAAAATACTAATAAGATATGGATTGCTTACCTTGATTTCTTCAGATTTATACTTGAATCACTGCAGCAACTCCTTAATTCTTCCCTCTTCTTTCCTTTTAGCCCTTTTCGATCTCTCTTTCTCTCAACCGAAAACACTTTCACACACACACACTTTGGACAAATATCTTCTAATGTCTCACAAGAGGACACCTCCTCTACATGAGGTGGTACTTGACAGTGGAAGAAAGTTTGTCAAAAGAGACAAAACAAACCTCAAGTTTATCCTATTTGACACACCATACCCCTAAACTTCCATTATTAAATTACAACTTACCCCTTTAGTTTTTAACTCCTAAAATACTAATATAAAACTTATAAATTCCTAATTTAAAATTAGATAAAATACATGGTTATTACATTTGTTCATCTGTTTCTTCCAAAATGATTACCTCAGGGGCGGTTGTTGCCTCTGTGGCTTGTTGATCTGCTTCTGGAGTTTTGGTTTCGTCAGGAGATGATTCCACAGAGATGGGTGTTGTCTCTGTGGTCTTTTGGGTTTGTTGTTGGGTTTCTTCTGGAGGGGCTTGGTTGATTGGTTCTGCTGTGATTGGTGGACTTTGTATTCCTCTGCTCGTAGCTTTCTCTCTTAGATTCTCCCCCTCAGGATTATCTGATGGACCAGGTTGGTCATCATCAGAATCATCCTGACTTTTATCAGAAGTACCCTCTGCTCTGCAAGAAGTGTTGGGCTTCTTCGGTAATTCAGCTCCTGCTGTCATCAACTTTTCACAGACATCATCGCAGAGGCCAATCAATGTCGCAAGCTCTGCTTCTGTTTTGAAACGCATTCTGTCGACACTCTTTCTGAAATCCTTGACATAGTTGGCATTTGCAGTTGTGAAGGAGATAATGACTTCTGTGACCTGGTTAATGACGTTCTGTCCGAGCTCTGTAAGCTGTGCTCTGGTCATATAGTCTTTTGGTTGCATTATTGTCGAGTTGCGTATTGCCTCTGCTTGTACTTGTGATAGGGCATTCTGTAAGTCTGCAAGAGTGATTCCCTCTGCTCTGTGGGATTGGGTATTCATTTGTTCAAGGAAATCTTTGACAGAGTCCCTGAAAGCAGAAGTTGCAGTTGTTCCGAATTCCTGAGCTGCAGAAGTGGTTGTTGCTTTGGCAGTAGTTTCGGCAGAAGACTTCATCTCTGAGATGGTAGTTTTTACCTCTGTGGACAGATTGTCCATTTTGGTGTTCAGTTTCAGGATAGCCGTAGATGTTGTCTCTGTAAAGGATTTGAAAGAGCTTTGCAACTCTTTCAATGTTTGGTTCACAGAGGTGACAAGGGTTTGGAACTCATCCCTTGATACTTGTGTTCCTTGTGTAACCTCTGGAGGAACACATTCGTCTCCAGAGTGAGTCCCTGTTCATGGGACACCTTCGTTCACCCTTGTTTGTACGATGGGGGTGGAAGGATTTTCTTCTGATCTTCGAGAAGAAACATGAGTTTCGATCTCTACAGAAGTTCTGTGAAGAACAGTGTCCAAATCCACTCCAGAGGTGGTTATTGGAATGTCCTTCTGTTGACTGGGAGACTTGTCTAGAGTCTCTTCGTCTCTGTGCTCACTACTTCTCTCTGAAAGAAGTTTTGGTCCTAATGTGTGCGTGGCAGAGGAAACGAATTCCTCTGTAGGGTGTTCTAGGGTGATCTGGGGCGACTGATCACGAACAATAGTTGAGTCTCTTTGAGGAGACTCCCTAGGTATGGATTCCCCGGTTTCTGTGGGCACAGAGGTTGAAAGAGTAACCTCTGGCTGGATGGGTTGGGTTAGGATCGAGCTGTGCTGCTCTTTTTCAATAACTCCTTCTGCAGCTAGACCTGCGGAGTTAGAAATGTAGGTTGCACTGGGAGTTGGTTTTGGTTGTGTGCCTCTATTTATCCAGGCATCTGTTCTTGCTTCTTCCTCTGTTAAGCATACAAGCACTACTTCATTTTCTATCATATCATCCTCTGTAACTATCCTATGGCTTGGTGCTTCTTCCCTAAGTTCTGTGGAAGTTCCTTGCTCTGGTCGTAATTGGTCATACATTTGATGAGATCCAAATAATCTCATGACATGTGGATGATAAAGACCCTTACGTATCCAGACAGCTTCTTCTTTATCTGAATCTGTCTCTAAGATCTCTATTTTTGTTTCCGTTGTTGCTAATCCATCTTTTTGTACAACTTCGGCCCCTTTTTCTTTCTCTTCTTCCATCATGTTCTCAGAAGCCTCTGTAATTTCACCTCTGTTCCATTCAGCTTCAGTTTGTTCTATTTCTTCTGAAGCTGGGTTTGGACTTCTTCTGTGGACATCCAATCCTTGAATGAAAGGGTTTTGTAAAATAACAGGGGTTTCGGCTGGTTGATTTCTGGGTGTTGTGTCATCTTCTTGCAGATGTGTGTCAATGCCAGAAATGAAGAAATCTTGTTCTTCTGGAGAGTGGTGGTCGAGAGGTTGTGCCGTCCACCCTGCTGTATTTAGGGTGTTGGCAATTTCAGGGTTCTGTAAGAAGTCGTTCAGGTCTCCTTGGTGAGCAAATCTATCTGGAGATTGATAGGGTGATTGATACCTTTCTGTAGCCATTTCTTCTTCTGCAACTTCTTCTTCAGCAGTTTCCTCTTCTGCAATGGTTACCAACTATGCAAGTGATTTACCATGCCTCTTTTTGGTTTTCCTCCTCTTAGGATTTGGTGCCCCTTCTTCTGTTGATTTTGATCTTTTCTTCTTCATTTTTGGGGAGGAGGGAGGAGCAGAGGAGCCAATTTCTGTGGCATGAGGAGGTGAGGGTTGATCTTCTGCAGCGCTTGTTGAGGTGCCTTCTGCAGTTTTCCTCTTCTTAGCTTTTGGAGTAGATGCAGAGGTTCTTGATGAAGACTTCTTTCCCATTAGTTCTGCACGTTTGGCTATAAAGTTGAGTTGAATAGCCATGTGCTTTGCTAACTTCTAATCCTTTTCTTTTTGAGTGGAAAGAGGTTTTGCTATCATTGTTCCTAGTGGGACACCTAAACGCGGGGGTGTCATAGGACTCGGTTTAGGAGTTCTATGATCGCGTATATATTCTTTCTTAAGGGATTCATTCGATGCGTATTGCAGAAGCTTCTTTGACAGAGGTCTGCAGTGTGAGTAGCCATCAGCATGATCAGTGGGGGTATTCTTGTTCATCGGGAACTGTTTGGGAGTTGGCCCTTCCATTGGCCAATTTTGGATTAGCAGCAGAGGTTCGAACAGTACTCCTAATATTCTTTGGAATTGCAGAGGTGGTAGAAAGTTGGGATCGTTCTCTTTGACCCTTTTCGAGTTGTTCTTTCTGTCGATGGTGTTTATGATCTCTTGCATCATTATGGTCGCATAATCTAGTGGAAGATCATAGTAAACCTCATACATGATGCTCAAGATTTGATGTGAGCTCTGGTCAATACTTCCTATCTTTCCTGTCAGGCATCTGTTAAGAATAGAGAACAAAGTGTTCCACAGAGGTGGTAATCGGCCTCTGCGGAAGTCATTTCTCTTCCGTAGTTGGGTGTTGTACCCAAGCATTTCCACGAATCGACAGAGCTCTTCGTCTGTTGGTTGCTCTGCATAACTCTTCAATCCCAGAAGACCCCTTGTTGGTAGGTTGAATTCAAGTGAGAACATTGTTCTGTTGAACTTGATTTCAAGATGTTCAGATTTATCAGGTCTTGAAATGTACCCTTTGATAAGAGAATCGTCTTTATCAAATCGGCAGCTTTGCCAAAATTGGTTCAAATAACGGACTGGAATTTTGTTCGGGGTTCTTGATAGTAGAGGGAAGAGGACATGATTCTCCATGATGTTCAGAAGTATGGCATGGGCTTTGCCGAAAGTAGTGGGTGAGGGGACCAAATAGCAGTTGTTGGATTTGATAGGAAGAGTGGCTTCGAAATGATCCTTTGCTATAAAGTTTTGCAAGTGTGTCGTCGGAGCAAAGTCTGCTGAGTCCCCGGAATCTTGTTGTTCAATATTTCTTGCAAGGCTGGGATTTTCAGAATGTTCTGAATGTGCAGGGGAGTGTTCCGGTGAGTTCGCCGGAGAGAGTTCAGAGGATGTAGCTCGAGAAGATGAAGCCATTTGATTTTAAGAATAAGATTTTTGCAGGGTTTCGCCGGAGAAGAAGATGAGAGTTTGTAAAATGTTTTATGAGAGGGTAAGCTTTGTTTTTATAGGATGGTAAAACGGTAGAATTCGAAAGAGTAAAATATATGGCAATGGATTAAAGTTTGGAATCCGCACTCGAGTTTGAGCGGCGGGTTCAACTTTCCAAATAAAAACGTTCCATGTACGCCCAATGAAAATGGGACACGTAGGCCTTGTCAGAATATGACAGGACGTCATGCGCGGCCCATTAATGCTAGGCGCGTGAGGTTGATTTTAGCCATATGAGTTTCACTCGCAGTAACAGTAAACGTTATTACCACAGATAACAAAATGGCAGAACTTTTGTGTTTTACAGAAGCTCTGTGATTTTGAAAATCTTGAGTTTTAACCTTTTCTCATATATCTCATTGTTGTCATGACTCTGAAGGTTCTTCTTTGAACGAAAACGTTTGTAAAGACATTGGAGAGGATCAATAGGATTTTGTCAAGAAATTTTACTCACAGAGGTTTTGTAGCTCTAATGGAACTTGCAAAAGCTCTGCGAGAGCCAGCAGAAGCTCTATGAGAGAAAAAATCTTATAACTTGAATTCTATTAACTTTCTGATCATCCAATTTTTGATCTGTGTTAAGAGATGTTTTTCGCACATTTTTGAAGGTTGGTGTCCGAGAAAACTATTTTGATAAACGTTTTGTTCGAGAAGGTCATGGTGTGTGTTGTCGGTTTCCGAGATAACATTCCAAAAGATCGACAGAAGGTTAATTTGTGATCACAGAGCATATTTCTTGCAGAAGCTCTGTTGAGCTCAGCAGAAGCTCTATGACCTTAAATTTCTCCTATTTCGAATTTTGTTAAACCTTTTGAACTTTTGATTTTTGAAATGTTATTCATAGTATATTTAGGACATATTTGACAATTCTTATCCTAGAAAACTGTTTTCTAAAAACCTTTCGTGCGAGATACATACCTTTTGGTTCTTCTGTTCTCGGCAGTTTTGTCTTTCTTCTGTCCATGGAGAATTATCGACATTCTTCTTTGGCTTTCCTTTGAAGGATTTACCTCTGTAGATCATTTCAGGGTCCCTTTTGCTCCCCCTTGATCTAATCACTTCTGTAGATCAAGAATTTTCCTTTTTCTCCCCCTTGATCTATGCTTGGTTCAAAGAATGGTAAGATTTGTATTGAGCATAGATTATGTTTACCAGAGGTTCTGTAAGGGTTATCAGAAGAACTGAGCGGACCCACAGAGGCTCTGTAAACAATTTATTTTATATATATAAAAAATATAAACTGAAATAAATTTATCAACGCAATAACTTAGTAATAATAGATATTTATACTTATTTACATAAGATAAAACTATACTTACAGAGGATTTTCACACCATGTTAATCATTCCTAACTTACCCACCAAGAAGTTGAATCTCTTCTCGTCTAATGCTTTGGTGAATAAGTCAGCGAGTTGATATTCTGTGGGCACGAAGTGCATTTTGATTGTACCGTATTCAACATGATGTTTCAAGAAATGATACCTTATATCGATATGCTTGGTTTTTGAGTGTTGCACAGGGTTGGCAGAGATAGCAATAGCACTTTTGGAATCACAGAAGATGGGTATTTTGAACAGAATGTGGGCGTAGTCTTTTAGCTGAGTCTTCATCCATAGAACCTGAGAACAACAGCTAGCGGCAGCAACGTATTCCGCTTCTGCAGTGGATGTGGAGACACAATTCTGCTTCTTGGAGGTCCAACTGACTAGTTTACCACCTAGGAATTGACAACTCCCAGAGGTACTCTTTCTGTCGAGCATGCATCCTCCATAGTCTGAATCTGTATAAGCTTTAAGACTAAAACCAGAGTTCTGTGGATACCAGAGACCAAGATTGTTGGTCCCCTTCAGGTATCTAAAGATTCTTTTTACAGCATCATAATGTGATTTCTTTGTATTAGCTTGATAACGTGCACAAAGACATGTGGCATGCATAATGTCAGGTCTGCTTGCTGTGAAGTATAACAGAGATCCAATCATGCCTCTGTAGAGAGTACATTCTACAGAAATACCATTTGGATCTAAGAATAACTTATTTCCAGTGGCCATTGGAGTCTTCATTGCAGAGGTATCAGAGATATTATATTTTAAAAGAATGTAAGAGACATATTTGGCTTGATTTATAAAAATTCCCTCTGAAGATTGTTTGACTTGAAGTCCGAGGAAGAATGTTAATTCTCCCATCATACTCATTTCAAACTCACTCTGCATGAGTTTTTCAAAAAATTTGCACTCTTCTGAATTTGTAGACCCAAAAATTATGTCATCTACGTATATTTGTACAAGCATTGTCTCACTATTTTTGCGTTTATAGAATAAGGTAGTATCTGTTGTACATCTGTTGTAGCCATTGAGTAGAAGGAAGGTAGAAAGGCGTTCGTACCATGCTCTTGGAGCCTGTTTCAGTCCGTATAGAGCCTTTTCAAGGTAGTATACATGCCTTGGAAACTTTGAGCTTTCAAAACCTGGTGGCTGATTTACGTAAGCCTCTTCTTGGATTTCACCGTTTAGAAAAGCTGATTTTACGTCCATCTGATAGACTTTAAAACCTCTGTGGGCTGCGAAGGCTAAGAATATTCTTATTGCTTCGAGACGTGCGACAGGGGCAAAAGTCTCATCGTAGTCTATGCCTTCTTCTTGTCTATATCCTTTTGCTACTAATCTTGCTTTGTTTCTGACGACCACTCCATCTTCATCCTTCTTGTTTCTGTAGACCCATTTAGTCCCAATGGCCTGTTTCCCTCTTGGCAGAGGTACTAAAGTCAATACTCTGTTACGCTCAAATTGCAGAAGTTCTTCTTGCATGGCGTCTACCCAGTTTGGGTCATCTAGGGCTTCAGAAATCTTCTTTGGTTCTATAACACTAATAAAATTTGTAAAGAAACAAAAATTAGCAGTGGCAGACCTTGTTTTTACTTAGTCAGAAGGTTCTCCAATTATTTGGCTTGGAGGATGGCTTTTTGTCCACTGAGTTGTGCGTGGAAGATGATCATCAATGTCATCAAAACTTTCTTCAGAGGCTTCTTGTGTTTCTTCTTGTGCAACCTCTGATGTTCTTCGTGCCTTGGTAGTTGATTCTACCGTTTGTGGAATGATTGGTACGAGTGGTGGTGGAGTTTGTTCCTCTGAGGATGTATAGTCTTGGTCCTCGATCTCCTCTGTAATTGGTTCTTCTGTGGTTTGTGCAGCATCTGTGGTCGTTTTTCTTGATGTTTCATCTTCTGCACTTTCTTCTGCTTCGGCAATTGCATCTGTAGTATTCATAGAAGAAGATGAAGCATTATTTGGACCACTTAGAGTCATACCTGTAGGATTTTGTCCGACAGAGGATGGTTCTTCAGAAACTCTGATGGTTCCGACAGAAGCATCAATGTCATTGTGGAACATCTCCAAAAATAGAAGATTCAAATCTTCTTTTGTTCTTGAGATGTCAGAGAATTTCCCTTTAATTCCGAGTTCTGAACTTATTCGCTCAGAAGTCATTTGGAATGAATCATCAAAAGAAACATTGATGCTTTCTACAATCTTGTGAGACTTTGTAAGGAATGTTCTGTAGGCTTTGGAAGTGGCAGAGTATCCAATGAATTTGCCATCATCTGCTTTTACATCAAACTTTCCTCTTGAATCTCTGTCGTTTAAGACGAAGCATTTGCATCCGAATACATGGAAAAATTTGATGTTTGGCCGCCGTTTGTTAAGCAATTCGTAAGGCGTCTTGAGGTGTCTTTTCACAATGGTTGATCGATTTTGAGTATAACACGCAGTAGAAATTACTTCTGCCCAAAAGTTCATTGATAATCCGCATGCTGACATCATAGTTCTTGCGGCTTCCACAAGTGTTCGATTCTTTCTTTCGACAACACCGTTCTGTTGTGGAGTGCGAGCTGCAGAGAAGTTCTGTGAAATTCCTTCTGTTGAAAGATAAGTTTCAATGACACAGTTTTTGAATTCTGTGCCGTTGTCACTTCTTAACTTCTGTATTTTGCAGTCATAAAGAACTTGGATTCTTTTCATTAGATTTATCAATATAATTGGAACATCTGATTTCTTTCTGATAAATTCAACCCATGTGAAACGTGAATACTCATCAACTAAGACAAGTATATATTTCTTGCCACCTAGGCTCTGTATTGCAATGGGACCGCAGAGGTCGACATGAAGCATGTACAGAGGCCTGGTGCAAGACACATCTGTTTTGCCTTTGTGGGAAGCTCTTTTGAGTTTTCCCATCTCACAGGCAGAACATAAATGATCCTTATTGAATTTAACATTTGGCAAACCTTTAACTAGATCAAGTTTGACCAGTTTTTCCAATGTGTGAAAATTCAAGTGACAGAACCTGTTGTGCCATAACCAGGCTTCTTCACTTTTGCAGGCAACAAGGCAAACTTTGTCCTTGTTCTTTGAGTTGAAGTTCATTAGATATAGATCACCTATTCTTTCAGCTCGCAGAAGTTCCATACTTGTTTCTTCACTTTGTAGTGAGTAGAAAGTTCTTTTGAACAACACATTGAATCCTGTATCACAAAGTTGACTTACACTGAGTAGGTTGTGCTTAAGGCCATCCACATATGCAACTTTGTATACAGAAACGTCTTCTTTCCTTATGACTCCATAGCCTTTTATGTGTCCTTTCTTGTTGTCTCCAAAAGTCACAGATCCACCATCTTGTGTTTCTTTGTACGTGGATAGTGCACTTCTGTCACCAGTCATGTGCCTTGAGCATCCGGAGTCTAGATACCAGATTGGCACATACTTCTTCTGCAGGACAATCACAGAGATTTAGGTACCCATATCCATATGGGTCCAATATTGTTAGAGTTTTTCAAGTTTGCCTTGGCATTCTTGAAATACATTTTGTTCTCTGCAGAAGAGTCAGATTGTTTCTTTGTGGGATTTGACTTTTGAATTGTCGTAGAGAGTAAACAGACTTGACTTGAAAAATGATTATTAAGTTTAGACATAAGATCAAAGCAATGACAGTATTGAATATGAGATGTAATTTGCTTGAACTTTTCATTGAACTTTTTAAACTCAGCCACAGAGGCATTACATTCTTTCTTTACATTAGATTTCCTATTACTAGAAGATCTATTAATACTCGAATGTTGTTTGCAAAAGCTCTGTTTAGGACCTGCCTTCTGTGGGTTGCTTCTGTGGTGAACTTCTTTCATCACTATCACAGAAGAAAAAGATTTATTAACCTTGGGTTTTGAAAATCTAGAACTTATTGGATCAATAGAGGTCTTCTGTAACATTTTAAGCTCAACAGAGGTTTTGATATGTAGATTCAAATTTAGAAAATCTTGGCAGATTGGAATCTCTGTGAGTTTCTCTTTTGGAGAAATAGTTCTGTGAGGAACTTCGGAGGAGAATTTGACATCCTCTGTGTCACAGTGAATTATCCCTGATTTGAAATCAGTCTCTGAGTCGTCAGAGGATGAATCGTCCTCGTATACAGAGGTTGAGTCAATTCTTTCAATAGAAGCTGGATTTTCTGAGCATGTATCGTACGAGCTTTCTTCCTCTGTATAATAGTTTTCATAGATTGCAGAGGTTTCTAATAAGATTTCTTCAGTGAGAGTTTTATCTATAGAAGATGTACAGAATTTTTCTAAAACGCTTGATTTCCATATTTCCAAAATTTCTTTTTCAATTAAATTTTTAAAGTTTTCTTCTGAAAAAATGGGTTTAAACTCAGGAGCTTCTGCTGATAACTTCTTTTCAACGTTTATCAAACAGACAAAAGCAACCTGTGTTTGGGTCTCTGGTTTACCAAACTTGAAGATACCAATCTGATCTTGTGTTTTCAGATATTTCTTTGGTTTGATACCTCTATTGACAGAGGTTGAAGATGATGAGTCTGTGTTTTCAAACCACACGTTAATCATCTTCTTATGTTTCTTCAAGTAAGGATCCACAGAGAATTTCGCCCGTTTGCTTACAGAGATTAGATTTGGAAAATCTGGTTTGTTTGTTTTTCCAATCACAAATAACGAGGACAGAGGTTTGTTTCTTTTGCCTTCAACACCTAGGGTGATATCATCATACCCTATACCTCGTCTCCCTATTTGTGAGTTTATTTTTTCATAAACTTTCTGTGCATCTTTATAGTTTTTAAGCAAAACTTCTCTTCTGAGTAAATATTGCCATAATACCTCTCTTTCTCTTTGAAAGTATTCTTTAAGAGCTCTTATGTCAGTAGTTTCGCTCCTTGAAACTGAAAGTTCTTTTGTTTTATCTTTTAAAGTATTGGTTAATTCAGAAATTTGTTTTTTAAAGGATCTAGAGTTTTGTTCCATTTCTTTTCTATTCCCTCTTTTTCCTAAAAAATCTTTGCTTTTTCTTGAGTGAGAAGCCGTACTTCTCTCTCATTGAAAGTGAGTCTTTTCTGAATACTTTGATTTATCTCTTTCAGTTCAATTAATTCAATGTTAATTCTAAGTGTATTATCATCTACAGAGGTAATACAAGAGTTGGAATTTGAAGTAGATACCTCAGAGTCAGTGCAGGAGTCGACTTCTGCCATGCCACAGAAGAGGGCATTGGCGGTATGTTCATCGTCAGAAGTAGAGTCTGACTGGAAGTCTTCTGTGTTCTCCTCAGAATGTCCTTTTGCCATTAAGGATTTTTGAGCATAATATTCGGCTTTCTTTTTGTAGAAAGCAGAGTCCCTCTGTGGGCGATTTGATCTGCTTCTGCATTCATTCGCAAAATGGCCTGGTTTTCCGCAGTTAAAACACCCTTGAGGAGTGTTTCCTGTTCGATCATTGGACTTCTGTAGGTCTCCGCCTTTCTCTGATCTACATTCATTTGCATAGTGACCAGGTTTGCCGCACTTGTAGCATTCTTGCTGCGTGTGGCTTACCGAGTCATCTGACCTCTGTCGGTCATTCCCTCTGTAATTTCTATCGCTTGACCTCTGTCGGCCACTTGATTCTTCTCCTCTTCTGTCATCTCTTCTGTTGTCTCTTCTGTCATCCTGGTTGTCTCTATCATATCTTTCAATTCCGGAACCTCTTCTGTTTCCTCTGAACTCTTTTGTCAATAGAGCTAAAGATTTAGCTAGTGACGCAAGAGTTATTTCCTTTTCTGCTTGCTCTTCTTCTTCACTGTCAATTATCACCATCTTCTTCTTCTTCTTCTTCTTCTCCTCTGTGGCTTTATCATTTCTTGGTCTCTGTGCATCCTCTTTAGTTTTACTAACCAATGCATATGGTGCAATGGTTAGTGTTTTAGCATGTGCTATCTGAGGTTCTTGTGCGGCTAATGTTCCGTAAAGATCAGAGAGAGTCCAGGTGTCTAGATCCTGATTTGTCTGTAGGGACATAGACAGCTAGAGCCATTCTTCATTTAGACCTTTTAAAAACATGACATTGTTTTCTTCAGAAGTTCTGTCAATGCCTGATTTTCTGCACTTGTTGATTAGAGAGTTGAATCTGTCGTATGTTGTTTGCAGAGATTCTGTTGCAGAGGCTCTGAATGCATGATATTCATTGATGTACTGTGCTCTTCGGTTTTTTTGTGTTTTAGCACCTCCTTCCAACTGTCTTTCCAGTTCTTTCCACATATCATGTGCTGTTTCACATGAATCCAAGGATTGAAAGAGTTCGTTGGGTATTGCCATAATTAATGTCCTCTTGGTTTTCTGAGCAACTTCATCTTCTGCTTTATCTTCGGTTGACCACTCCCCTTTTGGCTTTGGTTTTTGATGTTCGGGGATTTTGGCAGATTCAGCAGTAGCAGGTACACGAGGTACTACTGTCATGGGAATAGGAGGAGGATTGTACAGATATTGTACTTGATTTCTTTTAGTGCCCTCGAAAAAATGGACCATTCTTATTTTCCACTGAGGATACTCATCTCGAAGGAGAGTAGGAGGTTTAGTGAGAGAACCAGTAGTAAAGAAATTATTTGTATTTGTCATTTTTGAAGATTTTAGAAAGAAAGTATGACTAAAGAGTTACTTCGATGAACTTGAAGATTTTCTGGGTTTAAGCAGTTTCTAGACACAATTTTAAATCTCAATAATATCTATCACGAATTTTGATAAGTGGATCACTTGATATTGAAAATCAAGGAAGGCTCTGATACCAATTGTTGGAACCCAGATACACTTAATCAAGATTAACAGTCTATTAGTTGAGTTTAGAGTTTGATGCAGAAGCGTATTAAACTAACAGATATGTTTGATAGATATTAGAACGCACACATATAAAGAAAACAGTAAAGAATGAAAAGGATTTCTTGAACATTTACTGTTATTCAATATATAATAACAACACGAATA
This sequence comes from Saussurea involucrata, assembly GCA_033807775.1. Classification (NCBI taxonomy): domain Eukaryota; kingdom Viridiplantae; phylum Streptophyta; class Magnoliopsida; order Asterales; family Asteraceae; genus Saussurea; species Saussurea involucrata. Next base: position 34,289,044 of record CM066321.1, read on the forward strand.
ACAGATTAAGAACTGTTGGTGTGTGTGAGAATATAACACTCAGATATTTGACAATAAAGCTTGAGAGTATTAGTGATTCCTTGTGTATTCGTCCCTTAGGAAGATCTCAACATGATACTTCCTTTTATACTACTCTTAGAAGACTATGAAGTAGGTCACTGTTCCTTTTACGGCATGAATAGTGAACTGGATGGTGTGAGCAGTTGTTTGAGCCATGCGCATTTAATGGAGCAGATGTACTATTGGTAAATGCATTAAATGGCGCAGACGTCTATTTTGTACCATGCCCTATTGAGTCCACTCAGAGCTTGACACGTGTTTTGACAGTACTTTTCCATGCAAGTTGATGAACAGGTCTTGGAACAGTAGCAAGATATTATAAATATCTTCAAGTCTCAGTGAGGACCACAGAGGCTTTGTAATGAGTTACAGAGGTTCTGCGGTCTGGTCCTCTGTGGAGCAGTCTTCGCCGGATTCTGAGTCTTTGGTCTTCTTTGTGCGTATGACAGAGCTTTTGTAGGAAGCCTCTGCTGCTTCTGTAGCTTCTTTACCTTGATTTCTCGGTAATGTCGGCAGAGCCTCTGTAAGAGGCTTTCTTCACTTAGCCTATTTTTCACTACTTCTAAATACTTCTATGATTAGGAAGATTGAAGCTAACAAAAATGAAAGAACAATAACAAAGAAAGGTGTAGGCTTTGCACTACATGTTATTTTTACCTTTGTGAAGACTTGAACACTTGATGTTCTTGAGTGAAAATGGCTGGACTTTGGGTGTGTTTTAGTGAGAAATAAAGAGAGAAATAAAGAGAGAATTTGTTGGGAGAAAAGAGAGAGGGATGATAATGAGAGAGTAGCAAATTTTGGGAGAGTGAGGGGTATATATAGGGGGGGCGGGTTTGGAGAGGGGAGAGAGAGAGTGTGGAGTGTGGTTTTGTATAAAATAATTGTGTCTTTTATTTCTTTTTAAATTTTATTTTTATTTTAATTGTTTGAATTATTTATCACAATAATTTAGTTAGTTGTATGGTTACTAGTTAACATTACTAGTATTATTTTAGTATGGTTTATATATATGTTTATGTATTTAAGATATTTTTGGTTGGCATTTTATGAGATATATGGATAATTCTCTAATTTGAGGGGTTTTAGGCAAAAATTCTCAATTTTTCCTACTGTACCGGGTTGACTGCTAAAATTGGACAGTGTGACATATAGTATCAGTATATGATATGTTTAGTGCAGTTCTAACCTGAACGCGAATTTGATGGTTGTCACACTATGAATTTTGGGCGAAGGACCGAATCATTTTGGAAAAGGCTTGGAAGCGTTTTGATAAGCAATCAGGTGAGTTTTACTCTAAACATATTTTCAAACTGGAATACATATAGGTGGATTGAGAATGTGATAAGTAGTATAATAATGTGAATTTGTGCTTATATGTGAAGTATGATATATTGAGGTGTATATTATATTTACATAAGCATTACACTACACGAGTGCACGTTGGTCCGGCTTAGGACCGGTGGAGTTTGGTTGTACGGAGAGACAACGGAGTTGGCTGTATATTAGTGCAGCGGAGTAAACTGATTAGTTGGCTCGCAACCAACTAATATGGTCATGGGACAAGAAAGTACACAGTGCATATGAGTTTTGATTGGTATTCAATATGTGATATGTATATGGTGTTTGTACAAATGATTTTAAACTGACAGGGATTTTCTCACTTAGACCAATAGGTCTAACCCTGATTTTGTTTTAAAATATGTATTCCAGGTCGTGGATCAAGTAAGAGCAAGTAAGAAGGATAATCCGTGACTAGCTTTTGGAAGACTTATGTTTTTTTGAAGACTATGACGTGTTTGTAGCTATAATGTAAATTAATTAGCAAAAAGTTTGTAATGAAATACTTATTATGGTTGTAAAGACTAAGGGACCGTAAATGTTATATGACGTATCGTTTGTAATGAAACGTTGTTATGCAATATATGTTATTTGATATATGTTTGGGAAACCGGGTTGTTACTGTTGGTTCCTGTTTTGCTTAACAATGATGATTCTATCTAATAGTTCAAACAAGATATAATGCGGAAGCGTTTTAACGAACTAAAAGATATAATAAGGTAGAAGACACACAATATCAAATGTATAAAGTGGAAATAACTTAGATAATTAGCTCAATAACCCACTGTATATTGATATAAATAAAGCACCAAGAACACCGAAAGTTATACAAGAAATCTGCTCTAATGGTGTGTGTATCGTGCAAAGCTTAATAGAAGAACTCAACATGAGTCTTCTATTTATACTACTTATAAAGGGGACAAGTTCTGGACAACAAGGACTGAAGGTACAAAGACACTATTCAGGTATTGTTGCAGGTACAACGTTAATTAAATGCGCCGGCTTCTACTAAGGCTAAGACCCATAAGAGTTTGACACGTAGAGTTGTCAGGTCACGCCTTGTACGAATGATCTTCAGGATCTTCGTACAGCAGAAATCGTGAGAAGCACGATTGTCCTTGTATAGAGCTCTAGTCGTTTATACCACAGAGGCTCCGTCAAGTGTGACAGAGGCTCTGTGGCCTTGTCCGTATTGAAGTGTCTTCTTGCGATTCTTTACTTCGGTCTTCTCGGTTACTCGGCAGAGCCTCTGTCGAAGACTTCTATGCTTTGGTCTTCTCGGTGACTCGGCAGAGCCTCTGTCGAAGAATTCTATACTTGGCCTATTGTTCAATACTTCTATAAACAGAAAGATTGGAGCTAACAATCTCCCCCTAACTATTGAAAAATAAAAAATTGAAAAGTGCAAGGTTTTCTAGGCTAAGTACATAACAAGAGGTGAAATAAAATACCTCAAAAGATGTTACTTTTCTTTCATACAGAATTATGCCAGAGGCACTTACATTTGATTACATTATGAAAGGAAAGATTTGCAGAGGTTGGTAGAGGATATCAGACGTTGGCGTCTTTGAAGTCGTTGAAACTTCTGTTGTTGAATCCTAGTTCTCTAAGCTCATGATAGAAACTGACGTAGAGGGTTCTGAAGTTGATTACTTGGTCGATGACCTCTATCAGTCTATCTGCGAGAGCTTGATTCATGAGCTCCGTTCCTCTATGCTCCACGAGGCTTGCTCTGAACTCTGTCAAAGTATTTGTTGCATACTTCTGACAGTCCATCTCTACGAACAGTCTTGACTTCCCAGCAGGATCTTGATAGACCAACCCAACTCTTGGAGATGTAATGATTGAGTTTGGCATGGCAGAGGATGGGCAGTCATTTTCTGGTGGATGGAGATTTAGGTTTCTTACTCCAAGATCTCGTCCTAATTGGAAGTCGACAATGATGTATAGCAGAAGTTTCTCACACATGGCTTTCCTTATCACCTTGTATGCCCTTCGATGTGCATCTGTTGTGAAGTTCTCTTTCGTCCAATTGAGAAGGTCGGGTAGGTCGTAGGGACTTAGATTTCTCAGACCAGCATCTAAGAATTGGATCACGGATCTGTCCTCCCTTTTGACCTTATAGATGTTATAGGAAACCTTAGGAGTGGTTCTGGTTTGAGAAAACTTACAGTATATGACCTTGTCGAATTTGGACTCTGAGAAGACTTGCCATTTTGGCTTGGGTGTTGTTCTTGTGAAGGTGTTTTCGAGGCCAGCATGGAAGTTGGGATCTTGAATGGTTGGTGGCAGAAGATCTCTGGCACTTCTGTTGTACAGATATCTGTATACCACCTCTTCCACATGTTGTGGAGGTGCACCGGGTGGAGGCATGGGCCTGCGCAGAGCATCCATTTTTTTCTGGATTTGGGCCACTCGATCCTCTGTGACTTTTGCCTTCGGATCTATAATTGGTATGTTTGACAGAAGTCTTCTTATTCTGGCTTTGGTGTCACATATGCATCAAAAGAGCTCTTCATCAATTTTTCTATTGGTTAATGCTTTGGCTTCTTTTTCTTGGGTTCCTCTGTCATTATTCCTTTGCCTTTGTCTTTTGCCGTTGGCTGTTGATCTTCTTGTAGAGATGGAGTTGCCTCTGTGGGTTTTGTCCTTTGGGGTTCTGATGGCTTTGACGGAGGTACTTCTGTAGGTTTTGTGGGGGTTGCCTCTGTTGGTTTTGTCACTTGTGCTTCTGAGGGCTTGGTTGGTGATGTAGGTGAGGTTTCTGTGGTTTTGCTCAGATGTTTTTTTATGAGCAATGGTTTTCGTTCTGGTTTTGGGTGTGGGAGATGGGGGTTTTGTCTTTTTGGCTTCTGGTGTTGGGGAAGGGAGTTCTTCTGGTGATTTTGATTTTGGTTATTGGGATGGTTGATCTTCTTCGGAGGATGTTAGGATTTGGAATACTTCACGGGTTGGCACATCTTTTCCGAATACAGAAGTTGTTTCGGGTATTTGGGTTTGAATTGGGGTTTCTTCATAGGGTATTTCCACAGAGGTGGTTTTTGCCTCTGTGGTCTGTTATTGGTTTCCTCCTTGGGTTTGAGTTGGGGGAACTTGGTTTATCGGTTATGCTGATATTGGTGGTTCTGGTAGACCTTTGCTTGCAGCTTTCTCCCTTGGTTTCTCCCCCTCAGGATGATCTGATGAATCATCAGAGTCATCATCAGAGTCATCCTGACCCTTCTCTTTAGTGCCTTCTGCTCTGCAAGACGCTTCTGGCTTTTTGGGCGGTGTGGCACCTGTAGCGATCATCTTTGCGCATAGGTCGTCACAGAGGCCAACTAGGGTATGGACCTCTGCCTCTGTGTTGAAACGCATTTTGTCGACGCTTTTTCTGAAGTCTTTGACATAATTTGCGTTGGCAGCAGTGAAGGCTGTGATGAGCTCTGTGACCTAGTTGATTACCCCTTGGCCGAGTTCTGTGAGCTGAGCTCTGGTCATGTAGTCAGAGGGTTTCTGGTGTAAGGCCCGCAGAAGTTGGCGTTTGAGCTGTCTTCAGTTGTTCAAGTAGGGCTTTCACAGAGCTTTGGAAGGCCGAGGTAGTAGCTTTCTCGACGTTAGCAGCAGCAGAGGTGGCAGAGGTTGTAGCAGTTGACTTCATTTGGGCTAGGGCATTTTGCACCTCTAGGGACAGATTGTCCATTTTGGTGTTCAGATCTGTAATGGCCCTGGAAGTTGTATTTGCAAAAGAATCAAAAGAGCTTTCCAACTCTTTCAATGTGGTGTCCACAGAGGTGACAAGGGTTTGGAACTCATCCCTTGATACATGTGGACTTGGTGTAACCTCTGGGGGAACACATTCGTCCCCATAGTGAGTCCCTGTTCCTTGGACACCTTCTTTCGTCCCTGTTTCGATGTTGAGGACCGAAGGATTTCCCTCTAATCCTCGAGCAGAGGCTTTATCAACCTCAGACTCTATAGAGGTTCAGTTAAGGACATTGTCTTGATCCACTCCAGAGGTGGGTACAAGAGTATCCTTATGTTGACTCGGAGACTTGTCTAGAGTCTCTACGTCCTTGTGCACTCTAAGCTCCTCTGAAGAGCCTGTTGGACCTATATGTGTGTGCGTGTCAGAGGAAACGAATTCCTCTGTAGGGATTTTTGTTGTGATCAGGGGCGATGGATCACGAACTAATGGTGAGTCCTTCTGAGAGGACTCCCCTGGAATGGTTTCCCCGGCTATTAGTGGCACAAAGGTGGAAGGAATTTCCTCTGCCCGGTCAGTTTAGGGTGGTTCGAGCTGTGCGTCTCTTGTTCAATATTACCTTCTGCCACTAGACTGGCGGTAATAGAAATGTGGGTTGCACTGGGAGTTGGTTGGGGTTGTGTGCCTCTTCTATTCCAGACATCAGTTCTGGATTCTTTCTTTGCTGGGCATCCTATCTCTTCTTCACCATCTATTGTTTCAACCTCTCTTTCTATCCCACGGCCCGCTGCTTCTACCCTAACCTCTGTTGCGGCTTCTGCCCCAGCGACTAAAGAGTCGTACATTGGATGAGAGCCAATTAATTGTCGTACATAGGGATGCAGAGGTCCTTCGTTTACCTGATGATCTTCTTCCTCAGAATCATATTTTGAGACTAAGACTAGTGGGGTTTTGGTGGTAGTGTTAACTAGATCTTCTGGGCTTGCTCTTAGACATCAAAACCAGGTTGGGGGAAGGGGTTCTGTAGTACTTCTGGAGTCGCAGACTAAATATTCTGTAGGGTTTGGTCATCATCATATAAGTCAGAAGAGATTCTGAAGTCTAGAGCTTCTGTTGAATGATGAGATAGAGCTTCTGCAGTCCATCCAGAAGGGTCTAAAGAGTGCAATTCCGGGTTGTTGGAGGAAGTTAGAGAAGTCACCCTGATCTTCTGCATAGTTGATAGGTGAAGGGGATTGCAGAGGTTGCTCATGGGTTTCTTCGAGCATATTAGTTTCCTCTGCGATAGTCTGCAGAGGAGTGTGAGGTTTCTTGGATTTATTCTTGCTCCTCCTTTTCTTTGGTTTGGGGGCACCCTCCTCAGAAAATTTATGTTTTCTTTTCTTCTAGAGGAGGGGGAGGTGCAGAGGATCCAACTTCTGTTGCATGAGGAGGGGACAGTTGGGTTTCAGCAGCACTGGTTGAGGTGCCCTCTGTAGCTTTTCCTTTTCTGTGGGCTTTCTTCTTCTTCTTGGGAGTGGTGGCAGAGGTTTTGCTCTTTCGAGTAGGGGTGAAAATTGTATTTCTCAGAGCATGAAAGTTCTCTTGAACTTGTTGATGCTTATCCAAGGCCACTGCCCATTCATCATCTGACATCCTTTCTACAACCCTAGTTCCTAAGGGACTCCTAGACGCGGGGGTGTCACAAGACTCGGTTCTGGAGTCCTATGATCGCGTATATATTCTAACTTAAGGGTTTCATCTATTGCATATCCTAGAAGTGCGGTTGGCAGAGGCCTGCAGAAAGGATAGTTGTCTTCGTGCTCTGTTGGGGTGTTTTTGTTCAGGGGATACATTTTGGCCGTTGGTCCTTCCATTGGCCATTTTTGTAGACGGAGCAGAGGCTCAAGAAGTACACCCAAAATTCGTTGATACTGTAGAGGAGGTAGAGCATCGGTCTTGCGTCGTTTGGCCTTCTGGGTGGTGATTATGCGGTCAATGGTGTTAACCATTTCCTGCATCATGAGGGTGGCGTAGTCCAGAGGTAGATCGTAGTACACCCCGTACATAATTGTCAAAATTTGGTGAGAAGATTGGTTTGGACTACCCACTATCCCTGTTAGGCACCGATTTAGGATGGAGAAGAGCGTGTTCCACATAGGGGGTAATCGATTTCTTCTGAAATCATTTCTTTTTCTTATGGTTGTGTTGTATCCCAACATTTCAACAAACCTGCAGAGCTCGGTGTCTGTGGATTCCTCTGCGTATGCCTTCATCCCTAGAAGACCTTTTGTGGGTAGACTGAACTCAAGTGAGAACATAGTTCTGTTGAACTTGAGTTTAAGGTGCTCAGATTTGTCTGGTTTTGAGATGTAGCCCTTGATCTGTCTATCTTCGGGATCAAATCTGCTGCTTTGCCAGAATTGATTTAGGTATCTGGCATGGATTTTATTGACACTTTTGGTTAATAGGGGCTAAAGATAATGGTTTTCTAGAATATGAAGGAGGATGGCATGAGCTTCCCCAAATGCGGTTTTTGAGGGAACCAGGTAGTAGTTATTGGGTTTTAAAGGAAGAACACTTTCAAAGTGTTCATGTGCGATGAAGTTTAGAAGATGGGTTGTAGGGGCAAAGTCTGTTGTGTCACCGGAGTTGTCCTGTTGTAGGTTTCTAGCTATTTCTTGATTATGGGAGTTCTCAGAATGAGATGGGGAGTTTACCGGAGCGTTGGAAGTAGAAGCCATTGGAGATTATCTTCAAGAAAGAGTGTAGAAAAATAGAAGTTGCAGGTTACTGCGAGGTTCGCCGGAGAAGATGAAGAGAGTAAGTTCGTAAAAGGTTTAAGAGAGAATGGGAACGGGGTTTTATAGTGAGGGTAGAAACGGATAGAATTCCGTGGTAAAAGTGAATTCAATAAACATTTGGGGTCCGCACTCGAGTTTTACAGCGCGGCACAAGTTTTAGAAGAAACGTGTGGCACGCACGTTCAATGAAAATCTGCCACGTCAAATGTGTCAGAGCACGATTAGACGTCGTGCGCGGCCCATTAATGCTTGGCGCGTGGGTATTTCTTCTGTGTGGGGTCTATCACTCGCGGTAAATAACTCCCTTTTACAGAATTTCTATAAAGAGTAAAGTGTCAGAATCAACAGAGGCTCTGTAGTGGAGTGAGCTCTGTGATTCTGAAACCTACCTTTAATGTCCTCTCTATGCTTGCACCTTTACCAAAAATGTTAGAAAATTCATTGGAGAGGATCGATAGAGTCTTTAGCACAAAATTTTCATCCACAGAGGCTTTGGGGCTCTGTCAAAGCCAACAGAGGCTCTATGAGTGAAAATTTCTAATAACTAAAGATTCATAAAAGTTTTTGATCATCCAAAGTTTTAATTGTTTTAAACACTGTTTTTAGAACATATTTGGAAATTTGTGTCCTAGAAAACTGTTTTGGAAAAGATTTTGTGCGAGACATACTTTCTTTGATTGTCTAGGTGGGGGCGACAGAGACTCATTGGTGGAGTGAACTCTTCGACCAAAAGGCTTTCTTCCAGTATCCTTGTGTGTGCATTTGTACGTACAAATCCTTAAAGAAGACATTTAAGGTTGATCGACAGAGTTTCCGTATGAAATTTGCAGTTCTAGAGGACCCGGCTTACAGAGGCTCTGTTTAGCTCAACAGAGGCTCTATGACCTTAAATTTCTCATAACGGAAGGCTCGAAAATCTTTTTGATCATTACTTGTTTGGAATGTCTTAAACAGTGTTTCTAGGACGTATTTTGAAATTGGTGTCCTAGAAAATTGTTTTCAAAAAGGATTTGTATGAGATACTTATCTTTTGGCTCTCCCTTGGTCGACAAAAACCTTCACTTCTGTGAATTTGATTGATGACATCTCTTCTTTGGCTCCCCCTTGAATGATCAACCTATGTAGATCAGTTCAAGGTCTCCTTCTGCTCCCCCTTGACCTATGCTTGGATCAAATGAGATTAGTGCACAAGACATAGGTCAATCTCATCAGAGGTTTTGTAGAGATTGTCAGAGGCTCTGAGCATTTCCACAGAAGCTCTGTTGGTTACAGAACTTTTGATGATTAAGAATTTACATATAGAAGAGTTTTAAATATATACATATTTACGAGAAGATCAGGTCTTACTTACAGAGGATTCAACTCATGTTAATCATTCCCAACTTACCCACCAAGAAAAGGAATCTTTTCTCATCAAGTGCCTTGGTGAATAAGTCTGCAAGCTGGTATTCAGTGGTCACAAAGTGCATTTCTATTGTGCCATGTTCAACTTGATGCTTCAGAAAGTGGTAAAGGATATCGATATGCTTTGTTTTTTAGTGCTGAACTGGATTGGCAGAGATGGCTATGGCACTTTTTGAATCACAGAAGATGGGTATTTGGTATATATTGTGGCCATAGTCCTTTAGCTGAGTTTTTATCCACATAACTTGGGAGCAACAGCTAGCAGCAGCAACATATTAAGCTTCTGCTGTAGATGTGGACACACAGTTTTGCTTCTTCGAAGTCCAGTTGACTAGTTTACCTCCCAGGAATTGACAACTCCCAAAGGTGCTTTTTCGATCAAGCTTGCATCCTCCATAATCTGAATCTGTGTATGCCATAAGACCAAAGCCAGAGTTCTTCGGATACCAGAGCCCAAGATTTTTGGTCCCTTTAAGGTATTTGAAGATCCTCTTTACAACAATATAGTGGGATTCCTTTGGGTTAGCTTGATATCTTGCACAGAGGCATGTGGCATACATTATATCTGGCCTACTTGCGGTTAAGTATAATAGAGACTCAATCATACCTCTGTAGAGCTTGCACTCTACAGATGTGCCATTTGGATATGAGAATAATTTATTTCCAGTGGCCATTGGGGTCTTCATTACAGAGGCACCAGAGAGACTGAATTTTGAAAGTATGTCAGAGACATATTTAGCCTGATTTATAAAAATTCCCTCTGATGATTGTTTTACTTGGAGTCCGAGGAAGAAATTTAATTCTCCTATCATACTCATTTCAAACTCACTCTGCATGAGTTTTTCAAAATCTTTGCACTGTTGTGCATTTGTAGACCCAAAAATAATGTCATCCACATAAATCTGTACAAGCAGAATCTCATCTCTTTTTCGTTTGTAAAACAAAGTAGTATCTGTCGTACCTCTGTCGAATTCATTATTAAGAAGAAAGGTTGAAAGTCTTTCGTACCATGCTCTTGGAGCTTGTTTCAGTCCATACAGAGCTTTGTCGAGGAAGATTTTACATATACTTCTTCCTGGATTTCACCATTCAGAAAAGCAGATTTTACATCCATTTGAAAAACTTTGAAACCTCTGTGGGCTGCGAAGGCTAAGAAGATTCTTATAGCTTCAAGCCGTGCGACAGAGGAAAAAGTTTCATCGTAATCAATGCCATCTTCTTGGCGATATCCCTTAGCCACCAATCTTGCTTTGTTTCTAATGACCACCCCATCCTAGTCCTTCTTATTTCTGAAGACCCATTTTGTCCCTATTGCTTGTTTTCCTCGTGGCAGAGGTACTAGGGTCCATACCTTGTTTCTTTCAAACTGTAGAAGCTCTTCTTGCATAGCATCTACCCAGTTTGGATCATCTAGGGCTTCAGAGATCCTTTTTGGCTCGATCACACTTATGAAATTTGTAAAGAAACAAAAATTAGAAGTGGCTGATCTTGTCTTGACCTTTTCAGAAGGGTCGCCGATTATAAGGCTTGGAGGATGACTTTTCGTCCATTGTGTTGTTCTTGGCAGATGGTAATTTGAGTCATCAAGATAAACCTCTGTAGTTGTACACTGTGGTTCTGGTGCAACCTCTGTTGTAGATGGCACTTCTGTGCTTGTGCTATGTATTTCAGCTTGTGGGACTATAGGGATTGAAGTTGGAATTTGATCCTCTGAGGAATTGGAGACAGAGTCTTTGTTTTCCTCTAGTATTGATTCCTATGTAGTCGTTGGAGTAGGTATTTCAGGAGCCTCTGTGGTTGAGTCCTTGGTTGTATTATCTTCAGCTTCTGTTTGCTCCCCCTCAGCATGTGCATCTGTATGATTCACAGAAGAGGATGAAGTATTTAATGGACCAGTTAGAGATATACCTGACTTAGTCTGGTTTGCAAAAGATGTTTCTCTAGAGGCTCTGACGGCTCCAGTAGAGGGGTCAATATCATCATGGAACATCTCTTCAAATAGAAGATTTAAGTCTTCTTCTCTTGTCTTTGAGATGCCAGAGGATTCCTTCTTTAGACTGCGTTCTGAACTGATTTGTTCAGAATTATTTTGAAAGGAATCGTCAAAAGACACATTGATGCTTTCTACAATTGTTCGTGATCGCAGAAGATAAACTCTGTAGGCCTTAGATGTGGCAGAGTACCCAATGAACTTGCCTTCATCTGCTTTCACCTCAAACTTTCCTCTTGTTTCTCTATCATTTAAGACAAAGCACTTGCATCCAAATACATGAAAGAACTTGATGTTTGGTCACCTTTTGTTGATCAAGTGATACGGTGTCTCGATGTGCCTCTTTACTATGGTTGATCGATTTTGGGTATAGCAAGCGATTGATACTGCTTCTGCCCAAAAAGGCATTGGTAATCCCGATGCTGTCAGCATAGTTCTTGCAGCCTCCACAAGTGTGCGGTTCTTTCGTTCAACCACGCCATTCTGTTGTGGGGTGCGTGCAACAGAGAAGTTCTGTGATATGCCTTCTTCTGTAAGATAGGCTTCAATGACAGAGTTTTTGAATTCTGTGCCATTGTCGCTTCTTAGTTTCTGAATCCTGCACTCATATAGAACTTGGATTCTTTTCATTAAATTTATCAGAATGTTTGGAACATCTGATTTCTTTCTGACAAATTCAACCCATGTAAATCTTGAATATTCATCGATCAAGACAAGTATATATTTCTTGCCACCTAGGCTCTGTGTATCGATTGGACCGCAGAGGTCAACATGAAGCATGTACAGAGGCCTAGGGCAAAATACAACAGTCTTGCCTTTATGGGAAGCTCTTTTGAGTTTTCCCATTTCGCAAGCAGAGCACAAATGATCTTTATTAAATTTAACATTTGGCAGACCTTTTGTTAGCCTCAAGTATCCACTATGTAAAAGTATTGAAAATAATTCAAGATAGAAGACCAACAGAGATCAGACAGAAGACATGGAAGAAGTTCATCAAGAAGACCAACAGAGCTCAACAGAGCTCTGTCGGATCCAACAGAGGAACAAGTAGTCATCAGAAAGACCAACAGAGCTCTTTCGACATAGCTCTGGTGAAGTGAAGACCTCTGTCAGCCTAAGCCTCGAAAGAAAGCCCAAGTGTTAGACAAGTGTCCATACTTTCCACGTATGCCCTAAAATAGGAGACACTCTTTCCACGTGTCATTCCAGGGTACGATAGTACACTGTCTATACTTTTTGAGGGCTATAAATAGTGAGGTAGTGGGACAAACATTTGTAAGCTTTGGGAAGAGTAGTTTTTCCACAATTGTTTAAGCACATACTGCAGCAATCCCGAGCACTACCTCCGTACGATATTGTTGTCCTATGAGATTTCCGAACACACTTTAACTTGTTCTTGGTGTGATTCATTATCAATAAATGAGCAGCTTTTATATCTGATCTTGTTATCATTTTACTGTTCAATATTTGATTCTCATAGTTCACTTATCGTTTACACAATCACTCATTTTAATGGATTTATTTAATATGCTTTCGTTGTCTATTTTACTACCATTAATATGATACAACGTGAATCTGGGAACCTACAATTGGTATCAGAGCTTCTTTGGTTTTCTTAAGCCAAACGATCCAATCTATAAAGGTTGATTCACTGTTGTTGATTGTGTCTGTGTGTCCTTAAAAGCTTCATTGTATACTCATTTTTTTACTGCTTTCTAGTCCAGACAAGTCTTCATAGCTCATATAACTGTGTTTAAAGCTTTCTAGTTTAGCTTAAAATCTTCTCAAAAGTTACTGTTCCATTGGTTACTGTTTGAAACTCTGTTTCTAGCCGAAAATCGTTTTGCAACAAATTGTACTCTGTTTTTCTTTCAAAAATGGCTAACAACGGTATAAATGCTATCTATACTGCTGGCTCTTTAACAAAACCTCCTACTCTTCTGAGAAATGAATATCCTCAGTGGAAATCAGGATGGTTAATTTTTTTCGATGGTATGGATAAAGACCTCATGCGATCTGTCACGGATGGACCATTCCAACCCATGGTTTTTGTTCCTCGTGTACCCGCAACAGGAACTACTGCTGAGATTCCAGCTCATTATGAAGTTAAAACCACAGGTTTTACTGATGAGGAAAATCTAAAAATGGAAAATGATCTTAAAGCAGTTAGACTACTGATTATGGCCATTCCAAACGAAATATTTCAAGAACTAGATTCATGTGTTACTGCTAAGGAAATCTGGGATCAACTTCTTAACCAACTTGAGGGTGGTATCAAAACCCAAAAGAACAGAAGGACCCAATGTATAAATGAATACAACGATTTCAAGGCACTTCCTGAGGAAACCTTACAGCAAACCTACAACAGATTTAATGTGTTGATCAATAAATGCAAAAAATGTGGGGTTGTTAGGTCGAAGGAAGATAACAATGTTCTGTTTTTGAAAAGTTTGAATGATGAATGGTTAAATCTGTCCATGTCTTTACAAGCTAACCAGGACTTAGACGTATGGTCTTTAACGGATGTGTATGGCACTGTTAGATCTGAAGTTTTGTCAATAAACCAAGTGTTGAAGATCTGATAAGAAGACTCAGATGTTCTGAGTAGAGAAGTCAGAGGTTTGACTGTGAAAGCTCAGAAGTATTGATAAGTGAAATCAGAAGTCTGGAAAGAGAAGTCAGATGTCTGAGTTAAGGAGTCAGAAGATCTGAGAAGCTTTATCAGAAGAATGTTCAGAAGTTCTGAACTACCTGTTCAGAACTTATGACGAGATACTTTACTTAGTATTTTATAAACTAATTAGGACACGTGTTATGTTCTTATTAGTCTTTCTTATTTGTACTGTAGCTTTAAGATGTCTGTTGCAGTATAAACAGTAGTTAGCTCTACGTTGCTAACTGATTGATTTTTCCCGTATAACTTTGTATTCATTCTTTGTAATCTTTGAGATTCTCTCTATCTTAGATCTGTAATTCTGTTCATCATTGAATACAATTGGGCTTGATCATACAACTTCTCAATTACTGCTTTCTATATTGATTGTAAGATTAGATCCTGTTCTTTCAGGCACTTTGGCCGCACAAGAAAAGGAGGTTGTCAAGCAAAAAGGCAAATCCATCAGTGCTGGTCCAATCGCCTTAGTTTCTGATTCTAAGAAAACCACATCTGAAAGGTCCAACAGGGAGAGTTCAAGCAAAGAGAAAAAGAAAGAAAAATCTGATAAGAAGAAAGGAAAGAAAAGTTTGATTGCAGAAAGTGAAACAGATGAGAGCTCATCAGAGGATGATGACATTCAAGCCTTTGCCCAATCTCTTGCTTTAATAACTCAGCAATTTAACAAGAGATTTGGCAATAAGTTCGACAGAAGAGGCATATATGAGAGAGAAGGAAGGGAAGACAGAAGAGGATATACAACACCAGAGCAAAGTTCCAACAGAGTTGCCACAGAAATAGGGAAACCTCCACAAAGAAGAGAAAATCCACCAGCACAACAGATGGCCGATGCTGCCCAACCCATCAATCAAAATGATGGACGATGCTTCAGATGCGGCAAACCTGGACACTTCTCTGTTAGTTGTAGAGGCAAACTGGTAAAAGACCAGGACTACTACGAAAACAAATACAAGTACAATTACAGAGAAAGAAGTTATGTTGCTGAAATGGAAAATTGGGTTTCTGATTCATCCTCTGATGATGAACCAGAACAAGCCAACTTCTGTGGAGTTGCTGTGGATGATGAAAGTGTAGAAGCTGTTGACTGGATGACTGGAGAACCAGAAATAACGAAGGGAACAACAGAAGAAGAAGATCTAGCTCATGCATTTGCTCTCACCACGACAGAGTCTAACGACAGAGCGCTGGAGACCACCAGACCCAGTGCCAAGGTATGCTCATCTGAATCCAAATCTGACTCAGAATTAGAAATGCATGTTTCTATGCTAAATGAGGAATTTCAACTTCTTAAACAAAAACTTTCTGTAGAAAAGGAGCTGAGAAAACTAGCTCAGAAGGATCTTGCGTTTTACAAGAGAGAAAACTCTCTTGGAACAAGAAAAGGAAGAAATCTTCAAAGAAAAATCTGAACTATAAATCTCGCAAAAGAAGAAAGAGAGCTTGTTTTCTAACAGAATTAACGAATATGAAAACGTTTTGAAACAGAAGTCTGAAAAACTAAAAAAATCTGAAACAAAGAGACTTAATTTTGTTGCTCTAACTGATTATTGTCAAAGAGAGAGGGAAGTTCTACATCAATCCCTACAGAGAAAAGAAATTCAAATCAAAAAGTACCAAGATGCACAAGATGTGCATATCAAGATAAATTCACAGATGGATACGCAAGGTCTTGGTTTCTCTGACCTTGCTCCCTACAACGAAAGGAAGAAGACATCTCTGTCCTCCGCCTTTTGTATTGGGAAAATCCAAGAGGACGTGATATCTGGTAATGTTGTTTTCAAAAGAACCAAAATCTCAGATGCTTTCTCAAAACCAAAACATCTTAACTATAGGAACGTCAGCTATGACTCCTCCGATCAAAAGAAGGTTTTAAAACCATCCTCAGAGTTTATTCTTGATCAAGGAAGAGCTAGAATCATACTTCCTAACTCTGTTAAGAACTTGGGCACAAAAGAGATTTTTAACTTCAACTCATTTTTAGGACAGAAGTCTGTTACTTTTGCGACAGACCCCTCTGTTGAAATACCACAGAGCAAGCTGAATCCAGAATCCCCAGCCTTCTCTCCTACCTCTGAATCTATTAGAACATCTTTTGAGGAGGATTTGTTGAATGTTATCAAAGAAAATGCTATTTCAGATTCCTTAAAACCCAAGTTGAGAAGGTTCAGAACTGTTAAGTCAAAGGTCTCTGATGTACCTATCGAAACTAATACCTCCAACAGAGCCACCAGAGACTTTCTAGCCTCTGACCGTGACTCTGACTCCGAGGTAGATGAACAGATATTTTGCGGTCAAAAGAAAATTTTACACAAGTTAAAGCAGATACCGACAGAATCTACGAATCTAAAAAATGATGTTTCTTTCTTCAATAAACAATCAAGATTTATACCGGTAACTGAATTTGACAACAAAGGTTTTAAGATTCTTGCTTCTAATGCAGTAGAAGTGGAGAAAAGAGAGAAAAACAAAAGCGTTTCAGTAAACCAAAATACTCCTCTTGCTTTCAAACCTGTAAAGTTCACACCAAAACAGAAGGGAAAATGGATAGCAAACAACAGATCTATTCCAAATTCTGGTGTAAATCAAAGAGGAAATTATGTCTGGTCAAAAGAGTCAAATTCAAAGAACCTCACATCAACAGAGTCTGCTTCTAAGAAACAAAGTCAGGACAGATTGTATGCAAAGACATCTGGTCCTAAAATCTTTCAGAATCAAGCTCCATTCAAACAGTTTTTGAATAAAAACAATGTGCATCAGTTATGCTCCATAAACTGCAACTGCATTCAGCTGTTACTTGAATTGCAAAACCATCTGAATGGTCCCCACTGTGTTCTGAATAAGTCGGTTCAAAAGAAAAATGTCAAGACTGTTCAGAATGCACAAAGGAAAACCTATGGCACATCATCCCAGTATAAACAAACCCAAGGAAAGTCTGATAATCCACCTAAGCCTAACAGGAAAGGACCCATTATGCAATGGGTACCTAAAAGAAATTAATCTGTCTTGCAGAAACCTCATGTGCAGATCTGGTACTTGGATTCTGGATGCTCCAGGCACATGATGGGGAATAAGGAGCTGTTAACTTCTTTTATAAACAAAATTGGAAGTGCAGTAACCTTCGGAGGAGACAATGGCGGACAGATTAAAGGTTATGGTACATTAGTAAATGGTGGTGTTTCAGTCTCTGAAGTTGCTTATGTTGAAGGATTAAATCATAATCTTCTCAGTATAAGTCAACTCTGTGATCACGGATTTGATGTCAATTTCAGGAAGAAGTACTGTTACTTACTACTTTCCGAGTCTGGTCAAGAACTCTTAAGAGCTGACAGAAACGGCAATCTTTATAAAATGAACTTTAAACCAAACCAAAACTCTACAACAGAGAAACTCTGTTTAGTGTCTTTGAAAAATGAAGATGCCTGGCTCTGGCATAAAAGATTTGCCCATTTGAACTTTCAAAACCTTGACAAGCTCGTGAAACTGAAATTGGTAAAAGGACTACCTTCCCTGAAGTTTGACAAAGACCATCTCTGTTCTGCTTGTGAGCTGGGCAAAATGAAAAGATCTTCACACAGAACAAAGAGTGATCATAGTTGTCCCAGACCTTTGCATATGCTTCATGTGGATCTCTGTGGTCCAATCTCTGTGCAAAGTCTATCGGGCAAGAAGTATATCCTTGTTTTAATTGATGAATATTCTCGATATACCTGGATAGAGTTCATCAGAGTAAAATCTGATGTCCCAGAAATTCTGATAAGTTTGTTGAAAAGGATACAGGTTCTGTTAGATCTAAAGGTACAAAAGTTGAGAAGTGATAACGGAACAGCATTCAAGAACGCCAAAATTGATGCCTACCTAACAGAGGAAGGTACTTCCCAAAACTTCTCAGCAGCAAGAACTCCACAGCATAATGGAGTTGTGGAGAGAAAGAACAGAACTCTAGTAGAAGCCGCCAGAACCATGTTGGCTGGCTCTGTTCTTCCAATGAACTTCTGGGCAGAAGCAGTCTCAACAGCATGTTTTACCCAAAACAGAGCTGTAATAGTGAAAAGATTTAAGAAGACTCCCTATGAACTCATCAACAAAAGAAGACCAAACGTGAAATTCTTTCATGTTTTTGGCAGCAAGTGTTACATATTGAATGACAGAGATCATCTTGGAAAGTTTGATAAGAAAGCAGACGAAGGAATCTTTATTGGTTATTCCTTAACCTCTAAAGCCTACAGAGTCTACAACTTCAGATCTCGGGTCATTCAAGAAAGTGTAAATGTGTCCTTTGATGAAAGAACATCAAGATTCTCTGATCAAAAATCAACAGAGGGGACATATACAGAGAAGGTGACGACAAGCTCTTCAAAGACAAGAGAAGAAGATATAAATCTCATGTTCAACGATTTTTTCAATGATGATGATTCCTCTGATAACGTCAACAGAGGAGATCAAGCTCAGAACTCAACAGAACAAAATCTGACAGGTACAACTCTTACTGGGCCCTCAAAATTTTCACCATCTACTTCTCTGTCTACAGGAGTAATTCAAAGAAATGAGGAACCACAACAGAGCGAAAGAGAACCTGTTCAAGAACCATCATCACCTTTGCTAACTAATATTGGTAGAGACTCCTTGTTTGAAAGTTCACCTTCACAGAGCCCTGTTAATGACTCTCAGAGCAATGAGGCCACTCTCCAAAGTTGTGTGCCACAGAGCCCTGGTCCCATTCAACAGAGCTCTGATGCTGAAGTTCGTCTTTTCCCATCAGAAGCACAAACCCCGCCTGTTGTCCATGCTCCCATGACACGATGGAAAAAGGATCATCCTCATCATCTTATCATTGGTGCTGCTGAAGATGGTGTGAAGACAAGATCAGCCACAATCAATGAAGCTTTCTTTGTAAATTTTCTAAGCATGATTGAGCCGAAGAAGATTTCTGAAGCCTTAGAGGACCCAAATTGGATTGAAGCTATGCAAGAAGAGCTTCTGGAATTTGAGAGAAATAAAGTCTGGTCCTTGGTTCCACTCCCAAAAGGAAAAACAGCCATTGGAACCAAATGGGTGTTTAGAAACAAAAAGGATGAGGATGGGATTATCATCAGAAACAAAGCCCGTCTGGTTGCAAAGGGATACAGACAGAAAGAAGGAATTGACTATGACGAAACCTTTGCACCTGTGTCTAGGCTAGAAGCCATAAGAATCTTCCTAGCCTATGCTGCTCATAAAGGTTTTAAGGTCTATCAAATGGACGTCAAGTCTGCCTTTCTAAATGGCAAACTGCAAGAAGAAGTTTATGTCCAGCAACCACCTGGTTTTGAATGTTCAGAGTTTCCAGACCACGTTTACAAGTTAGACAAAGCTCTCTACGGCCTTAAGCAAGCTCCCAGAGCCTGGTATGAAACTCTGTCCAAATTTCTGTTGATCAATCACTTCGAAAAAGGTACTGTCGATAAAACTCTATTCTTTAGAAGGTATAAGAATGATATACTTCTGTTACAAATATATGTTGATGATATTATTTTCGGGTCTACTCGGCAAGAGTACTGTGACAAGTTTGAGAGTTTAATGAAAAGTGAATTTAAAATGATCATGATGGGAGAACTTTCATTCTTCCTGGGTTTACAAGTTAAACAATCTGACAGAGGGACTTTTATAAGTCAGTCCAAGTATATCTCTGATATGTTGAAGAAATATAAGCTCAATGATTTAAAACCCATGAAAACTCATATTGCCACTGGAGTTAAACTTGATCTTAAGAGTGAACCAACAGATGTCAAGCACTACAGAGGCATGATAGGGTCACTTTTGTACTTAACTGCTAGCAGACCTGATATAATGTTTGCAACCCGTCTCTGTGCCAGATTTCAGGCTAATCCAACAGAAACTCATTTAACTGCTGTCAAACGTATTTTTAAATATCTGAAAGGGACTCAATTTTTGGGTCTCTGGTATCCTCTTAACTCTGGTTTCGAGCTTGTAGCATACACAGATTCAGACTATGGAGGATGCAAGAATGACAGAAAGAGTACTTCTGGTAGCTGCCAACTGCTTGGAGATAAGTTGGTAAGTTGGACATCCAAGAAACAGAACTGTGTCTCAACTTCTATAGCAGAAACAGAATATGTTGCTGCTGTTGCTCTCAAGTAATCTGGATGAAAACTCAACTCAAAGATTATGGTCTGGAATATGGTAAGATTCCAATTCTATGTGACTCCAAGAGTGCCATTGCCATAACTGCAAATCCAGTTCAGCACTCAAAGACTAAGCACATCGACATAAGGTATCACTTCATAAAGGATCATGTTGAAAAAGGGACTATTGAAATGTACTTTGTTTCAACAGACGTCCAGCTTGCTGATTTGTTTACAAAAGCCCTTAATGAAAGGAGATTTAACTTCCTAATCAGCAAACTGGGTATGCTGAACTTGTCCTCCTAACTCTGTTTAAAATCAACAGAGGCTCTGATGTTCCTACCAGAGCTCTGTCAAAAAGTTGGGTAGGATAGTTCAACGGAGTTCTGTTGTACACATGAATTCTGTCGCGCATTTTTTTCTTGGTCGTACAAAAGTTCTTTTGCCAAAAAAAAAATAAAAAATAAAAAAATAATAATAATAATAATGTGCATGGTTTTAGGGGGAGCTTTGATATCAAAATGTGCATAGTTTTAGGGGGAGCAAGTCAGTACTCGGTGTCAAAATCTAAACTGATTGCTTTTTGATCTTCATTGATAAATTTTTTTTAAGGAGGAAATCCTGTTCTGATGAAAATCTTGAAAATATCAAGAATCTGACAGAACTCTGACCTCACACCAGAACCTCTGTTGTCTCTCACCAGAGCTCTGTTGTTTGTCTAAGCTCTGTTCTTTTCTCATCAGAACAGAATTTTAAATACTACAAAGGTAAAAGTAAAACATCTTGGGTCAATCAAAAGAAGCAACTTAACACAGCTCTATCAGAGCTCTGTTAGTCTATTCTGCCACGTCATCAGAACACGTCATCAAAAGTAACGTCATCAGAGGTGCGGGTTATTTCTAAACGTCAACCACTTGTAACCCACACATCTCTAACCGCGACGGTTTACTTGCACAAAAGTGGTCAGAACAAATCCACGTGGCAATCTACAATTGAAAGCTAAACCACTAGCTGTCCCCACGATACACATTTCAGGCCACTCCACCTTCTGACACTCGAGTGCCTACAGTATCTACGGCGATTACTCAGCCACAAGCTCGGACTATAAATATCCAAAACCTTGACCCACTTATTTTCTAAACTTCCTAAACCTTTCACCTTTCCTTCTTTTATTTAAACCCTGTTCATCTTTCCTCTTCATTCAAACCTTCAAAACCCAAACCTGCAAAAATGGCAAACCCTCAACACTCAGCAGATTCAAGCCGTATTGGTCCCGTCGACCAAGTTGTTATTCTCCCATACAAGTTTGCTGAAAGCAACCATCGATTAGATCCAAACCCTGCTCTCTATCTACCCACATACCACATATTTATGGAGTTCTTCTGAAACTCAGAAATCTTCAGAGCCCTAACAGACTTCGACGACAACATTCCTGAGCTCTACATCAAGCAGTGGTGGACTACTTGTCAACACGTAGAAGAGCTAAACGGAATCATTGGCAATGTGGATTCTGGTCGAGAGGAGGTTCAGGAACGATCAGAATCAGAGCAACTACTCTGCGGAGAATCCTCGGAATGAAGAGCAAGCGACAGCTCGACATAGAAGCTTTCGAGAAGCCACCCAATACTGTTGTCCTTCTGGAGTTTGTACGATTTCTAGGCTACAACAAAGATGTCACCCGCATCGGAGCATTCAAAAGACAGAATCTACCACCAGTGTGGAATTTCATGTTCTCCACACTGAACCGAACCCTCACAGGAAAATCTGGTAGTCAAGATCAAGCAAGCATAGAAATCCTACAAATAATGTATGGATTGTTCTTTCAAAGAAACCTTGACTATGCCAGCATTCTCTACACCGACCTTCTCACTGCTGTTAATCTCAAAACCTCTGCCATTGCCAAAGGAGGAGAAGTTGGGCAACATAAATTTCTGAAGAACATCAAGTTTCCAAGGTTTATCGGGTTGGTAATCAGAAGAGCATTTCAGAGTCTGGAATTGACTCAACAAGGCAATACGTTCAGGAACTGGGTCATGACCAGATTAAATCCCACCACTTCAGGAGAATATCCCCTCATTCGACGCGTTCCAGGTACAATGCTCGCTCTGATAATCCCAGACCACATTTCTATCCAAAACTATAGACATGCTGCTCAACCTCAAGAACCTGAGGTGAGAACCCCAGCATACTTAGGCTCTGAGCCATCTGAGGAGAGTTCGAGTGAGGAAATAGGAGTGGAAGAAGGAAACATACCAGAGGTAAGAGTACCCGAAGTGGGGTCTTCCTCTAGAGTGATGATGGAGGAGGAAGTAGGGAACAAAGCATCCACTATGGAGACTGTTCATAAGGAAGTACAGGAGTCACCAGGGGTAGAAGTTATTTCCTCTAATACTGGTGAGAAAGAGGATAACAGAGAGGAACCCGAGTGTTTCACAGCCTTAGGTGCCGAGGAAAATGTGAGGATAGAAGAAGATGTCCAAGATGACACATCTGAGGGAAATCCTAGCCCACATCCCAGTGCTTCCACACAATCTAATCCTGGTGATCAAGACCAAGGGATTATTGAAACAGAGGTGCACACCTCGAACCCCAACCAGCCTATACCATCAGAGGCACTTCTTCATACCTCTGATACGCACGAAGCCGGGGAAACTATCTTTGGTAGTGATGTTCATTCTCCCCAGAACATCAATAGGTCACCTCCACACGATGATGCCTCTGTGGCTCATTTAGAGACTACACAAATTAGACCAGAGATCTTTGTAATCTCACGTAGCATCTGTCCGACTCAGGGACAATGGGAGACCATAGTAGAACAAGGGAAGACATTGCTTGATCCAAATGCTTCCCATCACACCAGATTTCCTTCTTCAGAACCTGAGCTGGAAGAGGAAACTTTGGTCAGAACACTTGTAGTTGTTTCCCCTCAAAGGGAACATCAAGGATCAGGTGGAAGTCCTCCAAGAGCCAACATTAACACAACTCTTGACAGAGGCACCTCTGAACTCGAGGCAGAATTGGAACCATGCATTGGAACCAAGGAGACCCCCGTTGACACTGTCACAAGAGCAGAGTTCGAAAGCTTCTGTGACAGTATCAACAACTCTTTGAACGAGTATAAACTTATCAATGAACAAAAGGAGGAGCTGATCCGCAAGGAAAATGCTTCTCTAAGGGAAGAACTGCTGAACATCTCAAACAAGCATGCTGATCTAACTCGAAGGTATGACGAAGCTGCAACACTCAGAACAGAGTCTGAAAGGGTCAGAGGAGAAGAGATTGCAAAGCTGACGATAGAGATAGCCGACCTACGATCAGTCAGAGCAGAGGAAGTTACAAAGACTTCGACAGAACTTGCAAACCTAAAGCGACTTATAACAGAGAACCACGCAGCGCAGATGAACAGAACCCTTCCCATCCCCACGGTTATTCTTTCAGAATCTAATATCAGAACCTTGACAGAGCTAATTACCAACTCTGTTAAGGAATCCATAAAAGAAGCAACCACTTCGTCTGCTACTCCACTCAACATCTCCATCCCTAACCCAAATGACCTACCCATGACAGTTGGGCAAATGGGAGACTTCAGAAAATCTCTTCTAAGCCGGATGATGACGATCTCATCAAAATTCGTAATGAAGGCTAAGGCAACAGAGCAACATGTGAAAGCGTCTCTTGATACTCACAAAGTCAGCTTCGAGGCTCAAGTAGAAGAAATCAGAGACGCTGCAACAGAGGTAGAAGATGTGATGAAATAGGCAGCCTCAAACTTTACTAATATCATCTTACAGACTGCCTCTACATCAAAAAGATCTGCAGAAGAAGCACCCACAGACGAACCCGCAAGCAAGAGACAGAAAACTGGTCTGAAGTTTGTTGTTCAGTCGTCACCAAAAGCTCGAATTGAATCCTCTGACGATGATGATGACTTTGAAGACGCTCAAGAAAGTCAATCCGACAATCAATTGGGTGAGTCCTCATAACAACAAAAGGGGGAGAAGGAGAAGGAGAAGGAGAAGGAGAAGGAAAAGGTAGAAAAGGAGAAAGAGGTAGAAAAGGAGAAAGAGGTAGAGAAGGAGAAAGAGGTTGAAAAAGAAGCCAAGGGTAAAGGGAAAGTCACAGAAGCAACTGAGGCAGAGACTACAGAAGGAGAAAAGGGGATGACAGATATGACTGAAGTGGCATTCCCCTACATGTTCAAGAACAGAGTCATCAAAGCGACAGAAGAGTCATCGCAAGAACCACCAGAGATCATCTGCCTAGACACCCCTCCTACTTCTCCAACAAAAGAACCAGAAAGGACAGACCAATCCTTTGCTGAAGAACAAATAAGTCAAGCCGAATCTGCTCACATCGACACCCTTATGGCAGAGACCCACAATGACCCAAACCCAACCGTAACAGAACAGAACCCAGAAACCTCTACCTTCCACACCGAAAAACCTGCCTTAGAAACGGTATTTGCATTTCTCTATGCTGACAGAGACACCATCCCTGTAAATTCCGTACCCATCAACCCATACCTCAACCCAATCAGGATAAACACCATCTCTGATGCAAGGCTAAAGTTCATCCAAACCAAGTCAAATCAGAACAGAGCTATCAATATAAACTTCGGTATCCGCAGAATTCTGGACATCAAGCACAAGAAGTTTCAACACGACAGGGTCACATACCATGAATATACTGTGGAATCAACAGAAGGCAGAAATGAAATCTTCAATGACAATGATCTCGTCCTTCTGAATCCATATGACCTGATCTTACTCCACGCATATTGCTTGAACTTCTCAGAAAGATACACACCGGCCAGAACTGCGCTACCAGAAGTCAGATTTGCTATGCAAGAACACATCAATCTCAGAATACAGATTGATTATCAACTTGGCATAGAGTTTGAAGTGGAGAAACTAGCGATTGCACCTCCTAACGAAAACCTTGAGGGTTATGGTCATCACAGAACTGGAACTGTAGTAGAAGATCCTCCAGTCTTTATCTGCAGACAGAAGGGCATAAAGAAGGTCATCAGAGCAAATGAAGCCCACAAGTACTCAAGTGAATCGCTGGTATACATCAAGAACATAATCCAAGATCTCCCAAGAAACAAGTGTCCTGAAAAACAGCAGAAACTCTTCATCGACCAGATTGATCTGATGCTGGATTTCCGAACTCTTATCAGAAGATTCGACAGAATTCTTAGGGGAGACAACTATGCTTAAAATGTACTGATCTTTTAATCTTCTTGTAATATCCCAAAAGATTAGTGCAAGGTTTCGACAGAGGTAAAAGTTCTATGTTCTTTTGTTTAAATCTCTGTCAAATGTAAATCTTTATTTTCAATACTTAGGGGGAGATTGTTAGCCTCAAGTATCCACTATGTAAAAGTATTGAAAATAATTCAAGATAGAAGACCAACAGAGATCAGACAGAAGACATGGAAGAAGTTCATCAAGAAGACCAACAGAGCTCAACAGAGCTCTGTCGGATCCAACAGAAGAACAAATTCAACAGAGGAACAAGTAGTCATCAGAAAGACCAACAGAGCTCTTTCGACAGAGCTCTGGTGAAGTGAAGACCTCTGTCAGCCTAAGCCTCGAAGGAAAGCCCAAGTGTTAGACAAGTGTCCATACTTTCCACGTATGCCCTAAAATAGGAGACACTCTTTCCACGTGTCATTCCAGGGTACGATAGTACACTGTCTATACTGTTTGAGGGCTATAAATAGTGAGGTAGTGGGACAAACATTTGTAAGCTTTGGGAAGAGTAGTTTTTCCACAATTGTTTAAGCACATACTGCAGCAATCCCGAGCACTACCTCCGTACGATATTGTTGTCCTATGAGATTTCCGAACACACTTTAACTTGTTCTTGGTGTGATTCATTATCAATATATGAGCACCTTTTATATCTGATCTTGTTATCATTTTACTGTTCAATATTTGATTCTCATAGTTCACTTATCGTTTACACAATCACTAATTTTAATGGCTTTATTTAATATGCTTCCGCTGTCTATTTTACTACCATTAATATGATACAACGTGAATCTGGGAACCTACACCTTTGACTAGATCAAGTTTAACAAGCTTATCTAGAGTATGAAAGTTTAGGTCGCAGAACATGTTATGCCATAACCAGGCTTCATCGCTTTTACAAGCAACAAGGCAGAGCTTGTCTTCCTTGTTCCTGGCACAGAAGTTTATGAGGTAAAGATCGCCTCTTCGTTCGGCTCGCAGAAGTTCGACTCCTGTGTCCTCACCTTGTAGAGAGCATAAGGTTCTTTTGAACATTACGTCCAAACCCGTATCGTAGAGTTGGCTAATACTGAGAAGATTGTGTTTAAGGCCATCCACATATGCAACTTTGCATACAGTTATATTTTCCTTTTTGATGACTCCGTGGCCTTTTATATGCCCCTTTTTGTTGTCACCAAAGGTAACGGATCCTCCATCGAGTTTATCTTTGTAGGAGGATAGTAGACCTCTGTCGCCAGTCATGTGTCGCGAGCATCCGGAGTCAAGATTCCATATTGGCACATACTGCTTCTACAAGACAATCAGAGAGTTTTAGGTACCCATATCCAAATGGGTCCATCTTTGTTAGGGGTCTTCAAGTTTGCCTTAGCATTCTTGGGTTTGGTTTTAGCTTCTTTTGAAGAACCATTTTGTTTCTTCTTACCCTTGAATTTAGTGTTCTTTTTGGGTGTAGAGAGGAAACAGTGTGGACTTGAGAAATGTTGATTTAATCGATACATGAGATCAAAACAATGACAATAATGAATGTGCGAAGAGATTTGCTTGAACTTTTCATTGAAAACATTAAATGGGGGCATAGAGGCATTACATTCTATCCTAACATTTGACTTCCTATTACAAGAAGACCTATGTAGGCTAGATTGTTGTTTGCAAAATCCTTTGTTGAGAGCAGCCTTCTGTGGACCCCTTCTGTGGTGAACTTCTGCAGGTTTCACTATCACAGAAGAAAAAGTTTTGTTATTTTCAGCCCATTTACCCTTTTGTTGCCATGTTAGTTTTTCTGTAATAGGCCTTAAGGGTTTTGAAGTCTTTGAACTTGTTGAATTTTGAGAGAACGTTTTCTTTTGTTGTTTGATTTTCTCAAGCTCAAGAGAGGTTTTGGCTTGTATACACATGTCCAAAAAATCTGGACAGATAGGAACTCTTGTGATTTTCTCCTTGGGAGGAATAGTTCTGTTAAGAACTCCAGAGGGTAGTTTAAAATCCTCTGAGTCACAAGGTACTATCTCTGACTTAGAGTCAGTCTCAGATTCATCAGAGGATGAATCGTCCTCATATACAGAAGTTGAGTCACTTAGTTCTCGTTCGATAGAGGCTAGATTTTCAGAGCATGTGCCATACTTGCTTTCATCCTTTTTAGTGAGATTATTTTCCAAGTCAACAGAAGTATCTATTAAGGTTTCATCAGAGAGATTTTGATTGATAGAGGATGTACTGAGATTTTCGTAAAAGTTATTTTTCCCGATTTCCATCAACTCCTTTTCAGAGATATCTTTATGTTTTTCTTCTGAAATGTTAGGCTTGAACTCAGGTGCCTCTGCCGATGATTTCTTATTGGAGTTTATCATGCAGGCAAAGGCAACATGTGTTTGAGTCTCGGGGTTACCAAACTTGAAGATACTTATCTGATCTTGAGTTTTCAGATTTTCTTAGGTTTGGATTCTCTTTTGACAGAGATTGAAGGTGAAAAAATTGTGTTTTCAAACCACACATTTATCATCTTCAGAGGTTTCCTCTGGTGAGGTTCCCCATAGACTTTTCGCCTTTTGCTTACAAAGAGTAAGTTTGGAAATCCAGGTTTTCTTGTATTTCCAATTTGAAATAGAGAGGACAGAGACTTGTTTCTTTTGTTTCCAGTGTATGGATCTATATCACAAAAGCCAATTCCCCGTCTTCCTATTTGTGTATTAATTTTCTCGTACACCTTCTGTACATCTTGATATTTCATGATTAAAAGATCTCTTCTGAGTAAATCTTGACAGAGGACTTCTCTTTCCTATTGAAAATAATGTTTAAGAGCTAGGATATTCATTCTGTCGCACTCAACGTCCATAAGTTCTTTAGATTTTGCTTTTAAGGCTGAGTTAAGTTCAGAAATCTTTTCTTTCAAAGGATTTAGGTGTTTGTTCCAGTTTGTTTCAATTTCTTGCTTTTCTTGAAAGATTTTAGTCTTTTCTTGAGTGAGAAGTCTAGCTTCTCTCTCAAAGAAGGTAAGCTTCTACTAAACACTTTCGCGGGTCTTTTTAAGTTCTGTGTGTTCAATGTTTAGTTTAAGTAAATCTGCTTCTGCTTGATTAGTGTAAGATTCAGAAGTGGATACCTCTCTATCGGAGTCGGAGCTGACCTCTGCTATGCCACAGAACAGGGCGTTCTTCTTTTCTCCTTCGTCAGAGGATGTATCTGACTGCCAGTTTTCTTCATTCACCATGAGTGACTTCTGAGCATAATATTCTGCTTTCTTTTTGTAGAAAGCAGAATCTCTCTGAGGGCGGTTTGATTTGCTCCTGCATTCATTGGCATAGTGGCCTGGCTTGCCACAATTGTAACATCCTTGGTTATGTGGAGCGTTGCCAGCTTTGTCGTCTGACCTCTGTCGGTAACTACCTCTGTCATTCCTGTCATTCGACTTCTGTTGGTCGACACTTCTGTCATTCTTGTCATTTGATCTTCTCTTCCACGATCATCTCTTCCGTAGCATTCATTACCAGACTTCTTCTGATACCCTCTGCTGAATACCCTTGTCAAAAGAGCTAACGATTTAGCTATCGAGGCCATAGTTGCCTCTTCTTCTTCAACCACCTCTTCCTCTTCACTATCAACGATCAAGATTTTCTTCTTCTTCTCCTTCTTTTCTTCCACAGCCTTCTCCTTTTTCGGCTTCTCTTTTGCTTCTGTAGCCTTACTAACCAGCGCAAGAGGTGCACTGATTTGAGCTTTTGCTTGTGCAATCTGAGGCTCTTGGGCTGCCAATGTTCCATAGAGATCTGACAGAGTTCAGGAGTGTAAGTCCTGATTTGTTTGCAGAGGCATAGACAACTGGAGCCATTCTTCATTGAGACTTTTTAGGAACATGACATTGTTCTCCTCAGAAGTTCTGTGGATTCCGAACTTCTTGCATTTGTTGATTTGAGAGTTGAACCGATCATATGTTGATTGTAGAGATTCTGTCGGCAGAGCTTTGAATGCGTAGTACTCGTTGATGCATTGGGCTTTGCGGTTCTTCTGAGTTTTGGCCACACTCTGTAGTTGTTTTTCCAGTTCCTTCCACAGATCGTATGCAGATTCACACGCATCTAGGGATTGGAAACGGTCATTAGGTATGGCCATGATCAGAAGTCTCTTAGTCTTCTGAGCAACTTCATATTTTGCCCAATCAGGATCTGACCATTTGTCCTTGGTCTTTTGTTTATCGTGAGCAGGGATTTCTGGAGTGTCGTCTGTGCCAAGTAAACGGGGTACTGTGATCATTGGTACGAAAGGAGGATTGTTGATATAGTAGATGAGTTCTTTGTCAGTACCCTCGAAGAAGTGAATCATTCGTATCTTCCATTGAGGGTACTCATCTCTGAGTAGTGTGGGTGGCTTGGTTAAAGAACCAGCCGTGAAGAAGTTGTTTGTGTTTGTCATTTTGAAAAGGTTTGAGAAATCAAGAAAATAGGGTATGAACAGTAAACCTTCAGAGAATGAAGTGGATGTTTCTAATGGTTTTTATAGGCTTTAAGACCTTTGAACAATGCACTAAAATGGAGATTTAACCGAAGAAACAGATTATGTAAGTTTACCAAAGTCGAAACAGGTCGAGAATGGCAGAAAAACAGATGCTGTTTTGAAGGATATGAAAATTAGGTTAAAAGTCCAAGTTTCTACCAAAAATCATTGTAAGTGAGGATCTCTTGATATAGAAAATCAAGAACCGCTCTAATACCAATTGTTGGTTCCTGTTTTGCTTAACAATGATGATTCTATCTAATAGTTCAAACAAGATATAATGCGGAAACGTTTTAACGAACTAAAAGATATAATAAGGTAGAAGACACACAATATCAAATGTATAAAGTGGAAATAACTTAGATAATTAGCTCAATAACCCACTGTATATTGATATAAATAAAGCACCAAGAACACCGAAAGTTATACAAGAAATCTGCTCTAATGGTGTGTGTATCGTGCAAAGCTTAATAGAAGAACTCAACATGAGTCTTCTATATATACTACTTCTAAAGGGGACAAGTTCTGGACAACAAGGACTGAAGGTACAAAGACACTATTCAGGTACTGTTGCAGGTACAACGTTAATTAAATGCGCCGGCTTCTACTAAGGCTAAGACCCATCAGAGTTTGACACGTGGAGTTGTCAGGTCACGCCTTGTACGAATGATCTTCAAGATCTTCGTACAGCAGAAATCGTGAGAAGCACAATTGTCCTTGTATAGAGCTCTAGTCTTTTATACCACAGAGGCTCTGTCATGTGTGACAGAGGCTCTGCGGCCTTGTCCGCATTGAAGTGTCTTCTTGCGATTCTTTACTTCGGTCTTCTCGGTTACTCGGCAGAGCCTCTGTCGAAGACTTCTATGCTTTGGTCTTCTCGGTGACTCGGCAGAGCCTCTGTCTAAGACTTCTATACTTAGCCTATTTTTCAATACTTCTATAAACAGAAAGATTGGAGCTAACAGTTACAGTTAACCACCGTCACAACCACTCACAGAAATCGTAACAAGGAAGTTTCTTCCTTGTCCAAAAACCACCATCCCCTTTCTTTGTCTTACAAAATCCTCAATTTCCATCCTATTTCCCTCCATCTTCTTCCTCCCTCCATTTTCTTCATCTCCTGTGTTGGGATTTTATGTTCAAAACATGGGTTTCAAAAACTCATAAGAGGTAAAAAATTATTACGCAACGGAAGCAAAAAATAAAGTTTTTGAACAAAAACATAAAACCATTTTACTCCCACCAAGGATCTTGTTACATGCAAGAAAAGATAAATAAGAACAAACCAAGAGAGTTTAGACAATACAACCTTTGTAGACTTTGAATCCTCTTGGGAGGTTGGAAGTTGATGAAGATGGTAGAACCCAAAATACAGCTCCTCTAGAGTAGTCCACCGACAAGCACCAACACCAAAGTATGCTAGTACTTTTCTTGAAAGTTTGATGCAAGAATTCAAAACTCTAAAATAGAGTTGTAAAATGGAAAAGCACAAAACACACACACACACACACACACACACTAGGTGTGTGTGTTCGGCCGAAAGTGGAGAGAGGAGGGAGAGAGAGAGCAAGATTCAATTGTGTATTTTTAGAAGGCTTCATCATTTCTTTTATGCTAAAACACAAGACAAGTTAAGTAATTTTTATTGGCTCACAAAGTGGTCCAATGAAAATTGAGCCTTCCATGCAAATTTTCATTTCCAGTCCCTTTAGTATAAAATAGTCTTAAAACTTGCTACTTGTAATCCCTCCTTGTATCCACTAGTTATTAAAATCATCATATTTTAATAAACTAGATTTCCTTTTTGCATCTTATATTAAAAAATATATTTATTAATATAATTAATAATATTCATCAAGAAATAATATTTATCAAGAATCAAATTCTTATAAATATCAATTTAGTGTCTACTTGGTGTTCGGTGTGACCCTATAGGATCATATATTACCGGTAATATTATTTTATAATCATTCTTGAGCATATAGAACCAACAATCTCCCACTTGCTCAAGATTGCATTATAGAATGATATAGACAGTGGTAGACGTCTAGCAACATCTCACTGCCCCCAGCAACGTATGACTGTAAGTGCCATTCAACAACATCCAATTCCCATGAGCTCATAGCTTCAATTGATGTATTAGGTGTGGTATCAGTTATCCATTTGTTATGACATCATGTTGAACATGAGACATGGATCACTATCATTCTCATCCATTGTTCAACTTTTGGTAAGGCGCCTTAGATGTCTCACTCTTAACATATTTAGAGAAACAAATTCCATCTTGATTACATACGCCTCTTATGCAGTTCATGCCATGCCCAATAATGGCCTTTATGCCTTTTTCAAGAACAACGGTTAACCATATCAAAAACATAACAGTTCATACACTTGAGTCCCAAATATGCATCTCAAGTCGAAGGATACAAAGTTACTACCTTTTATTCAAGAATCACTTATGACGACGATCCATGAAGTGATCTTGAAGCGGGTCAGGTCCAGTACTCGTTCCCTAACAAGTACCTATGAACTTGGTTGCAATACTTTGCCACTTTTACTTTTAAAAGTCAATCAATCCAATTCATATTAGTCCTACTTCATAGTTGCTCCCACAACTATGATCGACTATGGACATTTAGAATAACTAATTTATTCAAGGATTTAAACATGCTAATATAGAACACAACGAGTATGAAAAGATCATATCCTATATATCTAACTAAATACTATACTTGTTGCTTTACTTGTTCCAATATCCAAATACTAAATTCAAATCAAATCCCATCACTAGAATAACGAAGTCCTAAAGCTCAAATATGACCCTTCAAGTTTAGCTTATATAAGGAGCTTCATGAATGGGTTCATCCAGAAACTTGATTTGAGTAAACTTTGTGAGCACTAACATCTCCATTTTTAACTTGATTCCAAATATAGTTAAATGTTTGGAGTAGATGCTTGGTACTCTGATGTGAGATAGGGTCCTTTAGCTTGCGTAATGGCACCCACATTCTCACAAAGGATTTCTAGATGATCCTGAATGGGAGGCATCTACCTAGCTTTTCAATGAACTCTTTCATCCAAGCATCTTTCTTTTGTGGCTTCTAAAGCGGCAGCGTGTTCTTATTTGTTGTGTATTATGCAATTTGACCTTCGCCTTGAACCTTTTCAAACGAACTAGTTCTTCATTCACAATGAAGACATTTCCCTTTTGTGATTGAGAACCTTCTCAATCTTTATGGAAGCTATCATTAGTGCAGCATTTTGCTATGAACTTCTTCCACCCCTCAGTTAAAGAACATTTCCTTGGTTCTTTGTAAGTACCTTAAATCGTTCTTTATAGTCATCCAATGACCTTCCCTCGTTTTTCGTTGGTATCGTTTTCTAATGCTCTAAAGCATTTTGACACGCTCGATCTAGTGCATGTCATGGCATATATGATAGATCCAATTGCCGAAGCATATGGAATACTAATCATTTTATCTAGCTCATCTTTTGTGCTAGAATATTGAGACATGCTCAAAATGATGCCATATCATATTTGCAAGAAACTACCTTAGAGCCTTGCATCTTGAATCTTTCAAGATCATGTCTACATATGCACTTTGACTTAAACCTATAAGTCGTCTTGATCCAATCTTTAATACTAGTATGTGTTACACGTACAGGATTAGGAATTTTACTGCGCTCCCACTAGTTTTAGCAAATACATGAGTCATCTTTTATTTTGATGAAAATTAAACTTTTAATTTTCCTGTCAAAATGAAGATTCCAGTTTTGAGATACTTGTACTGATCCATGCATGGATTGTATCTCAGTGTTCATGACTCTAAGCCACTCACCAGATTCAGAATCTGACATAGCACTTTAGCAGTTGATGGGTTTACTAGAACCCAGTCATACATCATTCTTTATAAGAAATCGATATCTCTCGAATTTCTGAATGATTCTACTAGATTTGCGAACACTTGGTGTTTTTACTAAGTTTCTGATCAATCAAAATGCTCAGTTTCAACGACCTTTGTTTGATAACTATTGCCAACCAATAAGTGCATTAGGTTATGAAGTTCTCGATTCCCTTCAAGTTCCTTAACACTCCCACTTGCCTTGCCCATTAAAAACTTTCTTTTCTAAGAACTTGGCTTTGGAACAATAAACTAATTTGTTGTTTGTGGGATTGTAGAATCGGTATATAAAACAATTTATAGTATATTCTACAAAATATACATTAAGTAGATTTTGGGTCGAGTTTACTTGAACCTTATTGTCTCACATGAGCTTCATAAACCCACGCCTTCAACTAAGATTAAGGATGAAAAACTTTTCCTACGAAATCTTATAAGGTGTTTTGTCTACCTTTTGGTTGGTGTCATAAAGTACGGTTTACTTTAACTAGGGCAGAAATCCGAATTGATATAGGAATAGTACTTCTACTCATAGAGCAACCATATTTAATATGGTTCGGTTCATCCTTTCGGATGTACACAATTTCTATGATGATCCAAGAGTTCTTGGTTTAGTTACTATCTTCATATATTAGAAAAGACTTTAATGGTCCTGCTGAGTTGTTTTCTTAATCTTCACTTTGAAACAACTTGAATTACATCAAATGCTTCATCTTCATGTTCCATAAACTTCAACAATTGAAATTGTCAGTGAAGGTATTATCTATCACCATATCTAGACATGGTTTTCAGAGACCATATACATCAACATGTATCAATTCTAAAAAAAACTTTTTCTCCTTCTCTATGAATTAGAGAAGAGAGCTATATTAAACTTTATCAAGATCGCATATTTCAAATGAAAATATTTATATTTAGTTTCAAAAATACCACAGTTTTGAAATTTAGATATGCGTTTAATGTTTTTCTTGATTAAGTTGACTATTTAATGTGTAGATTTGATTCAAATCACATTTGAGTCTTATGGTGATTATATAGAACTATGTTTTAGAAGACTTTTGAGATTCACTTTATTATTCAATTAGGAGGACTAGTTCTCGAGATAGAATAATTCAATTTGAATATGAATATAATCGTTTCCAAAACGGTTAAGTGAATTTCATTCAATCAATAGACATGTGACTGAAAAATAATTTAGTCAAACTAAATTCAAATATTGTTTGAAACAAACTTATTTAACAATACAAGCCATATGGTTTTATAATAAAATCTCCTAT
This sequence comes from Saussurea involucrata, assembly GCA_033807775.1. Taxonomy (NCBI): domain Eukaryota; kingdom Viridiplantae; phylum Streptophyta; class Magnoliopsida; order Asterales; family Asteraceae; genus Saussurea; species Saussurea involucrata. The sequence continues at coordinate 34,324,025 of CM066321.1, forward strand.
AAGCTTGGTACGCAATCTTGCTTCCTTGCTTATATGGATCACCATATTGCTTGTCTTTCAGTCATTTACTTTTCTTGATTATCTGTAACATATTACAAGAGTGAGTTCTACACTTAGTATCAAATACACAAGTGTAAGATAGAAAGGTAAAAGTTCTATCTTAAATATTGATACTTGAAGGACTTTCCTTCGTTAGAAAACATTTATTTCTCAGAAGGACAATCTCCTCTTCTATGACCAATGTTGCCTCATCTATCACTACATTCAGATTCTCGACAAAAACATCAAATGCGTTGGTCAGATATTTGAGGATCACATCTACGGCTCTCCCATTCGAATAAGGATAGTCAAGTCTATCCAAATAGTCAAGGTGTGTCCTCATTAGTTGAATATGAGGGCTTACGTTTTGGCCTTTGTCCAATTGTATCGAAGCGTTCACGGACCATATACATTTGGTAATATTTTGGTAATCGGTTTACCATGTCAAATGCCCCCAGTGGAAACGTTTCCATTCTTTCTAGTAAGGATGGAACCATGGTTTCAAGCATAAGACGTGATACATTGATTGAATCATCATTATGTTTCAATCAAGTATCGTTAGCTTCTATGGAGGTAAGAGGAGGTTCTTGAGGAATAGGTACGAGGAGTATGTATAATTTGTTTTCACGTCTAAGAACGCGTCTCAATGTTTTGAAAACAAATTGGGAAGTTCTGAGTGGTTAACTTTTCTTCCAAAAGAAAAGGTCTTAAGGATGTGTTAATTGTAGTGTTTGCATTTTAGGCCATCTGCAAAATTTAACAAAGTTAATATAGTATTTTCAATATTAATTTTTTAGCAAATTAATTACCCTTTAGTTTTCTAAAAAACATTAATTTGCATAAAATATAGGATCCAACGTTGCAAAACAAATGAAACGGTTAGGTGACCTTTATCCCGTCCGTTTAATCCAACAAGGTAGATAACGTTTATCGATTACATCGAAAGTAATTCCTAGCGTTATGGGATCCTTAACAACTTGTTTGTTAATTGACATGTTTGATCCCATCTATGCCTTGGGTTTCTAATCCTTAGGTGACCTTTATCACAAAAGATTCCCAATCAAGTCATCCTACTTGAAACAACATGTGAAACTCACATCCATGCGGTTAGGTGACCTTTATCCCACAAAGACATAAGAATCACCTCATCCATCTCAAGACAATCCAAGTGGTTAGGTGACCTTTATCCCACAAGGGTGTCATAGTGACGTATTGAGTGTTTCTCAAAAGGACGGCATATGACTTGCGTTTATAAAAAGGGATTTTAGATGTATTACAATTCTAGTTTTGTAACATTTTAGTAACTTGTTATTTTGCATGCATTCAATAATACATGGTATTTAATTAAAATCTTACTACTCATCAAAAGGATTCTTTTAGTTAAATAAAATCTCTATTTTATCAACTAATTATATATGATCATATGTTAATATTAACGTTTGAGTTTGATCATAATAAGAACCATTTATAGTCTTTTAAAAAACACTTTTATTATTAAGACTATGAGTTTGTAAGAGTTTTGAAAACTCCATTTTAAATTCTTCTATAAAACTCAAAATCTCAATTTTTTGTCTTAAAAACCATAGTACCATATTATTGCATGCATCCAATAAGCAAGGTACTCTTTTAAGAAAAATAAACTATTTCTCAAAAAAGAATAAACTTAAAATCTCCATTTCAAATAATTTGGATCAATTAAAATCCATTTATTTAAATCAAGAGCATGTGCTCTCCTTTTTGCCACCCAATATGACCAATCAAAGGGAGGAAGGCCATGCATATTTACCAAACAAACCCTTCTAGTTTTGAGATAGTTAAAATTCATTTTTAAATAAACAATTTTACATAAAACGTATTTGAACCAATTTGCATGTTATCAATTTTAAATATTGGTTGATATAAAATCTCTATTTTAAAACTTGGTTCATTTAAAATTTAATTTTAAAATTTCTCGCTTCAACTTTAAACAATTTTAAATAAGCGCATTTGAACCAATTTTATGTTCTTTACTAGCACGCAATATCCTATATTTTAACGCATCAAAAAGAACATAATCAACCATAAAACATGCAAAAGAATGTGCATAAAACAAAGCCATTTCTAATGACATTTCTTGTGAGCCAAAACAAGAAATGTCAAATCCATTCCTAAGGGACAAAAAAAAATATAAAAAACTTCAAGCTCCCACTTGCTTTAGCATCTCCATGCAAACAAGAACATCAAGCTCCATCTTCAAGCTATATGTTGGCCTTCTTCTTGTTACATTTTATAAAATAGAAAAACTAGTTCTAACAACTAATCTAATATTTACAAAATGAACAAAAGAAACATGAAATAATAAAACCTATTTACTATTACAAACCAACATGAATAATAATAAAAAAATAACAAATTTAAAGGAAACAATACAACAACCAATACATTGGTCCATGGCTTGTTTATGCACAATTTTTATAAACAAAATAAACTAAAACAACACTTTGTTTTTCTAAGGCAACCTTTATGTAACAAAAATGCATGTTAAAATTTTGTTACATAAAATATAAAATTTTCACAAACAAGTTGCCAAAGAAGCCATGCATGAACTTTTCATACCAAAATGAAATTTTATCTATGGCTTCCAAAAACCAAGTTTTACTCAAAGAAAAACTCATTTACTAATCATGCATTATAACATAGGCTCTGATACCACTTGTTGGGATTTTATGTTAAAAACATGGGTTTCAAAAACTCATAAGAGGTAAAAAATTATTAGGCAACGGAAGCAAAAATAAAGTTTTGGAACAAAAACATAAAACCATTTTACTCCCATGCAAGAAAAGATAAATAAGAACAAACCAAGAGAGCTTAGACAATACAACCTTTGTAGACTTTGAATCCTCTTGGGAGGTTGGAAGTTGATGAAGATGGTAGAACCCAAAATACAGCTCCTCTAGAGTAGTCCACCGACAAGCTCCAACACCAAAGTATGCTAGTACTTTTCTTGAAAGTTTGATGCAAGAATTCAAAACTCTAAAATAGAGTTGTAAAATGGAAAAGCACAAAACACACACACACACACTATGTGTGTGTGTTCGGCCGAAAGTGGAGAGAGGAGGGAGAGAGAGAGCAAGATTCAAGTGTGTGTTTTTGGAAGGCTTCATCATTTCTTTTATGCTAAAACACAAGACAAGTTAAGTAATTTTTATTGGCTCACAAAGTAGTCCAATGAAAATTGAGCCTTCCATGCAAATTTTCATTTCAAGTCCCTTTAGTATAAAATAGTCTTAAAACTTGCTACTTGTAATCCCTGCTTGTATCCACTAGTTATTAAAATCATCATATTTTAATAAACTAGATTTCCTTTTTGCCTCTTATATTAAAAATTATATTTATTAATATAATTAATAATATTCATCAAGAAATAATATTTATCAAGAATCAAATTCTTATAAATATCAATTTAGTGTCTACTTGTTGTTCGGTGTGACCCTATAGGATCATATATTACCGGTAATATTATTTTATAATCATTCTTGAGCATATAGAACCAACACCCTGTACGTCTTTCATGGCGATCAAAAAATCGAAGGCAAGAAGAAGGGTTTTTCCATCTGAAAACCCCGCACCAGACAATCCCCAACCCAATACAAACCCAAATGCTCCCAATGAAGAACCCATCGATGTTATTCCCTTAAACTAGGAACCACCAACCAGAGAATTACCTCATGTTCCTGCTTTCAAACCTGTTCGAAGATTGACAAGGAGTCAAGGGAAGATGAAGACCAAACCTATGACTAAAGAAGAGGGACCTGCTATCCCTCTTTCTGATGATTCTGAAGATGAAGCACCACCGAAGCAGAAGTCCAAGTTTGAGGTGGGAAAATCAAACCCCTAGGATGCCTTGGCAGAAGCTGTTGAAGCTATGGCTTCTTCACCACCTAAAGATACACGCAACCCCAACATAAGTAAAGGTACAAATCCTTTTTCCTCCAAACCCCTGCCTATGAATATTGTAACCGCTTTTCCCTCAAATCCTCGATCATTTGTTGGAACCCCGTTGAACAAAAACCTGAATGAGGCCATGGATGCAACTGACACCATTTTGGGCCTACCCAAAAACACCCCTGATGCCCCCTCCTCATCAAAACCAACCTTGATGACCATCACACCATTTGCCATAACCCATTCTCTGTCCCAATTAAACCAAATCCCACCTAGTTATCTAGCCATGTTACACGCAAGGAGACCCAAGTTTTTTCCCACTCTACCCAAACTACCCATTGTCCGATCCATAAAGATCCCTGAACTCACTGTGATTACATCCACAACCACCCCTAAATCTATTGAGCAATCTGGCATCATGACTATTGCACAGTTAGATGCCCTGTTTCCCAAAATCACTCAAGCCTATACTTCCAGGATGCAGTAGCCTAAAACAACTCAGGATGATATCCCTCATACTGAAAAACCTTCTGTTGAAATCCCTGCAGTTGAGACTTCTTCTAAAGGAATACTTGTTGCAAAATCCCCCTCTGAAGAAAATCTGGTTAGCAAAACCACTTCTGTTGAAAACCCTGTTATTGAGACCCCTACTATTGAAAAACCTGCTCTTAAAGAAACTGTTATTGAGACCCCTGTCATTGAAACCCGTCATATGGAAACCACCAATACCCCCAATGTCACCACGTTTTGCCTGCATGATGAACCCTTTCACATGGACACTTTGGACCCACTTGAAACCCGCATGGAACAGCCCCTAATGGAACATTCTAAGGATGAGGACCATCATCATGAGAACACAGAAGCCTGGGACATGGATGATGTGGTAATCACCCATACCAGAGATGCTTCTCCTCTTCCCTATGTCCAAGATATGCAGGTGCAAACTCCCAAAGAGTCCAGTAAAAAGCAGCCTAAAAAGAAATCAAAGGAGAAGATGGTGAAGCCCACTGAAGGAAAGAAGACCAATCCCTCTCTCAAGATCAAACTGGTGGGAATTTCAAAGACGAAACCACCAATCAAAGCAACCAAAGGAAAAGGAAAGGAGACTGCCCCAAAGAATCCAAAAAAAGAGAAAGAGAGCAGAAGTGGAAGAAAGCAGTTTGGGTGAAGGCACAAGCACTTCTCAAAGGATTACAAGACAGAAAGCCAGGAAAAGCCAAGAGAATAATCCTACCACAACAGCCTGTCACACCCCGCTAAAGCAGAAATACGAGATGTTACAGCTCACAGTTTCATTGCGTAAGGTAGAAGACAACACACAATCATCATAGCTTAACAAGTTTACAAAAATTACAACTTGTTCCAAAATACAAATTGTCCAAAACATAAATTGACATGATAAAGAAGGTCGTGCTGGATGTAGCTACTAGTGGTGCCTTCTAAAGTTCCAACCTTACTTGATATTCCCTGAAAAGCATGTAAATGAGAGGGTCAACTATTGAACTAGTTGGTGAGATCCCAGGTTTTATGAGTACAACAATGTTTGTCATAGAACAGTTCAAATCCGCACAAGTGGATATGTCAACCGGTTGTAAAAACACTTGCTCAAGGTAATTGTATGTATAATGTTTAAGCTTCGAGCCCGTTACCCCGACCTTTGTGACAAGACGCCCCTCCGCATGTTCTATCGTCAATAATGCGTACGAACAACAATAATTATGCACTCAAACAAGCGCGACTTGTGAGTGGGGTGTCAACCAAATAGCGCTATCCATAATTACCAACGGCTCACACTCGTGAGTTAAACGGGTAACGTAGATTAAACGGGGACTTAGTACGATAGAGAAAGCTCAAGATCTTACAACATGCACAGAACGTACATACCATAGAGCGTAAGCAAGTATAGAAAGATTAGTATTTCCAAGTAAACGAGACAACCGGTGCGTAAAATTATTGTAGTAACAACATGCTTTTCACCCCAAAATATGTAAAATATTAAAAAGGGGTTGTGATAACTCACTTGATGCGCGATGAAATTCCCGAAACTTCTCACGTACTACGTCGATATGATCCTACCTTGAACCTACGAATCGTAAGAGTCACTAGTAAGATTTAAGCTTGATTCTAAGGGTTTGGTGAATCCTACTTATCCAAAATGTCATAAAATGCCTTATGTAGAACTTTGATTAAGGTTCATATTTTTGTGATGGATTAAAGTATCTTGCATGTCTTATTATAACTTTGATTAATCAACACAAGTCTCAAGTTTATAACATAAAATCATAGAATGAGTTAAAAGTTGCTTTTTAACAATACTTGGAAATTTTCTTTTCTGTCCAGAATCTTTGGGTCACTTTCAGTCCATTTTTAGCTATTTTCCAAGGCTCTTTTGGTTAGGAGATTTTTTACTCAAGATGACACTATGTGTTAGGAAACGTTTGGCATAAAAATCATTATTTTTGAACATTTTTAAGTCCATCAAATAATTTTTATAGTAGGACTACTATAGAAAGCATAGCTGCTTGCACACTGTTATTGTGACGTCTGTTTGAAGGTCGCAATCTCTGAGTTTTTGAGTGAAACCACTTGGGTTCGAATCTTAACACATAAACATAAATTCCAGAAGAGATTTCACCACATTTGGTTAATTATTGAGAGAGTTATGACTTTTTAAAGAGAGAGGTAGGATTCTGGCAGAATGCTGTCAAAAGGTTGCTTTAAGAAAATGTATCTAACTTGTAAGTTTTGTCATGATTTTGTTCCTTTTCCATGGAATCCAATTTGAAACTTCCCCAAACAAATATTTTCAGAAGAATATTTATTTTTAAACCTCTAGAACTACATGCATGTATATTAAATAAAGATATCTTTCAAAAACCCCAAAATGGTTTTCTTGCTCTCTTTTTGAATATTTCTTGAGTAGTCAAACCAAGAACTTGTTTTTGCTATAAGAAATAACGAGTTTTTAGCACATGCATGAAGATTAAAACATGTATTTAGTGTAATATAAAGTTTTTCATAAAACTTCTTAGAGATTAAGAGGTTGGTTTTGATGAAGAACACATGCATGCTTGTAAGAACTTTCAAAAGTTCCTTCTTTGATCTTAACATAGGGTTGATCATGGATTCATCCCCTTTTTAATAACATGCAAGATGTTATGGTGATGAATCTACAAACATTAAGATTCAAGAAAAGGTCTAGCAAAACATACTTAAAAACTAGAGTAGAAGAAGAAGAAAACTTAAAGAAAATGAAGGAACATAAACAAGAGATGTGTAGGCTTTGCTCTACATATGATTTTACCTTAAGAATCACTTTAATACTTGAGTTTCTTGAGCTTGAAAGGCTGAAGTATGAACAAAACCTTGAGAGAAATGGAGAAGATTTAGAGAGAAAAGTGAGAGGGTTTTTCTAGAGAGAGAGAGGTGAGATTAAGAATGAGAGTGTGAAATGAGTTGAAAGAAAAGAAGGGGGGCGGGGTTTAAGGGGGGTGGTGGACGGTTATGGGAGGGAGAGAAAGAGAGAGATGGAGTGCAAAGATGGATAAAAATAATGTGGTCTTGTGATTTGATTTTTATTATTATTATTTTTTTGAATTTGAATTATTAACAAGACAATTTACTATCATAATAATACTTGTTTTTATTTGTAAGTATTTATTTTTGCAAAGTAATTTAGGGTATTTGATTTGGCATTTTATGAGATTTATGGATAATTCACTCACTTAGGCAAATGCTAGGCAAAATTCTCAAATTTCCTAACGATACTGTTTTCACTCCTAAATTCGACTGTGTTGTCTATCATATGAATAACTGAACTTTTCAGTACAGCTCTAAATTCAAGATTTTCGTCACAGTCTCCTAAATTTGACGGTTGTCACAGTCTCCCCCGGTTAAAAGATTTTCGTCCCGAAATTCAAGAACTTTCAGCATTAACTAGTTTATTAGCAAAGAGGTGAGGATACTTATTTTTCATATAGTCCTCTCGTTCCCATGTATACTCAGGCCCACACCTTGTGTTCCAATGAACTTTCACAATCGGAATTTTGCTTCGCTTAAGACGCTTAACATCTCTATCGAGGATCTCGCTTTTGTTCTTCTACGATATGCAACTTATCGTTAATCTGAACTTCTTCTAGAGGTAAGATTAATGAGTCGTCAACTAAACATTTCATGAGGTTCGACACATGAAACGTATCATGGATAGCACTTAGCTCCTTAGGAAAATTGAGTCTATATGCCACTGGACCAATCCTTTCAGAGATCTCAAATGGTCCGACATACCTTGGGCTCAATTTTCCTCTTTTCCCAAATCGTACTATTCCTTTCCATGGAGATACTTTTAGAAGCACTTTATCACCAACTTGGAATTCTAAAGGCTTCCTACGATTATCCGCATAACTTTTCTGACGATCTCTGGATGCTTTAAGTCTATCTTTAATGATTGCAATCTTGTCGGTAGTTTCCTGTACAATATCAGGTCTAGATAGCTGTTTGTCTCCAATTTCTAACCAACAAGGGGGTGAACAACACCTACGTCCATACAGGACTTCATATGGCGCACACTGAATACTAGAGTGATAGCTATTGTTATAAGAAAACTAGACCAGAGGCAAGTGATTAACCCAACTTCCTCTAAAGTCTAACACACATGCCTGAAGTATATCTTCTAACGTTTGTATAGTCCGTTCACTCTGCCCATCCTTTTGAGGATGATAGGCAGTGCTCAAATTTAATTGCGTACCCAATGCTTTATGAAGTGACTGCCAAAACCGGGATGTGAAACGGCTATCTCTATCTGATATGATGGAAACTGGAACTCCATGACGTGTAACAATCTCATTGATGTAGATCTGGGCGAGCTTCTCCATCTTATAGTCTTCCTGAATCGGTAGGAAATGTGCAGATTTCGTGAATAGATCTACTATAACCTCTCATTTGGTGCACTGATCGCCAGTTTCTCAACGTCAAATTCCATGCCAAGCTGGAAATCAACTTGCGTTCTTAGATCAACGTGTTCTTGCATGGCAAGCTGAATTTCCCTCATGGCGGTTCATGTGCCTTTGTATCTGTCGATGTAGTTTACACAATATCCATTAAGAATTATCTAGTCGTAGAGATTTAGAAGAACAAGGTCGTTGTCATTGAAAGAATGGATCTTCTTGTCTTCTGTCTCTACTGTGTAAACATTATATAGAACTTTGTCATAGGAAAACATTCTTTGCTTCTATCTTCAGAATTTTGTCGATTGAGAAGTGTGTGTTTATGGCTTTGTTCAGATGAGATTTGGTTTTGATGAACCTACGCCTTTGATCTGTGAGTTTATCAACTCTGATCGGGTTTAGGTATGGGTTGTTGGGTACAGTATTTACTGGGATTATGTCTCTGTAAGCATAGAGATAGGAGAACACCTTTTCGATTGCAGGTTTCTTTTAGTGTCGAGCTTCAGGGCTCTGTTCTGGTAGATTCTGTGGCGGGTTCTGGTCATCGTATGTTTCAGCCATAAGAATATCAACATGTCGTCCGGGCTCTTGTACAGTTTGAGTTTGGACCAGGGGTTGTTATTGCGTTATTTGTTCATCAGCAGAGATTGGGTATGCTCTCTCTGGTTCAGTCCTTGGGGATTGAGGAGTAGTGTCAAGGATAATTACCACTGGTGGTTGAGAAATCGATACCTCTGGTGCTTTGATCGTTCTGTCTTTGAAGATGTATTCGAACTCAACCATCAAGGTCTCTGTTTGAGTTTCCTCTGTCTCCTTTTCCCCTTGAGTTTCTTTTTCTTTCTCGGCCTCAGTCTCGGCCTTTGTCACCTCTGTCTCCTTCTCCTTCTCCTGCTCTTTCACTTTCTCTTTCCCTTTGTCTCCCTTATTTGTCTCCCCCTTATGTTGCACGGAGGACTCTCCTTTTTTAGCATCTGAAGGACTTGTGGCATCTCTGTGGGTATCATCGTCATCTTTCTGATCATCATCATCACCATAGGTTGCCACATTAGCTTTGGGAGAGTCTGGTGTAACAAACTTACCCCTCTTTCGCGAAGGTTCTCCTTCTGGTACTTCTTCTGCAGGTCTTTTGTTTGAAGAAGCTTGGACAATGGCTTTTGTGAAGATTGTAACGGCCTTTTTCAGTGCATCTTCGACTTCTGTTGCAGCAGTTCGGATTTCATCAACTTGACACTCAGAGTTAACTTTGTGAGAGTCAAGAGATGATTGTACGTGACGTTCTGTTGCTTGAGCTTTCATGACAAACTTTGAAGATACGGTCATCACTCGGCTCAAGACAGATTTGCTAAAACCGCTCATGTAGGCTTTGTCGATAGGTTGGTTGTTGGGAAACGGTATGGGTGCCTCTGGTGCCGTTGCCTCCTTGATTGCATTCTTGACAGAGGTGTTAATTAACTTTGTCAATGTTCTGACGTTTGAGTCTGATAGGAGTACTGAAGGTATGGGCAAGTGTAATACCCCGGGTAAGTTCGTTAGTTAAATGTTAGTTCCGTTAAACTTATTTAACTTTATAATTGATGTTTAGGGTAAGTTTGGGTTAATTATTAAGAAAAAGGTATTTTGGCCATTAATGGATAGTATAGGGACTAAAGTGGCAAGTTGGATTGGATATTATCTCTTTTAGAAATTCAGATATTTCATAAACAACAAAAGATCAGTGTGTGTAGTGTGTGTGTGTTTTAGAAAGAAAAGAAGCAAAAGAAGAAAGCTAGGTTAAGACATCAATTGGGGCACATGGAATTGAATTCAGGTATGTTTCCTTTAAAATTTATGTGTGTAATTGCTATTAGGTAGTTTCTATCGGAGTAAAATAAACGATTTCACATCTGGGGTTGATTCAGTCGGTTTCTGGGCTGAAAATATGTAAACCGACAGAGGTTTCCGGATAGGATGAAGGTATTCGGTTAGTTTTGTTGATAGTGTCCGGGTAGTGTTCTAAAGGTGTCCGGACGATTTTTTCATCCGGTAAGTTCCTATTTTATTAAGTTTCCGGACGATTTTAGATACCGAATGGAGTCCGGATCACCGTGGTTTCCGGATGACGTCCGGATTAAACATGTTGTCCGGAATGTTGGGGTTGTCCGGATTGGTTGTGTTGTCCGAAAAGCCCTGTTGTCCGGATAGTTTTGTGTTGTCCGGATAGTTTGGCTGTTTGAGCAATTTTGAGAGTTTAGATGCTTTTGGGTATCCAATGACCTGTGTTTTGTTAATTCATGGATAGGGAATGAATGAGGGCTGAATGTACTGGGACATGACTTAAGTTCGGGTTTGGGGGTTACATTTGAGGATTTGAGTTATCTAGGGTACTTAGATTTAGTAAGACATGTGTGTCCTATTTGGTAAAGAGATATTTGTGTTTAATGATTTCAGATACTGTGAATCGAAGGTGAAAGATGAGTTCTTTGTGGAAGGAGTTTTGGATAAGCAAACAAGTGAGTTTTTATTTAAAATGTTTTCAACTGGAATACATATATGTGAATGAGTGTAATAATGTGCATATTGTGTTTATATGACTATTACACTGCATGGGTGCTAGTTGGTCGTGCTTAGGACCGGTATATGTTGGATGTACAGAGGGACAGTGGTGTTGGCTGTATTTAGTACAGTGGTGTAAATTTATTAGTTGGCTCGCAACCAATTAATATGGCATAGAGAACGAGATTGAAAGATATATGATGCATGAGTCTTAATTGGTATTCTTATGTGAATTATGTGTATGATGTTGTGCAAATGGTTTTGCTAACTAACGGGGATTTTCTCACTAGACCTCAAGGTCTAACCCTCATTTTTGTTTTAAAAATATGTATTCCAGGTCGTGGATCGAGTAAGAACAAATAAGGAGGTTAAACCGAGAATAGCTTTTGGGAGGACTATGTAGTGGAAGACTATGATGTGTTTAGTAGGTATAGCATGTTGTTAATGATGTAATTTACTATGTAAACGTTTGTAATGATGTACTGAATGTTTGTAAAGACTAGGGGACCGTATTTGTTATATAATGTATCTCTTGTTTTAACGACGTTATATAATGTATGGGATTCCGGGTCGTTACAGATGGTATCAGAGCCCTAGTTTAAGGGATTTAGGTATTAGTATCTGTACCTAGACTTAAACTGCATGTGGAGTAGGATGTCCCTATTATTGTAGAACCTTGGGGTGTTAAATATAAAAAGGTAAAAGGAACATCATGTAAGGTAATTTCATTTTTACACCTGGCTAGTGTAATTGGGATCTTACAGGTACATGTTTGAAATGGAATACCTTGTTATATGGGGTATGTGCTTATGTGTATATTAATCATGTCTGAATCAACAGAATGGCAAGTGGTACTAGACAAACAAATCAGGAAGGAGGAGGAAATCCGAATAGAACAAACCCAACAGCCGGAGGAAGGGGAAGAGGGGGAGAAAGAGGTAGAGGCAGAATTGGAGGCAGAATTGGGGGTAGAACTGGGAGTGGAGCTCCGCCGCGAGGTAATGAATTTGTTACTAGGGATGATTTAACAGCCGAAATGGGAAGACTGCAGACCAGTATACAAGCCATGTTTGATCGAAATCGTCATAATGAAGCTGATACACCATATCCTGGTCAGGAAGACGAGATGCCTATTACACCTACGATCACACCAGTACTAAGAAAGTGTGACTATAAAATGTTCTTAAGTTGTAAGCCTCCAACTTACTCAAGAGATCGGGATCCGGTAAATGCGCATGGCTGAAGGAAATAGAAGCCATCTTCAAGACTAGTAAATGCGCTGAAGAGGATAGAGTACTCTATAGAACTGCAATGTTGAAAGGCGATGCCCTATACTGGTGGGAAGCACATATGTCCTCGGGAGGATCTGATATATATTCTACTTATTCTTGGGAAGAATTCGTGATAGCTTTCAGGAAACAGTTTTGTCCTCAAGCCACAGTTAAACAACTGGAAGGGGTGTTTATGAACTTACAGCAAGGGAATTTGTCAGTTCGGGACTACACCGCTCGTTTCTTGGAAAAGTCTCGTTTTGCGGAATACTATGTTGCTACGGAGGCCATGAAGATTGAAAGGTTTATCTTTGGATTGAATGCAGAAGTCAGAAGTTTTGTGATTGCTAAAGGACCAGAAACTTTCTCCGCCGCAGTAGACGCCGCGGAAACCGTGGAACAAGATAAAGGGAGAAGTACTAGTGATAGGAATGTGGGGAAAACAAAGTGGGAAGGACCGCAGTATGATCAGAAGAAGTCCAGGTTTCAGCGATTTGATAACTGTCCACCTTTCCGACCAGTTGAAAGACCTTGCTCAAAGTGCCACCGTTTTCATCAAGGAAGTTGTCAAGTGGATCCTAGAAACTGTTATAAGTGTGGAAAGATCGGTCATATTGCTAAAGACTGTCGAGTAGTTAGATTTTGTTACTCGTGCATTTCTCCTGATCACCTTCAGTCCAATTGTCCACTGGGGAGAATACAACCGGGTGGTACGTCAGTAAGACCAACGGGTGTTAGACCGGTAGTGCCAAGGCCGGAAGTACCAAGAGCAAGGGGCCGTGCCTTCCAGATGACAGAGAAAGAAGCAGATGAGACTCTCGGTGTGGTTACAGGTACATTCTTAATAAATTCTACACGTGCTAAAGTGTTATTTGATTCCGGTGCAAACCGATCGTTTGTGTCGCCTTCTTTTGCTGCCTATATGCATTTAAATCCTAAAGTGTTAGATCATGCGTTAATGGTAGATACGGCTAATGATAATCAAGTACCGGTTAGTGAGTGATTTGATAGTTGTGTGATAAACATAGATGGGTGTGGAGTGCCTATTCAGTTATTTCCTATAGCCTTGATCGAGTTTGATGTGGTAGTGGGAATGAATTGGTTAGCCAAGAATCAGGCTAGTATAGTTTGCGATAAGAAGTTGATAAATGTTGTTGTTAGGACCATAAATGTCCTACATATTAGAAAGATATATAAATAATTATATAGTGCTTAATTAGTTTATTTAATTATTTGTAATAAGCCTTTAATCATAAATGGGCTTAGAGTTGTTTAATGGGCTTGGGCCTTGTGGGTTTAAGGCCTTAGTATATAAGGTTATGTTAGCCTTAGGAATTAGGTTAGCCTTTTGTTAAGCGATTCATTATTCAAGTTGAGAGCCTAATTGTTTGAGAGAGATAGTTAGTATTTTCATTCAAACCTTTGTAACTATCTTGATTATTGAATATGAGAGGGATAACAAGTTGAAATCATCATCTGTTCTTGTTATTTCTCGTTGAATCGTTGTTACCTGATCAATCTAGGACTAACAATTGGTATCATAGCAGAATCGGTGATTTGAAGATACGAAAGAAATCGAACGAAAGCAAGAAAAAGACAAGAATTTCGTATTGAATTTATCTGGAAAACGCAGCGAACCGTTTCGCCTATTCCCGGAGATTGAACCGTCGGATCGTCACGATTTTTGGACAGTGGCTCCACGACATTTTGTTTTACATTCTGATCTGTTGGATTGATCGTTTGAGGTCCAGAAGGCACCCAGAATAATTTCGTAACAGTGCCGTTTTCTTTTTGAAGAAAATCGTTCTTCAATCGGGTTTGCAAAACTTTTCATTGATTTAATAATTCGTTTGTTAGATCTCGATTGTTTACTCGTATTTATCTGCTGTTTTTCTGTGCTTATATCGATTCCCAAAAGGTTTTAATCTTTCAATTGAAAAATCAATTCTTGAATCTTTTGGTGTTCTTAAGTTATTGTTGTGGTTATTGAAAAATAGGATATATTTTGCTTAAAAATCGATTTGGGTGTGTTTATTTTTGGTCAAAATCTAACCCTACAAGAGTGAAATCAAGCAACCCTATCGATCCTAATCCAAATTTTTTTCATCAGCCGTTACCGGGTAAGTCCTCTGATTTTTTTTTGGGTTACCGGATGATATTTAATCAATTGTTCCTGGACACGTAGAGTTTTCCGGTTGAAACTCAATTTCCCGGACACCTAGAGCTTTCCGGTTGAAACTCAATTTCCATGACACTTTGTCTTACCGGAAACCACCTTTCCGGTTAACCCATAACTTTCCGGGTGAACCAAATTATTCCGGATACCTCACTTTGCTATAGATTTCAATTTTTTTTATTAATTAAATGAAATGCATCGTGGGTCGGTGGATTTAAATTCTAGGTGAACCTTTGAAAGTTTAGTTTTAATTCCCAAAATCTACTACGTGGTCGTGTGTGGATTAATAAAACTTTAATCATTGAAAGTTTGCATTGTACTCCATTACATACTATCCGGTAAGTTGTGTTTGGTAATTATTGATTGGTTTCATTCTCGAATCTTGATTTCGTTCGTACCGTCAATAATCAAATTTTAAATTTTGGAAACGAATTTATTTTATAAATTGGTTTTTCTGATTTAATCTTTGATTTTATTCCGCATTGATTGATTCTTCACAATAACACCGATCAACGATCAATTTTTCAGGTAACAATGCCACCGAGATATTGTGACCATTATGAGTGTAAAGGCCATAGAGAAATGTATGAGTTCAATATCAAGTCTGCAATGGAATTTAGAGACAAGATCCTCAAAGAACGGGAGGAACTGAAATTGCTAATAATTGAAAGTTCTGAGAAGCTAGCCAAATCTGAAGAAAAGGCAACAGCATTAGAGTCTGAAAACTCTGAGGTGAAAAAAAAGCTGCCTGAATTGCCATCACAAGACGAGATAAAGACACTTGAAAAGAAAGCACATCAACGACTATGTGAAAAGAATACCAAGCAAGCAGATGATTTGTGCAGCAAGTACATCAAAGAGCTGAAGGAACTGAAATCTCAAATCTGGAACAGTTCTGAGAAGCTGGCTGAAGAAGAAGAGAAAGGTAAGTTCCTGGACTGGGAAAACCTTGAGCTTAAAAGTAAACTAAATACTCTTGAAAAGGTTTTCGAAAAGGAGAAAGAAAGTGTTAAACCAAGATCTATCAAGATTAGAGAGAAATTCTAGAGAGAGAGAAAGTAGATCTTATTATGTCGGCTCTCTGTGTTTACAAGATATGAGTTATGACCAAAAGCTTACAAAGAAAGTCTAAACAAAGCCTTATATACCCTAAGACTTATTAAGGAAATAAGCTAGCTTTGACTTTCTACACATGACTAAATACATTGACTTTGACTCTATAAATCAAGATTAAATCTTAAAGACATATTTGTCCTAACAATCTCCCCCTTGGATTCAAGATTTAAACATTTGAGAACATCAGTCTTCGGCTTCTTGAATCTTCAAAATCTTCGGTCTTTATCAGGCTTATCAAAGTCAAATTGTCACAAAATCTTCAAATGGGGAACTGACGGAGATTTTCTTTCTTTGATCTGGAGAATTTGTTTCTTCACACAAGGCAATTTGATACTGTTGGTCCCGAAGGCCTATACAAGTTTGTAGAAGGGGGGGGGGGGGGGGGGGGGTTGAATACAAACACACAGATTTTACTTTTCTAAATTGTTTATTGATAAATCATTAACAATTTACAGCTTGTTGCGGAGACAAGATTAAGGATAAACCTAAATCTAAACAAGTTGGAACACTAAGGTTTCTTGCACTAAGAGAGATAAGGAAATTACTAATAATAACCTATCTTGAGATAAGAGATTGAACTTGTCCAGAGTTAGCAAGTTACTTCAAATGAAGTGAGTTCATCTCTTTATATACTGCATGCATTTAATGCAAGTCAGTATATACTTTACACGTGTCATCAGCTGGTTGGTTGCATGTCATTGACTTTTGATGACAACCTTAGTAGCCGAATGGATGAATAGTGTAGTATCAGAGTGGTTGTACGATTTCAGATTTTCGGAGGTTCTTTTCTGACATTTCGTACGGAGTCGTGCAAGGGTGGTTAAGACAAAAGTACTTTGTACGGAGGACTTCATGATCAGCTTTCGTTGATTCAGCGATTATCATTTACTATTCAGCGAATGATAAAGTTCAGCGATAGCTGATGTCTTGTACTTGATACTTCACGTTGAGTGGACAAATCTGAGTCTTCGCTGATCCGCATCAGTTCATTAGGATACTTGTTGCTGGTTCTTAAACTTGATCTTCGACTTCAGCGTAGAACCTTTGTTGACGTGAAACTTGTCTTCAGGGATCATAAATAAACAACTAACTTATCAGCGATCATCATAATGACTGAACAGACTCAGAGCATTAATGATGAACAGTGTTCGCTGAATGTTTAATCTAGAGAGCGGGAGTTCCTATCAGCGGTACTGGAAGATCTTAGTACTTATCAGCGATAGTGAAACTCTGATACATATTGTTTACTTACAATTTTCACTAAGTATATAAGAGAGGGTCATTATCAAATCACTGAGGGTTTGGATCAACAATCTCCCCCTATTTGATTATGACATAGCAACAAAGAAAATTGCTATTTAATGAAAACATAAGGATAAAAAGAACTCATAAAATACTTGTCCCTTTTACTGTTTTCTGGGATCTTTTCAGTACTGATGGAGTAAAGTACATTCGCTGAAATCTTTCTTTAAAAATATTGAATCAGGTTACAATGAAGAACAGAAAGATTATAAGTACAAGCGAAATAAATTACAAGTACAGAAGGATAACTGATACAATAGAGAAATAGGAGATCATATCAGTTTTCAAAAGGTTCTTCCATCATAGTCTAAGAAGAATATACCATATGGATCACTTACCACTGTGACAGGGATGAAGGTTTCTCCAGGTGGAAGGGAGGTGTCAAGCATTGTAAGATCAGCATCAGGGCCAAGAACTTCAGCACGAGAGAAACCAATACCTGTTTCATTTCGAATGATTGGACTTGAATCAGAAACTTTCTTCTTCTTAGCAGAGGCTTTCTTCGGTTGAGGAAGAGTAGTAGGAATATCCACAGCAGATGAAAGCAAGTCAATCTGTTTGTTTAAGATCATCTCAACATGGCTTTTGAATTTTGAGCGTGATCCCTGAATGGCTAATTTCGTTTCTAACCATTCAGAGAGACCAAACTTTTCTAATGAAGCGGCATAGAAGGTTTGCTTGGTTTTGTCATCTCTGTAGACATCCACTTCAACAACAGGAACATCAATGTACATTTTTCCTCTGATGTTGGCTTTGATTATTATGGATGGTCTTGATCGATAAGTCAGCATTTGTTTAGCCCATTCCAAAGTTGTATCAGAGACCTTTGTCTTTTCTCTAACGATTTCTTGAGCATCATCCCAGAGCTGACGTTGAACATCAATGGGAACTCTTTTCAGCTTGGGGTCTTTGATTGATCGTTGAGTAAGCTTGATGGCGTATTCTCTATCTTTCTCTTCAGCTTCCTTTCTTTCAGCGATGAGGCGTTCAGCTCTGAGGTGTTCCTGGTATTCAGCTTTTGAGATTCTGAACTTTGGAGGAACTGAAGGAAGTTGATCACGCCTTAGAATGATTCGCTGATCCTTGAATCGCTTTATTATTTCCTCTCTTCTCTTTTGATCCTCTTCACTCAGCTTTTGAGGAGCTGAGGAAGGTCTGTTTCTGTGCAAGAGAGGTTGTTCTTCTGGTTCATCAGTCTCAGAGATCAAATCTAAGACTGTGATTATTTCATCAGCAGCAACTGGCTTTATTTGTAAAGTCGCAGTAGTAGAACCTTCAGCGACATCCTCAAACAGGGGAGAGGACTAGCTGAAACACAACGATCTTAAAAATAAGAACATGGGTAGAAGAACTTGGGTAGAAAGAGAAAGATAAATATGTTCAGGTGTAGGCTAGGGTAGTAGAACTTATAGAGGAGGGATGGAGTGAGATATGATTAGTGTACCTGACAAACCGGCTTTTCAAGCAAGATCGTCAGGTTGTCATCTTCAGCGACGCTTTTGCCTTTGCCTTTCTCAGCGCCAGAGGCTGAGGGCTTTGTCTTTGTCCGCTCCCCTGAAGGTTCATTTATCGAGATTCCCTTAAGAGCTTTGATCCTTGGGGCAGGTTTGACGATAAAGAAATCATCGTCATCTTCTTCATCATCATCATCATTCCTTGGAGAGGAGGATGGTTCATTATCAGGGATGTCGATGCCTTCATCATCTTCTGCTTCGGATTCTTCAGCGTCTTCTTCGAGTTGCTCCCCCTCAGATACAGAGGCGAGCTTCTCGGTTCCCTCGGGGTTTTCATCTCCCTGAGGTCCAACGATAAGATCTTCATTCTTCTCTCCCCTGATAGATTCATCATGGGAAAGGTCTTCAGCGCTCTTTTCAAGATCTTCAGCGCTCTTCTCCTCGGTATGTTCAGCGCTCTTTTCCTCGGGATGGTCAGCGCTCTTCTCCCCCTCTTTCTCATGATGACTGGGGAGGAATGGGTAGATTCAGCATTTGTATTTTCTCTGTCTTCTTGGCCAGAGATTTTAATACAACTTTCAATCGCTGCTAATCTGTCTTCAAGGCCAGATATAGCAGGAGTGATCTTCTTCAGCTTGTTTCGATCCGCCGCTGTGAAAGTTTCCAATACAGGGGCAGGGGTCGGTTCAGGAGCTGGAGTATTTGCCTTGATGAGTAGCTGTTGGATCATCGTTTTCATCTCACCAACGTCGGTCTTTACAGAGCCTAAGTCAGTCTTTACAGCTGACATATCACCCTCTAAGGCTCCAACCGATGTCTTCAGCATTGTGACTTCGCCAGACATGGAGGAAACAGAGTTTTTGAGTGAGGTGTAGTCAGTGTAGATGTCAGCGAGCACTTTGGCGAAATCGCTGAGAGTCTTATCAACAATCTTGATGTCGTCTGTGGAAGCTTTCTTTTCCACCACCGTTGTCAGCTTTGTCAAATTCTCTCCAGCGTTTGTTACTGCTGTATAGTTATTGGAGAGTGTGGTGGTGAGATCTGTCAGCTTTGTTTTCACGGACTTCAGAGAGGCGTTGATGTCTCCCATATTAGGACCTGTAACACATAAGTACTTGTGAACAAAGGAAAGCTCAGAAGTTTCAGGTTTAGTTACAGTGTATATGGGTTGATTTGTACCTGCAGGAGGATTGATGAACTCGTCAAAGATGCGGATTCCTGAATAATGTTCCATATCTTCCTCAAAAGTACGGTGAGGTATGGTGATCTCTACAGGTCCTGTCTTCATCATTCTTTGAGAAGCGTCAGCGGTGGCTTCTGGAATGATGGCATCTCCAGTGTTCTTTGGAGGAGTGTCCAAGTGAGTGGAGGGAGAAGCGAAGGATAAAAATGGGGTTCGGGTTATGAGTTCAGCGTTGGAATCGCTGAGAATCACTTCATCAGTCTTTTGAGAGACTGAGGGAGGTTGGGTAGGTTCCAAGTTTCTAACCTCAGCGTTTGGAGACGCTGAAGTCTGGATTGGAGGGATGGCTTGAACGGGTGTGGCAGAGCGTACCACGGAACTTTCCTTCAGCTCTTCAGAATGAGCTGAGGAGTCTTCAGCATGGGATTGTTGGGGTTGCTCCTTGGTTTTCTTGATCCTTTTGGAACCAAGTTGGGTTGAAGAGTGTTTCCTTTTCTTAGAAGGAGAGGATTGTGTGGTCGGGGTATCAGCGATGGGTATTGTCGCTGAAGGAGCCACAGAAGTCGAAGAATTAGGGTTAAGAAGAGAGAGAAGGGTAGATAGACGAACCTCATTGTCGACAGGTTTGAAGTCGAGCACCTTAGGGCCAACCTGAGAAAGTTTCAGGTCACACACTTGAGGATAGATGTCCTTCAGGCCATATTGGAAGATGGCGCTGATGAAATGGGGGTAGGGAACCCATGCAGGTCTGTCAGCAACAGAATCTACTCTTTGTACTAGGTCATCATAAATGATAGATGCCCAGTTAATATGTAGACCTTTCAGCAGTGTGTATCCCATAGCCTGCTGAGGTTGAGCGGCTTGATCATAGGAGCTGGTCTTCGCTGTCATGCAGCTGATCAGGTGTGTGAAGATGAAATTCATCTCGCTGGGCATTTTGGACTTCTTTATCAGCGTCAGCTTCTTCTCGGGCTTCTTGTCCCTTCCAGTTTCCCAGATGTAACCCATTGCGTCGAGGAAAGCAATGATTTCTTCTCTGTCAGCATGCTTCTTATGGTCAGGGAATGGAACAAACGATTTTTCTTTGGTAGCATTGGGAAAGTTCAAGGCTTTTCGAATGATTGCGGGGGTTTTCTTAATTGTGCCATACTCAATATCGCTGAGTATGCAATCGATGGTTTTGGAGGGATCTTTGGCGGAGGGTAGCTGAGAGTGTCTGGCAGAGTACCAGAACTGGGATAGTAGTAGCTGACTTGCAGGAGGTGTGATGGTCAGGGCTGTTGAAATGCAGCAGTTTTTCAGGAAGTTCACAGCATCATCCAGATGTGTGACTTGCTTTCGAGGTGGAAACTCGAGAAGCGCAGAGAGGTTGTTGATCTTGGTCCAATCTAGTTGATCCAGCTTGAACTTAACCTGAGGGGCTTTGATGATTTCCACTTCCTCAGAGTCAGCGGAGATGTTCTCAGCGGTAACATTGATCTTTGAAGTTGCCATTTCTCTGTATTATCAGTTCAACCAAAGATGTTAACAAATAATAATTGTCTTGATATGGAAAGAATTTCCATTAAGATGGTTCGAATTTTGTCCATTTCATTCAGACATAAATGTCTTAATGAAGATTAGGGTTTTTCTTGATTTTTGAAACGAAATGTAAAACCCATAAAGTCTTGTATTCCAGTTTAAAAAAAATCTGGATACGAATGAAGAACAAGTTTAAGATTAAGATTTAAAACTTGAAGAACAACCATGAAATGGTTGTGTTCATAAAACCATGAAAGAAATGATTTTATTTTTAAGAAGTTCTTTTGTTTGATCTTGTTTAAAACAATGATAAGATCAGAAACAAGTTAAGCATTTGGAAAAAAAAAAATAAGAACATATTAACCTTGATGTTTTGATGAAGAAGATGATGAACAGTTCTTTGAAGATTTGAGAGCACAAATGCAACAGTAATTCTTTTCTTGCGGAGGAAGATTTGATTGCGTAAAAGACAAAATATAAACCAAAAGTTGTTTATATAGAGAGTTTAGAGAGAGAAAACCTTGAGCGGGAAAAGGTTTTCATCATGACACGGACACGTGTTTGCATTTGATTGGAAGTTTGAACGAGACGTGAAAACGTGTGTCAGAAAGAAATCGTGTCGGGGTTTGTCCGTTGCAATGACGTCACAACTGTCCTTTCATATTCTTGGTTGTCTCTGAGGTTTTGAAAAACTCAGGGACTCTTTGAAAACATGAAGCACTGAATAGAAATATCAGTGAAGGTTTTAAGAAATTTCAAAAAGTCGCTGTTAAGGAAGAGATATTCAGCGATGCAATTTATTTTGAAATCTTTCATTTACATGCGATATGTCAGAGAGAGTAAACATAACTTGATATCAGTGAATCAAGTTTATTCAGAGAGAGAATGATAGAATGGGTTATACAAGTTGATTTTATCCCATCGCTGATCAATGTGAACCGCTGAAGGTTTTATCCTTCAAAGTTCAGCATTCCAAGCTCGCTGATGAGAAAGTTAAATCTTGTCTCATCAAGAGGTTTGGTAAATAGATCAGCTAACTGATAATCAGTTGGGATAAAATGAAGTTCTATATCACCATTCATCACATGATCTCTGATAAAATGATATCTGATTTCTATGTGTTTTGTCTTTGAGTGTAGCACTGGATTGTTTGCTATAGCGATGGCACTAGTGCTGTCGCAATAGATTGGAATTTTAGAGAGCTGAAGATCATAGTCTAGTAGCTGATTTTTCATCCACAAGACCTGAGAACAACAGCTTCCAGCGGCTACATACTCAGCTTCAGCTGTGGAAGTGGACACTGAGTTTTGCTTCTTACTTGTCCAACTTACCAGCTTTCCACCCAGGAGATGACATCCTCCTGGGTGGTTTTCCTATCCATTTTGCAACCTGCAAAATCACTGTCTGAATAGGCGGTTAGATCGAATCCTGAGTCTTTGGGATACCAAAGACCTAGATTCGTTGTACCCTTAAGATATCGAAATATTCGCTTTACAGCTTTTATATGAGATATCTTAGGTTCAGCTTGATATCGTGCACACAAGCATGTTGCAAACATAATATCGGGTCGGCTAGCTGTAAGATACAATAGTGAGCCGATCATCCCACGGTACAACGTGACATTGACAGGAACACCCTTTGTGTCCTTATCAAGTGTCAGCGGTGGTGCCATAGGGGTTTTCATAGCTGAACCTTCAGTTAAGTCGAATTTCTTCAGCATATCTTTAACATATTTTCCCTGATTTATGAAAGTTCCTTTTTCAGTTTGCTTAATCTGAAGAGCAAGGAAATATGTTAGTTCACCCATCATGCTCATTTTATACTCATCTTTCATTCTATCAGCGAAACGAGTACAAAGCTCAGGGTTAGTAGAACCAAATATAATGTCATCAACATATATTTGAACTAGAATGATATGACCTTTCACTTTTCTAAAAAATAGAGTTTTGTCAATCTTACCTCGCTCAAATTTTTCAATTTGGAGATAAGTGGAAAGAGTGTCATACCATGCACGTGGAGCTTGCTTTAAGCCATAAAGTGCCTTGTCCAGTTTATAAACATAACCTGGACGCTTAGGATCTGAGAATCCTGGAGGTTGTTCCACATAAACTTCTTCATTCAGCTTTCCATTCAGAAACGCTGACTTAACATCCATCTAATGTACAGTGAAGTTTTTGTGTACAACATATGCTAAGAAAAGACGAATAGATTCAAGTCTTGCTAATAGAGCAAATGTTTCGTCATAATCTATGCCTTCCTCTTGTCTGTATCCCTGAGCAACAAGACGAGCTTTGTTGCGAGTTACAGTACCATGTTCGTCCAACTTGTTTCGATAGACCCATTTAGTGCCTATCACCGTTTTGTCAGTTGGTCTACGAACGAGTTTCCAAACTTTGTTTCTTTCGAATTCAGTCAGCTCTTCTTGCATAGCGCTTACCCAGTTTGGATCTCTGAGGGCATCATCTACCTTCTTTGGTTCAGTTAGTGAAATAAAGTTTACAAATAGACAGATATTACCTGCACTTCGTCGAGTCTGAATCCCAGCGTTTGGATCACCAAGAATTTGATCGATTGGGTGATTTATAGTCCATCGCTGAGCCGGAGCGTGAGACGCTGACTCAACTTGATCTCGAGGAGCTGAAGATGAAGCTTCAGCGACGTCGGGAGTATCAGCCAAGAGAGGAATGGATGCAGTTGTCATTATATTCACTGATTGCTGAGAGGTAGATGGAATGTCTGAGACATTTGGATCAACTGCAGGTATAGTGTTTATAGGAACAGCTGAGACCCATGATGTTTCAGCTTCACTATTCTTCATGTTTGGAATGATAGTGGGACTATCATCTTCTACTGGATGAGCATGAGGAGTGGGAATATCTTCTAAATCACCAAGATGAGAAAACATCCATTGATTCAGTTCTTCTGTATCAGCGTTCGGTTTAGAGTTCGCTGAACGGGATTCGTCAAACGTGACGTGAATAGTTTCTTCTACAGTTTGTCTTCTACGGTTGAAGACTCTGAAGGCTTTGGAGACTGAGGAGTATCCAAGAAAGATTCCATCATCAGCCTTAGGATCAAACTTTCCAAGGGCATCTCTGTTGTTCAGTATGAAACACTGACATCCAAAGATGTGAAGAAAGCTGATTGAAGGCTTTCTCCCATGAAAGAGTTCATAGGCTGTCTTTTTGAATCTTTTAACTATCAGCGACCTGTTTTGCGTAAAACAAGCAGTGTTAACAGCTTCTGCCCAAAACTGAGTAGGCAGGTGAGAATCGCTGAGCATTGAACGTGCAGCTTCAATAATTGTTCTATTTCTTCTTTCAGCGACTACATTTTGTTGCGGTGTTCTCACTGACGAAAAGTTGTGAGAAATACCCTTACTCTCAAGGAAGGAATCAAGAGAACTGTTTTTGAATTCAGTTCCATGATCACTCCTTATTGAGCGAACAGTAATATTGTTCAGAGTTTCCGTCTTCCGAACAAAGGTGATGAGTTCTTCAGGGGTGTCACTCTTAGAACGGAGAAACATTACCCAAGTGAAACGAGAGAATTCATCAACTATGACCAGCGTATATTTCTTTCCAGCGATGGATTGTTTGTTAACAGGGCCAAACAAATCCATATGGAGTAGTTGTAGAGGAGATGACACTGAAGAAACTTGCTTTGACTTGAAGGTTGCCTTGGTCTGCTTCCCTTTTTCACACGCTGAACATAATGACTCTTTGGCGTATGAATGCTGAGGTAGACCAGTGACTAACTCTTTTGACGAAAGAGTGTTCAGTGTTTTGAAATTTAGATGCGAGAGTCTCTTGTGCCATAGCCAGTTGACATCAGAAGATGCCTTTGAGAAGAAACAGGAGTTCTCAGTGGTTGTTGAGTCCATGTTTATTACATAAACATTTTCCAAACGATAACCGCTGAGAGCTATCTTCTCCTTTTTGTCAGAGACAAAGCAGGATTCCTTAGTGAAAATCACTTTGTTATCCATGTCGCAGAGCTGACAGATGCTCAGAATATTATGTTTCAGTCCTTCAACATATGCGACTCTTCTGAAGGAGGTTGTACCATTTGAAAGTACACCATACCCTCGGGTATGTCCTTTTCCATTTCCACCGAAAGTCACAGATGGACCTTTCTCTTCTTTGTATTCAGCGAGCAGGCTTTTCTTTCCAGTCATGTGTCTAGAGCATCCGCTATCGAGATACCAGATACCATTCTTAACCTACAATACAAAGGAAGATTAGTTTTTCTTAGGTACCCACTTAACCATGTATACACGTTTGTCAGTGGAAGTAGTTGGAATAGAAGGTTCAGCAGTCTTCGCAGCATTTGAAGATTCAGCTTTGTCTTTCTTCACTTTGGTTAATTTCTTAACTTCAGTGGTAGAATTCACCTTGACCTGATTTGCACCAGGGTTGGTCTTCTTTGCCTTGGGGGCAATCTTCACCTTAGCTATCTTTTCAGCTTTGGTGGCTGTAGGGCACTTACTAGCAATATGATCAGTGAGTCCACGGTGATAACATTTCCTATAACTAAAAGTAGTTCTAGGACCACTTGTATGCTGAGCTTTCGAATTAGAAGTGCCAGCACCAAGTAAACTATTGGCTTTAGAAATGGGACGAACATTCAGTTCTTCAGATTTCTTACCAAGGATATCCACTCTGAGTCTAGGAGTAGATCGATGAATATATCCAGAGATCAGCTTTCTAGATCCAGAGGGGCGGGTCACTGAAGCTTTAAAAGCATTCAGCTTTGGTACTAAAGTACCCTTCTGAGGATTTTGATAAATAACAATTCCTTTACCTTTGTCTTTAGAGACAGAGGTAGGTTTTGAATAAACCATTTTCTCCTTACCTTTTGAGGAGGTAGGAGTTTCCTCAGGGATTGGTGTAATGGACGAGGAGCACTTAGATGATGAAGTGTCAGCGACTGAGGATACGAACGTTCCAAATTTAAGCATTGAACGTTCAGTGGTTGGTTTTGGAGTATCATATTTATAGCCCAGACCACGTTTATCACTCAGAGGAATCTGAGCCTTAATTATCTCAGTGATCTTTGTTGAAGAATTACACCATCCTTCAACAGTAGCTTTTTCAGCCTCTAATGCAGCGATAGCTTCTGCTCGTTCGATTTTGACTAGCTGATTTAAATATACTTGATCTTTAAAATCTTCTTCAATCTTAGAAAGCTTTTCTATTTTAAGGTAGCAGTTTTTAAGCTTTTCAGCGAGATCAAGATTTTGGTTTTCAACCACAATTTTGCCGTTCATGGCTTCGTATAAACTTCTAGTCAAGAGATCGATCTTACGGAGACTATCAGCTTCATCAATATTTGCAATATTGGTAAAGAAAGAAGGTGATACCTGAATAGCAGAGGTTGAAGTGGAGGGAATGTCTGAACTTTCTTCCTCTTCTTCAATCTTGGCCATGAGACATTGATTTGCTTCATCATCTTCAGAATCAGATGATGATGCTTCTTCATCAGAAGCAGCCCAATCATAGTCAGCCATCAGGCCTTTTCCTTTCTTCTTAAAGCTTTTCAGCTTCGCATATTTGTCTTTCATCTTTGAGTATTTGTCATCTTTATTCCTTGGAACAAAGGATTTCTTTGTAAAAGCTGAGGGTCTAGAAACTTTCTTAGACCTGCACTCATTAGCAAAATGTCCTATCTTTTCGCAGTTAAAACAAGTAGCAGTAGCCTTATCAACAAAAACTGATGATTTAGGCTTGTCAGCTATGGAAAGAGGTTTGTTCTTTCTAAACATTTTCTTCTTGGCAAATCTCCTGAACTTTTTGGTTAGGAGAGCCAAGGATTCATCATATGAAAAATCAGAATCTAATGAACTTTCAGAGTTACTCTCTAACTCAGTGTATGACCGAGGGTCGCTGAGTAGAAGGTTCCTCTGAGATTAAAGCAACAGGGGTGCTTTTGGAATCTTTAACAAGATTCTTCTTAAGATGGCTCGATTGCTCATGATTCAGCAACGTGCCATATAAGGTAGCAAGGGTCATTGATCTTAGATCCTTTGACAGCTTGAGACACATGGAATAATTGTCCCAGCTTTCAGGTAAACATTCTAGAAACTTTGTCAGCACTTCAAAGTTAGAATATTCCTTACCAACAGTTTTCAGATCTATAATTAAACAATTAAAACGTTGGTGAACTTCAGAGAGAGTTTCATTCTTACCAGAAATGAAGCTTTCGTATTGTCTTACCAGGTTGATCTTTCTTGAGTCCTGAACTTTAGACGTTCCTTCATACTGAACACATATTGTGTCCGACATGACTTTTGATGTTTTCAGATTCATGACGGAATGGTATACTTCGTCAGGAAGAGCCATGGATAGTATGGATCTGGCTTTTGTATCTATAGCCACTTTCTTCTTATCTTCATCAGTCCATTGATGGATTTCTTTAGGTACCAGCCTTTCTGGAATAGCAGGTCTATTCTCAGTGCCTGGAACTGCAACATCAAATCTTACAGGGATGAATGGACCATTCTCAATATAGCAAGGTATAGTAGGGACTACACCTTCTAAGAATAGTGTCATCCTATTTTTCCATAAGTTGAAGTTATCTCTGGAAAATCTAGGGGGTTTTGCAAGAGAACCATTGTCTATATAATTTGTGTTTGTGTGGGTGGCCATTTTCAGATAATAGTAAGGAAGAGAAATATCTTAGATTAGATCTTGTTTATGAGATTAAACAAAACCGCTCTGATACCACTTGTTGGTCCCGAAGGCCTATACAAGTTTGTAGAAGGGGGGGGGGGGGGGGGGTTGAATACAAACACACATATTTTACTTTTCTAAATTGTTTATTGATAAATCATTAACAATTTACAGCTTGTTGCGGAGACAAGATTAAGGATAAACCTAAATCTAAACAAGTTGGAACACTAAGGTTTCTTGCACTAAGAGAGATAAGGAAATTACTAATAATAACCTATCTTGAGATAAGAGATTGAACTTGTCCAGAGTTAGCAAGTTACTTCAAATGAAGTGAGTTCATCTCTTTATATACTGCATGCATTTAATGCAAGTCAGTATATACTTTACACGTGTCATCAGCTGGTTGGTTGCATGTCATTGACTTTTGATGACAACCTTAGTAGCCGAATGGATGAATAGTGTAGTATCAGAGTGGTTGTACGATTTCAGATTTTCGGAGGTTCTTTTCTGACATTTCGTACGGAGTCGTGCAAGGGTGGTTAAGACAAAAGTACTTTGTACGGAGGACTTCATGATCAGCTTTCGTTGATTCAGCGATTATCATTTACTATTCAGCGAATGATAAAGTTCAGCGATAGCTGAAGTCTTGTACTTGATACTTCACGTTTAGTGGACAAATCTGAGTCTTCGCTGAACCGCATCAGTTCATTAGGAGACTTGTCGCTGGTTCTTGAGATTGATCTTCGACTTCAGCGTAGAACCTTTGTTGACGTTAAACTTGTCTTCAGGGATCATAAGTAAACAACTAACTTATCAGCGATCATCATAATGACTGAACAGACTTAGAGCATTAATGATGAACAGTGTTCGCTGAATGTTTAATCTAGAGAGCGAGAGTTCCTATCAGCGGTACTGGAAGATCTTAGTACTTATCTGCGATAGTGAAACTCTGATACATATTGTTTACTTACAATTTTCACTAAGTATATAAGAGAGGGTCATTATCAAATCACTGAGGGTTTGGATCAACAGATACAATGTAGCGCAAATCTAAGAAAAAGAGATCTTCTTGAGAAACCAAGATGATCAATCGATTTTTCCTAAACTCTTGAAGAATTCTCCCCCTTTTCTTTCTTTGTCTTGAGAACTTCAATCTTTAGTACGGATATTCACCATATAGCACAAGTTTTAAAAAAAAGAGATCACAAGATAATCAATCAATTTCTCTTAAACTCTTGAAGAAGAAATCTCCCCCTTTCCTTTCTTGAGACGAAGTCTTCTTTAAACATTTCTCCCCCTGTCATGAAATCGAATCTTTGACTTGAAAGCTTTGACATGAAATTGAACTAAACATTTTTCCCCCTTTTTCGATGAAAGTGTGCATCATGAGCATCGAAAACCTTCTTGAATTTCAGTCACGTCTCTGATTATCACTAACAATCTCCTCCTTAACGAATGACCTTGTTCCCCCTCAAAATAAGAATTCTGGAGCAATTTGTTTTCTCCCCCTGAAAATATGCATATATTTCATTTAGGCACAGTAGTTGAAATTTTATACAAGGAAAATAAAATTCATTGAACTACATTTTATAACTACTAACATTTGATCATTTGAAAATTTTTTACAAAAGAAATTCAACTTAATGAAATTTAACATATTTATCAATCAAATGAAATCAAATGCATGTGTTTGGATTCAAATACCAGAAATCATTGCATATCAAGTTAAAAATGTTCAGTTTCAACCCCTTTATTAAATCTATTTGGTGTGCTAGCATGCGAAATATGATCAGCAACAAACATATGCAATTTTAAAACATATCAGAATACTCTGCTCTACTCACACTATTTGTCCAAAATCAGAATTTTCACAAATTTACAGGTTTATCGCGACTTTGTATTTTCCCCAAGTTTCAAGAGATGTGTGCTCATTGACATCTTTTGATTTTGTGCACATTGGCATCTTTTGATTTTGTGCTCATTGGCATCTTTTGATTTTGTGCTCATTGACATCTTTTAATCACAAAGTTTAGTAAGAATAAGATACACCGTTAAACATGGCTTTCTATCTGGTTCTATAGCAGGATTTGGGTCAGCGGATCCCATACCAGTTGGCCTTAGGTGCTAGGTGACGAGCACCCCTTAGAACTTACTTTCCCAAACCAGAAAGGCCACATCGATATATCTTAAACCCATTTGTACCAGTAGAACATGACTTTCTATCTGGTTCTATAGCATGATTTGGGTCAGCCGATCCTAGACCAGTTGGTCTTAGGGACTAGGTGTCGAGCACCCCTTAGGACTTAATCTCCCAAACCAGAAAGGTCACAGGCACAAACTTTCAAACTAAATGATTAGATTTAAAACTTAGAGCATCTCAATCACTTGGTTCTAAAACACAGTGCTTTCCCCATATTTTCGTTTCCATCCATCATTCTAACAAAAAGACTTTTTGACCATTATATTCTATATAAATCTAGAATCACATAATTTTGAGCATTCAGCATAATTTCATTCATGTTTTGCTGACCTTTCGATTTATTTCAGAAGTGAAAGATGAAACAGATGTAACTCAGATAATACAAAAACGCATGTAAAATCACCCTTGACACACATTTCATTCATTGAATGAAAGTTGAAAATTTTCACTTCATTGAATTAAATTTGTTGAGATTCAATTTTTCAAAGTAGTAGAAATGAAACATAATGCAATGTTACCTTTCACCACTTGTTCCTTGAATTGAAAGATGTGACAGTTAAGGATATCACCTGATAAGTATGAGTTATAAACTGATTTGTATAGAAATCTTAGTCTTTGAAGTATGGGTCCTGAACTGAATTGTTCAGAAGCCATAGTCGTTAAAGCATGGGTTTTGAACTGATATGTTCAAAAGCCATTAATTGTGAAATCCGGGTTCTAAACTGATGTGTTTAGAAACCATTCTCTTTACTCCCCCTTAATGGCACAAATAATCTTCTTCCGGGAATTCAACGCTTTGCTTCTAAATCTGCAAAAACAGATTAAATAAATTTTGGTACCCAACGTGTCATGGGTCCTGGCTTGTTAAGCGGAGCTCTATAGGAAGGAAAATGATAAGTACCATACCAATATTGAATACTATCATTTTTAATAAAATCATTAGTACGACAATAAGAACAACAAAAATTCTTTTGTGCTAACATGATTAAATCTTGAAGACATGTTTGTCCTAACAATCTCCCACTTGGATTCAAGATTTAAACATTTGAGAACAGCAGTCTTCGGCTTCTTGAATCTTCAAAATCTTCGGTCTTTATCAGGCTTATCAAAGTCAAATTGTCACAAAATCTTCAAATGGGGAACTGACGGAGATTTTCTTTCTTTGATCTGGAGAATTTGTTTCTTCACACAAGGCATTTTGATACAATGTAGCACAAATCTAAGAAAAAGAGATCTTCATGAGAAACCAAGATGATCAATCGATTTTTCCTAAACTCTTGAAGAATTCTCCCCTTTTCTTTCTTTGACTTGAGAACTTCAATCTTCAGTACGGATATTCACCATATAGCACAAGTTTAAGAAAAAGAGATCACAAGATAATCAATCAATTTCTCTTAAACTCTTGAAGAAGAAATCTCCCCCTTTCCTTTCTTGAGACGAAGTCTTCTTTAAACATTTCGCCCCCTGTCATGAAATCGAATCTTTGACTTGAAAGCTTTGACATGAAATTGAACTAAACATTTTCCCCCTTTTTCGATGAAAGTGTGCATCATGAGCATCGAAAACCTTCTTCAATTTCAGTCACGTCTCTGATTATCACTAACAATCTCCTCCTTAATGAATGACCTTGCTCCCCCTCAAAATAAGAATTCTGGAGCAATTTGTTTTCTCCCCCTGAAAATATGCATATATTTCATTTAGGCACAGTAGTTGAAATTTTATACAAGGAAAATAAAATTCATTGAACTACATTTTATAACTACTAACATTGGATCATTTGAAAAAATTTTACAAAAGAAATTCAACTTAATGAAATTTAACAGATTTATCAATCAAATGAAATCAAATGCATGTGTTTGGATTCAAATACCAGACATCATTGCATATCAAGTTAAAAATGTTCAGTTTCAACCCCTATATTAAATCTATTTGGTGTGCTAGCATGCGAAATATGATCAGCAACAAGCATATGCAATTTTAAAACATATCAGAATACTCTGCTCTACTCACACTATTTGTCCAAAATCAGAATTTTCACAAATTTACAGGTTTATCGTGAATTTGTATTTTCCCCAAGTTTCAAGAGATGTGTGCTCATTGGCATCTTTTGATTTTGTGCACATTGGCATATTTTGATTTTGTGTTCATTGGCATCTTTTGATTTTGTGCTCATTGACATCTTTTAATCACAAAGTTTAGTAAGAATAAGATACACCGTTAAACATGGCTTTCTATCTGGTTCTATAGCAGGATTTGGGTCAGCGGATCCCAGACCAGTTGGCCTTAGGTGCTAGGTGACGAGCACCCCTTAGAACTTACTTTCCCACACCAGAAAGGCCACATCGATATATCTTAAACCCATTTGTACCAGTAGAACATGACTTTCTATCTGGTTCTATAGCAGGATTTGGGTCAGCCGATCCTAGACCAGTTGGTCTTAGGGACTAGGTGTCGAGCACCCCTTAGGACTTAATCTCCCAAACCAGAAAGGCCACAGGCACAAACTTTCAAACTAAATGATTAGATTTAAAACTTAGAGCATCTCAATCACTTGGTTCTAAAACACAGTGTTTTCCCCATATTTTCGTTTCCATCCATCATTCTAACAAAAAGGCTTTTTGAGCATTATAATCTATATAAATCTAGAATCACATAATTTTGAGCATTCAACATAATTTCATTCATGTTTTGCTGACCTTTCGATTTATTTCAGAAGTGAAAGATGAAACAGATGTAACTCAGATAATACAAAAACGCTTGTAAAATCACCCTTGACACACATTTCATTCATTGAATGAAAGTTGAAAATTTTCACTTCATTGAATTAAATTTGTTGAGATTCAAATTTTCAAAGCAGTAGAAATGAAACATAATGCAATGTTACCTTTCACCACTTGTTCCTTGAATTGAAAGATGTGACAGTTAAGGATATCACCTGATAAGTATGAGTTATAAACTGATTTGTATAGAAGTCTTAGTCTTTGAAGTATGGGTCCTGAACTGAATTGTTCAGAACCCATAGTCGTTAAAGCACGGGTTTTGAACAGATATGTTCAAAAGCCATTAATTGTGAAATCTGGGTTCTAAACTGATGTGTTTAGAAACCATTCTCTTTACTCCCCCTTAATGTCACAAATAATCTTCTTCCGGGAATTCAACGCTTTGCTTCTAAATCTGCAAAAACAGATTAAATAGATTTTGGTACCCAACGTGTCTTGGGTCCTGGCTTGTTAAGCGGAGCTCTATAGGAAGAAAATGATAAGTACCATACCAATATTGAATACTATCATTTTTAATAAAATCATTAGTACCACAATAAGAACAACAAAAATTCTTTTGTGCTAACATGATTAAATGATTTGCAGAATATAATGAATCAGGTTTAGCAAAAGATTTACCTTTCAGGTTAGTGTTCTTGTTGGGAACAGATGATTTTGGTACATCTTTTTCAGGAATTGTACCTTTGACTCTCCATTGCATGTTGACTTTCTTGTATGAAGGAAGATTAGCATATTTATACTTGGAAGAATTATCCACTGAATGATCATAGAAAAGATTAGACGGTCAAATCAGACTTTCTGAATAGCTTTTGGATTTGTTGAGAGATTTCACTTTGTCAGATAAATCATTCCGTTTCTTGGTCATCAAATCAAGCTTCTTCTGAATGTCACAATTAACCCTCTTTTCTTTCATAATATCAGTCGATAAGACGGCCAAATTCTTTGTGAGCTTTCGTATTTCTTGCTGAAATATCTTCCTTTCAACAGAAAATTAATCTTTGACGCTCCTGGCCTGAAAGTCAGCTTTCTTTCTCTTTTCCATCTCTTGTCTTTCTTCATCTAATTCTTTTTGAAGCTCAGATATCTTCTTTGACAATTTCCCATTCTTTGCTTCAAACTCTTTCCTTTTACCTTCAAATTCAACCCTTTCCTTTTCCAGTTTCTCCTTTTCAAGAAATAAAACTTTCTCAAAATCTGAATTTTGTTTGGAAAGTTTTCTGCATTTGAGTTCAAGAGCTTTCTTTTCTTCATTATCTTTCTTTTCCGTCTTTAAAGCTTGTTCAAGTTCCGAGACTTTCTGAGAAAGAGCAACTCTTTCTATTCTGTGGTTTTCTCTAACCTCTTTTAGTAACTTTTCTGTGTCCGAAAGTCTCTTTGTAAACTCTATAATTTTTTTCTTGAGTTCTTCATTTTCAGCATTTGAAGATTTTTGTTCCGCATCCTCCTTTTCAGCTTTCTTTTCTTCCTCCTTTCTCTTAAAAGAAACTTCAGATCCAAGCATTTGTTTAAATAACTCGTTCCACATCTGCATTGGGTTTTGTTTGAAACATTCAACGCGTTTGAAGATGTGTTGCGGAAGTTTGTAAAGTGCGAAGATCAAGTTGGATGAAGCTTCTTTGTCGGATTTCATTCTTTTAATCTCATCTTCTGTATAATCTTTGTCAGTTCTGATCATTGGGCCTTCAGTGAAAGATTCTATCATATTCTATCCATTTTCTCTACTCGCAATAAAGTCGATGAACGAAACACTCCATCGTTCAAAATCAGATTCTTTGATCGGCACTGGAAGTCGGTTCATGTTCGCTTGACGATTAAAAGATCTTTATAATGAAAAATCTACTGAATCATCGAAAAATGAACAATCAGAAAAAAAAACTGACTCTTAAAGTGTATGAAATATACTATAGAAAAAATTTCAGTATAAAAAATTTTCTCAATTTTTTATTTTTATTTTAATACTCTTCACGAGGGTACTGGAAAACGTCTGAAAATAACCAAGTCAGAAACTCACAAGCAAGGGTTGCGAGAAATAAGGAACTCGCAAGCAAAGGAAGCGAGAAGTGAGAAATTCGCAAGCAACGGTTGCGAGAATTGAGGATTTCGCAAGCAAAGGTTGCGAAAAGTAGACTTAGTAAAAATCTGAGAAGCTGGAAGAAATTTGGTAACAACAGATGGTTACTTTTCGCAAGAGACAGTTGCAAAAAGTTGAGCTTTTCGGTTAAGAGTCTTGCGAAAAATCAGAAAGTCGCAAGTAGTGAGAAGCGAGAAGTTTCAAAACTCTGGACAGTAGGATGCGAATAGCTTTACGAGAAGTGGACTTAGATGATGAACAACACTGAACTTGATGAAGCTTGCGAGAAGAAATATGAATGTTGCGAAAAGTATGATGAAGTTTGCGAGAAATGCACATCTTGCGATATACTTTCAAAAACGACAGAAATCACAGAAAACTCAAAATCACTGAAATCAAATTGTGCAGATCAGTTCGAAATCTAAATTCGAACACTTCTTCTTCATACACAAACCTCTGAAAACCTCTTAATCCTAAATTGAATCGATCGAACAGTAGAAACCTGCGAACAGACCAAAAACTCAGAAAAGTGCAAAATTGGTCTTGAAATCCTTCGAATTAGCTCTCGATTCATGAATGAAAGTTGCTCTAAACAGTAAAACGAATGCAAAGAACCAAATCTCAAGCAAATAGATCAAGAATCAGAAAAATTTGAACAAATTTCAAGAAAATGAGATTTTCTTGAAAAATCAAGAAACTCAATCGAATTCTCTTGAAGAATTAGTCAAATTTTTCGTGATTGATCACATAAAATCTCCTCTAAATCTCGAATCCAGCTCTGATACCAATTGTTAAACCAAGATCTATCAAGATTAGAGAGAAATTCTAGAGAGAGAGTAGAGAGAGAAAGTAGATCTTATTATGTCGGCTCTCTGTGTTTACAAGATATGAGTTATGACCAAAAGCTTACAAAGAAAGTCTAAACAAAGCCTTATATACCCTAAGACTTATTAAGGAAATAAGCTAGCTTTGACTTTCTACACATGACTAAATACATTGACTTTGACTCTATAAATCAAGATTAAATCTTGAAGACATATTTTTCCTAACAGAAAGCTTTGAAAAGGAAAGACAATTGCTCACACAAAAGCAATTTGGGCTTTCAACCAAATCTCTTGAAGAGAAGAAGAGACTTGAGCTGATGTGTTTAAAACTTTCAAAACAGATCTCCGACTTTGAAAGGGTTTTAATTTCAGAAAGAGAGAAGTTTGAAATAGAACGCAATTCTTTTACTACAACGAATGGAGAACTTTTCTTTGAAAATATCTGATTTAGAAAAAGAATTAGACGTTCTAATCAAAGAGTCTGAGAAAGGGAAAGTTGAGGGCTTTAGGGCTAAATGCTTGAAAGATGATTTTCAAAAAGAGAGAAAGATCTTTCAAACTGAGATTTCTAAACTTACTCAGAGATTATATGGATTAGTAACCGAGATTTTGAAGGAACAATTGGTGAAATCTAATTTACAAAAGAAATTTGATTTAATTCTCGAAGAACGAAAGGCATTAGAAAGCAAGATCAAAGGTGTTCAACCATCTTATGCTTCAAGTTCATTTTCGACAATTCGTTCTTCATGGAATTTTGTCAAATCAAATGATTTTTCAAAAGATCGGATTCGACCTTCCAATCTTTTCTATAATTCTCGTGTTGACAAATCAGATAATCAATCTTTCAAGAAAGTAAAAATGGAGTGGAGAGTTAAAGGAACCACTCCTGCTCCAAAGTCATTCGTCCCTATAAAGAATGCCAAGAACAACACAGCTTTCCACGCTAAACCTTTTGTGAAAACTGATCGTATTTACTCTGTTAATAAACTGATCAGCTTATCTACACAGAAGCTGTGTTTCTCTTATTGTGGTACAAATGAATTTGTGAAGAAAGACCATGCTAAGTATTGGTATGGTACTTATAGTATTCCTGGTCCTCATTGGACATCTAACCGACAAGGATCCATCCCAAGATGGATACCAAATTCCCTCTAATCTGTTTTGCAGGAACGTCATGTGAATTTAAATTAGAAGATTCTTTTCAGATGACGAGCATTCAACGGTTAGACCACTTTTGAGGGGGAGTACTATCATATGCAAGGTGTGTGAACTCTAACTGAATTCAAAACCCATGGCAATTCATTCTGAATAACTTACTTGCGTTTGTTATTATCTAAGTTTAACTTCCATGATTGCCATGATCAAAGCTTTCTTGACTTAGTTATTTCCATGTCTCAAATGTTTGCCGAATTTTTGATGGAAATACACTCGTTTTGAATTC
This sequence comes from Saussurea involucrata, assembly GCA_033807775.1. Classification (NCBI taxonomy): domain Eukaryota; kingdom Viridiplantae; phylum Streptophyta; class Magnoliopsida; order Asterales; family Asteraceae; genus Saussurea; species Saussurea involucrata. The sequence continues at coordinate 34,361,473 of CM066321.1, forward strand.
CACTTTGTGTTCACCGTTCATCATTTCATATTAATGATTCAATTCTTATCTGATATAATAATTGTGACTTGTTCTTCACAATTAAACTTTCTAATCATTGATTGATTTTTGAACATACATTGCTTACTAAGTCATTCTGTTTTGCGCTTGAATCTGTTCCTTGAAATTCTGGTAATTCAACAATGACTTCTGAATAATTCAGTTCAGAACTCGTTTTTAAATGTAACGACTTCTGATTACTTCATATCAGAACTCGGACTTAATTTTAATGACTTCTGATCAACTCAGATCAGGACTCGTTCTTAAATGCTTGACTTCTAAACATTTTAGTTTAGAACTCACACTTCAACTGTTGTTCCTAAACTGTTATTCTCGATGCATGAAAGGAGTGTTAGGTCTTACATTGTTTCTATGGTCAAGCCAGAACCGGAAGGACCTACCCAAGAAACACATCCTTTATAGACAATAGTGAGGGGTCTAGATTGTTAGATGAGTTTGGAGAGAAAAGAATATGGTGAGGATGTGACAGGACTTAAAAGAATTATTGGTCCTTACCAAACCGAGTCAGTTATCCGGGTAACCACACAATCTATTCATTCTCATTCTTTGGAGATGAATAATGAAACAAACATGGACCCAATGTCGATAACTCGTGTCACCCCACCCAGCTACTCAAGCATCTCACAATAGATGCTTGTTTCACATATTCACGGAGAATTAGCACATACTCTATCTATTCCTCACTCGGAGGTCTTAGATATTGAAACAGGAAGACACCAGCTCCGGTATCCGAACTTCATATTCTAATCACTCAGTCCATTGATTTTTAACTTGCGTCCCAGGTTAAATCAATATTTTGAGCCGAACTGGTATAATTTATTTTCTTTCACACATGCACGAGTTTTTGTGATTCCATTTGCATATCTTTGTGATATTGCCGGAACAGTTTGAGAGGTAATTTTTAATATTTTACTTCAGTGATAACGGGAAGTCCTATCAGAGATTCCCCATTGCCAACTCTGAACATAGGCCACACAATTTTTTAAATTGTTGTGATAACAGTTACTAACGTGTTTCTGTGTTACTTGATTACCCCGTTCTGGTTACTTAATGTTTTATCTGGCTTTTTTTGCTACTTTTGTCTTTGAACGTGCATGATGCTTCGGATGCTCCTATTCATCATGAGGGGGAGAAAGGGTACAGATTCAAAGACACGGATTATCAAGTTGAGGGGGAGTTAGCAAAAGCCGAGGGGGAGTAAAAAAGACCCCACGCAAAAGCTGAGGGGGAGTAACAAGACCCCATGCAAAAGCCGAGGGGGAGTAACAGTTATTTGGTCAGTTCCGACTTTCAAAGAGATTCAAAGTGCATTTAAGTAATCAAAGTGCTTACAAGTGATCAACTATTCTCATCGTTTATCAAGTGGTGTTCGCTTCAAATTATTTCCTCCATCAAGCATATTGGTTCTACAAGTTCTTTTAAAGCTGAAATCAAATTCAAGAGCTTAATTCAAGGGGGAGCGCTGAAAAGACATGAAGACATGCTACACCATAGAGTTCCAAAGATTCAAAGGAAGAGAAGATAAAGACTTGAAGGTTTCAAGACCGATTTTTATTTATATATCTTTAGGGGGAGATTGTTAGGACAATAAATGTCCTACATATTAGAAAGATATATAAATAATTATATAGTGCTTAATTATTTTATTTAATTATTTGTAATAAGCCTTTAATCATAAATGGGCTTAGAGTTGTTTAATGGGCTTGGGCCTTGTGTGTTTAAGGCCTTAGTATAAAAGGTTACGTTAGCCTTGGAATTAGGTTAGCCTTTTGTTAAGCGATTCATTATTCAAGTTGAGAGCCTAATTGTTTGAGAGAGATAGTTAGGATTTTCATTCAAACCTTTGTAACTATCTTGATTATTGAATATGAGAGGAATGACAAGTTGAAATCATCATCTGTTCTTGTTATTTCTCATTGAATCGTTGTTACCTGGTCAATCTAGGACTAACAGTTGTTTTACCTGAAAAGGGACCAGTAGTGATTTATGGTGACCGTAGAAATCATCAGTCTTGCCTTATCTCTTTGTTGAAAGCTCGTAAGTGTATCAATAAAGGCTGTTCAAGTTACTTAGCTTATGTGATAGATATTAAGCTAGAAAAGAATAAGCTGGGAGATATTCCGGTTGTTCGTGAATTTCTAGAAGTTTTTCCAGAAGATTTGACTAGCCTTCCGCCCGTTAGACAAGTAGAGTTTGGTATAGATCTGATTCCTGGAGCTGCTCCTGTTGCCCGTGCACCGTATCATTTGGCACCTCCAGAGATCAAAGAGATGATGACTCAACTGCAGGATCTTTCAGATAAAGGCTTCATCAGACCCAGTTTTTCGCCGTGGGGAGCACCGGTTCTGTTTGTGAAAAAGAAGGATGGTTCGATGAGAATGTGTATTGATTACCGAGAGCTGAATAAGCGCACGATCAAGAACAAGTATCCGCTTCCTAGAATTGATGACCTCTTTGATCAACTAGTTGGAGCTTTCTATTTCTCCAAGATTGATCTGAGATCTAGTTATCATCAACTGAAGGTTAAAGAAGAAGACGTTCTGAAAACTGCTTTTCGCACACGGTATGGTCACTATGAATTCTTAGTAATGCCTTCTGGATTGACGAACGCCCCAACTGCTTTTATGGATTTAATGAATCGAGTATGTAAGCCATATCTCGATAAATTCGTTATTGTGTTTATCGATGATATCCTTATCTACTCCCGGTCCAAAGAAGAGCACGCCCAACATCTTCGTTTAATTCTGGAATTGTTGAAGAAGGAACAATTATACGCTAAGTTCTCTAAATATGAATTCTGGCTACGGGAAGTTCAGTTTCTCGGGCATGTAGTTTCCGAGAAAGGTATTCAAGTTGATCCGACGAAGGTAGAAGCAATTGAAAAATGGGAACCGCCGAAGATGCCAACGGAAGTACGAAGTTTTCTGGGTTTAGGCGGTTACTATCGAAAGTTTATAAAAGATTTTTCTCGTATCTATACGCCCCTCACTAAGCTAACCCGGAAGAATCTAAAGTTCGAATGGAAAGCAGAACAGGATGAAGCATTCCGAATATTGAAAGAGAAACTATGTAGCGCACCGATACTAGCATTACCTGAAGGTTCCGATGATTTTGTTGGTTACAGTGATGCTTCCAAATTGGGATTGGGTTGTGTGCTAATACAGCGTGGAAAGGTTATTGCTTATGCTTCTCGTCAGTTAAAAGATCATGAACGGCAGTATCCTACACATGACATGGAACTGGCAGCAGTTGTATTCGCATTAAAGATTTGGAGACACTATCTCTATGGTTCTAAATGTCAAATTTTCACTGATCATAAGAGTCTTCAACATCTTTTTGATCAGCGGGAATTAAATATGAGGCAAAGAAGATGGCTAGAGTTGGTGAATGATTACGACTGTGAGATTCTATATCATCCGGGAAAGGCAAATATGGTAGCTGATGCACTAAGTCGTCAAGAAAGGAGTGGAACGATAAAAGATATTTCACTACGAGCTGAACTGCTTCCTAACATCTTTGACGAATTGCAGAAGTGTCAAATAGAAGCTTTTCAAGAAGAACACTTGAAACCAGAACGGTTAGTGGGTATATTAGCATTGCTTGTAAAAGACGATCGTGGGTTTTTGTGTCTGGGGAACAGAATTTGGGTGCCTCGTTTGGGTGGTTTACGTGATCGGGTACTACAAGAAGCTCATCAATCTCGTTTCTCTATTCATCTAGGTACGAACAAGATGTACATAGATCTGAAACAATTTTATTGGTGGCCAGGAATAAAAAGGAGTATTGCTCAGTATGTGGAAGGTTGTACTACTTGTAAGAAGGTAAAGATTGAACATCAAAAGCCGTTTGGTCAGTTACAACCATTAGAAATACCAATGTGGAAATGGGATCAGATTACTACAGATTTTATCACGAAGCTACCAAGGACTCCGAAGGGATTTGATGCTATTTGGGTGATCGTTGACAGGTTGACCAATTCTGCTCACTTCCTACCAATAAAGGAAACCTATTCATTGGAAAGACTAGCCAAACTGTATATCAACGAAATAGTAACTCGGCATGGAGTTCCAATTTCGATTATCTCTGATCGTGACAGCCGTTTTACCTCAAGATTCTGGAGAAGTTTTCAAAAGGAAATGGGAACGCAGATAAAGTTAAGTACACCGTATCATCCTCAAACTGACGGTCAGAGTGAACGGACGATTCAGACTTTAGAAGACAGGCTCCGGGCTTGCATTGTTGACTTTGGGGGATCGTGGGATAAGCACTTGCCACTGATAGCATTTGCTTACAATAACAGTTATCATTCCATCATACAAGCGGCACCGTTTGAAGTTCTGTATGGTAGAAAATGCCAAACGCCTCTGTGTTGGAACGAAGTGGGAGAGAAACAGTTAGCAGGGCCAGATATAGTCCAGTTGACCGCGGATAAGATTTCTCAGATTTGGGAACGTTTGAAAGTAGCGCAAGACAGACAGAGAAGCTACGCCGACCGACGCCGAAAACCGTTTGAGTTCCAAGTTGGAGATTTTGTGATGTTAAAAGTCTCGCCTTGGAAATGAGTCATTCGATTCAGGAAACAAGGTAAGCTGAGCCCGAGGTACGTTGGGCCGTTTGCAATCATATAAAGGATCGGCGAAGTAGCCTACAGGTTAGATCTTCCACCAGAGTTAAGTAGGTTTCATAATGCGTTTCATGTATCGAATTTCCGAAAGTGTTTGGTTACGCCGGATCAGGCAGTTTCTCTACCCGACATACAAGTTGATGGAAAGTTGAATTATGTGGAAGAACCTGAAGCCATAGTTGACCACAAAGTTAAAGTGTTGCGGAACAAAGTAATCAGACAAGTGAAAGTTCAGTGGAGACATCATAGGGGTCAGGATGCTACTTGGGAATCAGAATCAGAAATGAGAACTAAGTACCCGCACCTTTTTGCCTAAACCGAATTCCGGGACGGAATTCTTTTAAGGGGGAGATGATGTAATACCCAGGGTAAGTTCGTTAGTTAAATGTTAGTTCCGTTAAACTTATTTAACTTTATAATTGATGTTTAGGGTAAGTTTGGGTTAATTATTATGAAAAAGGTATTTTGGCCATTAATGGATAGTATAGGGACTAAATTGGTAAGTTGGATTGGATATTATCTCTTTTAGAAATTCAGATATTTCATAAACAACAAAAGATCAATGTTTGTAGTGTGTGTGTGTTTTAGAAAGAAAAGAAGCAAAAGAACAAAGCTAGGTTAAGGCATCAATTGGTGCACTTGGAACTGAATTCAGTTATGTTTCCTTTACAATTTATGTGTGTAATTGCTATTAGGTAGTTTCTATCGGAGTAGAATAAACGATTTCACATCTGGGGTTGATTCAGTCGGTTTCTGGGCTGAAAATATGCAAAGCGACAGAGGTTTCCGGATAGGATGAAGGTATCCGGGTAGTTTTGTTGATAGTGTCCGGGTAGTGTTCTAAAGGTGTCCGGACGATTTTTGCATCCGGTAAGTTCCTATTTTATTAAGTTTCCGGACGATTTTAGATACCGATGGAGTCCGGATCACTGTGGTTTCCGGATGACGTCCAGATTAAACATGTTGTCCGGAAAGTTGGGGTTGTCCGGATTGGTTGTGTTGTCCTGAAAGCCCTGTTGTCCGGATAGTTTTGTGTTGTCCGGATAGTTTGGCTGTTTGAGCAATTTTGAGAGTTTAGATGCTTTTGGGTATCCAATGACCCGTGTTTTGTTAATTCATGGATAGGGAATGAATGAGGGCTGAATGTACTGGGGACTTGACTTAAGTTCGGGTTTGGGGGTTACATTTAAGGATTTGAGTTATCTAGGGTACTTAGCTTTAGTAAGACATGTGTGTCCTATTTGGTAAAGAGATATTTGTGTTTAATGATTTCAGATACTATGAATCGAAGGTGAAAGCTGAGTTCTTTGTGGAAGGAGTTTTGGATAAGCAAACAAGTGAGTTTTTATTTAAAATGTTTTCAACTGGAATACATGTATGTGAATGAGTGTAATAATGTGCATATTGTGTTTATATGAGTATTACACTGCATGGGTGCTAGTTGGCCGGGCTTAGGACCGGTGTATGTTGGCTCTACAGAGGGACAGTGGTGTTGGCTGTATTTGGTACAGTGGTGTAAATTGATTAGTTGGCTCGCAACCAATTAATATGGCCAAGAGAACGAGATGGAAATATATATGATGCATGAGTCTTAATTGATATTCTTATGTGAATTATGTGTATGATGTTGTGCAAATGGTTTTGCTAACTAACGGGGTTTTTCTCACTAGACCTCAAGGTCTAACCCTCATTTTTGTTTTAAAAATATGTATTCCAGGTCGTCGATCGAGTAAGAGCAAATAAGGAGGTTAAACCGAGAATAACTTTTGGGAGGACTATGTAGTGGAAGACTATGATGTGTTTAGTAGATATAGCATGTTGTTAATGATGAATTTACTATGTAAACGTTTGTAATGATGTACTGAATGTTTGTAAAGACTAGGGGACCGTATTTGTTATATAATGTATCTCTTGTTTTAACGACGTTATGCAATGTATGCTATTTGAACTATGTATGGGATTCCGGGTCGTTACAGCAAGGTTCTGTTCATCGCTGCCGTGTGATTCTCTGTCATCTTTGTTTTTATGTCAGAGAGCTCTGTCGTTATTTTCTGTTTCTCCTCTGCTCTGGCCTTTTCAGCATCAGTGTATATCTGGGTTGTCTCTGCATATTTGGCTCTGATCTGTTGCAATTCTTTTTTGAGAGAAGCATTCTCCTTGCGGATCAGCTCCTCTTTGGCTTCATTGATAAGTTTATACTCATTCAAAGAGTTTCTAAGACTATCACAGAAGCTTTTGAACTATACTCTTGTGACAGTATCAGCGTAGGTAACCTTGGGTCCAACACATGAATCCAAGTCAACCTCGAGTTCAGAGGTGCCTCCATCAAGAGTTGTTTTTAGGTTGGCTCTTGGAGGACTTCCACCCGATCCTTGATGTACCTTTTCAAGGGAAACATCTATAGGTGTTATGGTTTCTTCACATCTCTCATCCGTAGAATCTGAGAGGTTGTAGTAAACGTGAGAGTTAACATTGTGATCTAAACAAGTTAACCCTTGTGAAACTAAGGTGTCATATTGCCTCTGAGTTAGGCAATCTCTACGGGTAAATCGAAAATTACCCAAGGACCTAAGTTGTTCCTCCTTAGAAAGATGAGCCACAGAGGCATCATCGTGTGGTTCTGTCCTATTGATGTCCTGGGGCAATTGGACATCATTACCGAAAATGGATTCCCCGGTTTCGTGCATACCAGAGGCGTGAAGAGTTGCCTCTGGTGGTTCAAGCTGGTTAGGGTTCGAGGTGTGCACCTCTGTTTCAATATCCATTTGATCTAGATCATCATGGATAGATGGAGTGCTTGCACTGGGAGTTGGGCTAAGGAAATGCACATGTGTATTCACTCGAACATCTTTTTCTATGCTCACGTTTCTCTCGGCTCTTATGGATATAGAAGTCTCAGATTTCTCTCCCCCACTCTCTTTCTCACTACTACCATAGGAGGGCAAACTCTCTGCCACCTCCTCTTTAGATTCCCTTTCTTCCTCTTGGACAGCCTCCATAGGGGATGCTCTGTCCTCTACTTCCTCTTCTACCACTTGGGCAGAGGAAGACCCCACTTCGGGTACTCTTGCCTCTGGTCTGTTCACTTCTGCTACTTCTATCTCCTCACTCATACTCTCCAAGGAAGGCTCATAACCTAAGTATGCTGGGGATCTCACCTCAGGTTCTTTAGGTTGAGCAGCATGATTATAGTTTTGGATAGAGATGTGGGTTGGAGCAATCATAGAGAGCATTGTACCTGGGATCCTTCTGGCGTTTGGGTATGCACCTGTAGTTGTGGGTAGGAACCTGGACATAACCCAAACAGGTGTAGGATTTCCCTGTTGAGTTAGGTTCAAGATTGGGAAGGCTTCTCTTATTACCAGACTTATAAACCGTGGGTATCTGATGGCTTTCAAACTTCTGTGAACTCCTACTTCTCCTCCTTTTGCTAGGGCTGAGCACTTGGTATTAACAGCAGATAAGAGGTCTTTGTAGAGAATCTTGGCATAATCAAAATTTCGTTTGAAGTATAGGCCATACATGATCTAAAGAATTTCTGTGCTGGTCTGGTCTTGGCTACCAGATTTGCAGGTTAGGGTTCAGTTTAGTGTGGAAAACATGAAATTCCACACAGGGGGTAAATTTCCTCTTCTGAAGTCTCCTATTTTGTTCAGACGTTGGTTGTTATAACCTAAGAACTTCACGAAGTCAATTAGAACAACAACTTTTGGGGGCTTTTCATACGCTTGAATTCCTAGCTGTCTTCTTGTCTGCATCCCTAAAATTCTCCTAAGTGTCTTGTCGCGGATGCGTACTGATCCACCTCCTGCATTTCTTCCAGCATCAACGTTGCCGATAATCCCTTTCTGTTCTGGAATGTACTGACAAGTAGTCCACCATTGTTGGACATAGATTTCAGGAAGGTTATCGTCGAACATTGTTAGGGCTCTAAAGAGTTCTGAGTTTCTGCAAAACTCAACAAAAACATGGTATACGAGTAGATAGTTGGTTGGGTTAGCATTGAAGCGGTAGTTGTTGTCTGCGAACTCGTAAGGTTGGATTACGATTTCGTCTATAGGAACTGTTCTACTTGATTCTGTGGAGTCTTGTCTTTCAGCCATTGTTGCACGTTTAGGGTTATTGAAGGACTCAAAGGTTTTGAACGAAAGAGGGAAGGAATGAGGGTTTGAATACTCAGTAAGCGTAAGGAATGAAATGGATCATGGGAATGGGTATTTACACTAGAAACGTGTGGCTGGATCACCAACGTAGGTACTGTAGGTACTCGAGTTTCAGATAGTGGAACGGCCTCTACAGTGGAACGTGGGAACAGCTAACGGTTGGTTTCTAAATCAGAGAATGCCACGTGGATTTTGGTCTGACAGCTTTCTGGCTATGGAACCGTCACGGTTAGAGATATGCGGGTGACAAGTGGTTGACGCTTAGAAATAACCCGCACCTCTAATGACGTTACTTCTGATGACGTGGCATAAAAAACTGACAGAGCTCTGGTGGAACTCAGCACAGTTTTGCCTCTGTTGAGTGACCTTTCTTTCTTTTCAAATATCCCATAATGTTTCACCTTTACCAAAAAATCATTTAAAAGTCTTGTATCTGATGTGAGAATTGCCAAAAGAATGAAGGCAAAACTATCTCAAAGATTTCACAGATTTCTGGTGAAAGATCAGCAGAGGCTCTGATGAAAAGTCAGAGTTCTGGTAAGTTCTTGACATTATCAAAAAGGTTTTCATCAGAACAGGTTTTCCCTCTTGAAACAAATTTTTTTTGTTCAAATTGAGCAAAGTCATCTAGATTTGAAATTGTTTTGACTTGCTCCCCCTAAAATCATGCTTATATACTTTTTAAGCTCCCCCTTGAAGCATGAGCTTAATTCATAGATTGTTCTTTTTATCTTTTCTCTTTTCTTGCAACAATATTTACAAAAAGAAAACAAAAGTATATACAGATATGAAATGCACAGAGGAAAATATTGAAAAAGTATGCTCGCAGAGCTTTGGTAAACATCAGAGGCTCTGGTGAACTATCCTACCTAACTATTTTGACAGAGCTCTGGTATGAACATCAGAGGCTCTGTTGATTTTTTTAACAGAGTTAGGAGGACATGTTCAGCATACCCATCTTGTTGATTAAGAAGTTGAATCTCCTTTCATCAAGGGCTTTTGTAAACAAATCAACAAGTTGGAAGTCGGTTGAAACAAAGTACATTTCAATCGCCCCTGTTTCAACATGATCCTTTATAAAATGGTACCTTTCGTCAATATGCTTTGTCTTTGAGTGCTGAACTGGGTTGGCTGTAATTGCTATGGCACTCTTGGAGTCACACAGAATTGGGATCTTGCTGTACTCCATGCCGTAATCTTTGAGTTGTGTTTTCATCCAGATCACTTGAGAGCAACAACTAGCAGCAGCAACATATTCTGCTTCTGCTATAGAAGTTGATACGCAGTTATGTTTCTTGGACGTCCAACTCACCAATTTTTCTCCAAGCAATTGGCAGCTACCAGAAGTACTCTTTCTGTCATTCCTGCATCCTCCGTAATCTGAATATGTGTATGCTACAAGCTCGAAACCAGAATTACGAGGATACCAGAGACCCAAAAATTTAGTCGCTTTGAGATATTTAAATATGCGCTTGACAACAGACAAATGGGATTCTTTAGGATTTGCTTGAAATCTAGCACAAAGACATGTAGCAAACATTATATCAGGTCTGCTTGCAGTCAAATACAGAAGTGACCCTATCATGCCCCTGTAGTTCTTGATGTCCACAGATTCACCATTAGGATCATGATCAAGTTTAACTCCAGTGGCAATAGGAGTTTTCATAGGACCATTGAGCTTGTACTTTTTCAAAATATCAGAGATGTATTTTGATTTACTTATAAAAGTCCCTTTGATAGATTGTTTAACTTGTAAACCAAGGAAAAACAAAAGTTCTCCCATCATGCTCATTTTAAATTCACTTTTCATCAAATCCTCAAACCTATCACAATATTCCTTCCTTGTAGACCCGAAAATAATGTCATAAACATATATTTGGACCAGAAGAATGTCATTCTTATATCTCCTAAAGAACAAGGTTGTATCGACAGTACCTTTCTCGAAGTGATTAGTCAACAGAAAGTTTGACAGAGTTTCATACCATGCTCTGGGAGCTTGCTTAAGGCCACACAAAGCTTTGTCTAGCTTGTAAACGTGGTCTGGAAACACTGGGCTTTCAAAACCCGGTGGTTGCTGGACGTAGACTTCTTCTTGTAGTCTGCCATTCAGAAAAGCAGATTTCACATCCATCTGGTATACCTTGAAACCTTTATGGGCAACATAGGCTAAGAAGATTCTGATAGCTTCTAGCCTAGCCACAGGAGCAAAGGTTTCGTCATAATCGATGCCGTCTTCTTGGCAGTATCCCTTGGCAACCAGCCGAGCTTTGTTTCTGATGATAATGTCGTCTTCATCTTTCTTATTTCTGAACACCCACTTGGTTCCAATAGCAACTTTGCTTTTAGGAAGTGGAACCAAGGACCAAACTTTATTTCTTTCAAACTCCAGAAGCTCCTCTTGCATGGCTTCAATCCAGTTTGGGTCATCAAGGGCCTCAGAAATCTTCTTTGGCTCAATCATACTTAGAAAATTAACAAAGAAGTCTTCATTGATTGTTGTCGACCTTGTCTTTACACCATCGTCAGCAGCACCAATAATTAGATTATGAGGGTGATCCTTTGTCCATCTGGTCATTGGAGCATGGAAAACAGGTGGAGTCTGTGCTTCTTCAGCATCAGAGCTCTGTGGATTGGGACCAGGGCTCTGTGGCACACAACTCTGGAGAGTGGCCTCATTGCTCTGTGATGTACCAACAGGGCTCTGAGAGGGTGAGCTTTCAAATAGGGAATGTCTCCCAATGTTAGTCAGCAGGGGTGATGATGGATCTTGTTCAGGTTCTCTTACGTCTGATTGTGGTCGTTCATTTCTCTGAATTATACCTGTAGACAGAGAAGTAGATGGTTAAGAATTGGAGGGACCTGTAAGAGTTGTACCTGTTAGATTTTGTTCAGCAGTGTTCTGAGCTTGATCTCTTATGGTGACATTGACAGAGGAATCATCATCATCGAAGAAATCGTTGAACATAAGATTGATATCTTCTTCCCTTGACTTTGAAGAACTGGGCTTCTCCTTTGTCTGTGTCCCCTCTGGTGATTTGCGATCAGAGGAACTTGATGTATTTTCATCGAAGGACACATTTATGCTCTCTTGAATGACTCTGGTCCTGGTATTGTAGGCTCTGTAAGCTTTAGAGGTTAAGGAATAACCAATAAAGATTCCTTCGCCAGCCTTCTTGTCGAACTTGCCCAGCTGATCTCTGTCATTTAAGATGTAACCCTTGCAGCCGAAAACATGAAAAATATTTCACATTTGCCCTTCGATCGTTGATGAGTTCATAAGCAGTCTTTTTGAATCTTTTCACTATTATAGCTCTGTTCTGGGTAAAACAGGCCGTAGAGACTGCCTCTGCCCAGAAGTTGATTTGTAGAACAGAACCTGCCAACATAGTTCTTGCAGCTTCTACTAGAGTTCTGTTCTTTCTCTCCACCACACCATTCTGTTGGGGAGTTCTGGCAGCTGAGATGTTTTGGGAGATTCCTTCCTCTGATAGGTAGGCATCAATTCTTGCGTTCTTAAACTCTGTCCCATTATCACTTCTCAACTTTTGGACTTTTAGACCTAACAGAACTTGTATCCCTTTCAACAAACTTATTAAGATTTCTGGGACATCAGATTTTACTCTGATGAACTCAATCCAAGTATATCTAGAATATTGATCTATTAAAACAAGAATATACCTTTTACCCGACAGAATTTGCACAGAGATTGAACCACAAAGATCCACATGAAGCATATGCAAAGGTCTGGGGAAATTGTGATAACTCTTTGTTCTGTGTGAAGTTCTTTTCATTTTACCCAGTTCACAAGCAGAACAGAGATGGTCTTTGTCAAATTTAAGTGAAGACAGACCTTTCACTAAGTTCAACTTAACGAGTTTGTCAAGGTTTGAGAAATTAAGATGTGCAAATCTTTTATGCTAGAGCCAGGCATCTTCCTTTTTCAAAGACACTAAACAGAGTTTTTCTGTTGTAGAGTTTTGGTTCGGATTAAAGTTCATTTTATACAGATTGCCTTTTCTGTCGACTCTTAAAAGTTCTTGACCAGACTCGGAAAGCAACAAAGATCAATACTTCTTATTAAAATTGACATTGAACCCATGATCACAAAGTTGACTTATTCTGAGCAGATTATGATTTAATCCTTCAACATAAGCAACCATAGAAACTGAAACACTACCATTATTTATAGTACCATAGCCTGTTAGCCTCAAGTATCTCTTATGTAAAAGTATTGAAAATATTATCAAGTCAGAAGACCAACAGAGATCGAGGAGAAGACTTAGAAGAAACTCATCAAGAAGACCAACAGAACTCAACAGAGTTCTGGTGGAACCAATAGAGCTCAACAGAGCTCTGGCAGAAGATCAACAGAAGAACTGTTCATTCCCAAAGACAAACAGAGCTCTGGTCTAATGAGCTCTGGTGAAGTGAAGACCTTTGTGGTGCCTAAGTCTCTTAAGAAATCCTAAGTGTCAGACACGTGTCCATACTTTCTACGTATGCCCTAAAGAAAGGAGACACACTTTCCACGTGTCATTCCAGGGTACGATAGTACACTGTCTACACTTTATCAGGGCTATAAATAGTGAGGTAGTGGAACAAACGATTGTATGCTTTTGGAAGAATAGTTTTACATAATTGTTAAAGCACACACTACAGTATTCCATAGCACTATCTCCGTACGATATTGTGTCCTGTAAGATTTCCGAACACACACTTAAACGTGTTCTTGGTGTGATTCATTATCAATATACGAGCAGCTTATATACTTGATATTGTTTTCATTATTACTGTTCTATATTTGATACTCACAGTTATTATATCGTTTACACAATCACTCACATTAATGGCTTTATTTAATAAGCTTCCGCAGTCTATTTTCTTACCATTATTATGACGCAACATGAATCTGGGAACCTACATGTTGATCCAAACCCTCAGTGATTTGATAATGACCCTCTCCTATATACTTAGTGAAAATTGTAAGTAAACAATATGTATTAGAGTTTCACTATCGCTGATAAGTACTAAGATCTTACAGTACCGCTGATAGAAACTCTCGCCCTTTAGATTAAAACATTTAGCGAACACTGTTCACCATAATGCTCTGAGTCTGTTCAGTCCTTATGGTGATCGCTGATAAGTTAGTGTTTACTTATGATCTTTGAAGACAAGTTTCACGTCAACATAGGTTCTACGCTGAAGTCGAAGATCAAACTCAAGAACCAGCGACAAGTCTCCTAATGAACTGATGTAGATCAGCGAAGACTCAGATTTGTCCACTCAACGTGAAGTATCAAGTACAAGACTTCAGCTATCGCTGAACTTTATCATTCGCTGATAAACAATGATGAAGCGTTGAATCAACGAAAAGCTGATCTTGAAGTCCTCCGTACAAAGTACTTTTGTCTTAACCACCCTTGCACGACTCCGTACGATATGTCAGAAAAAGAACCTTCTTATTGTCTGAAATCGTACAACTACTCTGATACTACACTGTTCAAACATGCGGCTACTAAGGTTGTCAACAAAGGTCAATGACATACAACCAATGAGCTGCGGCCACGTGTAAAGTGTAAACTTCCATGCATTAAATGCATGCAGTATATAAGAAGAAGAACTCACTTCATTTTGAAGTAACTTGCTAACTCTGGACAAGTTCATCCTTCTTATCTTGAGATAGGTTATTATTAGTAGTTTCCTTCTCTTTCTTAGTGCAAGAAACTTAGTGTTCCAACTTGTTTAGATTTAGGTTTATCCTTAATCTTGTTTCCGCAACAAGCTGTAAATTGTTAATGATTTATCAATAAACAATTTAGAAAAGTAAAATGTTAGTGTTTGTATTCAACCCCCCCCCCCCCCCCCCCCTTCTACAAACTTGTATAGCCCTTCGGGACCAACAAGTGGTATCAGAGCAGATTTGTTTAATCTCATAAACAAGATCTGATCTATACTAAGATCTCTCTTCCTTGCTATTTCTGAAAATGGCTGCCAACATAATCACCAACTATGGAAAAATAGGATGATTCTATTCTTAGAAGGTGTAGACCCTACTATGTCTTACTATCTTGAAAACGGCCCATATATTCCTGTAAGAATTGATGCTGCAGTACTAGCCGCTGAGAATAGACCTGCTATTCCAGAAAGGATGATACCCAAGGAAGTTCATATGTGGACTGACGAAGATAAGAAGAAAGTGGCTATCGACACCAAAGGCAGATCCATACTATCCATGGCTCTTCCTGACGAAGTCTACCATTCCGTCATGAACCTGAAAACCTCAAAAGCTATGTGGGACACAATATGTGTTCAGTATGAAGGTACGTCTGAAGTCCAGGACTCTCGAAAGATCAACCTGGTAAGACAATACGAAAGTTTCATTTGTGGTAAGAATGAAACTCTCTCTGAAGTTCACCAACGTTTTAACTGTTTAATAATAGATCTGAAAACTGTTGGTCAGGAATATTCTAACTTTGAAGTGTTGACAAAGTTTTTAGAATGTTTACCTGAAAGCTGGGACAGTTATTCTATGTGTCTCAAGCTGTCAAAGGATCTAAGATCAATGACCCTTGCTACCTTATATGGCACGATGCTGAATCATGTGCAATCGAGTCATCTTAAGAAAAATCTTGTAAAAGATTCCAAAGCACCCATGTTGCTTTAATCTCAGAGGAACCTTCCACTCAGCGGCCCTCGGTCACTATCACTGAGTTGGAAAGTAACTCTGAAAGGTCATCAGTTTCTGACTCTTCAGATGATGATGAATCTTTGGCTCTCCTCACTAAAAAGTTCAGGAGATTCTCCAAAAAGAAAATGTTCAGAAAGAATAAACCTCTTTCCATTGCTGACAAGCCAAGATCATCAGCTCCTGTTGATAAGGCTACTGCTACTTGTTTTAACTGCGAAAAGATAGGACATTTCGCTAACGAGTGCAGGTCTAAGAAAGTTTCGAGAAACTCAGCGTTTCCCAAGAAATCCTTTATTCCCAGGAATAAAGATGACAAATACGCCAAGCTGAAAGAAAAATATGCGAAGCTGAAAAGCTTTAAAAAGAAAGGCAAAGGCCTGATGGCTAACTATGATTGGGCTGCTTCTGATGAAGAAGAATCATCATCTGACTCTGAAGATGATGAAGCCAATCTCTGTCTTATGGAAAAGATTGAAGATGAGGAAGACAGTTCAGACATTCCCTCCACTTCAACCTCTGCTATTCAGGTATCACCTTCCTTCTTTACAAATATTGCAAATATTGATGAAGCTGATAGTCTTCGTAAAATCGATCTCTTGACTAGAAGTTTATATGAAGCCATGAATGGCAAAACTGTAGTTGAAAATCAAAACATTGATCTCGCTGAACGGCGTAAAAACTGTCACCTTCAAATAGAAAATCTTTCTAAAATTGATGAAGATTTTAAAGATCAAGTGCACTTAAATCAGCTAGTCAAAATCGAGCGCGAAGAAGCTATCGCTGCATGTTGATCCAAACCCTCAGTGATTTGATAATGACCCTCTCTTATACTTAGTGAAAATTGTAAGTAAACAATATGTATCAGAGTTTCACTATCGCTGATAAGTACTAAGATCTTACAGTACCGCTGATAGGAACTCTCGCTCTTTAAATTAAACATTCAGCGAACACTGTTCACCATAAATGCTCCGAGTCTGTTCAGTCATTATGATGATCGCTGATAAGTTAGTTGTTTACTTATGATCCCTGAAGACAAGTTTCACGTCAACAAAGGTTCTACGCTGAAGTCGAAGATCAAGCTCAAGAACCAGCGACAAGTCTCCTAATGAACTGATGCGGATCAGCGAAGACTCAGATTTGTCCACTCAACGTGAAGTATCAAGTACAAGACTTCAGCTATCGCTGAACTTTATCATTCGCTGAATAGAAAATGATAATCGCTGAATCAACGAAAAGCTGATCATGAAGTCCTCCGTACAATGTACTTTTGTCTTAACCCCCCTTGCACGACTCCGTACGAAATGTCAGAAAAGAACCTCCGACTGTCTGAAATCGTACAACCACTCTGATACTACACTGTTCATCCATGCGGCTACTAAGGTTGTCAACCAAGGTCAATGACATGCAACCAAGCAGCTAATGACACGTGTGAAGTGTATACTGACTTGCATTAAATGCATGCAGTATATAAAGAGATGAACCCACTTCATTTGAAGTAACTTGCTAACTCTGGACAAGTTCAATCTCTTATCTCAAGATAGGTTATTATTAGTAATTTCCTTATCTCTCTTAGTGCAAGAAACCTTAGTGTTCCAACTTGTTTAGATTTAGGTTTATCCTTAATCTTGTTTCCGCAACAAGCTGTAAATTGTTAATGATTTATCAATAAACAATTTAGAAAAGTAAAATCTGTGTGTTTGTATTCAACCCCCCTTCTACAAACTTGTATAGGCCTTCGGGACCAACAAGTGGTATCAGAGCGGATTTGTTTAATCTCATAAACAAGATCTAATCTAAGATATTTCTCTTCCTTGCTATTATCTGAAAATGGCCACAAACACAAATTATATAGACAATGGTTCTCTTGCTAAACCCCCTAGATTTTCCAAAGATAACTTCAACTTATGGAAAAATAGGATGACACTCTTCTTAGAAGGTGTAGACCCTACTATGCCTTACTATCTCGAGAATGGTCCATTCATCCCTGTAAGAATTGATGCTGTTGTTCCAGCCGCTGAGAATAGACCTGCTATTCCAGAAAGGCTGGTACCTAAGGAAATCTTTCAATGGACTGACGAAGATAAGAAAAAAGTGGCTATAGATACAAAAGCCAGATCCATACTATCCATGGCTCTTCCTGACGAAGTCTACCATTCCGTCATGAATCTGAAAACATCAAAAGCCATGTGGGACACAATATGTGTTCAGTATGAAGGAACGTCTGAAGTCCAGGACTCAAGAAATATCAACATGGTAAGACAATACGAAAGCTTCATTTCTGGTAAGAATGAATCTCTCTCTGAAGTTCACCAACGTTTTAATTGTTTAATTATAGATCTGAAAGCTGTTGGTAAGGAATATTCTAACTTTGAAATACTGACAAAGTTTCTAGAATGCTTACCTGAAAGCTGGGACAATTATTCTATGTGTCTCAAGCTGTCAAAGGATCTAAAATCAATGACCCTTTCATGCTTATATGGCACGTTGCTGAATCATGAGCAATCGAGCCATCTTAAGAAGAATCTTGTAAAAGATTCCAAAAGCACCCATGTTGCTTTAATCTCAGAGGAACCTTCTACTCAGCGACCCTCAGTCACTATCACTGAGTTAGAGAGTAACTCTGAAAGGTCATCAGATTCTGATTCTTCAGATGATGATGAATCTTTGGCTCTCCTAACCAAGAAGTTCAGGAGATTTGCCAAAAATAAAATGTTTAGAAAGAACAAACCCCTTTCCATAACTGACAAGACTAGATCATCGGCTTTGTTGATAAGGCTACTGCTACTTGTTTTAACTGCGAAAAGACAGGACATTTCGCTAACGAGTGCAGGTCTAAGAAAGTTTCTAGACCCTCAGCTTTTACAAAGAAATCCTTTGTTCCAAGGAATAAAGATGACAAATATTCAAAGATGAAAGAAAAATATGCGAAGCTGAAAAGCTTCAAGAAGAAAGGCAAAGGCCTGATGGCTAACTATGATTGGGCTGCTTCTGATGAAGAAGCATCATCATCTGACTCTGAAGATGATGAAGCAAATCTATGTCTTATTGCCGAGATTGAAGAAGAGGAAGAAAGTTCAGACATTCCCTCCACTTCAACCTCTGCTATTCAGGTATCACCTTCCTTCTTTACCAATATTGCAAATATTAATGAAGCTGATAGTCTCCGTAAGATCGATCTCTTGACTAGAAGTTTATACGAAGCCATGAACGGCAAAACTGTGGTTGAAAACCAAAACCTTGATCTCGCTGAAAATCTTAAAAACTGCCACCTTCAAATAGAAAAGCTTTCTAAAATTGAAGAAGATTTTAAAGATCAAGTATATTTAAATCAGCTAGTCAAAATCGAACGAGCAGAAGTTATCGCTGCATTAAAAGCTGAAAAAGCTACTGTTGAAGGATGGTGTAATTCATCAACAAAGATCACTGAGATAAAAAAGTCTCAGATTCCCCTGAGTGATAAACTTGGTTTGGGTTACAAATATGATACTCCAAAACCAACCACTAAGCGTTCAATGCTTAAATTTGGAACGTTCGTATCCTCAGTCGCTGATACTTCATCTTCTCAGTGCTCCTCGTCCATTACACCAATCCCTGAGGAAACTCCTACCTCCTCAAAAGGCAAGGAGAAAATGGTTTATTCAAAACCTACCTCTGTCTCTAAAGACAAAGGTAAAGGAATTGTT
This sequence comes from Saussurea involucrata, assembly GCA_033807775.1. Taxonomy (NCBI): domain Eukaryota; kingdom Viridiplantae; phylum Streptophyta; class Magnoliopsida; order Asterales; family Asteraceae; genus Saussurea; species Saussurea involucrata. The sequence goes on from CM066321.1 coordinate 34,380,691, forward strand.
ATTTACCAGAATCGTCAGAAGGGTACCTTAGTACCAAAGCTGAATGCTTCTAAAGCTTCAGTGGCTTATCCCTCTGGATCAAGGAAGCAGATCTCTGGATCTATTCAGCGATCTACTCCCAGACTCAGATTGGATGTCCTTGGTAAGAAATCTGAAGAACTGAATGTTCGTCCCATTTCTAAAACCAATAGATTACTTGGTGCTGGCACTTCTAATTCGAAATAAAAAGCTCAGCATTCAAATGGTCCTAGAACTATTTTTAGTTATATGAAATGTTATCACTGTGGACTTACCGATCATATTGCTAGTAAGTGCCCCACAGCCACCAAAGCTGAAAAGATAGCTAAGGTGAAGATTGCCCCCAAGGCAAAGAAGACCAACCCTGGTGCAAATCAGGTCAAGGTGAATCCTACCACTGAGGTTAAGAAATTAACTAAAGTGAAGAAAGACAAAGCTGAATCTTCAAATGCTGCGAAGACTGCTGAATCTTCCATTCCAACTACTTCCACTGACAAATGTGTATACATGGTTAAGTGTGTACCCAAGAAAAACTAATCTTTCTTTGTATTTCAGGTTAAGAAGGGTATCTGGTATCTCGATAGCGGATGCTCTAGACACATGACTGGAAAGAAAAGCTTGCTCGCTGAATACAAGGAAGAGAAGGGTCCCTCTGTAACTTTCGGTGGAAATGGAAAAGGACATACCCGAGGGTATGGTGTACTTTCAAATGGTACAACCTCCTTCAGAAGAGTCGCATATGTTGAAGGGCTGAAGCATAATCTTCTAAGCATCAGTCAGCTTTGCGACATGGATAACAAAGTAATATTTACTAAGGAATCCTGCTTTGTCGCTGACAAAGAGGAGAAGATAGCTCTCAGCGGTTATCGTTTGGAAAATGTTTATGTAATAAACATGGACTCAACAACCACTGAGAACTCCTGTTTCTTCTCAAAGGCCTCATCTGATGTCAACTGGCTATGGCATAAGAGGCTATCTCATATAGACACTGAACACACTTTCTTCAAAAGAGTTAGTCACTGGTCTACCTCAGCATTCATACGCCAAAGAGTCTTTATGTTCAGCGTGTGAAAAAAGGTAAGCAGACCAAAGCAAGCTTTAAATCTAAGTAAGTTTCCTCAGTGTCATCTCCTCTACAACTACTCCATATGGATTTGTTTGGCAATGTTAACAAACAATCCATCGCTGGAAAGAAATATACGCTGGTCATAGTTGATGAATTCTCTCGCTTCACTTGGGGTAATGTTTCTCCGTTCTAAGAGTGACACCCCTGAAGAACTCATCACCTTTGTTCGGAAGATGGAAACCCTGAACAATCTGACCGTTCGCTCAATAAGGAGTGATCATGGGACTGAATTCAAAAACAGTTCTCTTGATTCCTTCCTTGAGAGTAAGGGTATTTCTCACAACTTCTCTTCAGTGAGAACACCGCAACAAAATGGAGTCGCTGAAAGAAGAAATGGAACAATTATTGAAGCTGCACGTTCAATGCTCAGTGATTCTCATCTGCCTACTCAATTTTGGGCAGAAGCTGTCAACACTGCTTGTTTTACGCAAAACAGGTCGCTGATAGTAAAAAGCTTCAAAAAGACAGCCTATGAACTCTTTCATGGGAGAAAGCCTCCAATCAGCTTTCTTCACATCTTTGGATGTCAGTGTTTCATACTGAACAACATAGATGCTCTTGAAAAGTTTGATCCTAAGGCTGATGATGGAATCTTTCTTGGATACTCCTCAGTTTCCAAAGCTTTCAGGGTCTTCAATCGTAGAAGACAAACTGTAGAAGAAACTATTCACGTCACGTTTGACGAATCCCGTTCAGCGAACTCTAAACCGTCCGCTGATACTGAAGAACTGAATCAATGGATGGTTTCTCATCTTGGTGATTCAGAAGATATTCCCACTCCTCATGCTCATCCAGTAGAAAATGATAGTCCTATCATTCCAAATATGCAGAATAGTGAAGCTGAAACATCATGGGTCTCAGCTGTTCCTATAAACACTATACCTACCGCTGAACCAAATGCCTCAGACATTCTATATATCTCTCAGCAATCAGTAAATGAAATGACAAATGCAAGTATTCCTCTCTTAACTGAAACTCCAGAAGTAGCTGAAGCCTCATCTTCAGCTCCTCCAGTTCAAGATGAGTCAGCGACTTATGCTCCGGCTCAGCGATGGACCATAAATCACCCAATTGATCAAATTCTTGGTGATCCAAATGCTGGTGTTTAGACTCGACGAAGTGCAGGTAAAATTTGTTTATTTGTTAACTTTATTTCTCTAACTGAACCAAAGAAAATAGATGATGCCCTCAAAGATCCAAACGGGGTCAGCGCAATGCAAGAAGAGCTGACTGAATTCGAAAGAAACAAAGTTTGGAAATTTGTTTGCAGACCAACTGATAAACCAGTAATAGGCACTAAATAGGTCTATCGAAACAAGTTGGACGAACATGGTACTGTAACCCGCAACAAAGCTCGTCTTGTTGCTCAGGGATACAGACAAGAGGAAGGTATAGATTATGACGAAACATTTGCTCCAGTAGCAAGACTTGAATCTATTCGTCTATTCTTAGCATATGCTGTACAAAAAAACTTCAAAGTACATCAAATGGATGTTAAGTCAGCATTTCTGAATGTAAAGCTGAATGAAGAAGTGTATGTGGAACAACCTCCAGGATTCTCAGATTCTAGGCATTCAGGTTATGTTTATAAACTGGACAAGGCACTTTAAGCCTTGAAGCAAGCTCCTCGTGCATGGTATGACACTCTTTCTACTTATCTCCATATTGAAAATTTTGAGCGAGGTAAGATCGACAAAACTCTATTTTTTTGAAAAGTGAAAGGCCATATCATTCTAGTTCAAATATATGTTGATGACATTATATTTGGTTCTACTAACCCTGAGCTTTGTACTAGTTTCGCTGATAGAATGAAAGATGAGTATAAAATGAGCATGATGGGTGAACTAACATATTTCCTTGGTCTTCAGATTAAGCAAACTGAAAAAGGAACTTTTATCAATCAGGGAAAGTATGTTAAAGATATGCTGAAGAAATTTGATTTAACTGAAAGTTCATCTATGAAAACCCCTATGGCGCCACCGCTGACACTTGATAAAGACACTAAGGGTGTTCCTGTCAATATCACGCTGTACCGTGGGATGATCGGCTCACTATTGTATCTTACAGCTAGCCGACCCGATATCATGTTTGCAACATGCTTGTGTGCACGATATCAAGCTGAACCTAAGATATCTCATATGAAAGCTATAAAGCGAATCTTTCGATACCTTAAGGGTACAGCGAACCTAGGTCTTTGGTATCCCAAAGATTCAGGATTCGATCTAACCGCCTATTCAGATAGTGATTTTGCAGGTTGCAAAATGGATAGGAAAAGCACCACAGGAGGATGTCAGCTCCTGGGTGGAAAGCTGGTAAGTTGGACAAGTAAAAAGCAAAATTCAGTGTCCACTTCCCCAGCTGAAGCTGAATATGTAGCTGCTGGAAGCTGTTGTTCTCAAGTCTTGTGGATGAGAAATCAGCTACTAGACTATGATCTTCAGCTCTAAAAAATTCCAATCTTTTGCGACAGCACAAGTGCCATCGCTATAGCAAACAATCCAGTACTACATTCAAAGACCAAACACATAGAAATCAGATATCATTTTATCAGAGATCATGTGATGAATGGTGATATAGAACTTCACTTTATCCCAACTGATTATCAGTTAGCTGATTTATTTACCAAACCTCTTGATGAGACAAGATTCAACTTTCTCATCAGCGAGCTTGGAATGCTGAACTTTGAAGGGTAAAATCCTCAACGGTTCACATTTATCAGCGATAGGATAAAATCAACTCATATAACCTATTCAATCATCTTCTCTCTGAATAAAACTTGGTTAAAGCTGATATCAAGGCATGTTTCTCTCTCTGACAATCGCATGAAAATGCAAGATTTCAAAACAAAATGCATCGCTGAATATCTCTTCCTTAACAGCGATATTTTGAAAATTCTTAAAACCTTCACTGATATTTTCATTCAGTGCTTCATGTTTATAAAAGAGTCCCTGAGTTTTTCAAAACCTCAGAGACATCCTAAAAGAATATGAAAGGACAGTTGTGACGTCATTTCAACGGATAAACCCCGGCACGTTTTCTCTTCCTGACACACGTTTGCACGTCTCGTTCAAACTTCCAATCAAATGCAAACACGTGTCCGTGTCATGATGAAAATCTTTTCCCGCTCAAAGACTTTCTCTCTCTAAAATCTCTATATAAACAAATTCTTTGTTTATATTTTTCTTTTACGCGATCAATCTTCCTCCGCAAGAAAGAATTCACTGTTGCATTTGTGCTTTCAAAAACTTCAAGAACTGTTCATCATCTTCTTCATCAAACATCAAGGTTAATATGTTCTTATTTATTACCAAATGCGTATAACTTGTTTCCGATCTTTTCCTTGTTTTAACAAGATCAAACAAAAGAACTTCTTAAAATGAAATCATTTTCTTTCATGGTTTTATGAACACAACCATTTCATGGTTGTTCTTCAAGTTTAAATGCGAAAATATTAAACTTGCTCTTCATTCGTTTCCAGAATCTAATTCTTCATAGAAAACTGGATAACAAGAATAAATGGGTTTTACATTTCGTTTTTTAAAATCAAGAAAAACCTTAATCTTCATTAAGACATTTGTGTCTGAATGAAATGGATAAAATTTGAACCATCTTAATGGAAAATCTTTCCACATTAAGATAATTCTTATTTGTTAACATCTTTGGTTGAACTGATAATACAGAGAAATGACATCGTCTGACATTCCTGCTACCGCTGAGAACATCTCCGCTGATTCTGAGGAAGTGGACATCCTCAAGGCTCCTCAAGTCAATTTTGCCCTCGACAAACTGGATTGGACTAAGGTGAACAACCTTTATGCGATTCTCGAGTTTCCTCCTCGAAAGCAAGTCACACATCTAGATGATGCTGTGAAATTCCTAAAGAATTGTTGCATCTCCACAGCCCTTACCATAACTCCTCCTGCACATCAGCTTTTGCTCTCACAATTCTGGTACTCAGCTAGACACTCTCAACTACCTTCAGCCAAAGACCCCTCCAAAACAATCGATTGCATCCTCTGCGATATCGAATATGGCACCATGAAGATCACCCCAGCCATTATTCGCAAAGCTCTCAGCCTTCCCATCGCTACCAAGGAAAAACCATTCGTTCCCCTCCCCGACCCCAAGAAAAACTCAGACAGGGAAGCCATCATTGCATTTTTCGATGCAATGGGCTATGTATGGGAAATCGGCAGAGACATGAAGGCCGAGAAGAAGCTGACGATTATCAAGAAATCTAAAATGCCCAGCGAGATGAATTTCATCTTCGCTCATCTAATCAGCTGCATGACTGCAAAGAGCGGCTCCTCTGACCAAGCCGCTAAACCTCAGCAAGCAATGGGGTATGCACTGCTGAAAGGTCTCAACATAGACTGGGCATCGATTATCTATGATGACCTAGTTCTAAGGGTGGACACCGTCGCTGACAGACCTCCATGGGTTCCTTACCCCCGATTCATCAGCGCCATCTTCCAATATGGCCTGAAGGAGAGCTACCCAACTGATGGTGACCTGAAACTCTCTCAAGTCGGCCCAAAGATAATCGACTTCAAACCAACGGTGAATGAGGTACGTCTTTTTACACTCTTGACTCTTCTCAACCCTTCTTCTTCTAATTCTGTGGCTCCTTCAGCGACAATACCCATCGCTGATACCCTAGCCACAAAATCCCCTCCTTCTAAGAAAAGGAAACATTCATCTACCCCACTTGGTTCTAAAAGGATCAAGAAAACAAAGGAGCAACCCCAGCAATCTCATGCTGAAGACTACTCAGCTCTTTCTGCAGAGCTGAAGGAACGTTCAGTGGTACGCTCTGCCACACCTGAACAACCCATCCATTCCATCCCAACTTCAGCGTCTCTAAACGCTGAGGTTACAAACTGATGAAGTGATTGTCAGCGAATCCAACGCTGGACTCAGAAACCAACCCCCATTCTTATCCTTCGCTCCTCCCTCTACACATTTGGTCTCTCCTCCAGATCTCGCTGGAGCTGCCATCATTTCTACGGAACCTAAAGCTGATTCTCCAGGAATGATGAAGACAGGACCTGCAAGACAATCCATGGGCACTTTTGAAGATGACATGGAACACTTTTCAGGAACCCGTAATTTTGACGAGTTCATCAATCCTCCTGCAGGTACACACCAACCCATAAACACTGTCACTAAACCCCAAACTTCTGAGCTTTCCTATGTTCACAAGTTTTTATATGTTACAGGTCCTAATTTGGGAGACATCAACGCCTCTCTGAAAGCTGTGGAGACAACGCTGACAGATCTCACCACCACTCTTTCTAATAACTCTACAGCTGTAACAAACGCTGGAGAGAATCTGAACAAGGTGACAATGGTGGTGGAGAAGAAGGCTTCCACAGATGACTTGAAGCAAGTTGATAACACTCTCAGCGACTTCGCCAAGGTGCTCGCTGACATCTACACAGACTACACCTCTCTCAAAAATTCTGTTTCATCCATGTCCAGTGAGGTCACAACGCTGAAGACATCGGTTGGACAACTAGAGGGAAATATGTCTACTGTAAAGACTGACTTAGGCTTTGTAAAGACCGATGTTAGTTCGATGAAATCAATGATCGAGCAGCTACTACAGAAAGCGAATACTCCTGCTCCTGCCCCTGTCCCTGCATCTGACAATTTCACAGCGGCGGATCGCACTGAGCTGGAAAAGATCAATCCTGCTATCTCTGGCATTCAAGACAGAATAGCAAAGATTGAAGACTTGGTAGGTATCTCTGGCCAAGAAGACAGAGAACCTACCAACGCTGCTGAGTCAACCCATTCCTCCCCCAGTCATCATGAAAAAGAGGGGGAGAAAAGCGCTGAAGATCTCTCCAAGAGATCTGAAGACCTTTCCCATGATGAATCTATCAGTGGAGAGAAAGATGCTGAAGAAACCACCGCTGGACCTCAGGGAGATGAAAACCCTGAGGAAACCGAGAAGCTCGCCTATGTATCTGAGGGGGAGCAACTCAAAGAAGAAGCTGATAAAACCAAATCCGAAGCAGAAGATGATGAAGCCGTCGACATCCCTGATGATGAACCATCCTCTTCTCCAAAGAATGATGATGACGAAGATGACGATGACTTCTTTATCGTCAAACCTGCTCCGAAGATCAAAGTTCTTAAGGGAATCTCGATAAATGAACCTTCAGGGGAGCGGACAAAGACAAAGCCCTCAGCCTCTGGAGCTGAGAAAGGCAAAGGCAAAAGCATCGCTGAAGATGACAATCTGACGATCTTGCTTGAAAATCCGGTTTGTCAGGTACACTAAACATCTCTCACTCCATCCCTCCTCTATCATACACTATCGGTTCTACTACCCAAGCCTATACACCTGAACCAATTCTCTCTATCTGATTCTACCCAAGTTTTTACTCGTAAGATCGCTGTGTTTCAGCTAGTCCTCTCCCATGTTTGAGGATATCGCTGAAGGCTCCACAACTGCGACTTCACCAATAATACCAGCTGCTGCTGAAGAAATAATCCCAGTCTTAGATTTAATCTCTGAGACTGATGAACCTGAAGAACAACTACTCTCGCACAGAGGCAGACCTTCCTTAGCTCCTCAAAAGCTAAGTGAAGAGGATCAGAAAAGAAGAGATGAGATAATAAAGCGATTCGAGGATCAGCGAATCATTCTAAGGCGTGATCAACTTCCTTCAGTTCCTCCAAAGTTCAGAATTTCCAAAAAGGAATACAAGGAACACCTCAGAGTTGAACGCCTAATCGCTGAAAGAAAGGAAGCTGAAGAAAAGGACAGAGAATACGCCATCCAGCTTTCTAAACGATCAATAAAAGACCCCAAGCTGAAAAGAGTTCCCTTTGATGTTCAACGACAGCTATAGGATGATGCTCAAGAGATCGTTAGAGAAAAGACTAAGGTCTATGATACGACTTTGGAATGGGCTAAACAAATGCTGACCTATCGATCTAGACCATCCAAAATCATCAAGGCAAACATCAGAGGAAGACTGTACGCTGAATTTCCGGTTGTTGAAGTGGATGTCTACAGAGATGACAAAACCAAGCAAATCTTCTATGCTGCTACCTTAGAAAAGTTTGGTCTCTCTGAATGGTTAGTAACAAAATTAGCCATTCAGGGATCGCGCTCAAAGTTCAAAAGCCATGTCGAGAAAATCTTAAACAAACAGATCGACCTGCTTTCATCTGCTGTGGATATTCCTCCTACTCTTCCTCAACCAAGAAAATTCTCTGATAAGAAAAAGAAAGTCTCTGGTTCAGGTCCTCATATTCGGAATGAAACGGGCATTGGTTTATCTCGTGCTGAAATTGTTGGCCCTGATGCCGATCTCTCAATGCCTGACACCTCCCTACCACCTGGAGAAATATTCATTCCTGGCACAGTTGTAAGTGATCCCTATGGTATATTCTTTTTAGACTACGATGGAAATCATCACTTTCAACGTATCTCTGAGCTCCACATCGCTCCCATCGAACAACTCAGAGATCTCGTATACTGGTGTGAAGTCAGACGCGACATCAAAGCTAGACACCTGAAGCCCTTGATTTTTGAAGCAGCTCTGATCAAAAGAAAACAAGGTGTAACCGTCCCTGACTGGATGATTCCCACATCAAAGACCCTTGATGAACTTCTCATCAAGGAAGAACCCTTTACAAGTTGATATGATCGCCATTTTCTCTATTGTATCAGTTATTCTTCTGCACTTGTAATTTATTTCGCTTGTACTTGTAATCTTTCCAATTCTCTTTGTAACCTGATTCCAAGTTTTAAAGAAATATTTCAGCGAATGTACTTTACTCCATCAGTACTGAAAAGATCCCAGAAAACAGTAAAAGGGACAAATATTTTATGAGTTCTTTTTATCCTTATGTTTTCATTAACTAGCAATTTTCTTTGTTGCTCTGTCAAAATCAAATAGGGGGAGATTGTTGATCCAAACACTCAGTGATTTGATAATGACCCTAGTGAAAATTGTAAGTAAACAATATGTATCAGAGTTTCACTATCGCTGATAAGTACTAAGATCTTACAGTACCGCTGATAGGAACTCTCGTTCTTTAAATTAAACATTCAACGAACACCGTTCACCATAAATGCTCTGAGTCTGTTCAGTCATTATGATGATCGCTGATAAGTTAGTTGTTTACTTATGATCCCTGAAGACAAGTTTCACGTCAACAAAGGTTCTACGCTGAAGTCGAAGATCAAGCTCAAGAACCAGCGACAAGTCTCCTAATGAACTGATGCGGATCAGCGAAGACTCAGATTTGTCCACTCAACGTGAAGTATCAAGTACAAGACTTCAGCTATCGCTGAACTTTATCATTCGCTGAATAGAAAATGATAATCGCTGAATCAACGAAAAGCTGATCATGAAGTCCTCCGTACAAAGTACTTTTGTCTTAACCCCCCTTGCACTACTCCGTACAAAATGTCAGAAAATAACCTCCGACTGTCTAAAATCGTACAACCACTCTGATACTACACTGTTCATCCATGCGGCTACTAAGGTTGTCAACCAAGGTCAATGACATGCAACCAACCAGCTATTGACACGTGTAACGTGTATAATGACTTGCATTAAATGCATGCAGTATAAAAAGAGATGAACCCACTTCATTTGAAGTAACTTGCTAACTCTGGACAAGTTCAATCTCTTATCTCAAGATAGGTTATTATTAGTAATTTCCTTATCTCTCTTAGTGCAAGAAACCTTAGTGTTCCAGCTTGTTTAGATTTAGGTTTATCCTTAATCTTGTTTCCGCAACAAGCTGTAAATTGTTAATGATTTATCAAAAAACAATTTAGAAAAGTAAAATATGTGTGTTTGTATTCAACCCCCCCTTCTACAAACTTGTATAGGCCTTCGAGACCAACACTGCATTAAGAGCTAAAAAAGCTACTGTTGATGGATGGTATAATTCCTCAACAAAGATCACTGAGATAATTAAGTCTCAGATTCCCCTAAGTGATAAACGTGGTCTTGGTTACAAAGCTGATACTCTAGAACCAACCACTGATCGTTCCATGCTCTTATTTGGAGCTTTCGTATCCTCAGTCGCTGATACTTCATCCTCTCAGTGTTCCTCTTCTAGACCGCATATCCCTGAGGAAATTTCTACCTCTTCAAAAGGTAAAGAGAAAATGGTTTATCCAAAACCAACCTCTGTATTTAAAGATAAAGGTAAAGGAATTGCTTTTAACCAAAATCCTCATAAGGGTACCTTAGTACGTAAGCTGAATGCTTCTAAAGCTTTAGTGATTCATCCATCTGGATCAAGGAATCAGATATCTGGATCTACTCAGCGTGGATCTATTCAGGGATATACTCCTAGAATCATAGTGGATGTCTCTGGTAAGAAATCCGAAGAACTGAAAGTTCCTCCCATTTCAAAAGCCATCAGCTTACTTGGTGCTGGTACTTCTAATTCATAATCTAAAGCTCATCATTCAACTGGTCCTAGAACTTTTAGTTATAGGAAATGTTATCACTGTGGACTTACTGATCATATTGCTAGTAAGTGCCCCACAGCCACCAACGCTGGAAAGATACCTAAGGTGAAGATCATTGCCCCCAAGGCAAAGAAGACCACTGAGGTTAAGAAATTAACCAAAGTGAAGAATGAGAAAGCTGAATCTTCAAATGTTGCGAAGATTGCTGAACCTTCCATTACAACTACTTCCACTGACAAACGTGTACACATGGTTAAGTGGGTACCCAAGAAAAACTAGTCTCCCTTTGTGATGCAGGTTAACAAGGGTATCTGGTATCTCGATAGCGGATGCTCTAGACACATGACTGGAAAGAATAGCCTGCTCGCTGAATACCAGGAAGAGAAGGGTCCCTCTATGACTTTCGGTGGAAGTGGAAAAGGACATACCTGAGGGTTTGGTGTACTCTCTAATGGTATAACCACCTTCAGAAGAGTTGCATATGTTGAAGGGCTGAAGCATAATCTCTTAAGCATCAGTCAGCTTTGCGACAAGGATAACAAAGTAATCTTTACTAAGGAATCCTGCTTTGTCACTGACAAAAAGGAGAAGATAGCTCTCAGCGGTTATCGTTTGGAAAATGTTTATGTAATAAACATGGACTCAACAACCACTGAGAACTCCTGTTTCTTCTCAAAAGCCTCATCTGATGTCAACTGGCTATGTCACAAGAGGCTCTCTCATCTGAATTTCAAGACACTGAACACTCTTTCTTCAAAAGAGTTAGTCACAGGTCTACCTCAGCACTCATACGCCAATGAGTCATTATGTTCAGCGTGTGAGAAAGAGAAGCAGACCAAAGCAAGCTTTAAGTCAAAGCAAGTCTCCTCAGTGTCATCTCCTCTATAACTTCTCCATATGCATTTGTTTGACCCTGTTAACAAACAATCCATCGCTGGAAAGAAATATACGCTGGTCATAGTTGATGAATTCTCTCGTTATACATGGCTTATATTTCTCCGTTCCAAGAGTGACACCCCTGAAGAACACAACACCTTTATTCGGAAGATGGAAACCCTGAACAACTTGACCATTCGCTCAATAAGGAGTGATCATGGGACGGAATTCAAAAACAGTTCTCTTGATTCCTTCTTTGAGAGTAAGGGTATTTCTCACAACTTTTCATCAGTGAGAACACCGCAACAAAATGGAGTCGCTGAAAGAAGAAATAGAACAATTATTGAAGCTGCACGTTCAATGTTCAGCGATTCTCACCTGCCTACTCAGTTTTGGGCAGAAGCTGTCAACACTGCTTGTTTTACGCAAAACAGGTCGCTGATAGTCAAAAGATTCAATAAAATAGCCTATGAACTTTTTCATGGGAGAATTCCTTCAATCAGCTTTCTTCACATCTTTGGATGTCAGGGTTTCATACTGAACAACAGATATGCCCTTGTAAAGTTTGATCCTAAGGCTGATGATGGAATCTTTCTTGGATATTCTTCAATCTCCAAAGCCTTCAGAGTCTTCAATCGAAGAAGACAAACTGTAGAAGAAACTATTCACATCACGTTTGACGAATCCCGTTCAGCGAACTCTAAACCGTCTACAGATACTGAAGAACTGAATCAATGGATGTTTTCTCATCTTGGTGATTCAGAAGATATTCCCACTCCTCATACTCATACAGTTGAAGATGATAGTCCTACTATCATTCCAAACATGCAGAATAGTGAAGCTGAAACATCATGGGTATCAGTTGTTCCTTTAAACACTATACCTGCTTCTGAACCAAATGTCTCAGACATTCCATCTACTTCTCAGCAATCAGTGAACATAATGACATCTGCAGCTATTCCTCTCTTGGCTGATACTCCAGAAGCTGCTGAAGCCTCATCTTCAGCTCCTCCAGTTCAGTTTGAGTCAGCGTCTCACGCTCCGGGTCAGCGATGGACTGTAAATCACCCAATTGATCAAATACTTGGTGATCCAAACGCTGGTGTTCAGACTCGACGAAGTGCAGGTAATATTTGTTTATTTGTTAACTTTATTTCTCTGACAGAACCAAAGAAGATAGATGATGCCCTCAAAGATCCAAACTGGGTCAGCGCCATACAAGAAGAGCTGACTGAATTCTAAAGAAACAAAGTTTGGAAACTTGTTCGAAGACCAACTCACAAAACAGTGATAGGCACTAAATGGGTCTATCGAAACAAGTTGGACGAAAATGGAACTGTAACCCGCAACAAGGCTCGTCTTGTTGCTCAGGGATACAGACAAGAGGAAGGCATAGATTATGACGAAACATTTGCTCCTGTAGCAAGACTAGAATCAATTCGTCTATTCTTAGCATACGTTGTACACAAAGACTTCAAAGTATATCAGATGGATGTTAAGTCAGCGTTTCTAAATGCAAAGCTGAATGAAGAAGTCTATGTAGAACAACCTCCAGGATTCTCAGATCCTAAGCGTCCAGGTTATGTTTATAAACTGGATAAGGCACTTTATGGCTTAAAGCAAGCTCCACGGGCATGGTATGACACTCTATCTACTTATCTCCATATTGAAAATTTTGAGCGTGGTAAAATCGACAAAACTCTATTTTTCAGGAAAGTAAAAGTTCATATCATTCTTATTCAGATATATGTTGATGACATTATATTTGGTTCTACTAACCCTGATCTTTGTACTCGTTTCGCTGATAGAAAGAAAGATGAGTATAAAATGAGCATGATGGGTGAGCTAACATATTTCCTTGGTCTTCAGTTAAAGCAAAATGAAAAAGGAATTTTCATTAATCAGGGAAAGTATGTTAAAGGTATGCTGAAGAAATTCGATTTAACTCAGAGTTCAGCTATGAAAACCCCTATGGCACCACCGCTGACACTAGATAAGGATACTAATGGTATTCCGGTTAATGTCACGCGGTACCATGGGATGATCGGCTCTCTTCTGTATCTTACAGCTAGCCGACCCGATATTATGTACGCAACCTGTTTGTGTGCACGATATCAAGTTGAACCTAAGATATATCATATGACCGCTGTAAAGCGAATTTTTCGATATCCTAAGGGTACTGCGAACCTTGGTCTTTGGTATCCCAAAGACTCAGGGTTTGATTTAATCGCCTATTCAGATAGTGATTTTGCAGGTTGCAAATTGGATAGGAAAAGCACCACAGGAGGATGTCAGCTCCTGGGTGGAAAGCTGTTGAGTTGGACCAGTAAAAAAGCAAAACTCAGTGTCCACCTCTATAGCTGAAGCTGAGTATGTAGACGCTGGAAGCTGTTGTTCTCAGGTCTTGTGGATGAGAAATCAACTACTGGACTATGACCTACAGCTCTCAAATATTCCAATCTATTGCGACAGCACAAGTGCCATCGCTATAGCCAATAATCCAGTGCTTCACTCAAAGGCAAAACACATCTAAATCAGGTATCATTTTATCAGAGATCATGTGATGAATGGTGATGTAGAACTTCACTTTATCCCAACTGAGTATCAGTTAGCTGATCTATTCACCAAACCTCTTGATGAGACAAAATTCAACTTTCTCATCAGCGAGCTTGGAATGCTGAACTTTGAAGAGTAAAAACTTCAGCGGTTCACATTTGATCAGCGATAGGATAAAATCGACTTGTATAACCTATTCTATCATCATCTATCTGAATAAACTTGATTCGCTGATATCAAGGTATGTTTTTCTTTTACTGACAATCGCATGTAAATGCAAGATTTCAAAACAAGTTGCATCGCTGAATATTTCTTCCTTAATCAATGATACTTTGATATTTCTAAAACCAACTGATATTTCTATTCAGTGCTTCATGTTTTCAAAAGTGTCCCTGAGTTTTCAAAACCTCAGAGACATCCTAGAATATGAAAGGACAGTTGTGACGTCATTGCAACGGATAAGCCCCGACACGTTTTTTTCTGACACACGTTTGCACGTTTCGTTTACCTTCCAATCAAAGGCAAACACATGTCCGTGTCATGATAAAAAACTTTCCCGCTCGAGTTTTTCTCTCTCTCTCTCTAATCTCACTATATAGACACTTTGTGGGTTTATATTTATCTTTTACGCGAAAAACTTCTCCTCCAATCAAAGAAAAATTACTGTTGCATTTGTGCTCTCAAGTTTTTCAAGAACTTCTTCTTCTTCAAACGAACCAGGTTAATATTTCTGTTATTTACCTGTTTCTTAAACTTGTTAATGATCTTCTCATTGTTTTTACAAGATCAAACAAAAGAACTTTTTAAAATGAAATCATTTTTTTCATGGTTTTATGAACACAACCTTTCATGGTTGTTCTTCAAGTTTAAACGCAGAATCTTAAACTTGTTCTTCACACATTCGTTTCCAGAATCCTAACTCTCAAAAGAAACTTGAAAACAAGATTTTTATTGGGTTTGCATTTCGTTTTTTTAAAACAAGAAAAACCCTAATCTTCATTAAGACATTTTTTGTCTGAATGAAATGGACAAAATTCGAACCACAATAAGATTATTCTTATTTGTTAATCTTTGGTTGAACTGCTAATACAGAAAATGGCATCTACTGACATTTCAACTTCCAAGAACACCACCGCTGAGAACACCACTGCTGCTGCTGCTGAGGAATTGGAAATCCTCAAGGCTCTTCAGGTCAAGTTCACTCTTGAAGAACTTGATTGGACTAAGTCAAATAACCTCTATGCGCTTCTCGAGTTTCCTCCTCGAAAGCAAGTCACACATCTGAATGATGCTGTGAACTTCCTGAAAAATTGTTGTCTATCCACAGCTCTGACCATAACACCTCCTACACATCAGCTACTACTATCCCAGTTCTGGTACTCTGCCAGACACTCTCAGCTACCATTAACCAAAGACTCTTCAAAGACAATTGACTGCATCCTCTGTGATACGGAGTATGGCACTATAAAAATCACCCCTGCCATCATCCGCAAAGCCTTGAGCCTTCCCATTGCAACCAAAGAAAAACCTTTTGTTCCCCTCCCTGACAACAAGAAACACTCAGATAGGGAAGCCATCACTGCATTCTTCGATGCAATGGGCTATGTTTGGGAAACTGGGAGGGACAAGAAACCTGAGAAGAAGCTGACCCTCATCAAGAAGTCTAAAATGCCCAGCGAGATGAATTTCATCTTCGCTCACTTAATCAGTTGCATGACTGCAAAGACTGGCTCCTCTGATCAAGCCGCTCAGCCTCAGCAAGCAATGGGATATGCTTTGGTGAAAGGTCTACATATAGACTGGGCATCGATAATCTACGATGATCTGGTACTCAGAGTAGACTCCGCCGCTGATCGATCTCCATGGGTTCCGTATCCTCAATTCATCAGCGCTGTCTTCCAAACAGGCCTGAAGGACAGCTACACAAAAGAGGGTGACCTGAAACTCTCTCAGGTTGGCCCTAAGGTTCTCGACTTCAAGCCAGTGGAAAATGAGGTACGTCTTTCTACACTTTTAACTCTTCTCAACCCTACTTCTTCGACTTCTGCAGCTCCTTCAGCGGACAAACCCATCGCTGATACCCAAGCTGTAACCTCCATTTGTTCTCATAAAAGGAAACATTCTTCTACCCAACTTAGTTCCAAAAGAACTAAGAAAACCAAGGAGCAACCCCAGCAATCTCTTGCTGAAGACTCCTCAGCTCATCTTGAAGAGCTGAAGGAATGTTCAGTGGTACGCTCTGCCACAGCTGAACAAGCCACCCATTCTATCCCAGCTTCAGCGTCTCTAAACGCTGAGGTTAAAAACTTGGAACCTACCCAACCTCCTTCAGTCTCTCCACAGACTGAAGAAGTGATTCTCAGCGGATCCAACGCTGAACTCTGCACCCAACCAACATTCTCAACCTTCGCTCCTCCCTCTACTCAATTGGGCTCTAATCTAGTTGTCACTGAAGCACCTGTCATTCCTCCAGAAGATAAAGCTGCTACTCTTCAAGGAATGATGGATGTAGGACCTGCAGAGATGACCATGCGTACACGCACTCTAGCTGACGACATGGAACTCTTCTCAGGACACCGAGATTTTGATGAATTCACCAATCCCCCTGCAGGTATACACCAACCCATATACACTGTAACTGAACCCCAAACTTCTGAGCTTTCCACTGTTCACAAGTACTTATATGTTACAGGTCCTAATTTGGGAGACATCAACGCCTCTCTGAAGACACTAGAGACGAAGCTGACAGGTCTCACCACTACTCTCTCCGACAACTCTTCAGCTGTAACTAACACTGGAGATAATCTCACAAAGCTGACAACAGTGGTGGAAGAGAAAGCCTCTAAAGCTGACTTGTAGAAGGTTGATAAAACTCTTGGTGACTTTGCCAAAGTTCTCGCTGACATCTACACAGACTACCTCACCATCAAAACTTCAGTTCACACCATGTCCAGCGAAGTTACAACGCTGAAGACATCGGTTGGAAAACTAGAAGGAGAGATGTCTGCTGTAAAGACTGAAGTTAACACCTCAGTAAAATCAGTGAAGTCTGAAGTCTCTGCGGTCAAAGAGATTGTTCAGAAAGTGCTCGATCACCTGACCACCTGAACTTCTCAATTCACACAGGCCGATCGAGATAATCTTGAGAAGACCAGTCCTGCTATTACTGGCCTAGAAGACAGAGTAGCAGAGATTGAAGGTTATATGGGAATCCGTGGCCAAGAAGACAGGAAACCCAAACCTTCTGCTGAGTCATCCCATTCCTCCCCCACTCATCATTAGGAAGGGGGGGAGAAGAAATCTGAAGACCTTCCTCATGATGAATCTATCAGGGGGATGAAGACTGAAGACCTCACCCTTTCTGAAGAGGGTGAGAAGACAAATGAAGAAACCATCGCTGGACCTCAAGGAGATGAAAACCCTGAGGGAACCGAGAAGCTTACCTCTGTATCTGAGGGGGAGCAACTCGAAGAAGAAGCTGAAGAATCTGAATCGGAAGCTGAAGATGAAGAAGCCATCGATTTATCTGATGATGAACCATCCTCTTCTCCAAAGAATGATGATGATGACGATGATGATGATGATGAATCCTTTATCGTCAAGCCTGCTCAGAGGAACACAGTTCTTAAAGGGGTCGTGATAAACGAACTTTCAGGAGAGCGGACCAAA
Organism: Saussurea involucrata; assembly: GCA_033807775.1. NCBI lineage: Eukaryota > Viridiplantae > Streptophyta > Magnoliopsida > Asterales > Asteraceae > Saussurea > Saussurea involucrata. The sequence continues at coordinate 34,398,390 of CM066321.1, forward strand.
TCAAAGCCTTCAGCGTCTGAAGCTGACAAGGGAAAAGGAAAAGGTGTCGCTGAAGACAATGACAATCTTCCTTACACTCATCCCTCCTCTATCTATCTATACACATTATCAGCTCTCCTCTCCATAAACCTCTATACACAACCACATTCTTTATCTCACTCTATTGTACCCAAGTTCTTAGCCGTACGATCGCTGTGTTTCAGCTAGTCCTCTCCCCTGTTTGAGGATATCGCTGAAGTTCCTACAACTGCGACTTCGCCAACAATAAATCCAGCTCCCAAAGCTGAAGAAATAATCCCGGTCTTGGATTTGATCTCTGAGACTGATGAACCCGAAGAACAAATGCTCTCTCACAAAAATAGACCTTCCTTGGCTCCTCAAAAGCTAAGTGAAGAGGATCAGAAAAAGAGAGATGCAATGATAAAGAAGTTCGAGGATCAGTGAATCATTCTGAAGCGTGATCAACTTCCTACTATTCCTCCAAAGTTCAGAATTTCACAAAAGGAATACAAGGATCACCTCAGAGCTGAACGTCTAATCGCTGAAAGAAGGGAAGCTGAAGAGAAAGACAGAGAACTCGCCATCAAGATTTCTCAACAATCGGTGAAAGACCCCAAGCTGAAAAGAATTCCAATCGAAGTTCAACGTCAGCTTTGGGAAGACACCAAGAAGATCGTTGAAGAAAAGAGGACTGTGTCTCAATCTACTTTAGCCTGATGCAAAGAAAAGGTTCACTTCAGATATCGACCTGGCAGAATCAACAAGGTACTCATCTCTGGAAGATCAACCCTCAAAGTTTCTATCGCTGAAATCGAGATATTCAGAGAGGATGGACAGTACAAAAAATTCTATGCTGAAGCTATCATGAAGTACGGTCTCTCTGATTGGTTGGAGATCAGATTAGCCATCCAGAAGTCTCAATCTAAGTACAAGGATCATGTTGAAAAGCTGATAAACAAACAGATCGACTTAGTATATTCTTGTGTGGATATTCCTCCTCCCCCTCCTCTCGAAAATCAGAAAAGAAGGGCCTCTGCAAAGAAAAAGTCTAAATCTTCAGAAGATGGTCCTCAGATTCGAAACGAAACAGGTATTCGTTTTTCTCTAGCTGAAGTCCTTGGTCCTGAACCTGACCTTTCTGCACTTGACACATCTCTTCTTCTTGGTGAGACTTTCATCCCTGGGAAAGTCATAAGCAAACCCTATGGGATATTCTTTATTGACTGGGATTGACGAAAGCGTTTTCAACGTATCTCTGAACTTCCCATCACTCCCATCGAACAGCTGAAAGATCTCATCTACTGGTGTGATTTCAAAAATGACATTCAGGCACGGCATCTCAACCCCTTGATTTTTGAAGAAGCGCTGAACAAAAGGAATCAAGGAGTAAATATCCCTGACTGGATGATCCCCACATCAAAGACCCTTGATGAACTTCTCATTAAGGAAGAACCTTTATAAACTGATAGGATCGCCTTATTCTTCTATTGTATCAGTTATTCTTTTGTACTTGTAATTTATTTCGCTTGTACTTATAATCTTTCCACTTCCTTTTGTAATCTGATTCGAAGTTTTAAAGAAAGATTTCAGCGAAAGTACTTTACTCCACCAGTACAGAAAAGATCCCAGAAAACAGTAAAAGGGACAAATATTTTATGAGTTCTTTTTATTCTTATGTTTTCATTATATAGCAATTTTCTCTGTTTCTATGTCATAATCAAATAGGGGGAGATTGTTGATCCAAACCCTCAGTGATTTGATAATGACCCTCTCTTAAATACTTAGTGAAAATTGTAAGTAAACAATATGTATCAGAGTTTCACTATCGCTGATAAGTACTAAGATCTTACAGTACCGCAGATATAAACTCTCGCTCTTTAGATTAAAACATTCAGCGAACACTGTTCACCATAATGCTCTGAGTCTGTTCATTCCTTATGGTGATCGCTGATAAGTTAGTTGTTTACTTATGATCTCTAAAGACAAGTTTCACGTCAACATAGGTTCTTCGCTGAAGTCGAAGATCAAGCTCAAGAACCAGCGACAAGTCTCCTAATGAACTGATGCGGATCAATGAAGACTCAGATTTGTCCACTCGACGTGAAGTATCATTCGCTGATAAACAATGATGAATCGCTGAATCAACGAAAAGCTGATCATGAAGTCCTCCATACAAAGTACTTTTGTCTTAATCACCCTTGCACGACTCCGTACGATATGTCAGAAAAAGAACCTCCTTATTGTCTGAAATCGTACAACTACTCTGATACTACATTGTTCAAACATGCGGCTACTAAGGTTGTCAACAAAGTTCAATGACATTCAACCAATGGGCTCCTGCCACGTGTAAAGTGTAAACTGCCATGCATTAAATGCATGCAGTATATAAGAAGAAGAACTCACTTCATTTTAAAGTAACTTGCTAACTCTAGACAAGTTCATCCTTCTTATCTTGAGATAGGTTATTATTAGTAATTTCCTTATCTTTCTTAGTGCAAGAAACTTAGTGTTCCAACTTGTTTAGATTTAGGTTTATCCTTAATCTTGTTTCCGCAACAAGCTGTAAATTATTAATGATTTATCAATAAACAATTTAGAAAAGTAAAATCTTAGTGTTTGTATTCAACCCCCCCCCCCCCCCCTTCTACAAACTTGTATAGCCCTTCGGGACCAACACTACAGTTGGTATCAGAGCTTGCTTGATTTTCTTAAATCAAACAATCCAATCTACCAAGGTTGATTCATTGTTGTTGATTGTGTGTGTGTTTCAAAGCTTCCTAGTATACTCTGTTTCACAGTTTACTAGTTTAAAAGTTATTATATCTCTCATTTAAGCTTTCCAGTCTAGTTTAAAGATCTTATCTACTGTTCATCACTGTTCCATTGGTTACTGTTCACTTACTTTCTGGTTATTCTCTTTCAAAATCACTTGAAACCATTATACTCTGTTTTTCTAAAAAATGACTAACAACATCAACGCCATTTATAGTATTGGTTCTCTGACCAAGCCTCCTACTCTTCTGAGAGATGAATATCCTCAATGGAAAATTAGGATGGTTAACTTCCTTGATGGGATGGACAGTGATTTAATGCGTTCTGTCACGGATGGACCTTGCAAACCCATGGTTTTGGTTCCACGTGTACCTGCAACATAAACTACTGCTGAGATTCCTGCTTATCTTAAACCTAAAACCACCGGGTTTACTTACGAAGAGAAACTTCAAATGGAAAATGACCTTAAGGCAGTTAGACTTTTGATTATGGCCATTCCTAACGAAATATTTCAAGAACTAGATTCATGTGTTACTGCTAAGGAAATCTGGGATCAACTTCTTAATCAACTTGAGGGTGGAATTAAGACCCAAAAGAACAGAAAGACCCAATGTATAAATGAATACAATGATTTCAAGGCACTTTCTGAGGAAACCTTACAACAAACCTACAACAAATTCAATGTGTTGATAAACAAATGCAAAAAATGTGGGGTTGTTAGGTCGAAGGAAGATAACAATGTTCTGTTTTTGAAAAGTTTAAATGATGAATGGTTGAATCTGTCCATGTCTTTACAAGCTAACCAGGATCTAGATGCATGGTCACTAACTGATGTGTATGGCACTCTCGCCGCACAAGAGAAGGATGTTGTCAAACAAAAGGGCAAATCCACCATTGCAGGTCCAATTGCTTTAGTTTCAGAGTCAAAGAATACCACTGAAGGAAAATCCAACAGAGAAAGTTCTAGCAGAGATAAGAAGAAAGAGAAGAAGAAGAGTAAGAAGAGTCTGGTAGCAGAAAGTGATGCTGAAGAAATTTCATCAGAAGATGATGACATAAATGCTTTTGCTAAATCTCTTGCATTAATCACTCAAAAATTTAACAAGAGATTTGGCAACAGAGCATTTGACAGAAGAGGTAGATACGAAAGAGAAGGGAAAGATGAGAATAGAGGTTATGCTGCACAACAGAACTACCAGAACAGAGCTCCAATAGAACAAAGACCGCAACCACAACCTCAACAGAAGTATAATGCTCCAGTTCCTCAGAAAACTGATGCTGCCCAACCCATCAACCAGAATGATGGACGTTGCTTTAGATGTGGCAAACCTGGCCATTTCTCTGCTAATTGTATAGGTAAACTGGTAAAAGACCAGGATTACTATAAGAACAAATACAAGTACAATTACAGAGAGAGAAGCTATGTTGCTGAGAAGGAGAATTGGAACTCTGATTCATCCTTTGACGATGAACCAGAGCAAGCCAACTTCTGTGGAGTCGCTGTGGATGATGAGAGTTTGGGAGAAGAGGTTGATTGGATGACCGAAGAGAAGTTAGAAAGAACAACAGAAGAAGATTTGGCTCATGCATTTGCTCTTACTGTGGCAGAGCTAGACAACAGAGCGCTGGAGACCACCAGACCCAGTGCCAAGGTATGTTCTTCTGAATCTATGTCCGACTCTGAGTTGGAAATGCACGTTTCTTTGCTAACAAAAGAATTTCAACTCTTAAAACAAAATCTTTATGAAGAGAAAGAGTTAAGAAAGCTAGCTCAGAAGGATCTGTCCTTCTACAAGAGAGAGAAAACTCTCTTGGAACAGGAAAAGGAAGAAATATTCAAAGAAAAATATGAGCTAGAGATCTTACAACAGAAGAAGGAAAGCATCTTTTCTGAAAAGGTTAAAGAGTTTAAAAATGTTTTTAAACAAAAGTCTGAAGAGGTTAAGAAGTCTGAAACTGAAAGACTTAACTCTGTTGCTTTAAAAGATTATTTTCAAAGAGAAAGGGAGGTTTTACATCAATCCCTGCTGAGAAAAGAAATTCAAATCAAGAAGTACCAGGATGCACAAGATGTGCACATTAAGATAAACTCACAGATGGATACACAAGGTCTTGGTTTCTCTGACCTTGCTCCCTATAACGAAAAGAAGAAGACATCCCTGTCCTCTGCTTTTTGTGTTGGGAAAATCCAAGAGGATGTGATCTCTGGTACTGCTGCTTTCAAAAGAATCAAAACCTCAGATGTTTTCAAAAGAACCAGAAGACTTGACTACAAGAATGTTATCTATGACTCCTTGAATCATGAAAAGGTTATTAAACCATTTGAAAAGTTCATTCTTGATCAAGGAAGAGCTAGAATCATACTTCCTAACTTTGTTAATAGTCTGGATCCAAAAGGGATTTTTAATTTCAACTCTTTTAAGGAACAGAAGTCTGTTACTTCTGTGGATGAGTCCTCTGTTGATAAAACACAGAGCGAGCTCAACCCTGAAGCACCAGTCTTCTCTCCTTCCTCTGAATCAATCAGAACATCATTTGAAGAGGATATTAAAAGAATTCTTGAGGAAAATGCTGTTTCTGATGCATTAAAACCAAAGTTGAGAAAGTTTAAGTCTGATATAGCTAATACCTCTGTGATACCTCAGGTGTCTAACACCTCCACTAGAGCCACCAGAGACTTTCAGTGCTCTGACAGTGACTCTGATTATGAGGTAGATGAACAGATTTTTTGTGGTCAAAAGAAAGTTTTGCATAAACCAAAGCAGATGTCCGCAGGATGTTTTGATTTGAAAAATGATGTCTTATTTTTCAAGAAACAATCAAGATTCATACCAGTAACTGAGTTTGACAACAAAGGCATCAAGTCTCTTGCTTCTAATGTAGTAGAAGTAGAGAAAAGAGAGAACAACACCTCAGTTCCCTTTGCTTTTAAACCAATCAGGTTTACACTAGAACATAAGGGCAAATGGATAGTCAATGACAGACCTATTCCCAATTCTGGTGTAAATCAAATAAATTATTTTTGGTCACGTGAGTCAGTTCCAAAGAAAAACAACTTTGTGTCAAGAAAGTTTGTTTCAAGGAACAACAGCTTTAAGAAACCAAATCAGGACAGAATGTATGGTCCCAAAGTTTTTCAGAATTCAGCACCATTCAAACAATAGTTTTTGAATAAAAACAGCAATGTGCCGACATAAAGGGAAACTGTACAAAATGAACTTTAATCCAAACCAAAACTCTAAAACAGAAAAACTATGTTTAGTGTCTTTGAAAAATGAAGATGCCTAGCTCTGGCATAAAAGATTTGTCCATTTAAAATTTTCAAATCTTGACAAGCTCGTGAAATTGAACTTAGTGAGCTGGGTAAGATGAAAAGATCTTCACACAAAACTAAGAGTGATCACAATTGCCCAAGACCTTTGCATATGCTTCATGTGGATCTTTATGGTCCAATCTCTGTGCAAAGTCTGTCGGGTAAGAAGAATATTCTTGTGCTAATTGATGAATTTTCTAGATATACATGGATTAAGTTCATCAAAGTAAAATCTGATGTCCCATAAATTCTGATAAGTTTGTTGAGAAGGATACAGGTTCTGTTAGGTCTCAAAATTCAAAAGTTGAGAAGTGATAATGGGACAGAGTTTAAAAATTCCAGAATAGACGCCTATCTTTCAGAAGAAGGAATCTCCCATAACTTCTCAGCTGCCAGAACTCCACAACAGAATGGAGTAGTGGAGAGAAAGAACAGAACTCTGGTAGAAGCCGCAAGAACCATGTTGGCCGGTTCTGTCCTTCATATCAACTTCTGGGCAGAGGCAGTCTCAACAGCCTGTTTTACCCAAAACAGAGTTGTTATAGTGAAAAGATTCAAGAAGACTCCCTATCAACTCATTAACAACAGAAGACCAAACGTAAAATATTTTCATGTTTTCGGCTGTAACTGCTACATCTTGAATGATAGAGAACAGCTGGGTAAATTCGACAAGAAGGCGGACGAAGGAATCTTTATTGGTTATTCCTTAACCTCTAAATCTTACAGAGTCTACAATACCAGAACCTGTGTGATTCAAGAAAGTGTTAATGTGTCCTTTGATGAAAGTACATCAAGTTCCTCTGATCGAAAAACAACAGAGGGGACACAGACAGAACAAAAGAAGCCAAGTTCTTCTAAGACAAGGGAAGAAGATATCAATCTTGTGTTCGATGATTTCTTCCATGATGATGTTTCCTCTGTCAACATCACCAGAGGCAATCAAGCTCATAATTCAACAGAACAGAATCTGACAGGTACAACTCTTATTGGTCCCTCCAATACTTCACCATCTACTTCTCTGTCTACAGGTGTTATTCAGAGAAATGGGGAACCACAATTAAATGTAAGAGAACCTGAACTAGACCCATCCTCACCTCTGCTAACCAATATTGGCAGAGACTCCCTTTTTGAATTCTCACCTTCACAGAGCCCTGTTGGCAACTCACAGAGCAATGAGGCCACTCTCCAGAGTTGTGTGCTACAGAGCCCTGGTGCCAATCCACAGAGCTCTGATGCTGAAGATCGTCTTTTCTCATCAGAAGCACAAACCCCTCTTGTTGTCCATGCTCCCATGACAAGATGGACAAAGGATCACCCCCATCATCTTATAATTGGTGCTGCTGAAGATGGTGTGAAGACAAGATCGGCCACAATCAATGAAGCTTTCTTTGTAAATTTTCTAAGCATGATTGAGCCGATGAAGATTTCTGAAGCCCTTGACGACCCAAACTGGATAGAAGCCATGCAAGAGGAACTTCTGGAGTTTGAAAGAAACAAAGTTTGGTCCTTGGTTCCAATTCCTCAAAATAAGACTGCTATTGGAACCAAGTGGGTGTTTAGAAATAAAAAGGATGAAGATGGGATTATCATCAGAAACAAAGCCCGTCTGGTTGCAAAAGGATATTGCCAAGAGGAAGGTATTGACTATGACGAAACCTATGCTCCTGTGCCTAGGCTAGAAGCAATCAGAATCTTCTTAACCTATGCTGCTCACAAGGGTTTTAAGGTCTATCAGATGGATGTGAAGTCTGCCTTTCTGAATGGGAAACTACAAGAGGAAGTTTATGTCCAGCAACCACCTGGCTTTGAAAGTTCAGAGTTTCCGGACCACGTTTACAAGTTAGACAAAGCTCTGTACGGCCTTAAGCAAGCTCCCAGAGCCTGGTATGAAACTTTGTCCAACTTTCTGTTGACTAATCACTTCGAGAAAGGTACTGTCGATACAACTCTATTCTTTAGAAGGTACAAAAATGATATACTTCTGGTGCAAATATACGTTGATGACATTATTTTTGGGTCTACACGGCAAGAGTACTGTGATAGGTTTGAGGATTTGATGAAAAGCGAATTCAAAATGAGCATGATAGGAGAACTTTCTTTCTTCCTTGGTTTACAGGTAAAGCAATCCATCAGAGGGACTTTCATAAGTCAGTCCAAATAGATCTCTGATATTTTGAAAAAATATAAGCTCAACAATTCAAATCCAATGAAAACTCCTATTGCCACTGGAGTTAAACTTGACTCTGACCATAAAGGTGAACCTATAGATGTCAAGAACTACAGAGGCATGATAAGGTCACTTTTGTACTTAACTGCTAGCAGACCTGATATAATGTTTGCAACCTGTCTCTGTGCCAGATTTCAAGCAAATCCTAAAGAATCTCATTTTACTGCTGTCAAGCGCTTATTTAAATATCTGAAAGGGACTCAATTCTTGGGTCTTTGGTATCCTCTTAATTCTGGTTTCGAGCTTGTAGCATATACAGATTCAGACTATGGAGGATGCAAGAATGACAGAAAGAGTACTTCTGGTAGCTGCCAATTGCTTGGAGAAAAATTGGTGAGTTGGTCATTCAAGAAACATAATTGCGTATCAACTTCTACAGCAGAAGCATAATATGTTGCTGCTGTCAGCTGTTGCTCTCAAGTGATATGGATGAAAACCCAACTCAAAGACTATGGCCTGGAGTATGGCAAAATTCCAATTCTGTGTGACTCCAAGAGTGCCATCGCAATAACAGCTAATCCAGTTCAGCACTCCAAGACGAAGCATATCGACATAAGGTACCACTTCATAAAAGACCATGTTGAAAAAGGGACGATTGAAATGTATTTTGTTTCAACCGACTTCCAACTTGCTGACTTGTTTACAAAAGCCCTTGATGAGAGGAGATTTAACTTCTTAATCAGTAAATTGGGTATGATGAACATGTCTTCTTAACTCTGTTTAAACTCAACAGAGCCTCTGATGATCATACCAGAGCTCTGTCAAATAGTTGGGTAGGATAGTTCAACAGAGGTTCTGATGTTCACCAGAACTCTGTCATGCATACTTTTTAAACAAAGATCAGTGAATCTGTTTGTATACAGTTTTTTTATCTTTCAAAAGGCTTAAAAGAAAATCGTTCAAATAAGCTCATATTTCAAGGGGGAGCTTATAAAGGAAATTGTGCATAGCTTTAGGGGGAGCAAGTCAAAATTCGATTTCCAAATCCAAAATGACTTTGCCTTTTGAACTTCAATGAAAAATCTTTTTGAAGAAAGAGGGAAAACCTGTTCTGATGAAAACCGTTTGATAACGTTAAGAACTTAACAGATTCTGATATTTCACTAGAGCCTCTGTTGTTTCTCACGAGAACTCTGTGAAATTTTTGAGTCAGTTCTGTCTTTGTTCTTTGACTACTTTCACATCAGATACAGAATTTTAAATGTTTTTGGGTAAAGGTGAAACATCTTGGGTTACTTGAAAGAAATGGAAAAGGTTACTCAACAGAGACAAAACTGTGCTGAGCTCCACCAGAGCTCTATCGGTTTTTCTGCCACGTCATCAGAGATGCGGGTCATTCTTTAAGCGTCAACCACTTGTCACCCGCACATCTCTAACTGTGACGGTTTGCTTGCCCAAAAGATGTCAGAACCAAACCCTACGTGGCATTTTCTAATTGAAAGACAGACCACTAGCTGTTTCCACGTTCGGCTGTAGAGGTCGTTCCACTATCTGAACTCGAGTGCCTACAGTACCTACGACGTTAATCCAACCACATGTTTAGTGTATAAATACCCACTCTCAGGACCCATTTCATGTTTACGCTTTCGAATCATTCAAAACCCTTCATCATTCCCTCTCAAAGATCAAAACCCTTGAGTTCTTCAAGAAACCCTAACCTGCAACAATGGCCGAAGCTCAACATTCTGCTGAATCAAGTAGAATAGGCCATGTTGATGCCATTGTTATCCAACCCTACGAGTTTGCTGATAACAACTACCGCATTGATGCAAACCCTGGTCTCTATTTACCATTGTACCACATCTTTGTAGAGTTTTTCAGAAACTCTGAAGTTTTTCGAGCATTAACCATGTATGACGACAACTTACCCGAGCTTTACGTCCAACAATGGTGGACCACTTGCCAATTTATCCCGGAACAGAAAGGGGTTGTCGGAAACGTTGATGTGGGAAGAAACGCACGAGGAGGATCCGTACGCATTCGTTCCAGGACCGTCAGAAGAATATTTGGGATGAAGACAAGAAGAGAATTAGGGATTCGAGCATGTGAGAAACCCCCCAAAGTATAGACTCTTCTTGATTTTGTAAAGTTCTTAGGTTACAACAAAGACATAACTAGGATAGGAGAGTTCAGAAGACAAAACCTACCCACAGTGTGGAACTTCATGTTCTCCACACTGAACAGAACCCTTACCTGTAAGTCTGGTAGCCAAGATCAAACAAGCACAGAGATTCTACAAATCATGTATGGGTTATTTTTCAACAGAAACTTCGATTATGCTGTGAATACCAAAACAAATGCTCTAGCCAAAACAAATGCTCTAGCCAGAGGTGGAGAAGTTAGAGTCCACAAGTTTTTGAAATCAATCAGGTTTCCTCGTTTTATAAGTCTGGTAATCCGAGAAGCCTTCCCGTTATTGCAGTTAACTCAATAAGGAAATCCTACACCTATTTGGGTCATGTCAAAATTCCAACCCACGACTTCAGGTGAATATCCCTTCATCAGAAGAATTCCAAGTACAATGCTTGCCCTTATTCATCCAGAACACCTCTCTATCGAAAACTATAATACTACTGCTCAACCTCAAGCATACTTAGGATCTGAGCCTTCATTAGAGAGTTTGAATGAGGAAATAGGATAAGAAGTTAACAGACCAGAGGTAAGAGTACCCGAAGTGGGGTCTTCGTCTAGAGTGATGGAGGAGGAAGTACAGAACAGAGCATCCACTATGGAGTCTGTTCATGAGGAAGAAAGGGAAAATACAGAAGAGGTGGCAGAGAGATCGTCCTCTTCTGGTAGGCGTGAGGTACATGTGTTAGAGAGTGTCTAAGAGGAAAATGCTATATCCCTAGGAGCCGAGGGAAATGCGAGCTTAGAAGAAGATGTTCAAAATTTGAACACACATGTGAGATTCCAAAGCCCAATTCCCAGTGCTGCGACATTAACTATTCCTGGTGATCAAGACCAAAAGAATATTGAAACAGAGGTGCACACCTCGAACCCTAACCAGCAAGAACCGCCAGAGGCACCTCTTCACGCCTCTGGTACGCACATACCTGGGGAATCAATTTTTGGTAATGATGTTCCTTTGCCCCAGAACATCAATAGGTCACCACCACACGATGATGCCTATGTGGCTCATATAGACTTGTCACAAAATAGACCTGAGATCTTTCGCATCGCACGTAGTCTCTGTCCGACTCAGGGACAATGGGAGACCTTAGTTGAACAAGAGAAGATTTTGCTTGATCCAAATTCTTCTCATCACATCCGATTCCCTTCACCAGAAGCTGAGTTGGAGGAGGAAATCGAGATCATAATAACTGTAGATGCTTCTGTTCAAACAGTTCATCGAGGATTGTGTAGAAGTCCTCCAAGAGCCAACATAAACGCAACTCTTCAGAGAGGCACCTCTGAACTCGAGGTTGAACTGAATCCATCTGTTGGAGTCAGGGTTACCCCCGTTGAAACTGTCACAAAACCAGAGTTCACAAGCTTCTGTGATAGTATCAACAACTCCTTGAATGAGTATAAACTTATCAATGCACAGAAGGAGGAGCTGATCCGCCAGGAAAATGTTTCTCTTAAAGAAGAACTGCAAAGATTAACATATAAATATGCATAGTTACAACAGAAGTATGTTGATGTCGAAAGAGCCAGAACAGAAGCTGAAAGGGTCAGAGCATAGGAAACAACAAAGACTTCGACAAAGCTTGCAGAGGTGAAGAGACTTATGATAGAGAATCATACAGCTACAATGAACAGAACCTTGCCCATTCCTACAGTTATTCTATCAGAATCAAACGTCAGAACCTCGACAGAGCTCATCAATAACTCTATTAAGGAATTCATCAAAGAAGCCACGACATCATCTGCTACTCCGCTCAACATCTCCAACCCAAACCCCAATAACTTACCCATGTCAGTTGGCCAAATAGGAGAATTTCGCAAATCAGTTCTTAGCCGGATGATGACAATTTCTTCAAAGTTTCTGATGAAAGCCTAGGCGACAGAAAGACATGTCCAATCATCTCTTGACACTCACGAAGTTAACTTTGAGAGTCAAGTAGATGAGATCAGAACTGCCGCAACAGAAGTCGAAGATACATAGAGAAAGGCTGCCACCATCTTCACAGATGCAATCCTACAGACTTCCACACCGAAACGACCTGCAGAAGGAGCACCAGAAGGCGAACCATCGAGTAAACGACCTAAGTTTGTTGTTCCTGCCTCACCCAATACTGGAATTGCATTCTCTGATGACGAAGATGATGATGATGACTTTCATGATGCACAAGAGGGCAATCCAGACAATCAGATGGGTGAGTCCGCAGAACAACAAAAGGGGGAGAAAGAAAAAGATAAAGAGAAGGAGACAGAGAAAGAGAAAGAAAAGGAGAAAGAGCCTGAGAAGGAGAAAATGACAGAGGGGTCAGAGACAGAAAAGAACAAGGGGAAAGGGAAAGTAACAGAGGAAGAGGCTGAGAAAGGAGATAAGGGGATAACAGAAGAGACGACAGAGATGACTATGGTTGTGTTAGAGTACATGTTCAAAGATCGAATCATAAAATCACCAGAACCTTCAACTCAACAACCACCACAGATCATCGTATTAGACACCCCTCCTACTTCTCCCAGAACCGAACCAGAGAGAACCGGCCCATTCTCTGCTGATGAACAAATAAGTCAAGCCCAACCCCAAGTTCAAACCCAAGCTGCTCAAGAGCCCGTGCTAGAACACGTTGACATTCTTATGGCTGAAACCCATGAAGATCAGAACCCTATTCAGCCAGAACAGAACCCAGAAACATCAACCCAACACACCGAGAAACCATCCTTAGAGGAATTATTTGGTTTTCTCTATGCTGACAGATACATCATTCCTGTCAATGCCAAACCCATCAACCCTTACCTCAACTCCATCCGAATAAACACAATCCAAGATGCAAGGCTAAAGTTCTTACAAACCAAGTCTAATCTGAACAAAGCCATAAACATAAACTTCGGTATTCGCAGGATCTTAGACATCAAGCATAGGAAATTCCAACACGACAGAGTTGTGTACCATGAGTACACTGTTGAATCAACAGAAGGCAAGAACGAATACTTCAACGACAACGATCTTGTGCTTCTAAATGCGTACGATCTGATCATGCTCCACGCCTACTGCTTGAACTTCTCAGACAGATTCAAACGTGCAAGAACTGCTCTACCAAAAGTTCGATTCGCTATGCAAGAGCACATTAATCTCAGAATTCATATTGATTTTTAGCTAGGCACAGAGTTCGAAGTTGAGAGAGTAGCGAATGCACCACCAAATGAAAACCTTGAGGGTTATGGCCACTACAGGACTGGAACCGTAGTTGGAGATCCTCCAGTCTTCATCTGTCGACAGAAGAAGATCAAGAAGGCCATCAGAATATCTAAAGCCCACAAGTACTCGAGTGAGTCGCTGGTGTATCTCAAGAACATATTTCAGAATCTCCCAAGAGAGAAGTGTCCAGAAGAGCAACTGAGGCTCAGCATCGAACAGATAGATATTATGATGGACATCCGTGAGCTGATTAGAAGATTCGACAGAATTCTTAGGGGTGACAATTATCCTTAAACGTAGTTATTCTTTTACTCTGTATTGTAATATCTCAGAAGAATAGTGCAAGGATCACAGAGGTCAATTCTCTGTCTTTTGTTTATATCTCTGCAAGTTTGTAAAAAAAAATTCAATACTTAGGGGGAGATTGTTAGCCCCAAGTATTGAAAATATTATCAAGTCAGAAGACCAACAGAGATCAAGCTGAAGACTTAGAAGAAACTCATCAAGAAGACCAACAGAACTCAATAGAGTTCTGGTGGAACCAACAGAGCTCAACAGAGCTCTGGCAGAAGATCAACAGAAGAACTGTTCATTCCCAAAGACAAACAGAGCTCTGGTCTAATGACCTCTGGTGAAGTGAAGACCTTTGTAGTGCCTAAGTCTCGTAAGAAATCCTAAGTGTCAGTCACGTGTCCATACTTTCCACGTATGCCCTAAGAAAGGAGACACACTTTCCACGTATCATTCTAGGGTACGATAGTACACTGTCTACACTTTATCAGGGCTATAAATAGTGAGGTAGTAGAACAAACGATTGTAAGCTTTTGGAAGAATAGTTTTCCACAATTGTTAAAGCACACACTGCGGTATTCCATAACACTATCTCCGTACGATATTGTGTCCTGTGAGCTTTCCGAACACACATTTGAACGTGTTCTTGGTGTGATTCATTATCAATATACGAGCAACTTTTATACTTGATCTTGTTTTCATTATTGCTGTTCTATATTTGATACTCACAGTTATTATATCGTTTACACAATCACTCGCATTAATGGCTTTATTTAATATTCTTCCGCTGTCTATTTTCTTACCATTATTGTGATGCAACGTGAATCTGGGAACCTACATAGCCTCTAATCTGTCCAGCACCATCTCCTCCAAAGGTTACTGCACTTCCCATTTTGTTCTTGAATGAAGTCAGCAGCTCCTTATTGCCTGTCATGTGCCTGGAACATCCTGAATCTAAATACCAGATCTACACATGACGCTTCTACAAGACATATTAGTTCTTTATAGGTACCCATTGCATAATGGGTCCTTTATTGTTAGGCTTGGGGGTCTTAACAGGTTTACCTGATGGCTTTCCATTATGCGATGGTGGGCCAGAGGATTTTCTCTGTGTATTCTGACCAATCTTGGGATTTTACCTTTGAAATGACTGATTCAGAACCCAGTGTGGACCATTTAGGTGATTCTGGAGTTTTAACAGTAATTGAATGCAATTGCAGTTGATAGAACATGAAGTTTGATGCATATTGCAGTTTTTATTCAAAAACTGTTGGTTGAATGGCACTTGACTTTGAAAAACTTTAGGACCAGATGTCTTTGCATACATTCTGTCCTGGTTTGGCTTCTTGAAATTGCCATTCTTCTTTGGAATAGATTCACTGGGCCAAAAAGAGTTTCTTCTTTGATTTACAACAGAGTTGGAAACAGGTTTGTAATTAACTATCCACTTTCCCTTCTGCTCCGGTGTAAATCTGAATGGTTTATAAACAAAGGGAACTAAAGTTTGATTTACAGAAACACTTTTAGCTTTCTCTCTTCTCTTCTCTTATATCTTATCAGAAGAAAGAATTCTGATACCCTTGTTTTGAAAATTAGGAACTGGTATGAATCTGGATTGTTTCTTAAAGAAAGATACATTTTCCAAAGATTCGGATTCAGCAGATACTTGCTTTGGTTTGTGTAAAACAGTCTCTTGAGCGCAAAAAATTTGCTCATCCACCTCAGAATCAGAGTCACTGTCAGAGCACAGAAAGTCTCTGGTGGCTCTGGTGGAGGTGTTAGACTCATTGCGAATCACTGAGATATCAGCTTTGGCAGACTTGAACTTTCTTAACTTAGGTTTTAAAGCTTCAGTTGCAATATTCTCCTCAAGAACTCTTTTCAAATCCTATTCAAAAGATATTCTTATTGATTCAGAGGAAGGGGAGAAGACTGGTGCTTCAGGGTTGAACTCGCTATGTGGTTTATCAACAGAGGATTCAGCCACAGAAGTAACAGACTTCTGTCCCTTAAAAGAGTTAAAGTTGGAAATCTCTTTAGGATCCAGACTTTTAACAGACTTAGGAAGTATGATCCTAGCTTTTCCTTGACCAAGAATAAACTTTGAAGATGGTTTTGTAACCTTTTCTTGATCCAAGGAGTCATAGCTGACATTGCTGAAATTAAGTCTTCTGGTCCTTGAAATATCTGAGGTTTTGATTCTTTTAAAAACTGCATTACCAAAGATCAGATCTTCCTGGATCTTCCCAACACAGAAGGCAGAAGACAAGGATGTCTTCTTCCTCTCATTGTAGGGAGCAAGGTCATTGAAGCCAAGACCTTGTATATCCATTTGGGAGTTTATCTTAATATGCACATCTTGTGCATCCTGGTACTTTTTTATTATGATTTCCTTTCTCTGCAGGGATTGATGCAAAACCTCCCTTTCTCTTTGAAAATAATCTTTTAAAGCAACAGAGTTAAGTCTTTCGGTTTCTGATTTCTTAACCTCTTCAGTTTTTTGCTTTAAAACTTCCTCAAACTCTTTAATTTTTTTCAGAAAAGGTGTTTTCCTTTTGTTTTTGTAAGACTTCTAGCTCAGATTTTTCTTTAAAGATTTCTTCCTTTTCCTGTTCCAAGAGAGTTTTCTCTCTCTTGTAGAAGGACAGATCCTTCTAAGCTAGCTTTCTTAATTCCTTTTCCTCTGAAAGTTTTTGTTTTAAAAGTTGAAATTCCTTTGGTAATAAGGACACATGCATTTCCAACTCAGAGTCAGACATTGATTCAGAAGTGGTACATACCTTGCCACTGGGTCTGGTGGTCTCCAGCGCTCTTTCATTTGGCTCTGTTACAGTAAGAGCATATGCATTCTGAAACAAGTCCTCCTCTATTGTTCTCTCTGGCATTTCTCCAGTCATCCAATCTGCTGTTTCTTCCAAGCTCATATCATCTACCGCAACTCCACATAAATTGGCTTGCTCTAGTTCGTCATCAGAAGACGAGTCAGAGATCCAATTCTCCATCTCCGCAACGTAGCTTCTCTCTCTGTAATTGTATTTGTATTTATTCTTATAGTAGTCCTGATCTTTTACCAGTCTACCCTTACAATTAGCAGAGAAATGGTCGGGTTTGCCTCATCTAAAACATCTTCCATCATTCTTGTTGATGGGTTGAGCAGCATCAGGTTGTGTATGGGGTGCTGCAGGGTTTTGCTTCTGTTCGGTCTCTGTTCTGTTGGAGCTCTGTTGTTATTCTGTTGAGGTGCAGCATAACCTCTTTTCTCGTCTTTCCCTTCTCTCTCATACCTTCCTCTTCTATCAAACACTTTGTTCCCGAATCTCTTGTTAAAATGTTGAGTTATTAACGCAAGAGATTGGGCAAAAGCATTGATATCATCATCCTCTGATGAACTTTCCTCTGCATCACTTTCAACAACTAGGCTTTTCTTTCCCTTCTTTCTCATCACCTTCTCTTTCTTTTTCTCTATGCTAGAGCTCTCTTTGTTGGACTTTCCTTCAGTGGGTTTCTTTGAATCAGATATCAAGGCTATTGGACATGCAATGGTGGGTTTGCCCTTTTGTTTGACAACATCCTTCTCTTGTGCAGCAAGAGTGCCATACACATCAGTAAGAGTCCATGCATCTAAATCTTGGTTAGCTTGTAGAGACATGGATAGATTCAACCATTCATCATTTAGACTTTTCAAGAACATAACATTGTTATCTTCCTTCGACATAACAACCCCACACTTTTTACACTTGTTTATTAGAACATTAAATCTGTTGTAGGTTTGTTGTAGGGTTTCCTCAGGAAGTGCCTTGAAATCGTCGTATTCATTTATACATTGGGTCCTTCTGTTCTTTTGGGTTCTGATACCACCCTCAAGTTGATTAAGAAGCTGATCCCAGATTTCTTTAGCAGTAACACATGAATCCAGTTCTTGAAATATATCGTTTGGAATGGCCATAATCAGAAGTCTAACTGCCTTAAGGTCATTTTCCATTTTAAGCTTCTAATCTTCAGTAAACCCGGTGGTTTTAGCTTTGAAGTAAGCATGAATCTCAGCAGTAGTTTCTGTTGTAGGTACACGTGGAACCAAAACCTTGGGTTGGAGTGGTCCATCCATGACAGAACGCATTAAGTCTCTATCCATACCATCAAAGAAGTTAACCATCCTAATCTTCCATTGAGGATGTTCATCTCTCGGAAGAGTAGGAGGTTTGGTTAAAGAAACAGCAGTATAGATGACATTAATGTTGTTGTTAGCCATTTTGAAGAAAAACAGAGTACGAACTTTTCAACAGATTTTGAAAGAGTTTTTAATTTGAAAGTGGATGAACAGTAACCAATGGAACAGTAACTTTGAGTTGAGAAGTTCTTTAGACTAAACTAAAAAGCTTTAAACGATATTAAAAGAACTCTGAAAACTTGTTTTAAACTTGTAAGCAAAAACTGAGTATACTTTGAAGATTTTGAAGAATAACAACAATCAACAACTATGAATCAACCTGGATAGATTGGATCGATTGATTTGAGCAAATCAATCCACTCTGATAACAATTTTAGGTTCCCAGATTCACGTTGTGTCACATAAATAGCATAAAACAGATAGCCATTAAATATGAGTGATTGTGTACACGATAATGTAACAGTGACACATCAATAATGAACAGTAATATGATGACAAGATCAATTAAATACGCTGCTCGTATATTGATAATAATGAATAACACCAAGAACACGTTCAAGTGTGTGTATTCATAAATCTCTTAGGGAACAATATCGTATAGTGGTAGTGCTATGGAATGTTGCAGTGTCTGTTCTCACAATTGTGGAAAACAATTCTTCCAAAAGCTTATAATTGTGTGATCCACTAACGTTCTATTTATAGCTTGAGAAAGCACTAGACAGTGTACTATCTAACCCTGGGAGGACACGTGGAAAGTGTGTCTCCGTCCTTTTAGGGCTTACGTGGAAAGTACGGACACGTGTCTAACACTTAGAGATTTCTACGAGACTTAAGCTTCACAGAGGTCTTCATTCATCAGAGCTCTTACGCCAGAGCTCTGATGGTCTTCTCGTAGGAACAGGTCTTCTAGTGAACAGAAGAAGTCTTCTGCCAGAGCTCTGTTGAGCTCTGATGGTCCAGCCAGAGCTCTGTCGAGCTCTGATGGTCTTCTGCTTCATATTCTTCTAAGTCTTCTGTCGGATCTCTGGTGGTCTTCTGACTTGTAATATTTTCAATACTTCTACATAAGAGATACTTGGGGCTAACAACACCTAACAAGCCAGGACCCAAGTTCCGTTGGGTACCAAAATCAACTTAATCTGATTTGCAGGTTCATCATGTGTAGTGCTGATTATGCAATTTTTTTATCATACACATGATTGGAAAAATAGAAGAAGAGTTGTGTAGTTTATTGAAGAAGAATGCATGTACTATTAAGGGGGAGTAAGAGATTTTGGCTTCTAATAATCTCAGTTTAGAACCCGTTCTACAACGATTATGGCTTCTAAACACCTCAGTTTGGAACCCGAGCGTAAAAAGATTTTTGACTTCTAAACATAGCAGTTTAGGACTCGTACTTAAGGGATCTTGACTTCTGATCATATCAGATCAGGACTCGTTCTTCAACGACTATGACTTCTGAATTTATCTTCAATCCTGGTAATTCAGAACTCGTTTTAATAATTAAGGATATTTTAATTCAAGTCTTGTGATTTTGCAGATTTTATTCAGATGAAGATTCTTTGCACATGTTAAGGGGGAGCTTATAAGATTTTAAATCATTCTATCATGATTTGAGGGGGAGCTCAAAGATTTATGAATGTAAGTATCTTCTGATCTTAATCTCGGATTGTTTGAAAAAAGAACGACTTTCAAGCATGAAAAACGTTTTTTTCTTAAATGTTCAAACCACTTCTCTATTCTCAAACAAAATTTATGAATTTAGAAGTGTGATTTTAAATGTTTTTCATGGAGATATCGAATTATAACATCATTTCTGACCGTGTGTTTCCAAAGATTAATACTTGCGTATTATATTTTCTATACTTTCAAGTATTCATACACACCGGTACAGCTTCATATTGACTTTGTTATTACCATGTCTCAAACCGAAACAATTTTTCGATGGTAATACTCCCATTTGTTTTTCAATTTTGTTGAGCATCTTATATTCATTTCAGCGTGAGAACTTAAACGTTTCATTCAAATATTGTTTATATTTGTTCATATAAACAATATTCAATTCTTTGATACCCTGTTCCTTAACGATTGTCCTTCATATCTGATCTGATTGATACATTGTCAGATTCTCAAACAAGTCTTTCAAATTCATTTCATTCTTTCAATATTCTTGTTTTTAGAAATCTTCAAAGTTCAAATGCTCAAAAAATTTATGATATTATTGTGGATCATACATTCTAATGACAAGGTCATTCAAATGTTGAGATTTTTTTTGTTCAAGCTAAACTGTTGAACAAAAACAAATAGGACAAAATTTCCTGGGATCAGTGTGAAATTATTAAACTTCTATGGATTCACGTTAACCATTGTTTCCTACCCAAGAAGTTATCTGTTGGGAACTGAAGATTTGCTAAGTATGGTTAGTACTGCCTGAACAACATTAGTGCTGCCAGATCAAAGTTAGTACTGCTTATGCAATGGTTACTACTGCAAGACAAAGTTAATACTGCTAGATCATTGTTAGTACTGCTGATGCATTAATGCTGCTGGATCAAAGTTAGTACTGCTGGATCAAGTTAGTACTGCTGGATCAAGTTAGTACTGCTGGATCAAGTTAATACTGCTGGAATGAGTTAATGCTGCTGGAATGAGTTAATACTGCTGGAATGAATTAGTGCTGCTGGAGAATATTAGTACTGCTCATGCTGAGTGAAGATTAATACTGCTGATGTGATAAGTTTGGAATGCGAAGATTTTGGAGATAAAAGTGGAATGAATGAAGATATGCTTAAAGAAGACTCAGAAGATCAATTTATTTTTGATAGTTATCTTGTACTTATTGTGTATAAATAGATGTTTATAGATAGCTATTCAAGAATAGAAAAAATACAAGAGACATATACGTGAGATACAATTCGATTTTGTTTAGAGACAACTAACCTCAAGGTTTAGAACCCTATTTCTAGAGAAGTAGAAGTCGTCTTGATTGAGCCTGTTCATCAAGATTGAGGTTTGGTTGTAAGCTTGTGAGTCGAATTAGTGAATACAAACAGCTGTGTGTTTTCTGATATATTGTTCATTGATTGTGAGAATTAAAGTTCTATTCCGCAGATTCTTTAATTCTGAATTCTAGGTATTATTAGTCTTGTTAAGATTCGATCCTGACAAGTGGTATCAGAGCTTGTGTTCCTTAGAATTCTACAATTATTATGGACAATTCTTTTGAATCAAACAGTACTCTTGTTTCTAAGGTTCCCATGCTCAGACCCAATGAATTTGACATGTGGAAAATTAGAATCAAGCAGTACATTCTGCTTACTGATTATTCCATCTGGGATATCATAGAGAATGGTCCATGTGCTGAAGGAAGAACTGGACCAGATGGCAAAAGACCTCCTCCAAAAACTGATGCAGAGAGAAAAGTCAGACAAATAGAGATGAAAGCCTTAAGCACTCTGCTTTTGGCTATCCCCAATGAATATCAGCATCAATTTCAAAACTGCACTAATGCTCAGATTCTGTGGAATGCATTGGAAAAGAGATTCACTGGCACCAAAAGCACCAAGAGGAATCAGAAGGCAATTCTCAAGCAGCAGTATGAAAACTTTACTTCTACTAAGAATAAGTCTATGACTCAAACTTTTGATAGATTTAATAAGCTGATTGGAGAATTGGCCACAGTAGGAGTCAAGATGGAGGCTGATGATGTTAACAGAAAGTTCTTAAGATCATTAGGTGAAGAGTGGACAATGTATACTGTGTCCTTCAGACAGAATGACCAATTGGAAGATTAAGAGCTTGATGATCTCTACAATGATCTTAGAGTCTTTGAAGCAGAGGTTGAAGCCAAAAAGAAGCCCTCTGGATATGTACATAATGCTGCACTCCTTTCAGCATCACCTGATTCTACTGCTAACCCTGAATCAGTTAGTGCTGTTGGAGGAGTCAATCAGGAAAAGACCAATGATTCAGTACTAGAAGCCTTCTTTTCTAGTCATGTTAATTCCTCATTGATTAATGATGACTTAGAACAGATCAATGCTGATGATCTTGAAGAGATGGATATCAAGTGGCAGATGGATATGCTGTCTATGAGGGTGAAAAGATTCATAAAGAGGACAGGGAGAAACAACTTTTCCCAAAGAAGAGAAGATGGTGCTGGATTTGACAAGTCCAAAGTTGAATGCTACAAGTGTCACAAGATGGGACACTTTGCCAGGGAATGCAGAGGTGGAACATCTCACAACAGCCATCAACAAACTCAGGCTGGAAGCTCCAATCAAAACAGAAACTCTATTCAAGCTCTTGTCTCTCAACAAGAAATGGGATTTGATTGGAGTGATCAAGCAGAAGAGGCTATCCAAAATCAAGCACTTATGGCTGAAGTTTCAGATCTTCCCACTGAGCTAAAATCTAATCTCTGTACTCAAGCTTGTATAGACACTGTTAAAAGGTATAGAGATCACAATCAGGGAATGTGTGATGACCTTAAGAGATTAGAAAAGGACAGAAAATATTATGTAGTAATTGTTGAGAAGTTTGAAGAACAGATTAGGGCTTTTCAAGCCAATGAACTTCAACACTCATATGATACAAACTACTGGAAATGGGAAAAGGGTGGTCTAGAGTTCCAGCTTAAAGAATCCAGGAAAGAGTGTGAGAAACTAAAAGGAGAGCTTGAGAAAGTTAAACTTGATATAGAAAAGTTTAATTGTGCCTCTAAAGTCATGGACAACATAATCAACTCTCAAATCCATAGTAAGTTAAAACCATGCATAGGGTACAATGCCACACCCCCACCCTACAACAACAACTACATCCCTCCTAAGTCAGACCTATTAGAAACCAAGGATAGGAAGGACTTACCTAAAGGAGCCACTGAAGTAGATCCATCAGATGAAGTTGTTGTGGAGGATAAAACTGAAAAAGAAGAGTCTAAGAAAAGGAACAAGAATGTCAGTGGTGAGATTCCCTTAGAGAATTACATAAAGACTAATGAGGATGGTGGAAGTCCCTGGGATAAGAACAATGAGATGAAAAGATCTGAAAAAGGAAAGGGAGTTCATTACACACAGACCACTGTTGTGAAGTCCAATACCTGTGAACATTGTTCTTGCAAGAATTTTCAAAAGGATGAGCCCCAAAAACATGATAAAAGGAGGGGAAATCAAAGAAATTGGAATAACAAGTGGGCATAAAAGCAAGGAGTTAATCTGCAAAGGATTAACAGACCAAAACCTTGTTTTATTTGTGGCAAATTGAATCATCTTGCCAAATACTGTTATTTCAATCCTATTAACCAAAAGAAAAGTTTTCAAAGAAGTTTTCAAAAATCTTCTGGTTATAGGAAGCCTGCAAGGAATAATGTGGCTAAGAAACAAGCTGAATCCAAAAGCCACATGAGAAAACAGACTGAAAAGGAATATGTCAATATGTGGGTCCCCAAAAGCACTAATGTCAGTACTGCTACCTCAGATAGTACTGCTGACAAGGATAGTGTTGCTAGAAGCAATACTACTGCCAATACTGCTGCTAGCAGTGTTAGTGCTGCTAACTCTGTTAGTGCTGCTAACTCTGTTAGTACTTCTTCTATGGTTAATATTGCTTCTGGTTTTTGTGCTGCTAGACCAATCATATTGACAAAGTTCTCCAGTACTGCAGTACCTAAGTTTGAAAATCTCATCAAAACCCAGTGCAAGTACTTTGATGAGCAAGGGAGACCCAAGACCACTTCGGCTTGGGTTCCCAATAAAACTAACTGATTTATCTGATGTGCAGGGCAACCAACAGCTCAAGGGGAAGAGCATCTGACATGTTGATAGTGGTTGCTCCATGCACATGACAGGTAACATGGCCTGCCTCAAGAATTTCAAAAGAATTGATGGAGGACGTGTTGCTTTTGGGAATAATTCTGAAGGAGGTAAGATAAGTGGTAAAGGTGATATGTCAAAAGGTAAGATGGACAAGTGCTGCATAGTGTAAGTATAGTTACTACTGCCTGTGCAGAGTTTCTACTGCTAGTACATATTTTCTACTGCCAATGTGTAGTTAATACTGCTTTGTAGTTAATACTGCTTTGAAGTTAATACTGCTTAGTAGTTAATACTGCTTTGAAGTTAATACTGCTTAGTAGTTAATACTGCTTTGAAGTTAATACTGCTTAGTAGTTAACACTGCTTTGAAGTTAATACTGCTTAGTAGTTAATACTGCTTAGTAGTTAATACTGCTTGTGTAGTTAATACTGCTGTGTAGTTAATACTGCTCAGTCGTTAATACTGCTAAGTAATTAATACTGATGTGTAGTTAATACTGCCTTGCAGTTAATACTGCTTTTAAAGAAAATCAGGGCTAATACTGCTATAAATACTCTATCAGCCCGCCAAAGTTCATAACGTCTCTTTGCATTAAATTTTTCCTCTCTCTCGTTCTAACCTTTTCTCCCTAGAATCTCTGTGTTTTCTATCCAAATCCTCAGGAAGAATGACGACAATGGAGTTTGTCGATGAGCACAATGAGATTGCGATGCTTCAGAAGCCGAAGCAGGCCGCAGGATTTCATGAGATTGTGGATTTTCTCAAGTCCTCACACATCTCTCATGCCCTAACAGTGTGCCCAACCATATATATCGAGCATCAAAAGCAATTTTGGGAGAATGCCGCTGTTATTTTCGAAGATGGGCAGAAAATCATTCGAACAAGGGTTTGTGACAAACCCTTGAAGGTCACAGAGGAGGTTATTCGCATCACTCTTCACTTAGATGATGCCTCAGGTATTACCTATCTATCTAATGATGAACTTTTCTCGACCTTACCAAGAATGGGGTATGAAGGTCCCATTGGCGTTTTTAAATTCTTCAAGTCAAAATTCTACACCCAATGGCGATTTCTTGTTCATACTCTTATGCACTGTATTTCAAAGAAAACAACTGGATGGAGTGAGTTTAGCAGTACCATTGCTTATGCTTTGGTCTGCTTAACCACTGCCAGAAAGTTCAATTTTTCAGCAATGATTTTTAATGATCTTGTGGCAAACCTAGAATCCAAAAAGAAATTTTACATGTATCCCAGGTTTGTCCAAGAAGTAATTAACCATGAATTGACGGATTTACCTCAATCTGCTGAGGTATATGTGCCAAAACCCCCTAAAGGGAAGGTTTTCTCAAATATGAGAAGAATTCCTAGGGACTCGGAAGGAGTTGACACACCATTGTTCTCTACAATGATGGTTGTGTCCCACACCACTGAAGGTATGGCATCAGGGTCAAGGCCCCCATTAGACACACCCACTGATGACCAATCCCAACCTTCCATCACCAAAGACATCCCACAGTCCATTCTTTTAAGACCCACTCCCAAAATCACCAAGAAGTTTGAAAGAAGAAAGGTACACAAGGTTCCTTCCCTTGATGTATCTCCTAATAGCCCAAAGCCTACAAGCCCTCTATTGGAGCATTCTCCAATAGAGAATATCAAAAGGGTAACCAAAGGGGTGTCTCCCAACCCCAAGAAGGTGCTCTCTAAGGAGAAGGATGAGCACGTGGGCTGCAAGGCTGCCACTACTTCTGCTAGCAAAGAGAAGGACAGTGATAACATCAATAAGACCTTCCCCACGGCAACTCAGAATGTGAAAACATTCAGAGGACCCAGGCGCCAAGAAACCATGGGAGTAGGTAGTGCTTTTGCTAGGCAAAAGACACCTACTAAAATTTCCAGTGATCCTTTAACGGAGGTAAACACTCCTAAACAGGGTGAGGATAGATATACTTATGAGGAATTGATGGAAACCATTGCCAACATCAACATTGATGTTATAAATCAGCAGAAGAAGATTGATGAGCTTAAAAAGGTGATTCTTTATCAACACACCAAGATAGAGAAAAATAAGAAGATGATCACCAAGCTGCTGCAAAGAAGAAAGAAAGCTCAGTTTGTTCTGAAAAGGAGAAGATCTACCACTGATGCTTCCAAAAAGGGGGAGTTAGAAGAGAATTTAAACATGGAGGATGCAAAGGTTGAGGGGGAGAATGAGCATAAGGTTGAGGGGGAGGCAGAGCAGGTTGTAGAAGATGCAAAGGAAGCAGAAAGTGAGAAAGCAGCAGTAACTGAAGCAGCAGAAACCACAGAAAAAGCAGTAGAAACAGTTAATGCTGCAGTATCTGAGATTGAAGCAGCAGTAACTGAAGCAGCAGAAACCACAGAAAAAGCAGTAGAAACAGTTAATGCTGCAGTATCTGAGATTGAAGCAGCAGTAACTGAAATTATACATAGTCTTGTTGATGCAGCAATATCAAAGATTTTAAAAGAAGTAGTAACAGAAAAAGCAGCAGAAATGGTTAATGCTGCTAGTCAAAAAGCAGCAGAAACCATTCAAGCAGCAGAAATGGTTAATGCTGCTGAAAAACATAAGGCAGCAGAAACCATTCCTGAAGCAGCAGAAACAAAGGAAACAGCTGAAACCATTCCTGAAGCTGTTAAAACACTCAAAAGAACCAAGATGATGTCAAGCAAAAGACCAAGACCAAAGTCCATAGCTTCAAAGAAGAAAGTTGTAAAGAAGCCTAGGGTGGAACCCAGTGTAGAAGAAGCTAAGGAGGAAGTTGTGAAAGAGAAAGCTGATCATAAAGTTACTGAAGAAGAAGTGGCAACTCCATCAGGTCAACCAAGCAATGTACAATCACCAACAAATACTCAATGTGATATGTATATTACTGTGGTTGATTCTAGTCCTATCAAAGTTAAACCATTAGCTTCTATGGCTCCTGAAATCATCTTCTGGGATACTTTGAAAGATCAGAGAAAGGAGTACATTAGAGTAAAAAGAGCAGATGGGAAGTTTGAGGTCAGTTCTACATGGGGAAGACTTTTAAGGATGTGCTCTAGATCAGACTTGGAAGAGATGTTCAAGGTGGGAATGAAGCTTTATGGAAATATGCTGACTGAGAATGGAATGTCCATCACCAAAATGGTACTTGAATATTTGTGTCTAATGTTCAATACAGAAGCAGTTAAGTAATTGACAGAAAGGCAATTTCAAACTGTTACCAACTGGATGCTTATTGAAAATTGTGGTGTGTATGTCATAACACTTGACTATGCATATCATGAGTATTATTTGGTGGATAAAATATACGAGCATAGCATGACAAGGTTGAAAGGAATGCTAAAAACTAAGTTGGTGAGTAACAAAGATTCTAAGATAGCAAGATACCTGGTAAGAAGGATCTTAAATCAAAGTTTGGGATTGAATCCTGACTTGTGTGTTCAAGATTAAGTTTTGGAAGCATCATCTGAAGAACTTGACTTCTCTTTCTAAAAGTCAAGTTAGGGGGAGATTGTTGGGAACTGAAGATTTGCTAAGTATGGTTAGTACTGCCAGAACAACATTAGTGCTGCCAGATCAAAGTTAGTACTGCTTATGCAATGGTTACTAGTGCAAGACAAAGTTAATACTGCTAGATCATTGTTAGTACTGCTGATGCATTAATGCTGCTGGATCAAAGTTAGTACTGCTGGATCAAGTTAGTACTGCTGGATCAAGTTAATACTGCTGGAACAAGTTAATGCTGCTGGAATGAGTTAATACTGCTGGAATGAATTAGTGCTGCTGGAGAATATTAGTACTGCTCATGCTGAGTGAAGATTAATACTGCTGATGTGATAAGTTTGGAATGCGAAGATTTTGGAGATAAAAGTGGAATGAATGAAGATATGCTTAAAGAAGATTCAGAAGATCAATTTATTTTTGATAGTTATCTTGTACTTATTGTGTATAAATAGATGTTTATAGATAGCTATTCGAGAATAGAAAAAATACAAGAGACATATACGTGAGATACAATTCGATTTTGTTTAGAGAGAATTAACCTCAAGGTTTAGAACCCTATTTCTAGAGAAGTAGAAGTCGTCTTGATTGAGCCTGTTCATCAAGATTGAGGTTTGGTTGTAAGCTTGTGAGTCGAATTAGTGAATACAAACAGCTGTGTGTTTTCTGATATATTGTTCATTGATTGTGAGAATTAAAGTTCTATTCCGCAGATTCTTTAATTCTGAATTCTAGGTATTATTAGTCTTGTTAAGATTCGATCCTGACATTATCCTTGAGTGATTGATGGATGAGGGGTCTACATCAAAGAGTGGGGGAGATAACTCATCTGGTTGAGTAATCTCATTGTGTTGAGGTAAAATGTAAATGAGAGTTTGGGTAGAAGTGAGCGATTTAAAAACAAAAGGAGGGTGTGAGAACAGAGTTAAAAAGAGAACTCTCCACCAACCATTTTCTAAGTCGGGAAGCCACATTAGTGATTGGTTCATATTCTTTGGTGACCATCATTGAAACAGGCAATTAGCCCATGTCAACTCTTGCATTTAACCACACCAGCTACTCATTTCTTTCTCAACAAATAAATGTTTCAATTTTTCTTGGGGACGCAGCATAAAATCTATCTGATCTTCACTCGAAAGATTTGGATATTGGAAAAGAAGGAAGTTTACCCCACCTTCGCACTTCGACCCTGCACTTTGAGTCCATGGAAAACTTGTTTCTGTCTCAACAGTTTACACAATTTTGAGCTTAATTATCAAGCATAAGTTGCTTCAATCATTTCTACACAAGCACGTACACAAAAGGGATATGGTTTCTTGTCATAACATTCATTTCCTTTGTGTTTTTCGATGATTGAATGGAAACCCTGGAGGATTGAACATCAAAATGCTCATTTCCAAAGTACATTTGTTGTACTAAGTGGCTCTGTGCTACTTACAGGCATTTTAACTGATTCTTCCGCTGTTTCAGGGTTACCACATTCATTTTATCTGAATTTAAAAAGATTCGGATAAAATTCTTTTGGAATTGACGGTTATTCATATCAAAAAGAGGAGAATGTTAGTGGTGAACTGTCACACCACGCTAAAGCGAAAACACGGGATGTGCATCTCAAGTTTCATAGCAAGAGTTACAGGATTACACCAACCATCAAAATGCATTTAAAAGTTTACAACATTGCCTTTTACAAACGTTTTACAAAAAAGGGAAATGAACGTAATCAACAGATAACATAGAAAGCTTCAACACGTGTAGCCTTCCTAAGTTCCAACTTTAAGGACGCTCACCTGAAAAGCATGTCAATGAAAAGGTCAACTAATGCACTAGTTGGTGAGATCACAGGTTTAATGAGTAAAACATTGTATATCATAGCAAAATAGTTTAAATCCGCACAAGTGGATAAGGCAACCAGTTATGAAAACACTTGCTCATGGAAATGGTATGTATTATGTTTAAGTAGTGAGCCCGTTACCCGACCTATATGACAGCCGCCCAACGCATGTTCTATCGCCAACAATGCGCACGAACAACAATAAATATGCACTCAAACAAGCGCGACTTGTGAGTGGGGTGTCAACCAAATAGCGCTATCCATAATTACCAACGGCTAACACTCGTGAGTTAAACGGGTAACGTAGAGTCAAATGGGGACTTACGTACGATAGAGAAAAGCTCAAAAATTTACAACATGCGTAACCTATACATACCATAGAGCATAAAAGAGTATAGCAAAGTTTACATTTTAAAGAAAACGAGTTAACCGGTGCGTAAAGTAGTTGTAATAACGACATGCTTTTCACCCCAAATATGTAAAATATTGAAAAAGGGGCTGTGATAACTCACTTGATAAGCGATAGAATCCGGGAATCTCCCACAAGTACTTCGAGATGATCCTACTTCAAACCTATGAACGTAAGGTCACTAGTGAGTTTTTAATTTCGAAGGTTCGATACTAACTATCCAAATCGTCATAAAATGCCTTTATTGTGATTTAAATATTATAAATCGTATGGAGTTACCAACATTTGTAATCGTAACATGTTAGCTTCAATCTTCCTAATCATAGAAATACTTAGAAGTAGTGAAAAATAGGCTAAGTATAGAAAAGCCTCTCACAGAGGCTCTGCCACTTCTTCCAGAAGATCAAGTCCAGAAAGCCACAGAAGCTACAGAGGTAATCACAGAACCTCTGTAGTGCGCAAGAAGAAGATCAACTCGGAAACAAGTGGACTGCTCCACAGAAGGTCAGACCATAAAACCTCTGTAATGCCTTACAGAGCCTCTGTGGTCTGCTATGAAGACTTGGAAGATATTACTGGATACGTTCATCAACTTGCATGGAAAAGTACTGTCAAAACACGTGTCAAGCTCTGAGTGGACTCAATAGGGCATGGTACAAAATAGACGTCTGCGCCATTTAATGCATTTACCAATAGTACATCTGCTCCATTAAATGCGCATGGCTCAAACAACTGCTCACACCATCCAGTCCACTGTTCACACCATCCAGTTTACTATTCATGCCGTAAAAGGAACAGTGACCAACTTCATAGTCTTCTAAGAGTAGTATAAAAGGAAGTCTCATGTTGAGATCTTCCTAACGACGAACAGAAAAGGAATCACTAATACTCTCAAACTTTATTGTCAAATATCTGAGTGTTATATTCTCACACACCAACAGTTCTTAATCTGTTCTTCGTGTTGTTATTATATATTGAATAACAGTAACTGTTCAAGAAATCCTTTTCATTCTTTACTGTTTTCTTTATATATGTGCGTTCTAATATCTATCAAACATATCTGTTAGTTTAATACGCTTCCGCATCAAACTCTAAACTCAACTAATAGACTGTTAATCTTGATTAAGCGTATTTGGGTTCCAACAATTGGTATCAGAGCCTTCCTTGATTTTCAATATCAAGTGATCCACTTATCAAGACTCTTGATAGATATTACTGAGATTTAAAATTGTGTCTGGAAACTGCTTAAACCCAGAAAATCTTCAAACTCATCGAAGTAACTCTTTAGTCATACTTTCTTTCTAAAATCTTCAAATGACAAATACAAATAATTTATTTACTACTGGTTCTCTCACTAAACCTCCTACTCTCCTTCGAGATGAGTATCCTCAGTGGAAAATAAGAATGGTCCATTTTTTCGAGGGTACTGAAAAAAATCAAGTACAATATCTGTACAATCCTCCTCCTATTCCCATGACAGTAGTACCTCGTATACCTGCTACTGCTGAATCTGCCGAAATCCCCGAACATCAAAAACCAAAGCCAAAAGGGGAGTGGTCAACCGAAGATAAAGCAGAAGATGAAGTTGCTCAGAAAACCAAGAGGACATTAATTATGGCAATACCCAACGAACTCTTTCAATCCTTGGATTCATGTGAAACAGCGCATGATCTGTGGAAAGAACTGGAAAGACAGTTGGAAGGAGGTGCTAAAACACAAAAAAACCGAAGAGCACAGTACATCAATGAATATCATGCATTCAAAGCCTCTGCAACAGAATCTCTGCAAACAACATACGACAGATTCAACTCTCTAATCAACCAGTGCAGAAAATCAGGCATTGACAGAACTTCTGAAGAAGACAATGTCATGTTTTTAAAAAGTCTAAATGAAGAATGGCTCCAGCTGTCTATGTCCCTACAGACAAATCAGGATCTAGACACCTGGACTCTCTCTGATCTTTACGGAACATTAGTCGCACAAGAACCTCAGATAGCACAGACTAAAACACTAACCATTGCACCATATGCATTGGTTAGTAAAACTAAAGAGGATGCACAGAGACCAAGAAATGATAAAGCCACAGAGGAGAAGAAGAAGGAGAAGAAGAAGATGGTGATAATTGACAGTGAAGAAGAAGAAGAGCAAGCAGAAAAGGAAATAACTCTTGCGTCACTAGCTAAATCTTTAGCTCTATTGACCAAAGAGTTCAGAGGAAACAGAAGAGGTTCCGGAAATGAAAGATATGATAGAGAAAACCAGGATGACAGAAGAGACAACAGAAGAGGAGAAGAATCAAGTGGCCGACAGAGGTCAAGCGATAGAAATTACAGAGGGAATGACCGACAGAGGTCAAATGACTCGGTAAGCCACACGCAGCAAGAATGCTACAAGTGCGGCAAACCTGGTCACTATGCAAATGAATGTAGATCAGAGAAAGGCGGAGACCTACAGAAGTCCAATGATCGAACAGGAAACACTCCTCAAGGGTGTTTTAACTGCGGAAAACCAGGCCATTTTGCGAATGAATGCAGAAGCAGATCAAATCGCCCACAGAGGGACTCTGCTTTCTACAAAAAGAAAGCCGAATATTATGCTCAAAAATCCTTAATGGCAAAATGACATTCTGAGGAGAACACCGAAGACTTCCAGTCAGACTCTACTTCTGACGATGAACATACCGCTAATGCCCTTTTCTGTGGCATGGCATAAGTCGACTCCTGCACTGACTCTGAGGTATCCACTTCAAATTCCAACTCTTGTATTACCTCTGTAGATGATAATGCACTTAGAATTAACATTGAATTAATTGAACTGAAAGAGATAAATCAAAGTATTCAGAAAAGACTCACTTTCAATGAGAGAGAAGTACGGCTTCTCACTCAAGAAAAAGCAAAGATTTTTTAGGACAAAGAGAGAATAGAAAAGAATTGGAACAAAACTCTAGATCCTTTAAAAAAACAAATTTCTGAATTAACCAATACTTTAATAGATAAAACAAAAGAACTTTCAGTTTCAAGGAGCGAAACTACTGACATAAGAGCTCTTAAAGAATACTTTCAAAGAGAAAGAGAGGTATTATGGCAAGATTTACTCAGAAGAGAAGTTTTGCTTAAAAACTATAAAGATGCACAGAAAGTTTATGAAAAAATAAACTCACAAATAGGGAGACGAGGTATAGGGTATGATGATATCACCCTAGGTGTTGAAGGCAAAAGAAACAAACCTCTGTCCTCGTTATTTGTGATTGGAAAAACAAACAAACCAGATTTTCCAAATCTAATCTCTGTAAGCAAACGGGCGAAAATCTCTGTGGATCCTTACTTGAAGAAACATAAGAAGATGATTAACGTGTGGTATGAAAACACAGACTCATCATCTTCAACCTCTGTCAATAGAGGTATCAAACCAAAGAAAAATCTGAAAACACAAGATCAGATTGGTATCTTCAAGTTTGGTAAACCAGAGACCCAAACACAGGTTGCTTTTGTCTGTTTGATAAACGTTGAAAAGAAATTATCAGCAGAAGCTCCTGAGTTTAAACCCATTTTTTCAGAAGAAAACTGTAAAAATTTAATTGAAAAAGAAATTTTGGAAATATGGAAATCAAGCGTTTTATAAAATTTCTGTACATCTTCTATAGATAAAACTCTCACTGAAGAAATCTTATTAGAAACCTCTGCAATCTATGAAAACTATTCTACAGAGGAAGAAAGCTCGTACGATACATGCTCAGAAAATCCAGCCTCTATTGAAAGAATTGACTCAACCTCTGCATACGAGGACGATTCATCCTCTGACAACTCAGAGACTGATTTCAAATCAGGGATAATTCACTGTGACACAGAGGATGTCAAATTCTCCTCTAAAGTTCCTCACAGAACTATTTCTCCAAAAGAGAAACTCACAGAGATTCCAATCTGCCAAGATTTTCTAAAATTGAATCTACATATCAAAACCTCTGCTGAGCTTAAAATGTTACAGAAGACCTCTATTGATCCTATAAGTTCTAGATTTTCAAAACCTAAGGTTAATAAATCTTTTTCTTCTGTGACAGTGATGAAAGAAGTTCACCACAGAAGCAACCCACAGAAGGCAGGTCCTAAACAGAGCTTTTGCAAACAACATTCGAGTATTGATAGATCTTCTAGCAATAGGAAATCAAATGTAAAGAAAGAATGTAATGCCTCTGTGGCTGAGTTTAAAAAGTTCAATGAAAAGTTCAAGCAAATTACATCTCATATTCAATACTGTCATTGCTTTGATCTTATGTCTAAACTTAATAATCATTTTTCAAGTCAAGTCTGTTTACTCTCTACGACAATTCAAAAGTCAAATCCCACAAAGAAACAATCTGACTCTTCTGCAGAGAACAAAATGTATTTCAAGAATGCCAAGGCAAACTTGAAAAACTCTAACAATATTGGACCCATATGGATATGGGTACCTAAATCTCTGTGATTGTCCTGCAGAAGAAGTATGTGCCAATCTGGTATCTAGACTCCGGATGCTCAAGGCACATGACTGGTGACAGAAGTGCACTATCCACGTACAAAGAAACACAAGATGGTGGATCTGTGACTTTTGGAGACAACAAGAAAGGACACATAAAAGGCTATGGAGTCATAAGGAAAGAAGACGTTTCTGTATACAAAGTTGCATATGTGGATGGCCTTAAGCACAACCTACTCAGTGTAAGTCAACTTTGTGATACAGGATTCAATGTGTTGTTCAAAAGAACTTTCTGCTCTCTACAAAGTGAAGAAACAAGTATGGAACTTCTGCGAGCTGAAAGAATGGGTGATCTATATCTAATGAACTTCAACTCAAAGAACAAAGACAAAGTTTGCCTTGTTGCCTGCAAAAGTGAAGAAGCCTGGTTATGGCACAACAGGTTCTGTCACTTAAACTTTCACACATTGGAAAAACTGGTCAAACTTGATCTAGTTAAAGGTTTGCCAAATGTTAAATTCAATAAGGATCATTTATGTTCTGCCTGTGAGATGGGAAAACTCAAAAGAGCTTCCCACAAAGGCAAAACAGATGTATCTTGCACTAAACCTCTGTACATGCTTCATGTCGACCTCTGCGGTCCCATTGCCATACAGAGCCTAGGTGGCAAGAAATACATACTTGTCCTAATTGATGAGTATTCGCGTTTCACATGGGTTGAATTCGTTAGAAAGAAATCAGATGTTCCAAATATATTGATAAATCTAATGAAAAGAATCCAAGTTCTTTATAATTGCAGAATACAGAAGTTAAGAAGTGACAATGGCACAGAATTTAAAAACTCTGCCATTGAAGCCTATCTTTCAACAGAAGGAATATCACAGAACTTCTCTGCAGCTCGCACTCCACAACAGAACGGTGTTGTCGAAAGAAAAAATCGAACACTTGTGGAAGCCGCAAGAACTATGATGTCAGCATGCGGATTATCAATGAACTTTTGGGCAGAAGCAATTTCTACTGCGTGTTATACTCAAAATCGATCAACCATTGTGAAAAGACACCTCAAGACGCCTTACGAATTGATTAACAAACGGCGGCCAAACATCAAATTTTTCCATGTATTCGGATGCAAATGCTTCGTCTTAAACGACAGAGATTCAAGAGGAAAGTTTGATGTAAAAGCAGATGAAGGCAAATTCATTGGATACTCTGCCACTTCCAAAGCCTACAGAACATTCCTTACAAAATCTCACAAGATTGTAGAAAGCATCAATGTTTCTTTTAATGATTCATTCCAAATGACTTCTGAACAAATCAGTTCAGAACTCGGAATTAAAGGGAAATCCTCTGTCATCTCACGAGCAAAAGAAGACTTGGATCTTCTATTTTTAGAGATGCTCAACGAAAACATTGATCCTTCTGTTGGAACAATCAGAGTTTCTGAAGAACCATCCTCTGTCGGACAAAATCCTACAGGTTTGTCTCTAACTGGTCCTAAATATGCTTCATCTTCTTCTGTACATACTACAGATGCAATTGCCGAAGCAGAAGAAAGTGCAGAAGATGAAACATCAAGGAAAACGACCACAGAAGCTGCACAAACCACAGAAGAACCAATTACAGAGGAAATCGAGGACCAAGACTATACGTCCTCAGAGGAACAAACTCCACCACCACTCATACCAATCATTCCACAAACGGTAGAATCAACTACCAAGGCACGAAGAACAATAGAGGCTACACAAGAAAAACACAAGAAGTCTCTAAAGAAAGTCTGAATGACATTGATGATCATCTTCCACGCACAACTCAATGGACAAAAAGCCATCCTCCAAGCCAAATAATCGGAGAACCTTCTGACGCAGTAAAAACAAGGTCTGCCACTGCTAACTTTTGTTTCTTTACAAATTTTATTAGTGTGATAGAACCAAAGAAGATTTCTGAAGCCCTAGATGACCCAAACTGGGTAGACGCCATGCAAGAAGAACTTTTGCAATTTGAGCGTAACAGAGTATGGACTCTAGTACCTCTGCCAAGAGGAAAACAGGCCATTGGGACTAAATGGGTCTACAGAAATAAGAAGGATGAAGATGGAGTGGTCATCAGAAACAAAGCAAGATTAGTAGCAAAGGGATATAGACAAGAAGAAGGCATAGACTACGATGAAACTTTTGCCCCTGTCGCACGGCTCGAAGCAATAAGAATATTCTTAGCCTTCGCAGCCCACAGAGGTTTTAAAGTCTATCAGATGGACGTAAAATCAGCTTTTCTCAACGGTGAAATCCAAGAAGAGGTCTACGTTAATCAGCCACCAGGATTTGAAAGCTCAAAGTTTCCAAGGCATGTATACTACCTTGAAAAAGCTTTATATGGACTGAAACAGGCTCCACGAGCATGGTATGAACGACTTTCTACCTTTCTTCTAGTCAATGGTTACAACAGAGGTACAACAGATACTACCTTATTCTATAAACGCAAAAGTAGTGAGATAATTCTTGTACAAATATACGTAGATGACATAATTTTTGGGTCTACTAATTCAGAAGAGTGTAAAAGATTTGAAAAACTCATGCAGAGTGAGTTTGAAATGGGTATGATGGGAGAATTAACTTTCTTCCTCGGACTCCAAGTCAAACAATCATCAGAGAGAATTTTTATAAATCAAGCTAAATATGTCTCTGACATTCTTTCCATGTATAGCTTCTCTGATGCCTCTGCAATGAAAACTCCAATGGCCACTGGAAACAAGTTATTCTTAGATTCAGATGGCATCTCTGTAGAATGCACTCTCTACAGAGGCATGATTGGATCTCTGTTATACTTAACAGCAAGCAGACCTGACATTATGCATGCCACATGTCTCTGTGCACGCTATCAAGCTAATCCAAAGAAATCAAATTATGATGCCGTAAAGAGAATCTTTAGATACCTAAAAGAGACCAAAAATCTTGGTCTCTGGTATCCACAGAACTCTGGTTTTGGTCTTAAAGCTTATACAGATTCAGACTATGGAGGATGCATGCTCGA
Source organism: Saussurea involucrata (assembly GCA_033807775.1). NCBI lineage: Eukaryota > Viridiplantae > Streptophyta > Magnoliopsida > Asterales > Asteraceae > Saussurea > Saussurea involucrata. The sequence continues at coordinate 34,435,516 of CM066321.1, forward strand.
CAGAAAGAGTACCTCTGGGAGTTGTCAATTCCTAGGTGGTAAACTAGTCAGTTGGACCTCCAAGAAGCAGATATGTGTTTCCACATCCACTGCAGAAGCTGAATACGTTGCTGCCGCTAGTTGTTGTTCTCGGGTTCTATGGATGAAGACTCAGCTAAAAGACTACGGCCACATTCTGTTCAAAATACCCATCTTCTGCGATTCCAAAAGTGCTATTGCTATCTCTGCCAACCCTGTGCAACACTAAAAAACCAAGCATATCGATATAAGGTATCACTTCTTGAAACATCATGTTGAATACGGTACAATCGAAATGCATTTTGTGCCCACAGAATATCAACTCGCTGACTTATTCACCAAAGCACTAGACGAGAAAAGATTCAACTTCTTGGTAGGTAAGATAGGAATGATTAACATGGTGTGAAAATCCTCAGTAAGTATAGTTTTATATTCTGTAAATAATAAGTAAATACATTGCTTAATTTATTGCTTTGATTAATTCTACTTCTGTATGTAAATTCTTAAAACCTTAAATAGTTCTTAAAATCACAGAGCTTCTGTAAGTAAACTCAGAACCTCTGACGACCCCTACAGAACCTCTGAAAAACCATGACCTATGTTCTATGCAAAACTTATCATTCTTTGATCCAAGCATAGGTCAAGGGGGAGCAAAATGAAATTACTTGATCTACAGAGGTGATTAGATCAAGGGGGAGCAAAAGGAAAATTCTTGATCTACAGAAGTGATTAGATCAAGGGGGAGCAAAAGGGGCCCTGAGATGATCTACAGAGGTAAAATCTCTCAAAGGAAAGCCGAAGAAGAATGTCGATAATTCTCCATCGACAGAAGAAAGACAAAACTGCCGAGAACAGAAGAACCAAAAGGTATGTCTCTCGCATGAAAGGTTTTTAGAAAACAGTTTTCTAGGACAAGAATTGTCAAATATGTCCTAAATATACTGTGAATAACATTTCAAAAATCAAAAGTTCAAAAGATTCAACAAAATTCGAAATAGGAGAAATTTAAGGTCATAGAGCTTCTGCTGAGCTCAACAGAGCTTCTGCAGGAAATATGCTCTGTGATCACAAATTAACCCTCTGTCGATCTTTTGGAATGTTATCTCGAAAAACCGACAACACACACCATGACCTTCTCGAACAAAACGTTTATCAATATAGTTTTATCGGACACCAACCTTCAAAAATGTGCGAAAAACATCTCTTAACACAGATCAAAAATTGGATGATCAGAAAATTAATAGAATTCAAGTTATAAGATTTTTTCTCTCATAGAGCTTCTGCTGGCTCTCACAGAGCTTCTGCAAGTTCCATCAGAGCTACAAAACCTCTGTGAGTAAAATTTCTTGACAAAATCCTATTAATCCTCTCCAATATTTTTACAAAATCATGACGGTTACAAAATCATGACGGTTACTTTTACAAAATCCTATTAATTTCTTGACAAAATCCTATTTACAAAGTCATGATAACAATGAGATATATGAGAAGGTTAAAACTCTAAGATTTTCAAAATCACAGAGCTTCTGTAAAACACAAAAGTTCTGCCATTTTGTTATCTGTGGTAATAACGGTTACTTTTACTAAGAGTGAAACTCATATGGCTAAGAACAACTCCACGCGCCTAGCATTAATGGGCCGCGCACGACGTCCTGTCATCTTCTGACATGGCCTACGTGTCCCATTTTCATTGAGCAAACATGGAACGTTTTTTTTGGTAAGTTGAACCCGCCGCTCAAACTCGAGTGCGGATTCCAAACTTTAATCCATTGCCATATATTTTACCCTTTCGAAGTCTACCGTTTCACCATCCTATAAAAACAAACCTTACCCTCTCATAAAACTTTTTACAAACTCTCATCTTCTTCTCCGGCGATACCCTGCAAAACACTTGCAAATGACTTCATCTTCTCGAGCTACATCCTCTGAACTCTCTCCGGCGAACTCAACGGAAAACTCCCCTGCTCATTCAGAACATTCTGAAAACCCCAGCCTTGCAAGAGATATTGAACAACAAGATTCCGGGGACTCCGCAGACTTTGCTCCGACGACACACTTGCAAAACTTCATAGCTAAGGATCATTTCGAAGCCACTCTTCCTATTAAATCCAACAACTGCTATTTGGTCCCCTCACCCACTACTTTCGGCGAAGCCCATGCCATACTTCTGAACATCATGGAAAACCATATCCTTTTCCCTCTACTATCAAGAACACCCTACAGAGGAATTTGTTTCCTCTGACACGCACTTATTAAGACCCACACTTCTTTCAGAGAGAAGTAGAGAGCACAAAGACAAAGAGACTCTAGACAAGTCTCCTAGTCAACAGAAGGATATTCCAATACCCACCTCTGGAGTGGATTTGGACAATGTTCTTCTCAGAACTTCTGTAGGGATTGAAACTCATGTTTCTTCTCAAGGATCAGAAGGAAATCCTTCCATTCTCAACATACAAACAGGAATGAAAGAAGGTATCCAAGGAACAGGGATTCACTCTGGAGACGAATGTGTTCCTCCAGAGGTTACCACCGGAACACAAGTCACAAGGGATGAGTTCCAAACCCTTGAGACCTCTGTAAACCAAACCTTGAAAGAGTTGCAAAGCTCTTTCAAATCTTTTGCAGAGACAACATCACTGGCACTGCTAAACCTGAACACCAAAATGGACAACCTGTCCACAGAGGTGAAAACTGCCATCTCACAGATGAAGTCTGCTGCTACCGCATCCACCACTTCTGCCGCAACAACTACTCCTTCTTCGATTGAGAAATCCATCAACAAGTTCCTTGATCAATTGAACAAACAGACTTCAGTGTCAACGGGCATTACTCCTGCAGATCTACAGAAGGCCCTACAAAAAGTTCAAGAAGAAGCCATGCGAAATACCATGCTGATGCAACCCAAAGACTACATGACAAGAGCACAGCTGACAGAACTTGGGCAGAACGTGATTAATCAAGTGACAGAAGTCATCCTTTCCTTCACCACTGCCAATGCTAACTTCGTCAAAGATTTCAGAGAAAGTGTAGGAAGGATGAGATTCAAAACAGAGGCAGAGCTAGCAACTCTTCTTGGCCTCTGTGATGATGTCTGCGCGAAACTGATCGCTGCTGGAGCCACAATGCCAAAGAAACCTGATGCTTCCTGCAGAGCAGAGGGTACATCAGACAAGGGTCAGGATGACTCTGATGATGATGACCATCCTGGTCCATCAGATCATCCTGAGGGGGAGAAAACTACAGAGAAAACTGCAAGCAGAGAACTTACAGGTCCACCAATAGCCGCAGAACCTCTGAGTCAAGCACCTCCAGAACAGACCCGACAACAACAAACTCAACAAACCACAGAGAATACACCCATCTCTGTGGATTCAACCTCTGAAGAACCCAACACTACAGAAGCAGATAAGCAAACCTCAGAGGCAACAACCGCCCCTGAGGTAATCATTTTAGAAGAAACAGATGAACCAACCACAGAGAAAACACCCACCTCTGTGGAAACACCCCAAACCATACCCAGAAGAAAGTCGATTGCCACCAAACCAAAAAGAGCAACGACCTCTACTTCTGACATTCTGAAAAGGATGCACACAACAATAAGTGATCGTATGGTGAAGAGAGAAGAAGAAAGGCACAGGTTCACCTTAGCCTTCAGAATGGCAAGAAGATTCAATGAAAACACTTCATCAACAGAAACTGAGCTCACAGAAGAAGTCACCAAACAACCTCCAACAGAGGTTACAGAGCAAGTCAAGCCAGCAGAACCATCGCCACAAAAGTCATCTAAATCACAATCGTCAAAATCCACAGAGGCAACCTCCATCAAACCTACAGAAGTACAAACCTCAAATCCCACAGAAGCAACAGGTTATGCCACGACAACAAAAGATAAAGGCAAAGGGATACTGACAGAGGAACCTAAGAAGAAGAAAACATTGTCAAAGCCAACAGAGAAACTGATGAAGAGTGCGTTTGACGCCTTTCAAACCCCAAAACCCGAAGAAGTTGACTGGGCACATGGATTGAAGCCTCTGTCAGAAACTCCTTTAACTGGTAGAGCTGCAGAAGTTGTTCAACATATGGAGAGTCTCAGAAGACAAATTCCACGACCTGGTCCAACACATGAAGAAATGGAAGAAGTGGTATACAAATACCTCTACAAACAATCCTTTCAGACAAACTATCCAATAGATCATGTGACAGATCCAAGGATCAGAGAAGAATTTGAGAACATCTTTACAAGAACAAAGCCAAGAGCCAAAGCAGATGTCTTCTCAATTCACAAAATCAAAAAGGTGATCTTCTGCAGATTCTCCTTCACAAGAACCTATCCAAGGGTCAGGTACAATCTTTACAAAGTCAGAAGAGAGAACAATTCAGAATCTACCTTCGCTGATGCTGACTTAAGAAACATCAATCCATACGATCTACCTGACCTTCTGCAATGGACAAAGGACAACTACAACACAGAGGCAAACACCAGAGCCTATCAAGTATTGAGAAAAGCGATGAGGGAAAAGCTTCTGCTATACAGCATGATAGATTTTCAGCTGGGAAAAGATCTTGGTCTCAAACATCTAGATCTACGACCACCAGAAGATCGCTGCCCACCAGACGCTGTGCCCAACTCAATCATCAGAGAACCAAGATTTGGGTTAGTATTTCAAAACCCACAACACCAGGTTAAACTTTTTGTACTCATGGATTGTCAGAAGTACGCAACCAGTACTCTGAGCAAATTCAAAGCAAGCCTTGTAAAATACAGAGGTACAGAGAAAATGGATAGAGATGATGCAGATACTTTCATCAGAGAAATAGACTCAACAATCCGCCTAAGAGAACTCTGCATCAGATTCTACAAAGAGATCAGAAAAGTCGGCAGAGACAACAGAAGCTACAACGATTTCAAAGATGCCAAAATCTGATTCTCAGACCTCCAATCTCTGCAAACAAAAGTTTATCTTTCATTGTACTCAAATGTAAAATGCCTCTGGCATATTTCTAAATGAAAGAAATTTCGAGGTATTGTTTAACCTTTGTCTTATCTAACTTAGCCTAACTAAACACAAAGTCAAATTTTTATTTTTCACTACTTAGGGGGAGATTGTTAGCTTCAATCTTCCTAATCATAGAAATACTTAGAAGTAGTGAAAAATAGGCTAAGTATAGAAAAGCCTCTCACAGAGGCTCCGCCACTTCTTCCAGAAGATCAAGTCCAGAAAGCCACAGAAGCTACAGAGGTAATCACAGAACCTCTGTAGCGCGCAAGAAGAAGATCAACTCGGAAACAAGTGGACTGCTCCACAGAAGGTCAGACCATAGAACCTCTGTAATGCCTTACAGAGCCTCTGTGGTCTGCTATGAAGACTTGGAAGATATTACTGGATACGTTCATCAACTTGCATGGAAAAGTACTGTCAAAACACGTGTCAAGCTCTGAGTGGACTCAATAGGGCATGGTACAAAATAGACGTCTGTGCCATTTAATGCATTTACCAATAGTACATCTGCTCCATTAAATGCGCATGGCTCAAACAACTGCTCACACCATCCAGTCCACTGTTCACACCATCCAGTTTACTATTCATGCCGTAAAAGGAACAGTGACCAACTTCATAGTCTTCTAAGAGTAGTATAAAAGGAAGTCTCATGTTGAGATCTTCCTAACGACGAACAGAAAAGGAATCACTAATACTCTCAAACTTTATTGTCAAATATCTGAGTGTTATATTCTCACACACCAACAGTTCTTAATCTTTTCTTCGTGTTGTTATTATATATTGAATAACAGTAACTGTTCAAGAAATCCTTTTCATTCTTTACTGTTTTCTTTATATATGTGCGTTCTAATATCTATCAAACATATCTGTTAGTTTAATACGCTTCCGCATCAAACTCTAAACTCAACTAATAGACTATTAATCTTGATTAAGCGTATCTGGGTTCCAACATAACATAAGTATGCTTCATTCTTGTTAGATTAAAGTTACCGCAATTTTGTCACAATAAGTAACGAAAAGGGTCCAAAGACTTTATATATAGTATATATATGTATACCGAATTTTTTTCATAAGAATGATAAAAAAAGGTTCAAAATGTAAAGATGATGTATTTAAAGTGCATAAATTTATAAATGTATAGTACATATATATATATATATATACTAGCAGTGTACCCGTGCAATGCACAGGACGAGCTGCATAGCGGAAAATGGGCAAAACGACTTGGGTCAAATATATAACGGGTTCAAGTTCAAAGCGTGTAGGAGACAGATTTGAACCCCTTCGCAAGCCTCAACCATTGAGTTAGCTTTGAAATGTCTTGTATATTGTCGCATGGTCCACAATCGACATAAATTTGATGTTTATTCACTTGTGAATAGTAGAAACATGAAAATATTAACATGCATGAGACACATGTAGATGATGTATCCATGACAAAAACAGTCTTTGAAACCATGTCAAAATACATTCATCGAAATACATTCACATGTTCTTACTTATAAACATTTAAATACGACAAAGATTAGAAATAAAAATAAAACATGAAACTTATAATATAGAAGACTATGAATACAAAATGCACATTATCAACTAAGGGGTTGTTTACCCAAATGCTTACCTAGAATTCCACACTCCAAACATGAGACCAAGCACCATAATTCTGGAACTGATGCAGCCAAAAATGCAATCTAATGAAACCAATTTGGATATGAAAAATATAAAAACAATTATATAAAGAAAGCATTCTCCTTTTGAAAATCCCAATTGATGGGAAGACAAAGATAGAAACAAATAGTAGGAAATAAGATGGAAAGCTTAGGAAGTTAGGATAGATTAAAAGAAGGGTTGTTCCAAAAAGTAAATCAAACAAACAGCTTAAATCCAAATAGATAGTAACCTCCAGGGTAGCATATGATGAAAGCAAAACCAAATGCCAAATATGAAAGAGGCATATCTATATTGGAAAGGCCTCAACATGAAGGGATAAAATAGCAAACCAAAAGCAGAACTAAGGGGGTGTTTGGGAGTGCGTTTCAAAACTCCTTATCTGCTTATTGTGTTTCCAGGAAGCACATGAGTGTTTGGATTTCAAAAAAAAAACTGCTTATCACGTTCCCAGGAAGCAGATAAGGAGTTTTTTTGAGAAGTAGATCCAAAGTGACTTTGCTGGAACGGAGATAAGTTATAAGCAAATAAGCATAAGTTAAAAATATAAGCACTCCCAAACACCCCCTAAATAGGACTACAAAAGATCATGGTTGTCTATATATAACTCAGATTAATAGCTTCAAGTCCCACGAACAACATAAACTACGTTGACTTAAAATCCGCTGCATAAACATCCATAATTGAGCAATTTGATAAATCCCAGGAAAATAAATCAAAAGGGTTTTTACTCACCACACCAAATTTTAGCAGCTCATTGATTATCACATTAAGGATCCACCCATCAAACTGTGATAACCCTTTATTCAATCTTTCCATATGTAGATATGGTATATGTAAAAAATCAATATCGTCCAAACTTGCAATACAAATAGTTTGCGGTCATCAACAACAAAAGGCAGTAGATAGAAACAATAAAAGAATGGAATATGTAATCCATTTATCAAAAGACATGTAATTATAGTTCTAAAAATGTCTATACTTTAATGTTACAACTAAAAAAAACAAGACACTAAAGAGTATAATTAAGATGGCTTGATCAATGCATACCTCACACACAGCAGCAAGATTTATCTGAGTTCGTGTTCTACATCAACGAAAAAAAGAGAAATTAAAACCAAAAAAACATGAAAAAAAATCAAAGACCTCCACTGATTCCAAATATTAAAGGGACCACAGAAGCCGAAATTATCGAAAAAATCTGCCCCGAGAGAAATTTGAGCAACATCAATAGGTGAATACAACATTGGGGTCATTTACTAAATCATACCCGATAAGCATTTACCGTCCCTAACGAACATGGGAAAAACCGAAAATCTTACCCGGTAAGCATTTACCGTCCCTAACGAACAGGGGAAAAACCGAAAATCTTACCCGGTACCGTCCCAAACGAACATGGGAAAACCGAGAATCTTACCCGGTAAGAACAATGACAAGGACATCGAGTCTTACCCGGTAAGAACAATGATGATGACCGAATATCGTGTTCTTTTCTCGTTTCATGTGTATGAAATATGAGGTGTGAGGGAACACATTTACTTGTTGCAAGAGGCTCAAAATGAAAGAGAAATATATTGGTGTTGTCTAGCATACTTGATGCTCGCTTCTAAAAATCCCATCATCCAGTTCTGAGTTCCACTGGTTTCTGTCTTAACACATGTTCGTCTTTAAATTCTGAAAAAAAAACAAATGTCAGCTAATTTGAAACCCTTCAAAATTTTCACCATGTGACCATTTAATTAAGTCTGAATCGAAATAGCATACATTTTCCATGTTCATACATTGTTCAGTTAAGTCGAGGAATTGAAATCAAAAACTGTCATACATTATACAGACATCTCTAATGTATATTTTCATACTTTAAGCACCTTTTTAAGCAAGCTTTGGTTTGCCCGGGTCCAAGCCAGAAAGACATCCCCTGCTTGTTGGAACAAAAATATGCATAACAGATTCATTACACCCAACAACAATCATAATCACAAGATATTTAACAACTTGTTTTTCAAAATTTCATGAGATTTTGCATCTTTAACAAAAAAGAGATTGAGCTGGGCCAGAAACCGTTGCTTCTCAACCTTTTTGCCAATAAATGTAAATATTACTTGGCAAAAATATACTTCTTTCATCGATCAAACTTGCAACATATTTGACAAACATCAATCAACAACAGATAACAACAGCATGCACACAACAATAATCGAGACCCAAAACCGATAATAGAACAATCGAGATAGCAACAAAAGACAACAACAATCGAGATAGAAGCAAAAGACAGCAACAACTAAGACCAAACAAGCAAAAATCGAACCAAAATGGAAACCAAATAAGTTGTACCTGACTACCAGAGACGATGCCTGAGTGGCTGATAGCTGAGGGACGATAGTCATTGATGAAACGGTGAGAAAACTTTGTGCAATCGTACCTGAGAAAGAAACCAAAAGTCGATGTTTTACATGAGAAGAAACCCAAAGACGTTTTAACCCTTGGTGATGGTGTTGGTGATTTGAATCGATTTGAATCTCAGAAGAAACGACGAGAAACATTGGTGATTTGAACCTGAGAAAAACTCAATCGATTGAATAAATCAACTGATATCCTTTGGTAATCGATACAAAGTTGTAGATACCATACAAACCAAAATAGATTCCAAGAAATCAATCTATTTCAATAAAACAAAAGGAAACAAACCGATTTCGTAGCAAATGGGTCGATGGAAGAGTGGATCGATTCCAGTAAAAACGATTAATGGCTTCTTCATCTGATGTTGTTGATCTTTCTCATATGAATCAAGAAGAACGTTAATGGCTTCTTCATCTGATCTTCCATTAGCAACCTCAACAATATAAGCATTCGGCATTTTCTTAGATTCTAGATTGATCAAAGGCCTAAATTGTAACGAAACAAAGCTCTATCGGCAAATGCCCGTCCTCGAGCTTGTCCTCCTTGGTTTCCCTGATTGGCTTGCCTTGCTTGATACCCAGCGTTGTTATTGGTTGGTCCCCTTTTCCGCCTTGGGCACACATTCGGGAAGTGATCTGGACTTCCGCACTCATAGCATACCCTTCGTTCATCCTTTACATTCTTTCCCGTCATGCAGTGCCGGGTGAAATGACCCTTTTGCTTACAAATGCCACAGGTGGGACAGGTTCCTTCATGATGCAAATTGCACTGATTGCATTTCGGGAGGGGTCCATGGTAACGCCCTACTTCCTTAGCATTCATCCCAAAGTTTCCCACTACTTTCTTGTTCCTACTTGAACTACTTCCAATCGCCTTTCCTGACTGACTCTCTGGCCTTCTCTTACTACCGACACCTTTCTGAGTCAGAGTTCCTGCCCTGACCGCATCATGGGTCAAACTAGTTGCTAATGCCAATGCGGCTTGGATCGTGGTTGGACTTGCTGACTTAACCATCCCTCGGATCTCCGGGGCCAATCCATACAAATATCGGTCGATCTGTTTGCTCTCCGGGGTAACCATGTGGGGCACTAACTTTGCAAGTTCGTGAAAACGAGCGGTGTATCGATCTATCCCCGAACCAACCATGGTAAGATCCCAAAGTTCAGCCTCTAATTTCTGAACTTCGATCTTGGGACAGTATTCCTCAATGAGTAATTCCTTAAACTCAGTCCAGGAATGCTTGTAAGCTTCCTCCCTTCCACGGGTTTGGACTTGAATGTTCCACCAAGTCAAAGCTCGCTTCTGGAACTGGCAGGCCGCATATTCTACCATGCGATCCTCTGAGCACTTACTGATATGGAGTACCGACTCCATGCTTTCAAACCATGAAAGTAATCCTGTAGCACCCTCGGTTTCAAGAAATTCCTTGGGCTTGCAAGTCATGAATGTATTGTAGCTGCATCCTCTACTGTCATGAACATCATTAGGAGTTCCTCCTCCGACATTGACATTCCTATGAAGCTAATTGATGCCCGCGGTGACTTGGGTTACGATGTCAGGTATCGCCTCTTGGATACGTTGAGCTATGATCTGGGCAATATCGGGGTTTTGATCATTAGGATTTTCTCCCGTGCGACGTGTGGATCTTCTAGGTGGCATTTTTCTAAAACACATTTGCAAATATCGATTTGGTTAAACTTTTGAGTAGATAAAGTCGGATATTTTGTAAAGAATACATTTGTAATTTCTAAATATTGGAAATAAATAAAAAGAATAACTGTCGCATGTTCGACACATATGTAATTAAAATGCGAAATTTCCTTTTTATTAAAGTCGTTAATAATAGCCGTTGATAAAAAATTTCTGATGTGCATCGTACATCAGTACAAAATTTCAAACTGAAATACAAGGTTGAAACAACTAGAAATAAAAAAAATTCGTTTTCTAAATCTTCCACCATCAACGTCAATATCCGCCCCGATACACTTCAATCAAAACCCACAACACCAATAACGTCAGTAGCATCACTACTACTATGCACACTATCTCGGCCCGTAAAGCTATCCTCCGAGCTATTCTCGCTCCGTTTAGGGCGTCAGACGACATGTTTGGTCAAAAGGTGACTTAACTCTACTAGCTCCGTTAGGACTTGACTCTGGTGACTGACCCTCATTTGACATCCGTGCAAATCCGCTGTCACAACCCTAAGGTGCTGCTCTTCGGCCCAGGTCATGCCAGACGTACGACCAATAGGCACTCCTTCGATAACTCGCGAGGGTTCCGGCGCCTCTTGCCGATCGGAACTCAAACTCACTCGTCTAGGTATAGGAACGCTTTTCCTAGCGGTTAGTCTCGTACGTGGGCCTCTAGGGTTTGGTTTTATCACTATAGGAGTGGGTTGCGGTGGAACCACAGTCGGTGGTATCCTCGGTCCATCATACGGGTCTTGTTCGCCTTCCGATGATCGCTCGCTCGACGGCGTGTAGGAGGGTTGAGAGCTTGATGATGACGATGACGACATAGTGGTGCTGAAGCAAGAGTGTGATGATGATGATGACATAGTGGTGCTGAAGTAAGAGTGTATAACATTACTACTGCGCAAATATAAAGGCTAGGTGCACTATACTACTGCATACTATAGGCAATAACTACGCTCATACTAGGCATACACCGTGAAGCATAAAGTGCGAAAACACACATATTCCTAGTATATCCATTTCCGGTCTCGCATTACTCTTTCTTTAATTAAACATTATTGATCAGGCTTTGTTTAATTAAAGACCGATGACGCAATACCCGAATTAGTTATACTAGCAACATGTTTAATAATTTAAGTGTTATTTCCCGTTTTTGGTTATAGTTGCAGTTTTCCAAAGGAAAATCGGTATTCTCTATAACCTTTGGCTCTGATACCAAGTCTGTCACACCCCGCTAAAGTGGAAACACGAGATGTGCAGCTCAAGTTTCATAGCAAGAGTTACAGGATTACACCAACCATCAAAATGCATTCAAAAGTTTACAACATTGCCTTTTACAAACGTTTTACGAAAAAAGGAAATGAACGTAATCAACAGATAACATAGAAAGCTTCAACACGTGTAGCCTTCCTAAGTTCCAACCTTAAGGACGCTCACCTGAAAAGCATGTCAATTAAAAGGTCAACTAATGCACTAGTTGGTGAGATCACAGGTTTAATGAGTACAACATTGTATATCATAGCAAAATAGTTTAAATCCGCACAAGTGGATAAGGCAACCGGTTATGAAAACACTTGCTCATGGAAATAGTATGTATTATGTTTAAGTAGTGAGCCCGTTACCCGACCTATATGACAGCCGCCCCAACGCATGTTCTATCGCCAACAATGCGCACGAACAGCAATAATTATGCACTCAAACAAGCGCGACTTGTGAGTGGGGTGTCAACCAAATAGCGCTATCCATAATTACCAACGGCTCACACTCGTGAGTTAAACGGGTAACCTATACATACCATAGAGCTTAAAAGAGTATAGCAAAGTTTACATTTTCAAGAAAACGAGTTAACCGGTGCGTAAAGTAGTTGTAATAACGACATGCTTTTCACCCCAAATATGTAAAATATTGAAAAAAGGGCTGTGATAACTCACTTGATAAGCGATAGAATCCAGGAATCTCCCACAAGTACTTCGAGATGATCCTACTTCAAACCTATGAACGTAAGGTCACTAGTGAGTTTTTAATTTCGAAGGTTCGGTACTAACTATCCAAATCGTCATAAAATGCCTTTATTGTGATTTAAATACTATAAATCGCATGGAGTTACCAACATTTGTAATCGTAACATAAGTATGCTTCATTCTTGTTAGATTAAAGTTACCGCAATTTCGTCACAATAAGTAACAAAAAGGGTCCAAAGACTTTATATATAGTATATATATATATATATATATACCGAAATTTTATCATAAGAATGATAAAAAGGGTTCAAGATGTAAAGATGAAGTATATAAAGTGCATAAATTTATAAATGTATAGTATATATATATATATTTATATATACCACAATTTATTCATAATAATGATGAAAAGGGTTTAAAGTTTATAAATTGCATAATTATATAAATATATAGTATAAATATATATATTCCACAATTTCATCATAAAATGATGAAATGGGATCAAGAGTATATAAAATGCATAAATATATAGTATATATATATAGATATATATATGTATATATATATATATATATATATATTCCACAATTTCATCATAAAATGATGAAATGGGATCAAGAGTTAACTTTCAATCATAACAAGAAAATTGTCTTTTGCTGTCCAGATTTTGGTGTCACTTTGTGTCCATTTTTGGATAACTTCCAGGTGAAGTTAGGTCAAGATATTTTATGACCAAGTGGTTTAATGAGTTAGGAAACTTTTGACATAAGTTTCATAATTTTTAGAAGTGTTTAATTACATGAAATAATACTTGATGTAAAACTCGACAGAAAACGTTGTTGTTTGCGCACTGTTTTTGTGAAGACTGTTTGGTAGACGAAATCTTTGCGTTTTTTAGTGAAACCACTTGGGTTTGAATCCTAACACATAAAAATAATTTACAGAAAAATAATTACTTAATTTGGAGTAGTATTGAGTCAGATATGACCATTTGAAAAGAGGTGTGGAATCTGGCAGCAAGCTGTCAGAATCACCCTTTGTGCATGTGCACCTATATTGACTTTTTACCCAAAATTCATATTCCTTTGCATGCAAAATACGATTTGACTCATCCCCCTACATTTATTTTCAGTTCCAAAACATGTTTTTGAGCCATTTAAACTACATGCAAGTTACCCATCATCTCATCTTTTATAAATCTTGAAAATGGTTCTTTTTGGTGTTTATGTCAAGATCTTCATCATGTATCATAAAATCGTGTATTTTTAGCTCATGCATGTTGGTTAAAACATGTTTTTAATGGATTTAAAGATCCACTCATGAAACCTTTGAATCAAATGGGTATGGATTTTTCAAGAAAACTACATGCATGTGTTTAAAAGTTCATATTTGATCTTAACATGGGTTTGATTATGGATTCACCACCTTTTTACTAACATGCAAGTGTTATGGTGGTAAATCTACAAACATTAAGATGTGTAAAGATGATTTTTAACAATATTAAAGAAATGTAGAAGAAGGTGAAGAACATTCATAAGAAAATGCAAGAAATGAAAATTTAGACAAAAGAGAGTGTGTGGATTTCATCCAATACACTTGTATTTACCTTGAACACTTTTATCTCTTTGAAAAGAGGTGTTTAGAGGCTGAATTTGTGGATGAAGGTGGATGAAGATTTGATGAAGATGGAGAGAGAAAGAAGAGAGAATTCTTGTGTGGGAATTTAGAGAGAGAATGAATGTTTTTGTAAATGAATTGTGATAGCCAAAAGAAATACATAAAGAGTAGAGAGGGGGGGGGGGGTGGTGGTGTGGTGTGATGCAATAATAAAGTCAAATCTTGTCTTTTTGATTTATTTAAAACACAAGTATTTTCTCATAAAATATAAATGGCAAAGTAATTATATAAAAGTAAAGTATTTATATAATTTAGTTGAAAATAGATCATGTTGTTAATTATATAATACTTGTGGTATAATTGTAGCTTAAGTTGGCATTTTATGAGATTTATGGATAATTTCCTAAATTAAGGGGTTCCTAGGCAAAATTTCTCAAATTTTCCTACCATACCAAGTTTACTGCTAAAATTGCACTGTGTGAACTATGACATGAATAATTGAAACATTCAGTGTAGTTCTAACCTGAGGTGTAAATTTGACAGTTGTCACATGAACAAAGACAACGCTGAATTGAAGAAAGTTTTGATGATCATGATACTCACAATCATAAAAAAGGGGGAGAAATAATATACTGAATAAAAGGGGAGATTTGTCAATGAAAGATTAAGGGGGAGAAATGGCATAAAGTTTGTCAAAGTCAAGAAGATGTTTCGAGATGATTCGAGAGAGTTCGTTGTTCAAAGACAATTCAAGGTCAAAGAGATAAAGATGCAGAGTTCAAGAAATCAATAATTAAAAGTTTTCGCGTAATCAAAGTTTTGCATCAAAGTTCAGGAAATAGCCCAAAGTTTTCGCATACTCAAAGTTTTCGCATACTCAAAGTTTTCGCATAATGAAGGTTGCGAAAAGTAAAGTTTCCGCGTTGTGTTGATTGCGAAAAGTAGAGTTTTCGCACGAAGAAGATTGCAAAAAGTATGGTTTTCGCAAGAAGTTATCTACGAAAAGTTTGGTTTTCGCATGTTGTTGGTTGCGAAAAGTTTGGTTTTCGCATAGAGTTGGTTGCCAAAAGTTACTTTACTTATCAATTTGGTTGCGAAAAGTATTGTTTTCGCAAGACGTTATATGCGAAAAGTTTTTCAGATGTATAGTTGGGTGCGAAAAGTTTGAGCATACGAAAGGTTTTTCGAGCTTATATTAGTCAATTGAGAAAACTTTAAAGCTGCAAAGATCTGAATTTCATGTTCAAGACTTGATAACAACTTGATGAAAATTTGCTGAAGTTTTATTCAAGAAGATTGACTTTTCAAAGAGAAAGACGAAGAATGTTCTATGTTTGAAGATGCTAAGAGCTTCAAAGTTTAAAACGGTCAAAGATAAAGTTTTGAAGATCAAGAGCTTAAGATTGCTGCTATATTTTTTTAAATCTTGAATCCAAAGGGAGAGAATGTTAGAGCATTATATTGTATTCAAGATTTACTGTAAAGTCAATGTACTGTGATAGTCAATGTTGCGTAAGTCAAGCTTGTATAGCCTTTATGCCTTGTAACCTTGTAGGTATAAATAGGCTTAGTGAGTCCTTGTTAGAGTAATTCTTGGCATTTCTTCTAACTTTCCATTGGTATCAATCTTGTAACTCTTTCAAATATATGGATGACAAGATTTCTCTCTCTCTCTATAATCTTGATTTGTGTTTCAATCTCGCAATAGATTTGGGTTTAACAGAAACCTGTGTGATTCTCGTAGTTTGTTTAGATTAGGTCTTGTACTTAGTCTTATTCCGCAACAAACTGTAAATTGTTTGATTTTATCAATAAACAATTTTGAAAGATAAAAATCTTGTGTGTTTGTATTCAACCCCCTTCTACAAACTTAATACTTGTATAACCATTTGGGACCAACAAGTTGTATCAGAGCAGATTCTTTAATCTCCATAAACAAGATCTTGCTTAGACAGCGGAAGCATTTAAATATAAAGCCATTAAAGTGAGTGATTGTGTAAATGATATTGTAGTAATGAGAATCAATATAGAACAGGATAATGATAAGAAGATCAAAATAAGAAACGTTGCTCGTATATTGATAATGGATAACACCAAGAACAAGATCAATGGTGTATCCTGAAATCTCAAAGGGAACAATATCGTACGGAGGTAGTGCTCGGGATTACTGTAGTGTGTGCTTAAACAATTGTGGAAAACTATTCTTCCCAAAGCTTACAATTGTTTGTTCCACTACCTCTCTATTTATAGCCCTGATAAAGTGTAGACAGTGTACTACCGTACCCTAGAATGACACATGGAAAGTGTGTCTCCTAATTTTAGGGCATACGTGGAAAGTATGGACACTTGTCTAACACTTGGGATTTCTTACGAGACTTAGGCATCACAGAGGTCTTCACTTCAACAGAGCTCATAGACCATAGCTCTGTTGGTCTTCGGGTTGTGAACAGTTCTTCTGTTGATCTTCTGACAGAGCTCTGTTAAGCTCTGTTGGTTCTACCAGAACTCTGTTGATCTTCTTGAAGCTTTTTCTTCTATGTCTTCTGCTGCATCTCTGATGGTCTTCTGACTTGATAATATTTTCAATACTTTTACATTACAGATACTTGGGGCTAACAATCTCCCCCTAAGTATTGAAAAAAAAAATTGAAACAGAGATGTAAACAAAAAGAACAGAGAATATTTACCTCTGTTAGCCTTTGTACTATTCTTCTATGATATTACAATGCATGGTAAGAAATAGTACATTTATGCATAGTAATCTCCCCTAAGAATTCTGTTGAATCTTCTGATTAGTATACGGAAGTCCAGCATCAGATCAATCTGGTCGACGAAGATTTTCTGCTGTTCTTCTGGACACTTTCTTCTTGGGAGATCTTGGATTATGTTCTTGAGGTATACTAGCGACTCACTCGAGTACTTGTGGGCTTCAGCTGCTCTGATGGCCTTCTTTGTGCCCTTTTGTCGGCATACAAAGACTGGAGGATCTTCTACTACAGTTCCAGTTCTGCGATGGCCATAGCCCTCAAGGTTTTCATTTGGTGGTGCAATCAC
The DNA here is from genome assembly GCA_033807775.1 of Saussurea involucrata. NCBI lineage: Eukaryota > Viridiplantae > Streptophyta > Magnoliopsida > Asterales > Asteraceae > Saussurea > Saussurea involucrata. The sequence goes on from CM066321.1 coordinate 34,452,931, forward strand.
GAGTTTCTCTACTTCAAACTCTATGCCTAGCTGATAATCAGTCTGTATTATGAGGTTGATGTGCTATTGCATAGCGAATCTGACTTCTGGTAGCGCAGTTCTGGCCGGCGTGTATCTTTCTAAGAAGTTCAAGCAATATGCGTGAAGTATGATCAGGTCGTATGGGTTCAGAAGGACGAGATCATTGTCATTGAAGATTTCATTTCTGCCTTCTGTTGATTACACAGTATACTCATGGTATATGACTCTGTCATGTTGAAACTTCTTGTGCTTGATGTCCAGGATTCTGTGGATACCCAAGTTTATGTTGATGGCTCTGTTCAGATTTGACTTGGTTTGGATGAACTTTAGCCTTGCATCAGAAATGGTGTTTATTCTGATTGGGTTAAGGTATGGGTTAATGGGTACGGCATTTACAGGGATGATGTCTCTGTTAGCATATAAAAATGCAAATACCGTTTCTAAGGCAGGTTTTTCAGTATGATGGGTAGAGGTTTATGGGTTCTGTTCTGGTATTATTGGGTCGTTTGGGTCATCGTGGATTTCTGCCATGAGAATGTCGATGTGATTAGATTTTTCAGTAGCTTGAGGTTGGGCTTGAGTTGTTTGTCCTTCAGCAGAGGATGGGTCTGTCCTCTCTGGTTCTTTTCTTGGAGATGTAGGAGGGGTATCTAGGCAGATGATCTCTGGTGGTTTTTGTGTTGACGCTTCTGTTGGTTTGATGACTCTGTCCTTGAACATGTAGTCAAATGCCACCACAGTCATTTCTGGCGTGTGTTCCTCTGTTATCCCTTTTTCTCCTATAGATTCTGCCTCAGTTGCTTCTGTTACTCTCCCTTTACCCTTGGCTTCTCTCTCTTTTTCAAACTCTTTCTCTTTCTCTGCCTCTTTCTCCTTCTCCTTTTCCTTCTCCTTCTCCTTCTCCTTCTCTTTCTCCTTCTCATTCTCTTTTCTCCTTCTCCTTCTCCTTCTCTTTCTCTTTCTCCTTCTCCCCCTTTTGTTGTTCTGAGGACTCACCCAATTGATTGTCTAATTGACCTTCTTGAGCATCCTCAAAATCATCATCATCGCCAGAAAAGTCAATTCGAGCTTCTGGTGAGGGCGGAACAACAAATCCTAGATCAACTTTGTGTCTCTTGCTTGAAGGTTCTCCTGTAGGTGCTTCTTCTGCAGGTCTTTTCGATGTAGAGGTAGCTTGTAAAATAATGTTAGTAAAATTTGAGGCTGCCTTCGTCATTACATCCTCTACCTCTGTTGCGGCACCCCTGATCTCTTCTACTTGATCCGCAAAGTTGACCTTGTGTTTATCAAGAGATGTTTGCACTTGTTGTTCTGTCGCCTTAGCTTTCATTACAAATTTTGATGAAATCATCATCATTCGGCTAAGAATTGATTTTCTGAAGTCTCCCATTTGGCCAACAGTCTTGGGTAGGTCATTTGGGTTAGGGCTGGAGATGTTGAGTGTAGTAGCAGATGAGGTGGTTGCTTCTTTTATGGATTCCTTAACAGAGTTGGTAATTATCTCTGTCAAGGTTCTGACGTTAGATTCTGAAAGAATAACTGTAGGGATGGGAAGGGTTCTGTTCATCTGCGTTGTGTGGTTCTCTGTTATGAGTTGTTTTAGCGCTGCAAGCTCTGTCGAAGTCTTTTTGGCTTCCTCTGCTCTGACTGTTTTTAGCTCGACTATCTCTGTTGTCAGCTTGCCAATCTCTTCTCCTGTAACTCTTTCAGACTCTGATCTGAGTGCTTCAGCTTTGGCATATTTTTGAGTTATCTCTTCATGTTTGTTCGAGATTTTCAGCAGTTCTTCCCTAAGAGAAGCATTTTCCTTGCGGATCAGCTCCTCCTTCTGTTTATTGACAAGTTTATACTCATTCAAGGAGTTGTTGATACTATCACAGAAGCTTTCGAACTCTGCTCTTGTGACAGTGTCAACAGGGGTAACCTTGGTTCCAACACATGGATCCAATTCTGCCTCGAGTTCAGAGGCGCCTCCGTCAAGAGTTGTTTTGATGTTGGCTCTTGGAGGACTTCCACCTGATCCTTGATGTTCCCTTTGAGGGGAAACAACTACAGGTGTTCTGACCAGAGTTTCCTCTTCCAGCTCAGGTTCTGATGAAGGAAATCTGATGTGATGAGATGAATTTGGATCAAGCAAAGTCTTCCCTTGTTCTACTATGGTCTCCCATTGTCCCTGAGTCGGACAGATGCTACGTGAGATTACAAAGATCTCTGGTCTATTTAGTGTCATGTCTATATGAGCCACATAGGCATCATTGTGTGGAGGTGACCTATTGATGTTCTATGGCGAATGAACATCATTACCAAAGATAGCCTCCCCATGTTCGTGCATACCAAAATCATAAAGAGTTGCTTCTGGTGGTTCTTGTTGGTTGGGGTTCGAGGTGTGCACATCTGTTTCAATACTCCTTTGGTCTTGATCACCATGATTAGATTGTGTGGAAGCACTGGGATTTTGGTTAAGGATACCCTCAGATGCGCTCTGTTGAGCATCTTTTTCTATCCTCACATTCTCCTCGGCTCCTACGGCTATAGAACTCTCTGGATTCTCTATGATATTTCCCTCTTGCTCACCACTATCAGAGGAGATATTTTCCACCTCTGGTGTTTCCTGTACTTCCTCATGGACAGCCTCTCTAGGAGATGCTCTGTCCTCTACTTCCTCTATCATTCTAGAGGAAGACCCCACTTCGGGTGCTCTTCCCTCTGGTCTGTTAATTTCTTCTCCTATCTCCTCACTCAAGCTCTCGAAAGAAGGCTCAGATCCTAAGTATGTTGGGGTTCTCACCTCAGGTTCTTGAGGTTGAGCAGCACTCTGATAGTTTTGGATAGAGATATGGTATGTGGCGATAAGGGCAAGCATTGTACCTGGAATTCTTCTTACGATGGGATATTCGCCTGATGTGGTGGGGATGAATTTGGACATTACCCAAACAGGTGTGGAGCGACCCTGATGAGTTAATTCCAGTCAGTCGAAGGCTCTTCTGATTACTAGACTGATAAAGCGTGGAAACTTGATCATCTTTAAGAACTTGTGAGATCCAACGACTCCTCCTCTTGCGATGGATGAGGTTTTTGTGTTAACGGCGGTAAGAAGATCGTTGTAGAGAATGTTGGCGTAGTCAAAGTTCCGATTGAAGAACAATCCATACATGATTTGTAGGATTTCCGTTGTGGTTTGGTCTTGACTACCAGATTTGCTGGTAAGGGTTCTGTTTAAGGGGAGAACATGAAATTCCACATAGTGGGTAGATTCTGTTGCTTGAATTCTCCTATCCTATTCAGATCCTTGTTGTAACCCAGAAATTTCATGAAACCAGAAGGACAGCTACTTTTGGTGGTTTCTCATAGGCGTCTATTCCTAGCTCTCTTTTGATTTTCATTCTGAAGATTCTTCTCAAGGTACTTGCTCTAATGCGGATTGTTCCCGCTCCTCCATTCCTTGAGTTGATGCTCCCAACTATCCCGTCTTGTTCTTCGATGTATTGGCATGCGGTCCACCATTGTTGGACATAGATTGCAGGAAGATGGTCATCGAACTCTGTTAGGGCTCTAAATATATCAGAGTTTCTAAAGAACTCAATGAATATATGATATAGGGGTAGATAGAGTCCTGGAGTGGGATCGAATCTGTAATTGTTGTCAGCAAACTCGTATGGAAGAACAATGATATCATCAGTGGGTTCTATTCGGCTAGAATCAGCAGAGTTTTGGGGTTCCGCCATTGTTGCAGGTTTGGGGTTTTCTTGAAGAACACAGAGGATTTGAATAAAAGAGGGAAAGGTGAAGGGTTTAGGAGTTTTAGAAATGAAATAGGTCAAGGTTATGGATATTTTAGTCAAAACTTGTGGCTGGGTAATCGTCGTAGGTACTGTAGGTACTCGAGTGTCAGAAGTTGGACTGGCCTGAATAGTGTATCGTGGGAACATGTGCCACGTGGATTTGTTCTGACCACTTTTGTGCAAGTAAACCGTCGCGGTTAGAGATGTGTGTGTGACAAGTGGTTGATGCTTAGAAATAACCCGCACCTCTGATGACGTGGCATAAAACCGACAGAGCTCTGTTGGAGCTTTGCAAGTTTTGCCTCTGATGAGTAACCCTTTTTCATTCTTTTCAAGTACTCCTTTGGTGTTTCACCTTTACCCAAAATTATTAAAAATTATGTATCTGATGCAAAAATGGCCAAAGAACGAGAACAGAACTGACTTTAGAAATTTCACAGAGTTCTGGTGAGAATCAACAGAGGCTCTGGTGAAATATCAGACTTCTAGTAAGTTCATGACATTATCAAAGGATTTTCATCAGAACAGGTTTTCCCTCTTTCTTCAAAAATATTTTTCTTTTCAGAACAGAAAGCGAAGTCATTTTGATTTGAAAATCAGATTTGACTCGCTCTCCCTAAAACCATGCGCAAAACTTTATAAACTCCCCCTTGAAATATGAGCAAAAAAAACAAAACTTTTTACAAAATGAATTTTACAAAAAAGAGATATATAAAAACAGATTCACTAAGCTTGTTGAAAACATATGCATGACAGAGTTCTGGTGAATAGCAGAGACTCTGTTGAACTATCCTTCCTAACTTTTTGACAGAGCTCTGTTGGAACATCAGAGGCTCTGTTGAGTTTGAACAGAGTTAGGAGGACAAGTTCAGCATACCCATTTTGCCGATTAAGAAGTTAAATCTCCTTTCATCAAGGGATTTTGTAAACAAGTCAGCAAGCTGGAAGTCGGTTGAAACAAAGTACATTTCAATCGTCCCTTTTTCAACGTGATCCTTTATGAAGTGGTACCTTATGTCGATATGCTTTGTCTTGGAGTGTTGAACTGGATTAGCTGTGTGTTAGGGTGAAATTTGTGTTGATTTTAAGTTCAAGGGTTTATTTTGTAATTGTTTAATCTTAGTCCATAGTGAACGGGCCGTGGGCTTGTTAACCACGGGCCCGAGGTATATAATGTTGTATTAGCCTAGAAAAATAGGTTAATCATCTCATTTGCTTTCCTACTCGTATTGTAAACACTGTGATTGAAAGCATAATACATGGATGACCAGTTGAAATCATTGTTCTTATTGTTTATTATTTCGATTTCATATTTGTTGCACGGATCTGGATTCAACAATTGGTATCAGAGCAGACGGACGGATTCGATTCAAAGTCTCAATCGTTGATTTCTGGTTAGTTTGACTATTTCACGTCTGACTTTTTCTTGATTCTTTAAATCTGTGATTCTGCTTAAATTGTTCAAATTCGTTTGTTGGGTTGTGTTAGCATCATACTTATAAGTAATTCTGCAAATTTTCATAACTCAATTCGTTCGTTTGATTGGTTAATTGTGCAAATCAAGTTCAAAACTTTTTCTAGTGTTCTTACTCAAAAATCGAATTTTTGCAATCAAAAGGTGTTGTCTTTGCCCTAAAATCGATGGGGTTAGTGCTATTTTTGTGTTAGGCATCGCTACTAATCATTCAGAAACACTTTGGAGAAACCCTAATCGAAAATCAATCGATTTGGAGAAGACAGCCGCAGAGTCCGGGTAACTCAGCCGTGGTTTCCGGATAAGTCAAACTTGTCCGGACGTTTTTGTTAAAACTCATCCGGACTCCTCATCCTTTCCAGGTAAGTCTCCTTTTCGGGTAAGTCTCCTTTCCGGGTACGTCTCTTTTCCGGGTAAGTATTTCAAACTCAGTTTATCCGGATAAATCTTGTTTCCGGAAACTCAAAGTCTCCGGTCATAATCTTTATCCGGAATCCTTGTTATCCGGACATCCTTGTTATCCGGAAACTTGAGTCATCCGGTAAGCACTCTCATCCGGAAACTCACGTCATCCGGTTAGATTTGGTTTAATTCATCCGGACACTTTTGATATCCGGTAATCTCTGTTATCCGGAAAACTCAATCTGTCCGAACATTCTATTTCTTTCCGGACTCTTTTGCGTTTTTGAACTGATTACTATCTGATCCGATCTGGACACTTCCTGATCACAACCTTATTTGGATTCCTATCCAGTAAGATCATTTTAGTTCAAATCACGGATATAGAACCTGCGTTAGGACTCCACTCGTAGTACATTGCGTTAGTTTTTTCTCTTTGAATCAATCTACACGTCCGACGATCACTCCATTGCAACCGAAGATGTCTACTTCTCGTGATGCTCTCGCAATCGGCACCGACACCAAGCCACCATGTCTCTACCCGAATGAGTACAGTCAATGGCGAGATAGGTTTATGATCTTCATAGAGTCCAAGGACAATTATGAGTACATCAAGGCAGCCCTGGATAATGGCCCGATTGACCCACCAATGAAAGCAATAGCTGCAACAGCAACTACAGACCCTCGACGTGAGAAGAAGACTCTTGCTGAGATGACAGAATATGAAAGAGGCATGACTGAAGGAGAAAAGCATGCAAAGAGATATCTGATACAAGCCCTTCAAAATTCCATCTACACTGCCATAGACAGTTACAAAGACACGGCTAAGGGCATGTGGGACCAAGTAGCCAAAATGATGCGAGGAAGCGTTGTAGGAAATCAGCTAAAGATAAATAGCGCGATAACCAAGTTCGATGGGTTCAAGCAGCGTAACGGTGAATCTCTTACCCAGACCTATGAACGTTTTTGCCTACTCCTCAATGAACTGAACAAGAATAAAATTGTTCGTTCCAATACTGAGAATGCACTAAAGTTCCTCAACAACTTGCTACCCGAATGGAATGTGTATGCTTCTCATGTCAAGCACAACAACTTGATAGAGAACATAAGCATCAATGAACTGTACGAGACACTTCTCCAAGACGAAGATGAGGTGAATGAGCTTCTGGGAGAGAAGAAGAATGAGACGAAACCATCTGCTGATCCGATTGCCCTAATGACTTCCAAACTAGGAAAATCTTCAAGCAGTCAATCCAGACGCGGTCCACAGCATAGTTCTTCCGAATCAGAATCTGAGGACGAGAAAGACAGTGACAATGATGATGATGAAGCATCGGAATTAATGAAAGCCATTGCCCTTCTGACTAAATCCTTTCAACAACAAAAGTTCTACAAGAAGCCGTCCTCCAATAGTCAACGCTTCTCCACCGCCTCCAATAAGCGTCACGTCTATAAGGATCGGTATGAAGGAAAGAAGAAGGTAGAAGAGCAAGATAGGTCTGAGAAGAAGGAAAAGACAGAGAAAAGTGACCGCAAGAAGAGAGATGAACCTGTGAAATGCTACAACTACGGGAAACTCGGTCACTTCGCTAAAGACTGTCGTCAACCCACAGTGAAGAACTCTCACTATTATGAGGCCAAACTTGCACTGGCCAGACAAAAGGAGGTTGGGGAGGTAATGTTCGCTGAAAATGAGTACTGGCTAGGGAGATCTGATGATGAGGACGATTATGAAGGTGCTGATGCTTTCATGGGATATCAATCGTCTACTGATGAAGACAAGACAAAAGAAAATCAGGTATGTGACTCTTGCCTACAAAACTTCATACTTCAATTGCAAACCATCACTGAAAAGGCAAACTCCCTCAAGGCCACGATTGCAGAACAAAAGCTTGAAATTAGTTCAATAACTGAAAAGCTTAATGTTCAAATAAAGTTATCTGAGAAATATAAGTCTGAAAATGCTAATCTAAAAGACAAATGCAAAAATCTTTCTTTAGCACCTAAAGACTTAAGGGCCAGATTATCTGATCTTCAACGTCAGTTTGATCAATGCTTGAATGAGAAAGAATACATTACTTATCAATGCTCTTCTATTCAAATTCAACACAAGGAGTACGTGGCTAAAATTCTAGATCTAGAAACCAAACTCCACAAACGGGGTCAAACTGATCAAACCATTTTTTTGAACAAACCCAAAGAGTTCACGTACTTTAACAAAGAGTGGGGAATCGGATATGATAATCCACACTATTTGAAAAAGGGAAGATGGCATGTACCCACTTTGTATGATTTTGCCTGTTTTGGATTAGATAAAAAGTATCCAGAATATGCCATTCAATGGACTGGTCCTCTTGAACCTGGAAAATAGGAGGAAACCGAGGAACATAAACGCACACACTAACGAGGAATTCAACTTCCATTTTGTTATGAACCATTAAACTACTCGTATCAAAAGAACAAAAAGTACCTTTCCAATGACTACTTCGACCCCTACAAGGTAGCTACACCCAAGGATTCCTACAAGAAGGATGAGGAAATAACACCTGCAACCAAGACTGAGACGGATGAGTTCAAACTCTATGTTCCCCCTCTCATCTTGGAAGCAAAGATAGTCGAGTTGGAGGAGTCACTCGAAAAGGAAAGGTCGGTTTTTCAAAATGAGAAGAAAGAATTAATTAAGGATCTTGAGAAACTCAAATCTGAAAAAAACCGATGGTGTATCAAGTGAGGAAAAGGAAAAATTTCAGTGGGAAATAAATACGCTCTCATCCAAATTGTCTGAAATGACAAGAGAAACGATGAAAGAGCACCAGAGAAGTGTTCAACTCCAAAAACAGATTGACCTTCTCCAAACTCAAAAACATAATTCCCCTGATCTCTCTTCCAACTTATCTGACACATCATCGTGTAAAGCTTTCATTGGAAATATCTCTTCTGAAGAAAGTAACGTTTCTCAAGACGACTGTGTTAAAAGGAATTTCGACTCTGATTTTTCAAACGCTTCCGCACCAAGTTACCCTAAGCACACAAACACAAAGTGTTCCTCGCCTTCCCCACCTGCTTTCGTTCCTGATACTCACATGATAGATTTCTCAGCGTACATGAACTCCGAAGGTAACTGTGATGAAGAGGTTGATTTTTTTCCCTTTGACAAACCTCTTCCAAATCACACTGATTTTCTATCCCCCGTGACTGATGATCCGATTACTTCTTTAAAGGATAGCTGTTCTCAAACAAAGGCCTCAGCTGTGATCAAGATTTCTCAGTCTAAACCAAAATCAAAACCTGTTTCCAAAAGGCAATCACAGCCAAGGCAAACAACTGGACCATTGACTTCCAGCCCTACTTGTCCTCCAAGTCAACCTGATTTATTGTCTCCAGTGGTTAATCGTCCGGTCAACTTTCTAAAGGGCGACTGTTCACAATCAAAGACTCCGGCTGTGAACAAGATTCTTAAAAATGCTTCAAATGTTCAAAAACAATCACAACCGAAGCAAAAGACCGAACAATCAACCACTAAACCACCTGTTTCCTCAAAAGTCACTGATCATTCTGTCCCTGCTGTTTCAGATAAACATGGTCAAGCTAATAAAGAAAAACCAAAGTGGCTAAAGAGGGATTCTGTCAAGAAGGATGCGTCAAAGTCTTCTACACCTGCTTTCAATTCTAGAATTGACAAAGACAATAATGCTTGGAATAATTGGAACCTTTTTGATGTTTCTTTTCCTGTTAAAATTAACTCTCTTCATCAATTGATTCAGTTATCGCATGATTGTTTATGTTGTTCTAATTGTGGTTGGAATGATTTTGATGACATTCATAATAATGCTTGGTATGCGCCTTATTTTGTCGAAAACATATTCCATAAACGCAAACCCCAAAATAAACGACAACAACATCATTTCAAACGGGGTTTCAATCAAACGGTTAAACCACAGCTGGAGACCCAACCCATTCCTACACGGGCTGCTCCAACTGAAGTTAAACCGGCACCCAGGTGGAAATCTTCCCAAAAATTTGTTCCTCCAAAAGGTGCACATTCTGCACCCAAGAGAAAACACGTACCAAAACCAGTTCCCTCCAACGGTATAAAATATGCACCTAAAGGGAAGGCTGTGTCAGAGCAAATTTCCCCAGGCAGTGCCAACTCTAACCCCCAAGGACCCAAACAAATCTGGGTACCTAAACGTCACTAATCTTGTTTTGCAGAACGGTCATGTGCGGTACTTAGACTCTGGATGCTCCAAGCACATGACCGGAAGAAGGGAGCTTCTCACGAATTACAAGGAAGAATACTGCGGAGACGTGAGATTTGGAAATAACGAGAAGTCGTCGATCGTAGGCTACGGCGACATCGTGCAAGACAAGATAACAATCAAGAAGGTATTCCACGTCGCAGGACTAGGACACAACCTCTTCAGCATCGGTCAATTCTGCGATAAAGATCTCGAGGTCAGCTTTAAAGCCACATGGTGTCGAATCCTCAACAACAACGGAGAAGAGCTACTGGTGGGGACTCGAAAGACCAATCTATACACCATCGACCTTGCGGCAATCAAAACCGACAAACCTGTCTGCCTCTTGTCTAAAGCTGATTCTGACCAAGTTTGGCTCTGGCATAGACGTCTTTCGCACCTCAACTTCAGAAGTATCAATCAACCGGTGCTAGGCAAACATGTCAGAGGCGTGCCCCAACTTCCGTTTGTAAAGGACCGTCTCTATGGAGCCTGCGAAAAGGGAAAGATGACTCGTGCATCACATCCGCCTAAGACAACTCCGAGCACGACCCAGACCCTCGAACTCATTCATATGAATTTGTGTGGTCCAATGCGTGTTCCAAGCATCAACAAACGCAAATACGTGCTCGTGATGGTGGACGACTACTCACGCTACACATGGGTGATGTTCTTACGCTCGAACAAGCTTCAACACGTTCAAGAACAAGCTTCAACACGTTCAGTCCATCAGAACTGACAATGGGACGGAGTTCAAGAATCAGAAGGTGGATGACTATCTGCGATCCGTGGGTATCACACACACTTTGTCTGCAGCACGCACTCCTCAACAAAACGGAGTGGTGGAAAGACGGAACCGTACCCTGGTTGAAGCTGCTCGAACAATGCTATCCCAGGCAAATCTACCGCTATATCTATGGGCTGAGGCGGTATCTACAGCTTGCTACACGCAAAACCGCTCTATCCTTCTCAAGCGATTCAACAAGACACCGTACGAGATCATGAATAATCACGTTCCAACCGTCGGCTACTTTCATGCATTTGGATGCACTTGCTATGTACTAAACGACAAGGATGATCTCGATAAATTCAGCCCCAAGGCGGATGAAGGAGTCTTTATTGGATACTCCATGCAGGCTAAGGCGTATCGTGTTTACAACAAACGGACCAAAACCGTTGTTGAAAGCATAAACGTGACATTCGACGAAGCCGCAGATTTGGCTTCTGAACAACTCAGTTTAGAACCCGGTTTAACTGGCGTGTTAGCTTCCGGACCTCCAAGTTCGGGATCTACACAAGCATTAGTAAATCCGAATCATGCATCTTCATCGAATGATAATCTTTCTGACTTAGATTTACTATTTGAATTCTTTTATGATGACACTGCTCACTCTTCCACACCTGTCTCAGCGCACCCTCGACTTGAAGCTGCTCGCGATGCGGATTCGGAAGACTTAACTGGTCCGCCACCGTCTACGATTACGCCGTCATCATCTGTGGAGACAGCTCAACCATCCTCATCTGCTACAAGTACACCTGGCAATGTAACCCCCCGGAGGAACCTATGCTCTCAGAGATCGCTCCTAATGATTCGTCTTCTGCTACAACCGATGTTCAACCATTGACGAATCCTCCCCCACTTCCTCCAAGAAACACGACTGCTACACTTGAACAAGTTCAAGACCTTCCATCTGGTGCATATGTGGATCCGGACGCATCTCACTCTACCCAACAGCCGCTTCCACACACCACCAAATGGACAAAGGCACATCCCCTGCATCAAATCATCGATGATCCTTCCACTCCTGTACGTACACGAGGCGCTTCTGCCAACTTCTGCCTATTTTCTGGATTCTTAAGCAAGATCGAGCCGACGAACGTTCGCGAAGCACTCGAAGATCCAGACTGGATCATAGCCATGCAAGAGAAGTTGAATCAATTCGAAGCTCTAAAGGTATGGCGACTGGTTCCACGTCCTACGCACAAGACGGTAATCGGCACCAAGTGGATTTTTAAGAATAAGAAGGACGAAGACGGCATCGTTGTTCGCAACAAGGCGCGTCTCGTGGCCAAAGGATACCGGCAACAAGAGGGGATCGACTATGATGAGACCTATGCTTCGGTCGCTCACATCGAAGCAATCCGTATGTTTCTCGCTTACGCAGCACACAAGAACTTCACAGTCTTTCAGATGGATGTGAAGACATCCTTTCTTTACGGTGATCTCCAAAAAAAAGTTTACGTGTCGCAACCCGACGGATTTGTGGATGACTAGAAGCCTGATCATGTCTACATCTTGGACAAAGCACTATACGGTTTAAAGCAGGCTCCGCGAGCATGGTACAACACCCTGTCAAAGTTCTTGTTAGAAATCCGACTTCACACGAGGTACTATTGATTCTACTCTATTTATCAAGAACGAAAAGGGTCACATCATCTTAGTTCAAGTATATGTCGATGACATCATTTTTGGTTCTACTAATCCATTATATGCAAAGAACTTTGCCAAACTCATGGGAAATTTTTTTAAAATGAGTATGCTGTGTGAGATGAATTTTTTCCTTGGTCTTCAAGTTAAACAACTGTCGACCGGTATATTCATTAACCAGTCCAAATACATTAGGGATTTTCTTCGGAAATTCCAATTGGACCAGTCCTCACCAATGAAAACTCCCATGGCAACCAATACTAAGCTTGACACTGATCCTAACGGAAAGGCTGTCAATGCCAAATTGTATCGGGGAATGATCGGTTCTTTAATATACCTAACTGCCAGTAGACCAGACATCATGTTCTCGACATTTCTTTGCGCCCGTTATCAATCCAACCCTAAAGAGTCTCATTACAATGCTGTTAAACGTATTTTTCGTTATTTATGTGGTACTGCTGATCTTGGCCTTTGGTACCCGAAAGAGACAGGTTTTGGACTTTCCACTTACTCGGATGCAGATCATGCGGGATGCATGTTGGACCGCAAGAGCACCTCGGGGCAGATTCAGTTCTTGGGAGATAGCCTGGTAAGCTGGGCGTCGAAGAAACAACAGTGCGTATCAACGTCAACTGCCGAGGAAGAGTACGTGGCCGCCGCAAGCTGTTGTTCCCAGGTCATCTGGATGAGGACACAACTCAAAGAATACGGGTTCACGTATGTCAAGGTCCCGATATACTGTGACTCAAAGAGCGCCATTGCTATATCCAGCAACCCGGTCCAACACACAAAGACGAAGCACATCGACGTTCGGTATCATTTCATTAAGGATCACGTCGAAAGAGGTACAATCGAACTCTACTTCGTAAATACTGAACATCAGTTAGCAGACCTTTTTACCAAAGCCTTGGACGAAAAACGCTTTAAAACTCTTGTGTTCAAGCTAGGTATGCTAAATATGAAGACGTAATCCGACTGTGTGCCAATTACAAGTTCCATACATATACGAGTAACTGTCTCTTCATCATCTGGTGGTTAACATCCTGATGCATGAGCACACACTTCCTCGTTTTTTTTTGTATTCTACTTGTTGTAGTTACATAGCTAGATTTAGTCTAGGTATTTATTAGGTAGATTTCGTTTGTTTTTCACTCTTTCTTCGTGTGTTTCCATTTATTTCTTACCGTCGTCTATATTTCCCTTCACTATCTCTGTGCTTTCACCAACTATTCTCGTGTTCAGGGGGAGCACAATGCAATATCAGGTAAGTTTCCTCATACTTTGAGGGGGAGCGTCACACACAGTTTTCTTTAATGTCAAAAGTTTTTGTGTGTGTGGGCACTCCTGCGTGTGTGTGTTTTAAAGTCAACACTTGAGGGGGAGCGGCACCTGTTGTTTAACTCTTTAAAAGTCTACAAGTTTGTGTGTGCCGGATCCCTCCACTGCACTCTACTGCACTATCCGAGGGGGAGCAAGGATATACCCATGCTCCGCTTGAGGGGGAGCGAGAGGAAGTTCCTTTCCAGCACAAAATCCTAAAATTCTTCGCGGAAAAGGATTATTCAGAGTCATCCGGACAATTCTCACGTCCGGACACCCTTCTCATCCGGATACCTCTCACATCCGGATAACTAGTGCACCCGGACAACTCTCGAATCCGGATACAATCCGGACCGGGTGGATATCCGGGTCGGCTCTTACCCGAACTCCATCGACGTATATATATATATATATATATATATATATATATATATATATACGTACCCGGACTACGTTAGTTTTCTATATCCGGAAAATCGCGCTAAAACCCTAAAACCCCGACCTCTTGTCTCTCTCGCTCGGACTCTCTTCCACTTCTCGATTCACGGTGTTTCCAGTCTCCATATTCAGGTATGCTTCTCGACTATCACTACTAGTCACCTATATGCGTGTTTCACACACTTTGCACCACAAATCGACCCGTGATTGGGTCGATCCTACTATGACCGACATCTCTTAAGGATTTCTTGCCATTTAGGACCACCGGACTCGATTTGACAGTTGTCACTATTCACAATCGCTGCTGTTCCCTTATCGACAACTACCATGACACCCAAAATGTGCTTGGGATCCCCTGGTAACCTCTGTGGTCAAATACGCATTCGTCCGGACACATTCAACTTGTCCGGACAACATCATGCCTATGATGATTTAACCGGACACAACCAACACCCGGAGACCTAGTTGTCCGGAAACCTTAGGGTTTCCGGTAAGTTCAACTACCGGGTAGTTTGGTGTCTGGATTTTAATGTTTACCGGAAAAGTTGTGCACCCGGAAATTTTCTTCATCCGGACTCCTTGACCACCCGGATAATCATGTTGTCCGGCCAATCTTGGATAATCCCATTTTAACCGGACACTTGCTTACCTTATTCGGACACCATGTGTTATCCGGATACCATGTTTTGTCCGGACACCTTGGCCCTTTTATCCGGACACTCCTGCTGTTGTGTCCCTGCTTTGTCACTGCCAGTCCTCGATCTGTCTCAGATTGAGCCAATCCCGACGAAGGTACGCACCGACATTTGTTAATCCGACTCAATCACTAACTGTGCTGTTTTTCTACAGATTATCTATGGCGGATCAACATCAACACCCTCACGAACAACCAGGAGTCCAACAACAGCCTCCATAAGAGCAAATACCTCAAGAGGGGGACATCATTAACGAGGAAGTCGACGCTGTCCTGCTACACCCTGACCATGGCACTGAACTGGAGGCCAACAATCACCACCTGGACACGACCTTGTTCAGGCCCCAACCACTTCATCGAGTGCTCCTGGATATTCTCATGAATCACCCTCTCCGTGAGGCCCTCACCCGCACAACAGATGTCCCAGTCCTGTACGTTCTGCAGGTATGGCTCACCGCCCGAGTCGTCACAGCCGGTAACTCGCAGTCGATCACCGCTCAGATCGATAACCATCCTTTCATGCTCACACCGGACTCATTCCGCCGTCTTCTATCACTTCCGGAGGCCAATGCTAACGATCATGAACGGTACGATTCTGCCATAAATGATGACACACTTTGCGCTCAAATCCGCGCCCTTGGATACAATCATGACCTCAACCGGCCATCTGCCTTCAATCGCAAGTACCTCGCTCCGACATGGTACACACTCTTTACAATCCTAAACCGATGCCTTTCATCGCGATGGAGAGGCAGTGATCAGTGCACCGGCGACTTCCTGCGCCTAGTTCATGCTGTGTGCTACAACCGCCATATAGACTTTGCGATGATCATTTGGAGGGAGCTCGTCGCGGCTATTCGCCAAATCGGAGGTTCCAAACAGAAGAAATTTCTTCCGTATCCGCGTTTCCTTTCGCTGGCGGTGCGTCAACACATGGACGCGAATCCTGCCATTCCTCGCCGCCTGAACCATCCGGTATGTCCCCATCACCATTACAGTTCATGGTTATCCGAAATCCATCTGATGCGGTCGCAATGCCCATCCCTGAACCACTACTAGCCATCGTCGATCCCACTGCACCAGGGGTAGTAGCATATATGGAAGCGTTAGGTAATCCCATGGTCCAGCCAGAGCCGGAGGGACCTGCCCAGGGAAATAGGCCTTAGGGACGTGAGGGTCCTAGGACGAGAGGAGGAAGGGCCCGACAAGCAGGTGCTGTCGGGCGGGGAACGTTAGTTGTGAGAGGAAGGGGACCGAGAGTAGGTGGTGCAGTGGAATCGCGACCCAGTTCCAGCTCAACCCAAGCCGGTCAATCCTCCAGACCAATTCTACATCACACAACCGAGACTTATATCAACGAACCCCCATCACCATCTCATGATGTTGAAGACGTGGAATCTGACTCCACGGACTCCGATACCGACCGAAACATACGCCTGAGACAAATACCTCACGGTATCGGACCCAACCCTGATTTTACCGTTGGCATCCCACTTGAATCACCTCCACATACTGGAACTGGAACTATCACTAGGACATCTGAGGGAGACACAGGTGATGAGTTAGATCATGCGAGAAGGAGAGAACTGCGTTCCAAGTTGAACCAGGAAAGATCGAGCCGTAAAGATAAAGAGGCTCATGAGCGACCCCAGCCAAGTGAAATCCAGGTTGCCACATCTACTATCCCGTCTCATCCGTTGGGACGGGGTATTGAAACAGACTCCGTGGACCTAGCGGAGTAATTGCACGACCCCCATAGCCACTCATCCGTCTCTCAAAAGACGGGTGTTTCAGTCTTACACGGGGAATCAGCACAACTTCCACCGGTCCCTCATTCGGAGGGTCAAGGTGTTGAAATAAGAGACCAGCAGCCCCCGGTCTCGACTCTTTGTGTGCAACATCGAGTCTATAGCCTATTGTTATTGAACATTCTTCGCCTAGGACACTTGATGCGGAACAACACCATGTCGCGGCTCTTAGTGACCCGACCGGAACGTCTATAGTGTCTCCGACTTCCGGAACACGAGGATTGGACGGAAATCCTACCACAGTTATTATCACGCCAGCTGTGAACGTAGGTGGCTCTGCCTCTAAGGTAGATGCCTCAACGGGTACTCTAAGTGAGCCCGGTGTTATTTTACCCGACTTTGTGTCAAAAGGGTCTCTGGACAGCACCCTTGAGGCTGTCCGACAGGGTATGGAGCAGCAAATGCAGGAACATGTAGCCGCTGAACTTGACAAAGCGATGTGTGCTATCAAAGGAAAGGGCCACCTCGTCTACACTGAAACCGCCTCTGTGCCTCCACCGACTCCACCACAACCTACTTATTCGGTGGATACCCTGAAGACGATGCTCTTAGCCCAACTGCTCCAGGAATCCGACTCCACCGCATCAACCGAAGCAGACCTGATCTCCGTTCTCCGATCACAGGTCACTGCTCCATCTTCGTACATCACGTCACGCCTTGACGCCATTGACTCGACCCTCAACGACTACAACAAAGCGCTTGCCACGCTGTCTGAGAGGGTCTGCTCACTAGAAGACACTTGTAAGAGTCAAGCCGGCGGTCTCAAACGCAAGCACGATGACCAGGATGATCCTGATCACCGTGAGGGGGAGAAGCGTCTACGCCAAACCGAGACCGTCCAGATCGCGACTGCCGAAACTACAACAATGGTTCAACAGGAACCCCCAACTGCGGCAACTTCAACAGCAACACCCGAAGCCGAGTTGCCATTAGCACAGATGGTCATCGACATGGATATTTCAGATGATGAAGCCCCAACGGTTGAAAAGCCCGAGGGTACAACACAGGAATTGGTCGCACAAGAATCATCAGACATGCCAACGCTCACCATGATTGATCCTGCATGTTAAACAAACCCGGAACCCGAAGACGCATGGTACGAAAAAGCTGCCAGAGCCGTAAACTTCGAGGTAAACTTGGTGTTTCCCACTTATGAAGACGACAACGTTGATTATGACCAGTTTCTGCTTCAGAATCTCTATGGTACGCCTCCCGTTCACTCGACTCAACCCGCTACGACTTCAGATCAACCCGAAAGCTCAAATGCAGAAATCCTGACATCTCCTCAGCAAACGACAGCTCCTGATCTTCCTCCCCCTCCTCAGCAACAAAACCGTTGGGAGAAGATCAAGGTCCTCATTCCTCATCTGGAGGAATCTCTGAAGAAGCTGTTTGTTCACCGAATTCGCCCGATCGAGCCGACCTTCTATCTTGGCATCTACAGTCCTGATCCAGCACGCCAACTCCGATACGTAGAAGCCATGAAGCGGTGTCTCCCGAGAGACCAGGTTCAAACCAAACATAAAATTTCAGAGGTGCTAAAGATTCAGTCAAACCGAATTATGAAGATCGTCTTTCCCGTGTTCACTGTTCGACGTGAAGACGGAAAAGAATGGATTTTTTCTGAAGCTGACTTTAAGCATCTCCATCCGTTCGACCTCCTGGTTATTCTGAGAGACCTTCGCACCAGAACCATCCGACCGCTTGCTATAACAAAGGCGCTCGAAGCGGTTCGTCGATTCCTCGCCCGTTCAATTATGATCTCTTATCTTACGGACTTTCAAATGGCAATCGAGAACCGAGCGAAGAAGGTAAATCTGCTCAAACCGAATCTGAAAGCTCCTGAACTGTCGATGTATCCCGAGAACGCAATGTTGCTTCAACCAGAATTTGGGATCGTCTTCCTCAACGCTCAGAAAGAAAAGAAATTTATGAGGTTCAGTCAGGTAGATCGATTTTGCGACAGCACACTGCTCAAAGTTCAAGACCCTCTTCGGAAGATCATCAAACACGAATCCGAAAATTCAAAGGTATCATATGTACCCAATCTGAATGAAAGAACTGCTCGGACTGCTTTGGATATGGTTGAAGAACGTCTCGACTACCGCCGCGCCATCAGATTCTTCGAGGTTTATTTCGCACTTCGCAAACGCTACGTATTCAACTGGCAAGAGATAGAGCGCGGACTCGAACTCAAAATCAAAGGGGGAGATTGTTAGGGTGAAATTTGTGTTGATTTTAAGTTCAAGGGTTTATTTTGTAATTGTTTAATCTTAGTCCATAGTGAACGGGCCGTGGGCTTGTTAACCACGGGCCCGAGGTATATAATGTTGTATTAGCCTAGAAAAATAGGTTAATCATCTCATTTGGTTTCCTACTCTAATTGAAAGCATAATACAGGGATGACCAGTTGAAATCATTGTTCTTATTGTTTATTATTTCGATTTCATATTTGTTGCACGGCTCTGGATTCAACACTGTGATTGCTATGGCACTCTTGGAGTCACACATAATTGGAAATTTTCCATACTCTAGGCCATAGTCTTTGAGTTGGGTTTTCATCCATATCACTTGAGAGCAACAACTGGCAGCAGCAACATACTCGGCTTCTGCTGTAGAGGTTGATACGCAATTCTGTTTCTTGGAAGTCTAACTCACCAATTTTTCACCAAGTAATTGGCAGCTACCAGACGTACTCTTTATGTCATTCTTGCATCCTCCGTAATCTGAGTCTGTATATGCTACAAGCTCGAGACCAGAATTAAGAGGATACCAGAGACCCAAAAATTGAGCCCCTTTAAGATATTTAAATATGCGCTTGACAGCAGACAAATGAGATTCTTTAGGATTTGCTTGAAATCTGGAACAGAGACAGGTTGCAAACATTATGTCCGGTCTGCTAGCAGTTAAGTACATAAGTGATCCTATCATGCCTTTGTAGTTCTTGACATCTGTTGGTTCACCCTTAAGGTCAGAGTCAAGTTTAACTCCAGTGGCAATAGGAGTTTTCATTGGATTTGAATTGTTGAGCTTGTATTTTTTCAAAATATCAGAGATGTATTTTGACTGACTTATAAAAGTACCTCTGATGGATTGTTTTACTTGTAAACCAAGGAAGAATGAAAGTTCTCCCATCATGCTTATTTTGAATTCACTTTTCATCAAATCCTCAAACCTATCACAGTACTCTTGTTGTGTAGACCCAAAAATAATGTCATCAACATATATTTGTACCAGAAGTATATCATTCCTATACCTTCTAAAGAATAGAGTTTTATCGACATTACCTTTCTCGAAGTGATTTGTTCACAGAAAATTGGACAGAGTTTCATACCAGGCTCTGGGAGCCTGTTTAAGGCCGTATAGAGCTTTGTCTAACTTGTAAACGTGGTCTAGAAACTCCGAACTTTCAAAACCAGGCGGTTGCTGTACATAAACTTCCTCTTGTAGTTTGCCATTCAGAAAGGCAGACTTTACATCCATCTGATAGACCTTAAAACCTTTGTGAGCAGCATAGGCTAAGAAGATTCTTATGGCTTCTAGTCTAGCACAAGGGCAAAGGTTTCGTCATAGTCGATACCTTTTTCTTGCCAATATCTTTTTACAACCAGACGGGCTTTGTTTCTGATAATTATCCCATCTTCAACCTTTTTATTCCTAAACACCCACTTGGTTCCAATGGCCGCTTTGCCTTCAGGAAGTGGAACCAAGGACCAAACTTTATTTCTTTCGAATTCCAGAAGCTCTTTATGCATAGCTTCGATCCAGTTTGGGTCTTCAAGGGCTTCAGAAATTTTCTTTGGCTCAATCATGCTTAAAAAGTTTACAAAGAAAGCTTCATTGATTGTGGCCGATCTCGTTTTCACACCATCTTCAGCAGCACCGATAATTTGATGATGAGGATGATCCTTTGTCCATCTTGTCATGGGACCATGGACAACAGGAGGGGTTTGTGATTCTGATGGGAAAAGATGATCCTCAGAATCAGAGCTCTGTGGCACACAACTCTGGAGAGTGGCTTCATTGCTCTGTGAGGGTGATCTTTCAAATAGTGAGTCTCTGCCAATATTGGTTAGGAGAGGTGTCGATGGCTCTTGCACAGGTTCTCTTTGTGGTTGCTCGTTTCTCTGAATGACACCTGTAGACAGAGAAGTAGATGGTGAAGTGTTGGAGGGACCAGTAAGGGTTGTACCTGTCAGATTATGTTCTGTTGAATTATGAGCTTGGTCGCCTCTGTTGATGTTGACAGAGGAGATATCATCATCGAAGAAATCATTGAACACAAGATTGATGTCTTCTTCCCTTGTCTTTGAAGAACTTGGCTTCTTCTGTTCTGTCTATGTCCCCTCTGTTGATTTGCGATCAGAGGCACTTTATGTACTTTCATCAAAGGGCACGTTAACGCTCTCTTGAATGACACGAGTTCTGATGTTGTAGACTATGTAGGCCTTAGAGGTTAAGGAATAACCAATAAAGATTCCTTCGTCCGCCTTTTTGTCGAATTTTCCCAGCTGTTCTCTGTCATTCAAGATGTAGCACTTGCAGCCAAAAACATGATAGAATTTCACGTTTGGCCTTCTGTTGTTGATGAGTTCATAGGGAGTCTTTTTAAATCTTTTTACTATGACAGCTCTGTTTTGGGTAAAACAGGCTGTTGAGACTGCCTCTGCCCAGAAGTTGATGGGAAGGACAGAGCCACCCAACATGGTTCTGGCGGCTTCTACCAGAGTTCTGTTCTTTCTTTCCACTACACCATTCTGTTTGTGGTGTTCTGGTAGCTGAGAAGTTCTGGGAGATTCCTTCTTCTAAAAGATAGGCATCTATTCTGACATTCTTGAATTCTGTCTCGTTATCAATTCTCATCTTTTGCACTTTTAATCCTAACAGAACCTGTATCCTTCCCAACAAACTTATTAGAATTTCTGGGACATCAGATTTTACTCTGATGAACTCAATCCAAGTATATCTAGAAAATTCATCAATAAGTACTAGAATATACTTCTTGCCCGACAGACTTTGCACAGAGATAGGACCACAGAGATCCACATGAAGCATATGAAAAGGTCTGGGACAGCTATGATCACTCTTAGTTCTGTGTGAAGATCTTTTCATCTTTCCCAGTTCACAGGCAGAACATAGATGGTCTTTGTCAAACTTCAGTGGAGGAAGTCCTTTTACTAGATTTAATTTCACGAGCTTGTCAAGATTTGAAAAATTCAAATGGGCAAATCTTTTATGCCAGAGCCAGGCATCTTCATTTTGTAAAGACACTAAACAGAACTTTTCTGTTGTAGAGTTTTGGTTAGGGTTGAAATTCATTTTATAAAGATTGCCTTTTCTGTCGGCTCTTAATAGTTCTTGACCAGACTCGGAAAGTAACAGAGAACAGTACTTCTTCCTAAAATTGACATCGAACCCATGATCACAGAGTTGACTTATGCTAAGCAGATTATGGTTTAAACCTTCAACATAAGCAACCTCAGAAACTGAAACACCACCATTGACTAAAGTACCGTATCCTCTAATCTGTCCGGCATTATCTCCTCCAAATGTTACTGCACTTCCATTTTTGTCCTTGAAAGAAGTAAGCAGCTCCTTATTCCCCGTCATGTGCCTTGAGCATCCGGAATCTAAATACCAGATCTGCACATGGGGTTTCTGCAAGACAGATTAGTTTCTCTTAGGTACCCTGTTGGTCCCGAAGGCCTATACAAGTTTGTAGAAGGGGGGGGGGGGTTGAATACAAACACACAGATTTTACTTTTCTAAATTGTTTATTGATAAATCATTAACAATTTACAGCTTGTTGCGGAAACAAGATTAAGGATAAACCTAAATCTAAACAAGTTGGAACACTAAGGTTTCTTACACTAAGAGAGATAAGGAAATTACTAATAATAACATATCTTGAGAAAAGAGATTGAACTTGTCCAGAGTTAGCATGTTACTTCAAAAGAAGTGGGTTCATCTCTTTATATACTGCATGCATTTAATGCAAGTCAGTATACACTTTACACGTGTCATCAGCTGGTTGGTTGCATGTCATTGACCTTGGTTGACAACGTTAGTAGCCGCATGGATGAACAGTGTAGTATCAGAGTGGTTGTACGATTTCAGACAGTCGGAGGTTCTTTTCTGACATTTCGTACGGAGTCGTGCAAGGGGGGTTAAGACAAGTACTTTGTACGGAGGACTTCATGATCAGCTTTCGTTGATTCAGCGATTATCATTTTCTTTTCAGCGAATGATAAAGTTTAGCGATAGCTGAAGTCTTGTACTTGATACTTCACGTTGAGTGGATAAATTTGAGTCTTCGCTGATCCGCATCAGTTCATTAGGAGACTTGTCGCTGGTTCTTGAGCTTGATCCTCGACTTCAGCGTAGAACCTTTGTTGACGTGAAACTTGTCTTCAGGGATCATAAGTAAACAACTAACTTATCAGCGATCATCATAATGACTGAACAGACTCAGAGCATTAATGGTGAACAGTGTTCGCTGGATGTTTAATTTAAAGAGCGAGAGTTCCTATCAGCGGTACTGTAAGATCTTAGTACTTATCAGCGATAGTGAAACTCTGATACATATTGTTTACTTACAATTTTCACTAAGTATATAAGAGAGGGTCATTATCAAATCACTGAGGGTTTGGATCAACAATCTCCCCCTATTTGATTATGACATAGCAACAAAGAAAATTGCTATTTAATGAAAACATAAGGATAAAAAGAACTCATAAAATATGTGTCCCTTTTACTGTTTTCTGGGATATTTTCAGTACTGATGGAGTAAAGTACATTCGCTGAAATCTTTCTTTAAAACTTTGAATCAGGTTACAAAGAGAAATGGAGAGATTACAAGTACGAGCGAAATAAATTACAAGTACAGAAGAATAATTGATACAATAGAGAAAAGGGCTATCATATCAGCTTATAAAGGTTCCTCCTTGATGAGAAGTTCATCAAGGGTCTTTGATGTGGGGATCATCCAGTCAGGGACATCTTCTCCTTGATTCTTTTTCTTCAGAGCTGCTTCAAAAATCAAGGGCTTCAGGTGTCTAGCTTTGATGTTGCGTCTGACTTCACACCAGTATACGAGATCTCTGAGTTGTTCGATGGGAGCGATGTCTAGCTCAGAGATACGTTGAAAGTGATGATTTCCATAGTAGTCTAAAAAGAATATACCATAGGGATCACTTACAACTGTGCCAGGAATGAATGTTTCTCCAGGTGGTAGGGAGGTGTCAAGCATTGAGAGATCGGCATCAGGGCCAACAATTTCAGCACGAGAGAAACCAATGCCCGTTTCATTCCGAATATGAGGACCTGAACCAGAGGCTTTCTTTTTCTTATCAGAGACTTTTCTTGGTTGAGGAAGACTAGGAGGAATATCCACAACAGATGAAAGCAGGTCGATCTGTTTGTTCAAGATCTTCTCGACATGGCTTTTGAACTTTGAGCGCGATCCTTGAATGGCTAATTTTGTTTCTAACCATTCAGAGAGACCAAACTTTTCTAAGGTAGCAGCATAGAAAGTTTTCTTGGTTTCGTCATCTCTGTAGACGTCCACTTCAACAACAGGAACTTCAGCGTACAGTCTTCCTCTGATGTTTGCCTTGACGATTTTGGATGGTCTAGATCGATAGGTCAGCATTTGTTTAGCCCATTCCAAAGTCGTATCAGAGACCTTAGTCATTTCTCTAACGATCTCTTGAGCATCATCCCAAAGCTGACGTTGAACATCAATGGGAACTCTTTTCATCTTGGGGTCTTTTATTGATCGTTGAGTAAGCTTGATGGCGTATTCTCTGTCTTTTTCTTCAGCTTCCTTTCTTTCAGCGATTAGGCGTTCAGCTCTGAGGTGTTCCTGGTATTCAGCTTTGGAAATTCTGAACTTTGGAGGAACTGAAGGAAGTTGATCACGCCTCAGAATGATTCGCTGATCCTCGAATCGCTTTATTATTTCCTCTCTTCTTTTCTGATCCTCTTCACTTAGCTTTTGAGGAGCTAAGGAAGGTCTGCTTCTGTGCGAGAGTAGCTGTTCTTCTGGTTCATCAGTCTCAGAGATTAAATCTAAGACTGGGATAATTTCTTCAGCAGCAGCTGGTATTATTGGTGAAGTCGCAGTTGTGGAGCCTTCAGCGATATCCACAAACATGGGAGAGGACTAGCTGAAACACAACGATCTTACAAGTAAGAACTTGGGTAGAATCAAATAGAGAGAATTGGTTCAAGTGTATAGGCATGGGTAGTAGAACTGACAGTGTATGAAAGAGGAGGGATGAAGTGAGAGATGTTTAGTATACCTGACAAAACGGCTTTTCAAGCAAGATCGTCAGATTACCATCTTCAGCGACGCTTTTGCCTTTGCCTTTCTTAGCTCCAGAGGCTGAGCGTTTTGTCTTTGTCCGCTCCCCTGAAGGTTCATTTATCGAGATTCCCTTAAGAGCTTTGATCCTCGGAGCAGGTTTGACGATAAAGAAGTCATCGTCATCTTCGTCATCATCATCATCATTCTTTGGAGAAGAAGATGGTTCATCATCATGGATGTCGACGGCTTCATCATCTTCTGCTTCGGATTCAGTTTTCTCAGCTTCTTCTTCGAGTTGGTCCCCCTCAGATACAGAGGCGAGCTTCTTGGTTTCCTCAGGGTTTTCATCTCCCTGAGGTCCAGCGGTGGTTTTTTCAGTATTCGTCTTCTCTCCCCTGATAGATTCATCATGGGAAAAGTCTTCAGCGCTCTTTGAGAGGTCTTCAGCGCTCTTCTCCCCCTCTTTTTCATGATGACTGGGGGAGGAATGGGTAGATTCAGCAGCGTTGGTAGGTTCTCTGTCTTCTTGGCCAGAGAGACCTATACAAACTTCAATCTTTGCTATTCTGTCTTCAAGGCCAGAAATAGCAGGATTGATCTTCTTCAGCTCAGTGCGATCCGCCGCTGTGAAGTTGTCAAATGCAGGGACGGGGGCAGGAGCAGGATCAGGACTATTCGCTTTATGTAGCAGCTACTCGATCATCGTTTTCATCGAACTAACGTCGGTCTTTACAGAGCCTAAGTCAGTCTTCACAGTAGACATATCCCCCTCTAGATGTCCAACCGATGTCTTCAGCGATGTAACCTCGCTGGACATGGATGGAACTGAATTTTTGAGAGAGGTGTAGTCTGTGTAGATGTCAGCGAACACCTTGGCGAAGTCGTTGAGAGTTTTATCCACCTGTTTCATGTCATCTGTGGAAGCCTTCTTCTCCACCACCGTTGTCAGCTTGTTCAGATTCTCTCCAACGTTTGTTACAGCTGTAGAGTTATTAGTAAGAGTGGTGGTGAGATCTGTCAGCGTTGTCTCCACAACTTTCAAGGAGGCATTGATGTCTCCCAAATTAGGACCTGTAACATATAAAAACTTGTGAACATAGGAAATCTCAGAAGTTTGGGGTTTAGTCACAGTGTTTATGGGTTGTTGTTTACCTGCAGGAGGATTGGTGAATTCATCGAAATCACGGGTTCCTGAGTAAAGTTCCATGTCATCTTCAAAAATGCCCATGGATTGTTCTGCAGGTCCTGTCTTCATCATTCATGGAGAATCAGCTTTAGGTTCCGTAGAAATGATGGCAGCTCCAGTGAGGTCTGGAGTAGAGACCAAATGAGTGGAGGGAGGAGCGAAGGATAAGAATGGGGGTTGGGTTCTGAGTTCATTGTTGGATTCGCTGACAATCACTTCATCAGTCTTTTGAGAGACTGAAGGAGGTTGGGTAGGTTCCAAGTTTGTAACCTCAGCGTTTAGAGACGCTGAAGTTGGGATTAAAGGGATGGCTTGTTCAGGTGTGGCAGAGCGTACCACTGAACGTTCCTTCAGCTCTGCAGAAATAGCTGAGGAGTCTTCAACATGAAGTTGCTGGGGTTGCTCCTTTGTTTTCTTGATCCTTTTAGAACCAAGTGGGGTAGATGAATGTTTCCTTTTCTTAGGAGAGGATTTTGTGGCCAGGGTATCAGCGATGGGTATTGTCGCTGAAGGAGCCACATAATGAGAAGAAGAAGGGTTGAGAAGAGACAAGAGTGTAGAAAGACGTACCTCATTCACCATCGGTTTGAAGTCGAGTATTTTTGGGCCGACATGAGAGAGTTTCAGGTCACCTTCAGTTGGGTAGCTCTCCTTCAGGCCATATTTGAAGATGGCGCTGATGAATCGGGGGTAGGGAACCCATGGAGGTCTGTCAGCGACGGTGTCCACCCTTAGAACTAGGTCATCATAGATAATCGATGCCCAGTCTATGTTGAGACCTTTCAGCAGTGCATACCCCATTGCTTGCTGAGGTTTAGCGGCTTGGTCAGAGGAGCCGCTCTTTGCAGTCATACAGCTGATAAGATGAGCGAAGATGAAATTCATCTCGCTGGGCATTTTCGATTTCTTGATAATCGACAGCTTCTTCTCGACCTTCATGTCTCTGCCGCTTTCCCATACATAGCCCATTGCATCGAAAAATGCAATGATGGCTTCCCTGTCTGAGTTTTTCTTGGGGTCAGGGAGGGGAACGAATGGTTTTTCCTTGGTAGCGATGGGAAGGCTGAGAGCTTTGTGAATAATGGCAGGGGTGATCTTCATGGTGCCATATTCGATGTCGCAGAGGATGCAATTGATTATTTTGGAGGGGTCTTTGGCTGAAGGTAGTTGAGAGTGTCTGGCTGAGTACCAGAATTGTGAGAGCAAGAGCTGATGAGCAGGAGGTGTTATGGTCAGGGCTGTGGAGATGCAGCAATTTTTTAGGAAATTCCCAGCATCATCTAGATGTGTGACTTGCTTTCGAGGAGGAAACTCGAGAAGCGCATAGAGGTTATTCACCTTAGTCCAATCCAGTTTGTCAAGCGCAAACTTGACTTGAGGAGCCTTGAGGATGTCCACTTCCTCAGTATCAGCGGAGATGTTCTCAGCGGTAGTAGGAATGTCAGACGAGGCCATTTCTCTGTATTATCAGTTCAACCAAAGATGTTAACAAATAAGAATAATCTTAATGTGGAAAGAATTTCCATTAAGATGGTTCAAATTTTATCCATTTCATTCAGACACAAATGTCTTAATGAAGATTAGGGTTTTTCTAGATTTTAAGAAATGAAATATAAAACCCATTTATTCTTGTTATCCAGTTTTCTATGAAAAATTAGATTCTGGAAAGGAATGAAGAACAAGTTTAAGATTTTCGCATTTAAACTTGAAGAACAACCACGAAATGGTTGTGTTCATAAAATCATGAAAGAAAATGATTTCATTTTTAAGAAGTTCTTTTGTTTGATCTTGTTAAAACAAAGAAGAGATCAGAAACAAGTTATACGCATTTGGTAATGAATAAGAACATATTTAACCTTGATGTTTGATGAAGAAGATGATGAACAGTTCTTGAAGTTTTTGAAATCACAAATGCAACAGTGAATTCTTTCTTGCGGAGGACGATTGAGTTCGCGTAAAAGAAAAATATAAACAAAGAATTTGTTTATATATAGAGATTAGAGAGAGAAAATCTTGAGCGGGAAAAGATTTTCATCATGACACGGACACGTGTTTGCATTTGATTGGAAGTTTGAACGAGACGTGCAAACGTGTGTCGGGAAGAGAAAACGTGCCGGGGATTTATCCGTTGCATTGACGTCACAACTGTCCTTTCATATTCTTGGTTGTCTCTGAGGTTTTGAAAAACTCAGGGATACTTTTGAAAACATGAAGCACTGAATGAAGATATTCAGCGATGGTTTTAAGAAATTTCAAAATATCGCTGTTAAGGAAGAGATATTCAGCGATGCATTTTGTTTTGAAATCTTGCATTTTCATGCGATTGTCAGAGAGAGAAAACATACCTTGATATCAGTTTAACCAAGTTTTATTTAGAGAGAAGATGATTGAATAGGTTATACGATTTGATTTTATCCTATCGCTGATTAATGTGAACCGTTGAATATTTTATCCTTCAAAGTTCAGCATTCCAAGCTCGCTGATGAGAAAGTTGAATCTTGTCTCATCAAGAGGTTTGGTGAATAAGTCAGCTAACTGATAATCAGTTGGGATAAAATGAAGTTCTATATCACCATTCATCACATGATCTCTGATAAAATGATATCTGATTTCTATATGTTTGGTCTTTGAATGTAGTACAGGATTGTTTGCTATAGCGATGGCACTTGTGCTGTCGCAATAGATTTGAATTTTGGAGAGCTGAAGATAATAGTCTAGTAGCTGCTTTTTCATCCACAAGACTTGAGAACAACAGCTTCCAGCAGCTACATATTTAGCTTCAGCTGTGGAAGTGGATACTGAATTTTGCTTTTTACTTGTCCAACTTACCAGCTTTCCACCCAAGAGCTGACATCCTCCTGTGGTGCTTTTCCTATCCATTTTGCAACCTGCAAAATCACTATCTGAATAGGCGGTTAGATCGAATCCTGAATCTTTGGGATACCAAAGACCTAGATTCGATGTACCCATAAGATATTGAAAATTTCGCTTTACAGCTTTCATATGAGATATCTTAGGTTCAGCTTGATATCGTGCACACAAGCATGTTGCAAACATAATATCGGGTCGGCTAGCTGTAAGATACAATAGTGAGCCGATCATTCCACGGTACATCGTGACATTGACAGGAACACCCTTAGTGTCCTTATCAAGTGTCAGCGGTGGTGCCATAGGGGTTTTCATAGCTGAACTTTCAGTTAAGTCGAATTTCTTCAGCATATCTTTAACATACTTTCCCTGATTAATAAAAGTTCCTTTTTCAGTTTGCTTAATCTGAAGAGCAAGGAAATATGTTAGTTCACCCATCATGCTCATTTTGTACTCATCTTTCATTCTATCAGCGAAACGAGTACAAAGCTCAGGGTTAGTAGAACCAAATATAATGTCATCAACATATATTTGAACTAGAATGATATGACCTTTCACTTTTCTAAAAATAGAGTTTTGTCAATCTTACCTCGCTCAAATTTTTCAATATGGAGATAAGTGGAAAGAGTGTCATACCATGCACGTGGAGCTTGCTTTAAGCCATAAAGTGCCTTATCCAGTTTATAAACATAACCTGGACGCTTAGAATCTGAGAATCCTGGAGGTTGTTCCACATACACTTCTTCATTCAGCTTTCCATTTAGAAACACTGACTTAACATCCATCTGATGTACTTTGGAGTTTTTGTGTACAACATATGCTAAGAATAGACGAATAGATTCAAGTCTTGCTACTGGAGCAAATGTTTCGTCATAATCTATACCTTCCTCTTGTCTGTATCCCTGAGCAACAAGTCGAGCTTTGTTGCGGGTTACAGTACCATGTTCGTCCAACTTATTTCGATAGACCCACTTAGTGCCTATCACAGTTTTATCAGTTGGTCTCTGAACAAGTTTCCAAACTTTGATTCTTTCGAATTCAGTTAGCTCTTCTTGCATGGCGCTGACCCAGTTTGGATCTTTGAGGGCATCATCTACTTTCTTTGGTTCAGTTAGTGAAATAAAATTTACAAATAAACAAATATTACCTGCACTTCGTCGAGTCTGAATCCCAGCGTTTGGATCACCAAGAATTTGATCAATTGGGTGATTTATAGACCATCGCTGAGCCGGGGTGTGAGACGCTGACTCAACTTGAACTGGAGGAGCTGAAGATGAAGCTTCAGCGACGTCGGGAGTATCAGCCATGAGAGGAATGGATGTTGTTGTCATTATATTCACTGATTGCTGAGAAGTAGATGGAATATCTGAGACATTTGGTTCAGCGTTAGGTATAGTGTTTATATTGACAGCTGAGACCCAAGAAGTTTCAGCTTCACTATTCTGCATATTTGGAATGATAGGAGGACTATCATCTTCTACTGGATGTGCATGAGAAGTGGGGATATCTTCTGAATCACCAAGATGAGAAAACATCCATTGATTCAGTTCTTCAGTATCAGCGTACGATTTAGAGTTCGCTGAACGGGATTCGTCAAACGTGACGTGAATAGTTTCTTCTACAGTTTGTATTCTACGATTGAAGACTCTGAAGGCTTTGGAAACTGAGGAGTATCCAAGAAAGATTCCATCATCAGCCTTAGGATCAAACTTTCCAAGAGCATCTCTGTTGTTCAGTATAAAACACTGACATCCAAAGATGTGAAGAAAGCTGATTGAAGGCTTTCTCCCATGAAAGAGTTCATAGGCTGTCTTTTTGAATCTTTTGACTATCAGCGACCTGTTTTGCGTAAAACAAGCAGTGTTGACAGCTTCTGCCCAAAATTGAGTAGGCAGGTGAGAATCGCTGAGCATTGAACGTGCAACTTCAATAATTGTTCTATTGCTTCTTTCAGCGACTCCATTTTGTTGCGGTGTTCTCACTGAAGAAAAGTTGTGAGAAATACCCTTACTCTCAAGGAAGGAATCAAGAGAACTGTTTTTGAATTCAGCCCCATGATGACTCCTTATTGAGCGAACGGTCAGATTGTTCAGGGTTTCCATCTTCCGAACAAAGGTGATGAGTTCTTCAGGGGTGTCACTCTTAGAACGGAGAAACATTACCCAAGTGAAGCGAGAGAATTCATCAACTATGACCAGCGTATATTTCTTTCCAGCGATGGATTGTTTGTTAACAGGGCCAAACAAATCCATATGGAGTAGTTGTAGAGGAGATGACATTGAAGAAACTTGCTTTGACTTAAAGCTTGCTTTGGTCTGCTTCCCTTTTTCACACGCTGAACATAAAGACTCTTTGGCGTATGAATGCTGAGGTAGACCAGTGACTAACTCTTTTGAAGAAAGAGTGTTCAGTGTCTTGAAATTTAGATGAGATAGCCTCTTATGCCATATCCAGTTGACATCAGATGAGGCCTTTGAGAAGAAACAGGAGTTCTCAGTGGTTGTTGAGTCCATGTTTATTACATAAACATTTTCCAAACGATAACCGCTGAGAGCTATCTTCTCCTTTTTGTCAGCGACAAAGCAGGATTCCTTAGTAAAGATTACTTTGTTATCTATGTCGCAAAGCTGACTGATGCTTAGAAGATTACGCTCCAGCCCTTCAACATATGCGACTCTTCTGAAGGAGGTTGTACCATTTGAAAGTACACCATACCCTCGGGTATGTCCTTTTCCATTTCCACCGAAAGTCACAGAGGGACCCTTCTCTTCCTTGTATTCAGCGAGCAGGCTTTTCTTTCCAGTCATGTGTCTAGAGCATCCGCTATCGAGATACCAGATACCCTTCTTAACCTGCAATACAATGGAAGATTAGTTTTTCTTGGGTACCCACTTCACCATGTATACACGTTTGTCAGTGGAAGTAGTTGGAATGGAAGATTCAGCAGTCTTCGCAGCATTTGAAGATTCAGCTTTGTCTTTCTTCATACTACCGGGATTCACCTTGACCTGATTTGCACCAGGGTTGGTCTTCTTTGCCTTGGGGGTAATCTTCACCTTAGCTATCTTTTCAGCTTTGGTGGCTGTAATACCCCGGGTAAGTCCGTTAAAAAATTTAACAATAATTTATAATGTTTGGGGTAAGTTTAAGGGTAAATAATGAGTTTAAGGGTGTTTGGGACATTACTGAAAAGTTGAAGGTCTAAAAGGTAATTAATTAAAAGTGATATACACCTTCAGACATCAATAGTTTCATTATCCAGATTTAGAAAGATTGTGTATGTGTGCGGGAGTCTGAAGGTGAAAGAAAGCGAAAGAAGAAACCGTACAAATAGGGCTTCAATCGATTGTGTTAAGAAGAAATCTTGAGGTAAGTCATTTACATATTATGTTTGTAATCATCAGTAGACCGTTTCTATCGGATTAGAATGTTTAATTTGAGATTGTATAGGTTTAATTTGAAACTGGGTAAATTGGAACCGACTGTGTTCTTGAGGACTCCCGGTGAAATCCCGGTATAATCAACTTCTGGTGGAGTCCCGGTAATATGGACTCCCGGTAGTGTGGAATCCCGGTAGTATGATTTCCCGGTAGAGTTGACTCCCGGTATAACAGACTTCCGGTAGTGGAGAGTTCCGGTATTATGAACTCCCGGTATAACAGACTTCCGGCAGTGGAGAGTTCCGGTATTATGAACTCCCGGTATAGGAACTCCCGGTACTAAGAGTCCCGGTACTGTATAAGTCCCGATACCCTGTATAGTCCCGGTAGTGAGTTCAATACAGTGTGTAATGGAACAGTTGGGGAGGGGAAACTGTTAGGCTTTACGTATTTGGTTAGTAAAGCAATTTGTGTATATTAACTTGTTTCAGATTCCGTGGAATCGTGGTAAAGGATAGGATCGTTTTGAAAGAAGCTTACGAACGTGTGAAATAACCAAAACAGGTGAGTTTTGCTTTGAAAACACTTTTTAACTGGAATACATACATGTGTGGAGTTGGGAGTGAAACTGTTGATAATTATGTGCTCGTATGTGAATTATAATATAGTGAGGTATTATATTTACATGTGTATTATACATGTGTTATAATACGTTGGTCGGGTTTAAGACCGATGTGATTGGCTATAGAACCTGTATAGCGTTGTTTGGCTGTAGTTGTTGTACAACGTTGTATATTATTAGTTGGCTTGTTACCACTAATATGGCCAGGAGGAATGAGAAGGGAATGTATATGGTATGTGAGCTTAATTGGATATATGTAATTGTGTTGCTTGATTTATATGAACGAAGTTATATAAATGGTTTTCAAACTAACAGGGATTTCTCACTTAGACCATCAGGTCTAACCCTCATTTTGTTTAAAAAATATGTATTCCAGGTGGTGGTTCAAGTAAGAGCAAGTAATTAGAGTATTCAATAGATGGATTTTGTGAAGGGTTATAAGAAGAAGATTTTGGATCGTTTAGCAGTTGTATCATCTTATTAAATGTGATGTATGTAATAGTGCAAAGTTAGTAGTAGAATAGTGTTAGGAATATTTCATATAGATTTGATGTGTCAAAACTTCAACTTACAAGGGTCGAATTGTAATATGTTTATTTTATAGTTATCCTTGTAAATTCTAGTTTATCTAGGATTCCTAGTTTATCTAGGATTGGTATTTATCTAGTTTCTAGTTTATCTATGTTTCTAGTATATAAAGAAACCTAGAGATATAGAATTAGACGTTCTTGAAACCCACGTTTAAACAAAAACGTGTAGATGTGTGTGCATGAGCCCCAAGGTTCTTAATCCTAATACTTGAGAAGAAGTATTCGTTTGTTGATAACTTAGGTCAACAAATTGGGGCGTGAGTATGTAATCCGTATGTTTAAATTAATGAACCTTGTTAGCTATACAAATCTGTCGTTTAATTCCGCTGTTCATGTTGTGATTTGTATATGTTTATTCCATGATCTAGAACTAATCATTCTTGAGCTTAAAGATCCGGTTTAGGGTTTTTATAAATCCTATCAGGTGGTATCAGAGCACATGGTGCTCCTTGATCTGGAAGAAAAACAAGGTTTAATGGAAGATTTGAAGAGACGAAAGAAGACGAACGAAAGAAAGAAAAATCAGATTTTTCGCAGAAATTTTCTGGAAAATCACAGCCGGCCGTTTCGCCTATTCCCGGAGATTGAACCGTCGGATCGTCGCGATTTTTGAACAGCAGCTTCGGGACACATTGTTTAACATTATGTCTGGTTGGATTGGCAGTACGACGTCCAGAACGCTCCCAGAAATTCTCGAAATCCAGCAGTTTTTTTTTCTTAATAAAAATTGTTCTTCACTCAGAATTCCTCAAAGCCATGAAATCAAAGCCGCGATGCAATGGAGAATACATGTCACACACCATGTTAGGATCATGCTCGACAAAAGGAGGATGATTTTTGTTTGTTTCAAGAAAATTCACACACACAAGGTATGAAGGTTTGATGAACGATAGAGGAAGAATGCTTAAATGACTACCCTTTGATCGTCATCAGTTGATTACAAAAAGGAAGATTAATTAGAGTTTGTTTGAAGAAGAAGTGAAAGTTAGAGTTTGTGTTCTTATCATATCTTTAAAGGTATCCTTCACCTGTTAAAGATAACCCGTGATATTATGAAGATTATTAACGTAATTGTTCGAAGAATGTGACTTCAATTTGACGAAATCTTAGAGAAGAAGATTGGTCGAAGGACAGGGATCCCCTCATTCATGAGAATGACGTTGTTGTTCACTTGGTTTCTACGGGATATAAGACTCAAGGTTGGTTTTTTACTTCAACTTCAAATAGATAATGATTGATTTTCTTTACAACGTAATTGATATAACCTCGAAGACACAAGGATGGTTAGCATAAATTCAGGGGAAGAAGAAGTGTTGATCATTCAAGGGGAAGATTCAAGTTTGATAAGTTTTGGATTTGATTATGTCAAAAAGGGGAAGAGCTACTTGAAGATTCTGATGCTAAGTTTTGTCATCATCAAATAGGGGAAGATTGTTAGGAATATTTCATATAGATTTGATGTGTCAAAACTTCAACTTACAAGGGTTCGAATTGTAATATGTTTATTTTCTAGTTATCCTTGTAAATTCTAGTTTATCTAGGATTCCTAGTTTATCTAGGATTGGTATTTATCTAGTTTCTAGTTTATCTAGGTTTCTAGTATATAAAGAAACCTAGAGATATAGAATTAGACGTTCTTGAAACCCACGTTTAAACAAAAACGTGTAGATGTGTGTGCATAAGCCCCAAGGTTCTTAATCCTAATACTTGAGAAGAAGTATTCGTTTGTTGATAACTTAGGTCAACAAATTGGGGCGTGAGTATGTAATCAGTATGTTTAAATTAATGAACCTTGTTAGCTATACAAATCTGTCGTTTAATTCCGCTGTTCATGTTGGGATTTGTATATGTTTATTCCATGATCTAGAACTAATCATTCTTGAGCTTAAAGATCCGGTTTAGGGTTTTTATAAATCATATCAGGTGGTATCAGAGCACATGGTGCTCTCTGATCTGGAAGAAAAACAAGGTTTAATGGAAGATTTGAAGAGACGAAAGAAGACGAACGAAAGAAAGAAAAATCAGATTTTTCGCAGAAATTTTCTGGAAAATCACAGCCGGCCGTTTCCCCTATTCCCGGAGATTGAACCGTCGGATCGTCGCGATTTTTGGACAGCAGCTTCGGGACACATTGTTTAACATTATGTCTGGTTGGATTGGCCGTACGACGTCCAGAACGCTCCCAGAAATTCTCAAAATCCAGCAGTTTTTTTTTCTTGATAAAAATTGTTCTTCACTCAGAATTCCTCAAAGCCATGAAATCAAAGCCGCGATGCAATGGAGAATACATGTCACACACCATGTTAGGATCATGCTAGACAAAAGGAGGATGATTTTTGTTTGTTTCAAGAAAATTCACACACACAAGGTATGAAGGTTTGATGAACGATAGAGGAAGAATGCTTAAATGACTACCCTTTGATCGTCATCAGTTGATTACAAAAAGGAAGATTAATTAGAGTTTGTTTGAAGAAGAAGTGAAAGTTAGAGTTTGTGTTCTTATCATATCTTTAAAGATATCCTTCACCTGTTAAAGATAACCCGTGATATTATGAAGATTATTAAC
This sequence comes from Saussurea involucrata, assembly GCA_033807775.1. Lineage (NCBI taxonomy): Eukaryota > Viridiplantae > Streptophyta > Magnoliopsida > Asterales > Asteraceae > Saussurea > Saussurea involucrata. Next base: position 34,489,053 of record CM066321.1, read on the forward strand.
GTAATTGTTCGAATAATGTGACTTCAATTTGACGAAATCTTAGAGAAGAAGATTGGTCGAAGGACAGGGATCCCCTCATTCATGAGAATGACGTTGTTGTTCACTTGGTTTCTACGGGATATAAGACTCAAGGTTTGGTTTTTTACTTCAACTTCAAATAGATAATGGTTGATTTTCTTTACAACGTAATTGATATAACCTCGAAGACACAAGGATGGTTAGCATAAATTCAGGGGAAGAAGAAGTGTTGATCATTCAAGGGGAAGATTCAAGTTTGATAAGTTTTGGATTTGATTATGTCAAAAAGGGGAAGAGCTACTTGAAGATTCTGATGCTAAGTTTTGTCATCATCAAATAGGGGAAGATTGTTAGGAATATTTCATATAGATTTGATGTGTCAAAACTTCAACTTACAAGGGTTCGAATTGTAATATGTTTATTTTATAGTTATCCTTATAAATTCTAGTTTATCTAGGATTCCTAGTTTATCTAGGATTGGTATTTATCTAGTTTCTAGTTTATCTAGGTTTCTAGTATATAAAGAAACCTAGAGATATAGAATTAGACGTTCTTGAAACCCACGTTTAAACAAAAACGTGTAGATGTGTGTGCATGAGCCCCAAGGTTCTTAATCCTAATACTTGAGAAGAAGTATTCGTTTGTTGATAACTTAGGTCAACAAATTGGGGCGTGAGTATGTAATCAGTATGTTTAAATTAATGAACCTTGTTAGCTATACAAATATGTCGTTTAATTCCGCTGTTCATGTTGTGATTTGTATATGTTTATTCCATGATCTAGAACTAATCATTCTTGAGCTTAAAGATCCGGTTTAGGGTTTTTATAAATCCTATCAGGACTTGTCAGGATCGAATCTTAACAAGATTAACAATACTTAGAATTCAGAATTAAAGAATCTGCGGAATAGAACTTTAATTCTCACAATCAATGAACAGAATATCAGAAAATACACAGTTGTTTGTATTCACTGTTTCGACTCACAATATTACAACCAAACCTCAATCTTGATGAACAAACTCAATCAAGACGACTTCTACTTCTCTAGAAATAGGGTTCTTAAACATTGAGGTTAATTCTCTCTAAAACACAATCGAATTCTAATTGTATTTGTATATCGTATTATTTTCTATTCGTCTCCTTAATAGCTATCTATTAACAAATATATATACTGAATAATTACAAGATAACTATCAAAATAAGATTGATCTTCAGAATATTCTTTTAAGTATATCTTCAATCGTTCCATCTTTATCTCCTTCAATCTCGCATTCCATGTTCTGATCCCAAGCAGTATTAACTTCATTCTTCTCAAGCAGTACTAATAATCTTTCAGCAGTAGTAATGTTTGATATGCCCAAGCAGTACTAACATTTTTCGTAAGACATCAGCATTACTAACTTTTAATCAGCAGCATTAATGATATTCCAGCAGTAGTAATATACCAGCAGTATTAACTTTGTTCAGCAGTATTAACCATGTACCAGCAGTAGTAACTTGTCTAGCAGTACTAATCATGTTCTTGCAGCATTAATGACTCAGCAGTACTAACCTTGAACTAGCAGTAGTATCTTTGTTCTGGCAGCACTAACATTGAACTAGCAGTACTAACTTGATCTGGCAGTAGTAATGTTGTTCTGGCAGTACTAACCATACTTAGCATATCTTCAGTTCCCAACAATCTCCCCCTAACTTGACTTTTCAGGATGAGAAGTTAAGTTCTTCAGATGATGCTTCCAAAACCTAATCATCAACGCATAATTTGGATCCAATCCCAGACTTTGATTGAGAATCCTTTTTACAAGGTATCTTGCCATCTTAGAGTCTTTGTCACTCACCAACTTAGCATGCAGCATTCCTTTCAACTTTTTCATGCTGTGCTTGTATACAACATCCACCAAATAATATTCATGAAATGTATTGTCAAGAGAGATGACATACACTCCACAATTCTCAATGAGCATCCAGTTGGTAATGACTTGAAAATTCCTTGCCATCAAATACTGAACTGGTTCTGGTTTGAACATTAAGCACAAGTATTCAAGAACCATCTTGGTGATAGACATACCTTGCTCTGTCAGCATGTTTCCATATAGCCTCATTCCCACCTTGAACATCTCTTCCAAGTCAGATCTAGAGCATGTTCTGATAAGTTTTCCCCAAGTAGGACAAACTTCAAACTTTCCATCTGCCCTTTTGATTCTGATCAACTCCTTTCTTCCATCTTTCAATGTGTCCCAGAAGATGATTTCAGGAGCCATAGAAGATATTGGTTCAGCTTGGATTGGATTAGTATTAACCACAGTAATATACAAATCACTTTGAGCATTTGGCAGTGATTGTACATTGCTTGGTTGGCCTGATGAAGTTGCCACTTCTTCTTCAGCAACTTTTGGATCAGATTTCTCTTTCACCGCTTCCTCCTGGGCTTCTTCTACAGTTGGATCCACCATTGGCTTCTTTACATCTTTCTTCTTTGAGGCTATTGACTTTGTTCTTGGCCTCTTTGTTCTTTTTAAAGATTTAACAGCTTCAGGAGTGGTTTCAGCTGTTTCTTCTTTGTGGCTCTTAGCAACACTAACAGTTTCTGCTGCCTTTTGTTTTTCAGCAGCAGTAACCATTTCTACTGCTATAGCTGTTACTGCTTCTTTTATGACCTTTAATACTGCTGCTTCGACACTGTCCTTCACAATCCCATATATCTCTTCATCAATCTCTGCTTTAGTTACTGTAGGAACAGATTTTGTTTTCTTCTCACTTTCAGATACTGCTGCTTCAGTCTTAGACACTGCAGCATTATCTGTTTCTACTGCTGGTTCTGTTTCTACTTCTTTTGCAACCTCAGCAGTAGTAACTGTTTCTACTGCTGGTTCTGTTTCTGCTTCCTTTGTAAGATCAGCAGCAGTAACGGTTTCTGCTGCTGTTTCTGTTTCTGCTTCCTTTGTAATATCTGCAGCCTCCTCAGTCTCCCCCTCAACCTTATACTCATACTCCCCCTCAATGTTTGCATCCTCCATGTTTAGATCAGAGTCTAACTCCCCCTTTTTGGAAGCATCATTGGTAGGTTTTCTTCTCCTAAGGACAAACTGAGCTTTCTTCTTTCTGTGCATCAACTTAGTGATCATCTTCCTTTGCTTCTCAAGCAGCGAGTTTTGATAGAGGACCACTTTCTTGAGTTCATCAATTTCCTTTTTCTGATCCATGACCTCAATGTTGATATTTGCAATAGTTTCCATCAATTCCTCGTACGTATATCTATCCTCACCCTGTTTAGGAGTTTTTACCTCCCTTAAAGGATCATTGGAAGTTTTAGCAGGTGTCTCTTGCCTAGCAAAAGCACTACCTACCCCCTTGGTTTCTTGGCACCTGGGACCTCTGGATGATTTCTCACCCTATGTTGCCGTGAGGAAGGGCTTAGTTATTTTACCACTGGCCTTCTCTTTGCTAGCAGAAGTAGTGGCAGCCTTGCGACTCACATGCTCAACCTTCTCCTTAGTGAGCACCTTCTTGGGGTTGGGAGACACCCCTGTGGTTTCCCTTTCGATATTCTCTAATGGAGACTGCTCCACTAGAGGGCTTAAAGGCTTCGGGCTCTTAGGAGATCCATCAAGGGAAGGAACCTTGTGTACCTTTCTTCTTTCAAACTTTTTGGTTATTATGGGAGTGGGTCGTACAAGAATGGACTGAGGGATTACTTTTGTGATGGAAGGTTGGGATTGGTCATCAGTGGGTGTGTCTAATGAGGGCCTTGACCCTGATGCCATACCTTCAATTGTGTGGGACACAACCATCATTGTAGAGAACAATGGTGTGTCAACTCCTTCCGAGTCCCTAGGAAGTCTCCTCATATTTGAGAAAACCTTCCCTTTAGGGGGTTTTGGCACATATACCTCATCAAATTGAGGTATATCCGTCAATTCCTTAGTTATCACTTCTTGAACAAACCCTGGATACATATAAAACCGCTTTTTGGATTCTAGGTTTGATACAAGATCATTGAAAATCATTTGTGAAAAATTAAACTTCCTGGCAGTGGCCAAGCAGACCAGGGCATAAGCAATGGTACTGCTAAACTCACTCCATCCAGTAGTTTTCTTTGACATGCAATGCATTAAGGTATGAACAAAGAATCGCCATTGTGTATGAAATTTAGACTTGTAAAACTTAAAAACTCCAATGGGACCGTCATACCCCATTCTTGTTAAAGTTGAGTATAGTTCTTCATTAGGAATAGAAGTTATACCTGAGGCATCATCTAATCGAAGAGTGATGCGAAGGAGTTCTTCTGAAACTTTCAAGGGTTTGTCACATACCCTTGTTTGGATGACTTTCTGCCCATCTTCGGATTCCACGGTGGCATTGGCCCAAAATTGCGTCTGATGCTCGATGTAGATAGTCGGATTCACCGTTAGGGCATAAGAAATATGAGTGGATTTGAGAAAATCCACAATGTCGTGAAATCCTGCGGCCTGCTTCGGCTTCTGAAGCATCTCAATCTCATTATGCTCGTTGACAAACTCCATAATCGTTGTTCTTTCTTAGGATTTGGATAGAAAACACAAAGATTCTAGGGAGAAAAGGGTTAGAACGAGAGAGAGAAGAAGTTAATGCGAAGAGTTGTTATGAACTTTGGCGGGCAAACAGGGGTATTTATAGCAGTATTTGCCCTAGATTTTCAAAAGCAGTATTAACGACATATGCAGTATTAACTACACAAGCAGTATTAACTGCTAAGCAGTATTAACTACTCATTGGCAGTATTAACTGTGCACTAGCAGTATTAACTACTGAGCAGTATTAACTGCAAAGCAGTATTAACTACTGAGCAGTATTAACTGCAAAGCAGTATTAACTACTGAGCAGTATTAACTACTCATTGGCAGTAGAAAATATGTACTAGCAGTAGAAACTCTGCACTGGCAGTAGTAACTCTGCACTAGCAGTAGTAACTCTGCACTAGCAGTAGTAACTCTGCATTAGCAGTAGTAACTCTGCACTGGCAGTAGTAACTATACTTGCACTTTGCAGCATTTGTCAAATCCTCAAATGTCATCTTACCTTCTGACACATCACCTTTACCACTTATCTTACCTCCTGCAAGATTATTCCCAAAAGCAACATGTCCTCCATCAATTCTTTTGAAATTCTTGAGGCAGGACATGTTACCTGCCATGTGCCAGGAGCAACCACTATCAACATGCCAGATGCTCTTTCCCTTGAGCTGTTGGTTGCACTGCACATCTGATAAATCAATTAGTTTTTATTGGGAACCCAAGCCGAAGTGGTCTTGGGTCTCCCTTGCTCATCAAAGTACTTGCATTGGGTTTTGATGAGATTTTCAAATTTAGGTACTGCAGAATTGGAGTACTTTGTCAATATAATTGGTCTAGCAGCACAGACACTAGAAGCAGTATTAACCTTAGAAGAAGTACTAACAGAGTTAGCAGCACTAACAGAGTTAGCAGCACTAACTGAGTTAGCAGCACTAACAGAGTTAGCAGTAATAACAGAGTTAGCAGCACTAACTGAGTTAGCAGCATTAACTGAGTTAGCAGCACTAACAGAGTTAGCAGCACTAACAGAGTTAGCAGCACTAGCAGAGTTAGCAGCACTAGCAGAGTTAGCAGCACTAGCAGAGTTAGCAGCACTAGCAGAGTTAGCAGCACTAACTGAGTTAGCAGCACTAACACTGCTAGCAGCAGTATTGGCAGTAGTATTGCTTCTAGCAGCACTAACCTTGTTAGAAGTATTGCTTCTAGCAGCTCTATCCTTTTCAGCAGTACTATCTGAGATATTAGTGCTTTTGGAGACCCACATATTGACACATTCCTTTTCAGTCTTTTTCCTCATGTGGCTTTTGGATTTAGCTTGTTTCTTAGCCACATGGTTCCTTGCAGGCTTCCTATAACCATTGGATTTATAAAAAGGTCTTTGAAAATTTATCCTTTGGTTAATAGGATTGAAATAACAGTGTTTGGCAAGGTGATTCAATCTGCCACAGATGAAACAAGGTTTTGGTCTGTTAATCCTTTGCAGATCAACTCCTTGCTTTTGTGCCCACTGGTTATTCCAATTTCATTGATTTCCCCTCCTTTTATCATGTTTTTGGGGCTTATTCTCTTGAGATTTCTTGAAAGAACAATGTTCACAAGTTTTAGAGTTCACAACAGTGGTCTGTGTATAATGAACTCCCTTTCCCTTTACAGTCCTTTTCATCTCATTGTTCTTAACACATGGACTTTCACATTCCTCATCAGATCCTACTTTTTCAGTCTCATCCTCAACAACTACTTTATCTAATGGATCTACTTCAGTGGCTCCTTTAGGTAAGTCCTTCCTATCCCTGGTTTCTAATAGGTCTGACTTAGGAGGGGTGTAGTTGTTGTTATAGGGTGGGGGTGTGGCATTGTACCCTATTCCTGGTTTCAACTTACTATGGATTTGAGAGTTGATTATGTTGTCCATGACTTTAGAGGCACAAGTAAACATTTCTACATCTAGTTTAACTTTCTCAAGCTCTCCTTTTAGTTTCTCACACTCTTCCCTAGACTCTTTCAGTTGGAACTCCAGACCACCCTTTTCCCACTTCCAGTAGTTTGTATCATATGAGTGTTGAAGTTCATTGTCTTGAAAAGCCTTAATTTGTTCTTCAAACCTCTCAACAATCAATACATAATCTCTTATGTCCTTTTCTAATCTCTTAAGGTCATCACACATTCCCTGATTGTGATCTCTATACCTTTTAACAGTGTCTATACAAGCTTGAGAACAGAGATTAGATTTTACCTCAGTAGGAATATCTGAGACTTCTGCCATGAGTGCATGATTCTGGATTGCCTCTTCTGCTTGATCACTCCAATCAAAAGTACTGTTTGATTCAATAGAATTGTCCATAATAATTGTCGAATTCTAAGAAACACAAGCTCTGATACCACTTGACAGGATCGAATCTTAACAAGATTAACAATACTTAGAATTCAGAATTAAAGAATCTGCGGAATAGAACTTTAATTCTCACAATCAATGAACAGAATATCAGAAAATACACAGTTGTTTGTATTCACTGTTTCGACTCATAATATTACAACCAAACCACAATCTTGATGAACAAACTCAATCAAGACGACTTCTACTTCTCTAGAAATAGGGTTCTTAAACCTTGAGGTTAATTCTCTCTAAAACACAATCGAATTCTAATTGTATTTGTATATCGTATTATTTTCTATTCGTCTCCTTAATAGCTATCTATCAACAAATATATATACTGAATAATTACAAGATAACTATCAAAATAAGATTGATCTTCAGAATATTCTTTTAAGTATATCTTCAATCGTTCCATCTTTATCTCCTTCAATCTCGCATTCCATGTTCTGATCCCAAGCAGTATTAACTTCATTCTTCTCAAGCAGTACTAATAATCTTCTAGCAGTAGTAATGTTTGATATGCCCAAGCAGTACTAACAGTTTTCGTAAGACATCAGCAGTACTAACTTTTAATCAGCAGCATTAATGATATTCCAGCAATAGTAATATACCAGCAGTATTAACTTTGTTCATCAGTATTAACCATGTACCAGCAGTAGTAACTTGTCTAGCGGTACTAATCATGTTCTTGCAGCATTAATGACTCAGTAGTACTAACCTTGAACTAGCAGTAGTATCTTTGTTCTGGCAGCACTAACATTGAACTAGCAGTACTAACTTGATCTGGCAGTAGTAATGTTGTTCTGGCAGTACTAACCATACTTAGCATATCTTCAGTTCCCAACAAATAGTTTCTTTTATTTGTAAAAGACTGCGGGACCAAACTTGTAATTTGATGTTTCTTTTGTTATATGAATGTTATGTTACATTATGTGAATTGTTGTGTATATGGGATTTGGGATGTTACAAATGGTATCAGAGTCTTAGTTTAAGGGATTTAGGTATTAGTATCTGTACCTAGACTTAAACTGCATATGAAGTAGGATGTCCCAATTATTGTAGAACCTCGGGATACTAAGTATAAAAGGTAGAAGGAACAACATGTAAGGTAATTTCATACTACACCTGGCCAGTGTAATTGTGATCTTACAGGTACATGTCTGAACTGGAATACCTTGTTATATGGGGTATATGCTTATGTGTATATTAACCCTGTTTAAATCCACAGAATGGCCAGCGGTACAAGAAATTCGAATCGAGGAGGAGGGAGAAATCCAAACAGAACTAATCCGTCAGTAGGAACAGGGGATAGGGGAGGCAGAACAGGGGGCAGAGTCGGGGGTAGAACTGGAGGTCGAGCCGGAGGCAGAACCCAACAAAATAGTACGGATTTCATTACCAGGGATGATCTAATGGCAGAAATGGGAAGATTACAAGACAATATTCAAGCTATGTTCAACCAAACTCATAATACTGAAACAGAAGGACCAGACCCTACTCATGAAGAGGAGATGCCAATTACCCCTACGGTTTACCGGTAATGAGAAAATGTGATTACAAAATGCTTCTTAGTTGCAAACCTTCTACGTACTCAGGGGATCGGGATCCAGTAAAAGCAATGAGATGGATGAAGGAAATTGAAGCCATTTTCAAAACAAGCAAGTGTGCGGATGAAAATAGAGTATTGTACGGGGCAGCTATGTTAAAAGGAGATGCATTGTATTGGTGGGAATCTTTAATACATTCTAAAGGATCTGACGTTTATTCTACCCTCTCTTGGGAAGAATTTGTGGTAGCCTACAGGGAACAATTTTGTCCCCAGGCAGCCGTTAAACAACTGGAAGGAGAATTCATGAATTTGCAACAAGGGAACTTATCCGTTCGAGACTATACTGCTAGCTTTTTGGAAAAGTCTCGTTTTGCAGAATACTATGTTGCTACGGAGGCGATGAAGACAGAAAGGTTTATTTTTGGATTGAACTCAGAAGTCAGAAGGTTAGTGACTGCAAAAGGACCCGATACCTTCTCGGCTGCAGTTAATGCCGTGGAGAATGTTGAGCGGGATATTAGAAGAGATGCTGGTGATAAAAGTATCGGGAAGAGAAAGTGGGAAGGACCACAATATGATCCGAAGAGGTCCCGATTTCAGAGGTATGATAACCGTCCGCCGTTTCGACCAGCGGAAAGACCATGGCAGAAGTGCAACCGTGTCCACCAAGGAAACTGCCAAGGTGATTTACGAGCATGTTATAAGTGTGGGAAGACTGGACACGTTATTAAGGATTGTAAGGTAACGCGGTTATGTTTCTTATGCAATTCTCCGGATCATCTTCAGTCAAATTGTCCACGGGGAAGGATACAGCAAGGTGGGTCATCGGGCAGGCCAGTGATTGTTAAACCAGTAGTACCAAGACTGGAACCGCCAGTAACCAGGGGTCGCGCATTTTAAATGACTGAGAAAGAAGCGGAGGAAACTCCGGATGTAGTCACAGGTACATTTTTTATAAACTCTACACGTGCTAAGGTGTTATTTGATTCCGGTGCAAACCGATCGTTTGTGTCTCCTGCATTTGCTGCTTGCCTGTGTTTGAAACCTAAAATGTTAGAACATGTTCTATTAGTAGATACTGCAAATGATAATCAAGTGTCGGTTAGTGAAGTGTTTGATAGTTGTGTGATTAGTATAGAGGGGTGTGGAGTGCCTATACGATTGTTTCCTATAACTCTGATAGAGTTTGACGTAGTAGTGGGAATGGACTGGTTAGCCGAGAATCAGGCTAATATAGTATGTGATAAGAAGTTAATAAATGTTGTATTACCGGGGAGGGGACCAGTAGTGATTTATGGTGATCGTAGAAATCATCAGTCTTGTCTTATATCAATATTAAAAGCACGTAGGTGTGTTAATAAGGGTTGTCAGAGTTACTTGGCCTACGTGATAGATATTAAGCCGGAAAAGAATAGGATGGAAGATATTCCCATCGTTAGTGAATTCCCTGAAGTATTCCCTGAAGACTTGAGCAGTCTTCCGCCTTTTAGACAAGTAGAGTTCGGTATAGACCTGATTCATGGAGCCACTCCTGTCGCCCGTGCACCGTATCGTTTGGCACCTCCAGAGATGAAAGAAATGATGGCACAACTACAAGACCTATCCGATAAAGGCTTCATCAGACCCAGTTCTTCGCCGTGGGGAGCACCAGTGTTATTTGTGAAAAAGAAAGATGGGTCGATGAGAATGTGTATTGACTACTGAGAATTGAATAAGTGCACGATAAAGAACAAGTATCCGCTACCCCGAATTTATGATCTCTTTGATCAGTTAGTTGGAGCTTGCTATTTCTCCAAGATTGATCTAAGGTCCGGTTATCACCAGTTGAAAGTTAAAGAAGAAGACGTTTTAAAGACTGCTTTTCGAACGAGGTATGGTCATCATGAATTTTTAGTAATGCCATTTGGATTGACGAACGCTCCAGCTGCCTTTATGGACTTAATGAATCGGGTATGTAAGCCGTATCTCGATAAATTTGTAATTGTATTTATCGATGATATCCTTATCTATTCTCGATCCAAGGAAGAGCACGCACAACATCTTCGTTTGATTCTAGAACTACTGAGGAAGGAAAAGTTGTATGCAAAATTTTCTAAATGTGAATTCTGGCTACGGAGAGTGCAATTTCTGGGGCACGTGATTTCTGAGAAAGGTATACAAGTCGATCCGATGAAAGTGGAAGCAGTTGAAAAGTGGGAACAGCCTAAGACAGCAACAGAGATACGCAGTTTTTTGGGTTTAGCCAGTTACTATCGGAAATTCATAAAAGACTTCTCTCGTATCGCAACACCTTTGACTAAGCTGACCCGGAAAAATTTAAAGTTCGAAAGCAAAGCAGAACATGACGAGGCATTCAGAATATTGAAAGAGAAACTGTGCAGCGCGCCAATTCTATCACTATCTGAAGGTTCAGAAGACTTTGTCGTTTATAGTGATGTGTCTAAACTGGGATTGGGTTGTGTGCTTATGCAGCGCGGAAAGGTTATAGCTTATGCTTCTCGCCAACTGAAGGATCATGAACGGCAGTATCCTACGCACGATATGGAGCTTGCTGCAGTCGTCTTCGAGTTAAAGATTTGGAGACATTATCTGTATGGTTCCAAAGGTCAGATTTATACTGATCACAAGAGTCTTCAACATCTCTTTGATCAGAAGGAACTAAATATGAGACAAAGGAGATGGTTGGAATTGCTGAATTATTATGACTGTGAAATCCTTTATCACCCGGGAAAGGCGAATGTGGTGGCAGATGCGCTCAGTCGTCAAGAAAGGAGTGGAACAATAAAAGTTATTTCGCTACGAACTGAACTCCTACCCTACTTATTTGATGAATTGCAGAAGTGTCAAGCGAAGGCTTATCATGATGAACATCTGAAATCAGAAAGGTTAGCGGGGATGTCGGCATTGCTAGTAAAAGATGAACGGGGGTTATTGTGTCTGGGAAACAGAGTGTGGGTACCTCGTTTGGGTGGATTACGTGATCGTGTTTTACAAGAAGCTCATCAATCCCGTTTCTCTATTCACCCAGGTACAAACAAGATGTATAAAGACCTAAAGCAATTCTATTGGTGGACGGGGATAAAAAGAGGGATTGCTCAGTATGTGGAAAGGTGTGATACTTGTAAGAAAGTAAAGATTGAACACCAAAAGCCATTTGGTCAACTACAACGGCTAGAAATACCTATGTGGAAGTGGGAGCAGATTACCACAGATTTTATCACAAAGCTACCAAGAACTCCGAAGGGATTCGATTCTATTTGGGTGATCGTCGACAGATTGACAAAGTCTGCACACTTCCTACCGATAAAGGAAACCGATTCAATGGAGCGATTAGCTAAGTTGTATATTGATGAAATAGTAACTCGACATGGAATTCCAATCTCGATCATTTCTGATCGTGATAGTCGTTTTACTTCAAGATTTTGGAGAAGTTTTCAAAGGGAAATGGGGACTCAGATAAAGTTAAGTACGGCGTATCATCCTCAAACAGATGGGCAGAGTGAACGAACAATTCAGACCTTAGAAGATATGCTCCGGGCTTGCAATGTTGATTTTGGGGGATCGTGGGATAAGCATTTACCGTTAATCGAATTCGCTTACAACAACAGTTATCATTCCAGTATACAAGCGGCACCGTTCGAAGTACTGTATGGTAGGAAATGCCAAACGCCTCTGTGCTGGAACGAAGTGGGAGAAAAACAGCTAGCGGGGCCGGAAATAGTTCAGTTAACCGCCGATAAGGTTACCCAAATTCGAGAAAGATTAAAAGTGGCTCAAGATATACAGAAGAGTTATGCTGATCGCCGTCGAAAGCCGTTGGAATTTCAAGTTGGGGATTACGTAATGTTAAAGGTTTCGCCGTGGAAAGGAGTCATCAGATTTGGTCGACAAGGTAAACTTAGCCCAAGGTATATTGGACCATTTGCTATCACAGAAAGTATAGATGAAGTAGCTTACATATTAGATCTTCCACTAGAATTAAGCAGGATTCATAACGCATTTCACGTGTCAAACTTCCGAAAGTGTCTGGTTACTCAAGATCAGGCAGTCTCCCTACCAGAGATACAAGTTGACGAAAGACTGAATTATGTAGAAGAGCCAGAAGCTATAGTTGATCATAAGGTTAAAGTGTTGCGGAATAAAGAGGTCAGATAAGTGAAAGTTCAGTGGAGACATCATAAAGGTCAAGATGCTACGTGGGAATCTGAATCGGAAATGAGAGCCAAATACCCTCACCTTTTTGCCTAACTGAATTCCGGGACGGAATTCTTTTAAGGGGGAGATGATGTAATACCCCGGGTAAGTCCGTTAAAAATTTTAACAATAATTTATAATGTTCGGGGTAAGTTTAAGGGTGTTTGGGACATTAGTGAAAAGTTGAAGGTCTAAAAGGTAATTAATTAAAAGTGATATACACCTTCAGACATCAATAGTTTCATTATCCAGATTTAGAAAGATTGTGTAGGTGTGCGGGAGTCTGAAGGTGAAAGAAAGCGAAAGAAGAAACCGTACGAATAGGGCTTCAATCGATTGTGTTAAGAAGAAATCTTGAGGTAAGTCTTTTACATATTATGTTTGTAAACATCAGTAGACCGTTTCTATCGGATTAGAATGTTTAATTTGAGATTGTATAGGTTTAATTTGAAACTGGGTAAATTGGAACCGACTGTGTTCTTGAGGACTCCCGGTGAAATCCCGGTATAATCAACTTCCGGTGGAGTCCCGGTAATATGGACTCCCGGTAGTGTGGAATCCCGGTAGTATGATTTCCCGGTAGAGTTGACTCCCGGTATAACAGACTTCCGGTAGTGGAGAGTTCCGGTATTATGAACTCCCGGTATAACAGACTTCCGGTAGTGGAGAGTTCCGGTATTATGAACTCTCGGTATAGGAACTCCCGGTACTAAGAGTCCCGGTACCCTGTATAGTCCCGGTAGTGAGTTCAATACAGTGTGTAATGGAACAGTAGGGGAGGGGAAATTGTTAGGCTTTATGTATTTGATTAGTAAAACAATTTGTGTATATTAACTTGTTTCAGATTCCGTGGAATCGTGGTAAGGGATAGGATCGTTTTGAAAGAAGCTTACGAACGTGTGAAATAACCAAAACAGGTGAGTTTTGCTTTGAAAACACTTTTTAACTGGAATACATACATGTGTGGAGTTGGGAGTGAAACTGTTGATAATTATGTGCTCGTATGTGAATTATAATATAGTGAGGTATTATATTTACATGTGTATTATAAATGTGTTATAATACGTTGGCCGGGTTTAAGACCGGTGTGATTGGCTATAGAACCTGTATAGCGTTGTTTGGCTGTAGTTGTTGTACAGCGTTGTATATTATTAGTTGGCTTGCTACCACTAATATGGCCAGGAGGAATGAGAAGGGAAGGTATATGGTATGTGAGCTTAATTGGATATATGTAATTGTGTTGCGTGATTTATATGAACGAAGTTATATAAATGGTTTTCAAACTAACAGGGATTTCTCACTTAGACCATCAGGTCTAACCCTCATTTTGTTTTAAAAATATGTATTCCAGGTGGTGGTTCAAGTATGAGCAAGTAATTAGAGTATTCAATGGATGGCTTTTGTGAAGGGTTATAAGAAGAAGATTTTGGATCGTTTAGCAGTTGTATCATCTTATTAAATGTGATGTATGTAATAGTGCAAAGTTAGTAGTAGAATAGTGTCTTTTTTTTGTAAAAGACTGCGGGACCGAACTTGTAATTTGATGTTTCTTTTGTTATATGAATGTTATGTTACATTATGTGAATTGTTGTGTATATGGGATTTGGGATGTTACAGTGGCTATGGGACACTTACTGGCAATATGATCGGTAAGTCCATAGTGATAACATTTCCTATAACTAAAAGTAGTTCTAGGACCATTTGAATGCTGAGCTTTTAATTTCGAATTAGAAGTGCCAGCACCAAGTAAACTATTGGCTTTAAAATGGGACGAACATTCAGTTCTTCAGGTTTCTTACCAAGGACATCCAATCTGAGTCTAGGAGTAGATCGCTGAATAGATCCAGAGATCTGCTTCCTTGATCCAGAGGGATGAGCCACTGAAGCTTTAGAAGCATTCAGCTTTGGTACTAAGGTACCCTTCTGAGGATTCTGGTAAATAACAATTCCTTTACCTTTGTCTTTAGAGACAGAGGTAGGTTTTGAATAAACCATTTTCTCCTTGCCTTTTGAGGAGGTAGGAGTTTCCTCAGTGATTGGTGTAATGGACGAGGAGCACTGAGAAGATGAAGTGTCAGCGACTGAGGATACGAACGTTCCAAATTTAAGCATTGAACGCTCAGTGGTTGGTTTTGGAGTATCATATTTGTAACCCAAACCACGTTTATCACTCAGGGGAATCTGAGACTTTATTATCTCAGTGATCTTTGTTGAATAATTACACCATCCTTCAACAGTAGCTTTTTCAGCCTTTAATGCAGCGATAGCTTCTGCTCGTTCGATTTTGACTAGCTGATTTAAATATACTTGATCTTTAAAGTCTTCTTCAATTTTAGAAAGCTTTTCTATTTGAAGGTGGCAATTTTTAAGCTTTTCAGCGAGATCAAGATTTTGGTTTTCAACCACAGTTTTGTCGTTCATGGCTTCGTATAAACTTCTAGTCAAGAGATCGATCTTACGGAGACTATCAGCTTCATCAATATTTGCAATATTGGTAAAGAAAGAAGGTGTTACCTGAATAGCAGATGTTGAAGTGGAGGGAATGTCTGAGCTTTCTTCCTCTTCTTCAATCTTGGCCATGAGACATAGATTTGCTTCATCATCTTCAGAGTCAGATGATGATGCTTCTTCATCAGAAGCAGCCCAATCATAGTCAGCCATCAGGCCTTTATTCTTCTTCTTAAAGCTTTTCAGCTTAGCATATTTTTCTTTCAGCTTTGAATATTTGTCATCTTTATTCCTTGGAACAAAGGATTTCTTTGTAAAAGCTGCGGGTCTAGAAACTTTCTTAGACCTGCACTCGTTAGCGAAATGTCCTGTCTTTTCGCAGTTAAAACAAGTAGCAGTAGCCTTATCAACAAAAGCTGATGATCTAGGCTTGTCAGTTATGGAAAGAGGTTTGTTCTTTCTAAACATTTTCTTTTTGGCAAATCTCCTGAACTTTTTAGTTAGGAGAGCCAAAGATTCATCATCATCTGAAGAATCAGAATCTGATGAACTTTCAGAGTTACTTTCTAACTCAGTGATAGTGACCGAGGGTCGCTGAGTAGAAGGTTCCTCTAAGATTAAAGCAACAGGGGTGCTTTTGGAATCTTTTACAATATTCTTTTTAAGATGGCTCGATTGCTCATGATTCAGCAACGTGCCATATAAGGTTGAAAGGGTCATTGATTTTAGATCCTTTGATAGCTTGAGACACATAGCATAATTGTCCCAGCTTTCAGGTAAACATTTTAGAAACTTTGTCAGCACTTCAAAGTTAGAATATTCCTTACCAACAGTTTTCAGATCTATAATTAAACAATTAAAACGTTGGTGAACTTCAGAGAGAGATTCATTCTTACCAGAAATGAAGCTTTCGTATTGTCTTACCAGGTTGATCTTTCTTGAGTCCTGGACTTCAGACGTTCCTTCATACTGAACACATATTGTGTCCCACATGGCTTTTGATGTTTTCAGATTCATGACGGAAAGGTAGACTTCGTCAGGAAAAGCCATGGATAGTATGGATCTGGCTTTTGTATCTATAGCCATTTTCTTCTTATCTTCGTCAGTCCATTGAAAGATTTCCTTAGGTACCAGCCTTTCTGGAATAGCAGGTCTATTCTCAGCGGATGGAACAGCATCATCATTTCTTACAGGGATGAATGGACCATTTTCGAGATAGTAAGGCATAGTAGGGTCTACACCTTCTAAGAAGAGTGTCATCCTATTTTTCCATAAGTTGAAGTTATCTTTGGAAAATCTAGGGGGTTTAGCAAGAGAACCATTGTCTATATAATTTGTGTTTGTGTTGGTGGCCATTTTCATATAATAGCAAGGAAGAGAAATATCTTAGATTAGATCTTGTTTATGAGATTAAACAAATCCGCTCTGATACCACTTGTTGGTCCCGAAGGCCTATATAGGTTTGTAGAAGGGGGGGGGGGGGGGTTGAATACAAACACACAGATTTTACTTTTCTAAATTGTTTATTGATAAATCATTAACAATTTACAGCTTGTTACGGAAACAAGATTAAGGATAAACCTAAATCTAAACAAGTTGGAACACTAAGGTTTCTTGCACTAAGAGAGATAAGGAAATTACTAATAATAACCTATCTTGAGAAAAGAGATTGAACTTGTCCAGAGTTAGCAAGTTACTTCAAAAGAAGTGGGTTCATCTCTTTATATACTGCATGCATTTAATGCAAGTCAGTATACTCTTTACACGTGTCATCAGCTGGTTGGTTGCATGTCATTGACCATTGTTGACAACCTTAGTAGCCGCATGGATGAACAGTGTAGTATCAGAGTGGTTGTACGATTTCAGACAGTCGGAGGTTCTTTTCTGACATTTCGTACGGAGTCGTGCAAGGGGGGTTAAGACAAGTACTTTGTACGGAGGACTTCATGATCAACTTTCGTTGATTCAGCGATTATCATTTTCTTTTCAGCGAATGATAAAGTTCAGCGATAGCTGAAGTCTTGTACTTGATACTTCACGTTGAGTGGACAAATCTGAGTCTTCGCTGATCCGCATCAGTTCATTAGGAGACTTGTCGCTAGTTCTTGAGCTTGATCTTTGACTTCAGCGTAGAACCTTTGTTGACGTGAAACTTGTTGTTGGTCCCGTTTATGAGCAACAATAGAAGAAATATAGAATCCATATTTAAATATAGAGATAAGATATGCATGAAGAACAATTATTAAGAAACTTATCTCATATTCATTGACGATTAAATATGGAGAGGAGAAAACATGAAGAACACCACACTTAACATGTAAAACCGACTCTCATCTAGTCTATGTGTGTTTTTGTGTGCTCTCCAAAATTTCTCACTTCTTGAAATAAAACCATGGACACCTCTTATATAGGGCCATTTACACATTAGATATTTAAGATATCTAATGTCTAGACAATATCTAAAATATCTATATAAACTATCTAAATAAATATCTATTACAAAATATCTAAAACACAAAAATATCTTTATAAAACATTCATTAAATTAGGAGCTAATTAAAGCTAACAATCTCCCCCTAATGTTTTATAAAGAAAGCATCATCTTATAGTCTCCCCCTTGCTTTCTTTAGAACCTTTGATGTTCCGTTCTTCAAGTCTTCAAAGCATCATGTGCTCCCCCTCAAATGTAGGCTCACCCACCGAGCTCTAAACGTGAATAACAGAGGATGGAGTGACATTTAAAATGTGACAAATATAGCTTGACACCATGAAGAACCGTTGAGAGAACACCGTTCTTGAAAGCGGAAAGAGCATGAATTAATTGCAATGCTTTCGGTCCAGCACTTTACAGCAGACTTTGAAGCAGATTTCGGCATATCAGCTCACATAATTTGAGAAAACTCAAAACATCAAAGTCGTGCGTCTGTGAATTATCTTTCCAATGCCGCTGGAATCGAGTAATTTGGAGCACCGAGTCAAAAGTTATGCGCATTTTTCTGAAGCAGCGCAAATCTGTCAAACAAACACAAATCGGGCTCTTAGGTTGAGTCGTAGAGGTTCAATCCACAGAGGTTCTGTCGGATTTCACAGAGGTTCTGTGGTGAACAGTTCCACAGAAGTTAGTCGGCAGAAGTTGCTCGTACTGCCGATAGAGCTCTGATGATGATTTGTCAAACTCAACTTTCTGTCCAGCAGAAGTATACTGTCTTTAACAGAGATTCTGACCAAGAATAACACCGATTCAGACCAAGATCAAAACACGAAAAGTATTCATCTATGTCTTAGGAATCCAACGCATCTGGATTCATCAAATTTGGAGCTTCGATGAAAAAGTTATGTTGAAAATACGACAGGTGCGCAAAGCTGACAGCAAGAACACTAAAACGTTGCGCTTTGGGCTCTTAGGCTCGGTTGCAGAAGTTCGGTCCACAGAAGCTCTGCTGAGTTTCACAGAAGTTCTGTAGTGAACAGTACCACAGAAGGTGGTCGCCAAAAATCCGAGCCAAAGTACGAGTTGTCGCCAGAAATTGGTCTGAGTGGTCGACAAAAGTGATCGTTGCTTGACAAACGTTTGACAAAGGTTCTGCAGAAGTTTGGTCGTGGCTCTGCAGAAGCTGGTCTCGTGCGGCAGAAGCTTGGTCGCGTGCGGCAGAAGCTTGGTCGCGTGCGGCAGAAGCTTGGTCGCGTGCGGCAGAAGCATGGTCGCGTGCGGCAGAAGCTTGGTCGCCGCTCGGCAGAAGCATAACATAAGTGTTATACTTACTTTGACATTGATTTAGACCATTTAACCTCTAGATTTTGCAAGAACGCAAAACACAAACAACTTGAATTTGTTTGTTAGCAGTTCAGATCATCTTGAATCACCTCTTTTCGAGCTCGTACGACAAAGATATGGTTGATTTCCCACAGTTGCGCAGATCTGTCCATCAGCTTTTCCATCAGCACACTGATGTCTACTTCAACGATGCATATGACCCTTATAAATTTCGAATCTCTGAATTCTCAAAACACAGAAATTTTTCATCTGTGTCTTAGGAATCCAGGGCCTTTTGAATCGCATCAATCGGAGTCTTGAGCAGTGAGATATGACCATTTTACTACAGCATCGCAAATCTGTCAGCATGTTGTTATTAAACCTGATTTGATGTAGAAAAACAAGACGATCTCCATATAACTTTTAGAACCGTGAGTGCAAATACTCAGATCTCTAATTGATCAGGTCAGAGAACTAATTAAAAATACTCAAAGTTATAAAAACTTTTCAGATCAGACTTTGAACATGTAGCACAACACCAAATCTCTCAAAAAAAAACTTCTATTGTTGCCATGATGACCGATTTTGAAGAAACGTTTCTTCAATTCAGGGATCATAAGTAAACAACTAACTTATCAGCGATCATCATAATGACTGAACAGACTCAGAGCATTAATGGTGAACAGTGTTCGCTGAATGTTTAATTTAAAGAGCGAGAGTTCCTATCAGCGGTACTGTAAGATCTTAGTACTTATCAGCGATAGTGAAACTCTGATACATATTGTTTACTTACAATTTTCACTAAGTATATAAGAGAGGGTCAGTATCAAATCACTGAGGGTTTGGATCAACATACCCATTGCGTTTTGGGTCCTTTCTTGTTAGGTTTGGGGGTGTTCAAGGGCTTATCTGCTGGCTTTCCATTTTGGGATGGTATGCCAGTGGGTTTCTTCTATGCATTCTGAATAGTCTTGGGATTTTTTCTTTGAGACGACTGATTCAGAACACAGTGAGGACCATTCATATGGTTCTTTAACTGTAACAGAAGTTGAATACAATTGCATTTGATAGAACATGAAGATTGATGCAAATTGTCGTTTTTATTCAAAAACTGTTGTTTAAAGGGAGCTTGATTTTGAAAAACTTTAGGACCAGATGTCTTTACGTACATTCTGTCCTGTGATTTAAAATTGTTGTTTCTTGGAACAAACTCTCTTGACACAAAACTGTTTCTCTTTTGATTTACAATACGTGTAGAAGTAGGTTGGTCATTGACTTTACATTTTCCTTTCTGCTCTGTTGTAAATTTGACTTGATCATAAGCGTAAGGAACAGAGGTATAGTCTTCATGAACAATTTTAGCTTTTCCTCATTTATTCTCTTCTATCTCATTAGAGGAAAGAATTCTGATACCCTTATTTTTCAAATTTGGCAAAGGTATAAATCTGTTCTGTTTCTTAAAGAATGAGACGTTTTCAGAGAACCAGATTCAACAGTTGCTTGTTTAGGTTTGTGCAAATAAGTCTTAGGAGCACAGAAAATTTTCTCATCTACCTCAGAGTCAGAGTCACTGTCAGAGTACAGAAAGTCTCTAGTGGCTCTGGTAGAGGTGTTAGACTCATTGGGTATCTTAGAGTTATCAGCTCTGGTGGTTTTAAACTTTCTTATCTTTGGTTTTAAAGCATCACAAGCAGCATTTTCTTCAATAATTTTCAAAATATCCTCTTCAAAAGTTGTTCGTAAGGTTTCAGAGGATGGAGAGAAGACTGGGACTCCAGAATTGAGTTCTCTCTGTATTGAAGCACAAGAGGTTTCTATAACAGAGGCAACAAACTTCTGTTCCTTGAAAGAATTGATGTTAAAGATTTCTTTCGGATCAAGACTTTTGATGGAATCAGTAAGCTTTATTTCAGCTATTCCCTGATCAAGAATAAACTTTTCAGATGGTTTTGTAACCTTTTCTTGATTCAAGGTGTCATAGCTGACATTCCTTAAGCTTAGTCTTTTTGCTTTTGTAAAATCTGATATTTTGGCTCATTTGAAAACATCATTTCCAGAGATCACATCCTCTTGTATTTTTCCAATAGAGAAGGCAAAGGGATAAGATGCCTTTAACCTTCTTTTGTAAGGAACAATGTCATTAAAACCTAGACCTTGCTTGTCTTCTTGAGAATTTATTTTGGTATACACATTCTGTGCATCCTGGTACTTTTTGATTAAAATCTCCTTTTTTGTAGGGATTGATGTAAAATTTCCCTCTCTCTCTGAAAATAGTCTTTTAGAGCAACAGAGTTTAAACGTTCATGTTCAGATTTAGCAACTTCTTCAGCTTTTTGTTACAAAATTTCTTCAAACTCTTTAACTCTTTTTGAAAACGTGCTTTCTTTCTTTTGTTGTAAGACTTCTAGCTCAAAATTTTCTCTGGATATTTCATCCTTTTCCTGTTCCAAGAGAGTTTTCTCTCTCTTGTAGAAGGACAGATCCTTCTGAGCTAGCTTTCTTAACTCTTTTTCCTCATAAAGCTTTTGTTTTAAGAGTTGAAACTATTCAGTAAGTAATGACACATGCATCTCAAGTTATGAGTCAGACTTGGATTCAGAGAAATGTACCTTGGCACTGGGTCTGGTTGTCTCCAGCGCTCTGTTGTCTGGCTCTGTTACGGTCAGGGCAAATGCATGAGCCACATCTTCTTCTTTGGACTTTTCTATTCTTCCTCCTGTCATCCAATCAACTTCCAAACTTCCATCATCCACAGCAACAATGGCTTGCTCTGGTTAATCGTCAGAGGATGAATCAGACATCCAATTCTACATCTCAGCAACATAGCTTCTTTCTCTGTAGTTATACTTGTATTTATTCTTGTAATAATCTTGATCTTTCACAAGTTTTCCTTTACAGTTAGTAGAGAAATGACCAGGTTTGCCACATCTAAAGCAACGTCCATCATTCTGATTGATGGGTTAGGCAGCATCAGCCTTCTGTGGAGCAGAAGTATTGAACTTCTGTTGTGGTTGCTGTCTCTGATCTGTCGGAGCTATGTTGTGATGGTTCTGTTGTGGGGGTGCAGCATAAGATCTGTTCTCATCTTTCTCATATCTACCTCTTCTGTCGAATGCTCTGCTGCCAAATCTCTTGTTGAATTGTTGAGTGATTAATGCAAGAGATTTAGCAAACGCATTTATATCGTCATCCTCATCTGACGAGTTTTCTCCAGTATCACTTTCAGCTACCAAACTCTTACTCTTCTTCTTCTTCCCTCTGCTGGAACTTTCTCTGTTGGTCTTTCCTTCTGTGGATTTCTTTGATTCAGAGATTAACGCAATAGGTCCTGCAATGGTGGATTTGCCTTTTTGTTTGACAACATCCTTTTCTTGTGCGGCCAGAGTTCCATACACGTCGGTAAGAGACCATGCATCTAGATCTTGGTTAGCTTGTAAAGACATGGACAGATTTAACCATTCATCATTCAGACTTTTCAGGAACAAAACATTGTTATCTTCCTTCGACCTAACAACCCCACACTTTTTACATTTGTTTAACAAAACATTGAATCTTTTGTAGGTTTGTTGTAATGTTTCCTCAGGAAGTGCCTTGAAATTGTTGTATTCATTTATACATTGGGTCCTTCTGTTCTTTTGGGTTTTGATGCCACCCTCAAGATGATTAAGAAGTTGATCCCAGATTTCGTTGGCAGTAACACATGAATCTAGTTCTTGAAATATTTCATTAGGAATGGCCATAATCAGAAGTCTAACTGCTTTTAGATCATTTTCCATTTTTAATGTCTCTTCATCAGTGAACCCGGTGGTTTTGGGTTCAAGGTGAGCAGGAATCTCAGCAGTAGTTTGTGTTGCGGGTACACGTGGAACCAAAACCATGGGTTTGCATGGTCCATCCATGACAGAACGCATTAAATATCTGTCCATCCCATCAAGGAAATTAAGCATCCTAATCTTCCATTGAGGATATTCATCTCTCAGAAGAGTAGAAGGCTTAGTCAGAGAACCAGCAGTATATATAGTGTTGATATGGTTATTTGCCATTTTTCAGAAAAACAGGGTATAACAGTTTCAAATGGTTTTGAAAGAGTATAAACTGAAAGTAAGTGAACAGTAACCAATGGAACAGTAATGAACAGTAGATAATATCTTTAATATAGACTGGAAAGCTTAAAACAGTGGTATATTAACTTTTAATCTTTAAACTGTAAAACAGAGTATACTAGGAAGCTTTGAAATGCACACACAATCAACAACAATGAATCAACCTTGGTAGATTGGATTGTTTGATTTAAGAAAATCAAGCGAGCTTTGATACCAATTGTAGGTTCCCAGATTCACGTTGTATCACATTATTCGTAGTAACATAGACAGCGGAAGCATTTAAATATAAAGCCATTAAAGTGAGTGATTGTGTAAATGATATTGTAGTAGTGAGAATCAATATAGAACAGGATAATGATAACAAGATCAAAATAAGAAACGCTGCTCGTATATTGATAATGGATAACACCAAGAACAAGATCAATGGTGTATCCTGAAATCTCATAGGGAACAATATCGTACGGAGGTAGTGCTCGGGATTACTGCAGTGTGTGCTTAAACAATTGTGGAAAACTATTCTTCCCAAAGCTTACAATTGGTTGTTCCACTACCTCTCTATTTATAGCCCTGATAAAGTGTAGACAGTGTACTATCGTACCCTAGAATGACACGTGGAAAGTGTGTCTCCTAATTTTAGGGCATACGTGGAAAGTATGGACACTTGTCTAACACTTGGGATTTCTTACGAGACTTAGGCATCACAGAGGTCTTCACTTCAACAGAGCTCATAGACAAGAACAAAGATGGTCTTTGTCAAATTTCAGTGGAGGAAGTCCTTTTACTAGATTTAATTTCACGAGCTTGTCAAGATTTGAAAATTTCAAATGGGCAAATCTTTTATGCCAGAGCCAGGCATCTTCATTTTTTAAAGACACTAAACAGAACTTTTATGTTGTAGATTTTTGGTTAGGATTGAAATTCATTTTATAAAGATTGCCTTTTCTGTCGGCTCTTAAGAGTTCTTGACCTGACTCGGAAAGTAACAGAGAACAGTACTTCTTCCTAAACTTGACATCGAACCCATGATCACAGAGTTGACTTATGCTAAGCAGATTATGGTTTAATCCTTCAACATAAGCAACCTCAGAAACTGAAACACCACCATTGACTAAAGTACCGTATCCTCTAATCTGTCCGCCATTATCTCCTCCAAAGGTTACTGCACTTCCATTTTTGTTCTAGAAAGAAGTAAGCATCTCCTTATTCCCCGTCATGTGCCTTGAGCATCCTGAATCTAAATACCAGATCTGCAAGATAGATTAGTTTCTCTTAGGTACCCATTGCATTTTGGGTCCTTTCTTGTTAGGTTTGGGGGTGTTCAAGGGCTTATATGCTGGCTTTCCATTTTGGGATGGTATGCCAGAGGGTTTCTTCTGTGCATTCTGAATAGTCTTGGGATTATTTCTTTAAGACGACTGATTAAGAACACAGTGAGGACCATTCATATGGTTCTTTAACTGTAACAGAAGTTGAATACAATTGCATTTGATAGGACATGAAGATTGATGCAAATTGTCGTTTTTATTCAAAAACTGTTGTTTAAAGGGAGCTTAATTTTAAAAAACTTTAGGACAAGATGTCTTTACGTACATCCTGTCCTGTGATTTAAAATTGTTGTTTCTTGGAGCAAACTCTCTTGACACAAAACTGTTTCTCTTTTGATTTACAATAGGTGTAGAAGTAGGTTGGTCATTGACTTTCCATTTTCCTTTCTGCTATGTTGTAAATTTGACTTGATCATAAGCGTAAGGAACAGAGGTATAGTCTTCATGAATAATTTTAGCTTTTCCTCTTTTCTTCTCTTCTATCTCATTAGAGGAAAGAATTCTGATACCCTTATTTTTCATGTTTGGCAAAGGTATAAATCTGTTCTGTTTCTTAAAGAATGAAACGTTTTTTCAGAGAACCAGATTCAACAGTTGCTTGTTTAGGTTTATGCAAAGAAGTCTTAGGAGCACATAAAATTTGCTCATCTACCTCCGAGTCAGAGTCACTGTCAGAGCACAGAAAGTCTCTGGTGGCTCTGGTAGAGGTGTAAGACTCATTGGGTATCTTAGAGTTATCAGCTCTGGTGGATTTAAACTTTCTTATCTTTGGTTTTAAAGCATCACAAGCAGAACTTTCTTATCTTTGGGTATCTTTGGTTTTGTGCGGCCAGAGTGCCATAAACGTCGGTAAGAGACCATGCATCTAGATCTTGGTTAGCTTGTAAAGACATGGACAGATTTAACAATTCATCATTCAGACTTTTCAGGAACAAAACATTGTTATCTTCCTTCGACCTAACAACCCCACACTTTTTACATTTGTTTAACAAAACATTGAATCTTTTGTAGGTTTGTTGTAATGTTTCCTCAGGAAGTGCCTTGAAATCGTTGTATTCATTTATACATTGGGTCCTTCTGTTCTTTTGGGTTTTGATGCCACCCTCAAGCTGATTAAGAAGTTGATCCCAAATTTCTTTGGCAGTAACACATGAATCTAGTTCTTGAAATATTTCATTAGGAATGGCCATAATCAGAAGTCTAACTGCTTTTAGATCATTTTCCATTTTTAATGTCTCTTCATCAGTGAACCCGGTGGTTTTGGGTTCAAGGTGAGCAGGAATCTCAGCAGTAGTTTGTGTTGCGGGTACACGTGGAACCAAAACCATGGGTTTGCATGGTCCATCCATGACAGAACACATTAAATCTCTGTCCATCCCATCAAGGAAATTAAGCATCCTAATCTTCCATTGAGGATATTCATCTCTCAGAAGAGTAGAAGGCTTAGTCAGAGAACCAGCAGTATATATAGTGTTGATATGGTTATTTGCCATTTTTCAGAAAAACAGGGTATAACAGTTTCAAATGGTTTTGAAAGAGTATAAACTGAAAGTAAGTGAACAGTAACCAATGGAAAAGTAATGAACAGTAGATAATATCTTTAATATAGACTGGAAAGCTTAAAACAGTGGTATATTAACTTTTAATCTTTAAACTGTAAAACAGAGTATACTAGGAAGCTTTGAAATGCACACACAATCAACAACAATGAATCAACCTTGGTAGATTGGATTGTTTGATTTAAGAAAATCAAGCGAGCTTTGATACCAATTGTAGGTTCCCAGATTCACGTTGTATCACATTATTCGTAGTAACATAGACAGCGGAAGCATTTAAATATAAAGCCATTAAAGTGAGTGATTGTGTAAATGATATTGTAGTAGTGAGAATCAATATTGAACAGGATAATGATAACAAGATCAAAATAAGAAACGCTGCTCGTATATTGATAATGGATAACACCAAGAACAAGATCAATGGTGTATCCTGAAATCTCATAGGGAACAATATCGTACGGAGGTAGTGCTCGGGATTACTGCAGTGTGTGCTTAAACAATTGTGGAAAACTATTCTTCCCAAAGCTTACAATTGTTTGTTCCACTACCTCTCTATTTATAGCCCTGATAAAGTGTAGACAGTGTACTACCATACCCTAGAATGACACGTGGAAAGTGTGTCTCCTAATTTTTGGACATACGTGGAAAGTATGGACACTTGTCTAACACTTGGGATTTCTTATGAGACTTAGGCATCACAGAGGTCTTCACTTCAACAGAGCTCATAGACCAGAGCTCTGTTGGTCTTCGGGTTGTGAACAGTTCTTCTGTTGATCTTCTGACAGAACTCTGTTGGTTCTACCAGAACTCTGTTGAGTTCTGTTGATCTTCTTGAAGCTTTTTCTTCTATGTCTTCTGCTGCATCTCTGATGGTCTTCTGACTTGATAATATTTTCAATACTTTTACATTACAGATACTTGGGGCTAACATTATTCTTCCAATAGCTCAAAACACAAACATTAACTACATTGATAATGGTTCTCTTGCCAAACCTCCTCGATTTAGCAGAGAGAACTTCATTCTCTGGAAGATGGACCCTATATCCCAGTCATCATCGATGCTGTTGTTCCTACCACTACTACCACTCCCTTCATTCTGAGAGACAACTTGTCAAATAAGTCTGCCAATGGACTGAAGAAGACAAGAAAAAGGTGGCCATCGATACAAAGGCCAGATCAATCATTTCTATGGCCCTACCTGATGAGGTCTATCATTCCATAATGAACCTCAAAAGCTTCAAAGCCATGTGGGACACAATCTGTGTTTAATATGGAGGTACTGCTGACGCACAAGAGTCTAGAAGAATAAATCTCCTAAGACAGTACGAAAGTGTTGTTTGTGGTAAGAATGAAACTTTATCTGAAGTTCACCAACGTTTTAACTGTTTACTCATTTATTTGAAAACTGTTGGTAAGATTTATTCTAACTCTGAGACCCTAACAAAGTTCTTGGAATGTCTTCCTGAAAGTTGGGACAATTATACCATATGTCTTAAACTATCAAAGGATCTTAAATTCATGACCATGAGTACTCTTTTTGGCACTATGCTCAATCATGAGCAGTCGTGTCAACTTAAGAAAAAACTTGTCAAAGATTCAAAAAGCACACATGTTGCTTTACTCTCTTCAGAGTTAATGCCTACTCATCGATCTTCTGTCACGATCACTGAAATGGAATCTAACTCTGATGATTCATCAGAAACCGATCCTTCAGAACTTGATGAATCTCTAGCACTCCTGACTAACTCTTTCAAGAGATTTGCTAGAAGGAGTAACTTCAGAAAAAATAAATCTCTCACTATCACTGACAAGCACAAATAATCTCATATTGATAAGGCTACTGCCACTTGCTATAACTGTGAAAAGACAGGTCACTTTGCTAGTGAGTGGAGGTCAAAGAAAGTATTCAAACCTTTTTCATCCTTCAAGAAATCCTCTACTTCTGTTGGGTCTAGAAAGCCCCAATTATATAGAAAGTTTTATAAAGTCCATGTAAAGTCAATGAAAGTCAAATGTTTTGTAATTAGCTTTATTAGTCTTTTGGGCTTTGGGAGTTTAATGGGAGTTAAATGGGCTTGGGCCCATGTCATGTAATTAGACACTATAAATAGGTGTCCTGGGCTTACATTGTCAGATGAGACTTTGAAGAGAATACACAGTGAGTCTTGAAAGAGTCGTATATCAATTTCTCTCTCCATTGTATTGTAAAGCATACGAATAGAGATCATTCAACAAATTGTTCTTCTTGCCTATTTTCTATTCTACATTTATGGAGTTTCTTGATTGTTGTTTAATTACGGGACTTTCAATTGGTATCAGAGCCAATCAACAAACAAATTCATTCAAGATCATGTTCGTGTTCTTGAAGATTTCTTGATCAATTCGTCAATTGATTCCGCTGCTACTAGTAATTCTTGAATTCTTAGTAATTCTTGAATTCATTATACATTTGTTCAAGAAATTCGATTTGTCTTTCTGTTGAATCGATTCAATTCAATTTTACAATCAAGTCATCCAACGAATTTCTCTCTATGCTGATTAATTTTCGAAATTAAACAGAGATCACAGGTATGTTTTCAAAATTCTTGATTGGTTTCTTGATCAAAGTGATTCTATCTGCTGCATGTTGATTACTATTCAAATTTTTTGTTGAAAAGAAGATTTCATTAATTCATGTACTCTAACTGTTTGATGAAATGCATGTGACAGATTTGATCAATTCTTGCATGTTCTAGATCTGTGCTGATTCTCATTTTTTTCATAATTCATAGTTGATATTTGAATTTGTCATTTCATCATGCCTGAGATTGTTGAAGTTTTTGTGAGACCTGCAAGTTCTATAACCAGTTCAGACAATTTACAAAAATTAAGTCCTGTAAAAGCAAAAGAAACAATTTCTAAACCAAAAACTGAGATTGTTCATTTTGAAAGCAAGATTGCTAATCTTGAAGCCAAATTTGAGGAAAGTGCAAAAGTTGTTGTAAATTTGCAAAAAGATAAATTCGATCTTCTAAAAGATTTCGAAAAGGCTCAAGAGAACACAAAGTTGTTAGAAAAAGAGAATGTTGATTTGAAAGAGAAAATCAATTTTGAAAGAAAGATGTTGACAGATTCTAAAAATAGAATCAAATCATGTGAAATGAAAAATTGTCAACTCTTGAAACAAATCTATGATTTTGAACAAGTTGTTATACTTGAAAGAGAGAAATTTGAGAAAGAGAGAAGAGACTTTCAAACTGAGAGGAAAGGTTTTGAAACAAAGTCTGTTGAATTATCTCTGAAAAATTCTGATTTGGAGAAAATTCTTGCAAAAGAAAGAAAAGAGTTTGAATGCAAGAAAAATGTTTTTCAAAAAGAAAAGAATGGTTTTGAGAAAAAGAAAACAGGAATGTTAAATGAGTTTTCTGTAAAAATAAATGAGTTGGAGAAAGAGTTAGAAGATGGAAGGAAAGAGACTGAAAAGAAGAAGGTAAATGGCTTTAAAGAAAAATGCTTAAAAGATGAGTTTGAGAAGGAAAAGAAAGTTTTTCATTTGGAGATAAGGAGACTTATTAAGAAATTATCTGATTTATCAACTAAAATCATGATAGAGAGGAAGTCCAAATCTGATTTGCAGTCAAGGTTTGATTTGTATGTTAAAAAGTTTAAAGAATTTGAAACGAAAGTTGTTGACAAATCAAATCATAGTTCAAAAGATCAGATTCGTTCTTCTAATCTGTTTTATAATTCTCCTATTGATAAATCTTATAATTGTTCTTTTAAAAAGATAAAAATGGAATGGAGAGTTAAAGGAACTACTTCCAAGAAAGAAGTGCGAAAATCAAAGGTTCCTAATTCAAATGTCAAGAAGAACAATACATTTCAAAGAAAATCTTTTGTTAAACCTGATGTGATTTATTCTGTAAATCAATTAGTCAGAATTGCACAAAAGAAACTTTGTTGTTCATATTGTGGGACTAATGATTTTGTGAACAAGAATTTTATTCAGCACTGGTATGGTTCTTATAGAATATCTGCATATGCCACTACACCTAACAAATCTGGACCCAAGTTCATATGGGTACCAAAGACAACTTAATCTGTTTTGCAGGTTATTCATGTGTAAAGCTGAATGATCATACTGACACATGACTAAAAACAGATGATGTGTTTAAATTGAAAATTTTGACTTTTGGATACTTCAGTTCAAAACTCGGTCTGAATGTGATTATGGATTTCGGATTCATACAGATCAATTTGTTGACTTTGAAGAATTTTTTTTACGAAAAAGTTCTGTTTACTATGGGGTTATCGAACTCATAGTTGTGGATATTTTTGGTAGAAAACATTTCCAGAGAATGTGTTCAGAATCATATTTTGAGCAACCCTGCAAATTTTGGTTGAAAAATTCTGATTTTTGAGCAAGTTATGGTGATTTGAAGTTCAGAATGTTCAAAAATCACAAAATCCAAACATTTTTCTAAGGAATTTTCTATGGATAGTTTTATCAGAATTCTGACTCTCTTACTCAGAAGTTCTGACTCTACTACTCAGAATTCTGACTCAACTAATCAGAATTCTGACTCCGATACTTAGAATTTTGAACAAGTTACTCAGAATTCTGACTTTTCAACTCAGAATTCTGACTCAACTACTCATAATTTGGATTTTTGATATCTAATGAGGAATCATCGTAGATGATTACCAAAATCTCTTGATTTTGCAGGATTATCTTGATTTGAGAGGGAATATTGTCTCAAAATTTGATCTGATTGTTTCAAGATAAAGTTCAAAACCCGTGCTTCAACGTTTTAGGTTTTGAACATATCAGTTCAAAACCCGTACTTAAATGACTATGGCTTCTGAATAATTCCCGTACTTCAGAGACTAAGACTTCTAAACAAATCAGTTTAGAACTCATACTTCTCAGGTGATATCCTTAACTGTCATATTTTTCTGTTTCAAGGAACAAGTGGTGAAAGGTAACATTGCATTATGTTTTATTTCTATTGCTTTGAATGTTTGAATCTTAACAAATTTAATTCAATGATATGAATTTTTTTTATTTTTCATTCAATGAATAAAATGTGTGTCAAGGGTGATTTTACAAGTATTTTTGTATTATCTGAGCTATATTTGTTTCAACTTTCACTTCTGAAATAAATCGAAAGGTTAGCAAAACATGAATGAAATTATGCTAAATGCTCAATGTTATGAAATCTATACTTATATAGAATATAATGCTCAAAAAGCCTAAATGTCAGAATGATGGATGGAAACGAAAATATGGGAGAAGTACTACGTTTTAGAACCAAGTGATTGAGATGAAATAAATATATATAAAATCATTTAGTTTGAAAGTTTGTACCTGTGGCCTTTCTGGTTTGGGAGAGTAAGTCCTAAGGGGTGCTCGACACCTAGTCCCTAAGATCAACTGGTCTGGGATCGGCTGACCCAAATCCTGCAATAGAACCAGATAGAAAGCCATGTTCTACTGGTACAAATGGGTTTAAGATATATCGATGTGGCCTTTCTGGTTTGGGAAATTAAGTTCCAAGGGGTACTTGTCACCTAGCACCTAAGACCAACTGGTCTGGGATATGCTGACCTAAATCCTGCTATAGAACCAGATAGAAAGTCATGTTTAACGATGTATCTTATTCTTACTAAACTTTTTGATTAAAAGATGCCAATGTGCACAAAATTAAAAGATGTCAATGAGCACAAAAGAAAAGATGCCAATGAGCACACATCTCGTGAATCTTGGGGAAAATACAAAGTCGCGATAAACCTGTAAATTTGTGAAAATCCTGATTTTGGACAAATAGTGTGAGTAGAGCAAAGTATTCTTATATGTTTTAGAATTGCATATGCTTGAAGCTAATCATATTTCGCATGCTAAACACACCAAATAGATTTAATAAAGAGATTGAAACTGAACATTTTTAACTTGATATGCAATGATGACTTGTATTTGAATCCAAACACATACATTTGATTTCATTTGATTGAAAAATTTGTTAAATTTCATTAAGTTGGATTTCTTTTGTAAAGTTTTCAAATGATCAAATGTTAGTAGTTATCAAGTATATGAATCTTATTTCGAAATGAATAATTTTAATGAAATATATGCATACTTTCAGGGGGAGAAAACAAATTGCTCCAGCATTCTTATTTTGAGGGGGAGCAAGGTTATTCATTAAGGAGGAGATTGTTAGTGATACTCAGAAACGCGACTGAAATTGAAGAAGTTTTTCAATGATCATGATGATCTCAAATCATAAATGAGAGGGGGAGAATGTTCATTCAATGTACAATCATTGTCATTTTGATAATCATGGTTATGATAATCAAAAGGGGGAGAAGAAAATAGAAAATGATTTGTACAGAATCAACAAAAGAGAGAAATGTTATTTTTAAGGGGGAGAAGAGGAAAAGGAAACTGATCCAGTTTATTCAGAATTCTGATCAAGTGCAATCAGTTTTGAATGACTCCTCAGAAGTTTAAGTAAGGGAACTCAGAAGTCAGATTGTGGAATGTCAAAAGTTAATCAGAAATCAATGTTCAAATGATGGTTCAGAACTAAGTCTTTGAAGCTTTATCAGAACTTTGACCCCAATAGTCAGAACTTTATCGTGTGGAATCAGAATTTCAGAGTTAGAATTTTTTCAGAAGTTCTTCATGTTCAGAATTCTGATTGACTTACTCAGAATTCTGATTGGTCTACTCAGAACT
The DNA here is from genome assembly GCA_033807775.1 of Saussurea involucrata. Classification (NCBI taxonomy): domain Eukaryota; kingdom Viridiplantae; phylum Streptophyta; class Magnoliopsida; order Asterales; family Asteraceae; genus Saussurea; species Saussurea involucrata. The sequence goes on from CM066321.1 coordinate 34,521,642, forward strand.
TTTACTTAGTTTATTTCGGAGTAAAGGTGCAATTTCAGAAATGTTTAACAGCTTTGCGCACCTGTCGTATTTTACTCAGAACTCCCTCCTCGAATCTCCAAATTTGACGATTTCAGATGCGCTGGATTCCTAAGACACAGATGAACATTTTTCATATTTTGAGTTTGTTCTGAATCGATGTGCTTATTGGTCAGATTCTGTGTCAAAGTCAGTGTATAGCTGCTGGACCGAAGCAATGTTTTTCACGATATTTCTCCCAACTTTCAGAAAGGTGTTCTATCTTCTATTTTTGTGGATCCAAGCTGAGTTATTGAAGTGTATTAAGACACGCCCTCCTATGATCTTAATGGATTAAGCTCTTGAGCTTAATGATCATACAACTCGAATTTCAAGGACGAATTCTTTATTATAAACTGAGGTTGTTTTAGTCGAGCTTATTGCACATTGGATTCGATTTTAAAGTTGTAATTTGTGAAGAAGAAGAGCAAAATCTGAGGGGGAGCTTGGATAGACTTGCAAGGCGTGAAGATATGCAACACTAAAGTTTTCAAAGAAATCAAGGGGGAGATCATTTGAAGATGTTTTCTTTATAAAACTTTAGGGGGAGATTGTTGGGTCTAGAAAGCCCCAATTATATAGAAAGTTTTATAAAGTCCATGTAAAGTCAATGAAAGTCAAATGTTTTGTAATTAGCTTTATTAGTCTTTTGGGCTTTGGGAGTTTAATGGGAGTTAAATGGGCTTGGGCCCATGTCATGTAATTAGACACTATAAATAGGTGTCCTGGGCTTACATTGTCAGATGAGACTTTGAAGAGAATACACAGTGAGTCTTGAAAGAGTCGTATATCAATTTCTCTCTCCATTGTATTGTAAAGCATACGAATAGAGATCATTCAACAAATTGTTCTTCTTGCCTATTTTCTATTCTACATTTATGGAGTTTCTTGATTGTTGTTTAATTACGAGACTTTCAACTTCTTAGAGATAACAAATACATCAAACTCAAAGAAAAGTATGAAGAGCTGAAAAACTACAAGAGAAAAGGCAAAGGTCTAATCGCTGAAGAACACGATTGGGCTGAATCTGATGAAGAATTAGATTCTGATGAAGAAAATGAGGCCAATCTCTGTCTTATGGCTGAAATCCAAGAAGTAAAGGAAGAACCGGCTAAAATTCCTTCTACTTCTACGTCTCAGGTATCACCTCTCCATCTCCAGTTATTATTGATGCTGATAGACATCGTGCTATCGATGTACTGACTACTGATTTATATGACGCCCTAAATGGCAAGACCAAAGTTGAACAACAAAATTTAGATTTATCTGAACAGCTTAAAAGTTGTCATTTAAAAATCCAAGAGCTTTCTAAAATAAAAGAAGATCTGAAAGATCAGGTCTATGTAACTCAAGTAATTAACATTGAACGCGAGCAAGCTATCGCTGAACTAAAAGCTGAGAAAGCTACTGTTGAAGGATGGTGTAAATCCTCAGCAAAGATCACTGAGATAATCGGTGTTCAGATTCCTGTCAATGACAGAAGTGGTCTTGGTTACAATGCTAACACTGAAGAACCAACCATGGATCGTTCCATGCTTAAGTTTAGAATGTTTGTTTCCTCTATCCCTGACACCTCATCATGTCAGTGCTCTTCTTCTAATAATTCTATCCTTGAAGAAAAATACACTTTAAGCCCCAAACATAAATATAAAGGAAAAATTGTTTAACAAAAACCTCTGAAGGGTACCAAAGTGCAAAAGCTAAAGAAGTCTACACCTTCAGCTAATCAACCCTCCACCTCAAAGAACAAGAACCCTGAACATGTTCAGCGATCAACTCCAAGAATGAGGGTTGATGTAATAGGTAACAAATCTGAAGAACCTAAGGTTCCTACGATCTCTGATGCTAAAGGAATTCTTGGATCAGGTCCAACTCATTTAAAATTTTCAAATACTTATGCCTATGGTCCTAAAGCTACTTTCAGCTGTAGGAAATTCCATCACTGCGGACTTACTGATCATATTGCTAGTAAGTGCCCCATAGCCACCAAAGCTGAGAAATCAGCTAAGGTGAAGACGAATGCCTCCAAGGCAAAGAAGATCACCCCAGGTGAAAACCAAGCCAAGGTGAAAAATACCACTAACGTTAAGAAATTAACCAAAGTGAAGGTTACCACTGACGCTGAGTCATCATACGATGTGAAGACTGCTGATCCTTCCACTTCCTCTTCCACTATCAAGTGTGAACCCATTGAAAAGTGGGTACCAATTTCCACCTAATCTTCCTTTTATTTGCAGGTCTCGAAGGGTATATGGTATCTCGATAGTGGATGCTCTCAACACATGACTGGAAAAAGAAACCTGCTCACTGAATACAAGGAAGAGAAAGGTCCCTCAGTGACCTTTGGTGGAAATGGAAAAGGATAAACCCTAGGGTTTGGTGTAATCTCTTATGCTACAACCACCTTTAGAAGAGTCGCTTACAAAGAAGGGTTGAAGCACAATCTTCTTAGCATCAGTCATCTATGTGATAAAGACTACAAAGTTTGCTTTTCTATGGAAGCATGCTTTGTCACTGATAAGAAAGAAAATATTTCTCTCAGCGACTATCGTTTGGAAAATGTTAATGTAATAAACATGGACTCAACAACCATTGAGAACATCTGCTTTCTATCCAAAGCCTCTTCGGATGTCAACTGTCTATGGCATAAAAGGCTCTCTCGTCTCAACTTCAAAACGCTGAATACTCTCTCCTCCAAAGAATTGGTCACTGGGTTGCCTCAAAATTCACACGCTAAGGAATCTCTCTGCTCAGCGTGTGAAAAAAGAAAACAAACGAAGGCTAGTTTCAAGTCAAAGCAAGTATCTTCAGTGACAAACCCTCTTCAGCTCCTCCATATGGAGTTATTTGGCCCTGTCATTATACAATCCATCGCTGGAAAGAAATACATTCTTGTCATAGTAGATGAATTATCTCGCTATACCAGGGTTATATGTCTCCTAGCAAAGAGTGACACCTCAGAATAACTCATCTCGTTTGTCAAGAAAATGGATGTCCTGAACAATATGACAGTTCGCTCAATAAGGTGTGATCATGGAACTGAATGTTAGAGCATTGTTGTATTCAAGATTTACTGTAAAGTCAATGTACTGTATGAGTCTATACAGTATTGTGAATGCCTTTATACCTTGTATGTTATGGGTATAAATAGGCTTGTCTAGACCATTTGTTAGTAACACTTCAAAATACTTTAGTAAGCTTTTGTAATCTTTTAGAAACCTTTTGTAATCCTTTGAGCTCAATACATGGATGACATATTTGCTCTCTAGATTCTCTCTCACTACATTCATATCTTATTGCTAGAGATCTAGGATTTAACAATTGGTATCAGAGCTAAACAGAAGATTCAAGCAGATCGAAGACCAAATTGAAGATTTTTTACACTAAAGCTGAAGAATTCGGATTGGGTGTTCATCACTATTCATCACTGTTCATCAAGAATTCTGACCCTTCTTCATTTACTATTCATCCAGATTTCATCTTTTCTTTAATTTTTGATCTTTTGGATTGATTCTTGACATCATTGCACTCGGATTTGATTCCTGGACATCTTTAATTCTTGGATCAACACCAAAATCTGCACAGAATTTGCAGATCTGATCATTTTATATCATTTTTGTTCGAAAACTTTTTCTACTATTTTTGGATCAAAATTCGATTAAATTGATCGAATTAGGATTTGTGATTAACTAAGAAAGTGTGTGGAATCAAATTTCGAACAAATCTGTGCAAATTTCATAACAATTGATCAAGAATTGAAAAAGTTATGGCTGATTTAGTGATTTTCGTGTTCGAAGTGCAGAATTCGGATCATTCTTGGTGAATTCGGATCATTCTTGGTGAATTCGGATCATTCAAAGAAGAATTCGGAGTGTTCTTGGAAATACAAGTGTAGAATTCGACTCAAGAAGGATTCGAATTGATTGAATTCGAACCCAGCTAGATTCGAATTGAGGAGAATTCGAACCGTGTTAGATTCGAATTGAGGAGAATTCGAACTGTGTTAGATTCGAATTGAGTTGATTAAATTTTCCAAGTGTTGAATTCGAACCCTTAAGCATCCGAATTCATAGAATTCGAACCCTTAAGCATCCGAATTCATTGAATTCGAACCCTTAAGCATCCGAATTCATTGAATTCGAACCCTTAAGCATCCGAATTCATTGAATTCGAACCAAGTTAAGTCCGAATTAAGTGAATTCGAACCCTTCAGCATCCGAATTCATTGAATTCGAACCCTTCTTCATCCGAATTCGTTGAATTCGAACCCTTACTCATTCGTTGAATTCGAACCCTTCTTCATCCGAGTTTTTTGAGAAAATTTTTTATCTCGAAATTTTTTCTATAGTGTATTTCATACACTGTAAGAGCTTTTCAAGAAAAATTTTTATATATTTTTTGTGTATTTTCATACACTGTCTGCTTGATCTTCTGAACGATCAATTTCTAGCAATATTCAAAATGGTTTTACAACAAGTTATTGTTAAAAGCAGTGGTGAAGATTTGAAGCAAACTCTGAAAAAGGAGATTCCTCCAATTGCAAAAGTTTTTGTTAAACCAAATGTAAAGTTGCAACAAGTCATTATAACAGAAACATCTGTTAATTCACATGTATCTGTTAAACCAAATAATGAAGTGTTGCAACAAGTCATAATAACAAAAACACCTCCAAAGCCACTTGAAAAAGCTAAGGCAAATAATGGAATTTTGCAACAAGTTATTTTATCAGAAACATCTCCTATATCAGAAACTCCTGTTAAAGATAATGCTTCAAATTCTTCAACTCCTATTTTAAATAAAGCATTGGAAGAAGAAAATGTTGATCTGAAAAGACAAATTTTAGACATTTCTTCTTCAAATGCTAAACTTACTAAAAGAATAACTGATCTTGAAGTTTATATTGCAGATCTTGAAGCAAAGAAAGACAACTCAAGTCTGCACGATCAAATCGAGAATCTTCAAGAGAAAGTAACAACTCTTCAAAAAGAAAATGCCGATTTGAAGAGTAGAGAAGAAAAGAGAGCGAAGTGGAACTTAAAGTTACATGCTCAATTAAAAGAAGTTAAAGATATAGGGAAATTTTTGGACAGTGAAAATGCCGATCTAAAGAGAAAACTGTCTAATTTTTCTTTTGAAGAAAAGAAAGTTTTTGAAGAAAAGAAAGAGACTGAGCTGAAATGTATAAAACTTTCAAAACAAGTTTCAGACTTTGAGAAAGTTTTATTTTTAGAAAAAGACAAGCTCGAAAAAGAAAGAGCTAAATTTGAAACTGAACGAAATTTTTTTGATATCAAAAGTTCTGAACTTTCCGTGAAAATCTCTGAATTAGAAAATCTTTTGGAAAAGGAAAGAAAAGATTTCACGGAAAAGCAAAATCTCTTTGAAAAGGAAAGTAAAACCCTTAAAAAGAAAAATATGGAAATTTTCAAAGAGATTACTGATAAAAGAAAGTTTTTGGAAAAAGATTTTGAATCGGAACGCATATATTTTGAAGATGTGATTCTTAATCTTACCAAAAGATTATCTGGTTTATCAGCTGATATTATGAAGGATCAGTTGATCAAATCTGATCTCCAAAAGAAATTTGATCTAATTTCTAAAGAGAAAAATGTTTTAATAAACAAAGTCAAAGAACTTGAAGACGTCATTTTTAAATTTGATGTCTCAAAGCAGACCGGTCATAATTCTATCTTTCAGACTCCATTTGTTGATTCAAATGATTCTGAATGCTCTTTTAAAACTGCTTCAAGTTCAAGTTTTAAAAACATTCCTTCTAAACAATTTAATAGATCAACAGATTTCTCAAAAGGTCAGATTCGTTCTTCTAATCTTTTCTATAATCCTCTGTTTGATAAATCGGATGATATTCTTAAGGTGCCTAAAATTAATACTTCCAAATCTGAAGAAGTTCCAGTCTTCAAGAGGGTGAAGATGGAATGGAGAATCAAAGGCACAACAATTCCAAAGAAAGATGTGCCAAAATCATCTGTATTCACATCAAATGCCAAGAAGAACAATGCGCCAAAAGGTAAATCTTCTGCTAAACTTAATCCTATTCATTCTGTAAATCATCTGATTAGGTTGGCACATAAGAAAATCTGTTGTTCTTACTGTGGATCAAATGATTTTGTGCATAAAGATTATACTTCTTATTGGTATGGTTCTTACAGTATTCCTTGTAAGAAATCTACACCTAACCCACTAGGACCCAAATGCCACTGGGTACCAAAATCTGCTTAAACTGTTTTGTAGGTACATCATGTGTTGTACTGATTTGTAGATACATACCACACACATGACTGAAAACAGAAGAGAAGCGGCGTATTTCTATGAAGAATATTTGTACCATTAAGGGGGAGACAAATCATGAATGGTTTCTGAATACATCAATTCAGGACCCGTGCTTAAATGTAAATGGCTTTTGAACATATCAGTTCAAAACCCGTGCTTCAACGGCCATGGTTTCTAAACATATCAGTTTAGGACCCGTACTTCAATGTTTATGGCTTTTGAACATATCAGTTCAAAACCCGTGCTTCAACGACAATGGCTTCTGAACAATTCAGTTCAGGACCCGTACTTCAACGACTAAGACTTCTAAACAAATCAGTTTAGAACTCACACTTCTCAGGTGATATCCTTAACTGTTACATCTTTCTGTTTCAAGGAACGTGGCAAAAGGTAACATTGGATTATATTTGTTTCTACTGATTTGAAAACTTGAATCTTTACAAATTTAATTCAATGAGATGCAATTTTCAATTTTCATTCAATGAATTAAATGCGTGCTAAAAGATGTTTTTTTTTTCAAGAATCTTTGTATTATCTGAGTTAGATTTGCTTCAATTTTCACCTCTAAAATAAATCGAAAGGTCAGCAAAACATGAATGAAATTATGTTGAATGCTCAAAGTTATGTGAATCTGGATATATATAGAATACAATGCTCAAAAAGCCTATTTGTCAGAATGATGAATGGAAATGAAAATATGGGAGAAGCACTATGTTTTAGAACCAAGTAATTGAGATAAAATTGTTGCACTATCATTTAGTTTGAAAGTTTGTGCCTGTGGCCTTTCTGGTTTGGGAGAGTAAGTCCTAAGGGGTGCTCGACACCTAGTCCCTAAGACCAACTGGTCTGGGATCGGCTGACCCAAATCCTGCAATAGAACCAGATAGAAAGCCATGTTCTACTGGTACAAATGGGTTTAAGATATATCGATGTGGCCTTTCTGGTTTGGGAAATTAAGTTCTAAGGGGTGCTCGTCACCTAGCACCTAAGGCCAACTGGTCTGGGATCTGCTAACCTAAATCCTTCTATAGAACCAGATAGAAAGTCATGTTTAACGGTGTATCTTATTCTTACTAAACTTTTTGATCAAAAGATGCCAATGAGCACAAAATCAAAAGATGCCAATGTGCACAAATCAAAAGATGCCAATGAGCACAAAAGAAAAGATGCCAATGAGCACACATCTCTTGAAACTTGGGAAAATACAAAGTCGCGATAAACCCGTAAATTTGTGAAAATTCTGATTTTGGACAAATAGTGTGAGTAGAGCAAAGTATTCTTATATATTGTAGAAATACATAAGCTTTATGCCAATCATATTTCGCATGTTAACACACCAAATAGATTTAATAAAAGGGTTGAAACTGAACATTTTTTAACTTGATATACAATGATGACTTGTTCTTGAATCCAAACACATGCATTTGATTTCATTTGATTGAAAAATCTGTTAAATTTCATTAAGTTGAATTTCTTTTGTTAAGTTTTCAAATGATCAAATGTTTGTAGTTATAAAATAAAATTCAATGAATGTTATTTTCCTTGTGTAAATTTGTTTTAAAATTTGTGCTACAATTTCAAATACTGTACGTTATTGAAATATATGCATACTTTCAGGGGGAGAAAATAAATTGCTCCAGAATTCTTATTTTGAGGGGGAGCAAGGTTATTCTGTAAGGAGGAGATTGTTAGCAATACTCAAAGACACGACTGAAATTGAAAATGGTTTTCGATGCTCACCATCATCGAAAAAGGGGGAGAAAAGTTTAATTTCAATTTCATGTCAAAGAATTTTCAAATCAAAGATATTTCAAGTCAAAGATTCGTGAACAAAGACTGAAGATTGGGGAGAAGGATCATGTGAAGTCCAAATGTTGCTGAATTTGGTTATCTTAGTTCTGAGTGGTTATCGGAATGCGCTTACACCTAAAAGTTCAACAATGTGGATGGTTTCACATCTTTCTGATCCAAACTCTAATCGTTTCTGATTTATCTTGTTCCGAATTGATGGTTCTATATAAAGATATGAAATCCATGTTCAAGACTTGAAGACAATCTGTTGAAGATTGTATTGAAGAAGGTTGATTTTTCAAAGAAAAAGACAATGACTTTTCATGTTTGTCTGAAGATTCTTCAAAGCTGAGTTCTTAAAGAATGTCAAAGCATATAGTTCGTCGTGAACTAATGAAGATAAAGATGTTTGAAGATTATCTTAGCTTCAAAGTTTAATGTGATCAAAGTTAAAGTTTTGAAGATCAAGAGCTGAAGACTACTGTTATTTTTTTTAAATCTTGAATCCAAAGGGGGAGATTGTTAGAGCATTGTTGTATTCAAGATTTACTGTAAAGTCAATGTACTGTATGAGTCTATACAGTATTGTGAATGCCTTTATACCTTGTATGTTATGGGTATAAATAGGCTTGTCTAGACCATTTGTTAGTAACACTTCAAAATACTTTAGTAAGCTTTTGTAATCTTTTAGAAACCTTTTGTAATCCTTTGAGCTCAATACATGGATGACATATTTGCTCTCTAGATTCTCTCTCACTACATTCATATCTTATTGCTAGAGATCTAGGATTTAACACTGAATTCAAAAACAGTTCTCTTGACAACTTCTTTGAAAGTAAGGGCATTTCATACAACTTCTCAGCGGTGAGAATACCTCAGCAAAATGGAGTCGCTGAAAGACGAACTAGAACGATCATCGAAGCTGCCAGATCTATACTCAACGATTCTCATCTTCCAACTAAATTCTGGGCAGAAGCTGTCAACACTGCGTGTTTTACTCAAAATAGGTCGTTGATCGTCAAAAGATTCAACAAGACTGCCTATGAACTTTTCCATGGAAGAAAGCCATCTATCAGCTTTCTTCATATCTTTGGTTGTCAATGCTTCATCTTAAACAACATGGATTTTCTTGGAAAATTTGATCCAAAGCTGACGATGGAATATTTCTAGGATACTACTCAGTGTACAAAGCCTTCAGAGTCTTCAACAAGAGAAGACAAATTGTAGAACAAACCATTCATGTCTCCTTTGATGAATCCCGTTCAGCAAATTAAAGACCTACTGCTGAAAACGAAGAACTGAATCAGTGGATGTTTTCTCCTTATGGGGAATCAGAAGCTAACCTCAACCCTGAACCTCAGGTCAACAACCCAATCGCTGATGATGATCCTATCATCATTCCTAGTATGCAGACAAGTGAAGTTGAATCCTCTTGGGTATCAGCTATTCCATTAACTACTTTACCTCCTTCTGAACCCTCAACCTCTGAAAATCCATCTACTTCTCAGCAATCAGTAAATGAAATTTTATCTGAGCCTCAACCAATCTTTCCTGGTATACCTGTATCCACTCCTGCTGAAGATTCTTCTTCAGTACCTCCAGAAGTTCTATCTGAGTTAGTGATTCAAGCTCCTGCTCAAAGATGAACGTTAAATCAACCAATTGATCAAATTCTTGGTGATCCAAACGCTGGTGTTCAGACTCGACGAAGTTTAGATAATATTTGTTTAGTTGTTAACATTATTTCACTGATTGAACCAAAGAAAACAAATGACGCCCTCAGAGATCCAAACTGGGCCAGTGCTATGCAAGAAGAGCTGACTGAATTTGAAAGAAACAAGGTTTGTGTTAGGTCTCATGTTAGTGGAATAGAAGTATAGGGACCATTATTGACAAACCTTGTAAATATCCTTTCTAGGGTATAAATATTTAGCTTAAACCTAGATTAGGGTTTAATCATCATATTACTTCTTGATTACCTTTTGTACGTACGGCTACAATTTTATCATCTTTCTGATAATCAATCAAAGTGAGATTTATGATGTTAATGTTGATTTGTGTTGATTCTTATTATTGCACTTGTTAATCTGGGATCCACAATTGGTATCAGAGCAGAAAGACGATTGATTCAAAGGTAAATTCTTATTCTGGTCATTCAAAACTTTAGTCGACTGTTTCATTGATAAAGGTTTTTTTTTTGCTTTGATTCAAGTGTTAAAACTTGAAATTAAGGCTTGAAAATTTATCTTTATTGCGTTTCAGTAATCATATCAAAGTTTCGTTAAGTTTAATCGAGTTAAAGTTAATCAATTTTGAGCTTTTTTGGTTTCTGGGTTTTATTCACTCTGTTCTTGATAAAAACTCAATTTTTGCTTCAAAAGTGCTTGTTTAATCAATTTGGTCAGTTGTTTTTGCTTTCCCTATTTGTGTGTTTTGGTTCTAAAGTGATTGTAGAAAGTTTCCAAGTCAAAAGAGGTGCATATTCGATTTCCAGATAAGTTTTCGTGTTCCAGTGTTTGAATACGGGACTCTTTCTTAAGTTCCGGTTCATGTTAATTCCAGATCATATTTATTCTAGATCTAAGCCCGGTTCCGGACTCTTAACCCCGGTTCCGGTTCCCGCTTAGTTACGGATCACATATTCCGGTTCCTGTTCACCAAATTCGGTACCCAATCCAGATCTGGTCCTTACTTGTACTGCATACCGATATTAAATCTGAATTACTCATTCCGGGATCTTGCACTCCGAATCTACTATTCCGGATCTCTCATTCCGGATCTTCCCTCTGCATACTAATTTTTTTAGTTTCTGTTTGGTTCAATTTTTCCTGTGTTCCTTTCTACTTAATCCTGATCTTGATTAGAATTGCGTTAGTTTTTCACTCCCTTAGGATTTCACGTTAGTTTTGCGTTAGTTTGTGTGTTAGATCTCTCTTTACCTTTGAATCATCCTACTCGTCTTACGATCACACACAAGTGCTCACAATGAATGCTCAAGACGCATTAGCTATCGGATCAGAACTCAAGCCCTTATATGAAGAGATTCTACGATCGTTGATGGAAGGACCAACTACTCCACCCTTGATGGACGTTCCAGCACAAGAAGGCGGACCTCCAGCACATAAGGTGCCCAAACCGTATGACAAACTGTCGCCTGATGAAAAGAGGAAAGTTGATGGAGATAAGCTAGCGAAGGCTTATCTAGTGTATAATCTTCCTAACAACATCTACTGTAGCATCGGCAGTCACAAGGACACGGCTAAAGGTATGTGGGACCAGCTCGTGAAGATCATGCAAGGCAGTCGTGAGGGTAATCACCTGAAGATAACCAACTGCCTCACCTGCTATGAAGTCTTTAAAGCCAAACGAGAGGAATCAGTCACTGAAACATACGAACGTTTATGCACACTCCTCAACGACCTGCACAAGAAAAACATCTTCAAGATGAACCTCGAGTGCAACATCAAGTTCCTCAACAACCTTCAATCTGAATGGAAGGGATTTGTCCTCCACGTTTGTCACAACCGATCTTTAGAAAGTGGTCTGTTGCACGAGCTCTATGAGATGTTGCTCCAAGATGAAGATGATGTTCGTGAGCTGATGGGAGATCTGAAGTCCAGTGAAAAGACGAAAGAAGATCATCTTGCTCTCATGTCTCACAAGAAAGACAAGCAAGCCCAATGCAGTTCGTATAGAGAGGAAGCTCAGAGTGCGACTGAACATGAAGACGCAGAACCGGAAAGTGATTCCGATCCAGAACTTGATAGTATAAAGAAGGTCGTTGCCTTACTGTCCCAGGAGTACGATAGAAAGAAGTTTTTCAAGAAGCCATCAAACAACAACCAGCGCTACTCCACCAATACAAAGCGTCAGGACTACCGAGATAAATACGAAGGCAAGCGCAAGTCTGATGAAGGTAGAAAGAAGAACGATGAAGGAAAGAAATCTGAAAGAAAGTCTGACGACCGAGCTGATGGTAAACCAGTGAAATGCTACAACTGTGGAAAGCGAGGTCACTTTGCCAAAGACTGCCGAAAACCTATAGTACGCAATGCTGAGTACTACAAGAACAAAATGCTTCTGTCAAGGGAGAAAGAACCTGGTAAAGCGCTGTTGGTGGAAGATGATCACTGGCTCCAACTGACTGATGAAGAAGACAACGACGAGGAAGCTCACATGTGCTATACTGGCATCAACCCGGAAGAATCTAAATCTGAAGATGACTCTTTCTGAAAGAAGAAGGACAAGAGTGAATGCCAGGTATGTAGTTCTTCTAATGTTGACTTAATTAATCAGATGCAAGTTATGGTGCGTACCTTGGATACCTTTAAACAAAAGATCAAAACAAAGGATGCCCAAATCTCTAAGCTAGAAGCCGATGCTAAGACTAAGTATGATACCATAGGCAAGCTAGCTAATGAAAAGACTGAGGACAAATGTGTGATAGATAACTATCAATCCGAACGCTCGGCCATTACAAAAAGAGCTTAAATCCTCGAGACTCAAACATCTGAATATACACAAAAGTTAGAAAAGTCTCAGGAGGAGTATTCTAAGAGCGCTGTAATTCAAGAGAAAGTTCAAAAAGAAAATGAGTTGTTGACCACTAAGCTTAAGGATCTTGAATCCAAACTTTATAAACTTGGTCAATCTGAACAAACCATCCACTTGAACAAACCAAAGGAATTTAAGTATTACAACTCACAATGGGGACTCGGATATGAAAATCCATGTTACCTAAAGAAAATCTTATATAAAGTTCCCACCCTTTATGAATTCAATTTCATGGGTCTAGATAAGAAATATCCCGGGTATAAGATAAAGTGGACTAAGCCGTCTCAGGAGGATGAGGAAAAAGAAGACCTTAAAAGAAAAACGGGAATTCCTCTACCAAAAGTAGGGGAAAAGCCTGAAAATATGGAACCTAAATCGGAAGATGAGCCACCTAGAAAGAATATAAATGTATAAGTTCCTTTCGTGTACGAAACCCTTAATGCATATTATTTGAAAACCAAAACACCCTACCTCTCAAATGATTACTTCGACATCTGTTCTATTTCCAAAACTGTGGAAACTCGAGTTCCAGTTAAGGCAACACCAAATGTAGGATCTCATGATCAATCAGAGTTTAAACGTTATATTCCACCTCTGATTTTGGAAAACATCATTTTCAAAGTCGAAGAATCAATTATGAGGGACAAGGTCATTTTTGAAACCGAAAGAACTGTACTTTTATCTACAATAAACGAGCTCAAAAAGAACAAAACCGAGTCATTATCCGATTCAGAAAGAACGAGTTATAAAACTGAGATTGCTAAATTGACTTCTAAACTGTCGCCCTGGCGGAAGAAGCTTTAACAGGAAGGATGGCTAAGGAAAGTCCCGTGGATACTCCAATGAAGCCTACCTCTCCTGACACCATCTCGGTTGACCCGTCAAGTAATTGTTCGGATAGTTCCTCGTGCAAATCTTTTCTATGTGTGTCTCATGACACCGATGACAAGAGTTTGAGTCATCAAAATAAAGGTAAGGCGGTTCAAAACGATTTGATACAAAGGAATCTTTTCTATGACTTTAATAATCCCTTTGCGGATGATTTCTTTAATTGTTCCTCATCCGACTCTGACGGTGGAAACCCATTTGGTTCTGCACGACGGTTTTCTGAGTTTATGAATTCCTCAGTTTGTCGTGATGAAGATATTTTGAAAATATATTTTGCCCCAAAGCTTGTAAGTCACATTCAACTTTTGGAGAAAATGCCCACACCGGTAAATTTTGAAAAGGGAGAATGTTCTAACTCCAAAAACGTTTCTAAGACAATTTCTTCAAAATCTACATCTAAAAGACGGTCAAAGAAACATTCAAAAACCGGTATTTTGCACAAAAGACAATCTTATTACTCTAGTTCTTCTGACAGGGGGCTTAATGATTCTTCAGATAATCATGTTTTTAGAAAAGTAAAGATGGTTTGGAGAGTTAAAGGATCTGCTCGTGCTCCAAAGTCATTTGTCTCTATTAAGAGTGACAAGAACAACAAAGCTTTCCATGCTAAACCTTTTGTGAAACCTGATCGTGTTTATTCTGTTAATCAGCTGATCAGGTTATCTACACATAAGTTATGTTTTTCTTACTGTGGAACAAGTGACTTTGTGAATAAAAACTATGCTAAGTGTTGGTATGGGTCTTATAGGATCCCCAATCCCCGTTTTACAGTTAAGGCATCTAACCATCAAGGATCCATCAAAGCATGGATACCAAAATCTTTATGATCTGTTTTGTAGGGATGTCATGTACGATATAATTCGGAATATTCCGTTCACATGATTGCATTCAAAGGTTATGCTATTTTTTAGGCGGAGTATAAGGTATTTGACATATGCATGAATTTTTAGTGAATTCAAAGAACTGTGGTCATTCATTCTGGATAACTTACTTGTGTTTGTTATTCTCCAATGTTAACTTCCATGAATGCCACGTGTTATATTTTATTGACTTAGTTATTTCTATGTCTCATATACTTGTTGATTTTTCAATGGAAATACACTTGCTTGAATTCCTACTTGTGTTTCAAAGTTCGTCATTTCATGTTAATGATTCAATTCTTTTCTGGTATATTAATTGTGACTTGTTCTTCACAATTAAACATTCTTCACAATTGTTTCATTTATTGAAAATAATGTGCTTACCGAGTCATTCTGTTTTACGCTTGATCTTGTTTATTGAAATTCCCTGTTTCAAATGACTTTAATGACTTCTGATCATCTCAGATCAGGACTCGTTCTTAAATGCTATGACTTCTAAACATGTCATCGTGAAAGTGAGTGTTAGAAATTATATTGTTTCAATGGTCTATCCAGAACCGAAAGGACTTACCAAAGAAACACATCCACTTATAGCCAACAATGAAGGGTCTAGATGATAGATGAGTTTGGAGTGAAAAAAATGGTGAGGATGTGACAGGACTTAAAAGAATATATTGGTCCTTACCAAACCGAGTTAGTTATCCGGGTAACCACATAATCTATCCATTCTCGTTCTTTGGAGATGAATATTGAAACAGACATGGACCCAGTGTCGATAACTCGTGTCACCCCACCCAGCTACTTAAGTATCTCACAAAAGATGCTAGTTTCATAAATGCACGGATATTTAGCACATAATCTATCTATTCCTCACTCGGAGGTCTTAAATATTGAAAAAGGAAGACATCAGCTCCGGTCTCCGAACTTCATATTCTAATCACTGTGTCAATTGATTTTAACTTGCGTCCCAGGTTAAATCAATTTTTGAGCCAAACAGATATATTATTTCTTTCACACATGCACGAGTCGTTGTGATTCCAATTGCATATCTTCGTGATATTACCGGAACAGTTTGAGAAGTAATTTTTCTAATTTTACTTCAGTGATAACTGGAAGTCCTATCAGAGTTACCCCGATGCCAACTCTGAACATAGGCCACATAATTTCTAAATTGTCGTGATAACAGTTACTATTGTGTTTCTGTGTTAGTTGATGTTTTATCTGGTATTTTGCTACTCATCAGTGTTGTCTTTGAAGTTACATGATGCTCATGATGGTCCTAATCATCGTGAGGGGGAGAACTAATACAGATTCAAAGACACGAATCATCATCATGAGGGGAAAAAGTTTTAAAAGTTCAAAGACCCAGATTATCAAGTTGAGGGGGAGCAAGCAAAAGATGAGGGGGTGTAATTGTTATGATCTGTGCAGAAAAGAGTACAAGTGCATGACTCTTCTATCCCTTAGCAAGCAGTGTTCGCTACATGTTCTCAAGCTGAAAGCCAATTCAACTCGTGGTTAAACTCGTGATACTATGAAGAGTAAGATCATAATTCAAGGGGGGTGTGAAAGACATGAAGTCAAGCAACGCCAACATCTGTCAAAGATTCAAGAGGAAGAGAATATCAAGACCTGAAGATTCCAAGATCATATTTTTTCTGTATATGACTTTAGGGGGAGATTGTTAGGACTAAAAGTCCTATAAAATAGAAAGTGATATAAAGAAAAATAATTGTTTTCTTTATTTGTTTGTAAAAGCCTTTTATGCTAAATGGGCTTAGATTAGAGGGTGTGGGCCATGGGCTTAGGCTTAAAGCCCTTCGTATAAAGCTCAGTAAGTCTCAGGAGGAGTATTCTAAGAGCGCTGTAATTCAAGAGAATGTTCAAAACGAAAATGTGTTGTTGACCACTAAGCTTAAGGATCTTGAATCCAAACTCTATAAACTTGGTCAATCTGAACAAACCATCCACTTGAACAAACCAAAGGAATTTAAGTATTACAACTCACAATGGGGACTCGGATATGATAATCCGTGTTACCTAAAGAAAATATTTTCTAAGGTTCCAACCCTTTATGAATTCAATTTCATGGGCATAGATAAGAAATATCCTGAGTATAAGATCAAGTGGACTAAGCCGTCTTAGGAGGATGAGGAAAAAGAAGACCTTAAAAGAAAAACAGGAATTCCACTACCTAAAGTAGGGGAAAAGGCTGAAAATGTTGATAACAGATCGGAAGATGAGCCGCCTAGGAAAAACATAAATGTACAAGTTTCTTTCGTGTACGAGACTCTTAATGCGTCTTATTTAAAGAGGAAAATCCCTTACCTTTCCAATGATTACTTCGACATCTGTTCGCTTGCTAAAACTATGGAAACTCCAGTTCCCGTTACGGCAACACCAAATGTAGATTCTAACGATAAATCAGAGTTCAAACATTATGTTCCACCTCTGATTATGAAAAACATCATTTTTAAACTCGAAGAATCAATTGCGAGGGATAAGGTCATTTATGAAACCGAAAGAACTGTACTTTTATGCACTATCGATAAGCTCAAAATGAACAAAACTGAGACATTATCCGAATCAGAAAGAGCGAGTTATAGAAACGAGATTGCTAAGTTGACTTCTCAACTGTCCGCCTTGGCGACATAAGCTTTAACGCTGAGAATGGCTAAGGAAAATCCAATGGATACTCCAATGACGCCTGTCACTCCTGAAAACATCTTGTTTGACTCGACACCAATTCATTCGGATAATTCCTCGTGTAAAGCTTTTCTAGGAGTGTCCAATGACACAAATGATAAGAATTTGACCTTTAAAGATAAATGTAAGGCGATTTAGCCCGATTATGTTCAAAATAATCATTTTCCAGTTTTTGATAATCCTTTTGCGGATAACTCCTCGTCCAACTCTGATCGTGAAACCCCACTTGATTCTGCACGAACGGTTTTCTGAGTTTATGAATTCCTCTGCTTGTCATGATGATGATTTTTCTAAGATTGATTTTGCTCCAAAGCTTGCTAGTCACACTCAATTTTTAGAGAAAATGCCCACACCGATTAATTTTGAGAAAGGTGAGTGTTCTAATTCTAAAACCGTTTCTGAGACCATTTCAAAATCTAAATCTAAACGCCGGTCCAAGAAACGTGCTAAAACCGGTAAGAGCTCTAAAAGACAAACGCTTTACTCAAGCTCCTCTGACAATAATTCTAATGTAATTTTAGATAGAACGGGTCGGGGGAAAGATGTTCGGAAAGAGTGGGTACAGAAGAAGGCTAAGTTACGACCAGAGAAGACCAAGTCATTTAATTCTTTTTCGCTTATTAGGACAAATAACAACAATCATGGTTTTGGTTTGAATAACTCTGTTGAACATGGTTTTAAATTTCCAGTTATACTGGACAATGTTCAGCAATATATTGAAATTTCGCGTGATTGTGTTTGTTGTTCCTTATGTGGATTGAATGATTTTGTTGTGTCTAAAAATGCATCTGATTGGTTTGGTACATATCATGTCTTTATTTCTAATGCTTCTCGTAAATCTTCTCGAAAAAGACCCAAATCTAAACGGGTCTCAAGCAAAGGTGCTGCACCTAACACCCAAGGACCCATTTACAGATGGGTACCTAAACAACCTTAATTTTGTTTTGCAGCCCGGTCATGTGTGGTTTTTAGACTCAGGATGCTCCAAACACATGACTGGTAAAAGGAAGCTGCTCACCAACTTCAAGGAGAAGTACTGTGGTGACGTCAGATTTGGAAATGATAACGTGGCCCAGATCATTGACTATGGCGACCTCGTTTAGGACAACCTCACCATCAAGCGTGTGTCCTACGTCGAAGGCCTCAGTCACAACCTCTTCAGCATCGGCCAGTTCTGCGACAAGAATCTTGAAGTCAATTTCAAGGCGAAGCGGTGCAGTATTCGTAACGACGATGGAACGGAGATCCTTGCCGGTACTCGAAGGACGAACCTCTACACCATCAATCTTGCCGCCGTGAAGACCGATAAAGCCATGTTCCTTCTTTCCAAAGCCACTACTCAACAGAACTGGTTGTGGCATCGACGGCTCTCACATTTGAACTTCAAGACTATCAACAAGCTGGTGCTGGGTGGACTCGTCAAGGGTATGCCTGAACTAAAGTTTGCAAAAGAACATCTCTGCTCTGCATGCGAGATGGGTAAGATGACGAAGGTTTCTGTTGGTTCCTGTTTTGCTTAACAATGATTATTCTATCTAATTAGTTCAAACAATATATAATGCGGAAGCGTTTTAACGAACTAACAGATATAATGAGGTAGAATAACACACAATATCAAATATAAGAAGTGTAAATAACACAGATAAATAGCTCAATGATTCACTGTATTTGATTTGCAGCCCATCAGTGTTTAACACGTGGAGTTGTTAGGTCATGCCTTGTACGAATGATCTTGAGTATATTCGTACAACAGAAATCATGAGAAGCACGATTGTCTTTGTATAGATCTTTGGTCTTTTATACCACAGAGGCTCTGTCAAGTATGATAGAGGCTCTGTGGCCTTGTCCGCATTGAAGAGTCTTTAGGCGATTCTTCACTTCTGTCTTCTCGGTTGCTCGGCAGAGCCTCTATCGAAGACTTCTACGCTTCTGTCTTCTCGGTGACTCGGCAGAGCCTCTGTCGAAGACTTCTATACTTAGCCTATTTTTCAATATTTCTATAATCATAAAGATTGGAGCTAACAATCTCCCCCTAAGTATCGAAAAATAAAAAATTGAAAAGTGCAAGGTTTTCTAGGCTAAGTACATGACAAGAGGTATTTTTCCGACTGAGAAGACTTCGTGTTTTGGCTTGGGTTTTGTTCTTGTGAAGATGTTTTCGAGGTCAGCACGAAGTTTGGGATCTATGACCATTGGTGGCATTGGATCTTTGGCAGTTATGTTGTAGAGATACATGTACACCACTTCTTCCATTTGAGGTGGAGGTGCAACAGGTGGAGGCATGGGTCTGCGCAGAGCATCCATTTTCTTCTTAATTTCTGCCACTCGATCCTCTATGAGTTTTTTCTTTAGATCCATAACAGGTATGTTTGACAGACGGGTGGCACCTAAATCCCAGTCTTCTTGTTCTGGCTTTGGTGTCACATAGGCGTCGAAAGAGCTTTTCATCAATTTCTCTGCTGGTTGATGCTTTGGATTCTTCTTTTTGGGTTCCTCTGTCATTATCCCCTTGCCTGTGTCTTTTTCCTTCAGGTGAAGATCTTCTTGTAGAGATGGGGTTGCCTCTGTTGGATTTGTCTTTTGGATTTCTGAGGGTGCCTCTGTAGTTTTGGGGGTTGCCTCTGTAGGTTTTGGCACTTGTGTTTCTGAGGACTTGGTTGGTGATGTGGGTTTCGTTGGTGAGGCTTCTGTGGTTTTGCTCAGATGTTTTCTTTTGTGAGCAGTGGTTTTGGTTCTGGTTTTGGGTGTGGGAGATGGGGGTTTTGTTGTTGCAGCTTCTGGTGTTTTTTGTTGATCCAAACCCTCAGAGATTTGATAATGACCCTCTCTTATATACTTAGTGAAAATTGTAAGTAAACAATATGTATCAAAGTTTCACTATCGATGATAAGTACTAAGATCTTCCAGTACCGCTGATAGGAACTCTCGCTCTTTAAATTAAACATTCAGCGAAAACTGTTCACCATTAATGCTCTGAGTCTGTTCAGTCATTATGATGATCGCTAATAAGTTAGTTGTTTACTTATGATCCCTGAAGACAAGTTTCACGTCAACAAAGGTTCTACGCTGAAGTCGAAGATCAAGCTCAAGAACCAGCGACAAGTCTCCTAATAAACTGATGCGGATCAGCGAAGACTCAGATTTGTCCACTCAACGTAAAGTATCTAGTACAAGACTTCAGCTATCGCTGAACTTTATCATTCGCTGAAAAGAAAATGATAATCGCTGAATCAACGAAAGCTGATCATGAAGTCCTCCGTACAAAGTACTTTTGTCTTAACCCCCCTTGCACGACTCCGTACGAAATGTCAGAAAAGAACCTCCGACTGTCTGAAATCGTACAACCACTCTGATACTACACTGTTCATCCATGCGGCTACTAAGGTTGTCAACCAAGGTCAATGACATGCAACCAACCAGCTGATGACACGTGTAAAGTGTATACTGACTTGCATTAAATGCATGCAGTATATAAAGAGATGAACCCACTTCTTTTGAAGTAACTTGCTAACTCTGGACAAGTTCAATCTCTTATCTCAAGATAGGTTATTATTAGTGATTTCCTTATCTCTCTTAGTGCAAAAAACCTTAGTGTTCCAACTTGTTTAGATTTAGGTTTATCCTTAATCTTGTTTCCGCAACAAGCTGTAAATTGTTAATGATTTATCAATAAACAATTTAGAATAGTAAAATTTGTGTGTTTGTATTCAACCCCCCCCCCCCCCCCTTCTACAAACTTGTATAGGCCTTCGGGACCAACAAGTGGTATCATAGCAGATTTGTTTAATATCATAAACAAGATCTAATCTAAGATATTTCTCTTCCTTGCTATTATATGAAAATGGCCACCAACACAAACACAAATTATATAGACAATGGTTCTCTTGCTAAACCCCCTAGATTTTCCAAAGATAACTTCAACTTATGGAAAAATAGGATGACACTCTTCTTAGAAGGTGTAGACCCTACTATGCCTTACTATCTAGAGAATGGTCCATTCATCCCTGTAAGAATAGATGCTGCAGTTCCAGCCGCTGAGAATAGACATGCTATTCTAGAAAGGCTGGTACCTAAGGAAATCTTTCAATGGACTGACGAAGATAAGAAGAAAGTGGCTATAGATACAAAAGCCAGATCCATACTATCCATGGCTCTTCCTGACGAAGTCTACCATTCCGTCATGAATCTGAAAACATCAAAAGCCATGTGGGACACAATATGTGTTCAGTATGAAGGAACGTCTGAAGTCCAAGACTCAAGAAAGATCAACCTGGTAAGACAATACGAAAGCTTCATTTATGGTAAGAATGAATCTCTCTCTGAAGTTCACCAACGTTTTAATTGTTTAGTTATAGATCTGAAAACTGTTGGTAAGGAATATTCTAACGTTGAAGTACTGACAAAGTTTCTAGAATGTTTACCTGAAAGTTGGGACAATTATGCTATGTGTCTCAAGCTATCAAAGGATCTAAAATCAATGACCCTTTCAACCTTATATGGCACGTTGCTGAATCACGAGCAATCGAGCCATCTTAAGAAGAATCTTGTAAAAGATTCCAAAAGCACCCCTGTTGCTTTAATCTCAGAGGAACCTTCTACTCAGCGACCCTCGGTCGCTATCACTAAGTTAGAAAGTAACTCTGAAAGGTCATCAGATTCTGATTCTTCAGATGATGATGAATCTTTGGCTCTCCTAACTAAAAAGTTCAGGAGATTTGCCAAAAAGAAAATGTTTAGAAAGAACAAACCTCTTTCCATAACTGACAAGCCTAAATCATCAGCTTTTGTTGATAAGGCTACTGCTACTTATTTTAACTGCGAAAAGACAGGACATTTCGCTAACGAGTGCAGCTCTAAGAAAGTTTCTAGACCCTCAGCTTTTACAAAGAAACACTTTGTTCCAAGGAATAAAGATGACAAATATTCAAAGCTGAAAGAAAAATATGCTAAGCTGAAAAGCTTTAAGAAGAAGAATAAAGGCCTGATGGCTGACTATGATTGGGCTGCTTCTGAGGAAGAAGCATCATCATCTGACTCTTAAGATGATGAAGCAAATCTATGTCTCATGGCCAAGATTGAAGAAGAGGAAGAAAGCTCAGACATTCCCTCCACTTCAACATCTGCTATTCAGGTATCACCTTCTTTCTTTACCAATATTGCAAATATTGATGAAGCTGATAGTCTCCGTAAGATCGATCTCTTGACTAGAAGTTTATTCGAAGCCATGAACGGCAAAACTGTGGTGGAAAACCAAAATCTTGATCTCGCTGAAAAGCTAAAAAATTGGCACCTTCAAATAGAAAAGCTTTCTAAAATTGAAGAAGACTTTAAATATCAAGTATATTTAAATCAACTAGTCAAAATCGAACGAGCAGAAGCTATCGCTGCATTAAAGGCTGAAAAAGCTACTGTTGAAGGATGGTGTAATTCTTCAACAAAGATCACTGAGATAATAAAGTCTCAGATTCCCCTGGGTGATAAACGTGGTTTGGGTTATAAATATGATACTCCAAAACCAACCACTGAGCGTTCAATGCTTAAATTTGGAACGTTCGTATCCTCATTCGCTGATACTTCATCTTCTCAGTGCTCCTCGTCCGTTACACCAATCCCTGAGGAAACTCCTACCTCCTCAAAAGGCAAGGAGAAAATGGTTTATTCAAAACCTACCTCTGTCTCTAAAGACAAAGGTAAAGGAATTGTTTTTTACCAGAATCCTCAGAAACACCTTAGTACCAAAGCTGAATGCTTCTAAAGCTTCAGTGGCTCATCCCTCTGGATCAAGGAAGCAGATATCTGGATCTATTCAGCGATCTACTCCTAGACTCAGATTGGATGTCCTTGGTAAGAAATCTGAAGAACTGAATGTTCGTCCCATCTCTAAAGCCAATAGTTTACTTGGTGCTGGCACTTCTAATTCGAAATTAAAAGCTCAGCATTCAAATGGTCCTAGAACTACTTTTAGTTATAGGAAATGTTATCACTGTGGACTTACCGATCATATTGCTAGTAAGTGCCCCACAGCCACCAAAGCTGAAAAGATAGCTAAGGTGAAGATTGCCCCCAAGGCAAAGAAGACCAACCCTGGTGCAAATCACGTCAAGGTGAATCCTACCACTGAAGTTAAGAAATTAACCAAAGTGAAGAAAGACAAAGCTGAATCTTCAAATGCTGCGAAGACTGCTGAATCTTCCATTCCAACTACTTCCACTGACAAATGTGTATACATGGTTAAGTGGGCACCCAAGAAAAACTAATCTTCCATTGCATTGCAGGTTAAGAAGGGTATCTGGTATCTCGATAGCGGATGCTCTAGACACATGACTGGAAAGAAAAGCCTGCTCGCTGAATACAAGGAAGAGAAGGGTCCCTCTGTGACTTTCGGTGGAAATGGAAAAGGACATACCCGAGGGTATGGTGTACTTTCGAATGGTACAACCTCCTTCAGAAGAGTCTTTATGTTCAGCGTGTGAAAAAGGGAAGCAGACCAAAGCAAGATTTAAATCAAAGCAAGTTTCTTCAGT
The DNA here is from genome assembly GCA_033807775.1 of Saussurea involucrata. NCBI lineage: Eukaryota > Viridiplantae > Streptophyta > Magnoliopsida > Asterales > Asteraceae > Saussurea > Saussurea involucrata. Next base: position 34,545,313 of record CM066321.1, read on the forward strand.
GTCATCTCCTCTACAACTACTCCATATGGATTTGTTTGGCCCTGTTAACAAACAATCCATTGCTGGAAAGAAATATACGCTGGTCATAGTTGATGAATTCTCTCGCTTCACTTGGGTAATATTTCTCCGTTCTAAGAGTGACACCCCTGAAGAACTCATTACCTTTGTTCGGAAGATGGAAACCCTGAACAATCCGACCGTTCGCTCAATAAGGAGTGATCATGGAACTGAATTCAAAAATAGTTCTCTTGATTCCTTCCTTGAGAGTAAGGGTATTTCTCACAACTTTTCTTCAGTGAGAACACCGCAACAAAATGGAGTCACTGAAAGAAGAAATAGAACAATTATTGAAGCTGCACGTTCAATGTTCAGCGATTCTCACCTGCCTACTCAGTTTTGGGCAGAAGCTGTCAACACTGCTTGTTTTACGCAAAACAGGTCGCTGATAGTTAAAAGATTCAAAAAGACAGCCTATCAACTCTTTCATGGGAGAAATCCTTCAATCAGCTTTCTTCACATCTTTGGATGTCAGTGTTTTATACTGAACAACAGAGATGCTCTTGGAAAGTTTGATCCTAAGGCTGATGATGGAATCTTTCTTGGATACTCCTCAGTTTCCAAAGCCTTCAGAATCTTCAACCGTAGAAGACAAACTGTAGAAGAAACTAATCACGTCACGTTTGACGAATCCCGTTCAGCGAACTCTAAACCGTCCGCTGATACTGAAGAACTGAATCAATGGATGTTTTCTCATCTTGGTGATTCAGAAGATATTCCCACTACTCATGCTCATCCAGTAGAAGATGATAGTCCTATCATTCCAAATATGCAGAATAGTGAAGCTGAAACTTCTTGGGTCTCAGCTGTCCCTATAAACACTATACCTAACGCTGAACCAAATGTCTCAGACATTCCATCTACTTCTCAGCAATCAATGAATATAATGACAACTGCATCCATTCCTCTCTTGGTTGATACTCCCGACGTCGCTGAAGCTTCATCTTCAGCTCCTCCAGTTCAAGTTGAGTCAGCGTCTCACACTCCAGCTCAGCGATGGACTATAAATCACCCAATTGATCAAATTCTTGGTGATCCAAACGCTGGGATTCAGACTCGACGAAGTGCAGGTAATATTTGTTTATTTGTAAATTTTATTTCACAAACTGAACCAAAGAAAGTAGATGATGCCCTCAAAGATCCAAACTGGGTCAGCGCCATGCAAGAAGAGCTGACTGAATTCGAAAGAAACAAAGTTTGGAAACTTGTTCAGAGACCAACTGATAAAACTGTGATAGGCACTAAATGGGTCTATCGAAACAAGTTGGACGAACACGGTACTGTAACCCGCAACAAAGCTCGTCTTGTTGCTCAGGGATACAGACAAGAGGAAGGTATAGATTATGACGAAACATTTGCTCCAGTAGCAAGACTTGAATCTATTCGTCTATTCTTAGCATATGCTGTACACAAAAACTTCAAAGTACATCAGATGGATGTTAAGTCAGCGTTTCTGAATGGAAAGCTGAATGAAGAAGTGTATGTGGAACAACCTCCAGGATTCTCAGATTCTAAGCGTCCAGGTTATGTTTATAAACTGGATAAGGCACTTTATGGCTTGAAGCAAGCTCCACGTGCATGGTATGACACTCTTTCCACTTATCTCCATATTGAAAAATTTGAGCGAGGTAAAATTGACAAAACTCTATTTTTTAGAAAAGTGAAAGGTCATATCATTCTAGTTCAAATATATGTTGATGACATTATATTTGGTTCTACTAACCCTGAGCTTTGTACTCGTTTCGCTGATAGAATGAAAGATGAGTACAAAATGAGCATGATGGGTGAACTAACATATTTCCTTGGTCTTCAGATTAAGCAAACTGAAAAAGGAACTTTTATTAATCAGGGAAAGTATGATAAAGATATGCTGAAGAAATTCGACTTAACTGAAAGTTCAGCTATGAAAACCCCTATGGCACCACCGCTGACACTTGATAAGGACACTAAGGGTGTTCATGTCAATGTCATGCTGTACCGTGGGATGATCGGCTCACTATTGTATCTTACAGCTAGCCGACCCGATATTATGTTTGCAACATGCTTGTATGCACGATATCAAGTTGAACCTACGATATCTCATATGAAAGTTGTAAAGCGAATTTTTCGATATCTTAAGGGTACAGCGAATCTAGGTCTTTGGTATCCCAAAGATTTAGGATTCGATCTAACCGCCTATTCAGATAGTGATTTTGCAGGTTGCAAAATGGATAGGAAAGGCACCACAGGAGGATGTCAGCTCCTGGGTGGAAAGCTGGTAAGTTGGACAATTAAAAAGCAAAATTCAGTGTCCACTTCCACAGCTGAAGCTGAATATGTAGCTGCTGGAAGCTGTTGTTCTCAAGTCTTGTGGATGAGAAATCAGCTACTAGACTATGATCTTCAGCTCTCCAAAATTCCAATCTATTGCGACAACACAAGTGCCATCGCTATAACAAACAATCCAGTACTACATTCAAAGACCAAACATATAGAAATCAGATATCATTTTATCAGAGATCATGTGATGAATAGTGATATAGAACTTCATTTTATCCCAACTGATTATCAGTTAGCTGACTTATTTACCAAACCTCTTGATGAGACAAGATTCAACTTTCTCATCAGCGAGCTTGGAATGCTGAACTTTGAAGGATAAAATCTTCAGCGGTTCACATTAATCAGCGACAGGATAAAATCAACTCATAACCTATTCAATCATCTTCTCTCTGAATAAAACTTGGTTAAAGCTGATATCAAGGTATGTTTTCTCTCTCTGACAAACGCATGAAAATGCAACATTTCAAAACAGAATGCATCACTGAATATCTCTTCCTTAACAGCGATATTTTGAAATTTCTTAAAACCATCGCTGAATATCTTCATTTAGTGCTTCATGTTTTCAAAAGTATCCCTGAGTTTTTTCAAAACCTCAGAGACAACCAAGAATATGAAAGGACAATTGTGACGTCATTACAACGGATAAACCCCGACACGTTTTCTCTTCCTGACACACGTTTCCACGTCTCGTTCAAACTTCCAATCAAATGCAAACACGTGTCCGTGTCATGATGAAAATTATTTCCCGCTCAATATTTTCTCTTTCTAAAATCTCTATATAAACAAATTCTTTGTTTATATTTTTCTTTTACGCGATCAACCTTCCTCCGCAACAAAGAATTCACTGTTGCATTTGTGATTTCAAAAACTTCAAGAACTGTTCATCATCTTCTTCATCAAACATCAAGGTTAATATGTTCTTATTATTTACCGAATGCAAATAACTTGTTTCTGATCTACTCCTTGTTTAACAAGATCAAACAAAAGAACTTCTTAAAAATAAAATCATTTTCTTTCATGGTTTTATGAACACAACCATTTCATGGTTGTTCTTCAAGTTTAAATGCAAAAATCTTAAACTTGTTCTTCACACATTCGTTTTTCCAGAATCTATTTCTTCATAGAAAACTGGATAACAAGAATAAATGGGTTTTCTATTTCATTTCTTAAAATCAAGAAAAACCCTAATCTTCATTAAGACATTTGTGTCTGAATGAAATGAATAAAATTTGAACCATCTTAATGGAAATTCTTTCCACATTAAGATCATTCTTATTTGTTAACATCTTTGGTTGAACTGATAATACAGAGAAATGGCTTCATCTGACATTCCTGCTACCGCTGAGAACATCTCCGCTGATTGTGAGGAAGTGGACATCCTCAGGGCTCCTCAAGTCAAGTTTGCCCTTGACAAACTGGATTGGACTAAGGTGAATAACCTTTATGCGCTTTTCGAGTTTCCTCCTCGAAAGCAAGTCACACATCTAGATGATGCTGTGAATTTCCTAAAGAATTGCTGCATCTCCACAGCCCTGACCATAACACCTCTTGCTCATCAGCTCTTGCTCTCACAATTCTGGTACTCGGCCAGACACTCTCAACTACCTTCAGCCAAAGACCCCTCCAAAACAATCGATTTCATCCTCTGCGACATCGAATATGGCACGATGAAGATCACCCCTGCCATTATTCGCAAAGCTCCCAGCCTTCCAATAGCTACCAAGGAAAAACCGTTCGTTCCCCTCCCTGACCCCAAGAAAAACTCAGACATGGAAGCCATCATTGCATTTTTCGATGCAATGGGCTATGTATGGGAAATCGGCAGAGACATGAAGGCCGAGAAGAAGCTAACGATTATCAAGAAATCGAAAATGCCCAGCGAGATGAATTTCATCTTCGCTCATCTTATCAGCTGTATGACTGCAACGAGCGGCTCCTCTGACCAAGCCGCCAAACCTCAGCAAGCAATGGGGTATGCACTGCTGAAAGGTCTCAACATAGACTGGGCATCGATTATCTATGATGACCTAGTTCTAAGGGTGGATACCATCGCTGAAAGACCTCCATGGGTTCCCTACCCCCGATTCATCAACGCCATCTTCCAATATGGCCTGAAGGAGAGCTACCCAACTGAAGGTGACCTGAAACTCTCTCAGGTCGGCCCAAAGATACTCGACTTCAAACCAATGGTGAATGAGGTACGTATTTCTACACTCTTGTCTCTTCTCAACCCTTCTTCTTCTCATTCTGTGGCTCCTTCAGCGACAATACCCATCGCTGATACCCTGGCCACAAAATCCTCTCCTTCTAAGAAAAAGAAACATTCTTCAACCCCACTTGGTTTTAAAAGGATCAAGAAAACAAAGGAGCAACCCCAGTAATCTCATGCTAAAGACTCCTCAGCATTTCTGCAGAGCTGAAGGAACGTTCAGTGGTACGCTCTGCCACACCTGAACAAGCCATCCCTTTAATCCCAACTTCAGCGTCTCTAAACGCCGAGGTTACAAACTTGGAACCTACCCAACCTCCTTCAGTCTCTCAAAAGACTGATGAAGTGATTGTCAGCGAATCCAACGCTGAACTCAGAACCCAACCCCCATTCTTATCCTTCGCTCCTACCTCCACTCATTTGGTCTCTACTCCAGATCTCACTGGAGCTGCCATCATTTCTACGGAACCTAAAGCTGACTCTCCAGGAATGATGAAGACAGGACCTGCAGAACAATCCATGGGCACTTTTGAAGATGACATGGAACTTTACTCAGGAACCCATGATTTTGATGAATTCACCAATCCTCCTGCAGGTACATACCAACCCATAAACACTGTGACTAAACCCTAAACTTCTGAGCTTTCCTATGTTCACAAGTTTTTATATGTTACAGGTCCTAATTTGGGAGACATCAACGCCTCCTTGAAAGCTATGAAGACAACGCTGACAGATCTCACCACCACTCTTACTAATAACTCTACAGCTGTAACAAACGCTGGAGAGAATCTGAACAAGCTGACAACGGTGGTGGAGAAGAAGGCTTCCACAGATGACATGAAGTAGGTGGATAAAACTCTCAGCGACTTCGCCAAGGTGCTCGATGACATCTACACAGACTACACCTCTCTCACAAATTCAGTTTCATCCATGTCCAGCGAGGTTACATCGCTGAAAACATCGGTTGGACATCTAGAGGGGGATATGTCTTCTGTGAAGACTGACTTAGGTTCTGTAAAGACCGACGTTAGTTCAATGAAAACGATGATCGAGTAGCTGCTACACAAAGCGAATACTCCTGATCCTGCTCCTGCCCCCGTCCCTGCATCTGACAACTTCACAGCGGCGGATCGCACTGAGCTGGAGAAAATCAATCCTGCTATTTCTGGCCTTGAAGACAGATTAGCAGAGATTGAAGTTTGTGTAGGTCTTTCTGGCCAAGAAGACAGAGAACCTACCAACGCCGCTGAGTCTACCCATTCCTCCCCCAGTCATCATGAAAAAGAGGGGGAGAAGAGCGCTGAAGACCTCTCCAAGGGCGATGAAGACCTTTCCCATGATGAATCTATCAGGGTAGAGAAGACGAATACTGAAGAAACCACCGTTGGACCTCAGGGAGATGAAAACCCTGAGGAAACCGAGAAGCTCGCCTCTGTATCTGAGGGGGAACAACTCGAAGAAGAAGCTGATAAAACTGAATCTGAAGCAGAAGATGATGAAGCCGTCGACATCCATGATGATTAACCATATTCTTCTCCAAAGAATGATGATGATGATGACGAAGATGATGATGACTTCTTTATCGTCAAACCTTCTCCGAGGATCAAAGCTCTTAAGGGAATCTCGATAAATGAACCTTCAGGGGAGCGGACAAAGACAAAGCCCTCAGCCTCTGGAGCTGAGAAAGGCAAATGCAAAAGCGTCGCTGAAGATGACAATCTGATGATCTTGCTTGAAAAGCCGGTTTGTCAGGTATGCTAAACATCTCTCACTCCATCCCTCCTCTTTCATACACTATCGTTCTACTACCCAAACCTATACACTTGAACCAATTCTCTCTATCTGATTCTACCCAAGTTCTGACTCGTAAGATCGCTGTGTTTCAACTAGTCCTCTCCCCTGTTTGAGGATATCGCTGAAGGCTCCACAACTGCGACTTCACCAATAATACCAGCTGCTGCTGAAGAAATAATCCCAGTCTTAGATTTAATCTCTGAGACTGTAAAGCCCGTGTCCCGGTACGTTTTTCTTTTATTTATTTAATTATTTAAAGCGTGTACCGTTAATTGTTTTGGAGTCGGGGTTTGATGTCGTTAAGGACCAAATGCTAAAATCCATATTTCCTAGGATAGATTGTGAAGGGAGGATAGTTGAGGGGCTAAAAGGCAAATTGTGGAAAAGCTTTGCATGGGTTTTTGGCCCATGGCCGGATCCAATATTTTGTGTTCGGTTTCTTTGTTAGCCAATCAACCAAATCGTTTCTCCTCAACCCTAGTAACTCTTCTTTGTGGTGAGGTGCGGCTGCGAGAGAAAAGGAAGATGAGAGAGAGTGAGATAGAGAAGAAACCGTGAGAGAGAAGGGAGCGTGACCTGCTTGCTGTTCGCCGGAAAGTGAGGGAGACCGCCGGAGGTCACTGTTTTCGTGACCTGCTGTTCGCCGGAGTTTCGAGGGAGGGAGGATCGTGTGCGTTTACGTAACGTCGTCGTAAGGTAATCACTTTTCTTGTTTCGCTTTCTTTCCTTCTCGTTCCCGTCGCCGCCGCCGTTCGCCGCCGCTGTGGCGGTGGTGGATGGACGGCCGTGGCTGTCGATGTGGGTGCGTGTGCGTGAGAATGGCCGAGAGAGAGAGAGAGAGAATGGTCGGGTGTTGTCTCGTGCGTTCGTAATCGAAAATCCACCGCCGGCCGCCGCCGGTCGCCACCGGCAACCACCACTGCCGGAGATGGCAGTGGGTGGCGAGTGGCCGTAACCAGACCTTAGTAGCTACAGAGCCTTAAACTGTGACTTAATCGTTAAGCCGTATATTTTAAACCGTTGCTTCTAAAATCATTCTTTTTATGCGAAAAAATGGTCCAGCCCCTGTTTTGTGACGGCAATAACTTCTCCGTCGTAACTCCGTTTGAGCCGAAACTGGCGCCCACGCTTCGAGCTCGGGACCGAGTACGTTTTCTGTGTTTTGGCGGAAAACTGGTTCGGCCTCGAGTTGGGAGAAAAAGTGGTCGCAATTTCTGCGGTTCGTCATTTTATGTGAATTTTCCTGGAATCTGCCACTGTTTTGCGTGGACCGTAACTTTTTACTCGTAACTCGTTTTGAGGTGATTTTGGTGGCCATAGTTCCCTATTCGAGTCGGGAAGGTTTTTCGTGTTTTGCCGAAAGTCTGATTTAAACCGTAGCTAGGCTGTTTGGACTGTTTATGCAGGCTGGACCGAAACTGGCAGTTTTGGTAACCGTTCGTAATTAATTCATAGTAAATTGTAGAAAAAGCGTTAAGAGGCGTATAATATGTCCTTGGAACCCCAACTCAGAGGACTTTCTGGTCATGAAATAATATTGGGATTTTTCTAGATTTAAGAGGGTCGAAACGGGTCCCGAACAGACCTGTTTTGGGTGATCGGAAATTAGTTTTAGTGACGTTTTAAGCGTGTGTCGTGTCTTAGGGTCCGGGTCTCGTATTGACACGTTTTGACATGCGTTTAGGTGCTGGAAGGTGACCGTGATTGTGAAGCTTGATTCGTGTTGATTAAGCTAGGCGCGCATTTGAGGTGAGTCTCTCACTGTGTAGTTAGGGGTTGTATGCATGTCATAATAGTTTGTATGTACTACTGTCCTTGTGGTGTGAACTAGTTGTTGTGGTGTGTAATATTTGATTGGTTTGTATGCTTGGTATAAATGTGTTACCTTACGTTTCGGTGGGACCGAGGCCTCGATGGTACTGAGGTGTCGGTTATGTTACAATTCGGTGAGACCGAGGCCTCGATGGTACTGAGGTGTCGGTTATGTTACAATTCGGTGAGACCGAGGCCTCGATGGTACTGAGGTGTCGGTTATGTTACAATTCGGTGGGACCGAGGCCTCGATGGTACTGAGGTGCTGGTTATATTACAATTCGGTGGGACCGAGGCCTCGATGGTACTGAGGTGGTTGGATACATAAATACCTGTAGATGTTTACTCATTTTATGTATCTGTGATATTGTTGCTTATGTGCGGGTAGGGATGATGTGTATATAATTCCTACCTGTGCATGTGTTTGAATTCACTAAGCTTCGTGCTTACCCTTTCCCAATAATCTGTGGTTTCAGGTACGAGTGGCTCTAAGGCGTGACGGGTACACACTGGCGCGCGGGATGAGCTGACTGATATTTGTTTTAATTATTGAACTTTGTTTCCGCTGGTTTCTGATTACTTGAACAGTATTTATGTCCTTGCAATTAATATGTTGGAATTATTTATGGAGTTTTTATATAAAGCGGTTAATTAAAAATTTTAAATTCCTTGAAATTTTGGGGCGTTACAACTTGGTATCAGAGCACAGCTTGAGTGAATCAAACGCACCTCGGTGTGTTTGGTCTCAAGTTGCGGCTGGGAAATTTTCAAATTCTTTATTAAATCTTTTGGAAATAAAAGAAAAAGTAAAAACCCATTCGAGGAACGGTGATCGAGGGCGCAGTGTGTACAGTCAGCCGGAGCCGAAGGGAAAGGTACAATGCTTAGTGTTTTATTGCTTTCTAGATCATAGAGTATGCATGCTAGATTGTCTGTTGTTGACACTATGCGGTATGTTGAATTGCTTGCTATTAGGAGTTTATGCTAATTATGATAGGTTACTAAGTGAATGCCCTCTAGGTTGTATGCAGTAAGAGACTTATAGACTTAGAATATTTGATTTAGTCCTATTGCGCAGCTCTTGTTTGAGTCCAACCGTTCTAGGATAGAATTTTGTATTCGACGGTCTATTTGTTTTGCACTGCATGTAATCGGGTATTCGCGAGGCCACTTTTTATGATTAGTAAGGATTCATTAGTAGCAAGGGGGTAGTGATTGGGATGGAAGTTCCTAGGGAGCTAGGAAGGGTGGATGTATATATATGCTGGTGCAGGCATACGGTTAATTATATATTTAATTGTTGTTGTATGATCGGGGTGACCGATGGTTTATTAAGTATACAATCGTGGCTGTCTAATCGGGGAGACCGATGGTTTTATATATACAGTAGTTGTATGAGTTACCTGTTTAGGATATGTTCTTGAACTGGCATGTGTGGATTAATTATATTATGTGTATAGTTTCGGCGAGAAACTACTTGGACCCTCGGGATGGGACTCGGAACGGGCAATGATAGGCGTGGATGGTAGTAGTAGAGCTCCTACTACCGGAAGCACAGGATCAATGCTCGAGTCGGGAAAGTCGCGAGGAATCCAAGGAGTTGAGCGTGAGTATTGTTAGTGTGAGTTATTATGTGCTAATAACTCGTTGTAATTTTACCCCAGAAATGGCCATCACTGAGGGAAACGAAACTACTGAGCCAGGGATTGGCGCCGGGATCACTACTGAGCAGATACGTGAGTGGATCACGGCTGAAGTAAAGCATGCTATTAGGAAGGCAATCCCCGAGATTTTTACCGCCGTTTGTGTTGAGGTAGTAGCGATGATGGAGGCCGCTCGGAGCCAAGACCCTGGGTCAGAGGAACAGACTAAGAAGAGGAAAACAGCGCTGGCCGTTGCACCGGAACCGGCAGTTCCAAAGAAAGCGAGGTTTTCGGACTCGGTCTTGAATCAAGGGAGCGGTAGGTTTAAAACCATGAATGGTAGCGGAAGGAGGAATGTCAAATGTTTCCGGTGTGGCCAGGTGGGGCACTACGGTCGCGACTGCAAGGAACCACCACACGTGGTCTGTTTTAACTGCAAACAGATGGGCCACGTGAAGGTCAACTGCCCGAATCCGAGGGTTACTGTTGGGGACGGAGCACCAGGAACTTCTGCGGCTGCTCCCTTGCGTATTACTGTTGGTCGTGTGGGTCAGGCTGGGCCCGAGGCGGCCGAGATAGAGTTCATAACTGACGGTGGAAGAGGCACAGGCCACGCTTAAAGTGGTGACAGGTATATTTCATCGCTTGATATTGGTATGTGGTTGCTTTTTGCTTAAGCTGTGTGTTTAAGTACGTTCTTAGTTAACTCGGTGTCTGCTGTAGTGATGTCTGATAGCGGGGCTACCCATTAATTCGTGCCTCACACTTGTAGATGAGGTTGCTGAGGTGATATTTGTAGACCAATTCGGGTCAAAGATTGGCATTTGTGTTAGAATCATAGGCATTTGAGCCGACTTTGATTTGAGGAAAACCCGTAAGATGATTTGATGTGAATTCCCAACTTGCCTTAAGAGGTTTAAATGTCTGGATGACAATAGTAGACCGGAGAGTTCCGGAGTAGTATGGGTCGAGACGTTGAATGCCGAATGAGTCATGCACAAAGTGATTTTAAAAATAAAATTGCATTAATTAAATCTTGTGTTTCCAATCCTTTATGGATTGTGTTTTGGGATTTTGGGAATTGTTCAGCACACATAAAAATTTTCGGATGGTTTTGAAAGTGTAGGAAATCGTTTTATCGCGGGAGTGCAAACTTTGTTAGAATTTGTCTCATTTTCGTTATTTTTCCAACGGTCCTTTCGGGTAAGATGATATCTGTGTTTTGTGGTGTTTTAAATGTGGGGCAAGTGACTACGGCTTGTGACTTTAACATCGGAACTCCTCCACATATGATAAAGTTGAGACGAAAAGTTACATCCCACGGTGTCTGTATAAAGCTAATTGAATGATTTGGTTAAAATAAGTTTTGTTCTACGGCATGTCGAGTCGTGTGGGTTTAATGTCACGGGGTGCATATCTTATTTGTTTGTGTGACCATTTGGGGAAATCTCGGAAATCAATTTAAAGAACCCCACATTTTGAGATTTTATGAGATTTTAATCGATATTTTCAAATGATGGAAACGGATTGGTTTTTATCTTTAAGTTTGAAACTTACACGAGACAGTTGTGTTTTAACAAAAATATATTTGTAAACCGTTTCATCGTTTTGTATGACTACCCGACGCGCGTGAGATTTGTTAGTTAACCATGTGCCACGACATTTTTGTTGAAAAGGAGGAATTTTGGGGTCAAATATCGTGTAACTGATTTTGAAACTACGTGCACACCTTGTCGCACCCTATTTAAGGTCAAGCGGTTACCTTAAGTGCACGTCAGGAGTCAATCCATACCGAAATCGAAACGGTTCATTCTACAGAAATTATTTATTACACCTGCTTTTGTGTGACTAAACTGAACTACAATGGAACGATTTTCAACATGATTTTTCTATGTGGGACGAGCGTGTCCAGTTTTGCATAACTATCGATCAGGTAATGGTAGTTTTTATTACATGCGATCTTTTGAGATGAAAATCCTGATGTGGGAAATATTTTGGAAATGATTTTGGTAAACCATTTGGGAAAATGTGCTTTTAAGTGTCATGTGTCATCTCGAGAATATTTTTTTTTTAGTTGCCAGTCCTTTTGGAAAACTCTTTTGTTTAACCCGTGTTGAGTCTGAGACTAAGGTTGATTTCAAAGTATTGCTTGCTTAAACTTTGTTTAAACGTATTTATCCGACCTATGGGTCTAGCAAGCGTGGAGCATTTTGCTCGGTTTTGACTTGGAGTTAGTCATGGGCCAATTGCCCGGTTTTAATGACTCAAGGTGGAGTCTGGTTGATAAATTGTTTTGTCACACCGTTTGGCATTCATTGTACGTCGAGTATATACACGTTTGGGGGAAGGAGACAATCAGGAATATGCATGTTGTTGGTAGGCTGTTTGCTTTGAATCCTTAGACGCGTTAGTCAGTCGTTGCTAATGGTCGGTTGGGTATCTCGGGGTGAGACCCCGGTATTCATGTGTTCTAACCTAGACTTTCCAGTAGGTACTAGGAGGATATAGTTGTGGGCACTTACCTGGGAGGTAGTTCCGGCGTGCTGGGACTTGAGACGTTACCTGGGAGGTAGACGTCAGGGTGTATCCTCGATGCGGTGTGACTTGGCTTCTTAGAGCAAGTGTGGATGATACGTCATCGGTGGAAGATAGGTATTCCATGCGCGTTAGTAATGTAGGACGAATAGTATCGGTTAAGGGATTGAGGCCCTTTATTATTAGGAGAATAAATGCGCATCAACCATTTTGAGGTAGGTGGTATATCTAGCTGTCGACTTTTGGGCTTGAGGCCAAACACCTTTAGTATAATCGGAGAGTTGTAGCCGATTTTAAGATAATCATGGTGATGGTAGAAGTAACCCTGAAATGATCTCTTGTGATGGATGGTTATGGTGGAATGACCTACGGGTGTGTTAGTGATTTTGGTTGTGGGGGTTACCTATTTGTGTTAGTGTCTAGGATAATACCACGCCGATGTTTGTTATTGTAATCGGTTGGACCGATGTTCGGCGGGTGGCCGATGTTGGTTATTGTAATCGGTTGGACCGATGTTCGGCGGGTGGCCGATGTTTGTTATTGTGATCGGTTGGACCGATGTTCGGCAAGTGGTCGATGTTTTTGTTGACATGAGTTACTGAAAATCTTTGGAATCTATTAGAATTCGTGGTAGCTAATCGACAGTTAAGAGTAGGAATGATCGTAGTCGAGTATCAAATAGGGTATTCCGTGAGCAGCTTTAGAATGGTTAGAGCTGGAGATTTGACTTGGGATGTATGGGATATCTAAGGTTGGGGGACAACCGTAGTCGCTTGGCTAGGAATGAATTCAAGTGTCGGGGTGTTCTGCCGATCATAATCCCAGTGTCTTAGAAAGTGTACGTTAGTAAGAATCGTATTCGAGAAGTTTCGAAGGGGCTTCAAGTGGGCTTGGGAACCTGAGGTTGAGATGAGGGAGAACTATCCAGAGTTATTCGTAGGCAGAGACTTCGAGGACGAAGTCTAATCCAAGTGGGGGAGAGTTGTAAAGCCCGTGTCCCGGTACGTTTTTCTTTTATTTATTTAATTATTTAAAGCGTGTACCGTTAATTGTTTTGGAGTCGGGGTTTGATGTCGTTAAGGACCAAATGCTAAAATCCATATTTCCTAGGATAGATTGTGAAGGGAGGATAGTTGAGGGGCTAAAAGGCAAATTGTGGAAAAGCTTTGCATGGGTTTTTGGCCCATGGCCGGATCCAATATTTTGTGTTCGGTTTCTTTGTTAGCCAATCAACCAAATCGTTTCTCCTCAACCCTAGTAACTCTTCTTTGTGGTGAGGTGCGGCTGCGAGAGAAAAGGAAGATGAGAGAGAGTGAGATAGAGAAGAAACCGTGAGAGAGAAGGGAGCGTGACCTGCTTGCTGTTCGCCGGAAAGTGAGGGAGACCGCCGGAGGTCACTGTTTTCGTGACCTGCTGTTCGCCGGAGTTTCGAGGGAGGGAGGATCGTGTGCGTTTACGTAGCGTCGTCGTAAGGTAATCACTTTTCTTGTTTCGCTTTCTTTCCTTCTCGTTCCCGTCGCCGCCGCCGTTCGCCGCCGCTGTGGCGGTGGTGGATGGACGGCCGTGGCTGTCGATGTGGGTGCGTGTGCGTGAGAATGGCCGAGAGAGAGAGAGAGAGAATGGTCGGGTGTTGTCTCGTGCGTTCGTAATCGAAAATCCACCGCCGGCCGCCGCCGGTCGCCACCGGCAACCACCACTGCCGGAGATGGCAGTGGGTGGCGAGTGGCCGTAACCAGACCTTAGTAGCTACAGAGCCTTAAACTGTGACTTAATCGTTAAGCCGTATATTTTAAACCGTTGCTTCTAAAATCATTCTTTTTATGCGAAAAAATGGTCCAGCCCCTGTTTTGTGACGGCAATAACTTCTCCGTCGTAACTCCGTTTGAGCCGAAACTGGCGCCCACGCTTCGAGCTCGGGACCGAGTACGTTTTCTGTGTTTTGGCGGAAAACTGGTTCGGCCTCGAGTTGGGAGAAAAAGTGGTCGCAATTTCTGCGGTTCGTCATTTTATGTGAATTTTCCTGGAATCTGCCACTGTTTTGCGTGGACCGTAACTTTTTACTCGTAACTCGTTTTGAGGTGATTTTGGTGGCCATAGTTCCCTATTCGAGTCGGGAAGGTTTTTCGTGTTTTGCCGAAAGTCTGATTTAAACCGTAGCTAGGCTGTTTGGACTGTTTATGCAGGCTGGACCGAAACTGGCAGTTTTGGTAACCGTTCGTAATTAATTCATAGTAAATTGTAGAAAAAGCGTTAAGAGGCGTATAATATGTCCTTGGAACCCCAACTCAGAGGACTTTCTGGTCATGAAATAATATTGGGATTTTTCTAGATTTAAGAGGGTCGAAACGGGTCCCGAACAGACCTGTTTTGGGTGATCGGAAATTAGTTTTAGTGACGTTTTAAGCGTGTGTCGTGTCTTAGGGTCCGGGTCTCGTATTGACACGTTTTGACATGCGTTTAGGTGCTGGAAGGTGACCGTGATTGTGAAGCTTGATTCGTGTTGATTAAGCTAGGCGCGCATTTGAGGTGAGTTCTCTCACTGTGTAGTTAGGGGTTGTATGCATGTCATAATAGTTTGTATGTACTACTGTCCTTGTGGTGTGAACTAGTTGTTGTGGTGTGTAATATTTGATTGGTTTGTATGCTTGGTATAAATGTGTTACCTTACGTTTCGGTGGGACCGAGGCCTCGATGGTACTGAGGTGTCGGTTATGTTACAATTCGGTGAGACCGAGGCCTCGATGGTACTGAGGTGTCGGTTATGTTACAATTCGGTGAGACCGAGGCCTCGATGGTACTGAGGTGTCGGTTATGTTACAATTCGGTGGGACCGAGGCCTCGATGGTACTGAGGTGCTGGTTATATTACAATTCGGTGGGACCGAGGCCTCGATGGTACTGAGGTGGTTGGATACATAAATACCTGTAGATGTTTACTCATTTTATGTATCTGTGATATTGTTGCTTATGTGCGGGTAGGGATGATGTGTATATAATTCCTACCTGTGCATGTGTTTGAATTCACTAAGCTTCGTGCTTACCCTTTCCCAATAATCTGTGGTTTCAGGTACGAGTGGCTCTAAGGCGTGACGGGTACACACTGGCGCGCGGGATGAGCTGACTGATATTTGTTTTAATTATTGAACTTTGTTTCCGCTGGTTTCTGATTACTTGAACAGTATTTATGTCCTTGCAATTAATATGTTGGAATTATTTATGGAGTTTTTATATAAAGCGGTTAATTAAAAATTTTAAATTCCTTGAAATTTTGGGGCGTTACAGAGACTGATGAACCAGAAGAACAACTACTCTTGCACAGAGGCAGACCTTCCTTAGCTCCTCAAAAGCTAAGTGAAGAGGATCAGAAAAGAAGAGAGGAGATAATAAAGTGATTCGAGGATCAGCGAATCATTCTGAGGCGTGATCAACTTCCTTCAGTTCCTCCAAAGTTCAGGATTTCCAAAAAGGAATACAAGGAACACCTCAGAGCTGAACGCCTAATCGCTGAAAGAAAGGAAGCTGAAGAAAAAGACAGAGAATATGCCATCCAGCTTTCTAAACGATCAATAAAAGACCCCAAGCTGAAAAGAGTTCTCATTGATGTTCAACGTCAGCTCTGGGAAAACGCCAAGAAGAGAACTGAAGAAAACAGAACTGTGTCTCAGTCAACTTTAGCCTGGTGCAAAGAAAAGGTCAACTACAGACTCTCTCCTGCCAAAATCAACAAGGTATTCATCTCTGGAAGAACAACCCTTGTTTCAATCGCTGAAGTCGAGATATTCAGAGAAGATAAGAAGTACGAATTTTTTTATGCTGAAGCCATAACGAAGTACGATCTCTCTGAATGGTTGGAGATCAGGTTAGCCATCCAGAAGTCCAAGTCGAAGTACAAGGAACGTGTTGAAAAGCTGATCAACAAACAAATCAACTTAGTCTACTCCTATGTGGATATTCCTCCTCCTCCTCCTCCTCTCCAAAGTCAGAAAAGAAAGGCCTCAGCGAAGAAGAAGAAGAAATCTATATCTTCAATTGATGGCCCTGTCATACGAAATGAAATAGGTATTGGTTTTTCACGTGCTGAAGTCCTTGGTCCTGATCCTGATCTTTCCATGCTTGACACATCTCTTCCTCCTGGTGAGACTTTCATCCCTGGCAAAGTCATAAGCGAACCCTACGAGATATTTTTCCATGACTACGATGGTGGAAAGCTTTTTCAACGAATCTCTGAACTTCACATCACTCCCATCGAACAGCTGAGAGATCTCATCTACTGGTGTGACTTCAGGAATGACCCTCAGGCACGACATCTGAAACCATTGATTTTTGAAGAAGCGCTGATCAAAAGAAAACAAGGTGTAACCGTTCCTGACTGGATGATCCCCACCACATCAATGACCCTTGACGAACTTCTCATTAAGGAAGAACCCTTTACAAGCTGATATGATCGCCTTTTTCTCTATTGTATCAGTTATTCTTCTGTACTATGATCTTCCAGTACAACTGATAGGAACTCTCGCTCTTTAAATTAAACATTCAGCGAAAACGGTTCACCATTAATGCTCTGAGTCTGTTCAATCATTATGATGATCGCTGATAAGTTAGTTGTTTACTTATGATCCCTGAAGACAAGTTTCACGTCAACAAAGGTTCTACGCTGAAGTCGAAGATCAAGCTCAAGAACCAGCGACAAGTCTCCTAATGAACTTATGTGGATCAACGAAGACTCATATTCGTCCACTCAACATGAAGTATCTAGTACAAGACTTCAGCTATCGATGAACTTTATCATTCGCTGAAAAGAAAATGATAATCGCTGAATCAACGAAAGCTGATCATGAAGTCCTCAGTACAAAGTACTTTTGTCTTAACCCCCCTTGCACGACTCCGTACGAAATTTCAGAAAAGAACCTCCGACTGTCTGAAATCATACAACCACTCTGATACTACACTGTTCATCCATGCGGCTACTAAGGTTGTCAACCAAGGTCAATGACATGCAACCAACCAGCTGATGACACATGTAAAGTGTATATTGACTTGCATTAAATGCATGCAGTATATAAAGAGATGAACCCACTTCTTTTGAAGTAACTTGCTAACTCTGGACAAGTTCAATCTCTTATCTCAAGATAGGTTATTATTAGTAATTTCCTTATCTCTCTTAGTGCAAGAAACCTTAGTGTTCCAACTTGTTTAGATTTAGGTTTATCCTTAATCTTGTTTCCGCAGCAAGCTGTAAATTGTTAATGATTTATCAATAAACAATTTAGAAAAGTAAAATCTGTGTGTTTGTATTCAACCCCCCCCCCCTTCTACAAACTTGTATAGGCCTTCGGGACCAACATTTTTTGTGTTGGAGAGGGGAGTTCTTCTGGTGATTTTGGTTTTAATGATTGGGATGGTTGATCTTCTTCGGAGGATGTTAGGATTTGGAATTCTTCACGGGTTAGGACATATGCTCTGAATACAGATGTTGTTTCCACATAGGTGGGTGTTGCCTCTGTGGTCTTCTGTTATTGGTCTTGGTTGGTTTTAGGTACATGGGTTACGATTGGGGTTTTTTTAGAGAGTATTTCCACAGAGGTGGTTGTTGCCTCTGTGGTCTGTTGTTGGTTTCCTCCTTGGGTTTGAGTTTGGGGAACTTGGTTTAGGGGTTCTGCTGATAATGGTGGTTCTGGTAGACCTCTGTTTGCAGCTTTTTCCCTTTGTTTCTCCCCCTCAGGATGATCTGATGAATCGTCAGAGTCATCATCAGAGCCTTCCTGACCCTTGTTTTTGGTACCCTCTGCTCTGCACGATGCTTCAGGCTTTTTCGGTGGAGTTGCACCTGCGGCTATGAGTTTTGCGCATACGTCATCACAGAGACCAAGAAGAGTGTGGAGCTCTGTGACTTGGTCGATTACCCCTTGTCCAAGTTCTGTGAGCTGAGCTCTGGTCATGTAGTCGGAAGGTTTCATGGCCAGAATTGCATTTGTGGTTTGTTTTTGGACAAGCTCAAGGGCTTTCTTCAGATCTTCTGGGTGATGCCCGTAGAGGTTGGGGTAGGTCTTTCACAGAGCTTTGGAAGGCTGAGGTTGGGGCCTTCTCGAAATTAGCAGCAGCATAGGTGGCAGAGGTTGTTGCTGCTGTTCGCATCTGGGCTAGAGCATTTTGCACCTCTGTGGACAGGTTGTCCATTTTGACGTTCATTTCAGTAAAGGCCCGTGTAGTAACTTATGTAAAAGAATCAAAAGATCTTTTCAATTCTTTCAATGTGGTGTCCACATAGGTGACAAGGGTTTGGAACTCATCCCTTGAAACATGTGGACTTGGTGTAATCTCTGGGGAACACATTCATCCCTAGAGTGTGTCTCTATTCCTGAGACGCCTTCTTTCGCTCCTGTTTTTATGTTGAGAGCGGAAGGACTTCCCTCTAATCCTTGAGCATAGGCTTTCTCAGCTTCAGACTCTATAGAGGTTATGTTAAGGACATTGTCTTGACTCGGGGTTTTGTCTAGAATTCCTTCGTCTTCGTACACTCTAGGCCCCTCTTAAGGGCATGTTGGACTTACATGTGTGTGCGTGTCAGAGGAAACAAATTCCTCTGTTGGGATTTCTGTTGTGATCTGGGGCAATTGATCACTTACTAAGGGAGAGTCCTTTAGAGAGGACTCCCCTGGAATGGTTTCCCCGGCTAAGATTGGCACAGAGGTAGAAAGGGTTACCTCTGCCCGATCAGTTTGGGTTGGGGTCGAGTCGTGCTGCTCTTGTTCAATATTACCTTCTGCCACTAGACTGGCGGTAATAGACACGTGGGGTGCACTGGGAGTTTGTTGTGGGAGTGTGCCTCTTCTATTCCAGGCATCAGTTCTAGCTTCTGCTTCTGTAGAGCATCCAACCACTTCTTCTCCATCTATAGTCTCAACCTCTGTCGCTACCCTATGGCTCGGTGCTTCTATCCTAACTTCTGTTGATGCTCCTGCACCAGTGCGTAAAGAGTCGTACACGGGATGTGAGCCAATTAATTGTCGTACGTGGGGATGCAGAGGTCCTTCATCTGCCTGATCATCTTCTTCATCAGAGTCCACCTCTGAGACTATGACTGGTGGGGTTTTGGTGGTGGTTTTAGCCAAATCCTCTGGACTTGCTCGTAGCACATCAAAACCAGGTTGGGTGAAGGGATTCGGTAGAACTTCCGGAGTCTTAGACTGATTATTCTCTGGGGTTTGGTCATCATCATCCAAGTCAGAAGAGATTCTGAAGTTTCGAGCTTCTGTTGAATGATGAGATAGAGCTTCTGCAGTCCATCCAGAAGGGTCTAAAGAGTGTGCAATTCCGGGTTGTTGGAGGAAGAGAGAAAAATCACCCTGATCTTCTGCATAATTGATGGGTAAAGGGGATTGCAGAGGTTGCTCTTGGGCTTCTTCTGTTGTTCCTCCTTCCTCTACAATGGTTTGCATTGGAGTGTGAGGTTTCTTGGATTTCTTCTTGCTCCTCCTTTTCTTTTGTTTGGGGGCACCTTCCTCATAAGACTTATGTTTTCTTTTCTTCTTTTCTTTTGGAGGAGGGGGTTGTGCAGAGGATCCTGCTTCTGTTGCATGAGGAGGGGACTGTTGGGGTTGAGCAGCGCTGGTAGAGGTACCCTCTGTAGTTTTCTTGTGGGCTTTCTTGTGTTTGTTCATGCTTAGCCAAGGCCATTGCCCATTCTTTATCTGTCATTCTATCTACAACCCTATATCCTAAGGGGGCTCCTAGACGCGGGGGTGTCACATGACTCGGTTATGGAGTCCTATGATGGCGTATGTATTCTAACTTAAGGGTCTTGTCTGTAGCGTATCCCATAAGTTTCTTTGGCAGAGGTCTGCAGAATGGGTATTCATCTTCGTGCTCTGTTGGGGTGTTTTTGTTCAGGGGATAGATTCTGGCCATTGGTCCCTCCATTGGCCATTTTTGTAGACGGAGCAGAGGCTCTAGTAGTACACCCAGAATACGTTGATATTGCAGAGGAGGTAGAGCATCTTTCAATCGTCCCTTTGCCTTCTGGGAGGAGATTCTGCGATCAATGGTGTTAACCATTTCCTGCATCATGAGGGTGGAATAGTCCAGAGGTATATCATAATATACCCCATACCTTATGGTCATGATTTGGTGAGAAGTTTGGTCTGGACTACCCACCTTCCCTGTTAGGCACCGATTTAGGATTGAGAAGAGCGTATTCCACAGAGGAGGTAATCGATTTCTTCTGAAGTCATTTCTTTTCCTCAGGGTTGTGTTGTACCCCAACATTTCAACAAAACGGTAGAGCTCTTCGTCTGTAGGTCCCTCTGCGTACTTCTTTATACCTAGTAGTCCTCTGGTTGGTAGGTTGAACTCCAGTGAGAACATGGTTCTGTTGAATTTGAGTTCGAGGTGCTCGGATTTGTCTGGTTTGGAGATGTAGCCCTTGATTTGTCTATCTACGAGGTCAAATCTGCTGCTCATCCAGAACTGATTTAGGTATCTGGCAGGGATTTTATTGACAGTTTTGGATAACAAGGGGTAAAGGTAATGGTTTTCCAAAATATGAAGAAGGATGGCATGTGCTTCCCTAAAAGTGATTTTTTAGGGAACCAGGTAGTAGTTATTGGGTTTTAAGGGAAGAACACTTTCAAAGTGTTCATGTGCGATGAAGTTTAGAAGATGGGTGGTCGGACCAGAATCTGCTTCATCGCCGGAGTGGTCTTGTTCTAGGTTTCTGGCGATTTCTTAGTTTTGGGAGTTCTCAGAATGAGATGGGGAGTTCCCTGGAGCATTGGAGGTTGAATCCATTGGATTAATCTTGAAGAAAGAGAGTAGAAAATTTGAAGTTGCAGGTTATTGCAAGGTTCGCCGGAGAAGATGAAGAGGGTAAGTTCGTAAGTTGGGTTTTATACTGAAGCGAATGGTAGAATCTGAAGAGGTAAATAGGTGAAAGTAAATAATTTTTGGGATCCGTAATTGAGTACATACGGTTGGTTCAACTTTCCAAGAAAACGTGTGCCACACACGTCCAATGGGAGAATGTCACGTCAGAAGTGTCAGAACACGATTAGACGTCGTGTGCGGCCCATTAATGCTTGGCGCGTGGGCATTTCTTCTTTGTCAGTTCTGTCACTCGCAGTAAATAACCCATACTGTTACAGAATTTCCATAAAAGGTCAAGTGTCAGAGTCAACAGAGGCTCTGTGGTGGAGTGAGCTCTGTGATATGAAACTTGTCTTTTTGTCTCCTCTGATGCTTGTACCTTTACCAAAAACGTTTGAAAGATCATTGGAGAGGATCGATAGATCTTTAGTACAAAATTTTCATTCACAGAGGCTTTGAGACTCTGTCGAGGCCAGCAGAGGCTCTGAGAGTGAAAATTTCTCATAACTACAAATTTAGAGAACTTTTTGATCATCCAAGGTTTTCATCGTGTTAAACACTGTTTTTATGACATATTTGGAAATTTGTGTCCTGGAAAACTGTTTTGGAAATGGATTTTGTTCGACACATACTCTTAGAGTGTCTAGTTTGGGCGACAGAGACTCTTTGGTGGAGTGAGCTCTTTGCCCATAAGACTTTCTTCCAGTATCATTGTGTGTGCATTTGTACGTACAAATCCTTAAAGAAGACATTTAATGTTGATCGCCAGAGTTTCCATATGAAATTTGCAGTTCTAGAGGATCCGGCTTAAAGAGGCTCTGTTCAGCTCAGTAGAAGCTCTATGACCTTAAATTTCCCATAACGGAAGGCTCGAAAATCTTTTTGATCATTTCTTGTTTGGAATGTCTTAAATAGTGTTTATAGGACGTATTTTGAAATTTGTGTCCTAGAAAATTGTTTTCAAAAAGGATTTGAACGAGTTACTCACCTTTGGTTCTCCTTTGTTCGGCAAAAATACCTGACTTCTGTAGATATGGTTGATCATATCTCTTCTTTGGCTCCCCCTTGAATGATTAACCTCTGTAGATCAGTTCAAGGTCTCCTTCTGCTCCCCCTTGACCTATGCTTGGATCAAATGAGATAAGTTGTGCACAGAACATAGGTCAAGGTTATCAGAGGTTCTGTGGAGATTGTCATACTCTGAGCAATCTCACAGAAGCTCTGTTGGTTACATAACTTTTGATGATTAAGAATTTACATACAAAAGAGTTTAAATATATACATATTTACAAGAAGATCAAATCTTACCTACAGAGGGTTCAACTCATGTTTATCATTCCCAACTTACCCACCAAGAAAAGGAATCTTTTCTCATCTAGTGCATTGGTGAATAAGTCTGCAAGCTGGTATTCAGTGGACACAAAGTGCATTTCGATTGTGCCATGTTCAACATGATGCTTTAGAAAGTGATAACGAATATCGATATGCTTTGTTTTTTAGTGTTGTACTGGATTGGCAGAGATTGCTATGGCACTTTTGGAATCACAGAGGATGGGAATCTTGTATATGTTGTACCCATAGTCCTTGAGCTGAGATTTCGTCCACAGAACTTGAGAGCAACAACTAGCACCAGCAACATATTCCGCTCCTGTTGTAGATGTAGACACACAGTTATGCTTCTTCGAAGTCCAGCTGACTAGTTTACCTCCCAGGAATTGACAACTCCCAGAGGCGCTCTTTCGATCAAGCTTGCATCCTCCATAATATGAAGTTGTGTATGCCTTAAGACCAAAACCAGAGTTCTTCGGATACCAGAGTCCAAGAATTTTGGTCCCTTTAAGGTATCTGAAGATCCTCTTTACAGCAATATAGTGTGATTCCTTTGGGTTAGCTAGATATCTTGCATAGAGGCATGTGGCATACATTATGTCAGGTATACTTGCGGTTAAGTATAAAAGGGACCCAATCATACCTCTGTAGAGTTTGCACTCTACAGATGTGCCATTTGGATCTGAGAATAATTTATTTCCAGTGGCTATTGGGGTCTTCATTACAGAGGCATCAGAGAGACTGTATTTTGAAAGTATGTCAGAGACATATTTGTTGGGTTTTGTTAAAAAAAACGATTTCTTTAAAGAAAACATTTGCAACGGAAGCTTTTAAAATGAACAACATTAAATCAAGTTTAATACCCACCAAGGATCCATTTGCATGAAAAAACATGAAAGATTTAAAATAAACAAGAAGGTTTAGAAAGTACAACCTTTGTAGACTTTGGAGATGGTTAGTTGAAGAAGGCAAGAACTCAAAAAGAGTTCCTCTTTAGTTGTCCACCAACAAGTTCCAACACTATAGTATGCTAGTACTTCTTCTTTGAGGATTGATGCAAAACCTTTTCAAGTCCAAGAGATCAAAACTCTAAAAGGAGTTGTTAAAATCAAAAGCACAAAACACACACACTAGGTGTGTGTGTTCGGCCGAAAAGAGGAGAGGGGAGGGAGAGAGAGAGCAAGTTCAAAAGTGTTCAAGTGTTTTTATTTTGGAAGACTTTTCTTCTTTTTAATCTAAACCACAACTTTTGTTGGTCCAATGAAAAGAGAGCCTCACATGCAAAATTACATTTGAAGTCCTTTTAGATTATAATTGTTAAAATCTTTATTTTAACAATTCAAAACTTGCTATATTTAATCCCTCCTCATATCTACTAGTTATTAAAATCATCATATTTTAATAAACTAGATTTCCTTTTGCATCTTATATTAAAATTATATTTATTAATATAATTAATAATATTTATCAAGAAATAATATTTATCAAGAATCAAATTCTTATAAATATCAAATTAGTGTCTACTTGTTGTTCGGTGTGACCCTATAGGATCATATATTACCGGTAATATTGTTTTATAATTATTCTTGAGCACATTTAACCAAAAATCTCCCACTTGCTCAAGATTACATTATAGAATAATATAGACAGTGGTGGACGTCTAGCAACATCTCACTGCCCCCAGTAATGTATGATGTTAAGTGCCATTCAACAACATTCAATTCCCACAAGCTCATATCTTCAATTGATGTATAAGGTGTGGTATCAGTATTTCCCTTTGTTTAGACATCATGTTGAACATGAGACATGGATCACAATCATTCTCATTTATTGTTCAACTTTTGGTAAGGCGCCTTAGATGTCTTACTCTTAACATATTAAGAGAAACAAATTCCATCTTGACTACATACGCCTCTTATGCAGTTCATGTCTTGCCCAATAATGGTTTTTATAGCTGCCCGTTTTCAAGAACAACGGTTAACCATATTAAAACATAACACTCCCTACACTTGAGTCCCAAATATGCATCTCAGGTCGAAGGATACAAAGATACTACCTTCTATTCAAGAATCCCTTATGATGACGATCCATGAAGTGATCTTGAAGCGGGTCAAGTCCAGTATTTGTTCCCTTAACAATCACCTATGAACTTGGTTGCAACACTTTGCCACTTTTAATTTTAAAAGTCAACCAATCCAATTCATATTAGTCTTACTTCATGGTTGTTCCCACAACTATAATTGACTATGCACATTTAGAATAATCAATTTATTCAAGGATTTAAACATGCTAATATAGAACACAACGAGTAATAAGATGATCATATCTAATATATATCTAATTGAATATAATACTTGTTGTTTTCCATTGTTCCAAAATCCAAATACTAAACCAAATCAAATCCATTCACTAGAGTAACGAAGTCCTATAGCTCTAGTGTGATCCTCATGCTTAGCTGACGGAAGGGACTTCGTGAATGGGTCTACCAAGTTCTGATATGTATGAACTTTGCGAATACTAATTTCACCGCTTTCAACTTCATCACGTATGTAGTTGAATTTCCGACGAATGTGCCTGGTCCTTTTCTGTGACATGGCATCATTAGCTATGGCTATGGCACCCTCATTATCACAAAGGATTTCTAGGGGATCCTGAATGGTAGGAACTACCCCTAGACCTTCAATAAATTTCCTTATCCAAGCAGCTTCCTATGCAGCCTGTGATGCTGCGATGTATTCTGACTCTGTAGTGGATTGTGCAACCACACTTTGCTTGGTACTCATCCAAGAAACTGCGCCTCCATTCATTATAAAGACAAAACCAGATTGTGACTTACAATCATCTCTGTCTGTCTGGAAGCTAGCATCAGTATAACATTTTATATTAAGGCTTTCTTCCTGACCTCCATAGACAAGGAACATATCTTTGGTTCTCCGTAAGTACCTTAGAATGTTTTTCACAGCTATCCAATGACCTTCTCCCGGATCTTGTTGGTATCTACTTGTCATGCTCAAAGCATACGATACATCCGGTCTTGTGCATATCATAGCATACATGATAGATCCAATTGCCGAAGCATATGGAGTGCCATTCATTTTCTTTCGCTCAGCTTCTGTGCTAGGACATTGAGACTTGCTCAAAATGGTACCAGATGGCATCGGCAATGACCCTTTCTTAGAGTCCTGCATATTGAATCTTTTCAAGATTTTGTCAATGTATGCATTTTGACTTAGTCCTATAAGTCTTCTTGATCTATCCCTGTAGATCTTTATACCAAGAATATAGGCTGCTTCACCTAGATCTTTCATTGAGAAACATTTCTCTAGCCAAGCCTTAACCCCTTTCATAGAAGGAATATCATTTCCAAAGATCAGTATGTCGTCCACATACAACACAAGGAATGTTACAATGCTCCCACTAGCTTTCTTGAAGACACATGGTTCATCTTCATTCTTAATGAAACCAAACTCTTTGATTTTCTCATTGAAACGAAGATTCCAACTTCGAGATGCTTGTTTTAGTCCATAAATGGATCTCTTAAGTTTACACACTTTATTAGGATACTTTGGATCGACAAAACCTTCAGGTTGAACCATATAGACATCTTCACTTAAGTGTCCATTTAGAAAAGCCGTTTTGACGTCCATTTGCCATATCTCATAGTCATAGTGTGCCGCTATGGCAAACAGTATTCTAATAGACTTGATCATAGCCACAGGAGAGAAGGTTTCATCATAGTCAATACCATGAGTTTGAGTGAAACCTTTCGCCACAAGTATTGCTTTATATGTGTGTAAATTTCCATCCATGTCGGTTTTCTTCTTGAAAACCCATTTACTTCCTACAGACTTGTTGTTTGGAGGAAGATCAACCAAGTCCCACACTTGATTAACATACATGGATTGCATATCAGTTTTCATGGCTTCGAGCCAATGATCAGATTCAGAACCTGTCATGGCACTCTGGTAGTTGGTGGGTTCATCAGTATCCACCAAGAAGCAACATTCATCATAAGATATGGAAAAACCATATCTTTCTGGTTCTTGTCGTACTCTACCAGATTTGCGAAACCTTTGTATCTTATTTGTTTCCTGATCAACCATTTGTTCAGGTTCAACATTTTGTTGTTGAGTACTAGTGCCAACCTTAGTTGCATCAGCTAATGGTTCTTCCTCAAGTACCATTTGCCTACCTCCGGCTTCTTCCATTAGGAACTTAGTTTCCAGGAATTCAGCCTTTCGAGCAATAAAGACTTTATTCTCGGCGGGATTGTAGAAATAGTATCCTATACAATCTTTAGGATACCCTACAAAAATGCATTTAGTAGACCTGGGATCTAATTTGTTTGAAGCCTCTTGTCTCACATAAGCCTCACATCCCCACACCCTTAAATAGGATAAGGACGGAACTCTTCCATGCCAAATCTCATAAGGTGTCTTATCTACTTTCTTGGTTGGAGCCATATTTAAAATACGGGTAGCTGTAATTAAGGCGTAACTCCAAAATGATAAGGGAAGAGTACTCCTATTCATCATAGAGCGAACCATATCTAGTAAGGTTCGGTTTCTCCTCTCAGACACACCATTGTGTTGTGGTGTTCTAGGTGGAGTAAGTTGTGAGACAATCCCACGTGCTTCTAGATGATTTAGGAATTCATCACTTAGATATTCACCTCCTCTATCGGAACGAAGAGCTTTAATGGTTTTATTGAGTTGATTCTCAACTTCACTTTGAAACAATTTGAACATATCAAATGCTTCAAGTTTATGTTTCATTAAATAAACATAACCATATCGACTGAAGTCGTCAGTGAAGGTGATGAAGAATCTAGCACCATCTCTTGCTATTGTTCTGAAAGGACCGCATACATCAGTATGTATGATTCCTAACAGGTCTTTAGCTCTTTCACCAGAACTAGAGAAAGGGGCTTTAGTCATCTTTCCACATAGACAAGATTCACATATATCAAATGATTCTTTCTCATTTGCCTTCAAAATACCACTCTTTTGAAGTTGGGATATGCGTTTCTTGTTTATATGGCCAAGACGACAATGCCATAAATAAGAGTCGCTCAAATCATTCTTGAGTCTTTTGGTGCTAGCATGGTATATAGAACTATCATTTATGGAACCATCTAGTTTTACTTCATATATACCATTTAGAGGTATAGCCTCGAAATAGAACATATCATTTTTGTAAGCATGAATAACATCGTCATTAAAACGATAAGTAAAACCAGATTGTTTTAAACGAGCAACTAAAATAATATTCCTGGTCAAGCCAGGGACATAACACACATTGTTTTGTGTCAAATACAGGCCATTAGGTAAACGTAAATCGTAATCTCCTAAAGCTTGAGCTTCAACTCTTGCTCCATTTCCAACGTGGAGTACGATTTCACCTGCCTTCAGTTGCTTACTTCTTTTGAACCCCTATAACATATTACATATGTGAGTTCCACACCCAATATCAAATACCCAAGTGTTAGGTGAAAAAGTAAATACATCTATTTCTATCACATAGATACCTGAAGTGCCTTCGCCGGCCTTCTTCTTCTTCAACTCCGCAAGGTAAGTAGGACAGTTCCTTTTCCAGTGACCAACCACACCACATTCAAAACATGCGTCTTCTTTGGCCACCTTCTCCTTCTTTTTAGTTGGTGGAGTTCGGGTAACTTTATTGCCCTTGCCTTTCATAAACTTAGCCTTGGAGTTAGTAGTTTTGGGTTTCTTGGTTTTGCCTTCCCGAATCATGAGCACATGAGGGGTTTTCTTTGGGAGATTCTTATCAGCAGTTTTGAGCATCTGATGCAGCTCTGAAATAGGTTTCTCCCAACCATTCATGTTGTAGTTCATGATGAAGGGGTCATAGGATTTGGGTAAAGAATTCAGAATAATATCCGTAGCCAAATCTGTTGGATATTTAGAGCCAAGACGTTCCAAATGATCCAAGTGACCTTTCATCATGAGTACGTGATTGCTCACATTTCCTCCATCCTCCATCTTGCAGGCATGTAACGATCGAACTGTTTCGAATCGTTCAGTGCGGGCTTGTTGCTGGAACATATCTTTTAGCTGATTGATCATGTCAAATGCCTTGTGATTCTCGAAAATCTCTTGGAGTTCGGGAATCATTGTGGCTAGCATGAGGCTCGATACTTCTATCGAATCATCCACATGTGTTGACCATTCAGCGTGAGGAGCCCTAGGAGTAACGAGAGGTTCATCGGGAATAGGGGCATCCAACACATACAACTTCTTTTCCGGCCTAAGAACAATTCTTAAATTTCGGTGCCAGATTAGGAAGTTGGTGTGGTTAAGTTTTTCCTTTTCTAGGAGAGATCGAAGGTAATTGGTATGGTGGTTCGCATTAGTTGCCATCTACAAAATTTTAACAAAATTCTATTTAGTATTTTCGATTTTTAAACTTTATTTATTAATACCCTTTATGTTTTTAAAACATTAATAATATAAAGTCTAGGATCCAACGTTGCAAAACAAATAAATGGTTAGGTGACCTTTATCCCATCTATTTAATTCAACATGGTAGGTGACGTTCGCCAATTACATCCAAATGTAATTCCTAGTAACATGGGATCCTTAACAACGTTTATTTTGGCATGTTTGATCCCATCTATGCCTCGGGTTTCTAGTGCTTAGGTGACCTTTATCACAAAAGATCCCCGATCAAGTCATCCAATTTAAACAACTTGTGGAATCGACGCATAACTAGTGGTTAGGTGACCTTTATCCCACTAGAAAACGCGAAACCACCTCGGTCATCAAAAGATGATCCAAGTAGTTAGGTGACCTTTATCACACAAGGATCATACAAGCGATGTGCGAGTGTTTTCTAAAAGGACGGCATAGACTTGCGTTTATAAAAGGGATTTTAGATGTTTTATGATTCTAGTTCTATAAACATATTGTATCATGTATATTGCATGCATTCAATATCACATGGTACTTATAACTTTAAAAAAAAATTCTTTAATTGGTTCTCTAAAATAAAATCTCCATTTTATTAACTATCTTGTTGCGGTCAAAATATTAATATCCTATATTAAGGTTTTAGTTTGAGCGCGTTAGAACCAATTTTAGTTCCTTTAATAAACAACCTTTTATTATATGAATTGGAGTTTGGATGAGTTTTAAAACAACTTAAACTCATTTTTTTTTAGTATTTCAAAATTTTAAGAGTTTTATAAAATACTCCTTTTTATTTAAAACTCATTTTTATCATTTTACTTTAAAATGTTATTTTGAAAAAAAACAAAACTCCAAAAAATTACTTTATGTTCAAAATATTATCTAGCATGCAAGAACCTATTTCAACCATACATGATAATATCAACATACTAAAAAAAAATATGTAAAGGGTGTATAAACCAAGCCAAAAAACTAGTGACTATTCTTGTGAACCAAACAAGAATGTCAAGTCCATTCCTAAGGGACCAAAAAGAACTTTCCAAAAAAAATTCTACTCTTCATAGACTCCATTCTTCAACTTGTTACATTTTTATATAAAATAAACTAATCTATTTAATACAAAAATAACAAAAAGAAAAACCTATTTACTATTACAAAATATTATGAATAAAATTAACCAAAAATAAACAACACAAACATCACAAAAGGTCTTTGGCTTGTTTATACCCAACAATTACATATAATAAAAATAAACAAACACTTTGTTTTTCTAAGGCAACTTTTATGACCAAAAATGCATGTAAAACTTTGGTCACATAAAATAACAATTATAGACTAAAAATTGCCAAAGATGTCATGTATGAACTTCTTCATACAAAATGAAAAATCATCCATGGCTTCCAAAAACCAAGCATTTTTCATATAATCAAAAATCTAAACATGCATTCAAAAGAGGCTCTGATACCACTTGTTGGGTTTTGTTCAAAAAAATGATTTCTTTAAAGAAAACATTTGCAACGGAAGCTTTTAAAATGAACAACATTAAATCAAGTTTAATACCCACCAAGGATCCATTTGCATGAAAAAACATGAAAGATTTAAAATAAACAAGAAGGTTTAGAAAGTACAACCTTTGTAGACTTTGGAGATGGTTAGTTGAAGAAGGCAAGAACTCAAAAAGAGTTCCTCTTTAGTTGTCCACCAAGAAGTTCCAACACTATAGTATGCTAGTACTTCTTCTTTGAGGATTGATGCAAAACCTTTTCAAGTCCAAGAGATCAAAACTCTAAAAGGAGTTGTTAAAATCAAAAGCACAAAACACACACACTAGGTGTGTGTGTTCGGCCAAAAAGAGGAGAGGGGAGGGAGAGAGAGAGCAAGTTCAAAAGTGTTCAAGTGTTTTTATTTTGGAAGACTTTTCTTCTTTTTAATCTAAACCACAACTTTTGTTGGTCCAATGAAAAGAGAGCCTCACATGCAAAATTACATTTGAAGTCCTTTTAGATTATAATTGTTAAAATCTTTATTTTAACAATTCAAAACTTGCTATATTTAATCCCTCCTCATATCTACTAGTTATTAAAATCATCATATTTTAATAAACTAGATTTCCTTTTGCATCTTATATTAAAATTATATTTATTAATATAATTAATAATATTTATCAAGAAATAATATTTATCAAGAATCAAATTCTTATAAATATCAAATTAGTGTCTACTTGTTGTTCGGTGTGACCCTATAGGATCATATATTACCGGTAATATTATTTTATAATTATTCTTGAGCACATTTAACCAACAATATTTAGCTTGATTTATAAAAATTCACTCTGATGATTGTTTTACTTGGAGTCCGAGGAAGAAAGTTAACTCTCCCATCATACTCATTTCAAACTCACTCTGCATGAGTTTTTCGAAATCTTTGCACTATTGTGCATTTGTAGACCCAAAAATAATGTCATCCACATAAATCTGTACAAGGAGAATCTCATCACCTTTTCTTTTGTAAAACAAAGTAGTATCTGTCGTACCTCTGTCATAATCATTATTGAGAAGAAAAGTTGAAAGTCGTTCGTACCATGCTCTTGGAGCCTGTTTCAGTCCATACGGAGCTTTGTCGAGATAATAGACATATTTTGGGTACTTGGAACTTTCAAACCCTGGTGGCTGTTGGACGTATACTTCTTCTTGGATTTCACCATTCAGAAAGGCAGATTTTACATCCATCTGAAAGACTTTGAAACCTCTATGGGCTGCGAAGGCTAGGAAGATCCTTATTGCTTCGAGCCGTGTGACAGGGGCAAAAGTTTCATCGTAATCAATGCCTTCTTCTTGGCGATATCCCTTGGCCACCAATCTTGCTTTGTTTCTAATGACCATCCTTCCTCGTCCTTCTTGTTTCTGAAGACCCATTTTGTCCCTATGGCTTGTGTCCCTCGTGGCAGAGGTACTAGGGTCTATACCTTGTTTCTCTCAAACTATAGAAGCTCTTCTTGCATAGCATCTACCCAGTTTGGATCATATAGGGCTTCAGAGATTCTTTTTGGCTCTATCACACTGATAATATTTGTAAAGAAACAAAAATTAGCAGTGGCTGATCTTGTTTTGACCTTTTCAAAAGGACGATCGATTATAAGGCTTGGAGGATGGCTTTTCGTCCACTGTGTTTTTCTTGGAAGATGGTTATTTGAGTCATCAAGATTAACTTATGTGGTTGCACACTGCGGTTCTGGTGCAACCTCTGTTGTTGATGGTACTTCTGTGCTTATGCTTGGTTCTTCAGCTTGTGGGATGATTGGAATAAGAGTTGGAATTTGTTCCTCTGAGGAAGTAGAGACTGAGTCTTCGTTTTCCTCTGGTATTGATTCCTCTGTAGTCACTGGAGTAGGTATTTCAGGAGCCTCTATAGTTGAATCCTTAGTTGTATTATCTTCAGCTTCTGTTCGCTCCCCCTCGGCATGTGCGTCTGTATGATTCACAGAAGAGGATGAAGTATATAATGGACCAGTTAGAGATATACCTGACTCTGTCTGGTTTGCAGAAGATGTTTCTCCAGAGGCTCTGACGGCTCCAGTAGAGGGATCAATATCATCATGGAACATCTCTTCAAATAGAAGATTTAAGTCTTCTTCTCTTGTCTTTGAGATGCCAGAGGATTCCTTCTTTAGACCGAGTTCTGAACTGATTTGTTCAGAAGTCTTCTGAAAGGAGTCGTCAAAAGATACATTGATGCTTTCTACGATGGATCGAGACTTCAGAAGGTACACTAGGTAAGCTTTTGAAGTGGCAAAGTATCCTATGAACTTTCCTTCATCTGCTTTCACCTCAAACTTTCCTCTTACTTCTCTATCTTTTAAGACGAAGCATTTGCATCCAAATACATGAAAGAATTTGATGTTTGGTCGCCTTTTGTTGATCAAATGATACGGTGTCTTGATGTGCCTCTTTACAATGGTTGATCGATTTTGGGTGTAGCATGCGATTGATACTGCTTATGCCCAAAAAGACATTGGTAATCCAGATGCTGTCAGCATAGTTCTTCCAGCCTCCACAAGTGTGCGGTTCTTTCGTTCAACAACGCCATTTTGTTGTGGGGTGCGTGCAACAGAGAAGTTATGTGATATGCCTTCTTCTGTAAGATAGGTTTCAATGACGGAGTTTTTGAACTCTGTGCCATTGTCGCTTCTTAGTTTCTGAATCCTGCACTCATACAGAACTTGGATTCTTTTCATTAAATTTATCAGAATGTTTGGAACATCTGATTTCTTTCTGACAAATTCAACCCATGTAAATCTTTAGTATTCGTCGATCAAAACAAGTATATATTTCTTGCCACCTAGGCTCGGTGTAGTGATTGGACCGCAGAGGTCGACATGAAGCATGTACAGAGGCCTAGGGCAAGGCACATCAGTCTTGCCTTTATGGGAAGCTCTTTTGAGTTTTCCCATTTCGCAAGCAGAGCACAAATGATCTTTATTAAACATAACAATTGGCAGACCTTTTACTAGATCAAGTTTAACAAGCTTATCTAGAGTATGAAAGTTTAGGTGGCAGAACCTGTTGTGCCATAACCAGGCTTCTTCGCTTTTACAAGCTACAAGGCAGAGCTTGTCTTCCTTGTTCTTGGCACAGAAGTTAATGAGGTAGAGATCGCCTCTTCGTTCGTCTCGCAGAAGTTCAACTCCTGTGTCCTCACCTTGTAGAGAACAGAAGGTTCTTTTGAACATTACGTCAAAACCCGTATCGCAGAGTTGGCTAACACTGAGAAGATTGTGCTTAAGGCCATCCACATATGCAACTTTGCATACGGTTATGTTTTCCTTCTTAATGACTCAGTAGACTTTTATATACCCCTTCTTGTTGTCACCAAAGGTCACAGATCCTCCATCGAGTTTATCTTTGTAAGAGGATAGTAGACCTCTGTCGCCAGTCATGTGCCTCGAGCATCTGGAGTCAAGATACCAGATTGGCACATACTGCTTCTGCAAGACAATCAGAGAGTTCTAGGTACCCATATCCAAATGGGTCCAGCTTTGTTAGGGGTCTTCAAGTTTGCCTTAGCATTCTTGGGTTTGGTTTTAGCTTCTTTTGAAGAACCATTTTGTTTCTTGTTACCCTTGAATTTAGTGTTCTTTTTGGGTGTAGAGAGGAAACAGTGTGGATTTGAGAAGTGTTGATTTAATCGATACATGAGATCAAAACAATGACAATAATGAACGTGCGAAGAGATTTTCTTGAACTTTTCATTGAAAACATTAAATGGGGGCACAGAGGCATTACATTCTATCCTAACATTTGACTTCCTATTACAAGAAGACCTATGTAGGCTAGATTGTTGTTTGCAAAATCCATTGTTGAGAGCAGCCTTCTGTGAGCCCCTTCTGTGGTGAACTTCTGTTGGTTTCACTGTCACAGAAGAAAAAGTTTTGTTATTTTCAACCCACTTACCCTTTTGTTGCCATGTAAGTTTTTCTTTAATAGGTTTTAGGGGTTTTGAAATCTTTGAACTTGTTGAATTTTGGGAGGACGTTTTCCTTTGTTGTTTGATTTTCTCAGCTCAAGGGAGGTTTTGGCTTGTATACACATGTCCAAAAAATCTGGACAGATAGGAACTCTTGTGATTTTCTTCTTCGGAGGAATAGTTCTGTTAAGAACTCCAGAGGGTAGTTTAAAATCTTCTGTGTCACAAGGTCCTATCTCTGACTTAGAATCAGTCTCACATTCGTCAGAGGATGAATCATCCTCATATACAGAGGTTGAGTCACTTAGTTCTCTTTCGACAGAGGCTGGATTTTCAGAGCATGTGTCATACTTGCTTTCATTATTTTCCAAGTCAACAGAAGTATCCATTAAGGTTTCATCAGAGAGATTTTGACTATTATTGAAAGTACTGGGGCATTCATAAAAGTTGTTTTCACCGATTTCCAATAATTCCTTTTCAGAAATATGAGTCAGTGTTGGTCCCGAAGGGTTATACAAGTTTGTAGAAGGGGGGGGGGGGGGGGGGTTGAATACAAACACACTATTTTTACTTTTCTAAATTATTTATTGATAAATCCAGACAATTTACAACTTGTTGCGGAACAAGATTAAGGATTAACCTAATCTAAACAAGTTAAAAACACTAAGTTTCTTGCACTAGAATAAGATAGAAAGAAGATAAGAATATTAAGTATAATATTCTAACACACAGATAGAAAGAAGAAGATGGTCCGAGCACACTTCATTTCTGAAGTAGGGTTCTTCTTATATACTGCATGCATTTAATGCATGGCAGTATTGCTTTACACGTGGCAGCAGCTGAGTGGTTGCATGTCATTGACCTTTGTAGACAACCTTAGTAGCCGCATGGTGCACAGTGTAGAATCAGAGTTTGTTGTACGATCATATACAAAAAGGGATGTCCATTCTGACATTTCGTACGGAGACGTGCAAGGGAGGTAAGACAATAGTACTTTGTAAGGAGACTTCATGATCAGATTTCGTTGAAACAGATCTTGATCAGCGAATGATAAAGTTCAGCGATTGCTGAAGTCTTCTACTTGATACTTCACGTTGAGTGGACAAATCTTGTCTTCGCTGATATCCGCATCAGTTCATTAGTAGACTTGTCGCTGGTTCTTGGGCTTGATCTTCGACTTCAGCGTAGAACCTATGTTGACGTGAAACTTGTCTTCAGGGATCATAAGTAAATAAACTAAATTATCAGCGATCATCTCATAGACTGAACAAGCTCAGAGCTATTCGATGAACAGAGTTCGCTGACTATTTATCTTTAAAGAGCGAGAGTTACTATCAGCGGTACTGAAACAGTCTTAGTAGTTATCAGCGATAGTGAAACTCTAATACATATCATTTACTTATGATTTTCACTAAGTGTTAAGAGAGGGTCATTATCAAATCACTGAGGGTTTGGATCAACAATCTCCCCGTATTTGATTATGACATAGCAACAGAGACAATTGCTAATTAATGAAAACATAAGGATAAAAAGAACTCATAAAATATTTGTCCCTTTTACTGTTTTTTGGGATCTTTTCAGTATTGATGGAGTAAAGTACATTCGCTGAAATTTTTCTTTAAACTTTATAAAGGTTACAGAGGGAAGTGGAAAAATCACAAGTACAGCAAATAAAATTACAAGTACAAAAGATGTAGACAGATAAAAATAGAAAGAATTACAAGGCGATCCTATCCGTCAAAAGGTTCTTCCTTAATAAGAAGTTCATCAAGGGTCTTTGATGTGGGAATCATCCAGTCAGGGACCATTACACCTTGATCCTTTTTGTTCTTTGCTTCTTCAAAGATCAGGGGCTTGAGGTGACGTGCCTTAAGATCGCGTCTGACTTCACACCAGTATATGAGGTCTTTGAGCTGTTCGATGGGAGTGATTGGAAGCTCAGAGATGCGTTGAAAGTTTTGTCGTCCATAGCAGTCTAGAAAGAAGATGCCATAGGGTTCACTTAAGACTTTTCCAGGGATGAAAGTTTCACCAGGAGGCAGGGAGGTGTCAGGTACTGAGAGGTCAGGGTCACGACCATGTACTTCTTCGCGTGAGAAACCTATACCTGTGTCATTCCGTATAGGAGGACCTGAGTCTGAGGTTTTCTTTTTCTTTGCAGAGGCCCTTATTTGTTGAGGTGGAAGAAGAGTGGAAGGAGGAATATGCACAGTAGAAGAAACCAAGTCGATCTGAGAATTTAAAATTTTCTCGACATGGCTCGTGAACTTTGAGCGAGATCGCTGAATGGCTAATTTCACTTCCAACCATTCAGAGAAACCAAACTTCTTTAAAGTAGTAGCATAGAAGGTTTGCTTGGTTTTGTCTTCTCTAAATACATCAATTTCAACAACAGGAACGTCTATAAATAGTTTTCCTCTGATAAGTACCTTGATGATTTTGGATGGTCGAGATCGATAGTTCAGCATTTCTTTACACCATTCCAAAGTCGAGTCAGATACCTTATTCTTTTCTTCAACGATCCTTTGGGCATCATCCCATAGCTGACGTTGGACATCAATGGGAGTTCTTTTCAGCGCGGGGTCTTTCACCGATTGTTGGACAAGCTGGATGGCGAGAGCCTTATCTTTTTCTTCAGCTTCCTTCTTTTCGGCGAGTAATCGTTCAGCTCTTAAATGATCCTCGTATTCTTTCCTTGATATCCTGAACTTTGTGGGAACATGGATTTTGGAGCGAGGGAGGATGATTCGCTGATCTTCGAATTTCTTTATTATATCTTCTCTCCTTTTCTGATCTTCTTCACATAGCTTTTGAGGAGCTAATGAAGGTCTGTTTTTGTGAGAGAGAGGTTGTTGTTCCGGTTCATCAGTCTCAGAGGTCAAATCTAAGACTGGGATTATTTCTTCAGCGATAGGAGCTGGAATTATTGTTGGTGTTGTTGTAGAAGCTTCAGCGGGATCCTCAAATAGGGGAGAGGACTAGCTGAAACACAGCGATTGTTTAAGTAGGAACACGGGAAGAAGGAGATAGAGAAAAGAATGTGGTTAAGTGTATAGAGGTTTTATGGATAGAAGGATTGAGATTGAGAAGGGATAGAGGAGTGATGCAGTATAAGGGAATAAGAGATATTGTACCTGACAAACGGCTTTGTCTGAAGGATTGCCAGATTGCCTTCTGCAGCGAGGCCTTTTTTCTTGCCTTGATCAGCTTCAGATGCTGCAGGCTTTGTCTTTGTCGTCTCCCCTGATTGATCACTGATCACAATCCCTTTCTGAGCAGGGACTTTCACGACAGGTTGGACGAAGAAGAAAGAGTCATCATCATCATCGTCATCATCATCATCTTTAGGGGATGATGATGGTTCTTCATCCTCAAGGTCGAGGTCTTCGTCATCTTCAACTTCTTCAGCTTCAGATTCATCATCGTAGGGTTCAGTTACATCAGCAGCAACTTCAGTTCCCTTATCCTCTTCGAGTTGCTCCCCCTTAGAATCAGAGGGAGGTTTCTCGGTTCCCTCAGGGTTTTCAACTCCCTGAGGTCGTGAAGTAGAAGCAGCAGCAGCATTTTCATTTATCTCCTCCTCAGCATTATGGGGAAGATCTTCAGCTTTCTTCTACCCCTCTTCCACATGATGAGTGGGGGGAGGAAACAGATTGATCAACAGCATCAGCATTCAAGGGAACACTGTCATCTAGGCCAGTGAGACCCATGAAAGTTTCAATCACTACGATTCTGTCTTCTAGGCCAGTAATCGCAGGACTGATCTTTTGGAGATCATCTCTATCAGCCTGAGTAAAATGAGACTTTGGGGCGTCCAGGCGATTGAGTATCTGCTGAAGTAGATCTGTGACCATCGTCACTTCACCCTTAAGAGTACCAACCTCTGTCTTCAATGATGTGACATCATTGGACAGAGTGGTGAAGTTTGTTGCGAGGGTGGTGTTGGTGAGGTTGAGACTGTTGACGTTGGTGGAAGTTTCATCAAGGGTGGTAGCAAAAGTTGTAATGCTGCCATCCACCTTCTCCATATCTGCTTTGGAGGATTTCATGTCAACAACCTCGGTCAGCTTCTTGAGGTTCTCTCCAGCGTCTGTAACCGCTGAAGAGTTGGTGGAGAGAATGGTGTTGTATGATTCCATCTTTGTTTCCAGGGCCTTCAAGGAGGTGTTGATATCCCCCAAATTAGGACTTGAAAAAGTTGAGAACTTATGAACAAAGGAAAGCTCAGAAGTTTTGGGTTGAGAGGGAGGAGTGTTTATGGATTGAGGTGTACCTGCAGGATGATTTACGAAGTTGTCGAAGTTTCGATGACCAGTCAGCGTTTCGATGTCATCTTCCAGTGTGCCTTGACGCATGGAAGTTTCCGCAGGTCCTTTATTTGCATCCATCATAGCTTGTAAATTATCAGCAGCTGAATCATGAACGATGACGGGAATTCCTTAGAATGTTGGGAAAAGAGGTGGAGTGTCCAAAGCTAGAGATGGAGGAGTGAAGGATGAGAAGATTGGTTGGTTGCGGGGTTCAGCGTTGGATCCGCTGTTAATCACTTCAGTCTGTAGAGAGGCTGAAGGAGGTGGGTTCAGTTCCAAGTTTATAACCTCAGTGTCTAGAGACGGTGAGGCTGGGATGGAAGGGGTGGCTTGTTCAGCTGTGGCGGAGCATACCACAGAACTATCCAGCGACCCTTTTTGAAGATGAGTCGTAGAGTCTTCAGCATGTGATTGCTTGGGGGTTGCTCCTTGGTTTTCTTGATCCTTTTGGAACCAAGTTGGGAAGTAGATTGTTTCCTTTTTCGAGAAGGAGTGGAGGGTGCAGCTTGGGTATCAGTGGTAGGGATTTCCATTGGATGAGCCACATAAGTAGATGAAGGAGGATTTATAAGAGATAAGAGAGTAGGAAGACGTACCTCGTTTTCCAGCGGCTTGATGTCGAGTACCTTAGGGCCAACCTGAGAGAGTCTCAGATCACCCTCTTTTGGGTATTTGTCCCCAAGTCCAAGTTGAAAGATGGCGCTGATGAATCTGGGATAAGGAACCCATGAAGGTCTATCAGCCATATCTAATCTGAAAGCGAGGTCGTCATAGATGACTGAGGCCTAGTCAACATGGAGACCTTTCAGCAGTGCATAGCCCATTGCTTGCTGAGGTTGAGCGGCTTGATCAGAGGAGCCGGACTTCGCTATCATGCAGCTTATCAAGTGGGCGAAGATGAAGTTCATCTCGCTTGGCATATTGGACTTCTTGATGAGGGTCAGTTTCTTCTCAATATCCTTGTCCCTTCCTGTGTCCCTTCCTGTGTCCCATGCGTAACCCATCGCATCAAAAAATGCAGTGATGGCTTCCCTATCAGCATGGTTTTTGTGGTTTGGGAAAGGAACAAAGCGATTATCTTTGCTGGCAGTGGGTAGGCTGAGTGTTTTCCTTATAATGGCAGGGGTGATTTTTATGGTGCCATATTTGGTGTCACAGAGAATGGTGTCAATGAGTTTCTTTGGGTCTTTGGTAGACTCAAGCTGAGCTCTTCTAGCAGTGTACCAGAACTGAGATAGAAGGAATTTATGAGCAGGGGGTACGATGGTTAGGGATTTGAATAAGCAGCAGGTTTGTAGAAATTTCCCAGCATCGTACAGATGCCTGATTTGTTTTTTCGGAGGAAAGTCGAAAAGCGCATAGAGGTTGTTTGATTTCGAAAAGTCTATTTTCTCCAGCGTAAACTTTACCTGAGCAGCCTTGGTGATAACCACTTTCTCAGCGGTAGGAGTCGTGGGAGTAGGAACGTCAGTAGAGGATGCCATAGTTGTTTATCAATTCAACCAAAGATCAACAATACAAAAATAGTCTTAATGTGGAAAGATTTTCCTATAAGATGTTTCGAATTTTGTCCATTTCATTCAGACCAAAATATCTTAATGAAGATTAGGGTTTTCTTGTTGAAAAAGAAATGCAAACCCAGTAAAAGTCTTGTTTTCCATTTTCCATTAGAGATAAGGATTCTGGAAAAACGAATGAAGAACAAGTTTAAGATTTTGAGTTTTAAACTTGAAGAACAACCATGAAAAGGTTGTGTTCATAAAACAATGAAAGAACCACGAAAAGGTTGTGTTCATAAAACCATGCAAACCCAGTAAAAGTCTTGTTTTCCATTTTTCTTTTGTTTGATCTGTTAAAAGCAACAAGAAGATCAGAAACAAATTAAAACAGGTAAATAATGAGAATATTAACCTGGTTGTCGAAGAAGAAGATGAACCGTTTTCTGGAAAAACTCGAGTTCAATAAGCAACAGTAAATCTCTTCTTGCTTGGAGAAGAAGATGTTCGCGTAAAAAGAAAAATATAAACCCGAATGCGTTTATATAGTGAAATTAGAGAGAGAGAAAAACTAGAGCGGGAAAGTTTTTCATCATGACACGGACACGTGTTTGCATTTGATTGGATGGTAAATGAAACGTGCAAACGTGTGTCAGAAAAAGAACGTGTTAGGGTTTATCCGTTGTGATGATGTCACAAACGTCCTTTCATATTTTAGGATGTCTCTAGGGTTTTGAAAGCTCAGGGACTATTTTGAAAAATATGAAGCACTGAATAGAAATATCAGTGTTAGTTTAAGAAATTTCAAAGTATCGTTGTTAAGGAAAAGATATTCAGCGATGTGATTTGTTTTGAAATCTTGCATTTACATGTGAATGTCAGCGAATAAAGAGAGAACATACCTTGATATCAGTGAATCAACTTTGTTCAGAGAGAAGGTGATAGAATGGGTTATATAAGTTGGTTTTATCCGATCGCTGATCAAATGTGAACCACTGAAGATTTTATTCTTCAAAGTTCAGCATTCCAAGCTCGCTGATGAGAAAGTTGAATCTTGTCTCATCAAGAGGTTTGGTGAACAGATCAGCTAACTGATAGTCAGTTGGGATAAAATGAAGTTCTATATCACCATTCATCACATGATCTCTGATAAAATGATACCTGATTTCGATATGTTTGGTGTTTAAGTGTAGCACTGGGTTGTTGGCTATAGCGATGGCACTTGTGCTATCGTAATAGATTGGAATTTTCGAGAGCTGAAGGTCATAGTCTAGTAGTTGATTTCTCATCCACAAGACCTGAGAACAACAGCTTCCAGCGGCTACATACTCAACTTCAGCAGTTGAGGTGGACACTGAGTTTTGCTTTTTACTGGTCCAACTCACCAGCTTTCCACACATAAGCTGACAGCCTCCTGTGGTGTTTTTCCTATCCAATTTGCAACCTGCAAAATCACTATCTGAATAGGCGATTAGATCAAACCCTGAGTCTTTGTGATACCAAAGACCTAGGTTCCGAGTACCCTTAAGGTAACGAAAGATTCGCTTTACAGCGATCATATGAGATTCCTTAGGTTCAACTTGATATCGTGCACACAAACAGGTTGCGTACATAATATCGGGTCGGCTAGTTGTAAGATACAAAAGAGAGCCGATCATCCCACGGTACAGCGTGACATTAACAGGTATTCCATTTGAATCCTTGTTTAGTGTCAGCGGTGGTGCCATAGGGGTTTTCATAGCTGAACTCTGAGTTAAATCAAATTTCTTCAGCATATCTTTAACATACTTTCCCTGATTAATGAAAGTTCCTTTTACATTTTGCTTTATCTGAAGAACAAGGAAATATGTTAGCTCACCCATCATACTCATTTTATACTCTGCTTTCATTCTATCAGCGAAACGACTACAAAGGTCAGGGTTAGTAGAACCAAATATAATGTCATCAACATATATCTGAACAAGAATGATATGACCTTTTACTTTCCGGAAGAATTGAGTCTTATCGATTTTACCACGCTCAAATTGTTCAATGTGGAGATAAGTAGAGAGAGTGTCATACCATGCACGAGGAGCTTGCTTTAAGCCATAAAGTGCCTTATCCAGTTTATAAACATAACCTGGACGCTTAGGATCTGAGAATCGTGGAGGTTGTTCCACATAGACTTCTTCATTCAGCTTTCCATTTAGGAACGCTGACTTAACATCCATCTGATAAACTTTGAAGTCTTTGTGTACAACATATGCTAAGAATAGACGAATAGATTCTAGTCTTGCTACTGGAGCAAATGTTTCGTCGTAGTCTATACCTTCCTTTTGTCTATATGCCTGAGCAAAAAGTCGAGCTTTGTTGTGGGTTACAGTTCCATGTTCGTCCAACTTGTTTCGATAGACCCATTTAGTGCCTATCACTATCTTATCAGTTGGTCTTCGAACAAGATTCCAAACTTTGTTTCTTTCAAATTCCGTCAGCTCTTCTAGCATAGCACTGACCCAGTTTGGATCTCTGAGGGCATCATCTATTTTCTTTGGTTCAATCAGAGAAATAAAGTTAACAAATAAACATATATTACCTGCACTTGTTGAGTCTGAACACCAACGTTTGGATCACCAAGAATTTGATCAATAGGGTGATTGACAGTCCATCGCTGAGCTGGATCATGAATTGCTGACTCAACCTGAACTGGAGGGGCTGAAGATGAGGCTTCAGCAACTTCTGGAATATCAGCCAAGGAGTAGGTGCTGATGTCATCATATTCACTGATTGCTGAGAAGTAGATGGAATGTCTGAGGTGGAAGGTTCAGAAGCAGGCATAGTGTTTAAAGGAATAGCTGAGACCCATGAAGTTTCAGCTTCACTATTCTGCATGTTTGGGATGATAGTAGGACCATCATCTTCAACGGTATGATTATGAGGAGTGGGAATATCTTCTGAATCACCAAGATGTGAAAACATCCATTGATTCAGCTCTTCAGTATCAACAGAAGGTCAAGAATTCGCTGAATGGGATTCGTCAAAGGTGACGTGAATAGTTTCTTCAACAGTTTGTCTTCTTCGATTGAAGACTCTGAAGGCTTTGGAGACTGAGGAGTATCCAAAGATGTGAAAAAAGCTAATTGAAGGCTTTCTCCCAAGAAAAGGTTCATAGGTTGTCTTGTTGAATCTTTTGACTATCAGCGACCTGTTTTGCGTTAAACAAGCAGCGTTGACAGCTTCTACTCAAAACTGAGTAGGCAGGTGAGAATCGATGTGCATTGAACGTACAGCTTCAATAATAGTTCGATTTCTTCTTTAAGCGACTCCATTTTGTTGCGGTGTTCTCACTGAAGAAAAGTTGTGAGAAATACCCTTACTCTCAAAGAAGGAATCAAGAGAACTGTTTTTGAATTCAGTCCCATGATCACTCTTTATTAAGCGAACGGTCAGGTTATTCAGGACTTCCATTTTCCTGACAAAGGTGATGAGTTCTTCAGGGGTGTCACTCTTAGAACGGAGAAACATTACCCATGTATAGCGAGATAATTCATCAACTATGACCAGTGTATATTTCTTTCCAGGGATGGATTGTTTGTTAACAAGGCCAAACAAATCCATATGGAGAAGTTGTAGAGGAGATGACACTGAGGAAACTTGCTTTGACTTAAAGCTTGCTTTGGTCTGCTTGCCTTTCTCACACGCTGAACATGAGGACTCTTTGGCGTATGAGTACTGAAGAAGACCAGTGACTAACTCTTTTGAAGAAAGAGTGTTCAGTGTCTTGAAGTTGAGATGATAAAGTCTCTTATGCCATAGCGAGTTGACATCAGATGAGGCTTTTGAGAAGAACCAGGAGTTCTCAGTGGTTGTTGAGTCCATGTTTATTACATAAACATTGTCCAAACGATAACCGCTGAGAGCTATCTTCTCCTTTTTGTCAGAGACAAAGCAGGATTCCTTAGTAAAGATTAATTTGTTATCCTTGTCGCAAAGCTGACTGATGCTTAGAAGATTATGCTTCAGCCCTTCAACATATGCGACTCTTCTGAAGGTTGTTGTATCATTAGAGGGTACACCAAACCCTCAGGTGTGTCCTTTTTCGTTTCCACCGAAAGTTACAGAGGGACCCTTCTCTTCTTTGTACTCAGTGAGCAGGTTCTTCTTACCAGTGATGTGTCTAGAGCATCCGCTATCGAGATACCAGATACCCTTCTTAACCTGCATTACAAAGGA
This sequence comes from Saussurea involucrata, assembly GCA_033807775.1. Lineage (NCBI taxonomy): Eukaryota > Viridiplantae > Streptophyta > Magnoliopsida > Asterales > Asteraceae > Saussurea > Saussurea involucrata. The sequence continues at coordinate 34,589,778 of CM066321.1, forward strand.
AGATTAGTTTGTCTTGGGTACCCACTTAACCATGTGTACACACTTGTTAGTGGGGGTAGAAGAGGAGGTGGAAGGTTCAGCAGTCTTCGGAGCATTTGAAGATTCAGCTTTGTCAGTCTTCACTTTGGTTAATTTCTTAACCTCAGTGGTCTTCTTTGCCTTGGGGGCAATGATATTCACCTTAGCAATATGATTGGTAAGTCCACAATGATAACATTTCCTATAACTAAAAGTAGTTCTAGGACCATTTGCATGCTGAGCTTTTTGTTAGATCAGAGTTTTGTCAAAAACACAAGTGTTGGGGTTTGGTCAGAAGACTCAGAAGTTCTGAGTGAGAAGTCTTAAAAATATTCTAAGTGTTGGATTCTGACTAGAAGGTTCAGAGTTCTGAGCAGGAGACTCAGAACTTCTGACTATGAAGACAAATGTTCTGAAGCGCTTATTCAGAAGTATGTTCAGAAGTTATGAACAACATGTTCAGAACTTATGACTTGGATATTCTGTTACTAATTAGGACACGTGTATTGTTCCTATTAGTCTTTCATATATGTACTGTAGCCTTAGTATTTCTGTTACAGTATATATAGTTGTTAGCACCTGTAAGCTAACTAATCTTTCACATAACTTTTCACGTATATCTTTTGAGAGAGAAACTCATTGTAATATCTTGCAATTCACAGATTGTTAATAAATCATTTGACCAGTTGCTGTGAATACGATCTTGAATGTTCATTCTATATTGAATCTTGATTATAAGTGACGATTATGGAACCTACAATTGGTATCAGAGCCATCTTAGGATGTAGAACATAGCTTCAATCACTACACTCCTTGCCTTCCTTTCATTCTTATCTTTGCTTGATTCTTTGAAGCACAACATACTGTGTAGTTTGTAGAAATCCATTACTGATAGCTTTTCAAAGTGTGCATCAGTAAAATAGTACACCTTTCCATCTTCTCTCAATACTTCAAAGGATAAGTATTCTTGCTTTCTGAACTGCTCGATGTTTAGTTCTCTGATCCCAGTGATTAGAAAATCTGAATACACATCTTTCTTTGGTTTTCCAAGACATCTTGATTTCTCAGCCAACCAGATCTGAGTCTCTTTTGGTTTGTCATTATATACACTTAGAAAGTTTACTTCACTTGGATTAAAGAAGTTTGGCAGATCAAACTCCAGAAAATACCCATTCACATCTACAGATCTTTCATCTTCTTTTGGTTCTGACTGTTCAGGTTGATCAATACTTGTCATTTGAACACTCTGAGGAGTTGTCTCTTGAATTTACTCTTCAATTTCTTCTGAAAATACCTCATTCACCTCATATTCTGCTGGAAACACGAAATCACAATGAAACGTTATTTTAGGATTAACTTCTGATAATAACCATTCACCACAGTTTCTGATCTTATTTCTGAGACTCAATCTTCTTTTCACAGACTTCACACATCTTCTCTTACGATTTTCTCTTTCATTACCAGAATACCATTTCATTTCATTTAGTAACCAACTCAAAGTTGCATTACTATATTTCACCAAATCCTTTAATCTGAATAGTTCAAGTCTTTCATGAACTGTATATGCAAATCCTTCTGATTCCATTCCTTCATTTATAAATCCTGGCTTATTTACACCAATCTCTGGAACCATCACTGGACAGCTTAAGTTGCATTTCTCTTTTCTTCCCAGAAGTCTCCTGCATTCAATCTCTATCCAGGCCTCTTCAATACTGGCAAAGAATTTTACTAGGAAGATTTGATCATCGAGTGTCAATCTGTGAAAATCAAAGCTAGACATGACCACTTTTACATTTCTTTCTTTCAGAACTTGTCTCTACTTTCTTCTCAAACTTATTTTCTCCTCTGTCTTCTCTTTTCTTATAATCTGAACTCCCCTGTTCTCTCTTGTAATTTCCCTGAAATCTACCCTTCCCATACCTCTTGTTGAAAGTATTTTTCAACAAGGCTAGTTTCTCAGCCATTATCTTGATATCTTCATCATCCTCTGATCCTTTTTCATTGTCAGATTCTTCCAGCTTTGGTATCTCAGATAGATATGCAGTCTTCTTGGGTGCTTTGATAACTTTGGACTTTGATAAAAATGCTAACTGATCAGCAACATTTTTCTTCTCTTCCACAACTAACTTGACAGAGTCTTCATGTTGATTAAGAACACAGAACAGATCATTGAGGTCTTCTTCACACATATCTTTATTCATTTGCAGACTTATAGCAAATGATGACCATTCTGAGTTTAGGCTGTTCAGAAATTTGTAATTTATTTCTGACTTCGTTTTCTTCCACCCATTTCTTCTTAAATCATTCAGAATAGTACAAAATTTATTGTACGTCTGAGTCAAACTTTCTGATTCTTTAGCCTTGAACCTTTCATAGGCATTTATGCTCTGATTTAACTTTGCTTGAATAGACCTCACAGTTCCTAACATCTGTCTTTCAAGTTCATCCCACATTTCCTTAGCAGATGATCCACTATCAATCCTGTTAAGAACTTCATTTGGAACAGGCAAAGTCATCAACGTAATTGCTCTTTTGTCTATAGCATGTCTGTTTTTCTGTTCTGCTGTATATTGAGAAAAACTCTTCTTCACCCTTGTAGCTGGAATTTCTGGAGTTGTCTCTGTTCCAGGAGTTGCAGCGACATCGACATACACTTCGATAGGACCTTCACGGATAGAGACCATTAGATTTTCATCTATGTTATCCAAGAATTGGATCATTCGGATTTTCCATTGCTGGTACTCTTCAGGTATTAGAACAGGTGGTTTTGTTTCAGATCCCATGGCTAGATACTCTTTAGAAGACATGATTGTAAGAAAGCTTCAACAGAAAGACAAATTCAAATTCCTTGATCGAAAAACAACAATTAATTCAAGAATTGCTAAGAATTCAAGAACAGTAAGTAGCAGCGGAATCAATTTTCGAATTGATCAAGAAATCTTCAAGAACACAAACAGGAAACCCTCAAGAATGCGATCTCGATCGAATTTGTTTGTTGACTAGCTCTGATACCAATTGATCAGACTCCGCTTGCAAATTCAACTAACTCTGAATGTTCATTCTATATTGAATCTTGATTATAAGTGACGATTATGGAACCTACAATTGGTATTAGAGCTAAACAACAAAAACTCTAGTTATTCCAAGAACTCGACAGAATCAAGAATATTCCGATCTGCTGATTAATTTTCGAAATTAGACAGAGATCACAGGTATGTTTTCTAAATTCTTGATTGGTTTCTTGATCAAAGTGATTCTTTCCGCTGCATGATTGATTTCAAATTCAATTTGATCAAGATTATTGGGTTTATTGTTGAAAAGATCGCATTTCACTAATTTTCAAGATTTTTAAGTTTTCAAGATCCTTTTCAATTGGATAATTTAATTCTTGATTAATTCATTCATTCTTGAAGATTCTTTGTAATTTCTCTGATAAGTGTTCTAATTTTTTGTTGAAAAGAAGATTTCATTAATTCATGTACTCTAACTGTTTGATGAAATGCCTGTGACAGATTTGATCAATTCTTGTATGTTCTAAATCTGTGTTGGTCTTCATTTTTTAATCATAATTCATAATTCATTGTTGATATATGAATTTGTCATTTCATCATGCCTGAGATTGTTGAAGTTTTTGTAAGACCTGCAAGTTCTATAACAAGTTCAGACAATTTACAAAAATCAAATTTTGTAAGAGCAAAGAAAACAATTTCTGAACCAAAAACTGAGATTGTTCATTTTGAAAGCAAGATTGCTAATCTTGAAGCCAAATTTGATGAAAGTGCAAAAAATGTTGTAAATTTGCAAAAAGATAAATCCGATCTTCAAAAAGATTTTGAAAAGGTTCTAGAGAACACAAAGTTGTTAGAAAAAGAGAATGTTGATTTAAAAGAGAAAATCAATTTTAAAAGAAAGATGTTGACAGAGTCTGAAAATATAATCAAATCATGTGAAATGAAAAATTGTCAACTCTTGAAACAGATATCTGATTTTGAACAAATTCTCATACTTGAAAGAGAGAAATTTGAGAAAGAGAGAATAGACTTTCAAACTGAGAGGAAAGGTCTTGAAACTAAGTCTGTTGAATTCTCTCTGAAAATTTCTGATTTGGAGAAAATTCTTGCAAAAGAAATAAAAGAGTTTGAATACAAGAAAAATGTTTTTCAAAAAGAAAAGAATGTTTTTGAGAAAAAGAAAACAGAAATGTTAAATGAGTTTTATGTGAAAATAAATGAGTTGGAGAAAGAGTTAGAAAATGAAAGGAAAGAGACTGAAAAGAAGAAAGTAGATGGTTTTAAAGAAAAATGCTTAAAAGATGATTTTTAAGATGAACGAAAGATTTTTCAAAATGAGATAAAGAAGCTAACAAAGAACTTATCTGATTTATCAACGAATTTTATGAAGGAGCAAAAGGTAAAATTTGATCTTCAAAAGAAATATGATCTATTTTTTAAAGAAAATAATGTTTTAATGAACAAGGTGAAAGAACTTGAAGATATTGTTTTTAATGTTGATGTTTCAAAACAAGCAAGTTCTGATACAATTGATCAGACTCCGCTTGCAAATTCAACTGACTCTGAATGTTCATTCTATATTGAATCTTGATTATAAGTGACGATTATGGAACCTACACTTTTGATTTTGAATTTGAAGGACCAGTACCAAGTAAACTTTTGGTATTTGAAATAGGAGGAACATTCAGTTCTTCGGATTTCTTACAAATAGTATCCACTTTGATTCTAGGAGTAGATCGTTGAATAGATCCATGCTGAATAAATCCAGGGATCTTATTCTTTGAACCAGAGGGATAAGTCACTGAAGCTTTAGAAGCATTCAGCTTTGGTACAAAGGTACCCTTCTGAGGATTTTGGTTAAAAGCAATTCCTTTACCTTTGTCTTTAAAGATTGAGGTAGTTTTGGATAAACAACTTTTTATTTACCTTTAGAAGTTAAGGTAGAGATTTCCTCAGGGATAGGCGGTTTAGAAGAGGAACACTGAGACAAGAAAGTGTCAGGGATAGAGGATACGAACATTCCAAACTTAATCATGGAACGGTCAGTGGTTGGTTCTAGAGTGTCATCTTTGTATCCAAGACCATGTTTATCACTCAGGGGAATCCGAGACTTAATTATCTCAGTGATCTTTGTTGAGGAATTATACCATCCATAAACAGTATCTTTTTCAGCTTTTAATGCAGCAATAGCCTCTCCGCGTTCGATTTTGACTAGCTGATTTAAGTGAAATTTGAAGATGACGGTTTTTAAGCTATTCAGCAAGATCAAGGTTTTGATTTTCAACAACAATTTTGCCATTCATGGCTTCATATAAACTTCTAGTCAAGAGATCGATCTTTTGAAGACTATCAGCTTCATCAATATTTAAAATATTGGTAAAGAAGGAAGGTGATACCTAAGTATCAGAGGTTGAAGTAGAGGGTATGTCAGAATTTTCTTCCTCATCTTCAAGTTTGGCAATGAGACATAGATTGGCTTCATCATCATCTTCAGAGTCAGATGATTCTTCTTCGTCAGAGGTAGCCCAATCATAGTCAGCCATAAGGCCTTTGCCTTTCTTCATAAAGGTTTTCAGCTTTGAATACCTTTCTTTCAGCTTTTTGTATTTTTCATCTATAGTCCTGGGTGTAAAGTTTTTCTTGGGAAAAGCTGAGGGTCTAGAGACTTTCTTTGACCTACACTCGCTAGCAAAATGTCCTATCTTTTCACAGTTGTAGCAAGTAGCAGTAGCCTTATCAACAGGGGTTGATGATCATGGCTTGTCAGTAATAGCAAGAGGTTTGTTCTTTTTGAAATTACTCTTTCTAGCAAATCTCCTGAACTTATTAGCCAGGAATGCCAGAGTTTCATCATCATCTGAAGCGTCAGAATCTGATGAACGTTCACAGTTAGTTTCCAACTCAGTGACAGTGATCGTAGATCGTTGAGTGGAAGGTAACTCTGAGAGTAAAGAAACAGGGGTGCTTTTGGAATCTTTTACAAGATTGTTCTTAAGATGACTCGATTACTCATGATTCAGCATCGTGCCATATATGGTAGAAAGAGTCATAGATCTAAGATCTTTTGACAGCTTGAGACACATTGAATAACTGTCTCGGCTTTCAGGTAAACATTCTAAGAACTTCAAAGTTATAATATTCCTTACCAACAGTTTTCAGATCTATTATTAAGCAGTTAAAACGTTGGTGTACTTCAGAGAGAGATTCATTCTTACCACAAATGAAGCTTTCATACTGTCTTACCAGGTTAATCTTTCAAGAGTCCTGGACTTCAGAAGTACCTTCATACTGAACACAGATTGTATCCCACATAGCTTTTGAGGTTTTCAGGTTCATGACGGAATGGGAGACTTCGTCAGGAAGAGCCATGGAGACTATGGATCTGGCTTTGGTGTCAATACCCACATTCTTCTTATCTTCATCAGTCCACATATGAATTTCGTTGGGAATCAGCCTTTCGGGAACAGCAGGTCTATTCTCAGCGGCTGGAACTGCAGGATCAATTCTCATAGGAATGTATGGGCCGTTTTAAAGATAGTAAGGCATAGTAGGGTCTACACCTTCTAAGAAGAGAATCATCCTATTTTTCCATAGATTAAAATTATATCTGGAAAATCTAGGGGGTTTTGCAAGAGAACCATTGTCAATATAGTTAGTGTTTGTGTTGGTGGCCATTTTAAGAAATACCCAGGAAGAGAAATCTTAGTATATATCAGATCTTGTTTATGAGATTAAACAAATCCGCACTGATACCACTTGTTGGTCCCGAAGGGTTATACAAGTTTGTAGAAGGGGAGGGGGGGGGGGGGGGGTTGAATACAAACACACTATTTTTACTTTTCTAAATTGTTTATTGATAAATGAAGACAATTTACAACTTGTTGCGGAACAAGATTAAGGATTAACCTAATCTAAACAAGTTAAGAACACTAGGTTTCTTGCACTAGAATAAGATAGAAAGAAGATAAGAATATTAAGTATAATATTCTAACACACAGATAGAAAGAAGAAGATGGTTTGAGCACACTTCATTTATGAAGTAGGGTTCTTCTTATATACTGCATGTATTTAATGAGTGGCAGTATTGCTTTACATGTGGCAACAGCTGAGTGGTTGCATATCATTGACCTTTCTAGACAACCTTAGTAGCCGCATGGTGCACAGTGTAGAATCAGAGTTTGTTGTACGATCATAGACAAAAAGGGATGTCCATTCTGACATTTCATACGGAGACGTGCAAGGGAGATAAGACAACGGTACTTTGTAAGGAGACTTCATGATCAGCTTTCGTTGAAACAGATCTTTATCAGCGAATGATAAAGTTCAGCGATTGCTGAAGTATTCTACTTGATAGTTCACGTCGAGTGGACAAATCTTGGCTTCGCTGATATCCGCATCAGTTCATTAGTAGACTTGTCGCTGGTTCTTGGGCTTGATCTTCGACTTCAGCGTAGAACCGATGTTGACGTGAAACTTGTCTTCAGGGATCATAAGAAAATAAACTAAATTATCAGCGATCATCTCATAGACTGAACAGGCTCAGACCTATTCGATGAACAGAGTTCGCTGACTATTTATCTTTAAAGAGCGAGAGTTACTATCAGCGGTACTGAAACAGTCTTAGTACTTATCAGCGATAGTGAAACTCTAATACATATCATTTACTTATAATTTTTACTAAGTGTTAAGAGAGGGTCATTATCAAATCACTGAGGGTTTGGATCAACAGTCAGTTTTTCTTCTGTTGAAGCAGGCAAGAACTCATGTGCCTCTGCCGATAGTTTCTTCTCAGAATCTATAGTGAAGACAAAGGCAACCTGTGATTGAGTCTCGGGTTTACCAAACTTAAAGATTCCTATCTGATCTTGTGTTTTTAGATATTTCTTAGGTTTGGACGCTCTTTTGACAGAGGCTGATGATGGTAGATCTGTGTTTTTAAACCACACATTCACCATCTTCAGAGGTTTCCTTCTGCAAGGTTCACCAGAGACTTTTCGCCTTTTGCTTACAGAGAGTAAATTTGGAAAACCGGGTTTTCTTGTACTTCCAATATGAAATAGAGAGGACAGAGACTTGTTTCTTTTGTTTCCAGTGTATGGATCTATATCACAGAAGCCAATTCCCCGTCTCCCTATTTGTGTATTAATTTTATCGTACACCTTCTATGCATCTTGATATTTCTTTATTAACAAATCTCTTCAGAGTAAATCTTGACAGATGACTTCTCTTTCCTTTTGAAAATAATGTTTAAGAGCTAGAATGTTCATTCTGTCGGTCTCAACGTCCATAAGTTCTTTAGATTTTGTTTTTAATGCAAAGTTAAGTTTAGAAATATTTTCTTTCAAAGAATTTAGGTGTTTGTTCCAGTTTGTTTCAATTTCTTCTTTTTCTTGAAAGATTTTAGCCTTTTCTTGAGTGAGAAATCTAGCTTCTCTCTCAAAGAAGGTAAGCTTCTTTTGAACACTTTTGCATGTCTTTTTAAGTTCTGTGTATTCAATGTTTAGTTTAAGCAAATCAGCTTCTGCTTGACTTGAGTTAGAGTCAGAAGTGGATACCTCACTATCGGAGTCGGATGAGCTGACCTCTGCCATTTCACAGAACAAGGCGTTTTTGTCGCCTTCATCAGATGATTCGTCTAACAGCCAGTTCTCCTGATTCACCATTAGCGACTTCTGAGCATAAAACTCCGCTTTCTTTTTGTAGTAAGCAGAGTCCCTCTGTGGGCGGTTTGGTTTGCTTCTGCCGTCAGCGGCATAATGGCCTCGCTTGCCACAGTTAACACATCATTGGTTCTGGGAACCGTTCCCAACTCTATCGTCCGACCTCTGTCGTCCGACCTCTGTCGGTCACCACCTCTGTCATTTCTGTCATTCGACCTCTGTTGGTCGACACCTCTGTCATTCTTGTCATTTGACCCTTCTCTTCCACGATCATCTCTTCCGTAGTGTTCATTACCAGACTTCTTCTGGTATCCTCTACTGAATTCCCTAGTCAAAAGAGCTAACGATTTAGCTATTGAGGCCATAGTTGCCTCTTCTTCTTCCACCACCTCCTCCTCTTCACTATCAACGATCAAGGTCTTCTTCTTCTTCTTTTCTTCCACGGCTTTCTCCTTTTTTGGTTTCTCTTTATCTTCTGTAGCCTTACCAACCAGCGTAAGAGGTGCACTGATTTGAATTTTTGTTTGTGCAATTTGAGGCTCTTGAGCTGCCAACGTTCCATAGAGATCTGACATAGTCCAGGAGTCTAAGTCTTGATTTGTTTGTAGAGACATAGACAACTGGAGCCATTCATCATTGAGACTCTTTAGGAACAAGACATTGTTTTCCTCAGAAGTTCTGTGGATTCCGAACTTCTTGCACATGTTTATTAGAGAGTTGAACCGATCATATGTTGACTGCAGAGGTTCTGTCGGCAGAGCTTTAAATGCGTAGTACTCGTTGATGCATTGGGCTCTGCGGTTCTTCTGAGTTTTGGCCCCACCCTCCAGTTGTTTTTCCAGTTCCTTCCACATATCGTATGCAGATTCACACGCATCTAAGGATTAGAAAAGGTCATTGGGTATGGCCATTATCAGAAGTCTATTAGTCTTCTGAGGAACTTCATATTTTGCCCAATCAGGATCTGACCACTTGTCCTTGGTCTTCTGAGGAACTTCATATTTCGTGTGCTCATGGATTTCAGGAGTGTCGTCTGTGACAGGTACACGGGGTACTGTGATCATTGGTGCGGAAAGAGGATTGTTGATATATTACATGAGTTCTTTGTCAGTACCCTCGAAGAAGTGAATCATTCGTATCTTCCATTGAGGGTACTCATCTCTGAGTAGTGTGGGTGGCTTGGTTAAAGAACCAGCGGTGAAGAAGTTGTTTGTGTTTGTCATTTTGAAAGGGTTTGAGAAATCAAGAAAAATAGGGTATGAACAGTGAACCTTCAGAGAATGAAGCGGATGTTTCTAATCATTTTTATAAGCTTTAAAACCTTTGAACAATGCACTAAAATGGAGATTTAACCGAAGAAACAGATTCTGTAAGTTTACCAAAGTCGAAACAGGTCGAGAATGGCAGAAAAACATATGATGTTTTGAAAGATATGAAAAATAGGTTAAAAGTCCAAGTTTCTACCAAAAATCATTGTAAATGAGGATCTCTTGATATAGAAAATCAAGAACCGCTATGATACCAATTGTTGGTTCCTGTTTTGCTTAACAATGATGATTCTATCTAATTAGTTCAAACAATATATAATTCGGAAGCGTTTTAACGAACTAACAGATATAATGAGGTAGAATAACACATAATATCAAATATAAGAAGTGTAAATAACACAGATAAATAGCTCAATGATTCACTGTATTTGATATAATAAGAACACCAAGAACATCGAAAGGTTTGAAAAGAATCTGCCCTTAATAGAAGAACTCAACATGAGTCTTCTATTTATACTACTTCTAAAGGGGACAAGATCTGGACAACAAGGACTGAATGTACTAAAAACACTATTCAGGTATTGTTGATTGTACAACGTTAATTTAATGCGCCAGCTTCTACTAAGACTATGACCCATCAGAGTTTGACACGTGGAGTTGTCAGGTCATGCCTTGTACGAATGATCTTGAGTATCTTCGTACAGCAGAAATCGTGAGAAGCACGATTGACTTTGTATATATCTTTGGTCTTTTATACCATAGAGGCTCTATCAAGTATGACAGAGGCTCTGTGGCCTTGTCCGCATTGAAGAGTCTTTAGGCGATTCTTCACTTCTGTCTTCTCGGTTGCTCGACAGAGCCTCTGTCGAAGACTTCTATGCTTATGTCTTCTCGGTGACTCGGCAGAGCCTCTGTCGAAGACTTCTATACTTAGCCTATTTTTCAATACTTCTATAATCATAAAGATTGGAGCTAACAGTTTCCCACAAGCCGAAGCCGGTTCCTAGCACGTCCAGACCTCTATGCGCGTCAAAAGCATATGCCATAAGAAGTACGTATAGGTGATGGTAGACGACTACTCGTGATACACCTGGGTCAAGTTCCTCCGTTCAAAGGATGAGACTCCTGGGGTCATAGTCAACCAGCTGAAGGGAGTCCAGAACAACTTGCAGCTTACCGTCATCTAGATTCGCACGGATAACGGAACCGAGTTCAAGAATCGCATTATCAGTGATTTTCTCACATCAGCTGGGATTTCACACAACTTCTCTGCTACTAGGACTCCTCAATAGAACGGCGTGGTGGAACGACGCAACCGCACTTTGTTGGAAGCGGCCCGTACCATGCTGACCCAATACAATCTTTCGATGTTCTTATGGGCCGAAACCATCGCAACGGCGTGCTACACTCAGAATAGGTCCTTCGTCCACAAGTGCTTCAACAAGACGTCATACGAGCTCATCAACAAATGCACCCCCAATATCAGCTACTTTCATGCGTTCGGGTGCAAGTGCTTCGTACTGAACGACAAAGATGATATCGGCAAGCTCAAGCCAAAGGCGGACGAAGGGATTTTCATCGGCTATTCTACCTCTTCCAAAGCATACCGAGTCTACAACAAGAGGACTAAGAGTGTTATTGAGAGTATCAATGTGACCTTCGACGAATTGGTCGGTTTGGTTTCTGAACGTACAGTTCAGAACACGTGATTACTGAAGTGCTAGCTTCTTATCACTCTAGATCGGAACCCAAGCACACGACAGTAGATCCTTCGTCGTCCAATACGTCGAAATCACATCCTTCCGAGTTAGATCTACTGTTCGAAAATTTCTATAATGATTTTTATCTTTCCCCTATATCTACTGATTCTTCTTTGAATGCAGATGGAGTTGTAGTGGTGTCGACACTCATTTCTGGTCGTCCACCATCCCCCAACACTACATCGTCAGAGGACTCGCCCTCTTCACCTGTGATCGAGACGACGCCATCATCAAGTACAACAACGGTGACCGCAACTCCATCCCCAGTGGTTCAACCCACTCCGTCTTCCCCAGGAACAAGCAACAGTCCTGACGCAACTGCCGAATCTTCGTCAATAGCTGTTGTTTCCCAACCTACAGCTGCCGACCGATTACATCCGGTTCTATACTTAGAAGCTGTTCAGAACTTACCCTTAGGGTCCTACATCGATGCTGACAATTCTCAACCCCTTACAGACCCGACGATTCCTCGCCGCACCGATCATTAGGTACTACTTTCGACTCCAATGACTAGGATCCAGAACAAGCAAGTGATTCCAGACCTAGTCCCCATGTTGATACCTAATGACTTGCTAGCTATCGCAGACCAATAGGCACTGAGTGTGATAGCTTATAGGCGTGAGAATAACCTAGTCGCTCCGATGGTCCGGCCAGATCCAGTAGGACCTCCCCAAGGAGCGCGACCCGAGAGACGTGATGGTCCACGTACGAGAGGCGAAGGGGTCCGGCGACCAGTGGCTCCCGTCCAGGGCGTGACGAGAGAAAATATAGTGAGGGAACAGGAGTGGGCACTGCCGGTAGGCCAACACATGATGCTAGCTCGTACAGACACCCACCAACTCCACCACATGCACCTACGCCACCTAGAGACAATGATCCAGAACTGCACCAAGTGGAAGTAGAAGATGTCACACGAGTACAAGCCGAAGAAGAGGCAACCTCCTCTTTCAGCTCTGAGCCCGGCTCAGCCTCCGGACCAGGTTCCAGGTCCGCCTCTGGCTCAGGATCGGGTTCCGAATCCGAGTCTCAATTAGGCTCGGCTTCCGGTTCCCAGTCAGGGTCAGAGGAATCCGGTAGGGAGGCTACTGAGTCGGACGACAACGATGATGATGACACACCCCAAACCGAAGCCATATCTAGAGAAAAAAAGAGAGCGGAGGGTGTTTTAGTTGAAAAAGAAAATGAAAGTGAGCATGTGTGTGAAAGGCGGAGTAAGAAAAAGAACGAGAGTGAATGAGTGATGGAGCAATTTTCCCAGGTTGCTCCCAACCAGCCTCCACCTAGCCAGGCAGCCACATCCACTATCCCGTCGCATTTGTTGTGACAGGGTATTGAACAAAACGTCGTGGGCCTAGCGACGCATTTGCATACCCCACCTAGCCACTCAGTTTCCTCTCAAAAGGAAACTTTTTCAACTTCACATGGGGTTTCAGCACAACTGCCACCGGTCTCTCACTTGGAGAGTTCCGGTGTTGAAATCAGAGAACACCATCCCTAGTTCTCGACTTCTTTGGGCGCACATACGAGTCTAGATCCATTTGCAGAATTCATTCCTTTCGATAGGACACCGGTCTCATCTACTGGTACCGTCGAGATTCTTCGTCACTTGACCGGAACGCCAGAGTAAGTCTACCTCTTCGTAGCTTACAAGAACAGGGCGGAAGACCTGCCACGGCTACCATCAAGCCAACCGTGAGCGCATGTGGTACTGCGGTGCAATCAAACCAGAGTTCGTCTCCAAGGGAGGCTAAGTGCTCCAGGTGTTAGTACCCTAGAGTTCGTCTCCAAGGAAGACATGGACGGCGCCTTAAAGGCTGTCCAAACGAGGATTTTACAGAAGCTTTCAGATGAGATGGCTTTTATCAGAAGGGCAGTCACAGGCAAGGAAGTGGCTACAAAAGTTCCTCCTACGCAACCACAGATCAGAATGCCTCACCCAACCCCGAACCTCCAAAACATGAGCATCGAGTCGCTCAAAGTCGCACTCCTCGACAAGCTCCTGTCCCAATCCAACATCGACGCCTCATCTGAAGCCGATTTAGTGAGTCTACTACGCTCACAAACCCAACCACCACCCCCAGTCACTCCAACTGATCCACAAGCCCAAACCAACTCCAAGCTTGATACACTTACAACAACCTTAACCGAAGTCAAGAAAACCTCGAAACTCTATCCAACAGGTTGCCAGCTTAGAAGACACGTGTAAGGGTCAGAAACATGGCTCCAAATGACGATATGATGATCAGGAGGATCCTGACCAACATGAGGCGGAGAAACGAGTTAGACTGACTGCGTTGTCAACCTCAGAGACAGTACTACCATCCGAAACTACTCCCACTGAACCACAACATTAGCCAGAAGACTCAGAAATGGTTCAGGACATGGAGTTGTCTACACCGGTCAGAGAATCAGTGCCAGAGTCAGTAGACCCAACGGTTGAAAAGCCCGAGGGTCAATCAGAAGAGAACTTATTGCTGACGGTTCCGGAAAGGCCAGTCCTGGAATTGATTGATGAGGACTCTGCTGGCGATCCGGAACTAGAAAGAGAATGGAGAGAGAAAGTTGTGCTAGCCATCCAATTCGAGACAGATGCTCTGTGGAACTTTTCTGATGAAGACGAGTTCATGAATGACGACGATTACGACCAGTTCCTCCTTTAGAGCGAACAGGTATCTATATATCATCATAATGTACACGATATTGCAGGTACTTCCGAGCTTCCAACTCCAGACCCGGAAATGGCTCAACCTCAACCAGCTCGTTGGGAACGATTCCGGATCTTGGTTCCATACTTGGAGGAATCACAGAAGAAAATATTTGCCAACCGGATTAGACCTATTGACCGGGTCATGTGGCATGGGGTTTCATTTCTGAAAGATCCAGTGCACACATTATTTGGAAGTCAGAAGAGAAGCAGAATGCTCTACGAAGTCCGAACGCGACACATAATTACAGAAATCGTGGAGATCGTGTCCGACAATGTTCTCAGCGTATGGCTCCCGGTTTTCACTGTTAAAAGGGATGACGGGATAGAATGGGTATTCTCGGAAGCCGACTTTAGGCATCTGAACCTGAACGAATTCCCGGTACTACTGAAAGAACTGAATACCTGCACCATCCGACTGTTACCATACACCAAAGCCCTCGAGACGATAAAGAGATTCATGAAGTGCACTATCACCCTCGCCTACGTAAACGACTTACAGTTTGGTTTAGAAAGCAATCAGAAGAAGATCAACATTCTGAAGCCCAATCTGAATCTTCCTAAAGACGTACAGGTACATACTATTCTATCCAAACCAGAAACAGGGATTGTGTATCTGAATGACAAAGGGGAGAAACGATACATGAGGATCAGCGAGCTGCACAAGTTCAGTGAGGGAACTTTGACGAACATACAGAACGTGCTGAAAAAGATCATCGAAGAAGAAAAGAAAGAGTCGTCAGAGAGCTACATCAATGTCCGAAAGTATCTAGCTGAAGATCTTCTGAAAGCGATTGAAGAAAGGCTAGAGTTCAGGAAATCCATTCGGCACTTCGAGATTTTGTTCGCTATTCGAAAGCGATATGTACCTAACTGGCATGAGATCGAACTTCAATGGCCAAACCAATGTCCAAACCAACTGAGGATTGAGTGGCCCAGGTATTAAAAGATATGGATGCCCTCAAAAGGGCCATGCCTCCCCCTCCAGCACCTAAAAGAGGCATGGAGGAAGTTGTGTACAACTACATTTACAGCAGAGGTTTGAACGATCCTCTGCCAAAGCCTACCCTAGGTAAGGAAATTATCGGGGAGTTAACTGTTAAATTCTATAGAGAGAAGGCGTAGAAGGCCGAGCACCTGTACTCTAACTCAAAGATCAAACAAGTCCTTGGAGTCAAGATCTCGCACACGACCTGTTCAAACTTCTGGTATAATATGTACTATGTGCTAAGAGAAGATGGGTCCAAGATGTAATTCACTGATGCGGACCTTAGAAACTTCCCTCCCTTTGATCTGGAAGAGCTCTACACATGGTTAGAAGGCATGTACACTCATTAGCAAGAGCACAGAAGGGCCTACAATGCTGTCAGAACTTTCATGAGAGAAAGGCTATTGTACTTTAGTGTGATTGATTTCCAAGTGGCTCTGGACCTTAGAGTCAAGAAGATAACCCTTACAGCCCAGATAATCATTGCCCTCCTTCTTCTGATATTCAACCTCATACGATCATAAGACACCCCAGAGTAGGCTACGTCTACCTCGACCCTCAAGGAAGAAAGAAGTTGTTCGTTGAGTATGACTGCCAAACATACGCGACAGAGACTCTCTCTCAATTTAAGCAGGATCTACTCAACAACAGAGGTACAAAATATGTAAACCTTGAAGATGCTGACAGATTGATAGAAGCCATAGATGCAACCCTTCGCTTCAGAGATATGTGCGTGTTCTTCTATCATCAGCTAAAGAAGGAAGAAGGATGGGAAAGAAGATAGACGGTTTTCCAGATGCCAAGATATAGGCTCTGATGACCTTTTGTAATATTTGTCTTTTAATTCAAGTCTTATAATTTCAATTACCAACTTTTGTAAATGCCTCTTGCATATGCTTTAATGAAAATCATTTCTTTTTACAGAGGTTGAGACTTTCACCTCTTGTTCTTTTAGCCTAAAGTCTATACACATGTGTAGTTTTCAATTTTTCAATACTTAGGGGAACATTGTTAGCTCCAATAGTTCAACTCATAGAAGTATTGAAAAATAGGCTAAGTTCAAGACTGGCAGAAGCCTCTGCCGAATACACCAAGATCACAAAAGCTTCTGTCGATCATGCTTCGAGAAGAACTGTTGGTCCCGAAGGGCTATACAAGTTTGTAGAAGGGGGGGGGGGTTGAATACAAACACACAGGTTTTAGTTTTTTAAATTGTTTATTGATAAATCATTAACAATTTACAGCTTGTTGCGGAACAAGATTAAGGATAAACCTAAATCTAAATAAGTTGGAACACTAAGTTTCTTGCACTAAGAAAGAGAAGGAAATTACTAATAATAACCTATCTCAAGATAAGAAGATGACTTGACCAGAGTTAGCAAGTGCTTCAAAAATGAAGCTGGAGTCCTTCTTATATACTGTATGCATTTAATACATGGCAGTTTATACTTTACACGTGGCAGCAGCTGATTGGTTGTTTGGTTCTGACTTTAGTAGACAACCTTTGTAGTCGCATGGTTGAACAGTGTAGTATCAGAGTGGTTGTACGATTTCAGACAATAAGGAGGTTCTTTTCTGACATATCGTACGGAGTCGTGCAAGGGTGGTTAAGACAAAGGTACTTTGTACGAAGGACTTCATGATCAGCTTTCGTCGATTCAGCGATTTATCATTCTATATCAGTGAATGACAAAGTTCAGCGATAGCTGAAGTCTTGTACTTGATACTTCACGTTGAGTAGACAAATCTGAGTCTTCGCTGATCCACATCAGTTCATTAAGAGACTTGTCGCTTGTTCTTGAGCTTGATCTTCGACTTTAGCGTAGAACCTATGTTGACGTGAAACATGTCTTCAGGGATCATAAGTAAGCAACTAACTTATAAGCGATCACCATAAGGACTGAACAGGCTCAGAGCATTATGGTGAACAATGTTCGCTGAATGTTTAATCTAAAGAACGAGAGTTCCTATCAGCGGTACTGTAAAGTCTTAGTACTTATCAGCGATAGTGAAACTCTGATACATATTATTTACTTACAATTTTCAATAAGTATTTAAGAGAGGGTCATTATCAAATCACTGAGGGTTTGGATCAACAATCTCCCCTATGTGATTATGACATAGCAACAGAGAAAATTGCTATTTAATGAAAACATAAGGATAAAAAGAACTCATAAAATATTTGTCCCTTTTACTGTTTTCTGGGATCTTTTCTGTACTGATGGAGTAAAGTACTTTCGCTGAAATCTTTCTTTAAACTTCGTATCAGATTACAAAGGGAAGTGGAAAGATTATAAGTACAAGTGAAATAAATTATAAGTACAAAAGAATAACTGATAAAATAGAAGAATAAGGCGATCCTATCAGCTTATATAGGTTCTTCCTTAATGAGAAGTTCATCAAGGGTCTTTGATGTGGGAATCATCCTGTCAGGGACATTTACTCCTTGATTCTTTTTGTTCAGAGGCTCTTCAAAAATCAAAGGTTTAGATGCCGTGCTTGAATGTCACGTTTGAAATAACACCAATAGATGAGATCTCTCAGTTGTTCGATGGGAGTGATGGGAAGCTCAGAGATACGTTGAAAATGTTGTCATCCACCATAGTCAATAAAGAATATCCCATAGGGTTTGCTTATGACTTTTCCATGGATGAAAGTCTCACCAGGAGGAAGAGATGTGTCAAGTGCGGAAAGGTCAGGTTCTGGACCAAGAACTTCAGCATGAGAAAACCCAATAACTGTTTCGTTCCGTATAGGAGGAATTGAGTATGAAGGTTTAGACTTTTTCTTTGCAGAGACCCTTCTTTTCTGATTCGCGAGAGGAGGGGGAGGAGGAATATCCACACAAAAAGATACTAAGTCGATCTGTTGATTTATCAGCTTTTCGACATGATCCTTGTACTTAGATTGAGACTTCTGGATGGCTAATCTGATCTCCAACCATTCAGAGAGACCGTACTTCATGATGGCTTCAGCATAGAATTTTTCGTACTGTCTGTTTTCTTTGAATATCTCGATTTCAGCGATTGAAACTTTGAGGGTTGATTTTCCAGTGATATGTACCTTGTTGATTCTGGCAGGTCGATATCTGAAGTGTACCTTTTCTTTTCACCAGATTAAAGTAGATTGAGACACAGTTCTCTTTTCTTCAACGATCTTCTTGGCATCTTCCCGTAGCTGACGTTGAACTTCGATTGGAGTTCTTGTCAGCGAGGGGCCTTTCACCGATTGTTGAGTAAGTTGTATGGCGAGTTCTCTGTCTTTTTCTTCAGCTTCCCTTCTTTCAACGATTAACCTTTCATCTCTGAGGTGATCCTTGTATTCCTTTTGTGAAAGTCTGAACTTTGGAGGAATAGAAGGAAGTTGATAACGCTTCTGGATGATTCGCTGATCTTCAAGCTTCTTTATCATTTCTTCTCTTCTTCTCTGATCCTCTTCACTTGGTTTTTGAGGAACCAAGGAAGGTCTGTTTGTGTGAGAGAGCGTCTGTTCTTCAGGTTCATTAGTCTCAGAGATCAAATCCAAGACTGGGATTATTTCTTCAGCAGCAGCTGGTTGTACTTCAGAATCCTCAAGCAAGGGAGAGGACTAGCTGAAACACAACGATCTTACGAATAAGAACTTGGGTAGAACAGAGAAAGGAAATGGGTTTAAGTGTATAGGCTTGTTGTGGAGAGTAGAGATGATAATGTGTATAGATAGAGGAGGGATGCAGTGTAAGGAAGTAAGATGTAGTGTACCTGACGAACTGGATTTTGAAGCAAGATCATCAGATTTTCATTGTCTTCAGCGACACCTTTTCCTTTGCCCTTGTCAGCTTCAGACGCTGAAGGCTTTGTCTTGGTCCGCTCCCCTTTAAGAGTTGTACTCTTCTGAACAGGCTTGACGATAAAGGAGTCATCATCATCATCATCGTCATCATCATCATTCTTTGGAGAAGAAGATGGTTCATCGTCAGATAAGTCGACAACTTCATCATCTTCAGCTTCGGATTCAGATTCTTCAGCAGCTTCTTCGAGTTGCTCCCCCTCAGATACAGAGGTAAGCTTCTCGGTTCCCTCAGGGTTTTCATCTCCCTGAGGTCCAGCAGTTGTTTCTTCATTTGTCTTCTCCCCCTATTCAGTAAGGAGAAGGTCTTCAGTCTTCTCCCCCTCGATAGATTCATCATGGGGAAGGTCTTCAGAGTTTATCTCCCCTCTTCCTCATGATGAGTGGGGGAGGAATGTGATGACTCAGCAGATGGTGTTGGTTCCCTGTCTTTTGGCCAGGGATCCCGATATAGTTTTCAATCGCTGCTACTCTGTCTTCTAGGCCAGTAATAGCATGAGTGATCTTGAAAAGTTCAGCATGATCCGCCGAAGTAAAATGCAAAGGTGCAGGGGCAGGGGCGGTTATGTGATTCAGGATCTGCTTTACCATTGTCTTCACTGAACTTACGTCAGTCTTTACTGAACTCACGTCAGTCTTTACAGCAGACATATCTCCCTGAAGATTTCCAACCGATGTCTTCAGCGTTATGACCTCGCTGGACATGGTTTGAACTGTTGTTTTGAGAGAGGTGTAGTCTGTGTAGATGTCAGCAAGAACTTTGGCAAAGTCAGCAAGAATACCATCAACCTTCTCCAAATCAGCTTTGGAGACTTTCTGTTCAACCACTTTTGTCAGCTTGTTGAGATTTTCTCCAGCGTTTGTTACAGCTGAAGAGTTGTCTGAGAGAGTAGTGGTGAGACCTGTCAGCTTTGTATCCAGGTTCTTCAGAGAGGCGTTGATGTCTCCCAAATTAGGACCGGTAACAGATAAGTACTTATGAACAAAGGAAAGCTCAGAAGTTTGGGGTTTAGTTACAGTGTATATGGGTTGGTGTATACCTGCAGGATGGTTGGTGAAGTCGTCAAAACTTTTGTGTCCTGAAAAAAGTTCCATGTCGTCAGCTAGAGTGCGTATATGCATGGACATTCCTGCAGGTCCTGCATCCATCATTCCATGAAAAGTATCAGCTTTAGCTTCTGGAAGAATGACGGGTGCTCCAGTGATCGTGGTGAAAACTGGATTAGAGTCCAATGGAGTAGAGAGAGAAGCGAAGGTTGAGAAGGTTTGATGTGGAGCTGATTCAGTGTTGGATCCACTGAGAATCACTTCTTCAGTCCTATGAGAGACTGAAGGAGGTTGGGTCGATTCCAAGTTTATAACTTCAGCGTTTAGAGACGCTGCTGGGATGGAAGGGGTGGCTTGTTCAGCTGTGGCAGAGCGTACCACTGTACTTTCCATCAGCTCTTCAAGATGAGCTGAGGAGTCTTCAGCATGAGATTGCTGGGGTTGCTCCTTGGTTTTCTTAGTCCTTTTGGAACCAAGTTGGGAAGATGAGTGTTTCCTTTTTCTAGTAGGAGTAGAGGTTGCAGCTGGGGTATCAGCGGTGGGTTTTTCCACTGAATGAGCTGCAGAAGTAGAAGAAGGAGGTTTGAGAATAGATAAGATAGTAGAGAGACGTACCTCGTTTGGCATTGGCTTGAAGTCGAGTACCTTAGGGCCAACCTGAGAGAGTTTCAGGTCTCCTACTTTTGGGTAGTTGTCCCCAAATCCTTTGAGAAAAACGGCGTTGATGAATCTAGGATATGGAACCCATGATGGTCGGTCAGCGGCAGAGTCTACTCTGAGTATAAGATCATCGTAGATTATCGAGGCCCAGTCAACATGAAGACCTTTCAGCAATGCATACCCCATTGCTTGTTGAGGTTGAGCGGCTTGAACAGAGGAGCCGGTCTTTGCAGTCATGCAGCTTATCAAGTGTGCGAAGATGAAGTTCATCTCGCTGGGCATTTTAGATTTCTTGACGAGGGTCAGCTTCTTCTCAGGCTTCTTGTCCCTCCCAGTTTCCCATACATAACCCATTGCATCAAAGAATGCAGTGATGGCTTCCCTATCAGCATGTTTCTTGTGGTCAGGGAGAGAAACAAAGGGTTTTTCTTTTGTGGCGATGGGAAGGCTCAGTGCTTTTCGGATAAAAGAAGGGGTGATTTTTATGGTGCCAAAATCGGTGTCACAGAGGATGCAATCGATTTTCTTTGTGGGGTCTTTGGTCGATGGTAGCTGAGTGTGTCTGGCAGAATACCAGAACTGAGATAGTAGTAGTTGATGAGCAGGGGGTGTTAAGGTCAGGGCTGTAGAGAGGCAACATGTTTTCAGGAAATTCACAGCATCATTCAGATGTGTGACTTGCTTTCGAGGAGGAAACTCGAAAAGCGCATAGAGATTGTTTGTTTTTGTCCAATCGAGTTCCTCGAGTGTGAACTTGACCCGAGGAGCCTTGATGATTTCCAGTTCCTCAACAGCAGCAGTGTTCTCAGCAGTAGGAATATCAATAGATGCCATTGCTGTATTATCAGTTCAACCAAAGATATAACAAATAAGAATGATCTTAACGTGGAAAGATTTTCCAATAAGATGGTTCGAATTTTTTCCATTTCATTCAGACAAAAAATGTCTTAATGAAGATTAGGGTTTTCTTGGTTTTGAAAAAGAAATGCAAACCCAATAAAAAGTCTTGTTTTCCAGTTTGCTTTGAGGATTAGGATTCTGGAAAAACGTATGAAGAACAAGTTTAAGATATTTGCGATTAAACTTGAAGAACAACCATGAAAGGTTGTGTTCATAAAACCATGAAAGAAATGATTTCATTTTTGAAAAAGTTATTTTGTTTGATCTTGTAAAAACAATGAGAAGATCATTAACAAGTTTTAAGAAACATGTAAATAAAAGAAATATTAACTTGGTTCGTTGAAGAAGAAGAAGATGAACAGTTCTTGAAAACTTGAGAGCAAAAATGCAACAGTAGTTTTCTTGAGAAAGAAGTTGTTCACGTAAAGGAAAAATATAAACCCAAAATGTGTTTATATAGTGAGATTAGAGAGAGAGAAAAACTAGAGCGGGAAAGTTTTTCATCATGACACGGACACATGTTTGCATTTGATTGGAAGGTAAACGAAACGTGCAAACGTGTGTCAGAAAAAGAACATGCCAGGGCTTATCCGTTGCGATGACGTCACGGATGTCCTTTCATATTTTAGGATGTCTCTGGGGTTTTGAAAGCTCAGGGACACTTTTGAAAACATGAAGCACTGAATAGAAATATCAGTGTTAGTTTTAGAAATTTCAAAGTATCGCTGATTAAGGAAGAGATATTCAGCGATGCAATTTGTTTTGAAATCTTGCATTTACATGCGATTGTCAGCGAGTAAGAGAGAAAACATACCTTGACATCAGCGAATCAATTATGTTCAGAGAGAGAATGATAGAATGGGTTATACAAGTTGATTTTATCCTATCGCTGAACAAATGTGAACCGCTGAAGATTTTACTCTTCAAAGTTCAGCATTCCAAGCTCGCTGATGAGAAAGTTGAATCTTGTCTCATCAAGAGGTTTGGTGAACAGATCAGCTAACTGATAGTCAGTTGGGATAAATTGAAGTTCTATATCACCATTCATCACATGATCTCTGATAAAATGATACCTGATTTCGATGTGTTTTGTCCTTGAGTGTAGCACTCGATTGTTGGCTATAGCGATGGCACTTGTGCTGTCGCAATAGATTGGAATCTTTGATAGCTGAAGGTCATAGCCTAATAGATGATTTCTCATCCATAAGATCTGAGCAGAACAACTACCAGCTGCTACATACTCAGCTTCAGCGGTAGATGTGGACACTGAGTTTTGCTTCTTGCTTGTCCAACTCACCAGCTTTCCACCCAGGAGCTGACAGCCTCTTGTGGTGCTTTTCCTATCCAATTTGCAACCTGCAAAATCACTATCTGAATAGGCGGTTAGATCAAACCCTGAGTCTTTGGGATACCAAAGACCTACGTTTTTTAGTACCCTTAAGGTATCGAAAGATTCGCTTTACAGCGATCATATGAGATTCCTTAGGTTCAGCTTGATATCGTGCACACAAACAGGTTGCGTACATAATATCGGGTCGGCTAGCTGTAAGATACAAAAGAGAACCAATCATCCCACGGTACAGCGTGACATTAACAGGAATACCATTAGTATCCTTATCTAGTGTCAGCGGTGGTGCCATAGGGGTTTTCATAGCTGAACTCTGAGTTAAATCGAATTTCTTCAGCATATCTTTAACATACTTTCCCTGATTAATGAAAGTTTCTTTTTCATTTTGCTTTATCTGAAGACCAAGAAAATATGTTAGCTCACCCATCATGCTCATTTTATACTCATCTATCATTCTATCAGCGAAACGAGTACAAAGATCAGTGTTAGTATAGCCAAATATAATGTCATCAACATATATCTGAATAAGAATAATATGACTGATAAGAGTGTATTTATATACTCTTTAATACCCATTTAGGACTTTAGTTTACCTTATTTTACAACTTTCCCAATTAGATATTGAGTCTTTTAGTCTTATTTTACACATTTTCTTTAGAATGGAGCTAGGATGTAGTTTATGGATTAATCCTATCTTTTTGGTGAATTATTGCTGAATTCTATGTTGCTACAGCAGGGGATGCTACAACAGTGATATTGGCAGGCATTGGCTCAATCAAGTTGGACGATTTTTATGTTATTGAAGAAGATCTCAGACATCTTTTTGTACTCCATTGGACTGAACTCAACTCTGGAAGATGCCCCTGAAAGATGCTCCTAAAGATGCTCCTTTGATAGACTTTATATGCTTTTACTTTATGTTGTACATAGATACTTGGTTATTACCCAATGGGTATAACCACTTTTGTACTTTCTAAGCATCTTTTGATTCCTTGCTTTCTAGTATAAATAGTTTACCTTGTATTTCATTTGAACTCAGCTTCTACTGGAACAAAGCTTGTTCTAAGCTTTGTCTCTAAGTACTTTAAATTTCAATTGCAATCTTTTAGTTACAAGTCATTTTCCGATTCTGTCTGTTGCTATAGCAACCTTTACAGCTTTATTTACTTTCTGCACTTACATTATGTCATTTACATACATGTTTTTTACATTTAAGCATTTACATTCCAGTATGGTAGGCTAAACACCATAGTGTGGGTGTGAGTGAAGGTTGGCAGATTAAGCCAAGTGTCTTTGGGCATTTGTTTGCATTAATCTTTTGCTTTACTATTCATAAACAACATGAATGCTTCATCCTATAGTCATTGACAAAGTGACGAGTGTTATTCTATTTGGATGAGTTGGACTCAAAATGGAGACAACGCAAGTGTTTATGTTGGGTGTGTTATAGATACTATAAAGGGTTGCTTCAATCCTTTTGGGTTGAGAAACTATATGGAAAGAAAGGTAAGATCCGACTAGTAGGTTTTTGTTGCACTTACCAAGTGCCCACCCTACGTAAAAAGTCTAATATGAACTTCCCTTGGAAGGCCATTCAATTCAGTAGTATTGAGGAGACTTTGCTGCAGCACTCCTGTGCTTGCTATAGCAATGTCCTGAGCACTTTGTTAGCCCAAATCCAACCTGATCTTGCACCCATACTATCTTTAATTTCTTGTTATTATCTTTCAGTACTTTGCTTTCAGTTACTAAAAATCTTGTTACCAAAAATCCAGCTTTGAGAATCAACTTATTGTTACTCTTCTTGCTTTGAAAGTCCCTGAGGTATGATATCTGGTATTACTTACCATTATTACTTGTTTTTGGATGACACTAGTAAAACATGTATACTTGCATTGTTTGCTAGTTGCTGTAGCCTTTTTGGGGTTACATTTCATCCCGACCAAGTTTTTGGCGCCATTGCCGGGGAGTTTTTGCCAAAGAAAGATACTTTAAGTTATTTTAATAAGTTGATTTTTACAATCTGTGTTTTTGTGGTTTATGCCAAGACTACCTCACGGGGCTGTGTTTGATCTTGATCCTGATATTGAGAGAACTTTCAATAGAAGAAGAAGGGCACTAAGAGCTTTGCTTCAAAACCCTCCTGCTCCTACTGAAATGGCAGCACTCGAACCCATCCCTGAGGAGGAAGTTATTAGGATTGCTAACTCAAGAAATGGTGGTATTATGGACTATGCTATTCCTATGCTTGCCCACCTGCACACAGGAATACGTAGGCCCTATGTTGAGGGTGACCAATCCGAGCTTAAGCCTATTATGTTTCACATGTTACAAACAAATGGTCAATTTGCTGGACTCCTTACTGAGGATCCACATTTGCACCTAAAGAATTTTATGGAGCTCACTGACTCTTTTCACCTTGGTGGAGTAACTGTTGAAGCCTTAAGGCTGAAGTTATTTCCATGGTCTTTAAGGGATAGAGCCAAAGCTTGGTACAATTCTTTAGCTCCTGACTCAATCTCAACTTGGAATGAAATGGCTGAAAAGTTTTTAAGAAAATACTTTCCCCCAACCAGGAATGCCCAATTTAGAAATGAAATTTGTCAATTTTAACAATTAAATGGAGAGGCAGTTCCTGAGGCTTGGGAGAGGTACAAGGGGTTACTAAGGAAATGCCCACATCATGGCATTCCATACTGCATACAGCTAGAGACCTTTTACAATGGTCTTGATATGTCAGCTAAGCAAATGCTTGATGCTACTGTTGGTGGAGCCTTTATCTCTAGTACCTACACTGATGGTTACAACATTTTAGAAAAAATTGCCAACAATAGTGGTCAGTGGATGGATCCCAGAGCAATTGTACTCAGACCAACTGTTGGAACCCGTGGAACAGATCCTATTACTGCTTTAACTGCTCAGTTAACAGCCATGAACACCATGTTGCAAAACATGAATGCTCCAGTTGCCAATACAGTTGCTGCAACATCTGTCTCAGAGTTTCTACCAGTTCAATGTGTGTATTGTGGTGAAGGTCATACTTTTGACCAATGCAGCCTAAATATTGAATCTGTGAACTACATCGACAACAGACCAAACCAGTTTGGTAACACTTACAACTCCAGTTGGAAAAACCATCCAAATTTTTCTTGGCACATGCCATTTTTAAATCTACCAGCTGTGAAAGATCAGAAGCAAAGTTTTCAACCAAACCAACAAGGTCCATATCAACAAGGTACATCTACCTGCCAAAAGCCTCCTAACCAGTAAGGTGAACAACCAGCTTCCTTGGAGGCTGTGCTGAAAGGTTTTATAAACCATACTACTTCAGCCATGAATCACCAAAATGCTACCATCAAGAATTTGGAGACTCAAATAGGACAAATGGCCATAGAGTTGAGACATAGACCAAATGGAACACTACCTAGCGATATTGAAGTCCCTAGGAATGTAGTCAAAGAACAAGTGAAAGCCATTACTTTAAGGAGTGGAAAGGACTTAGTTAGCAGTGGTCCAAAAGAACTAAAGACTATTACACTACCTGTCACTGAGAAGAGTGCTATAGCAACACCATATGTTGCTATAGCAACACCCACTGTTGTTCTTGAACCAATGGTGATGGAAGAAACTGTGACCATACCACCTAAGTATGACTTTCCATTACTCTTTCCAAGTGAGGTAAACCCCAATACAAGCAAGAAAGATGTTGCCACTGATTTAACACCATCAGATCCTGTTTCTGCAGCACCTAACCAACCAATAGAAACCCCCTATGTCCAACCAATACCAAATCCTAAGAAGGCAGTGATTGCTCCTGTTCCTCCTTACATTCCTTACCCACAGAGGTTGAGGAATCAACAGGAGGACATTCAGTTTAAGAAGTTTCTAGATGTATTCAAGCAATTACACATTGACATCCCATTGGTAGAAGCTATTGAAAATATGCCTATCTATGCCAAATTTTTGAAAGATATATTGAGTAAGAAAAAGAGACTCACTGAGTATGAAACTGTTGCCCTTACAGAAGGATGTAGTGCCCTTGTTTCCAATAGACTTCCCCCTAAACTGAAAGATCCTGGGAGTTTTGTAATTCCCTGCTCAATAGGTGGAAAACATGTAGGAAATGCTCTGTGTGACCTTGGTGCTAGCATAAACCTTATGCCCTTATCCATTTTCAGAGATCTTGGGATAGGATAGGCTAGACCAACCACTGTGACCCTGCAATTAGCAGAAAGAACCATAGCATATCCTAAAGGCAAGATAGAGGATGTTTTGGTACAAGTAGATAAGTTCATCTTCCCAGCTGATTTCATAATCCTTGACTTTGATGCAGATAAGGATACGCCTTTACTCTTTGGAAGACCTTTCCTTGCGACTGGTAGAACCCTTATTGATGTCCAAAAGGGAGAGTTGACCATGAGAGTGAATGATCAAAATGTTACTTTCAATGTTTTCAATTCCATGAAACACCCTGATGAAGTGGAGACCTGTTCTATGCTAAGCTCCATTGAATCTATGTGTCATGAGGGAGCCTTGGAAGAGATTCTAGGAACCAGAAGTAAGCAGTTGGAAGAACTTATGGATAGTGACAGTGAGGAGGATAGTATTTTAGACAGTGGTAAGTTGCTGCAGCAACCTGCAGCATTTGAACTTTTGGAAGAAGAGCCCACACATAAAACCCCTTTACCATCAATAGAAGCACCACCAGATTTGGATTTGAAGGAATTACCTGCCCACCTGAAATATGCATTTTTGGGAGAAGACAGTAAGCTACCTGTAATCATCTCAGCTTCTTTGGAAGTTGAGCAAGAGAAGCAGCTAGTTGAAATGCTTCAATCTCACACCAAAGCCATAGGTTAGACCATTTATGACCTTAAACGTATAAGTCCATCCATTTGTCAACACAAGATAATCTTAGAAGACAAAGACTTTACCTCTGTAGAGCCTTAAAGGAGATTGAACCCAGTAATGAAAGAAGTGGTCAAGAAAGAAATCCTAAACTGGCTTGATGCTGGAATCATTTACCCTATAGCCAGTAGCAATTGGGTAAGTCCTGTCCAGTGTGTTCCAAAGAAAGGGGGTGTCACTGTGGTAGAAAATGAAAAGAATGAGCTAATCCCAACTAGGATAGTGTCAGGATGGAGGATTTGTATGGACTATAGGAAGCTTAACAAAGCAACCCACAAAGACCATTTCCCTCTGCCATTCATAGACCAAATGTTGGATAGACTAGCTGTAAAAGAGTACTATTGCTTTTTAGATGGCTATTCAGGGTATAACCAGATTGCTATAGCACATGAGGACCAAGAGAAAACAACTTTCACTTGCCCTTATGGTACTTTTGTGTTGGTCCCGAAGGCCTATACAAGTTTGTAGAAGGGGGGTTGAATACAAACACACAGATTTTACTTTTCTAAATTGTTTATTGATAAATCATTAACAATTTACAGCTTGTTGCGGAGACAAGATTAAGGATAAACCTAAATCTAAACAAGTTGGAACACTAAGGTTTCTTGCACTAAGAGAGATAAGGAAATTACTAATAATAACCTATCTGAGATAAAAGATTTGAACTTGTCCAGAGTTAGCAAGTTACTTCAAATGAAGTGAGTTCATCTCTTTATATACTGCATGCATTTAATGCAAGTCAGAATACACTTTACACGTGTCATCAGCTGGTTGGTTGCATGTCATTGACCTTTGGTGACAACCTAAGTAGCCACATGTATGAACAGTGTAGTGTCAGAGTTGTAGTACGAATTCAGATAATCGGAGGTTCTTTTCTGACATTTCGTACGGAGTCGTGCAAGGGTGGTTAAGACAAAAGTACTTTGTACGGAGGACTTCATGATCAGCTTTCGTTGATTCAGCTCTTCATCATTTCTATTCAGCGAATGATAAAGTTCAGCGATAGCTGAAGTCTTGTACTTGATACTTCACGTTGAGTGGACAAATCTGAGTCTTCGTTGATCCGCATCAGTTCATTAGGAGACTTGTCGCTGGTTCTTGAGCTTGATCTTCGACTTCAGCGTAGAACCTATGTTGACGTGAAACTTGTCTTCAGGGATCATAAGAAAATAAACTAAATTATCAGCGATCATCTCATAGACTGAACACACTCAGCACATTAATGATGAACAGTGTTCGCTGAATGTTTAATTTAAAGAGCGAGAGTTTCTATCAGCGATACTGGAAGATCTTAGTATTTATCAGCGATAGTGAAACTCTGATACATATTGTTTACTTACAATTTTCACTAAGTATATAAGAGAGGGTCATTTATCAAATCACTTAGGGTTTGGATCAACAATCTCCCCGTATTTGATTACGACATAGCAACAAAGAAAATTGCTATTTAATGAAAACATAAGGATAAAAAGAACTCATAAAATATTTGTCCCTTTTACTGTTTTCTGGGATCTTTTCAGTACTGATGGAGTAAAGTACATTCGCTGAAATATTTCTTTAACACTTTGAATCAGGTTACAATTAAGAACAAAAAGATTATAAGTACGAGCGAAATAAATTACAAGTACAGAAAGATAGCTGATACAATAGAGAATAAGGTGATTATATCAGCCTTCAAAGGGTTCTTCCTTAATGAGAAGTTCATCAAGGGTCTTGTCAGTGGGGATCATCCAGCCAGGGACATTTACTCCTTGATTTTTTAACTTCAGATCAGCTTCAAAAATCAAGGGCTTCAGGTGTCTAGCTTTGACGTCGTGTCTGACTTCACACCAGTGTACGAGATCTCTGAGTTGTTCGATTGGAGCGATGTGGAGCTCAGAGACACGTTGAAAGTGATGATTTCCATCATAGTCTAAAAAGAATATACCACATGGATCACTTACCACTGTGCCAGGGATGAAAATTTCTCCAGGTGGTAGGGAGGTGTCAAGCATTGAAAGATCAGCATCAGGGCCAAGAACTTCAGCACGAGAGAAACCAATACCTGTTTCATTTCGAATGATTGGACCTGAGTTAGAAACTTTCTTTTTCTTTGCAGAGGCTTTCTTCGGTTGAGGAAGAGTAGGAGGAATATCTACACAGGATGAGAGCAGGTTGATCTGTTTGTTTAAGATCATTTCGACATGGCTTTTGAACTTTTAGCATGATCCCTGAATGGCTAATTTTGTTTCTAACCATTCAGAGAGACCAAACTTTTCTAAGGTAGCAGCATAGAAGGTTTGTTTGGTTTTGTCATCTCTATAGACATCCACTTCAACAACAGGAACATCAACGTACATTTTTCCTCTGATATTGGCTTTGATAATTTTGGATGGTCTTGATCGATAGGTCAGCATTTGTTTAGCCCATTCCAAAGTTGTATCAGAGACCTTTGTCTTTTCTCTAACGATCTCTTGAGCATCATCCCAGAGCTGACGTTGAACATCAATGGGAACTCTTTTCAGCTTGGGGTCTTTGATTGATCGTTGAGTAAGCTTGATGGCGTATTCTCTGTCTTTCTCTTCAGCTTCCTTCCTTTCAGCGATAAGGCGTTCAGCTCTGAGGTGTTCCTTGTATTCAGCTTTTGAAATTCTGAACTTAGGAGGAACTGAAGGCAGTTGATCACGCCTTAGAATGATTCGCTGATCCTCGAATCGATTTACTATTTCCTCTCTTCTCTTTTGATCCTCTTCACTCAGCTTTTGAGGAGTTGAGGAAGGTCTGTTTCTGTGCGAGAGAGGTTGTTCTTCTGGTTCATCAGTCTCAGAGATCAAATCTAAGACTGGGATTATTTCATCAGCAACAGCTGGCTCTATTTATGAAGTCGCAATAGTAGAACCTTCAGCGACATCCTCAAACAGGGGAGAGGACTAGCTGAAACGCAGCGATCTTACAAATAAGAACTGGGTAGAAGAACTTGGGTAGAAAAGATAGAAAAAGAATGTGGATGTGTAGAGAGGTTGTGGAGTAGAGAACTGATTGTGTATAGAGATGTTCAGGGAAGGAATATAAGTAAAGTTTAGTGTACCTGACAAACCGGCTTTTCAAGCAAGATCGCCATATTTTCATCTTCAGCGAGGCCTTTGCCTTTTGCCTTTCTCAGCGCCAGAGGCTGAGGGCTTTGTCTTTGTCTTCTCCCCTGAAGGTTCTTTTATTGAAATACCTTTAAGAGCTTTGGTTCGAGGAACAGGTTTGACAACAAAGAAATCATCGTCATCTTCATCATCATCATCATCCTTCCTTGGAGAGGAGGATGGTTCATCTTCAGGGATGTCGATGTCTTCATCTTCTTCTGCTTCGGATTCCTCAGCATCTTCTTCGAGTTGCTACCCCTCAGAATCCACGCGTTGTACTAGGTCATCATATATAATAGAGGCCCAGTCAATGTTTAGACCTTTCAGCAGTGCGTATCCCATAGCTTGCGTAGGTTGTGCGGCTTGATCAGACGAGCCGAACTTCGCTGTCATGCAGCTGATCAGGTGAGCGAAGATGAAATTCATCTCGCTGGGCATTTTGGACTTCTTTATCAGCGTCAGCTTCTTCTCGGGCTTATTGTCCCTTCCAATGTCCCAGATGTAACCCATTGTGTTGAGAAAAGCAATGATGGCATCTCTGTCAGCTTGCTTCTTATGGTCAGGGAATGGAACGAAGGGTTTTTCTTTGGTGGCATTGGGAAAGTTTAGGGCTTTTCGAATTATGGCGGGTGTGATCTTTATGGTGCCATACTCAGTATCTCTGAGTATGCAGTCGATGGTTTTGGATGAATCTTTGGCAGAGGGTAGCTCAGTGTGTCTGGCAGAGTACCAGAACTGGGATAAGAGCCGCTGACTGGCAGGAGGTGTTATGGTCAGGGCTGTGGAGATGCAACAGTTCTTCAGAAAATTCACAACATCATCCAGATGTGTGACTTGCTTTCGAGGAGGAAACTCGAGAAGCGCTGAGAGGTTGTTGGCCTTAGTCCAATCCAGTTGATCCAGTTCGAACTTAACCTGAGGGGCTTTGAAGAGTGCCATTTCCTCAGATTCAGAAGAGATGGTCTCAGCGGTAACATTGGTCTTGGAAGTTGCCATTTCTCTGTATCAGTTCAACCAAAGATGTTAACAAATAAGAATTGTCTTGATATGGAAAGAATTTCCATTAAGATGGTTCGAATTTTGTCCATTTCATTCAGACAGGATGTCTTAATGAAGATTAGGGTTTTTCTTGTTTTTGAAAAACGAATTTTACACCCATTATGTCTTGTATTCCAGTTTCTTAAAAAATGGATACGAATGAAGAATCAAGTTTAAGATTTAGATTTAAAACTTGAAGAACAACCATGAAATGGTTGTGTTCATAAAACCATGAAAGAAATGATTTTATTTTTAAGTTCTTTTGTTTGATCTTGTTTAAAACAATGATAAGATCAGAAACAAGTTAAGCATTTGGTAAAAAAATAAGAACATATTAACCTTGAAGTTTTGATGAAGAAGATGATGAACAGTTCTTTGAAGATTTGAGAGCACAAATGCAACAGTAATTCTTTTCTTGCGGAGGAAGATTGATCGCGTAAAAGACAAATATAAACCAAGAGATTGTTTATATAGGAAGTTTTAGAGAGAGAAAACTTTGAGCGGGAAAAGGTTTTCATCATGACACGGACACGTGTTTGCATTTGATTGGATGTTTGAACGAAACGTGCAAACGTGTGTCAGAAAGAAATCGTGTCTGGTGTTATCCGTTGCAATGACGTCACAATTGTCCTTTCATATTCTTGGTTGTCTCTGAGGTTTTGAAAAAAAACACAGGGACTCTTTGAAAACATGAAGCACTGAATAGAAATATCAGCGAAGGTTTTAAAAAGTCGCTGTTAAGAAAGAGATATTCAGCGATGCAATTTATTTTGAAATCTTGCATTTACATGCGATATGTCAGAGAGAGAAAACATACCTTGATATCAGTTTAACCAAGTTTATTCAGAGAGAAGATGATTGAATAGGTTATACGAGTTGATTTTATCCTATCGCTGATTAATGTGAACCGCTGAAGATTTTACCCTTCAAAGTTCCGCATTCCAAGCTCGCTGATGAGAAAGTTGAATCTTGTCTCATCAAGAGGTTTGGTAAATAGATCAGCTAACTGATAATCAGTTGGAATAAAATGAAGTTCTATATCACCATTCATCACATGATCTCTGATAAAATTATATCTGATTTCGATGTGTTTTGTATTTGAGTGTAGCACTGGGTTGTTGGCTATAGCGATCGCACTTGTGCTGTCGCAATAGATTGGAATTTTGGAGAGCTGAAGATCATAGTCTAGTAGCTGATTTCTCATCCACAAGACTTGAGAACAACAGCTTCCAGCGGCTACATATTCAGCTTCAGCTGTGGAAGTGGACACTGAGTTTTGCTTCTTACTTGTCCAACTTACCAGCTTTCCACCCAGGAGCTGACATCCTCCTGTGGTGCTTTTCCTATCCATTTTGCAACCTGCAAAATCACTGTCTGAATAGGCGGTTAGATCGAATCCTGAGTCTTTGGGATACCAAAGACCTAGATTCGCTGTACCCTTAAGATATCGAAAGATTCGCTTTACAGCTTTCATATGAGATATCTTAGGTTCATCTTGATATCGTGCACACAAGCATGTTGCAAACATAATATCGGGTCGGCTAGCTGTAAGATATAATAGTGAGCCGATCATCCTACGGTACAGCGTGACATTGACGGGAACACCCTTTGTGTCCTTATCAAGTGTCAGCGGTGGTGCCATAGGGGTTTTCATAGCTGAACTTTCAGTTAAGTCGAATTTCTTCAGCATATCTTTAACATATTTTCCCTGATTAATAAAAGTTCCTTTTTCAGTTTGCTTAATCTGAAGACTAAGGAAATATGTTAGTTCACCCATCATACTCATTTTATACTCATCTTTCATTCTATCAGCGAAACGAGTACAAAGCTCAGGGTTAGTAGAACCAAATATAATGTCATCAACATATATTTGAACTAAAATGATATGACCTTTCACTTTTCTAAAAAATAGAGTTTTGTCAATCTTACCTCTCTCAAAATGTTCAATATGGAGATAAGTAGAGAGAGTATCATACCATGCACGAGGAGCTTGCTTTAAGCCATAAAGTGCCTTATCCAGTTTATAAACATAACCTGGACGCTTAGGATCTGAAAATCCTGGAGGTTGTTCCACATAGACTTCTTCATTCAGCTTTCCATTTAGAAACGCTGACTTAACATCCATCTGATGTACAGTGAAGTTTTTGTGTACGGCATATGCTAAGAAAAGACGAATAGATTCAAGTCTTGCTACTGGAGCAAAAGTTTCGTCATAATCTATGCCTTCCTCTTGTATGTTTCCCTGAGCAACAAGACTAGCTTTGTTGCGAGTTACAGTACCATGTTCGTCCAACTTGTTTCGATAGACCCATTTAGTGCCTATCACCGTTTTGTCAGTTGGTCTACGAACGAGTTTCCAAACTTTGTTTCTTTCGAATTCAGTCAGCTCTTCTTGCATAGCGCTGACCCAGTTTGGATCTCTGAGGGCATCATCTATTTTCTTTGGTTCAGTTAGAGAAATAAAGTTAACAAATAAACAAATATTACCTGCACTTCTACGAGTCTGAATACCAGCGTTTGGATCACCAAGAATTTGATCGATTGGGTGATTTACAGTCCATCGCTGAGCCGGAGCATACGTCGCTGACTCAGTCTAAACTGGAGAAACTGAAGATGAGGCTTCAACTAGTTCTGGATTAACAACTAAGAGAGGAATGTTTGCATTTGTCACTTCATTCACTGATTGCTGAGAAATAGATGGAATTTCTGAGACATTTGGATCAACTGCAGGTATAGTGTTTATAGGAACAACTGAGACCCAAGATGTTTCAGCTTCACTATTCTGCATATCTGGAATGATAGTAGGACCATCATTTTCTATGGTGTGAGCATGAGGAATGGGAACTTCTTCTGAATCACCAAGATGAGAAAACATCCATTGATTCAGTTCTTCAGTATCAGTGGACGGTTTAGAGTTCGCTGAACGGGATTCATCAAACGTGACGTGAATAGTTTCTTCTACAGTTTGTCTTCTACGGTTGAAGACTCTGAAGGCTTTGGAAACTGAGGAGTATCCAAGAAAGATTCCATCATCAGCCTTAGGATCAAACTTTCCAAGGGCATCTCTGTTGTTCAGTATGAAACACTGACAACCAAAGATGTGAAGAAAGCTGATTGAAGGCTTTCTCCCATGAAAAAGTTCATAGGCTGTCTTCTTGAATCTTTTAACTATCAGCGACCTGTTTTGCGTAAAACAAGCCGTGTTGACAGCTTCTGCCCAAAACTGAGTAGGCAGGTGAGAATCGCTGAGCATTGAACGTGCAGCTTCAATAATTGTTCTATTTCTTCTTTCAGCGACTCCATTTTGTTGCGGTGTTCTCACTGACGAAAAGTTGTGAGAAATACCCTTACTCTCAAGGAAGGAATCAAGAGAACTGTTTTTGAATTCAGTTCCATGATCACTCCTTATTGAGCGAACAGTCATATTGTTCAGAGTTTCCATTTTCCGAACAAAGGTGATGAGTTCTTCAGGGGTGTCACTCTTAGAACGGAGAAACATTACCCATGTGTAACGAG
The DNA here is from genome assembly GCA_033807775.1 of Saussurea involucrata. Classification (NCBI taxonomy): domain Eukaryota; kingdom Viridiplantae; phylum Streptophyta; class Magnoliopsida; order Asterales; family Asteraceae; genus Saussurea; species Saussurea involucrata. The sequence continues at coordinate 34,625,545 of CM066321.1, forward strand.
AGAATTCATCAACTATGACCAGCGTATATTTCTTTCCAGCGATGGATTGTTTGTTAACAGGGCCAAACAAATCCATATGGAGTAGTTGTAGAGGAGATGACACTGATGAGACTTGCTTTGACTTGAAGCTTGCCTTGGTTTGCTTCCTTTTTTCACACGCTGAACATAAAGACTCTTTGGCGTATGAATGCTGAGGTAGACCAGTGACTAACTCTTTGGAGGAAAGAGTATTCAGTGTCTTGAAATTTAGATGCGAGAGCCTCTTGTGCCATAGCCAGTTAACATCAGAAGATGCCTTTGAGAAGAAACAGGAGTTCTCAGTGGTTGTTGAGTCCATGTTTATTACATAAACATTTTCCAAACGATAACCGCTGAGAGCTATCTTCTCCTTTTTGTCAGTGACAAAGCAGGATTCCTTAGTGAAAATCACTTTGTTATCCATGTCGCAAAGCTGATTGATGCTCAGAAGATTATGCTTCAGCCCTTCAACATATGCGACTCTTATGAAGGAGGTTGTACCATTTGAAAGTACACCATACCCTCGGGTGTGTCCTTTTCCATTTCCACCGAAAGTCACAGAGGGACCCTTCTCTTCCTTGTATTCAGCGAGCAGGTTTTTCTTTCCAGTCATGTGTCTAGAGCATCCGCTATCGAGATACCAGATACCCTTCTTAACCTGCAATACAAAGGAAGATTAGTTTTTCTTAGGAACCCACTTAACCATGTATACACGTTTGTCAGTGGAAGTAGTTGGAATGGAAGGTTCAGCAGTCTTCGCAGCATTTGAAGATTCAGCTTTGTCTTTCTTCACTTTGGTTAATTTCTTAACCTCAGTGGTAGGAGTCACCTTTACCTGATATGCATCGGGGTTGGTCTTCTTTGCCTTGGGGGCAATCTTCACCTTAGCTATCTTTTCAGCTTTGGTGGTTGTGGGGCACTTACTAGCAATATGATCGGTAAGTCCACAGTGATAACATTTCCTATAACTAAAGGTAGTTCTAGGACCACTTGTATGCTGAGCTTAATTTAGAATTAGAAGTGCCAGCACCAAGTAAACTATTGGCTTTAGAAATGGGACGAACATTCAGTTCTTCAGATTTCTTACCAAGGACATCCACTCTGAGTCTAGGAGTAGATCGCTGAATAGATCCAGAGATAAGCTTTCTAGATCCAGAGGGGTTGGTCACTGAGGCTTTAGAAGCATTCAGCTTTGGTACTAAGGTACCCTTCTGAGGATTTTGATAAATAACAATTCCTTTACCTTTGTCTTTAGAGACAGAGGTAGGTTTTGAATAAACCATTTTCTCCTTACCTTTTGAGGAGGTAGGCGTTTCCTCAGGGATTGGTGTAATGGACGAGGAGCACTGAGATGATGAAGTGTCAACGACTGAGGATACAAACGTTCCAAATTTAAGCATTGAACGTTCAGTGGTTGGTTTTGGAGTATCATATTTATAACCCAGACCACGTTTATCACTCAGAGGAATCTGAGCCTTAATTATCTCAGTGATCTTTGTTGAAGAATTACACCATCCTTCAACAGTAGCTTTTTCAGCCTCTAATGCAGCAATAGCTTCTGCTCGTTCGATTTTGACTAGCTGATTTAAATATACTTGATCTTTAAAATCTTCTTCAATTTTAGAAAGCTTTTCTATTTGAAGGTGGCAGTTTTTAAGCTTTTCAGCGAGATCAAGATTTTGGTTTTCAACCACAGTTTTGCCGTTCATGGCTTCATATAAACTTCTAGTCAAGAGATCGATCTTACGGAGACTATCAGCTTCATCAATATTTGCAATATTGGTAAAGAAAGAAGGTGATACCTGAATGACAGATGTTGAAGTGGAGGGAATGTCTGAACTTTCTTCCTCTTCTTCAATCTTGGCCATGAGACATTGATTTGCTTCATCATCTTCAGAGTCAGATGATGATGCTTCTTTATCAGAAGCAGCCCAATCATAGTCAGCCATCAGGCCTTTTCCTTTCTTCTTAAAGTTTTTCAGCTTTGCATACTTCTCCTTCAGCTTTGAGTATTTATCATCTTTATTCCATGGAACAAAGGATTTCTTTGTAAAAGCCGAGGGTCTAGAAACTTTCTTAGACCTGCACTCGTTAGCAAAATTACCTGTCTTTTCGCAGTTGAAACAAGTAGCAGTAGCCTTATCAACAAAAGCTGATGATTTAGGCTTGTCAGTTATGGAAAGAGGTTTGTTCTTTCTAAACATTTTCTTCTTGGCGAATCTCCTGAACTTTTTGGTTAGGAGAGCCAAGGATTCATCATCTGAAAAATCAGAATCTGATGAACTTTCAGAGTTACTCTCTAACTCAGTGATAGTGATTGAGGGTCGCTGAGTAGAAGGTTCCTCTGGGATTAAAGCAACAGGGGTGCTTTTGGAATCTTTTACAAGATTCTTCTTAAGATGGCTAGATTGCTCATGATTCAGCAATGTACCATATAAGGTAGCAAGGGTCATTGATCTAAGATCCTTTGACAGCTTGAGACACATGGAATAATTGTCCCAGCTCTCAGGTAAACATTCTAGAAACTTTGTCAGCACTTCAAAGTTAGAATATTCCTTACCAACAGTTTTCAGATCTATAATTAAGCAATTAAAACGTTGGTGAACTTCAGAGAGAGTTTCATTCTTACCAGAAATGAAGCTCTCATATTGTCTTACCAGGTTGATCTTTCTTGAGTCCTGGACTTCAGACGTTCCTTCATACTGAACACATATTGTGTCCCACATTGCTTTTGATGATTTCAGGTTCATGACGGAATGGTAGACTTCGTCAGGAAGGGCCATGTATAGTATGGATCTGGCTTTTGTATCTTTAGCCACTTTCTTTTTATCTTCGTCGGTCCACTGATGGATTTCTTTAGGAATAAGCCTTTCTGGAATAGCAGGTCTATTTGCAGTGGCTGGAACTAAAGGATCAATTGTTACAGGGATGTGTGGGCCGTTCTCAAGATAGTAAGGTATAGTAGGGTATACACCTTCTAAGAAGAGTGTCATCCTATTTTTCCACAAGTTGAAGTTGTCTCTGGAAAATCTAGGGGGTTTTGCAAGAGAACCATTGTCTATGTAATGTGTGTTTGAGTTGGTGGCCATTTTCAGATAATAGCAAGGAAGAGAAAAATCTTAGATTAGATCTTGTTTATGAGATTAAACAAATCCGCTCTGATACCACTTGTTGGTCCCGAAGGCCTATACAAGTTTGTAGAAGGGGGGGGGGGGTTGAATACAAACACACAGATTTTACTTTTCTAAATTGTTTATTGATAAATCATTAACAATTTACAGCTTGTTGCGGAGACAAGATTAAGGATAAAGCTAAATCTAAACAAGTTGGAACACGAAGGTTTCTTGCACTAAGAGAGATAAAGAAATTACTAATAATAACCTATCTGAGATAAGAGATTTGAACTTGTCCAGAGTTAGCAAGTTACTTCAAATGAAGTGAGTTCATCTCTTTATATACTGCATGCATTTAATGCAAGTCAGAATACACTTTACACGTGTCATCAGCTGGTTGGTTGCATGTCATTGACCTTTGGTGACAACCTAAGTAGCCGCATGTATGAACAGTGTAGTGTCAAAGTTGTTGTACGAATTCAGATAATCGGAGGTTCTTTTCTGACATTTCGTACGGAGTCGTTCAAGGGTGGTTAAGACAAAAGTACTTTGTACGGAGGACTTCATGATCAGCTTTCGTTGATTCAGCGCTTCATCATTTCTATTCAGCGAATGATAAAGTTCAGCGATAGCTGAAGTCTTGTACTTGATACTTCACGCTGAGTGGACAAATCTGAGTCTTCGATGATCCGCATCAGTTCATTAGGAAACTTGTCGTTGGTTCTTGAGCTTGATCTTCGACTTCAGCGTAGAACCTATGTTGACGTGAAACTTGTCTTCAGGGATCATAAGTAAACAACTAACTTATCAGCGATCATCATAATGACTGAACAGACTCAGCACATTAATGATGAACAGTGTTCGCTGAATGTTTAATTTAAAGAGCGAGAGTTTCTATCAGCGATACTGGAAGATCTTAGTATTTATCAGCGATAGTGAAACTCTGATACATATTGTTTACTTACAATTTTCACTAAGTATATAAGAGAGGGTCACTAATCAAATCACTGAGGGTTTGGATCAACATTTTGCCTTTAGGAGGATGCCTTTTGGATTGTGCAATGCACCACCCACATTTAAGAGATGCATGATGTCCATTTTCTCTAATATGTTGGAAACCTCTATGGAGATTTTCATGGATGACTTTTCTGTCTATGGATCTTCCTATGAGAAGTGTTTGAAAAACATAGAACAAAGCCTTAAGAGATGTGAAGAGACTGGTCTAGTCCTAAACTGGGAAAAATGTCATTTCATGGTAAAAGAAGGCATTGTTTTGGGTCATGTAATTTCAAAAAGGGGAATAGAGGTAGAAAAGGCCAAGCTAGAAGTCATTGAGAGTCTACGTGAGCCCACAAATGTTAAAGGTATAAGAAGTTTTTCTTGGACATGCTGGATTTTATAGGAGGTTTATAAAAGATTTTTCAAAAATTTCCAAACCCCTCTGTTTATTACTCCAGCATGATCAAGCTTTTGATTTCAACAAGGAGTGTAAATCTGCTTTCAACACTTTGAAGAAAGCACTGATTTCTGCCCCTATTGTTGTTACTCCTGATTGGACAAAACCATTTGAACTAATGTGTGATGCAAGTGATTGGGCAGTTGGTGCTGTTTTAAGCCAAGTCAATGACAAGATTTTCCACCCAATCTACTATTCCAGCAAAACTCTAAATGAAGCCCAAATAAACTACTCAACCACTGAGAAAGAACTTTTGGCTGTGGTTTTTGCATTTGAAAAGTTTAGATCATACTTAATGGGTACTAAGGTCATTGTTCACACTGACCATGAAGCCATCAAGTATTTGATTTCCAAAAAAGATGCCAAGCCAAGGTTAATAAGGTGGGTTCTTTTGCTTCAAGAGTTTGAGGTTGAAATAGTAGATAGAAAAGGGGTGAACAATCAAGTTGATGATCACTTGTCCAGGTTAGAAAAAGGAGAATCAAGCACTAGTGAAATTAATGAAAAGTTCCCTGATGAGCAGCTCTTGATGCTGCAGCATCATACAGTCCCCTGGTTTGCAAGCATTGCAAATTTCATGGCTGTTGGGATCATTCCACCAGATTTAAACAAAGGCCAAAAGAAGAAACTAATTCATGATTCTAAGAACTATCTTTGGGATGACCCCTTTCTGTTTAAGGTCGGGGCTGACCAGATCTTAAGGAGATGCATACCTCATCAGGAAGTGCCTGCAGTGCTGCAGCATTGTCATGCTGCTGCATATGGTGGCCACTTTGGTGGCCAAAGAACTGCAGCCAAGGTTCTTCAATCTGGGTTTTTCTGGCCAACACTCTTTCAAGATGCTGATAATATTGTGAAAAGGTGCAATGAATGTCAAAGGGTTGGATCCATCTCCCAAAGACATGAAATGCCCCTCAATGGCATACTTGAAGTAGAAATCTTTGATGTATGGGGAATAGACTTCATGGGTCTATTTCCCATGTCTGGCAACAATCAATACATATTGGTGGTTGTGGATTATGTATCCAAATGGGTAGAAGCCACAGCCTGTCACTCCAATGATGCCAAGACTGTAGTTAAGTTTTTGCATAAGCACATATTCACAAGTGTCACACCCCGCTAGAGCGGAAACACGGGATGTGCAGCTCAAGTTTCATAGCAAAAGTTACAAGATCACAACAACCATCAAAATACATTCAGAGGTTAAACCTTGTCTTTTACAATTGTTTTTACGGAAGGGAAATGAACATGAAATTTAAAGATAGTAGAGAAAAGCTTCATCACGTGTAGCCTTCCTAAGTTCCAACCTTAAAGACGTTCTCCTGAAAAGCATGTAAATGAGAGTGTCAACTAATGAATAGTTGGTGAGATCACAGGTTTAAATAGTATAACATTGTTGCCATTGCAAAATATGTTGCAAATTCACACAAGGGATAAATAATACGGTTATAAAAACCACTTGTTTGCCATTGCAAAATAGTTTAGATCCAGACAAGGGATAAATAAAACGGTTATCAGAACCACTTGCTCGAGGTGAACATATGTAAAATGCTAAGTTATTGAGCCCGTTACCCGACCTATATCGACATAATTTGCCCCTACCACAACGGTGGAATCATTCCACATACGCGCATGTTCTATCACCAACAATACGCAATACAACAATAATTATGCACTCAAACAAGCGCTACTTGTGAGTGGGGGTTTATTGTAACGTCCTACCTCCTTGGTATTCATCCCAAAGTTTCCCACTGCTTTCTTGTTTCCACTTGAACTACCTCCACTTGCCTTTCCCGAATAATTCTCCGGCCTTCTCTTAATACCGACACCTTTCTGAGTTAGAGTTCCCGCTCTGACCGCATCATGGGTCAAACTAGTTGCTAGTGCCACGGCGGCTTGGATTGTGGTCGGACTTGATGACTTTACCATTCCTCTGATTTCCGGGGTTAATCCATACAGATATCGGTCGATCCGCTTGCTCTCCGGGGTAACCATGTGAGGTACTAACTTCGCAAGTTCGTGAAAACGAGCGGTGTAGCGATCTATGCCCGAACCAACCATAGTAAGATCCCAAAGTTCAGCCTCTAATTTCTGAACCTCGCTTTTGGGACAGTATTCCTCCATAAGCCATTCCTTGAACTCAGTCCAGGTCAGTTTGTATGCATCTTCCCTTCCACGGGTCTGCACTTGAATATTCCACCAAGTTAGAGCTCACTTTTGCAACTGACAGGCCGCATACTCTACCATGCGATCCTCCGAACACTTACAGATATGAAGTACTGACTCCATGCTATCAAACCATGAGAGTAATCCTATAGCACCTTCCGTTCCATGAAACTCCTTGGGCTTACAAGTCATGAATGTCTTGTAGCTACATCCCCTATTGTCTTGAGTGTTATTAGGAGTTCCTCCTCCTACATTAACATTTCTTTGACTCTCATTAATACCCGCGGTAACTTGAGCTATGATGTTAGGTATCGCCTCTTGGATACCTTGAGCTATGAGTTGGGCGATATCGGGGTTCGGATCAGGATTTCCTCCCGTGTGCCGTGTGGATCTTCGTGGTGGCATTTTTCTAAAACACAATTGCAAAAATCGAGTTGATTAAAAATTTGAGTAATTAACGACGGATGCTTTTGTAAAGAATACATTTGAAGTTTCGAATGTGTTGGGAAAATAATTGAATAAGTATTGCACGTTTCACATATATAATTAAAACATAAAAAATGCCTTTTCATTGAAGTCATTAATAATAGCCGACTACATACAAAATTTCTGATGTGTATCGCACATCAGTATAGAATTACAAACAGAAATTTAAGATTGAAACAACTAGAAATTAAAAAGTTCCATTTTCTAAATTTTCCACCGTCCACGTCAATATCCGCCCCGATGTACTTCGATCGAAACCCATAACACCAATAGCGTCAACAGCATCACTACTACTATGCTCATTATCTCGGCTCGTAAAGCTATCCTCCGAGCTAGTTTCGCTCCGCTCACGGCTTCGGATGACATGTTGGTCAAAAGGTGGCTTAATTCCACTAGCTCGGTTATCACTTGACTCTGATGACTGACTCTTGTTTGACATCCGTGCAAGTCCATTGCCACGGCCCTAAAGCGTTGCTCTTCGGTCCAAGTCATGCCAGGCGCTCGACTAATCGGCACTCCCTCGATCACCCGGTGATAAGTGCTCAATTTTGAGTACTTAAGCACTTATTTCTTTAGTTTAGTTAGGACTTTTTCATTATAAAATCCCAACTTTGAGTCTTTTTTTATCTTGTTTTACTTTCTTGGAGCTAGGAATCATGGTTAGCTTGTTTTGCTTTGTTGGTAGGCTAATATAAGCATTTTTGAGAAAATCAGCCAAAACAGGGTATTGCTGCAGCATTGGAACAGCAGGGATCTGATGAACAAGGGGCTGAAGGAAACGGCTTAATGAGTTGGAAGCTGACTTTTGTGATTAATCTGAATTTTTGTAACCCCTTGAAACACTCCTTAGATTTTAATTGTAATAGTTTAGTTAGGTAGCTAACTAGGTGTACTTTCTAGTTGCTTTAAGTTGGGTTTAATTGCAAAAATGCCCCTAGCCTTTTGTTATAAATAGAGGGGGCATGTTACCCATTTGAGGGACATTACCAACCTTGAGAACTGATCTCACATCAGTTCCAACCAGCTGTAGTTTATTCATCTATTGTTCTTCATGTTTATCAAGTGTTCTTCAAGTTCTTAAATCTTCAAGTGCTATTTATTTTTAATCTTAATCTTTCTTTATTAGTCTTGCATCTCTAGCTTTCTCGTGTAACCATCTTTTAGTGCTGATCTTAAATCATTTTTAAATCTCTGTAGTTCACTTTCCAGAAATCGTGTTCATGTTCTTAATCATCTTCAAATCTTCCTAAGTGTTCTTCATCTATGTTTTCTTTGTTCCAGCACACTCGTAGGCAATGCTGCAGCACTGGGCAGTTGCTTACTGCACGATTTTCTTTACCTTAAGGTTCTTGTATCTTATTCCGTATGTTTAATGTTCTCACTTTCCGGTATTAATTCTTGCTAGACATAGATTTACATTCCATTTGTGCTCTTGACATTTATTGCCTATCATTTACATTTTTGTCTTTACATTTCTAGTCATTAACTTTAGTTTAGTTATTTCTACTTTCAAGTCATTTATTATTCCTTGCATCATGTTTACATTCCAAGTACTTTGCATTTATTTTGTTTCATTTAGTGTAATGTGTAGCTAATCTTGAAGCTTGGGTGTGAGACAAAGGGTGTTGTGATGACCAAAAGAAAGTAGGCTTTTTACGGCAAGAAAATGATGTTTTATTATTCCAACCCAAGTTCTTTCAAGATAATACAATCCTTTGATAAATTGATCACTTTGATAGTGTTAAAGTGTCATGGACCTCGAGAGAGGCCATTGAATAGCACGTCAATTTAGAGGACTTAAGGGGTTATATCGAGAGAGTAACTTGCAATAAGAGTTGTTACTTTTGTTTTCTAAAATGATTCATTCTTGATAAGCTATCTTTTTCTCAATGGGTTAAAATGGAATAGACTTAGAGATAAGCTATTTAGGAGTAAAACAACTTGGGAGGTGTGGGGGTTGTATCGAGAGAATGACTTTTAACAAAGAGAATTTGTTTTGCCATATACTTTGAGAACTTCATTCCATCGTTCCTTTACCTTTGGTTCTACTCAGAGATGAGATTGCTGACTGCTATTGGAATCATGGAATGGTGAGAGTCCGAAAGGAACGTGTCTCAAAGTAGATAATAAAACTCGTTTTCGTCACTGCCATGCTGCAGCATCACTCCAGTGTCATGCTGCAGCATTGTTGAAAAGTCTGCTGGAATTTGGTTCATCATAACATCACAAGTCTTACACCCTTGCTCCTCTTTTATTCTTGTTTGTTATAATCTGTGTTAATCATCAGCCAACCAAACAAAAGATTTTCTTCCAAATCATCTTCCGAAATCATTTCTTTCATCATACTTTTATAGCAATTTTAACTCCAATCTCTGTGGGAACGATAATCGGTATTTTACCACTTTACTACTTGATAAGACGACATAGTTCTAAATAAGTATACTTGCTTATTGGTTCTATTAACACGTCTGTGGGTGTATTCAAAGCACATCAAAAGAAAGCACACATCAAGTTTTTGGCGCCGTTGCCGGGGACTGGTAAGCTAAAACTCTATAAAAGTAATTTTAAAGACTTGGTTTTTCTAGCACCGTTGGGAATTTTAAAGATTTTCTGAAAGTGGTGTATGCCAAGAATATCACGTGGGGAACTTCTCGAGTTAGATCCGGATATTGAGAGAACTTTTCGTCAAAGAAGAAGAATTCAAAGAATATCAAACTCTCTCAATATGGACGGACCCCCACCCGGTTTTGAAAATAGACCACCAAATCCACCACCTTTAGAAAATCCCGTTCGGCCACCTTTGGAAAATCAAATGAGACCACCCTTAGAAAATCCAATTCGGCCTCCACCAATTTTTGGAAATAATCGTCAAAACCCACCTTTTCAACAAAACCCACCACTTTTTGGTAATCCACCGTTTATTCCATTTCAACAAAATCCACCTTTTCAACAACATCCACCACATAACAATGAGGAAGGAGATGATAATGGATCTATTGGTAATGTTGAACCACTTAATATCATTGATCTTGCAAACTCGAAAGATGGAAGAATTATGGACTACGCAATCCCAAATTTTGAGCAATTAAATTCTGGGATTGTTAGACCACAATTAGATACTTTACATTTCGAACCAAAACCCATCATGTTTCATATGTTGCAAGCTAATGGTCAATTTGCCGGATTACCATCGGAGGATCCCCACTCTCATTTAAAATCTTTTATGGAGATCACCGATGTTTTTCTAATCCCGGGAGTTTCACCGGAAGCCTTAAGGCTTACGTTGTTCCCATTTTCTTTAAGGGACAAGGCAAGGGTCTGGTTCAATTCATTAACACCAGGTTCAGTACCATCTTGGGGTGATATGGCTGAAAAGTTTTTGCGAAAATATTTTCCACCTACCCGTAATGCTAAGTCCAGAAACGAAATTTGCATGTTTAAACAAATGGACGATGAAGCAATTCCCGATGCTTGGGAAAGGTTTAAAGAATTATTAAGGAAATGCCCTCACCATGGCATTCCCTACTGCATTCAACTTGAGACGTTTTACAATGGACTCGATTCCAATGCAAAACAAATGCTCGATGCGACTTCAGGAGGGGCCTTTACCTTTAACACCTACAATACCGGGTATGAAATTCTTGAAAAGATTTCAGCAAACAATGGACAATGGGCTGATCCAAGAGCTCAAATTTCAAATCAAAAGAAGACTGTTGGGATGCATGAAATTGATGCATACACTGCATTGACAGCTCAGCTTGCTTCCATGACTAATATGCTTAAAAACATCACTTCAGGTCAAGGAGCACAGCCGACGGTCACTAAAACTCATGCACCTGTTCTTTCTGTTCAATGTGTATGTTGTGGTGAGGAACACTCTTATGAACATTGTCCTCATAATTCTGAATCTGTAAATTATGTTCAAAACCGACCTAGTCCTCACTCCAACACATACAATGCCAGTTGGAAGCAGCACCCAAATTTCTCTTGGAATAGTCCATGTTTAAATCCACCTGCACAAAAACCACAAGGGAATTCTAATTTTCAAAATCAAGCAAGCAGTTCCCAAAACCATTACAAGGGAAATTTTCAAAGCAACCATCATCAGAATAATCGTCATCAAGGTTTTCAAAATAATCAACCACCTTTTCAAAACCAAAATCATGCACCTCCACATGATGATTCAAATCTTTCTTTGGAAGCACTCATGAAAGGGTTTATGACCCAAACTCAAGCTTCAATTAGAAATCTTGAAACTCAAGTCAGTCAACTTGCTTTAAATCAAAGCACTAGGGCCGCAGGAACTTTGCCGAGTAATACTGAAATCCCAAAGGCCCCAGGAAAGGAACATGTGAAAGCTGTGACTCTTAGGAGTGGAAAAGAATTACCTGAAATTGTGGAGAAGGAATTTGGCCCTTTAACCAAAACAGATTTTGATAAATTATCCAAAGCCAATTCTACTCCAGAAATTCAGGTTGTTCCAAATCAAAAAAAGGACCAAGACCCTAAGATCACTAGTTCAAGTCCATCCAACATGTCCAACACCACAAGCATATTGGAACCATCTGGCTCAAAACTTTCAAACAAATCTATTATCAAACCAGTTCCCCCTTACATTCCTTACCCCCAAAGGATGAACAATGAGAAGGAAGAATTGCAATTTAAAAAGTTTTTGAATGTTTTCAAACAATTGCACATCAACATACCTCTTGTTGAAGCAATCGAGCAGATGCCCAATTATGCCAAATTCCTGAAGGATATTTTGAGTAAAAAGAAGAAGCTGATTGAGTATGAGACTGTCGCCCTCACTGAAGGTTGCAGTGCTTTGTTTTCCAACAAAATACCTCCTAAGCAAAAAGATCCAGGGAGTTTTACCATTCCTTGTTCAATAGGGGGGAAGGAAGTTGGACAAGCTTTGTGTGATTTAGGTGCCAGTGTCAACCTCATGCCCTTATCAATTTTTAAAAGCTTAGGGATAGGAGAGGCAAGACCTACCACTGTCACACTCATCTTAGCAGACAAGACCATTGCCTATCCAAAGGGTAAGATTGAAGATGTGTTAGTTCAGGTTGACAAATTCATTTTTCCGGCTGATTTTATCATTTTAGACTTTGAGGCTGATAAAGATATTCCTATTCTTTTAGGAAGACCTTTCTTAGCCACGGGTAGAACTTTGATAGATGTTCAGAAAGGAGAGTTGACCATGAGACTTCACGACCAAAAAGTCACATTCAATGTTTTCAATTCCTTAAAGTACCCTAATGATATGGAAGACTGTTCAAGCCTAAGTACCATAGAGTCATTATGTCATGAGGAAGAAGAAAATCAGACTTATAGGATAGAAGAGGAGGATGAGGAAAAAAGTGAGGAATATGATGATGATGATGAAATTCCCATAGAAAAGGAAACTGCCCCTTTGGTTGCTGCAGCATTTGAGCTGCTGGAAAATAGTGAGCAAAAACCGACCATTCCGTCCATAGTCTCACCACCCGACCTGGAGTTGAAGAAACTCCCGTCTCACCTGAAATATGCTTTTCTAGGAAAAGAAGACAAATTACCTGTTATAATATCAGCTACCCTAGAACTGCATCAGGAAAGGAAGTTGGTGGATATGTTGAAGTTACACACCAAAGCCATAGGTTGGACCATTGCTGACCTTAGGGGAATTAGCCCCTCTATTTGTCAACATAAGATCATCCTAGAAGAAAAGAATTTCAAATCCATAGAACCGCAAAGAAGGCTGAACCCTGTCATGAAAGAAGTCGTGAAAAAGGAAATTTTGAAATGGTTAGACGCGGGAATTATTTTCCCAATAGCCAGTAGTTCTTGGGTTAGTCCAGTCCAATGTGTGCCTAAGAAGGGTGGGATCACTGTCATTTCCAATGACAAGAATGAACTCATCCCAACTAGAATAGTCTCCGGATGGAGAATTTGCATGGACTACCGTAGACTAAACAATGCTACTCAAAAAGACCATTTTCCTTTGCCTTTTGTTGATCAAATGTTGGACAGGTTAGCTGGAAAAGAGTTCTACTGCTTCTTGGATGGATACTCAGGTTACAATCAGATAGCCATAGCACCGGAAGACCAAGAGAAGACTACTTTCACTTGTCCTTTTGGCACTTTTGCTTTTAGGAGAATGCCTTTTGGACTTTGCAACGCACCTGCTACTTTCCAAAGATGCATGATGTCCATATTCTCTGACATGCTTGAAAAATCCATTGAAATATTTATGGATGATTTTTCTGTTTATGGTGAATCTTTTGATCATTGTTTGGAAAATCTAAAACAAAGTCTTGAAAGGTGTGGAGAAACTGACTTGGTTCTTAACTGGGAAAAATGTCATTTCATGGTTACAGAAGGAATTGTCCTTGGTCATTTAATTTCAAAAAGAGGAGTTGAGGTAGATAAAGCTAAACTTGAAGTTATTGAAAAACTACCTGAACCAACCACTGTTAAAGGAATCAGAAGCTTTCTTGGTCATGCTGGTTTTTATAGACGTTTCATAAAAGATTTTTCAAAGATTTCAAAACCTTTATGCCTATTATTGCAGCAAGACCAAAAATTTGATTTTGATAAGGATTGCAAAAATGCATTCCTTACTTTAAAGAAAGCTTTGGTAACTGCTCCAGTGGTTGTTGCTCCTGAATGGGACAAACCTTTTGAAATCATGTGTGATGCAAGTGATTGGGCTGTTGGTGCAGTTTTAGGACAAAGAAAAGAAAAGATTTTTCATACCATCCACTATGCAAGCAAAACCCTAAATGAAGCTCAAATCAATTACACAACAACTGAAAAAGAGTTATTAGCAGTGGTTTTTGCATTTGAGAAATTTAGATCATATTTGATGGGAGCTAAAGTCATTGTTCACACTGACCATGCCGCCATCAAATATCTCATTTCAAAGAAAGATGCAAAGCCAAGGCTAATAAGATGGGTTTTGTTATTGCAAGAGTTTGACTTAGAAATTGTTGATAGAAAAGGGGTGGAGAACCAAGTGGCTGATCACTTGTCTAGGTTGGAAAAGTTAGTTGAAAGTAGGGAAGGTGGAGACATCGTAGAAACCTTCCCTGATGAAAAGATTCTTATGGTACAAATACAACTGCCATGGTTTGCTGACATAGCTAATTACTTAGCTTGTGGCATCAAACCTTCTGATTATACTCACCATATGCTGAAGAAATTTCTCCATGATTGCAAATTTTACATATGGGATGACCCTTTTTTGTTTAAACTTGGTACAGATCAAATACTGAGAAGGTGCATTCCAGAATCAGAAATGGTAGCAATCCTGCAGCATTGCCACCAATCAGCTTATGGAGGACATTTTGGAGGCCAAAGAACAGCAGCTAAAGTGCTTCAATCTGGTTTTTATTGGCCTACTCTCTTTAAAGATGCCCATAATTTTGCACAAAGGTGCAATGAAGGTCAGAGAAGTGGTTCCATTTCTCAAAGAAATGAAATGCCTTTGAATGGGATCTTGGAAGTTGAGTTGTTTGATGTTTGGGGAATTGATTTCATGGGTCCATTCCCACCATCTAACAATTGTCAATACATTCTTGTTGCTGTTGATTATGTGTCCAAATGGGTTGAAGCAATGGCATGTGTTTCAAATGATGCAAAAACTGTTGTCAAGTTTTTACAAAAACAAGTTTTTACAAGGTTTGGTACCCCCCGTGCAATAATAAGTGATGAGGGTACCCATTTTATAAACAATTTGTTAAGTAAAGTTCTTGAAAAATACAATGTGAAACACAGAGTTGCCACTGCTTATCACCCACAAACAAATGGTTTAGCTGAACTCTCAAACAGGGAAATAAAAGGGATTTTACAAAAAGTTGTCAAACCAAATAGAAAAGACTGGGCTTTCAAATTAGACGATGCTTTATGGGCATATAGGACTGCTTTCAAAACACCTTTAGGTATGTCCCCATACAAGTTAGTCTTTGGAAAGGCTTGTCATCTCCCTTTAGAGTTAGAACACAAAGCATACTGGGCTATAAAGGAGTTGAACATGAACTTAGATGAAGCTGGTAACAAGAGGAAGTTACAACTTTGTGAACTAGAGGAACATAGGAACATGTCCTATGAGAATGCCAAACTCTATAAAGAGAAAACCAAAAAATGGCATGACAATAGAATCAGACACAGAGAGTTGAAAGCTGGTCAGAAATGTCTTTTGTTTAATTCGAGGTTGAAATTGTTTCCGGGTAAGCTTAAGTCTAGATGGTCAGGCCCATTTGTCATACACAAGGTTTATCCATACGGGGCTGTAGACTTAGTTAACCCGGAAGACAATAGTGTGTTCAAAGTCAATGGACAACGAGTGAAGCTATACCATGATGCTGCAGCATCTCCACAAAATCACACTGTGGAGGTGATTTCCTTGTGCTAAAAGCTTCAAACAAAGATGGGAACTATCTTTAAAAAGTTCCAACTATCCTTGTAAATATTATTTTAATGCATTGTTATATTTCTGTATTAGTTAAGAGTGATGTGTTTACTGATGTGCAGCCAATTAAGCAAACAAGGGAAACCAAAGGATGTTGAGTCAATGCTGCAGCATCAAGGGGGGGTTCGACTTTTCAGACAAATCAGTTGGAAAATCAGAGGGGCATTAAATAAAAATTCTTTTCTAGGGAATTTAAGGAAGAGCATTAAAGAAAAAAGGTCAGAAAAGATATCTCAAAAAGAAGCTAACTAAGTCAGTTACCTTTTTCCAACTAAAGGAAACATACTGTTGAGATCAGGTACACACCAAGTACACCTAAGCCTCTAAGATGTACTTTCCTTAAAAATTAACCCTTGGGTATTACCCAATTTACAGCTGGTTGTTTTTCCCCATATCAGATAAGTACACTGTCCTTTCCTATTCTACCTAAAACAAAAGAACCCTCATCTAAAACCATTTTCTCTAATTAACCCACTCTCTTCATCTTCTATATCTCTCGTCTCTGTTCTTCACGAAAACCACACACTCAACCACAAAATCAAAAATACCCTCTTTCTCAGTCGATTGAAGCATTCGATTTCATGGCAAGAGTGAAGCGCACCCTACCTCGAGACCCACATGCAGAAGGTGAAGCCCTAAATGTGCGACGCAGTGGAAGAAATCGAGCTGTGGTTCGCCCCCCTGTTTCGAATCGAAACCCTACAATGGTGATCTTGGAGGACGATTCTCCTCCTCCTCTATGTCGGGTACCATTCGCGAAGCTTTCACCGAAGAAAAAACCAGCAAAAGGTGAAGGTTCGGGTGTGGAGAAGCAAGCACCCATCGTGACCCCTGTTTCAGCCGAAGTTCGAGAAAGCACGTTGAACAATCTTGCTATAGTTCCCTACAGAAATCCGCATTCTACATCTACAAGGAAGGGTAAGGCAAAGGTATCATCTTCTCTAATCACCTATTTGAATGAGATATTTGCTTCCAGTTTAAAGAATGGTCAGGGTAAACCCATTTTTTCCACAAAATTGAATGTGCCTTTCTTTGAGCCTCTGGAGTTTGTTTGGCCATTTGGACCGTCGGACTCCACCTCAGATTCTCAAAAATCTGTTGCTAAAAGCACTGAGGTGGAAAGCTTTGAAACCATCCAAACATCTCCTGAGACTCAACTAAAGCCCATTAGTTCTACTTCTGTGGATTTAAGATTCTTTAAAAGAAATGAGTTTGATTGGTCTTTTGGACCTCTTCACTCCACCACAAACATTTCAGAAGCTATTCCTAAAAATAATGTGGTGGAAGAAATTGAAGAGATGACCATGGAAATGCCACCTGTGGTTCGGCAAAGTCCAATCAACACCATTCCTAATTTAAATGAAACCATTTGGGAAGATGAGGATGAGCCATTGATTGAGAGATTAGCCCCTAGAAAAAGAAAATATTTGGGTAAAACTCATGCAACCAAAACCACAGGGGCTAAGCATTTAAGAAAAAAAAGTAAAAGGTTGATTGAGGAAGGTGAGCCATCTAGAACAGAGCCCTTAGAGACCAATTGTTATGCTGCAGCAACTGTGCAGCATGAACAATCTGTAGGAAAGAAAAAGAGGGATGATGTGACTGCTAACTTTGTAGAGAGACCTGTTAGACCAAGCCGTGGCTTCAGCTCTTCAGCCGCTGCCAAAATGTGGCCAAAATTTCAAAACAGGATAGGTCTCCCAGATAAGGGATTCGATGAGCAAAGCATTAGAGAGTTTCATTTCATCAAACAGGTGGTAGAAACCCAAGGGCTGGAAAAACTTTGTGAGGTCCATCACTCTTACAATCTCACTTTGATCCGAGAGTTTTACTGTGAGGTGGCAACCAACTCATCCTCTAGACTAACTGTTAGAGGCATTCCAGTCCACCTTACAGCCAAAAGAATTAACACCTTCCTGTCACTTACTCCACCAGCCAAGACTGAGTTTTATAAACTAGTAAACAACGCAACTTTAAATGATTTACATGAAGTGGCTGCTGCTGTGGGAAAGCCTAGAACCACTTGGGAATACCACTCCAATCTCATGCTGAGGACCTTTAAAGCTTCTAACCTCTCTGCAGATGCCAATGTATGGATAAATTTGGTGAGACATTCCATTTCACCAACCACACATGACAGCACGATATCTGTGGAGAGAATGTTTTTGCTATTTTGTGTTATGACAGGTAAAACAGTGAACCTGGGGAAACAAATGCTGAGAAGTATACGGGAATGTGCCACAAGAGCAAAGGGGAAATTCTATTTTCCAGGGATGCTGACAAAACTGCTGGTAGAGATAGGTGTCCCGCAATACAAGGACGATATGATAGTAAAAGAACAAAGGGAGAAGGCTGAGATCGATTTAAGAGCAGTGCAAAGGCTGCGTGATAGAAGAGAGAAAGGTGTCGGGACCCTTGACATGGTCAATATGATGCAGGACGTGCTGAGCCAAAACAGCACCCTTTTGGATACCATATTGAAACAGAGGAGTGAGTTCATAGAGAAGGTTGAGGAGCTACGGTTCGAGGTGAAGACTGTTGTTGCTGAAAGAAAGAGGAAAGCAAGAGAGATGGGCAGTTTGGGACTGCCAAAGATGAGAAGGTTGTTGAGAGAGAAGAATCAGGAGATAGCCAAACTGCAGCAGGAAAACCGAAAGCTGAAAGCAGTGGTTGCTGTCAAGAATGGTGCTGCAACACTCAAGGCTGTTGGGCCTCAGGGCACTACTATTTTTGGGCAGAAACAGCCTACTCCCAATGAGTAGGGCAGGTTAATCATGCACTCTTAGCTCCATTTATTGTCTTAATTTTTATTTGTTTGAGTCTGGGATTAGTTTTCACATATTTTAGGTTTATTTTCTTGCATTTGGGTCATGAATGAGTAGTGTTAGCATGTTTGCATAGCCCAAATAATTTCACAAGTCCAAGACCATTTCTTTAGATTGTTCATACTAGAATTAGCCTCAGAATTGCTTGGGACACAATTTGGTCCACATTGTACATTCATCACAGAAATGATCTAGGCCGTCGTTCTTTTCCCCCATTTTTAGCCACTTGAAACCGTGGAAAGTACATCCTTTCCTCCATACAATGAGGACATTGTAAATCTTTTAGTTTGGGGTGGGGGTGTCTAGAAATGACAATCAAAGGCAAAGCCTTAGCAATTATTGCACATCAAGAAAAAAATGGTTAAAACACCAAAAACACCAAAAATGCCCCATAGGGGTAGGTGTATGTCATCAAACAGAAAATGCATAAAAAAAAAATTGAAAAATCCAATGAGATTTGATGCATGGGAGAGAAAAGGCAAAGTGAGAAAGAAAAATATGCCAAAAAGAGAGATCCAGTTCACTTAAAGTCCTAGTAATCTGTGAAGTTTATGATGTGTTGACTAGAACAAAGAGAATGTGAGGCTAACTTATGGTTTATGGGCACAAAAGATTGGGACTTTGGTCACTTGGGATTTATGAAAGGCTATGCTATTCATCCTTAACATGCTCACACTCATGATGTGCACTTAATGCCATCCTTGTGCAAAGCTTTCAAAAGTTGAGTCATTTTCTTTTAGTCTTTTTCTTGCTTGGGGACAAGCAAATTTCTTAGTTTGGGGTGGTGATAAGTGCTCAATTTTGAGTACTTAAGCACTTATTTCTTTAGTTTAGTTAGGACTTTTTCATTATAAAATCCCAACTTTGAGTCTTTTTTTATCTTGTTTTACTTTCTTGGAGCTAGGAATCATGGTTAGCTTGTTTTGCTTTGTTGGTAGGCTAATATAAGCATTTTTGAGAAAATCAGCCAAAACAGGGTATTGCTGCAGCATTGGAACAGCAGGGATCTGATGAACAAGGGGCTGAAGGAAACGGCTTAATGAGTTGGAAGCTGACTTTTGTGATTAATCTGAATTTTTGTAACCCCTTGAAACACTCCTTAGATTTTAATTGTAATAGTTTAGTTAGGTAGCTAACTAGGTGTACTTTCTAGTTGCTTTAAGTTGGGTTTAATTGCAAAAATGCCCCTAGCCTTTTGTTATAAATAGAGGGGGCATGTTACCCATTTGAGGGACATTACCAACCTTGAGAACTGATCTCACATCAGTTCCAACCAGCTGTAGTTTATTCATCTATTGTTCTTCATGTTTATCAAGTGTTCTTCAAGTTCTTAAATCTTCAAGTGCTATTTATTTTTAATCTTAATCTTTCTTTATTAGTCTTGCATCTCTAGCTTTCTCGTGTAACCATCTTTTAGTGCTGATCTTAAATCATTTTAAATCTCTGTAGTTCACTTTCCAGAAATCGTGTTCATGTTCTTAATCATCTTCAAATCTTCCTAAGTGTTCTTCATCTATGTTTTCTTTGTTCCAGCACACTCGTAGGCAATGCTGCAGCACTGGGCAGTTGCTTACTGCACGATTTTCTTTACCTTAAGGTTCTTGTATCTTATTCCGTATGTTTAATGTTCTCACTTTCCGGTATTAATTCTTGCCAGACATAGATTTACATTCCATTTGTGCTCTTGACATTTATTGCCTATCATTTACATTTTTGTCTTTACATTTCTAGTCATTAACTTTAGTTTAGTTATTTCTACTTTCAAGTCATTTATTATTCCTTGCATCATGTTTACATTCCAAGTACTTTGCATTTATTTTGTTTCATTTAGTGTAATGTGTAGCTAATCTTGAAGCTTGGGTGTGAGACAAAGGGTGTTGTGATGACCAAAAGAAAGTAGGCTTTTTACGGCAAGAAAATGATGTTTTATTATTCCAACCCAAGTTCTTTCAAGATAATACAATCCTTTGATAAATTGATCACTTTGATAGTGTTAAAGTGTCATGGACCTCGAGAGAGGACATTGAATAGCACGTCAATTTAGAGGACTTAAGGGGTTATATCGAGAGAGTAACTTGCAATAAGAGTTGTTACTTTTGTTTTCTAAAATGATTCATTCTTGATAAGCTATCTTTTTCTCAATGGGTTAAAATGGAATAGACTTAGAGATAAGCTATTTAGGAGTAAAACAACTTGGGAGGTGTGGGGGTTGTATCGAGAGAATGACTTTTAACAAAGAGAATTTGTTTTGCCATATACTTTGAGAACTTCATTCCATCGTTCCTTTACCTTTGGTTCTACTCAGAGATGAGATTGCTGACTGCTATTGGAATCATGGAATGGTGAGAGTCCGAAAGGAACGTGTCTCAAAGTAGATAATAAAACTCGTTTTCGTCACTGCCATGCTGCAGCATCACTCCAGTGTCATGCTGCAGCATTGTTGAAGAGTCTGCTGGAATTTGGTTCATCATAACATCACAAGTCTTACACCCTTGCTCCTCTTTTATTCTTGTTTGTTATAATCTGTGTTAATCATCAGCCAACCAAACAAAAGATTTTCTTCCAAATCATCTTCCGAAATCATTTCTTTCATCATACTTTTATAGCAATTTTAACTCCAATCTCTGTGGGAACGATAATCGGTATTTTACCACTTTACTACTTGATAAGACGACATAGTTCTAAATAAGTATACTTGCTTATTGGTTCTATTAACACGTCTGTGGGTGTATTCAAAGCACATCAAAAGAAAGCACACATCACCCGTGAGGGTTCTGGTGCGTCTCGCTGATCAGACCTAAAAGACACTCGTCTAGGTATTGGCACGCTCTTCCTAGTGGTTTGCCTCGTACGTGGACCCCTAGGTGGCATCACTACCGGGATAGGTTGTGGAGGAGCCACAACCGGAGGCATCCTCGGCTCATCATAAGGGTCTCGTTCCACGTCGGACGTACGCTCACTTGATGGCGTGTAAGAAGGTTCCGAGCTCGATGATGATGACGACATGGTATTGCTGAAGTAAGAGTGTGATGAGGATGTTGACATAGTGATATTGAAGTAAGAGTGTATAACATTACTACCGCGCAAGATAAAGACTAAGCGTACTATACTATTGCATACTATAGGCAATAACCACGCTCCTACTAGGCATACAACGTGAAGCATCAAGTGTGAAAACACACATCTTCCTAGTATATCCATTTCCGGTCTCGCATTACTCTTTCTTTAATTAAACATAGGTGATCAGGCTTTGTTTAATTAAAGACAAATGATGCAATACCCGAATTAGTTATACTAGCAACATGTTTAGAAAATTAAATGTTCATTCCCGTTTTTGGTTATAGTTGCAGTTTTCCAAAGGAAAACCGGTATTCTCTATAACCTTTAGCTCTGATACCAAATCTGTCACACCCCGCTAGAGCGGAAACACGGGATGTGCAGCTCAAGTTTCATAGCAAAAGTTACAAGATCACAACAACCATCAAAATACATTCAGAGGTTAAACCTTGTCTTTTACAATTGTTTTTGCGGAAGGGAAATGAACATGAAATTTAAAGATAGTAAAGAAAAGCTTCATCACGTGTAGCCTTCCTAAGTTCCAACCTTAAAGACGTTCTCCTGAAAAGCATGTAAATGAGAGTGTCAACTAATGAATAGTTGGTGAGATCACAGGTTTAAATAGTATAACATTGTTGCCATTGAAAAATATGTTGCAAATCCACACAAGGGATAAATAACACGGTTATAAAAACCACTTGTTTGCCATTGCAAAATAGTTTAGATCCACACAAGGGATAAATAAAACGGTTATCAGAACCACTTGCTCGAGGTGATCATATGTAAAATGCTAAGTTATTGAGCCCGTTACCCGACCTATATCGACATAATTTGCCCCTACCACAACGGTGGAATCATTCCACATACGCGCATGTTCTATCACCAACAATACGCAATACAACAATAATTATGCACTCAAACAAGCGCTACTTGTGAGTGGGGGTGTCAACCCAAATAACGTTATTCATAATTACCAACGGCTCACACTCGTGAGTTAAACGGGTAACGTATACGTGAACGGGGACTTTATACATGATAGCAATCTAAACTCAAACTTACAACATTTGCAAAACATAGATACCATAGAGCATAAATAAACAAGTTTCGTATTTCCAAGAAAACGATATAATCGATGCATAAAATATTTGTAGTAACCACATGCTTTTCACCACAAAATATGTAAAACATTGAAAAAGGGGCTGTGAATACTCACATGATACGTGATAGAATCCAGGAATCTCCCACAAATACTCCGAGATGATCCTACTTCAAACCTATGAACGTAAGGTCACTAGTGAGTTCTCAATCTCGAAGGTTCGGTACTAATTATCCAAATCATCATAAAATGCCTTGTTGTGTTTTAATATTATAATGTAATAAACGTATACATTGGTCTTCTTAGATTAAAGTTTCCACAATTTCGTCCCAATAAGTAACGAAAAGGGTTTTAAAGAACATAAACATATTTAGTACATATTTATGTATAAACCGAAATTTTATCGTAACGACGATAAAATTAGGGGTCGTAAATGAAATGACAAATATTTAAATGTATAAATATATAGACATAATATATATTTATACTCCACTATTTCATCATAAAATGATGAAATGGGATCAAGAATAAAATGCATAAATATATATAAATATATTATATATATAAACATTCCACAATTTCATCATAAAAGATGAAAAGGGATAAAGAATAAATAAAATGCATAAATAAAAGACATAAATAAATTGCATTAATAAAAGATATACTTATATACTCCACTATTTCATCATGAAATGATGAAATGGGATTAGAAATAGTCCTTATAATAAATAATAAATTGTCCTTTACTGTCCAGAATTTGATGTCACTTTGTGTCCAACTTTGGGTAACTTCCATGTATTATTTGATCATGGGATTTTATGTCCAGTTGGTTCAATGAGTTAGGAAACTTTTGGCATTAGTTTCATAATTTTTGGAAGAGTATAAGTACATGAAATAATACACGACGTAAAACCCGACAGAATACTTTGCTGTTTGCATCCGGATTTTGTGAGGACTGTTTGATAAATAAAATCTTGTTGAGTTTTTAAATGAAAACACTTGGGTTTGAATCTTAACACACTAAAATGAATTCTAGAAAAAGAATCACTCCATTTGGAGTTAAAATGAGTGAGATATGACTCTTTGATGTGAGGTGTAATTTCTGGCAGCAAGCTGTCCAACCAACACCTTGTGCATGTGCACCCAACTTGACTTTTAAACCAAAATTCTTATTCCTTTGCATGCAAAATCCGATTTGACTCTCATCCATACAAATATTTTCAGTTCCAAACATATTTATGATCCATTTAAAATGCATGCAAAACAACCATCAACTCAAGCCTTGAACACTTTTGCAAAAGACCCAATTTGAAGATTGTTGATGTTCTTGCCAAGAACATCAACATGCAACTAAAAATTCAGTATTTTGAGCTCATGCATGTGGGTTTAAATGTGTTTTTAGTGGTTTTCAAAGATACATTCGTAAGACTCTTGAACAAAAATGATGGATCTTTCAAGATTACTACATGTATGTGTTTAAAATGTTCATCTTTGATCTTAACCTTGGTTTGATTTTGGATTCGCCATCTTTTACTAACAAAAGATGTTATGATGGTAAATCTACAAACATTAAGACCCATAAAGATGATTTTAAAAGATGTGAAGAAAGTGTAACAAAAAGATGAAGATCATACTTTTAAAAATGCAAAAATATGAAAGAGACTTGAAAGAATGTGTGTGGTTTTTACCCAACACACTTATGTTTACCTTAGGTTATCTTGTACTCTTGAAGACTTTGATTTTTGGGGCTGGAGTTGTGATGAAGGTTTGAAGGTTTGAAGATGAAGATATGAAGATTTGAAGGTGGAGAGAGAGAGGGATGATAACTAGAGAAAGAGTGAAATGAGAGAATGGTTTAACAAGTGAAGTATAGATGTTTATTAATGCAAAATGAGAGAGAGGGGAGGGGATGGCCGGCCCTCACATGGGGGGGGGGGGGGTGGTGTTGTGACATTTAAGTATTTTGTCACTTCTTGTACAAAAATAAAAGTCTAAATACAAGTATTTTCTTTTTAAAGTAAAATACATGTATATATGCATAAAGTAAAGTATTTATATATATAAAATATAATTGAAATATATAATTTATCAATTACATAAATACTTGTAGTATATAAATATTTTAGGTTGGCATTTTATGAGATTTATGGATAATTTCCTAATTCAAGGATTTCTTAGGCAAAATTTCTCAATTTTTCCTATTGTACCGGGTTTACTGCTAAAATTGCACTGTGTAAACTATGTCAAAAAAATAAGGTTTCCAAAACAGTTCTAACCTGAGATGTGAATTTGACAGTTGTCACAACAAGGTTTGGTACCCCTAGAGCCATGATACGTGATGAGGGTACCCACTTTGTGAATAACATGATGAAAGAAGTTCTGGAAAAGTATAACATAAACCATAGGGTAGCAACAGCTTATCACCCTCAAACTACTGGTTTAGCAGAACTTTCAAACAGAGAGATTAAAAGCATTCTAGAGAAAGTGGTAAAGCCAACAAGGAAGGATTGGTCCTTCAAGCTTGATGATGCTTTATGGGCTTATAGGACTGCCTATAAGACACCCATTGGAATGTCCCCATATAAGTTAGTTTTTTTGAAAGCATGCCATTTACCACTTGAACTAGAACACAAAGCCTTTTGGGCTTTGAAAGAGCTTAATTTGTGTCTTAATGCTGCAGGTGAAAGAAGGAAGCTACAGATTAATGAGCTTGAAGAATTGAGAGATCACTCTTATGAAAATGCTAAAACTTACAAAGATAAAACCAAGAAATGGCATGATAAGAGGATCTCCCAAAGAGAAATTGTAGCTGGCCAAAAAGTCTTACTCTTTAACTCTAGATTGAAACTTTTTCCAGGAAAATTAAGATCCAAGTGGACAAGGCCATTTGATGTTCATAAAGTCCATCCTTATGGAGTAGTTGAACTCATTGACCCCAACAATTGATCCATCTTCAAAGTAAATGGTCAAAGAGTTAAGTCATTTCATGAAGCTGCAGCAAACGACTCCATTGGTACCACATCTGTGGTACAACTCTCTCAATCCTAGAAGTAATCTCAGAGGCTTGAAAAAGCCTTTCCATGTTGTAAATATGTAAATAAAGTGGTTTAGTTTTTGTTTTAGTATTGAAACATGAAGTTTGAAATTTTTTTAAAAATTGCTAAAAAAGGTTCGGTGCTACAACAATATTCAGATTGCTATAGCACTGTGCAACCTAAGACCCCAACAGTCTTTTCAGCCGAAAAAGTGTACTTTTTCCTGCAAAGATACTCTTCTGGCTGTGCAAATAGTAGAAACCATCAAGTATTTTGAGTTCCAATAAAGCTACTGAGTACTTGAAGCTATTAACTAGTTAACCCTAGTTAGTTTTGAACCAAGAGAGCACTGTTCAAATTCCTTTTCGGTTTCTTCTTAACTAAAACCCCACGATATCTTCTTAACCCTTTAAAATATTCTTCTTTATTTGCAAGTTGCATCTTTAACAGTGTTTGCAGGAGGAACTTAAGCAAATATTATGGGGAAATTGAAAATGAAAGCCAAGAAACCATTGAAGCCGGAGAGTGATCGAGAAAGAAGACGAAGTGCAAGAAAATAGAGCATTGCCATGGAGGAAGCCCAGAAGCATTCAGAGGAACAACAAAGCAAGGAGAAATCGTTATCTCCTTCTCCAACTATTCCACCATTAAAGAAGCAGAAAACAGGGGAAGAAGAAACCGGTAAGAAAACCGAAACCCACACCTCCTCCAACTCTGTTTCGTCTACTTCTGCTAGCCATAAAACCCTCACAATCGAACCCTACTGAGCCTAAGCCATCAAATACCAAAGCACCTTATGTGCAAAGTGAGAGTGCTAATCTGGAAACCAATCCATAAATGTATATATCAGGACAATCACAACCTCTAGAAAAGGAGACTGTGATTATGACCATGGAGGAAGAAGTGAAAAAGATGTTAGCTGAGAAGAAAGGGAAAGGGAAGAGTCCAGAGGTTGAGGAAGAAGAGGACACAGAAGAGGAGAGCTCAGACTTTGATGATAGCAGTGATGAGGACGTTGCTGTGACAAAGGAAGAGATTGCTGCAGCAACAGCAGAAGATGAAGAATTGCCATTAGCTGAATGGTTGAAGACTCCCAAGAAGGGGAGTGTGAAGCAGAAGAAAATACCTTCTTCACCATCACCAAACCAAAACAGAACCAGAAGAGAAAACCCCTCTTTTGGAACTTTCAGTTGCAAGTTAGCATATGAGCAGTTTGGCACACTTGCTGCCAAAGAGGCTCTAGCATAAAAAGGATTCAGTCCAGAAGCCTTGAGGGACTACCCTTTCATCACCAACACCATAAGAACAATGGGATGGGAGCTGTTCTGTGCAGTTCCAAGAGCCTACAACCTCTCCCTCATCAGGGAATTCAATGCATAGGTTGCAGCATCTACAAGCCAGACTGTAAGGGTAAGGGGTACTGATGTCTCTTATGATGCACACAGTATTGATAATATGTATGGCATTGTGTCCCCTACATCCAACGATTACAGGAAATTGACTGAGAAGGCCACAGAAGAAGAAGCAAAGAAGGTGTTGAGCACCATTGCTCAACCTGGTGCTTCCTGGAAGAACAGGTTATTCAGAACAATGCATATCAAGGACCTCTTGCCTGAGGTCAGCGTCTGGTTCTATTTTCTGAGGTACACACTCCAGCCGACAACCCATGATACAAGTCTGATCTTTGAAAGAATGATACTACTGTATTGTATCATGAGTGGTAAAAGATTCAGTGTGGGGGAAGCTGTGTGCAAAAGCATCAAGTCATGTGTTGAGAAGACAAAGGGAGACCTTTGGCATCCGACCCTAATCAACTCCCTACTCCTTAGAGTCAAAGTAAAAACCTTTCCCACATATGAAATTGTCTCAGGAAAAGCTGTGATAGAAAACCAAACAGTAAAGAGAGTGATGAGGAATGCAGAGAAAGCAATGAAGCAGAATGCCATTGCTGCAGCATAACTCCTGGATGCTGCAGCAACTGCTGCAGGTAGTTCCAAAAGGTCATAACAACCAAATAAACCCCATATAGTCCCAATAGAAGAACAGCTTGAAGCCAAATCCTTTGTATACCTAGCCAAGCTGATTGCCAACAACCAGGAAACTCTCTTGACTAAGCTGAAAGAGAGGGACTTGATGTGGATGACCCTCTTGGCCAAACAGAAGACATATATGGAAGCCAAGATTGTGGATAGTGAGAAGAAACTGCTGGCCTATTTGAAAGAACAGGATAAGGCTACTCAACACGATAGAAAGCTCACTGCTTTGCACAGGCAATACCAAATGGTAAGAGAGGGAGTCATGGAAACCAAGTGGGCAATGGAGAATCCAGAGGAGTATGCCAGCATTGGTCTGTATCCAGAAGAGCTGTAGAAGGAGGCAGAAAAGTTCATCCCCAGTGCTGCAGCAAAACCTACTCCCAAAGAGTAGGCAGGTTCATTTCTATACCTTAGCTCCATTAGTAGTTTTTAATTTTTGATATTTAGTTTTTAGAGTCTGGGAATTTGTTGAGTCTTTAAGTTTTGAGTCTTATGAGATTGGCACCATCACAAACCATATCCCATGGTAATTTTGATGCTACACATTCCTTATCAGTCCTCAAAACTAGAACCATGCTCATCCGCCTGGGAAGCAAACAGACATCCTTGTATTTTTAGAAAATGACTTAGGCCATCCTTTCACATACACAAGCCACCTATACCCTTTGCACCCTTAAGCCATAAATATTATTGTCTCAATGGGGACATTGACATTTGCAAGTGTGGGGGAAGGTACACTGATTCATGAGCATAAAAACAGCCCATAAGGCAGAAAATTGCTCAAAAAAAAATCAAAGAATGAATCAGTGGTGTCCAAAGTCAAAACAGATAAAACAGTAAAAATATGCATAACATATACACTGTTTGTACATTATAGATAAAAGACTTGGAGGATGAAAGAATACATTGAGCTACAAATCCAAATCACCTAAAAAGCCCTAAAGATTCTGAATTCACAAGATCTTAATGTCTAACAATAGGAAATGAGTATTGGCTTATGGAATTGAGTGAATGATGAGGGATGGGCATAGAATTATGTGTGGCTATGGTCCTGTTGTGGTTTCCAAATCTCATAATATGTTTAGTTTTTTATTTTCACCTTTTTAAATTATTTTCAATTTCTCATTTGAGTCATTTTTTAGTTGTCATTTTGGTTGCTTGGGGACAAGCAACAGTTCAAGTGTAGGGGTGTGATAAGAGTGTATTTATATACTCTTTTGTACCCATTTAGGACTTTAGTTTCCCTTATTTTACAACTTTCCCAATTAGATATCGAGTCTTTTAGTCTTATTTTACACATGTTCTTTAGAATGGAGCTAGGATGTAGTTTATGGATTAATCCTATCTTTTTGGTGAATTATTGCTGAATTCTATGTTGCTACAGCAGGGGATGCTACAACCGTGATATTGGCAGGCATTGGCTCAATCAAGTTGGACGATTTTTGTGTTATTGAAGAAGATCTCAGGCATCTTTTTGTACTCCATTGGGCTGAAGTCAACTCTAGAAGATGCCCCTGAAAGATGCTCCTTTGATAGACTTTATATGCTTTTACTTTATGTTGTACTTAGATGCTTGGTTATTACCCAATTGGTATAACCACTTTTGTAGTTTCTAAGCATCTTTTGATTCCTTGCTTTCTAGTATAAATAGTTTAGCTTGTATTTCATTTGAACTCAACTTCTACTGGAACAAAGCTTGTTCTAAGCTTTGGCTCTATGTACTTTAAATTTCAATTGCAATCTTTTAGTTACAAGTCATTCTCCGATTCTATCTATTGCTATAGCAACCTTTACAGCTTTCTTTACTTTTTGCACTTACATTACGTCATTTACATACATGTTATTTACATTTAAGCATTTACATTCCAGTATGGTAGGCTAAACACCATAGTGTGGGTGTGAGTGAAGGTTGGCAGATTAAGCCAAGTGTCTTTGGGCATTTGTTTGCATTAATCTTTTGCTTTACTATTCATAAACAACATGAATGCTTCATCCTATAGTCTTTGACAAAGTGACGAGTGTTATTCTATTTGGATGAGTTGGACTCAAAATGGAGACAACGCAAGTGTTTATGTTGGGTGTGTTATAGAGACTATAAAGAGTTGCTTCAATCCTTTGGGTTGAGAAACTATATGGAAAGAAAGGTATGATCCGACTAGTAGGTTCTTGTTGCACTTACCAAGTGCCCACCCTACGTAAAAAGTCTAATTTGAACTTCCCTTGGAAGGCCATTCAATTCAGTAGTATTGAGGAGACTTTGCTGCAGCACTCCTGTGCTTGCTATAGCAATGTCCTGAGCACTTTGTTAGCCCAAATCCAACCTGATCTTGCACCCATACAATCTTTCAGTTACTAAAAATCTTGTTACCAAAAATCCATCTTTGAGAATCAACTTATTGTTTCTCTTCTTGCTTTGAAAGTCCCTGAGATACGATATCTGGTATTACTTACCATTATTACTTGTTTTTGGACGACACTAGTAAAACATGTATATACTTGCATGGTTTGCTAGTTGTTGTAGCCTTTTTGGGGTTACATTTCATCCCGACCAATGACCTTTTACTTTCCTGAAGAATAGAGTCTTATCGATTTTACCACGCTTAAAATTTTCAATATGGAGATAAGTAGAGAGAGTGTCATACCATGCACGAGGAGTTTGCTTTAAGCCATAAAGTGCCTTATCCAATTTATAAACATAACCTGGACGCTTAGGATCTGAGAATCCTGGAGGTTGTTCCACATAGACTTCTTCATTCAGCTTTCCATTTAGGAATTCTGACTTAACATCCATCTGATATACTTTGAAGTCTTTGTTTACAGCGTATGCTAAGAATAGACGAATAGATTCTAGTCTTGCTACTAGAGCAAATGTTTCGTCGTAATCTATGCCTTCCTCTTGTCTGTATCCCTGAGCAACATGTCGAGCCTTGTTGCGGGTTACAGTTCCATGTTCGTCCAACTTGTTTCGATAGACCCATTTAGTGCCTATCACTGTCTTGTCAGTTGGTCTTCGAACAAGTTTCCAAACTTTGTTTCTTTCGAATTCAGTCAGCTCTTCTTGCATGGCGCTGACCCAGTTTGGATCTTTGAGGGCATCATCTATTTTATTTGGTTCAATCAGAGAAATAAAGTTAACAAATAAACATATATTACCTGCACTTCGTCGAGTCTGAACACCAGCGTTTGGATCACCAAGAATTTGATCAATTGGGTGATTTACAGTCCATCGCTGAGCCGG
The DNA here is from genome assembly GCA_033807775.1 of Saussurea involucrata. Lineage (NCBI taxonomy): Eukaryota > Viridiplantae > Streptophyta > Magnoliopsida > Asterales > Asteraceae > Saussurea > Saussurea involucrata. The sequence goes on from CM066321.1 coordinate 34,656,523, forward strand.
AGCGTGAGACGCTGACTCAACCTGAACTGAAGGAGCTGAAGATGAAGCTTCAACAACTTCTGGAATATCAGTCAAGAGAGGAGTAGGTACAGATGTCATTTCATTCACTGATTGCTGAGAAGTAGATGGAATGTCTGAGACATTTGGTTCAGAAGCAGGTATAGTATTTAAAGGAACAGCTGAGACCCATGATGTTTCAGCTTCACTATTCTGCATATTTGGGATGATAGTAGGACTATCATCTTCAACTGTATGAGTATGAGGAGTGGGAATATCTTCTGAATCACCAAGATGAGAAAACATCCATTGATTCAGTTCTTCAGTATCAGCAGACGGTTTAGAGTTTGCTGAACGGGATTCATCAAAAGTGACGTGAATAGTTTCTTCTACAGTTTGTCTTCTTCGATTGAAGACTCTGTAGGCTTTGGAGATTGAAGAATATCCAAGAAAGATTCCATCATCAGCCTTAGGATCAAACTTTCCAAGGGCATCTCTGTTATTCAGTATGAAACACTGACATCCAAAGATGTGAAGAAAGCTAATTGAAGGCTTTCTCCCATGAAAAAGTTCATAGGTTGTCTTATTGAATCTTTTGACTATCAGCGACCTATTTTGCGTAAAACAAGTAGTGTTGACAGCTTCTGCCCAAAACTGAGTAGGCAGGTGAGAATCGTTGAGCATTGAACGTGCAACTTCAATAATTGTTCTATTTCTTCTTTCAACGACTCCATTTTGTTGCGGTGTTGTCACTGAAGAAAAGTTGTGAGAAATACCCTTACTCTCAAATAAGGAATCAAGAGAATTGTTTTTGAATTCAGTCCCATTATCACTCCTTATTGATCGAACGGTCAAGTTGTTCAGGGTTTCCATCTTCCGGACAAAGGTGATGAGTTCTTCAGGGATGTCACTCTTAGAACGGAGAAACATAACCCATGTAAAGCGAGAGAATTCATCAACTATGACCAGCGTATATTTCTTTCCAGCGATGGATTGTTTGTTAACAGGGCCAAACAAATTCATATGGAGAAGTTGTAGAGGAGATGACACTGAGGAGACTTGCTTTGACTTAAAGCTTGCTTTGGTCTGCTTGCCTTTCTCATACGCTGAACATAAGGACTCTTTGGCGTATGAGTGCTGAGGTAGACCAGTGACTAACTCTTTTGAAGAAAGAGTATTCAGTGTCTTGAAGTTTAGATGAGAGAGCCTCTTATGCCATAGCCAATTGACATCAAATGAGGCTTTTGAGAAGAAACAGGACTTCTCAGTGGTTGTTGAGTCCATGTTTATTACATAAACATTTTCCAAACGATAACCGCTGAGAGCTATCTTCTCCTTTTTGTCAGCGACAAAGCAGGATTCCTTAGTAAAGATTACTTTGTTATCCTTGTCGCAAAGCTGACTAATGCATAGAAGATTATACTTCAGCCCTTCAACATATGCGACTCTTCTGAAGGTTGTTGTACCATTTGAGAGTACACCAAACCCTCGGGTATGTCCTTTTCCATTTCCACCAAAAGTCACAGAGGGACCCTTCTCTTCCTTGTATTCAGCGAGCAAACTTTTCTTTCCAGTCATGTGTCTAGAGCATCCGTTATCGAGATACCAGATACCCTTCTTAACCTGAGTAGCAGAGGTTGAAGTGGAGGGAATGTCTAAACTTTCTTCCTCATATTAAAGTTTGGCCATAAGACATAGATTGGCTTCATCATCTTCAGAGTCAGATGTTTCTTCCTCGTCAGAGTCAGCCCAATCATAGTCAGCCATCAGGCCTTTGCCTTTCTTCTTAAAGCTTTTCAGCTTTGCATCTTCTTCTTTCAACTTTTGATACCTGTCATCTCTACACCTGGGGTTAGAGGATTCTTTAGGAAAAGTTGAGTTTATCATCCTATCGTTCCATAGATTTAAAATATCTTTGGAGAATCTAGGGGGTTTTGCAAGAGAACCATTGTCAATATAGTTTGTGTTTGTATTGGTAGCCATTTTCAGAAATAGAAAGGAAGATAAATCTTAGTATCGATCAGATCTTGTTTATGAGATTAAACAAATCTGCTCTGATACCACTTGTTGGTCCCGAAGGGCTATACCAGTTTGTAGAAGGGGGTTGAATACAAACACACAGATTTTACTTTTCTAAATTATTTATTGATAAATCAATAACAATATACAGCTTGTTGCGGAACAAGATTAAGGATAAACCTAAATCTAAACAAGTTGGAACACTAAGTTTCTTGCACCAAGAAAGAGAAGGAAATTACTAATAATAACCTATCTCAAGATAAGAAGATGACTTGACCAAAGTTAGCAAGTGCTTCAAAAATGAAGCTGGAGTCCTTCTTATATACTACATGCATTTAATGCATGCCAGTTTATACTTTACACGTGGCAACAACTGATTGGTTGTTTGATTCGGATTTTAGTAGACAACCTTTGTAGCCGCATGGTTGATCAATGTAGTATCAGAGTGGTTGTACGATTTCAGACAATAAGGAGGTTCTTTTCTGACATATCGTACGGAGTCGTGCAAGGGTGGTTAAGACAAAAGTACTTTGTACGGAGGACTTCATGATCAGCTTTCGTTGATTCATCGCTTTATCATTCTATATCAGTGAATGACAAAGTTCAGCGATAGCTGAAGTCTTGTACTTGATACTTCACGTTGAGTGGACAAATCTGAGTCTTCGTTGATCCGCATCAGTTCATTAGGAGACTTGTCGCTGGTTCTTGAGCTTGATCTTCGACTTCAGCGTAGAACCTATGAGCTTGATTATGTCCCCTGTACTGTTTGTCTCCTTGTCTAATATAGATAGAGGGCACTACCAGACTTTTCTGGTAACGAGCACAACACACACACCAGTATAGAGAGAGAGAATATTATTAGAAAGACAACACACATTACTGCATGTTCTTGGTGTTCTTGGTGTAATACCCTTGAGAATTAATGAAGATGAATCATTGAGCATTCTGTTGGTTATTTGCTTCAAGTTTCATTATTTTCTGTGTGTGACTCTACCAAACATTAAACCAATATGTTAAACTAACGCTTCCGCATATCAAATCTTATACTCTGTTTGCTATGATTATTTGTTTAAATATCATTGTTGAGTCAAAGTGGGAACAACACATTCATTTCATGTTCAGAATCAGACTTAGAATCAGAGGTGGAACATACCTTTGCAATGGGTTCTGAGATCTTCAGTGATCCATCAAGAGAGTGTGTCTCTGTCATCTCTTCTGCTATTGCCATGCCACAGAAGTTGGCATGCTCTGTCTCTTCATCAGAGGATGAGTCAGAGATCCAGTTCTTCATCTCCGTCACCATGCTTCTTTATTTGAAGTTGTACTTGTATTTATTTTTGTAGTAGTCCTGGTCTTTTACCAGTCTACCCTTACAGTTGGCAGAGAAATGGCCTGGTTTGCCACATCTGAAGCATGTTCCATCATTCTGATTGATGGGTTGTGCAATATCTGTTGGTTTTTGTGGAGCTGGGTGTATGTAACCTTGTTGATATTGGGGTGTTCTCTGATCCTGAAACTGTACAGCTCTGTGATTCTGGAACTGTGCAGGTCTCTGTTCATTCTGGTAGCCTCTTCTCTCTTCCTTCTCATCTCTCTCAAATCTCCCTCTTCTATCAAATACCTTCTTGCCAAATCTCTTATTAAACTGTTGAGTTATAAGAGCAAGAGATTGGGCAAAGGCATTGATTTCCTCATATTCATCAGTATCAGACATGCTTTCATCATCATCACTCTCTGCTATCAGGATCTTCTTTCCCTTCTTCTTCAGAATCTTTTCTTTTCCTTTCATGTCTCTAAAGGCCCTATCTCTGGCAGATTTTCTTTCAGAACGAGTTTTTGAGTCAAAGATCAGTGCCAGAGGTCCTCCCACAGTGGCTTTGCCCTTTTGTTTGACAACATCTTTTTCTTGGGCAGCCAGAGTGCCATATACATTTGTGAGTGACCATGTGTCAATGTCCTGATTGGCTTGTAGAGACATAGATAAGTGCAACCATTCATCATTCAAACTTTATAGGAACAGGACATTGTTATCTTCCTTTGATCTTACAACCCCACATTTTCTTCATTTGTTTATCAAAACATTGAACCCATTATAGGCTTGTTGCAGGGTTTCATCTGGAAGAGCAGGGATATCATTGTATTCATTAATACATTGGGTCCTTCAATTCATTTGGGTTTTAATTCCCCCATCAAGTTGATTTAGAAGTTGATTCCAGATTTCTTTGGCAGTAACACATGAGTCTAGTTCTTGGCAAATATCGTTTGGAATGGCCATTATTAGAAGTCTTACTGCTTTTGAATCATTTTCCAAGCTTATCTTCTTCAGTAAAACCAATTGTTTTAGGTTCGAGATGAGGATAAATCTAAGCAGTGGCATCTGTAGCAGGAACACGAGGAACCATAACCATTGGTTTGAATGGTCCACTTGTGACATAACTCATAATATCCTTATCCATTCCCTCAAAGAAGTTAACCATCCTAATCTTCCGTTGAGGATATTCATCTCTCAGAAGAGTAGGTGGTTTGGTTAAATAACCAATAGTATAAATGGCATTGATGTTGTTGTTTGCCATTTTAGCAGAAAACATAGTATGAAGATGTTCTTGATTTAAGAAAGAGTTTTGAGTTTGAATAAAGTAAATAAGGATGAAAAGTGTAACACAACTGCACTGAGAACAAGTTCTAAACTAGTATTTGCTATTGGAAGAGCAGTTTAAAACTAGAAATCAAGAAACAGAGTAATGGAATAGTAAGCTTTCAAATGAAGAAAAACTAACAATCAACAAGAGTGAATAAACCTGCATAGATTGGATCGATTTGATTTAAGCAAATCAATATTCTCTGATACCAATTGTTGGTTCCCATTGTGTGTCCCATTTAAACAAGGCAACGATTCATATATTGTAGAAGATTGTAACAAGAAGGGATAATAGGCAAAGTGGTGTATTATTGATGAAGAACTACCTAGAGAGAGAATGGATCTCTCTCTAGTTTACACACACTTACACCTTAGCCTACATTGCAATAAGATTCTTACAAACCCTAATTACACACACTATTCTATAAATACCCCCTTGTTACACTATTAAGCCAAGCCCATATTACTATACCCAAGCCCATATAACAATTAATACCCCTTTACAAAACTATCTTATAATTAGGACATTTTGTGTCCTAACAATCCATATTCACCTTGTCTCATGCACAAACAAACTCATCAGATATAGCGGAAGCATTTTAGAGTTGTTTGTAGATGAGTAATTGTTTAAATAAGAACAACTGAGAGAATAATATACTAAACAGTAAATAAGATATGATTCTTAAACAAACTGCTAGTATATTATATATGATTCTCCAAGATGGCCGTTGAACATCTTGTTTACTAGCCGTTGGTAGGTAGAACCTGCATTTTTTAGTCCGAAAGGCATAACTTTGTAGCAATAAATACCTCGATCCGTCATTAAATCGGTTTTCTCTTGGTCGTCAACGTGCATTAAAATTTGGTTGTATCCAGAATAGGCATCCATGAACGTTAATAACTCATGCCCTGCGGTTGCATCGACCATGGCGTCAATATGAGATAACGAGAATGGATCCTTTGGACAGGCTTTATTGAGATCGGTGAAGTCGATACAGACCCTCCATTTTCCATTTTTCTTGGCTACGACCACGACGTTAGCGAGCCAATCAGGATATTTTACCTCTCGAATCTTTCCTGTCTTGAGGAGGTTGTCGACCTCATCATTTACTACTTTATTTCTTTCAGGAGCGAACTTGCAACGTTTTTGCTTGATAGGTTTGAACGATGGATCGACGTTAAGCTTATGAGCAATGACACTGGGGTCAGTACCGACCGTATCTTCATGTGACCAGGCGAAGAAATCAGCATGTTCCTACAAAAAGGATATGAGTTTTTCTTTAATGTGGGGATCAAGGGATGAACCCACAAGAATCTTTTGATCGGGTTTGCTTTGATCTAGAACGATTTCCTCCAAATGATACTCATCGACAGCTGCTGGGGAGTTTTATGCATTCTCTAAGCTTGCGTGTACTGGTATAACGGCTTGTTCTGGATTCCCGTTACCCGCCATTTTCCTGCGGCAGAAAACAGAAGAAACTCCAAGAAACTATTAGTAGAATGCACGTTCGTCGAGGCTTTTCTCTAGATGTAGCCCCACGGTGGGCGCCAAACTGTTAATGCCAAAAATCGCACCAAAGCGACAACTTAAGGTCGATGTGGACTTAACCAACTAAAGAAAGAATCTTTCGACGAGACGTGCGACGAGGATAAAAATAAAGAAACAAGGGATTTGATGACGCAGGAAAAACCTCAATCGAGGAAAAAACCTGCGGACGACAGTGGGTGTCGTCGCTGCACTATGGTCGCCAATCAGGGGCGATGTCCTTGGATACTGGTGTCGATCGTACAGAGATTACAATACAAATGAAGAAAATGCCTCGAAATGTAAAGTACAAGTGTTTGTAATGTAAAACAAGTGTTTGTCGTGTACGAAACAAAGTGCGAACTGCTGGTCGAGGGCTGTTGTCGTGCGTCGAGAGCGATGACTTGAGCTTTTCTTCGAGTGTTCTTGCGTATTGCTTCGGTTGTTAATCGCCGGATATTCGATGTGTATCGGATGTTAACTGATGATCCTTGATGTGAAGACTTAGCTTGGTATTTATAGTCTTCGCGTCATTGATTAGCTCCATTAATGCTATGATCAACGGCAATAACGGTTGGAAACAGTTGCCGGAGTGATTATCCATGATGATCTTCGTCCGTTACGGCTATCGATCGTTGATGGTTGCGTCGGTTATATCCGTTGCTCTTTAATGACTTTGACTCCTGCATTAAACACTTAACAAACGTAACAATCATGGTGAACGTTAGCTTTGGTCGAGGTCGCACGTCTTTATACAATAGTCGTGTGGATCGGGCGACGCAATGGTCGAGCGTCGTAAGGGACTCTCGACATACCTTTTAGGAGGGATGACGATGGTGTTCTAGGTCTTTGTCGAGACCTTATATTAATACAAGATATAGTCCCTAATCATACGTCTTACCTATTATGGGTCGCGGTCGAGCGACATGATTTTTTGCCCAAACAGATATACCCTTAGGGTTTGGTGTAATCTCTAATGGTACAACCACCTTTAGAGGAGTCGCTTACAAAGAAGGGCTGAAGCACAATCTTCTTAGCATCAGTCATCTATGTGATAAAGACTACAAAGATTTCTTTTCTAAGGAAGCATGCTTTGTCACTGACAAGAAAGAAAAGATTTCTCTCAGCGGCTATCGTTTGGAAAATGTTAATGTAATAAACACGGACTCAACAACCATTGAGAACATCTGCTTTCTATCCAAAGCCTCTTCGGATGTCAATTGTCTATGGCATAAAACTCTCTCTCATCTCAACTTTAAAACGCTGAATACTCTCTCCTCCAAAGAATTGGTCACTGGGTTGCCTTAACATTCATACGCTAAGGAATCTCTCTGCTCAGCGTGTGAAAAAGGAAAACAAACGAAGGCTAGTTTCAAGTCAAAGCAAGTATCTTCAGTGACAAACCCTCTTCAGCTCCTCCATATGGAGTTATTTAGCCCTGTCAATATACAATCCATCGCTGGAAAGAAATACACTCTTGTCATAGTAGATGAATTCTCTCGCTATACCTGGGTTATGTGTCTCCGAGCAAAGGGTGACACCTCAGAATAACTCATCTCGTTTGTCAAGAAAATGGAAGTCCTGAACAATATGACGGTTCGCTCAATAAGGAGTGATCATGGAACTGAATTCAAAAACAGTTCTCTTGATAACTTCTTTGAAAGTAAGGGCTTTTCTTACAACTTCTCAGCGGTGAGAATACCTCAGCAAAATGGAGTCGCTGAAAGACGAAACGGAACGATCATCGAAGCTGCCAGATCTATACTCAGCGATTCTCATTTTCCAACTAAATTATGGGCAGAAGCTGTCAACACTGCGTGTTTTACTCAAAATAGGTCGTTGATCGTCAAAATATTCAACAAGACTGCCTATGAACTTTTCCATGGAAGAAATCCATCTATCAGCTTTCTTCATATCTTTGGTTGTCAATGCTTCATCTTGAACAACAAGGATTTTCTTGGAAAATTTGATCGAAAGCTGACGATGGAATATTTCTAGGATACTCCTCAGTGTCCAAAGCCTTCAGAGTCTTCAACAAGAGAAGACAAACTGTAGAACAAACCATTCATGTCACCTTTGATGAATCACGTTCAGCACATTCAAGACCTATTGTTGAAAATGAAGAACTGAATCAGTGGATGTTTTCTCCTTATGGGGAATCAGAAGCTAACCTCAACCTTGAACCTCAGGTCAACAACCCAATCGCTGATGATGATCCTATCATCATTCCTAGCAATCAGTAAATGAAATTAGCTATTCCATTAACCACTTTACCTCCTTCCATTAACCACTTGAATCCTTCTCTTGGGTATCAGCTATTCCATTAACCACTTTACCTCCTTCTAAACCCTCAACCTCTGAAAATCCATCTACTTCTCAGCAATCAGTAAATGAAATTTTATATGAGCCTCAACTAATCTTTCCTGGTATACCTGATCCACTCTTGCTGAAGCTTCTTCTTCAGCACCTCCAGAAGTTCTATTTGAGTTAGTGATTCAAGCTCCTGCTCAAAGATGGACGTTAAATCACCCAATTGATCAAATTCCTGGTGATCCAAACGCAGTTTTTCAGACTCGACGAAGTGTAGATAATATTTGTTTAGTTGTTAACATTATTTCACTGATTGAACCAAAGAAAACAAATGTTGCCCTCAGAGATCCAAACTGGGTCAGTGCTATGCAAGAAGAGCTGACTGAATTTGAAAGAAACAAAGTTTGTGTTAGGTCTCATGTTAGTGGAATAGAAGTATAGGGACCATTATTGACAAATCTTGTAAATATCCTTTCTAGGGTATAAATACTTAGCTTAAACCTAGATTAGGGTTTAAATAACATATTACTTCTTGATTACCTTTTGTACGTACGGCTACAGTTTTATCATCTTTCTGATAATCAATCAAAGTGAGATTTATGATGTTAATGCTGATTTGTGTTGATTCTTATTATTGCACTTCTTAATCTGGGATCCACAATTGGTATCAGAGCAGAAAGACGATTGATTCAAAGGTAAATTCTTATTCTGGTCATTCAAAACTTTAGTCGACTGTTTCATTGATAAAGGTTTTTTTTCTTTGATTCAAGTGTTAAAACTTGAAATTAAGGCTTGAAAATTTATCTTTATTGTGTTTCAGTAATCATAACAAAGTTTCGTTAAGTTTAATCGAGTTAAAGTTAATCAATTTTGAGGTTTTTTGGTTTCTGGGTTTTATTCACTCTGTTCTTGATAAAAACTCAATTTTTGCTTCAAAAGTGCTTGGTTAATCAATTTGGTCAGTTTTTTTTGCTTTCGCTATTTGTGTGATAGTTCCAGATCCGTGCAACGAACAATAATAATGAAATCAATAGATAGAAACAGTGATTATGATTTCAACTAGTCATCCCTATTAGTTTTCAATTTAGAGAGTTTACAATGATAGTAGGAAAGCAATAATGAATAACTTGCCTAAACAATGGCAAAACAGAACTTTATATATGACGGGCCCGTGGTTAATAAGCCCACGGCCCGTTCACTAACTAGGCTCAAAATAAACAATTACAATTAGCCCCTTTAACTTCTATACAACCAAATATTGTCGTAACAATCTCCCCCTTTGTATTGAAGTTCGAGTTCGCGCCAGTTATTAACATATCTTTTACGGAGCGCAAAGTGTACCTCGAACATTCGGATAGCACGGCGATAGTCGATGCGTTCTTCACCCATTTCTAAGGCTTTCCGAGCAATTATTTCATTCGGATTAGGAACATACGATAGCCTTTGATTTTCAGATTCGAAAGAGATGATTTTTCGAAGAGCATCTTGAACTTTGAAGAGTGTGGCGTCACAAAATCTGTCTACCTGACTGAAGCGCGGAAATCTCTTTTCTTTCTGTTCGTTGATGTAGACGATCCCAAATCCTGGTTCCAGAGGCAGTGTGTTCTCGGGATACATCTTCAACTCAGGTGCGTTCAGATCGGGCTTTATCAGGTTTACCTTCTTCGCTCTGTTCTCGATTGCCATTTGAATGTCCGTGAGATAAGACATCATGATGGTACGGACTAGGAATCAACGAACAGCTTCGAGCGCTTTAGTTACCGGAAGCGGTCGGTTAGTTCTTGTACGGAGGTCTTGCAGAATAGTATAAAAGTCGAACGGTCGGAGGTGCTGGAAGTCGGCTTCAGAGAATATCCATTCATTACCGTCTTCGCGTCGGACAGTGAAAACTGGATAAATGATTTTCATAATACGGCCTGACTGGATGTTGAGCACTTCGGTGATCTTATGCTTGGTTCGGACTTGGCTAACTGGTAGACACCGCTTTATTGCGCTTATGTACCGGCGTTGGTATTCTGGGTTGGGGCTATAAATACCAAGGCAGAAGGTAGGCTCGATTGGGCGTAACTTGTGAACAAACAACCTTTTCAGGGATTCCTCCAGGCGAGGAATGAATATTGTGATCTTCTCCCAACGGATTTGTTGCTGTTGAGGAGGAGGAAGATCAGAAGCTGTCGGTTGTTGTTGAGGAGATGTCGGAATATCGGCAGTTGTAGATTCGGGTCTTGTTGAAGTTTTGGCGGCTTGAGTTGAGTGAACGGGAGTACCATACAAATTCTGGAGCAGAAACTGGTCGTAGTCTACGTTGTCGTCTTCATCAGTAGGGAAGACCAAGTTAACCTGGAGATTTACGGCATTGGCGGCTTTTTCATACCATGCATATTCGGTCTCCGGTTTGGTCTCGCAATCTGGATCTATCACGTTGATTGTAGACCCATCTGATGTGTCAAAAGTAACCAGTTCATGTGTTAATCCCTCAGGCTTTTCAACCATCGGGTCTTCATCATCTGAAATATCCATGTCAATTACCATCTCGGCTAATGGCAACTCGGCTTCGGGTGCATCTTCGGTTGTTGTTGCCGCAGTTGGGGGTTCCTGATGAACCACGGTAGTCGTTTCAGTGAGGATCACGGCGTTCTTGGTTAGTCTTTGTCTTTTCTCCCCCTCACGGTGATCAGGATCATCATGATCATCGTGCCTATGCTTCAGACCGCCTACTTGACTCTTATAGGTATCTTCGAGTGAACAGACTCTCTCGGACAGCGTATTGATCGCTTGTTGAAAGTCCATGAGAGTCGAGTCAAGGTTATCCATCCGAGTGGTGATCGTTGACGAAGGAGCATTGACCTGGGATTTCAGAACGGATATCAGGTCTGCTTCAGTAGAGTCTTCGGTTTCGGATTGTTGGAGCAGTTGGGCTAGAAGTATCATCCTTAAGGAGTCCACCGAATAGATAGGCTGAACAGGAGCCAGCGGAGGTGTAGGTGCGGTTTCAGCTTCGACGATCTTGTCTTTTCCATTGATGAAGCTCTTAATTTTGTCGATCTCGGCGGTGAGACGCTGCTCCATTGCCTCGCGGACATCCTTGAGGGTGCTGTCCAGGGACCCTTGTGACACAAAGTCGGGTAAGGTAACTCCGAGATCACCTAGATTGATCGTTGAAGCATCTACCTCAGAGGTAGAGCCACCTACATTCATGGTTGGCGCAGGGATAGCCGTGGTAGGATTTCCTTCCGATCCTCGTGTTCCGCTTAAAGGCGGAGGCACTACGGAAGTTCCGATCGAGTCACTAAGAGCATCGATTTGGTGAGTCTCATCCTGTGTCCAAGCCGAAGAATGTAATATTTTAAGTGGATCTAGACTGAATTGTGCACTGAAAGAAGTCGAGACCGAGGGCTGTTGGTCTCTTGTTTCAACACCAGTACTCTCCGATTGAGACACCAGTGGAAGTTGTGCTTGATCCCCGTGAGAAGTTGAAACACCCGTCTGTTAAGAGACGAGTGAGTGGCTGAGGAGGTTGTGCAATTGCACCGCTGGGTCCACTGTGGCTCCTTCAATACCCCGTCCCAACAGATGAGACGGGACAGCAGATGTGGCTACCCGGGCGACACTCGGTTGGATTTGCTAAGAAGCCTCTTTATATTTCTTGGTTCGCTTTCGACCGTAATTCCCTCCTTTTCACAAGTTCTAACTCTCCAACTAATTCTCCCTCATGTCTCCTTGTATCTCCCGTAGTGGGTTGGTTTAGAGGTGGAGGTGTAGGTGAATCAGATGGGATGCCTTCGCTAAAGTCTGGGTTGGGTCCGATACTATGAGGGATTAATTTCAGGTGTATGTTACGGTCCGTATCGGATTCCGTGGAGTCAGATTCCACGGTCTCAACTTGTCGGCGTAGTGAAGGTGGGTCAGATATGTATGGTTCGGAGTCATGGTGAAGCATCGGTCGTGAGGACGATGTTCCGGCTTCGCCTATCGGTCGGGTGATAGGGATTATGGGTTGTTGGCTAGTACCGGCCTGGGAAGTACTGGTACGCGTATCCACTGCACAGAGATAGGAAACGAGGGTACGGGAGGAACTTCTTTTGCTTCGTACCTCCGATTTGACGAATAGCATAAACTAACTCCCGCCAGATGATCATTGCAAAGTCGACGTGGCGGTTGTAGCACACGGCATGAAATAAGCGCAGGAAGTCTTTGGTGCACTGGTCGATGCCCTTCCATCTCGATGATAGGCACCTGTTCAGAATCGTAAACAGAGTGTACCAGATGGGGGCCAGGTACTTTCGGTTGAACGCGGACGGTCGATTGAGATCGTGATTGTAACCGAGGGCGCGGACTTGAGCGCATAGAGTCTCGTCATTGACCGCGGGGTCATAGCATTGATGGCCGCCGGCGGTGGCTTTTGGAAGTGAAAGTAGACACCGGAAGGACTCAGGTATGAGCGTGAAGGGCTGGTTGTCAATCTGCGCCGTAATGGACTGAGTATTGGCCGCTGTGTTGACTCGTGCGGTGAGCCAGAGTTGAAGAACATACAGGACAGGGACATCAGCTGAAGCAGTGAGGGCCTCACGGAGAGGGTGACGCAATAGAAAATCTACAATCACCCGATGTTGTTCCAGGGGTCTGAACTCGGCGGCGTCCAGCTGGTGATTGTTGGCCTCTAATACAATGCCATGGTCACGGGCGACCAATGCATTATCAGCTTCTTCGTCTATAAAATCCTCTTGAGGAGGATTTTGCTCTTCAGGATTTTGTAGATTTTGCTCCTGGTCCGCCATGTGAGATCTGTAAAAGAAACACAGTTAGAAATCTAGGCGGATGAACAAGTATCGGCGCGTACCTTTGCAATAAGAGGCTCAATCAGAGGCAGATTGAGGACTGGCAGGAAGAAAAATAGGTACTGGATAGACAAAACACGGGTGTCCGAACAAGGCAAGGAAATACATAACTTACCGAACAAACCATACTTTCCGGACAAATGGAGTCCGGACAGTAACAGTTTCCGGATATGATGATGGTTTCCGGACACAATGAGGATACCGGACAAAATGGGGATTCCGGACAAACATGGTTTCCGGGTAACTTGAGGTCCGGACACCTCAACTATCCGGTAGTTGAACTTACCGGAAACCCTGAGGTTTCCGGACAACTAGGTTTTCCGGATGTCGAGTGTTTCCGGGAAAAATTCCGGACACGACGAATGTGTCCGGACGAAACTCAAAATCAGAAATCAAACTAATCGCAGACCCAAACAGTTTGTAGAGCATTCAAATAGTGTCTATTAACGCATATGACCATACAAACTCCACAAAATCAACCTATATTCGACAGAATAGACCCAAAGTCAGAAAGACTCAAAAATGGGGTTCGGAGTCTGCGAATCGACCAATCTTGTGGTCGATTGAAGTGATGTAATGCATGAGACGTACAGAAATGAGATCGAGATGGATAAACAAACAACATACCTGATTGTAGAGAAAAACGTGAGTGAGTTTCGAGGATGTTGAGAGAGTCCGAACGAGAGAGAGAGATGAGAGGTTTTAGGGGGGGGGGGGGGGTGGTTTGCGATAGATTCCGGATAAGTGAGACAAAGGAATCCGGATGCTTTTATATGAAGGCCAGAATCCGGGTGTGGTATCCGGGTTCCTATCCAATTCAGATAAGGACCCGGTCCGGATACCTGTCCGGTACACTGGATTTTCACAAAAAAAATTCCCTGACCTTGTAAATTTTGCAAGAATAGGACTATTTGGATTTAACACAAACCTTCTCTCGCTCCCCCTCAAACTGATCATGGGGAAAAACTTGCTCCCCCTTGAATAGTGCAATGGAGAGTCTGACACAAAAAAAAAACTTTTGAACATTTTAAAGAAAAACAAATGTGTCGCTCCCCCTCAAATGATGAACATGAATTGAAATTTTTACTGAAGTATCCACTCACACAAAAAAAACTTTTCATAAGATAAAAAAAATTGTGTGTTACGCTCCCCCTCAACACAGTAGAGTCCAGACTTACCTGATACCGGTGTGTGCTCCCCCTGAACACATGAACACTTCGTGATAGCACATATGTAGATATATGAATTAGACGACAGTATGAAAGAAAAGAAAAACACACGTCGAAAGAAAAGAAACAACCGAAATCTACCGAATAAATACAAAGACTTAATCTAACTGTGTAACTGAAACAAGTAGAATACAAGTGCGAGAAAGTGTATGCTCAATCATCAGGAGTGTAAACACCGGATGATGAGTAGAAGGTTGCTCGTAGTTGTATGGAACTTGTAACGGGCACACAATCGGATTAAGTCTTCAGATTTAGCATACCTAACTTGGACACAAGAGTATTAAAACGTTTTTCGTCCAAGGGTTTTGAAAATAGGTCTGCTAACTGATGCTCAGTACTTACAAAGTAGAGTGCGACTGTACCTCTTCCAACGTGATCCTTGATGAAGTGATACCGAATTTCGATGTGTTTTGTCTTAGTGTGCTGGACCGGGTTGCTTGATATGGCAATGGCGCTCTTCGAGTCGCAGTAAATGGGCACCTTGACATACGTAAAGCCGTAGTCCTTGAATTGTGTCCGCATCCAGATTACTTGAGAACAGCAGCTCGCGATGACCACGTACTCCGCCTCGGCAATTGACGTAGAAACGCACTGCTGCTTCTTGGACGCCCAACTCACCAGACTATCTCCTAAAAACTGCACATGCCCCGAGGTGCTCTTCTGGTCTATCATGCTGCCCGCGTGGTCCGCATCGGAATAAGTGGATAACTCAAAACGTGTCTCTTTCGGGTACCACAAGCCAAGATCAGCAGAACCACGTAAATAACAAAAAAATCATTTTACAACAGTTAAATGAGACTCTTTTGGTTTTGATTGAAAATGGGTGCATAGAAAAGTTGAAAACTTGCGGTTAGATACATCAAAGAACCGATCATACCCCGATACAGTTTGGTGTTCACATCCTGTCCGTTAGGATCGGCGTGAAGCTTTGTACCGGGTGCCATGGGAGTTTTCATGGGTGATGACTGTTCCATCTGGAATTTCTTAAGAATATCCCCGATGTACTTAGCCTGGTTTATGAATATCCCGGTCGACGGTTGTTTAACCAGAAGGCCAAGGAAAAAATTCATCTCACAAAGCATACTCATTTTGAAAAATTCTCCCATTAAATTGGCAAAGTTCTTAGCATATTGGGGATTAGTATATCCGAATATTATGTCATATACATACACTTGAACGAGAACTATGTGACCTTTTTCATTTTTGATAAACAAACTAGAATCGATTTTACCTCGTGTGAATTTGGACTTTATCAAAAACTCGAACAAAGTGTTGTACCAGTCTCGCGGAGCTTGCTTTAGACCGTAAAGCGCCTTTTCTAGAACGTAGACATGATCAGGCTTCGAATCGTCCACGAATCCTTTAGGTTGCGACACGTACACCTCTTCCTTGATATCGCCGTAGAGGAATGCGGTCTTCACATCCATTTGGAAGACCGTGAAGTTCTTGTGCGCGGCGTATGCAAGAAACATACGTTTTGCTTCGATTTGTGCTACCGGAGTGTAGGTCTCATCATAATCGATCCCTTCTTGTTGACGGTACCCCTTGGCCACGAGACGTGCCTTGTTGCGTACGACGATGCCGTCTTCGTCCTTCTTATTCTTGAAGATCCACTTGGTGCCGATCACCGTTTTGTGAGTTGGATGTGGGACCAGTCGCCATACCTTTAGAGCCTCGAATTGGTTGAGCTCTTCTTGCATAGCGACGATCCAGTCCGGATCTTCATGTGCTTCATGTACGTTCGTCGTTTCGATGTTGCTTAAGAAGCCAGAGAAGAGACAAAAGTTGGCAGAAGCGCCTCGCGTTTGAACAGGAGTGGAGGGATCACCGATGATTTGGTGTAGGGATGAGCTCTCGTCCACTTGGTGGTGTGTGGAAGCGGCTGTTGAGTAGAGTGAGACGCGTCTGGATCCACATAATCACCAGAGGGTATGTCTTGAACTGCTTCAAGTGTAGCAAGTTAGTTTCTTGGATGAGATGGGGGAGGATTCGTCGATGGTTGAACAACTTCTGGTTCCGAGGAGTTCAGAGGTTGATCGGCAATTGTAGCGGATGACGAATCATTAGGAGCGATCTCCGGGTTTGTGACAGGTTCCTCCGGGGGTACAGTAGTATCAGTAGAAGTCGATGATGACGGTTGAGCTGTCTCCACGGTGATGGACGGCGTGCTTGTAGAAGGCGGCGGACCGGATAGATTCGCCGAAACCTCAGTACGAGCAGCTTCAAGTCTAGGTTGTGCTGAGACAGGAGGAGTAGGAGCATTAAATATGTCATCATAAAAATATTTAAATAGTAAATCAAAATCAGAAGAGTCAGCATTCGATGAAGATGCATGATTCATATTTACTGTCGCTTGTGCAGATCCCGACTTTGGAGGGTCGGAAGCTGGCACGCCAGTAAAACCGGGTTCTGAACTGTTGTGTTCAGAAGCCAAATCTGCGGCTTCGTCGAATGTAACGTTTACACTTTCAATAACGGTTTTGGTCCATTTGTTGTAAACGCGATACGCCTTAGCCTGTATGGAGTATCCGATGAAAACCTCTTCGTCCGCCTTTGGGCTAAATTTGCCGAGATCGTCCTTGTCATTTAAGACGTAGCTCGTGCATCCGAATGCATGGAAGTACTTGATATTCGAAATGCGTTTGTTGATGATCTCGTACGGCGTCTTGTTGAACCGCTTGTTGATGATGGAGCGATTTTGCGTGTAACAAGCCATAGACAACGCTTCGGCCCACAGAAATAGCGGCAGTTTGTATTGGGAAAGCATGGTACGAGCCGCTTCAACGAGAGTACGGTTGCGCCTTTCTACCACTCCGTTTTGCTGAGGAGTGCGTGTGGCCGAGAAGGTTTGCGAAATACCGACTGAAGTCAAGTAATCGTTCACCGTTTGATTCTTAAATTCCGTCCCGTTGTCGGTCCTGATGGTATGAACTGCACTTTGAAGATTAAGCTGGATGGTCTTCAAATGGTTGATGATCGGCTCCGGAGTTTCGTCTTTCGAGCGGAGGAACTTGACCCAAGTATAGCGCGAGAAGTCATCCACCATCACCAGGACGTATTTGCGCTTGTTGATGCTTTGAACAGGCATCGGTCCACACAAATCTATATGGATAAGTTCGAGGGACCGGGACGTGCTCGAAACTGCCTTCGGCTGATGTGACGCCCGTTTCATCTTTCCCATCCCACATGCCCCGCAGAGACGATCCTTCACGAATTAAAGATCGGGCATGCCATTCACGTGTCCGCCCAGCACCAATTTGTTGATACTTTTGAAGTTAAGGTGCGATAGTCTTAGATGCCAAATCCAAGTATGTTCGGAATTAGCCTTGGACATGAGGCAGCCTGGGTTATCGGTCTTTAGGGCTGCGAGGTCAATGGTGTAGAGGTTGGTCTTGCGCTTTCCAACCAGTAGCTCATCTCCGTCGT
Source organism: Saussurea involucrata (assembly GCA_033807775.1). Taxonomy (NCBI): domain Eukaryota; kingdom Viridiplantae; phylum Streptophyta; class Magnoliopsida; order Asterales; family Asteraceae; genus Saussurea; species Saussurea involucrata. The sequence continues at coordinate 34,674,505 of CM066321.1, forward strand.
CGTTGAGAATTCTACACCTTTTGGCTTTGAACCGGACCTCGAGATCTTTGTCGCAGAATTGGCCGATACTTAATAGATTGTGTCCCAATCCCGCGACGTGTGATACCTTGTTGATAGTGATCTTGTCTTGAACAATGTCGCCGTAGCCCATAATTGGCGCCTTGTGGTCGTTCCCAAATCTCACGTCTCCACCATATTCTTCTTTGTAGTTCGTGAGAAGCTCTATCCTTCCGGTCATGTGCTTGGAGCATCCAGAGTCTAAGTACCACACATGACCGTGCTGCAAAAACAAGTTTAACGGATTTTAGGTACCCATATTTGCATGGGTCTTGGAGGGTTAGATTTGGCTCCTCTCGGAGGAACTTGCTTTGACACTGATTTCCCCTTAGGTGTTGGTTTTACACCGTTCGAAGGAACTGGTTTTGGCACAGGTTGCCTCTTAGGTGTAGGTTTTACAACTTTTGGAGGAACAGGTTTTTCAGCAGGTTGCCTCTTTGGTGCCGGTTTAACCTCAGTAGGAGAGACCTGTTTGGGAATGGGTTGTCTCTCCTGCTGTGGTTTAACCTCTGATTGGGATCCCCGTGGAGTATGGTGTGTCTTTTTATTTTTACGGGGTTTTCTTTTGGGTGTATGATTATATATGTGATATGACCCAAACCAATCATTATTATTTATATCATCAAAGTCATTCCAACCACATTTAGAACAACACAAACAATCATGCGATAACTGAATCAATTGTTGAACGGAATAAAGTTTAATTGGAAAAGAAACATCACGTTTAACAAAATCATTCCTATGATTCAAAGCACAATCTATTTTGTTCATCCTAGGGTAAAACACAGTATTGAAAGACTTTGATGCTGCATCCTCGACAGGTCCCTTAGCTAGCCACTTTGGTTTTTCTTGATTAGCGCGACCATTTTTATCTGAAACAACAGGAACAGTACGGTCAGTGACCTTTGAAGGAACAATATTTTTGGCAGTCAATTGCTCGGTCTTTTGCCTCGGCTGGGATTCTTTTTGAGAAACCGGTTTAGATTTAGAAATCTTAATCACAGCTGGGGTCTTTGTGTTTGAATAGGCACCCTTTTGAAAATTGACCGGTCGGTTGACTACTGGAGACAGAAAATCAGTATGACTCGGAAGAGGTTGGTCAAAGGGGAATGACTCAGATTCTCCATCAGAATTGCCTTCGGAGTTCATATATTTAGAGAAATCGACATCCAGAATTACAGGACTTGGATCGGCCGAGGAAGGCGAGGAACACTTAGTGTCAGTGTGCTTTGGGGAATTTGGCGCGGAAACTTGGAAAAAATCATAGTTCAAATTCCTTAGAACACTCTCGTCTTGAGAATCTTTATCGTCTAGTGTTGTAGAAGTTTTTCTTATGAAAACTTTATACGAAGACGTGTCCAATGAGTTAGAGGAAGATTCGGGTGAAATCTGCTTTTCAGATTGGAGTTAATTAATCTGCTCTTGGAGCTTACCATTTCTCGAATACCCCTGCATCGCATCTGTTGCCAAGGCATCCAGTTTTGATTTGAGCATATTGATTTCACACCGAAGGATTTCTTGTCCTTCATCAGACACAGTTTTGGTTTTGACCGATTTAAAATTCTCAAGTTCCTGGATTAGGGCTTGCTTTTCCATTTGAAAATTTGACCTTTCTTTCTCGAGTGACTCCTCCAACTCGACTATCTTTGCTTCCAACATGAGAGGGGGAACATAGAGATTAAACTCATCCGTCTCAGTCTTGGATTCGGTTACTTGGTCCTCATCCTTTTTGGAGGAATCCTTGGGCTTTGCAACCTTGTAGCAATCGAAGTAGTCATTCGAGAGATACTTCTTGTTCTTTTGATAGGAATAATTCAAAGATCCATAACTGAATGGAAGTTGCTTTTTAGATGTGCGTGTGCACTTGTATTCCTCATTTTCCTCTTCCTTTTCAGGTTCAAGAGGACCAATCCATTTAATTGCATATTCCGGATAATCTTTGGCTATTCCAAGACAACTAAAATCATACAATATAGGTCTTTTGGCTATTCCCTTTTCAAATAGTGTGGGTTATCGTATCCGATTCCCCAGGCTTTATTAAAATAAGTGAACTCCTTTGGTTTATTCATATGAATGGTCTGATCAGTTTGACCTCTCTTGTGGAGTTTTGTTTCAAGATCAAGAATTTTAGCAACAAATTCCTTGTGCTGAATTTGAAGGGCAGGACATTGATAAAAAATTTCTGCTTTCTCATTCATGCACTTATCAATCTGTGATTGAAGTTCAGATAATTTGGCCCGTAAGTCCTAGGTGCTATCGTAAGATTTTTGCATATTTCTTTTAAGGTAGCATTTTCGGACTTATATTTCTCAGTTATTCTCTTTTGAACATCTAACTTTTCAGATAGAGATCTGATCTCAGGCTGTTGTTCTTTAGAGGTGGCCTTAAAGGAATTTTCCTGTTCAACAAGTGATTGCATTTGATTTAAGAAGTCTTGTTGGTTAGATTCACATACCTGGCTTGACTTTTCTTCATCGGCTGGAGAGTGATATCCCATGAAAGCATTAGCACCTTCAGAATCGCTTTTAGCCTCAGAACGACTCAACCAGTAGTCGTCTTCCATAAATAGAGCTATTCCAGCTTCCTTCTTCTCAGCCAATGCGAGCTTCGCCTTGTAATAGTTAGTATTCTTGACAACAGGCCTCCGACAGTCTTTCGCAAAGTGACCAAGCTTTCCGCAGTTGTAACAGGTCACATGTTCATCTTTCTTCTTACTGTCATCTTTCTCCGTCTTCTCCTTCTTCTCAGACTGATCTTGCTCATCGTCCTTCTTCTTCCCTCCAAACTTGTCCTTATAATCGTGGCGCTTGTTGGAGGAGGTGGAGTAGCGCTGATTATTTGACGATGGCTTCTTATAGAACTTTTGTTGTTGAAAAGATTTGGAGAGTAGGGCTATAGCTTTCTTGAAATCAGATACTTCATCATCAGACTCACTATCTTCCTTTTCTTCAGGTTCCGACTCTGATGAGCTTTGCTTTTGAGCACGTTTGGAGTGACGACCCGAAGATTTTCCTTGTTTGGAGGACATAAGTGCTATAGGATCAGCAACTGGCTTGGATATGGACTTCTTCTCACTTAGAGGTTCATTCACTTCATCTTCGTCTTGAAAAAGCGTCTCATAGAGTTCGTGGATGCTAACTTTCTCTATCAAGTTGTTGTGCTTGACATGAGATGCAAATGCCTTCCATTCTGGCAACAGGTTGTTGAGGAACTTAAGCGCGTTTTCCGTGTTGGAACGGGTGATGTGGTTTTTTTAAGTTCGTTGAGAAGAAGACAAAAACGTTCATCGGTCTTGGAGTGGGATTCGTCGGTGCGTTGTTTGAATCCATCGAACTTGGTGATGGCGCTGTTGATCTTCAATTGATTCCCAACTTTGCTTCAACGCATCATCTTCTCCACATGATCCCACATACCCTTCTCTATATCTTTGTAGCTGTCTATTGCAGTATAGATCGTGTTGGGGATAGCTTGAACAAGATACCTCTTGGCATGCTTTTCTCCCTCAAGCATGCCCTTTTCGTCGTCGGTCATATCGGAGAGAGTCTTTGGCACGGTGTGTGTGTCACCATCTTCTTGAGCTGGTGGAACGGTCTTCATTGGTTGAGGAATTGGCCCATTTTCGAATGCTCGCCAAATGTACTCGAAATTGTCTTTCGACTCGATGAAGATTTTGAATCTGTCTCTCCATTGGCTGTACTCACCTTGATAGAGGCAAGGTGGTTTGGAGTCGGTGCCGATTGCAAGAGCGTCGCGCGAAGACATCTTTGGTTGCACTGGAATGATCGTCAGACGAGGTGATTGATTCTAAGTGAAAACCTAAAGCAAAGCACTATGAGTGATATCCTAACGCAGGTTCTACGACTGATTTGTACTAGAAACAGGTAAGAATTCAACAGGAATGAACTTACCGGATAGGAATCTGGATAAGATGTTTGATATGGAAGTGTTCGGATCAGATTAAGTGAAAATAGTTCAATAATGCAGAAGGTTCCGGATAAATGAAAGAGTCCGGACAGCCTAAGGTTTCCGGGTAACAAAGGGTTACCGGATACAATAGTTTCCGAACGATAAAGATAAAAAAAATACTTACCGGATGATTGGAGTTTCCGGATGACGAGCTTCCCGGATGAACTGGTCCGGAAAGAATCTGATTGACCGGAAACTTCGAGTTGTCCGAGTAAAATAGTTACCGGAAACTTTGAGTTATCCGGATAAATTATTTTACCGGAAACTTTGGGTATCCGGAACAATGTACCAGGAAAGATTGGAATTTAAGTAACTTACTCGGAAAGATCAGACGTACCCGGAAAGAGTTAGCGATTGTCCGGAAACTTGAGAGTTGTCCGAAAACCGCGGCTGATGTGTCCGGAAACTGCGGCTGGAAATTTCAAATCGATTAGGAATCGACTAGGGTTGCTAAAAAATGTTTCTGAAAGATTAGGAACACTACCAAACACAAAAACAACACTACCCAAATCGATTTCAAAGCAAAAACAACAAGTTTTGATGGTTAAAAAAACGATTTTGACCAAGAACACACTCAAAACTTTTGAACTTTAATTTGCTTAAAACACACTCAAATGATCGAAATAGAGTATGAAAACTTGCAGAACCACTAATAACAATGATACTAACAATACCCAATAAACGAAATCCATCAATTTTAGAAGAATCAAAATATGGATTGACAACTTAGAACACAGCCGTGAAAAAGATAAAACTTACCAGAATTCAATATGAACACCTTGAATCGATCTGTCCGTCTGCTCTGATACCAATTGATAGTTCCAGATTCGTGCAACGAACAATAATAATGAAATCAATAGATAGAAACAGTGATTATGATTGCAAATGGTCATCCCTATTAGCTTTCAATTGAGAGAGTTTACAATGATAGTAGGAAAGCAATAATGAATAACTTCCCTAAACAATGGCAAAACAGAACTTTATATATGACGGGCCCGTGGTTAACAAGCCCACAGCCCGTTCACTAACTAGGCTCAAAATAAATAATTACAGTTAGCCCCTTGAACTTCTATACAACCAAATATTGCCCTAACATTGTGTGTTTTGGTTCTAAAGTGACTGCAGAAAGTTTCCAAGTCAAAAGAGGTGCAGATTCGATTTCCAGGTAAGTTTTCGTGTTCCAGTGTTTGAATACGGGACTCTTTATTGAGTTCCGATTCTTGTTAATTCCGGATCATATATATTCCGGATCTAAGCCCGGTTCCGGACTCTTAACCCCGATTCCGGTTCCTACTTAGTTACGGATCACATATTCCGATTCCTGTTCACCAAATCCGGTACCCAATCCGGATCCGGTCCTTGCTTGTATTGCAGACCGATATTGACTCCGGATTCCTTAACTCCAGATCATTGTTTTTGATTCCGGATCTTGAGTTCCGGATTCCTCATTCCGGGATCTTGTACTCCGAATCTACTATTCCGGATCTCTCATTCCGGATCTTCCCTCTGAATACTTATTTTTTTAGTTTTTGTTTGGTTCAATTTTTCCTATGTTCCTTTTCTGCTTATTCCTGATCTTGATTAGAATTGCGTTAGTTTTTCACTCCGTTAGGATTTCACGTTAGTTTGTGTGTTAGATCTCTCTTTACCTTTGAATCATCCTACTCGTCTTACGATCACACACAAGTGCTCACAATGAATGCTCAAGACGCATTAGCTATCGGATCGGAACTCAAACCTCCGATCTTGTACCGAGGGGAGTACAATGTCTGGAAGGATCCTTTTATGTGCTTCATCGAGACCAAGCCCTTATATGAAGAGATTATCCGATCGCTGATGGAAGGACCGACTACTCCACCCTTGATGGACGTTCTAGCACAAGAAGGCGGACCTCCAGCACTTAAGGTGCCCAAACCGTATGACAAGGTGTCGGCTGATGAAAAGAGGAAAGTTGATGGAGATAAGCTGGCGAAGACTTATCTATTGTACAGTCTTCCTAACAACATCTACTGCAGCATCGACAGTCACAAGGACACAACTAAAGGTAGGTGGGACCAGCTCGTGAAGATCATGCAAGGCAGTCGTGAGGGTAATCAGCTGAAGATAACCAACTGCCTCACCTGCTATGAAGTCTTTAAAGCCAAACGAAGGGAATCACTTACTGAAACCTACGAACGTTTCTTCACACTCCTCAACGACCTGCACAAGAACAACATTTTCAAGACGAACCTCGAGTGCAACATCAAGTTCCTCAACAACCTTCAATCTGAATGGAAGGGATTTGTCCTCCACGTTCGTCACAACCGATCTTTAGAAAGTGTTCCGCTGCATGAGCTCAATGAGATGTTGCTCCAAGATATAGATGATGTTCGTGAGCTGATGGGAGATCAGAAGTCCAGTGAAAAGACGAAAGAAGACCCTCTTGCTCTCATGTCTCACAAGAAAGACAAGCAAGCCCAACGCCATTCGTATAGAGAGGAAGCTCAAAGTGCGACTGAACATGAAGACGCAGAACCGGAAAGTGATTCCGATCCAGAACTTGGTAGTATAAAGAAGGTCGTTGCCTTACTGTCCTGGGAGTACGCTAGGAAGAAGTTTTTCAAGAAGCCATCAAACAACAACCAGCGCTACTCCACCAATACAAAGCGTCGGGCCTACCGAGATAAATACGAAGGCAAGCGTAAGTCTGATGAAGGTAGAAAGAAGAACGATGAAGGAAAGAGATCTGAAGGAAAGTCTGACAACCGAGCTGATGGTGAACAAGTGAAATGCTACAACTGTGGAAACCGAGGTCACTTTGCCAAAGACTGCCGGAAATCTATAGTACGCAATGCTGAGTACTACAAGAACAAAATGCTTCTGTCAAGGGAGAAAGAAGCTGGTAAAGCGCTGCTGGTGGAAGATGATCACTAGCTCCAACTGACTGATGAAGAAGACAACGACGAGGAAGCTCACATGTGCTATACTGGCATCAACCCGAAAGAATCCAAATCTGAAGATGGCTCTTCCTGAAAGAAGAAGGACAAGAGCGAATGCCAGGTATGTAGTTTTTCTAATGCTGACTTAGTTAATCAGATACAAGTTATGGTGCGTACCTTAGATACCTTTAAAAAAAAGATCAAAACCAAGGACACCTAAATCTCTAAGCTAGAAGCTGAGGCTAAGACTAAGTATGATACCATAGGCAAGCTAGCTATTGAAAAGGCTGAGGACAAATGTGTGATAGATAACTATCAATCCGAATGCTCGGCCATTACAAAAAGAGCTTAAATCCTCGAGACTCAATCCGAATGCTCGGACAAATGAGTTGGTGACCACTAAGCTTAAGGATCTTGAATCCAAACTTTATAAACTTGGCCAATCTGAACAAACCATCCACTTGAACAAACCAAAGGAATTTAAGTATTACAACTCACAATGGGGACTCGGATATGATACTCCGTGTTACCTAAAGAAAATCATATCTAAAGTTCCCACCCTTTATGAATTCAATTTCATGGGTCTAGATAAGAAATATCCGGAGTATAAGATAAAGTGGACTAAGCCGTCTTAGGAGGATTAGGAAAAAGAAGACCTTAAAAGAAAAACAGGAATTCCTCTGCCAAAAGTAGGGGAAAAGCCTGAAAATATGGAACCTAAATCGGAAGATGAGCCACCTAGAAAGAATATGAATGTATAAGTTCCTTTCGTGTACGAAACCCTTAATGCATATTATTTGAAAACCAAAACACCCTACATCTCAAATGATTACTTCGACATCTGTTCTCTTGCCAAAACTGTGGAAACTCCAGTTCCAGTTAAGGCAACACCAGATGTAGGATCTCATGATCAATCAGAGTTTAAACGTTATATTCCACCTCTGATTTTGAAAAACATCATTTTCAAAGTCCAAGAATCAATTGTGAGGGACAAGGTCATTTTTGAAACCGAAAGAACTGTACTTTAATCTACAATAAACGAGCTCAAAAGAACAAAACCGAGTCATTATCCGAATAAGAAAGAACGAGTTATAAAACTGAGATTGCTAAATTGACTTCTAAACTGTCCGCCCTGGCGGAAGAAACTTTAACAGGAAGGATGGCTAAGGAAAGTCACGTGGATACTCCAATGAAGCCTACCTCTCCTGACACCATCTCGGTTGACCCGTCAAGTAATTGTGCGGATAGTTCCTCGTGCAAAGCTTTTCTAGGTGTGTCTCATGACACCGATGACAAGAGTTTGAGTCATCAAAATAAAGGTAAGGCGGTTCAAACCGATTTGATACAAAGGAATCTTTTCTCTGACTTTAATAATCCCTTTACGGACGATTTCTTTAACTGTTCCTCATCCGACTCTGACGGTGAAAACCCATTTGGTTCTACACGACAGTTTTGCGAGTTTATGAATTCCTCAGTTTGTCGTGATGAAGATATTTGAAAATATATTTTGCCCCAAAGCTTGTAAGTCACATTCAACTTTTGGAGAAAATGCCCACACTGGTAAATTTTGAAAAGGGAGAATGTTCTAACTCCAAAAACATTTCTAAGACCATTTCTTCAAAATCTACATCTAAAAGATGGTCAAAGAAACGCTCAAAAACCGGTATTTCGCATAAAAGACAATCTTATTACTCTAGTTCTTCTGACAGGGAGCTTAATGATTCTTCAGATAATCATGTTTTCAGAAAAGTAAAGATGGTTTGTAGAGTTAAAGGATCTGCTCCTGCTCCAAAGTCATTTGTCTCTGTTAAGAGGGACAAGAACAACAAAGCTTTACATGCTAAACCTTTTGTAAAACCTGATCGTGTTTACTCTGTTAATCAGCTGATCAGGTTATCTACACAGAAGCTATGTTTTTATTACAGTGGAACAAGTGACTTTGTGAATAAAAACTATGCTAAGTGTTGGTATGGTTCTTATAGGATCCCCAATCCCCGTTTTACAGTTAAGGCATCTAACCATCAAGGATCCATCAAAGCATGGATACCAAAATCTTTATGATCTGTTTTGCAGGGATGTCATGTACGATATAATTCGGAATATTCCGTTCACATAATTGCATTCAAAGGTTATGCTATTTTTTAGGCGGAGTATAAAGTATTTGACATATGCATTAATTTTTAGTGAATTCAAAGAACCGTGGTCATTCATTCTGGATAACATACTTGTGTTTGTTATTCTCCAATGTTAACTTCCATGAATGCCACGTGTTATATTTTCTTGACTTCGTTATTTCCATGTCTCATATACTTGTTGATTTTTCAATGGAAATACACTCGCTTGAATTCCTAGTTGTGTTTCAAAGTTCGTCATTTCATGTTAATGATTCAATTCTTTTCTGATATATTAATTGTGACTTGTTTTTTACAATTAAACATTCTGATCAATTGTTTCATTTATTGCAAATAATGTGCTTATTGAGTCATTCCGTTTTACGCTTGATCTTGTTTATTGAAATTCTCTATTTCAAATGACTTTAATGACTTCTGATCATCTAAGATCAGGACTCGTTCTTAAATGCTATGACTTCTAAACATGTCAGCATGAAAGTGAGTGTTAAGAATTATATTGTTTCTATGGTCTATCTAGAACCTGAAGGACCTACCCAAGAAACACATCCACTTATAGACAACAATGAGGAGTTTAGATGATAGATGAGTTTGGAGTGAAAAAAATGGTGAGGATGTGACATGACTTAAAAGAATATATTGGTCCTTACCAACCCGAGTTAGTTATCTGGGTAACCACATACTCTATTCATTCTCGTTCTTTGGAGATGAATATTGAAACAGACATGGACCCAGTGTCGATAACTCGTGTCACCCCACCCAGCCACTTAAGTATCTGTAACAACCGGGTTTCGTTTGCAAGTAGGTATAAGATTGGTGTCTTTTGCGAAAGAAATGAAAGTTAACTTGAGGCACAAATCCCTAGGGCAGACCTCATTTGCAGCAAAATCAGTATTTGGTGTTGGTGTTGGCGGCTAAGAGAGAACAAGAGAAAGAAAGAAGGGTTCGAGAAGAAATCAAGAGAAAAGGAGGAATCAAGGAAGAATCTGCAAGGTAATACATCCTGAATCCGTTCTCTTGATCATTGTAGTACTTTTCTTTCTTATTGGTATGGATTCCTAAGATTTATCTGGATGATTCTTTGAGTTTTCACCATTTTTCCTTTAAAATAGGTGTTATGGGTTTTTGGCTTGGTAATCGATTTAAGGGAGTAAAAGATGGATTAAGTGGATGTTTAGATTGGTGAATGAACCCTTAGGGTTGTCTAATCGAATTTATGGTAGAAAATGGAGTTAACGATCACTTTTAGTTTGCTAATTTCGAACAGCAGTCGTATCCGGACACCATCAGTTCGTGATGTTATGGTAGTTTCCGGATATGGATGCTAGTTCCCGGGTGAAGTTTTATGGTAGTTCCCGGGTAGGTGATTTTCCGGGTAGGTTGAGTTACCGGATGCAGTATCCGGAAAGAAGGTGTATCCAGGGAGTCTTGGTATCCGGATTGTATGGGTATCCGGACACTCTTGATGTCCGGACAGGTTGGTACCCGGAAAGTGTGTGCTGGTCAGTAGGTTTGAGCCGTTTAATCTGATCGGAATCTAAGGCCCTTAGGTGTTCGATTGGTTTAGCTGGGAGGAATATATGAAGTGCGTTCTACGATAATCAAAGGTGAGTTCTCTCAACCCTTTTATGACGTACCATTTTTACTGCATATGGTTCCTTTATCGAGCATGAACTGATTTATAAAAGTTATGCATGCTTTCATGATTTACATGTTTACATACAAACGAAAGATGTTTAAAGTTTTCATGTATATGGGTTCAAATGTATGTGTATGATATGTGGAGTCGGTTGCACGGTGGGGTCAAGGTACCTTGGGATATTTGATCCCTTGGGCATATGGAGATTAGCTTGTAGGTTGGAATTCGTTTTCTCCTACATGAAGGAACGGGGAGTCCATTTGGATTCCGGCGTAGACGAGAGGGTATCCGTTAGGCACCGATCGGAGTAGCTTATGCAATTACCTGAACCCCGTGTTTAACCTTGGATGATGTTATGAGAAAGATGTGAAAGTATTTTCTTTATGAAATGATCTTTATACTGGGATAAATGTTTATGGAGGGAATTCACTAGACCTTTTGGTCTAACCCTCGATTTTCAAAAACTAAACCATTTTCAGGTAAGCGTACAGTGGGAAATTCTAGTAAGAATTAGATGGAGACAAGAAAGATGTGGAGCTCATAGCGACTCCAAGATTTTGAATGATGACTATAGATAGAATCTCGGCTGTGGACGTAGAGTCTTCCGCTGTCAATTTTATTTAGATCACTTTATTGATGATGTAAAGACAAGATATTTATGTAATGTGAATGCTTATCTTCTAGATGAATGCATGTTATGTTTTTGGGACGTTACAAATGGTATCAGAGCCTTAGTTTAAGGGATTTAGGTGACCAATAGGGCCTAAACTTAAACTGTAAGATGAGGAGCACAGCCGAGACATAGGATTGCCTCTAGAAACGATCACTGTAAATGCGCTAGGAAATAAGGTGCCAAGGACAAACGTGTAAGGTAAGTTTGGGATTACACCTGGCCAGTGTAATTACGAACTTACAGGTACACGTGCGTGCTTAAACTTACCTTATATAGCAAAATTGTTGTGTCATATCTAGCAAAGGTTAATTGTTGTTTTCTTTCAACATTAGTGAAATGGCTGAGAGAACTTTGAGGAGTAGGTCGGCACTTGCTGTGCCAAGGAATCAAGATGAAGAGGTACTAGAGAATGGACCGGTGGAACCGGCGAGGGCAACTGTTACCCATGGAAGGGGAAGAGGTAGGGGTCGTGGAAGGGGTCGGGGAAGAACACCCCGCCGGGCCGCCACCCAAGTGGCCGGGGATGGAGGAAACCCAAACCTGAGAACGACTCGTGCAACTAGAAGAACGAGGAGTGTGGAAGCCCCTGTTCATCAAGAAGACTCTCTTCAGGAGAGTTCAGCTTCTGCAAGGAGGGTAACTCAGCCAAGGGGACGGGGTCGAGGCCGTGGATCTACTTTTGTCACTCGAGAGAACCTAGCTGCTGAAGTGGGTAAGATTCAAGAGACCTTGCAGGCTCTCCTCACTAAGCAGAATGAGTCAGCTTCGGGAAGCAAAGAAGCGAGTGAGAACCGAGAAAGCGTGGAACTGTCTAGTCCGCTAGCGAGTTAGCAGACCCTCAAGTGATGAATGAGTTAGCAGCTAAGGGATGCAATTTCAAGGCCTTTGCCTCGTGCAATCCCCCTACTTTTATGGGCGAATATGACTCTATCTTGGCAATGAAATGGGTGAAGGAAATGTAACTGGTATTCGATACATGCAAGTGTGCTGATGGGGACAGAGTAATGTTTGCTTTGTCCATGTTGAAATCTAATGCAGTTTACTGGTGGGAGGCTGAGACTGGGGGAAAGGGTTCGACAATGGCTAAGGGAATGTTGTGGGAAGCGTTTGTAGACAGGTTCAAAGCTCAGTTCTGCCCGCTCGCGGCAGTAAAAGGATTGGAAGAAGAGTTCTTGGGGTTGGATAAGGGAGGTATGACAGTGCGAGAGTATACTAGAAAGTTTATTGAGAAATCTCGCTTTGCAGATTTGTATGTGCCAACGGAGGAATGCTGAGTGGAGCGTTTCATTCATGGACTGAAAAGCAGTATCCCAGAACTAGTTCTGACAAGGAACCCCACCACCTTTCAGGCGGCCATTAATGCGGCCGAGATGATTGAAAAGGAAAAGGTTCGTCAGATGACTGAAAAGGGTGTTGAAAAGCGTAAATGGGATGGACCAGGTAAGGACTTCAGAAAAGGGAAAGTGTTTCGACTAGACAACCGTGTTAGTAAGGATACCGTTGGAAAACCATGTACGAAATGTAATAGGGTGCATCGGGGAGAGTGCATGGCAGGTTCAAACTCATGCTACCGGTGCGGCTTGCCCGGTCACATGTCAAAGGATTGTCGCAGTGGGGGAAAATCTTGTTACGAATGTGGGGCTACTGGGCACATGCGTAATGATTGTCCACAATTGAAGAAAGGGGGATCAGTCCCATATGGTGAACGACAAGGTGGGAAAGGAAATGACAAGGGAGCAGAACCAGGGCGTCCGAAGGGACGTGCATTCCGCATGACCACGGAAGAGGTGAAGGAAGTTCCAGATGTGGTGGCAGGTACGTTTCTAGTGAACTCTCTATGTGCCAAGGTGTTGTTTGATTCAGGAGCCAATCGCTCTTTTATATCGCATGCTTTTATGAAATGTTTGGGGGTGAGGCCTAGACGTTTAGAGAGAGCACTAGAGGTGGAAACTACAAATGAAGTATGGGTGTATGTTATGGAAGTAGTAGAAGATTGTGTCATAGATATAGAAGGGAGATTGGTGCCTACGAAGTTATATCCTATGGCAATGGGAGAGTTCGATGTAGTGTTGGGTATGGATTGGTTAGCCGCGAACGATGCGAATATCGTTTGCAACAAAAAGCTGATCAGAATTCGGTTACCTGATGGAGATACCGTAGTAATCTATGGGAATCGCCGTGATAGAAAGACTAGCCTTATCTCCATGATTAGGGCTACTAAGTATTTGAGGAAGGGGTGTAAAGGATTCTTGGTGTACGTGTTAGACGCCAAGAAAGAGAAGCGTGGGGTGGGTGATGTGCGAGTGGTAAATGAGTACCTGGAAGTATTTTCGGATGACTTGACAAGTCTACCTCCAGATCGTCAGATCGAGTTCATAATTGATTTGTTGCCCGGAGCTGCACCTATTGACCGCGCATCGTATAGATTGGCGCCATCTGAAAGGAAGGAAATGATGACTCAATTGCAGGAGATATTAGACAAGGGATTCGTTAGACCGAGTACATCTCCGTGGGGAGCACCCGTGCTCTTCGTGAAGAAGAATGATGGTACTATACGAATGTGCATAGACTACCGATAACTCAACAAGGTCACGACCAAGTACAAGTATCCTATACCGAGGATTGACGACCTGTTTGATCAGCTACAAGGAGCCATCTACTTCTCCAAGATTGATCTGAGGTCAGGGTATCATCAACTCAAGGTGAGGGAGGAGGATGTGCCGAATACTGCATTTCGGACCAGGTATGGACACTACGAATTCCTGGTGATGCCGTTCGGGCTAACCAATGCCCCGGCAGCATTCATGTACTTAATGAATAGGGTATGCCAACCTTATTTGGATCAGTTCGTGATAGTGTTCATCGATGACATCCTGATATTTTCAAGATCGGAAGGGGAGCACGAAAGCCACCTTCGTACAATTCTCGAACTATTGAAGCAAGAGAAGTTGTATGCGAAGTTTTCCAAGTGCGAGTTTGGGCTGAGGGAAGTGCAGTTCCTCGGGCACGTGGTGTCTGAGAAGGGGATCATGGTTGACCCGGCTAAGATTGAGGCCATCAAAGATTGGGAACAACCTAAGAATCCGTCAGAAGTTCGAAGTTTCCTCGGGCTGGCGAGGTACTTCCGAAAGTTCATCAAGGACTTTTTGCGTATCGCCACGCCATTAACGGCCTTAACCAAGAAGAATGCCAAGTTCACTTGGTCGGAGAAGCAAGAAGAAGCATTTCAAAGGCTTAAAGATATGTTGAGCAGCACTCCGGTGTTGTCACTACCAGATGGTTCGGACGATTTTGTGGTTTTCAGCAATGCCTCGAAACTTGGTTTGGGTTGCGTACTCATGCAACGAGGTAAGGTGATCGCTTATGCCTCCCGGCAGTTAAAGGATCACGAGGCTCGTTATCCTACGCATGATTTAGAATTGGCGGCAGTGGTTTTTGCCCTAAAGATTTGGCGACATTACCTGTATGGGACGAAGTGCCAGATCTTCACGGACCACAAGAGTTTATGTCATCTCTTAGATCAAAAAGAGTTGAATATGCGCCAAAGGAGATGGATTGAATTGTTGACCGACTACGACTGTAAGATCGAATATCATCCGGGGAAGGCAAACGAGGTGGCGGACGCTTTGAGCCGTAAGGAACGAAGTGAAACCCCCAGGATTGTGGCCATGAGGGCCGAGGTCACATTCAATCTGTTAGCTGAAATAAAGAAATGTCAGGTTGAAGCGCTCGAAACTGAAAATCTTAAGAAGGAGAGAATGGTAGGGCAAGCGTCCATGTTAGTGGAAGATAGTCGAGGGGTGAAATGTCTGAATGGGAGAATATGGGTTCCGAAACTCGGAGAGGTCCGAAAGCCGATTCGAGAAGAAGCTCACAAATCGAAGTACACGATCCACCCCAGAACTAACAAGATGTACGGAGATCTACGACGAGACTACTGGTCGCCCGGATTGAAGAAGGACGTGGCTCACCTTGTAGAGACCTGTATGACGTGTTCACGAGTAAAGATCGAGCACCAATGACCGTACGGGAAGCTCCAGTCGTTAGAGATACCGATGTGGAAGTGGGATCATATCACGATGGATTTCGTGACCCATTTGCCTAGAACTCCAAAAGGTTACGACGCCATTTGGGTGATCGTGGATCGGCTCACGAAGTCGGCACACTTTTTGCCTATACGAGAATCTTACTCGCTGGAGCAGTTAGCAAAGTTGTACATCGATGAGATCGTAACCCGTCACGGGGTGCCGACGTCGATAGTGTCCGACCGAGATAGCAGATTTACTTCCAAGTTTTGGAGGAGCTTCCAAAGAGAAATGGGTTCGCAGATTAAGATGAGTACCGCTCATCATCCTCAGACTGACGGTCAGAGTGAGAGAATGATACAGACGTTAGAAGACATGTTAAGAGCGTGTGCTTTGGAATTCCAAGGCTCGTGGGAAAAGCATCTACCATTAATCGAGTTCGTGTACAATAACAGCTATCACTCGAGTATCAAGGCAGCGCCGTTTGAGGCACTCTATGGTAGAAAGTGTCGAACACCATTGTGTTGGAACGAGGTGGGCGAAAGAAAGTTAGCCAGACCAGAGTTGGTACAGCTGACTTCCGACAAGGTAGTTCAAGTGCGTGAAAGGCTGAGGGTCGCTCGCGATCGACAAAAGAGCTATGCGGATAAGAGACGAAAGGACATAGAATTTCAGGTCGAGGACTTTGTTTTGTTAAAGGTATCCCCATGGAAAGGAGTGGTGCGGTTCGGGAAACGCGGGAAGCTAAGCCCACGTTATATCGGACCATTCGAGATTACCGAATGAATCAGAGAAGTGGCGTATAGGTTGGATCTGCCAGAAGAACTGCGCGGTTTCCACAATACTTTTCACGTGTCTAATCTAAGAAAATGTCTAGCCGACGTGACAAAAGCGGTTCCATTAAATGACATAAAAGTGGACGAGAAATTGAACTTTGTAGAGGAACCTGAAGCAATCACGGATGTTAAGGTAAGGAAATCGCGGAGCAAGGAGACTAAGCTGGTTAAGGTACAATGGCGGCACCACAAGGGTCCGGAGGCGCCTGGGAGTTGGAGTCGGAGATGAAAGCTAGATACCAGCATCGGTTCCAATAAGGAATTCCGGGGACGGAATTCTTTTAAGGGGGGAGTGTTGTAACAACCGGGTTTTGTTTGCAAGTAGGTATAAGATTAGTGTCTTTTGCGAAAGAAATGAAAGTTAACTTGAGGGACTAATTTGTCATTTGGTGAAAGGTGTAGGGCACAAATCCCTAGGGCGGCCCTCATTTTCAACAAAATCAGTCTTTGGTGTTGGTGTTGGCGGCTAAGAGATAACAAGAGAAAGAAAGAAGGGTTTGAGAAGAAATCAAGAGAAAAGGAGGAATCAAGGAAGAATCTGCAAGGTAATACATCCTGAATCCGTTCTCCTGATCATTGTAGTACTTTTCTTTCTTATTGGTATGGATTCCTAAGATTTATCTGGATGATTCTTTGAGTTTTCACCATTTTTCCTTTAAAATGGGTTTTATGGGTTTTTGGCTTGGTAATCGATTTAAGGGAGTAAAAGATGGATTAAGTGGATGTTTAGATTGGTGAATGAACCCTTAGGGTTGTCTAATCGAATTTATGGTAGAAAATGGAGTTAACGATCACTTTTAGTTTGCTAATTTTGAACAGCAGTCGTATCCGGACACCATCAGTTCATGATGTTATGGTAGTTTCCGGATATGGATGCTAGTTCCCAGGTGAAGTTTTATGGTAGTTCCCGGGTGGTTGATTTTCTGGGTAGGTTGAGTTACCGGATGCAGTATCCGGAAAGAAGGTGTATCCGGGGAGTCTTGGTATCCGGATAGTATGGGTATCCGGGCAGTCTTGATGTTCGGACAGGTTGGTACCCGGAAAGTGTGTGCTGGTCAGTAGGTTTGAGCCGTTTAATCTGATCCGAATCTAATGCCCTTAGGTGTTCGACTGGTTTAGCTGGGAGGTATATAACAAGTGCGTTCTACGATAATCAAAGGTGAGTTCTCTCAACCCTTTTATGACGTACCATTTTTACTGCATATGGTTCCTTTATAGAGCATGAATTGATTTATAAAAGTTATGCATGCTTTCATGATTTACACAAACGAAAGATGTTTAAAGCTTTCATGTATATGGGTTCAAATGTATGTGTATGCTATGTGGAGTCGGTTGCACGGTGGGGTAAGGGTACCTTGGGATCTCTGATCCCTTGGGCATATGGAGGTTAGCTTGTAGGTTGGAATTCGTTTTCTCCTACATGAATGAACGGGGAGTCCATTTGGATTCCTGCATAGACGAGAGGGTGTCCGTTAGGCCCCGATCGGAGTAGCTTACGCAATTCCCTGAACCACGTGTTTAACCTTGGATGATGTTATGAGAAAGATGTGAAAGTATTTTCTTTATGAAATGATCTTTATACTGTGATAAATGTTTATGGAGGGAATTCACTAGACCTTTTGGTCTAACCCTCGCTTTTCAAAAACTAAACCATTTTCAGGTAAGCGTACAGTGGGGAAATTCTAGTAAGAATTAGATGGATACAAGAAAGATGTGGACTCATAGCGACTCCAAGATTTTGAATGATGACTATAGATAGAATCTCAGCTGTGGGCGTAGAGTCTTCCGCTGTCAACTTTATTTAGATCACTTTATTGATGATGTAAAAACAAGATATTTATGTAATGTGAATGCTTATCTTCTAGATGAATGCATGTTATGTTTTTGGGACGTTAGAGTATCTCACAAAAGATGCTTGTTTCATAAATGCACGGAGATTTAGCACATAATCTATCTATTCCTCACTCGGAGGTCTTGGATATTGAAAAAGGAAGACATCAGCTCCGGTCTCCGAACTTGTTAGGGCCAATTAATGGTTGAATAGAAGTTCAAGGGCTGGTTTGTAATTGTTTATTTTGAGCCTTGTTAGTGAACGGGTCGTGGACTTATTACCACGGGCCCAACATAAAAATAGTTTTGTTTCGCCTTTGTTTTAGGATAGTTGTCATTTTACTTTCTCAAAGCTTATTGTAAACTCTCTTCATTATTGAAAGTGAATTGGATGACCAGTTGGAGTTATAACACATATTCTTATCTATTGATTTCTTTATTGTTCGTTGCACGGATCTGAGACTCACAATTGGTATCAGAGCAGACGAACGAAACGACTCAAAGTGATTCTTGAATTATGGTTAGTTTACTATTCAAAAATTTTAGTCGACTGTGTTCTTGACACTTGAAATTCATATTTTGATTTACTCAAAATTGACCGTTTTCGTTGATTGCATACTGTTAGCATCATTCTTATTAGTGATTCTGCACTTTTTTGCAATCTAATTCGATCATCTTAGTGGTTTTTAAGCAAAATTAAGTTCATAAGTTTGTGGTTGTGTTCTTGCAAAAATCCAATTTTTACCATAAAAAAACCTATTGTTTTGCTTCAAAATCGATTTGGGTATTGTTATTTTTGTGTTTGGTCGAGTTCCTAATCTTTCAGGAACGACGTGTCCGGAAACTGCGGCTGGAAGTTTCAAATCGATTGGGAATCGACTAGGGTTGCTCAAAAATGTTCTTGAAAGATTAGGAACACTACCAAATGCAAAAATAACACTACCCAAATCGATTTCAAAGCAAAAATAACAAGTTTTGATGGTTAAAAAATCGATTTTGACCAAGAACACACTCAAAACTTTTGACCTTAATTTGCTTAAAACACACTCAAATGATCGAAATAGAGTATGAAAACTTGCAGAATCACTAATAACAATGATACTAACAATACCCAATAAACGAAATCGATCAATTTTAGCAGAATCAAAATATGGATTGACAACTTAGAACACAGCCGTGAAAAAGAGAAAACTTACCAGAATTCAATATGAACACCTTGAATCGATATGTCCGTCTGCTTTGATACCAATTGATAGTTCCAGATCCGTGCAACGAACAATAATAATGAAATCAATAGATAGAAACAGTGATTAGGATTTCAACTGGTCATCCCTATTAGCTTTCAATTGAGAGAGTTTACAATGATAGTAGGAAAGCAATAATGAATAACTTGCCTAAACAATGGCAAAACAGAACTTTATATATGACGGGCCCGTGGTTAACAAGCCCACGGCCCGTTCACTAACTAGGCTCAAAATAAACAATTACAATTAGCCCCTTGAACTTCTATACAACCAAATATTGCCCTAACATTGTGTGTTTTGGTTCTAAAGTGATTGCAGAAAGTTTCCAAGTCAAAAGAGGTGCAGATTCGATTTCCAGGTAAGTTTTCGTGTTCCAGTGTTTGAATACGGGACTCTTTCTTGAGTTATGGTTCTTGTTAATTCCAGATCATATATATTTCGGATCTAAGCCCAGTTCCGGACTCTTAACCCCGGTTTCGGTTCCCACTTAGTTACGGATCACATATTCCGGTTCCTGTTCACCAAATCCGGTACCCAATCCGGATCCGGTCCTTACTTGTACTGCATACCGATATTGACTTCGGATTCCTTAACTCCGGATCATTGTTTTTGATTTCGGATCTTGAGTTCCGGATTCCTCTTTCCGGGATCTTGCACTCCGAATCTACTATTCCGGATCTCTCATTCTGGATATTACCTCTGCATACTTATTTTTTTAGTTTCTGTTTGGTTCAATTTTTCCTGTGTTCCTTTCTGGTTATTCTTGATCTTGATTACAATTGCGTTAGTTTTTCACTCCCTTAGGATTTCACGTTAGTTTGTGCGTTAGATCTCTCTTTACCTTTGAATCATCCTACTCGTCTTACGATCACACACAAGTGCTCACAATGAATGCTAAAGACGCATTAGCTATCGGATCGGAACTCAAACCTCCGATCTTGTACCGAAGGGAGTACAATGTCTGGAATGATCGTTTTATATGCTTCATCGAGACCAAGCCCTTATATGAAGAGATTCTCCGATCGCTGATGGAAAGACCGACTACTCCACCCTTGATGGACGTTCCAGCACAAGAAGGCGGACCTCCAGCACATAAGGTGCCCAAACCGTATGACAAGGTGTCGGCTGACGAAAAGAGGAAAGTTGATGCAGATAAGCTGGCGAAGACTTATCTAGTGTACAGTCTTCCTAACAACATCTACTGCAGCATCGACAGTCACAAGGACACAGCTAAAGGTATGTGGGACCAGCTTGTGAAGATCATGCAAGGCAGTCGTGAGGGTAATCAGCTGAAGATAACCAACTGCCTCACCTGCTATGAAGTCTTTTAAGCCAAACGAGGGGAATCACTCACTGAAACCTATGAACGTTTGTACACACTCCTCAACGACCTGAACAAGAACAACATCTTCCAAACGAACCTCGAGTGCAACATCAAGTTCCTCAACAACCTTCAATCTGAATGGAAGGGATTTGTCCTCCACGTTAGTCACAACCGATCTTTAGAAAGTGTTCCGCTGTATGAGCTCTATGAGATGTTTCTCCAAGATGAAGATGATGTTCGTGAGCTGATGGGAGATCAAAAGTCCAGTGAAAAGACGAAAGAAGATCCTCTTGCTCTCATGTCTCACAAGAAAAACAAGCAAGCCCAACGCAATTCGTATAGAGAGGAAGCTCAAAGTGTGACTGAACATGAAGACGCAGAACCGAAAAGTGATTTCGATCCAGAACTTGATAGTATAAAGAAGGTCATTGCCTTACTGTCCCGAGAGTACGCTAGAAAGAGATTTTTCAAGAAGCCATCAAACAACAACCAGCGCTACTCCACCAATACAAAGCGTCGGGACTACCGAGATAAATACGATGGCAAGCGCAAGTCTGATGAAGGTAGAAAGAAGAACGATGAAGGAAAGAGATCTGAAGGAAAGTATGACGACCGAGCTGATGGTGAACCAGTGAAATGCTACAACTGTGGAAAGCGAGGTCACTTTGCCAAAGACTGCCGGAAACCTATAGTACGCAATGTTGAGTACTACAAGAAGAAAATGCTTCTGTCAAGGGAGAAAGAAGCTGGTAAAGCGCTGCTGGTGGAAGATGATCACTGGCTCCAACTGACTGATGAAGAAGAGAATGACGAGGAAGCTTACATGTGCTATACTGGCATCAACCCGGAAGAATCCGAATCTAAAGATGACTCTTCCTGAAATAAGAAGGACAAGACGCAATGACAAGGACAAGCTCACGTTAGTTTGTGCGTTAGATCTCTCTTTACCTTTGAATCATCCTACTCGTCTTACGCTCACACACAAGTGCTCACAATGAATGCTCAAGACACTTTAGCTATCAGATCGGAACTCAAACCTCCGATCTTGTACCGATGGGAGTACAATGTCTGGAAGGATCGTTTTATGTGCTTCATCGAGACCAAGCCCTTATATGAAGAGATTCTCCGATCGCTTATGGAAGGACTAACTACTCCACCCTTGATGGACGTTCCAGCACAAGAAGGCGGACCTCCAGCACATAAGGTACCCAAACCGTATAACAAGGCATCGGCTGATGAAAAGAGGAAAGTTGATGGAGATAAGCTGGCAAAGACTTATCTAGTATAGAGTCTTCCTAACAACATCTACTGCAGCATCGACAGTCACAAGGACACAGCTAAAGGTATGTGGGACCAACTCGTGAAGATCATGCAAGGCAGTCGTGAGGGTAATCAGCTGAAGATAACCAACTGCCTCACCTGCTATGAAGACTTGAAAGCGAAACGAGGGGAATCACTCACTGAAACCTACGAACATTTCTGCACACTCCTCAACGACCTGCACAATAACAACATCTTCAAGATGGACCTCGAGTGCAACATCAAGTTCCTCAACAACCTTCAATCTGAATGGAAAGGATTTGTCCTCCACGTTCGTCATAACCGATCTTTAGAAAGTATTTCGCTGCATGAGCTCTATGAGATGTTGCTCCAAGATGAAGATTATGTTCGTTAGCTGATGGGAGATCAGAAGTCCAGTGAAAAGACGAAAGAAGATCCTCTTGCTCTCATGTCTCACAAGAAAGACAAGCAAGCCCAACGCAGTTCGTATAGAGAGGAAGCTCAAAGTGTGACTGAAAATGAAGACGCAGAACCGGAAAGTGATTCCGATCCGTAACTTGATAGTATAAAGAAGGTCGTTGCCTTACTGTCCTGGCAGTACGCTAGAAAGAAATTTTTCAAGAATCCATCAAACAACAACCAGCGCTACTCCACCAATACAAAGCGTCAGGACTACCGAGATAAATACGAAGGCAAGCGCAAGTCTGATGAAGGTAGAAAGAAGAACGATGAAGGAAAGAGATCTGAAGGAAAGTCTGACGACCGAGCTGATGGTGAACCAGTGAAATGCTACAACTGTGGAAAGCGAGGTCACTTTGCCAAAGACTGCCGGAAACCTATAGTACGCAATGCTGAGTACTACAAGAACAAAATGCTTCTGTCAAGGGAGAAAGAAGTTGGTAAAGCGCTGCTGGTGGAAGAGGATCACTGGCTCCAACTGACTGATGAAGAAGACAACGACGAGGAAGCTCACATGTGCTATACTGGCATCAACCCGGAAGAATCCGAATCTGAAGATGACTATTCCTGAAAAAAGAAGGACAAGAGCGAATGCCAGGTATGTAGTTCTTCTAATGCTGACTTAATTATTCAGATACAAGTTATTGTGCGTACCTTAGATACCTTTAAACAAAAGAACAAAACCATGGACGCCTAAATCTCTAAGCTAGAAGCCGATGCTAAGACTAAGTGTGATACCATAGGCAAGCTAGCTATTGAAAAGGCTAAGGACAAATGTGTGATAGATAACTATCAATCCGAACGCTCGGCCATTACAAAAAGAGCTTAAATCATCGAGACTCAAATATATGAATATACACAAAAGTTAGAAAAGTCTCAGGAGGAGTATTCTAAGAGCGCTGTAATTCAAGAGAAAGTTCAAAAAGAAAATGAGTTGTTGACCACTAAACTTAAGGATCTTGAATCCAAACTTTATAAACTTGGTCAATCTGAACAAACCATCCAATTGAACAAACCAAAGGAATTTAAGTATTACAACTCACAATGGGGACTCGGATATGATAATCCGTGTTACCTAAAAAAAATCTTATCTAAAGTTCCCACCCTTTATGAATTCAATTTCATGGGTCTAGATAAGAAATATCCCGAGTATAAGAAAAAGTGGACTAAGCCGTCTCAGGAAGATGAGGAAAAAGAAGACCTTAAAAGAAAAACAGGAATTCCTCTACCAAAAGTAGGGGAAAAGCCTGAAAATATGGAACCTAAATCGGAAGAGGAGCCACCTAGAAAGAATATAAATGTATAAGTTCCTTTCGTGTACGAAACCCTTAATGCATATTATTTGAAAACCAAAACACCCTACCTCTCAAATGATTACTTCGACATCTTTTCTCTTGCCAAAACTGTGGAAGCTCCAGTTCCAGTTAAGGCAACACCAGATGTAGGATCTCATTATCAATCAGAGTTTAAACGTTATATTCCACCTCTGATTTTGGAAAACATCATTTTCAAAGTCCAAGAATCAATTGCGAGGGACAAGGTCATTTTTTAAACCGAAAGAACTGTACTTTTATCTACAATAAACGAGCTCAAAAAGAACAAAACCGAGTCATTATCCGATAAGAAAGAACGAGTTATAAAATTGAGATTGCTAAATTGACTTCTAAACTGTCCGCCCTGGCGGAAGAAGCTTTAACAGGAAGGATGGCTAAGGAAAGTCCCGTGTATACTCCAATGAAGCCTACCTCTCCTGACACCATCTCGGTTGACCCGTCAAGTAATTGTGCGGATAGTTCCTCGTGTAAAGATTTTCTAGGTGTGTCTCATGACACCGATGACAAGAGTTTGAGTAATCAAAATAAAGGTAAGGCGGTTCAAACCGATTTGATACAAAGGAATCTTTTCTCTGACTTTAATAATCCCTTTACGAACAATTTCTTTAACTGTTCCTCATCCGACTTTGACGGTGAAAACCCATTTGGTTCTGTGTAATACCCCGGGTAGGTTCGTTAGGTAAATTCTATTTTCGTTAATTTTAGTTAACTTTAAAATTGAATGTTTAGGGTAAGTTAAGGTGAATTTATAAGTTTAGGGATGTTTCAGTCATTAGTGAATAGTTTAAGGCCTAAAAGGGTAAAAGTGGTTTAATATACACCCTTTAGGACTCCAGCTATTTCATTCAGCAGAAAACAATCAAATATTATCAGTGTGTGTCTGTTTTGAGACAGGAAGGAGAAAAGAAGAAGAAGTTAGGTTAAGGCTTCAATTGATGTGCTTGGAAGTGATTTGAGGTATGTTTCCTTTATGTTTTATGTTTGTAACTGCTAGTAGATAGTTTCTATCGGAGTAGAACCATCAGTTTCATGTTTGGTAGTAAATTCTGTCGATTCTGAGTAGAAATGGGTAAACCGACAGAGGTTTCCGGACACAATTTGAAGGTGTCCGGTAGTTTCTGTTGGTGGTATCCGGTAGTTTCTTTGATAGTGTCCGGAAGATGTTCTAATGGTGTCCGGACGAGTCCATTATCCGGTAAGTCTCTCTTTCTATAGTTTCCGGATGAAATTAGATACCGGATGGTGTCCGGATTGCCTTGGTTTTCAGATGTCCTCTGGATTGTTTATGTTGTCCGGAAAGTTGTGTTGTCCGGATTGTATGTGTTGTCTGGAAAGTTGTGTTGTCCGGATAGTTCTGTGGTATCCGGAAACATTGGTTGTTTGGTCACTTTTGAGGATAAGAGTCAGATAGATTTATATAGAGTTCGTAACCTACTAGTATGTCTTATGTGTTAAATTGTTAAGGAGGTATTTTTATTTAACTTGTTTCAGATTCTGAGAATTTTGGGTAAAAGATCGGATAGCTTGGAGAAAAGCTTGGAAGGGTTTTTGATAAGCAATCAGGTGAGTTTTACTTTAAAACGTTTTCAAACTGGAATACATATACTGAGTGGAAATGTGATAGATAATGTGATTATGTGCTTATGTTTGAAATATAATATATTGAGATGTATAGTGTATTTATATGAGCATTACACTACACGAGAGCACGTTGGCCGGGCTTAGGACCGACGGAGTTTTGGCTATACGGAGGGACAACGGAGTTGGCTGTATGTAAGTGCAGCGGAGTAAACTGATTAGTTGGCTCGCAACCAACTAATATGGCCAAGGGAAATGAGGAGATGTACACGGTGCACGAGTCTTGCTTGGTATTTAATTACTTGGTGTATATTTGTGTTTTACAAAAGGATTATTAAACTGACAAGGATTATCTCACTAGACCGTTTGGTCTAACCCTCATTTTGTTTTCAAAAATATGTATTCCAGGTCGAGGAACTTTTAATAGCAAAGGAAAGGATAAAGTATGACGTGCTTGTGAAGGCTATTTGGGATGTAGAAGTTTTTCCTTAAACGTTTTGTACTGAATATGTAATGTACAGTTTTAAGACTTTCGGACCTTATGTGAATAATATGTATCTTTTGTTATGAATGAAACGACGTTATGTATAATTTGTTAATTGATGTATATTATGTAGGTTTGGGAACCGGGTCGTTACATTCTGCACGACGGTTTTCTGAGTTTTTTAATTCCTCAGTTTGTCGTGATGAAGATATTTCGAAAATATATTTTTCCCCAAAGCTTGTAAGTCACATTCAACTTTTGGAGAAAATTCCCACACCGGTAAATTTTGAAAAGGGAGAATGTTCTAACTCCAAAAACTTTTCTAAGACCATTTCTTCAAAATCTACATCTAAAAGACGGTCAAAGAAACGCTCAAAAACCGGTATTTCGCACAAAAGACAATCTTATTACTCTAGTTCTTCTGACAGGGATCTTAATGATTCTTCAGATAATCATGTTTTTAGAAAAGTAAAGATGGTTTGTAGAGTTAAAGGATCTGCTCCTGCTCCAAAGTCATTTGTCTCTGTTAAGAGTGACAAGAACAACAAAGCTTTCCATGCTAAACCTTTTGTGTAACTTGATCGTGTTTACCCTGTTAATCAGCTGATCAGGTTATCTACACAGAAGCTATGTTTTTCTTACTGTGGAACAAGTGACTTTGTGAAAATAAAAACTATGCTAAGTGTTGGTATGGTTCTTATAGGATCCCCAATCCCCGTTTTACAGTTAAGGAATCTAACCATCAAGGATCCATCAAAGCATGGATACCAAAATCTTTATGATCTGTTTTCCATGGATGTCATGTACGATATAATTCAGAATATTCCGTTCACATGAATGCATTCAAAGGTTATGTTATTTTTTAGGCGGAGTATAAGGTATTTGACATATGCATGAATTTTTAGTGAATTCAAAGAATCGTGGTCATTCATTCTGGATAACTTACTTGTGTTTGTTATTCTCCAATGTTAACTTCCATAAATACCACGTGTTATATTTTCTTGACTTAGTTATTTCCATGTCTCATATACATGTTGATTTTTCAATGGAGATACACTCGCTTGAATTCCTACATGTGTTTCAAATTTCGTCATTTCATGTTAATGATTCAATTCTTTTCTGATATATTAATTGTGACTTGTTCTTCACAATTAAACATTCTTCATAATTGTTTCATTTATTGCAAATAATGTGTTTACTGAGTCATTCCGTTTTACGCTTGATCTTGTTTATTGAAATTCCCTATTTCAAATGACTTTAATGACTTCTGATCATCTCAGATCAGGACTCGTTATTAAATGATATGACTTCTAAACATGTCAGCATGAAAGTGAGTGTTAGGAATTATATTGTTTCTATGGTCTATCCATAACAGGAAGGACCTACCCAAGAAACACATCCACTTATAGACACAAATGAGGGGTCTATATGATAGATGAGTTTGGAGTGAAAAAAATGGTGAGGATGTGACAGGACATAAAAGAATATATTGGTCCTTACCAACCCGAGTTAGTTATCCTGGTAACCACATATTCTATTCATTCTCGTTCTTTGGAGATGAATATTGAAACAGACATGGACCCAGTGTCGATAACTCGTGTCACCCCACCCAGCCATTTAAGTATCTCACAAAAGATGCTTGTTTCATAAATGCACTGAGATTTAGCACATAATCTATCTATTCCTCACTCGGAGGTCTTTAATATTGAAAAAGGAAGATATCAACTCCGGTCTCCGAACTTGTCAGGGTCAATTAATGGTTGAATAGAAGTTCAAGGGCTGGTTTGTAATTGTTTATTTTGAGTCTTGTTAGTGAACGGGTCGTGGGCTTGTTACCACGGGCCCAACATATAAATAGTTTTGTTTAGCCTTTGTTTTAGTCTAGTTGTCATTTTACTTTCTCAAAGCTTATTGTAAACTCTCTGCATTATTGAAAGTGAATTGGATGACCAGTTGAAATCATAACACCTGTTCTTATCTATTGATTTCTTTATTGTTCGTTGCACGTATCTGAGACTCACAATTGGTATCAGAGCAGACGGACGAAACGATTCAAAGTGATTCTTGAATTATGGTAAGTTTACTATTCAAAAAATTTAGTCGACTGTGTTCTTGACACGTGAAATTCATATTTTGATTTACTCAAAATTGATCGTTTTCGTTGATTGCATACTGTTAGCATCATTCTTATTAGTGATTCTGCACTTTTTCGCAATCTAATTCGATCATCTTAGTGGTTTTTAAGAAAAATTAAGTTCATAAGTTTTTGGTTGTGTTCATGCAAAAATCCGATTTTTACCATCAAAAACCTATTGTTTTGCTTCAAAATCGATTTGGGTATTGTTATTTTTGTGTTTGGTCGAGTTCCTAATCTTTTAGGAACGATTTAGAGCAACCTTAATTGATTTCCAATCGACATGGAAACCACAGCTGCAGTTACCGGATACCACATCCGTGGTTACCGGGTTCATTCGCCAGTTACCGGGTAAGTTCTTATTTCTCAATTGTTACCGGGTAACTCCAAGTTACCGAGTAACTATCTCTTACCAGATATTAGTCACACTTACCGGACATCAATCCCGGTAAGTCCCAGATACCGGTAAGTCTTAGCATGCGGTAAGCTCCTTTGTCATTCGGTAAATTCCATCACCCGGTAAGAAGCTATTTGGTTTATTTTGTTATCGGTAACCTTCATTTTACTTGTTTCATCCGGTAACTTCCTTCTCCCCCGGTAAGATCGTTCATCCGGTAAGCCTCATCATCCGGTAAGTCTTCGACCAGGTAAGTTTTTTTTCTCTGCTCAGTTTTTATCTATCCGGTATCTTTTATCACCCGATAACCTCTGTTACCCGGTAACTGAAGATTATCCGATAACCTATTGCAAAGTTACATGTGTTTCATAATCTGATTCGGACACATCCAGATCAGATAGCTTTCATCCGGATTCCTATCCGATAAGCTATGTTTGGTCATTTCCTACCTGTTTCTAGTATAATCCACTCTTAGAACCTGCGTTAGGACTACACTCTTAGTACCTTGCGTTAGGTTATCACTTTGAATCAAACAAATCGTCCGACGATCAATCAAGTGCAACTAAAGATGTCTTCGTGCGACGCTCTTGCTATTGGCACCGACACCAAAGCACCTTGTCTCTACCAAGGTGAGTACAGCCAGTGGCGTGACAGATTCATAATCTTCATTGAGTCGAAGGATAACTTCGAGTATATTTGGCGAGCTTTAGAAGAAGGGCCAATTCCTGAACCGACGAAGACTATACCAGCAACTGCAAACGCTCAAGCTCGTGTCGAGAAAAAGACGGTCTCCGAGATGACTGATGACGAAAGAGGCATGATAGAGGGAGAAAAACATGCTAAAAGGTACCTTGTTCAAGCTCTACCAAACACGATCTATATTGCCATCGACAGCTACAAAAAGACAGCTAAGGGCATGTGGGATCAGGTGGAGAAGATGATGCGCGGGAGCGAAGTCGGGAATCAATTAAAGATCAACATCTCCATAACCAAGTTCAATGGGTTTAAGCAGCGCACCGGCGAATCTCTCTCGCAAACCTATGAACGCTTCTGTCTTCTTCTCAATGAGCTTCACAAGAACCAGATCACTCGGTCTAACACGGAGAATGCTCTGAAGTTTCTCAACAACCTCATGCCTGAGTGGAACGTATTTGCATCCCACGTCAAGCACAACCACTTAATGGAGAAAGTCGGCATCGATGAGTTGTATGAGATGCTTCTTCAAGACGAAGATGAAGTAATGGAAATTCTGAATGAGAAGAAGGCTGCATCCAAGCCAGCTGCTGATCCTCTAGCACTCATGTCTTCCAAACAAGGGAAATCTTCTGGCCGTCACTCCAAACGTGCCCGAAGACAAAGCGAGTCTAAGTTAGAACCCGAAGAAAAAAAACAGTGATTCTGATTCTGAAGTAGCTGCCATTAAGAAAGCAATGACCCTGCTCTCCAAATCATTCCAACAAAACTTCTATAAGAAGTCGACGTCCAATAATCAGCGCTACTCCACCTCCTCCAACAAGCGCCATGATTATCAAGACAAATATGAAGGAAAGAAGAAAGATGACCGCAAGTCTAACTCAAATAAGAAAGATGAACCTGTGACATGCTATAACTGCGGGAAGCTTGGTCATTTTGCGAAAGACTGTAGAAGGCCTGTTGTAAAGAATGCTCACTACTACAAGGTGAAGCTCGCATTGGCAGAGCAGAAGGAAGCTGGAGCAGCTCTGTTTGTGGAAGACGACTACTGGTTGGGTCGTTCTGATGATGAAAGCGAATCTGATGGTGCTGATGCTTTCATGGGATACCACTCTCCTGCCGATGAAGAAAAGGCAAAGGCAAGTCAGGTATGTTAATCTAACCAACAAGATTTCTTTAATCAAATGCAATCAATTGCTGAACGGGTAGATTCCTTCAAGGCCACCTCTGATGAACAACTGCTTGAGATTAGATCACTATCTGAAAAGCTAGATGTTCAAAAGCGCATAACTGAGAAATATTAAGTCTGAAAATGCTAATTTAAAAGAAAAATGCAAAAAACTTTCAATAGCACCTAAGGACTTAAGGGCCCAGATATCTGAACTTCAAACACAGCTTGATCAGTGTATGAATGAGAAAGCAGAAATTGTTTATCAATGTTCTGCTCTTCAAATTCAGCACAAGGAGTTTGTTAACAATATCACCGATCTTGAAACAAAAATCCACAAAAGAGGTCAAACTGATCAAAACATCCATATGAATAAACCCAAAGAGTTCACGTATTTTAACAAAGAATGGGGAATCATATACGATAACCCACACTACTTGAAAAGGGGTATATTCAATAGACCTACACTGTATAATTTTGGATGTCTTGGATTAGATAAAAAATACCCGTAATATGTGATAAAATGGATTGGTCCTCTTGAACCTGAAAAGGAAGAGGAAACTGAGGAATACAAGCGCACACACACGTCTAAAATGCAACTTCCATTTTGTTATGAACCTTTGAATTATTCTTATCAGAAGAACAAAAAGAAGTACCTCTCGAATGACTACTTTAATTGCTATAAGGTTGTAACGCCCAAGGATTCCTCCAAGAAGGATGAGGTCCAAGCAACCGAAACCAAGACTGAGACGGATGAGTTCAAACTCTATGTTCCCCCTCTCATCTTGGAAGCAAAGATAGTCGAGTTGGAGGAGTCACTCGAGAAAGAAATGTCGAATTTTCAAAAGGAAAAGCAAGCGCTTATCAAGGAACTTGATAATCTAAAATCGGTCAAAACCGAAGCTGTGTCTGATGAAGGATAGGAAATCCTTCGGTGTGCAATCAATAAGCTCATCTGATACGTCTTCGTGTAAAGCTTTCATAGGCAAACTTTCTTTTACACAAGACGATAAAGATTCTCAAGACAAGAGTGTTTTAAGGAATTTGAACTCTGATTTTTTCCTAGCTTCCGCACCAAATTCACCAAAGCACACTGACACTAAGTGTTCCTCGCCTTCCTCAACCGATCCAAGTCCTGTAATTCCGGATGTCGATTTTTCTGAATTCATGAACTCTGAAGGAAACTCTGATGAAGAGTTTGAGTCGTTCCCCTTCGACAAACCTCTTCCAAATCATGCTGATTTTCTGTCGCCAGTAGTTAATCGACCGGTCAATTTTCTAAAGGGTGATTGTTCAAAAACAAAGACCCCAACTATGATTAAGATTTCCAAAACTAAGCCTGTTTCTCAAAAACAATCACAATCGAGGCAAAAGACCGAGTGATCGCCTACCAAAAATCCTGCTTCCTCAAAAGTCACTGACCATGCTGTCCATGTTGTTTAAGATAAAACCGGTCGCGCTAAACAAGAAAAACCAAAGTGGCTAGCTAAGGAACCTGTCGAGGATGCTGCATCAAAGTCATTTATAACAGTTTTTTATCCTAGAATGAACAAAAACGATTGTGCTTGGAATCATAGGAATGATTTTGTTAAACACGATTTTAATTTTCCAATTACACTTTATTCCATTCAGCAGTTGATTCAATTATCGCATGATTGTTTGTGTTGCTCTAGTTATGGTTGGAATGATTGGTTTGGGTCGTATCACATGTATAATTCTTCACCCAAACGAAAACCCCGTAAAAACAAAAAGAAACACTATACTCAACGGGGTTCTCAATCTGAGGTGAAACCCAAACAAGAAAGGAAACCCACTCCAAAACGGGTTCCTCCTACTGAGGGTAAACCTACACCTAAGAGGCAAGCTGCTCCAAAACAAGCTCCTCCAAAAGGTGTAAACCCTACACCCAAGAGGCAAGCTGTTTCAAAGCAAGTTCCTCCGAAGGGTGTCAAACCTAACCCTCCAGGACCCATGCAAATATGGGTACCTAAAGTGCGCTAAAAATTCTAGACCACACGCACTCCTCAACAAAACAGAGTGGTAGAAAGACGCAACAGTACCCTCGTCGAAGCGGCTCGCACCATGCTTTCTCAGTCTAAATTGCCGCCATTTCTCTAGGCCGAAGCGGTGTCTACTGCTTGTTACATGCAAAACCGTTCCATCATCAATAAGAGGTTCAACAAGACGCCGTACGAGATCATAAACAACCGCATTCCGAACATCAAGTATTTCCATGCGTTCGGATGCACGTGCTACGTCCTAAACGACAAAAACGATCTCGGCAAATTCAGCCCAAAGGCGGATGAGTGAGTATTCTTAGGATACTCAATGCAGGCTAAGGCATATCGCGTTTACAACAAATAGACTAAAACCATTACCGAAAGTGTAAACGTGACATTCGACGAATCTGCAGATTTGGCTTCTGAACAAATCAGTTCAGAACCCAGTTTAACTGGCGTGCTAGCTTCCGAACTTCCACGTTCGGGATCTGCACAAGCGACAGTAAATCCGAATCATGCATCTTCATCGAATACTGATATTTCAGATTTAGATTTCCTGTTCCAATATTTTTATGATGACATACTTAACGTTTCTACCCCTCATGTCTCAGCACAACCACGACTTGAAGCTGCTCGCATCTAGGATTCGCCGAATCTATCCGGTCCTCCGCCTTCGACAAGCACGCCCTTCATCACTGTGGATACATCTCAACCGTCATCATCAACTTCATCTGATACTACACCCCCCCCCCCCCCCCCGGAGGAACCAGTAATAAACCCGAAGATCGCTCCTAATGATTCGTCATCTGCTACAATCGATGATCAGCCTCTGCATTCCTCGGAACCAGAAGTTGCTCAACCTTCGACGAATCCTACCCCGTCTCCTCCGAGAAATCAACTGGCTACACTTGAAGCGGTACAAGATCTTCCATCTGGTAACTATGTGGATCCGGATGCATCACATTCAACTCAGCAGCCGCTTCCACACACAACCAAATGGACGAAAGCTCATCCCCTGCACCAAATCATCGGTGATCCCTCCACACCAGTCCAAACGCGAATCGCATCAACCAATTTCTGCCTCTTCTTCGGCTTCTTGAGTAAAATCGAGCCGACAACCGTACGCGAAGCACTCGAAGATCCGGACTGGCTCATAGCCATGCAAGAGGAGCTCAACCAATTCGAGGCATTCAAGGTATGGCGACTGGTCCCATGTCCAACCCACAAGACTGTGATGGGAACCAAGTGGATCTTCAAGAACAAGAAGGACGAGGACGACATTGTAGTCCGCAACAAGGTGCGTCTCGTGGCTAAGGGATACCGTCAGCAAGAAGGGATTGACTATGACGAGACATACGCTCCGGTGGTGCGAATAGAAGCTATACGTATGTTCCTTGCATATGCCGCATTCCTTAACGGCGATCTCAAGGAAGAAGTGTACGTGTCGCAACCGGATGGATTCGTGGACGAGAAGAAGCCTGATTCGTGGAAACCGTTTCCAGCCGTTATAGCCGTTGATCAAAGCATTAATGAAGCTAATTAATGAAGCAAAGACAATAAATACCAAGCTAAGTCTTCACATCAAGGATCATCAGTTAACATCCGATACACATCGAATATCCGGCGATTAACAACCGAAGCAATACTCAAGAACACTCGAAGAAAAGCTCAAGTCATCGCTCTCAACGCACGACAACAGCCCTCAACCAGCAGTTCACTCTTTGTTTCGTACACGACAAACAATTCTTTTACATTCCAAACACTTGTACTTTATATTTCGAAGCATTTTCTTCATTTGTATTGTAATCACTGTACGATCGACACCAGTATACAAGGACATCGCCCGTAATTGGCAACCATAGTGCAGCGACGACACCCACTGTCGTTCGCAGGTTTTTTCCTCGTTTGAGGTTTTTCCTGCGTCATCAAATCCCTTGTTTCTTTATTTTTATCCTCGTCGCACGTTTCGTCGAAAGATTCTTTCTTTAGTTGTTTAAGACCACATCGACCTTAAGTTGTCCCTTTGGTGCGATTTTTGGCATTAACAACAGGTCGCTTAGCAAAATGGAGCATATATCTCAGCAACTATGATATTGACTTCAAGCCCAGGACCGCAATCAAGTCCCAAGCCTTGGCAGACTTCATTGCTGATTTTAGCCCTGAATTGGAGAAAGAAGCAGAACTCGAGGTATCGACTGTGGCGACTCACTATGACGTGCCATGGATCTTGCACGTCGAGGGGTCATCCAACATTAGAGGCTCAGGACTAGGCATCGTCTTAAAGTCGCCACAGGGGGGCAAGATGGTATACTCAGTTCGATGCGATTTCAAAACCACCAACAACAAAGCCGAGTACGAGGCCCTGATCGTAGGGATGAATATGGCCCACGACTCGGGGGCAACCGCGCTACATGTCAAAAGCGATTCTCTCCTGGTCGTGAACCAGATGAATGGAGAATTCGCGGCCAAAGATTCAAAAATGACAGCATACCTGAAGGTAGCAAAAGAAAAATAAAAAATGTTTAAAACATTTTATATCGAACAAATCCCGAGAGACCAGAATACTCACGCCGACGCTTTGGCAAATCTCGGGTCTGCTTTAGTCGAACCCATATTCGACGTTATTCCCATGATCCATCTGGCGACATCGTCTATCGAAAACATCGATGTCGTCCAGACCGAGGACGAAAAAGATGATTGGTCGTGCGACATCCGAAATTTCCTTATGCACGACCAACTCCCAGAAGACAAGATGGAAGCCCGAAAGATCAGATTCAAAGCATCTAAATATACCATAATTGGAGATAAGCTCTATCGACAATAATCGACAGGATTAAACTTAAGATGCGTCATTAGCAAGAGTCAGGTCCAAAAAATCATTCGAGAGATGCACGACGGCGAATGTGGCAATCATTCCGGTGGTCGTAATTTGGCTAATCGTATCTCTCGACAAGGGTATTTTTGGCCAACATTGCGACAAGACGCCTTCAAGTACGTCCAGAACTGTGACCCTTGTCAGCGACATGCAGGTATGTCACATAAACCCTCTGAACCTTTGCACTCGACACTCATCCCGTGGCCCTTCACGAGGTGGGGAATGGATATTGTTGGCAAGCTACATCCGGCCCCGGGGCAAAAGGTATTCCTCCTTGTAGTCACCGATTATTTTTCCGAGTGGGTTGAGGCGGCTGCTTTTTCCCAAATCAGGGACAAGGAAGTCATCTCTTTTATCCAGACTAACATCATATGCAGATTTGGGATTCCATCCGAAATCGTCTGTGACAACGTATCCTAATTCATAAGCGACAGGACCCAACAATTTTGCAAAGACGGGAGTATCAAGTTAACAACCTCGACTCTCAGATACCCTCAGGCGAACGGACATGCTGAATCAATTAATAAGACTATTATAGCTTCAATCAAGAAAAGGTTAAAAGTTGCAAAAGGAAGATGGGTCAAAGAACTCCCTTCAGTCCTATGGGCAAATCACACGACAACGCGCACGTCCACAGGACAAACCCCTTTCTCTATCGTCTACGGTTGCGAAGCAGTCCTACCAATCGAAGTCCAGCTCCCAACTTTGAGGCATACTTCCGTCGACCACAACATGATTGATTTAAATTATGACATCGACGCCCTCGAGGAGCTTAGAGAATCAGCCTTGATCAGAATGGCATCTCAGAAGCAAGCAGTCGAGCGTTTCGTAAATGAATTTCATCCTTTTGTCGTAGATAGATGTAATATCAACCGTATAACTTTGTTTAAGTATAGAACGAGCGAAGAATCGTGCAACTTAGGCATTCATAGCAATATAACGATTGAAATATCATACGTTTGACTTGTATTGATAGGCTCAATTATTGACGTGTTAGAACGTACAAAATTTTTCTGAATCCAGAAACTCAGATCAAGAGGTTGCTCAAACCTTATGATCGTGTAACCAAATTTCATTATGAAATTTGAATCATGTGCCCCTGTGATAAAACAATTAAGTTGCATGAGAGGAAGGTGATTTTAGAAAAAAATACTTTTTCAAGTGCGTCGCACTCCAACTGTGTAGGACCAACGACTTCGGAGATGCGGTAAGGACCTTCCCATTTAATAGAAAGCTTGTCGGCATTGAGTTCTTGAGTGTTTTGGAACACTCGACGGAGGACGTAATCGCCTTCTCGAAAGACTTTGACTTTGACGTGTTTATTGAAATTCGCTCGACTGCTTGCTTCTAAGATGCCATTCTGATTAAGGCTGATTCTCTAAGCTCCTCGAGGGCGTCGATATCATAATTTAAATCAATCATGTTGTGGGCGACAGAAGTATGCCTCAAAGTTGGGAGTTGAACTTCGATTGGCAGGACTGCTTCGCAACCGTAGACGAGAGAGAAAGGGGTTTGTCCTATGGACGTGCGCGGTGTCGTGCGATTTGCCCATAGTACTGAAGGGAGTTCTTCGACCCATCTTCCTTTTGCAGCTTTTAACCTTTTCTTGATCGAATCTATAATGGTCTTATTACTTGATTCAGCAAGTCTGTTCCCCTGAGTGTATCTGGGAGTCGAAGTTGTTAACTTGATACTCCTGTCTTCGCAAAATTGTTGGGTCCTGTCGCTTATGAATTGGGATCCGTTGTCACAGACGATTTCGGATGAAATTCCAAAATCTGCATATGATGTTAGTCTGGATAAAAGAGATGACTTCCTTATCCCTGATTTGGGAAAAAGCAACCGCCTCAACCCACTTGGAAAAATAATCGGTGAGTATAAGGAGGAATACCTTTTGCCCGGGGCCGGGGGTAGCTTGCCAACAATATCCATTCCCCACCTCATGAAGGGCCATGGGATGAGTGTCGAGTGCAAAGGTTCAGAGGGTTTCTGTGACATACATGCATGTCGCTGACAAGGGTCACAGTTCTGGACGTACTCGACGGCGTCTTGTCGCAATGTTGGCCAAAATACCCTTGTCGAGAGATACGATTAGCCAAACTGCAACCACCGGAATGATTGCCACATTTGCCGTCGTGCATCTCACGAAGGATTTTTTGGACCTGACTCTTGCTAATGATGCATCTTAGGTTTAATCCTGTCGATGATCGTCGATAGAGCTTATCTCCAATTATGGTATATATTAGATGCTTTGAATTTGATCTTCTGGGCTTCCATCTTGTCTTCTGGGAGTTGGTCGTGCATAAGGAAATTTCGGATGTCGCACGACCAATCATCTTTTTCGTCCTCGATCTGGACGAGATCGATGTTTTCGATAGACGATGTCGCCAGATGAATCATGGGAATAACGTCGAATATGGGTTCGACTAAAGTAGACCCGAGATTTGCTAAAGCGTCGGCCTGAGTATTCTGGTCTCTCGGGATTTGTTCAATAGAAAATGTTTTAAACATTTTTTATTTTTCTTTTGCTACCTTCAGGTACGCTGTCTTTTTTTTGAATCTTTGGCCGTGAATTCTCCATTCATCTAGTTCACGACCAGGAGAGAATCGCTTTTGACATGTAGCGCGGTTGCCCCCGAGTCGTGGGCCATATTCATCCCTACGATCAGGGCCTCGTACTCAGCTTCGTTGTTGGTGGTTTTGAAATTGTATCGAAATGAGTATACCATCTTGCCCCCCTGTGGCGACTTTAAGACGATGCCTAGTCCTGAGCCTCTAATGTTAGATGACCCATCGTCTTGCAAGATCCAGGGCACGTCGTCGTGAGTCGCCACAGACGATACCTCGAGTTCTGCTTCTTTCTCCAATTCAGGGCTGAAATCAGCAATGAAGTCTGCCAAGGCTTGTGACTTGATCGCGGTCCTGGGCTTGAAGTCAATATCATAGCTGCTGAGATATATGCTCCATTTTGCTAAGCGACCTGTCAACTCAGGTTTTCTTAAGACAGACTTAAGAGGGAAGTTAGTTACGACAGTAATGGGATGCGACTCAAAATAATGTCGCAGTTTTTTAGCAGCTGTGACTAGCGACAAGAGCAATTTTTCCATAGAGGAATACCTGGTTTCTGCATCCAGAAGATATTTACTTACATAATAGATTGGCAGTTGTTGTTTTTCATCTTCTCGTGCTAGGACAGCACTTACCGCGTTTGGACTAACAGCCACATATAGTTGCAAGATTTCATGATCGCGATGTTTCGACAATAAGGGAGGCGACGTCATGTATTCTTTGAGCTTTTGCAATGCCTGTTCATGATCGTCGGTCCAGTCGAAGCCTCTGTTTTTCCTGAGCACGTTGTAAAATAGATGACATTTATCTGAGGATCGGGAGATGAACCTGTTTAGAGCTGCTACCCGACCAGTGAGCCTTTGGACTTCTTTGAAATTTCGAGGAGATTTGATCTCGACAATGGCTTTGATCTGGTCGGGATTGGCTTCGATGCCTCTGAGAGTGACCATATATCCTAGGAATTTCCCAGCACTGATGCCAAAGGAACATTTCGTCAGGTTGAGCTTGATGCTATACTTTCTAAGGATATCAAACGATTGCCTCAGATGCTCGACATGGTCGATCGCTTGTTTTGACTTGACCAGTATGTCGTCGATATACACCTGCATCGTGTCGCCGAGATGGTCTTTGAACATTTTATTCACTAGACGCTGGTAGGTAGAACCTGCATTGTTTAGTCCGAAAGGCATAACTTTATAACAGTAAATACCTCGGTCCGTCATAAATGCGGTTTTTTCTTGGTCCTCGACGTGCATTAAGATTTGATTGTATCCGGAATAGGCATCCATGAACGTCAGTAGTTCGTGCCCCGCTGTCGCGTCGACCATGGCGTCGATATGTGGTAATGGAAAAGGATCTTTTGGACAGGCTTTATTGAGGTCTGTGAAGTCGATACAGACCCTCCACTTTCCATTCTTCTTTGCTACAACCACGACGTTAGCAAGCTAATCGGGGTATTTTACCTCTCGAATATTCCCTGTCTTGAGAAGGTTGTCGACTTCGTCATTTATCACCTTATTCCTTTCAGGAGCAAATTTCCGTTGCTTCTGTTTGTGTAATACCCCGGGTAAGTCCGTTAGTTAAATCCCCTTTCCGTTAAGTTTAGTTAACTTTAAAGTTAGATGTTTAGGGTATGTTTGGGTAAATTATAAGTTTAGGGGTGTTTGGGGCATTGTTGAGAAGTTCAAGGTTTAAAATGAAAGTAGGTTTGATATTTCCCCTTTAGGAGTTCAGATATTTCATAACTCCAGAATTATCAGATATTTCAGATTGGTGTGTGTGTGTGTGTGTGTGTGTGTGTGTGTGTGTGTTGAGAGAAAGCAAGAAGAAGAAAGAGAGGTTGTGGCTAAGAGACTCAAATTTGGAGTACTTGGAAGAGGAATTAAGGTATGTTCCTTTGTATTTTGTGTTTGTAATTGCTTTTAGAAGGTTTCTATCGGATTAGAATAGTTAAATACACATCTGAGGTTGATTCAGTCGGTTTTCTGGATAAAAAGGACCAAACCGACAGAGGTGTCCGGATGATATGAATGTGTCCGGGTAGTTTCTTGGGTGGTGTCCGGGTAGTTTGTTGATAGTGTCCGGACAATTTGTTTGATGGTTTCCGGATGAATTAGATACCGGATGATGTCCGGATTACTTTGGTGTCCGGATTCCTTATGTTGTCCGGATTGGTCTGTGTTGTCCGGATAATTCATGTTATCCGGGTTAGTGATGTTGTTCGGAAAAGTGGAGCTGTTTGGGTTGCTTTGGGCTATCCGGAACTATAGCTGTTTGGTTGTTTTGATGGCGAGAGCTAGGTAGATTTATCTAGAATTCATGTGTTCGATTGGTAATGGGATATTTGTGTTTAATCTGTTTCAGATTCTGTGGATTTGGATTGAAAGACTGAATCTTTTGGAGAATGGCTTGGAAGTGTATATGGATAAGCGATCGAGGTGAGTTTTACTTCAAAATATTTTTAACTGGAATACATATATGTGTGGAATGGATATATGATTAAGGTGTGAATATTTTGTGTTTATAATATAGTAAGATATTATATTCCTATGTACATTACACTACACAGGTGCACATTAGTCGGGTTCCGGTGTGCGGACCGACGGGTAGCCGGGTTCCGGTGTGCGGACCGGTAACGTTGATTATTTATTAATTGGCTTGCTACCAATTAGTATGGCCAGTTGTGGAGGAATAAGGTGGGATGAGCTGTATGAGTCTTGAATGATATTGATATACGTGTATTATATGGATGTATATGAACAGTTTTATATAAATGATTTTGATACAAAGGTTTATTAAACTGACAGGGATTTTCTCACTAGACCTTTTGGTCTAACCCTCATTTTGTTTTCAAAAATATGTATTCCAGGTCAAGGATCTTTGGTTAGCAAAGGGAAGAATAAAGCATATGATGCGGTTGATAACTGACGAAGACTAGGATATGTTTACATTTTTGTATTGTATGGTTTTGAGACTTTGGGACCGAATGTGAATTATCATGTATTTTGTTAGGAAAGTAACGACGCTGTGTATGAAATGTCAATTGTTATATATCATGTATTTTATGGGATACCGGGTCGTTACAGATGGTATCAGAGCCATAGTTTAAGGGATTTAGGTATTTGTACCCGTACCTAGACTTATACTGCATGTGAAGTAGGATGTCCTTGATATATTAGAACCTTTGGATGCTAAGTATAAAAGGTAGAAGGAACATCATGTAAGGTAATTTCAGATTACACTTGGCCAGTGTAATTATGATCTTACAGGTGCATGTTTGGACTGGAATACCTTATTATATGGGGTATGTGCTTATGTGTATATTAACTCTATAAAAATCAACAGAGTGGCAAATCGAACTCGACGTATGGATAGATATGAAGACAGGTATATTCCTATAAACTCTATACGTGCTAAAGTGCTATATGACTTTGGTGCAAACTGATAATCTGTGTCTTCTTCCTTTGTTGCTTATCTGCATTAAAAAGTATTTGATAATTGTGTTAGAGATATAGAAGGGTGTAGGGTGCCTATTTAGTTATTTCCTATGGTTTTGATTGAGTTCGAGGTAGTAGTGGAAACTAAGTATTCATACCTTTTCGCTTAACCGAATTCCGGGACGGAATTCTTTTAAGGGGGAGATAATGTAATACCCCAGGTAAGTCCGTTAGTTAAATCCCCTTTCCGTTAGGTTTAGTTAACTTTAAAGTTAGAAGTTTAGGGTATGTTTGGGTAAATTATAAGTTTAGGGGTGTTTGCGGCATTGTTGAGAAGTTCAAGGTTTAAAATGAAAATAGGTTTGATATTACCCCTTTAGGAGTTCAGATATTTCATAACTCCAGAATTATCAAATATTTCAGATTGGTGTGTGTGTGTGTGTGTGTGTGTTGAGAGAAAGCAAGAAGAAGAAAGAGAGGTTGTGGCTAAGAGACTCAAATTTGGAGTACTTGGAAGAGGAATTAAGGTATGTTCCTTTGTATTTTGTGTTTGTAATTGCTTTTAGAAGGTTTCTATCGGATTAGAATAGTTAAATACACATCTGAGGTTGATTCAGTCGGTTTTCTGGATAAAAAGGACCAAACCGACAGAGGTGTCCGGATGATATGAATGTGTCCGTGTAGTTTCTTGGGTGGTGTCCGGGTAGTTTGTTGATAGTGTCCGGACGATTTGTTTGATGGTTTCCGGATGAATTAGATACCGGATGACGTCCGGATTACTTTGGTGTCCGGATTCCTTATGTTGTCCGGATTGGTCTGTGTTGTCCGGATAATTCATGTTATCCGGGTTAGTGATGCTGTCCGGAAAAGTGGAGCTGTTTGGGTTGCTTTGGGCTATCCGGAAACTATAGCTGTTTGGTTGTTTTGATGGCGAGAGCTAGGTAGATTTATCTAGAATTCATGTGTTCGATTGGTAATGGGATATTTGTGTTTAATCTGTTTCAGATTCTGTGGATTTGGATTGAAAGACTGAATCTTTTGGAGAATGGCTTGGAAGTGTATATGGATAAGCGATCGAGGTGAGTTTTACTTCAAAATATTTTTAACTGGAATACATATATGTGTGGAATGGATATATGATTAAGGTGTGAATATTTTGTGTTTATAATATAGTAAGATATTATATTCCTATGTACATTACACTACACAGGTGCACATTAGTCGGGTTCCGGTGTGCGGACCGACGGGTAGCCGGGTTCCGGTGTGCGGACCGGTAACGTTGATTATTTATTAATTGGCTTGCTACCAATTAGTATGGCCAGTTGTGGAGGAATAAGGTGGGATGAGCTGTATGTGTCTTGAATGATATTGATATACGTGTATTATATGGATGTATATGAACAGTTTTATATAAATGATTTTGATACAAAGGTTTATTAAACTGACAGGGATTTTCTCACTAGACCTTTTGGTCTAACCCTCATTTTGTTTTCAAAAATATGTATTCCAGGTCAAGGATCTTTGGTTAGCAAAGGGAAGAATAAAGCATATGATGCGGTTGATAACTGACGAAGACTAGGATATGTTTACATTTTTGTATTGTATGGTTTTGAGACTTTGGGACCGAATGTGAATTATCATGTATTTTGTTAGGAAAGTAACGACGCTGTGTATGAAATGTCAATTGTTATATATCATGTATTTTATGGGATACCGGGTCGTTACAGATGGTATCAGAGCCATAGTTTAAGGGATTTAGGTATTTGTACCCGTACCTAGACTTATACTGCATGTGAAGTAGGATGTCCTTGATATATTAGAACCTTTGGATGCTAAGTATAAAAGGTAGAAGGAACATCATGTAAGGTAATTTCAGATTACACTTGGCCAGTGTAATTATGATCTTACAGGTGCATGTTTGGACTGGAATACCTTATTATATGGGGTATGTGCTTATGTGTATATTAACTCTATAAAAATCAACAGAGTGGCAAATCGAACTCGACGTATGGATAGATATGAAGACAGGTATATTCCTATAAACTCTATACGTGCTAAAGTGCTATATGACTTTGGTGCAAACTGATAATCTGTGTCTTCTTCCTTTGTTGCTTATCTGCATTAAAAAGTATTTGATAATTGTGTTAGAGATATAGAAGGGTGTAGGGTGCCTATTTAGTTATTTCCTATGGTTTTGATTGAGTTCGAGGTAGTAGTGGAAACTAAGTATTCATACCTTTTCGCTTAACCGAATTCCGGGACGGAATTCTTTTAAGGGGGAGATAATGTAATACCCCAGGTAAGTCCGTTAGTTAAATCCCCTTTCCGTTAGGTTTAGTTAACTTTAAAGTTAGAAGTTTAGGGTATGTTTGGGTAAATTATAAGTTTAGGGGTGTTTGCGGCATTGTTGAGAAGTTCAAGGTTTAAAATGAAAATAGGTTTGATATTACCCCTTTAGGAGTTCAGATATTTCATAACTCCAGAATTATCAAATATTTCAGATTGGTGTGTGTGTGTGTGTGTGTGTGTTGAGAGAAAGCAAGAAGAAGAAAGAGAGGTTGTGGCTAAGAGACTCAAATTTGGAGTACTTGGAAGAGGAATTAAGGTATGTTCCTTTGTATTTTGTGTTTGTAATTGCTTTTAGAAGGTTTCTATCGGATTAGAATAGTTAAATACACATCTGAGGTTGATTCAGTCGGTTTTCTGGATAAAAAGGACCAAACCGACAGAGGTGTCCGGATGATATGAATGTGTCCGTGTAGTTTCTTGGGTGGTGTCCGGGTAGTTTGTTGATAGTGTCCGGACGATTTGTTTGATGGTTTCCGGATGAATTAGATACCGGATGACGTCCGGATTACTTTGGTGTCCGGATTCCTTATGTTGTCCGGATTGGTCTGTGTTGTCCGGATAATTCATGTTATCCGGGTTAGTGATGCTGTCCGGAAAAGTGGAGCTGTTTGGGTTGCTTTGGGCTATCCGGAAACTATAGCTGTTTGGTTGTTTTGATGGCGAGAGCTAGGTAGATTTATCTAGAATTCATGTGTTCGATTGGTAATGGGATATTTGTGTTTAATCTGTTTCAGATTCTGTGGATTTGGATTGAAAGACTGAATCTTTTGGAGAATGGCTTGGAAGTGTATATGGATAAGCGATCGAGGTGAGTTTTACTTCAAAATATTTTTAACTGGAATACATATATGTGTGGAATGGATATATGATTAAGGTGTGAATATTTTGTGTTTATAATATAGTAAGATATTATATTCCTATGTACATTACACTACACAGGTGCACATTAGTCGGGTTCCGGTGT
Organism: Saussurea involucrata; assembly: GCA_033807775.1. Lineage (NCBI taxonomy): Eukaryota > Viridiplantae > Streptophyta > Magnoliopsida > Asterales > Asteraceae > Saussurea > Saussurea involucrata. The sequence continues at coordinate 34,718,867 of CM066321.1, forward strand.
GCGGACCGACGGGTAGCCGGGTTCCGGTGTGCGGACCGGTAACGTTGATTATTTATTAATTGGCTTGCTACCAATTAGTATGGCCAGTTGTGGAGGAATAAGGTGGGATGAGCTGTATGAGTCTTGAATGATATTGATATACGTGTATTATATGGATGTATATGAACAGTTTTATATAAATGATTTTGATACAAAGGTTTATTAAACTGACAGGGATTTTCTCACTAGACCTTTTGGTCTAACCCTCATTTTGTTTTCAAAAATATGTATTCCAGGTCAAGGATCTTTGGTTAGCAAAGGGAAGAATAAAGCATATGATGCGGTTGATAACTGACGAAGACTAGGATATGTTTACATTTTTGTATTGTATGGTTTTGAGACTTTGGGACCGAATGTGAATTATCATGTATTTTGTTAGGAAAGTAACGACGCTGTGTATGAAATGTCAATTGTTATATATCATGTATTTTATGGGATACCGGGTCGTTACAGATGGTATCAGAGCCCTAGTTTAAGGGATTTAGGTATTTGTACCCGTACCTAGACTTATACTTCATGTGAAGTAGGATGTCCTTGATATATTAGAACCTTTGGATGCTAAGTATAAAAGGTAGAAGGAACATCATGTAAGGTAATTTCAGATTACACTTGGCCAGTGTAATTATGATCTTACAGGTGCATGTTTGGACTGGAATACCTTATTATATGGGGTATGTGCTTATGTGTATATTAACTCTATAAAAATCAACAGAGTGGCAAATCGAACTCGACGTATGGATAGATATGAAGACAGGTATATTCCTATAAACTCTATACGTGCTAAAGTGCTATATGACTTTGGTGCAAACTGATAATCTGTGTCTTCTTCCTTTGTTGCTTATCTGCATTAAAAAGTATTTGATAATTGTGTTAGAGATATAGAAGGGTGTAGGGTGCCTATTTAGTTATTTCCTATGGTTTTGATTGAGTTCGAGGTAGTAGTGGAAACTAAGTATTCATACCTTTTCGCTTAACCGAATTCCGGGACGGAATTCTTTTAAGGGGGAGATAATGTAATACCCCAGGTAAGTCCGTTAGTTAAATCCCCTTTCCGTTAGGTTTAGTTAACTTTAAAGTTAGAAGTTTAGGGTATGTTTGGGTAAATTATAAGTTTAGGGGTGTTTGCGGCATTGTTGAGAAGTTCAAGGTTTAAAATGAAAATAGGTTTGATATTACCCCTTTAGGAGTTCAGATATTTCATAACTCCAGAATTATCAAATATTTCAGATTGGTGTGTGTGTGTGTGTGTGTGTGTGTTGAGAGAAAGCAAGAAGAAGAAAGAGAGGTTGTGGCTAAGAGACTCAAATTTGGAGTACTTGGAAGAGGAATTAAGGTATGTTCCTTTGTATTTTGTGTTTGTAATTGCTTTTAGAAGGTTTCTATCGGATTAGAATAGTTAAATACACATCTGAGGTTGATTCAGTCGGTTTTCTGGATAAAAAGGACCAAACCGACAGAGGTGTCCGGATGATATGAATGTGTCCGTGTAGTTTCTTGGGTGGTGTCCGGGTAGTTTGTTGATAGTGTCCGGACGATTTGTTTGATGGTTTCCGGATGAATTAGATACCGGATGACGTCCGGATTACTTTGGTGTCCGGATTCCTTATGTTGTCCGGATTGGTCTGTGTTGTCCGGATAATTCATGTTATCCGGGTTAGTGATGCTGTCCGGAAAAGTGGAGCTGTTTGGGTTGCTTTGGGCTATCCGGAAACTATAGCTGTTTGGTTGTTTTGATGGCGAGAGCTAGGTAGATTTATCTAGAATTCATGTGTTCGATTGGTAATGGGATATTTGTGTTTAATCTGTTTCAGATTCTGTGGATTTGGATTGAAAGACTGAATCTTTTGGAGAATGGCTTGGAAGTGTATATGGATAAGCGATCGAGGTGAGTTTTACTTCAAAATATTTTTAACTGGAATACATATATGTGTGGAATGGATATATGATTAAGGTGTGAATATTTTGTGTTTATAATATAGTAAGATATTATATTCCTATGTACATTACACTACACAGGTGCACATTAGTCGGGTTCCGGTGTGCGGACCGACGGGTAGCCGGGTTCCGGTGTGCGGACCGGTAACGTTGATTATTTATTAATTGGCTTGCTACCAATTAGTATGGCCAGTTGTGGAGGAATAAGGTGGGATGAGCTGTATGAGTCTTGAATGATATTGATATACGTGTATTATATGGATGTATATGAACAGTTTTATATAAATGATTTTGATACAAAGGTTTATTAAACTGACAGGGATTTTCTCACTAGACCTTTTGGTCTAACCCTCATTTTGTTTTCAAAAATATGTATTCCAGGTCAAGGATCTTTGGTTAGCAAAGGGAAGAATAAAGCATATGATGCGGTTGATAGCTGACGAAGACTAGGATATGTTTACATTTTTGTATTGTATGGTTTTGAGACTTTGGGACCGAATGTGAATTATCATGTATTTTGTTATGAAAGTAACGACGCTGTGTATGAAATGTCAATTGTTATATATTATGTATTTTATGGGATACCGGGTCGTTACAGATGGATTCAGAGCCCTAGTTTAAGGGATTTAGGTATTTGTACCCGTACCTAGACTTATACTGCATGTGAAGTAGGATGTCCTTGATATATTAGAACCTTTGGATGCTAAGTATAAAAGGTAGAAGGAACATCATGTAAGGTAATTTCAGATTACACTTGGCCAGTGTAATTATGATCTTACAGGTGCATGTTTGGACTGGAATACCTTATTATATGGGGTATGTGCTTATGTGTATATTAACTCTATAAAAATCAACAGAGTGGCAAATCGAACTCGACGTATGGATAGATATGAAGACAGGTATATTCCTATAAACTCTATACGTGCTAAAGTGCTATATGACTTTGGTGCAAACTGATAATCTGTGTCTTCTTCCTTTGTTGCTTATATGCATTAAAAAGTATTTGATAATTGTGTTAGAGATATAGAAGGGTGTAGGGTGCCTATTTAGTTATTTCCTATGGTTTTGATTGAGTTCGAGGTAGTAGTGGAAACTAAGTATTCATACCTTTTCGCTTAACCGAATTCCGGGACGGAATTCTTTTAAGGGGGAGATAATGTAATACCCCAGGTAAGTCCGTTAGTTAAATCCCATTTCCGTTAAGTTTAGTTAACTTTAAAGTTAGATGTTTAGGGTATGTTTGGGTAAATTATAAGTTTAGGGGTGTTTGCGGCATTGTTGAGAAGTTCAAGGTTTAAAATGAAAATAGGTTTGATATTACCCCTTTAGGAGTTCAGATATTTCATAACTCCAGAATTATCAAATATTTCAGATTGGTGTGTGTGTGTGTGTGTGTGTGTGTGTGTTGAGAGAAAGCAAGAAGAAGAAAGAGAGGTTGTGGCTAAGAGACTCAAATTTGGAGTACTTGGAAGAGGAATTAAGGTATGTTCCTTTGTATTTTGTGTTTGTAATTGCTTTTAGAAGGTTTCTATCGGATTAGAATAGTTAAATACACATCTGAGGTTGATTCAGTCGGTTTTCTGGATAAAAAGGACCAAACCGACAGAGGTGTCCGGATGATATGAATGTGTCCGTGTAGTTTCTTGGGTGGTGTCCGGGTAGTTTGTTGATAGTGTCCGGACGATTTGTTTGATGGTTTCCGGATGAATTAGATACCGGATGACGTCCGGATTACTTTGGTGTCCGGATTCCTTATGTTGTCCGGATTGGTCTGTGTTGTCCGGATAATTCACGTTATCCGGGTTAGTGATGCTGTCCGGAAAAGTGGAGCTGTTTGGGTTGCTTTGGGCTATCCGGAAACTATAGCTGTTTGGTTGTTTTGATGGCGAGAGCTAGGTAGATTTATCTAGAATTCATGTGTTCGATTGGTAATGGGATATTTGTGTTTAATCTGTTTCAGATTCTGTGGATTTGGATTGAAAGACTGAATCTTTTGGAGAATGGCTTGGAAGTGTATATGGATAAGCGATCGAGGTGAGTTTTACTTCAAAATATTTTTAACTGGAATACATATATGTGTGGAATGGATATATGATTAAGTTGTGAATATTTTGTGTTTATAATATAGTAAGATATTATATTCCTATGTACATTACACTACACAGGTGCACATTAGTCGGGTTCCGGTGTGCGGACCGACGGGTAGCCGGGTTCCGGTGTGCGGACCGGTAACGTTGATTATTTATTAATTGGCTTGCTACCAATTAGTATGGCCAGTTGTGGAGGAATAAGGTGGGATGAGCTGTATGACTCTTGAATGATATTGATATACGTGTATTATATGGATGTATATGAACAGTTTTATATAAATGATTTTGATACAAAGGTTTATTAAACTGACAGGGATTTTCTCACTAGACCTTTTGGTCTAACCCTCATTTTGTTTTCAAAAATATGTATTCCAGGTCAAGGATCTTTGGTTAGCAAAGGGAAGAATAAAGCATAGGATGCGGTTGATAGCTGACGAAGACTAGGATATGTTTACATTTTTGTATTGTATGGTTTTGAGACTTTGGGACCGAATGTGAATTATCATGTATTTTGTTATGAAAGTAACGACGCTGTGTATGAAATGTCAATTGTTATATATTATGTATTTTATGGGATACCGGGTCGTTACAGATGGTATCAGAGCCCTAGTTTAAGGGATTTAAGTATTTGTACCCGTACCTAGACTTATACTGCATGTGAAGTAGGATGTCCTTGATATATTAGAACATTTGGATGCTAAGTATAAAAGGTAGAAGGAACATCATGTAAGGTAATTTCAGATTACACTTGGCCAGTGTAATTATGATCTTACAGGTGCATGTTTGGACTGGAATACCTTATTATATGGGGTATGTGCTTATGTGTATATTAACTCTATAAAAATCAACAGAGTGGCAAATCGAACTCGACGTATGGATAGATATGAAGACAGGTATATTCCTATAAACTCTATACGTGCTAAAGTGCTATATGACTTTGGTGCAAACTGATAATCTGTGTCTTCTTCCTTTGTTGCTTATCTGCATTAAAAAGTATTTGATAATTGTGTTAGAGATATAGAAGGGTGTAGGGTGCCTATTTAGTTATTTCCTATGGTTTTGATTGAGTTCGAGGTAGTAGTGGAAACTAAGTATTCATACCTTTTCACTTAACCGAATTCCGGGACGGAATTCTTTTAAGGGGGAGATAATGTAATACCCCAGGTAAGTCCGTTAGTTAAATCCCCTTTCCGTTAAGTTTAGTTAACTTTAAAGTTAGATGTTTAGGGTATGTTTGGGTAAATTATAAGTTTAGGGGTGTTTGCGGCATTGTTGAGAAGTTCAAGGTTTAAAATGAAAATAGGTTTGATATTACCCCTTTAGGAGTTCAGATATTTCATAACTCCAGAATTATCAAATATTTCAGATTGGTGTGTGTGTGTGTGTGTGTGTGTGTGTGTGTTGAGAGAAAGCAAGAAGAAGAAAGAGAGGTTGTGGCTAAGAGACTCAAATTTGGAGTACTTGGAAGAGGAATTAAGGTATGTTCCTTTGTATTTTGTGTTTGTAATTGCTTTTAGAAGGTTTCTATCGGATTAGAATAGTTAAATACACATCTGAGGTTGATTCAGTCGGTTTTCTGGATAAAAAGGACCAAACCGACAGAGGTGTCCGGATGATATGAATGTGTCCGTGTAGTTTCTTAGGTGGTGTCCGGGTAGTTTGTTGATAGTGTCCGGACGATTTGTTTGATGGTTTCCGGATGAATTAGATACCGGATGACGTCCGGATTACTTTGGTGTCCGGATTCCTTATGTTGTCCGGATTGGTCTGTGTTGTTCGGATAATTCATGTTATCCGGGTTAGTGATGCTGTCCGGAAAAGTGGAGCTGTTCGGGTTGCTTTGGGCTGTCCGGAAACTATAGCTGTTTGGTTGTTTTGATGGCGAGAGTTAGGTAGATTTATCTAGAACTCATGTGTTCGATTGGTAAGGGGATATTTGTGTTTAATCTGTTTCAGATTTTGTGGATTTGGACTGAAAGACTGAATCTTTTGGAGAATGGCTTGGAAGTGTTTATGGATAAGCGATCGAGGTGAGTTTTAATTCAAAATATTTTTAACTGGAATACATATATGTGTGGAATGGATATATGATTAAGGTGTGAATGTTTTGTGTTTATAATATAGTAAGATATTATATTCCTATGTGCATTACACTACACAGGTGCACATTAGTCGGGTTTCGGTGTGCGGACCGACGGGTAGCCGGGTTTCGGTGTGCGGACCGGTGAGTAGCCGGGTTCCGGTGTGCGGACCGGTAACGTTGATTATTTTTTAATTGGCTTGCTACCAATTAGTATGGCCAGTTATGGATGAATAAGGTGGGATGAGATGTATGAGTCTTGAATGATATTGATATACGTGTATTATATGGATGTATATGAACAGTTTTATATAAATGATTTTGATACAAATGTTTATTAAACTGACAGGGATTTTCTCACTAGACCTTTTGGTCTAACCCTCATTTTGTTTTAAAAAATATGTATTCCAGGTCAACGATCTTTGGTTAGCAAAGGGAAGAATAAAACATAGGAGGCGGTTGATAGCTGACGAAGACTAGGATATGTTTACATTTTTGTATTGTATGGTTTTGGGACTTTGGGACCGAATGTGAATTATCATGTATTTTGTTATGAAAGTAACGACGTTGTGTATGAAATGTTAATTGTTATATATTATGTATTTTATGGGATACCGGGTCGTTACAGTTTGATAGTTTTGAACGATGGGCGACGTTGAGCTTGTGAGAGATGACGTCAGGATCTATGCCGACAATATCTTCTTGCGACCAGGCGAAACAATCAGCATGTTCCTGCAAAAAAGATATTAACTTTTCCCTGAGGCAAGGCTTGAGAGACGACCCGATTAAGACTTTTTGGTCAGGCTTGCTTGAATCTAGAATGACTTCCTCCAGGCGATAATCGTTGACTGCTTTAAGTGCATCTTGTGCATTTTCGAGTCCCTCATGTGCTGGGTCAGCGGATTGTTCGTTATTCGGCATCTTCCTGAAACAGAGAACAGACGAAACTCCAAGAAAACGTAAGTAGGACACACGTTTGTCGAAAATTTTCTCTAGATGGGGTCCCACGGATGGCGCCAAACTGTTAATGCCAAAAATCGCACCAAAGGGACAACTTAAGGTCAATATGGACGTTAACAACTAAAGAAAGGGATCATTCGACAAAGGTGTGCGACAAAGACAAAAATGTAAATAAGACAGAGGATTTGATGACGCAGGAAAAACCTCAACGAGGAAAAAACCTGCAGACGACTGTGTAAGTCGTCGCTGCACTATGGTCGCCAATTAGGGGCGATATCCTTGGTGTTCCGGGTGTCGATCGTACAGAGATTACAATACAAATGAAGGGAAAGACTTAGAAATGTAAAGTACAAGTGTTTGAAATGTAAAAACAGTGTGTGTCGTGTGTGAAAACAATGTGTGAACTGTTGGTCGAGAGTGAAAGTCGTGCGTCGAGAGCGATCTTCTATGAATGATCTCTTTACTTCGAGTGAATATTCTTCGAGTGTTTGCGTTTGCTTCTGTTATTCGATGTTCGGTCCCCGAAATTGAGGTTTAACTTGATCTTTTATAGCCTTCGGGTGCTTTGATTAGCTCATTGATTGCTTCGATAACAGCCATAACGGTCGTCAGTTGTAACTCTTCATAATTGCTCTTCGTCGGTTATGACCGTTGCCCATTAATGACTTTGACTCCTGCATTAATCATCGAACAAACGTAACAGTCGTATATCTAGTTAGTCAAGGTCGTACGGTTTTGTGCGACGGTCGTGCGGAACGGGCGACGTCGAGGTCGAGTGTCGTTAGGAACTCTCGACTTACCTTTTAGGAGGGACGACGCAGGTTTTTTGGGTCTTTGTCGGGACCTTATCTTAATACAAGATATAGCTCATAACATGTGTCTTACCTTTTCTGGTCGTGGTCGAGACCTGTGAAATTTTGCCCAAACATTAAACAATCATTCGATGGAAACATTGTGTTACTCTATAACAGGATCTAATCAAGTATTCTTGAGAGAGAAATAGAGATCGTAGAGAGAGAAAAACATCAGTGTGCCATCTCTGATTAGAACAACTAGTTACAAAAGAGTTCAACAAGGGTATTTATACCCTTGACTTACAAAAGTCAACATAAAAGCTAAAGCTTAACATAAATTACCTTGATTACAATTAAAATGACATTAACAATCTCCCCCTTTGTAATCAAGGGCGCTCGAATCTTCGATGAAGTCTATTCTTTCCAATTAAGATCTCCAAGCGTCTTAAAGTATTTCTGAAGTTGAGTCTCGAGTCGATTGTCTCCAAAGCTCGTCTCAGAAGTCTTATCTCTGGATTATCAATTTGGTATGAATTCTTTCTAGATTGAAGAAAAGATCTCACTGCTTCATTCAGTCTTTGCTCCAGTTGATATATTATCACCTTTAACGTGCCATCTGAGAATCTTCCAATTTCATTAAACCTGAGGAAGCATCTTTGAGAAGTTTGATTTCTGTAGACAATCCTATAAGGATTTTCCAAAACTGTGCAAAGTGGATATTCAGAAATATTGGGTAGATCTCTGTTTGGTCTTGTCACATTAACAACTAGTTGAAAGCTTTCAACTGCAAGTTGAAAATCAAAACACCGATAAAATCTTACTTGACGGCATAAGAAACGTTTGACTGCATCCAAAGCTCTTAAAATATCATCATTTTGAATGGTTAAATCTCTAAAATAATGATAAAGAACCTCGAAATCATCAATTGAGAGATCATTAAAATCTGCTTCTGAAAACTGATATGTCACACAGTCTTGACGTTGAACGTAGAAGATTGGATACCAGTAACTGATAAATCTCACCATTTCAACCTTGCGAACAGTGACAATCTTGTGCTTTGAGTAAACAAAGAACTTCCCTTTGCGTTGACACTTGATAAAATTCACATACTCATATATGAATTTGGGTGTCTCTTTCTCAATTCCAAGAATAGCACTTAGACTCACCCTCTTCTTCTTCTTTACAAAGATGCCACGTTCAGAGTCTTCAAGAAACGCAGATCTCATTCTGACACTCTGATATTTTTCTTCGAGTCTTTGCATTCGTTGTTGTGCAGTCAAAGAAGGACTTGGTTCCAATATACTTGGAGGAATATTCATATTCACTTCAGGAACTTCAATTTTAGATTTAGAAGACTCACCACTTTCAAAAATGCTTGAAGGTGCAGTGGTAGTTGGAGCAGATACAACAGGAGTTTCAGATATTGGAGTTTGTTGAACAGGAGCTTCTGATTCACGAGAAACAACTGGAGTTTCATCATGTTGTACAGGAGACTGAGTAGATGGTGATTCAAGAGTTTGTGACTCATGAACAGGAGATTCACCATATAACAGATTTACCAACTCTATGTCTTTTTCGTCTAACTCAACATCAACTTCAGAATCTGAAATTACAATGATGTCATCTTGTTCTTCTCCCTTTATCTTCCAAAACTTTTCAAATCTCGCGTGCAAATCATCATCGGAATCTATCTCCACATACTCAGAAAAGAAGTTTCTCATATCTTCAAGTCCTTCTGTTTCTTGTTCAGTTGATCCTTCAGGAATTTCAACAGTCACTGGAGCAGAATTCGGATCAACATAAACAACTAACTGTAAATTACTTTCAACTATGGATTCTTCAAAAATGATTGCCGACGCCGTTGCATTTAAATCAACTTCATTAAGCATATGATCAACCAAATCTTCCGGGGTTACATCTTCGACTTATTCCGAACAACCGACAACCATTCCTTGAACTTTAACATTTGACACATCTGAGGCTCCTTCGGTTCTTTGTCTTTTTGCATTCTCCCCCTCATGGCCTTGATTACCTGGGTCATCACGGTCATGTGTTCTCTTATTAGAAGGACCTGCCTCAGATTGGCAAGTCTGATTATGCTTTTCCATTCTTTCTAAAAGTCTGATTATGCCTCAGATTCAATTGTGTTCTTCTGACGTATCAACGTTTGCATCAATTGAATCTACCCCTGAACGCAACTCTTGTAAACCCATAGCAGAAGCAGTCGCATCTCGAAGCTCTACCTCGTCTACAAGAATGTTGTCCACTCTTGAGTCAATAGGAGCCGTTTCAACACTATCATCAATATTTCTAGAAACTGAAACTTCTGGAGAGATGTTCTCAGAACGCTCTAACACACTTGTTTGTAGCACAGCTATTTCTAACACATCTGAATCCCGCACATCTGAATCTTGCACTGCTGTTTCTCTTACATCTGAAACTTGCACTGTGTTATCTACTTGAAGATTGTCATTAGTAAAATCATCACCAACACTATTATCATCACCAGCATCACCATCATCACCATTATCACTATCTGAACCACCATCATTGTCTGAACCACCATCACCATCTTCACTATCTGAACCACCATCACCATCATCACTATCATCACCATCTGAAGACGAAGAACCACTAGATGTCTCTTCATTTCCTTCCTCCGCTACGGGAATTTGAATGTTATTATCGTCACAGCACGAAGTAACATCCTCATCAGTTAGATCTGCATATTTGAGAATAAGTTCCGGAGGAATGGTGTTGGGAAATGAAGATTTGCAAAGTATGATTAGTACTGCCAGAACAACGTTAGTACTTCCAGAACAACGTTAGTACTGCCAGAACAACAATAGTACTGCCAGAGCAAAGTTAATACCGCAAGTAAAGGTTAATGCTGCTGGAACAATGTTAGTACTGCTTGTGCATAACGATGTTAATACTGCTGGTGATCATTATTATGGAATGCGAGAATGTTGGAGATAAAGATGGAATGATTGAAGATAAGCATGAAAGAATATTCTGAAGATCCAGGGCACGTCGTCGTGAGTCGCCACAGACGATACCTCGAGTTCTGCTTCTTTCTCCAATTCAGGGCTGAAATCAGCAATGAAGTCTGCCAAGGCTTGTGACTTGATCGCGGTCCTGGGCTTGAAGTCAATATCATAGCTGCTGAGATATATGCTCCATTTTGCTAAGCGACCTGTCAACTCAGGTTTTCTTAAGACAGACTTAAGAGGGAAGTTAGTTACGACAGTAATGGGATGCGACTCAAAATAATGTCGCAGTTTTTTAGCAGCTGTGACTAGCGACAAGAGCAATTTTTCCATAGAGGAATACCTGGTTTCTGCATCCAGAAGATATTTACTTACATAATAGATTGGCAGTTGTTGTTTTTCATCTTCTCGTGCTAGGACAACACTTACCGCGTTTGGACTAACAGCCAGATACAGTTGCAAGATTTCATGATCGCGATGTTTCGACAATAAGGGAGGCGACGTCATGTATTCTTTGAGCTTTTGCAATGCCTGTTCATGATCGTCGGTCCAGTCGAAGCCTCTGTTTTTCCTGAGCACGTTGTAAAATAGATGACATTTATCTGAGGATCGGGAGATGAACCTGTTTAGAGCTGCTACCCGACCAGTGAGCCTTTGGACTTCTTTGAAATTTCGAGGAGATTTGATCTCGACAATGGCTTTGATCTGGTCGGGATTGGCTTCGATGCCTCTGAGAGTGACCATATATCCTAGGAATTTCCCAGCACTGATGCCAAAGGAACATTTCGTCAGGTTGAGCTTGATGCTATACTTTCTAAGGATATCAAACGATTGCCTCAGATGCTCGACATGGTCGATCGCTTGTTTTGACTTGACCAGTATGTCGTCGATATACACCTGCATCGTGTCGCCGAGATGGTCTTTGAACATTTTATTCACTAGACGCTGGTAGGTAGAACCTGCATTGTTTAGTCCGAAAGGCATAACTTTATAACAGTAAATACCTCGGTCCGTCATAAATGCGGTTTTTTCTTGGTCCTCGACGTGCATTAAGATTTGATTGTATCCGGAATAGGCATCCATGAACGTCAGTAGTTCGTGCCCCGCTGTCGCGTCGACCATGGCGTCGATATGTGGTAATGGAAAAGGATCTTTTGGACAGGCTTTATTGAGGTCTGTGAAGTCGATACAGACCCTCCACTTTCCATTCTTCTTTGCTACAACCATGACGTTAGCAAGCTAATCGGGGTATTTTACCTCTCGAATATTCCCTGTCTTGAGAAGGTTGTCGACTTCGTCATTTATCACCTTATTCCTTTCAGGAGCAAATTTCCGTTGCTTCTGTTTGTGTAATACCCCGGGTAAGTCCGTTAGTTAAATCCCCTTTCCGTTAAGTTTAGTTAACTTTAAAGTTAGATGTTTAGGGTATGTTTGGGTAAATTATAAGTTTAGGGGTGTTTGGGGCATTGTTGAGAAGTTCAAGGTTTAAAATGAAAGTAGGTTTGATATTACCCCTTTAGGAGTTCAGATATTTCATAACTCCAGAATTATCAGATATTTCAGATTGGTGTGTGTGTGTGTGTGTGTGTTGAGAGAAAGCAAGAAGAAGAAAGAGAGGTTGTGGCTAAGAGACTCAAATTTGGAGTACTTGGAAGAGGAATTAAGGTATGTTCCTTTGTATTTTGTGTTTGTAATTGCTTTTAGAAGGTTTCTATTGGATTAGAATAGTTAAACACACATCTGAGGTTGATTCAGTCGGTTTTCTGGATAAAAAGGACCAAACCGACAGAGGTGTCCGGATGATATGAATGTGTCCGGGTAGTTTCTTGGGTGGTGTCCAGGTAGTTTGTTGATAGTGTCCGGACAATTTGTTTGATGGTTTCCGGATGAATTAGATACCGGATGACGTCCGGATTACTTTGGTGTCCGGATTCCTTATGTTGTCCGGATTGGTCTGTGTTGTCCGGATAATTCATGTTATCCGGGTTAGTGATGTTGTCCGGAAAAGTGGAGCGGTTTGGGTTGCTTTGGGATATCCAGAAACTATAGCTGTTTGGTTGTTTTGATGGCGAGAGCTAGGTAGATTTATCTAGAATTCATGTGTTCGATTGGTAATGGGATATTTGTGTTTAATCTGTTTCAGATTCTGTGGATTTGGATTGAAAGACTGAATCTTTTGGAGAATGGCTTGGAAGTGTATATGGATAAGCGATCGAGGTGAGTTTTACTTCAAAATATTTTTAACTGGAATACATATATGTGTGGAATGGATATATGATTAAGGTGTGAATATTTTGTGTTTATAATATAGTAAGATATTATATTCCTATGTACATTACACTACACAGGTGCACATTAGTCGGGTTCCGGTGTGCGGACCGACGGGTAGCCGGGTTCCGGTGTGCGGACCGGTAACGTTGAATATTTATTAATTGGCTTGCTACCAATTAGTATGTCCAGTTGTGGAGGAATAAGGTGGGATGAGCTGTATGAGTCTTGAATGATATTGATATACGTGTATTATATGGATGTATATGAACAGTTTTATATAAATGATTTTGATACAAAGGTTTATTAAACTGACAGGGATTTTCTCACTAGACCTTTTGGTCTAACCCTCATTTTGTTTTCAAAAATATGTATTCCAGGTCAAGGATCTTTGGTTAGCAAAGGGAAGAATAAAGCATAGGATGCGGTTGATAGCTGACGAAGACTAGGATATGTTTACATTTTTGTATTGTATGGTTTTGAGACTTTGGGACCGAATGTGAATTATCATGTATTTTGTTATGAAAGTAACGACGCTGTGTATGAAATGTCAATTGTTATATATTATGTATTTTATGGGATACCGGGTCGTTACAGATGGTATCAGAGCCCTAGTTTAAGGGATTTAGGTATTTGTACCCGTACCTAGACTTATACTGCATGTGAAGTAGGATGTCCTTGATATATTAGAACCTTTGGATGCTAAGTATAAAAGGTAGAAGGAACATCATGTAAAGTAATTTCAGATTACACTTGGCCAGTGTAATTATGATCTTACAGGTGCATGTTTGGACTGGAATACCTTATTATATGGGGTATGTGCTTATGTGTATATTAACTCTATAAAAATCAACAGAGTGGCAAATCGAACTCGACGTATGGATAGATATGAAGACCGGTATATTCCTATAAACTCTATACGTGCTAAAGTGCTATATGACTTTGGTGCAAACTGATAATCTGTGTCTTCTTCCTTTGTTGCTTATCTGCATTAAAAAGTATTTGATAATTGTGTTAGAGATATAGAAGGGTGTAGGGTGCCTATTTAGTTATTTCCTATGGTTTTGATTGAGTTCGAGGTAGTAGTGGAAACTAAGTATTCATACCTTTTCGCTTAACCGAATTCCGGGACGGAATTCTTTTAAGGGGGAGATAATGTAATACACCAGGTAAGTCCGTTAGTTAAATCCCATTTCCCTTAAGTTTAGTTAACTTTAAAGTTAGATGTTTAGGGTATGTTTGGGTAAATTATAAGTTTAGGGGTGTTTGCGGCATTGTTGAGAAGTTCAAGGTTTAAAATGAAAATAGGTTTGATATTACCCCTTTAGGAGTTCAGATATTTCATAACTCCAGAATTATCAAATATTTCAGATTGGTGTGTGTGTGTGTGTTGAGAGAAAGCAAGAAGAAGAAAGAGAGGTTGTGGCTAAGAGACTCAAATTTGGAGTACTTGGAAGAGGAATTAAGGTATGTTCCTTTGTATTTTGTGTTTGTAATTGCTTTTAGAAGGTTTCTATCGGATTAGAATAGTTAAATACACATCTGAGGTTGATTCAGTCGGTTTTCTGGATAAAAAGGACCAAACCGATAGAGGTGTCCGGATGATATGAATGTATCTGTGTAGTTTCTTAGGCGGTGTCCGGGTAGTTTGTTGATAGTGTCCGGACGATTTGTTTGATGGTTTCCGGATGAATTAGATACCGGATGACGTCCGGATTACTTTGGTGTCCGGATTCCTTATGTTGTCCGGATTGGTCTGTGTTGTTCGGATAATTCATGTTATCCGGGTTAGTGATGATGTCCGGAAAAGTGGAGCTGTTCGGGTTGCTTTGGGCTGTCCGGAAACTATAGCTGTTTGGTTGTTTTGATGGCGAGAGTTAGGTAGATTTATCTAGAACTCATGTGTTCGATTGGTAAGGGGATATTTGTGTTTAATCTGTTTCAGATTTTGTGGATTTGGACTGAAAGACTGAATCTTTTGGAGAATGGCTTGGAAGTGTTTATGGATAAGCGATCGAGGTGAGTTTTAATTCAAAATATTTTTAACTGGAATACATATATGTGTGGAATGGATATATGATTAAGGTGTGAATATTTTGTGTTTATAATATAGTAAGATATTATATTCCTATGTGCATTACACTACACAGGTGCACATTAGTCGGGTTTCGGTGTGCGGACCGACGGGTAGCCGGGTTTCGGTGTGCGGACCGGTGAGTAGCCGGGTTCTGGTGTGCGGACCGGTAACGTTGATTATTTTTTAATTGGCTTGCTACCAATTAGTATGGCCAGTTGTGGACGAATAAGGTGGGATGAGATGTATGAGTCTTGAATGATATTGATATACGTGTATTATATGGATGTATATGAACAGTTTTATATAAATGATTTTGATACAAAGGTTTATTAAACTGACAGGGATTTTCTCACTAGACCTTTTGGTCTAACCCTCATTTTGTTTTAAAAAATATGTATTCCAGGTCAACGATCTTTGGTTAGCAAAGGGAAGAATAAAACATAGGAGGCGGTTGATAGCTGACGAAGACTAGGATATGTTTACATTTTTGTATTGTATGGTTTTGGGACTTTGGGACCGAATGTGAATTATCATGTATTTTGTTATGAAAGTAACGACGTTGTGTATGAAATGTTAATTGTTATATATTATGTATTTTATGGGATACCGGGTCGTTACAGTTTGATAGTTTTGAACGATGGGCGACGTTGAGCTAGTGAGAGATGACGTCAGGATCTATGCCGACAATATCTTCTTGCGACCAGGCGAAACAATCAGCATGTTCCTGCAAAAAAGATATTAACTTTTCCCTGAGGCAAGGCTTGAGAGACGACCCGATTAAGACTTTTTGGTCAGGCTTGCTTGAATCTAGAATGACTTCCTCCAGGCGATAATCGTTGACTGCTTTAAGTGCATCTTGTGCATTTTCGAGTCCCTCATGTGCTGGGTCAGCGGATTGTTCGTTATTCGCCATCTTCCTGAAACAGAGAACAAACGAAACTCCAAGAAAACGTAAGTAGGACTCACGTTTGTCGAAAATTTTCTCTAGATGGGGTCCCACGGATGGCGCCAAACTGTTAATGCCAAAAATCGCACCAAAGGGACAACTTAAGGTCAATATGGACGTTAACAACTAAAGAAAGGGATCATTCGACAAAGGTGTGCGACAAAGACAAAAATGTAAATAAGACAGAGGATTTGATGACGCAGGAAAAACCTCAACGAGGAAAAAACCTGCAGACGACTGTGTAAGTCGTTGCTGCACTATGGTCGCCAATTAGGGGCGATATCCTTGGTGTTCCGGGTGTCGATCGTACAGAGATTACAATACAAATGAAGGGAAAGACTTCGAAATGTAAAGTACAAGTGTTTGAAATGTAAAAACAGTGTGTGTCGTGTGTGAAAACAATGTGTGAACTGTTGGTCGAGAGTGAAAGTCGTGCGTCGAGAGCGATCTTCTATGAATGATCTCTTTACTTCGAGTGAATATTCTTCGAGTGTTTGCGTTTGCTTTTGTTATTCGATGTTCGGTCCCCGAAATTGAGGTTTAACTTGATCTTTTATAGCCTTCGGGTGCTTTGATTAGCTCATTGATTGCTTCGATAACAGCCATAACGGTCGTCAGTTGTAACTCTTCATAATTGCTCTTCGTCGGTTATGACCGTTGCCCATTAATGACTTTGACTCCTGCATTAATCATCGAACAAACGTAACAGTCGTATATCGAGTTAGTCAAGGTCGTACGGTTTTGTGCGACGGTCGTGCAGAACGGGCGACGTCGAGGTCGAGTGTCGTTAGGAACTCTCGACTTACCTTTTAGGAGGGACGACGCAGGTTTTTTGGGTCTTTGTCGGGACCTTATCTTAATACAAGATATAGCTCCTAACATGTGTCTTACCTTTTCTGGTCGTGGTCGAGACCTGTGAAATTTTGCCCAAACATTAAACAAACATTCGATGGAAACATTGTGTTACTCTATAACAGGATCTAATCAAGTATTCTTGAGAGAGAAATAGAGATCGTAGAGAGAGAAAAACATATGTGTGCCATCTCTGATTAGAACAACTAGTTACAAAAGAGTTCAACAAGGGTATTTATACCCTTGACTTACAAAAGTCAACATAAAAGCTAAAGCTTAACATAAATTACCTTGATTACAATTAAAATGACATTAACAATCTCCCCCTTTGTAATCAAGGGCGCTCGAATCTTCGATGAAGTCTATTCTTTCCAATTAAGATCTCCAAGCGTCTTAAAGTATTTCTGAAGTTGAGTCTCGAGTCGATTGTCTCCAAAGCTCGTCTCAGAAGTCTTATCTCTGGATTATCAATTTGGTATGAATTCTTTCTAGATTGAAGAAAAGATCTCACTGCTTCATTCAGTCTTTGCTCCAGTTGATATCTTATCACCTTTAACGTGCCATCTGAGAATCTTCCAATTTCATCAAACCTGAGGAAGCATCTTTGAGAAGTTTGATTTCTGTAGACAATCCTATAAGGATTTTCCAAAACTGTGCAAAGTGGATATTCAGAAATATTGGGTAGATCTCTGTTTGGTCTTGTCACATTAACAACTGGTTGAAAGCTTTCAACTGCAAGATGAAAATCAAAACACCGATAAAATCTTACTTGACGGCATAAGAAACGTTTGACTGCATCCAAAGCTCTTAAAATATCATCATTTTGAATGGTTAAATCTCTAAAATAATGATAAAGAACCTCGAAATCATCAATAGAGAGATCATTAAAATCTGCTTCTGAAAACTGATATGTCACACAGTCTTGACGTTGAACGTAGAAGACTGGATACCAGTAACTGATAAATCTCATCATTTCAACCTTGCGAACAGTGACAATCTTGTGCTTTGAGTAAACAAAGAACTTCCCTTTGCGTTGACACTTGATAAAATTCACATACTCATATATGAATTTGGGTGTCTCTTTCTCAATTCCAAGAACAGCACTTAGACTCACCCTCTTCTTCTTCTTTACAAAGATGCCACGTTCAGAGTCTTCAAGAAACGCAGATCTCATTCTGACACTCTGATATTTTTCTTCGAGTCTTTGCATTCGTTGTTGTGCAGTCAAAGAAGGACCTGGTTCCAATATACTTGGAGGAATATTCATATTCACTTCAGGAACTTCAATTTTAGATTTAGAAGACTCACCACTTTCAAAAATGCTTGAAGGTGCAGTGGTAGTTGGAGCAGATACAACAGGAGTTTCAGATATTGGAGTTTGTTGAACAGGAGCTTCTGATTCACGAGAAACAACTGGAGTTTCATCATGTTGTACAGGAGACTGAGTAGATGGTGATTCAAGAGTTTGTGACTCATGAACAGGAGATTCACCATATAACAGATTTACCAACTCTATGTCTTTTTCGTCTAACTCAACATCAACATCAGAATCTGAAATTACAATGATGTCATCTTGTTCTTCTCCCTTTATCTTCCAAAACTTTTCAAATCTCGCGTGCAAATCATCATCGGAATCTATCTCCACAAACTCAGAAAAGAAGTTTCTCATATCTTCAAGTCCTTCTGTTTCTTGTTCAGTTGATCCTTCAGGAATTTCAACAGTCACTGGAGCAGAATTCGGATCAACATAAACAACTAACTGTAAATTACTTTCAACTATGGATTCTTCAAAAATGATTGCCGACGCCGTTGCATTTAAATCAACTTCATTAAGCATATGATCAACCAAATCTTCCGGGGTTACATCTTCGACTTATTCCGAACAACCGACAACCATTCCTTGAACATCAACATTTGACACATCTGAGGCTCCTTCGGTTCTTTGTCTTTTTGCATTCTCCCCCTCATGGCCTTGATTACCTGGGTCATCACGGTCATGTGTTCTCTTATTAGAAGGACCTGCCTCAGATTGGCAAGTCTGATTATGATTTTCCATTCTTTCTAAAAGTCTGATTATGCCTCAGATTCAATTGTGTTCTTCTGACGTATCAACGTTTGCATCAATTGAATCTACCCCTGAACGCAACTCTTGTAAACCAATAGCAGAAGCAGTCGCATCTCGAAGCTCTACCTCGTCCACAAGAATGTTGTCCACTCTTGAGTCAATAGGAGCCGTTTCAACACTATCATCAATATTTCTAGAAACTGAAACTTCTGGAGAGATGTTCTCAGAACGCTCTAACACACATGTTTGTAGCACAGCTATTTCTAACACATCTGAATCCCGCACATCTGAATCTTGCACTGCTGTTTCTCTTACATCTGAAACTTGCACTGTGTTATCTACTTGAAGATTGTCATTAGTAAAATCATCACCAACACTATTATCATCACCAGCATCACCATCATCACCATTATCACTATCTGAACCACCATCATTGTCTGAACCACCATCACCATCTTCACTATCTGAACCACCATCACCATCATCACTATCATCACCATCTGAAGACGAAGAACCACTAGATGTCTCTTCATTTCCTTCCTCCGCTACGGGAATTTGAATGTTATTATCGTCACAGCACGAAGTAACATCCTCATCAGTTAGATCTGCATATTTGAGAATAAGTTCCGGAGGAATGGTGTTGGGAAATGAAGATTTGCCAAGTATGGTTAGTACTGCCAGAACAACGTTAGTACTGCCAGAACAACGTTAGTACTGCCAGAACAACAATAGTACTGCCAGAGCAAAGTTAATACCGCAAGTAAAAGTTAATGCTGCTGGAACAATGTTAGTACTGCTTGTGCATAACGATGTTAATACTGCTGGTGATCATTATTATGGAATGCGAGAATGTTGGAGATAAAGATGGAATGATTGAAGATAAGCATGAAAGAATATTCTGAAGATCAATTTTGTTTTGATAGTTATCTTGTAATTAATTAGTATAAATAGATGTTGATAGATAGCTATTCGTAAGAGATTGATCAGAATTCGTTTTTGTTTTAGAGAGAATTAACCTCAAGGTTTATAACCCTATTTCTAGAGAAGTAGAAGTCGTCTTGTTGAGCCTGTTCAACAAGATTGAGGTTTGGTTGTAAACTTGTGAGTTGAAGCATTGAATACAAACAGATTGTGTTTTCTGATTAGTTGTTCATTGAGTGTATTTGAATTAAAGTTCTATTCCGCAAGATTCTTTAATTCTGATTTCTAAGTATAGTTATTCTTGTTTGGAATCGGTCCTGACAAGTGGTATCAGAGCTTGGTTTCTTAGAAATCTACAATCATTATGGACAACACAGTTGAATCAAACAGTACTCTTGTTTCAAAGGTTCCCATGCTCAGGCCTAATGAGTTTGACATGTGGAAGATTAGAATCAAGCAGTATATTTTGCTTACTGATTATTCCATCTGGGATATTATAGAGAATGGTCCATGTGCTGAAGGAAAAGTTGGACCAGATGGCAAAAGACCCCCTCCAAAGACTGATGCAGAAAGAAAGGTTAGACAAACAGAGATGAAAGCCTTAAGCACTCTGCTTTTGGCCATTCCCAATGAGTATCAGCACCAATTTCATCACTGCACTGATGCTCAGATTTTATGGAATGCATTGGAAAAGAGATTCATTGGTACCAAGACCACCAAGAGGAACCAGAAGGCAATTCTTAAGCAACAATATGAAAATTTTACTTCTACAAAGAATGAGTCTATGACTCAAACTTTTGATAGATTTAATAAGTTGATTGGAGAATTGGCTACAGTTGGAGTTCATATGGAGGCTGATGATGTAAACAAGAAGTTTCTAAGATCATTAGGTGAGGAATGGACTATGTATACTGTGTCTTTCAGACAGAATGACCAGTTAGAAGATAAAGAGCTTGATGATCTTTACAATGATCTTAGGGTATTTGAAGCAGAGGTTGAAGCCAAGAAGAAGCCCTCAGGATATGTGTATAATGCTGCACTCCTATCAGCATCAAGTGACTCTACTGCTAACCCTGAATCAGTTAGTACTGCTGGAGGAGTCAATCAGGAGAAGGCCAATGATTCTGTACTAGAAGCTTTCTTTTCTAGTCATGTTAACTCCTCATTAATTAATGATGACTTAGAACAGATTAATGCTGATGGTCTTGAGGAGATGGATATCAAGTGGCAGATGGCTATGCTCTCTATGAGGGAGAAGAAGTTTATAAAGAGGACTGGGAGAAACAACTTTTCCCAAAGAAGAGAAGATGGTGCTGGGTTTGACAAGTCTAAGGTGGAATGCTACAAGTGTCATAAGATGGGACACTTTGCCAGAGAATGCAAAGGTGGAGTATCTCAAAACAACCATCAACAAGCTCAGACTGGAAGCTTCAACCAGAACAGAAACTCTGTTCAAGCCCTTGTTTCTCAACAAGGAATGGGATTTGATTGGAGTGATCAAGCAGAAGAGGCAATTCAGAATCATGCACTCATGGCAGAAGTCTCAGATCTTCCTACTGAGGTAAAATCTAATCTCTGTTCTCAAGCTTGTATAGACACTGTGAAAAGGTATAGAGATCACAACCAGGGAATGTGTGATGACCTTAAGAGATTAGAAAAGGATAGAAGAGATTATGTAGTGATTGTTGAGAGGTTTGAAGAACAAATTAAGGGTTTTCAAGCCAATGAACTTCAACACTCATATGATACAAACTACTGGAAGTGGGAAAAGAATGGTCTGGAGTTCCAACTGAAAGAGTCTAGGGAGGAATGTGAGAAATTAAAAGGAGAACTTGAGAAAGTAAAACATGATGTTGAAAAGTTTTCATGTGCTTCTAAAGTCATGGACACCATAATAAATGCTCAAATCCACAGTAAGATGAAACCAGGCATAGGGTACAATGCCACACCCCCACCCTACAACAACACATACATCACTCCTAGGTCAGAACTGTTAGAAACCATGGATAGGAAGGACTTACCTGAAGGAGCTACTAAAGTAGATCCATTAGATGAAGTTGTTGTTGAGGATAAAACTGAAAAAGAAGAGTCTAAGAAAAAGAACAAGAATGTCAGTGGTGAGATCCCTTTAGAGAATTACATCAAGACTAATGAGGAAGGTGGAAGTCCCTGGGATAAGAACAATGAGATAAAAAGATCTGAAAAAGGAAAGGGAGTTCATTAGACACAGACCACTGTTGTGAATTCCAATACTTGTGAACATTGTTCTTGCAGGAATTCTCAAAAGGATGAGCCCCAAAAACATGATAAAAAGAGGGGAAATCAAAGAAACTGGAATAATCAGTGGGCTCAAAAACAAGGAGTTGATCTGCAAAGGATTAACAGACCAAAACCTTGTTTTATCTGTGGCAAATTGAATCACCTTGCCAAACACTGTTATTTCAATCCTATTAACCAAAGGATAAATTTTCAAAGAACTTTTCAAAAATCAAATGGTTATAGGAAGCCTGTAAGGAACCATGTGGCTAAGAAACAAGCTAAATCCAAAAGCCACATGAGGAAAAAGACTGAAAAAGAATGTGTCACAATGTGGGTTCCTAAAAGCACTAATGTTAGTACTGCTGCCTCAGATAATACTGCTGCTAGCAGTGTTAGTACTGCTAACACTGTTAGTACTTCTTCTAAAAGCAATACTGCTGCAAGCAGCGTTAGTACTGCTAACACTGTTAGTACTTCTTCTAAAGATAATACTGCTTCTAGTGTTAGTACTGCTAACACTGTTAGTACTTCTTCTGAAGATAATACTGCTTCTAGTATTAGTACTGCTAACACTGTTAGTACTTCTTCTAAAGATAGTACTGCTAACACTGTTTGTGCTGCTAGACCAATCATCTTGATAAAGTACTCCAGTACTGAAGTTCCTCATGTTGAAAAACTTATCCAAACTGAATGTAAGTACTTTGATGAGCAAGGGGAGACCCAAGACCACTTTGGCTTGGGTTCCCAATAAAAACTAATTGATTTATCTTATGTGCAGGGCAACCAACAGCTCAAGGGGAAGAGCATCTGGCATGTTGATAGTGGTTGCTCCAGGCACATGACAGGTAACATGGCCTGCCTCAAGAATTTCAAAAGAATTGATGGAGGACCTGTTGCTTTTGGGAATAATCCTGCAGGAGGTAAGATAAGTGGTAAAGGTGATGTATCAAAAGGTAAGATGACATTTGAGGATGTTTACTATGTTGAGCAATTGAGATACAACCCGTTAAGTGTATCACAGGTCTGTGACAAGAAATATAGTATATTATTTACTGATTCTGAATGCATTATTCTTGCTCCTGGATTCAAAGTAGTTGATGAAAACATGATACTATTGAGAACTCCTAGAAAGGATAATGTGTATTGTTTAGATATAGAAAGTGTTTCATCTGATTCATCCCTAAACTGTTTGGTATCAAAAGCTTCAATGGATGAATCATCACTTTGGCACAGAAGGATGTGTCACATGAATTTTAAAACAATGAATAAACTTGTTAAAAATAATCTTGTTAGGGGTTTACCATCAAAAGTTTATTCATGTGATGATCATTGTGTTGCTTGTCTCAAAGGCAAACAACACAAAACCTCTCATAAGTCCAATGAGATAAACACTATCTCAAATCCTCTTCAGTTGTTGCATATGGATCTGTTTGGCCCTACAAATGTCATGAGCATTGGCAAGAAGTCATACTGTTTAGTTATTATTGATGATTACTCTAGATTTACTTGGGTATATTTTCTGAGAACTAAAGATGAGACAAGTGGACTGATCAAATCTTTTATTCTTAGAATTGAAAACCAATCAAATCAAAAAGTGAAAGTCATTAGATCAGATAATGGGACTGAATTTAAAAACCTTGATCTAAACACCTTTTGTGAGGAAAAAGGAATTGAGAGACAATACAGTGCTCCTAGGACTCCACAACAGAATGGTGTTGCTGAGAGAAGGAATAGGACACTGATTGAGGCTGCTAGATCTCTGTTAGCTGATTCAAAATTACCCACTACTTTTTGGGCAGAAGCAGTTAATACTGCTTGTTATGTCCAAAACAGAGTTTTAGTAATAAAGCCTAAAAACAAGACACCTTATGAGCTTTTTCAGAAAAAGAAACCATTTATTGGATTTTTCAAACCATTTGGGTGTCCTTGTACAATTCTCAATACCAAATCTCACTTAGGTAAGTTTGATAGCAAAGCAGATGATGGTTTTCTTGTTGGTTACTCATCTCAGAGTAAGGCTTACAGAGTGTTTAATACCTCTTCTAGAATAATTGAAGAAAGTGACAATGTCAAATGCAATGAGAACACACCAAATCCTATTGGTTCAGGTCCTGATTGGCTATTTGACATTGATTCACTCACTAATTCTTTGGGTATCAGTAGTGATGTAAATGCAGGACAAAGGGATGCACCACCATCAGTTCACAGAATTCAGTCTGTGATATTTCCACTCCCTACCATTGATCCTGTTGACTTCTGTGAAAAAGAAAAGGAAGCTGAACCCATTCAGAATGAAGAAGAGAGAAGAATAGAGGAAAACCAGCCTTCAAGTCCAAATTCCAGAGAGTCTGAAGTGACTGAAGAAGCTGAAGAAAATCCAGACTTAAATGAGTCAAATCTGGATGTGATCTTACAAGAGGAATCTGGTCATCCATCAAGAACTCAGAAAAATCATCCTCCTGAGTTGGTAATTGGAGACATTGCTTCTCCCATGATGACTAGGAATCAAAGCAGACTTCAAGAGCTACAAGATCAGCAAAATACAGTTAATAATGTACTCACTTGCTTTCTATCCCAAATTGAGCCCAAAAAGGCTTATGATGCTATGAAAGATCCAAGTTGGATAGAAGCAATGCAAGAGGAGCTGTTACAGTTCAAGCTACAGAATGTTTGGAACTTGGTGGACCTTCCAAAAGGTCATAGGGCAATTGGCACCAAGTGGATTTTCAGGAATAAGAAGGATGAGAGAGGAATTGTGATCAAGAACAAAGCCAGGATGGTTGCACAAGGGTATACTCAGGAAGAGGGTATAGACTATGAGGAAGTCTTTGCTCCAGTTGCAAGGATTGAGGCAATTAGGTTGTTTCTAGCCTATGCCTCATATATGAAGTTCAAGGTCTACCAGATGGATGTAAAAAGTGCTTTTCTATATGGGACTATAGATGAAGAAGTGTATGTCTGTCAACCCCCTGGATTTGAGAATCCATTGTATCCAGACAGAGTGTACAAGTTAAAGAAGGAACTTTATGGTCTACATCAAGCCCCAAGAGCATGGTATGACACCCTGTCTACCTATCTCTTGAAAAATGAATTTGAAAGAGGAATCATTGATAAGACCTTATTTATCAAAAGGAAAAAGAAGGACACCCTACTTGTTCAGATCTATGTGGATGACATTATCTTTGGATCCACAAATGATAACATGTGTAAAGACTTTGAGGAGTTAATGCACAAGAGCTTCAAGATGAGTTCCATGGGTGAACTTACTTTCTTCCTTGGGCTTCAGGTGAAACAGAAGAAGGATGGGATTTTCATATGCCAATCCAAATATGTGAAAGACATCCTGGATAAGTTTGGATTATCAGACTCAAAGCCAGCAAGCACACCAATGGAGACACACAAACAGATCAATGCTGATCTTGAGGGGGAGGATGTGGATGTCCATCATTACAGATCAATGATTGGATCACTCATGTATCTCACAGCCTCTAGACCAGATATTATGTTTCCAGTATGTGTATGTGCCAGATTTCAAGTTACACCAAAGCAATCACATCTTCATGCAGTCAAGAGGATATTTAGATACCTAAGAGGGCAACCTAGATTAGGTCTCTGGTATCCTTATGAATCATCCTTTGATCTACTTGCATACTCAGATAGTGACTTGGGTGGAGCTAACATGGATAGGAAGTCTACTTCAGGTGGATGTCAGTTTTTGGGTGCAAGACTAGTATCCTGGCAGTGTAAGAAACAAACCACAATGTCCTTATCTACAACAGAAGCTGAGTATATAGCTGCTGCAAGCTGCTGCTCTCTGGTTCTATGGATACAGAATCAGATGTTGGACTATGGGGTAACATTTCTTCACACTCCAATCTTCATTGACAACAACAGTGATATTAGCATTGTTAACAATCCAGTCAAACACTAAAAACAAAGTACATAGAGATCAGGTATCACTTTATTCGAGATTGTAATGAAAAGAAATTAATTCAAGTTGCTAAAGTTCATACCAATGACCAGTTTGCTGATCTATTCACAAAAGCTTTTGATGTGGGTAGATTCACTTTCTTGGTAACAAGTGTGGGCATGATGAACCTTGAATAAAGTCATGATTCTCAGTTTTTATACCTGTATTTCCTTCTATATTTGGTACTACTAACTCTTTTTCTCAGGATCTTCTGTATGACTCAGATTAACAAGTGCTGAAAAGTGCAAGTATATTTACTACTGCCAGTGCATAGTTACTACTGCCAGTGCATAGTTACTACTGCTAGTGCATAGTTACTACTGCCAGTGGATAGTTACTACAGCCAGTGCATAGTTACTACTGCCAGTGCATAGTTACTACTGCTAGTGCATAGTTACTACTGCTAGTACATAGTTAATACTGCTTCGTACTTAATACTGCATGTGTCGTTAATACTGCTTTAAAAGAAAATTAGGGCTACTGCTGCTATAAATACCTCTTTCAGCCCGCCAAAGTTCATAACGTCTCTTTGAATTCTATTCATCTCTCTATCTTTCTAACTATTCTCTCCGAAGAATCTCTGTTTTTTCTGTCAAGAATCCTCAGGTACAATGGAGTTTATCGACGAACACAACGAGATTGCCATGCTCCAGAAACCAAAACAGTCTGCAGGTTTTCACGACATTGTGGATTTCTTCAAGTCCACGCATATCTCCTATGCCCTAACGGTGACCCCGACAATCTACATCGCGCATCAGAAGCAGTTCTGGGAAAATGCCACCGTGGTGTCTGAAGATGGGCAGAAAATCATAAAAACAAGGGTGTGTGACAAACCCTTGAATGTTACAGAGGAGCTTATTCGCATCACTCTTCGATTGGATGATGCCTCAGGTATGACATCTATTCCTAATGACGATCTATACTCAAATTTAACGCGAATGGGGTATGAAGGTCCCATTGGAATCTTTAAGTTTTTCAAGTCTAAATTTTCTACACAATGGCGATTCTTTGTTCATACCTTAATGCATTGCATTTCAAAGAAAACTACTGGATGGAGTGAGTTTAGCAGTACCATTGCTTATGCCCTGGTCTGCTTGGCCACTGCCAGGAAGTTTAATTTTTCACAAATGATTTTCAATGATCTTGTGTCAAACCTGGAATCCAAAAAGCGTTTTTATATGTACCCAAGGTTTGTCCAAGCAGTGATTACTCTGGAATTGACGGATTTGCCTCAATTTTCTGAGGTATATGTACCTAAACCCCCTAAAGGAAAGGTCTTCTCAAATATGAGAAGAACTTCCAGGGACTCGGAAGGAGGTTACACTCCATTGTTCTCTACAATGATGGGTGTGTCCCACACACAAGAAGGTATGGCATCAGGGTCAAGGCCCTCATTAGACCAACCCACTGATAGCCTAACCCCACCTTCAATCACCAAAGAAATTCCTCAGTCCATTCTTCAAAGACCCACTCCTCAAATAACCAAAAAGTTTGCAAGAAGAATGGTACACAAGGCTCCTTCCCTTGATGTACCTCCTACAAGCCCAAAGCCTTTAAGCCCTCTATTGGAGCATTCTCCAACAGAGAATATCGAAAGGGAAACCACAGAGGTGTCTCCCAACCCCAAGAAGGTGCTCACTAAGGAGAAGGTTGAGCATGTGAGTAGCAAGGCTGCCACTACTTCTGCTAGCACAGAGAAGGACAGTGGTAATAACTAAGACCTTCCTCACGGCAACTCAGAATGAGAAATCATTCAGAGGTCCCAGGTGCCAAGAAACCACGGGGGTAGGCAGTGCTTTTGTTAGGCAAAAGACTCCTACTAAAATTTCTAGTGATCCTTTAAAGGAAGTAAAAACTCCTAAACAAGGTGAGGATAGATATACATATGAGGAATTGATGGAAACCATTGCCAATATCAACACAGATGTTGTAAGTCAGCAAAAGGAGATAGATGGACTCAAGAAAGTGGTCCTATATCAACAAACAAAGCATGAGAAGCATAAGAAGGTGATTACAAAGTTGAGGCACATGAAGAAGAAAGCTCAGTATGTTCTTAAAAGAAGAAGCCCCAACAATGATGCTCCCAAAAAGGGGGAGTCAGAAGCTGAAGTCAACATGGAGAGTGCACAGGAAAAGGGGGAGAATGAGTGTGCTGCTGAAATTGCAAAAGAAGCAGAAATTGATCATGCAGCAGAAAAGGTTAATGCTGCTGAATTGCAAAAGAAGCAGAAACTGATCATGCAACAGAAAAGGTTAATGCTGCTAAAATTGAGAAAGAAGCAGAAACTGAACCAACAGTAGAAATGGTTAATGCTGCTGAAATTCAGAAAGAAGCAGAAACAATTCAGAATCATGCACTCATGGCAGAAGTCTCAGATCTTCCTACTGAGGTAAAATCTAATCTCTGTTCTCCAGCTTGTATAGACACTGTGAAAAGGTATAGAGATCACAACCAGGGAATGTGTGATGACCTTAAAAGATTAGAAAAGGATAGAAGAGATTATGTAGTGATTCTTGAGAGGTTTGAAGAACAAATTAAGGCTTTTCAAGCCAATGAACTTCAACACTCATATGATACAAACTACTGGAAGTGGGAAAAGAATGGTCTGGAGTTCCAACTGAAAGAGTCTAGGGAGGAATGTGAGAAATTAAAAGGAGAACTTGAGAAAGTAAAACTTGATGTTGAAAAGTTTTCATGTGCTTCTAAAGTCATGGACACCATAATAAATGCTCAAATCCACAGTAAGATGAAACCAGACATATGGTACAATGCCACACCCCCACCCTACAACAACACATACATCCCTCCTAGGTCAGACCTGTTAGAAACCATGGATAGGAAGGACTTACCTGAAGGAGCTACTAAAGTAGATCCATTAGATGAAGTTGTTGTTGAGGATAAAACTGAAAAAGAAGAGTCTAAGAAAAAGAACAAGAATGTCAGTGGTGAGATCCCTTTAGAGAATTACATCAAGACTAATGAGGAAGGTGGAAGTCCCTGGGATAAGAACAATGAGATAAAAAGATCTGAAAAAGGAAAGGGAGTTCATTATACACAGACCACTGTTGTGAATTCCAATACTTGTGAACATTGTTCTTGCAAGAATTCTCAAAAGGATGAGCCCCAAAAACATGATAAAAAGAGGGGAAATCAAAGAAACTGGAATAATCAGTGGGCTCAAAAACAAGGAGTTGATTTGCAAAGGATTAACAGACCAAAACCTTGTTTTATCTGTGGCAAATTGAATCACCTTGCCAAACACTGTTATTTCAATCCTATTAACCAAAGGATAAATTTTCAAAGAACTTTTCAAAAATCAAATGGTTATAGGAAGCCTGTAAGGAACCATGTGGCTAAGAAACAAGCTAAATCCAAAAGCCACATGAGGAAAAAGACTGAAAAAGAATGTGTCACAATGTGGGTTCCTAAAAGCACTAATGTTAGTACTGCTGCCTCAGATAATACTGCTGCTAGCAGTGTTAGTACTGCTAACACTGTTAGTACTTCTTCTAAAAGCAATACTGCTGCAAGCAGCGTTAGTACTGCTAACACTGTTAGTACTTCTTCTAAAGATAATACTGCTTCTAGTGTTAGTACTGCTAACACTGTTAGTACTTCTTCTGAAGATAATACTGCTTCTAGTGTTAGTACTGCTAACACTGTTAGTACTTCTTCTAAAGATAGTACTGCTAACACTGTTTGTGCTGCTAGACCAATCATCTTGACAAAGTACTCCAGTACTGAAGTTCCTCAGGTTGAAAAACTTATCCAAACTGAATGTAAGTACTTTGATGAGCAAGGGAGACCCAAGACCACTTTGGCTTGGGTTCCCAATAAAAACTAATTGATTTATCTTATGTGCAGGGCAACCAACAGCTCAAGGGGAAGAGCATCTGGCATGTTGATAGTGGTTGCTCCAGGCACATGACAGGTAACATAGCCTGCCTCAAGAATTTCAAAAGAATTGATGGAGGACATGTTGCTTTTGGGAATAATCCTGCAGGAGGTAAGATAAGTGGTAAAGGTGATGTATCAAAAGGTAAGATGACATTTGAGGATGTTTACTATGTTGAGCAATTGAGATACAACCCGTTAAGTGTATCACAGGTCTGTGACAAGAAATATAGTATATTATTTACTGATTCTGAATGCATTATTCTTGCTCCTGGATTCAAATTAGTTGATGAAAACATGATACTATTGAGAACTCCTAGAAAGGATAATGTGTATTGTTTAGATTTAGAAAGTGTTTCATCTGATTCATCCCTAAACTGTTTGGTATCAAAAGCTTCAATAGATGAATCATCACTTTGGCACAGAAGGATGTGTCACATGAATTTTAAAACAATGAATAAACTTGTTAAAAATAATCTTGTTAGGGGTTTACCATCAAAAGTTTATTCATGTGATGATCATTGTGTTGCTTGTCTCAAAGGCAAACAACACAAAACTTCTCATAAGTCCAAAGAGATAAACACTATCTCAAATCCTCTTCAGTTGTTGCATATGGATCTGTTTGGCCCTACAAATGTCATGAGCATTGGCAAGAAGTCATACTGTTTAGTTATTATTGATGATTACTCTAGATTTACTTGGGTATATTTTCTGAGAACTAAAGATGAGACAAGTGGACTGATCAAATCTTTTATTCTTAGAATTGAAAACCAATCAAATCAAAAAGTGAAAGTCATTAGATCAGATAATGGGATTGAATTTAAAAACCTTGATCTAAACACCTTTTGTGAGGAAAAAGGAATTGAGAGACAATACAGTGCTCCTAGGACTCCACAACAGAATGGTGTTGCTGAGAGAAGGAATAGGACACAGATTGAGGCTGCTAGATCTCTGTTAGCTGATTCAAAATTACCCACTACTTTTTGGGCAGAAGCAGTTAATACTGCTTGTTATGTCCAAAACAGAGTTTTAGTAATAAAGCCTAAAAACAAGACACCTTATGAGCTTTTTCAGAAAAAGAAACCATTTATTGGATTTTTCAAACCATTTGGGTGTCCTTGTACAATTCTCAATACCAAATCTCACTTAGGTAAGTTTGATAGCAAAGCAGATGATGGTTTTCTTGTTGGTTACTCATCTCAGAGTAAGGCTTACAGAGTGTTTAATACCTCTTCTAGAATAATTGAAGAAAGTGACAATGTCAAATGCAATGAGAACACACCAAATCCTATTGGTTCAGGTCCTGATTGGCTATTTGACATTGATTCACTCACTAATTCTTTGGGTATCAGTAGTGATGTAAATGCAGGACAAAGGGATGCACCACCATCAGTTCACAGAATTTAGTCTGTGATATTTCCACTCCCTACCATTGATCCTGTTGACTTCTGTGAAAAAGAAAAGGAAGCTGAACCCATTCAGAATGAAGAAGAGAGAAGAATAGAGGAAAATCAGCCTTCAAGTCCAAATTCCAGAGAGTCTGAAGTGACTGAAGAAGCTGAAGAAAATCCAGACTTAAATGAGTCAAATCTAGATGTGATCTTACAAGAGGAATCTGGTCATCCATCAAGAACTCAGAAAAATCACCCTCCTGAGTTGGTAATTGGAGACATTGCTTCTCCCATGATGACTAGGAATCAAAGCAGACTTCAAGAGCTACAAGATCAGCAAAATACAGTTAATAATGTACTCACTTGCTTTCTATCCCAAATTGAGCCCAAAAAGGCTTATGATGCTATGAAATACCCAAGTTGGATAGAAGCAATGCAAGAGGAGCTGTTACAGTTCAAGCTACAGAATGTTTGGAACTTGGTGGACCTTCCAAAAGGTCATAGGGCAATTGGCACCAAGTGGATTTTCAGGAATAAGAAGGATGAGAGAGGAATTGTGATCAAGAACAAAGCCAGGATGGTTGCACAAGGGTATACTCAGGAAGAGGGTATAGACTATGAGGAAGTCTTTGCTCCAGTTGCAAGGATTGAGGCAATTAGGTTGTTTCTAGCCTATGCCTCATATATGAAGTTCAAGGTCTACCAGATGGATGTAAAAAGTGCTTTTCTATATGGGACTATAGATGAAGAAGTGTATGTCTGTCAACCCCCTGGATTTGAGAATCCATTGTATCCTGACAGAGTGTACAAGTTAAAGAAGGCACTTTATGGTCTACATCAAGCCCCAAGAGCATGGTATGACACCCTGTCTACCTATCTCTTGAATAATGAATTTGAAAGAGGAATCATTGATAAGACCTTATTTATCAAAAGGAAAAAGAAGGACACCCTACTTGTTCAGATCTATGTGGATGACATTATCTTTGGATCCACAAATGATAACATGTGTAAAGACTTTGAGGAGTTAATGCACAAGAGCTTCAAGATGAGTTCCATGGGTGAACTTACTTTCTTCCTTGGGCTTCAGGTGAAACAAAAGAAGGATGGGATTTTCATATGCCAATCCAAATATGTGAAAGACATCCTGGATAAGTTTGGATTATCAGACTCAAAGCCAGCAAGCACACCAATGGAGACACACAAACAGATCAATGCTGATCTTGAGGGGGAGGATGTGGATGTCCATCATTACAGATCAATGATTGGATCACTCATGTATCTCACAGCCTCTAGACCAGATATTATGTTTCCAGTATGTGTATGTGCCAGATTTCAAGTTACACCAAAGCAATCACATCTTCATGCAGTCAAGAGGATATTTAGATACCTAAGAGGGCAACCTAGATTAGGTCTCTAGTATCCTTATGAATCATCCTTTGATCTACTTGCATACTCAGATAGTGACTTGGGTGGAGCTAACATGGATAGGAAGTCTACTTCAGGTGGATGTCAGTTTTTGGGTGCAAGACTAGTATTCTGGCAGTGTAAGAAACAAACCACAGTGTCCTTATCTACAACAGAAGCTGAGTATATAGCTGCTGCAAGCTGCTGCTCTCAGGTTCTATGGATACAGAATCAGATGTTGGACTATGGGGTAACATTTCTTCACACTCCAATCTTCATTGACAACAACAGTGATATTAGCATTGTTAACAATCCAGTCAAACACTAAAAAACAAAGTACATAGAGATCAGGTATCACTTTATTCGAGATTGTAATGAAAAGAAATTAATTCAAGTTGCTAAAGTTCATACCAATGACCAGTTTGCTGATCTATTCACAAAAGCTTTTGATGTGGGTAGATTCACTTTCTTGGTAACAAGTGTGGGCATGATGAACCTTGAATAAAGTCATGATTCTCAGTTTTTATACATGTATTTCCTTCTATATTTGGTACTACTAACTCTTTTTTTCAGGATCTTCTGTATGACTCAGATTAACAAGTGCTGAAAAGTTCAAGTATATTTACTACTGCTAGTGCATAGTTACTACTGCCAGTGCATAGTTACTACTGCCAGTGGATAGTTACTACTGCTAGTGCATAGTTACTACTGCCAGTGGATAGTTACTACTGCCAGTGCATAGTTACTACTGCCAGTGCATAGTTACTACTGCTAGTGCATAGTTACTACTGCTAGTACATAGTTAATACTGCTTCGTACTTAATACTGCATGTGTCGTTAATACTGCTTTAAAAGAAAATTAGGGCTACTGCTGCTATAAATACCTCTTTCTGCCCGCCAAAGTTCATAACGTCTCTTTGAATTCTATTCATCTCTCTATCTTTCTAACTATTCTCTCCCAAGAATCTCTGTTTTTTCTGTCAAGAATCCTCAGGTACAATGGAGTTTATCGACGAACACAACGAGATTGCCATGCTCCAGAAAACAAAACAGTCTGCAGGTTTTCACGACATTGTGGATTTCCTCAAGTCCACGCATATCTCCTATGCCCTAACGGTGACCCCGACAATCTACATCGCGCATCAGAAGCAGTTCTGGGAAAATGCCACCGTGGTGTCTGAAGATGGGCAGAAAATCATAAAAACAAGGGTGTGTGACAAACCCTTGAATGTTACATAGGAGTTTATTCGCATCACTCTTCGATTGGATGATGCCTCAGGTATGACATCTATTCCTAATGACGATCTATACTCAAATTTAACGCGAATGGGGTATGAAGGTTCCATTGGAATCTTTAAGTTTTTCAAGTCTAAATTTTCTACACAATGGCGATTCTTTGTTCATACCTTAATGCATTGAATTTCAAAGAAAACTACTGGATGGAGTGAGTTTAGCAGTACCATTGCTTATGCCCTGGTCTGCTTGGCCACTGCCAGGAAGTTTAATTTTTCACAAATGATTTTCAATGATCTTGTGTCAAACCTGGAATCCAAAAAGCGTTTTTATATGTACCCAAGGTTTGTCCAAGCATTGATTACTCTGGAATTGACGGATTTGCCTCAATTTTCTGAGGTATATGTACCTAAACCCCCTAAAGGAAAGGTCTTCTCAAATATGAGAAGAACTTCCAGGGACTCGGAAGGAGTTGACACTCCATTGTTCTCTACAATGATGGGTGTGTCCCACACACAAGAAGGTATGGCATCAGGGTCAAGGCCCTCATTAGACCAACCCACTGATAGTCTAACCTCACCTTCAATCACCAAAGAAATTCCTCAGTCCATTCTTCAAAGACCCACTCCTCAAATAACCAAAAAGTTTACAAGAAGAATGGTACACAAGGCTCCTTCCCTTGATGTACCTCCTACAAGCCCAAAGCCTTTAAGCCCTCTATTGGAGCATTCTCCAACAGAGAATATCGAAAGGGAAACCACAGAGGTGTCTCCCAACCCCAAGAAGGTGCTCACTAAGGAGAAGGTTGAGAATGTGAGTAGCAAGGCTGCCACTACTTCTGCTAGCACAGAGAAGGACAGTGGTAACATAACTAAGACCTTCCTCACGGCAACTCAGAATGAGAAATCATTCAGAGGTCCCAGGTGCCAAGAAACCACGGGGGTAGGCAGTGCTTTTGCTAGGCAAAAGACTCCTACTAAAATTTCCAGTGATCCTTTAAAGGAAGTAAAAACTCCTAAACAAGGTGAGGATAGATATACATATGAGGAATTGATGGAAACCATTGCCAATATCAACACAGATGTTGTAAGTCAGCAAAAGGAGATAGATGGACTCAAGAAAGTGGTCCTATATCAACAAACACAGCTTGAGAAGCATAAGAAGCTGATTACAAAGTTGATGCACATGAAGAAGAAAGCACAATATGTTCTTAAAAGAAGAAGCCCCAACAATGATGCTCCCAAAAAGGGGGAGTCAGAAGCTGAAGTCAACATGGAGAGTGCACAGGAAAAGGGGGAGAATGAGTGTGCTGCTGAAATTGCAAAAGAAGCAGAAACTGATCATGCAGCAGAAAAGGTTAATGCTGCTGAAATTGCAAAAGAAGCAGAAACTGATCATGCAGCAGAAAAGGTTAATGCTGCTGAAATTGCAAAAGAAGCAGAAACTGAACCAACAGCAAAAATGGTTAATGCTGCTGAAATTCAGAAAGAAGCAGAAACAAAAGAAGCAGCAGAAACGGAAGAAGCAGCAGAAACAAAAGAAGCAGCAGAAACAAAAGAAGCAGCAGAAACGGAAGAAGCAGCAGAAACAAAGGAAGCAACAGAAACTAAAAAGCCTACTTTGGAAGAAGTTGAAGTTGCAGAGGCTTTGATTAAAGCCAAACATGACACTCCTAAAAAGCAAGAAGAAACTCTGGGTGAAAAGCTGGTGTCACTGAAAAGAGCAAGAACCAAGTCTATAGCTACCAAGAGGAAAGTTGTCAAGAAACCTACGGTAGAAGAAGAAAAAGAAGAGGATGTTCCAGAAAAGAAAGATGATACAAAGGTTGCTGAAGAAGAAGTAGCAACTCCATCAGGTCAACCGAGTAATGCTCAATGTGATATGTATATCACTATGGTTGATACTGATCCAATCAAAGTTGACCCATTATCTTCCATGCATCCTGAGATCATCTTCTGGGATACCTTGGTAGATCAGAGAAAGGAGTACATTAGAGTCAAAAGAGCAGATGGGAAGTTTGAGGTCTGTTCTACATGGGGAAGACTTATCAGAATGTGCTCTAGATCTGACATAGAGGAGATGTACAAGGTTGGAATGAAGCTGTATGGAAATATGCTGAATGAAAAAGAGATGTCTATCACCAAAATGGTTCTTGAATACTTGTGCCTAATGTTCAAACCAGAAGCAGTTCAGTATATGATAGAAAGAAATTTTCAAGCCATCACCAACTGGATGCTCATTGAAAACTGTGGAGTGTATGTCATCACACTGGACTATACATATCATGAGTATTATTTGGTGGATGTTGCATACAAGCACAACAAGAAAAGGTTGAATGGAATGCTACATGCTAAGTTGGCTTGCAACAAGGATTCTGAAATGGGAAGATACTTGGTGAGAAGGATTATCAATCAAAGCTTGGGTTTGGATCCTGATTTATGTGTTCATGATTAGGTTTTGGAAGCATCATCTGAAGAACTTGACTTCTCAACCTAAAAAGTCAAGTTAAGGGGAGATTGTTGGGAAATGAAGATTTGCCAAGTATGGTTAGTACTGCCAGAACAACGTTAGTACTGCCAGAACAACGTTAGTACTGCCAGAACAACAATAGTACTGCCACAGCAAAGTTAATACTGCAAGTAAAAGTTAATGCTTCTGGAACAATGTTAGTACTGCTTGTGCATAACGATGTTAATACTGCTGGTGATCATTATTATGGAATGCGAGAATGTTGGAGATAAAGATGGAATGATTGAAGATAAGCATGAAAGAATATTCTGAAGATCAATTTTGTTTTGATAGTTATCTTGTAATTATTTAGTATAAATAGATGTTGATAGATAGCTATTCGTAAGAGATTTATCAGAATTCGTTTTTGATTTAGAGAGAATTAACCTCAAGGTTTAGAACCCTAT
Source organism: Saussurea involucrata (assembly GCA_033807775.1). Taxonomy (NCBI): domain Eukaryota; kingdom Viridiplantae; phylum Streptophyta; class Magnoliopsida; order Asterales; family Asteraceae; genus Saussurea; species Saussurea involucrata. The sequence continues at coordinate 34,755,951 of CM066321.1, forward strand.
TTCTAGAGAAGTAGAAGTCGTCTTGTTGAGCCTGTTCAACAAGATTGAGGTTTGGTTGTAAACTTGTGAGTTGAAGCATTGAATACAAACAGATTGTGTTTTCTGATTAGTTGTTTATTGGGTGTATTTGAATTAAAGTTCTATTCCGCAAGATTCTTTAATTCTGATTTCTAAGTATAGTTATTCTTGTTTGGAATCGGTCCTGACAAATGGGCATTGAATAAGCAAAACTCCTCTTCCGCCTTTGAATATACGACATCTCAAAGTCTATGGCTAGGTGCCAATCATTTCTTCGAGGAATCTCTTTGTTACTCCTGAGCATGCTCCAAACAATAAGTTCCAAGAACCGTATATAAGGAATGAACTTGCGCTTCTTGAGAGTTTCCTTGTCATTAACTCGATCCGATAATTCTTGCCAGAAAATGATAGTGTAATCGACATGCAAATCATAAATGATCGCATGGAATAAACGAAGAAAACGTAGACTGGCATTGTCAGTACCAGAATGATTAGAAGTCATGCATCTGTTTAGAACTGAGAACAGAGCATACCACACGGGTGGTAGTTTGGACTTCTCAAACTGGCTTACTTGAGTGAGATCACCAACATAGCCCAATGCTCGAATTCCAGCAAGAACATCTCTTTCAGATGGAAATGAATCAAAAGATGTGCGACCCGATCTAGAATTCGCTTCAGGAAGTCTGAGGATCAAGCTTAGTCTTCTATAATACAACTCCGTTTCATACTGATCAATCTGGATATGAAAACAATGAGGAGTCGCACTCTCATTCTTGACAATGTAGTGCCATGCTTGTTGTAGATAAACTTCAGGAATGCCCGTGCGTCCCCCCAGAGCATAAGAAATTGGATGCCCTCGTAAAATAGACCCAATCACTGAAATAATCCTGAGTTTATCAAGATTAACATAATGATTATTAGGTTTATACGGTAGAAGATACATCATTCTTGGAAATACAGCATTTGGAGTATTGCGACGAGCGGATGGATCAACTCCTGTAGAAATCGTGCATGGTAAAGGATTGTCACGAGAGGCATTATCAGATGGTGCCTCGAGATGTTCTTGAACTGTATTTTCATGTTCTCGAACTTGAGAATCAAAATCTTCATCAGAAGCCATGAATACACCTGGAATGAAGTATAAAAGATCTTCAATAAGAACAACAAATGAATCACAAAAACACATGAAAAACTTAGACAAACAGAAAAATGCTCAAGTCTGGTTTTTGCTACCAACAGGTGGCGCAATGGTTACTTTGCGCTACCAACGGGTGGCGCAAAGCTACGTTTGCGCTACCAGCGGGTGGCGCAAAGCTCACTTTGCGCTACCAACGGGTGGCGCAAAGCTCACTTTGCGCTACCAACGGGTGGAGCAAAGCTGACTTAGCAAATCTGAGAGATCCTTTAGACGACCAAGACGCACAAAAATCAACCAAGTCCCTAACATTCATCAGATTAGAAATTGAAAGAACAAAATACTAATCGATCAATAAAACCCTAGAAATCAATCGATGTTACCAACCGAAATCAATAAAACCCTAGAAATCGAAATCGATTTGTGTAAGGTTTCAATCGCAAACACCCCTAAATGAAATTAGTAGATTCAAAGCGATACAAAACTGATGTCGATAGAACACAGAGAAATAGAATAAAAAAAACTTACCTGGAGTTGATGAACTCAGACGAATTGCATACCAGAAAGTTGAAATTGGAACAGTGGTCGTGAGAGATGTTGAACAGAGGTCGAGAGATGGTGGAGGCAAACATAAGAATATGATTTCAAATATTGTATATATATATGCCCCCCAAAAAAATTAAAATTTACTTTGAAAATCTCATTATTGTTCCACCTACACAAATGCAATAGATGTTTTAAGAATTATTTTACATTTGGAGCGTTTGCCAGACAAAAAGCTTCAGAAGTACATACCTGGAAGATTTATCTGAATAGAGGTTCAAGGGCTGGTTTGTAATTGTTTATTTTTAGCCTTGTTAGTGAACGGGTCGTGGGCTTGTTACCACGGGCCCAACATATAAATAGTTTTGTTTAGCCTTTGTTTTAGGCTAGTTGTCATTTTACTTTCTCAAAGCTTATTGTAAACTCTCTGCATTATTGAAAGTGAATTGGATGACCAGTTGAAATCATAACACCTGTTCTTATCTATTGATTTCTTTATTGTTCGTTGCACGTATCTGAGACTCACAATTTGTAACATCCCAGGCCAACCGTACCAAATATTGTCCGCTTTGTCCACACACCCGGACTCACGGTTTTAAAACGTGTCTGATAGGGGAGGTATCAAGTTCCTCTTATAAGGCAACCTTTGTTCCCCTCCCCAACCAATGTGGGATCTTACAATCCACCCCCTTGGGAAGAGTGTCTACATATGAGTGGGTATGCTAAATTGTTTTCTAGAACATAGGAGTATGTATGCTAGATTGCTTGGTGCTTAATACACTGTATTGTATGGTTGTTACTTGCTATTAGGAACTTATGCTAACCTTGATAGGTTGTTAAGCGAATGCACTATAGGTTGTATGCGGTAGGAACCGAACAGCCTTAGAATGTTTGATTTAGTTCTATTGCGCAGTTCTTGTTTGAGTCCAACCGTTGTAGGATGGAATCTTATATTCGAATGTCTATCTGGTTTCCACTGTATACGACTGTGCGTTTACGAGGCGACTCGTCAGGGTTAGTGGGGGGTTCCGCCCTAGCAAGGGTAGTGGGGTATTATGTTTATTCCTAGGGAGCTAGGAAGAGCGTGTATATGCGTCGGTATGGACATACGTGTATGGTTTTTGTTTGGGCGAGCAACTACTTGGTATCTCGGGATGGGACTCGGAGCGGACAGTGATAGGTGTAGATGGTAGTAGTAGAGCTCCTACTACCGGAAGCACAGGATCAATGTTCGAGTCGGGGAAAGTGGCGAGGAATCCAAGGAGTCGAGCGTGAGCATGTTAGTGTGAGTTATTATGTGCTAATAACTCGTTGTAATATCTACCCTGAATAGCTCTCACAAGGAGGAACGACTATAGTAAACCTACTAGTACAGGTGGGTACTTGTTTTGCTTGAGGTGATGATCGTTGGGGTAGTGACGAAGGTTATAAATTAGTAGTCGTTGGAATAAAAGGACGATTCTAGTATTAATCACTTGGAGTGACGATGAGGATGATGTTTATGTCGGGCCAAGATGGATGATTGTGCTAGAATCATAGGCTTATAGAGCCGACTTTGATTTGAGGAAAAATCGTAGGGATTATTTGACGTAATTTCCCAACTTGCCTAAGAGGTTTAAATGTCCGGATGACGTTAGTGGATCAGAGGGATTTGGAGGAGTAGGAGTCGAGGCGTAGAATGTCGACCGAGTCATGCACAAAGTTTGATTTTTAAATAGATTGCATTTACAAATTCTTGTGTTTCAGATCATTTTATGGATGGTGTTTTGGAATTTGGGGAAATGTTCAGCACACACACAAGATTTTGAAATATGGTTTTGAAAGTGTATGAAATCGTTTTATCACGGGAGTTCAAACTTTGTTAGAATTTGTCTCATTTCGTTATTTTTCCAACGGTTCTTTCGGGTAAGATGATATCCGTGTTTTGTGGTATTTAAAATGTTGGGCAAGTGACTACGGCTTGTGACTTTAACATTGGAACTCCTCCACGTATGTTAGAGTTGAGACGGAAAGTTACATTCCACGATGTCTGTATAAAGCTATTTGAGTGACTTGGTTAAAATAAGTTTTGTTTTACGGCATGTTGAGTCGTGTGGGTTTAATTTCACGAGGTGCATATCTTATTTGTTTATGTGACCATTTGGGGAAATCTTGAAAATTAATTTAAAGAACCCCATCTTTTGAGATTTTATGAGATTTTAGTCGATATTTTCAAATGATGGAAACGGATTGGTTTTTATCTTTAAGTTTGAAACTTACACGAGATAGTTGTGTTTTAACAAAAATATATTTGTAAACCGTTTCATCGTTTTGTATGACTAGCCGACGTGCGTAAGATTTGTTGGTGAACCCTGTACCACGACATTTTATGTTGGAAAAAGAGGAATTTTGGGGTCAAATGTCGTGGAGCTGATTTTGAATTTATGTGCACACTTTTGTCGCACCCGATGTAAGGTCGAGCGGTTACTTTAAATACAGGTCATGAGTCAATTCATACTAGAACCGTGACGGTTCATTTTCGAAGAAATTATTTATTTCGCTTACGTTTTGTGAGTAAACTAAGCGGCAATGAAATGATTTTCAACATGATTTTCATACGTGGGACGAGCGTGTCCATTTTTGCGTAACTACCGACCTGGTAATAGTAGTTTTATTGCTTACGGTCTTTTTGAAATGAAAAATCTTGACGTTGAGAATATTTTGTAAATGATTTTGTAAACCATTTGGAAAGTGCGTTTATAAGTGTTATGTGTCATTTTGAGAATTTTAAGGGTGTGAGTCCTTTTGGAAAACCCTTGGTTTAACCCGTGTCGAGTTTGGGACTAATGTTTTTTAAGAGTATTGCTTGCTTAAACTTTATTTAAACGCGTTTTTGACCAACTTATGGGTCTAGCAAGCGTGGAGCATTTTGCTCGGTTTTGACTTTGAGATAGTCATGGGTCAATTGCACGGTTTTTATTGGCTCGATGTGAAATTTTGTTGATGGGTTGTTTTGTTGCACAGTTTTGCACTTATTGCACGTTGCGTATTTACATGTTGGGTGAATGGGTCATTCTGGGATAGGCATGTTGTTGGTAGACTGTTTTGCATTGGATCCTTGGTCATGTCAGTCAGTCGTTGGTAACGGTCGGTTGGGTAGCTCGGGGTGGGACCCCGGTATTCATGTGTTATGACCTTGACTTTCCAGTAGGCACTGGGAGGATATAGTGTTGGGCACTTACCTGAGAGGTAGTTCCGATGTGCCGGGCCTTGAGACGTACCTGGGAGGTAGACGTTAATGTGTATCTTGATACGGTGTAACTAGGCTTCATAGAGCGAGTGTGGAGGATAAGTAGACGGTGGAAGGTTGGGTATTCCACGCGTGTTGTTAGTGTAGACTGAATAGTGTCAGTTAAGGGAATGATGCCCTTTGTAATTAAGAGAGTAATAGCGCAGTAACCTTTTTGAAGTAAGTAGTATATTTAGGCGTCGACTTTTGGGCTTGAGGCCAAACACCTTTAGTGTAATCGAAGATTTGTAGCCGATTTTAAAATAATTATGGTGATGGTAGTAGTACCCCTGAGATGCTTAATTGTGATGAATGGTTATGGTGGAATGACCTTCGTGGGTGATCATAAGTTTACTGGCTTGATGATCCGTGTGAAATAAATTTTGGGAGTCTATTAGAACTCGTGGAAGTTAATCGGCAGTAATGGTAGGAATGATCGGATTCGGGTATCCGGTAGGGTATATTGGTGAGCACCTTTAGAATGGTTAGAGCTTGAAAGTTGAATCGGGATGTATGGAACATCTAAGGTTGGAAGGCAACCGAAGTCGTTTGGCTAAGAATGAATCCAGTTGTTGGAGTGTTCTTCCGGTCATAATTTCAGTGTCCTTGAAGGAGTTTTGGTAGTAAGAAAAGTATTCGAGAATTTCTAGACAGGGTGAGAAATTTAGATTCTGGATGAGGAAAGTCCAGTGGCCGCACCGAGGGGGTTCGAGTGGACGTGGGAATCCGAAGCGGAGAAGCGCGAGAGTTATTCCGAGTTATTCGCCGGTCTAGACTTCGAGGACGAAGTCTAAATCAAGTGGGGGAGAGTTGTAAAGCCCGTATCCCGGTAGGTAATTTCTTTTATTTTGTTAAGTTTTACTTAACGTGGTTTCCATTAACGGGGTTAGACGATTTGGACCTAATCGTTAAATATGTCGGAACTTTAGTTAGTTTTCGAGAAAAAGATAGTTGGGGGACCAATGTTGTAAAGGGCCAAAAGTTGATGTTGGCCCATGCAAAATCCAAAAAAAAACGTGACCCATGTCTTTGTGTGTGTTTAGTGTTGTGTTAAGCAAGGAAGAAAAGAAAATATGATGGAGAAACCCTACGGCCGTGAAGGAAAAAGAAGGAGAACGAGAGGGGTGTTCGGCCGGAAAAGAGAAAGAGAGCGAGAGAGGCGCGAGAGAGAAAGAGAGTCGCCGGAGGGAGAAAGAAGGTGCTGCCGGAGACGAGGAGAGGGGAGGAAGAAGGTGATCGCCGGCGAGTTCGGTCGGTTTAGAGAACGAGAAAACGTTGCGTCGAGGTATTTCGGTAACCTTTCGTTGTTAATTGTTAAAAATCGCCGCAAACCGCCACCACCACCGCCGCAGCCACGGCTGCCGGCGGTGGGGCCGCCGCTGCACGCCGCTGTGGTGGCGGTAGGGGGTGCGTATGGGTGTGTGGGTGTGTGCGGGTGTGAAGTTGCGGAGGAGTCGGGAGTGGGTGACGTTGGGAGGTCTCGCGGGAGGGTGTTACCGTAACCCTCGTCGCCGCAGCCAACCACCACCGCCGCTGGAGGCAGCAGGGGGTGGTGCACGGTTGTTGTCCAGCGTAGTACAGCCCTTTCCAGTAAGCTTGTAGGCTGTTCGGGTCTGTTTGGGTTAAGCTATGTCTTAATGGGTTTATAAACAATATTTGTCATTTCATGTGAAAACGTTTGTCTGCCACTGTTTTGCGACGGCCATAACGTTTCCGTCGTAGCTCGGATTGAGGCGTGAAAACATTCTGTACCGGGCACACTTTTCGTGTTTTAACGGAAGCCCGGTTCGTCCTCTAGCTAGGCGTAAATTGGCTGTTTATACAGCAGGTCCGGATTTGTCAGTTCGCGTTCCGTTTTAAAAGTCACAGTTTCTACCACTGTTTTGGGAAAGCCATAACTTCTGTTAGGAATGTCGGATTGGGATGGAACCAGTGCCAAAAGTTCCCATTCTGAGTCTAGTAAGTTTCTTATGTTTTGCGGAAAAACCAGTTCGGACCGTAGCTAGTGTCAAACTGCTGTTTTGTAATGAAAGGTGCTGTTTTTCACTATGCAGTTAATCGGTTTTGTAAAATCCATAATAAATTGTAGAAAAATCGTTAGAAAGCGCGCGATATGTCCTTGGAACCCTAACTCAGAGAACTTTCTGTTTATGTAATTTAATTGAGGATTTTCTGGGTTTATGGAGGTCGGAACAGGTCCCGAACAGACCTGTTTGGTTAGACCGAAAAGTCGTTTTAGTGACGATTTAAGGGTGCGTCGTGTTTTAGGGTCCGGGTCTCGTGTTAATACATTTTAACGATTGTTTAGGTGTTGGGAAGTGATCTTGGATTTGTGAAGCTTGAATTATTGTTTGTGAGCTAGGCGCGCTTACGAGGTGAGTTCTCTCACTATAACTAATGTCGGTTATTTTTACATTACGATTTGTACGTGTGTGGTAGTTTTAATTGTTTGTGATGCGGGACTAAATAGTGGGGTGTCTAGTCAGACCTTTATTGTTATGACTACGCGGGTGGCGTAGGAGTTCGGTGGGGCCGAGGTTTATATACGCGGGTGGCGTAGTAACTCGGTGGGCCCGAGGTTTATATACGCGGGTGGCGTAGTAACTCGGTGGGACCGAAGGTTGTATACGCGGGTGGCGTAGGAACCCGGGGGAGCCGGGTAATGCTTGCACGGTTATCGTGTGGTCGGGTGGACCAGCTTATGCCTTTGGGTGGGATGGTGTAGGTATGCATGTTTATGATTTGTTCATAGACTTGTATGCTGTTTATGTGCAATTATTTGTTTAGAGGTGGTGTGGGAATAACTGTGTTATTTATGGTGTCTGAATTCACTAAGCTTCGTGCTTACCTTTTCCCAATAAATTATGGTTTCAGGTACGAGTGGCTCCAAGGCGTGACGAGTACACACTGGCGCGTGGGAAGAGTTGATTACTTTTATGATTTTAATTTTAGACATTTATTCCGCTGTTTATTGTTCGTGAGAATATTAATTATGAGTTTGCAAATGAAATGATTGAATTATTAAATGAGTTTTTATTAATGAAATGTTACTTTAAAAATTTTAAATTCCTTGTTCCCCTCCCCAACCAGTGGCCGCACCGAAGGGGTTCGAGTGGACGTGAAAACTCGAAATGGAGATGCGCGACGACTATCTCGAGTTATTTGTCGGTCGAGACTTCGAGGACGAAGTCTAATCCAAGTGGGGGAGAGTTGTAAAGCCTGTGTCTCGTTATGGAATTTTTCTTTGGTTTATTTATTGTTTCAATAATTTTTTCTATTAACGAATGTTTTAACGAGAGTTAACGAGAAGGACCTTATTTGTTAAAAGTTGGAGTTTTGGGACGTTACACAATTGGTATCAGAGCAGACGGACGAAACGATTCAAAGTGATTCTTGAATTATGGTAAGTTTACTATTCAAACATTTTAGTCGACTGTGTTCTTGACACATGAAATTCATATTTTGATTTACTCAATATTGATCGTTTTCGTTGATTGCATACTGTTAGCATCATTCTTATTAGTGATTCTGCACTTTTTCGCAATCTAATTCGATCATCTTAGTGGTTTTTAAGAAAAATTAAGTTCATAAGTTTTTGGTTGTGTTCATGCAAAAATCCGATTTTTACCATCAAAAACCTATTGTTTTGCTTCAAAATCTTTTTGGGTATTGTTATTTTTGTGTTTGGTCGAGTTCCTAATCTTTCAGGAACGATTTAGAGCAACCCTAATCGATTTCCAATCGACATGGAAACCACAGCTGCAGTTACCGGATGCCACAACCGTGGTTACCGGGTTCATTCGCTAGTTACCGGGTAAGTTCTTATTTCTCAATTGTTACCGGGTAACTCCAAGTTACCGGGTAACTATCTCTTACCAGATATTAGTCACACTTACCGGACATCAATCCCGGTAAGTCCCAGATACCGGTAAGTCTTAGCATGCGGTAAGCTCCTTTGTCATTCGGTAAATTCCATCACCCGGTAAGAAGCTATTTGGTTTATTTTGTTATCGGTAACCTTCATTTTACTTGTTTCATCCGGTAACTTCCTTCTCCCCCGGTAAGATCGTTCATCCGGTAAGCCTCATCATCCGGTAAGTTTTCGACCAGGTAAGTTTTTTTTCTTTGCTCAGTTTTTATCTATCCGGTATCTTGTATCACCCGGTAAACTCGGTTACCCGGTAACTGAAGATTATCCGGTAACCTATTGCAAAGTTACCTGTGTTTCATAATCTGATTCGGACACATCCATATCAGATAGCTTTCATCCGGATTCCTATCCGATAAGCTATGTTTGGTCATTTCTTACCTGTTTCTAGTATAATCCACTCTTAGAACCTGCGTTAGGACTACACTCTTAGTACCTTGCGTTAGGTTATCACTTTGAATCAAACAAATCGTCCGACGATCAATCAAGTGCAACTAAAGATGTCTTCGCGCGACGCTCTTGCTATTGGCACCGACTCCAAAGCACCTTGTCTCTACCAAGGTGAGTACAGCCAGTGGCGTGACAGATTCATAATCTTCATTGAGTCGAAGGATAACTTCGAGTATATTTGGCGAGCTTTAGAAGAAGGGCCAATTCCTGAACCGACGAAGACTATACCAGCAACTGCAAACGCTTAAGCTCGTGTCGAGAAAAAGACGGTCTCCGAGATGACTGATGACGAAAGAGGCATGATAGAGGGAGAAAAGCATGCTAAAAGGTACCTTGTTCAAGCTCTACCAAACACGATCTATACTGCCATCGACAGCTACAAAAAGACAGCTAAGGGCATGTGGGATCAGGTGGAGAAGATGATGCGCGGGAGCGAAGTCGGGAATCAATTAAAGATCAACAGCTCCATAACCAAGTTCGATGGGTTTAAGCAGCGCACCGGCGAATCTCTCTCGCAAACCTATGAACGCTTCTGTCTTCTTCTCAATGAGTTTCACAAGAACCAGATCACTCGGTCTAACATGGAGAATGCTCTAAAGTTTCTCAACAACCTCCTGCCTGAGTGGAAAGTATTTGCGTCCCACGTCAAGCACAACCACTTAATGGAGAAAGTCGGCATCGATGAGCTGTATGAGATGCTTCTTTAAGACGAAGATCAAGTAATGGAAATTCTGAATGAGAAGAAGGCTGCATCCAAGCCAGCTGCTGATCCTCTAGCACTCATGTCTTCCAAACGAGGGAAATCTTCTGGCCGTCACTCCAAACGTGCCCGAAGACAAAGCGAGTCTAAGTCAGAACCTGAAGAAAACGAAGACAGTGATTATGATTCTGAAGTAGCTGCCATTAAGAAAGCAATGGCCCTGCTCTCCAAATCCTTCCAACAAAACTTCTATAAGAAGCCGACGTCCAATAATCAGCGCTACTCCACCTCCTCCAACAAGCGCCATGATTATCAAGACAAATATGAAGGAAAGAAGAAAGCTGATGAGTCCAACCAGTCAGACAAGAAGGAGAAGACAGAGAAAGATGACCGCAAGTCTAACTCAAAGAAGAAAGATGAACCCGTGACATGCTATAACTGCGGGAAGCTTGGTCATTTTGCGAAAGACTGTAGAAGGCCTGTTGTAAAGAATGCTCACTACTAGAAGGTGAAGCTCGCATTGGCAGAGCAGAAGGAAGTTGGAGCAGCTCTGTTTGTGGAAGACGACTACTGGTTGGGTCGTTCTGATGATGAAAGCGAATCTGATGGTGTTGATGCTTTCATGGGATACCACTCTCCTGCCGATGAAGAAAAGGCAAAGACAAGTCAGGTGTGTGAATCTAACCAACAAGATTTCTTTAATCAAATGCAATCAATTGCTGAACGGGTAGATTCCTTCAAGGCCACCTCTGATGAACAACTGCTTGAGATTAGATCACTATCTGAAAAGCTAGATGTTCAAAAGCGCATAACTGAGAAATATTAAGTCTGAAAATGCTAATTTAAAAGAAAAATGCAAAAATCTTTCAATAGCACCTAAGGACTTAAGGGCCCAGATATCTGAACTTCAAACACAGCTTGATCAGTGTATGAATGAGAAAGCAGGAATTGTTTATCAATGTTATGCTCTTCAAATTCAGCACAAGGAGTTTGTTAACAAAATCACCGATCTTGAAACAAAACTCCACAAAAGAGGTCAAACTGATCAGACCATCCATATGAATAAACCCAAAGAGTTCACGTATTTTAACAAAGAATAGGGAATCGGATACGATAACCCACACTACTTGAAATGGGGTATATTCAATAGACCTACACTGTATGATTTTGGATGTCTTGGATTAGATAAAAAATACCCGGAATATGCGATAAAATGGATTGGTCCTCTTGAACCTGAAAAGGAAGAGGAAACTGAGGAATACAAGCGCACACACACGTCTAAAATGCAACTTCCATTTTGTTATGAACCTTTGAATTATTCTTATCAGAAGAACAAAAAGAAGTACCTCTCGAATGACTACTTTAATTGCTATAAGGTTGTAACGCCCAAGGATTCCTCCAAGAAGGATGAGGTCCAAGCAACCGAAACCAAGACTGAGACGGATGAAGGATAGGAAATCCTTCGGTGTGAAATCAATAAGCTCACATCAAAACTGGCTGCCTTGGTAACAGATGCGATGACTGAGCATACAAGAAATGGTCAACTCCAAGAGCAGGTTGACCAACTCCAAACTGAAAAGCAGATTTCACCCGAACCTTCCTCAATCTCATCAGATACGTCTTCGTGTAAAGCTTTCATAGGCAAACTTTCTTCTACACAATACGGTAAAGATTCTCAAGACAAGAGTGTTTTAAGGAATTTGAACTCTGATTTTTTCCTAGCTTCCGCACCAAATTCCGCAAAGCACACTGACACTAAGTGTTCCTCGCCTTCCTCGACCGATCCAAGTCCTGTAATTCCGGATGTCGATTTTTCTGAATTCATGAACTCCGAAGGAAATTCTGATGAAGAGTTTGAGTCGTTCCCCTTCGACAAACCTCTTCCAAATCATGCTGATTTTCTGTCGCCAGTAGTTAATCGACCGGTCAATTTTCTAAAGGGTGATTGTTCAAAAACAAAGACCCCAGCTGTGATTAAGATTTCCAAAACTAAGCCTGTTTCTCAAAAACAATCACAATCGAGGCAAAAGACCGAGTGATCGCCTACCAAAAATCCTGCTTCCTCAAAAGTCACTGACCATGTTGTCCATGTGGTTTAAGATAAAACCGGTCGCGCTAAACAAGAAAAACCAAAGTGGCTAGCTAAGGAACCTGTCGAGGATGCTGCATCAAAGTCATTTATAACAGTTTTTTATCCTAGAATGAACAAAAACGATTGTGCTTGGAATCATAGGAATGATTTTGTTAAACACGATTTTAATTTTCCAATTACACTTTATTCCATTCAGCAGTTGATTCAATTATCGCATGATTGTTTGTGTTGCTCTAGTTGTGGTTGGAATGACTTTGATGATATTAATAATAATGATTGGTTTGGGTCGTATCACATGTATAATTCTTCACCCAAACGAAAACCCCGTAAAAACAAAAAGAAACACTATACTCAACGGGGTTCTCAATCTGAGGTGAAACCCAAACAAGAAAGGAAACCCACTCCAAAACGGGTTCCTCCTACTGAGGGTAAACCTACACCTAAGAGGCAACCTGCTCCAAAACAAGCTCCTCCAAAAGGTGTAAACCCTACACCCAAGAGGCAAGCTGTTTCAAAGCAAGTTCCTCCGAAGGGTGTCAAACCTAACCCTCCAGGACCCATGCAAATATGGGTACCTAAAGTGCGCTAAACCTTCTCGACCGCACGCACTCCTCAACAAAACGGAGTGGTGGAAAGACGCAACCGTACCCTCGTCGAAGCGGCTCGCACCATGCTTTCTCAATCTAAACTGCCGCTATTTCTCTAGGCCAAAGCGGTGTCTACTGCTTGTTACATGCAAAACCGTTCCATCATCAATAAGAGGTTCAACAAGACGCCGTACCAGATCATAAACAACCGCATTCCGAACATCAAGTATTTCCATGCGTTCGGATGCACGTGCTATGTCCTAAACGACAAAAACGATCTCGGCAAATTCAGCCCAAAGGCGGATGAGTGAGTATTCTTAGGATACTCAATGCAGGCTAAGGCATAGCGCGTTTACAACAAACAGACTAAAACCATTACCGAAAGTGTAAACGTGACATTCGACGAATCTGCAGATTTGGCTTCTGAACAGATCAGTTCAGAACCCGGTTTAACTGGCGTGCTAGCTTCCGAACTTCCACGTTCGGGTTCTGCACAAGCGACAGTAAATCCGAATCATGCATCTTCATCGAATACTGATATTTCAGATTTAGATTTCCTGTTCCAATATTTTTATGATGGCATACTTAACGTTTCTACCCCTCATGTCTCAGCATAACCACGACTTGAAGCTGCTCGCATCGAGGATTCGCCGAATCTATCCGGTCCTCCGCCTTCGACAAGCACGCCCTCCATCACTGTGGATACATCTCAACCGTCATCATCAACTTCATCTGATACTACACCCCCCCCGGAGGAACCAGTAATAAACCCGAAGATCGCTCCTAATGATTCGTCATCTGCTACAATCGATGATCAGCCTCTGCATTCCTCGGAACCAGAAGTTGCTCAACCTTCGACGAATCCTATCCCGTCTCCTCCGAGAAATCAACTGGCTACACTTGAAGCGGTACAAGATCTTCCATCTGGTAACTATGTGGATCCGGACGCATCACATTCAACTCAGCAGCCGCTTCCACACACCACCAAATGGACGAAAGCTCATCCCTTGCACCAAATCATCGGTGATCCCTCCACACCAGTCCAAACGCGAGGCGCATCAGCCAATTTCTGCCTCTTCTTCGGCTTCTTGAGTAAGATCGAGCCGACAGCCGTACGAGAAGCACTCGAAGATCCGGAGTGGCTCATAGCCATGCAAGAGGAGCTCAACCAATTCGAGGCCTTCAAGGTATGGCGACTGGTCCCACGTCCAACCCACAAGACTGTGATGGGAATCAAGTGGATCTTCAAGAACAAGAAGGACGAGGACGGCATTGTAGTCCGCAACAAGGTGCGTCTCGTGGCTAAGGGATACCGTCAGCAGAAAGGGATTGACTATGACGAGACATACACTCCGGTGGTGCGAATAGAAGCTATACGTATGTTCCTTGCATACGCCGCATTCCTTAACGGCGATCTCAAGGAAGAAGTGTACGTGTCGCAACCGGATGGGTTCGTGGACGAGAAGAAGCATGATCATGTCTATATACGAGACAAAGCGTTATACGGACTGAAGCAAGCTCCACGGGCCTGGTATGATACTCTAACCGTGTTTTTTGATAAAATCGGAATTCACACGAGGTAAAATCGACTAAACTCTTTTTATCAAAAATGGAAAAGGTCATATTGTCCTAGTACAAGTGTATGTAGATGATGTCTGGGCAAAATTTCATAGGTCTCGACCACGACCAGAAAAGGTAAGACACATGTTATGAGCTATATCTTGTATTAAGATAAGGTCCCGACAAAACCCAAAAAACCTCGGTCGTCCCTCCTAAAAGGTAAGTCGAGAGTTCCTCACGACACTCGACCTCGACGTCGCCCATTCCGCACGACCATCGCACAAGACCGTACGACCTTGACTAACTCGATTCACGACTGTTACGTTTATTCAATGATTAATGCAGGAGTCAAAGTCATTCATGGGCAACGGTCATAACCGATGAAGAGCAATTATGAAGAGTTACAACTAGCGACCGTTATGACTGTTATCGAAGCAATCAATAAGCTAATCAAAGCACCCGAAGGCGATAAAAGATCAAGTTAAACCTCAGTTCTAGGGACCGAACATCAAATTATACAGGAAGAGAGATAGAACAAGAGGACTGAACACCGAACATCGAATAACAGAAGCAAACGCAAACACTCGAAGAATATCCATTCGAAGAAAAGAGATCATTCATAGAAGATCGCTCTCGACGCAAGACTTTCACTCTCGACCAACAGTTTACACATTGTTTTCACACACGACGCACACTGTTTTTACATTTCAAACACTTGTACTTTACATTTCGAAGTCTTTCCTTTCATTTGTATTGTAATATCTGTACGATCGACACCCGGAACACCTAGGACATCGCCTCTGATTGGCAACCATAGTGCAGCGATGACATCCACTGTCGTCCGCAGGTTTTTTCCTCGTTGATGTTTTTCCTGCGTCATCAAATACTCTGTCTCATTTACATTTTTGTCTTTGTCGCAAGACTTTATCGAACGATTCCCTTCTTTAGTTGTTAAAGTCCACATCGACCTTAAGTTGTCCCTTTGGTGCGATTTTTGGCATTAACAGTTTGGCGCCATCCGTGGGACCCCATCTAGAGAAAATCTTATACAAACGTGCGTCCTACTTACGTTTTCTTGGAGTTTCGTCTGTTCTCTATTTCAGGAAAATGGCGAATAACGAACAATCCGCTGACCTAGCACACGAGGGACTCGAAAATGCACAAGATGCACTAAAAGCAGTCAACGATTATCGCCTGGAGGAAGTCATTCTAGATTCAAGCAAGCCTGACCAAAAAGTCTTAATCGGGTCGTCTCTCAATCCTTGCCTCAGGGAAAAGTTAATATCTTTTTTGCAGGAACATGCTGATTATTTCGCCTGCTCGCATGAAGATATGGTCGGCATAGATCCTGACGTCATCTCTCACAAACTTAACGTCGACCCATCGTTCAAACCTATCAAACAGAAGCGACGGAAATTTGCTCCTGAAAGGAAAAAGGTGATAAATGACGAAGTCGACAACCCCCTCAAGACAGGGAAGATTCGAGAGGTAAAATACCCCGATTGGCTTGCTAACGTCGTGGTTGTAGCAAAGAAGAATGGAAAGTGGAGGGTCTGTATCGACTTCACAGACCTCAATAAACCCTGTCCAAAAGATCCTTTTCCATTACCTAATATCGACGCCATGGTCGACGCGACAGCGGGGCACGAACTACTGACGTTCATGGATGCCAATTCCGGATACAATCAAATCTTAATGCACGTCGAGGACCAAGAAAAAACCGCATTTATGACGGACCGAGGTATTTACTGTTATAAAGTTATGCCTTTCGGACTAAAAAATGCAGGTTCTACCTACCAGCGTCTAGTGAATAAAATGTTCAAAGACCATCTCGGTGACACGATGGAGGTGTATATCGACGACATGTTGGTCAAGTCAAAACAAGCGATCGACCATGTCAAACATCTGAGGCAATCGTTTGATATCCTTAGAAAGTATAGAATGAAGCTCAACCCGACGAAATGTTCCTTTGGCGTCTGTGCTGGGAAATTCCTAGGATATATGGTCACTAGCCGAGGCATCGAAGCCAATCCCGACCAGATCAAATCCATTGTCGAGATCAAATCTCCTCGAAATTTCAAAGAAGTCCAAAGGCTCACCGGCCAGGTAGCTGCTCTAAACAGGTTCATCTCCCGATCTTCAGATAAATGTCATCTATTTTACAACGTCCTCAGAAAAAACAGAGGCTTCGACTAGACCGACGATCATGAACAGGCATTGCAAAAACTCAAAGAATACATGACGTCGCCTCCCTTATTGTCAAAACCTCGCGATCATGAAATCTTGCAACTATATCTGGCTGTTAGTCCAAACGCGGTAAGTATTGTCCTAGCACGAGAAGATGAAAAACTGCAACTGCCAATCTATTATGTAAGTAAATCTCTTCTAGACGCAGAAACCAGGTATTCCTCTAAGGAAAAATTGCCCTTGTCGCTAGTCACAGCTGCTAAAAAACTGCGACATTATTTTGAGTCGCATCCCATTACTGTCGTAACTAACTTCCCTCTTAAGTATGTCTTAAGAAAACCTGAGTTGACAGGTGTTTGGGCAAAAAATCGCGTCGCTCGACCGCGAGCAGAATAGGTAAGACGCATGTCCTAAGCTATATCTTGTATTAAGATAAGGTCTCGACAAAGACCCAGAACACGATCGTCGTCCCTCATAAAAGGTAAGTCGAGAGTTCCTTACGATGCTCGACCATAACATCGCCCGATCCGCACGACTATTACATAAGGACGTGCGACCTCGACCAAAGCTAACGTTCACCATGACCGTTTGTTAAGTGTTTAATGCAGGAGTAAAAGTCATTAAGGAGCAACGACTATAACCGACGCAATCATTAAACAGTCGGCGACCGTAACGGACGAATAACATTATGGATAATCACTCTGGCAACCGTTTCCAGCCGTTGTAGCCGTTGATCAAAGCATTAATGAAGCTAATTAATGACGCAAAGACTATAAATACCAAACTAAGTCTTCACATCAAGGATCACCAGTTAACATCCGATACACATCGAATATCCGGTGATTAACAACCGAAGCAATACTCAATAACACTCGAAGAAAAGCTCAAGTCATCGTTCTCGACGCATGACAACAGCCCTCGACCAGCAGTTCACACTTTGTTTCGTACACGACAAACACTTGTTTTACATTCCAAACACTTGTACTTTACATTTCGAAGCATTTTCCTCATTTGTATTGTAATCACTGTACGATCGACACCAGTATCCAAGGACATCGCCCTTGATTGGCGACCATAGTGCAGCGACGACACCCCCTGTCGTCCGCAGGTTTTTTCCTCGTTTGAGGTTTTTCCTACATCATCAAATCCCTTGTTTCTTTATTTTTATCCTCGTCGCACGTTTCGTCGAAAGATTCTTTCTTTAGTTGTTTAAGTCCACATCGACCTTAAGTTGTCCCTTTGGTGCGATTTTTGGCATTAACAGTTTGGCGCCATCCGTGGGACTACATCTAGAGAAAATCCTCGATGAACGTGCATTCTACTAATAGTTTCTTGGAGTTTCTTCTGTTTTCTGTCACAGAAAAATGACGGATAACGGGAATCCAGAACAAGCCGTTATACCAGTACACGCAAGCTTAGAAGATGCACAAAACTCCCCAGTAGCTGTCGATGAGTATCATTTAGAGGAAATCGTTCTAGATCAAAGCAAACCCGATCAAAGGATTCTTGTGGGTTCATCCCTTGATCCCCACATTAAAGAAAAACTCATATCCTTTTTGCAGGAACATGCTGATTGCTTCGCCTGGTCACATGAAGATATGGTCGGTATTGACCCCAGTATCATTGCTCATAAGCTTAACGTCGATCCATCGTTCAAACCTATCAAGCAAAAACGTTGCAAGTTCGCTCCTGAAAGAAATAAAGTAATAAATGATGAGGTCGACAACCTCCTCAAAACGTTGCAAGTTCGCTCCCAGTATCCTGATTGGCTCGCTAAGGTCGTGGTCGTAGCCATGAAGAATGGAAAATGGAGGGTCTATATCGACTTCACCGATCTCAATAAAGCCTGTCCAAAGGATCTGTTCTCGTTACCTCATATTGACGCCATGGTCGATGCAACCACGGGGCATGAGTTATTAACGTTCATGGACGCCTATTCTGGGTACAACCAAAATTTAATGCACGTTGACGACCAAGAGAAAACCGCTTTCATGACGGATCGAGGTATTTATTGTTACAAAGTTATGCCTTTCGGACTAAAAAATGCAGGTTCTACCTATCAACGGCTGGTAAACAAGATGTTCAAAGACCATCTTGGAGACACGATGGAGGTATATATCGACGACATGTTAGTGAAGTTGAAGCAAGCGATTGATCACATTGATCACCTCAGGCAATCGTTCGACATCCTCCGGAAGTATAACATGAAGCTCAATCCGACGAAATGTTCCTTTGGCGTTAGTGCCGGGAAGTTCCTGGGTTATATGGTCACTCATCGAGGCATTGAGGCTAACCCCGACCAAATCAAGGCCATTATTGAGATCAAATCTCCTCGAAAATTCAAAGAAGTCCGGAAACACACCGGTCGAGTAGCAGCTCTAAACAGGTTTATCTCCCGATCTTCAGATAAATGTCATCTATTTTATAATGTCCTCAGGAAAAATAGGGGCTTCGACTGGACCAATGATCATGAACAAGCCTTGCAAAAACTCAAGCAATACATGGCGTCGCCTCCTCTGTTGTCAAAACCTCACGATCATGAGATCCTAAAGTTGTATTTGGCTGTCAGCCCAAATGCAGTAAGTGCTGTTCTGACACGAGAAGATGAAAAACAGCAATTGCCGATCTATTATGTAAGTAAATCACTTTTAGACGCAGAAACCAGGTATTCCTCTATGGAAAAATTGCTCTTGTCGCTAGTCACAGCTGCTAAAAAACTGCGACACTATTTTCAGTCGCATCCTATTACTGTTGTAACTAACTTTCCTCTTAAGTCTGTCTTAGGAAAACCTGAGTTGACAGGTCGCCTGGCAAAATGGAGTATATATCTCAGCAGTTACGACATCGATTTCAAGCCCAGGACCGCGATCAAATCGCAAACCTTGGCAGATTTTATCGCCGATTTCAGCCCTGAGTTAGAAAACGAAGCAGAACTCGAAGTGTCCGTTGTGGCGACTCGCGACGACGTACCTTGGATTCTACATGTCGATGGATCATCCAACATTAGAGGCTCTGGACTGGGTGTCGTCTTAAAGTTGCCACATGGGGGGGAGATGGTATACTCGGTCCGATGCGACTTCAAAACCACTAATAACGAGGCTGAGTATGAAGCCCCCTGATCATGGGAATGAATATGGCCCACGACTCGGGGGCAACCGCACTGCATGTCAAGAGTGACTCCCTGCTGGTAGTAAATCAAATCAATGGAGAATTCGCAGCCAAGGATTCAAAAATGACAGCATATCTAAGCGTGGCAAAAGAAATTTCCAAAAAATTTAAATCTTTTTCTATTGAACAGATTCCGCGAGACCAGAACACTCACGCCGACGCATTGGCAAACCTTGGGTCCGCTTTAGTTGAACCAATATTTGATGTTATTCCTATGATTCACCTGGCAACGCCGTCCATTGGAAGCACAGACGTCATCCAGATCGAAGACGAAGAAGATGATTGGTCACGCGACATTCGAAATTTCCTCGTGCACGACCAACTCCCTGAAAACAAAATGGAGGCTCGAAAACTCAGATTCAAAGCATCTAAGTTGTAACGTCCCAAAAATTACAATAAATTTTGACTTTAAAAATTGGCATTTTAATAAATAAAACCTTATTAAATATCCAACACCGTTTCGTTTGCAATTCAATAATAAATAATCTCAGTAATAATAAACAGCGTAAATTAAATTGTTTAATAATAACTCTAATCTCATGATTATAAAAATTCTTCACGCGCGCCAGTGTGTACCCGTCACGCCTTGGAGCCACAAGCACCTGAAACCACATTAAAATAGGAAAGGGCAAGCACAAGGCTTAGTGAATTCAAACCATAAATAGGATCGCAATTATATCAGCATCACCCTTAAACAGCTAGTTATCGCAACCAACTCATACCATGCAATCACGTCTTGCACCCAAATTTATATATACCAAATAGACCAGCACATATATTTCTTGGAACATCCATCAAGAAAATATATCACAATTAATAATAAGCCTTATACTTCTTGGAACGACCATCAAGAAAATATAATCGCAACTCATTATACAAACACATATACTTCTTGGAACAACCATCAAGAAAATATATCACAATTAATAATAAGCCTTACACTTCTTGGAACGACCATCAAGAAAATATAATCGCAACTCATTACACAAACACATATACTTCTTGGAACAACCATCAAGAAAACATATCACAATTAATAATAAGTCTTATACTTCTTAGAACGACCATCAAGAAAATATAATCGCAACTCATTATAAGCCATATACTTCTTGGAACACCCATCAAGAAGTACATCAATCATAGTTCAATATATATACACAATTATATGTACCCCATAACACAATAATATCAACAAACAATCATAACTATCACACTCGAGCTATAGTAACACAAATATAATTCCCATCCTATATAGTGAGAGAACTCACCTCAAAAGCAAAGCTTATGTCCTCAACAGCAACACGAACCGGCCAACACCAGCTCACCTTTTTCCACCTAAATAATTGATATCAAACGTCACCACGAAGTCCTAGCCCAAATTCACAACTACTAGATTACAAGTTACAAATTCCAGCTTTTACTCTAAAAACACAGGTCTGTTCGGGACCTGTTTACCCCTTATAAACTAATAAACCCAGAAATATTATTCCATAATCACAAAGTACCATGTCTTAGAGTTCCAGGGACATATCGCACGTGCTCTAACGATTTTTCTACAATTTACTATGGATTTTATAAAACCGACTTGCAGAACAGTGAAAAAACAGGACCTTTCAGTACAAAACAACAATTTGACACCCGCTATGTTCCGAACTGGTTTTTCCGTAAAACATATGAAACTTACTAGACTCAGAATGGGAGATTTTGGCACTGATTTTACCCCAATACGATGTTCCTAGAAAAAGTTATGGCTTTCACAAAACAGTGGCAGAAACTGTGAATTTCACATGAAATGACAAATATTGATTATAAATCCATTAAGTCATAACTTAACCCAAACAGACCCGAACAGCCTACAAGCTTACTGGAGAAAGGTCATACTAGGCTGGACAACCACCGAGCACCACCCACTTCCACCTCCGGCAGCGGTGGTAGTTGGCGGCGGCGACGATGGTTACGGTAACCCTTCCGGCGAGACCTCCCAACGTCACCCACTCCCGACTCACTCGCAAGACACACCCGCACACACCCGCACCCCCTGCCTCCATCACAGCGGCGTGCAGTGGCGGCCCCACTGCCGACAGCCGTGGCTGCGGCGGTGGTGGTGGCGGTTCACGGCGGCTCTTGCCGAAACAACAACGAATCGCGAGAAGAAGGTTTTACCTCGACGCAACGCCTTACGTCCCTCCTTCCGACCGAACTCGCCGGCGATCACCTCTTCCTCTTCACTTCTCGACGCCGGCAGCCTCTTCCCTCTCTTCGTTTTCTCTCCCACTCTCCGGCAACTCTCTCCCTCTCTCTCAACTTTCGGCCGGTCACAACCAAGGGGGAAGGGAGAGGGGTTTGTCTTAGGGTTTCTTCCTTTCTAATCCTTCCTTGCTACATACGAAAACCCCAAGTAAACACAACCGAAATATGGGTCACGGTTTGGGTTTTGCATGGGCCAAACATCATCTTTTGGCCCTTTACAACATTGGTCCCCCAACTATCTTTTCCTCGCAAACTAACTAAAGTTTCGACATAATTAATTATTAGGTCCAAATCGTCTAACCCCGATAACGGAAACCACGTTAAATAAATCTTAAAAAAAAGATTTAATACAAAGAAATTACATACCGGGATACGGGCTTTACAATTCTCCCCCACTTGGATTAGACTTCGTCCTCGAAGTCTACGTCCGCAAACAGCTCTGGATAGTTTTACCACATCTCAACCTCGGGTTCCCAAGTCCACTAGGAGCCCTTTCTGTGTTGCCACTGGACTTTCCTCAACTAGAATCTAAATTTCTCACCCCGTCTAGAATTTCTCGAATACTTTTCTTACTAACAAAACTCCTTCAAGGACACTGAAATTATGATCGAAAGAACACTCCAACAACTGGATTCATTCCTAGTCAACCGACTTCGGTTGTCTCCCAACTATAGATGATCCATACATCCCGATTCAAATTTCGAGCTCTAACTATCCTAAAGGTGCTCACCAATATACCCTACAGGATACTCGAATTCGATCATACTTACCATTAACTGTCGATTAACTTCCACGAGTTCTAAAAGGCTCCCAAAATTTATTTCACACGAATCGTCAAACCAGTAAATTTATAATCACCCACGAAGGTCATTTCACCATAACCATTCATCACAATTAAGCATCTCGGGGTTACTACTACCATCACTATAACTACCTTAAAAAGGGCTACAATTCTCCGGTTACACTAAAGGTGTTTGGCTTCAAGCCCAAAAGTCGACACCTAAATATACTATTTACCTCAAAAAGGTTACTGCGCATTCAAGCTCTTAATTACAAAGGGCTTCATTCCCTTAACCTATACTATTCGGCCTACATTACCAACACGCGTGGAATACCCAACCTTCCACCGTCTATTTATCCTCCACACTCGCTCTACGAAGCCTAGTTACACCGTATCAAGATACACCTTAACGTGTACCTCCCAGGTACGTCTGAAGGCCCGACATATCGGGACTACCTCCCAGGTAAGTGCCCAAGACTATATCCTCCCAGTGCCTTCTGGAAAGTCAAGGTCATAACACATGAATACCGGAGTCCCACCCCGAGATACCCAACCGACCATTACCAACGACTGACTGACGTGACCAAGGATCCAATGCAAAACAGTCTACCAACAACATGCCTATCCCGGAATGACTCACTCACCCAACGTGTAAATACTCAACGTGCAATAAGTGCAAAACTGTGTAAGAAAACAACCCATCAACAAAACTCCACATCGAGCCATTAAAAACCGTGCAATTGACCCATGACTATCTCAAAGTCAAAACCGAGCAAAATGCTCCACGCTTGCTAGACCCATAAGTCGGTCAAAAACGCGTTTAAATAAAGTTTAAGCAAGCAATACTCTAAAATCAACATTAGTCCCAAACTCGACACGGGTTAAACAAAAGAGTTTTCTAAAAGGACTCACACCCTTCAAATTCTCAAAATGACACATGACACTTATAAGCGCACTTCCCAAATGGTTTACAAAATCATTTACAAAATATTTTCAACGTCAAGATTTTTCATTTCAAAAAGACCTTAAGCAATAAAACTACTATTACCAGGTCGGTAGTTACGCAAAAATGGACACGCTCGTCCCACATATGAAAATCATGTTGAAATCATTTCATTGCAGCTTAGTTTACTCACAAAACGTAAAGCGAAATAAATAATTTCTTTGAAAATGAACCGTCACGGTTCTAGTATGAATTGACTCGTGACATGTATTTAAAGTAACCACTCGACCTTACACCGGGTGCGACAAAAGTGTGCACATAATTTCAAAATCAGTTCCACGACATCTGACCCCAAAATTTCTCTTTTTCAACATAAAATGTCGTGGCACAGGGTTCACCAACAAATCTTACGCGCGCCGGCTAGTCATACAAAACGATGAAACGGTTTACAAATATATTTTTGTTAAAACACAACTGTCTCGTGTAAGTTTCAAACTTAAAGATAAAAACCAATCCGTTTCCATCATTTGAAAATATCGACTACAATCTCATAAAATCTCAAAAGGTGGGGTTCTTTAAATTGATTTCCAAGATTTCCCCAAATGGTCACATAAACAAATAAGATATGCACCTCGTGAAATTAAACCCACACGACTCAACATGCCGTAAAACAAAACTTATTTTAACCAAATCACTCAAATAGCTTTACACAGACATCCTGGAATGTAACTTTCCGTCTCAACTCTAACATATGTGGAGGAGTTCCAATGTTAAAGTCACAAGCCATAGTCACTTGCCCAACATTTTAAACACCACAAAACACGGATATCATCTTACCCGAAAGAACCGTTAGAAAATAACGAAATGAGACAAATTCTAACAAAGTTTGCACTCCCGTGATAAAACGATTTCATACACATTCAAAACCATATTTCAAAATCTTGTGTGTGTGCTGAACATTTCCCAAAATTCCAAAACACCATCCATAAAATGATTTGAAACACAAGAATTTGTTAATGCAATATATTTCAAAATCAAACTTTGTGCATGACTTAGTCGGCATTCTACGCCTCGACTCCTACTCCTCCAAATCTCTTCGGTCCACTAACGTCATCCGGACATTTAAACCTCTAAGGGAAGTTGGGAAATTACGTCAAATAATCCCTACGATTTTTCCTCAAATCAAAGTCGGCTCTATAAGCCTATGATTCTAGCACAATCATCCATCTTGGCCCGAAACAAACATCATCCTCATCGTCACTCCAAGTGATTAATACTAGAATCGTCCTTTTATTCCAACGACTACTAATTTATAACCTTCGTCACTACCCCAACGATCATCCCATCAAAGCAAATCAAGTACACACCTGTACTAGTAGGTTTACTATAGTCGTTCCTCCTTGTGATGGCTATTCTGGGTAGATATTACAACGAGTTATTAGCACATAATAACTCACACTAACAACGCTCACGCTCAACTCCTTGGATTCCTCGTGACTTTTCTCGACTCGAGCATTGATCCTGTGTTTCCGATAGTAGGAGCTCTACTACTACCTTCCACACCTATCATCACTCGTTCCGAGTTCCATCCGATGGGTCCAAGTAGTTTCTCGCCGATAACTACACACATATGCCTGCACCGGCATATGTACACACTCTTCCTAGCTCCCTAGGAATTCCACCCAACTCCACCACCCTTGCTATGACGAAATCCTCACTAGTCATGACGAGTCGCCTCGCGAATGCACAGTCGCACACAGTGTAAAACCAGATAGACATTCGAATATAAGATTCTATCCTACAACGGTTGGACTCAAACAAGAGTTGCGCAATAGAACTAAGTCCGACATTCTAGGGCTATTCGGTTCCTATCGCATACAACCTATAGTGCATTCACTTAATAACCCATCAAGGCTAGCATAAACTCCTATTAGCAAGCAACAAATATGCGGTACAGTGTAATAAGCACCAAGCAATCTAGTACACATACTCCTATGTTCTAGAAAGCAATCTAGCATACATACTCATATGTAAACACTCTTCCCAGCTCTCTAGGAATTTCATCTCATCCCACTACCCTTGCTATAATGGAATCCC
The DNA here is from genome assembly GCA_033807775.1 of Saussurea involucrata. Taxonomy (NCBI): domain Eukaryota; kingdom Viridiplantae; phylum Streptophyta; class Magnoliopsida; order Asterales; family Asteraceae; genus Saussurea; species Saussurea involucrata. The sequence goes on from CM066321.1 coordinate 34,781,658, forward strand.
TATTAGCCATAACGAGTTGCCTCGCGAATACCCAGTCGCATGCAGCGTGAATCAAATAGACATTCAAATACAAGATTCTATCCTAAAACGGTTGGACTCAAATAAGAGTTGCGCAATAGAACTAAATCAAATATTCTAAGGCTATGTGATTCTTACTTCATACAACCTATAGGGCCTTCGCTTAACAACCTATTATAACTAGCATTAATTCCCACTAGCAAGCAATCATCATACAGTACAATGTAAACCACATAGGCAATCTAGCATGCATACCCTAAGATCTAGAAAGCGATAATTACACTAAGTACTGTACCATTCCCTTTTGCTCCGGCTGACTGTACACACTGCGCCCTCGATCACCGTTTCCCAAACGGGTTTTCCTTTCTTTTATTTTTCCAAAATTTTAAGAGAAGAATTTCCTAGCCGCAACTTGAGATCAAACACACCGAGATGTGTTTGATTCACTCAAGCTGTGCTCTGATACCATCTGTAACATCCCAGGCCAACCGTACCAGATATTGTCCGCTTTGTCCACACACCTGGACTCACGGTTTTAAAACGCGTCTGATAGGGGAGGTATCAAGTTCCTATTATAAGGCAACCTTTGTTCCCCTCCCCAACCAATGTGGGATCTTACAATCCACCCCCCTTAGGAGCCCAACGTCCTCGTTGGCACACCGGTTCGGTTCCCGGCTCTGATACCAAGTTGTAACGTCCCAAAAATTACAATAAATTTTGACTTTAAAAATAGGCATTTTAATAAATAAAACCTTATTAAATATCCAACACCGTTTCGTTTGCAATTCAATAATAAATAATCTCAGCAATAATAAACATCGGAAATTAAATTGTTTAATAATAACTCTAATCTCATGATTATAAAAACTCTTCACGCGCGCCAGTGTGTACCCGTCACGCCTTGGAGCCACAAGCACCTGAAACCACATTAAAATAGGAAAGGGTAAGCACAAGGCTTAGTGAATTCAAACCATAAATAGGATCGCAATTATATCAGCATCACCCTTAAACAGCTAGTTATCGCAACCAACTCATACCATGCAATCACGTCTTGCACCCAAATTTATATATACCAAATATACCAGCACATATATTTCTTGGAACATCCATCAAGAAAATATATCACAATTAATAATAAGCCTTATACTTCTTGGAACGACCATCAAGAAAATATAATCGCAACTCATTATACAAACACATATACTTCTTGGAACAACCATCAAGAAAATATATCACAATTAATAATAAGCCTTATACTTCTTGGAAGGACCATCAAGAAAATATAATCGCAACTCATTACACAAACACATATACTTCTTGGAACAACCATCAAGAAAACATCTCACAATTAATAATAAGCCTTATACTTCTTGGAACGACCATCAAGAAAATATAATCGCAACTCATTATATGCCATATACTTCTTGGAACACCCATCAAGAAGTACATCAATCATAGTTCAATATATATATACACAATTATATGTACCCCATAACACAATAATATCAACAAACAATCATAACTATCACACTCGAGCTATACTAACACAAATATAATTCCCATCCTATATAGTGAGAGAACTCACCTCAAAAGCAAAGCTTATGTCCTCAACAGCAACACGAACCGGCCAACACCAGCTCACCTTTTTCCACCTAAATAAGTGATATCAAACGTCACCACGAAGTCCTAGCCCAAATTCACAACTACTAGATTACAAGTTACAAATTCCAGCTTTTACTCTAAAAACACAGGTCTATTCGGGACCTGTTAAACCCCTTATAAACTGATAAACCCAGAAATATTATTCCATAATCACAAAGTCCCATGTCTTAGGGTTCCAGGGACATATCGCACGTGCTATAACCATTTTTCTACAATTTACTATGGATTTTATAAAACCGACTTGCAGAACAGTGAAAAAACAAGACCTTTCAGTACAAAACAACAATTTGACACCCGCTATGATCCGAACAGGTTTTTCCGTAAAACATATGAAACTTACTAGACTCAAAATGGGAGATTTTGGCACTGATTTCACCCCAATACGATGTTCCTAGAAAACGTTATGGCTTTCACAAAACAGTGGCAGAAACTGTGAATTTCACATGAAATGACAAATATTGATTATAAATCCATTAAGTCATAGCTTAACCCAAACAGACCCAACAGCCTACATGCTTACTGGAGAAAGGTCATACTAGGCTGGACAACCACCGAGCACCACCCACTTCCGCCTCTGGCAGCAATGGTGGTTGGCGGCGAAGACGATGGTTACGGTAACCCTTCCGGCGAGACCTCCCAACGTCACCCACTCCCGACTCACTCACAAGACGCACCCGAACATACCCGCACCCCCCTGCCGCCATCACAGCGGCGTGCAGTGGCGGCCCCACCGCCGACAGCCGTGGCTGCGGCGGTGGTGGTGGCGGTTCACGGCGGCTCTTGCCGAAACAACAACGAATCGCGAGAAGAAGGTATTACCTCGACGCAACGCCCTACGTCCCTCCTTCTGACCGAACTCGCCGGCGATCACCTCTTCCTCTTCACTTCTCGACACCGGCAGCCTCTTCCCTCTCTTCGTTTTCTCTCCCACTCTTCGGTAACTCTCTCCCTCTCTCTTAACTTTCGGCCGGTCACAACCAAGGGGGAAGGGAGAGGGGTTTGTCTTAGGGTTTCTTCCTTTCTAATCCTTCCTTGCTGCATACGAAAACCCCAAGTACACACAACCGAAATATGGGTCACGGTTTGGGTTTTGCATGGGCCAAACATCATTTTTTGGCCCTTTACAACATTGGTCCCCCAACTATCTTTTCCTCGCAAACTAACTAAAGTTTCGACATAATTAATTATTAGGTCCAAATCGTCTAACCCCGATAACGGAAACCACGTTAAATAAATCTTTAAAAAAAAGATTTAATACAAAGAAATTACATACCGGGATACGGGCTTTACATAAGTACGTCATGATCGAAAATAAGCTTTATCGGCGATCATCGACGGGCATAAATTTAAGGTGCGTCATCAGCAAAAATCAAGCCCAGAAAATCCTCCAAGAGATGCACGACGGCGAATGTGGTAATCATTCAGGAGGTCGTAGTTTAGCTAATCGTATATCCCGACAATGATATTTTTGGCCAACACTGCGACAAGACGCCATCAAGTATGTCCAGTATTGCGACCCCTGTCAACGACACTCAGGTATGTCTCATAAACCTTCGGAACCTTTGCACTCGACACTTATCCCATGGCCCTTCATGAGATGGGGAATGGATATCGTCGGCAAGCTGCCACCTGCTCCAGGACAAAAGGTATTCCTCCTCGTACTTACTGATTATTTTTCCAAGTGGGTCGAAGTGGCTGCCTTCTCCCAAATCAGGGATAAAGAAGTTATTTCTTTTATCCAGACTAACATCATATGCAGGTTTGGGCTTCCATCTGAAACTGTCTGCGACAATGGATCCCAATTCATAAGCGACAGGACCCAACAGTTTTGTGAAGATAAGAACATCAAGCTGACGACCTCGACTCCCAGATATCCCCAAGCCAATGGACATGCCGAGTCGAGTAATAAGACTATTGTAGCCTCGGTCAAGAAACGATTAAAAGCTGCAAAAGGAAGATGGGTTGAAGAGCTCCCTTCAGTCCTATGGGCAAATCGCACGACACCACGCACGTCCACAGGACCAACCCCTTTCTCTCTCGTCTACGGTTGTGAAGCCGTCCTACCAATCAAAGTTCATCTCCCGACTTCGAGGCACACTTCCATCGACCACAACTTGGTTGATTTAAGTCATGACCTCGACGCCCTAGAAGAGCTCAGAGAATCCGCCTTGATCAGGATGGCATCGCAGAAGCAGGCAATCGAGCGACATTTCAATAAACATGTCAAAATTAAAGTCTTTTAAGAAGGCGATTACGTCCTCCGTCGAGTATTCCCAAGCACCCAGGAGCTCAATGCAGGTAAGCTTTCTACTAAGTGGGAAGGACCTTACCGCGTCTCCGAAGTCGTTGGTAAAGGAGCCTATCGACTTCAGACCCTCGACAATCAAGAAATCCTGCGAAGTTGGAACGCGATGCATCTGAAAAAATATTTCTTTTAGAGTCGGCTTCCTCTCATGCAATTTTTTTAAATACGACAGTGAACGTCGTGAGATCGTTGGAAATCCGATGACCGACCTCTAACGAACTTCGTCGCAGGTACGCACGACATGAGTACCCGAGTGTGTGACTTAATTGTTCTACCACAGGGGCATACATTCTGGAATTTCATCATACGATACAGTCACATGTAAGGTCTAAACGATCCCTCGATCTAAGTTTCTGGAAATAGAAAAACTTTGTATGTTCTAACACATCGATGATATTATATATATTTGTGTTTATTATTACAGTCCAAATACATGATTTATGTTTCAACCGTTATATTGCAATAAAAGCCTAAGTCGCACGATCCTCCGTTTATTTCATACTTAACGAATCTTATGATCAATATTACATTTATCCACGACATATGTAATTAAAAACACGAGTTCAGCAAAAGAAGGGACTTCATTGAACGATTACATATGAACGACCGATAGTCAGACAAGTAAATACGAAGTCAAAAGTCGTTGTATACCAACAAACCGAACATAAAAAGTCTAGCTCGTAAACCCAAAAATCTACCCTAGAACTAAAAAAGCACGTCGATGGCAAGCTCTGTTCAAAAATCTCGATCTTCGAAATCCTATCAATCCCGAAGAACTGATGCAAGGATCAAACGAGTATATTAGGAGTTATCTTCCAACTCCTTGCGCCTCGACACTCTGAGAATGTGGCTCTTAAGATTAATGTTAAGGTTGGAGGAAGGAATATATTCTTCTCAACGATCGACCTCCACTCCAACATTTTCTCTACCTTCACACACTTAATGAGAAGAAACAGGAACATCTGTCAAATACAGGAGGAACACATTAGCAAAACATTCAGCTAAAGAACATCGATAACACAAGTTTTGAAAGAAAAACTTACAAGGAACGCTAGTTCGGCTAAACACAGCCCTATCTCTCCAATAGAGATCCTTTGAAAACACTCCTCGGAAACTAAGGGCTGATGTTTCCCCAGATGCGGAAGTGACTTCATCCTGACGAGGACGTAGTCAAACGAGAGGGACGGCGACAGCGCAAAGCTGATCACCATAAGTTCCTCCTCGTTCTCTCCTGTCTTTACACCCCCGCCCCTGTCGGCTGACGAAAGGGTTGACGTGGCAGAAGACATCGTCGCCAGGTGCGCAGAATACACATACATCGTGTTCATCGTAACCAACATCGTCAACGATTCGGGTATCACAACCCTTGATAGATCTCCAACCACCCAAGATTTGAACAAAGTCGAAACAGAAAACTTTTAAAGAAAATCTCTAAAGAAAACAACCCATGGTGATCTCTATTTATGCGGGAAATCACAACAAGTCGAGTCCACTGATGATCAACACGCGTCCATACCTATCCGAATCTTCGACACCTGTCTTCAACAGCTGGTAAGCATCATCATGCATCAGTATGACGTCATAACTTTTCAACTTCTCGTTCAGTTAAAGGCGAACCGGTCTAGTTCCACGACAACCAGGTAAGTCCCTCAACCTAGGTCACCAGTCTAAGCGTTCGACAACCAAAATTTAAAACTTAAATTTGACATTCAATTTTCAAATTTTGGGGGCACACTGTTTGGGCAAAAAATCGCGTCGCTCGGCCGCGACCATAACAGGTAAGACGCATGTCCTAAGCTATATCTTGTATTAAGATAAGGTCTCGACAAAGACCCAGAACACGATCGTCGTCCCTCATAAAAGGTAAGTCGAGAGTTCCTTACGACGCTCGACCATAGCGTCGCCCGATCCGCACGACTATTACATAAGAACGTGCGACCTCGACCAAAGCTAACGTTCACCATGACCGTTTGTTAAGTGTTTAATGCAGGAGTAAAAGTCATTAAGGAGCAACGACTATAACCGACGCAATCATTAAACAACCGACGACCGTAACGGACGAAGAACATTATGGATAATCACTCCGGCAACCGTTTCCAGCCGTTATAGCCGTTGATCAAAGCATTAATGAAGCTAATTAATGAAGCAAAGACAATAAATACCAAGCTAAGTCTTCACATCAAGGATCATCAGTTAACATCCGATACACATCGAATATCCGGCGATTAACAACCTAAGCAATACTCAAGAACACTCGAAGAAAAGCTCAAGTCATCGCTCTCGACGCACGACAACAGCCCTCGACCAGCAGTTCACACTTTGTTTCGTACACGACAAACACTTCTTTTACATTCCAAACACTTGTACTTTACATTTCGAAGCATTTTCTTCATTTGTATTGTAATCACTGTACGATCGACACCAGTATCCAAGGACATCGCCTCTGATTGGCAACCATAGTGCAGCGACGACACCCACTGTCGTTCGCAGGTTTTTTCCTCGTTTGAGGTTTTTCCTGCGTCATCAAATCCCTTGTTTCTTTATTTTTATCCTCGTCGCACGTTTCGTCGAACGATTCTTTCTTTCGTTGTTTAAGACCACATCGACCTTAAGTTGTCCCTTTGGTGCGATTTTTGGCATTAACAACAGGTCGCTTAGCAAAATGGAGCATATATCTCAGCAACTATGATATTGACTTCAAGCCCAGGACCGCAATCAAGTCCCAAGCCTTGGCAGACTTCATTGCTGATTTTAGCCCTGAATTGGAGAAAGAAGCAGAACTCGAGGTATCGACTGTGGCGACTCACGATGACGTGCCATGGATCTTGCACGTCGAGGGGTCATCCAACATTAGAGGCTCAAGACTTGGCATCGTCTTAAAGTCGCCACAGGGGGGCAAGATGGTATACTCAGTTTGATGCGATTTCAAAACCACCAACAACAAAGCCGAGTACGAGGCCCTGATCGTAGGGATGAATATGGCCCATGACTCGGGGGAAACCGCGCTACATGTCAAAAGCGATTCTCTCCTGGTCGTGAACCAGATGAATGGAGAATTCGCGGCCAAAGATTAAAAAATGACAGCATACCTGAAGGTAGCAAAAGAAAAATCAAAAATGTTTAAAACATTTTATATCGAACAAATCCCGAGAGACCAGAATACTCACGCCGACGCTTTGGCAAATCTTGGGTCTGCTTTAGTCGAACCCATATTCGACGTTATTCCCATGATCCATCTGGCGACATCGTCTATCGAAAACATCGATGTCGTCCAGACCGAGGACGAAAAAGATGATTGGTCGTGCGACATCCGAAATTTCCTTATGCACGACCAACTCCCAGAAGACAAGATGGAAGCCCGAAAGATCAGATTCAAAGCATCTAAATATACCACAATTGGAGATAAGCTCTATCGACAATCATCGACAGGATTAAACCTAAGATGCGTCATTAGCAAGAGTCAGGTCCAAAAAATCATTCGAGAGATGCACGACGGCGAATGTGGCAATCATTCCGGTGGTCGTAATTTGGCTAATCGTATCTCTCGACAAGGGTATTTTTGGCCAACATTGCGACAAGACGCCTTCAAGTACGTCCAGAACTGTGACCCTTGTCAGCGACATGCAGGTATGTCACATAAACCCTCTGAACCTTTGCACTCGACACTCATCCTATGGCCCTTCACGAGGTGGGGAATCGATATTGTTGGCAAGCCACCCCCGGCCCCGGGGCAAAAGGTATTCCTCCTTGTACTCACCGATTATTTTTCCGAGTGGGTTGAGGCGGCTGCTTTTTCCTAAATCAGGGACAAGGAAGTCATCTCTTTTATCCAGACTAACATCATATGCAGATTTGGGATTCCATCTGAAATCGTCTATGACAACGTATCCTAATTCATAAGCGACAGGACCCAACAATTTTCCAAAGACGGGAGTATCAAGTTAACAACCTCGACTCTCAGATACCCTCAGGCGAACGGACATGCTGAATCAATTAATAAGACTATTATAGCTTCAATCAAGAAAAGGTTAAAAGTTGCAAAAGGAAGATGGGTCGAAGAACTCCCTTCAGTCCTATGGGCAAATCACACGACAACGCGCACGTCCACAGGACAAACCCCTTTCTCTCTCGTCTACGGTTGTGAAGCAGTCCTACCAATCGAAGTCCAGCTCCCAACTTCGATGCATACTTCCGTCGACCACAACATGATTGATTTAAATTATGACATCGACGCCCTCGAGGAGCTTAGAGAATCAGCCTTGATCAGAATGGCATCTCAGAAGCATGCAGTCGAGAGACATTTCAATAAACACGTCAAAGTCAAAGTCTTTCAAGAAGGCGATTACGTCCTCCGTCGAGTGTTGGTAAAGGAGCCTATCGACGATTGTTGGTAAAGGAGCCAAAAATCGCACCAAAGGGACAACTTAAGGTCGATATGGACTTTAACAACTAAAGAAAGGGATCATTCGACAAAGGTGTGCGACAAAGACAAAAATGTAAATAAGACAGAGGATTTGATGACGCAGGAAAAACGTCAACGAGGAAAAAACCTGTGGACGACTGTGGAAGTCGTCGCTGCACTATGGTCGCCAATTAGGGGCGATGTCCTTGGTGTTCCGGGTGTCGATCGTACAGAGATTTCAATACAAATGAAGGGAAAGACTTCGAAATGTAAAGTACAAGTGTTTGAAATGTAAAAACTGTGTGCGTCGTGTGTGAAAACAATGTGTGAACTGTTGGTCGAGAGTGAAAGTCGTGCGTCGAGAGCGATCTTCTATGAATGATCTCTTTACTTCGAATGAATATTCTTTGAGTGTTTGCGTTTGCTTCTGTTATTCGATGTTCGGTCCCCGGTACTGAGGTTTACCTTGATTTTTTATAGCCTTCGGGTGCTTTGATTAGCTCATTGATTGCTTCGATAACAGCCATAACGGTCGTCAGTTGTAACTCTTCATAATTGCTCTTCGTCGGTTATGACCGTTGCCCATTAATGACTTTGACTCCTGCATTTATCATCGAACAAACGTAACAGTCGTATATCGAGTTACTCAAGGTCATACGGTTTTGTGCGACGGTCATGCGGAACGGGCGACGTCGAGGTCGAGTGTCGTGAGGAACTCTCGACTTACCTTTTAGGAGCGACGACGAAGGTTTTTTGGGTCTTTGTCGGGACCTTATCTTAATACAAGATATAGCTTATAACATGTGTCTTACCTTTTCTGGTCGTGGTCGAGACCTGTGAAACTTTGCCCAAACAGTTTTCCCCCAAAATTTGAAAGTAGGATGGCAAATTCGAATTTTAAATTTTTCTTGTCGGGTGTTCAGGGTTTTGTGTTGAATAAATACCTTGGTTTTTTTGGAACTGAATCGGTTCAATTCAAACTAGAGAGGGAAATCGAAGAGAGTATAACGCCGTGACGTCATGCCGACGCACGATGGTGCTTACCAGATGTCTTTGACAGGTGTCGACGATTTGTGTGGTCATACAAAAAGACGGGGACGCATGGCGATCATCAAAGGGTTTGACCTGACACGATCGAGTGCATAAATAGGGATCATAATGGATCATTTCCTTTTATATCCTCTTGAAAAGTTTCTTAGTGCGGAATTCTTCTTTGATCCCTTGTTGTTCTTTACTCAATACTTTTCGAAGTTTTTTGAGTGTCCATACGAGGTATAGTTTCTCGATTTCTCTCAAGGCTTCAAAGATTGGAGACTCTTTGAGAATGATTATGTCCGAGTCGGTGAAGACTTTGATTGCGATAGACGCGACGTTCGTGGATCTTGCGCATCTGGCGACGATGTCCTCTGTATCCACGTCGACCCTTTCGTCAGCCGTCGGGGGCAAGGGTATAAGGACGGGAGAGGGTGAGGAGGAAGTCATGACGATCAACTTTACGTTGTCGTCGATCCTCTCGACTGACTGTGTCCTTGACGGGACGAAGTTATTTCCGCATCTGGGGAAATATCAGCTCTTATCTTTCAAGGAGGGTTTTCAAAAGATCTCCATCGAAGAGACGGGATCGCGTTTAGCTGGACTAGCGTTCTTTGTGAGTTTTTCTTTCGAAACTCGTGTTCCCAATGTTTCCATCGAATGTTTGTTTAACATACCCCTTTTGTATTTTACAGACGTTTCAATCTTTTTTTGTTAGAAACGCGGAGATAGAGGAGATGTTGGACTGGAAGTCGACCGTCGAGAAGATCATATTCCTTCCTATAACCTTAACATTAATCTTAAGAGCCGCATTCTAAAAATGTCGCGGTGTAGGGCGTCATATAACTCCTAACATACCCGTTTGATCCTTGCATTAGCTTCTTAGCGTGTTTTCGGGTATGACGAGGACTCAAAGGTCGAGACGGAGCAAACGAGCGACGCTCCCCTCTAGATTTAGGAGATGCTATGTTTTTTCATGTCTCGATCGTTGGTGGTCGATCCATTTTAACTTTGTATACTCGACCGTCAGTCGCTCCTATGTAATCGTTCGTTTCGTAAATGAATTTCATCCTTTTGTCGTAGATAGATGTAATATCAATCGTATAACTTTGTTTAAGTATAGAACGAGCGAAGAATCGTGCAACTTAGGCATTCATAGCAATATAACGATTGAAATATCATACGTTTGACTTGTATTGATAGGCTCAATTATTGACGTGTTAGAACGTACAAAAATTTTCTGAATCCAGAAACTCATATCAAGAGGTTGCTCAAACCTTATGATCGTGTAACCAAATTTCATTATGAAATTTGAATCATGTGCCCCTTTGATAAAACAATTAAGCTGCATGAGAGGAAGGTGATTTTAGAAAAAAATACTTTTTCAAGTGCGTCGCACTCCAACTGCGTAGGACCAACGACTTCGGAGATGCGGTAAGGACCTTCCCATTTAATAGAAAGCTTGCCGGCATTGAGTTCTTGAGTGTTTTGGAACACTCGACGGAGGACGTAATCGCCTTCTCGAAAGACTTTGACTTTGACGTGTTTATTGAAATTCGCTCGACTGCTTGCTTCTAAGATGCCATTCCGATCAAGGCTGATTCTCTAAGCTCCTCGAGGGCGTCGATATCATAATTTAAATCAATCATGTTGTGGTCGACGGAAATATGCCTCAAAGTTGGGAGCTGAACTTCGATTGGCAGGACTGCTTCGCAACCGTAGACGAGAGAGAAAGGGGTTTGTCCTGTGGACGTGCGCGGTGTCGTGCGATTTGCCCATAGTACTGAAGGGAGTTCTTCGACCCATCATCCTTTTGCAGCTTTTAACCTTTTCTTGATCGAATCTATAATGGTCTTATTACTTGATTCAGCAAGTCTGTTCGCCTGAGTGTATCTGGGAGTCGAAGTTGTTAACTTGATACTTCTGTCTTCGCAAAATTGTTGGGTCCTGACGCTTATGAATTGGGATCCGTTGTCACAGACGAATTCGGATGGAATACCAAATCTGCATATGATGTTAGTCTGGATAAAAGAGATGACTTCCTTATCCCTGATTTGGGAAAAAGCAGCCGCCTCAACCCACTTGGAAAAATAATCGGTGAGTACAAGGAGGAATACCTTTTGCCCGGGGCCGGGAGTAGCTTGCCAACAATATCCATTCCCCACCTCATGAAGGGCCATGGGATGAGTGTCGAGTGCAAAGGTTCAGAGGGTTTATGTGACATACCTGCATGTCGCTGACAAGTGTCACAGTTCTGGACGTACTCGACGGCGTCTTGTCGCAATGTTGGCCAAAAATACCCTTGTCGAGAGATACAATTAGCCAAACTGCAACCACCGGAATGATTGCCACATTCGCCGTCGTGCATCTCACGAAGGATTTTTTGGACCTGACTCTTGCTAATGATGCATCTTAGGTTTAATCCTGTTGATGATCGTCGATAGAGCTTATCTCCAATAATGGTATATTTAGATGCTTTGAATTTGATCTTCCGGGCTTCCATCTTGTCTTCTGGGAGTTGGTCGTGCATAAGGAAATTTCGGATGTCGCACGACCAATCATCTTTTTCGTCCTCGATCTGGACGAGATCGATGTTTTCGATAGACGATGTCGCCAGATGAATCATGGGAATAACGTCGAATATGGGTTCGACTAAAGTAGACCCGAGATTTGCTAAAGCGTCGGCCTGAGTATTCTGGTCTCTCGGGATTTGTTCAATAGAAAATGTTTTAAACATTTTTTATTTTTCTTTTGCTACCTTCAGGTACACTGTCATTTTTGAATCTTTGGCCGCGAATTCTCCATTCATCTAGTTCACGAACAGGAGAGAATCGCTTTTGACATGTAGCGCGGTTGCCCCCGAGTCGTGGGACATATTCATCCCTACGATCAGGGCCTCGTACTCAGCTTCGTTGTTGGTGGTTTTGAAATTGTATCGAAATGAGTATACCATCTTGCCCCCCTGTGGAGACTTTAAGACGATGCCTAGTCCTGAGCCTCTAATGTTAGATGACCCATCGTCTTGCAAGATCCAGGGCACGTCGTCGTGAGTCGCCACAGTCGATACCTCGAGTTCTGCTTATTTCTACAATTCAGGGATGAAATCAGCAATGAAGTCTGCCAAGGCTTGTGACTTGATCGCGGTCCTGGGCTTGAAGTCAATATCATAGCTGCTGAGATATATGCTCCATTTTGCTAAGCGACCTGTCAACTCAGGTTTTCTTAAGACAGACTTAAGAGGGAAGTTAGTTACGACAGTAATGGGATGCGACTCAAAATAATGTCGCAGTTTTTTAGCAGCTGTGACTAGCGACAAGAGCAATTTTTCCATAGAGGAATACCTGGTTTCTGCATCCAGAAGAGATTTACATAATAGATTGGCAGTTGTTGTTTCTCATCTTCTCGTGCTAGGACAACACTTACCGCGTTTGGACTAACAGCCAGATATAGTTGCAAGATTTCATGATCGCGAGGTTTCGACAATAAGGGAGGCGACGTCATGTATTCTTTGAGCTTTTGCAATGCCTATTCATTATCGTCGGTCCAGTCGAAGCCTCTGTTTTTCCTGAGCACGTTGTAAAATAGATGACATTTATCTGAGGATCGGGAGATGAACCTGTTTAGAGCTGCTACCCGACCAGTGAGCCTTTGGACTTATTTGAAATTTCGAGGAGATTTGATCTCGACAATGGCTTTGATCTGGTCGGGATTGGCTTCAATGCCTCGGAGAGTGACCATATATCCTAGGAATTTCCCAGCACTGACGCCAAAGGAACATTTCGTCAGGTTGAGCTTCATGCTATACTTTCTAAGGATATCAAACGATTGCCTCAGATGCTCGACATGGTCGATCGCTTGTTTTGACTTGACCAGTATGTCGTCGATATACACCTCCATCGTGTCGCCGAGATGGTCTTTGAACATTTTATTCACTAGACGCTGGTAGGTAGAACCTGCATTGTTTAGTCCGAAAGGCATAACTTTATAACAGTAAATACCTCGGTCCGTCATAAATGCGGTTTTTTCTTGGTCCTCGACGTGTATTAAGATTTGATTGTATCCGGAATAGGCATCCATGAACGTCAGTAGTTCGTGCCACGCTGTCGCGTCGACCATGGCGTCAATATGAGGTAATGGAAAAGGATCTTTTGGACAGGCTTTATTGAGGTCTGTGAAGTCGATACAGACCCTCCACTTTCCATTCTTCTTTGCTACAACCACGACGTTAGCAAGCCAATCGGGGTATTTTACCTCTCGAATATTCCTTGTCTTGAGAAGGTTGTCGACTTCGTCATTTATCACCTTATTCCTTTCAGGAGCAAATTTCCGTTGCTTCTGTTTATGTAATACCCCGGGTAAGTCCGTTAGTTAAATCCCCTTTCCGTTAAGTTTAGTTAACTTTAAAGTTAGATGTTTAGGGTATGTTTGGGTAAATTATATGTTTAGGGGTGTTTGGGGCATTGTTGAGAAGTTCAAGGTTTAAAATGAAAATAGGTTTGATATTACCCCTTTAGGAGTTCAGATATTTCATAACTCCAGAATTATCAGATATTTCAGATTGGTGTGTGTGTGTGTGTTGAGAGAAAGCAAGAAGAAGAAAGAGAGGTTGTGGCTAAGAGACTCAAATTTGGAGTACTTGGAAGAGGAATTAAGGTATGTTCCTTTGTATTTTGTGTTTGTAATTGCTTTTAGAAGGTTTCTATCGGATTAGAATAGTTAAACACATATCTGAGGTTGATTCAGTCGGTTTTCTTGATAAAAAGGACCAAACCGACAGAGGTGTCCGGATGATATGAATGTGTCCGGGTAGTTTCTTGGGTGGTGTTCGGGAAGTTTGTTGATAGTGTCCGGACAATTTGTTTGATGGTTTCCGGATGAATTAGATACCGGATGACGTCCGGATTACTTTGGTGTCCGCATTCCTTATGTTGTCCTGATTGGTCTGTGTTGTCCGGATAATTCATGTTATCCGGGTTAGTGATGCTGTCCGGAAAAGAGGAGCTGTCCGGGTTGCTTTGGGCTATCCGGAAACTATAGCTGTTTGGTTGTTTTGATGGCGAGAGTTAGGTAGATTTATCTAGAATTCATGTGTTTGATTGGAAATGGGATATTTGTGTTTAATCTGTTTCAGATTCTGTGGATTTGGATTGAAAGACTGAATCTTTTGGAGAATGGCTTGGAAGTGTTTATGGATAAGCGATCGAGGTGAGTTTTACTTCAAAATATTTTTAACTGGAATACATATATGTGTGGAATGGATATATGATTAAGGTGTGAATATTTTGTGTTTATAATATAGTAAGATATTATATTCCTATGTGCATTACACTACACATGTGCACATTAGTCGGGTTCCGGTGTGCGGACCGACGGGTAGCCGAGTTCCGGTGTGCGGACCGGTGAGTAGCCGGGTTTCGGTGTGCGGACCGGTAACGTTGATTATTTATTAATTGGCTTGCTACCAATTAGTATGGCCAGTTGTGGAGGAATAAGGTGGGATGAGATGTATGAGTCTTGAATGATATTGATATACGTGTATTATATGGATTGTAAGTCCAGGATTCACTCTTACAATCAATATATCAATGTATGTAATAGTAATTGAGAAGTAATATGATCAAACTGATTTGTATTCAATGAAGAACAGAATTACAGATCTTAGAGATAGAGTATCTCAAAGATTACAAAAGATGAATACAAATATATGCGGGAGAATCAGTTAGCAATGTAGTGCTAACCACTATATATACAGCAACGGAAATATTAAAGATACAGTACAAATATGAATGACTAATAGGAACAAAACACGTGTCCTAATTAGTTAACTAAACACTAAGGAAAGTATCTACTTATAAGTTCTGAACAGGTTGTTCAGAACTTCTGAACGTTCTTCTGACAAGGCTTCTCAGAACTTCTGGCTCTCCTTCTGAGCCTTCTTAGTCAGAACTCTGACCCTTCATATCAGAACATCTGAGCCTTCTCATCATATCTTTAACACTTAGTTTATTGACAAAACTCAGATCTAACAATCTCCCCCTTTTTGTCAAATAAACTGATACTTTGCATCATCCAAATCTTTCAAGGCATGAACAATCTTCTGTAAGAGAACATTTCTTTGATTAAGCCTTTTGTCGATCTTGACAATAATTTCTTGAATAGTTTCAACCTGCTGAGTCATCACTTCCTGAGTTATGTTGGATTGCTTTGTTTTCAACATCTTTTTCTCCAAATTATGCTTGATGAATCTCAAAGTTCCAGAGCAGTATTTTGCAGTCTCCTTTGCTCTGAAGAAGATCTTTTCACTCTTGTTTTTCAAAAAGACTCCCAAATCTGGATGTTTGAGAACACTTCCAGTCTTTAACACCTTTTTCTGATCATGATATGTGTTAGGTTTTGCCAGATAAACACATGGCCTTTGCAAATACAGAGCAATTTGAAAATCTGTATAACCATGCCATCTTAGGATGTAAAACATAGCTTCAATCACCATACTTCTTGCCTTCCTTTCAGTCTTATCTTTGCTTGATTCTTTGAAGCACAACATACAGTGTAATCTGTAGAAATCCACTACTGATAGCTTTTCAAAATCTTCATCAGTGAAATAGTATACCTTGCCATCTTCTCTCAAAACTTCAAAAGACAAGTATTCCAACTTTCTGAATTGTTTAACTTTTAATTCTCTGATCCCTGTGATTAAGAAGTTTGAATATACAGCCTGTTTTGATTTCCCAAGACATCTTGATTTCTCTGCCAACCAGATCTGAGTCTCCTTTGGTCTATCATAATATACATTCAGAAATTGTATCTCTTTGGGCTTGAAAAATTCAGGTAGATCAAACTCAAGAAAGTATCCATTCAAATCAATTGACACTCATCTTCTTTTGGTTCAGATTGTTCAGCTTGATCAACACTTGTTATTTGCACATTCTGAGGAGTTGTGTGCTGAACTTCTTCAACTTCATCTGAAAGGATTTCATTCACTTCATATTCAGTATGAAACACAAAGTCATTATGCAGCATCTTTTTAGGATTAACCTCTAATAATAACCATTCACCACAGCTTCTGATTTTTCTTCTGAGATTTAATCTTCTTTCCACAGAATTTACACATTTTTTCTTTAGATTTTCTCTTTCAGTAGCAACATTAACTTTCATTTCAGTTAGTAACCAACTCAAAGTTGCATCACTATACTTCACCAATTCCTTCAGTTTGAATATTTCAAGTCTTCCTTGAACTGGATATGCAAACCCTTCAGTTTCCATTCCTTCATTTATAAATCCCTTCAAATATACACCAAACCCTGAAATCATTGCTGGACAATTCAAGTTGCATTTCTCTTTTCTTCCTTCAATTGCCAATTGAAAATCATACATGTTGTTGGAACCCAGATACACTTAATCAAGATTAACAGTCTATTAGTTGAGTTTAGAGTTTGATGCAGAAGCGTATTAAACTAACAGATATGTTTGATAGATATTAGAACGCACATATATAAAGAAAACAGTAAGGAATAAAAAGGATTTCTTGAACAGTTACTGTTATTCAATATATAATAAGAACACGAAGAACAGATTAAGAACTGTTGGTGTGTGTGAGAATATAACACTCAGATATTTGACAATAACGTTTGAGAGTATTAGTGATTCCTTGTGTATTCGTTCTTAGGAAGATCTCAACATCAGACTTCCTTTTATACTACTCTTAGAAGACTATGAAGTAGGTCACTATTCCTTTTACGGCATGAATAGTGAACTGGATGGTGTGAGCAGTGGACTGGATGGTGTGAGCAGTTGTTTGAGCTATGCGCATTTAATGGAACAGATGTACTTTTGGTAAATGCATTAAATGGCGCAGACGTCTATTTTGTACCATGCCCTATTGAGTCCACTCAGAGCTTGACACGTGTTTTGACAGTACTTTTCCATGCAAGTTGATGAACGTATCCAGTAATATCTTCCAAGTCTTCATAGCAGACCACAGAGGCTCTGTAAGGCATTACAGAGGTTCTATGGTCTGACCTTCTGTGGAGCAGTCCACTTGTTTCCGAGTTGATCTTCTTCTTGCGCACTACAGAGGTTCTGTGATTACCTCTGTAGCTTCTGTGGTGAAAAATAAAAATTTCTTTCATTTAGAAATTTGACTTTGAGTTTAGTTAGGCTAAGTTAGATAAGACAGAGGTTAAACAATACCTCGAAATTTCTTTCATTTAGAAATATGCCAGAGGAATTTTATATTTGAGTACAATGAAAGATAAAACTTTGTTTGCAGAGATTGGAGGTCTGAGAATCAGACTTTGGCATCTTTGAAATCGTTGTAGCTTCTGTTGTCTCTGCCGACTTTTCTGATCTCTTTGTAGAATCTGATGCAGAGTTCTCTTAGGCGGATTGTTGAGTCTATTTCTCTGATGAAAGTATCTGCATCATCTCTATCCATTTTCTCTGTACCTTTGTATTTTACAAGGCTTGCTCTGAATTTGCTCAGAGTACTGGTTGCGTATTTCTGACAATCCATGAGTACAAAAAGTTTAACCTGGTGTTGTGGGTTTTGAAATACTAACCCAAATCTTGGTTCTCTGATGATTGAGTTGGGCACAGCGTCTGGTGGGCAGCGATCTTCTGGTGGTCGTAGATCTAGATGTTTGAGACCAAGATCTTTTCCCAGCTGAAAATCTATCATGCTGTATAGCAGAAGCTTTTCCCTCATTGCTTTTCTCAATACTTGATAGGCTCTGGTGTTTGCCTCTGTGTTGTAGTTGTCCTTTGTCCATTGCAGAAGGTCAGGTAGATCGTATGGATTGATGTTTCTTAAGTCAGCATCAGCGAAGGTAGATTCTGAATTGTTCTCTCTTCTGACTCTGTAAAGATTGTACCTGACCCTTGGATAGGTTCTTGTGAAGGAGAATCTGCAGAAGATCACCTTTTTGATTTTGTGAATTGAGAAGACATCTGCTTTGGCTCTTGGCTTTGTTCTTGTGAAGATGTTCTCAAATTCTTCTCTGATCCTTGGATCTGTCACATGATCTATTGGATAGTTTGTCTGAAAGGATTGTTTGTAGAGGTATTTGTATACCACTTCTTCCATTTCTTCATGTGTTGGACCAGGTCGTGGAATTTGTCTTCTGAGACTCTCCATCTGTTGAACAACTTCTGCAGCTCTACCAGTTAAAGGAGTTTCTGACAGAGGCTTCAATCCATGTGCCCAGTCAACTTCTTCGGGTTTTGGGGTTTGAAAGGCGTCAAACGCACTCTTCATCAGTTTCTCTGTTGGCTTTGACAATGTTTTCTTCTTCTTTGGCTCTTCTGTCAGTATCCCTTTGCCTTTATCTTTTGTTGTCGTGGCAGAACCTGTTGCTTCTGTGGGTTTTGAGGTTTGCATTTCTGTAGGTTTGATGGAGGTTGCCTCTGTGGATTTTGACGATTGTGACTTAGAGGACTTTTGTGGCGATGGTTCTGTTGGCTTGACTTGCTCTGTAACCTCTGTTGGAGGTTGTTTGGTGACTTCTTCTGTGAGCTCAGTTTCTGTTGATGAAGTGTTGTCATTAAATCTTCTTGCCATTCTGAAGGCTAAAGTGAACCTGTGCCTTTCTTCTTCTCTCTTCACCATACGATCACTCATTGTTGTGTGCATCCTTTTCAGAATGTCAGAAGCAGAGGTCGTTGCTCTTTTTGGTTTGGTGGCAATCGACTTTCTTCTGGGTATGGTTTGGGGTCTTTCCACAGAGGTGGGTGTTTTCTCTGTGGTTGGTTCATCTGTTTCTTCCAAAATGATTACCTCAGGGGCGGTTGTTGCCTCTGAGGTTTGTTTATCTGCTTCTGTAGTGTTGGGTTCTTCAGAGGTTGAATCCACAGAGATGGGTGTATTCTCTGTGGTTTGTTGAGTTTGTTGTTGTCGGGTCTGTTCTGGAGGTGCTTGACTCAGAGGTTCTGCGGCTATTGGTGGACCTGTAAGTCCTCTGCTTGCAGTTTTCTCTGTAGTTTTCTCCCCCTCAGGATGATCTGATGGACCAGGATGGTCATTATCATCAGAGTCATCCTGACCCTTGTCTGATGTACCCTCTGCTCTGCAGGAAGCATCGGGTTTCTTTGGCATTGTGGCTCCAGCAGCGATCAATTTCGCGCAGATATCATCACAGAGGCCAAGAAGAGTTGCTAGCTCGGCCTCTGTTTTGAATCTCATCCTTCCTACACTTTCTCTGAAATCTTTGACGAAGTTAGCATTGGCAGTGGTGAAGGAAAGGATGACTTCTGTCACTTGATTAATCACGTTCTGCCCAAGCTCTGTCAGCTGTGCTCTTGTCATGTAGTCTTTGGGTTGCATCAGCATGGTATTTCGCATGGCTTCTTCTTGAACTTTTTGTAGGGCCTTCTGTAGATCTGCAGGAGTGATGCCCGTTGACACTGAAGTCTGTTTGTTCAATTGATCAAGGAACTTGTTGATGGAGTTCTCAATCGAAGAAGGGGTAGTTGTTGCGGCAGAAGTGGTGGATGCAGTAGCAGCAGACTTCATCTGTGAGATGGCAGTTTTCACCTCTGTGGACAGGTTGTCCATTTTGGTGTTCAGGTTTAGCAGTTTTCACCTCTGTGCCAGTGATGTTGTCTCTGCAAAAGATTTGAAAGAGCTTTGCAACTCTTTCAAGGTTTGGTTCACAGAGGTCTCAAGGGTTTGGAACTCATCCCTTGTGACTTGTGTTCCTGTGGTAACCTCTGGAGGAACACATTCGTCTCCAGAGTGAATCCCTGTTCCTGGGATACCTTCGTTCACCCTTGTTTGTACGATGGGGGTGGAAGGATTTCCTTCTGATCCTTGAGAAGAAACATGAGTTTCAATCCCTATAGAAGTTCTGAGAAGAACATTGTCCAAATCCACTCCAGAGGTGGGTATTGGAATATCCTTCTGTTGACTAGGAGACTTGTCTAGAGTCTCTTTGTCTTTGTGCTCTCTACTTCTCTCTGAAAGAAGTGTGGGTCTTAATAAGTGCGTGGCAGAGGAAACAAATTTCTCTGTTGGGCGTTCTTCTGTGATCTGGGGCAATTGATCACGAACTATAGGTGAGTCTCTTTGAGGAGACTCCCTAGGAATGGTTTCCCCGGTTTTTGTGGGCACAGAGGTTGAAAGAATAACCTCTGGCTGGATGGTTTGGGTGAGGTTCGAGCTGTGCTGCTCTTTTTCAATGACACCTTCTGCAGCTAGACCTGCGGTGTCAGAAATGTGGGTTGCACTGGGAGGGGGTGATTGATGTGTGCCTTCTTCAACTTCGGCATCTTTTCTTGTTTCTTCTTCTGGTTCTGTGGAAGTTCCTTTCTCTGTGCGCAAGGAGTCATACATGTGATGAGATCCGTATAATCTCATGACATGAGGATGATAGAGACCTTTTCGTATCCAGATAGCCTCTTCTTCATCTGAATCTACCTCTGAGATTTCTATCCCTGTTTCTGTGGTTTCTTCTACAGCCGTTGCCTCTGTAACTTCAGTTGTATTCCACTCAGCTTCGGTTTGTTCTGTATCTTCTGAAGCTTGGTTTGGACTTCTTCTGTGGACGTCCAATCCTTGAATGAAAGGGTTTTGTAAAATCACAGGGGTTTCGGCTGGTTGATTTATGGGTGTTGTGTCATCTTCTTTTAGATGAGTGTCAATACCAGAAATGAAGAAATCATGTTCTTCTGGAGAGTGGTGGTCGAGAGGTTGTGCCGTCCACCCTGCTGTATTAAGGGTGTTTGCAATTTCGGGGTTCTGTAGGAAATCATTCAGGTCTCCCTGGTGAGCAAATCTATCTGGAGATTGATAGGGTGATTGATATCCTTCTTCTGTCATTCCTATTTCTGCATCTTCTTCTTCTTCTGCAGTTTCACCCTCTATGATTGCCTCTTCTGCAATGGTAACCAATTTTTTAAATGATTTACCATGCTTCTTTTTGGTTTTCCTCCTTTTTGGTTTTGGTGCCCCTTCCTCTGTTGATTTGGATCTTTTCTTTTTCTGTTTTGTGAAAAGGGGAGGAGCAGAGGAGCCAATCTCTGTGGCATGGGGAGGTGAAGGTCTATCTTCTGCAATGCTAGTTGATGTGTTTTCTGCAGTTTTTCTCTTCTTAGCTTTTGGAGTAGAAGCAGAGATCTTTGCTGAAGATTTCTTTCCCATTATTTCTGCGCGTTTGGCTATGAAGCTGAGCTAAATAGCCATGTGTTTTGCTAACTTTTGATCCTTTTCTGCTTGAGTGGAAAGAGGTTTTGCTATCATTGTTCCTAGGGGGACACTTAAACGCGGGGGTGTCATAGGACTCGGTTTTGGAGTTCTATGATCGCGTATATACTCTTTCTTAAGGGATATGTTCGATGCGTAGCGCAGAAGTTTCTTTGACAGAGGTCTGCAGTGTGAGTAGCCATCAGCATGATCAGTGGGGGTATTTTTGTTCATCGGGAACTGTTTGGGAGTTGGCCCTTCCATTGGCCAATTTTGGATTAGCAGCAGAGGTTCGAACAGTACTCCCAATATTCTTTGGAATTGCAGAGGTGGTAGAAAGTTGGGATCGTTCTCTTTGACCCTTTTCGAGTTGTTCTTTCTGTCGATGGTGTTTATGATCTCTTGCATCATTATGGTCGCATAATCTAGAGGAAGATCATAGTAAACCCCATACATGATGCTCAAGATTTGATGTGAGCTCTGGTCAATACTCCCTATCTTTCCTGTCAGACATCTGTTAAGAATAGAGAACAAAGTGTTCCACAGAGGTGGCAATCGGCCTCTGCGGAAGTCATTTCTCTTCCGTAGTTTGGTGTTGTACCCAAGCATTTCCACGAATCGACAGAGCTCTTCGTCTGTTGGTTGCTCTGCATAACGTTTCAATCCCAGAAGACCCCTTGTTGGTAGGTTGAATTCAAGTGAGAACATTGTTCTGTTGAACTTGATTTCAAGATGCTCAGATTTATCAGGTCTTGAAATGTACCCTTTGATAAGAGAATCGTCTTTATCAAATCGGCAGCTTTGCCAAAATTGGTTCAAATAACGGACTGGAATTCTGTTAGGGGTTCTTGATAGTAGAGGGAAGAGGATATGGTTTTCCATGATGTTCAGAAGTATGGCATGGGCTTCGCCGAAAGTAGTGGGTGAGGGGACCAAATAGCAGTTGTTGGATTTGATAGGAAGAGTGGCTTCAAAATGATCCTTAGCTATGAAGTTTTGCAAGTGTGTCGTCGGAGCAAAGTCTGCGGAGTCCCCGGAATCTTGTTGTTCAATATCTCTTGCAAGGCTGGGGTTTTCAGAATGTTCTGAATGAGCAGGGGAGTTTTCCGGAGAGAGTTCAGAGGATGTAGCTCGAGAAGATGAAGCCATTTGCAAGTGTTTTGCAGGGTATCGCCGGAGAAGAAGATGAGAGTTTGTAAAAGGTTTTATGAGAGGGTAAGGTTTGTTTTTATAGGATGGTAAAACGGTAGACTTCGAAAGGGTAAAATATATGGCAATGGATTAAAGTTTGGAATCCGCACTCGAGTTTGAGCGGCGGGTTCAACTTACAAAAAAAAAACGTTCCATGTTTGCCCAATGAAAATGGGACACGTAGGCCATGTCAGAAGATGACAGGACGTCGTGCGCGGCCCATTAATGTTAGGCGCGTGGAGTTGTTCTTAGCCATATGAATTTCACTCGCAGTAAAAGTAACCGTTATTACTACAGAGATGCCCAAGTAATCAGATTGACAGAGCTTCTGTAGTTTACAGAGGCTCTGTGATCTTGATAATCTTTGATGTTTATCCCTTTTTCATATATCTCATTGTTATCATGACTTATGTGGGGTTCTTCTTTAACCAAAACATTGGAGAGGATAAAATCGGATTTTTGTGAAGAAATTTTCTTCGCAGAGGTTTTGTGGCTCTGTTGGAACTTGCAGAAGTTCTGTGAGGGCCAGCAGAAGCTCTATGAGAGAAAAAATCTCATAACAAAAATTTTATTAGTATTTTTGATCATCCAATTTTTGATTTGGTTTAAGAGATGTTTTTCGGACATATTTGAAAGTTTGTGTCCGAGAAAACTGTTAAAAAAAACGGTTTGTTCGAGAAGGTCATGGTCTTCGTTTTCGGTTTTCGAGATAACATTCCAAAAGATCGACAGAAGGTTAATTTGTGATCACAGAGCATATTTCCTGCAGAAGCTCTGTTGAGCTCAGCAGAAGCTCTATGACCTTAAATTTCTCCTAATTTGAATTTTGTGAAACTTTTTGAGCTTTTGATTTTTGAAATGTTATTCACAGTATATTTAGGACATATTTGACAATTCTTGTCCTAGAAAATTGTTTTCCAAAAACCTTTTGTGCGCGAGACATACCTTTTGGTTCTTCTTTTCTCGGCAGTGATATCTGACTTCTGTCGATATGGAGTCATCGACATTTTTCTTTGGCTTTCCCTTGAAAGTTTTATCTCTTTAGATCATTTCAGGGTTCCCTTCTGCTCCCCCTTGATCTAATCACCTCTGTAGATCAAGTAATTTCCTTTTGCTCCCCCTTGACCTAATCACCTCTGTAGATCAAGTAATTTCCTTTTGCTCCCCCTTGACCTATGCTTGGATCAAAGAATGATAAGTTTTGCATAGAACATAGGTCATGGTCTTTCAGAGGTTCTGTAGGGGTCGTCAGAGGTTCTGAGTTGACTTACAGAAGCTCTGTAGTTTCAAGAACTATTGAAGGTGTTAAGAATTTACATATCGAAGTAGAATCTTTCAAAACAATAATTTAAGCAATGTATTTACTTATTATTTACAGAAGATAAAACTATACTTACTGGGGATTTTCACACCATGTTAATCATTCCTATCTTACCCACCAAGAAGTTGAATCTTTTCTCGTCTAGTGCTTTGGTGAATAAGTCAGCGAGTTGATATTCTGTGGGCACAAAATGCATTTCGATTGTACCGTATTCAACATGATGTTTCAAGAAGTGATACCTTATATCGATATGCTTGGTTTTTTAGTGTTGCACAGGGTTGGCAGAGATAGCAATAGCACTTTTGGAATCGCAGAAGATGGGTATTTTGAACAGGATGTGGCCGTAGTCTTTTAGCTGAGTATTCATCCATAGAACCTGAGAACAACAGCTAGCGGCAGCAACGTATTCAGCTTCTGCAGTGGATGTGGAAACACAATTCTGCTTCTTGGAGGTCCAACTGACTAGTTTACCACCTAGGAATTGACAACTCCCAGAGGTACTTTTTCTGTCGAGCATGCATCCTACATAGTCTGAATCTGTATAAGCTCTAAGACCAAAACCAGAGTTCTGTGGATACCATAGACCAAGATTTTTGGTCCCTTTTAGGTATCTAAAGATTCTCTTTACGGCATCATAATGTGATTTCTTTGGATTAGCTTGATAGCGTGCACAGAGACATGTGGCATGCATAATGTCAGGTCTGCTTGCTGTTAAGTATAACAGAGATCCAATCATGCCTCTGTAGAGAGTGCATTCTACAGAGATGCCATCTGAATCTAAGAATAACTTGTTTCCAGTGGCCATTGGAGTTTTCATTGCAGAGGCATCAGAGAAGCTATACTTGGAAAGAATGTCAGAGACATATTTAGCTTGATTTATAAAAATTCCCTCTGATGATTGTTTGACTTGGAGTCCGAGGAAGAAAGTTAATTCTCCCATCATACTCATTTCAAACTCACTCTGCATGAGTTTTTCAAATCTTTTACACTCTTCTGAATTAGTAGACCCAAAAATTATGTCATCTACGTATATTCGTACAAGCATTATCTCACTACTTTTGCGTTTATAGAATAAGGTAGTATCTGTTGTACCTCTGTTGTAACCATTGACTATAAGAAAGGTAGAAAGTCGTTCATACCATGCTCGTGGAGCCTGTTTCAGTCCATATAGAGCTTTTTCAAGGTAGTATACATGCCTTGGAAACTTTGAGCTTTCAAATCCTGGTGGCTGATTAACGTAGACCTCTTCTTGGATTTCACCGTTGAGAAAAGCTGATTTTACGTCCATCTGATAGACTTTAAAACCTCTGTGGGCTGCAGAGGCTAAGAATATTCTTATTGCTTCGAGCCGTGCGACAGGGGCAAAAGTTTCATCGTAGTCTATGCCTTCTTCTTGTCTATATCCCTTTGCTACTAATCTTGCTTTGTTTCTGATGACCACTCCATCTTCATCCTTCTTGTTTCTGTAGACCCATTTAGTCCCAATGGCCTGTTTTCCTCTTGGCAGAGGTACTAGAGTCCATACTCTGTTACGCTCAAATTGCAAAAGTTCTTCTTGCATGGCGTCTACCCAGTTTGGGTCATCTAGGGCTTCAGAAATCTTCTTTGGTTCTACCACACTAATAAAATTTGTAAAGAAACAAAAGTTAGCAGTGGCAGACCTTGTTTTTACTGTGTCAGAAGGTTCTCCGATTATTTGACTTGGAGGATGGCTTTTTGTCCATTGAGTTGTGCGTGGAAGATGATCATCAATATCATTCAGACTTTCTTTAGAGACTTCTTGTGTTTCTTCTTGTGTAGCCTCTGTTGTTCTTCGTGCCTTGGTAGTTGATTCTACCGATTGTGGAATGATTGGTACGAGTGGTGGTGGAGTTTGTTCCTCTGAGGACGTATAGTCTTGGTCCTCGATTTCCTCTGTAATTGGTTCTTCTGTGGTTTGTGCAGCTTCTGTGGTCGTTTTCCTTGATGTTTCATCTTCTGCACTTTCTTCTGCTTCGGCAATTGCATCTGTAGTATTTACAGAAGAAGATGAAGCATTGTTAGGACCAGTTAGAGACAAACCTGTATGATTTTGTCCGACAGAGGATGGTTCTTCAGAAACCCTGATTGTTCCAACAGAAGGATCAATGTTTTCGTGGAGCATCTCTAAAAATAGAAGATCCAAGTCTTCTTTTGCTTGTGAGATGACAGAGGATTTCCCTTTAATTCCGAGTTCTGAACTGATTTGTTCAGAAGTCATTTGGAATGAATCATCAAAAGAAACATTGATGCTTTCTACAATCTTGTGAGACTTTGTAAGGAATGTTCTGTAGGCTTTGGAAGTGGCAGAGTATCCAATGAATTTGCCTTCATCTGCTTTTACATCAAACTTTCCTCTTGCATCTCTGTCGTTTAAGACGAAGCATTTGCATCCGAATACATGAAAAAATTTGATGTTTGGCCGCCGTTTGTTAAGCAATTCGTAAGGCGTCTTGAGGTGTCTTTTCACAATGGTTGATCGATTTTGAGTATAACACGCAGTAGAAATTGCTTCTGCCCAAAAGTTCATTGATAATCCGCATGCTGACATCATAGTTCTTGCGGCTTCCACAAGTGTTCGATTTTTTCTTTCGACAACACCGTTCTGTTGTGGAGTGCGAGCTGCAGAGAAGTTCTGTGATATTCCTTCTGTTGAAAGATAGGCTTCAATGACAGAGTTTTTAAATTTTGTGCCATTGTCACTTCTTAACTTCTGTATTCTGCAATTATAAAGAACTTGGATTCTTTTCATTAGATTTATCAATATATTTGGAACATCTGATTTCTTTCTAACGAATTCAACCCATGTGAAACGCGAATACTCATCAATTAGGACAAGTATGTATTTCTTGCCACCTAGGCTCTGTATGGCAATGGGACCGCAGAGGTCGACATGAAGCATGTACAGAGGTCTAGTGCAAGATACATCTGTTTTGCCTTTGTGGGAAGCTCTTTTGAGTTTTCCCATCTCACAGGCAGAACATAAATGATCCTTATTGAATTTAACATTTGGCAAACCTTTAACTAGATCAAGTTTGACCAGTTTTTCCAATGTGTGAAAATTCAAGTGACAGAACCTGTTGTGCCATAACCAGGCTTCTTCACTTTTGCAGGCAACAAGGCAAACTTTGTCTTTGTTCTTTGAGTTGAAGTTCATTAGATATAGATCACCTATTCTTTCAGCTCGCAGAAGTTCCATACTTGTTTCTTCACTTTGTAGAGAGCAGAAAGTTCTTTTGAACAACACATTGAATCCTGTATCACAAAGTTGACTTACACTGAGTAGGTTGTGCTTAAGGCCATCCACATATGCAACTTTGTATACAGAAACGTCTTCTTTCCTTATGACTCCATAGCCTTTTATGTGTCCTTTCTTGTTGTCTCCAAAAGTCACAGATCCACCATCTTGTGTTTCTTTGTACGTGGATAGTGCACTTCTGTCACCAGTCATGTGCCTTGAGCATCCGGAGTCTAGATACCAGATTGGCACATACTTCTTCTGCAGGACAATCACAGAGATTTAGGTACCCATATCCATATGGGTCCAATATTGTTAGAGTTTTTCAAGTTTGCCTTGGCATTCTTGAAATACATTTTGTTCTCTGCAGAAGAGTCAGATTGTTTCTTTGTGGGATTTGACTTTTGAATTGTCGTAGAGAGTAAACAGACTTGACTTGAAAAATGATTATTAAGTTTAGACATAAGATCAAAGCAATGACAGTATTGAATATGAGATGTAATTTGCTTGAACTTTTCATTGAACTTTTTAAACTCAGCCACAGAGGTATTACATTCTTTCTTTACATTAGATTTCCTATTACTAGAAGATCTATGAGTACTCGAATGTTGTTTGGAAAAGCTCTGTTTAGGACCTGCCTTCTGTGGGTTGCTTCTGTGGTGAACTTCTTTCATCACTGTCACAGAAGAAAAGGATTTATTAACCTTGGGTTTTGAAAATCTAGAACTTATAGGATCAATAGAGGTCTTCTGTAACATTTTAAGCTCAGCAGAGGTTTTGATATGTAGATTCAATTTTAGAAAATCTTGGCAGATTGGAATCTCTGTGAGTTTCTCTTTTGGAGAAATAGTTCTGTGAGGAACTTCAGAGGAGAATTTGACATCCTCTGTGTCACATTGAATTATCCCTGATTTGAAATCAGTCTCTGAGTTGTCAGAGGATGAATCGTCCTCGTATACAGAGGTTGAGTCAATTCTTTCAATAGAGGCTGGATTTTCTGAGCATGTATCGTACGAGCTTTCTTCCTCTGTAGAATAGTTTTCATAGATTGCAGAGGTTTCTAATAAGATTTCTTCAGTGAGAGTTTTATCTATAGAAGATGTACAGAAATTTTCTAAAACGCTTGATTTCCATATTTCCAAAATTTCTTTTGCAATTAAATTTTTAAAGTTTTCTTCTGAAAAAATGGGTTTAAACTCGGGAGCTTCTGCTGATAATTTCTTTTCAATGTTTATCAAACAGACAAAAGCAACCTGTGTTTGTGTTTCTGGTTTACCAAACTTGAAGATACCAATCTGATCTTGTGTTTTCAGATATTTCTTTGGTTTGATACCTCTATTGACAGAGGTTGAAGATGATGAGTCTGTGTTTTCAAACCACACGTTAATCATCTTCTTATGTTTCTTCAAGTAAGGATCCACAGAGATTTTCGCCCTTTTGCTTACAGAGATTAGATTTGGAAAATCTGGTTTGTTCGTTTTTCCAATCACAAATAAAGAGGACATAGGTTTGTTTCTTTTGCCTTCAACACCTAGGGTGATATCATCATACCCTATACCTCGTCTTCCTATTTGTGAGTTTACTTTTTTCATAAACTTTCTGTGCATCTTTATAGTTTTTAATCAAAACTTCTCTTCTGAGTAAATCTTGCCATAATACCTCTCTTTCTCTTTGAAAGTATTCTTTAAGAGCTCTTATGTCAGTAGTTTCGCTCCTTGAAACTGAAAGTTCTTTTGCTTTATCTTTTAACGTATTGGTTAATTCAGAAATTTGGTTTTTTAAAGGATCTAGAGTTTTGTTCCAATTCTTTTCTATTCTCTCTTTTTCCTCAAAAATCTTTGCTTTTTCTTGAGTGAGAAGCCGTACTTCTCTCTCATTGAAGGTGAGTCTTTTCTGAATACTTTGATTTATCTCTTTCAGTTCAATTAATTCAATGTTAATTCTAAGTGTATTATCATCTACAGAGGTAATACAAGAGTTGGAATTTGAAGTAGATACCTCAGAGTCAGTGCAGGAGTCGACTTCTGCCATGCCACAGAAGAGGGCATTGGCGGTATGTTCATCGTCAGAAGTAGAGTCTGACTGGAAGTCTTCTGTGTTCTCCTCAGAATGTCCTTTTGCCATTAAGGATTTATGAGCATAATACTCGACTTTCTTTTTGTAGAAAGCAGAGTCCCTCTGTGGGCGATTTGATCTGCTTCTGCATTCATTCGCAAAATGGCCGGGTTTGCCGCAGTTAAAACACCCTTGAGGAGTGTTTCCTGTTCGATCATTGGACTTCTGTAGGTCTCCGCCTTTCTCTGATCTACATTCATTTGCATAGTGACCAGGTTTGCCGCATTTGTAGCATTCTTGCTGTATGTGGCTTACCGAGTCATCTGACCTCTGTCGGTCATTTCCTCTGTAATGTCTTTCGCTTGACCTCTGTCGGCCACTCGATTCTTCTACTCTTCTGTCATCTCTTTTGTTTTCTCTATCATATCTTTCATTTCCGGAACCTCTTCTGATTCCTCTGAACTCTTTTGTCAATAGAGCTAAAGATTTAGCTAGTGACGCAAGAGTTATTTCTTTTTCTGCTTGCTCTTCTTCTTCACTGTCTATTCTCACCATCTTCTTCTTCTCCTTCTTCTTCTCCTCTGTGGTTTTTTCATTTCTTGGTCTCTGTGCATCTTCTTTAGTTTTACTAACCAATGCATATGGTACAATGGTTAGTGTTTTAGCCTGTGCTATCTGAGGTTCTTGTGCGGCTAATGTTCCGTAAAGATCAGAGAGAGTCCAGGTGTCTAGATCCTGATTTGTCTGTAGGGACATAGACAGCTGGAGCCATTCTTCATTTAGACTTTTTAAAAACATGACATTGTTTTCTTCAGAAGTTCTGTCAATGCCTGATTTTCTGCACTTGTTGATTAGAGAGTTGAATCTGTCGTATGTTGTTTGCAGAGATTCTGTTGAAGAGGCTCTGAATGCATGATATTCATTGATGTACTGTGCTCTTCGGTTTTTTTGTGTTTTAGCACCTCCTTCCAACTGTCTTTCCAGTTCTTTCCACAGATCATGCGCTGTTTCACATGAATCCAAGGATTGAAAGAGTTCGTTGGGTATTGCCATAATCAATGTCCTCTTGGTTTTCTGAGCAACTTCATCTTCTGCTTTATCTTCGGTTGACCACTCCCCTTTTGGCTTTGGTTTTTGATGTTCGGGGATTTCGGCAGATTCAGCAGTAGCGGGTATACGAGGTACTACTGTCATGGGAATAGGAGGAGGATTGTACAGATATTGTACTTGATTTCTTTCAGTGCCCTCGAAAAAATGGACCATTCTTATTTTCCACTGAGGATACTCATCTCGAAGGAGACTAGGAGGTTTAGTGAGAGAACCAGTAGTAAAGAAATTATTTGTATTTGTCATTTTTGAAGATTTTAGAAAGAAGGTATGACTAAAGAGTTACTTCGATGAACTTGAAGATTTTCTGAGTTTAAGCAGTTTCCAGACACAATAATATCTATCACGAATCTTGATAAGTGGATCACTTGATATTGAAAATCAAGAGTGGCTCTGATACCAATTGTTGGAACCCAGATACACTTAATCAAGATTAACAGTCTATTAGTTGAGTTTAGAGTTTGATGCGGAAGCGTATTAAACTAACAGATATGTTTGATAGATATTAGAACGCACATATATAAAGAAAACAGTAAGGAATAAAAAGGATTTCTTGAACAGTTACTGTTATTCAATATATAATAAGAACACGAAGAACAGATTAAGAACTGTTGGTGTGTGTGAGAATATAACACTCAGATATTTGACAATAACGTTTGAGAGTATTAGTGATTCCTTGTGTATTCGTTCTTAGGAAGATCTCAACATGAGACTTCCTTTTATACTACTCTTAGAAGACTATGAAGTAGGTCACTATTCCTTTTACGGCATGAATAGTGAACTGGATGGTGTGAGCAGTGGACTGGATGGTGTGAGCAGTTGTTTGAGCTATGAGCATTTAATGGAGCAGATGTACTTTTGGTAAATGCATTAAATGGCGCAGACGTCTATTTTGTACCATGCCCTATTAAGTCCACTCAGAGCTTGACACGTGTTTTGACAGTACTTTTCCATGCAAGTTGATGAACGTATCCAGTAATATCTTCCAAGTCTTCATAGCAGACCACAGAGGCTCTGTAAGGCATTACAGAGGTTCTATGGTCTGACCTTCTGTGGAGCAGTCCACTTGTTTCCGAGTTGATCTTCTTCTTGCGCACTACAGAGGTTCTGTGATTACCTCTGTAGCTTCTGTGGCTTTCTGGACTTGATCTTCTGGAAGAAGTGGCAGAGCCTCTGTGAGAGGCTTTTCTATACTTAGCCTATTTTTCACTACTTCTAAGTATTTCTATGATTAGGAAGATTGAAGCTAACACATGTACATATTTCTGACATAAATCCCCAGAATTCTTCTGCACTCAATCTCTATCAAGGTTTCTTTAGTACTGGCAAAGAACTTAACTAGAAAGATCTGATCATCAAGAGTTAATCTGTGAAAATCAAAACTAGACATGGAAACCTTTGTACTTCTTTCTTTCACCACTTCCAATCTAACAAACATCAGACCATTGAATTCTTCTGGTTGAAACATCAACACTTTCTCAATCTTCTTCTGAATGTGTAGTCTTGAATCATGAATTCTGAATCTGTTTGAGGCTTCTATATAAATCATCTGAGATCTGTCAACCATGAATCCATCAATATTGCTCTCCAAAAGTTCATAATCTCCTTCTGTGTGATAGAGATTCTCATATATTTCCTCAGGAAAAATGTCATCATGAAATTGTCTAGCCAGTGGTACATCACTCAACTCCAGGATAAAATCACATACAGGCTCCTCCAAAATTTGCAAGTTAATCTTAGGGATCTCAATTGGTTTTCTGAATATATACTCAGAAGGCATAAAGTAATCTTCCACTCTCTCATATTCTTCTTCTGTATTCATCTCATCAGCATAGTTAAATCGAAACTCATGTTTAAATTTCTGAGAATAATCAACAGTTCTATCTTCTTCTCCCAATAGATCAATAGGCCTTATCAGATTTACACCTTGTTGAATATTCTGGACATTAAGTGCTCTGACTAACTCACTTTGCATCCTTCTGATCAAATTCTCATTTAATCTTCTTTCTTCTGATTCAGAATCCATCACACTATCTATGTCATAAAGAACAATATCTGTACAAGTGTTGTCAACAATTAAACTCTCCACTGTTTCCTCTGACCTCAACACAGGTTCCTCAATAACTTCAGTTTCATCAGAATTGATTTCCATCTCCGTGTCTAAATTCAATTCTTCTGTTTTATCTGAATCACCACCATCTATGCTTTCCACCTCCATTTCCTCTGTATCTGAACTATCAATCTGAACTATCTGAATTTATGTATTCTTTGTACTGACTAAATGCATATCTGCTATTTCAAAATCCTCTATGCAAATGTCATCATCAGAACTCAACCTTTGCCTTTTCTCCCCCTTTTGATGATCATGAGGTTCATTATCATCAAACTTTCTTTTGGGGTTCTGACCAGAAACACCTTCCGGTTCAGCTTCTGCAAGTGGAACAAGATCAAGAGGTTTTGAGGTAGAAGCCATAGATACACTCAGTGCATTCAATAAGGATTCCTGCATACTCTGCATTTGTTTCAACAGATCTTTTTGAAATTCAGACATTATATCCTTTATCTCCTTTTTATGAGATTCCAAGGATACCTTCACAGTATCTATTTTAGTTTCAACAGATTTCAATTTACCCTCCAACATATCTTTTAATCCTGTCACCTTATCATTCAAATCATCCACCTTTTTCTCCAATTTTTCAACCTTTTCCCCCATCACCTTGTTTTGATTCTGAATCTTTTCAAATTCAGAATAGTCTAACTGTGAACCTGAACCAACAGATGGTCCAGTTTTCATGTGCCCAGAGGGCTCATGGCCTGTAGATAACACAAAGTCATCTTGTACAACAGATGCACGTTTGAATGAGGCTTTTGTAATGTTCACCTCACCAGGACTTCCATCCAATCCTCGACACCCAATATTAGGTATGTCTATGAATGTTGTGTCAGGAATACGAAATTCCTGATTTGTGCCAGTGTTAGAAGGAATTTCAGGCTCAAATTGAATAGGACTGTGACATTCAGACTCAATGTGTTGAAAAATAGGTTGGGATTTATCACCTCCCTCCAAATGAGTTTGGGATAGTTCCCCTGCGTTATGTGAAACAGTAGCATTTTGAAATGCTTCTGAGTGGGTATGGATGGGTTGTTCAAGATCCACCACTAGGCCCATGGTGTTTGTTTCAATATTGGACACCAAGAAATGTGAACCAATAGCAGGTGTGGTTACCTGGTTAAGATTAGCTGGTTCAGAGGCATCTCTTTCTGTTTGAACCTCTATTGACAATCTTTCATCCTCACCACCCTCATTCTGTTTTTCCTCACTTATTCTAACCAAGCTCTCAGAATTTTGCCCCTCATTTCTCTCAGAATGTTCACCCATTTGAACATCCTCCCCCTCTCTTACTGGACTAGACCCCTCACCTCTCTTCTCTGGTTGGTCCTCATGGGTAGGGATTTGAGGTATTTCAATTCCCATAGAGGTGCAATATGCTTTTAAAATCTCACTCTCCCTTGGTATGTAATTCCTAAGTTATTTTGGTAACAGTTTATGATTAGGATATTTCTCAAGTTTAGTAACTGAAGACATCTTACCCAAATAGAAAGTAGGACCATGCTCTTCATTTGATCTTCTTGAAATGGTTCTGTTTTCTTGCATTGCATACCATATTACAATCTGCCAATACCTTATGTAAGGTATGTATGCCAGAGGAGTATCCTTTGTCTTCTTTTGAATAGCTTTCTGATTTTTCTCAAAAGTATTCTTCATGTCTTCACAAAGTATAGCAATGTAATCATAATGCCTATTCCTCACTAAACCCTGAAAGATCTGAAGAATCTGTTTTGAACCTTGATCTGCCGACCTATTTTTCCCTGACAAACACTTATTCACCACATGAATGAAACAAGCCCAAATAGGTGGCAATTTGTTCCTTCTGAACAAACTAAGGGTCCTCAATCCTTCATTATATCCTAATCTCATAAACTCTGCAATTAACTCCTCTGTTAATGGTGAATCTTCAAAATCTGTCCTTCTTTGTACATCATCTTTCTCTGGAAGATTCAGCATTTCTCTTAGTGCAGAGATTGATAAGGTAATTGTGACTCCTGCAATTTCGGATACAAACTTGTTGTCTTCTAACCTAAGATGTTTCCACAATTGTTGAATATACTGAATAGGAACTGTTTTGTTTCTTGTAAACCACTTTCTGTAAGGATGATATTTGAATAACTCCATGATGATTCTGTGTTCAGGCTTAAATCTACTTTCCTCAAATAATAAAACACAATTGTTTTCTGATAATTTCAACCATTCTCCTTCATGAACAACCCTTTCCACTAAAATTGGTCTATTCGACATAATTGACCTTGCATCACTCTGTTCATGTTCAACATTTATATTTACCTCATCTGCATTTCCTTCTGATTCAGCCATTTGTTCATCTTCTTCATTTATTTCATCATCCCTTATTGCTTCTTCCTCAACAGCTCTATTTTGTACTTCATCATTATCCGAATCAGATGAATCCATCAAAGACTTAGTAAAATGTAGAGAAATTTGACCACTTCTTCGAAATCCGGACATGATTTAAGAAGAAAACAAACTCAAAGAACTCTGGATTGATTCGTATCTCACTTTTCGCTCTGGAATTTGAAAGAATTGGAAATAGGAATTTTAAGACCTATTTAAAATTCGCGAAGTTGAAAGGTTTGACGAAAAAGCGAAATCAATGTTATAACGGAGTGAACACATTTGAAATGCCACAGAGGATTTAAATGAAATGCGTGGCATAATCAACCAAATATGAAGCTGACACGTGTTATTGGATAGAATATTGACTCAAGTCAAAGATCTGAATAACACGCTCAGAGTTCCTTTTTCAGATATCTGATTGTTCTACTCAGAGTTCTGATTCCATTATTCAGAAGAATTTTACCTTGTAACAAAAATATATTTAAAATCAACTTCTGACAGATGTAAAACTTTTAGTAATTCAGAAGAGGTTTGAACAGATAGAAACACATTTTATCTTCAAAATTTTGTTCATATAATGATGATTTTAAAAAAATCATTTAAACTCTTATATCAGAATATAAAATTTTGTTAACTCAGATATAGTTTGAACAAGAAAAAAAATTTATCATTAGAAGCTTGTTCTTCTTGCAATGATCAGAGATAAGAAATGAATACAAACCTTTTTAGCATCATGATATGATTTGCAAAAGATATTGATGCTCCCCCTTGACTTTAGCATGTACTTGACCATATATGATACATAAATATGAGGTAAAAAATAATAGAAAAGAAATGATCCACATATTTGAAGTATTTGTATTTCTCAGAAATAAATTCTTGAAAATTAGATTTCTGAAGTATTGACTCAGAATTTCTGACCTTAAGACTCAGAAGTTCTGAACTCAAGACTCAGAAGTTCTGAACTCGAGACTCAATTTCTGTTCTCGACTTAGAAGTTCTGATCTCAAGCATCAGAATATTTGATCTTAAGACTCAGAGTTCTGAGTACACTACTCAGACAATTTTTACTTGAAAATTTTATCATTTTATAAGAAACACAAATATTTTCAATTAGTCAGATTAAGCATTCCTATTTTACATATGAGAAAAGAGAACCTTTTGTGATCAAGAGGCTTTGTGAACAAGTCCGCCAATTGATACTTTGTATGCACAAAGTGCATCTCTATAGTTCCTTTTTCCACACAGTCTTTTATAAAATGATACCTCACATCTATGTGTTTAGTCTTTGAATGTTGAACAGGATTCTGAGTAATAGCAATTGCACTTTCTGAGTCACAATAGATGGGAATTTTGTTGAGCTGATATCCATAATCCCTGAGTTGTGTTCTCATCCACAAAGTTTGAGAGCATGAAGCAGCAGCAGCAACATACTATGCCTCAGCAGTTGAAGTGGACACACAATTCTGTTTCTTTGATGCCCAACTCACTATCTTATCCCCCAAAAAATGACAAGCACCAGAAGTACTTTTTCTGTCCAACCTACTTCATGCATGATCAGCATCAGTGAATGCAGTCAATTTGAAGTCAATTTCTTTTGGATACCATAATCCTAGATCAGGTGATCCCTTGAGATATCTTAAAATCCTTTTGACAGCCAACATATGTGATTCTTTTGGGTTAGATTGAAATCTAGCACAGAAACAAGTAGAAAACATAATATCTGGTCTACTTGCAGTCAGATAAAGTAATGATCCAATCATGCCTCTATAGAGTTTGTTATCTACTGAAACTCCTTTGAGATCAGCATCTAACTTTATGTTTGTTGCCATTGGAGTTCTCATAGAAGCACAATCAGACATTTTGAACTTTTTCAGAATATCTCTGACATATTTTCCTTGATTTATAAAAATACCCTTTGGTAATTGTTTGACTTGACGACCAAGGAAAAAATTCAACTCACCCATCATGCTCATTTCAAATTCAGATGACATGATTTTAGAAAAATTATCACATAATTCTTGACTGGTAGAACCAAATATTATGTCATCAACATAAATCTGAATAAGAATTAAATCATCACCCTGTTTCTTTAAAAACAAAGTTGTGTCAATCTTACCTTTCTTGATCCCTGAAGTTAACAAGTGTTGAGTAAGAGTGTCATACCAGGCTCTTGGTGCTTGTTTTAGACCATATAAAGCTTTGTCTAAAATATAAACATGATCAGGAAATTCTGGATCAACAAAACCTTCACGTTGATGAACATACACCTCTTCATTAAGTTTGCCATTTAGAAAGGCTGATTTGACATCCATTTGATACACCTTGAAATTTTTGTGTGCAGCATAGGCCAAAAATATTCTGATTGCCTCTATTCTTGCCACTGGTGCAAATGTCTCATCATAATCAATTCTCTCTTGTTGGCAGTATCCCTTAGCAACCAATCTTGCCTTGTTTCTGATAACAACACCTGACTCATCCTTTTTGTTTCTGAATACCCATTTAGTTCCAATAATAGATTTACCTTCAGGCTTTGGAATGAGTCTCCAAACTTTGTTTCTTTCAAATTGGAGCAATTCGTCTTGCATTGCTGAAATCCAATCTGGATCCTCTAGGGCTTCATTAGCTTTCTTTGGTTCAATCACACTTAAGAAACCAGCAAACATTGCTTCATTTGCTGTAGCTGATCTGGTCTTTACTCATGCTGATAGATCACCTATTACTTGATGAATAGGATGATTTTTAGTCCATTTATTTGCACTGGGAAGCACATCAATCTCTGAAAAATTGTTGTTTGTATCATTCTTATCAATGATTGCTTGTAATTCTGAACTGTCCCCTTGTTCTGATGTATGTGAAGGAGTTGCATCCAAGTTTGGATTATGAGCAATGAAGTCAGAATTCTGAGTGACTTGTTTAGAGTTCTGAATACAAGGATCAGAATTCTGAGTACAAGGTTCAGAATTTTCACCACTTGTATTTATCAAATTTGGACATTCCTCGGATGGACCTTTATCAGAAATTACAGTTGATTGAACTATTTCTGGAGTTCTATTTTTCATCTCTTTTACCATCTTTGGGTTTTCATATTCCGCATAAGAATCAGAAATTAGTTCTAGAAAAGCATCCTTAAACAGTAAATTGAGTTCTGAACAAATAGGATTAGAATTTGTATCAGAAGTCATTTTTGTCTTGTTCTGCATGAGTTCTGAACTATCTTGTTCAGAAGTCTTCATTCTGGCTTCATCAAATGTTACATTGATGCTTTCCATCATTCTCTTGGTTCTTCTATTGTAGATTCTGAATGCTTTGGAAGTTAATGAATAACCAACAAAGTATCCTTCATCTGCCTTTTTATCAAATTTGGCAAGATTTTCTCTGTCTTTAAGAACATAGCATCTGCAACAAAAAACATGAAATAATTTGATTAATGGTTTTCTTTTATTTATTAGTTCATAAGCAGTTTTATTTAATCTTTTATTGATTAACGTTCTGTTCTGTGTAAAGCAAGCAGTTGCAATTGCTTCAACCCATAGGAAGGTTGGTAGATTTGAATAAGCCAGCATGGTTCTTGCAGCTTCAACTAGAGTTCTGTTTTTCCTTTCAACAACACCATTTTGTTGAGGAGTTCTGACAGCAGAGAAATTATGAGAAATCCCAGAACTTTCTAAAAAATTCTGAAGTGTCTCATTTCTGAACTCTGTTCCATTATCACTTCTGATTTTCTGAACTGGAAGTTGTAAGAGAACTTGAATTCTTTTGATAAAGTTTATCAATGTAGTAGCAGCTTCTGACTTAGCTCTTAAGAACTCAACCCATGTGTATCTGGAATATTCATCAATAATTACAAGCATGTATTTCTTTCCTCCCATAGATTGATCTGAAATTGGACCACAAAGATCAGTATGAATCATTTCTAATGGTGCTTTGCAAGATGAGTCCATTTTTAATTTGTGAGAACTCTTTTTCATCTTGCCCATTTCACAAGCTGAGCATAATGATTCTTTTTTAAATTTAATCTTTGGTAGACCTTTAACCAGATGTTTTGCAACAAGATTATTAAGATCTTTGAAATTTAGATGAGAACATCTTCTGTGCCATAGCCAGCATTCATTTGCAGTTGAATTTGATAAAAGACAGACGGGATTTAATGTTTGTAATTTTGAAAAGTTAACCACAAATAAATCCATACGTCTTTTGGCCCAGAAGACTTTAACATCCTTTTCAGTTAAAATCATGCAACCTGTTATTTGGAACTTGATTTGACAAAGACTGTCTAAAAACTGACTTATGCTGAAAAGATTATGTTGTAATCCTTCAACATAAAAAACTTTTTGAATTGTCAGATCTCCTTTTGTTAAATCCCCATGACCTTTAACTTGACCTTTGCTGTTATTTCCAAAGTTTACTGCTCCTCCAGCCTTTTCTGTGAAGTTTGATAGAAAAGACTTCTGACCTGTCATGTGTCTTGAAGCTCCTGAATCTAAAAACCACACATGACAGCCCTGCAACAACAGTCAGTTAGTTTTAGGTACCCATGTTGGAATGGGTCCTTCTTTGTTAGCTTTGTCATTTGATTTAACAAAAGTGCCTTTTACTTTCCATTCAAAATCTTTCTTTAAACACCATTTTCCTTGAACTTTTATGAAGTCAGAACATTTTCTGTTCACAAATTTATTCAATTTCTTCTTGAAAGTTGTAACTTTTGATTTTGCAATGTTTTCAACTTTCTTTTCTTTCACATTACTCACTTTCTCATACTTTGTTTTGACTTTAACTTGATGATTCACTTCTTTTATCTTTTCTTTTCTCTGAGTTTGAGGAACAGAATCATTCTTCTTTTCTGTATTCTGAATATCTTTTCTTATGAATGAAACAGATGTTATTGTTATTGGACATTTCTGAGAATATTGAAAAGAATCACTTTTACATTGAACACAAGTCAGATTTTTCTGTGCAAGTAACAACAAGTCTGTACCATAAGTCCTTTCATTTTTATTTCTAATTTTCAAAGTACATGTACATTTATTACAGAAACTATGAGCTTTTGGTACAGAATCAGAATTCAATTCAGTCTTCTCAGGAACTCTTTTCAGATCATCTTTCCTTTTGCTTTCCTCTTTTTCTGGAAAATTCAACTTATTTTTGTTAGAAAATGAATTAGATGTGTAAGACCCATAATTGAAGCAACAATCAAGAATACTCCATAGAAAGTAGAATAGAGATAGACATGAAGAACAATTTATTGAATGATCTCTATTCACATACTTGAAATATAATGGAGGGAGAAATTGATATACGACTCTTTCAAGACTCACTGTGTATTCTCTTAATTGTCTCAAAGTCTCAAATAACAATGTAAGCCCAAGACACTTATTTATAGTGTCTAAAATACAAGACATGGGCCCAAGCCCATTTAACTCCCAAAGCCCAAAATACTTATAAAGCAAATAACAACACATTTGACTTTTGTTGACTTTACATGGACTTTATAAAACTTTCTATATAATTGGGGCTTTCTAGACCCAACAATCTCCCCCTAAAGTTTTATAAAGAAAGCATCTTCAAATGATCTCCCCCTTGATTTCTTTGAAAACATTGATGTTGCATATCTTCATGCCTTTCAAAACTATCCAAGCTCCCCCTCAAAATTTGCTCTTCTTCTTCACAAATTACAACTTTAAAATCGAATCCCATGTGCAATAAGCTCGACTGAAACAACCTCAGTTTATAATAAGGAATTCGTCCTTGAAATTCGAGTTGTATGATCATTAAGCTCATAAGATTAATCCATTAAGATCATAGGAGGGAGTGTCCTCATACACTTCAATAACTCAGCTTGGATCTACAAAAAATAGAAGACATAACATCTTTCTGAAAGTTGGGAGAAATATCGTGAAAAACGTTGCTTCGGTCCAGCAGCTATACACTGACTTCGACACAGAATCTGACAAATAAGCACATTGATTCAGAACAAACTCAAAACATGAAAAGTGTTCATCTGTGTCTTAGGAATTCAGCGCATCTGAAATCGTCAAATTTCAAGCTTCGAGGAGGGAGTTATGATCAAAATACGACAGGTACGCAAAGCTGTTGAAAAATTCTGAAATGCACCTTTACTCAGAAAAATACTAAGTAAAATTTCTGAGAAGACCACTCAGACCTCTGAGTAAGTCAATCAGATATCTGATCCTTAAGAAATTTTTTTTTTAAAAATAAAAATTCCAAGTCTGAAAGTTCTGACTCTTCACGATAAAGTTCTGACTTTTAGAGTCAGACTTCTGATTAAGCTTCGACAAAGTTCTGAACATTCTGATCCTTCTGAGCCTCATGATCAGATATTTGAGTTGCCTTGTAACTGAATAAAATCACTTCAACTTCTGAATAGGCTTAATATCAGTTCTGAACAAATCTGATTAAGCTGAAATTTGAACAGCTTAATCAAAGTTCTGATTAATCTCCGATCATACTTCTGAATTGCCTTTTGTTGAAGTTCTGACTTAACAAGAATGTTCTGTGAAGGCTTAAGTGTAATTCTGATCACCCTTGATCATAGTTCTGAACACTCATGATCAGACTTCTGACTTGTCTTGAAAAAAGTTCTGATCATCCTTTGATCGATTTCTGAACAAACATGACTCTAACTAGTCTTTGATCGATCAGAACTGCTACATTTTAGTCTTGAATCAGAATACTGCACTTTTTGACAGCAACTTCGCCATTTTTGACAGCAAAGAAATAGCCTAACAGCTTATTGAACCACACATCAGCAAACATTCTGTTTTAGAACATCAAATACAACAACATACTTTATGTCAAGCCAACAACACCAACATTCTGTTTCACATTCTGTTTTAACTTCACTTCGATAGCAAACAACAACTTGCTGTTTTCTGTTTGTTCTTCTCATGGACAACATCAACTTATTCAAAACAGCAACAAACAGCCCCTACTTGCTTTCTGTTTTGACATATTCGAGAACGTGACAGCACCAGCAATTTTCAGCATTTACTTGAACTTACTGTTTTGACAACAAACAGATTCTGTTTTAACAGCAGGTAAACAACTTCTTTTAAGCAAAAACAGCAGCTACTTTTCTGTTTTAAATTAACAAGACAGCAACAAAATCTTCTTTGACAGCAACCAATTATTTCGGCTCAGATTTTCTGTTTTGGACAGCTCCAATCAGCACCAAACTGTTTTGACAACAAGCAAACAGCACCAAACAACAAACTATTATGCGCTCACAACACCGAATAAGCTGTCAAATTAAGACTTTCTGAACTTGCTGTTTTGTACGACTTTCTGTGGACAGCACTAATCTGTTTTGAGCTCTAATAACAACTAACATAACTCTTCCAATCTTCTAAAATCCAGATTCAACAAAAATAAAATCTGAATTGCCTTTAGTCTCGGATCAGAATTCTGAACATTGAATTCAGAAATCTGAATACTCATGATCGAAATCAGAACTTCTAAATTAACACAAAAGTAAACTCTTGAAAACTTCAACATCGAATTCACTTTGAAATCCTCCAAATGAAATAAATGCTCACAAACTTGATTTGATGTAGACGAACAAATCGATCTCCTTATATCTTCTTAGAACAAAGATTGCAGAAACTTAAGTTTCTGATTGATCACTTCAGAAAGTTAAGTTTAGTCAATCGAAGATCCAAAAATAGTTTCAGATCTGACTTTGAACAATTAACACATCATCAAACTTTTCTCAGACAATTCATCGAGCATTTGGCGTGCAGAAATTGATTAAGAAGTAGATCTAGAACATCATACCTCTTCTTTTGTCCAAGAACCATCAAGATCTATAAAATCTTCTCCAAAACACAAAATCAATCTTCAAGACGTATAAGATCACAGAAAATTTACCTTGAATTGTAACATACGAATAAGAACAATCTTGAATCTCTAAATCTTCAAATTAGATCTTGAAATCTTGAATTGTTGCAAAATTGATCGTATCGAATTAAAATTGATTCGATGTGGCTCTGATACCAATTGTAAGACCCATAATTGAAGAAACAATCAAGAATACTCCATAGAAAGTAGAATAGAGATAGACATGAAGAACAATTTATTGAATGATCTCTATTCATATACTTGAAATATAATGGAGGGAGAAATTGATATACGACTCTTTCAAGACTCACTGTGTATTCTCTTAATTGTCTCAAAGTCTCAAATAACAATGTAAGCCCAAGACACTTATTTATAGTGTCTAAAATACAAGACATGGGCCCAAGCCCATTTAACTCACATTAAACTCCCAAAGCCCAAAATACTTATAAAGCAAATAACAACACATTTGACTTTTGTTGACTTTACATGGACTTTATAAAACTTTCTATATAATTGGGGCTTTCTAGACCCAACAAGATGATTCACCTTTTTCATATGTACTTGATTCATTAAAGAATTTATCATTTTCTTTTAGGGCATTAATCTTGAACAGGTCATATTCA
The DNA here is from genome assembly GCA_033807775.1 of Saussurea involucrata. NCBI lineage: Eukaryota > Viridiplantae > Streptophyta > Magnoliopsida > Asterales > Asteraceae > Saussurea > Saussurea involucrata. The sequence continues at coordinate 34,825,133 of CM066321.1, forward strand.
GCTTTCAGTTTCTCAAGCTCTGTTATTTTCTGAATAAAAACATTCTTTTCTTTTAAAGCATTTTTAAGATCAAAATCCAAATCACACAAGTCATTTTCAAGTTCATCATAAGCTTTCCTTAGGTCCTCAAGTTCTTGACTTACAAGATTAAATCTCTTTTCAAGTTCTAGAAAGTCTTCTGACTTTGTTTCAGAATTTTCAGTTGACTCAGAATTCTGACTCTTTGAATCAGAATTATGATTAATAGACTCAGATTTCTGACCTTCAGAATCAGAAAACTGATTAGAACAATCAGAGTTCTGATTAGAAGATTCAGATTTCTGACTCACTATTTCAGAAACCTTACTAGTATCAAATATACTTTCTATGTCAGAATAAGAAAAACTTTGTTGTTTATTTTTGTAGCTGACATTTAAAGAGTCATATTTGAATTTAGTATCATTGTATTTTGGTTTCTCTTCTTTTCGTTTAGAAATTTCTTTCTTAACTTTTTCTTCTGAAACACCTGATTTTTCTGTTTTTAACTCAGAAACTTTTTCTTTGGGCTTTTTAGAACTTGATTTCTGTAAGCTGTCAGAACTTGTGATAGAACTTGCAGGTCTTATAAAGACATCAACAACTTCTGGAGTTTTTGGTTTAGGAACATGAAGCTTATCAAAATCATACAAGTTTACTGGAGCTCTTTTTAAGACAACATTTTCTTCCAGTCCCAATCCCTTCTTTGGATTATAAAATCTTGTATCTTTTACATTGCTTGTAAGAAGATTTAATGTTTGCTGAGTCTGACCTCTTTTCAAGTTAAGATGTTCTAATTCTTTGATTTTGGTGTATAAATTCTTTCTTTCCTCAAATAGCATATTAAACTTTATTTGTAAATCACCCTTTTCATCCTTAACTTTTGAAAGCTCAATTTTTAATTCAGAAAGGTTTTTCATCAACTCAGAATTTTCAGTTTTAATTTTCTGTTTCTCAACCTCAGATTCCTCAAATTGTTCTTTTATTACTTCTTTTTCAAATCTGAATTTGTTAACTAAATTTCTTTCTCCTTTTATTTGTTTTCTTAGTTTAACAAATTCAGTTTTCATTTCACCAATTTGTGTCATTAAGTCTATTTCAAGTGCATAATGTACCTCAGCAGATGACTCAGAATCATCATCTTCAAAGTCAGAATCATCCTCATTCTTCATCTTTGCCATATAACTCTGCATCTAGGAAAAGTGTATGCAGTCATCTTCATCTGAAGTGTAGTACAACCAGTTTTCTTGTTCAGCTAACAATGCCACTTCATCATCTCTTTTCTTCGCCAGCTGAGCCTTTTTGGTATAGTACTCATAATCCTTCACAATTTTCACTTTGCAATCCTTTGCAAAGTGGCCAGACTTTCCACACTTGAAGCACATATTCTTTTCTTTTCTTTCTTCCTTCTCTTCTCTATTTTCTTCTCTTCTTTCTTCCTTCTTTTCATACTTACTTTCTCCTCTCTCTTCTCTTTTCTTGAAATCTGAACTTTCCTGCTCTTTCCTGAACTTGCCCTGATATTTTCCTTTTCCATACCTCTTGTTGAAAGTATTAGTCAACAAGGCCAACTTTTCAGCAATCATTTTGATATCATCATCTTCTTCTGATCCCTCTTCCTTATCAGACTCCTCCAGATTTGGTATCTCAGATAGATACACTGCCTTCTTGGGTGTTTTCACACTTTTGGACTTTGACAGAAAAGCTAATTGTTCTGCAACATTTTTCTTTTCTTCAACCACAATTTTAACATAGTCCTCATGCTGATTAAGAACACAAAATAGATCATTTAGATCTTCTTCACACATGTCCTTATTCATTTGTAGACTTATAGCAAATGATGACCATTCAGAGTTTAGACTGTTCAGAAATTTGTAATTAATTTCTGACTTTGTCTTTTTCATCCCATTCCTTCTCAAATCATTCAGTATAGTACAGAATTTACTATATGTCTGAGTCAAGCTTTCAGATTCTTTATCCTTAAACCTTTCATAAGCATTTATGCTTTGATTTAACTTGGCTTGTATCGATCTGACAGTTCCTAACATTTGTCTTTCCAGTTCATCCCACATTTCCTTGGCTGATGAACCACTATCAATTCTGTTAAGAACTTCATTCGGAACTGCAAGTGTCATCAATGTGATCGCTCTTTTGTCTATTGCATGCCTATTTTTCTGTTCTGCTGTGTATTGAGAATAGTTCTTCTTCACCCTCGTTGCCGGAATTTCTGGAGTTGTTTCTGTTTCAGGAGTTGCTTCCACATCGATGTAGACTTCGATAGGACCTTCTCGAATAGAGACCATCAGATTCTCATCTATGTTATCCAAGAATTGGATCATTCGTATTTTCCATTGCTGGTACTCTTCAGGAATTAGAACAGGTGGCTTTGTTTCAGATCCCATAGCGAGATATTCTTTAGAAGACATGATTGTAAGAATTTTAAACAGAAAGACAAATTTGAATTTCTTGATCGAAAGAGACAATTAATTCAAGAATTGCCAAGAATTCAAGAATTAGAACTAGCAGCGGAATCGATTTTTGAACGAATCAAGAAATCTTCAAGAAATCTTCAAGAAATTGATCAATAAACCTTCGCGATCACGATCTTGAACAAATTTGTTTGTTGAATGGCTCTGATACCAATTGTAAGTCCAGGATTCACTCTTACAATCAATATATCAATGTATGTAATAGTAATTGAGAAGTAATATGATCAAACTGATTTGTATTCAATGAAGAACAGAATTACAGATCTTAGAGAGAGAGTATCTCAAAGATTACAAAAGATGAATACAAATATATGTGGGAGAATCAGTTAGCAATGTAGTGCTAACCACTATATATACAGCAACGAAAATATTAAAGGTACAGTACAAATATGAATGACTAATAGGAACAAAACACGTGTCCTAATTAGTTAACTAAACACTAAGGAAAGTATCTAGTTATAAGTTCTGAACAGGTTGTTCAGAACTTCTGAACGTTCTTCTGACAAGGCTTCTCAGAACTTCTGGCTCTCCTTCTGAGCCTTCTTAGTCAGAACTCTGACCCTTCATATCAGAACATCTGAGCCTTCTCATCAGATCTTTAACACTTAGTTTATTGACAAAACTCAGATCTAACATGGATGTATATGAACAGTTTTATATAAATGATTTTGATACAAAGGTTTATTAAACTGACAGGGATTTTCTCACTAGACCTTTTGGTCTAACCCTCATTTTGTTTTCAAAAATATGTATTCCAGGTCAATGATCGTTGGTTAGCAAAGGGAAGAATAAAGCATATGAGGCGGTTGATAGCTGACGAAGACTAGGATATGTTTACATTTTTGTATTGTATGGTTTTGAGACTTTGGGACCGAATGTGAATTATCATGTATTTTGTTATGAAAGTAACGACGTTGTGTATGAAATATTAATTGTTATATATTATGTATTTTATGGGATACCGGGTCGTTACAGATGGTATCAGAGCCCTAGTTTAAGGGATTTAGGTATTTGTGCCCGTACCTAGACTTAAACTGCATGTGAAGTAGGATGTCCTTGATTTATTAGAACCTTGGGATGCTAAGTATAAAAGGTAGAAGGAACATCATGTAAGGTAATTTCAGATTACACTTGGCCAGTGTAATTATGATCTTACAGGTGCATGTTTGGACTGGAATACCTTATTATATGGGGTATGTGCTTATGTGTATATTAACTCTATAAAAATCAACAGAGTGGCAAATCGAACTCGACGTATGGATAGATATGAAGACAGGTATATTCCTATAAACTCTATACGTGCTAAAGTGCTATATGACTTTGGTGCAAACTGATAATCTGTGTCTTCTTCCTTTGTCGCTTATCTGCATTAAAAAGTATTTGATAATTGTGTTAGAGATATAGAAGTGTGTGGGGTGCCTATTTAGTTATTTCCTATGGTTTTGATTGAGTTCGTGGTAGTAGTGGAAACTAAGTATTCATACCTTTTTGCTTAACCGAATTCCGGGACGGAATTCTTTTAAGGGGGAGATAATGTAATACCCCGGGTAAGTCCGTTAGTTAAATCCCCTTTCCGTTAAGTTTAGTTAACTTTAAAGTTAGAAGTTTAGGGTATGTTTGGGTAAATAATAAGTTTAGGGGTGTTTGCGGCATTGTTGAGAAGTTCAAGGTTTAAAATGAAAATAGGTTTGATATTACCCCTTTAGGAGTTCAGATATTTCATAACTCCAGAATTATCAGATATTTCAGATTGGTGTGTGTGTGTGTGTGTTGAGAGAAAGCAAGAAGAAGAAAGAGAGGTTGTGGCTTAGAGACTCAAATTTGGAGTACTTGGAAGAGGAATTAAGGTATGTTCCTTTGTATTTTGTGTTTGTAATTGCTTTTAGAAGGTTTCTATCGGATTAGAATAGTTAAATACACATCTGAGGTTGATTCAGTCGGTTTCTGGATAAAAAGGACCAAACCGACAGAGGTGTCCGGATGATATGAATGTGTCCGGGTAGTTTCTTGGGTGGTGTCCGGGTAGTTTGTTGATAGTGTCCGGACGATTTTTTTGATGGTTTCCGGATGAATTAGATACCGGATGACGTCCGGATTACTTTGGTGTCCGGATTCCTTATGTTGTCCGGATTGGTCTGTGTTGTTCGGATAATTCATGTTATCCGGGTTAGTGATGCTGTCCGGAAAAGTGGAGCTGTCCGGGTTGCTTTGGGTTGTATGGAAACTATAGCTGTTTGGTTGTTTTGATGGCGAGAGTTAGGTAGATTTATCTAGAATTCATGTGTTCGATTGGTAAGGGGATATTTGTGTTTAATCTGTTTCAGATTTTGTGGATTTGGTTTGAAAGACTGAATCTTTTGGAAAATGGCTTATAAGTGTTTATGGATAAGCGATCGAGGTGAGTTTTACTTCAAAATATTTTTAACTGGAATACATATATGTGTGGAATGGATATATGATTAAGGTGTGAATATTTTGTGTTTATAATATAGTAAGATATTATATTCCTATGTGCATTACACTACACAGGTGCACATTAGTCGGGTTTCGGTGTGCGGACCGACGGGTAGCCGGGTTCCGGTGTGCGGACCGGTGAGTAGCCGGGTTCCGGTGTGCGGACCGGTAACGTTGATTATTTATTAATTGGCTTGCTACCAATTAGTATGGCCAGTTGTGGAGGAATAAGGTGGGATGAGATGTATGAGTCTTGAATGATATTGATATACGTGTATTATATGGATGTATATGAACAGTTTTATATAAATGATTTTGATACAAAGGTTTATTAAACTGACAGGGATTTTCTCACTAGACCTTTTGGTCTAACCCTCATTTTGTTTTCAAAAATATGTATTCCAGGTCAAGGATCTTTGGTTAGCAAAGGGAAGAATAAAGCATAGGAGGCGGTTGATAGCTGACGAAGACTAGGATATGTTTACATTTTTGTATTGTATGGTTTTGAGACTTTGGGACCGAATGTGAATTATCATGTATTTTGTTATGAAAGTAACGACGTTGTGTATGAAATGTTAATTGTTATATATTATGTATTTTATGGGATACCGGGTCGTTACAGTTTGATAGGTTTGAACGATGGGCGACGTTGAGCTTGTGAGAGATGACGTCAGGATCTATGCCGACAATATCTTCTTGCGACCAGGCGAAACAATCAGCATGTTCCTGCAAAAAAGATATTAACTTTTCCCTGAGGCAAGGCTTGAGAGACGACCCGATTAAGACTTTTTGGTCAGGCTTGCTTGAATCTAGAATGACTTCCTCCAGGCGATAATGGTTGACTACTTTGAGTGTATCTTGTGCATTTTCGAGTCCCTCATGTGCTGGGTCAGCGGATTGTTCGTTATTCGCCATTTTCCTGAAACAGAGAACAGACGAAACTCCAAGAAAACGTAAGTAGGACACACGTTTGTCGAAGATTTTCTCTAGATGGGGTCCCACGGATGGCGCCAAACTGTTAATGCCAAAAATCGCACCAAAGGGACAACTTAAGGTCAATATGGACTTTAACAACTAAAGAAAGGGATCATTCGACAAAGGTGTGCGACAAAGACAAAAATGTAAATAAGACAGAGGATTTGATGACGCAGGAAAAACCTCAACGAGTAAAAAACCTGCAGACGACTGTGTAAGTCGTCGCTGCACTATGGTCGCCAATTAGGGGCGATGTCTTTGGTGTTCCGGGTGTAGATCGTACAGAGATTACAATACAAATGAAGGGAAAGACTTCGAAATGTAAAGTACAAGTGTTTGAAATGTAAAAACAGTGTGTGTCGTGTGTGAAAACAATGTGTGAACTGTTGGTCGAGAGTGAAAGTCGTTCGTCGAGAGCGATCTTCTATGAATGATCTCTTTACTTCGAGTGAATATTCTTCGAGTGTTTGCGTTTGCTTCTGTTATTCGATGTTCGGTCCCCGAAATTGAGGTTTAACTTGATCTTTTATAGCCTTCGGGTGCTTTGATTAGCTCATTGATTGCTTCGATAACAGCCATAACGGTCGTCAGTTGTAACTCTTCATAATTGCTCTTCGTCGGTTATGACTGTTGCCCATTAATGACTTTGACTCCTGCATTAATCATCGAACAAACGTAACAGTCGTATATCGAGTTAGTCAAGGTCGTACGGTTTTGTGCGACGGTCGTGCGGAAAGGGCGACGTCGAGGTCGAGTGTCGTTAGGAACTCTCGTCTTACCTTTTAGGAGGGACGACGCAGGTTTTTTGGGTCTTTGTCGGGACCTTATCTTAATACAAGATATAGCTCATAACATGTGTCTTACCTTTTCTGGTCGTGGTCGAGACCTGTGAAATTTTGCCCAAACATTAAACAAACATTCGATGGAAACATTGTGTTACTCTATAACAGGATCTAATCAAGTATTCTAGAGAGAGAAATAGAGATCGTAGAGAGAGAAAAACATCAGTGCGCCATCTCTGATTAGAACAACTAGTTACAAAAGAGTTCAACAAGGGTATTTATACCCTTGACTTACAAAAGTCAACATAAAACCTAAAGCTTAACATAAATTACCTTGATTACAATTAAAATGACATTAACAATTTCCCCCTTTGTAATCAAGGGCGCTCGAATCTTCGATGAAGTCTATTCTTTCCAATTAAGATCTCCAAGCGTCTTAAAGTATTTCTGAAGTTGAGTCTCGAGTCGATTGTCTCCAAAGCTCGTCTCAGAAGTCTTATCTCTGGATTATCAATTTGGTATGAATTCTTTCTAGATTGAAGAAAATATCTCACTGCTTCATTCAGTCTTTGCTCCAGTTGATATCTTATCACCTTTAACGTGCCATCTGAGAATCTTCCAATTTCATCAAACCTGAGGAAGCATCTTTGAGAAGTTTGATTTCTGTAGACAACCCTATAAGGATTTTCCAAAACTGTGCAAAGTGGATATTCAGAAATATTGGGTAGATCTATGTTTGGTCTTGTCACATTAACAACTGGTTGAAAGCTTTCAACTGCAAGTTGAAAATCAAAACACCGATAAAATCTGACTTGACGGCATAAGAAACGTTTGACTGCATCCAAAGCTCTTAAAATATCATCATTTCGAATGGTTAAATCTCTAAAAAATGATAAAGAACCTCGAAATCATCAATTGAGAGATCATTAAAATCTTCTTCTGAAAACTGATATGTCACACAGTCTTGACGTTGAACGTAGAAGACTGGATACCAGTAACTGATAAATCTCACCATTTCAACCTTGCGAACAGTGACAATCTTGTGCTTTGAGTAAACAAAGAACTTCCCTTTGCGTTGACACTTGATAAAATTCACATACTCATATATAAATTTCGGTGTCTCTTTCTCAATTCCAAGAATAGCACTTAGACTTACCCTCTTCTTCTTCTTTACAAAGATGCCACGTTCAGAGTCTTCAAGAAACGCAGATCTCATTCTAACACTCTGATAGTTGGAGGAATATTCACATTCACTTCAGGAACTTCAATTTTAGATTTAGAAGACTCACCACTTTCAAAAATGCTTGAAGGTGCAGTGGTAGTTGGAGCAGATACAACAGGAGTTTCAGATATTGGAGTTTGTTGAACAGGAGCTTCTGATTCACGAGAAACAAATGGAGTTTCATCATGTTGTACAGGAGACTGAGTAGATGGTGATTCAAGAGTTTGAGACTCGTGAACAGGAGATTCACCATATAACAGATTTACCAACTCTATGTCTTTTTCGTCTAACTCAACATCAACTTCAGAATCTGAAATTACAATGATGTCATCTTGTTCTTCTCCCTTTATCTTCCAAAACTTTTCAAATATCGCATGCAAATCATCATCGGAATCTATCTCCACAGACTCAGAAAAGAAGTTTCTCATATCTTCAAGTCCTTTTGTTTCTTGTTCAGTTGATCCTTCAGGAATTTCAACAGTCACTGGGGCAGAATTCGGATCAACATAAACAACTAACTGTAATTACTTTCAACTCTGGATTCTTCAAAAATGATTGTCGACGCCATTCCTTGAACAACCGATAACCATTCCTTGATCTTCAACATTTGACACATCTGAGGCTCCTTCGGTTCTTTGTCTTTTTTCATTCTCCCCCTCATGGCCTTGATTACCTGGGTCATCACGGTCATGTGTTCTCTTATTAGAAGGACCTGCCTCAGATTGGCAAGTCTGATTATGCTTTTCCATTCTTTCTGAAAGTCTGATTATGCCTCAGATTCAATAGTGTTCTTCTGACGTATCAATGTTTGCATCAATTGAATCTACCCCTGAACGCAACTCTTGTAAACCCATAGCAGAAGCAGTCGCATCTCGAAGCTCAACCTCGTCCACAAGAATGTTGTCCACTCTTGAGTCAATAGGAGCCGTTTCAACACTATCATCAATATTTCTAGAAACTAAAACTTCTGGAGAGATGTTCTCAGAACTCTCTAACACACTTGTTTGTAGCACAAATGTTTCTAACACCTCTGAATCTCGCACATCTGAATCTTGCACTGCTGTTTCTCTTACATCTGAAACTTGCACTGTGTTATCTACTTGAAGATTGTCATTAGTAAAATCATCACCAACACTATTATCATCACCAGCATCACCATCATCACCATTATCACTATCTGAACCACCATCATTGTCTGAACCACCATCACCATCTTCGCTATCTGAACCACCATCACCATCGTCACTATCCTCACCATCTGAAGACGAAGAACCACTAGATGTCTCTTCATTTCCTTCCTCCGCTACGGGAATTTGAATGTTATTATCGTCATAGCACGAAGTAACATCCTCATCAGTTAGATCTGCATATTTGAGAATAAGTTCCGGAGGAATGGGCATTGAATAAGCAAAACTCCTCTTCTGCCTTTGAATATACGACATCTCAAAGTCTATGGCTAGGTGCCAATCATTTCTTCGAGGAATCTCTTTGTTACTCTTGAGCATGCTCCAAACAATAAGTTCCAAGAACCTTATATAAGGAATGAACTTGCGCTTCTTGAGAGTTTCCTTGTCATTAACTCGATCCGATAATTCTTGCCAGAAAATGATAGTGTAATCGACATGCAAATCATAAATGATCGCATGGAATAAACGAAGAAAACGTAGACTGGCATTGTCAGTACCATAATGTTTGGAAGTCAGGCATCTGTTTTGAACTGAGAACAGAGCATACCACACAGGTGGTAGTTTGGACTTCTCTCAAACTGGCTTACTTGAGTGAGATCACCAACATAGCCCAATGCTCGAATTCCAGCAAGAACATCTCCTTCAGATGGAAATGAATCAAAAGATGTGCGACCCGATCTAGAATTCGCTTCAGGAAGTCTGAGGATCAGTCTTAGTCTTCTATAATACAACTCCGTTTCATACTGATCAATCTGGATATGAAAACAATGAGGATTCGCACTCTCATTCTTGACAATGTAGTGCCATGCTTGTTGTAGATAAACTCCAGGAATGCCCGTGCGTCCCCCCAGAGCATAAGAAATTGGATGCACTCGTAGAATAGACCCAATCACTGAAATAATCCTGAGTTTATCAAGATTAACATAATGATTATTAGGTTTATACGGTAGAAGATACATCATTCTTGGAAATACAGCATTTGGAGTATTGCGACGAGCGGATGGATCAGCTCCTGTAGAAATCGTGCATGGTAAAGGATTGTCACGAGAGGCATTATCAGATGGTGCCTCGAGATGTTCTTGAACTGTATTTTCATGTTCTCGAACTTGAGAATCAAAATCTTCATCAGAAGCCATGAATACACATGGAATGAAGTATAAAAGATCTTCAATAAGAACAACAAATGAATCACAAAAACACATGAAAAACTTAGACAAACAGAAAAATGCTCAAGTCTGGTTTGCGCTACCAACAGGTGGCGCAAAGCTTACTTTGCACCACCAACGGGTGGCGCAAAGCTAGTTTTGCGCTACCAGCGGGTGGCGCAAAGCTCACTTTGCGCTACCAACGGGTGGCGCAAAGCTCACTTTGCGCTACCAACGGGTGGCGCAAAGCTGACTTAGCAAATCTGAGAGATCCTTTAGACGACCAAGATGCAAAAAAATCAACCAAGTCCCTAACAATCATCAGATTAGAAATTGAAAGAACAAAATACTAATCGATCAATAAAACCCTAGAAATCAATCGATGTTACCAACCGAAATCAATAAAACCCTAGAAATCGAAATCGATTTGTGTAAGGTTTCAATCGCAAACACCCCTAAATGAAATTAGCAGATTCAAAGCGATACAAAACTGATGTCGATAGAACACAGAGAAATAGAAAAAAAAAACTTACCTGGAGTTGATGAACTCAGACGAATTGCATACCAGAAAGTTGAAATTGGAACACTGGTCGTGAGAGATGGTGAACAGAGGTCGAGAGATGGTGGAGGCAAACATAAGAATATGATTTCAAATATTGTATATATATATGCCCCCAAAAAAATTAAAATTTACTTTGAAAATCTCATTATTGCTCCCCCTACACAAATGCAATAGATGTTTTAAGAATTATTTTACATTTGGAGAGTTTGCCAGACAAAAAGCTTCAGAAGTACATACCTGGAAGATTTATCTGATTTGAGATCATGATTCTTTTGAATTTCAATACCTGTGAAAATCACAAAATCTCATAACTTTGAACACAGAAAATCACAACTCATCATACCTTGCTCCCCCTCAAACACTGAACTCAGTACATTTCTCCCCCTGAAATTAAGCAGTACTTCACAAAAACACAGAATGAAATATCACACATGAAAAATCAGTAATAGAAAATAAGTACATCAAATTATATACTGTAACTACTAACTATAGATAATTTGAACACCAAATAAAAGAAATTCAACTTAGTGAAATCTGACAGATTTTTCAAACAAATGAACTTGAATGCATGTTTTTGGATTTAAATACAAGTCATCATTGCATATCAAGCTAAAAATGTTCAGTTTCTGTCTCTTTATTAAATCTATTTGGTGTGCTAGCATGCGAAATATGATCAGCTTCAATCATATGCATTTCTAAAACATATAGGAATACTTTGCTCTGACTCACACTATTTGTCCAAAATCAGAATTTTCACAAATTTACAGGTTTATCGCGACTTTGTATTTTCCCCAAGTATCAAGAGATGTGTGCTCATTGGCATCTTTTCTTTTGTGCACATTGGCATCTTTTGATATTGTGCTCATTGGCATCTTTTGATATTGTGCTCATTGGCATTTTTAATCAGAAAGTTTAGTAAGAATAAGATACACCGTTAAACAGGACTTTCTAACTGGTTCTATAGCAGGATTTGGGTCAGCCAATCCCAGACTAGTTGGTCTTAGGGGCTAGGTGTCGAGCACCCCTTGGAACTTACTTTCCCAAACCAGAAAGGCCACATCGATATATCTTAAACCCATTTGTACCAGTAGAACATGGCTTTCTATCTGGTTCTATAGCTGGATTTGGGTCAGCCAATCCCAGACCAGTTGGTCTTAGGGGCTAGGTGTCGAGCACCCATTAGGACTTAATCTCCCAAACCAGAAAGGCCACAGGCACAAACTTTCAAACTAAATGATTGGAATTAAAAACATTTAGCATCTCAATCGCTAGGATCTACAACATAGTGCTTTCCCCATATTTTCGTTTCCATCCATCATTCTGACAAAAAGGCTCTTTGAGCATTGTATTCTATATAAGTCCAGATTTGCACAATTTCGAGCATTCAGCATAATTTCATTCATGTTTTGCTGACCTTTCGATTATCAGAAGTGAAAGTTGAAACAAGTCTAACTCATATATAACAAAAAAACTTGTAAAATCACCCTTGACACACATTTTATTCATTGAATGAAAGTTGAAAGAATTTTCACTTCATTGAATTAAATTTGTGAGGATTCAAGCTTTCAAATTCAACATGCCGAGTTTTGATAAAATGAAAGTGAAACGCTTTTCATCCAAAGCCTTGGTGAAAAAATCGGCAAGTTGATAGTCAGTAGGTACAAAATATAATTCAATAGTACCTTTTTCCACATGATCTTTTATGAAGTGATATCGCATGTCAATGTGCTTTGTTTTAGTATGCTGAACAGGAATCACTGAGATGGCTATTGCAGATTTGCTGTCACAATAGATTGGAATTGTTTTGTACAGCAACCCATAATCTTGCAACTGTGTCTTCATCCATAACACTTGAGCACAGCAACTTGATGCAGCGACATACTCCGCCGCTTCAGCAGTTGAAATAGACACACAGTTTTGTTTCTTTGAAGCCCAACTTATTAGCCGATCTCCCATAAATTGTACATGACCAGAAGTACTTTTCCGATCCAGTTGACTACCTCCATAATCAGCATCAGAATAAGCACACAGCTTGTAATCCGAACCCTTTGGATACCATAATCCTAAGTATGGGGTTCCTTTCAGATATCTGAAAATGCGTTTAACCGCCATAAAATGAGATTCCTTTGGATGTGCCTGGAATCTAGCGCACAAACATGTGGAAAACATTATGTCTGGCCGACTAGCTGTGAGATACATTAGTGATCCGATCATGCCTCGATAGTACATTTATACATTAGTGATCCGATCATGTCCTTTCCATATGGATCCAGACCAATTTGCGCACCATGAGCCATTGGATTGCCTATGGTAGTACATTTATCCATTTTGAATTTCTTCAAAATATCAAAAACGTACTTTGACTGATTGATGAAGATTCCATCAGGCAACTGCTTCACTTGAAGTCCGAGGAAAAAATTGATTTCCCCCATCATGCTCATCTTAAACCTGGAAGCCATAAGATCAGAAAACCAAGTACATAAAGTTTTGTTAGTCGCACCAAATATAATATCATCTACATAAATTTGAACTAAGCAGATATCTTGCTCTTCACGTCGGATGAAAAGAGTTGTGTCAATGGCTCCTTTAACGAATCCGGATTTGAGTAGAAAGGTTGACAATTCATCTTACCATGCACGCGGTGCTTGTTTCAAACCATATAAAGCTTTATCGAGACGAAACACGTAATCAGGTTTAGCTTTGTTAACAAACCCTTATGGTTGAGATACATAAACTTCTTCCTTTAGTACCCCATTCAGAAAAGCTGTCTTCACATCCATCTGATATACAGTAAAGTCGCGAAAAGCTGCAAAGGCGAGAAACATTCTGATGGCTTCTAATCTTGCTACCGGTGCGTACGTTTCATCATAATCTATTCCTTCTTGCTGTTGATAACCCTTCGCCACTAAACGAGCTTTGTTTCTCACAATTATTCCATCTTTGTCCTTTTTGTTCTTGAAAATCCACTTAGTGCCGATTACGCTTTTTCCTGGAGGCCTAGGCACTAATCTCCACACCTTCAATGCTTCGAATTCATTCAGTTCCTCTTGCATTGCAATAACCCAGTCTGTATCATTCAAAGCTTCAGAAACCTTGGTTGGTTCAATGTTGCTTAAGAAGCAAGCAAATAAGCATTCATTCGGTGTTGCAGACTTGGATCTTGTGCTGACATTAGCAGACGGATCACCAATGATTTGGTGAATCGGATGTGCTTTTGTCCACTTGGTTGTATGAGGAAGTGGATTAACTGATTCTTGAATCATTTCAAGTACTTGAGGAGGAGGTTCTGGTATATCAGATTCGCTAGAGGACACAGGTATCACTTCAGGAATCGGAGGAGATATCTCAACAACATCGTCTGATTCAGATTGATGAACTGGTTGTTGAATGACACCCGGATCCACTGTTTCTCTTTCATTAGATTGAACATCTCCGGTCGTTTCAAGAAGTTGTGACGAATTCGTTTCTTCAGTCACAGGTGGCACTTCTAAATCCAAAGCTACGTCTTGTATCACAAGTTCAGATATAACATGAACTGCATCGTTATCAGAGCTTTGTGAAGCGGAATTTGAGGTAGATGCGTTCGTATTTACCTGATTAGACACAATAGGTAGAACATTGGTGTTAGTAGAAGGTAAGTCATTGTAGAAATGTTCAAATAAAAAATCAAGATCAGTAAGAGTATTAGGAGACAGAGTAGGATCCTGATTTGTCGGTTGAAAAACAGGTTCTGAACTGATTTGTCCAGAAGCTAACACTCCTGACATAGCGGGAGCGGATCCTGTGTTGCCCGAAACCATTTCTTCGGATTCATCAAACTTGACATTGACGCTCCCCACCACCTTTTTAGCTGAAGTCAAATATACTCTGTAAGCTGCTGAAGAAAGAGCATAACCAAGGATGATTCCCTCATCTGCTTTCGGACTGAATTTATTCAGATTTTCTCGATCGTTTAGCACAAAACATTTACACCCAAAAGCTCGGAAGTATGAAACATTTGGTTTGATACCATTCATAAGCTCATACGGTGTCTTGTTGAATCTCCGATGAATGATTGATCTGTTTTGTGTGTGACATGCCGTAGAAACTGCTTCGGCCCAATGAGATAGAGGAAGACCTGAGTATGTGAGCATAGTGCGAGCCGCTTCAACCAAAGTTCGATTGCGTCTCTCCACCACTCCGTTTTGTTTAGGTGTTCTTGCGACAGAAAACTGTTAAGTGATCCCATTTGCTTCATAGAACGCTTGTAAAGTGCTATTTTTAAATTACGTTCCATTGTCGGATCTGACAACCTTCACTGCCTTTTGTTTGTTAGTCTGAACAGTCTTAATGAGATTGATGAGATGGTCGGAAGTTTCATCCTTTGATTTGAGGAACTTCACCCAACTATAACGTGAATAGTCATCAACAATCACTAGGACATGCCTCTTCTTTCCAATACTTCTTGTTTTCATCGGCCCACACAAATCTACATGCAAGAGATCCAGAATATCTTTTGTGCAAAATTCAGCTTTCGGTTTATGAGAAGCTTTCTTCATTTTTCCCTTCTCACAGTCATGACAGAGATTATCTTTCTCGAAACTAAGTAACGGGAGACCTCGAACAAGTTCATTATTGGCTAACCTGTCCATGTAAATAAAGTTGAGATGAGCCAGTCTTCTATGCCACAGCCAGCTTTGTTGTGTGCTCGCCTTTGTCACAAGACATATACCAGAAGGAGAATTTACTGTTCAGAGATCGATGGTGTAAAGATTGGATATTCTTTTCCCAACAAGTAAATCTTTTTCGTCATTATTTTTAATAGCAACCCTTGTTGATTTAAAACTGACTTCCAGATCCTTATCGCAAAATTGCCTTATACTGAACAAATTGTGGCTAAGACCTTCAACATAACTCACTCTCTTCACTGTGATATTCCCTTGAACTAAGTCTCCATAACCGAGAATTGGAGATGTCGCGCAATTTCCAAATTTGATTCTTCCACAATCCTTTTCTTTAAAGTTAGATAATAAAGTCTTATTGCCAGTCATATGTTTGGTGCATCCAGAATCCAGATACCACAAATGACATGGCTGCAAAATGAAACACATCAAGGAGATTTAGGTACCCATCTAGTTGTGGGTCCCTTCTTGTTAGTTCCAAAAGACTTCCTATCAAACATAGGATGTTTTCTTTTCTTTGAAAAACTTTTGTGTTTATAAAATGCATTTGAATCAAACATCGGATAATGAATTTTATATGTATCAGATGAATAAACATCACCACCAGAACTACAACATGAGGAACAACATAAACCACCATTGGCAATTCGAAACATTTGCTTTATTGAATATCTAAAAGAGTTTTTACAATTCTCTTTATTTTCAGCAAATGAACTAATTGAACAAGGGTTGTTGACTATGCTACTCTTCTCATCTGTTGAAGTATCTGGAGACAACTGCTTGACTTTCCAAACTTGTCTTGGTCTTTTCTTCACAAACCTATCTGAGAAAGTAGAAGAAGAAGCATCAGAATCAGTTCCAGATTTTGAATCTTGTTTCTTAGATTTCTTTGACCTTCTCCTTTTTCTATGATTCCTTTTGTGAAAATTTGCATTTATAGTAAAAGAACCATCAATTTTCTCTGTTTCAACATCTGAATTAGAAGACATTACTTTGTGTAAGAAATCAAACTTTGAAACTTTTTCATTTAGACTTTCCTCAGAGTTACTCTCCTTTTCTTTTTCAGAACAGTCAAAATCAGAATCAATTTTATCATCAGAAGAAGAGCTTTCATTAGAATCGTCTTCCATTGTGTCTTTCTCGGAATCAGATTGTACAACATTTTTATATTTTTCAAAAATATCTTGTTGAAGTTTTATTTCTTCTTCAAAACTTAAAGTCATGAAGGTAGAAATTATGTCCTTTTCAAATTCAAACAAGATATTTTGTTCTTCCAATTTAGCTTCAAGATCTAAAATTTTACACTCTAATACTAATGGTGGAATCTATCTTTTAGTATCATAAGATATTTGAGGTACATTCTTTTATTAGTATTAATAGCGTAACTATCAAAAATAATCGTTTGGTAATGAAGCTTTTTCGGACTTTGTGAAATTTGAAAATTTTCTAGAAAGTCTTGATTTTCTAGAATTTTGAGATTTGATGTTGTACTTTTCATTTTCTCTAGTGTATACAAATGGAAGTTGCATATTTGTTGTAAGACTTCTTTTCTCTTCTTCTAATTTTAAAATCTCATCATCATTTGTCCATTTAATTTTAAAATGAGGAGCATATTTGGCAACAGTTAAAAACTCAAATTCATAAAGAGTAGGAACTTGTGTTTTAGCTTCTTCTAAAAAATGTGGATTTTCAAATCCAAATCCCCATTTTTCTTTAATAGATGTGTAACTCCTTGGTTTGTTTAAATAAACCGTTTGTTCGGTTTGACCTCTCAAATAAAGTTTTTCTTCTAAAACAGTTATTTGTTTAGAAAGACTGTCTCTCATATCGGTCATTGATTTCCAAGATTCAAGATAAGATCTGTTTAATTCTTCCAATTCTTCTATTTTCGTTACAAATTTACCTTTTGTATCTTCTAAAATTTTCTTTTCATCTTCAAGGCAAATTTGTAATTTTTCAATAGATTTTGAGTGAATATTATTCTTTTCCTTTTCAGAAAGCAGTTTTGTGCGAAGTTCATGAATGGCAGTAGTCATGATGTTCATCTGATTCACAATAAATTCATAATCAAAAGTAGAAGGTACCTCAGAATCATCAGTTGAGCTTGCATTGTCATTCTCCTCATCATCACTGACATCATCACCAACAAAGCACATGTTTTCCGCTTCTTTATCAGAGTGATCTAGCCAGTATTCTTCTTCCGCTAACATAACAACAATGGTTTCCTTCTTTTCTGCCAATTCTAATTTCTTCTTGTAGTAGGCTGCATCCCTTACAACTTTCACTCTACAGTCTCGGGAGAAATGACCGGGTTTTCCACAGTTGAAGCAAACATCAGCTTTCTTTCCTTCCACCTTCTTGGTTTCCATGGGTTTTGGACCTTCAAATTTTTGTTCAAATGCCTTTGAACCACTAGCATCAGAATCAACCCTTCTTGAACCAGATGAGACTCTCAGATTATTTGACCCTGGCCTGTTGAAGTACTTCTTTTGAAAGTGCTTGGTCAAAAGAATCATAGCTTGTTGTAGCTCTTCACCATCTTCTTCAGTTTGTCCATCATAAGCATTCTCTAATAGACTCTGCTCTGCCAACTTACTAGCAATCAAAGAAATTGGATCCACACTTGTGACTTTGTTCTTTTTATCCAACTTCTCTTTCTTTTCTTTGATCCTATCTTCATCAGTCATTAAAATTTCATACAGCTCTTGAATTTGCATAGTTGAGATTCTTACATCATTTCTCATCCTATGACACGGTTTGCTCCATTCAGGTTGAAGAGCATTAAGAAACTTCAGATTAGCTTCCAATTCGGTCTTTGTAACTTTTATTTTCAGAAGATCATTAATAACTCCCCAAAACCGATCAAAAACACTCTTCAACGATTCCCCTTCCTTTGCCTTAAAACTCTCTAAATTGTTCATGAACCGATTCTGTCTTAACTGAGTAGCAACTGCCGATCCAAGCATAATTTTCTCCAACTGAGTCCACATTAGCATCGGGTTGTATTTGAAACAGTCAATGCGATTGTAAATGTGGTTTGGAAGAGCAAGGATAAGATTCGACTTTGCTTCTTTGTCTGCTTTAGCTCTCATTGCTTCTTCAACAGTGTATTCTTCGACCCTTTTTAATTCTCTTGAAGCAGGCACAGTTGTTGTTGCGGGAATTACTTTGTAAGGTTGCACAAAAGGACCTTTCGTGAAAGCTAACATCATGTTATCCCCATTTGGTTGTCTCTCGATAAAATCAATAAACCTGTCTTGCCATTGTGAAAATTCATTTTCATTGATTAATACCGGTGGTCTGGTATCTGTTCCAAGAGAGATCTGAATATCATTCCTATACAAACTTGCTTGAAGAGTCATGATGAACAGTAACAAACAGTGAACTGTGAACAGTAACAAAAACCACAAACGCTAAGGCTGGTTTGCGCTAGAAGTGAATGGCACAAAGTGGAGGTTTGCGCTAGACGACCGTGGCGCAAAGTACGGTTTGCGCTAGAGGTGAGTGGCGCAAAGTAGAGTTTGACGAAAAGAGGGGTTTGCGCTAAGAGGCAATGGCGCAAAATGAGGTTCTCGCAACCCGTTGATGGCGCAAAGCAAGGTTTGCGCAACCCGTTGGTGGCGCAAAGTAGGGTTTGCGCAACCCGTTGGTGGCGCAAAGAGGACTTGGCAGAAATCTCAGAAACCAAAGATGATCTGGCGCAAAGTTTGAATCTGGCCCAAACTGTCCAAAACCGATCCCAATCTCTTAAAATGCAGAAATACACTTCCAAATTCTGCAAATTTGAAGGAAAAACAGTTTCTAACACAATCAAAAAGAGCAGATTCACAGAATAACTCGAAGAAGTGCCTAAATCGGAAGAACGGATCTGAGAAACTCGAACAGAACAAAATTCTTGAAAAAACTTCAAATCGAACACCAAATTCGCAAAATCAGTCCATGATCCTTGAAACTAAAATGATCTTCTTTCAAAACCGAATCCAGCGATCACAAACTCGAATCCAAATTCACACAAACTTGTAAGAATTAAAGAAAAATAGATTTTCTTGAAAAACAAGAAACTCGATCGATTTTTCTCTGAAAATCACAAATTTGATGGATGAATTTGAGAAATCTCTGCAGAAGAACACTCGATCACTTGCTCTGATACCACATGTTAGGATCTAAGCGCTTACCACTACACCAAAAGCAATTGCTGGTGGAGAAGGCGCAACTTATTTCCTTATAGCGTAGCAGCCAGTGCCACGTTTCGATTTAGGAAGATGTTGGTCAATGACCCAACAATAATGTTAGGACATTTAAGTTGTCCTAATTAATTAGAAAGTTTTGTAAAGTAATAGATTTGGGCCTAACGGGCTTTGACATGTAAATGGGCTTGGGCTTACTTGTTGTAACAAGGGGGAAGGGCTATAAATAGGGCTTGTCATGTAATATTTCATTAACAATTCATAATACAAAATGTAGCTCTCTAATCTCACATTGTTCTCTCTAGATTAGATTTCCATTTCTAATAAATAATTAGTCCTCTTCTACCTAATCTTGTTACATAATACTTGAATTGTTGAAGATCATGGACTCACAATTGGTATCAGAGCCAAATCGATGAATCTTTTCTCGATACGATCATCGGATCTCGACATTTCAAGTATTTTTGCACGATCTACATGTAAGTTTGCTCAAATCTCTTATGCTCTTGAAGATTTGTTCGTTATTCGATTTCAGATCATCTCTAATTTTTAGAATCGAATATCGACAAGTTTTGACGATTTTCGAAAATTTCGAGAGTTTTCGGTGTTCTTCGCGTGAAATCTCAAGATTCGGAAGTTTTTACATGGAAGAATTGATTTGAGCTTCACAAGATCTGTTTGCATGTTGTTTTATAGTGAAATAAATCATTCAGATCTGAATTTCATCAACGATTCATAAAATTCGATTTTTTCGGTATGGATCTTAACGATGTTATTCAATTGATCTCAAGTTCTTTGATGTTTTGATCAAGAATTCTTCCACAGATCTGTTAGTTTTTGATTTTCGAGCACTCTACATCTTTTAGAATCAAAAATCAACATGAAATAAGTTAGATCTCAGATCTGAAAGTTGCTGCCGGAAAACCGTAAGTCTCGCCGGAGCTCTTCGATCTTGTTCTTTTTGAGTATGTTTTTCTCGATAAAGTCTGCTCAGATCCGTTTGTTTCTAGTTTTGGAACACGTTGCAAGTTTCAGAATGATTTTTGGTCAAAAATTGAGCGAGATACGATTTTTGCAAGTCAACAGCATGTATTTCACCGGAAAATCGATAGATCGCCGGAGTGTCGCCGGAAAAACGGGAGTTGCTGGAAATTCAAGTTTTCGCTGAATTTTTGTTACTGATCTGCTCGTTTTTTATCATTTCGATCTATTTGGAACAAAACGACGTAAAATCCAGCAAGAAATCATATATTTTAGGGTTGTTGGATGACCTCGCCGGAAAAAGTGGTTAGATCGCCGGCAAAGGTTGTTACTCGCCGGCGACATGTGTTTCTCGTTGCATGATCAGATTTTGTTCATGAGCTACATTTCTGGATGTTCAATGAAGGCTAGGAAATGATTTTGAAGCTATTTTGATCGTGAAAGTTGAAAGAAAACTGAATGTAAAATGTGCAGATCGTGAAGTTGGTTTTTTGAAGATGGTGAATAGTAAACTTAACGGAGTCCGTTAGTGGTCAGTTAGTTTTCTAACATTTTTGGTCCAGATTCCGTTAAAGTCGTTAAATTTAGTGGTTTTGCTTATGGAATTCGTGTGGCATCATTCCTACATTACGTTTGTCACACTTCCATCTCCACGACATCGATTTGTGATCGATTCCTCGAAATCCCTACCGAGTAGCGCGTGTTTTTATCGTTCCTTCTTCGAGCAAATTCGGACCAAGCTCTTAAGCCGAAATCTTACTCAACTCGTGGTCTAACGACGGATTCTTTGTTTAAAACTAAGAATGCATTTGGCTTATCACTCAAAACTCACTCGTTATCATTCTTGTGGGCTTATCGGAACGAGCTCGAGTTTCTACATTTTGGAGATGTTTTTCGTGCACTTAGTCGGGGTTATGGAGTACATTGAATCTGATTTTTTTCAAAGTTGAAAATATGATGAATAAGAGCAAATTTCAAGGGGGAGCCGAGCCTACTTTTGAAGAATGCACCGCTAAAGTTTGTCAAGAAAATCAAGGGGGAGAGGAGTCAAAGGCTTGAAGATGATTTACTTTGCAAAACTTTAGGGGGAGAATGTTAGGACATTTAAGTTGTCCTAATTAATTAGAAAGTTTTGTAAAGTAATAGATTTGGGCCTAACCGGCTTTGACATGTAAATGGGCTTGGGCTTACTTGTTGTAACAAGGGGAAAGGGCTATAAATAGGGCTTGTCATGTAATATTTCATTAACAATTCATAATACAAAATGTAGCTCTCTAATCTCACATTGTTCTCTCTAGATTAGATTTCATTTTCTAATAAATAATTAATCCTCTTCTACCTAATCTTGTTACATAATACTTGAATTGTTGAAGATCATGGACTCACAATTGGTATCAGAGCCAAATCGATGAATCTTTTCTCGATACGATCATCGGATCTCGACATTTCAAGTATTTTTGCACGATCTACATGTAAGTTTGCTCAAATCTCTTATGCTCTTGACGATTTGTTCGTTATTCGATTTTAGATCATCTCCAATTTTTAGAATCAAATTTCGACAAGTTTTGACGATTTTCGAAAATTTCGAGAGTTTTCGGTGTTATTCGCGTGAATTCTCAAGATCCGGAAGTTTTTACATGGAAGAATTGATTTGAGCTTCACAAAATCTGTCTGCATGTTGTTTTTGAGTGAAATAAATCGTTCAGATCTGAATTTCATCAACGATTCATAGAATTCGATTTTTTCGGTATGGATCTTAACGATGTTATTCAATTGATCTCAAGTTCTTTGATGTTTTGATCAAGAATTCTTCCACGGATCTGTTAGTTTTTGATTTTCAAGCACTCTACATCTTTTAGAATCGAAAATCAACATGAAATAAGTTAGATCTCAGATCTGAAAGTTGCTGCCGGAAAACCGTAAGTCTCACCGGAGCTCTTCGATCTTGTTCTTTTTGAGTATGTTTTTCTCGATAAAGTCTGCTCAGATCCGTTTGTTTCTAGTTTTGGAACACGTTGCAAGTTTCAGAATGATTTTTGGTCAAAAATTGAGCGAGATACGATTTTTGCAAGTCAACAGCATGTATTTCACCGGAAAATCGATAGATCGCCGGAGTGTCGCCGGAAAAACGGGAGTTGCTGGAAATTCAAGTTTTCGCCGAATTTTTGTTACTGATCTGCTCGTTTTTTATCATTTCGATCTATTTGGAACAAAACGACGTAAAATCCAGCAAGAAATCATATATTTTAGGGTTGTTAGATGACCTCGCCGGAAAAATTGGTTAGATCGCCGGCAAAGGTTGTTACTCGCCGGCGACATGTGTTTCTCGTTGCATGATCAGATTTTGTTCATGAGCTACATTTCTGGATGTTTAATGAAGGCTAGGAAATGATTTGGAAGCTATTTTGATCGTGGAAGTTGAAGGAAAACTGAATGTAAAATGTGCAGATCGTGAAGTTGGTTTTTTGAAGATGGTGAATAGTAAACTTAAAGGAGTCCGTTAGTGGCCAGTTAGTTTTCTAACATTTTTGGTCCAGATTCCGTTAAAGTCGTTAAATTTCGTGGTTTTGCTTATGGAATTCGTGTGGCATCATTCCTACATTACGTTTGTCACACTTCCATCTCCACGACATCGATTTGTGATCGATTCCTCGAAATCCCTACCGAGTAGCGCGTGTTTTTATCGTTCCTTCTTCGAGCAAATTCGGACCAAGCTCTTAAGCCGAAATCTTACTCAACTCGTGGTCTAACGACGGATTCTTTGTTTAAAACTAAGAATGCATTTGGCTTATCACTCAAAACTCACTCGTTATCATTCTTGTGGGCTTATCGGAACGAGCTCGAGTTTCTACATTTTGGAGATGTTTTTCGTGCACTTAGTCGGGGTTATGGAGTACATTGAATCTGATTTTTTTCAAAGTTGAAAATATGATGAATAAGAGCAAATTTCAAGGGGGAGCCGAGCCTACTTTTGATGAATGCACCGCTAAAGTTTGTCAAGAAAATCAAGGGGGAGAGGAGTCAAAGGCTTGAAGATGATTTACTTTTCAAAACTTTAGGGGGAGAATGTTAGGACATTTAAGTTGTCCTAATTAATTAGAAAGATTTGTAAAGTAATAGATTTGGGCCTAACGGGCTTTGACATGTAAATGGGCTTGGGCTTACTTGTTGTAACAAGGGGGAAGGGCTATAAATAGGGCTTGTCATGTAATATTTCATTAACAATTCATAATACAAAATGTAGCTCTCAAATCTCACATTGTTCTCTCTAGATTAGATTTCCTTTTCTAATAAATAATTAGTCCTCTTCTACCTAATCTTGTTACATAATACTTGAATTGTTGATGATCATGGACTCACACATTGGGAACACGAGTTTCGAAAGAAAAACTCACAAAGAACGCTAGTCCAACTAAACGCAATCCCGTCTCTTCGATGGAGATCTTTTGAAAACGCTCCTTGAAAGATAAGAGCTGATATTTCCCCAGATGCGGAAATGACTTCGTCCCGTCAAGGACACAGTCAGTCAAGAGGATCGACGACAACGTAAAGTTGAACGTCATGACTTCCTCCTCACCCTCTCCCGTCCTTATACCCTTGCCCCCGACGGCTGACGAAAGGGTCGACGTGGATATAGAGGACATCGTCGCCAGATGCGCAAGATCTACGAACGTCGCGTCTATCGCAATCAAAGTCTTCACCGACTCATACATAATCATTCTCAAAGAGTCTCCAATCTTTGAAGGCTTGAGAGAAATCGAGAAACTATACCTCGTATAGACACTCAAAAAACTTCGAAAAGTATTGAGCAAAGAACAGCAAGGGATCAAAGAAGAATTCTGCACTAAGAAACTTTTCAAGAGGATATAAAAGGAAATGATCCATTATGATCCATATTTATGCACTCGATCGTGTCAGGTCAAGCCCTTTGATGATCGCCACGCATCCCCGTCTTTTCGTATGACAACACAGATCGTCGACACCTGTCAAAGACAGCTGGTAAGCACCATCGTGTGTCGGCATGACGTCATGGCTTTATCCTCTCTTCGATTTCCCTCTCTAGTTTGAATTGAACCGATTCGATTTCCCTCTCCGTCGTCCCTCCTAAAAGGTAAGTCGAGAGTTCCTCACGACACTCGACCTCAACGTCGCCCATTCCGCACGACCGTCGCACAAGACCGTACGACCTTGACTAACTCGATTCACGACTGTTACGTTTGTTCAATGATTATTGCAGGAGTCAAAGTCATTGATGGGCAATGGTCATAACCGATGAAGAGCAATTATGAAGAGTTACAATTGGCGACCGTTATGACTGTTATCGAAGCAATCAATAAGTTAATCAAAGCACCCGAAGGATATAAAAGATCAAGTTAAACCTCAGTTCCAGGGACCGAACATCGAATAATATAGGAAGATAGATAGAACAAGAGGACTGAACACCGAACACCGAACATCGAATAACAGAAGCAAACACAAACACTCAAAGAATATTCATTCGAATCAAAGAGATCATTCATAGAAGATCGCTCTCGACGCAAGACTTTCACTCTCGACCAACAGTTTACACATTGTTTTCACACACGACGCACACTGTTTTTACATTTCAAACACTTGTACTTTACATTTCGAAGTCTTTCCCTTCATTTGTATTGTAATCTCTGTACGATCGACACCCGGAACACCAAGGACATCGCCCCTGATTGGCGACCATAGTGCAGCGACGACATCCACTGTCGTCCGCAGGTTTTTTCCTCGTTGACGTTTTTCCTGCGTCATAAAATCCTCTGTCTCATTTACATTTTTGTCTTTGTCACACGCCTTTGTCGAACGATTCCTTTCTTTAGTTGTTAAAGTCCACATCGACCTTAAGTTGCCCCTTTGGTGCGATTTTTGGCATTAACAGATGACATATTTTTCGGTTCTACTAATCCTCAATATGTTAAGAACTTTGCCAAGTTAATGGGACAATTTTTCAAAATGAGTATGCTTTGTGAGATGAATTTATTCCTTGGTCTTCAAGTTAAACAACTATCGACCGAGATATTCATAAATCATGCTAAGTACATTCGGGATATTCTTAAGAAATTACAGATGGAAAGTCCTCACCGATGAAAACTCCCATGGCACCCGGTACAAAGTTACACGCCGATCCTAACGGAAAGGATGTGGACACTAAAACCTATCGGGGAATGATCAGTTCTTTGATGTATTTAACTGCGAGTAGGCCGGATATCATGTTTTCAACTTTTCTATGCGCCCGGTTTCAATCAAAACCAAAAGAGTCTCACTTAATAGCCATCAAACGAATTTTTCGTTATTTACGTGGTACTGCTGATCTTGGCTTGTGGTACCCGAAAGAGACAGGTTTTGAGCTATCCACTTATTCTGATGCGGACCACGCGGGCAGCATGATGGATCGGAAGAGCACATCAGGGCATGTGCAGTTCTTGGGCTATAGCTTGGTGAGTTGGGCATCCAAGAAGCAGCGGTGCGTCTCTACGTCGACTGTCGAGGCGGAATACGTGGCCGCCGTGAGCTGCTGTCCTCAGGTGATTTGGATGCGGACGCAACTCAAAGACTACGGCTTTACATACGTTAAGGTGCCCATCTACTGCGACTCAAAGAGCGCCATTGCCATATCAAGCAATCCGGTCCAGCATACTAAGACAAAGCACATAGACGTTCGATACAATTTCATTAAGGATCATGTTGAAAGAGGTACAGTCGAACTCTATTTTGTAAATACAGAACATCAGTTAGCAGACCTATTTACAAAACCCTTGGACGAAAAACGTTTTAATACTCTAGTGTCCAAGTTAGGTATGCTAAATCTGACAACTTGATCTGTTTGTGTGCCCGATACAAGTTCTATACATCTACGAGAAACTGTCTACTCATCATCCGGTGTTCATACTCCCGATGATTGAGCATACACTTTCTGGCACTTGTATTCTACTTGTATCAGTTACACAGTTAGGTCGAGTCTCTGTATTTATTAGGTAGATTTCGTTTGTTTCCTTTCTTTCTACGTGCGTTTCTTTTACTTACTACTGTCGTCTAGTTTCATTGGTTTTATATATGTGCTTTCACAAGTGTTCATGTGTTCAGGGGGAGCATGACCAGCTATCAGGTAAGTTATTCTACTATTGAGGAGGAGTGTCACACACGTTTTTCTTTAACTGCCTGAAAGGTTTTTTGTGTGGGTGTGCATTCCCGAGTGCACTTCACATCACACTCCGTGCACATTTTGACGGGGAGCGTCAATTTTTTTTTCTTAAAAGTTATAAAAGTTTTTTTTATGTTGACGTCTTCCAAAGCACTCACATTCCTATTCCGAGGGGGAGCAAGAAAATACCTATGCATAGGTTGAGGGGGAGCGGGAAAATTTCCTAAGAGAGGGTCCAATTTTTCAAACTTTTGGGTTTTTGGGTGCTTACCCGGTAAGTTACCGGGTACACTTACCAGACCGGGTAAGTTACTGAGTCATCTACCCGACAAGGTCCACCCATATATATAAGCATCCGGTCAATTTGAATTTACTTCACCCGGAAACCATTTCAAAAACCCCAAACTCTCTCTAAAACCCCTCGACTCGGTGACTAGCGATTTTCGATCAGATCCCCGTTTTCAGATTACATACTCTCAGGTATTCATCTTCTACTACACTCGAATGGTTTTTGCTCATCATCACACGCACACAATCACGGTTCCATGTCGATTTGATTGCCACAGTGACCTCACCGGGTTTCTCCAAACCCTTTTCGAACGTAACTTTTTTTACAGTTCGTTTTAGGTTTCCTAAATCATAATTGTGGTACATGTTCCCATTTCGCACACTCTACATCGTATAGATATCATTTTTGAGGATGTTTTGGTTAGATTTGGGCACCTCAGTCGCATACCCGGAAACCCTAGTTACCCGGTAACATTCATGTTACCCGGTAACTAGCAAGTTATCCGGTATCATCCAAGACACCCGGTAAGTACCATTTTTCAAACAACCCGGACACATCGATCCCCGGTAACCCAAGTCGTCCGGATACCTGGTATCCGGTAAGTTAGACTATCCGGTATGATTAGTGTCCGATAACGTTCTTGAACCTGGTATGTCATCTTGATCCGGTAACATTCTTGATCCGGAAATCTTCTTGATCCGGTAACCATAATGTACCCGGTAACCTCTATGTTACCCGGTAACCCCTGTCTGCCAGGTCAGTTTTGCTTGTCCGGATACCCTATTTATCCGGACACTGCTCGAGTCCAATACCTCTGCATTTATCACACATTGGCAATCCCAACGTCCTGCTTCTACAGCCAGTCCTCAACAACCGATGATTGAGCCATTCAAATGCTAAGGTACGCATTAAAGATGATTTTATCCCGTCCATTATCTGACACTGTGCTTTATAGGTATTATACATGGCGGATCAACAAAAGCAGCAACAGCAAAACATCCCTCCTCCTGAGGATATCATAGACGACGAGGCCGACAATGCCCTGGTTCCCGTGGATCAGGAAATTGAGATCAATCCAAACAACCATCACCTTGATGCTGCCGCATTCCGACCCGGTCATCGAGTAATAGTTGATATATTGCTCGGCCACCCGCTTCGCCGAGCACTGACCGCGACGACAGATGTGCCGCTCATATATGTACATCAAGTATGGCACACGGCGAGGGTGGTCACTGTCAACAACGTTCAGACCATCACTGGCAACATAGATCACCATTCGTTCACTTTAACACTGGAATCCTTCCGCCGACTATTGTCCCTTCCGGAACCGAATGCCGGAGGCCATGCCGCATACGCACCCACCATCGATGATGTCACACTGCGTACGGAAGTTCGTGCGCTTAGATATTGCCACGACCTTCGAACCCGAACCATCCGACCACTTCATATGACCAAAGCGCTCGAGGTTGTTCGTCGATTCCTAATCCACACACTCATGATGTCCTATCTTACTGATTTTCAAATGGCAATCGAGAACAAAGCGAAGAAGGTTGTAACGTCCCGAAAATTACAATAAATTTGAACTTTTTAAAATAACATTTTATTAGAAATAAATCATAAACATTTAACTTCAAATAAACATTTTATCCAAAACCTCGTTTAGTTAATCAACCAACTCAATTAAAGCAGCGGAAAATATAATACTTCTAAACATAGTATCTCAAAATGATAATAGGAAAAATCTCTTCAACGCTCCAGTGTGTACCGTCACGCCTTACTGCCACCCGTACCTGAAACCGTAATTTATAGGGAAAGGGTAAGCACGAAGCTTAGTGAATTAAACACACATACGATAGCAATCATATTAACACTACCCCTAACACAGGTAGATACACATAACCAAGAATGGAAGTTTAAGAACGCATCCTAAACTAACATACTCATGCAAGACAACCTAAGCAGGTATCCATCGGTCTCCCCGATACCACACGATCACCGTGCACGTATCCCTCGGTCTCCCCGAGTTCCTACGTCACTCGTGTACATCCTCCTCGGTCTCCCCGAGTCCTCGGTCTCCCCAAGTTTTATACGATACCCAAGGTCCATACTAGACACGACACGATCTAGTACCACACCACATAAGATTACTAGCACACACGTGCTACGGTAATGCACGTACAATTATTATCCTACGTAGTGAGTGAACTCACCTCGATAAGCAACGCAGATATCCACAAACAGCAATACGAGTCCGCCAACTCCAACTCACTTCTTTCCACCTAAAGAAGTGTTATCAAGTGTCAAAGCGAAGTCCTAACCCGAAATTACAACTACAAGTCTAAACGTGTAATTTCCAGCTTTTGGTCTAAAACTACAGGTCTGTTCGTGACCTGTTTATCCCCCCTTAAACTCATCAAACCAGTATTATTATTATATAAATATAAATTTATATGTCTTAGGGTTCCAGGGACATATCGCACGCGTTCATACGAGGTCCCTACTATTTTATACGAAATTTCTAAGACAGACTACCCGAATCAGGAAATTCGGACCAGTCTGTACTAAATGCTAATTTGGCCCTAGCTAGAGGCCGAATTGATTTTTCTGCGAAACATGAAAAATATACTAGACTCAATTTTTTAGATTTTGGCACTGGTTTCACCTCAATCCGAGATACCTAGATTAGGTTATGGATTTTACAAAACAGAGGCAGAAAAGGTGATTTCACATAAAATGACGATTTAGATTTCGATTAAGCTTTAAGCGATTCGGGTTACGGTTTAGCTATATAGGGTTTACAAAGGCTGGACAACACACGCACCACCCACTACCACCTCCGGCAGTGGTGGTCGGCGGCGGCGGCAGCCACCACCGGCGGTGGTGGTGGTTCGGCAGAATGAACCGACGAGGCTAAAGGGAACGATTCCACCCAAACGATTCGGGCCGCACCCATAGCCAAGATCAACCTAACAGGCTCTAGCCAAGCACGATACAACCACCGACTGGTGGTGCACGGTGGCGGCGTTGCGATGGCAGAAGCCATCGCCGGCGGTAGTGGCGATCCGCTAAACACTCCGACGAGACAAAGAAAAAGGGCATCCACCCAACTCTTCTCACCACACACACACACGTCTAACCACAACCTACGACCGCGGACCTGCCATTACAGCCACAGGGCTGGAGGTGCACGGCGGTCGCAGCCGGTGGCAGCCATGGCCGCACGCGGCGGCAGTGGTGGTGGTTTTGTGGTTGAAACGACGAGGAAAGAAAAACAATGGGAGGAGAGGGCCTTACCTCGACGGCGACACTGCAGCGACCAACGTCCGGCTTCTCTCTCCCTCTCTCTCTCGCTACTCTTTCTCCCTGCAGTTCACTCTCCGCCGGCGAGAATGCAACGTCGACGGCGCTCCGGCGGTGGTTCTGGGTGGGTCAGCAGCGCCGCAAGAAGAAAAGGGAAGGAGGTAGGGTTTTGTTCTTAGGGTTTCGTGATTTCTTTGTGTGCGATGCAAACAAAAACGAGAAGAAGGGAGGGGGTCGGTTCTATAGGGTCGATCCCATGCAAACTCCCAACAAAATTGTCACTTTTAGTCCCTAGCATTCCAACACCTTGCTAAAAAAAATAAAGTTTCACCATACATTAACATTTTGGTCATCCTTGCTAAGTCCCGTTAAATAAATTCGTTAAGAGACGATAATAAAATAAATAAATTAAAAATAAAAACATTCGTACTTGAATTAGACTTTGTCCTCGAAGTCTCTACCCGCGAATAGCTCTAGATAGTTCTCCCGCATATCAACCTCGGGTTCCCAAGTCCACTCGGAACCCTTTCGGTGCTGCCACTAGACCTTCACCAAACCAATTACCTTGTTACGCAAGGTCTTCGTCTTCCTCTCCACAATGGCAATCGGCTTCTCCACGTAATTAAGCCGCTCGTCGATCTGAATTTCCCCAAGAGGAATCACCGCAGACTCATCCACCACACACTTCCGCAACTGAGACACTTGGAAAGTTTCGTGGATCAAACTCAGCTCGTCCGGTAGCTCTAAGCGGTAAGCTACCTTCCCCACTCGCGCAATGACCTTGTAAGGTCCAATGTAGTGGGGTCCTAACTATCCCCGTTTACGAAACCGAATCACCCCTTTCCAGGGCGAAACCTTCAGCAAAACATAATCCCCCACTTGAAATTACAAGTCTGAGCGTCTCTTTTCGGCGTAACTCTTCTGCCGACTCTGTGCAGTAACCAAACGGTCCCGCACCATCTGTATCATCTCAGTAGTCTTCAGCACAATATCGGTGCTCCCCAATACTCGTTGTCCAACCTCGCCCCAACAAATGGGCGTTCTGCACTTCCTACCATACAACAACTCGTACGGCGGCATGCCAATACTGGAAAGGAAGTTGTTGTTGTGGGAAAACTCCGCCAAAGGAAGGTACTGATCCCAGCTACCTCCAAAATCAATAGCACATGCCCGAAGCATATCCTCAAGAGTCTGAATAGTACGCTCACTCTGCCCGTCAGTCTGTGGATGAAAAGCCGTGCTAAAATGTAACCGTGTACCCATCTCTACCTGAAACTTCTCCGATAACCGGGAGGTAAAACGGGTGTCCCTGTCCGAGACAATCGAAACTGGCACCCCGTGCCTGGCTACAATCTCTCGCACGAAAATCTCTGCGAGCTTCTCCGCCGAGGAGCTCTCCCTGATGGCCAAAAAGTGAGCACTCTTGGTTAGACGATCGACAATCACCCATATAGCATCATTCCCACGTGGAGTCCTTGGGAATTTAGTAATGAGATCCATCGTGATCTCCTCCCATTTCCATACCGGAATCTTCAAAGGTTGCAATTTCCCATGCGGTCTCTGGTGCTCAGCCTTGACCTTCCGACAAGTCAAGCATTCTTCTACATACTTAGCGGCATCCCGCTTCATGCCGGGCCACAAATAATTCCCCCGCAGATCGCGGTACATGTTCGTAGCTCCAGGATGAATAGAAAACTTGGAATTATGCGCCTCGTCCAACAATATCTGCCTGTTCCTGCCAGTGAAGGGAATCCAAATTCGACCATACCGTGTCAAAAGACCCCGACTATCACGGGAACAACATTTGGAATTTCACCCAAAACTCTCTCGCATTTGGCATTCTCGTCCAGAACTGCCACTTCCTGAGCACTACCAACCGACTCAAGGAGAGGTGCAACTACTGTTAAGCATTGACACAAACCCCGAAGTGGCTCACCAACCGAATGTCGACTAAGTGCGTCCGCAACAACATTCGCTTTACTCGGGTGGTAAAGTATCTCACAATCATAATCCTTGACTACGTCCAGCCACCTCCTCTGACGCATATTGAGGTTTTGCTGGTCCATCAAGTATTTGAGTCTTTTATGGTCAGTGTATATCGTACACTTGACGCCATACAAGTAATGCCTCCAAATCTTGAGAGCAAACACCACTGCTCCCAACTCTAGGTCATGCGTCGGGTAGTTCGCCTCATGAGGCTTCAACTGCCTCGAAGCGTAAGCTATGACCTTACCGCGCTGCATGAGCACGACGCCCAATCCCTGGTGAGAAGCGTCACAATATACCACCAAATCCTCCATACCCTCGGGCAAAGTCAACACCGGAGCCTCGCATAAACGTCTGCGTAGCTCCTCAAAATCCCTTTGCTGCTCCTCAGCCCAACTAAAAGCCGCAGATTTCTTCGTCAATCGGGTCATAGGTAAAGCAATCTTGGAGAAATCCTGAATAATTCTCCGGTAATACCCTGCTAACCCAAGAAAACTCCGTACTTCAGTGGGAGTCTTCGGCACCTCCCACCGCATCACTGCTGTAATCTTGGCCGGATCGACCATGATACCCTTCTGGTTCACGACATGCCCTAGGAATTGGACCTCCCGTAACCAGAACTCACACTTGGAGAACTTAGCGTAAAGCTTCTCCCGCCTCAAAACCTCCAAAACTTCTCGCAAATGCATCTCGTGCTCTTCCTTCGACTTCGAATACACGAGAATATCGTCGATGAACAGAATCACCGACCGATCCAACATCGGGCTACACACCCGGTTCATGAGGTCCATGACTGCTGCTGGTGCATTGGTGAGCCCGAAAGGCATCACCACAAACTCGTAATGGCCATAACGTGTACGAAATGCCGTCTTCTCCGTATCCTCGCTCCTTACCCGCATCTGATGATACCCCAATCTCAAATCAATCTTAGAGAACCACAAGGCTCCCTGAAGCTGGTCGAACAAGTCATCGGTCCTTGGCAGAGGATAACGATTCTTCACCGTAAGCTTGTTCAACTCACGGTAATCTATACACATCCGTTGGGACCCGTCCTTCTTTTTCACAAACAGAATCGGGGCTCCCCACGGTGAACAACTCGACTTGATGAACTCCTTTTCGAGAAGTTCCTGCAACTGAGTGTACAACTCCTTAATTTCCGGTGGAGCCAGGCGATAAGGTGCCTTGGCCACCGGAGCCGCACCCTGAATTAAGTCAATGTGGAACTCCACCTGTCGCTCAGGAGGTATCTCCGGTAAATCATCGGGAAACACATCAGCAAACTCCCATACAACTTGCACATCCTCCGCAGTCTTCTTCTCTTCGTCGCCGCGTGTTTCTATCACATACGCTAAATATCCTTGACCACTGTGCTGCAAGTATCTCCGAGCCCTCGCAGCCGAACATATTGCTGAGGTCCGCCTGGGCGAGTCGCCCTGAACTAGTAGTTCTCCCCTGCTTGGGGTTTGAACTCGTACTTGTTTGCGACAACAAACAATCTCCGCATCGAAAGCATCCATCCAATCCATGCCCACAATCACGCACAACTCTCGCATAGCGATCGGAATCAAATCAATCGGGAATCTCACACCAGAGATCTCCAAAGTGCACCCCTGGTACACGTCAGTAACCGTCAAGGTCCTGTCATCAGCAACCTCAACCACGAGTGAACATCCCAACCGTCCTACACCCCGGCCCAAACGCTCACTAAAAGTGCAAGACACGAAAGAATGAGTAGCCCCGCTATCAAACATCACTACTGCAGGCACCGAGTTAACTAAGAACGTACCTATCACCACTTTAGGCGTAGCCTGTGCCTCGTCCACCTTCAGTTGATGAACTCTACCTCGGGCTGCCTCGGTTCCATCTTGACCCACTCGACCATCAGTAATACGCAAGGGGGCAGCCGCAAGAGCTCTTTGTGCCCCACCCCCATCAGCAGCCCTCGGATTCGGACAATTGGCCTTCTCGTGGCCCGTCTGCTTGCAGTTGAAGCAGACCATCAGTGGTACTCTGCAATCACGACCGTAGTGTCCCACTTGGCCGCACTTGAAACATTTATCCTCTCTCCTTCCGATACCATCCCTGGGTTTGAACCCACCGTTCCTTTGACTCGAGCGCGAGTCCGAAAACCTCGTCTTCTTTGGAACAGACGATATCGGTGCCACGGTCTGCACCGCCTTTCTCTTCTTCGCCTGCGTCTCCAACTCAAGTTCCCGTCTCCAGGCAACCTCCATCAACACTACCACCTCATCACGAATGGCAGTAAAATCTCGGGGATCGCCTCCCCAATAGCATGCGTCACCACAGTCGCAAACATTTCACGTATATGTTGTTCCTCCTCGTGATGGCCATTCCCGGTATTTATCCCAACGAGTTGTTAGCACACATAAATCCTGCTAACTACGCTCACGCTTAACTCCTCGGATTCTCCGTGACTTTCCCCGACTCGAGCACGGATCCTGTGCTTCAGATAGTAGGAGCTCTACTACTACCTTCCACACCTATCCTTACTCGTTTCGAGTCCCGTCCCGAAGTGCCCAAGTAGTTCCTTGCCGACAGTTCAACCCATATGCCCGTACCAGCATATGCAAACACTCTTCCTAGCTCCCTAGGAATTCCATCTCATCCCACTACCCTTGCTATGATGGAATCCCTACTAGTCATGACGAGTCGCCTCGCGAATGCACAGTTGCATACAGTATGAAATCAGATAGACATTCGAATAAAAGATTCTATCCTACAACGGTTGGACTCAAACAAGAGCTGCGCAATAGAACTAAATCCAACATTCTATGGCTATTTGGTTCCTACTGCATACAACTTATAAGGCATTCACTTAACAACCTATCAAGACTAGCATAAATTTCAACTAGCAAGCAACAACAGGCAGTACAGTGTAATCGGCACCAGGTAATCTAGCATACATACTCCTATGTTCAAGAAAGCAATAAATTACACTAAGTACTCTACATTTTCCCTTGGCATCGGCTGACTGTACACACTGCGCCTTCGGTCACCGTTTCTCAAACGTACTTTCTCAAAAAAATTTGAAAGGAAAGAAAATCCCGAGCCGCAAGCTTGAGTTCAAACACACCGAAATGTATTTGATTCGCTCAAGCTGTGCTCTGATACCAAGTTGTAACGTCCCGAAAATTACAATAAATTTGAACTTTTTAAAATAACATTTTATTAGAAATAAATCATAAACATTTAACTTCAAATAAACATTTTATCCAAAACCTCGTTTAGTTAATCAACCAACTCAATTAAAGCAGCGGAAAATATAATACTTCTAAACATAGTATCTCAAAATGATAATAGGAAAAATCTCTTCAACGCGCCAGTGTGTACCGTCACGCCTTACTGCCACCCGTACCTGAAACCGTAATTTATAGGGAAAGGGTAAGTACGAAGCTTAGTGAATTAAACACCACATACGATAGCAATCATATTAACACTACCCCTAACACAGGTAGATACACATAACCAAGCATGCAAGTTTAAGAACGCATCCTAAACTAACATACTCATGCAAGACAACCTAAGCAGGTATCCATCGGTCTCCCCGATACCACACGATCACCGTGCACGTATCCCTCGGTCTCCCCGAGTTCCTACGTCACTCGTGTACATCCTCCTCAGTCTCCCCGAGGTTTATACGATACCCAAGGTCCATACTAGACATGACACGATCTAGTACCACACCACATAAGATTACTAGCACACACGAGCTACGGTAATGCACGTACAATTATTATCCTACGTAGTGAGTGAACTCACCTCGATAAGCAACGCAGATACCCACAAACAGCAATACGAGTCCGCCAACTCCAACTCACTTCTTTCCACCTAAAGAAGGGTTATCAAGTGTCAAAACGAAGTCCTAACCCGAAATTACAACTACAAGTCTAAACGTGTAATTTCCAGCTTTTGGTCTAAAACTACAGGTCTGTTCGTGACCTGTTTAGCCCCTCTTAAACTCATCAAACCAGGATTATTATTCCATAAATAGAAAGTTCTATGTCTTAGGGTTCCAGGGACATATCGCACGCGTTCATACGAGGTCTCTACTATTTTATACGAAATTTCTAAGACAGACTACCCGAATCAGGAAATTCGGACCAGTTTGTACTAAATGCTAATTTGGCCCTAGCTAGAGGCAGAATTTATTTTTCTGCAAAACATGAAAAACATACTAGACTCAATTTGTGAGATTGTGGCACTGATTTCACCTCAATCCGAGATTTCTAGATTAAGTTATGGATTTTACAAAACAGCGGCAGAAAAGGTGATTTCACATAAAATGACGATTTAGATTTCGATTAAGCTTTAAGCGATTCGGGTTACGGTTTAGCTATATAGGGTTTACGAAGGCTGGACAATCCACGCACCACCCACTGCCACCTCCGGCAGTGGTGGTCGGCGGCGGCGGCAGCCACCACCGGCGGTGGTGGCGGTTCGGCAAAACGAACCGACGAGGCTAAAGGGAACGATTCCACCCAAACGATTCGGGCCGCACCCATAGCCAAGATCGACCTAACAGGCTCTAGACAAGCACGATACAACCACCGATTAGTGGTTCACGGCGGCGGCGTTGCGATGGCAGAAGCCATCGCCGGCGGTGGTGGCGATCCGCTAAACACTCCGACGAGACAAAGAAAAAGGGCATCCACCCAACTTTTCTCGCCACACACACACGTCTAACCACAACCTACGGCCGCGGACCTGCCATCACAGCCACCGAGCTGGAGGTGCACGGCGGCCGCAGCCGGCGGCAGCCATGGTCGCATGTGACGGCAGTGGTGGTGGTTTTGTGGTTGAAACGACGAGGAAAGAAAAACAAAGGGAGGAGAGGGCCTTACCTCGACGGCGACACTGCAGCGACCAACGTTCGGCTTCTCTCTCCCTCTCTCTCTCGCTACTCTTTCTCCCTGCAGTTCACTCTCCGCCGGCAAGAATGCAGCGGCGACGGCGCTCCGTCGGTGGTTCTGGGTGGGTCAGCAGCGCCGCAAGAAGAAAAGGGAAGGAGGTAGGGTTTTGTTCTTAGGGTTTCGTGATTTCTTAGTGTGCGATGCAAACAAAAACGAGAAGAAGGGAGGGGGTCGGTTCTATAGGGCCGATCCCATGCAAACTCCCAACAAAATTGTCACTTTTAGTCCCTAGCATTCCAACACCGTGCTAAAAAAATTAAAGTTTCACCATACATTAACATTTTGGTCATCCTTGCTAAGTCCCGTTAAATAAATTCGTTAAGAGACGATAATAAAATAAATAAATTAAAAATAAAAACATCCGTACCGGGAAACAGGCTTTACAAAGGTAAACCTGTTAAAGCCGAATCTGAAAGCGCCCGAACTGAAGATGTATCCCGAGAACGCACTGCTTCTGGAACCAGAACTTGGGATACTATACCTCAACGACCAGAAAGAAAAGAGGTTACTTCGCTTCAGTCAGGTAGACAGATTCTGCGATGGCACTCTCTTCAAAGTCCAAGATGCTCTTCGAAAAATCATCACTTTCGAATCCGAAAATCGAAGGCTCTCGTATGTTCCCAATCTTAATGAGACAACTGCTCGAAAATCCCTATAAGTGATTGAAGAATGCATCGACTATCGCCGCGCCATCCGAATGTTCGAGGTACACTTTGCGCTCCGAAAAAGATATGTGGAGAACTGGCACGAACTCGAACTTCAATTCAAAGGGGGAGATTGTTAGGGTCAATTAATGATTGAATAGAAGTTCAAGGGCTGGTTTGTAATTGTTTATTTTGAGCCTTGTTAGTGAACGGGCCATGGGCTTGTTACCACGGGCCCAGCATATAAATAGTTTTGTTTAGCCTTTGTTTTAGGCTAGTTGTCATTTTACTTTCTCAAAGCTTATTGTAAACTCTGTGGATTATTGAAAGTGAATTGGATGACTAGTTGAAATCATAACACCTGTTCTTATCTATTGATTTCTTTATTGTTCGTTGCACGGATCTGAGACTCACAGAACTTCATATTCTAATCATTGTGTCAATTGATTTTAACTTGCGTCCCAGGTTAAATCAATTTTTGAGCCAAACAGATATATTATTTCTTTCACACATGCACGAGTCTTTGTGATTCCAATTGCATATCTTCGTATTATTGCCGGAACAGTTTGAGAAGTAATTTTTATAATTTTACTTCAGTGATAACTGGAAGTCCTATCAGAGTTACCCCGATGCCAAATCTGAACATAGGCCACACAATTTCTAAATTGTCGTGATAACAGTTACTATTGTGTTTTATCTGGTTACTTAATGTTTTATCTGGTATTTTGCCACTCATCAGTGTTGTCTTTGAAGTTACATGATGCTCAGGATGCTCCTAATCATCGCGAGGGGGAGAACTGATACAGATTCAAAGACACGGATCATCATCATGAGGGGAGAAACGTTTTAAAGGTTTAAAGACCCAGATTATCAAGTTGAGGGGGAGCAAGAAAAAGTTGAGGGGGAGTAATTGTTATGATATGTGTAGAAAAGAGTACAAGTGCATGATTCTTCTATCCCTTACCAAGCAGTGTTCGCTACATGTTCTCAAGCTGAAAGCCAATTCAACTCGTGGTTAAACTCGTGATACTATGAAGAGTAAGTGCATAATTCAAGGGGGAGTGTGAAAGACATGAAGTCAAGCAACGCCAACATCTGTCAAAGATTCAAGAGGAAGAGAATATCAAGACCTGAAGATTCTAAGATCATATTTTTTTCTGTATATAACTTTAGGGGGAGATTGTTAGGACTAAAAGTCCTATAAAATAGAAAGTGATATAAAGAAAAATAATTGTTTTCATTATTTGTTTGTAAAAGCCTTTTATGCTAAATGGGCTTAGATTAGAGTGTGTGGGCCATGGCCTTAGGCTTAAAGCCCTTGGTATAAAGCTCAGTAAGTCTCGGGAGGAGTATTCTAAGAGCGCTGTAATTCAAGAGAAAGTTCAAAAAGAAAATGAGTTGTTGACCACTAAGCTTAAGGATCTTGAATCCAAACTCTATAAACTTGGTCAATCTGAACAAACCATCCACTTGAACAAACCAAAGGAATTTAAGTATTACAACTCACAATGGGGACTCGGATATGATAATCCGTGTTACCTAAAGAAAATCTTATCTAAGGTTCCAACCCTTTATGAATTCAATTTCATGGGCCTGGATAAGAAATATCCTGAGTATAAGATCAAGTGGACTAAGCTGTCTCATGAGGATGAGGAAAAAGAAGATCTTAAAAGAAAAAAAGGAATTCCACTACCTAAAGTAGGGGAAAAGGCTAAAAATGTTGATAACTAATCGGAAGATGAGCCGCCTAGGAAGAACATAAATGTACAAGTTTCTTTCGTGTACGAGACTCTTAATGCATCTTATTTAAAGAGCAAAACCCCTTACCTTTCCAATGATTACTTCGACATCTGTTCGCTTGCTAAAACTATGGAAACTCTGGTTCCCGTCATGGCAACACCAGATGTAGATTCTAACGATACATCAGAGTTCAAACGTTATGTTCCACCTCTGATTTTGAAAAACGTCATTTTTAAACTCGAAGAATCAATTGCGATGGATGAGGTCATTTATGAAACCGAAAGAATTGTACTTTTATCTACTATCGATAAGCTCAAAATAAACAAAACCGAGACATTATCCGAATCAGAAAGAGTGAGTTATCGAAACGAGATTGCTAAGTTGACTTCTCAACTGTCCGCCTTGGCGACAGAAGCTTTAACGCTGAGAATGGCTAAGGAAAATCCAGTGGATACTCTAATGAAGCCTGTCACTCCTGAAAACATCTCGTTTGACTCGGCATCAATTTATTCGGATAATTCCTTGTGTAAAGCTTTTCTAGGAGTGTCCAATGACACAAATGATAAGAATTTGACCTTTAAAGATAAAGGTAAGGCGATTCAGCCCGATTCTGTTCAAAAGAATCTTTTTCCAGTTTTTGATAATCCTTTTGCGGATAACTCCTCGTCCGACTCTGATGGTGAAACCCCACTTGATTCTGCACGAACGGTTTTCTGAGTTTATGAATTCCTCTGCTTGTCATGATGATGATTTTTCTAAGATTTATTTTTCTCCAAAGCTTGCTAGTCACACTCAATTTTTAGAGAAAATGCCCACACCGATTAATTTTGAGAAAGGTGAGTGTTCTAATTCTAAAACCGTTTCTGAGACCATTTCAAAATCTAAATCTAAACGTCGGTCCAAGAAACGTGCTAAAACCGGTAAGAGATCTAAAAGACAACCGCTTTACTCAAGCTCCTCTGACAATAATTCTAATGTAATTTCAGATAGAACGGGTCGGGGGAAAGAAGTTTGGAAAGAGTGGGTACAGAAGAAGGCTAAGTTACGACCAGAGAAGACCAAGTCATTTGATTCTTTTTTGCTTATTAGGACAAATAACAACAATCATGGTTTTGGTTTGAATAACTCTGTTGAACATGGTTTTAAATTTGCAGTTAAACTTGACAATATTCAGCAATAGATTGAAATTTCGCGTGATTGTGTTTGTTGTTCCTTATGTGGATTGAATGATTTTGTTGTGTCTAAAAATGCATCTGATTGGTTTGGTACATATCATGTCTTTAATTCTAATGCTTCTCGTAAATCTTCTCGAAAAAGACCCAGATCTAAACGGGTCTCAAGCAAAGGTGCTGCACCTAACACCCAAGGTCCCATTTACAGATGGGTACCTAAACAACCTTAATTTTGTTTTGCAGCCCGGTCATGTGTGGTTTTTAGACTCAGGATGCTCCAAACACATGACTGGTAAAAGGGAGCTGCTCACCAACTTCAAGGAGAAGTATTGTGGTGACGTCAGATTTGGAAATGAAAACGTGGCCCCGGTCATGGACTATGGCGACCTCGTTTAGAACAACCTCACCATCAAGCGTGTGTCCTACGTCGAAGGCCTCGGTCACAACCTCTTCAGCATCGGCCAGTTCTGCGACAAGAATCTTGAAGTCAATTTCAAGGCGAAGCGGTGCAGTATTCGTAACGACGATGGAACGGAGATCCTTGCCGGTACTCGAAGGACGAACCTCTACACCGTCAATCTTGTCGCCGTGAAGACCGATAAACCCGTGTGCCTTCTTTCCAAAGCCACTACTCAACAGAACTGGTTGTGGCATCGACGGCTCTCACATTTGAACTTCAAGACTATCAACAAGCTGGTGCTGGGTGGACTCGACAAGGGTATGCCTGAACTAAAGTTTGCAAAAGAACATCTCTGCTCTGCATGCGAGATGGGTAAGATGAAGAAGGTTTCCCACAAGACGAAGCCAGTTCCTAGCACGTCCAGACCTCTAGAGCTGATCCACATGGATCTCTGTGGCCCTATGCGTGCCCAGAGCATAAGCCATAAGAAGTACGTATTGGTGATGGTAGACGACTACTTGTGATACACCTGGGTCAAGTTCCTCCGTTCAAAGGATGAGACTCCTGGGGTCATAGTCAACCACCTAAAACCTGAAGGAAGTCCAGAACAACTTGCAGCTGACCGTCATCTCGATTCTCAAGGATAACGGAACCGAGTTCAAGAATCGTATTATCAGTGATTTTCTCACATCAGCTGGGATTTCACACAACTTCTCTGCTGCTATGACTCCTCAACAGAACGGCGTGGTGGAACGACACAACCGCACTTTGGTGGAAGCGGCCCGCACCATGCTGACCCAATACAATCTTCCGATGTTCTTATGGGCCGAAACCATCGCAATGGCGTTCTACACTCATAATAGGTCCTTCGTCCACAAGCGCTTCAACAAGACGTCATACGAGCTCATAAACAAACGCACCCCCAATATCAGCTACTTTCACGTGTTCGAGTGCAAGTGCTTCGTGCTGAACGACAAAGATGATATCGGCAAGCTCAAGCCAAAGGCGGACGAAGGGATTTTCATCGGCTATTATACCTCTTCAAAAGCATACCGAGTCTACAACAAGAGGACTAAGAGTGTTATTGAGAGTATCAATGTGACCTTCGATGAATTGGTCGATTTGGCTTCTGAACGTACCAGTTCAGAACTCGTGCTTACTGGAGTGTAAGCTTCTTATCACTCTAGATCGGAACCCAAGCACACGACAGTAGATCCTTCATCGTCCAATGCGTCGAAATCACATCCTTCCGAGTTAGATCTACTGTTCGAAAATTTCTATAATGGTTTTTATCTTTCCCCTGTATTTACTGATGCTTCTTTGAATACAGATGGAGTTGTAGTGGTGTCGACACTCATTTCTGGTCCTCCACCATCCCCTAACACTACATCATCAAAGGACCCGCCCTCTTCACCTGTGATCGAGACGACGCCATCATCAAGTACAGCAACGGTGACCGCAACTCCATCCCCAGTGGTTCAACCCACTCCGTCTTCCACCGGAACAAGCAACAGTACTGACGCAACTGCCGAATCTTCGTCAACAGCTGTTGTTTCCCAACCTGCAGCTTCCGACCGATTACATCCGGTTCCTTCCTTAGAAGCGGTTCAGAACTTACCCTTAGGGTACTACATCGATGCCGACAATTCTCAACCCCTTACAGACCCGACGATTCCTCGATGCACCGATCATGAGGTACTACTTTCGACTCGAATGACTAGGATCCAGAACAAGCAGGTGATTCCAGACCTAGTCCCCATGTTGATACCTAATGACTTGCTAGCTATCGTAGACCAATAGGCACTGAGTGTGATAGCTTATAGGCGTGAGAATATCCTAGTCGCTCCGATGGTCCAGCTAGATCCGGCAGGACCTCCCCAAGGAGTGCGACCTGAGAGACGTGAGGGTCCACGTAAGAGAGGTGGAGGGGTCCGGCGAGCAGGGGATCCCGGCCAGGGCGTGACAAGAGAAAATATAGTAAGGGGAACAGGAGTGGGCAGTGCCGGTAGATTAACACACGATGCTAGCTCGTACAGACACCCACCCACTCCACCACATGCACCTACGCCACCTAGAGACGATGATCCAGAACTGCACGAAGTTGAAGTAGAAGATGTCACACGAGTATAAGTCGAAGAAGAGGCAGCCTCCTCTTCCAGCTCCGAGCCCAGCTCAGCCTCCGGACCAGCTTCCGGGTCCGCCTCTGGCTCAGGATCGGGTTCCAAATCCGAGTCTCAATCAACCTCGGCGTCCGGTTCCCAGTCAGAGGAATCCGGTAGTGAGGCTACTGAGTCAAACGACAATGATGATGATGAAACACCCCAAACCGAAGCCATATCTGGAGAGAAAAGAAGAGCGGAGGGTGTTTTAGTTGAAAAAGAAAATGAAAGTGAGCATGTGTGTGAAAGGCGGAGTAAGAAAAAGAACGAGAGTGAACGAGTGATGGAGCAATCTTCCCAGGTTGCTCCCAACCAACCTCCACCTAGCCAGGCAGCCACATCCACTACCCGGTCGCATTTGTTGCGACAGGGTATTGAACAAAACGTCGTGAGCCTAGCGACGCATTTGCACACCCCACCTAGCCACTTAGTTTCCTCTCAAAAGGAAATTGTTTCAACTTCACACGGGGATTCAGCACAACTGCCACCGGTCTCTCACTTGGAGAAATCCGGTGTTGAAATAAGAGAACACCAGCCCAGGTTCTCGACTTCTTTGGGCGCACATACGAGTCTAGATCCATTTGCATAATTCATTCCTTTGGCTAGGACACCAGTCTCATCTACTGCTACCGTCGAGATTCTCCGTGACTCGATCAGAACGCCCAGAGTAAGTCTACCTCTTGGTAGCTTACAAGGATAGGGCG
The DNA here is from genome assembly GCA_033807775.1 of Saussurea involucrata. Classification (NCBI taxonomy): domain Eukaryota; kingdom Viridiplantae; phylum Streptophyta; class Magnoliopsida; order Asterales; family Asteraceae; genus Saussurea; species Saussurea involucrata. The sequence goes on from CM066321.1 coordinate 34,869,287, forward strand.
AAAGATCTGCCACGGCTACCATCAAGCCAACCGTGAGCGCAGGCGGTACTGCGGTGCAATCCACCGTAGTTACTACAACTGGGAGGCTAAGTGCTCCAGGTGTTAGTACCCCGGAGTTCGTCTCCAAGGAAGACATGGATGGCGCCTTAAAGGTTGTCCAAACGGAGATTTTACAGAAGCTTTCAGATGAGATGGCTTTTATCAGAAGGGCAGTCACAGGCAAGGCAGTGGCAACAGAAGTTCCCCCTACGCAACCACATATCAGAATGCCCCACCCAACCCCGAACCTCCAGAACATGAGCATCAAGGCGCTCAAAGCCGCACTCCTCGACAAGCTCCTGTCTCAATCCAACATCGACGCCTCATCTGAAGCCGATTTAGTGAGTCTACTACGCTCACAAACCCAACCACCACCCCCAGTCACTCCAACTGATCCACAAGCCCAAACCAACTCCAAGCTTGATACACTTACAACAACCTTAACCGAAGTCAAGAAAACCCTCGAAAATCTATCTGACAGGGTTGCCAGCTTAGAAGACACGTGTAAGGGTCAGGCACATGGCTCCAAACGACGACATGATGATCAGGAGGATCCTGACCAACATGAGGGGGAGAAACGACTTAGACTGACTGAGCTGTCAACCTCAGAGACAGTACTACCATCCGAAACTACTCCAACTAAACCACAACATCAGCCAGAAGACTCAGAAATGGTTCAGGACATGGAGTTGTCTACACCGGTCAGAGAATCAGTACCAAAGTCAGCAGACCCAACGGTTGAAAAGCCCGAGGGTGATACAGAAGAGAACTTATTGCTGACGGTTCCGGAAAGGCCAGTCCTGGAATTGATTGATGATGACTCTGCTGGCGATCCGGAACTAGAAAGAGAATGGAGAGAGAAAGTCGTGCTAGCCATCCAATCCGAGACAGATGCTCTATGGAACTTTTCTGATGAAGACGAGTTAATGAATGACGACTACTACGACCAGTTTCTATTTCAGAGCAAACAGGTATCTATATATCATCATGATGTACACGATACTGCAGGTACTTCCGAGCTTCCAACTCCAGACCCAGTAACGACTCAACCTCAACCTGCTCAACCAGCTCGTTGGGAACGATTCCGGATCTTGCTTCCATACTTGGAAGAATCACAGAAGAAGATATTTGCCCACTGGATTAGACCTCTTGACCGGGTCATGTGCCATGGGGTTTCATTTCTGAAAGATCCAGTGTGCACACAGTATTTGGAAGTCATGAAGAGAAGCAGAATGGTCCATGAAGTCCGAACACGACACAGAATTAAAGAAATCGTGGAGATTGTGTCCGACAATGTTCTCAGCGTATGGTTCCCGGTTTTCACTGTTAAAAGGGATGATGGAAAAGAATGGGTATTCTTGGAAGCCGACTTTAGGCATCTGAACCTGAACGACTTCCCAGTACTACTGAAAGAACTGAAGACCTGCACCATCCGACGGTTACCATACACCAAAGCCCTCGAGACGAAAAAGAGATTCATGAAGTGCACTATCACCCTCGCCTACATAAACGACTTCCAGTTGGGTTTAGAAAGCAATCAGAAGAAGATCAACAATCTGAAGCTCAATCTAAATCTCCCCAATGACGTACAGGTACATAATATTCTATCCAAACCAGAAACAGGGATTGTGTATCTGAATGACAAAGGGCAGAAACGATACATGAGGATCAGCGAGCTGCACAAGCTCAATGAGGGAACTTTGATGAACATACAGAACGTGCTGAAAAAGATCATCGAAGAAGAAAAGAAAGAGTCGTCAGAGAGCTACGTCAATGTCCGAAAGTATCTAGCTGAAGATCTTCTCAAAGCGATTGAAGAAAGGCTAGAGTTCAGGAAATCCATTCGGCACTTCGAGATTTTGTTCGCTATTCGAAAGCGATATGTCCCTAACTGGCATGAGATCGAACTTCAATTCCAAGGGGGAGATTTTTAGGTCTCAAGTTAGTGGAATAGAAGTATAGGTACCATTATTGATAAATCTTGTAAATACCCTTTCTAGGGTATAAATACGTAGCTTAAACCTAGATTAAGGTTTAATGATCATATTACTTCTTGATTACCTTTTGTACGTATGGCTACAGTTTTATCATCTTTCTGATAATCAATCAAAGTGAGATTTATGATGTTAATGCTGATTTGTGTTGATTCTTATTATTGCACTTGTTAATCTGCGATCTACAGTTTGGAATCTTGTTCCCAGACCATCTGACAAAACTATGATAGGTACCAAATGGGTATATCGATATAAGTTAGATGAATTTGGAACTGTAACCCGCAACAAAGCTAGACTAGTTATATGACTTTGCTCCAGTGGTAAGACTCGAAGCAATTCGACTTTTCTTAGCCTATATAGTTCACAAAGACTTCAAAGTTCACGAAATGGATGTCAAGTCAGCGTTTCTAAATGGAAAGTTGATTGAAGAAGTCTATGTTGAACAACCACTAGGATTCGCTGATCCTAAGCATCTAGAATATGTCTATAAACTGGATAAGCTCTTCTATGGCTTAAAGCAAGCACCTCGTGCATGGTATGACACTTTATCCTCCTTTCTTATCACTGAAAATTTTGAACGTGGTAAAATTGATAATACTTTATTTTTCATAAAGGTTAAAGGTCATATTATTACTGTTCAAATATATGTCGATGATATTATATTTGGTTCTACTAACCCATCTCTGTGTACTCGATTCGATGAAACAATGAAATCTGAATATAAGATGAGTATGATGGGTGAACTAACATACTTCCTTGGACTTCAATTCAAGCAAAGTGATAAAGGCACTTTCATCCACCAAGGTAAGTACGTTAACGATATGCTGAAGAAATTTGATCTTACTCAAAGCTCAGCTATGAAAACTCCTATGACACCTCTATTTACATTTAACAAGGATCCCTCTGGAAAACCTGTTAATGTCACTGCCTATAGTGGAATGATCAACTCTTTTTTGTATCTTACAGGGAGTCATCCTGATATCATGTATTCTACTTATCTCTGTGCACGATATCAATCTAAACCCAAAGAATCACATATGATCGCTGTAAAGCGAATTTTCTGATATCTGAAGGGTACACCCAACCAAGCTCTTTGGTATCCCAAAGGCTCAGGGTTCGATCTAACTGCTTATTCAGATAGTGATTTTGCAGCTTGCAAACTGGATAGAAAAAGCACCACAGGAGGTTGTCAGCTCTTGGGTGGAAAGTTGGTAAGTTGGAAAAGCAAAAAGAAAAACTCAATGTATACTTCTACCGCTGAAGCTGAGTACGTAGCTGTTGGAAGTTGTTGTGCTCAAGTCTTATGGATGAGAAATCAGCTATTAGACTATGACCTTCAGCTATCAAAAATTCCAATCTATTATGATAGCACTAGTGCCATCGCTATAGCAAACAACCCAGTGTTACACTCAAAGACAAAACACATCGAAATCATATATCATTTTATCATAGATCATGTCATGAATGGAGATATAGAACTTCATTTTATTCCCACTGACTATCAGTTAGCTGATCTCTTTACCAAACCTCTTAATGAGACATTTTACTTTCTCATCAACGAGCTTGGAATGTTGAACCTTGAAGATTAACTCTTTAGTGGTTACGCATTATGTCAGTTATAAAATTCTATCTCTTTTATTCATCATCTGATCTCTGAATAAATGTTCTTTCATACTAAGGTATGTTTCTCTATCCCTAATCACTGAAGTTCACTTCCGTAAGATGTATTTCAAAAATGAAATTTGATCAATGACATTTCCCTATCAGAGATCTCTTTCGAAATAACATAAATTTCCATCACTGATATTTCTTATCAGTGATTCTTCATTAAACAAAATTAACCCTGAAAATTTCCAAACTATCAGCGCTGCCTTGTTGAAAATGAAAAGACAGATTTATATGTGATGTCATCAAACGGATAACCCTTGGCACGACTTTTAGTCTGACACGTTCGTCCGTTAGAATTCTTGACCAGTACGCTTCGTGGGTCGTGTCACTTGTCATGATGAGTTTCTTTTCCCGCTCATCAACCTTTCTCTCTCCTCTCACTATATAAACAACTCATGATTATATTTTTACCTTTTATGCGCTCATAACATTCCTAAGCAAGAAAAACCTTCTTGTGCTATTGTGTTTTCGGATTTAAACTAAAACCTAAGACTAGTTTATCATCATCTTCAACACAACGGGTTTTTTTTCTTTCCTTAATTCCTTCTTGAATCTTCTCAAACATTTTTTTGATCTAACTTTTTGTTCTTAAAGATCATAACGTACGTTTTACTTCACAAGAAATCATATTCTTCGTGATTTTTTGAAAATAAAACTGTAACAAGTTTTTCTTAAAGTTTAAAACATATTATTAAACTTTCTTCTTCTTCATACGTTTTTCCAGAATCCTTCCTAAAAAGGAAACTGGAAAACTGTATTTTCTATCAAGTTTTGGACTTTACCAAACTGGAAAACACGTTTTTCAAAAGTCTATTTCCCCAAAAAGAAACCGCAAGACCCTTAAATCTCTTATTTTGGAAAATTTTCCCAACTAAGAACGCTACTTCTTCCTTCCATTTTTTTATTCTTTTTCTCAGAAATGGCACCTACCACTCCAGTGACTATGATTAAGTCAAAGAACATGCCCGAAGAACTGTACTAGATCACATTCACCTCTAACAATCAGTTAGCCCTTCTTGAATTCACCAAGAAGAAACCATGCCCTCATCTCGCTGAAGCTGTCACCTTTTTGAAGAACTCTCCTATCTTCAAGGCTATTACCAAAGCTCCACCTGCTCATCACCATCTCCTTTTCAGTAATTTTGGTACACCGCTGAAAAGACTCTCCACACCACTCGCTACGGCAAGAAAGTCACTGTCATTGGTTTCCAAACCCAACTTGGCCAAGGATTTATCACTGCCAACGGCATCCGCACCGCTCTCGAACTTCCCACTGCCCCATTCGAATCCCTTCCCACTGACGAAGAACTCATCAGGTTCCTAAACCTGATGAAGGATAAATAGGACAACAAGCCCCGAACTGAGGAGCCCGACAAGAAGCTCACCAAAGTGACTCAAGACAAAAATGCCTTCAGAGCTCAATTTCATCATCTCTCATGTCATCTCATACGTGAGTGGAAAAATCGGATCGCTAGACCAAGCCAGCCACTACCATGTTCAAATGGGGTATTCGCTAATCACAGGGCGAAAGATCGACTATGCCCGCTTAATCTTTGACGACCTCATGAATAAGGTCGAGGAGCCTGCATGTGAAATGAAGGTTCCCTACGTCCATTTTGTGTCAACGCTCCTTCAGTTGTTCCTTCAGGAGAAATACCCAAAGCAAAGATACTATAACTCCCTCATCTAGCCGGCCGAATCCTCGACCTCGAACCAATGAAAGGTGAGGTACGTCTTTCTCAACTCTTACTCCTTCTCACTCCTACTTCTTCTACTTCAGCGGCGACATTAGTGCTACAACCCCCCGCTGAAACCCAGGCCACCACCACCAACTCCTCATTGCAGAGGAAACCTTCAGACACCAACCTTGGTTCCCGAAATACCAAGAAGATCGTTAAGGAGAAACCCCAGCCCTCCTCGGTTACAGAATCAGTTATCTCTTCTTCATAAGCGACACTTGATACCTCCGTGGTCCTCTCCACCATAGCTGAACCTACAACACCAACCACTTCAGCGCCCCTAAGCACTGAAGCTTCTCTAGAATCCTCACCAACCTTCTCAGTGCCTCAACGCTAGTGCCGCCCCAGTACACAGCACATCCATCTCCAACGTTGCTTTTTCTCCCATTCATTTGGTCATCAGTTCTGTACAAGCGATAACGGTCGCTGATACTCAGGAAATGTTCCTCAACCTAATGCACCTGAACTCTACAGGACCTGATGGTTTCTCTCTCGGGACCACTCAGGGTATACCCTCCACATCTGTTTCTGGCATGGAACGTGATATGGAATACTACGGTGGCAGCGGGGATTTCAACATTTTCTCCAACCCATCAGGTATCCAAACCAATCCCATTTCTTCTTCTCAACCCCTTTCCTATTTTGGGCTTTCCTTTGCTCAAATATTTTCTTCCTACAGGTCCTAACTTGGGCACAATCGATGCATCCCTCAAGGATGTGAAGGACAAGGTGGATTCTCTTTCTACGGATCTCACCAACAACACGAATGTCGTGAACTCAGTCGGCGACTCACTGAAGAACCTCTCCACTTCCATCAGCACCAAGGCCGATAATGATCATCTTTCAGCGCTGAAGGAGGAAGTGAAGATCCTTCAAAGGGACGTGGTGAATAACTCCTCCTCCATCCAAGCTCTCACCACCATCGTCTCCATCCTCTGCACCTATATGGATCTCTGCATGGCGAGGTTTCAGCACTCAGGGGTCAGGTAAGTAACCTAACCTCCAAGGTTGATAACTCCAACAACCTTCTCTCTCAAATCCTGGACCGCTTGAATGCTCCAACGGTCCCCGTCTCCTACATAAGTGCTAAAGATCGCTGCAAACTGGGGATGGCAGCCGACTTCATCCTCCAGGAAACCTCAGCGATCTCTGGCCTAGAAGCCAGGGTGGAAACTCTTGAGGCTGCTAAAGCCCTCAGTATCAGCTGCCCCTGGCCTAGAAGAAAGGGCTGTTGATACCAATGTTGTTGCTGATGCTGCTGATATGCCTCCCCCCATTTATAATGACAAAGAGGGGGAGAAGACCTCTGAAGAAGACCCTCCTCATGTTGAGGGGGAGGGAAACGCTGAGGAAGATCACTCTCCATCTGAGGGGGAGAAAAAGATTGAAAAAGAACCCACCCCTCCTTCCTCTCCCTAGGGTGAAACTGTCGACATCCACTCTAAAGAGGAGGAGGAGAAAGAAGAGGAAGAAGAGGTGGAAATCCTTGATGAAGAACCCTCTTCACACCCTGATGGAAATGATGACGGTGATGATGAAGGACCAGAGTGTTGGTTCCAACCGGCAGCCATCAAGGTCCCTGAACCAAAGGGGGTAGTGTTCAAAGAAGCAGGGGAGACGGCAAAGAAGTCTCCTGTGAAGAAACGTTCCAAGGGTAAACAAAAGGGACTTGCTTCTTCAGGGAACTTGAAGATTCTCATCCCAGCTGAGAATGTTCCTACTTCTCAAGTATGTGTATCCTTAATCCCATACTCTGCTTCTACTCATCCTCTCCTCAAACACTCTCTATACACTTAGCCTATTTTTCTATCTTTTTTCTGACCACCGCCAAAAGAATCTAACTCTATGATCTTTTGATTCATCTAGTCCTCTCCCCTACTTGAGGGACCCGCTGAACAACCTCAACCTTAACAACAAATAATCCCAGCTTCTATAGTTGATGAAGTTCCAATAATTCCAGTCTCAGTGCTCGAGACTGATGATCGAGAAGAAGAAGAAGAAGAAGAGTTGCTCTTGCACCCAAACAGACCTTCTCGACCTCCTCAAGGGTCAGAGGATGAACAAGAAAGAAGAGCAGCGATGATTAATCGGCTAGAGAGTCAGCGCTTATAAGTCATCCCTCCCTCTGAACTTGGTTTCCTCTCTCCTAAAGAAATTGAAGTATCCATCAGGGCTGAAAAGCTTCTTGCTGAAAACCAAAAGCTTGCACTTAAAGATAAAGAATTTTCCTTCAAGGTTGCTCAGTAGTCAGTTGTTGATAAGAAGCTAAAAGAATTTCCACTCAGAGTTCAGGAAGAACTGCTCAAGGAAGTTGGGAAGGTGATTCAGAAGAAATAAAAGGTCAGCGACTCTACGTTGAAATGGTGCAAAGAAAGAGTTGATTTCAGATATCACCCTAGTCGGATTGTAAATGTGATACTGAAGGGAAAACGGTAAAGGGCGTACCGATGGTGGAAGTCACGGTGATCAGAGAGAATGGGGAAATACGCACAAGCTACATGTCAAAGCTGGATATTCTCGGGTTTGATGAATGGCTAGAAGTCAGGAGTGCAATTCAGCGATCAAAATCAAAGTTCAAGCCTTATGTTGAAAAATTCCTAAATGCTATCAACGGGGTTACTTATATGATTGACGTGCATCCTCCTCTAGCTCTTACTCTAAACCTAAGACCTGCTCCATCCAAACAAAAGTGTGCCTCCTCTTCCGCAGGGCCTGTTATCCGAAACGAAACTAGAATTAAATTCTCAAGGGAAGCAGTGCTCGAACCTCCTCTTGACTTATCAGCCCTGAACCTATCACTGCCACCTGATGGACCTTTCATCCCTGGTAAAGTGGTCAGTGATCCCTACGGAATAATCTTCTATGACTGGACGGGTGTTATGCGCTTTTAGAGATACTTAGAACTCCTTATTTGACTTGTCAATCAACTCAGAGATCTTGTCTACTGGTGCAACAAATCAAGATAAGGAATCTACTTCAAGACCCATGTGCTGAATGAAGCAAATCTTAAAAGACAACTGGGTGAAGTGGTCCCTGATTGGATTATCCCAGAGACAAATGCCTTTGATGAAATGATCTTCAAGTAAGAACCTCTATAGCTAATAGATTACTTCTTTGTATTCTTCTTGTATTTATCAGTAATACTTTTTGTACTTGTAATTTTATTTCATTGTACTTGTAATTTTCAATCTTCCCTTGTAAATTTATTACGAAGTAAATGAAAATTTCAATGAAGTACTTTACTCCATCAGTACTAGAAAATATCCCTGAAAATAGTAAATGGGATACGTATCTATGAGTCCTCTTTATCCTTATGTTTTTATACTTAGCAATTTTCTTATGTTGCTTTGTCATCATCAAATAGGGGAGATTGTTAATTCAAACCCTTTCAATGATTTGATGATGATCCTTAGAATTACTTAGTGAAAATTACAAATGACATCTGTATGTTGATCCAAACCCTTTATGTATGCAGATGCAGCTAGAGATAGTACAAGTGCTTCTTGTTGAAGTTAGATTATTCTCAGTTGTGTATAGGTTGTTTCCGCCAACCTAAGTTTTAGATTGATGTAATGAAATGTTGGGACCCAAGTTTGTAAATCATTATGATGTAATGATGTGTATGTCTATGTTGGATTTTTGGGATGTTACAAATGGTATAAGTGCCACAGTTTAAGGGATTTAGGTGACCGGATGGGCCTAAACTTAAACTTTGGAGTAGAAATCACAACTGAGAATCAGGAAATGCGTTAGGAGGGCACTATTGTTGATATGGGAAATGCGTTAGGAGGGCACTACAGTAGATATAGGACAAATAGGGTACCGAGGACAGTCATGTAAGGTAAGTTTGGGATTTCACCTGGCCAGTGTAATCGCGAACTTACAGGTACATGTATGTGCTTGACCTACCTCATTATTCCGAAGTTGTAGTCTTAAGTTAGTTATATGTTGTGTTCCAGTAATCTAGAAGGTCAGCAAGACCCCTGAGGGATAGACCGAGCTTTCTTGCTTGGGAAGTATCATGAGAAATCATATATGATGTGATGTATGTATACATCGAAGAGATGAAATGTTGTATAGAATGTTATGAGTCGTCTAGAGGTAGCTCTTCGTGGATTCGAAGAGGTTGGATGTTGAGTTTGAGTAAGACTCCTGTTTCGGGAGAGTCCCAGTTCTAGGAATAATGGGATAGATCAGTCGGGATGGTAAGGAAGGACAGTGTCAAAACCTTGAAAGTATCAATGGAGCCCTGACTTCTTAGTCAAGATTTTCAATGGCAGGATAGATAAAATAAGATACCTTTAGTGAATTGAAAGCATGTTGAAGTAGAAAGTGTGATAGTCGATCAAAGCGAAAATAGTATGAAATGGCTGGGTAAGTGAGATGTGGAACGCATGTACAGCAAGTTATTGCATGACCGAGAGGACGACCATTGGTCGTAGGTAAGTGTCAAGGATAAGCTGCGTGAGCAAAGCGGTTGACCTTGTTAGAGTGAGTAGCCTTCAATTGCAAGTAGAGTCTCATGCATGATGTTCTTTTATGTAACATGAAATTTTCACGATTTGAAGTAAATATGTAAATGTCATTTTTTATCGAAAATGAATCAGAATGAGCACGTGTATGTTTAAAGAGAAGGTGATTTCATTCACATTGCACATTGAAATTTTGAGCTTAACGATTTGCAAAATATCCCACTCTTTTCATGATAAGTCAAATTTGTTGCAAAAGGTCAAGAAAATGGTTACCTGCAATTAATTTATAACCAAAATACTTATTGACCTATTGATATCATACCAATGAGTGTGAGAACCGACTGGCTTACTTTGTGTTGGTAATTCTTTCAGAATTGTATCATACGAAAAGATTTTCATGCAATATATTACTGTCGTAATAACATCGTTCAGATTGAGCAAGAGTGAGGTTCACGGGAAGATGCATGCAAGCGATTCTCGAATCGTTGTGCAGTGCATTGAAGTTATAAGAATGATGGGGTCATATGTACCCACGTTGTTTTCAAGTGTTGTTTATTTAAAATGATAAAATGTACGAAATGATTTATCTATTGCGTTGTCATGCATGAAGGCTATGAACTCACTAGGTCGTAAGATACTACATGTTAAGTTCAGGAAGAACTTCAAGAGTGGAAAAGTGTCGGGCAAATCAGGAAAGAATGTTGTGGCTTTAGTATTTGTGTTCAAGAGGAAAGGTGAACAGTGGTAGAGTCAGAAGTGAATTATAGTATCGGTTGTATGAGGGTTTGCACCCTTGTTCGGTAACTGGAAGTACAGTTGTCAAGGGACGGTTGTGTCCGGAGGAAGGACTTGAAGCCTTCAAGGTGTGGTATTAGCAACTCGTTATGAGTAGTGTGCTGAGGCAAAAATGAGACATCCTCGATGTCGAATAAGAGTCTTAAGGTGATCTTGCGATTTTGATGTTACATAAGTGGGTTTTGAAATGAGGGAGACGGATTATGAAGTCGATTATGATATGTTGGAAGGATTAGGTTTTGTAAGGAACCCGTGTTTAAGAATAAGTTAAGAAAGTATCAACAGGTCGACTTTTGATGCTAAAGTCAGCAACCGTGCAAGATGGTTAAGGCCGAAGGCTTGAACCAGAAGAACGAAAGTTGATAGAACACCTTGTGGAGGTGCTAAGTTGGTGAGAGACTGTTGTTGTTGAATAAGCGTTCTATTTACGAGATGTGGAGGGTCCATAGAAGGATAAGGTGTGTAGCACAAACGGAGTGAGCATAGACTATATCAGTCAGTAAGAAAGTGTGTCGAGCCTATGAAAGGGCTCGGATCGTAAAGAGGTAGCTAGAATGTTTGTGTTTGAGCTAATTGAGAACTCGTGAGTTATAGTTCAACAAGTTGGGAAAGGACTAAGTAGCGAGATAGACTCGATTATGTATACAGGAGGATTTGAAGGCAAGTTCGAATTATGTGAATGATCATGAGATATATGGTCTACAGCGTGATATTGGGCAAAGAGTGTACGGATGTGTAGTGACTGTAATGGTCAAGCTAAATGTGCCAGCTAGTGTCATAGTGATGTGATGTTAGAGAGAGAGAGAGGAAGCGTCAGATAGAAACCTTTTGGGGGTTTCGGATGAGGTGTGCGATTTGTTAACCAGATTATTGGAGCACGTAGGGTGTAAGTTGACATTGTGGTATGATTATGTTCGGGATAGAGTGACGGAGTGGTGGTGGGTGGTTACCCAAAAGAAAAACCAAGTGTTTTTAGTTGTAAGAGTCGCTAAGTAGGCATATTTTAGGATCGTTGGACGTTTAAAGAAGATGATTGGTGTGTTAGTCAAAATGTGGTGGATTAGACGTGAAATCCTTAAAGAATGTGAGTTGTTTCTTATGTGCGAAATATTTGTCTGAGAGAGTAAAAGTTAGAGGTTAAAGAATGTATAGTGACGTCAGAAACTAGTGTCGTTTCAAGATGACTTGGTCGAAAGCCTTTAGTTGGAATTTTAGTGCAACCGTTTGGTTATGTATAGTAACGAGAAAGTATTTTCAACTTGGGATTTGTCGGAAGAGAGGGGCGAGTGATGTTGGTGGACAGTGCTCCACACCAACGTGGGGAAGTGAAGACCGTATGTCGAAATAAGCGAGTAGGTTAGATGTAGTAAGCTTGACAGTAACACCGAGAGGTGGAGTAGTGTATGTAGATTGTCGTCGGTTAGTGTGCGAACTTTTGGAAAGAGTATTGAGGAAGGGAATTGTGTATGATTTTGTGCAGGAAAGAAGTGGATAAGACAACTGAATGATTTAAATTAGTGACTTTGTGAGAAGTGTTTAAACGATTTGGTCGTGCAGTGATTAAGCTAGTGAGATTAGTATGGTGTGACCAGGGTTACTCCTCCCAGTGGAGTGAGGATAACTTGAGTTATGTTTTATATGACTAAACGAACGTGGCAATCAGCGAGGAATTGATATGTTTCAGGATAAGTTTAATTTGAGTAGATGAACACTTCATCGATGGGTTTGGAGGTTCCTACTCTTAGTTACGTATAAGTATGGGGTGGTGAAGTAGTGAGGATGTGAGATGATTGACGAACTGTGGTCTAGGTGGTCCGATAAAGGGAATTATAATCTGCATAGACGATTGTTGGTTAGGAGAAGTAATCTAGAATTTGCTTGTAATACGATGAAGGAACTCTGGGTTGCGAGTTGTCGGGATGTGCAGGGTTGGCCTGGTGCCAAGCTATCAAGTGAGTGATTGTTCTTGGTAAATGAATCTCGTGTTGTTGCGGAGGATTTAGCCAAGTTCCTCCTTAAAGGAAGTAAAGATGCATGAGAAGCCTTAGTTAATCTACTTTTGTCAAGATCGATCGAGTAGGAACAATAACCTGCGAGTTAGAGTACCGTAAGAACTGAAGGGAATGCACCCATTGTTCCAGGTTTCGATTTTAGTGAGGTGGTTGACTGAATCAGAATGTGACTTTACTTTGGGGAAGTGTCAGTTATGGTGTGGGGAAAATAACCGCATCTTTTCCCAATGAGGAATTCCGGGGACGAAACTCTTTTAAGGGGGGAGTATTGTAACAACCCGAATTTCTAATAAGAAGTGAAAGTTTAGTGGCAAAAGTCTAAGAACTAAAAGTTAAGTTAAGGGGCCTTTGTGCAAATGTTGGGAAAAATAAAAGGGATGAGAAAAACCCTGATGCACTCATTTTAGCAATTTTGTCTAGTGTGTGTGTATGTGTGTGCGGCTAAGAGATGGAGCAAGAGAAGAAATTGTGGCAAATGAAGAAGAGGAAGAAGTCTTGACAGCTGAATCCTTGAGCTAATCAGTAGAAAACTCCAGGTAACTATCAATCTGCCCTCTCCTTTAGTTTTGGTGAAATGTATTGGGTTGTGGGGAGAAACTTGGTTATTAGGAGTTTCCTTGTGTTTTCCTCATTAACTTGTTTAAGAAAGGGTAAGAATGGGTGTAACAACCCGGTTTCCCAAACATGATTCAACTAACATATATTGCATCACGTCGTTACATTCATAAAGAAAATACAAATAATTCACATATGGTCCCAGATCAGTCTCGAAACGATACAACAAAGAACATGAACAGTTCCTAATCCTTGCTAGCTATCAACCTCGCCTTATACTTTAATTCTTCACTTTCGCTAACAAACGATCCTCAACCTGGAATACATATTTTTAAAACAGAAAATGAGGGTTAGACCTAATGGTCTAGTGAGAAAATCCCTGTCATTTGCAAATCGTTAGAAAATCCATTTATATAAAATCTTTTATATAAACACGGATACGTATCACACAGAATTAAATACCAACCAAGACTCGTGCAACGAATACCATTCCTTTCAACCATATATATATAATTGACATTTTCTTTTATAATTGCGTTACTACAATCCAATCAAGTATACATCTCAATATAAACACCTTATCACATCATGTATGATAACTATATGAATACCTCCACATTCTACACGTATATAATTCCTACTCAAGACTCGTGTACCAAATACCTTTCATTCCACCTTATTCCTCCACAATGGCCATATTAGTTGGTAGCAAGCCAACTAATAAACGTCAACTAATAAATTAATTAACGCTACCGGTCCGCACACCGGAACCCGGCTACTCACCGGTTCGTCCACACAGGAACTCGGCTACCCTCCGGTCCTGCACACAGGAACCCGGTCACTCACCGGTCCGCACACCGGAACCCGGCTACTCTGCAATCGTGTTAGTGAAATTCACGTAACCATATAAACACCGTATATATATATGTACCAATATATCATATTGATATTTATAACATCTTCCATCAAATTCCAACCATGTACATATATAGATGTATATCTCTTAAAGTAAACACATTATCACACCATATATCACCTTCCAACCATACCTCAATATATGATATTTTCATTTATAAATACGTCATCACATTCCAATCATATATATGTAATCCAGTTTATTACCCATCACATATTCAATCACACATAACCAACTCATATATATCTGTACACATATATATGTAATCCAGTTGAAAACATTTTAAAGTAAAACTCACCTGGTTAGCTTATATCCGAAAGCCCTTCTAAGATTATTAAACAAGCGCCTGATCCTTCGATCCCAAATTCACAGAAGCTGCACAAATAAACACAAGTACTTGTTTTAAAAACAAGCCAAACGACTCGCAAACACACACCTCAAACTCGAGCTCGCAAGCACACACCTCAAGCTCGCAAACACACACCTCAAAATCCCTCGCAACTAACTAAGCTAGCAAGCACACACCTCAAGCTCGCAAGCACACACCTCAAAATCCCTCGCAACTAACTAAGCTAGCAAGCACACACCTCAATCAAAATCCCTCGCAGCCTTCTCTAAAAATCCCTCGCAGCCTAAGGCTGCGAGCCTAATCAATCCCTCGCAATCAACCATTGCGAGCCGGATGAACACCAAACAAAACCCAGTTCCTGTTCGTCTAAAACCCCACGATTTACAAGTTCTAAGGCTCAGATTACTATGAAATTTTGCAGGAATGTACACTACTACTACTAGAACACTTACCCAAGATCAAAATACACTTCTACATCTAAAAATACCAAAACCCACTAAATTTCCTAAAAAGCTTAAAATACACAAAATGGAAGATTAAAATAGGAAATCTTTACCTTACGATTTTCTCGATGTTGAATCTAACCCCAAGCAGCAAAACCCTTCTTCTTTCTCTCCTTCCACCAAGAATCACATTCAAGTTTCACTCCTAAACTCCCTTTCTCTTTCTCTGCCGAAAACAACCAAGCACACACACACTTGGAAAATTTCTAGACATTTCACCTAATCTATCTCATCCCTTTCTCTCTTTCTCTATAAATGCACGCCACACTCATGAGTCACACACACATATCTATATTTTAATTATATTTACCAACCAAACCCCCAACTCCTCTTAATTGGCAAAACACATCTTTAAACTTCCAAATAAAAATAAAACTTATCCCTTAACTTTTAAATTCCAAAATTTAATAAAATTAAAGACTTATAAAATAAATAAATAAAATACCTGGTTATTACAACATCTCCCCCTTAAAAGAATTCCGTCCCGGAATTCATACAAGCAACGAACTAGGGTAACTACCACCGAATTGATATCAAAATCTATGAACACAACAAAGTGTTTACGGAACCCTCAAAGGACTTTTACTAGACCACCCGCTTTACTGTTTCTAGTTTACCATTTGCTCTTGCTTCAATACTTCAACCTAAAACATCAAGAGTTTTAATTTCTCACAAGAAATCCGCCCCCTTAAAATAACGATAAACACTCAATACTCAAATATCACGAAAGTCCAAATTAACTCGAAATTCACTTATACTCATAACATTACCACGCTAATTACTACTTTTAACTTCCCCGGCCTTTTACTACAAACATCTTGTCCTATACTTTCACAATACTAACTCAAAAACATAATCCTATGCTTCCAATATAAAACTCGGTTAGCAATTATAACTTATTTCTCATACTCTTCCAATATACTCATAACATAATCACAATCACTTTATATCACGGAAATTTCTTAATTTTTTTTATCAAACCCGAAAACTTCATCCTACTATTTCCATTTCTTAAACTAGCATAGCATAACCGTAATGATCTCACATCAATGCTTAATTGCACTGGACACCAAATCATTTATCAAAATAAAATAAGGTCTACAAAGAAACTTAATTTCTCGAATATCAACAAAGCACAACCTTAATCACTTCAATTATCTTAATAACCTCATCATCAAAACTCATACCGTCTTTTATCCAAATATCAATACCAATTCCTCCCTTAATAGAATAACAAACTCGCTATCACATCAATTCCTCACCTCTCCAAATTAGCACGAAAATACTAACACAAATCTTTAGACATTTGTCTCCCTTAAACCACTTCGCAATTGAATTTAACAACAGCGGTCTCACTTTACTCAACCGAAAAATTATCGAATCAACATAGTAATAAATTCGCTACAAAACTAAGCCGAAAGGAATTCACTACAACTCCGATAAAATTTCATGCCACTACTCATATAACTCAATAACAGCTTAACACGCAAAATCCAGCACCAGTTAAAAACAACTCTTTAACTTAAACAACTCCATAAGGGAGTTTCACCAATATTAATCTCACCCTTCTTAACCGAAACTTTTCAACCACATGCATAATAAGTCTACCTCGAATTACACCACCAAGTTCATCCCAAGATCATCACAATTATTTGATCCAAATATCCTTCCCACTAATCATAACACTTGATAATATAAATCCCTTTTTCAACTTAAACCCCCCAGTCCAAATCGGTGTTTTCTAACAGTTCAACCTCACTTGCTTCGGCTAAGCCCTTCCGCAGAATTACACAGGAAGGGCCAAATGAACTCTCACTATGTAACCCTTCAATACTAAGGCGCATACAACAAAAATAGTACCCTTCTAATTACAAAAACTCTTTTTCCCAAAGGAAATTTCCTTACGATACAAACAAAGTATAATACTTCAGGTCGATCACATCAATATCCCTCACACGTCTAGACTCCAGCTCCACCTCATCCTACTACCCTTGCCATGACGAAAATCTCCACTAGCCATAACGAGTTGCCTCGCGAATGCAGAGTCGCATACAGTGTGAAATCGGATAGACATTTGAAACAAGGATTCTATCCCACAACGGTTAGGCTCAAACAAGAGCTGCGCAATAGAACTAAATCAAACGTTCTAATGCTATATAGTTCCTACTGTATACCACTTATAAAGCATTCACTCAACAACCTATCAGGACTAGTACAAATTCTTACTAGCAGTAATAGTCATACAGCAAACGATAAGCACCATGCAATCTAGCATACATACTCTTATGTTCTAGAATGCAATCAATTACACCAAATACTCTACTCTTTTCTCAACATAAAACACGTTTTTCCAAGGATAGCTTACTAGGATGTGCTCACTCTAGGCCGATCCTACGAGCTAGCTTTCTTTCACTTCTAAAACGATCGCACCACGCAAAACCCACAATTACTATATTTAACCAATAATTTCACTACACCTCATAACAGGAAATAACCAAGTTAATCCGAAATCACCTTTTGTTACCCGAAGCAACCATACATTTTTTTTTTCCAAATATCATTAACATCTCCTTTCAAACATACAGTACACAAATTGGATCCACACTACACACCCATCCTCATAAAATAGTAAACATAAACATCGCATTTAATAAAATCATTACATCTTTATTTCACCTCGTGCCTCTTTCAGCGCAATTTATGTTATCGTACCTCTTTTGATCGAGCCAATTGAACCGTGCCTCTTTTTTTTCAGCACAAAAGATCTCATCATGCCTCTTTCAACACCCAAAATATATATATATTCATATATTTATCACAAATCATTTAACATATTTGGAAATTCATCGATAACATAAACTTCAACATTTAAAGACATTTTCCAGCGTTCGAAAGAAATACTGAATTACACATAACGCCACCTTCTATACTTCCACAAAATCTTTCCGCAAGTCTAACATGCACTTTCAATTTGAAAATTGCTAGCAATAGCAAATGTTAGATTATTCATCCCAAATTAAACTACCAACCACTTTCGTTCTCATACAATAAATTTCACTACCACTTCGTTAAAACTTTCCAATCCGACCACCTAAGATAACGGGTTAACACCTTGATCACTAAAAGCTTTTCCTTGCTAATCATCCTCAAAAGCACTCCTCGCCTTCTAGTTCCACTCATCCTTTCTTTCTTGCTTAGATTAATCCCAAGCAATATTAAAATGAATAACCATGCTAATTTCGATATCATCCCAAAACATTTGTTACACTCTTACCAAATTAGAACCAATCTCTTTTAACACCAAATGCTTCCAAACCTACTCGTTCACTAAGCCTTATCAAAATAATTCATACATCCTTAAATATAAAGTTTGTTAACAACCGAAACTTTAAATCAAACACCCGACAATCTCTTCTTTCATCTTAACCACTTATTCCAATATATACCAAATTACCGAGGATCACTTCATTATTACCTACTCGACAATTTCAACAAAAATCAAGTTCCAACACCATACTATACTCACTACTATTTCAAACTCCAATAAGATTATCAAGAATCACTTAATAGGCACTCCACTTCTATCTATATCACCAACACAATTATCAAACTCTTTTCTTATGCAATCAAGCAACAAAAGATTAACAACACAAATAATCGGTTTGCACCGAAGTCAATTAGCACTTTAGCACGTGTAAAGTTTATATGAGTATACCTGTCTTCGTCTTCGTCCATGTATCAAATCTGATTTGCCACTCTGTTAACTCATACAAGGTCAATATACACACAAGCACATACCCCATATAACAAGGTGTTCCGGTTCAAACATGTACTTGTAAGTTCACAATTACACCGGCCAAATGTAATCTGAAAGTACCTTACATGATGTTCCTTCTTCCTTTTTATACTTAATATCCCAAGGTTCTATAATAATGGGGACATCCTACTTCACATGCAGTTTAAGTCTAGGTACAGATACTAATACCTAAATCCCTTAAACTAAGGCTCTGATACCAACTGTAACAACCCGGTTTCCCAAACATGATTCAACTAACATATATTGCATCACGTCGTTACATTCATAAAGAAAATACAAATAATTCACATACGGTCCCAGATCAGTCTCGAAACGATACAACAAAGAACATGAACAGTTCCTAATCCTTGCTAGCTATCAACCTCGCCTTATACTTTAATTCTTCACTTTCGCTAACAAACGATCCTCAACCTGGAATACATATTTTTAAAACAGAAAATGAGGGTTAGACCTAATGGTCTAGTGAGAAAATCCCTGTCATTTGCAAATCGTTAGAAAATCCATTTATATAAAATCTTTTATATAAACACGGATACGTATCACACAGAATTAAATACCAACCAAGACTCGTGCAACGAATACCATTCCTTTCAACCATATATATATAATTGAAATTTTCTTTTATAATTGCGTTACTACAATCCAATCAAGTATACATCTCAATATAAACACCTTATCACATCATGTATGATAACTATATAAATACCTCCACATTCTACACGTATATAATTCCTACTCAAGACTCGTGTACCAAATACCTTTCATTCCACCTTATTCCTCCACAATGGCCATATTAGTTGGTAGCAAGCCAACTAATAAACGTCAACTAATAAATTAATTAACGCTACCGGTCCGCACACCGGAACCCGGCTACTCACCGGTTCGTCCACACAGGAACTCGGCTACCCTCCGGTCCTGCACACAGGAACCCGGTCACTCACTGGTCCGCACACCGGAACCCGGCTACTCTGCAATCGTGTTAGTGAAATTCACGTAACCATATAAACACCGTATATATATATGTACCAATATATCATATTGATATTTATAACATCTTCCATCAAATTCCAACCATGTACATATATAGATGTATATCTCTTAATGTAAACACATTATCACACCATATATCACCTTCCAACCATACCTCAATATATGATATTTTCATTTATAAATACGTCATCACATTCCAATCATATATATGTAATCCAGTTTATTACCCATCACATATTCAATCACACATAACCAACTCATATATATCTGTACACATATATATGTAATCCAGTTGAAAACATTTTAAAGTAAAACTCACCTGGTTAGCTTATATCCGAAAGCCCTTCTAAGATTATTAAACAAGCGTCTGATCCTTCGATCCCAAATTCACAGAAGCTGCACAAATAAACACAAGTACTTGTTTTAAAAACAAGCCAAACGACTCGCAAACACACACCTCAAACTCGAGCTCGCAAGCACACACCTCAAGCTCGCAAACACACACCTCAAAATCCCTCGCAACTAACTAAGCTAGCAAGCACACACCTCAAGCTTGCAAGCACACACCTCAAAATCCCTCGCAACTCCTCAAGCTCGCAAGCACACACCTCAAAATCCCTCGCAACTCACTAAGCTAGCAAGCACACACCTCAAGCTCGCAAGCACACACCTCAAAATCCCTCGCAACTAACTAAGCTAGCAAGCACACACCTCAATCAAAATCCCTCGCAGCCTTCTCTAAAAATCCCTCGCAGCCTAAGGCTGCGAGCCTAATCAATCCCTCGCAATCAACCATTGCGAGCCGAATGAACACCAAACAAAACCCAGTTCCTGTTCGTCTAAAACCCCACGATTTACAAGTTCTAAGGCTCAGATTACTATGAAAATTTGTAGGAATGTACACTACTACTACTAGAACACTTACCCAAGATCAAAATACACTTCTACATCTAAAAATACCAAAACCCACTAAATTTCCTAAAAAGCTTAAAATATACAAAATGGAAGATTAAAATAGGAAATCTTTACCTTACGATTTTCTCGATGTTGAATCTAACCCCAAGCAGCAAAACCCTTCTTCTTTCTCTCCTTCCACCAAGAATCACATTCAAGTTTCACTCCTAAACTCCCTTTCTCTTTCTCTGCCGAAAACAACCAAGCACACACACACTTGGAAAATTGCTAGACATTTCACCTAATCTATCTCATCCCTTTCTCTCTTTCTCTATAAATGCACACCACACTCATGAGTCACACACACATATCTATATTTTAATTATATTTACCAACCAAACCCCCAACTCCTCTTAATTGGCAAAACACATCTTTAAACTTCCAAATAAAAATAAAACTTATCCCTTAACTTTTAAATTCCAAAATTTAATAAAATTAAAGACTTATAAAATAAATAAATAAAATACCTGGTTATTACAATGGGTTATTGTGTTAATAGTCGCCCTATATTTGTTATCTGGAAGGAGTGGTGGGATTTAGGGCAAAGGTGCGTAATCCCTGCGATTATTGCAAAAACCGTCGCGTCCGAAAAGTCCCATCGCAAGGGTAGTGCCCGGATGTTGGGTAGTGTCCGGATGAATCTTCTGTCCGGATAGTCGGTCCGGATACCTCGAGTGTCCGGGTAAGTCCAGGGTATCCGGGAAGTGTTAGTTCCCGGATAGTTGTTCGGTAAATCTGGTACCCGGTAAGATAGCTTATCCGGTAAGTTGGTGTCCGGATAAGTGTCCGGTAAGTATAATTGTCCGGAAAGTAGAGTTGTTCGGAAAGTTGGATGATCAGCTTATATGTTTATCCATTCATTCAGGAAAATCGATTGGAAGTCTGGAACAGATTAGGAAAGGGAAGTAAGAGCACCAGGTGAGTTTTTCTAACTAAATTACGTGATCTTACGTGTTTTCCCAAAGAAAGTGTTTATGTGGAAATGTCATGTTATTTTTACATGATTTTTACGAGAATGAAAGTTTAATATTTTACTGATCAGAGTGTGTTTATGAGCATGATTTATTTACAAGCTTTTACGAACGTTTTCCTATGAAAAGTATGTTTTACTGAAAAGATTATTCAGCAAGATGAAGTGAATTGTAAAGTGTTATGCGGATTTCATGTTTTATGATTATGATGAGCTATGTGTGTGTTATGTGTAGTCGATCTGCACAGTGGTATCTGAGACCTCGGGATCCGATGATCCCTTGGGCTGTTATGAGAAGCTTGTAGGAGGGAATTCATTTCCTTCCTACTCGGATATGTGATGAGCTTGTAGGAGGGAATTCGTTTCCTTCCTACTTGGATAGAGGGGAGTCTGCTTGGGACCCGATATGAGGCGAGAGGGGAGTCTGTTTGGGCCCCGATCGCGGTTAGCAATGTGATCCTTACACGATGTGCAGTACCATGAATGATGTCTATGTGAAGAATGTGAACTGTTTTATAAAAATGATTTTATATTGTTGATGTACATTGATTATGGAGGGAACTCACTAGACCTCATGGTCTAACCCTCACTTTTCAAAACTAAAACCTTTTCAGGTAAGTGAACAAGAGCAAGATAGAGTGCAGATGCAGCTAGAGATAGTATAAGTGCCTCTTGTAGAAGTTAGATTATTCTCAGTTGTGTATAGGTTGTTTCCGCCAACCTAAGTTTTAGATTGATGTAATGAAATGTTGGGACCCAAGTTTGTAAATCATTATGATGTAATGTTGTGTATGTCCACGTTGGATTTTTCGGATGTTACAGCCAAAAGTCGAAATGGTTTGATTCATCCTAAACCAAATCGATTTTCAAACAGATTTTTGATCAAACATTGAAACCATGAACAGAAAAGTGAGAAGACCCCTAATAAAAGAACCAAAAATCGTTATTGGGTTTCAATGAGAAATCGATTTTGTGTTTAGCCCAAAAATCGTAGAAACCAAAATCGTTTTTGTGGTTCAAACACTTAGAAACCAAAATCGCTTTTAGCCAAAAGTCGAAACCAAATCGATTTTGAAACCGATTTTTGATCAAACATTGAAACCATGAACAGAAAAGTGAGAAGAACTCGATTTTGAAACCAAAAATCAAACAGAAAACCGTACCTGAGAAGAAGGTGATTGAATCCCTGAGAAGAACAGTGAATGAAAAATGCCATTGAATCCATTGAATATGCAGGGTTATAGTCGGAGGATTCTTATAGGGAGGGATGGAGGGGAAGAGTCGCCTCGAGAAGGAACCATTTCTGTAGAAGTTTCAAGAGCCCAAAATGATTACGTGCCTGGTTAAAAAAATAAAAAGATTACTTTTCTCACTCTTAAAATTAAGTAAATGTGCTTTAAATGGTGGTCCATAATGCTTAAATTGTTGTTTTTAACAGTTTGGGGGTTAGGTGTTTTATAAAGTAGTATAGACATGGTTGGCTTTTGGGAAGAAGTGCCAAATTTGGTGAGAAGCGTGAGAACTGGTTATCAACCGTTGGATGAGAAATGGACTAACATTATGATGGGATGCACCGAGATAAGATGCATCGAGATGCACCAGATCAATTCTATTTTAAGGCGCCATTCATGGGAGGGTATTTGAGTAAAAGTGATTAATGGTTTAAAATTACTTCTCTCACTTCTCACCAAAAATGAAACTTCTCACATGATCCCATGCATATATATATATATATATATATATATATACTTGAGATCATGTGAGACCAAACTATTTCCGTGAGACCGTGAGATCAAAAAATTAACACTAAACCTTCAGAACAAAAGACTGTGAAGGTACTGTGATGGTAAACCTTCACAGTGTTTTTGTTGTGAAGGTTTGTTGTTTTTCTTACCTTCACAATGAATCATTGTGAAGGTTTAGTGTTAATTTGTTGGTCTCACAGTCTCACGAAAATAGGTTGGTCTAACGTGAACCCAACCCTATATATATATAGGGGTGGGTTCAAATGAAAACTCAAATTCAATTGTAAACGTGAGGACAAACCACAACCGTTGATTAATAATCTGGTGAAGAGATCAATGGCAAAAAAACACGGTGGCAATTTTGTAAATAAGTTGAAAACTCTGTCAATGGCTTAATGAATATTTAGCGCGCAGGGGTAAAATTGGAAAGATGAGAATCAGCGCCTATTTTTGTTGAATTTTTATTTTCTTTTTTAATTAAAAAACTTTTACCCCCTTAAATTTTAAAATAAATTATCTCAAAAATTACTAACATTTTAATCAAACAAATTACATCAAAAAAACGAGAATTTCGTGCTCTTCGATATGACATCCATCATGATATAGTTTTTTTCGATTTAATCGTTTTTTACGTGAAATCGTGTATAGTGTTATATTCAGACTGAATATAACACATATACACGATTTCACGTTATAACACATATTCAGACTGAATATAACACATATTCAGTCTGAATATAACACATATTCAGACTGAATATAACACATATTCATCACTCACGTCTTCTTTTGTTCACATCTATTGCTGCATTCTTTCACATTGCATATACATGCCACGCATGCATACTAAGGCCATTCTCCCTTAACCATCTGTGTTGTTCATCGAATATTGTTGCTGTTATTATCCATCTTTGGTTTTCTTGGTGACATACATATCAATACATCGCATGAATTTTTTTGATTTGGTTATTGTTCAACTACCACTAGCCTCATATTTTTCAGCTACATCTCGGTTTGAAGAACTTGATCATCACGTGATATCATATACCACATATTAGGTTTTACCACACAATTATTGGTCGTGTTTATCGCATGGTTTTATGTGTTATATTCAGTCTGAATATGTGTTATATTCAGACTGAATATGTGTTATATTCAGTCTGAATATGTGTTATATTCAGTCTGAATATGTGTTATATCCAGACTGAATATGTGTTATATTCAGTCTGAATATGTGTTATAACGTGAAATCGTGTATATGTGTTATATTCAATCTGAATATAACACATATACACGATTTCACGTAAAAAACGGTTAAATCGAAAAAAAAACTATATTAAGTCTGAATATAACACATATTCATTTTGGTAAATGGGTTTTCGACCAGTCCATAATTACCGGATACTGGAAGCTTCCCGGGTGTTTCATTAGTTACCGGGTAGCTTGTAAGTGTCCGGGTAGAACTTATCGAGGGAGTTACCGGATACATAGTCTTACCGGGTAAGTTGGGTTACCGTGTGCATAGTACCCGATAAGGGGTGTGTTGCACGGTAAGTTAGGGTACCCGGTAAGTTAGTGTACCCGGTAAGAGGGGTAGTGCCCGGTAAGGTGTGTGTCCGGAAAGTCCTGTGATCGAATGGTAGTGTCCGGATACCTGTAACTAATTGAGGAACGTCTGATCTTTTAGGTGCCAAACTTGGTTAACTCGAGAGTAGAACGAGAGTGCATTCAATACCATCGCAAGGTGAGTTCCCTAAAACCTTTTTACGACGAAATGTGTTAATTGTTCTTTTAACTGATAATGTTTCACTTTGAGCACGAAATGTTTACCAAATCGATATGCATGTTTTCACATGAAAGCTCATACTTTATTCAAAGAATATTTAGCATGATGAAATGACTATATGGTTTACAAGATTTCAAGTTGTATGATGTATGACATGTTATGTGTATGCTATGTGGAGTCGGTCTGCACCGTGGGATCGGTATGCCTCAGGATCCGATGATCCCTTGGACATGAGTGATGAGCCGATAGGTTGGAATCTGTTTCCCTCCTATTCGGGTAGAGGGGAGTCTGCTTGGGCCCCGATACGAGGCGAGAGGGGAGTCTGTTTGGGCCCCGATCGTGGCGAGAGGGGAGTCTGCTTGGGCCCCGATCGTGGTTAGTTTATGCGATCCTCATCACGGTGCAGTACCATGTTTGACGTTATGTGAAGGTCATTGATGAAATTGATAAATGATTTTCCTACTGTTTATATATGTTGTTTTCGGAGGTGATTCACTAGACCTTTTGGTCTAACCCTCGCTTTTCAAAACTAAAACCTTTTCAGGTAAGCAAATAGTAGGAGGCTCAGGTAAGTGAGCAAGGGCAAAATAGAGTACAGATGCAGCTAGAGACAGTGCAAGTGCCACTTGTAGAAGCTAGATTATTCTCAGTTGTGTATAGGTTGTTTCCGCCATCCTTAGTTCGAGATTGATGTAATGAAATTTTGGGACCCAGTTTTGTAATGTTTACGAGTTATTGCTATGTATGTCCTGTTGAATTTTTGGGACGTTACAGAAGCATTGATCACTTTTAATCAAATGCCTCTCATGAATTGCGGCTTAGAGGAGAATCAATCTGGTGCATCTCATCCTAATGTGCATCCATTTCTCATCCAACGGTTGATAACCACTTATCACGCTTCTCACATTAACCTCAACTTCTGACAAGATCCTAACCCTATATATATATATATATATATATATATATATATATACATGTAGAGGGAGCTTCAAATGTAAACACTCTTTTTTATGTAAACCTTGTAAACCAATCTAGGCCATCTGATTTTTTGATCAACGGTTGAGGGATTTTTGAATTTAAAAAATAGGGAAAGGGTATTTTGGGAATAATGTTTTAGGTATTTAATTTTGGAATCTATTAATTTTGAAATCTATTAATTGATTTGAATCAATCTCTATCTCTATCTCTCTCTCTCACAAAATCCGGCCCTCTCTCTCTCCCTCTCTCTCCATCTCTCTCTCTCTCCACCGCCACCACTCGCCACCATCCAGCCGGAAAGTTGTGTTCTTTAAAACAGCAAGATCGTCGTTCCATGCACCACCTGGAGATATTGCAGTGAACCTCATCAAGAAATCATTGGTACAAACAATTTGTTCAAATCCAAGAATCCAACTTTTTCTCATCTTTGTCATCGTAATCTCCACCCATTTACCACCATCGTCGGCCGCTCATGACCACCGCCACCACTCGCCACCATCCAGCCGGAAAGCTGTGTTCTTTTAAAACAGCAAGATCGCAGTTCCATGCACCACCTGGAGATATTGCAGTGAACCTCATCAAGAAATCATTGGTACAAACAATTTGTTCAAATCCAAGAATCCAACTTTTTCTCATCTGGGTCATCGTAATCTCCACCCATTTACCACCTTCGTCGGCCGCTCATGACCACCGCTACCACTCGCCACCATCCAGCCGGAAAGCTGTGTTCTTTAAAACAGCAAGATCGCAGTTCTATGAAACGTCTCCTATGAAACGTGAAAAAAATTATGAAACTCGCCGGTTTCATATTGTTTTCCCTCCTATGAAACGTGAAAAAGTATGAAACTCGCCAGTTTCATATTGTTTTTTATCCTACGGAATGTGAAAATTTCGAAAAAACGGTTTATGAAACTTAAAAAACTCGAACTTATGAAAAATTTGTTTTTGAAAAAACTGATATGAAACTCGAAAAAATTATGAAACTCGCCGGAATTTTGGGGAAGGTCGCCGGAGTGGGAGCAAGGCGCCAGATTGGAGATAGCCGGAGTAGGAGGAGGTCGCCGGAGTGTATGTCGCCGGAGAGAGAGAGAGATGAAGATAATTGAGAAAATTAAGGAAGTTTGTTAGTTGCTAAAATTATGGATATTCCTAAAATTATGAATTTGGAGAAAAAGACCCAAATACCCTTGGTTTCATTGTTTACATAAAAAAGAATGTTTACATTTAAAGGAGCCTCTATATATGTATATATATATATATATATATGTATATATATATATATGTATATATATATATATGTATATATATACTAGCAGTGTACCCGTGCAATGCACCGGGTGAGAAATGTATAAAAGTTATTGTAAATGAATAATGTAACTTAGTTGGCAAAAGGGTGTGTGTAGCTACTTTGCTTAAATACACAAGAAGTAAATCCTTGTATTAGTAAATACATATGACAATTATAGAAAATGCCGTTATTAAAATGTCACAAAACTCAATTTTGTTGTGCCATTTAGTTATTAATTGCTTAAGTGCCATAAAAAACTAAATGTGTCACAATTCACAAATATGAACAAAGACTTATGGTTTTGATATATTTAGAATGACCACTAAAATAATTGTTAATTAGTATGGTTGCTGATATCAAAGCACCACTTTTATTGATAAGATATAAATTAAAATAACACGTACGATATATTTCAAATAAATGATATACATTTAATTTCCATATACACCATGCATGCAATTCTTTTGAAGACAATAATGCATAGAAAAACCAAAACCAATTTGTTTTTAACATAATTACCAGGCCCGTGCTTCAGGGTGTTCCAATAGGTTCTACCGCACAGGGCCTCCGGTAGCCGGGGGCCTCCGATTTTTTTTAACTTTTTACCTGTAATTATGTTTATATATAAATTATTCAGGATAAAGTTTTAAACAAAGTAGCTTATGGTGCAGTGGTATGGCTATCTACATCTAATTAGGCGCTACTCTCTTGCGCCCCAGTTTCGAATCCTGTGGTCGGTAACTCTGTGTTTTTTATTTTAAATTATTATTTCCATATAGTTTTGTGTTATTACAAGTTTTGTCGGTATTAATTACATATACAAAATTTTGACAGTTTTTTAATTTTTTTTATCCGAATTCTATTTAAGTATATAATTTGATTACATTACTTTATGGGAAACCAATAGCCATTAATTTGATTACATTACTATTGTTACTACTCCTAGAGGACGGTTCTGTAAAATAGATGTCGCCGCTAGTGTACATAATCGTACATATATCAGTTAGGTGTTTTCATTTCAGGTCCTATAGATGTTCACTCCCCTAATTGACAGTATAAGAGCAATTAAAACAACTTAAAAACAGCAAAATGTAGTTTATGCTGACTAAATCCAAATGAAAAACTAACCATTGAGCGCAATTTGATCCATATATTACCACTTTACAGCCCTGTGATCATACATAAATCACAAAGTATTTTAGTTGAAAAAAAAGAAAGCAAAAACTTCCAAAAGTTAAAAATAAAAAAAGAGAGTTATTTCAACCATATAACAATCCTTACAGGTCCAATTACTGCTGAAGCAAAATGCAAACGTCTTCAAATATAGTATTGTCAGTTTTCCATAAATATGGGGAATTTTATAGGATGACAACCACCATTTTCCAGTGCATATTAGTACATAAGCTACCAAAAGAAAAAGGTTCAGATTCATTCAGACATATTATCGAACACCTAGAATGCAACTTTTTCTTGCAACTATCAATCCACGAGCTAGCAATCAGAAACCATATCAAAACACTGATTAAAACAAAGAAAATACCAAAATTGATTCCAAAATCAAACTAAACAGCAACCCCATCCGATTGAGAGCAGATCAGCAAATACAAAAAAAACATTGATTGAAAGCAGATCAGCAAATACAAAAATAAACATCGATTGAAAGCAGATC
Source organism: Saussurea involucrata (assembly GCA_033807775.1). Taxonomy (NCBI): domain Eukaryota; kingdom Viridiplantae; phylum Streptophyta; class Magnoliopsida; order Asterales; family Asteraceae; genus Saussurea; species Saussurea involucrata. The sequence continues at coordinate 34,898,526 of CM066321.1, forward strand.
AAGAAATACAAAAGAAACATCGATTGAGGAAACAGAAGGGAAATTGAGACAGAGGGATTCTTGAAGCAGCGAACAGATTGAGGAAATTGATCGTAAAACCCTCCCGCTCGATTGTTTATATGCTGCGTTTTTGGAGCCAGTAGAAGCATGGTCATAACTCATAAGGTACTCTCGGTATGGATGGAGATAAGGTAATAAACGTACTATAGGAAGCATGGGCTGAATGGTCCGTATAAGGGATGGAGCCATGGAGCATGGGCTGGGGTTGTTTCAAACATGGGTGGGAGTTGTTTCAAATTGATTGCATCAATGAGTTGTATATTATGCATTAAAGATAGTAATTAAGAGTTTTTTCAAAAGTATGCATAAAATGGTGGTACCATGTGCTTGAAATGTTGTCTTTAAGACATTAGGTGTATATAACACAATCAAATAGTTCGTTCAATAACACAATCAAATAGTTCGTTCTATCAAGCAGCGGGATACATCTCGATTATGAAGCAGACAACTCAAACCCTATGGCCTCAATTTTGCTTGTAATGCAACACAAAAATACTCTATTATTATAAAAATAATATCAAAAGATAAAATTATGCACTTGTCAGATCCAAACTACCAAAAAACCCCTAAGCAACGAATGTAAAACCTTGATGTACAAAGGAAAACTAAGCAATAACATAAACTTATTGGTGAAGCAAATGAATAAAGATGCATTTCTTGATAGAGTTGTGTGTAACATATATAACAAATTGTTGTTGTGCTGACCAGTTTTTTTATGTATTATTTTACCCCTTGATCAATATTTTTGTTTGATTGAAACAAGTGTTTAACAAAAATGATGAACAATTGACTTTAAATGGTAAAATTCTATTTGAATTTTCTACAACATTGAAAAGCATGCCATTTAACCTTTAGCATTCAGTTAATAAATATAAATACAATTAACAATTTTTGTATAAATAAATCTTATAATTAATACTTGTAAAATTACAATTCAATTTTTTTTAAAACATTGTTTTTGCTCTGTTACCCCATCCTGCTAGAGTTCCCCAGTTTTTGTTATATACGACCATGGACTCATAGGCCCCTTCACAGCCATCTCCTTCCTTGGTCTTCCCGTTTCCTCGCAGCACCACACTCCACTTTCACAACCATCTGATGTCTGAAATCTACCACACCCCAAATTAACTTGGGTTATAAAGAAAGACAGGATTAAGTTGATCAGAAAACACCCTTGTACACTATGGAGGTAATGCACTAAACAATATTTGCTTTTCAACTATCATGGGGTGCACAAAAACCTGAAATATGCCAAATAACCACAAAAATTTGCAATACCCAAAAAACAATTTGGTCATTATCGAAGAATATGAAGACATGAATAATATGGAAAGACGACCACTAAGAACTATATATGCTTAATTGATTCACCTAATTTCAAAGTCACTTATTGTTTTTCATCTACTTGTTCAAGAATCAGTAGAAGACTAAACACTATAGTTCATCGAAGATTGATTTTCCACAATAAATTAAAGGAACAACTTGTAAACAAACCAAAATAGTAAAAACCGAATAAAACACTATAGTTGATCAAAGAATTTTTGGACAATCAAATAAACACCAAAATAGTAAAAAATGAATAAAACACAACAAAATCAAAATGGAAATTACTTACTTTTTCAGCAAATCTCAATATTCTGTTAGCTTTTGCTCTCCCTAATGTCATACTTGGAAGAATAAAATACATAAGTGACATGTTGGATATACTTGACAGAAGACAAATACAATTGTTGATATGGTGGGTCTTATGCGTCTTCCACCATCATTTAAGAAAGAAAAGGAAATGTCAGGTAAGAAACATTGCAAGTTTGCAACAAAATTGCAATGTCAATGACAGTGCACTTCCACCATCACGAGTGGCTGGTAGCATACGTGGTGAAGCCAACACATACCAAAACTATTAAATGATACATGAATAGATGATAGAATTCAATACATAAATATGCAAAGTTAGTGTATTTATCTAAGTTTTATGGAATCTAAAGAAAAAAAATTGCCATATATGTTTGGGGTTTATTACTTTTAAGGCTCATATGCTTTTACATTAAGTACCAACTATGAATATAGATTTGCTTATGACTTCTTAAATGCAAGAGTTCAACGTAGATGATATCAATATTTGTCCTTGCTGAATCTTTTCTCAAACAAATGGCAATACGTTTCAGTATGCTCTGTAAGTGCATATTAAACAAAATGGATGGCAACATGATCATAAATGTGAAGTGGTGTTTGTTGCTTCTATTTCCAATCAAATTCTACCTCATAACTATTGATTACAAATGTCGGTTAGATGTCGGTTGATCAAGACGTTCATTGTATATAATTAGTAATGTATGGAGGACCGTTTTCCTGAACCAAACCGGGACGGAACGGGTACCGGTACCATATATTCGGTTCCAAATAATCCTCAAAATCGGTATTTGGTACAGGATTTTCCCGAAAATACCGAAACCAAACCGGAATGTTAAAGGGCGATGTCTTTTTAACTTATTTGATTATGCATATCATCTCCTAAATAAAGTTTACCTTTTCCTAATCAATTGGGTTAGTTTAAGGGGTCGTTTACCAAACGCTTACCCAGGTAAGCGCTTACCAAGTCCCATTACCTACCGGATTAACATGGCAAAGACCAAAAATCTTACCCGGTAAGAGAGAATGCAAGGACAGAGTCTTACCCGGTAAGTGATGACAGCGGCTCTTACCACGGTTAGAGCTTACCGGGTGAATTGTTGCATACGAAAGTACGAAACCAACTTGTTGGACAAAAGTTTTTCCCAGTAAGTAAGTGGTAGTGTTAAATTTACTTTCGGGTAAGCGTTTGGTAAACGACCCCTAACACTGAGTTTTTCTAGTGAATTTAGTACCTTAGTGAGAGATGGATTGGAATTTGCTGAAATGCAAAGAATCTGACTATTCTGAGGTGTAAGGTTTTAGCTTGGATGGCATAACCAGTTTGCTCCTCATCGTAACTTAACGTTAAAAGTGGGATTGCAGCCTTATGTTAGTTTTAGTAAATTGGAGTGTCCTCTTTATCTGCAGTAATTATGTCATTTTATGTATGTGACATTTCTTAGTAGTTCAAGTTAGATGTTTGATTAGTTCAATGAAGATTTAAGAAGTTCTGGCATATTAAGCCAAAGAGTTAGTTATGGAGGTTGTGAGTTGTGACATGGAGAAGTATATTAAGCCATATCTTTTGGTTTTATTTGATCACACTTTCTTTCTTCAAGGTCTTTCCATTCTCTTTAATCATTTTAAAGATATTATATAATATTACATGGGTTTTGTTTACAATACTGAATTCTTCATAATCCATCTCCCTTTTTTCGATTCAACTGGCAGCAAAACAAATGGAGGATGCAAATGTTGTTGTGAATGGTGAAACAAATAAAACCATCAAGTCTTTCCCATGTCAATTTTGTTCTAGAAAGTTCTAGAGCTCTCAAGCTTTGGGTGGTCATCAAAATGCTCACAAGAAAGAAATAACAACAGCAAGAAGGCCAAAAGGCAGCTAATTTTCAATGCAATTACCCTACGTCTTTGCTTCCACAACCTCTATTGTTGTTTGCTCCCACAAATCAAATTGGGATTCTAAATCCATCTTTTTATATCACTAATCTGTGTCTATTCCAAGGTCAACAATTTGGATCTGACCCAAATCTTGTGTACTACAGAGCCAACTACGTGAACCAGAATCCTAAAAGGAATCAGGTTTTTGATCAAGAAGATGAAGAACAAAGTTTCACCAGAGGAGGGAGCCTAATTGAGAATGCGAATTCACCAGGAAATGGGTTGTGATGATGGATGAGAATAAAGTAGTTAAGGCAATAGATAATTAATACTCAAAAGCTACATCCTTTTATGAAGAGTGAAACCAATGAGAATGACAGCAAAAACAACATACCTTGATATTGGCAAAGGGAGCAACAACACCTCAAGTTTCCTTCTTTGTCTTTTATTTTCTTTTTTCCCAAAGCTATAGTTATGAGTTATCCCCTGAAAACAGAACCCAGTAAAAAACACAAATCAAACTTCGATTTTCCCTAAACACTGGCGACATTAGAACAAGTAATGAAATAAACAATTATTTCTTTGATATTTATAATAAAAACAGCCATTGTATTTAGAAAAGAGATAGTGATGAACAACAGAGGAAGAACTCCATGCTTACAAATTAGATGTGCGGAAGCAAGCAATGATCAAGAAAAACGGATGCATATGATCTAGGGTTTCAGACAGAAGATGGAGAATGCTCTTGATTTATATCCACCATGGCGTGCAAGAAGAAGAAGACATACCGAGGTATGTAGAAGAGGTACGGAAGGTATGGTAGAAGAAGTATGGTGAAACCTTTCTGTTCATTTTTCCCGTGAAGCTTCCCAAACAGTGGTGTTGGTATGGCTGTACTTGTACGGAGTGAACGTATGGGATGTGATTAACGTATGGGCTTCAGCGTGTAGCCCGATTAAAAACCTTTTTTAAAAAACCTTTGCATCATAGACTTGTAAGTTATGCATATAAAGGTGCACTTAAGAGATTTTTGAATTTACTGCATGAATTGGTAGTACCCTGTGCTTTAAAATTTGTCTTTAAGACATTTGATGTAAATGCTTATATATGTAGTATATATATATATATGTATATATATATATATGTATATATATATATATGCATATATATATATATGTATATATATATATGTATATATGTATATATATATGTATATACATATATATATGTATATATATATATATGTATATATATATAGGGTTGGGATCATGTGAGTAGTTGAGGTTAATGTGACAAGCATGAGAAATTGATCTGAACCGTTGATCACTTTTAATCAAATGTCCTCCCATGAATTGCGTATTAAAAGGGAACTGTTGCGCATTTTTTCCTAATGTGCGTCCATTTCTCGCATGATCTGCAGAAGATAGAGGGTAGTTTCGTAACTTTTACAAAATAGATGGCAAACAAGTTCATATGTGAACTTGTGTGATTTACATATGAACTATAAAGTTCATATGTAAACCCGTTGATTAGTTCACATATAAACTATTTAACTGGTTCACATATTAACCTACGAGTTCATACGTAAATCATTTAATTAGTTCATATGTGAATAACAAGGGTTCATACATGAATATGTTAATTAGTTCATATGATTCACGTATAAACCTACGGGTTCATATGAGAATCAGTTAATTAATTCATATGTGAATAAAAAGGGTTCATACTTGAATAAGTTAAAATAAAGTTCATATGTGAATTACACGAGTTCACATATAAAGTTATAGTTCATATATGAATCACACAGGTTCACATATGAACACGTTTGCTGCCTAATTATAATAGTTACCAAAATATTCCTCTATTTTTGATATAACCTTAAATTTGACCAATTAAATTCGATCTTTACCGTATGAATAACTACATTACTTTTTTACTTTTTATATATTTAGCATTTTTTATTTAAATTTAAATTTATATATATATATATAAAGAAATTGAAGGACATATATGAAGTTCGTTTTTACCTTTTTCTATGAAGCTTGTGATATGGGATAATGAATTATACTTGAATATATTTGTTTTGTTGTTTTGTTGTTTTGTTGTTTTGTTGTTGGATTCATCGATAACATGAAATGATGCCGAAGGTTTGACCATTCAATTCTCTAATGCCTACATCTGTCGTACTCCAATACAATCTTCACTCCTGCATGATCCAACTCACATCACTTCAAAATTAAAATACTTCAGAATCTAGTGGTTCAACATTTTGTCTTCATTAATTCCTTCATTCAAGATAAACGAAACCTTTTTTTTCTTCTAATTTATACATAATTAATTTAAGTTATTTTGTTATTAATCAACAAAAAAGCTTATTAAGAAAACTCAAATTTATTATTTTTAAATGATGATTAGTAATGGAAATAAAAACGAAAACTCAAAACATCACAAGTTTAGAAACCAAAATTAATTTTATTCATGGTACGAAGATAGTGCAATTTTTTTGTTTTTGAATAGTGTAATAATAAGTGTTGGAAAATGAAGTAATTGAAGGAGAAATTAGTGTTAAACAATCATTAGTGAATCTAATCTCTTAAACAATTCTATAAGTGTTAGAACATGTTCAAATCCTCCTTAGTATATCTAATCTCTTAAACAATTCTATAAGTTTGATTTCACTTCTGATTTCTAAGAGGTGGTGCTGAAGTCTGAATGCGAATCGTAAGACTGTTTGTTTTTGCAAACCGACAATCGTCTATATAAGAGGTAATTAACTAGTTAGGTTATCACTTAATTTATCAGAGGACATTAAGGGTTAAAATGCTCTGAAAAGGAGAAAACAACAAGCAGTCTGAATCGTCTTATGTTTGACCGAATCAGACATAAGGGGCAAATAAGTGTTTTTTTTAACAAACAAACACCACCTAAAGAAAAATTATCACTCTTTATATGTGGGACAAGTGATATGCCTAAAGGCGAATGATCATGTTAGAAGTTGAGGTTAACGTGAGAAGCGTGTGAAGTGGATTTGAACCGTTAATCACTTTTAATCAAATGCCCTCCCATGAATTGCAGCTTAGAAGGGAATTGATCTGGTTCATCTTATCTCAGTGTATCTCATCCTAATGTGTATCTATTTCTCATCCAACGGTTGATAGCCACTTCTCACATTTCTTACGTTAACCTCAACTTCTCATCGGAACACAACCCTATATATATAGGGGCCTAATAAAATGAGAACTTGGTATTTTGTGGTAATTGCGAGATCCAATGTGAACCACACATTTAAGATAATTAACATAAATTTTAAATAAATTTAAAAGGGTATTTTAGTAAATTGGGTTTTAATCTAATTAAGTTAATCAATCCCCAAATATCTCCTAAAATCTCTAATACGTATCACTCTCTCTCTCACTCTATCTTTACCGTATACCTAATGTCTAAAACTTCTCCTTCTTTCTCTGGAAAAAGTCGTTGCCTTCCTCTGCATTTTCCGACAACTCTTATCCGACTACTCCAATACCCCCTCTTTTCCCAGCGCCCCTTCTCTTTACCTTAGAAAGCTCCATCGTACATGTGGATCCCAAGCAATGGCATTGACATTGGCCTCGTGCCTTTGTAGATCCACCACCGGGAGTGTCTAACGCCAATGCTGCCCCACACAATGTCATAGACCTCGTTACCGTGAGCAATAAATTGTGTCTCTATTGTCTGTCTCACGATGTCCCAGATGGAACATGTGGTATCAATACGGTTAGGGTACTGCTCACAAAAATGGTGATGGCAGGTAATACTTTTTGTCATGGCGGAAGCCCCAGTTCATGGCGTAGATATGCCATGACGCATCATAGGTATAGATCTCGGAACGTCTTTGTTGCTACTTGCTCGTCAGGTCTATCGTGGTTGCGATCGTTGTTGGCTCCCATGTCCAAGCCATTCTTGACGATCTTTTTTCTGAAAGTCGATCGGTCATCGGAATCACTCGGGAAACGCAGGTGGAGATCCAATGAGATTTCAAATGATTTCGATTTTGATTCCAGAAACGTTCAACATGTTTAAACTTACGAAGAATATATCACTGGAGTTGGTAGAGAAGATCAATAAACTTGTTGAATCTATATCCGTTGTTGGTCTGATTTTTGGGTATCACAGACTCACAGTGGGTACAACGGGTATCACATTGGTATCTAGGGGGAGCATCGGACGGGTTCGGGCTCATGGCGATAATATCCGATCGGGTTTCGTGTTAGTTTGGATTAGGTAAATAATAAAGAATAAAGAACAAAGATGGTCAATAATCATCAACTTTTGAGAACGCAAGCAGCGTCACCTATGCAACAAAATGGATGTACATGTGCAAATATATGGATGGATGATCGATGTACCTCCTGTGCAATAAAATTCATCATCAACCATATATTCACTACAAAACAGGGGCAGATTTCAGGCGGAAAAATCCGCCGGAAAACAATAATTAAATCCGTATTTTTCTGCGGATGCGGTCGTCGGACAAACGGGTGCCGAGATGCACTATTTTCGACGGAATTTTCGGCGGATACTGTTTTCGGCGGATTTTTTCGCTCAAAATCCGTCGGAAAAAATAGGCATAATTAACAACATGAATAAAAAATATATTTTTGACGGATTTTCGGCGGAGTTTTCCGCCTGAAATAATTTTTTTTTGTTTTTTTTGTTTATTTATTTATTTATTTATAAATTAGAAAAAATATTATTTTTGGCGAAATGTTTTCGGCGGATTTCAGGCGGAATATTCCGCCGAAAATATTTTAAATTATTTTTTAATCATTTTTTATTGATTTAATATTTATTTTTTTATGTTTTTCGGCGGATAAATCCACCGCAAATCCGCCGAAAAAATAGCTGATTTTCTAGGATTCAGATGAAAACTGCTAAACCTGTTTTTTATTATTCAAAAAACCTACTAAAAACTGTAAAATCTGCTAAAATGCTAAATATCATAAATTAAAACGCCGAATACATTGTTCGGGCCAAAACGACCAAATAATTGCTCCAAATTCGTTCAAATAACACAAAACACAATTATAAAAGTTTCATAATCACTATGGAGGCGGACGCGGCGTATTTTGACTGAGACCTTTGACCAACGCGCACATCTCTTCATATTGTGCTCGAAATCTCGCTTCCTCTTCCCGACGCCTCTCGTCCTCTGCCCGACGTTCCTCTAAATCTTGCTTCAACTTTTGCACTTGGCTCATTAAGTTCTCAACGATGTGCTACAAAATAAAAAAGACGTTAGAATATTTAATATGAATTAAAAATCAAATTGATAAACATCATTTAATGAAAAAAATTGGTACACACCTGCTAGGAGGAAGACGACACATCAGAGTGACGGATGCTGATATCCTGTCAACATAATTTGATTTTGAACAACTTGAGATTTTTAATTGTTGTATAATATGAGCACAGTTCTTTTCAAGCATATGATTATAACAAGTCGAGACCCTAGATCATTGAAAAGTTCAAATCACCAATAACCTGAAATAAGATTTCTCCTATTTTATTTATGGGTCTTTAGGGAGAGAAAAAAAGTCATTGATTACAAATTATGATATATAATGGGATATGCAACCATCGTTTCCATGTTGGCAGCATGGATAGAGTTGACCTTATTTAAATGGAAATGTGTAAGGATGGCCTGTCGCATCATTATTCTATCTAAAATATAAAATAAACGGAACACAAATAAGTAAATAGCATGTTATACTCGCTTTTGTTGCTCTGCCTCCGTATCATTCAAGCACTTGTTGAAATTTTCAGCCTCAAAGAATATAACGGTAATGTTTGAGATGAGAAAGAAATTCACCTGATCAATTTTATCTTTTGGAAGCCATGGTTTTTTTTTACTCTCACCCACTAACGACCTGCACAGAATAATGATAATTAAGTGTCAGGTGGGATAGTTTAGCAGCCGCAAATCATCATTCCAAGTATAGATGCCATAAGCAAGGGTTCATGTTTTTCAATTTCACTTATATTTTGACAGTCCATTTGTTAATTGAATGATATTGATCAACAGATTCAAACAACTAAGGAGTCTAAGGTCTGCCCTTTTCTGGTTCATGTTTTACAATTTTGCTTTTTTATTTTTTCAATTCTAACATGGTTTTATTGATAGTGAGTACATATACATGTCAACATGGTTGTCACAAAGAAATGTTGGAGTCATTGTTGTAATCACCGTTTTCAGTCACCTATTACCATTACCGTAACACTCATGTGTCTTGTTTAGTTCTTTATACAGCATAGAAGAATACAAGAGCACGAAGCAAGCAAAGAAACATTATAAAACTCTTGTGTGTGTTTTTATAACAAATTCGAGTTACATAAGCAAGTTTTCAAACAAGGTTGAAGGATGATCAAAGACCCAAGAAGATGTCATTTTTTTTGCCATTGGGTCAATGTCCAGCGGTACCAGGGTTACAAGTAGATCCCAATCTCCTTAAAGGTCAAGGGCTCAAACCTCACCAAAGGTGAGGAATGTGTGTGAGTTTTGCAGTATATAAAAAGTATATGCTTCCATTAGACATGTAAAGTTTTTGAAATGATATGTAAAATGAAAAAAGAAACAAGTATAGATAGGAATACTGCCAAAAATAACCTGAACAATAGCACATGGAATCAAGCAACGAAGTTTTTCTTTTGTAGAAAACAAGTGTGGAAATGAACTGGGGAATGATGGAATAGCCTGTAGAAAAAACATGTTAGACTTACAGAGACCCCCTTGTTAAAATTTGTTGAATAGCTTTATCAAAAGGAAAAAAATCATGATTATAGTGGAATTTTATTATGGTTGACAGAAGCAAACTACCAAAGCATATAGCTCAGCCACATAAAACTCGTTCTTAATTTTCTAAAGTTATATGCTACATGTATTTAGCTATTTATAGTATACAATTACATAGAACACTGATACATAGATAAGTCTATACTGTATGAATTTTTTAGAAGCTGTTGGAGATGCTCTAATGTAGCTAGTTTTATAGATAAGTCTATATTGTATGAATTTTCTATAACCTAACATATTTATCAGTATACAACAAGACTTTACTCATATGTTTAACAGAAGTAGCACATTTGACGCTTAGAAATACACAAAACGGACTCTAGTTTTGAAACAGGAGTAATCATTAGCCTAAATGAACTCTTCAGCATCTAAGAGAATGTATTTTACATAAAGAAACAAAGAGAATGTATAACATAATAGAGCATGCGATATTCAATATATCATTCAACAGAAGCATAGGTCGTATAGAATTGCAAATAAATTATCAGTGCAACAGTGCTCTAAGACAAATCATATGCTAAGGTTTGTGTTTAAAACACATGGTGATTAAACCATTAAACCAACCCAAATTACTTAGGGTTTGTATTTACCAAAATCGAAAAACCATGGAACCAACATAAAGTTTGACTAACCTAGTAACCTGGTACTCATTTGCAATGTGATGCAATTGCTTTTAAGCCCTCCTTACCAGAAACCACAAAACCCTGCAACCACAGAATATCAAAATGTTAAAGAAAAAACCAGCAAAAACCTGGTACTCATTTGCAATGTGATGACTTAATGCACAAGTGTTTGAAACCAGAAATGTTGTTCGTTTAATCACTCCAAAGGGTAGAATCAATCGTGAGCGTTTAGGGCGTAGGGACATAGGTGTAAAAATACAAGAAGGAACGATATTAGCAACGATAAACCCAACTGTAATACCCCGGGTAAGTTCGTTAGTTAAAATCCCTTTTTCCGTTAAGTAAAGTTAACTTTAAAGTTGGATTTTAGGGTAAACTTGGGTTAAATTATAAGTTAAGGGTGTTTGGGTTATTATTGAGAAGTTCAAGGACCAAAGTGGTAATTAAGTTTGATATTATCTCTTAAGCATATCAGATATTTCACAACTCAGATATTATCCAGATTTCAGTTTAGTGTGTGTGTGTGTGTGTGTTGAGAGAGCAAGAAGGAGAAAAGAAGAAAAGCTAGGTTAAGGCTTCAATTGGTATGCTTGGAAGTGAATCTGAAGTATGTCTCTTTGTATTTTATGTTTGTAATTGCTTTTAGATAGTTCGTATCGGAGTAGAATAGTCAAAATCACATATGTTAATGATTCAGTCGATTTCTGGGTGAAAATGGGATAAACAGTCAGAGGTGTCCGGATGATATGAATGTGTCCGGATAGATTCTTGGGTGGTGTCCGGGTAAGTTGTTGATAGAGTCCGGACGATTTGATTGGTGGTTTCCGGATGATTTAGAGACCGGATGGCATCCGGATTCCTTGTGTTGTCCGGATAAATCGTGTTGTCCGGATTAGTCTTGATGTCCGGATTACTGAGGTTGTCCGGAAAAGTCATGTTGTCCGGAAAAGGTGGTGTTGTCCGGGTTGTTTGGGTTGTCCGGATACTTTAGCTGTTTTGGTCACTTTTGAGGATTTGAGTTATCTAGAGTCCTTGGTCTTCTAGTATGTTTTATGTGATCAGTTAGTAAGGGGATATTTGTATTTAATTTGTTTGCAGACTCTGTGGATTGGGATTGATAGACTGAATCTTTGGAAAAGGCTTGGAAGAGTTGTAATAAGCATTCAGGTGAGTTTTACTTTAAAAGTATTTTCAACTGGAATACATACGTATGGTTTGGGAATGTGATAATTAGTGATTAATGTGCTTATATGTATGGTGTACGTGATTGATAATATATTGAGATATATGTTGTGTTGATATTGCACGAAACGAGTATAGGTGGGCCGAATTATTGTTCGGCGGGGTTGTATGGAAATACAGCGGGGCTGCATGAAATGGCAGTGGAGCTGTAGGTAATTGCAGCGGGGCTGTATGTAATTACAGTGGAGTCGACTGTATTGTACAGTGACGATGATTAGTTGGCTTGCTACCGACTAATGTGGCCAGGGGAAAGAAAATGAGATGAGGAGAGATACACGGTGCACGAGTCCTAATGTGGTATTTATATACGTGTGGTATATGCGTGCTTATACGAAAGGTTTTATGTAAACTAATTTGATACAAAGTATTATGTGAAAAGAGTTTTATATTGATTTTGGAAAAGACCGGGATTAACTCACTAGACCCGTTTGGTCTAACCCTCATTTTGTTTTCAAAAATATGTTTTCCAGGTTAAGGATCGGCAGGAGAGGATGAAGTGTAGGAAGCTTTTGATGGATGTTGATTAGGAAACTTTTATATATTTTGTAATGTCAAGACTTTTGAGACCGTACTTGGTTTGTGATGTGTCTTTTATTATGAATGTAATGAAGTTATGCAATGTATGTTATTTGGTGTATGTTTGGGAAACCGGGTTGTTACAAATGGTATCAGAGCCCTAGTTTAAGGGATTTTGGTATTTGTACCCGTACCTAGACTTAAACTGCATGTGAAGTAGGATGTCCTTGATATATTAGAACCTTGGGATGCTAAGTATAAAAGGTAGAAAGAACATCATGTAAGGTAATTTCAGATTACACCTGGCCAGTGTAATTGTGATCTTACAGGTGCATGTTTGGACTGGAATACCTTATTATATGGGGTATGTGCTTATGTGTATATTAACTCTATAAAAAAATCAACAGAGTGGCAGATCGGACTCGACGTATGGATAGATATGAAGACAGGTATATTCCTATAAACTCTATACGTGCTAAAGTGCTATATGACTTCGGTGCAAACTGATAATCTGTATTTCCGTGCTTTTGTTGCTTATATGTGTTAGAGATATAGAAGGGTGTGGGGTGCCTATTTAGTTATTTCCTATGGTTTTGATTGAATTCGATGTAGTAGGGGAAACTAAGTATTCATACCTTTTCGCTTAACCGAATTCCGGGACGGAATTCTTTAAAGGGGGAGATAATGTAATACCCCGGGTAAGTTCGTTAGTTAAAATCCCTTTTTTCCGTTAAGTAAAGTTAACTTTAAAGTTGGATTTTAGGGTAAACTTGGGTTAAATTATAAGTTAAGGGTGTTTGGGTCATTATTGAGAAGTTCAAGGACCAAAGTGGTAATTAAGTTTGATATTATCTCTTAAGCATATTAGATATTTCACAACTCAGATATTATCCAGATTTCAGTTTAGTGTGTGTGTGTGTGTGTTGAGAGAGCAAGAAGGAGAAAAGAAGAAAAGCTAGGTTAAGGCTTCAATTGGTATGCTTGGAAGTGGATCTGAGGTATGTCTCTTTGTATTTTATGTTTGTAATTGCTTTTAGATAGTTCCTATCGGAGTAGAATAGTCAAAATCACATATGTTAATGATTCAGTCGATTTCTGGGTGAAAATAGGATAAACAGTCAGAGGTGTCCGGATGATATGAATGTGTCCGGATAGATTCTTGGGTGGTGTCCGGGTAAGTTGTTGATAGAGTCCGGACGAATTGATTGGTGGTTTCCGGATGATTTAGAGACCGGATGGCATCCGGATTCCTTGTGTTGTCCGGATAAATCGTGTTGTCCGGATTAGTCTTGATGTCCGGATTACTGAGGTTGTCCGGAAAAGTTATGTTGTCCGGAAAAGTCATGTTGTCCGGAAAAGGTGGTGTTGTCCGGGTTGTTTGGGTTGTCCGGATACTTTAGCTGTTTTGGTCACTTTTGAGGATTTGAGTTATCTAGAGTCCTTGGTCTTCTAGTATGTTTTATGTGATCAGTTAGTAAGGGGATATTTGTATTTAATCTGTTTGCAGACTCTGTGGATTGGGATTGATAGACTGAATCTTTGGAAAAGGCTTGGAAGAGTTGTAATAAGCATTAAGGTGAGTTTTACTTTAAAAGTATTTTCAACTGGAATACATACGTATGGTTTGGGAATGTGATAATTAGTGATTAATGTGCTTATATGTATGGTGTACGTGATTGATAATATATTGAGATATATGTTGTGTTGATATTGCACGAAACGAGTATAGGTGAGCCGAATTATTGTTCGGCAGGGCTGTATGGAAATACAGCGGGGCTGCATGAAATGGCAGTGGAGCTGTAGGTAATTGCAGCGGGGCTGTATGTAATTACAGTGGAGTCGACTGTATTGTACAGTAACGATGATTAGTTGGCTTGCTACCGACTAATGTGGCCAGGGGAAAGAAGATGAGATGAGGAGAGATACACGGTGCACGAGTCCTAATGTGGTATTTATATACGTGTGGTATATGCATGCTTATACGAAAGGTTTTATGTAAACTAATTTGATACAAAGTATTATGTGAAAAGAGTTTTATATTGATTTTGGAAAAGACCGGGATTAACTCACTAGACCCGTTTGGTCTAACCCTCATTTTGTTTTCAAAAATATGTTTTCCAGGTTAAGGATCGGCAGGAGAGGATGAACTGTAGGAAGCTTTTGATGGATGTTGATTTGGAAACTTTTATATATTTTGTAATGTCAAGACTTTTGAGACCGTACTTGGTTTGTGATGTATCTTTTATTATGAATGTAATGAAGTTATGCAATGTATGTTATTTGGTGTATGTTTGGGAAACCGGGTTGTTACACCAACAAAATCGATATGCATCATAAACCCAAATCGATGTGTAAAACGAACAAACCAGAGACTAAACACACATGGTGAAGAAACCGACAATTGATGGTGAGAGTGAGGCGATTGATGGTCATAAACCGGCGATTGATGGTCATAAACCGGCGATTGATGGTCATAAACCGGTGATTGATGGTTAGGGTTAGAGCACTGACCGACGATTGATGGTCATAAACCGGCGATTGATGGTCATATCGGCCATGTGTTAGGGTTAGAGCACTGATCGGCGGCGGGGAGCACATAAGGTAAAAGACGACGGCGGTGGGAGGGAACCAGGGTTTTCTTTTTGGGGAGAATAACAAAGGTTTTGGGGTTTTAGGGGGGATAACAAGGGTTTTCATTTTGGGCGGAATAACAAAGGTTTTGGGGTTTTGGAGGGAAATAACAAATCTTTTTAAATTTTTATTCCTTTTTTTTATTAATAAGTCATTGAAGATCCATCTTTGGTATATATTATGAATCATCAAATAACAAATCCTGCCACATCAGCTTTCTCTCTCTGCCACATCAGTTTTCTCTTTCCTACTCATTTTATAAATCTTTCACTCCCAATCATGACCATAAATCTTAAATAGTTAGCATTCTCGTTTGAACCTTCCTTTCTATCTCTCTCTCTCTCTCTCTCTCTATATATATATATATATATATATATATATATATATGGGTAGGTTCAAATGAAAACCACATTTTCATTGTGAACATGAGGACCAATCTTGGTCATTGATCAAACTTTAGAAAACTAATCAATAGTTAAAACATAATAAGGTTAAATGAGAAGTGATTAGAGACAAAAACGGAAGTTTGAATCTACGCCTATCTTATTTCACTTTTTATTCTCTTTTTAATGAAAAAACTTTGACGTAACGTCCCAAAAGTTACAATAAATTTGAACTTTTAAAAATAACATTTTATTAAAAATAAACCATAAGTAATTAAATCCAATTAAACGTTTATCAAAAACCTCGTTAAGTTAAACCACCAGTCATAAATAAAACATCGGAAATCGTAATATTTCTAATCATAATGCCTCAAAGTAAAAAGTGGTGAAGGTCTTCACAGCGCGCCAGTGTGTACCGTCACGCCTTACTGCCACTCGTACATGAAATAGTAATTTATAGGGAAAGACTAAGCACGAAGCTTAGTGAATTCAAACACGTACGTAAAATAGCAATCATATGAACACCACTTCTATCAGCAGATAGATATAACAATTAACACATGCCAGTCTAAGAACACAAGTAAACTCAAGCAAGAACACATGTGTATGTATCCATCGGTCTCACCGAATTCATACAACACCGGTACACGTATCCCTCGGTCTCCCTGAGTTCATACAACACCCATGTACGTATTCCTCGGTCTCCCCGAGTCCATGGTCTCCCCGAGTCTTATACAACACTCAAGTTATTATACTAGACATTAATTCAGCCTAGTACTACACACAACAATTCAGCTAATACACACAATCTACCGCAATGCACATATAACTCCTATCCTACGCAGTGAGAGAACTCACCTCGAAAAGCAAAGCAGAACTCCACGAACAGCGACAAGGACCCGTCAACTCCAACTCACTTATTTCCACCTAAAGAAGTGTTATTAAGTGTCAAAGTGAAGTCCTAACCCGAAATTACAACTACAAGTCTAGACGTGCATTTTCCAGCTTTTGGTCTAAAACTGCAGGTCTGTTCGTGACCTGTTTAGCCCCCCCCCCCCCCCCCCTTAAACCCATCAAACCAGAAATATAATTCCATAATTAGAAAGTTATATGTCTTATGTTTCCAGGGACATATCGCACGCATTCATACGAGGTCCCTACTATTTTATATGAATTTTCTACGACCGACTATCCAAACTGTGAATTTCGGACCAGTCTGTAGAAATTGCTATTTTGGCCCTAGCTAGAGGCTTTATTAATATTTCTGTAAAACATAAGAAACATACTCAACACAATTTGTGAGATTTGGGCACTGGTTTCACCTCAATCCGAGCTTCCTAGATTATTATACGGATTTTACAAAACAGGGACAGATTTGGCGTTTTTCACATAAAATGATAACTTGGGTTAAACTTCTATTAAGCTATGACTTAATACATTCAGACCTGAAATTCATGCTTTGGCTTAGGGTTTTACGTATCTAAGGTTTCTAAACAAGCATCACCCACTGCCACCCCAGGCAGTGGTGGTCGGCGGTGGCGGCGTGGGGCGGCACACACCCACACCTGAACTACCAGCCACCACCACGCGCGATGCAACCACCGAAATGGTGGCGCACGACGGCGGCGGTGGTGGTTTCACGGCATTAACGACGCCGAACAAGAAAACAAGGAGAAGGGAAACCATACCTCTCGACGATGACACAACAGTGATTGTAACGAACACCCGACTCCCTCTTTCTCTCTCGCTACTCCCCACTCTCGCCGCTATTTGCTCTCGTCGGCAGAAGACTACGGCGCCGGCGCCGGCGTTTTGGGTGGTTCGATGGTGATCGCAAGAAGGAAAACGGAGGGCAGGTACGTGATTAGGGTTTCGTGGTTTGTTTGCTTGCATGGGACGAAAAACGGGAATGAGAGGGGAGGGGGTCGGTGCTTAAAGTCGATCCCCATGCAACCATTTACCCATTTTGACACTTATAGTCCCTGTACTTCCAAACCCGGGACACGGGTTTTACAACTCTCTCCCGCTTGAATTAGACTTCGTCCTCGAAGTCTATGTCCGCAAATAGCTCCGGATAGTTCTTCCGCATCTCAACCTCGGGTTCCCAAGTCCACTCGGAACCCTTTCGGTGTTGCCACTGGACTTTCACTAAGCCAATTACCTTGTTACGCGAGGTCCTCGTCCTCCTCTCAATAACGGCAACCGGCTTCTCCACGTAATTAAGCCGCTCGTCGATCTGAATTTCCTCAAGAGGAATCACCGCAGACTCATCCACCACACACTTCCGCAACTGAGACACGTGGAACGTGTTGTGGATTAAACTCAACTCGTCCGGTAACTCTAAGCGATATGCTACCTTTCCCACTCGCGCAATGACCTTGTAAGGTCCAATGTAACGGTGTCCCAACTTTCCCCGTTTACGAAATCGAATAAACCCCTTTCCAAGGCGAAACCTTCAGCAACACATAATCCCCCACCTGAAACTCCAAGTTTGATCGTCTCTTGTCGGCATAACTCTTCTGCCGACTCTGTGCAGTAACAAAACGGTCCCGCACCATATGTATCATCTCAGTCGTCTTCAGCACAATATCAGCACTTCCCAATACTCGCTGACCAACCTCGCCCCAGCAAATAGGCGTCCTGCACTTCCTACCATACAACATCTCGTACGACGACATGCCAATACTGGAATGGAAGCTGTTGTTGTAGGAAAACTCCGCCAAAGGAAGGTATTGATCCCAACTACCTCCAAAATCAATAGCACATGCCCGAAGCATATCCTCGAGTGTCTGAATAGTACGCTCACTCTGCCCGTCAGTCTGTGGATGAAAAGCCGTGCTAAAATGTAACCGATTACCCATCTCCTCCTGAAACTTCTCCCAAAACCGGGAGGTAAAACGGGTGTCCCTGTCTGAGACAATCGAAACTGGCACCCCGTGCCTGGCTACAATCTCTCGTACGAAAATCTCTGCGAGCTTCTCCATCGAGCAGCTCTCCCTGATGGCCAAAAAGTGAGCACTCTTGGTCAGACGATCGACGATCACCCAAATAGCATCGTTCCCACGTGGAGTCCTTGGGAGTTTCGTAATGAGATCCATCGTGATCTCCTCCCATTTCCATACCGGAATCTTCAAAGGTTGCAACTTCCCATGCGGTCGCTGGTGCTCAGCTTTGAGTTTCCGACAAGTCAAGTACTCCTCTACACACTTGGCAACATCCCGCTTCATGTCGGGCCACTAATAATCCTCCCGCAGGTCGCGGTACATCTTCGTAGCTCCAAGATGAATAGAAAACTTGGACTTATGCGCCTCGTCCAACAATATCTGCCTGTTCCCACCAGTGAAGGGAACGCAAACTCGACCATACCGGGTCAATAAACCTCGACTATCAAGGGCAAAATTCGGAATTTCACCCGAAACTCTCTCGCGTTTGGCATTCTCGTCCAAAATCTCCACTTCTTGAGCTTTACCTATTGACTCAAGGAGAGGTGTAACCACTGTCAACCGCTGACACAAACCCCGAAGTGGCTCACCAACCGGATGTCGACTAAGTGCGTCCGCAACAACATTCGCCTTACCCGGGTGGTAAAGTATCTCACAATCGTAATCCTTGACCACGTCAAGCCACCTCCTTTGTCGCATATTGAGTTTTTGCTGGTCCATCAAGTATTTGAGGCTTTTATGGTCAGTGTAAATCGTACACTTGACGCCATACAAGTAATGCCTCCAAATCTTTAGAGCAAACACCACTGCTCCCAACTCTAGGTCATGCGTCGGGTAGTTCGCCTCATGAGGCTTCAACTGCCTCGAAGCGTAAGCAATAACCTTACCGCGCTGCATGAGCACGACGCCCAATCCCTGGTGAGAAGCGTCACAATACACTACCGGATCCTCCATACCCTCGGGCAAGGTCAACACCGGAGCCTCGCATAAACGTCTACGCAGCTCCTCAAAAGCCCTTTGCTGCTCCTCACCCCAACTAAAAGCCGCAGATTTCTTCGTCAATCGGGTCATAGGTAAAGCAATCTTGGAGAAATCCTGAATGAATATCCGATAGTACCCTGCTAACCCAAGAAAACTCCGTACTTCAGTGGGAGTCTTCGGCACCTCCCACCGCATCACTGCTGAAATTTTGGTCGGATCGACCATAATACCCTTCTGGTTCACGACATGTCCTAGGAATTGGACCTCTCGTAACCAGAACTCACACTTGGATAACTTAGCATAAAGTTTCTCCCGCTTCAAAACCTCCAAAACTTCTCGCAAGTGCGTCTCGTGCTCTTCCTTTGACTTCGAATACACAAGAATATCGTCGATGAACACAATCACTGACCGATCCAGCATCGGGCTACACACCCGGTTCATGAGGTCCATGAACGCTGCTGGTGCATTGGTGAGCCCGAAAGGCGTCACCACAAACTCGTAATGGCCATAACGTGTACGAAATGCCGTCTTCTCCGTAACCTTGCTTCTCACCCGCATCTGATGATACCCCGATCTCAAATCAATCTTAGAGAACCACGAGGCTCCCTGTAGCTGGTCGAACAAATCATCGATCCTTGGCAGAGGATAACGATTCTTTACCGTAAGCTTATTCAACTCACGGTAGTCTATACACATCCGTTGGGTCCCGTCCTTCTTCTTCACGAACAGAATAGGGGCTCCCCACGGTGAACAACTCGGCTTGATGAACTCCTTTTCGAGAAGTTCTTGCAACTGAGTGTACAACTCCTTCATTTCCGGTGGAGCCAGGCGATAAGGTGCCTTGGCCACCGGAGCAGCACCCGGAACCAAGTCAATGCGGAACTCTACCTGTCGTTTGGGAGGTATCCCCGGTAAATCGTCGGGAAATACGTCAGCAAATTCCCGTACAACTGGCACATCCTCCACGGTCTTCTTCTCTCCGTCGCCGCGCGTGTCTATTACATAAGCTAAATATCCCTGGCCACTGTGCTGTAAGTACCTCTGAGCCCTCGCAGCCGAACATATCGCGGAGGTCCGCCTGGGAGAGTCGCCCTGAATCAACAGTTCTCCCCCGCTTGGGGTTCGAACTCGTACTTGTTTGCGACGACAAACAATCTCTGCATCAAAAACATTCATCCAATCCATGCCCACGATCACGCACAACTCACGCATAGCGATCGGAATCAGATCGATAGGAAATCTCACACCAGAGATTTCCAAAGTACACCCACGATACACGTTGGTAACCGTCAAGGTCCCATCATCAGCAACCTCAACCACAAGTGGACAGCCTAACCGTCCTACACTACGGCCCAAACGCTCACTAAAAGTGTGAGACACGAAAGAATGAGTAGCCCCGTTATCAAACATCACTACAGCAGGCACCGAGTTAACTAAGAACGTACCTGTAACCACTTTAGGCGTAGCCTGTGCCTCATCCACTTTCAGTTGATGAACTCTACCTCGGGCCGCCTCGGGTCCTGCCTGACCCACACGACCATCAGTAATACGCAATGGAGCAGCCGCAAGAGCTCTTTGTGCCCCACCCCCATCAGCAACCCTCGGATTCGGGCAGTTGGCCTTCACGTGGCCCGTCTGTTTGCAGTTAAAACAAACCATCTGTGGTACCCTGCAATTACGACCGTAGTGTCCTACCTGGCCACACTTGAAACATTTGTCATCCCTCCTTCCGTTACCATCTCTGGGCTTAAACCCACCGCTCCTTTGACTCGAGCGCGAGTCCGAAAACCTCGTCTTCTTCAGAACAGCCGATACTGGTGCCACGGTCTGCACCGCCTTCCTCTTCTTAGCATGCGTCTCTAACTCAAGTTCCTGTCTCCGGGTAGCCTCCATCATTGCAGCAAGTGTAGCATACTGTGCAGTACTCACGAACTCCCTGATCTCGGTACGTAACATATCCTTGTACCGCGTCATCTTCATGTCCTCAGAAGCAGCATACTGGGGACAGAATAGTGCCATCTCCGTGAACTTTCGGTTCATCTCCTTCACGGTTTCCGTAGTCTGAGTGAGCTCTAGGAATTCTTTAGCAATCCTCTCCATCTCTACTGGAGGCACATACTCTGCACGAAAACGTACGACGAACTCCTCCCAGGTCAAAGTAGTGCGCTCAACAAGCGTCAAAGCAGTAGCACACCAGTCTTTCGCTCTGTCTCGTAACAGATTCACCGCGAAGCGAACCTTCAGGTTCTCAGGACAACCACTGGTAAGGAATGCGCACTCCATATCCGAGATCCATCGCATATTGACGATCGGGTTCGAGTCTCCCTTGAACTCAGGAGGAGAACAAGCAGAGAGATCCCGATACTGAAACTCCCTCGCTCGGTGCTGCCCACCCGCAGGGGGTGGAATCGCCGCGATGCGCTCCTCCATCATCACTACTACCTCATCACGAATTGCGGTAATAATCTCGGGGATCGCCTCCCCAATAGCATGTGTCACCTCAGCCGCAATCATTTCACATATCTGCTCGGCAGTAATTCCAGTACCAACATCTGAATTAGCATTGTTGTTCCTCCTTGTGATGGCCATTCTGGGTAATTATTACAACGAGCTATTAGCACACAATAAATCCTGCTAACTACGCTCACGCTCAACTCCTCAGATTCCCCGTGACTTTCCCCGACTCGAGCACGGATCCTGTGCTTCAGATAGTAGGAGCTCTACTACTACCTTCCACACCTATCCTTACTCGTTTCGAGTCCCATCCCGAAGTGCCCAAGTAGTTCCTTGCCGACAGTTTAACCCATATGCCCGTACCAGCATATGTCACACTCTTCCTAGCTCACTAGGAATTCACCCCATCCCACTACCCTTGCTATTGACGAAATCTCCACTAGTCGTGACGAGTCGCCTCGCGAATGCACAGTCACATACAGTGTGAAACCAGATAGACATTCGAATAAAAGATTCTATCCCACAACGGTTAGACTCAAACAAGAGCTTCGCAACAGAACTAAATCAAACATTCTAAGGCTATTTGGTTCCTACTGCATACAACTTATAAGGCATTCACTTAACAACCTATCAAGACTAGCATAAATTCCTACTAGCAATTAATAACCATTCACTCATGCAGAACAATGTAATAAGCACCAGGCAATCTAGCATACATACTCCTAAGTTCTAGAAAGCAATAAATTACACTAAGTACTCTACCCTTTCCCTTGGCATCGGCTGACTGTACACACTGCGCCTTCGATCACCGTTTCTCA
Source organism: Saussurea involucrata (assembly GCA_033807775.1). Classification (NCBI taxonomy): domain Eukaryota; kingdom Viridiplantae; phylum Streptophyta; class Magnoliopsida; order Asterales; family Asteraceae; genus Saussurea; species Saussurea involucrata. Next base: position 34,921,515 of record CM066321.1, read on the forward strand.
AACGTACTTTTCCTTTCTTTTATTTCTCCAAAAATTTTAAAAAGGAAAAAGATAATCCCGAGCCGCAAACTTGAGTTCAAACATACCGAAATGTGTTTGATTCGCTCAAGCTGTGCTCTGATACCAAGTTGTAACGTCCCAAAAATTACAATAAATTTGAACTTTTAAAAATAACATTTTATTAAAAATAAACCATAAGTAATTAAATCCAATTAAACGTTTATCAAAAACCTCGTTAAGTTAAACCACCAATCATAAATAAAACAGCGGAAATCGTAATAGTTCTAATCATAATGCCTCAAAGTAAAAAGTGGTGAAGGTCTTCACAGCGCGCCAGTGTGTACCGTCACGCCTTACTGCCACTCGTACCTGAAATAGTAATTTATAGGGAAAGAGTAAGCACGAAGCTTAGTGAATTCAAACACGTACGTAAAATAGCAATCATATGAACACCACTCCTATCAGTAGATAGATATAACAATTAACACATGCCAGTCTAAGAACACAAGCAAACTCAAGCAAGAACACATGTGTATGTATCCATCGGTCTCCCCGAATTCATACAACACCGGTACACGTATCCCTCGGTCTCCCCGAGTTCATACAACACCCATGTACGTATTCCTCGGTCTCCCCGAGTCTTATACAACACTCGAGTTATTACACTAGACATTAATTCAGCCTAGTACTACACACAACAATTCAGCTAATACACACAAGCTACCGCAATGCACATATAACTCCTATCCTACGCAGTGAGAGAACTCACCTCGAAAAGCAAAGCAGAACTCCACGAACAGCGACAAGGACCCGTCAACTCCAACTCACTTCTTTCCACCTAAAGAAGTGTTATTAAGTGTCAAAGTGAAGTCCTAACCCGAAATTACAACTACAAGTCTAGACGTGCATTTTCCAGCTTTTGGTCTAAAACTGCAAGTCTGTTCGTGACCTGTTTACCCCCCCCCCCCCCCTAAACCCATCAAACCAGAAATATAATTCCATAATTAGAAAGTTCAATGTCTTAGGTTTCCAGGGACATATCGCACGCGTTCATACGAGGTCCCTACTATTTTATATGAATTTTCTAAGACCGACTATCCAAACTGTGAATTTCGGACCAGTCTGTAGAAATTGCTATTTTGGCCCTAGCTAGAGGCTTTATTAATTTTTCTGTAAAACATCAGAAACATACACAATACAATTTCGGAGATTTGGGCACCGGTTTCACCTCAATCCGAGCTTCCTAGATTATTATACGGATTTTACAAAACAGGGACAGATTTGGCGTTTTTCACATAAAATGATAACTTGGGTTAAACTTCTATTAAGCTATGACTTAATACATTCAGACCTGAAATTCATGCTTTGACTTAGGGTTTTACGTATCTAAGGTTTCTAAACAAGCACCACCCACTGCCACCCCAGGCAGTGGTGGTCGGCGGCGGCGGCGTGGGGCGGCAGCCACTACCGGCGGTGGTGGTTCGGTAGCAACGTCCGGCGAGGCCAAAGGAACGATCCGGCTATCGACTCGCGTACCGCACAAACCCACACCTGAACTAGCAGCCACCACCACGCGCGATGCAACCACCGAAACGGTGGCGCACGGCGGCGGCGCACACCGCCGGCAGCCATGGCTGCGGCGACGGTGGTGGTTTCACGGCATTAACGACGCCGAACAAGAAAACAAGGAGAAGGGAAACCATACCTCTTGACGACGACACAACAGTGATCGTAACGAACACCCGGCTCCCTCTTTCTCTCTCGCTACTCCCCACTCTCGCCGCTATTTGCTCTCGCCGGCAGAAGACTACGACGCCGGCGCCGGCGTTTTGGGTGGTTAGGTGGTGATCGCAAGAAGGAAAACGGAGGGAAGGGACGTGATTAGGGTTTCGTGGTTTGTTTGCTTGCGTGGGACGAAAAACGGGAATGAGAGGGGAGGGGGTCGGTGCTTAAAGTCGATCCCCATGCAACCATTTACCCACTTTGACACTTATAGTCCCTGCACTTCCAAACCCGGAACACGGGTTTTACATTTGAACTCCTTAATTTTTAAACTAAATTATCTTAAAAATATCTAATATTTTAATCAAACAAATTAATTAAAAAACGAGAATTTCGTGCTCTTCGATATGACATCCATCTCAATATAGTATTTTTTTGGTTTTACCATTTTACAAAAAAAAATGATATATCTGTGTAATATTCATCATGAATATTTACGAACATTCATATGTTGAGTTTGCTTCATTTCCTTGTTTATGCATATTCATATTTATGCACGAGAATTTCCACTTCCACTTCCACTTGTTTCATTTCCTTGTTTAGTTTGCATCTTCTTGGGATTTCGGAAAAATCATCGTATGTGTCCTTTCGCTCCACATTTGTGACACAATTTTTGAAAAATCCCTTTTCTTTTTCTTGTTATTCGAATTTGATGTACTTGGATCATATGCCTTTCTCTTCTTTCCCTTCTGATTTTTCTGAGTTACATAATGCACATTGGAACTTGAAGAGACATTGATATCTTTCTCATGAAGTCATGTTTCTTCTTCAATCTGAATATGTTTATTTATTTGTTCGAAGTTAAAATCCTTAGTTGTATGGAGAAGTTTCTTCCAACAATCATTCCAAGATGGTGGTAAGTTGGCAATAATTCCTCCAATAATCAATTTGTCGGGAATGGATATCTTCTAATCCTTAAACTTAGAAATAAGGATTAGAAACTCATGAACTTGACCTAAAATAGAAACATTATCAAGAATTAAGAATTCAAAAACCATAAAAGCTATGAAATTATATGCCCCTTGTTTCTCTGTATTGTACTTAACTCCAAAGAACTCCATATTTCGTTGGCGGATTGAATTGATGTGTAAAGATCATAAAGTCGATCATAATGTGAGTTCAAAATGTATCCCCTACAAAGCATTTCGTCTTCTCCCTACTTATTTCCTTTATCAACTCTTTCGTCGTTATCTTTACTTGTAGAATGTGGAAAATCTTGCAAATTAGGATCCAACATATATATGACTTTAAATTTAATAGAGTAAGAACTTAATCTTCTCCTTCCACCATAGGAAATCTGTACCATAAAAAAAATCAAATTTCATTGGATCCTTTCCCAACAATTTCATGGTGTTAGAAAATAAAATAATTAAAGTAGAAATAGTGTTGTAAAACAATGATTAGGATGTGATTAAACACTTTCCTTAGGATAATATTAGCCCCACCATCAAGGTTGTTTGGGTTAAAGGTTAATACACCCAAGGATAGCGTAATCAGTTAAACATATCCAACAACTATAGATATGTTTATCCATGAACATTCTGCCGGGATTTCTATGAAGAGAGGTAAAGGATTAAGATAATATTCTCTCATCTATTCTCTTAAACAATTCTACAAGTTGTTTAGAGGTTATAAACCAAAGCAGAATTTATCACTCTTCTTATGTGGGACAAGTGATATGTCTAAAGGTTCATATATATATATATATATATATATATATATATATATATATATATATATATATATATATATATATACTAGCAGTGTGCCCGTGCAATGCACCGGGTGAGCAAGGAATGAATTTTTTTTATCGTAAAGAAAAATGAAAATCCCTTCAATTAACATAGAGGTTGAGTGACTTTTCTAAAATAGATAATAGGTTCAAGTTTGAATCCTAGAGGAAATTGAAGACTGCTCGGACACCAAGCAATGGAGCAACAACTAATTAACATATCAAAGAATAAAAAACACAGTGGAACATCCATGACAGAAGTTATCGACAATAAAACCAAAAACTAATCTTGAAAAAAACATGTATAATTCAGCCATAAGCTAAAACAATCAATCAAAAACCACAAAAATGAAGATATTTGGCCACTAACAATCTAATAAATAGGAGGATGAGACACCATTCCCATCTTGTAATCACATTCACACTAATATAATTCATCCACATCCAAATCAGATTCAACCAGTTTAGATTCCAAGCATAAATCTGGAAAATGATAGCAACCATAGAGATGAAAATTCTACGCCATAATCTTTGTAATTTGATGAAACATATACCAATCCATAACATAAAACTACTCACAAGATTAAGGTAATTAAATTACAATGCAAATCGTAATTAAATTACGATTGGCTATTTGTAGAACTATAACATAAAATTTAGAGGGTAGAAGAAGCATATCTTTGACCTCCTTAATGATAATCGAAAGAGGGTTGCGAAACTGTGCAAGAAGTTAGAACTATAATATAATCGAAATCTCATATGTGTAAACAAGAACCCATGATCGATATGTTGGCATATAAACTATAAGTTGGATTAGATATTCAAAACCAAGAAACTTGATAAAGTTTCATACTTTAGTTGATGATAGAGGACATTGAAACATAAATAGATAACCATATGCATTTCACAAATCAATTGTAAGTTCTAGCTCAACCTCTTACTTTTAGTTATGCTTTTTTACTTGTTAATCAATGTCAACAAAATTATGATGGTTTCAACTTTCACCTCTGATTATTGATTTAGCTTTTTTTTGCTATTTTTTATAAACTCATTAAAATACTTCAAATCAAAAGCTACCAGAAAGCAAACCAATAAAACCCATAGGCTGCACTAAAACAGAAAGCAATAAAGGAAAAAACAGTTACAATAAGTTGCCGAACCAAGCTTCTGGGAGACGAAACAGCCAATCTGCACTAAAAAGGCTTAAAATTAAACATACCTAAACCATAATCGTGAAAGTTGAACAAATAAAAGCTTGAAATTAAACATACCTAAATCATGAACCCAAATCAACAGATGCTGAGTTGTTGAGCTGCAAATCGTGAACCTGAATTAACAGATTTTCTACAAGATTCATTCATATGGCAGAACTCCACCTAAGCAACTGTCATACGGCAGAACTCCACTGACAAATGCCTGAAACAGTAGAAAGAATAAGGATTTGCAGCTAATGTAACAATCAGATTTGTTGGCATGCAAACAACAATGAAGAATGAAATTGGTTAGATTGCATATATAATATATACCCTAAAAGAACATTTTATTCAAATTACTTGCATCCATATTGACTTGTAAAAGAATTGCTTCTGCCATTCTTGAAGATCCATGTGTGTTCAACTTCAAAATACCAAAGGAGTAACAATAAGATTTCACCACAAACAAAGAGGAATTTGATGGTAGATAGCTGGACAGGAGTATATGAAGATTAGATTGCAAGTAGAATTTGATATATAAATCTTATAGAAAGATTATGTAAAATACCATTAGCTTTTCTTCCGGTAAAGGACCGTCTAATTTTAAGAAATATATATATGTGAAGACTAAGGGGTCGTTTATTAAACGCTTACCCGGTAAGAGCTAACGGGGTCATTTACTTTATCGGATGAAAATGACAAGGATTGAGAATCTTACCCGGTAAGAGCGATGACAAGGATCGAGTCTTACCCGGTATGCACTTAACGGATAAAAATGGTGCATACGATGTCGTTTTAATGAAGCTTGGAGCATCATCACTTAATTCAAGACAAGCAATAAATCACGATTTTAAAGTATGATCTAGGTAAGTCATTACCTTTGCAAACAGACAATACAACACAATATAAGTATGCTGCAATTGATTCTAATGTGGTCTAATATTATTGTTTTGTATCATCATTAGTTAATGCATTTTGCATAAGTACATATATCTAATCTCAGAGTCTTATGAAAAAGAGCTTCTGGAGCTAGATACTCTACAACATAATTTGTTTAAGTGGCTGCCAATTTAGTGGCTCATGGTTACAAAACTTTTTAGAAATCATAACACCTTGAGAACTCCAACTATCATTCAGCTGAAAAGAACAGAAAAGGAACAAACACAGACTAAAAACAAACAAATATGAAACACGGAAAGCAAGGCTACAAAATTAAATAAAAAACCAACTACAAAAGGCGATTTTTACCGGATTGTCTGGATATCAACAATATACAACAGTTAGAACCAAAATCACAAACCCATTCAACAATTGAATTGTCTAATAATGAAATTCTTTGCTTGTAAAGCTTGCCATACCCTCCCTTTTAAATGCTGAGGAAAATAATGTAACTCCATTGATATGATAAAGACTTCAAATCTATTTCAAATGTAAAGAAACTCACCTGCAGGTAATATATGGGTCGACCATGAGTAACATGTTCAATGTGGCTTTATTGACTTTCAAGAATACACCATTGAGTATCTAGTTAACAAAATTCAAGTATAAGCACACATTAGAACAATAAAAGGAAACGCAAGCCAATTTTTCAATGGGATTTTAATCTCATAGGCTTGTTTGGGAACTTCTTTGTGATAGAAATTCTTGTACTTTTGCAATACACAAAACTGAAGATGTTGCCGGCATAAAAAGCTGTTTAGATAGATCTAGTTTCAACATTTTTTTGTTTGTATTTTTGACTTTTTATTATAAGAAACCAATATGACAAGAAAAATATAGATATAGCTACAACATTACGCGTATTAATGCCCTATTAATAAAAAAGAAATCAACTATGATGATCATTTGCCTTGCCTTACCCTGAAAAAAAGGGAGTTGGAAAATGCTCTCTGGATCTGTTGTTGTTGTGGTTTGGTTTGGTTATCTTCTCCATGATCAAACGTCGGATAGAGATGCGAAGGACCCTTTGAAGAGAAGGCAACAGATAGGATAATACAAATTAGTAAGAAATCAAAACCATTAAAAATCCAAAGTCATACATGGAATACAATCAGAACATTGAGAAGATACCTTCATGGAGAACAATCTAAAACCATTGAGGAAATACCTTCATTTGAAAAATAGAAAAGGAAGGAGAGTAGAGATGACATGTTTTGATCATTGATGATGTGATCAGCTTAATTACACGACTTATAAAAGAAAAATATGGTGCATACTTTGATATCTGAAAATATATGTGTAAATTATGTCAATCCCTTTAACCTCATCAATCCCAACACCGAATTCAGGGTTGCTTCTGCCAAACCAAACCCGATATTAGCTTTAATCAGAGCAAAAAAACACAAATGTTTTCCAGATATGTTATTTGGTCAAATTTATATACTTTGCTTCCAGAAAAAGGGAAATTTTTTGTTCCCATTAAGAAGTAATTGCAAAATCAAACAAATAAATAAAACATTGACCATTCCGGCTCCGACTTTTCTCTGGGAAATAAATCCAGACCAAGACCACATAAGGACAGGTTCGAGCCGATAGAGGTTGGGGCTGGTCTGGACTCTGGAGATCTCTGGAGATCAACTGGTTAACGGGTTTCACCACTTATAATAACAATCAAGGTTATCAGTTGTAAGAAATGACCATGAAAAGCACTGTTGGTAGATCATCTGAAACATGCTCTTAATTTCCCCAAAATCTATACACAGGCAAAAATGATCTTCATTTGCTTTTTTGACCAAATTCTCAAGGATTCTTATAGGAAGATTAATGTATTAACATATATGACCTATACGTATACATATATATAGACAAATGTCGTATTCTGTGTGATTAATCTTTAATCTACATTTGGGGATTCTCAATTCTGTGGGATATTTGGCCACGATTGACCACAAACTCCCACGCCTTTTGATTTTGATTATGGTCGGAATCACAAAACTGAACCGATCAAGAATTAGCTAGAGCCAAGAACATATGCTTGCGGCAGACGCAAACAATGAAATTCAAATCAAAACACTGAATTCAAAAACAAGAGTTAAGTTAGGCATGTAATTTGAATTCAAAAGTCATCTGGAAGCAGGAAGAAATACTGCAACTACAATGGCTGAGAGTGAAACAAGAAAGTATGGTCTTTGACGTGAAAAGGTAAAACAAGTATGGTTGTACTGTGGTTTGGTATGGTTTTTGCGTGTGAAGCTTCACAAACAGTTCCTGGCACACATGAAATAAGGAAGAAAAGTATGTGAGGAAGTAAGGTAAGTCCACCATCCATTTTTGTTGGTACGGGTTTAAACCCCTTTTGCTTAAAAGAGTTGTAACTTGTGCATAAGAGATGGTAATTAAGAGATTTCTAGATTTTATGCATAAAATCATTGTACATCATGCATGAGTGGTTGTATTTAAGACTTTATGTCTATATGGTTATATATGTAGTATAGATATATACATACATATATATATATAGTGGTGGGTTCAAATGAAAACTCATTTTCTATTGTGAACATGAGGACAAGTCACAACCATTGATCAAGATTTGGAAAATTAATCAATGGTTAAAACTTAATGAAACAAATTGAGAAGTGATTAGGGACAAATATGGAAATTTGAATCGGCGCCTACCATCTTTGACTTTTAATTTTCTTTTTAATTAAAAAACTTTTACCCTCTTAAAGTTTAAAATAAATTATCTTAAAAATTACTAATACTTTAATCAAACAAATTACATCAAAAAAACGAGAATTTCGTGCTCTTCGATATGACATCCATCTCGATATAGTTTTTTCTTCATTTTAACCGTTTTTTCGTGAAATGCTATGTATGTGTTATATTCAGTATGAATATGTATGCACGTTTCCTACTGTCCATATTCAGTACGAATAACAAAGGGAACGTTCATTCACAATTCATGACGAATAACACAGTATTCAAAATGAATAATACAACATTCTGGATGAATAATACATGAATTCCTGATTTATGTATTATTTAACATGAATCATGTATTATTCACCTTGAATGTTGTATTATGCATCCTGAATGATACATTATTCATGATGAATAATATATGAATGACTCGTGAAGGTGTGAACACATGATGCACTCTCTTTTGTTTCCGATTCACAACCGCGACTTGGTTTTATTCTTTATGAATATGTATGCACATCTCTAGGTGTCCACATTCAGTATGAATAACAAAGGTGAACGTTCATTCACTATTCATGATGAATAATACAATATTCAGGATGAATAATATAATATTCAGTATGAATAATACACCATTCAGGGTGAATAATACATGATTCATGAATCGTGTATTATTCACCCTGAATGATGTATTATTCATACTGAATGATACATTATTCATGAAGAGTAATACATGAGTGACCCGTGAAGGTGTGGAGACGTGACACACTCTCTTTCGTTCCTCGGTTCACAATCGAAACTCGATAGGTTCCCGATTCATCTCGATGGGTGTTGGGTTACGGTAATGAAGAACACGATGCCTTAGGACGTTGAATAAAGTGTTGTAGAAGGTGATGTCGAGTTACGGACTTACGGTGTCGAGATGTTATAAACACTTGAATACATAAATATTCATAATGAATATAACACATATATGACATTTTACGTAAAAACGGTTAAAACAACATACAAATTATATCGAGATGGATGTCATATCGAAGAGCACGAAATTCTCGTTTTTTTGATGTAATTTGTTTGATTAAAATATTAGTAATTTTTAAGATAATTTATTTTAAACTTTAAGGGGGGTAAAAGTTTTTAATTAAAAAAGAAAACAAAAAGACAAATATGGTAGACGTGAGTTTAAATTATCTTCCCTTTTTACCCCTAATCACCTTAATTAATAATTTCAATAAAAAACTCTATTTAATATGAGTCATTGGATCAATAGAGATGGAAGGGTCAAGATTCGTCCTCACGTTCACAATTGAATTTGAGTTTTCATTTGAACTTTCCTCTCTCTCTCTATATATATATAAAGGGAGGATCATACGAGAATGACAACTATTTAAAAGAATAAATGAATAGCTCTCAACCATTCATTTTTAAAAACAATTCCAAAAATAATAATTTCCAAAAATCAGACTAATAGGGCAAATATGTCAACCGATTTTACTTATTATTTTTGGAATATTTCAAATCCCCCTTATTTCTCATTCAATCTCAATCAAATCATAATCCATACTTTTTTTCAATTCACATCTCTCTCTCTTGAACGTTGGATCCCCTCCCTCCTCTTATTTTCTTTATCTAGGGTTCATCAATCATCTCCAAAGATTGGTTCTTTGTTGAAAACAAATTAATTTATTGAAAAAAATTAAAGTCGTTTTGGGATTTGGGTTTTCATCTTCTTTAAGATTTTTCATAATGGTTTGATTTTTTTTTCTCGTTGATACGAACAAATTGGGTTTTATTTGAAGAATAGTTTTCTTGATGTCCATGGCCGGATCTTCGTCATCATCGTACAAGTGCTACCGGTGCAGCCGAATCATCAGCGTTCCGATTCTCCGGCAAGATTCCTCTATATTTTGCCCTGATTGCGACGGTGGATTCATAGAGATCGAGAGCCCCGCCGGTTTACCGAAAACCACACTCTCGGAGAATGTATCAGAATCCACCGGCGTCAAAGGCCGCCATTGAAGCACTTCCAACCATTGAAATTCAAGAGATTCATATCTCCACTGAATCCCATTGTGCTGTTTGCAAAATACCCATTTGAATTAAGAACAAAAGCTAAAGAAATGCCCTGCAAACATTTATATCATTCGGATTGCATTCTTCCATGGCTAACGTTACGTAATTCATGCCGTGTGTGCCGCCACGAATATTATTTCTCAAATCATACCAGTTGCCGATCTCTCTCTCTCTCTCTCTCTCTCTCTCTCTTGATTGTATGATATAATGTGATTTTAGGTTTCTCTATTGTTAATCACAAGTGATTTTATGTTTCTCTATTGTTAATCACAATTGATTTTAGGTTTCTCTATTGTTAATCACAAGTGATATTATGTGACTTTAGGTTTCTCTATAACAGAATTTAGGTTTCTCTATTGTTAATCACAAGTGATATTACGTGATTGTTGTTTCTCTATTGATTATCACAAGTGATATTCTATAACAGATTTTGTGTTTTTATATTGTTAATCATGAGTGATATTACACTTAAACAATTTATCCAATTTTCTTTACAGTAAATCATTTGTGATTTTGGGCTACATATTCACGATTTGCTTGAACAACCGAACAAAACGAGATGAACACTCAAATACATGAACTTTATTTGATATATACGATTTTGATTTCGGTGAGATATTGTGACTCCTTATTTTTAGGAAGTCAACACTATCCTAAATTAATTAATATCATAATATGACCTTAATACCCTTTTAAGGTTAATTTTGGAAAGTATTATTTTCGGAATATATATATATATATACATAGAGAGAGAGAGATAATAAATTGTAAACCTCTAAATGTGTGTAAACTTTGGATTTCATAGGTTTTTTCTTGATGAAATTGTTTCATGAAACTGTTTATTTTGATGAAAGTGTTTCATGTCATTCATTTATTGATGAAATTGTTTCATATATTTGTGTTTTTATGTAAAAAACGACAAAGTTTCATCAAGCTGGGAAAATATATGAAACAGTTTCATAGGAATGAAAAAAATATATATGAAAGTACATAAAAAACACAAATATATGAAACGATTTCATCAAGAAACGAATGATACGAAACAATTTCATCAAAATAAACAATTTAATGAAATAATTTCATCAAGAAAACATATGAAATCCAAAGTTTACACGAAGAAAAGTTTACAAAATAGTGGGCCTATATATATATAGGGGTGGGTTCAAATGAAAACACATTTTTCATCGTGCACGTGGGGACTAATTTTAGCCATTGATCAAAATTTTGAAAACTAATCAATGGTTAAAACACAATAAGATTAATTGAGAAGTGATTAGGGGTACATCTGGAAATTTTAATACCGCCTACCATATTTTACTTTTTATTTTCTTTTTTAATTAAAAAAACTTTTACCTCCTTAAATTTTAAAATACATTATCTTAAAAATTACTAATATTTTAATCAAACAAACTACATAAAAAAACGAGAATTTCGTGCTCTTCGATATGACATCCATCTTGATATAGTTTTTTTGTTGATTTAATCGTTTTTACGTGAAATGCTATATATGTTTGTTATATTCATTATGAATATGTATGTACGTCGTCGGGTGTCCATATTCAGTATGAATAACAAAGATGAACGTTCATTCACTATTCATGTTGAATAATACAATATTCAGGATAAATAATACAACATGATGAATAATACACGAATTCATGATTCATGTATTATTCATCATGAATCGTGTATTGTTCACCCTGAATGCTGTATTTTTCATCCTGAATGATACATTATTCATGGTGAATAATATATGAATGACTCGTGAAGGTGTGGACACATTGCATAATCTCTTTTGTTCCCCAATTCACAACCGAAACTTGGTTTTATTCATTATTTATATGTATGCACATCCCGATGTGTCCACATTCAGTATGAATAACAAAGATAAACGTTCATTCACTATTCATGATGAATAATATAGTATTCAGGATGAATAATATAACATTCAGGATGAATAATACACGAATTCATGAATCGTGTATTATTCACCCTGATTGTTGTATTATTCATGCTGAATGATACATTATTCATGATGAATAATACATGAATGACCCGTGAAGGTGTGGAGACGTGGCGCGCTCTTTTTTGTTCCCCGGTTCACACCCCAAACTCGATAGGTTCTCGATTCGTCTCGATGGGTGTTGGGTTACGGTGATGAAGAACGCGACGCCTTACGACGTTGAAGAAAAGTGTTGAAGAAAGTGATGTCGAGTTACGGACTTACGGTGTCGAGGTGTTGTACACACTTGAACGTACATAAATATTCATAATGAATATAGCATATATATATATATATATATAGCATTTCACGTAGAAAACCGTTAAAACAACAAAAAACTATATCGGGATGGATGTCATACATATCGAAGAGCACGGAATTCTCGGTTTTTTGATGTAGTTTGTTTGATTAAAATATTAGTAATTTTTAAGATAATTTATTTTAAATTTTAAGAGGGTAAAAGTTTTTAATTAAAATGAAAATAAAAAAGTCAAATATGGTAGGCGTGAGTTTATATTATCTTTTATTTTTACCCCTAATCACCTTAATTAATAATTTTAATTAAAAACTCTATTTAATATGAGTTGTTGGATCAAAAGAGATGAAGTGGCCGAGATTTGTCCTCACGTGCACAATGAAAATTGAGTTTTTCATTTGAACTTTCCACTCTCTCTCTCTCTCTCTCTCTCTCTCTCTATATATATATATATATATATATATATATATATATATATATATATATATATATATATATGTATATATATATATTTATATATAGTGGCGTGATAATTTGTAAACTTTTTTTTGTGTAAACTTTGGATTTCATAGGTTTTCTTGATTAAATTGTTTATTTTGATGAAAGTATTTCATATCATTCATTTCTTTATGAAATTGTTTCATACATTTGTCTTTTTTATGTAAAAACGAAAAAGTTTCCACAAACTGAGAAAAATATATGAAACAATTTAATAGGAATGAAAAAAAATATGAAACTACATATAAAACACAAATATATGAAACAATTTCATCAAGAAATGAATGATATGAAACATTTTCATCAAAATAAAAAAATTCATGAAACAATTTCATCAAGAAAACCTATGAAATCCAAAGTTTACACGAAAAAAAAAGTTTACTAGTTGTGTACCCGCGCAATGCGCAGGAGCAAAAAATGTAAACGATTTTGAAGTTTTGGTGGTTTTGTTAGTAGAGATTTTAATGTTTATTTGATTTACACTATTACATTTTGAATAAATAAGAATTACGGTTACAATTGGAGCTGATCGACGGAAAATAATACACATGATCACATACAACTCTACAAGATTCATCTTTCTGTTGTCTTTCAAGTGGAAAGTCCAGCACCAACAGTTGCAAGATACGATAGCCGGATGTTGTAGGCTTCTTTAAGTGCAACAAGTACTTTAGCAATAGTATGTCTCTGTGATGCATCACAATCTACAGACCTGGAAGCAATTAAAGCTGCATTCTCACGCTATTGTCCACTTTTAAGACAATCGCCCATCAGCGTCGTTCACCATAGTGATCACATGACTAAGGGATCATTCACTAAACACTTATCCAAGTAAGCATTTACAGGTAAAATTAACGCTATCACTTACTTACCAGGTAAGATTTTAGTTCCAAAACGATATCGTAGGTAACAATTTTGGCGGTAAGCGCTAGTCGTGGTAAGAGTTTTCACCCTCACTTACCAGGTAAGACTCTCGGTCCTTGCTTAACTCTTATCGGGTAAGATTCTTGGTCATTGTCATATTTATCCGGTAAGGTAATGTGACTTGGTAAGCGCTTACCCGGGTAAGCGTTTGGTAAACGACCCATAAGTCTGCATGAGTTGCTTGCTTTGATCGGCCAAAGTCACAAACCTTAGATACTGAAAATGGTCAAGCAATATTCAACAAATTTAAAGTTTATCTTATGCAAACATAATCCTTAAATACTCAAGTCTAAACAATATTGACCGTGTGCAAATGCAAGGCCTGTGATCGAGAAAACCCTCCTTTCAGTTTTACCGATACATTACAATTTACAAAGAAGCAACAAAACATCATAACATCAAATGATCAAAATAGAAAGAAATGTAAAAAATATGATTAAAACAGAAAATTAGAACATGAGTGACTGTAAATGGAGCAATTAGTGTCCAAAAGGGCTTGCATACCTTCACAATCCAGAATAAAAAATGACAAACCACATGGATGAACAACCAGGACGAAAATATAATATCAAAATATTAAATAAATTTGGAGGGGAGATCGACATACCTTAGAAACCGATTTGGTTAGATTTGTGTCGAGATCAACATACAACATGATGTCAAAGTTATCCAATCATAACAACAATTAAATTATACCTCCTCAACATCATCCTGAAAAACTCAAGCACGTTAATAATATAACATGATCGGGTTTATCAATCGTAAATTCATAACGAAATATTACAAAAAAAATCTAATGATCATATCATTCAATCACCTATATATTATTCACAACACTTAACCCACTGGTTAATTAATCAATATCCCAAACATAAAGCATGGAAATTGGTGTAAATATAGAATTGACAGATAGAAAAACATATCCCATTAGTAGCAAACATTAGCAATAGCTTAGTATTACCTAAATGAGATGAGAGTTTATTCAAAAGTAACCAGCAAGGGATTTGAGCATTCATTAAATGCAAATTTTATTAAAGTTGCAGAACATTAAGATGATGAAGCTAATAGACCGATGAACAAATCTATTTTTAACATATTTTAAACATGATGTTGGTTGTGCATTTTAAGTGTTTAACTAAATCATAGGAAGGTAATCTTCTAAAATTCTTCTAAATTGTGATCCCAGAACAAACATTCAATATATCAAATGGATTTAAGTTGTCATCCCTCTATTAAGCATAAATCCACAAGTACACAAGATGATGATAATAGAGGAAAGTGCAAATGGTACTTGGAAATGGAAATGGAATGACACACTAAACAATTGCAAGGGAAAAACAATATATAGGTGCAAAATATTAAAGTTTCATAAAGGCCCCTCTACTTGATACAAGGTGTCAATTAGGGCACTAACAATCTCCCCCTTTGTATCAAAGTAGAGGCAAAGATTTAAGCATTCACTGGAGTCACGTGTTTCTTCCGAATCCCGAAGATGATCTCGAATCTTCTCAGTGCGTTCCGGTACTCACGTCTGTATCTGAAGGCATCCCCGACTTGTTGTATCAGCCGCTTCTCCTTCTCCTTCAGCTTGACTTCTCCACTTTCATCTAATCTGAGCTTACTATCCAGTTGGATCTGAATCAACTTTAAAGTCCCATCGCAGTATTTGTTTACTTCACAGATTCTCATAAATCTCTTCTTCTTCTCATGATTGAAGTAGACAACTCCGAGTTCAGGTTTATCAAGCACAGAGTAAACATGGATACCTTGGATGTCAGCAAGTCTCTTGTTGGGTTTTCGGAGGTTCACTCTAGATTGATGTGCTTCTAAGGCCATTTGAAAGTCGGTTAGATAAGAGAACTTTACATTGTTTTTCATAAACCTCTTGACACTCTGATAGACGGCAGACTATTCTATTTTCTTTTCAGGGTTTCGTGCCAGAATGTCATACATGCTTAGGAAGTCATCAAGCATCAGGCTCTTGAAGTCAGCTTCCGTGAAGAACCATTCTTTACCATCTGATCTCATGACTGTAAACTGAGGATATCAGACGTTTAGCAGCCTATGTGACTCTATCTTCATAATTTTCATAATCGCCTTATTAGACCTTACAACATCCACCTTCAGGTCTTTATTTCTCATTACGTACAGAAATTATGTTTTGTGTAGAGCCGGCCACTTCTTAATTTCGTATACCTTTACCAAGTCAATTTTCTAAATGTCCCTTACGAACAAGTCCTTTCTTTCACTTTCTTGGAACGGAGTTAAAATTCTTACTCTTTCACCTGTCCCAATATAGTTTGGTTCATCATCATTCAGATTTTGATACAAGCGAAGCTCAGCATCTGAGATGGGATCTCTAATCTTGCCATCAGTGTTTACTAGAATATTCTGCGCTGAAGTACCAGTACCTTCTTCATTGGGATGTTCCGGTGGAGTGTTATCATCTTTAGAATCAGAATCCACAGCATGAGCCCCAGAAGTATCAAAAATATCATCCAGTTCCTTTTTAATCTGGACAGTTGCTCTCTCCGGCTCCTCATCAGAATCAATATAGATGTAGTCATTTAGCATATCATCTTCCATCCTTTCCTCCTCGGTTCTATTGTCAACACCTTGAGGATTTTCAACCATAGGTATGACATCAGCTAGAACTTCATCATCAACTTGGACAACTTCAGTTTCCTGTCCACCTGCCCCCTCTACCCCCTCAGTTACTGCCTGATCTGATCCCCCCGTTTATTCAGCATGTTCACCACTGGATTCTCCAATTCTGGTTCTCTTCTCCCGCTCATGTTGATCAGGATCGTCATGATCATCATGTCTACGTTTTCTCGACCCTTGCGCTTGAGAACCACATGACTGTTCTACCACTGTGATTCTGTCAGATAGATATTAGTATCCGGTAAGCATGGCTTGGGTCATTTCTTTGATGGAGTTTTGGAGATTTTGGAAATCAGTGCTAGTGGGTAGTTGGGTTTAGGTTCTAGTCTGTCTTCGGAGTAAACCTATCAAATCCACCTCTTCATTGGTATTGGTATCTCCTTGGTCAAGTAACCGGGATAGAAGCTCAGATTTGAGCTGGTGGGTTGGGATGGTATGTAAGGGTTGTGATGGTGGAGGTTGAGATCTGGGTTGAGCTTCGGATGGTTGAGTTTCAGGAACTGACGGAGATTCTGCTACCTCTTTCCCTTTAACTGCTCTGCTAACTTCCGCTGAAAGTCTGTCAACTGTCTCTTGCATTTCCTTACGGTGAAGCTTGTAAGAGTTGTTAATGGATGCTAGAGAAGCTCTCAGGAAATCCAGAGTTACATAGTGCGGGGGCGGGCCTAGCATTTCAACCACCTGGTCAAGATGGAGAGTAGTGAAATTGGGTCTAACACCCGAACCACGTAGGTTTTCGGTTTGCATTGCAGTTGAAGCAACTGAATGGCCTGTGCTCCTAGTTGGCATTGTGTTAGCTATGACAGGTCTTCCACCCGATCCTCGCAAGGAACCAACGAATGGAGGCCTTACTCTGGGTGTTCCGGTTGGGGCACGGAAGCCTCCAACTTGATGTAATACCAGCGCTCGTGTCCTAGGAAAAGTTGTTCGTCCAAATGGCACTAGACTCGATGTACACGGATAAAATGGTGGTGGCCGGGGCAGAAGCCAACCTAATTCAATATCAGCAAACACCGAATGTGTTCCCGATAGAAGTTGTGCTTGATCCCCTGTGCTGAATGAAACATCGGCTTGTTGAGAAGCCGTCGAGTGGCTTTGTGGGGTTGTGCACTGCATGGATGGGTCCACCATGTCTGTTTCAATGCACAACGGCGACATTCGCTCGTTGGCAGTAGATGCGGCTACCCTGCTTAATGTGGTTTGGGGAGGATCACTAGTTAAAACTTTTTGTGATCCTGTCACATGCTCTCCCATTTCTTTTCTAACAATCTCTCGACTCACATTATCTTGTTTTTCAACTTCATCTCCCTCATTCCTCCTTATTACACCAGCTTCGCCTGAGAGTCCGATGTTCCATGTGGAATCAACATCGGAACTCTCTACTTGTGGTATCAAGCCAACATGTCTTGGTATCTTGTGCACATCTGGATCATGGTCTGAATCAGAATTTGAATCTGAAGCACCATCAGCCAGGGGCGGAGCCAGAAAATTTATCCAGGGAGTGCCTAGAAAAAATGTAAGAAAATTCGTAATTTCAAGGTCAAGAAAACCCTTTTAAGTATATGTATATATATATAGTTGGGTTCCAATGAGAAGTTGAGGTTAATGTGAGTAGCGTGAGAAGTGGTTATCAACCGTCGGATAAGAAATGGAAGCACATTAGGATGAAATGCACTGAGATGCACCCAATCAATTCCCTTCTGAGCCGCAATTCATGGGAGGGCATTTGATTAATAGTGATCAACGGTTCAAATCCACTTCTCACGCTTCTCACATTAACCTCAACTTCTCATACGATCTTTGGCCATATATATATATATATATATATATATATATATATATATATATACCATGTTTTTAATTAATTATTTGTCTCAAAAATAGTTGTAAAAAAAGAGTTGAAAAGCATTGGTGACTCAACCAACATAACTATCTATATTTATACAAGCAAATAGAAGATGTATGTAGATAACCATGTAATTAAGAAAATACATCAAATTTATAGTAAAAAGATTGTGTATTCAATAAGAAAACCATTTGAAAGTACATGAAATTTATAGTAAAA
This sequence comes from Saussurea involucrata, assembly GCA_033807775.1. Taxonomy (NCBI): domain Eukaryota; kingdom Viridiplantae; phylum Streptophyta; class Magnoliopsida; order Asterales; family Asteraceae; genus Saussurea; species Saussurea involucrata. The sequence continues at coordinate 34,940,343 of CM066321.1, forward strand.
ATTTGAAAATACATTAAATTTGGAGTATGAGGAGGAGCCACTGCCACTCCTGGCTCCAAGGTGGCTCCGCCCCTGCCATCAGCATCATGTCTGGGTTGGGTAGTGGCATCATCCTCGGAAGTAGAAGCAGATATAACATGATCAACATCGTCTTCGGAGTCCCATGACACATCATCATCAAAGATTTGGACTTTAGCATCTTTAGACGTAGATGCATGACCAGAAGTCCTCACCACGTCACCCCTTCTCTTTCTTCCAGTTCTCCTCACCTCTCCCCGTTCAGAAACCCCATGTTCCCGAACCTACTCGACTCTTGTACCCTCACCACCCAGTTGGTTGGCACTGTGGGTAGGTCCCTTCGGATCTGGCTAGACCATCAGTGCGTTATCTAACCTATATTGTCTAACAATCGGCGACTGCTGGTCAACATAGGCTAGTACAACTTCAGGAATAACGGCGATGTGAGCAAAGTCGATCTGGTCAGGCATCTTGAGGAAATGCATCCATTGGCTTGGTCCTTGGACTGCATTTGGGCGTTTCGGAATCTATGGGTTATCATCCATGATTTGCTGAATAATAATCTGCAGAAATCTTTGATATGGCACGAAGTTACGATTTTTGATTGGCTTTGATTTGTCGCCGACGATCTCGATTAGTTCATTCCAAATAATAATGGCAAAGTCTATCTTGCGGTCGAAGGCGACGACATGAAATAACCGTAGTGTGGCTATGTTGCAACGATCTACGCCGGTATGCTTCAGTGTCATACAACGATTGATTATGTAGAATAAGGTGTACCATATCCTCGGTAAGAACTTCCGTTTGAACTATGTCAAGCGAGTAAGGATGGTGTAACCAGTGGGTTGATATCCCAAGCTACGAATATCAGCACAAAGTTGAGCTTCAGGGATTTGGTCTTCGAAATCAGGTTGATACGGTAGATCAAGTGCTCGGTGAAGTCTTTTGAGAGTTAGGCGTACCTCAAAATGATCGACCTTTGCTGTAAAATGCTGGCCGCGTCTGTGAACTGGATGGAATTTCAATGTATTCCAAAATTGTTGGAGATAAATGACAGGTACTGTGACGAATTTGGTAAGTGTGGTGCGAAGTGGATGGCCTTTGAGGATTTCCAGGATGATGGGATAGTCAAAAGCCACATGTAGATCAAGGTGATGGTTATTGTCAGCAATGGCAAGGAAAGAACCTCGGGGTAGAAGTTCTGCATCTAGCTCACGTGCGTTCACCGATGGATGCGAGGATCGGTGAGACAGGATCACGGTATTTTCATCCGAGGAATTTCCATCATTCTGTCTTACATGTGCCATCTGAATATGATAAAATCAGTATAGTGCCCAAAAATTGGATTTCATGAAAAATTTGTCAAAAAATTTCCTAAGTCCTGGTTTTTATCGCAAGGAACATCAAGATTGTCGCACGGAAGGTTTTATCGCAAAGCATTAGACACGATAAAATTTTATTGCAAACAAAGGCTTGCGATAAAGATGACCAATAGATACTTGCGATAACGAAGAACACGAAGAACACAATGGCTTGCGATAAACTTGAACACGATGAAAAACCTAAGTGTTCAAGCCCAAATTTCTAATTTTCGCACACAATGAAGTTAAAACCAATCACACTAGGGTCGCAATGCACACAAAAGATAATACCAAGCAATTTTAGCTTGTAACAAACACATACACAGTGTGTAATCGACATAATATTAAAAGACTCACATAGAGTTCGACTCTAAGACCCTAAAATCGACTGTAGAGAATGATTCAATGGATAAAACAATGAAATAAACACATGAATCTAACCTCAAAGTGATTCTGAATGTGATGCAATCGATTTGAACACAAAATGCTTCGAAAACCGCATATTTTCACTTGAGAGCTTGAGAGAGTATTGAGTGATAGAAAATGACAAATGGTTTGAAAACCGCTCTATTTATACGATTTTGAAGATGGAGACACGTGGCATCGAGAGATTGGTCCAACGGTTGACCTCCACAGTGTCAGTTTATCGCGTGAAAGAGGATGCGATAAACCTCAATGTTATCACAAGAAGCAAGGTGCAATAACATCAACATGATTTAATCGCAACAGGGTGTTGCGATAACTTACTGTTCACACGACTTTATCGCAAGCTAAGGATGCGATAAAAGGTGTTATCGCAAGAAGCATGTTGCGATAAAAGTAGCAGGAGTTTTATCGCAAGTAGCTTGATGCGATAAAGCCCTTTGTCGCATGCTCTTAGGTGCGATAACTTCAATACATAGACATTTTTCAAAATATTTTTCAAGAAATTTCAAAAAGATTTTATCACATTGGAAGATGTCCAACTTCCAATTGATTAAGCACTCAAGTTTTAAAACAAGGCTTTCACTCCCCCTTAAATGATGCAAATATTTTGAAAAATGATTTTTCATCATTTAAGAGTGTTTGTAAAAAGCAGATTGGAAACCTTACCTTGTTGGCTTCAAGTAACAATCTCATGGTCATCTAAACTTACAAATTATGTCTGTTATGCACACTCCCCCTATTCTTGTGCATGTAATATGTAATGTACTTCCCCTGAGACCATGAACACATCTCATGCAGATACAAATATCATATATAATCTCAAATACAACATTAAAAGAAAAGAAATAACAAGTTGAATAAACATTTGAAAAACAACAAAGTCATGAAAATTTAAATAACATTTATTGAGAATAGAATATGATGAAAATTTGAGTGTATCAATCTAGATACAATATCTAGATTGAGATACAAATATTTCCATCTATTATATGATCAATATAGGAAAGTTAAACTTTCATGTTCAACATGCCAAGATTGGGTACTAAGAAATTAAAGCGTTTTTCATCCAAGGCTTTTGTGAAAAGATCGGCAAGTTGAAATTCAGTTGTAACAAAGTATAATTCAATTGTTCCTTTCTCAACGCGATCTTTAATGAAATGATACCTGATGTCGATATGTTTAGTCTTGGTGTGTTGGACAGGATTAGCAGATATGACAATCGCGCTTTTGCTGTCACAGTATATGGGGATCTTCTCATATTTGAACCCGTAGTCCATGAGTTGGGTCTTCATCCACATGAATTGTGAACAACAGCTGGACGACTCGCAGTTAAGTACATTAATGACCCTATCATTCCTCTATAATTCTTAAGATCAACATCCTTACCATCAGGATCTGGACCGATCTTAGATCCTGGTGCCATCGGAGTACCAATCGACGTACAGTTTTCCATCTTGAATTTCTTCAGAATGTCAAACACGTACTTGGACTGACTAATGAAGATTCCTGTCGAAAATTGCTTGACTTGTAGTTCAAGAAAGAAGTTAATCTCTCCCATCATACTCATTTGGAATCTGGTCACCATAATGTTAGAGAACCAGGTACATAATGCAGGGTTAGTCGAACCAAAAATTATATCATCAACATAAATCTGTACTAGAAGAATTTCACCTTCCTCATGCTTGGTAAAGAGAGTCGTGTCGATTTTAGCTTTTTCAAAGCCGACACCTAGTAGAAAGGTAGATAGAACTTCATACCAGACACGTGGGGCTTACTTGAGACCGTAAAGAGCTTTGTCAAGAATATACACATGATCGGGTTTATCTTTTTCCACAAAGCCTTCAGGTTGAGACACGTACACTTCCTCCTTCAGAACACCGTTCAAGAATGCAGTCTTCACGTCCATTTGATAAACAGTGAAGTTCTTGTAGGCGGCAAATGATAAGAACATCTGAATTGCCTCTAAGCGAGCAACCGGTGCATACGTCTTATCGTAGTCTATACCCTCTTGTTGCCTGTACCCTTTTGCTACTAGCCGTGCTTTGTTTCTCACGACTATACCATCTTCATCTTTCTTATTTTCAGGACCCACTTTATACCAATCACTGTTTTACCCTTGGGTCTAGGAACTAATCTCCATACTTTCAAAGCTTCGAATGAATTCAGCTCGTCTTGCATCGCGATAATCCAATCCGGATCCTCCAAGGCTTGTTGAACTGTGGATGGCTCAACTTGACTCAGAAAAAGCGTGAATAGAACTTCACTTGCAGTTGCAGATCTGGTCTTCACATGTTCAGACACCTCACCAATCACTTGATCTATTGGGTGACTGTGTGTCCACTTCTTTGAGTGTAGATGGAGAGAAATAACATCTTGATTGGGGTCTACTAAGGTAGGATCTTTATCGAAGTTCAACTCAATCGTCAATGTCGGTTTCGGATATGAGGCTGGTTGGTTGTCAGAAGAGACAACTGGAGCTGCCTTGGGAACTGCTTCAGTAGATTCCTCCGGTATGATATCAGTACTCTGATCATTAACATTTGAAGTCGTACCCGATGAAGAAGCACCATTAGTTGATATTGCTTGTGAATATGTAATGATAGGATTGCATGGAGAAGACACAGGAGTTGTTGCACCACTAGTGGATGATGTCGGTACCGGTGAAGGTCCTGACACCGTGGCTTGTACTGGATTTTGAGCAACCTGATTCCTATCATTAGCATTTGAAGATGAGTTATTGTTTCCAAAGAAATCATCATAAAAATTTTCAAATAAAATATCAAGTTCATTAGGATTAGCTTTGTTTGACTTAGTAGTCGTCGGACGGATTTGTCCGGAAGCTAGAATTCCAGATATTGCGGGTTATGTACTGTTTTGCACAGAAGCCATTTCTTCAGTCTCATCGAATTTGACGTTAATGCTTTCCATCACAGTTCTAGAAGATTTCAAATAGACTCTGTACGCCTTTGAGGTTGATGAGTATCCGATGAAAACGCCCTCTTTTTCCTTAGGATTGAATTTTTCAGATTGTCCTTGTCATTTAGCACGATACACCTGCACCTAAAAACACGAAAGTAGTGTATTATAGGTTTTCTATTGTTGATAATTTCATATGGTGTTTTGCCAAACCATCGGTGTATGATTGAACGATTTTGTGTGTAGCATGCCGTTGACACAACTTCCGCCCAAAGAAACAACGGAAGATCATCATAGGACAGCATCGTTCTGGCAGCTTCAACTGGAGTACGATTTTGTTTTTCAACGACCCCGTTCTGTTGTGGTGTTCTTGCCACAAAATATTGATGTGACACTCCTAATGACTTAAGAAAATCATTTAGAGTCTTGTTTTTAAATTTTGTCCCGTTGTCTGATCGGATTGTCTGGACTGATTGTTGAAGATTCACTTGAAGATGTTTGATTAGCGAGATGATCAACTCAGGTGTTTCATCTTTGGAACGTAGAAATTTTCATCCATGTGTATCTCGAATAATCGTCAACGACAACCAACACATACCACTTGCACTTATACTCCGAGTCTTCATTAGCCCACCAAGATCTATATGAAGAATTTCCAAATCTTTGTGTGTACTCGGCTCAGGTTTTGGCGGATGAGGAACTTGTTTCATCTTCGCCTTCTCACAGGCGGTACAAAAATTGTCTTTCTCAAACTTCAGAACTGGTAGACCCAGGACTAAATCACCTACCATCAGTTTTTGAATATAGCGAATATTGAGATGAGATAGTCGTCTGTGCCACAACCAGCTTTTCTCTATTGATGCTTTAGACAATAGACATACGTCATTCTTTGGTTTGATCTTTGACAGGTCAATGGTGTAATGATTAGATTTCCTCGTACCCACTAGAAGTTCATCACCTCCTTCGGTTCGAACTGAACACCGAGTCTTCTTGAAGTTGACTTCTAGATCTTTATCACAGAATTGACCTATGCTAAACAGATTATGTCCCAAACCTTCAACATAGTTAACCTTTGTAATCCTGACGTTGTCTTTAACAATGTCTCCGTAACCCAGAATCGGAGAATATTGACTATTCCCAAATTTGACTCTACCACCATACTTTTCCACATAATTATTGAGCAACTCCTTTCTTCCAGTCACGTGTTTTGAGCAGCCCGAATCTAAATATCACACATGACTGGGCTGCAAAAAGGAAATCAAGTGGTTTTAGGAACCCTTTTGAAAGTGGGTCCTTTCAGGTTAGGAGTTTCAACAAGTTTGGATTTAGCATTTTTACTTTTAAAACCTCTATTATAATATCCATTTGTATAAAATCTTTTAGGACCCTGGAAATTATAACCAAACCAAAGAGAATAATCAGACTTGCAGATAAAATCATCTACGCCACAAGATGAACAAAAAATTTGACCATGCGCTAAATTAATCAATTGTTGCATTGAATAAAGCTTGTAAGGGATAACAAGTTTTTGTTTATTGCAAACATCTTGATTTCTAACAGCAGAAGCAAAATTGTTTTTCATGGAATTAAAGGCAACATGAGATGTTGATCTAAACCCTCAGTGATTTGATAATGACTCTGAGAAACACTTAGTGAAAATTGTAAGTAGAAAATATGTATTAGAGTTTCACTATCGCTGATAAGTACTAAGTCTGTTCAGTACCGTTGATAGGAAACTCACGCTCTTTAAATTACACATTCAACGAACACTGTTCATCAGCAAGCCCTGAGCATGTTCAGCCTTACTGATGATCGCTGATATTTTATGTTGTTTACTTATGATCCCTGAAGACAAGATTCACGTCAACCATGTTCTACGCTGAAGTCGAAGATCAAGCCAAAGAACCAACGACAAGTCTACTAATGAACTGACGCGGATATCAGTGAAGCCAAGACCTGTCCACTCAACGTGAAGTTTCAAGTAGAAGACTTCAGCGAACGCTGAACTTTATCATTCGATGATAAAGAATCATTCAACGAACGTTGATCATGAAGCCTCCTCTACAAACAACTTTTATCTTACCCCCTTGCACGCCTCCGTACGATAATATCAGAACGGACATCTCTTTTGTCCAGAATCGTACAACCAACTCTGATTCTACACTATTCATCATGCGGCCACTAGGTTGTCTACTGAAGTTAAACCATGCAACCAACTAGAGGCTGCCACGTGTAAAGTTGTACTGACATGCATTAAATGCATGCAGTATATAAAGGAAACCCTACTTCATTTTTGAAGTGCTCGGACATTCCTTATCTTTGCTGAATCTGTGTGTTATAATATTTTCCTTAGTATTCTTATTTTCAATCTATCTTATTTTTAGTGCAAGAAATCTTAGTGATTCTCATAGTTTGTTTAAATTAGGTTTATTCCTTAATCTTGTTACACAACAAACTATAAATTGTTTGATACATATCAATAAACAATTTAAAAAAGTAAAAATAGTGTGTTTGTATTCAACCCCCCTTCTACAAACTTGTGTAACCCCTTTGGGACCAACAAGTGGTATCAGAGTAGTTTGTTTAAACTCATCAAAAAGATCTTGCTTATACTAATCTTTTCTCTCTTCCTTGCTTTTTTCTAAAATGGCTAAAACCACAAACACAAACTATATCGATAATGGTTCTCTTGCAAAAACCCCTAGATTTTCCAGAGATAACTTCAATCTATGGAAAAATAGGATGATGCTCTTCTTGGAAGGTGTAGATCCTACTATGCCTTACTACATTGAGAATGGTCCATATGTCTCTATCATGATAGACCCTGACGTTCCAGGCACTGCCACTGGAGCTGCCATTCCTGAAAGAATCATTCCCAGGGCAGTTAACACTTGGACTGATGAAGACAAGAATAAAGTGGCCATCGACACTAAGGCCAAATCCATCCTCTCTATGGATCTTCCTGATGAAGTCAATCACTCCGTCATGAACCTGAAAACCTCTAAAGCCATGTGGAACACAATCTGTGTTCAATATGAAGGTACATCTGAAGTCCATGACTCAAGAAAGATTAATCTGGTAAGACAGTACGAAAGCTTCATTTGTGGTAAGAATGAAACTCTCTCTGAAGTTCACCAACGTTTTAACTGTTTAATCATTGACTTAAAAACTGTTGGTAAGGAATATTCTAACTTTGAGATCCTGACAAAGTTTCTGGAATATCTTCCTGAAAGTTGGGACAATTATTCTATGTGTCTTAAACTCTCAAAGGATCTGAAGATTATGACCCTTTCTACCTTATATGGCACTATGCTCAATCATGAGTAGTCGTGTCATCTTAAGAAGAATATTGTGAAAGATTCCAAAAGCACACCTGTTGCTTTACTCTCTTCAGAGTTGGTACCTACTCAGCGATCTACTATCACTATCACTGAGTTGGAGTCTAACTCTGATGAATCATCGGAAGCTGATCCTTCATAAATTAATGAGTCGTTGGCCCTCCTGACTAATTCTTTATGGAGATTTTCCAGAAAGAGTAACTTCTGAAGAAATAAACCTCTTTCCCTCACTAACAAGCCAAAATCTTCAACCCCTGTAGATAAGGCCACAGCTACTTGCTATAACTGTGAAACGATAGGTCACTTTGCTAGTGAGTGCAGGTCAAATAAAGTCTTTAAACCCTCATCTTCTTCCAAGAATTCCTCTAACCCCAGGGCTAGAGATGACAAGTACAAGAAGCTAAAAGAAAAATATGCAAAGCTGAAAAGCTTTAAGAAGAAAGGCAAAGGCATGATCACTGAAGATCATGACTGGGCTCTTTCTGATGAAGAATCATCTGACTCTGAAGATGATGATGAGGCCAATCTCTGCCTCATGGCCAAACTAGAAGAAGAGGAAGAACAAACTAAAATTTCCTCTACTTCTACATCCACCTCTCAGGTATCAAACTCTCTCACTGATACTCAAACTTCAGCCCTTAGTGACATCAAAAGACGTCGGACTGTCGATCTTTTGACTATTAATTTATATGATGCCATGAATGGCAAGACCAAAGCTAAAAAATTAAATATTGATCTCGCTGAACAGCTGAAGAATTGTCACTTAGAAATTCAAAAGTTTTCTAAAATAGAAGAAAATCTAAAAGATCAGGTCTGTATAAATCAAATCACTCGTATTGAACGAGAAGATGATGTGTCTGCATTAAAGGCTGTAAAGGCTACTGTTGAAGGATGGTGTAAATCCTCAGCAACGATCACTGAAATACTAGATGCTCAGATTCCCCTGAGTGACAAACGTGGTCTTGGTTACAAAGCTGACGCTGAAGAACCAATCACTGATCGTTCCATGCTTAAGTTTGGAATGTTCGTGTCCTCTATCCCTGACACCTCCTCGTCTCAGTGTTCCTCTTCTAAAACTCCTACTACTGAGGAAAAACCTACCTTAAATTCTAAAGGTAAAGGTAAAGAAAAAGTTTTTAATCAAAAACCTCAGAAGGGTACCTTTGTACCTAAGCTGAATATTTCTAAACCTTCAGTGAATTATCCCTCTACTTCTAAGAATAAGATCCCTGGATTTATTCAGCGATCTACTCCTAAAATCAGAGTGGATATAATTGGTAAGAAATATGAAGAACTTATTGTTCCTCCAATTTCCAATGCCAAAGGTATACTTGGTGCTGGCCCTGCTCATTTAAAAATCTCGGCTAAGCATGCAAATGGTCGTAAAACTACTTTTAGCTATAGGAAGTGTTATCATTTTGGACTTATCGATCATATTGCTAGTAAGTGCCCTACAGCCACCAAAGCTGAAAAGTTAGCTAAGGTGAAGATCAATGCCCCCAAGGCAAAGAAGACCAATCCTGGTGCAAATCAGGTTAAGGTGAAACCAACCACTGAGGTTAAGAAATTTACCAAAGTGAAGACTAGTCCTGAAGCTGAATCTTTAAATGCTGCGAAGATTGCTGAACCTTCCACTTCCTCTACCACCACTGACAAGTGTGGACCCATAGTAAAATGGGTGCCCAAGTCAAACTAATCTTCCTTTGTGTGCAGGTCCTGAAGGGTATCTGGTATCTCGATAGCGGATGCTCTAGACATATGACTGGTAAAAAGAAATTGCTCACTGAATATAAGGAAGAGAAAGGTCCCTCTATGACCTTTGGTGGAAATGGAAAAGGCTATACCCGAGGGTTTGATGTACTTTCTATAGGTACAACTACCTTCGGAAGAGTCACATATGTTGAAGGACTACAGCACAATCTTCTGAGCATCAGTCAGCTATGTGACAAGGACTACAAAGTGTGTTTCACTAAGGAATCATGCTTTGTCACTGACAAGGAGAAGGTTTCTCTTAGCGGATATCGTTTGGAAAATGTTTATGTTATAAACATGGACTCGACAACCACTGAGAACTCCTGTTTCTTCTCAAAAGCCTCATCTGATGTCAACTGGCTATGGCATAAGAGGCTCTCTCATCTCAACTTCAAGACACTGAATACTCTTTCTTCAAAAGAGTTGGTCACTGGTCTACCTCAACACTCATACGCTAAGGAATCCCTATGTTCAGCGTGTGAAAAAGGGAAACAAACCAAAGCAAGCTTTAAATCTAAGCAAGTTTCCTCAGTGTGATCTCCTCTTCAATTTCTCCACATGGATCTGTTTGGCCCTGTTAACAAACAATCCCTCGCTGGAAAGAAATATACACTGGTCATAGTTGATGAATTCTCTCGCTATACCTGGGTTATGTTTCTTCGTTCTAAGAGTGACACTCTTGAAGAACTCATCTCTTTCGTCAGGAAAATGGAAGTCCTGAACAATATGACCGTTCGCTCAATAAGGAGTGATCATGGTACTGAATTCAAAAACAGTTCCCTTGATTCCTTCTTTGAAAGTATAATTAAATAGAGTCGCTAAAAGAAGAAATCGAACGATCGTAAACCTGACCGGAGTTGACCGACTGACCGTACCTTTGCTTCCCTCCTAGTTCGGCTTCGCAATTTCTTCAATTTTTGTGGTACGTCGCTATTTTCGCTTGCACTGAATGAGTCATCTCTTTCTTCCTCTTCGGCATTTTCTTCGTCCCAGTGATATTCTTCATCTCCTTCGGAGCTACTCGACATTTTCCTCCATCCTTTTCGTTGCTTTAGATATTCCTCATCGTATACAGCTTCACCAACTATATCATCATCGCTATCCATTTCCGCATCATTATCAGAAACCGCTTCTACAAACTCGTGTACGGAATACCTTTGAGGTCTCTGCCTCTTCCTGTTGCTACACAAAAAGAGTTGTATATATCAAAGAGAGAACTCCTGTTGCTACCCCAGACTAGAGCTGCTTGGGCGGTACGACCAGCTAGACCTGGCCCGTTAAAAAACGGGCTTGGATGATCATTATTTAAAAAAATTAATGGGCGGGCTTGGGCAAAGAGAAAACTAATTCGGACAAGCCCCCGCCCAGCCTGTTATATTGTTATAGCTGATTACATTTTATATTATATGTTTGGGTGACGTTTGGTACTTGGTAGGGAATCCAATCCCAAAGCCACTTCTAAATCTTGTTAACAAAAAACAATAAATTATTAATTATATATAAAATGTAATCAACTATAACAATATAACAGGCTGGGCGGGGGCTTGTCCGAATTATTTTTCTCTTTGCCCAAGCCCGCCCATTAATTTTTTTCAATAATGATCATCCAAGCCCGTTTTTTAACGGGCCAGGTCTAGCTGGTCGTACCGCCCAAGCAGCTCTAGTCTGGGGGTAGCAACAGGAGTTCTCTCTTTGACATATACAACTCTTTTTGTGTAGCAACAGGAAGAGGCAGAGACCTCAAAGGTATTCCGCACACGAGTTTGTAGAAGCGGTTTCTGATAATGATGCGGAAATGGATAGCGATGATGATATAGTTGGTGAAGCTGTATACGATGAGGAATATCTAAAGTAACGAAAAGGAAGGAGGAAAATGTCGAGTAGCTCCGAAGGAGATGAAGAATATCACTGGGACGAAGAAAATGCCGAAGAGGAAGAAAGAGATGACTCATTCAGTGCAAGCGAAAATAGCGACGTACCACAAAAATTGAAGAAATTGCGAAGCCGAACTAGGAGGGAAGCAAAGGTACGGTCAGTCGATCAACTCCAGTCAGTTGGTACGATATATTCTATCTAATATAGATTGCTTAATTAAGTTTTAATATATGTAGAATTGAATTCAAAATACCATTGATCCAAAGAAATGGTTTCTCTTCATTTTATTCAATAGAATAGTAATCAAAAGTCAAGACCATTCACTTCCCTTTGGGTTCGTACTTCGTATAATAAATAAGTGAAACTTTCTAAACCGCTCATGCTCCTAAAAAAAGTGAGTTTTATATATATAAGGTAGTACCCCACATCAGATCTTTTTTTAATAATAATTACGTATACTATGAATGTTTTATTTTGAATCTATGCGCATTTGGTTCTGAGATTTAATGACAATATTTTTATTTTTGTACGGGTACTTTTTGAAAAGTATAATTTGGAAATGTGATTAAAAACCCACATTTTATTGGAGTGTGGAATAATATAACAATTTGAAATTTCTTTAAAAGATTGAGATGTGAGGAGTTTGGGAATCACGAAATCATTTAAACAATACTAGAAATCTACTCGTGCAATGCAACATGATATATCTTGATATTAATGTTTCGTTTTATCTTTATGTTTTTGTCAATTTTATTATATAGTTTTATATGGTTTTGAAAAAACGATAATGTTTTTCTTATAAATTTGTTTAATTAAAATTAAAATATTTAGTTGATGTAATTGATTTTAGGTTTAATAATATAATTTTTTATGAAAGTAATAATGTATTTTGTTAAATTTGATTATTATTTAAGTTTAATTATTATTTTAATTATATTTTAGATTATTTATATTTAATTTGATTATTATTTAAGTTCAATTATATTTGTTAAATTTGATTATATTATTTCTCACAACTTTTCTTCAGTGAGAACACCACAACAAAATGGAGTCGCTAAAAGAAGAAATCGAACGATCATCGAAGCTGCCCGTTCAATGCTCAGCGATTCTCATCTACCTACTCAGTTCTGGACAGAAGCTGTCAACACTGCTTGTTTCACTCAAAACATGTCGCTGATTGTTAAAAGATTCAAGAAAACAACCTATGAACTTTTCCATGGGAGAAAGCCTTCAATTAGCTTTCTTCACATTTTTGGATGTCAGTGTTTCATACTGAACAACAGGGATGCCCTAGGAAAGTTTGATCCTAAGGCTGATGATGGAATCAATGGATGTTTTCTCATCTTGGTGATTCAGAAGCTGCTCCTATTCCTCAAGTTAATCCTCCTATCGCTGAAGATTATGATCCTACTATTATCCCAAGCATGCAGACAAGTGAAGCTGAATCTTCATGGGTTTCAGCTGTTCCTCTCAACACTGTGCCTGCTTCTGAACCATCTACCTCAGATATCCCATCGACATCTCAACAATCAATGAATGAAATGACATCTGAACCTCTACCTCTTATACCTGAAATACCTGAAGTTGCTGAAGCCTCTTCTTCAGCTCCTCCAGAAGTTCAAATCGAGTCAGCGAATTATGCTCCGGCTCAGCGATGGACTATAAATCATCCCATCGATCAAATTCTTGGTGATCCAAACGCTGGTGTTCAGACTCGACGAAGTGCAGGTAATATTTGTTTATTTGTTAACTTTATTTCTCTGATTGAACCAAAGAAAACAGATGATGCCCTCAGAGATCCAAACTGGGTCAGCGTTATACAAGAAGAGCCGACAAAATTTGAAAGAAACAAAGTTTGGAAACTCGTTCCAAGACCATCTAACAAGTCAGTGATAGGCACTAAATAGGTCTATCGAAACAAGTTGGATGAACATGGAACTGTAACCCGCAACAAGACTCGTCTTGTTGCTCAGGGATACAGAAAAGAGCAAGGCATAGATTACGACGAAACATTTGCCCCAGTGGCAAGACTCGAAGCTATTAATCTATTCTTAGCATACGCTGTTCACAAAGACTTCAAGGTATATCAAATGGATGTGAAATCTGCATTTCTAAATGGAAGGCTGAATGAAGAAGTCTACGTGGAACAACCTCCAGGATTCACTGATCCTAAGCATCCATGTTACGTATATAAACTCAATAAGTAACTCTGTGGCTTAAAGTAAGCTCCTCGTGCATGGTATGACACTCTCTCTACGTATCTCCATATTGAAAAATTTGAGCGTGGTAAAATCGATAAAACTCTATTTTTCAGGAAAGTAAAAGGTCATATCATTCTTGTTCAAATATATGTCGATGATATTATATTTGTTTCTATTAACCCTGATCTATGTACTCGTTTTGCTGAAAGAATGAAAGCTGAATATAAAATGAGTATGATGGGTGAACTAACATATTTCCTTGGTCTTCAAATTAAACAGAATGAAAAATGTACTCTTATTCACCAAGGTAAGTTGTCAGGATCGAATCTTAACAAGACTAATAATACCTAGAATTCAGAATTAAAGAATCTGCGGAATAGAACTTTAATTCTCACAATCAATGAACAATATATCAGAAAACACACAGCTGTTTGTATTCAATGCTTCGACTCACAAGATTACAACCAAACCTCAATCTTGATGAACAGGCTCAATCAAGACGACTTCTACTTCTCTAGAAATAGGGTTCTAAACCTTGAGGTTAATTCTCTCTAAACAAAATCGAATTGTATCTCACGTATATGTCTCGTGTATATTTTCTCTATCTCGAATAGCTATCTATAAACGTCTATTTATACACAATAAGTACAAGATAACTATCAAAAATAAATTGATCTTCTGAATCTTCTTTAAGCATATCTTCATCTATTCCATCTTTATCTCCAATCTCTTCGCATACCAAACTTATCACATCAGCAGTATTAATCTTCATTCAGCATGAGCAGTACTAATATTCTCCAGCAGTATTAACTCATTCCAGCAGCATTAACTTGTTCCAGCAGTACTAACTTGACTAGCAGTACTAACTTGACTAGCAGTACTAACTTGACTAGCAGTACTAACCTTGTTCCAGCAGCAATAATGTATCAGCAGTACTAACCTTGTTCCAGCAGCATTAATGTATCAGCAGTACTAACAATGATCTAGCAGTATTAACTTTGTCTTGCAGTAGTAACCATTGCATAAGCAGTACTAACTTTGATCTGGCAGTATTAAGGTTGTTCTGGCAGTAGTAATGTAGTTCTGGAAGTACTAATCATACTTAGCAAATCTTCAGTTCCCAACAATCTCCCCCTAACTTGACTTTTAGAAAGAGAAGTCAAGTTCTTCAGATGATGATGCTTCCAAAACTTAGTCTTGAACACACAAGTCAGGATTCAATCCCAAACTTTGATTTAAGATCCTTCTTACCAGGTATCTTGCTATCTTAGAATCTTTGTTACTCACCAACTTAGTTTTTAGCATTCCTTTCAACCTTGTCATGCTGTGCTCGTATATTTTATCCACCAAATAATACTCATGATATGTATTGTCAAGAGTTATGACATACACACCACAGTTTTCAATAAGCATCCATTTGGTAACAACTTGAAATTGCCTTTCTGTCAAATACTTAACTGCTTCTGTATTGAACATTAGACACAAGAATTCAAGTACCATTTTGGTGATAGACATTCCATTCTCAGTCAGCATATTTCCATAAAGCTTCATTCCCACTTTGAACATCTCTTCCAAGTCTGATCTAGAGCACATCCTTAAAAGTCTTCCCCATGTAGAACTGACCTCAAACTTCCCATCTGCTCTTTTTACTCTAATGTACTCCTTTCTCTGATCTTTCAAAGTATCCCAGAAGATGATTTCAGGAGCCATAGAAGCTAATGGTTTAACTTTGATGGGACTAGAATCAACCACAGTAATATACATATCACATTGAGTATTTGTTGGTGATTGTACATTGCTTGGTTGACCTGATGGAGTTGCCACTTCTTCTTCAGCAACTTTATGATCAGCTTTCTCTTTCACAACTTCCTCCTTAGCTTCTTCTACACTGGGTTCCACCCTAGGCTTCTTTACAACTTTCTTCTTTGAAGCTATAGACTTTGGTCTTGGTCTTTTGTTTGACATCATCTTGGTTCTTTTGAATGTTTTAACAGCTTCAGGAATGGTTTCAGCTGTTTCCTTTGTTTCTGCTGCTTCAGGAATGGTTTCTGCTGCCTTATGTTTTTCAGCAACATTAACCATTTCTGCTGCTTGAATTGTTTCTGCTGCTTTTTGACTAGCAGCATTAACCATTTCTGCTGCTCTGTTCATTACTGCTTCTTTTACAATCTTTGATACTGCTGCTTCAACACTATTTTTCACAATTTCAGTTACTGCTGCTTCAATCTCAGCAGCATTAACTGTTTCTACTGCTTTTTCTGTTACTGCTGCCTTCTCACTTTCTGCTTCCTTTGCATTTTCTACAACCTGCTCTGCCTCCCCCTCAACCTTATGCTCATTCTCCCCCTCGACCTTTGCATCCTCCATGTTTAAATTCTCTTCTAACTCCCCCTTTTTGGAAGCATCAGTGGTAGATCTTCTCCTTTTCAGAACAAACTGAGCTTTCTTTCTTCTTTGCACCAGCTTGGTGATCATCTTCTTATTTTTCTCTATCTTGGTGTGTTGATAAAGAATCACCTTTTTAAGCTCATCAATCTCCTTCTGCTGATTTATAACATCAATGTTGATGTTGGCAATGGTTTCCATCAATTCCTCATAAGTATATCTATCCTCACCCTGTTTAGGAGTGTTTACCTCCGTTAAAGGATCACTGGAAATTTTAGTAGGTGTCTTTTGCCTAGCAAAAGCACTGCCTACTCCCATGGTTTCTTGGCGCCTGGGTCCTCTGAATGTTTTCACATTCGGAGTTGCCGTGGGGAAGGTCTTATTGATGTTACCACTGTCCTTCTCTTTGCTAGCAGAAGTAGTGGCAGCCTTGCAGCCCACATGCTCATCCTTCTCCTTAGAGAGCACCTTCTTGGCGTTGGGAGACACCCCTGTGGTTTCCCTTTCGATATTCTCTAATGGAGAATGCTCCACTAGAGGGCTTAAAGGCTTTGGGATTTTAGGAGGTACATCAAGGGAAGGAACCTTGTGTACCTTTCTTCTTTCAAACTTCTTGGTGAGTTTGGGAGTGGGTCTTAAAAGAATAGACTGTGGGATATCTTTGGTGATGGAAGGTTGGGATTGGTCATCAGTGGGTGTGTCTAATGGGGGCCTTGACCCTGATGCCATACCTTCAGTGGTGTGGGACACAACCATCATTGTAGAGAACAATGGTATGTCAACTCCTTCCAAGTCCCTAGGAATTCTTCTCATATTTGAGAAAACCTTCCCTTTAGGGGGTTTTGGCACATATACCTCAGCAGACTGAGGTAAATCCGTCAATTCATGGTTAATTACTTCTTGGACAAACCTGGGATACATGTAAAATTTCTTTTTGGATTCTAGGTTTGCCACAAGATCATTAAAAATCATTGCTGAAAAATTGAACTTTCTGGCAGTGGTTAAGCAGACCAAGGCATAAGCAATGGTACTGCTAAACTCACTCCATCCAGTTGTTTTCTTTGAAATACAGTGCATAAGAGTATGAACAAGAAATCGCCATTGGGTGTAGAATTTTGACTTGAAGAATTTAAAAACGCCAATGGGACCTTCATACCCCATTCTTGGTAAGGTCGAGAAAAGTTCATCATTAGATAGATAGGTTATACCTGAGGCATCATCTAAGTGAAGAGTGATGCGAATAACCTCCTCTGTGACCTTCAAGGGTTTGTCACAAACCCTTGTTCGAATGATTTTCTACCCATCTTCGAAAATAACAGCGACATTCTCCCAAAATTGCTTTTGATGCTCGATATATATGGTTGAGCACACGGTTAGGGCATGAGAGATGTGTGAGGACTTGAGAAAATCCACAATATCATGAAATCCTGCGGCCTGCTTTGGTTTCTGAAGCATCGCAATCTCATTGTGCTCATCGACAAACTCCATTGTCGTCATTCTTCCTGAGGATTTGGATAGAAAACACAGAGATTCTAGGGAGAAAAGGTTAGAACGAGAGAGAAAAATTTAATGCAACGAGACGTTATCAAGTTTGGCGGGCTGAAAGAGTATTTATAGCAGTACTAGCCCTGATTTTCTTTAAAAGCAGTATTAACAACTTAGTAGTATTAACGACTGAGCAGTATTAACTGCAATGCAGTAGTAACTACACAGCAGTATTAACTACACAAGCAGTATTAACAATAAAGCAGTATTAACTACTAAGCAGTATTAACAACAAAGCAGTATTAACTACTAAGCAGTATTAACAACAAAGCAGTATTAACTACTAATCAGTATTAACAACAAAGCAGTATTAACTACTAATCAGTATTAACAACAAAGCAGTATTAACTACTAAGCAGTATTAACAACAAAGCAGTATTAACTACTAAGCAGTATTAACTACACAAGCAGTATTAACTACTAAGCAGTATTAACTACTAAGCAGTATTAACTTCAAAGCAGTATTAACTACTAAGCAGTATTAACTTCAAAGCAGTATTAACTTCAAAGCATATTAACTACTAAGCAGTATTAACTTCAAATCAGTATTAACTTCAAAGCAGTATTAACTACACATTGGCAGTAGAAAATATGTACTAGCAGTAGTAACTCTGCACTGGCAGTAGTAACTATACTTACACTTTGCAGCACTTGTCCATCTGAGTCATACTGAGGTTCTGAGAAAACTAGTTAGTAATACCAAATAAACAAAGAAATACAGGTATATATAGAAAAAAAAATCATGAATTTATTCAAGGTTGATTAAGCCCACACTGGCTACCAAGAAAGTGAATCTACCCACATCAAAAGCTTTTGTGAATAGATCTGCAAACTGGTCATTGGTATGAACTTTAGCAACTTGAATCAATTTCTTTTCATTACAGTCTCTAATAAAGTGATACCTGATCTCTATGTGCTTTGTTTTTGAGTGCTTGACAGGATTGTTAACAATGCTAATGGCACTGTTGTTGTCAATGAAGATTGGAGTGTGAAGAAATGTTACCCCATAGTCCAACATCTGATTCTGAATCCATAACACCTGAGAACAGCAACTTGCAGCAGCTATATACTCAGCTTCTGTTGTGGATAAGGACACTATGGTTTGTTTCTTACACTGCCATGATACAAGTCTTGCACCCAAAAACTGACATCCACCTGAAGTAGACTTTCTATCCATGTTAGCTCCACCTAAGTCACTGTCTGAGTATGCAAGCAAGTCAAATGAAGATTCATAAGGATACCAAAGACCTAATCTAGGTTGCCCTCTTAGGTATCTAAAAATTCTTTTGACTGCATGCATGTGTGATTGCTTAGGTGTAACCTGAAATCTGGCACAAACACATACTGAAAACATAATGTCTGGTCTAGAGGCGGTGAGATACATGAGTGATCCAATCATAGATCTGTAATGATGGACATCCACATCCTCCCCCTCAAGATCTGCAGTGATCTGTTTGTGTTTCTCCATTGGTGTGCTTGCTGGCTTTGAGTCTGTTAAACCATATTTGTCCAGGATGTCTTTCACATATTTGGATTGGCTTATGAAAATCCCATCTTTCCTCTGTTTCACCTGAAGCCCAAGGAAGAAAGTAAGTTCTCCCATGGAACTCATCTTGAAGCTCTTGTGCATTAACTCTTCAAACTCTTTACACATGTGATCATTTGTGGATCCAAAGATGATGTCATCCACATAGATCTGAACAAGTAGTGTGCCTTTCTTTCTCCTCTTAATGAACAAGGTCTTGTCAATGACTCCTCTTTCAAAGTCATTTTTCAGGAGATAGGTAGACAGGGTGTCATACCATGCTCTTGGGGCTTGATGTAAACCATAAAGTGCCTTCTTCAGCTTGTACACTCTGTCTGGGTGCAATGGATTCTCAAATCTAGGGGGTTGACAGACATATACTTCTTCATCAATACTTCCATACAGAAAAGCACTTTTTACATCCATTTGATAGACCTTAAACTTCATGTATGAGGCATAGGCTAGAAATAGCCTAATTGCTTCAATCCTTGCCACTGGAGCAAAGACTTCCTCATAGTCTATGCCCTCTTCCTGAGTATACCCTTGTGCAACCAGCCTTGCTTTGTTTCTGATCACAATTCCTCTGTCATCCTTCTTGTTTCTAAAAATCCACTTGGTGCCAATTGCTCTATGACCTTTTGGAAGTTCCACCAAGTCCCAAACATCCTGTAATTTAAACTGTAGCAGCTCCTCTTGCATTGCTTCTATCCAACTTGGATCTTTCATAGCATCATAAGCCTTTTTGGGCTCAATTTGGGATAGAAAGCAAGTAAGTACAGTATTAACTATATTCTGCTCATCTTGTAGCTCTTGAAGTCTGCTTTGTTTCCTAGTCATCATGGGAGAAGCAATGTCTCCTATAACCAACTCAGGAGGATGATTTTTCTGAGTTCTTGATGGATGACCAGGTTCCTCAACTAAGTTCCCATCCAGATTTGACTCATTTAAGTCTGGATCTTCTTCAGCTTCTTCAGTCACTTCAGGCTCTCTTGAAGTCTGATTTTCCTCTATTCTTCTCTCTTCTTCATTCTGAATGGGTTCAGCTTCCTTTTCTTGTTCACAGAAATCAACAGGATCAATGGTAGGGAGTGGAAATATCATAGATTGAATTCTGTGATCTGATGGAGGTGCATCCCTTTGTCCTGTATTTACATCACTACTGAAACCCAAAGAATTAGTGAGTGAATCAATGTCAAACAGCCAATCAGGACCTGAACCAATAGGATTTGGTGTGTTCTCATTGCATTTGACATTGTCACTTTCTTCAATTATTCTAGAAGAGGTATTAAACACTCTGTAAGCCTTACTCTGAGATGAGTAACCAACAAGAAAACCATCATCTGCTTTGCTATCAAACTTACCTAAGTGAGATTTGGTATTGAGAATTGTACAAGGACAACCAAATGGTTTAAAAAATCCAATAAATGGTTTCTTTTTCAGAAAAAGCTCATAAGGTGTCTTGTTTTTAGGCTTTATTACCAACACTCTGTTTTGAACATAACAAGCAGTATTAACCGATTCTGCCCAAAAAGTAGTGGGTAATTTTGAATCAGCTAACAGAGATCTAGCAGCCTCAATCAGTGTCCTATTCCTTCTCTCAGCAACACCATTCTGTTGTGGAGTCCTAGGAGCACTGTATTGTCTCTCAATTCCCTTCTCCTCACAAAAGGTGTTTAGATCAAGGTTTTTAAATTCAGTCCCATTATCTGATCTAATGACTTTCACTTTTTGATTTGATTGGTTTTCAATCTTAAGAATAAAAGATTTGATCAGTCCACTTGTCTCATCTTTAGTTCTCATAAAATATACCCAAGTAAATCTAGAGTAATCATCAACAATAACTAAACAGTATGATTTCTTGCCAATGCTCATGACATTTGTAGGGCCAAACAGATCCATATGCAACAACTGAAGAGGATTTGAGATAGTGTTTATCTCTTTGGACTTATGAGAAGTTTTGTGTTGTTTGCCTTTGAGACATGCAACACAATGATCATCACATGAATAGACTTTTGATGGTAAACCTCTAACAAGATTATTTTTAACCAGTTTATTCATTGTTTTAAAATTCATGTGACACATCCTTCTGTGCCAAAGTGATGATTCATCTATTGAAGCTTTTGAAACTAAACAGTTTAGAGATGAATCAGATGAAACACTTTCTAAATCTAAACAATACACATTATCCTTTCTAGGAGTTCTCAATAGTATCATGTTTTCATCAACTACCTTGAATCCAGGAGCAAGAATAATGCATTCTGAATCAGTAAATAATATACTATGTTTCTTGTCACAGACCTGTGATACACTTAACAGGTTGTATCTCAATTGCTCAACATAGTAAACATCCTCAAATGTCATCTTACCTTTTGACACATCACCTTTACCACTTATCTTACCTCCTGCAGGATTATTCCCAAAAGCAACGCGTCCTCCATCAATTCTTTTGAAATTCTTGAGGCAGGACATGTTACCTGTCATGTGCCTGGAGCAACCACTATCAACATGCCAGATGCTCTTCTCCTTGAGCTGTTGGTTGCCCTGCACATAAGATAAATCAATTAGTTTTTATTGGGAACCCAAGCCAAAGTGGTCTTGGGTCTCCCTTGCTCATCAAAGTACTTGCATTGGGTTTTGATGAGATTTTCAAACTTAGGTACTGCAGAACTGGAGAACTTTGTCAATATGATTGGTCTAGCAGCACAAAAACTAGAAGCAGTATTAACCTTAGAAGAAGTACTAACAGAGTTAGCAGCACTAGCAGAGTTAGCAGCACTAGCAGAGTTAGCAGCACTAGCAGAGTTAGCAGCACTAGCAGAGTTAGCAGCACTAGCAGAGTTAGCAGCACTAACAGAGTTAGCAGCACTAACAGAGTTAGCGGCACTAGCAGAGTTAGCAGCACTAACACTGCTAGCAGCAGTATTGGCAGTAGTATTGCTTCTAGCAGCACTATCCTTGTCAGCAGTACTATCTGAGGTAACAGTACTAACATTAGTGCTTTTGGGGACCCACATATTGACACATTCCTTTTCAGTCTGTTTTCTCATGTGGCTTTTGGATTTAGCTTGTTTCTTAGCCACATGGTTCCTTGCAGGCTTCCTATAACCAGAAGATTTTTGAAAACTCCTGTGAAAACTTTTCTTTTGGTTAATAGGGTTGAAATAACAGTATTTGGCAAGATGATTCAATTTGCCACAAATAAAACAAGTTTTTGGTCTGTTAATCCTTTGCAGATCAACTCCTTGATTTTGTGCCCACTTGTTATTCCAATTTCTTTGATTTCCCCTCCTTTTATCATGTTTTTGGGGCTCATCCATTTGAAGATTCTTGCAAGAACAATGTTCACAGGTATTGGAGTTCACAACAGTGGTTTGTGTATAATGAACTCCTTTTCCCTTTCCAGTCCTTTTCATCTCGTTGTTCTTATCCCAGGGACTTCCACCATCCTCATTGGTCTTTATGTAATTCTCTAAGGGAATCTCACCACTGACATTCTTGTCCCTTTTCTTAGACTCTTCTTTTTCAGTTTTATCCTCCACAACAACTTCATCTGATGGATCTATTTTAGTAGCTCCTTCAGGTAAGTCCTTCCTATCCTTGGTTTCTAATAGGTCTGACTTAGGAGGGATGTAGTTGTTGTTGTAGGGTGGGGGTGTGGCATTGTACCCTATGCCTGGTTTCAACTTACAATGGATTTGAGAGTTGATTATGTTGTCCATGACTTTAGAGGCACAATTAAACTTTTCTATATCAAGTTTAACTTTCTCAAGCTCTCCTTTTAGTTTCTCACACTCTTCCCTGGATTCTTTGAGCTGGAACTCTAGACCACCCTTTTCCCATTTCCAGTAGTTTGTATCATAGGAGTGTTGAAGTTCATTGGCTTGAAAAGCCCTAATCTGTTCTTCAAACTTCTCAACAATTATTACATAGTCTTTTCTGTCCTTTTCTAATCTCTTAAGGTCATCACACATTCCCTGATTGTGATCTCTATACCTTTTAACAGTGTCTATACAAGCTTGAGAACAGAGATTAGATTTTACCTCAGTGGGAAGATCTGAAACTTCAGCCATAAGTGCTTGATTTTGGATGGCCTCTTCTGCTTGATCACTCCAATCAAATCCCATTCCTTGTTGAGAGACAAGAGCTTGAATAGAGTTTCTGTTTTGATTGGAGCTTCCAGCCTGAGTTTGTTGGTGGCTGTTGTGAGATGTTCCACCTCTGCATTCCCTGGCAAAGTGTCCCATCTTGTGACACTTGTAGCATTCAACTTTGGACTTGTCAAATCCAGCACCATCTTCTCTTCTTTGGGAAAAGTTGTTTCTCCCTGTCCTCTTTATGAATCTCTTCACCCTCATAGACAGCATAGCCATCTGCCACTTGATATCCATCTCTTCAAGATCATCAGCATTAATCTGTTCTAAGTCATCATTAATCAATGAGGAATTAACATGACTAGAAAAGAAGGCTTCTAGTACTGAATCATTGATCTTTTCCTGATTGACTCCTCCAGCAGCACTAACTGATTCAGTGTTAGCAGTAGAATCAGGTGATGCTGAAAGAAGTGCAACATTGTGTACATATCCAGAGGGCTTCTTTTTGGCTTCAACCTCTGCTTCAAAGACTCTAAGATCATTGTAAAGATCATCAACCTCTTTATCTTCCAGTTGGTCATTCTGTCTGAAGGACACAGTATACATTGTCCACTCTTCACCTAATGATCTTAAGAACTTTCTGTTAACATCATCAGCCTCCATCTTGACTCCTACTGTGGCCAATTCTCCAATCAGCTTATTAAATCTATCAAAAGTTTGAGTCATAGACTCATTCTTAGTAGAAGTAAAGTTTTCATACTGCTGCTTGAGAATTGCCTTCTGATTCCTCTTGGTACTTTTGGTGCCGGTGAATCTCTTTTCCAATGCATTCCACAGAATCTGAGCATCAGTGCAGTGTTGAAATTGATGCTGATATTCATTGGGGATAGCCAAAAGCAGAGTGCTTAAGGCCTTCATCTCTATTTGTCTGACTTTTCTCTCTGCATCAGTTTTTGGAGGAGGTCTTTTGCCATCTGGTCCAGTTCTTCCTTCAGCACATGGACCATTCTCTATGATATCCCAGATTGAATAATCAGTAAGCAGAATGTACTGCTTGATTCTAATTTTCCACATGTCAAATTCATTGGGTCTGAGCATGGGAACCTTAGAAACAAGAGTACTGTTTGATTCAAAAGAGTTGTCCATAATGATTGTAGAATTCTAAGAAACACAAGCTCTGATACCACTTGCCAGGATCGAATCTTAACAAGACTAATAATACCTAGAATTCAGAATTAAAGAATCTGCGGAATAGAACTTTAATTCTCACAATCAATGAACAATATATCAGAAAACACACAGCTGTTTGTATTCAATGCTTCGACTCACAAGATTACAACCAAACCTCAATCTTGATGAACAGGCTCAATCAAGACGACTTCTACTTCTCTAGAAATAGTGTTCTAAACCTTGAGGTTAATTCTCTCTAAACAAAATCGAATTGTATCTCACGTATATGTCTCGTGTATATTTTCTCTATCTCGAATAGCTATCTATAAACGTCTATTTATACACAATAAGTACAAGATAACTATCAAAAATAAATTGATCTTCTGAATCTTCTTTAAGCATATCTTCATCTATTCCATCTTTATCTCCAATCTCTTCGCATACCAAACTTATCACATCAGCAGTATTAATCTTCATTCAGCATGAGCAGTACTAATATTCTCCAGCAGCACTAATTCATTCCAGCAGTATTAACTCATTCCAGCAGCATTAACTTGTTCCAGCAGTACTAACTTGACTAGCAGTACTAACTTGACTAGCAGTACTAACTTGACTAGCAGTACTAACCTTGTTCCAGCAGCATTAATGTATCAGCAGTACTAACCTTGTTTCAGCAGCATTAATGTATCAGCAGTACTAACAATGATCTACCAGTATTAACTTTGTCTTGCAGTAGTAACCATTGCATAAGCAGTACTAACTTTGATCTGGCTGTATTAAGGTTGTTCTGGCAGTAGTAATGTAGTTCTGGCAGTACTAATCATACTTAGCAAATCTTCAGTTCCCAACATAAGTATGTTAAAGATATGTTGAAAAAGTTTGATTTAACTTAAAGCTCAGCTTTGAAAACCCCAATGGCACCGCCGCTGACACTAAACAAGGATCCTTCAGAAAACCTGTTAATGTCACAACGTACCGTGGGATGATCGGCTCTCTTCTGTATCTTACAGCTAGCCGATCTGATATTATGTATGCAACTTGTTTGTGTGCACGATATCAAGCTGAACCTAAGGAATCTCATTTGATCGCTGTAGAGCGTATTTTTCGATACCTTAAGGGTACTCCTAACCTAGGTCTTTGGTATCCCAAAGACTTAGGGTTTGATCTAATCGCCTATTCAGATAGTGATTTTGCAGAATGCAAATTGGATAGGAAAAGCACCACAGGAGGCTGTCAGCTCCGGGGTGGAAAGTTGGTGAGTTGGACAAGTAAAAAGCAAAACTCAATGTCCACCTCAACCGCTGAAGCTGAGTACGTAGCTGCTGGAAGCTGTTGTTCTCAGGTCTTCTGGATGAGAAATCAGCTACTTGATTATGACCATCAGCTCTCCAAAATTCCAATCTATTGCGACAACACTAGTGCCATCGCCATAGCAAACAATCCAGTACTACACTCAAAGACCAAACACATCGAAATCAGGTATCATTTTATCAGAGATCATGTGATGAATGGTGATATAGAACTTCATTTTATCCCAATTGATTTTCAGTTAGATGATCTTTTCACCAAACCTCTTGATGAGACAAGATTCAACTTTCTCATCAGCGAGCTTGGAATGTTGAACCTAGATGAGTAAAATCTTCAGCGGTTAGCATTAGATCAGTGATAAAATGAATTTGTATAACCCTATTGATCATCTAACCTCTGAACAAAATTTATTCACTGATATCAAGGTATGTTCTCTATCTTAGTCGCTGACGTTCGCCTCAGAATGCAAGATTTCAAAATAAATTACGTCGCTGAATATCTCTTCCTTTCAGTGATACTTTGAAATTCTAAAACTCTCACTGATATCTATATTCAGTGCTTCTCTATTTTTAAAATGTCCCTGAGTTTTCAAAACCCTTAGAGACACCTTAAAATATGAAAGGACGTTTATGACGTCATCCACTGGATAAACAATGGCACGCCTTTTGGTCTGACACGTTCGTCCGTTTCGTTTCCTTGTCCAATCAGATTCAAGGGACGTGTCCCTGTCATCATGAAAAAGTTTTCCCGCTCATAGTTTTTCTCTCTCTACTCTCACTATATAAACCCTTTGAGTTTATATTTTTACCTTTTACGCGAACTTACTCTCTCAAGAAAGAAATCACTGTTGCATTTGAATTAATTTCTCAAGAACTTGTTCATCTTCATCTTCTACATCTCACAACAGGTTAATATTTCTTTTATTTTCCATCAAATAAACTTGTTTTTGATCTTATTATTGTTTTTAAAAGATCAAACAAAGGAACCTTCTCAAAATAAAATCATTTTCTTCATGGTTTTATGAACACAATCTGCTTACAGATTGTTCTTCGAGTTTATAATCAAAATCTTAAACTTGTCATTTTCATACGTTTTTCCCGAATCCTTTCCATAAAAGGAAATAGGAAAACAATACTTTTCACTATGTTTTGTACTTCTTTTCAAAACTAGAAAAACCCTAGTTTCCATCTCTTTCTCGAAATGGAAACTGTAAACCCTAAAAACCCTTATTTTGGAAACTTCTCCACTTTATGAAATTTTCTTCATCTTCTTCATGTTTGTATATTATGAACAGAAATGGCAACTACTGAAGCTACCAACACTCAGTCTCCTACTACCTCTGACAAGACCGAAATTGTCCAAGCTCCCAACGTGAACTTCCCAATGGAACAAATCACATTCCGTGGTAACAACCCCTACGCCCTATTCAACTTCCCCCCAAAGAAACAGATCACTCATCTTGATGATGTTGTTAACTTCCTGAAGGTCTTTCCTCTGGCGACAGCACTGACCATCAGACCCCCAGCCCACAAGAACCTTCTTGCCCAATTCTGGTATACTGCCAGAAGAGCTCAGGTGGCCTCCACTAAAAACCCTAAAAAGATGGTGGACGTCATCCTATTTGACACTGAACATGGGGAAGCAAAGATTCATCCCGGGGCAATCAAGTCTGCCCTCAACCTCCCTGGAAGCTCAAGGGAAACACGTTTCGTTTCTCTACCTGACGTCAAAACTGAGGCCGACAAAGCTGAAATCATTGCATTTCTGGATGCAATGAAGTACATCTGGAACACAGGGAGAGATGAACTCCCCGAGAAGAAGCTCAGAACCATCCTCAAGAGCAAGATGCCAAGCGAGATGAACTTCATCTTCGCATACCTCATCAGCTGTATGACAGCAAAGGTCGGGTCAACTGATCAGGCCTCAAAACCCCAACAGGCTATGGGGTATGCGCTGATGAAAGGGCACCATATCGACTGGGCCAAGATAATCTTCGACGACATGATGCTAAGGGTCGAAGAAACAAATAGGTCAGCGAATGTCCCCTACCGCTTTCTCAGTGCTCTCTTCAGACAAGCACTTGGGGATAAGTACCCTAAGGTTGGAGACCTAAGGTTGTCCCAGGTCGGCCCTAAGATTCTCGACTTCAAGCCACTGCCAAACGGGGTACGTCTTTCTACACTCTTACCACTTCTCATACCTCATACTTCTTCTACTTCTGCGGCTACCACATCGGCGGCGGTCATCCCAACCACTGGTACCCAGGTCGCACCAACCACTCTTTCTCACAAAAGGAAACAATATGAAACAACACTTGGCATCCATAAGACCAAGAAGATTTCTAAGGAGCAACCCCCTAAGCCTTCTCAAGCTGAAGACTCAGCGTCTGTCTCTCTACAGAAGACGTTGGACGGTTTCGTGGCACGCTCCGCCACATCTGCTGAACCAACCCCTTCTATACCCACTTCAATGCCTCATGACACTGAAGTTATCTTGGAACAGGACCAACCTCTCTCAGTACCTCCAAGTACTGCTGAGATTTTCTTCAGCGGATCCAACGCTGAATCTGCTACCCAATCCCTCTTCTCAACTCTTGTTCCTCCCACATCTTATTTGGTCACTCCAAACTTCATAATTCCCCCACTCTCTACAACAAACGTCATTCACCTGAGTGACACATCGACTGAAGATCTACACCGTATGATAGATCAAAATCAAGGACCTGCGGGCTCTCAGCGTCAACCATCTCTAGAAGAGGACTACGAGCATTTTACAGGTCACCGGCATTTCGATGACTTCACCAACCCACCCGCAGGTATACATAAAACTCCAAACACTCCTCTCTCTGGACCCCCAACTTATGAGCTTTCCTTTGTTCATAAGTTTTTCTCTATTGCATGTCCTAATTTGGGGACAATCAACAACTCCCTCAAGGAATTGTCTACAAAGGTGGAATCTCTCACCACCACTCTCTCCAACAACTACTCAACGGTTACAGACGCTGGGGACGCTCTAAAGAAACTCACCTCTGAGGTGACGGAAAAGGCCTCCAGCGCTGATTTGGAAAAGCTGGAAGGTAGCTTATCCTCTGTTGCTGAGGCCCTTACAACCAACTCCTGTACACTCAGCGCCCTCAACAACACCAACACCAAACTCTCCTCAAATTTCAAAGCACTGTCCAATGAAGTCACATCGCTGAAGACAGACGTTTCAACGCTTAAGGGAGAGGTAGGTTCCCTGAATACTGAGATGAGCGATATAGGTAAAAAGGTCAAATCTTCCAACGCTCTAATCCAATAGCTGCAGGATCGTCTAAACGCTCCCACTGTCCCTATATCCCATTTCTCTCAGGCTGATCGAGAGAGGGTGGAGATGGCAGTGGACTTCATAATCAATAGTACCCCTGCTATTTCTGGCCTGGAAGACAGAATGGCAGCAGTGGAAACCACTGTTGGGATCCCTGGCCACGAAGACAGGGACCCTAAGGATGATGCCGCTGACACTACTACCTCCCACATCCGTCATGTGGAAGAGGGGGAGAAGACTCAAGAAGATCTTCCCCATAACTCTGAGGGGGAGAAAAGTGCTGAGAAAGAGAAAGCTACTGATAAACCTCAGGGAGTTGAAAACCCTGAGGGAACCGAATTCTTACTACACGAAGAATATTATGAGGGGGAGAATGTCGAAGAACATGCTGACTCTCAGGAGCATGTTAAGTCTGAAGAAGAAGCTGAGGAAGAAGACGAAGACGAAAAAGATCTTGAACTCCATGGCGACGAACCCTCATCATACCCTAAAGATGATGATGATGACGATGATGATGATGATCTCGACTTCTCCTTCCAACCTAGAACGACCCTTGTTCTCAAAAGGGTAGTTTTCAAAGAATCAGGGGAGGGGACCACTAAAACCAAACCTGCAACGTCTGAAGCCGACAAAGGTAAAAACAAAGGCATCGCTACTGAAGACAATCTAACTATCCTTATCAGAAAGCCAGTTTGTCAAGTAACATCTATTTTCTTCCCTTACACAGCCTCCCTCCTTTATCCCTTATTAACCTCAGTTCTACTCTCCATAAAGCCTCTATACACTTAACCTTATTCTTTCTCTATCTCTTCTCCCAAATGATCTTACCTATGTGATCGTTTTGTTTCAGCTAGTCCTCTCCTCTGCTTGAGGGTCAAGCTGAAGCTCCTCCTGCTATAACTCCAATAATCCCAGCCCCGAGTGCTGATGAAATAATCCCGTTCTTAGACTTCGCTAAGAGTCATGAACAAGAAGAAGAACTGCTCTCTCACAAGAAAAGACCTTCCTTGGTTCCTCAAAAGCCAAGTGAAGAAGAGCTGAAAGAGAGAGCAACTATGATTCAAAAGCTCGAGGATCAGCAAATCATTCGTGCTCCTCGATTCCTCATATCAAAAAGGGAAATCGTTGAACACCTCAAAGCTGAGAAACTCCTCGCCGAACGAAAAAGAGCTGTAGAAAAAGATAAAGAATATGCTATTGAGCTCGTCTAACGTTCGGTGAAAGATCCTGAATTGAAGAAGACTCCTATCTCTGTTCAGCGACAATTGTGGAAGGACGCCAAAAAGATCATTGAGAAGAAAACAATGTCTCTGACTCCACCTTGAAGTGGTGCAAAGAAAGACTTCACTTTCGACATCACGTGTCCAGAATCAATAAGGTAAACATCGGAGGAAAGACAACCAATGATATTCCAATCATTGACATCGACGTCTTCAGAGAGAATGGTCAAAAGGAAACCACCTATATCTCATGGATTGACAAGTACAGTTAATCTGAATGGTTGGAGATGCGGATAGCCATTCAGCGGTCACGTTCAAACTACAAATCCTTTGTCGAAAAAGCTCTGAACACGCAGATCGACTTGGTTACATCAGTCGTTGATATCCCTCCTTCTCCTCCTCCTCCAGTTCGACAAAGAAGGCTTGCTGCAAAGAAAAAGATAACATCTTCAGCTTCAGGTACTCCTATCAGAAATGAAACCAGAATTGGCTTTTCACGAGAAGAAGTCCTTGGTCCTGACCCTGATCTCTCAGTATTCGATGTCTCCTTTCCCCTTGGTGAACGCTTCATCCCTGGAAAAGTCTTAAGTGATCCTCATGGTATCTTCTTCAATGACTGCACTGGACGAAAATGCTTCCAACGCGTCTCTGAGCTATGCATTGCCCCTATCGAACAGCTCAGAGATCTTATTTATTGGTGCGGTTTCAGAGATGACCTTCTCGGACACTTGGAGAAAAAGTCCCTGATTGGATGATCCCTACCGCAAATACCCTTAATGAACTTCTCATCAAGGATGAACCTGAATAGTTGATAGAATTCCTTTTGTAAATTCTTCTTCATTTTATCAACTGTAACTTTTGTACTTGTAATTATTATATGCTGTACTTGTAATTTTTCCACTTCCCTTTGTAACTGATACGAAGTTTAATGAAAAATTTTAGTGAATGTACTTTACTCCATCAGTACTTAAAAAGATCCCTGAAAACAGTAAATGGGACAAATAATTTATGAGTCCTTTTTATCCTTAAGTTTTCTTACTTAGCAATTTTCTTTTATTGCTATGTCATCATCAAATAGGGGAGATTGTTGATCCAAACCCTCAGTGATTTGATAATGACTCTGAGAAACACTTAGTGAAAATTGTAAGTAGACAATATGTATTAGAGTTTCACTATCGCTGATAAGTACTAAGTCTGTTCAGTACCGCTGATAGGAAACTCATGCTCTTTAAATTACATATTCAGCGAACATTGTTCATCAGCAAGCCCTGAGACTGTTCAACCTTACTGATGATCGCTGATATTTTATGTTGTTTACTTATGATCCCTAAAGACAAGATTCACGTCAACCATGTTCTACGCTGAAGTCGAAGATCAAGCCAAAGAACCAACGCCAAGTCTACAAATGAACTGATGCGGATATCAGTGAAGCCAAGACCTTTCCACTCAACGTGAAGTTTCAAGTAGAAGACTTCAGCGAACGCTGAACTTTATCATTCGCTGATAAAGAATCGTTCAACGAACGCTGATCATGAAGCCTCCTCTACAAGCAACTTTTGTCTTACCCACTTGCACGCCTCCGTACGATAATATCAGAACGAACATCTCTTTTGTCCAGAATCGTACAACCAACTCTGATTCTACATTGTTCATCATGCGGCCACTGGGTTGTCTACTGAAGTCAAACCATGCAACCAACCAGAGGCTGCCACGTGTAAAGTTGTACTGATGTGCATTAAATGCATGCAATATAGAAAGGAAGCCCTACTTCATTTTTTAAGTGCTCGACCATTCCTTATCTTTGCTGAATCTGTGTGTTAGAATTTTCCTTAATATTCTTATTTTCTCTCTATCTTATTTCTAGTGCAAGAAATCTTAGTGATTCTCATAGTTTGTTTAGATTAGGTTTATTCCTTAATCTTGTTCCGCAACAAACTGTAAATTGTTTGATACATATCAATAAACAATTTAGAAAAGTAAAAATCGTGTGTTTGTATTCAACCCCCCTTCTACAAACTTGTATAACCCCTTTGAGACCAACATGAGATGATTTTGTCTGGGCCACATCCTGTGTGGACTCCTTTATTCTCCATTCGAGTCTCAAGTTGTTTCTTATATAACGATCTGAAATGCCAGCAAAATAAGAATCATAAGCTTTAGAATTTCGAGCTTGAAAGGACTTAGATCTGTGATTAATTTTCTTCTTTTTCTTTTTCTAAAATTATTGTTTAGATTTGGATTTGGAATAGTAATCATTAACATGATTTTTCTCAACAGACTTCGAAGATTCACCTTTAAAGGAAGTCTTCTTGGGTTCCTCTTCATTGATTAAGAAGTCAGGGTGATCTGGAAGTTTGGCACTAAAATCCAATTGAACAACTGTTTCTTTTACTTATTTTTTTGGATTTCTTGGTTTTTTTGGTTGGTATTGAAGATAGTATTTCCCATAAATGTCTTACATGAAGAAACATCTGAATCTGAAGAATGTTTTTCTTTTAAAGATTTTTCTTCAGATATTTCTTTATGTTTAGCTTTCATTTCTATTAAGCCATTTGAAATAACTGTAAACATAACTTCTTTTTCAATATCGAAAGCAAGCTTGTCATCATTTCTGACATCCTTAATTTTGCTTTTGATCTTGCTTTCGCGGTCTATGAGCTTTTGTTCGAGTACCAAAGGAGGATAATAAGTTTTTCCTTCAAAAACTGGGTTTTCACTCTCCTTAGGTTGCTCAACCGCATAGCTCTGGAAATAGTCATTAGAGAAGGTTTACTTCCAATTCCAAACCAAGGCCTTCCTATTCTCCCATTTGTAGACGAAAGGAAGTTGCATTTTAACAGTTGTTTTTCTCTTAACCTCTTCCTAAACCTCATGGTCTTTTTGATTAAGCCAATCGATTTTATATTTAGGATTCCAAGATGGAAGATCAAGCCATTCAAATTTGTAAAGAGTTGGAGACTTTTTCAAATACTAAGGATTATCATATCCCAAGCCCCATTTTGAATTATAGTATCTGAAATTCTTAGTTGTGTTAAGGTGAATAGTCTGTTCAGTCTGACCTAACTTGTACAACTTTTCTTCCAGATAACTAGCCTTCTCAGTCAACTCAGTGTTAATATCTTTATAAGAATGCAATAGTTGTTCAAGCTCAATCTTCTTATCTTCTGAAAGTCTTAGTTTTTCTGCCATTTCATCCATTCTTTTTCGAAAACAAGCTTGAGTTCCTCGAATTCAGCTTGACTCTTTTTCAATCCACCATTTAAAGAATTATGTTCAATGATTAGTTGTCTTTGAGATTCGATTACTTTATGTGCTTTATGAAGTTTAGCAGTTATATCATCTAGTCTTGTTTGCAAAATTTCTTGATTTTTCATGAAGTGATTAATAGTAAAGAATTCTACCTCATGTCTCTCAGGCGCCACATCAACTTCGGATTCCTCGCCTTCTTTGCTCATCAGACACATTTTGGCCAAGGCAGCAGTTTCATCTTCGTACTCATCGTCTGTTTCATCTAGCCAGTACTCCTCTTCCACCAGCAGTGTTTTCCCGGACTCTTTCTGCTTTGCCAGCAACATCTTGTTTTTATAGTAGTCCGAATCCCGTACCTTAGGTTTCCAGCACTCCTTGGCAAAGTGGCCATACTTCCCACAATTATAGCATTTCTGTTCCTCCCCTTTCTTATCAACAAACTTCTTGTCCTCAATCCTCTTAACCTCATATTTCTGATCATCAAACCGCTTCTTGGATTCTATGTGATCTTTATGCTCAAAGTTTCTGGGTCCCCATGAGTATCGTTGGTTGTTTGATCCGGTCTTCTTCACAAATCTCTTCTGAAAAGCCTTAGTTGGAAGAATCATGGCTTGTTTTAAGCTTTCGGATTCATCTAGATCCTCACTGTAGATACCCTCATCCTCTAATTCAACACCATTCCCTTTCACAGAGTGCTTCCCAGATTTACTTGACATAAATGCAATCAGATCACTTTCTAATTCTTCATCTAACTACTCAGACTTTTCCCCTTTCTTCCCTTTCTTTTCTCTTTTCTCTTTCTTCTTCTTTTCTCTCTTTTCTTCCGCTTCATCTTCATCCTGTTTAAGCGTCTCAAACATCTTTTGTAGCTGTAGAGAAGCCAATCTGGAATGCTGTTTCATACGGTGACCATACTTCTTCCATTCGGGCTGAAGTACACTTAAGAACTTCACATTGTTCTCAATTATGGATTTCTTTATGCTATATCTATTCAACTCATTCAAGATGGTTGTGAAGCGATCATAGGTGCTATCCAGTGACTCTCCTTCTTTCTATCTAAAATTGTCGTACTTGTTAATCACATTAGACGTCCTCATCTGATTTTCCACCTCTGAGCCCTAATAAAGTTTAATCAGCTCATCAAACATGCCCTTCCCGGTGGCACTCAAATTGTCAACTTTCTGGTAGATATCATTAGTCAACGCTTGCATAACCAGTGATCTTGCTGCTTTATCAGCATTATGTCTCTTAAGTTCATCACCAGAGTAACTCTTGGGTTCAACAAGTTTTTGGTCTGTTCCATATGGTTCTTGTGTATATACCGGTGGCATTACTCCGTTGATCAAGGAACTTAAAATACGATCACCATTCTCTTGCCGTTTGGCATAATCAAGAAACCTATCCTTCCAAATTTTAAAGTCTTTAGGGAACAATACAGGTGGTTTATGTTAGCTTTAATTAGCTCCTAATTAAATGAATGTTTTATAAAGATATTTTAATGTTTTAGATATTTTCTTATAAATATTTACTTACATGTTTTATATAGATATTTTAGATATTGTCTAGATTTTAGATATCTTAAATATCAAATGTGTAAATGGCCCTATATAAGAGGTGTCCATAGTCTTATTTCAAGTAGTGAGAAATATGGAAAGCACACAAAAACACACATAGAGTAGTTTCTTATGAGAGTCGATTTCATGTTTAGTGTGGTGTTCTTCAACATTTCTCCTCTCCAAATTTAATCATCAATGAATATGAGATAAGTTTCTTTATGATTGTTCTTCATGTATATCTTATCTCTATATTTAAATATGGACTTTATATTTCTTCTATTGTTGCTCAAAAATGGGATCAACAATTGGTATCAGAGCCGATTGAAGAAACTTTTCTTCAAAATCGATCATCTATGCAACAATGGAAGTTTTAGATGGTTTAGTTTATGATATACTTCATGTGTGTTTTGATTCTTTCTCATTCATTGGTTTTATTTGATAAGCACTAAGTAGATGGTTGATCTATGATCTCATCCTTGTGTGTGCTTAAGTCCATAGCAATTCTTTTTGCATCTTGGTAGTAAGGTTGTTGATCTTTGTTTGATCTGACCTTTATTTTCAAGATTGGACTATCTTTGATCCAGATTTTGTTTGTCTTCCGCTGCTCATAAACATTTATATATGGATAACAAAATCATTTGGGTCTTGAGAAAGTTGTTTGAGAAAGATTTGATGTTTTGTTAAATGTTCAAAGTCTGATCTGAAACGTTTTTTTTAAACTTTGAGTTCTTCTAATTAGTTTTCTGACTTGATCAATTAGAGATCGAATTATTTGCACTCACGGTTCTAAAAATTATATGAAGATCGTCTTATCTTTTACATCAAATCAGATTTAATGACAGATTTGCGCTGCTGTATTAAACTGATCATATCTCACTCATAAAAACACCGATTGATGCGATTCAAAAGGCCCTGGATTCCTAAGACACAGATGAACAGATTTCGTGTTTTGAGAATTCAGAGATTCGAAATTTATAAGGGTCATATGCATCGTTGAAGTAGACAACAGTGTGCTGATGGAAAGCTTAGAGCTGATGGCTGTCTCTGAAATCTGAAGAAAGCCATCGCTGAAAGCTGAAGAAAGCCATCGCTGAAAGCTGAACAAAGCTGTCGCTGAAAGCTGAAGGCTGAAACCTAAGTGTTGTCGCTGAAAGCTGGAGCTGCGAGCTGAAAACCATCGCTGAAAAGAGCCATCGCTGAGCCATCGTTGAACCATCGTTGAGCTGTCGCTGAAGGGTTTAGGGTTATCAGCCATCGCTGAAGTAAGCCATCGCTGAGGTGATCAGCCATCGCTGAAGGTCAGCCGTTGAAAGCTATCAGCTGTCGCTGGAAAGTGCTGTCAGCTTTGCACTGTTTCAGAAACACGCGCATAACTTCCTACTCGGTGCTCCGATTCGCATGAGTCCAGTTGCGTTGAATTCCTAAGACACAGGTGAAACTTTTTCATGTTTTGATTTTTTTTTTTTGAATCAGTGTGCTTAATGGTCAGAATCTGTGTCAAAGTCAATAGACTCTTGCTGCACCGAAAGCATCACATTTCACTCATGCTCTTTCCGCTTTCAAGAACGGTGTTCTCTCAACGGTTCTTCATGGTGTCAAGCTACATTTGTCACATTTTAAATGTCACTCCATCCTCTGTTATTCACGTTTAAAGCTCGGTGGATGAGCCTACATTTGAGGGGGAGCACATGATGCTTTGAAGACTTGAAGAACGGAACATCAAAGGTTCTAAAGAAAGCAAAGGGGAGACTATAAGATGATGCTTTCTTTATAAAACATTAGGGGGAGATTGTTAGATTTAATTAGCTCCTAATTAAATGAATGTTCTATAAAGATATTTTAATGTTTTAGATATTTTCTTATAGATATTTTACTTACATGTTTTATATAGATATTTTAGATATTGTCTAGATTTTAGATATCTTAAATATCAAATGTGTAAATGGCCCTATATAAGAGGTGTCCATAGTCTTATTTCAAGTAGTGAGAAATATGGAAAGCACACAAAAACACACATAGACTAGTTTCTTATGAAAGTCGATTTCATGTTTAGTGTGGTGTTCTTCAACATTTCTCCTCTCCATATTTAATCATCAATGAATATGAGATAAGTTTCTTTATGATTGTTCTTCATGTATATCTTATCTCTATATTTAAATATGGACTTTATATTTCTTCTATTGTTGCTCAAAAATGGGATCAACAGTTTATCTTTCGATCCTATAACTAGCATGTCCCTAGATGTCATGATGAATTCTTGTTATTGACATTTAAGCAACCTTCTGATCAGATTAAAATTTAATACACACCACTGTTTTATCGCAACTGAAACTTATCGCAGTCCGCAGATAACACTTTGTCGCAAACTAACAGTTTCTCGCAAACAGCACTTTGTCGCAAGTAAATAGATGCGATAAAAGAAATCTCAAGGTAATCGCAACCCTTCGAGGAAAGATTATCGCAAGAAGAGACGCGAAAAAAAACTGGTTTATCGCAGACGAAGGATGCGATAAAACACTATTCACACCAAGAGAGGTGCGATAAAATGGGTTTATCGCAGGTAACTGATGCGATAAAATCCTTGCGATGAAAAACTTGCGATAAAGAAGAACTAGTGCAGTACGATAACTATGAACACTGAGTCTTGCGATAACTATGAAGATCAGTTCAATCTCGAGTGAAAATTTTCAAATCGAGTCCGTTTAAGCTGAAAATTGGTACGAAGATACGCGAGGTGATTCTGGACACTTTTAATACTTGCACTTTTCTCCAAAAACCAACAGAAAAAGGAATTTCGATCTCAAAACAGTGGGTAACTTCTATTTCATGAAAATTAATCAAATCTATCAAAACTGAATTGGTTTGAGTGATTTTGCGGAATAAAACCAAGTAAAAACAATCACCAAACAGTCCTTAATCAATCCTGATCCATTTGATGAACACAAATGACCAAAATCAATCAAAGTAGATAGAAAATGAAGAAAAACTAAAAAAACTCATGAAATGATCTCTGAATCAGAATGAATTGTTGTGCTCTGATACCAATTGTGATCCCAGAACAAGCATTCAATATATCAAATGGATTCAAGTTGTCATCCCTCTATTAAGCATAAATCCACAAGTACACAAGATGATGATAATGAGAGGAAAGTGCAAATGGTACT
Source organism: Saussurea involucrata (assembly GCA_033807775.1). Classification (NCBI taxonomy): domain Eukaryota; kingdom Viridiplantae; phylum Streptophyta; class Magnoliopsida; order Asterales; family Asteraceae; genus Saussurea; species Saussurea involucrata. The sequence continues at coordinate 34,978,749 of CM066321.1, forward strand.
TGGAAATGGAAATGGAATGACACACTAAACAATTACAAGGGAAAAACAATATATAGGTGCAAAATATTAAAGTTTCATAAAGGCCCCTCTACTTGATACAATGTGTCAGTTAGGGCACTAACACAACTGATGATTAAACGAGCAAAATATGAACTTCTCTAATACAGCAACATCAAGTAAAGTAGAAAAAGAAAAAAAAACTAAGGCAGAAGAAAAGTTGAGGAGCAGCACCAGAATGCAACAACATCAAATAAAAGAGCCTTGTATATAACAAATTGAACACACACAACAAAGTACCACATTTCAAAAACATCAAGATGAACAAACTCATATTGTCGAAGAGATGAGCGTACAAGTCCGACCATACGTTGTGCATACTGAATCTATAATTGTGTTTGTCTTTCTTCTTTCTTTAGAGCAATGGATACATACAAAGGTTTTTTTATGAAACATGTATCTTGTAAAACATCATAAATATAGAAACAACAAGTAAATGAAAGAATTGATGATTAATAAGCAAACAAATTAAAACATCAAGAAAACTAAAACACACTACCACCAAGAATTGTACACCAAGAATTAAAACATGTATCTTATGTTATGCAATTAAACACCAAGAATTGTTGGAACAAATATAAAAAAAATCATCAAATACAATATACGAGAAAAATAAAGCTTAGTAAATATGTAGAGAAAAAACAATAGAAACCAAAGGCGTAGTCATTAAACTACTTAACCAACAATGAGAAATCAAGTATATCAATGTCAAACATTATCAATTGTGATTACCACAAAGTTCAAGAACAATAGATAAATCCAATAAGCCAAATTTGACCAAACTTCGCTTCCTAATCTCCCAATTACAAGAACTCCATATCAATGCGACATAGAAAACCAATATTAAATGAAGTTTTTGAATTACCTTGGCAACATCACGATTGGGCTTTTTTAACTTGTTCTATGCAATCTCGTTCGATTGAATTTACTAACATAAGAAAAGAAAAAGTTCATATCAAAACAAGAACAATAACAAAGAAAGCGAATTGTGTACGTCAAAACGCAAAATAAAATTTGATTATAGTATAAATGAACTTCAGAGTTTTCGTCCAGGCGTCAGCATTCTGTGGTCAGGCTTAGTCTCAGACGACCGCTTTGTTTGTTTGTTTCCAAATTGCCAAGGATGTAGTCTAGGCAAAGCCTAGATGAACCTTATCCAAAAAAAACTTCAGAGTTTTCGGTTTTAATAAAGAAATTGCATTAATTTTTAATTTTGGGTGTAAAGTACAATAATATATGTACAAACAGTGGCTTTGGAGGATCCAACCTCATGAAAGATGCTCCTGCAATTTATTAACCAACACTCCCATTTCACTTTTGCCTTCTCCATTCTACTCTCCATCTCCATTTGCTTTACCCAATCTTCTTCCTCAATCATCATCTATCATCGTCACAACCACTATCCCTCTCCATCACCGTATTCAAAATCAACATATCTATATAAAATATCATCAGAGATGCAGCTTTGAGCTTAAATAAACCAACTCATGATTTCTTCCTATAGCCAAAGTGATAATGAATTAGATATTTCAAACAGTTTCACCCAAACAGACCATTAAAAACATGAAAGTAACGGACACCCAAATCAGAACAAGATTAGCAAAACAGACCATTAAAAACGTATGTATGAATCGTGGTTGAATCTGAAAAGTGGAACAGAGGATTGGTTCTGAGCCGTGAAGAAAGGAAGCAAACGTATGAAGCAAGCTATGGCTCTGGGACAACGTTGAAATGTGAGGCAGAAGGAAAGCATGGTGGAACATGTACTTAGGTATGGGCCTCGTTTGAAAGGAAGGGTGAAGGAAAGCATGGCTGAACATGTACTTAGGTATGGGTCTCGTTTGAAACCGAGGGTGAAGTGCGAAATGAGGATGGTGATCAAAATTATGCATTCAAGAGTTGTACATCAGCCTTCACAAGTTTTATTTAAGAGATATTTCAATTTCATGCTTTAAAATGTTGTATATAATGCATCAAAAGTGGTATTTAAAACTTTTGGTTAGAACCAATATATAAGTAGTATAAATATAGAGATATATATATAGCCATAGGTTCAAATGAGAAATGCTAAGTGTGTGAGAAATAGAGAATTAATCCTAACCATTCATACGGTCAAATTGGGATTTGACTGGTCAAAAATTGCGGCTTTGTCTGGTCAAAAGTTGCGGCTATTCGAAAAATAGAAGGACAGTTTCATAACTTTTACAAATATGCGGGACAAGTTCATATGTGAATCTGTATGATTCACAAATGAACTATATGTTTATATGTGAACCCGTGTAATTCATGTATGAACTCTTTTTAACTGATACACATATGAACCTTTGTGATTCATATATGAACTAATTAACTGATTCACATATGAAATAATTAACTGTAGATTCATATGTGAACCAGTTGATATAGTTAACAGATTCACATGTGAACCTTTGTGATTCACATATGAAGTAATTAATTGATTCTCATATGAATTAATTTACTGATTCACATATGAACGTATAGGTTATATGTGAATCACACAAGTTCACATATGAACTCGTCCGTGTATTTTACGAAGCTACCCCTATATCTTCAGCCGACTATGCGAGGAATTATCCCGTGTTTCACAGTCAAAGCCGTAAATATTGACTAGATGAAGGGCTATGATCATTTCTCTATTTCTCACACACTTAGCATTTCTCATTTGAACCTATATATATATATATATATATATATAGGGAGAAGTTCATTTGAGAAGTGCTAAATATATGAGAAGTAAAGAAGTGATCTTAGCCATTCATTCGGTCAAGATCGGCGGCTTTGACCGAGAAGCAACGGATAATTCTTCGCGTGGTCTACACAAGATAGAGGAGTAGTTTCGTAAAAATACGCGGGACGAGTTTATATATGAATCTGTGTGATTCACATATGAACTATACGTTCATATATGAACCTTTGTAATTCACATATGAACTCTTTTAAACTAATTCATATATGAACCTTTGTAATTCACATATGAACTCTTTTAAACTAATTCATATATGAACCTTTGTGTTCATATATGAATCAGTTAATTAGTTCATATACGAATGAGTTAAAAAAACGTTCATATATGAATCAGTTAATTGGTTCAACTGATTCATATATGAACCTACAGTTAATTAGGTTCATATATGAAACACAAAGGTTCATATATGAATCGGTTAATTGGTTCACTGATTCATATATGAACCTACAGTTAATTAGTTTCATATATGAAACACAAAGGTTCATATATGAATCACAAAGGTTCATATATGAATTAGTTAAAAAGAGTTCATATGTGAATTACATGGATTCATATATGAACAAATAGTTCATATGTGAATCACATAGGTTCATATATGAACTCGTCCCGTGTTTTTGTAAAAATTACGAAACTGCCCTTCTATTTTTTGAACAACCGCAACTTTTGATCAGTCAAAGCCGCAACTTTTGACCAATTAAAATCGATCTTGACCGAATAAATGGCCATGATTAGTTCTCTACTTCTCATATATTTAGCAATTCTCAAATGAACCTAAGACTATATACATATATATATATATATATATATATATATATATATATATATATATATATATATATATATATATATAGAGGAATAATAATTTGTAAACCTCTAAATGTGTGTAAACTTTGGATTTCATAGGTTTTCTTGATGAAATTGTTTCATGAAATTGTTTATTTTGATGAAAGTGTTTCATATCACTCATTTCTTGATGAAATTGTTTCATATATTTGTGTTTTTTATGTAAAAACGAAAAAGTTTCATCAAACTAAGAAAATATATGAAACAGATACATATGAATGAAAAAAAATATATATGAAACTACATAAAAAAATACAAATATATGAAACAATTTCATCAAGAAATGAATGATATGAAACAATTTCATCAAGAAACCTATGATATCCAAAGTTTACACGAAAAAAAGTTCATCAAGAAATGAATGATATGAAACAATTTCATCAAAATAAACAATTCCATAAAAAAATTCATCAAAAAAACCTATGAAATCGAGGGTTTACACGAAAAAAAAGTTTACATTTGAAGATCCCTATATATATATATATATATATATATATATATATATATATATATATATATATATATTTATATATATATATATATATATATATATATTTATATATATATATATATATATAGGGGTCAGTTATTTTACAAACCAGTCCAGTTAAATCACGTTCAACCAATCATATTTTTTTCTTTTTCTTCACTTTTTCTTTATTATGGGGGTTGATTAGTCAACAATACATGAAACAATTTCATCAACAATACATGAAGGTTGATTAATCAACAATATATGAAACAAATTTCATCCAAGTGTGAATACATGAAACAATTTCATTGTTACATAGAAACAAAGAAAATGAAACAATTTCATCAAAAAAAAGAATTATATGAAACAATTTCATCATATGAAACAATTTCATTCAATTACACACTGGAAAGCTGAGAGATTGTTGGCCTTGGTCCAATCTAGTTGATCCAGCTCGAACTTAACCTGAGGGGCTTTGACGATGTCCACTTCCTCAGAGTCAGCGGAGATGGACTCAGTAGTGACGTTAATCTTTGAAGATACCATTTCACTGTATTATCAGTTCAACCAAACATGTTAACAAATAAGAATTGTCTTAGTATGGAAAGAATATCCATTAAGATTTTTCGAATTTTGTCCATTTCATTCAGACAAAAATGTCTTAATGAAGATTAGGGTTTTTCATGATTTTTAGAAATGAAATGTAAAACCCATAAAGTCTTGTATTCCAGTTTCTAAAAGAAAACTGGATACGAATGAAGAACAAGTTTAAGATTTAGATTTAAAACTTGAAGAACAACCATGAAATGGTTGTGTTCATAAAACCATGAAAGAAATGATTTTATTTTACAAAGTTCTTTTGTTTGATCTTGTTAAAACAAAGAGAAGATCGAAAACAAGTTATACGCATTTTGATAATAGATAAGAACATATTAACCTTGAAGTTTTGATGAGGAAGATGATGAACAGTTCTTGAGGTTTTTGAGAGCACAAATGCAACAGATGATTCTTTTCTTGCGGAGAAAGATTGTTCGCGTAAAAGACAAATATAAACCAAGAGTTGTTTATATATGGAGTTTTAGAGAGAGAAAACCTTGAGCGGGAAAAGGTTTTCATCATGACACGGACACGTGTTTGCATTTGATTTGAAGATTGAACGAAACGTGCAAACGTGTGTCAGAAAGAAATCGTGCCTAGTGTTATCCGTTGCAATGACGTCACAACTGTCCTTTCACATTCTTTTAGGATGTCTCTGAGGTTTTTAAAGCTCAGGGACTCTTTTGAAAAACATGAAGCACTGAATAGAAAATATCAGTGAAGGTTTAAAGAACTTTCAAAATATCGCTGTTAAGGAAAAGATATTCAGCGATGCAATTTATTTTGAAATCTTGCATTTACATGCGATTGTCAGAGAGAGAAAACACACCTGGATACCAGTTTAACCAAGTTTATTCAGAGAGAAGATGATGAAATGGATTATACAAGTTGATTTTATCCCGAAGGCTATACAAGATTGTATAAACGTATCGCTGATCAAATGTGAACCGCTGAAGATTTTACACTTCACAGTTCAGCATTCCAAGCTCGCTGATGAGAAAGTTGAATCTTGTCTCATCAAGAGGTTTGGTAAATAAATCAGCTAACTGATAATCAGTTGGGATAAAATGAAGTTCTATATCACCATTCATCACATGATCTCTGATAAAATGATATCTGATTTCTATATGTTTTGTCTTTGAGTGTAGCACTGGATTGTTTGCTATAGCGATGGCACTTGTGCTGTCGCAATAGATTGGAATTTTGGAGAGCTGAAGATCATAGTCTAGTAGCTGATTTCTCATCCACAAGACCTGAGAACAACAGCTTCCAGCGGCTACATATTCAGCTTCAGCTGTGGAAGTGGACACTGAGTTTTGCTTCTTACTTGTCCAACTTACCAGCTTTCCACCCAGGAGCTGACATCCTTCTGTGGTGCTTTTCCTATCCATTTTGCAACCTGCAAAATCACTGTCTGAATAGGTGGTTAGATCAAATCCTGAGTCTTTGGGATACCAAAGACCTAGATTCGCTGTACCCTTAAGATATCGAAAGATTCGCTTTACAGCTTTCATATGGGATATCTTAGGTTCAACTTGATATCGTGCGCACAGACAAGTTGCAAACATAATATCGGGTCGGCTAGCTGTAAGATACAATAGTGAGCCGATCATTCCACGGTACAGCGTGACATTGACAGGAACACCCTTTGTGTCCTTATCAAGTGTCAGCGGTGGTGCCATAGGGGTTTTCATAGATGAACTTTCAGTTAAGTCGAATTTCTTCAGCATATCTTTAACATATTTTCCCTGATTTATAAAGGTTCCTTTTTCAGTTTGCTTAATCTGAAGACCAAGGAAACATGTTAGTTCACCCATCATGCTCATTTTATACTCATCTTTCATTCTATCAGCGAAACGAGTACAAAGCTCAGGGTTAGTAGAACCAAATATAATGTCATCAACATATATTTGAACTAAAATGATATGACCTTTCACTTTTCTAAAAAATAAAGTTTTGTCAATCTTTCCTCTCTCAAAATTTTCAATATGGAGATAAGTAGAGAGAGTATCATACCATGCACGAGGATCTTGCTTTAAGCCATAAAGTGCCTTGTCCAGTTTATAAACGTAACCTGGACGCTTAGGATCTGAGAATCCTGGAGGTTGTTCCACATACACTTCTTCATTCAGCTTTCCATTTAGAAACGCTGACTTAACATCCATCTGATGTACAGTGAAGTTTTTGTGTACAGCATATGCTAAGAAAAGACGAATAGATTCAAGTCTTGCTACTGGAGCAAAAGTTTCGTCATAATCTATGCCTTCCTCTTGTCTGTATCCCTGAGCAACAAGACGAGCTTTGTTGCGAGTTACAGTACCATGTTCGTCCAACTTGTTTCGATAGACCCATTTAGTGCCTATCACCGTTTTGTCAGTTGGTCTCCGAACAAGTTTCCAAACTTTGTTTCTTTCGAATTCAGTCAGCTCTTCTTGCATAGCGCTGACCCAGTTTGGATCTCTGAGGGCATCATCTATTTTCTTTGGTTCAGTTAGAGAAATAAAGTTAACAAATAAACAAATATTACCTGCACTTCTACGAGTCTGAATACCAGCGTTGGGATCACCAAGAATTTGATCGATTGGGTGATTTACAGTCCATCGCTGAGCCGGAGCATACGTCGTTGACTCAGTCTGAACTGGAGAAACTGAAGATGAGGCTTCAGCTAATTCTGGATTATCAGCTAAGAGAGGAATGTTTGCATTTGTCACTTCATTCACTAATTGCTGAGAAATAGACGGAATTTCTGAGACATTTGGATCAACTGCAGGTATAGTGTTTATAGGAGCAGCTGAGACCCATGATGTTTCAGCTTCACTATTCTGCATATTTGGAATGATAGTGTAACACCCCGCTTACCACGACAAAATATTGTCCGCTTTGCCCCACTGGCTCACGGCTTTGTTCTTGGCGACCTGGCAAGGATTTCGCAAGGACTTCCCAGTAGGTCACCCATCCTGGTACTACTCCCACCCAAGCACGCTTAACCACAGAGTTCCCAAGGAACCCGCATGCTTGTGGCCCCAAAACGCGTTGTGTCTGGTAAGGCCAAGGTTTACTAATATACCCAGCATCTCTCCTGTCCACGGCCGATGTGGGATATGCCTAAGGTGTTACACACCCCCCCCTTAGGGACTCATCGTCCTCGATGAGGTTTGCCCCACCATCCCGAACGTCACAGGAGTGGCTCTGATACCATTTGTAACACCCCGCTTACCACGACACAATATTGTCCGCTTTGCCCCACTAGCTCATAACTTTGTTCTTAGCGACTTGGCAAGGATTTCGCAAGGACTTCCCAGGAGGTCACCCATCCTGGTACTACTCCCACCCAAGCACGCTTAACCACAGAGTTCCCAAGGAACCCGCATGCTTGTGGCCCCAAAACGCGTTGTGTCTGGTAAGGCCAAGGTTTACTAATATACCCAGCATCTCTCCTGTCTACGGCCGATGTGGGATATGCCTAAGGTGTTACACACACCCCCCCTTAGGGACTCATCGTCCTCGATGAGGTTTTCCCCACCACCCCGAACGGCACAGGAGTGGCTCTGATACCATCTGTAACATCCCAGACCAACCGTACCAGATATTGTCCGCTTTGTCCGCACACCTGGACTCACGGTTTTAAAACGCGTCTGATAGGGGAGGTATCAAGTCCCTCTTATAAGGCAACCTTAGTTCTCCTCCCCAACCAATGTAGGATCTTACAATCCACCCCCCTCGGGAGCCCAGCGTCCTCGCTGGCACACCAGTCCGGTTCCCGGCTCTGATACCAAGTTGTAACGTCCCAAAAATTACAATGAATTTAAAATTTTAAAAATAATGCATTTCGTTACAATCAAACCATAAGTTAACAAATCCCATTACAATAAAAATAAATGTCGTTAATTAAAACCGTCAAATGAAATTTAAGCAGCGGAAAAGTTATATAATTAAATCCCCATTTAAAAAGTTAAACTTAAACAGCCTTCGCCTTGTGCCCGTGTGTACCGTCATGCCCGACTGCTACTCGCACCTGAAATCATAAGATATTGGGAAGGGGTAAGCACGAAGCTTAGTGAATTCCATCACATGCGCAGATAGGAATTATATACACATCACCCCTATCCGCACATAAGCAACAACACCACAGTTACATAAAACGAGTAAACATCTACAAGTAATTATGTATCCAACACCTCGGTCCCACCGAGCCCTCGGTCCCACCGAGTTGTAATGTAACACACTCGTCACACCGAGTTCCCACAACGTTTCTTTCCACTTCCTCGGTCCCACCGAGCTCTCGGTCCCACCGAGTTGTAATGTAACACACTCGTCACACCGAGTTCCCACAACGTTTCTTTCCACTTCCTCGGTCCCACCGAGCCCTCGGTCCCACCGAGTTGTAATGTAACACATTTATACTAAGCATTTAAACCAATCAAATATTACACACCACAAACAACTAGTTCACACCACAAAGACAGTAGTACATACAAACTACTATGACATGCATACAACCCCTAACTACACAGTGAGAGAACTCACCTTAAAGCAACGCGAGTATCCGCAACCTCAATCACAATCCGGCCAACTTCACTCACCTTCTCCCACCTAATTACGTGTTAACAAATGTCAAAGTGACGCCCCAACCCAAAACCACGACTACTAAATTATAACATACACATTCCAGCTTTTACTCTAAAAACACAGGTCTGTTCGTGACCTGTTTAACCCCTTGAAAACTGATAAATCCAGAAATATTAATCCATAATCACAAAGTCCCATGTCTTAGGGTTCCAGGGACATATCGCACGCGCTCTAACGATTTTTCTACAATTTATTATGGATTTTACAAAACCGGTTAACTGCACAGCGAAAAACAGCACCTTTCATTACAAAACGGCGGTTTGACACTAGCTACGGTCCGAACTGGTTTTTCCGCAAAACATAAGAAACTTACTAGACTCCTAAAGGGAACTTTTGGCACTGGTTTCATCCCAATCCGACATTCCTAGCAGAAGTTATACTCGATACAAAAACAGGGACAGAAACTGTAGTTTCACATAAAATGACAAATAATGCTTAGTAACCCATTAAGCCATAGCTTAACCCAAACAGACCCGAATGAACCTTTGAGGATGCAAACAAATAGGGTATTCTAAGTGCAAGTAAAAATAACCCCCAAACATACAATCAACACCCACAATGAGACCCCAAAATTTTAGCGTGGAAAACCCCTCAAAATCGAGAGTAAAAACCACGGGACTACTAGAGCCGCTTCAAATCCACTACCACCAATATTAGAGCAATACAAAGTCTTCTCTAGAATATACTAGAGGCATAAAAAACCATCATACACTCGGAAATAAGCACATCAAGATGTATGGAACCAAAATAGAGCAAGAATGGAGAAAAATCACCACAAAGTTACTGCTGTGCAGAACCCCACGAAACCATGACCTCCGGACCTCAAAACCACGATCCCACCGTCCAGAATGTTGATGAAGATGTCGTGAAACTGCTCACCAAAAATCACGACGATCCGACCGTTCAATCTCCGGGAAACAGACGTTTTCTGCAGCTAGGTTTTCAAAATACTAAAATATTGAGCTTCGTCCCTTTTTTCTTGTTACTCACGAACACCACACCAAAAAAATGATACAAGGGTTTGGTTTGGGTTGCATGGGCCGAAACTCTCACTTTTTGGCCCCTTAACAATTTTGGTCCCTCACGACATCCTTCTCGCAAACTAACCACGTCTTGACATATTTAACTATTAGGTCCAATTCGTCTAACTCCGCTAACGGAAACCATGATAAATAAAACTTTTAAAAAAGAATTAAAACAAAGAAATTACATACCGGGATACGGGCTTTACAACTCTCCCCCACTTGGATTAGACTTCGTCCTCGAAGTCTACGTCCGCAAACAGCTCTGGATAGCTTTACCACATCTCAACCTCGGGTTCCCAAGTCCACTCGGAGCCCTTTCTGTGTTGCCACTGGACTTTCCTCAACTAGAATCTAAATTTCTCACCCCGTCTAGAATTTCTCGAATACTTTTCTTACTAACAAAACTTCTTCACGGACATTGGAAATATGATCGGAAGAACACTCCAACAACTGAATTCATTCCTAGTCAAACGACTTCGGTTGCCTCCCAACCTTAGATGTTCCATACATCCCGATTCAACTTGCAAGCTCTAACCATCCTAAAGGTGCTCACCAACATACCCTACAGGATACTCGAATTCGATAATTCCTACCATTACTGCCGATTAACTTCCACGAGTTCTAATAGACTCCTAAAATTATTTCACACAGATCATCAAACCAGTAAACTTATAATCACCCACGCAGGTCATTCCACCATAACCATTCATCACAAATAAGCATCTCAGGGTTACTACTACCATCATCATAATTATTTTCAAATCGGCTACAAATCTCCGATTACACTAAAGGTGTTTGGCCTCAAGCCCAAAAGTCGACACCTAAATATACTACTTACTTCAAAACGGTTATTGCGCATTTATTCTCTTAATTACAAAGGGCATCCTTCCCTTAACCGACACTATTCGGCCTACCATATTAACACGTGTGGAATACCCAATCCTCCACCGTCTACTTATCCCACACGCTCGCTCTAGGAAGCCTAGTTACACTGTATCAAAATACTCCTTAACGCCTACCTCCCAGGTACGTCTCAAGGCCCGGCGCATCGGAACTACCTCCCAGGTAAGTGCTCAAGACTATATCTTCCTAGTGCCTACTAGAAAGTCAAGGTCATAACACAAGAATACCGGGGTCCCACCCCGAGATACCCAACCGACCATTACCAACGACTGACTGTCATGACCAAGGATCCAAAGCAAACAGTCTACCAACAACATGCCTATCCCGGAATGATCACTCACCCAAACATGTAAATACTCAACGTGCAATAAATGCAAAACTGTGCAACAAAAACAATCCAACAACAAGACTCCCCATCGAGCCATTAGAACCGTGCAATTGACCCCTGAATATCTCAAAGTCAAAACCGAGCAAAATGCTCCACGCTTGCTAGACCCATAGTCGGTCAAAACGCGTTTAAATAAAGTTTAAGCAAGCAATACTCTAAAATCAACATTAGTCCCAAACTCAACACGGGTTAAACAAAAGAGTTTTCCAAAAGGACTCACACCCTTAAAATTCTCAAAATGACACATAACACTTAAAAGCGCATTACCCAAATGGTTTACAATATATTTTCACCGTCAAGATTTTTTTTATTTTTATTTATTTATTTATTTTTTCATTTCAAAAAGACCGTAAGCAATAAAACTACTATTACCTGGTCGATAGTTACGCAAAAATGGACACGCTTGTCCCACATATGAAAATCATGTTGAAAACTATTTCATTGCAGCTTAGTTTACTCACAGAACGTAAAGCGAAATAAATAATTTCTTTGAAAATGAACCGTCACGGTTCTAGCATGAATTGACTCATGACATGTATTTAAAGTAACCGCTCGACCTTACACCGGGTGCGACAAAAGTGTGCACATAATTTCAAAATCAGTTCCACGACATTTGACCCCAAAATTTCTCTTTTTCAACATTCAATGTCGTGGCACAGGGGTCACCAACAAATCTTGCGCGCGCCGGCTAGTCATACAAAACGATGAAACGGTTTACAAATATATTTTTGTTAAAACACAACTGTCTCGTGTAAGTTTCAAACTTAAAGATAAAAACCAATCCGTTTCCATCATTTGAAAATATCGACTAAAACCTCATTAAATCTCAAAAGGTGGGGTTCTTTAAATTGATTTCCAAGATTTCTCCAAATGGTCACATAAACAAATAAGATATGCACCTCGTGAAATTAAACCCACACGACTCAACATGCCGTAAAACAAAACTTATTTAACGAAATCACTCAAATAGCTTTATACAGACATCGTGGAATGTAACTTTCCGTCTCAACTCTAACATATGTGGAGGAGTTCCAATGTTAAAGTCACAAGCCGTAGTCACTTGCCCAACATTTTAAACACCACAAAACACGGATATCATCTTACCCGAAAGAAACGTTGGAAAAATAATGAAATGAGACAAATTCTAACAAAGTTTGCACTCCCGTGATAAAACGATTTCATACACTTTCCAAAACCATATTTCAAAATCTTGTGTGTGTGCTGAACATTTCCCAAAATTCCAAAACACCATCCATAAAACGATTTGAAAAACGAGAATTTGTTAATGCAATCTATTTCAAAGTCAAACTTTGTGAATGACTTAGTCGGCATTCTACGCCTCGACTCCTACTCCTCCAAATCTCTCCGGTCCACTAACGTCATCCGGACATTTAAACCTCTTAGGCATGTTAAGAAATTACGTCAAATAATCCCTACGATTTTTCCTCAAATCAAAGTCGGCTCTATAAGCCTATGATTCTAGCACAATCGTCCATCTTGGCCCGAAACAAACATCATCCTTATCGTCACTCCAAGTGATCAATACTAGAATCGTCCTTTTATTCCAACAACTACTAATTTTATAACCTTCGACACTACCCCAGCGATCATCCCATCAAAGCAAAACAAGTACACACCTGTACTAGTAGGTTTACTATAGTCGTTCCTCCTTGCGATGGCTATTCCGGGTAGATATTACAACGAGTTATTAGCGCATAATAACTCACACTAACAACGCTCACGCTCAACTCCTTGGATTTATCGTGACTTTCCCCGACTCGAGCATTGATCCTGTGTTTCCAATAGTAGGAGCTCTACTACTACCTTCCACACCTATCATCATTCGTTCCGAGTTCCATCCGATGGGTCCAACTAGTTTCTCGCCGATAACTACACACATATGCCCGCACCGGCATATGTACACACTCTTCCTAGCTCCCTAGGAATTCCACCCAACTCCACTACCCTTGCTATGACGAAATCCCCACTAGTCATGACAAGTCGCCTCGCGAATGCACAGTCGCACACAGTGTAAAACCAGATAGACATTCGAATATAAGATTCTATCCTACAACGATTGGACTCAAACAAGAGCTGCGCAATAGAACTAAATCCGACATTCTAAGACTATTTGGTTCCTACCGCATACAACCTATAGTGCATTCACTTAACAACTTATCAAGGCTAGCATGAACTCCTATTAGCAAACAACAAACATGCAGTACAGTGTAATAAGCACCAAACAATCTAGCACACATACTCCTATGTTCTAGAAAGCAATCTAGCATACATACTCATATGTAAACACTCTTCCCAGCTCACTAGGAATTTCATCTCATCCCACTACCCTTGCTACAACGGAATCCCTGTTAGCCATAACGAGTTGCCTCGCGAATTCCCAGTCGCGTGCAGCGTGAATCAAATAGACATTCGAATACAAAATTCTATCCTAGAACGGTTGGACTCAAACAAGAGCTGCGCAATAGAACTAAATCAAATATTCTAAGGCTATATGATTCTTACTGCATACAACCTATAGGGCCTTCACTTAACAACCTACTATAACTAGCATTGATTCCTACCAGCAAGCAGTCATCATACAGTACAGTGTTAACCACATAAGCAGTCTAGCATGCATACCCTATGATCTAGAAAGCGATAAATACACTAAGTACCGTACCTTCCCACTTAGCGTCGGCTGACTGTACACACTGCGCCCTCAATCACCGTTTCCCAAACGGGTTTTCCTTTTCCCTTTATTCTAAAAGATTTTAGTAAAAGAAATTGAAATTTCATAGCCGCAACATGAGACCAAACACACCGAGATGTGTCTGATTCACTTAAGCTGTGCTCTGATACCAAGTTGCAACGTCCCAAAAATTACAAGCAAATTTAAATTTTTAAAATAAACATTTCATTTATAACAACTCATTAAATGATCCCAACGCTTCGTTTGCAAACACATAATTAATATCCTTATAAAATAAAACCAGCGGAATAAACGTTTAATTATTAAAATCATAAAGCAACCAGCTCTCCTGGATGAGCATGAGGAGTGGGAATATCTTCTGAATCACCAAGATGAGAAAACATTCATTGATTCAGTTCTTCTGTATCAGCGTTCGGTTTAGAGTTCGCTGAACAGGATTCGTCAAACGTGACGTGAATAGTTTCTTCTACAGTTTGTCTTATACGGTTGAAGACTCTGAAGGCTTTGGAGACTGAGGAGTATCCAAGAAAGATTCCATCATCAGCCTTAGGATCAAACTTTCCAAGGGCATCTCTGTTGTTCAGTATGAAACACTGACATCCAAAGATGTGAAGAAAGCTGATTGAAGGCTTTCTCCCATGAAAAAGTTCATAGGCTGTCTTTTTGAATCTTTTAACTATCAGCGACCTGTTTTGCGTAAAACAAGCAGTGTTGACAGCTTCTGCCCAAAACTGAGTAGGCAGGTGAGAATCGCTGAGCATTGAACGTGCAGCTTCAATAATTGTTCTATTTCTTCTTTCAGCGACTCCATTTTGTTGCGGTGTTCTCACTGACGAAAAGTTGTGAGAAATACCCTTACTCTCAAGGAAGGAATCAAGAGAACTGTTTTTGAATTCAGTTCCATGATCACTCCTTATTGAGCGAACAGTCATATTGTTCAGAGTTTCCATCTTCCGAACAAAGGTGATGAGTTCTTCAGGGGTGTCACTCTTAGAACGGAGAAACATTACCCATGTGTAACGAGAGAATTCATCAACTATGACCAGCGTATATTTCTTTCCAGCGATGGATTGTTTGTTAACGGGGCCAAACAAATCCATATGGAGTAGTTGTAGAGGAGATGACACTGAGGAGACTTTCTTTGACTTGAAGCTTGCCTTGGTCTGCTTCCCTTTTTCACACGCTGAACATAAAGACTATTTGGCGTATGAATGCTGAGGTAGACCAGTGACTAACTCTTTGGAGGAAAGAGTATTCAGTGTCTTGAAATTTAGATGTGAGAGCCTCTTGTGCCATAGCCAGTTGACATCAGAAGATGCCTTTGAGAAGAAACAGGAGTTCTCAGTGGTTGTTGAGTCCATGTTTATTACATAAACATTTTCCAAACGATAACCGCTGAGAGCTATCTTCTCCTTTTTGTCAGAGACAAAGCAGGATTCCTTAGTGAAAATCACTTTGTTATCCATGTCGCAAAGCTGACTGATGCTCAGAAGATTATGCTTCAGCCCTTCAACATATGCGACCCTTCTGAATGAGGTTGTACCATTTGACAGTACACCATACCCTCGGGTATGTCCTTTTCCATTTCCACCAAATGTCACAGAGGGACCCTTCTCTTCCTTGTATTCAGCGAGCAGGTTTTTCTTTCCAGTCATGTGTCTAGAGCATCCGCTATCGAGATACCAGATACCCTTCTTAACCTGCATTTACAAAGGAAGATTAGTTTTGCTTGGGTACCCACTTAACCATGTATACACGTTTGTCAGTGGAAGTAGTTGGAATGGAAGGTTCAGCGGTCTTCGCAGCATTTGAAGATTCAGCTTTGTCTTTCTTCACTTTAGTTAATTTCTTAACCTCAGTGGTAGGAGTCACCTTGACCTGATTTGCACCAGGGTTGGTCTTCTTTGCCTTGGGGGCAATCTTCACCTTAGCTATCTTTTCAGCTTTGGTGGCTGTGGGGCACTTACTAGCAATATGATCGGTAAGTCCACAGTGATAACATTTCCTATAACTAAAAGTAGTTCTAGGACCACTTGTATGCTGAGCTTTTAATTTTGAATTAGAAGTGCCAGCACCAAGTAAACTATTGGCTTTTGAAATGGGACGAACATTCAGTTCTTCAGATTTTTTACCAAGGATATCCACTCTGAGTCTAGGAGTAGATCGCTGAATAGATCCAGAGATCAGCTTTCTAGATCCAGAGGGGTAGGTCACTGAGGCTTTTGAAGCATTCAGCTTTGGTACTAAGGTACCCTTCTGAGGATTTTGATAGATAACAATTCCTTTACCTTTGTCTTTAGAGACAGAGGTAGGTTTTGAATAAACCATTTTCTCCTTACCTTTTGAGGAGGTAGGAGTTTCCTCAGGGATTGGTGTAATGGACGAGGAACACTGAGATGATGAAGTGTCAGCGACTGAGGATACGAACGTTCCAAATTTAAGCATTGAACGTTCAGTGGTTGGTTTTGGAGTATCATATTTATAACCCAGACCACGTTTATCACTCAGAGGAATCTGAGCCTTAATTATCTCAGGGATCTTTGTTGAAGAATTACACCATCCTTCAACAGTAGCTTGTTCAGCTTTTAATGCAGCGATAGCTTCTGCTCGTTCGATTTTGACTAGCTGATTTAAATAGACTTGATCTTTAAAATCATTTTCAATTTTAGAAAGCTTTTCTATTTGAAGGTGATAGTTTTTAATCTTTTCAGCGAGATCAAGATTTTGGTTTTCAACCACAGCTTTGCCGTTCATGGCTTCGTATAAACTTCTAGTCAATAGATCGATTTTATGGAGGCTATCAGCTTCATCAATATTTGCAATATTGGTAAAGAAAGAAGGTGATACCTGAATGGCAGATGTTGAAGTGGAGGGAATGTCTGAACTTTCTTCCTCTTCTTCAATCTTGGCCATGAGACATTGATTTGCTTCATCATCTTCAGAATCAGATGATGAGACTTCTTCATCAGAAGCAGCCCAATCATAGTCAGCCATCAGGCCTTTTCCTTTCTTCTTAAAGCTTTTCAGCTTTGCATACTTCTCCTTCAGCTTTGAGTATTTGTCATCTTTATTCCTTGGAACAAAGGATTTCTTTGTGAAAGCTGAAGGTCTCATGATTTTCTTTGACCTGCACTCATTAGCGAAATGACCTGTCTTTTCGCAGTTGAAACAAGTAGCAGTAGCCTTATCAACAAAAGCTGATGATTTAGGCTTGTCAGTTATGGAAAGAGGTTTGTTCTTTCTAAACATTTTCTTCTTGGCGAATCTCCTGAAATTTTTAGTTAGGAGAGCCAAGGATTCATCATCATCTGAAAAATCAGAATCTGATGACCTTTCAGAGTTACTCTCTAACTCAGTGATGGTGACCGAAGGTCGCTGAGTAGAAGGTTCCTCTGAGATTAAAGCAACAGGGGTGTTTTTGGAATCTTTTACAAGATTCTTCTTAAGATGGCTAGATTGCTCATGATTCAGCAATGTGCCATATAAGGTAGCAAGGGTCATTGATCTTAGATCCTTTGACAGCTTGAGACACATGGAATAATTGTCCCAGCTTTCAGGTAAACATTCTAGAAACTTTGTCAGCACTTCAAAGTTAGAATATTCCTTACCAACAGTTTTCAGATCTATAATTAAACAATTAAAACGTTGGTGAACTTCAGAGAGAGTTTCATTTTTACCAGAAATGAAGCTTTCGTATTGTCTTGCCAGGTTGATCTTTCTTGAGTCCTGGACTTCAGACGTTCCTTCATACTGAACACATATTGTGTCCCACATGGCTTTTGATGACTTCAAGTTCATGACGGAATGGTAGACTTCGTCAGGAAGGGCCATGGATAGTATGGATCTGGCTTTTGTATCTATAGCCACTTTCTTCTTATCTTCGTCGGTCCACTGATGGATTTCTTTAGGAATCAGCCTTTCTGGAATAGCAGCTCTAGTTGCAGTGGCTGGAACTAAAGGATCAATTGTTACAGGGATGTGTGGGCCGTTCTCAAGATAGTAAGGTATAGTAGGGTCTACACCTTCTAAGAAGAGTGTCATCCTATTTTTCCACAAGTTGAAGTTGTCTCTGGAAAATCTAGGGGGTTTTGCAAGAGAACCATTGTCTATATAATTTGTGTTTGTGTGGGAGGCCATTTTCAGATAATAGCAAGGAAGAGAAATATCTTAGATTAGATCTTGTTTATGAGATTAAACAAATCCGCTCTGCTACCACTTGTTGGTCCCGAAAGGCCTATACAAGTTTGTAGAAGGGGGGGGGGGGGGGGTTGAATACAAACACACAGATTTTACTTTTCTAAATTGTTTATTGATAAATCATTAACAATTTACAGCTTGTTGCGGAAACAAGATTAAGGATAAACCTGAATCTAAACAAGTTGGAACACTAAGGTTTCTTGCACTAAGAAAGATAGGGAGATTACTAATAAAATCCTATCTTGAGAGAGATTTGAACTTGTCCAGAGTTAGCAAGTTACTTCAAAAGAAGTGAGTTCATCTCTTTATATACTGCATGCATTTAATGCAAGTCAGTATACACTTTACACGTGTCATCAGCTGGTTGGTTGGATGTCATTGACCTTGGTTGACAACCTTAGTTGCCGTAAGGATGAACAGTGTAGTATCAGAGTGGTTGTACGATTTCAGATATTCGGAGGTTGTTTTCTGACATTTCGTACGGAGGCGTGCAAGGGTGGTTAAGACAAAAGTATTTTGTACGGAGGACTTCATGATCAGCTTTCGTTGATTCAGCGATTATCATTTACTATTCAGCAGATGATAAAGTTCAGCGATAGCTGAAGTCTTGTACTTGATACTTCACGTTGAGTGGACAAATCTAAGTCTTCGCTGATCCGCATCAGTTCATTAGGAGACTTGTCGCTGGTTCTTGAGCTTGATCTTCGACTTCAGCGTAGAACCTATGTTGACGTGAAACTTGTCTTCAGGGATCATAAGTAAACAACTAAATTATCAGCGATCACCATAAGGACTGAACAGGCTCAGAGCATTATGGTGAACAGTGTTCCCTGAATGTTTAATCTAAAAAGCGAGAGTTCCTATCAGCGGTACTGGAAGATCTTAGTACTTATCAGCTATAGTGAAACTCTGATACATATTGTTTACTTACAATTTTCACTAAGTATATAAGAGAGGGTCATTATCAAATCACTGAGGGTTTGGATCAACATAGTCTCTTCGTTAAAGTGCACGGTGAACCGCTCTGAACGGTCTTTAGATGGTGAGTGTTATGGGGAAGCAACACATGCTTCTGTGTAAAAAGGAGTCGTATGTGTGGGATAATGGGTACAAAAATATTTAATGGTTGTATCCTTTAGAAAGGATACATCCAGAGATGTGGCTTCTTAACTATTTATTGGCACAACGGAACAAATAATATCCTCTACCCGGCTGGTTTGGGCTAGGTTCGTGGTGTGCACCTCTGTTTCAATATCTCGTGCTGCTAGACCGGCTGAGATAGTTAATGAGTTTGCACTGGAAGTGGGCTTAGGGTGTGTGCGAGAGGTATCTTTTTCACCTATCATCTCCTCCTCGTTTTATTTTCCTAGATCTAAGTCTTCTTCTTCATCATCACTCTCATAGATCTCCAGAAGTAAAGTTAGAGGGTTCTGGTACAGTTGGACTTCAAAGACTCATATGGAGATACACTTGGTTCTAAATCTAAATCAGTATCGGCTACCCTTGGGGATAGTCCATCATCGAGAAATCGTTCTACCCATCTAGATGCATGCAAGGTATTTACACCTACAGAAGTTGTTGGCCTGGGTTTCATATAGGGGGTTGTTTGGTTCATCAATCACATAAGAGCAAATCCTACACCCTTCCCCTCTGGTACCCTCTCATCTACTACTTGGCCTAGGGCAAATCCTACACGTGGTGGGGTTTTAGGACTTGGTTTTGGAATCCTAAATCCATGTTTGTACTCTCTTCTAAACTCTTATCACTCTAGGGTATCCATCAGGGTGAATGGTTGGCTTGTGGGTTGTCATAAGGTAAACTATCACAGCGTCCTCTCATGGAAAAGCCTTCTAATTTGATTGTTTCCTTCAGAAGCATAGTCAGGGTTCTGGGGTACATAAGAGCTGGTATTTTCAAGTTTATGTCTTGTTGTTCCTTCTTCTTACATACAAATCCCTCCCCATGATTGCCAAGATGTTGTGGTTTGTTTGATCAGGTGTAACACCTCGAATTTCCATGATTGATGTACGTTTGTTAATTTCTTGTAAGTTGTGTTATAGTTTGAGGTCGAAGGGTCGAAGGTGTAATTGGCCAAAGTTTTGGGATAAATTGTGAAATTGAAAATTTTGAAGTATAAAATCAGGAGGTCGGTTGAACTTGAGAAATATCTCATTTTCATACCGGAGAGAACTCGGTTCTACAATTCGGAAAGGAGAAAGGGAGAACTCGATACCCAGTTTTAATTGGTAAGAATCGATTGAATTCCTTTGTTAAATTTTAGTAATCTCAAATTCAAGTTTGCAAATTGAGTTAATTGCTAATGAATTAGGATTTGGAAGCTGAAGTGTTTTTGTTTTATATTCGGGAATTGAGTTTAGACACGTGAGTTCATCCTTACTGTGTAAAACATGTTTTTATGTTTTCAAAAGTGGTTCGCTTAATTCGAAATGGTTTTATGAACCTATTAATATGTTTAAGAGAATTGTTACAAGGGATTTTTATGGAACAAGGTGTAAATCGCAAATAACCAAATTGATATCGAACAAATCCGGAAGACGGTTTTTCCGGTATATCCGGATTTGGGTTTTCTGGAAGAGTTCTGATTTGATTTTCTCGGATAGTTCCGGATTTGATTTCCGGGTGCTTTTCCGGATTGTTTCCGGATTTGGTTCTGGATTAGATTTCCGGATGAGTTTCCGGATGGTTCCGGACTCGAACTCCGGATACTTTTTTCTGATGATTTCCGGACTAGACTTCCGGATACATTACCGGATTTCCTTGATTCCGGATGTTACCAGAATATCTTGATTTCCGGATATATTTCTAGATCGTTCCGGACATAGGATTCCGGATAAGTTTTCTTGGATATTTTGATATGGGGTTTTACCTAATCTGGTGTTTTCCGAATATGAAACATATCTTGATCATTTTAACAGTACGAACATAATTATAACTCAACTTCGAGTATGATACGATTTGATATGTGTTTTGATTTGGTACGCACGTATGCTAGTAAGTGTAATGGATCCATAGGCACTACATTATTTGATAAACATGGAATAGACAAGGTAAATTGGAATTCCCGTTTATTGTGACGAAAAAACGTAGAGTAGGCAAGGTAAATTGCTATTCCCGTTTTCTATTGAGAGATAAGGGATAAACGTGGAATAGACAAGGTAAATTGGAATTCCCGTTTATTGTGACGTGAAAACATGGAATAGGCAAGGTAAATTGCTATTCCCGTTTTCAAGTGGAAGATAAGGGATAGGCAGGGTTTAATTGTAATATCTACTTGCACACCAAGAAATATGAATGGATTAATTGTAATTTCTTGGACATGAGCTGAAATCTAGGATCCTCAGTGATTTGTAGTGGCGCTCTTAAACATGATACTATGACATACTTAGTGTTCGTCATAGTCATGGAATAGGGTATGATTCCCGTCATCGAAAGATGTTATGTGTACGTTATGGAAATTGCGAAAAGGTTATTTTATATGCTTTGTTTACAAATTTGATTTTCAAAGCTTATAAAGGTTTTGATTTTAAAATTGGATGTTCTCACTAGGCGCAAGCCTAATATTTCCAAAACTAATTCTCTTACCAGGTACTAGCTTGGGAAGCGAATTGAAGGGATGAGTGAAGAGTGTGAGTCCATGATCTTCAACACTTCAAGTAATTGTAACAAGATAAGGAAGGAGAGAACTATTTATTATTAGAAAAGTAAACTAATCTAGAGAGAGAACACAAATGTGTTTAAGAGCTACATATTTGTATTATGAACTAATGATTACAACAATACATGAAATAACCTATTTATAGTCCCCTTCCCTTGTTACATCATTTAAGCCCAAGCACATTTACATATCTAAGCCCATTAGGCCCAAATCCATTACTTTGCAAAACTTTCTAATTGTTTAGGACAACTTAAATGTCCTAACAAAGAGGGTACCAGAATCATAATTTTGGAGATGAAATGGAGAATTAGTGGAATCGAAGATATTTTGGAAGATATTATAGACAACCCTTTTAATCTGATCGTGTATGTTATGGATTAGATTAGTAGGTTGTTTATGATAGTTTATTTATATTTGGAAAATGTAGTCATAAATCTTGTTTGTTTAAGGTTTAAATTTATTCGAATTTTTTGGTGTTTCAGTTTGGTATCAGAGCCGTAGTTTAAGTGAACTAGGTATGATCGTAAGATACCTAGACTTAGGCTGAGATGAGTAAGTTATGATTTGTGAGATTGGGTAGAAATACTAAGACGGGATGGTCTTAGAGTCGACTGAAATACGTGAACTAAGAACTGTGATGATGGTAACGAGAATTCTTATGTGTAGTATGTTCATAATTTCAATTAGCTACTGTTATTCTGAATATATTGTAACGTAAGCGTACTTGTTTCTAATTGTTATAGCGATTAACGAACGTTAAAGTACGTTTCCTTGTGTTTGGGTTGCGTATAGCCATTTTTTAAGGTTATCTTTATGTGATTATCAGAATACGATGGTTAATACACCAAATAGACCTTCTACTTCTTCAGAGGATTGGGTAGCAAATGAACTTGCGGAGAATCAACCTGAAAGGGGTGGGGCTAACACAAGTCAACCAAAGCCACCTACCCTAGGGGAAAGAGGAAGTCAAATTCATCGACCTGATGTCGGTATTTCTAATCCGGCGATGACGGAATCTACTCTGGAGTCACGCCTGATGGAAAACATGATGAGAGTCATGAATGCTGCACTAACTCAACAGCAAGAAATGTTTATGAAATTATTAGATGATAGGAATGTTGAATTTCAGGGACGAACTACGGGTGCTGAAAATGTAATTCGACATACGAATATGGTAATGAATGCTAATAGGAGAATGGAGGAAGTTTATGCTAGAAATAAAGCTAAAAAAGCTCACGTGGGAGAGAAAAGAAAGTGTGAGGATCGATCAGAATCTTCCCAGAAATCGAAACGTTTTGCCAAGAATCCTCGTTTTGAATCCCGTCGAGAACCCAATTTGTATCAGAAATGCAAAAGTAAACATTGTAGCCTGTGTCGAGTATATTTCAAGTGCGGAAAGAGTGGTCATCAAGTTGAGGACTATCCCATTCAGGGACCAACCTGCTTTGAATGTAAGAAGACCCGTCATTACCGAAGGGATTGCCCAAAGCTAAAGAATAGTGGAAATCAAGAGAAGAAACCCAATACCCCAAGACCAACGGGCTGAGCATTTCCCATGACGGAGGAAGAAGCTAAGGAATCGGCGGATGTAGTTTCCGATAAATTCCTTGTTAATTCTATACATGCGTGTATATTATTTGATAGTGGTGCCAACTTGTCTTTTGTATTGCAATCTTAATTTAAAAGTTAGCTATGCCAGTCACTATTTTGGAAGAAGCCTTAATAATTGAAATAGCTAATGAGTGTCAAGTCTTAGTTTTGGAAAGACTTGAGGGTTGTACAATTATGGTAGAAGGGAAGGAAATCCCAATTGATCTGATCTTAATGGAAATAGTTGGGTTCGATATAGTTGTTGGTATGGATTGGTTGGTGAATAACTAGGCAGAAATTCTTTATCCTAAGAAATTAATTCAGATCCCTATACCCGAAAAGGATGTTGTACTCATCTATGGGGAGAAGATAAAAGGGGATGTTCCGTTGATTTCGATAGCCAAAGTGCGTAAGTGTTTAATAAAAGGATGTTCATCATATCTAGCATACGTATTGGATGCTAAAGTAGAGAAGAAGCGAATGGAGGATATAAAGGTGTTATGTGAATTTCCATATGTGTTTCCTGATGTTCTTCCAGGCTTACAGCCAGAACGATAAGTAGAATTGAAGATTGATCTTGTTCCAGGAGCGGCACCAATAACATGTGCACCATACCGATTAGCACCGACCGAAATGAAGGAGATGATGTCTCAACTGCAAGAACTGCTTGAAAAGGGTTTTGTCAAGCCAAGCTCGTCACCCTGGGGAGCTCCAGTGTTATTTGTCAAGAAGAAGGGTGACACTATGAGAATGTGCATTGACTACAGAGAATTGAACAAAGTGACCCTTAAGCATAAGTATCCACTCCCAAGGATTGAAGATTTATTTGATCAACTTCAAGGAGCGGGATGTTTTTCTAAGATTGATATAAGGTCGGGCTATCATCAAGTAAGGGTAAGGGATGAAGATGTTCCCAAGACGGCGTTTAGAACAAGGTATAGGCATTATGAATTCCTTGTGATGCCTTTTGGGTTGACAAATGCTTCTGCTGTGTTCATGGATTTAATGAACATAGCGTGTCGACCTTTCTTAGACAAGGCAAGCATTGTGTTCATATATGACATACTTGTTTATTCAAAGAATGAAGTCTACCATGAATGTCACCTTCGTGAAGTCTTAGATGTTTTAAGAAAAGATAAATTGTACGCCAAATTTTCGAAATGTGAATTTTGATTAAAGGAGGTACAATTTCTCGGTGATGTAATCACTTCTGAAGGAGTCAAGGTGGATCCGGCAAAAATAGAAGCAATGGTGAATTGGGAAATACTGAAGAACTCATCGGAGATACGGAGTTTCTTGGGTTTGGCAGGCTATTACCGAAGATTCATAAAGGATTTTTCTAAGATTGCCTCTTCCCTGACAGTTCTAACACGGAAGAGTGTAAAGTTTGTATGGACTGAAAAGCAAGAATCAGCTTTTAGAACTTTACAAAAGAAATTATGTGAAGCCTCTGTTCTTGCACTACCAGAAGGAACAGAAGATTTGGTTGTATATAGTGATGCATCAAAGATGGGTTTGGGGTGTGTATTGATGAAACGCGACAAGTGATTGCTTACACATCAAGAAAACTCAATGAACATTAGAAGAATTATCCTACCCATGATTTAGAACTGGCAGCAGTAGTGTTTGCTTTGAAATTATGGCGACATTACTTGTATGGGACAAAGTGCACTATTTTCACTGATCATAAAAGTTTGAAACATGTTTTTGACCAGAAATAGTTGAATATGAGGCAACGTCGTTGGTTAGAACTACTTAATGTTTATGATTGTGAATTGCATTACCATATCGGTAAAGCAAATGTAGTAGTTGATGCCTTAAGTAGAAAAGAATACCGTGAATGTTTGAAAGTAAACAACACCAGAATTGATGTGATGTCAAGTCTGATTGAAAAGACCAAAGTGGCACAAATGGAAGCTTTATTAGAAGAACTTTTAAAGATAAAGTTATGGTTAAGCAACGCTTCAACTGACAGAAGATAGTCGAAGAGTCAAACTCTTTCAAGGTTGTATATGGGTACCAAAGATTGGGGGAAACCGGGAGTTACTTCTTGAAGACTCCGACAAGTCCAAATATTCTATGCATCCAGGAAGTACTAAGATGTATAGATATTTAAAGCTACATTATTCGTGGCCGGCTATGAAGCTAGATGTGGCACAATGTGTAGAGAAATGTGTGACGTGTTCGTTGGTAAAGGTCGAACATCAACGGCCTTATGTAGCCTATAATATTTGAAAATTCCTGAATGGAAGTGGGATAAGATTACCATGGATTTTGTGACTAAGTTACCAAAGACGTTAAAAGGCAACGATACCATTTGGGTAATCGTGGATCGTTTGACCAAGAGCGCTCACTTCTTACCAGTAAGAGAAGCTTCACCCATAGATAAGCTAGCCAAATTATACACTGATGAAGTGGTTTCAAGACATGGTATACATGTGTCTATAGTTTCTGACCGTGACAGTCGATTCACTTCTAAATTTTGGCAGTCACTACAAGAAGAGTTTGGTACGAGAGTGAATTTGAGCACATCATATCATCCACAAACGGACGGGCAAAGTGAAAGGACAATTCAAACATTGGAAGACATGCTAAGATCTTGTGTAATTGACTTTGGAGGTAACTGGGATACGAATTTACCTTCAGTGGAGTTTGTGTACAATAATAGTTATTATTCTAGTATCGAAAGGGCACATTTCGAAGCTTTGTATGGGCGAAAATGTAGGACTCCGATATGTTGGTTGGAAGCTGGAGTGAAGCAATTTGCTGGTCCGAAATTGTGCAACAAACGACTGATAAGGTTAAGGAAATTCGGAAACACTTGAAGGCGGCTCAAGATCGACAAAAAAGTTACGCCGATCAGAAAAGGAGACCTAAAGAATTCCAAGTTGGGGAGTGGGTGATGCTAAAGGTATCCCCGTGGAAAGGCATAATAAGATTTGGAAAACGTGGAATGTTAAGTCCTCGTTTTCTTGGACCTTTCACAATAACCAAGAGAGTAGGACTTCAAGCTTATCAGTTAGAGCTTCCACCCGAATTGGAAGGAATTCATAATACTTTCCATGTTTGCTACCTTCGAAAATGCCTAGCAGAAGAGGAAAATGTTATACCACTTCCTGAAATAAAAGTGGATGAGAAAAGTTGTAAGCAATTTTGGAAAGTACGACTAAGAAGGTACACCATAAAGTAGTTATTATGGTTAAAGTACAGTGGAAACATCATAGAGGTGCCAATGTCACTTGGGAAGCTGAAGAGGATATGAAGAATAGATACCCTCATTTATTTACCTAACTATGATTTCAGGGACAAAATCATTTTCAAGTTGGGGAGATTTGTAACACCTCGAATTTTCCATGATTGATGTACGTTTGTTAATTTCTTGAAAGTTGTGTTATAGCTTGAGGTCGAAGGTATTTGGACACAAAATGTCCTAATTATAAGATAGTTTTGTAAAGGTTAATTATTGTAATATGGGCTTGGGTATATGAATTATGGGCTTGGGCTTAAAGGTGTAATAGGTGGGTATATATAGGATGTGTGTGTGTAATTAGGGTAAGGGAATCATATTGCAATGTGAACCAAGGTGTAGTGTGTGTAAACTAGAGAGAGAACCATATTCTCTCTAGGTAGTTCTTCATTTAAATAATACACCAGATATCTTATTATCTCATCTTATTACTCAATCATCTATCAATTATGTGAATTGTTCCTTGTTATATGGGACTAACAAGTGGTATCAGAGCCAAATCGAAGAAATCGTTCATCGATACGATCTTTCTGCAACGATTCACGATTTACAGCCCATTCCTTGATGAAACAGTGAGTTTTTGATGCTTTTTGTGCGTATAATTGTGTTTAGAGCAGTGTTGATTTCTTAGGATTGATTGAATAGTGTTTCTGAACATCATACAATCATCAGTCCATCATATTTTGATCGATTTGGACATATTTGAGCTTTCTGTTCGATCTGAGTTTACATGTTCAATATTATCGCAACAAGCTATGTTCATAGTCATCGCATCGGACTAAATTCATCTTTATCACAACCTACATGTTGAGATAACATTAGTTTATCGCAACCTTCTTGTGGTGAACAATATTTTATCGCGAGTGCCTGTTGAGATAACATTGGTTTATCGCAACCTTCTTGTGGTGAACAATATTTTATCGCGAGTGCCTGTTGAGATAACAATGGTTTATCGCAACCTTCTTATGGTGAACAATACTTTATCGTGAGTGCTTGTTGAGATAACATTGGTTTATCTCGTCCTTCTTGTGGTGAACAATATTTTATCTCAAGTGCCTGTTGAGATAAAACTCAATTTTTGTCTTTTATCTTAACCTCTTAGCTGCAATAAAATTTTATCGAGTGGTTGCGTGTTCCTTTGCGATAAAGAGTGTTGTTTGCGATAAAGTGTGACATCATTCTTATATTCAGTTTGGCACATACCTCTAGCAACTGTCAAAGCTTAAAAGAGCTCAAGTTTGCCAGGATTTTCAAAAGGCGGGTGTTGGAATTCAGTCTTTGGTTGAATTGGATTAGAAGTTTGAGCATTTGCAATCATTATTCTAGAGTTTTGTTGACGATGCTAGACCTTTGAGTGCCCTTAATCATTCTTTTGACCTGATCAATCAGAATTGTGAGTGCTTGCAATCATTGTTTTGGTGCTTTGGTTGTGATTCAGATTCTTGAGTGCTTATAATTATTCAGCCATTTCTTGAAGATTGAAGTTCTGGATATTCATCATTCAGTGTTCTGAAGTATTTTTGAGATGAGCATTTCTCTACAGTTGGTGAACAATGTTAGTTGTTTGGTTCTTCTAATCCCTACCTTGTAGTGTGTGCTACATTATGTTTCCTCCTTTGAGCAAATCTGAATCAAGCTCTTAAGACGAATTCCTATTCAACTCGCGGTTTATCGACGGATTTCATGTTATAAACTGAGATTGCACTTTGACTTGTCACATAACAACTCGCTCGTTATCTATCTTGGGAGCTTATCGGTTCGAGCTAGAGTTTCAACATTTATAAAGATGTTTTTCGTGCATTCGGTCGAGGTTATGGCGCACATCGAATCCGGTTTTTCAAAGTTGAAATATAAAGAGTATGAGCTTATTTCAAGGGGGAGCCTAGACTACAATTGAAGAATTGCATCACTATGGTTTTCTAAAGAAATCAAGGGAGAGAAGAACTGAAGATCTTTCGAGAAGGGTGATTCCTTTACAAAACTATAGGGGGAGATTGTTAGGACACAAAATGTCCTAATTATAAGATAGTTTTGTAAAGGTTAATTATTGTAATATGGGCTTGGGTATATGAATTATGGGCTTGGGCTTAAAGGTGTAATAGGTGGGTATATATAGGATGTGTGTGTAATTAGTGTAAGGGAATCATATTGCAATGTGAACCAAGTTGTAGTGTGTGTAAACTAGAGAGAGAACCATTCTCTCTCTAGGTAGTTCTTCATTTCAATAATACACCACATATCTTATTATCTCATCTTATTACTCAATCATCTATCAGTTATGTGAATTGTTGCTTGTTATATGGGACTAACAGAAGGGTCGAAGGTGTAATTGGCCAAAGTTTTGGGCTAAAATGTGAAATTGAGAAATTTGAAGTATAAAATCAGGAGGTCGGTTGAAATTGAGAAATATCTCATTTTCATACCAGAGTGAAGTCAGTTCTACAATTCGGAAAACAGAAAGGGAGAACTCGATACCCAGTTTTAATTGGTAAGAATCAATTGAATTCCTTCGTTAAATTTTAGTAATCTCAAATTCAAGTTTGGAAATTGAGTTAATCGTTGATCAATTAGGATTTGGAAGCTGAAGTGTTTTGAAATGGTTTTATGAACCTATTAACATGTTTAAGAGAATTGGTACAAGGGATTTTTATGGAATAAGGTGTAAATCGCAAATAACCAAATTGATATCGAACAAATCCGAAAGATGGTTTTTCTGGTATATCCGGTTTGGGTTTTCCGGAAATGTTCGGATTTGATTTTCCCGGATAGTTCCGGATTTGATTTCCGGGTGCTTTTCCGGATTGTTTCCGGATTTGGTTCCGGATGAGATTTCCGGATCATTTTCCGGTTGGTTCCGGACTCGAACTCCGGATACTTTTTCCAGATGATTTCCGAACTAGACTTCCGGATATATTTCCGGATTTCTTTGATGCCGGGTGTTACCGGGATATCTTGATTTCTGGAGAAATTTCCAGATCGTTACGGACTTAGGATTCCGGATAAGTTTTCTTGGATATTTTGATATGGGGTTTTACCTAATCTAGTGTTTTCCGAATATGAAACATATCTTGATCATTTTTACAGTACGAACATATTTGTAACTCAACTTTGAGTGTGATACGATTTGATATGTGTTTTGATTTGGTACGCACGTATGCTAGTATGTGTAATGGATCCATAGGCACTAGCATTATTTGATAAACGTTGAATAGACAAGGTAAATTGGAATCCCGTTTATTGTGACGAGAAAACGTGGAGTAGGCAAGGTGAAATTTTATTCCCGTTTTCTATTAAGAGATAAGGGATAAACGTGGAATAGACAAGGTAAATTGGAATTCCCGTTTATTGTGACGTGAAAACGTGGAATATGCAAGATAAATTGCTACTCCCGTTTTCTAGTGGAAGATAAGGGATATGCAGGGTTTAATTGTAATATCTACTTGCACACCAAGAAATAGGAATAGATTAATTGTAATTTCTTGGACATGAGCTGAAATCTAGGATCCTCAGTGATTTGTAGTGGCGCTCTTAAACATGATACTATGACATACTTAGTGTTCGTCATAGTCATGGAATCGGGTATGATTCCCGTCATCGAAAGATGTTATATATACGTTATGTAAATTGCGAAAAAGCTATTTTATATGCTTTGTTTACAAATTTGGTTTTCAAAGCTTATAAAGGTTTTGATTTTAAAATTTGATGTTCTCACTAGGCGCAAGCCTAATATTTCCAAAACTAATTTTCTTACCAGGTACTAGCTCATGCAGGGAATTGAAGGGATGAGTGAAGAGGGTACCTGAATCATAATTTTGGAGATGAAATGGAGAATTAGTGGAATCGAAGATATTTTGGAAGATATTATAGACAACCCTTTCATAATTTTGGAGATGATCATGTATGTTATGGATTAGATTAGTAGGCTGTTTACGATGGTTTATTTATATTTATGAACCTTGTCACTAATCCTCCATTTGTAAATGAAATTTTTGGAAGATGTAGTCGTAAATCTTGTTTATTTAAGGTTTAAATTTATTCGATTTTTAGGGTGTTTCAGTTTGGTATCAGAGTTGTAGTTTAAGTGAACTAGGTATGATCGTAAGATACCTAGACTTAAGCTGAGATGAGTAAGTTATGATTTGTGAGATTGGGTAGAAATACTAAGACGGGATGGTCTTAAGAGTCGACGGAAATACTTGAATTAAGAACTATGATGATGGTAACGAGAATTCTTATGTGTAGTATGTTCATAATTTCAAATGCTACTGTTATTATGAATATATTGTTACGTAAACATACTTGTTTCTAATTGTTATGGCGATTAGCGAACGTTAAAGTACGTTTCCTTGTGTTTGGGTTGCATATATCCATTTCTTATGGTTATCTTTATGTGATTACTAGAATACGATGGTTAATACACCAAATAGACCTTCTACTTCTTTAGAGGATCGGGTGGCAAATAAACTTGCGGAGAATTAACCTGAAAGGGGTGGGGCTAACACAAGTGCACCAAAGCCACCAATCCTAGGGGAAAGAGGAAGTCAAATTCATCGACCTAATGTCGGTATTTCTAATCCGTCGATGACGGAATCTAATTTAGAGTCACGCTTGATGGAAAACATGATGAGAGTCATGAATGCTGCACTGACTCAACAACAAGAAATTTTTATGAAATTATTAGATGATAGGAATGTTGAATTTCAGGGACGAACTATGGGTACTGAAAATGTAATTCCACATACGAATCCGGTAATGAATGCTAATAGGAGAATGGAGGAAGTTTATGCTAGAAATAAAGTCGAAAAATCTCAAGTGGGAGAGAAAAGAAAGTGGGAGGATCGATCAGAATCTTACCAGAAATCGAAACCTTTTGCCAAGAATCCTCGTTTTGAATCCCGTCGAGAACCCAATTTGTATTAGAAGTGCAGAAGTAAACATTGTAGCCTGTGTCGAGTATGTTTCAAGTGCGAAAAGAGTGGTCATCAAATTGAGGACTGTCCTATTCAAGGACCAACCTGCTTTGAATGTAAGAAGTCCGATCATTACCGAAGGGATTGCCCAAAGCTAAAGAATAGTGGAAATCAAAAGAAGAAACTTAATACCCCAAGACCAACGGGCTGAGCATTTCACATGACGGCGGAAGAAGCTAAGCAATCGGCGGATGTAGTTTATGATACATTCTTTGTTAATTCTATACATGCATGTATATTATTTGATAGTGGTGTCAACTTGTCTTTTGTATTGCAATCTTTATTTAAAAGATAGCTATGCCAGTCAATATTTTGGAAGATGCCTTAATAGTTGAAATAGCTAATGAGTGTCAAGTCTTAGTTCGGGAAAGACTTGAGGGTTGTACAATTATGGTAGAGGGGAAGGAATTCCAATTGATTTGATCTTAATGGAAATAGTTGGGCTTAATTGTAATCTCTACTTCCACACCAAGAAATTGGCATGGCTTAATTATAATTTCTTGGACATGAGCTGAAATCTAGGATCCTCAGTGATTCGTAGTGGCGCTCTTAACCATGATACTATGACTTACTTAGTGTTCGTCATACTCATGGAATCGGGTATGATTCCCGTCATCGAAAGATGTTATGTGTACGTTATGCAAATTGCGAAAAGCTTATTTTATATGCTTTGTTTACAAATTTGGTTTTCAAAGCTTATAGAGGTTTTGATTTTAAAATTGGATTTCTCACTAGGCGCAAGCCTAATATTTCCAAAACTAATTTTCTTACTAGATACTAGCTCGGGCAGGGAATTGAAGGGATGAGTAAAGAAGATACTATAATCATAATTTTGGAGATGAAAGGGAGAATTAGTGGAATCGAAAATATTTTGGAAGATATGTAACGTCCCAAAAATTACAAGGAAATTTAAAAAAATTTAAAACATACATTTCATTATAAAACAACCATGATTTAATAATTCACGTCTTAAATAAAATTAACGTCGTTACTTCAAACCATCAACAAAGTTTATGCAGCGGAAAATTTCATAACTGAATTCAAGGGTTCAAAAGTGAAAGTTTAATAATATTTGACACTCCGCGCTCCATGTGTGTACTGTCACGCCCGACTGCCGCCCGCACCTGAAATAACAACACATTGGGAAAGGGTATGCTAAACGCTTAGTGAATCCAATCACGCACGTAGGTAGCAACCCCACGCATATCGCCCCTACTCGCAAGTAGGCAACATCACCATCACCACGAATATCAAACCACATAATGTTTATTATATAAGCACGAACCTCGGTCCCACCGAGTACACAAAATACATTAATATAAGCTCAGTCCCACCGAGCCCTCGGTCCCACCGAGTAATTAATACAAGCTCAGTCCCACCGAGCCCTCGGTCCCACCGAGTAAAAATTGTTGTACAAGCTTAGTCCCACCAAGCCCTCGGTCCCACCGAGCCCCTCAGTCCCACCGAGGTGTACACATGCATATATATATTCCACATACGAATCTAATAAATCACAACCAGTTATCACATCCCATCTAGTTCACGTAAGCACATAAATACACGTAATCACACGTAACACAAAATAACGACATACATGAAATTCCTAACTACGCGGTGAGAGAACTCACCTCAAGGCTAAGCAACGTGCTCACGAAACGCAACACCAACACGGCAATCTTCTTCACTTTCTCCCACCTAAATACGTATAAAAAGTCAAAAGAAAGTCCCGACCCATAACACGTTTACTAGCTTTCAAACGACTAAATATTCCAGCTTTTTCTTAAAGGTTACGGGTCTGTTCGGGACCTGTTTTACCCCCTTAAAACTGATAAATACAGAAATTAAAATTCATAAATACGAAGTTCTCAGTCTTACGATTTCAGGGACGTATCGCACGCGTCCTAACGACTTTTCTATAATTTACTATAGATTTTACAAAAATGCTTCGCAGAACAGCGAACACCCGGACCTTTCAGTACAACATGGCAACTTCGCCCTAGCTATGGTCCGAATTGGTCTTTCCACAAAACAGAGGAAACTTAATAGACTCCGAAACGAGACTTTTGGCACCAGTCCCATCCCAAACAGACATTCCAAACAAAAGTTATGCGTAAAACAAAACAGGGACAGAAAGCTGGAAGTTTTTCGGACCAGACTGTATAAACAGCCCCATACGGCCCAGCTACAGGCCTAAACAGACTTTCGGCAAAACACGAAAAACTTTCCTGACTCGATTAGTGAACTTCGGCCACCGATTTCATATCAATCCGAGTTACGAGTAAAAAGTTACGGCCACGACAAAACAGTGGCAGAAAATCGACATTCACATAAAATGACAAAATACCAATCTTGCGACCACTTTTTCACCTAGCTAGAGGCTGAACCAGTTTTCCGCTAAAACACGGAAAACGTGACCGACCCCGTACTGGAACCGTGGGTACCAATTTCGGCTCAATCGGAGTTATGACGGAAAGGTTACGCACGATTGAAGAACTGGACAGAACACTAAAAATTACATAAAAAGATAACTATTGAATTTTTACACCATTAAGCCATGTCTTAATAAAACAGACCCGGAAACCTACAAGCTTACTGAGACAAGGGCCATGCCACGCTGGGCAGCATCCGAGCACCACCCACTGCCGCCTCCGGTGGCGGTGGTGGCGGTTTACGGCGGTGCTTAGACAACAAAAGAACAACCGAAAAAGATTAAACGGAACTACCTCACCGCGTCTCCTTTCTCTTCTTTTCCGACCAAACCCGACGTCTTCTTCCTCTCTTTTTTCCGGCAACCACGCGGCGGCAGCCTCCTCCCTTTCTCTTCTCCGGTCGGCGACCACCCTCTCTTTCCCTTTCGATTTTCTTCTTCCTCGTCGATCTCTCTCCCTTTCTCTTGCACTCACTTCGCCGGTGACAACAATGGGAAGGGGATGGGGAGAATGACTTGCGATTGGGGTGGTGCTACTGTGAAACCGAAGGGGAAGGGGGATAGGGCGACCCTTGGGCTGACCCCTTTCCAAACTTTGGGTGGAAGTCCCTACTAGCCCCTTAACTTATCCCTTTCCTTGCAAGAACCCAAGAGTTGTCACAATTAACCTTTTGGTCCGATTCGACTAAACCTCGTTAACTAAAATATTAACAATAATTAGAATAATTAATAAATAAAATATGTACCGGGACACGGGCTTTACAACTCTCCCCCGCTTGAATTAGACTTCGTCCCCGAAGTCTACACCCGCAAACAGCTCCGGATAATTCTCTCGCATCTCCGCTTCAGGTTCCCAAGTCCACTCGGAACCCTTTCGGTGTCTCCATTGAACCTCCACCAAACCAACAACCTTGTTCCGCGAGGTTCTCGTCCTCCTGTCAAGAATAGCAACTGGATTTTCCACGTAATTAAGCCGCTCGTCGATCTGAATATCTTCGAGCGGTACTACTATAGACTCATTCATCACACACTTCCGCAATTGCGAAACGTGGAAGGTGTTGTGAATCAAGTTCAGTTCCTCCGGTAACTCCAACTGGTAAGCCACTTTCCCCACGTGGGTGATGATCCGGTAAAGCCCAATATAGCGAGGCCCTAGCTCCCCCCGCTTATACCGGATCACCCCTCTCCAGGGTGAAACCTTCAACAATACATAATCACCCACCTGAAACTCCAAGTCGGATCGCCTTTTGTCGGCGTAGCTCTTCTGCCGACTCTGTACAGTAACCAAACGATCCCGCACCATCTGAATTGTCTCCGTCGTCTTCAACACGATGTCAGTACTCCCTAATACCCGATGCCCCACTATGTTGGAGGCACCTTCGAGCTCTCGCAGCCGAACATATGGCCGTAGTCTGCCTAGACGAATCTCCCTGAACTAACATTTCTCCCCCGCTTGGGATTCGAACTCGCACTTGTTTGTGACGACAAACAATATCCGCGCCAAACTTATCCATCCAGTCCATGCCCACAATCACACAAAGTTCCCGCATAGCAATCGGGATCAGGTCAATGGGAAACCGCACTCCTGAGATCTCTAGGGTACAACGCGAAACACGTCCGTGACCGTCAAGGTCCTAACATCAGCCACCTCGACAACAAGAGGATGACTCAATCGTCCTACAACTCGACCCAAACCCTCGCTAAAAGTGCGAGACACAAAAGAGGGAGTAGCCCCGCTATTAAACGTCACAACCGCAGGCACCGAGTTAACTAGGAACGTTCCTAACGTATAGCTGAACCACAAATAAATACATGACATGGAACGGAAAGACAAGAAGAAAGAAGCAAAAGGGATATACCTGTAACCACTTTAGGCGTCGCTTGCGCCTCATCCACCGTCAACTGATGAACTCTCCCTCGAGCCGCTCCCGCCCCCGGCTGATCAGTATGACCATCAGTGATGCGTAATTGGGCATTCCCAGGCGCCCTCTGTGCTCCACCCCCAATAGCTACCCCTGCTCTAGGACAGTTGGCCCTTACATGGCCCGTCTGATTACAGTTGAAGCAAACCACTAACGGAACCTTACAATCCCGGCTGAGGTGACCGGGTTGGCCACACTCAAAACACCCCTCAACTCTCCTCACTCCGGTATCTCGGGGCTTAAACCCGCCATTCCCAGAACCCGCGCGCGTATCTGTGAACCTCGAACGCTTCGGTGCTGCCGAGATGGGCGTCACTGGCTGTGCCGCCTTCCGCTTCTTAGCTTGGGTCTCCAGCTCAAGCTCCCTCCTTCGAGCGGCGTCCATCATGGCGGATAACGAAGCGTACTGTGCCGTGCTAACAAATTCCCGGATCTCCGTGCGTAGCATATCTTTATACCTTGACATCTTCATCTCTTCTGAGGCGGCATACTGAGGACAGAATAATGCCATCTCGGTAAATTTCCTGTTCATCTCTTTTACCATCTCTGTTGTCTGGGTGAGCTCTAGGAATTCTTTAGCGATTCACTCCATCTCTACTGGAGGTACATACTCCGCACGGAAACGAGTGACAAACTCGTCCCAAGTCAAAGTAGTGCGCTCGGCAGGCGTCAATCCCGTGGCACACCAATCCTTCGCGCCGTCACGGAGTAGATTTACTGCAAAACGGACCTTTAGGTTGTCCGGGCAACCACTAGTCAAAAATGCGAACTCCATGTCAGATACCCATCGCATACTGGTAATCGGATCCAGGTCTCCCTTAAACTCTGGCGGGGAACAGGCGGAGAGATCCCGGTATTGGAACTCTCGGTTACGGGGGTGACCCTCCGCAGGCAGTGGAATAGCTGCAATACGCTCTTCCAGTAGGATCACCACCTCCTCTCGAATAGCAGTGATGATCTCGGGGATCGCCTCCCCGATCGCGTGAGAAACCTCAGTAGCAATTAGTTCCCTAACACGCTCCTCTGTAATCCCCGTCCCGGCTTGCACCGCCGCGTTGTTCCTTCTTGTATTGACCATTCTAGAAAGAGAAAATTTAGAGATCTATAAGCATATATAACTCACCCTACCACGCTCATACTCCACTCCTTGGCTCCCTCGTGACTCTCCCCGACTCAAGCATGGATCATGTGCTTCAGATAGTAGGAGCTCTACTACTACCCTTCACACCTATCCTTACTCGTTTCGAGTCCTGTCCCGAGACATTCAAGTAGTCGGTTACCACAAATAAACACATATAGCCAATCCAGCCCGTACAAACACCTTTCCTACTCCCTAGAAAGGTCATATCACCCACTATCCCTTGCTAACGCGGAAACCCCACTAACCCTGATGAGTCGCCTCGTGAATGCACGGTCGTATACAGTGTAAAACCAGATAGACGTTCGAATAAAAGATTCTATCCTAGAACGGTTGGACTCAAACAAGAGCTACGCAATAGAACTAAATCTAATATTCTAAGGCTATTCAGTTCCTACCGCATACAACCTAGAGTGCATTCGCTTAACAACCTATCAAAGCTAGCATGAGTTCCTATAAGCGATAAAACCAGCATACGGTACCATACAGTTCACATAAGCAATCTAGCATGCGTACACTACACCTGAAAGCAATAGGTACACTAAGTTCCTTACCTTCCCAGCTGGCGTCGGCTGACTGTACACACTGCGCCCACGATCACCGTTCCCAAACGGGTTTTCTCTTTTCATTTAAAACAAAGATTTTGATAAAAGAATTTAAAGATCTCTTAGCCGCAACTTGAGACCAAACACACCGAGATGTGTTTGGTTCACTCAAGCCGTGCTCTGATACCAAGTTGTAACGTCCCAAAAATTACAAGGAGATTTAAAAAATTTTAAAACATACATTTCATTATAAAACAACCATGATTTAATAATTCACGTCTTAAATAAAATTAACGTCGTTACTTCAAACCATCAACAAAGTTTATGCAGCGGAAAATTTCATAACTGAATTCAAGGGTTCAAAAGTGAAAGTTTAATAATATTTGACACTCCGCGCTCCATGTGTGTACTGTCACGCCCGACTGCCGCCCGCACCTGAAATAACAACACATTGGGAAAGGGTAAGCTAAACGCTTAGTGAATCCAATCACGCACGTAGGTAGCAACTCCACGCATATCGCCCCTACTCGCAAGTAGGCAACATCACCATCACCACGAATATCAAACCACATAATGTTTATTATATAAGCACGAACCTCGGTCCCACCGAGTACACAAAATACATTAATATAAGCTCAGTCCCACCGAGCCCTCGGTCCCACCGAGTAATTAATACAAGCTCAGT
Organism: Saussurea involucrata; assembly: GCA_033807775.1. Lineage (NCBI taxonomy): Eukaryota > Viridiplantae > Streptophyta > Magnoliopsida > Asterales > Asteraceae > Saussurea > Saussurea involucrata. Next base: position 35,017,538 of record CM066321.1, read on the forward strand.
CCCACCGAGCCCTCGGTCCCACCGAGTAAAAATTGTTGTACTAGCTTAGTCCCACCAAGCCCTCGGTCCCACCGAGCCCCTCAGTCCCACCGAGGTGTACACATGCATATATATATTCCACATACGAATCTAATAAATCACAACCAGTTATCACATCCCATCTAGTTCACGTAAGCACATAAATACACGTAATCACACGTAACACAAAATAACGACATACATGAAATTCCTAACTACGCGGTGAGAGAACTCACCTCAAGGCTAAGCAACGTGCTCACGAAACGCAACACCAACACGGCAATCTTCTTCACTTTCTCCCACCTAAATACGTATAAAAAGTCAAAAGAATGTCCCGACCCATAACACGTTTACTAGCTTTCAAACGACTAAATATTCCAGCTTTTTCTTAAAGGTTACGGGTCTGTTCGGGACCTGTTTTACCCCCTTAAAACTGATAAATACAGAAATTAAAATTCATAAATACAAAGTTCTCAGTCTTACGATTTCAGGGACGTATCGCACGCGTCCTATCGACTTTTCTATAATTTACTATAGATTTTACAAAAATGCTTCGCAGAACAGCGAACACCCGGACATTTCAGTACAACATGGCAACTTCGCCCTAGCTATGGTCCGAATTGGTCTTTCCACAAAACAGAGGAAACTTAATAGACTCCGAAACGAGACTTTTGGCACCAGTCCCATCCCAAACCGACATTCCAAGCAAAAGTTATGCGTAAAACAAAACAGGGACAGAAAGCTGGAAGTTTTTCGGACCAGACTGTATAAACAGCCCCATACGGCCCAGCTACAGGCCTAAACAGACTTTCGGCAAAACACGAAAAACTTTCCTGACTCGATTAGTGAACTTCGGCCACCGATTTCATATCAATCCGAGTTACGAGTAAAAAGTTACGGCCACGACAAAACAGTGGCAGAAAATCGACATTCACATAAAATGACAAAATACCAATCTTGCGACCACTTTTTCACCTAGCTAGAGGCTGAACCAGTTTTCCGCTAAAACACGGAAAACGTGACCGACCCCGTACTGGAACCGTGGGTACCAATTTCGGCTCAATCGGAGTTATGACGGAAAAGTTACGCACGATTGAAGAACTGGACAGAACACTAAAAATTACATAAAAAGATAACTATTGAATTTTTACACCATTAAGCCATGTCTTAATCAAACAGACCCGGAAACCTACAAGCTTACTGAGACAAGGGCCATGCCACGCTGGGCAGCATCCGAGCACCACCCACTGCCGCCTCCGGTGGCGGTGGTGGCGGTTTACGGCGGTGCTTAGACAACAAAAGAACAACCGAAAAAGATTAAACGGAACTACCTCACCGCGTCTCCTTTCTCTTCTTTTCCGACCAAACCCGACGTCTTCTTCCTCTCTTTTTCCGGCAACCACGCGGCGGCAGCCTCCTCCCTTTCTCTTCTCCGGTCGGCGACCACCCTCTCTTTCCCTTTCGATTTTCTTCTTCCTCGTCGATCTCTCTCCCTTTCTCTTGCACTCACTTCGCCGGTGACAACAATGGGAAGGGGATGGGGAGAATGACTTGCGATTGGGGTGGTGCTACTGTGAAACCGAAGGGGAAGGGGGATAGGGCGACCCTTGGGCTGACCCCTTTCCAAACTTTGGGTGGAAGTCCCTACTAGCCCCTTAACTTATCCCTTTCCTTGCAAGAACCCAAGAGTTGTCACAATTAACCTTTTGGTCCGATTCGACTAAACCTCGTTAACTAAAATATTAACAATAATTAGAATAATTAATAAATAAAATATGTACCGGGACACGGGCTTTACAAGATATTATAGACAAACCTTTTAATCTGATCATGTATGTTATGGATTAGATTAGTAGGTTGTTTATGATAGTTTATTTATATTTGTGAACCTTGTCACTAATCCTCCATTTGTAAATGAATGTTTTGGAAGATGTAGTCGTAAATCTTGTTTATTTAAGGTTTAAATTTATTCGAATTTTAGGGTGTTTCATCAGGGCTCCCGATCTTACCAGTTAAAGCTCTATTGGGAATACTGAAGTGTACACTCCAAATAGGGGGAAGGTATTGTCTGCGAAAGTCGGTCCTTTTCTCTATGCGTTGATTGTATCCAATAAGCCTAACAAAATCTACCAGTTCTTCGTCTATGGGTTCAGTAGCATACTTAACTATTTTCAGTTGGGATCAGGTTGGGAGTTCAAAAACAGAGGATATTAACTATCGATTAGTGCCAATGGAGATGACCCTTTCAGTGTCTGAGGACGAGATATATCTGATGATAGCATGAATATCATCTTTATATCGGCAACTTTGCCAATCTTGGTTAATATAGCGAGTGGGTAGTTCATTGTTGTGTAGGATTAGGGCTTTTGAAATGAAGTGGTTTTGGAGAAGAATAATTAAGGGCATGTATTCAGCGGCAAAAGCATCTGGGTTTAGCACAACATGACGGTTGCTTGGTTTGACAGGAAGGGCTTCGAAATAGTGGTTATGGTTGATGAAAGATTGGTGGTGTGTGGAGGGTTGATGATGAATAGAGTTGTCAGAGTTTGAGTGATCCTCATTATCGTTTCTTGGTGGGATGGGGTTAATAGAGTTGGTTGATTCTGCAGGGGACGCCATTGATGAAGAAGAGTAGAAGGTCAGAGAGTTTGTTTGCAGGTCTGGATTTAGAGAGAAAACAAAGAAAGTGAAAGGAAGAAGATGAATAAATTTGAATTTAAACGGGATAAGGGAAGGAATTAAGAGATTAGAAGTAAATTTGGAATCCGTAATCAAGTGAAAATCCATTCCCCAAACGACGGTTGAGAGGACAACCACTCAGAAGACGAAACACGGTTCTGGGCGGTTCAGAAGATGGGACGTAAACGAGCATCACCACCTGCGCGTGTGAGAAAGTCTGTAGAAAACGGTTGTACATTAAAAAATAACCCGCACCCCAGAAAGTATACTCACAAACACACAAGTGTTGAGTATCTAAGAAGCTCTGTGCAAACAGATCTTCTGTCTAGGGTCGGTGCCTCTTAACATATGATTACACCTTTATATCTAAACATTTGAAAATCAATGAAATGGTCAAGAATAGGTACGCTTAGTGGATTATTAATGATCCAGAAGCTCTTAAACCATAAATAGATCATAAGGAGTACACAGGTGTAAAGTTTTTGACCGATCAAAGTTTATCTCGATGAAAAACCACGTTTGATGTTTTGGTAAAGAAAGACATACCTTTGGAATAATGCAATAGATGACTAAATGTATGAACAAATCCAACACATTTAAACAATGTGTCAAGGCTCTAAGCAACCATATAGAGGCTCTATGCAACGAGTTTTGCTCTCCTTGACATTAGGTCTCTCTTTGCTCCTCCTTGAACTATGCTTGGATCAAATGAAAAGATATGTGCAAAACATAGAACATGCAACATAGAGGTTCCGAGACTTGGTACAAAGGCTCTGTACAGGGACACATAAGTTCTATATGATAATTAAAAAGAAAAGATAGAAATAAGCTCATGCTAAAGAAGAAAAAGATTTAAAATCAAGACTCTCTAATCGTTGACCATGTTTATTCAGACATGTTGAGCATACCCAATTTACTGATCAAGAAATTGAATCTCTTTTCATCAAGAGTCTTAGTGAACATATCATCAAGTTGGTATTCTGTAGGCACAAAATACATCCCTATAGTGCCTTTCTCTACATGACCCTTTAAGAAATGGTACCTAATGTTGAATATTACAGCCAACACCACCGGTCCTAATAATTTAACTCCGCTGTACGACAATTACAGCCAACACCGTTGTACGAATATTACAGCCAACACCACCGGTCCTAAGCCCGACCAACGTATTCTCGTATAGTGTAATGCTCATGTAAATACAATATCTCAATATATTATATTTCAAACATAAACACATAATCACACCATCTATCACATTCCCAATCCACACATATATGTATTCCAGTTTAAAAAGTTTTAAAATAAAACTCACCTGTTTGCTTATCAAAACGCTTCCAATCCTTTCTCAAAAACAGTTCAGCTTTCACCCCAAATCCACAGAATCTTAAACAAATAGGTACAAGTATCTCTTTACCAAATAGAACACATAAGACTTACTAGAGCTAAGAACTCTAGATAACTCAATTCCTCCAAATGTTACCCCCAAGCCCAAACTTAAGTCTAGTCCACTGAATAGTCATTCCTCAAGTTACTCAAAAGTATCTGAATTCTCAAAAATGACCAAACAGCTCAAAGTTTCCGGACACCACAAGACTATCCGGACAACTCACACAATCCAGACAGCATAACTTTCTGGACGGCATAAACAATCCGGACGACACCCGGAAACCAAGGTAACCCGGATACCATCCGGTATCTTATATCATCCGGAAACCATTGAAAAAAGAGACTTACCCAGATAAAAGACTCGTCCGTACACCTTTAGAACATCATCCGGACACCACCAACAAAACTACCCGGACACATTCAGTCTATCCGGAAACCTCTAACTGTTTACCCATTTTTAACCTAGAAATCGACTGAATTATTACCAGACATGAATTCGACTATTCTAATCCGATAGGAACTTCCTACTAGCAATTATAGACATAAAATACACAGGGAACATACCTTAAATCACTTCCATAGTTAACCAATTTGAATCCCTAGCCACAAGACCTTCTTTCTTCTTCTCAAAACACACACACACTAATCTGCTATGTTTTTGCTACTGAAAATATCTGGATAGGATAATGGATATTATCAAACCATTATTTACCATTTTGGTCCTTGAGCTAATCACTAATGAGCAACACATCCTAAACTTATAAGTTAACCCAAATTTACCCTAAACATTAGTTATAAAGTTAATTAAATTTAACGGAACTAGAATTTAACTAACGAACTTACCCGGGGTATTACACTTAATTAAAGTCTGTTAATACCATTCTAGACTTAGTTATACTAGTAGTAGGTTCAGTTGTTTTCATGTCAGTTTTGGATTTTGGTTATAGTTGGGTTTTTCCAATGAAAGACCGGTATTCTCTATAACCTTCGGCTCTGATACCATTTCTGTCACACCCCGCTAAAGCGGAAGTACGGGATGTCACAGTTCAAGGTTTCAATGCGTAAGGTAGAAGACAACACACAATCATCATATCACAAAAGTTTACAAAAGTACATCATGTTTCAAAATACAAATTGTCCAAAAACAAAAATTGACATGATAAGGAAAAAGCGTTGGATGCCGCTACTTGTGATGCCTTCTAAAGTTCAACCTTACTTGATATTTCCTGAAAAGCATGTAAATGAGAGGGTCAACTATTGAATAGTTGGTGAGTTCACAGGTTTTCGGTATGCATAACAGTTTTAATGCAAGTTTGTAAATCCGCACAGTGGATTGAGTAGTCGGTTGTAGTTATAAACCAGTTTTGTAAATCCGTACAATGGATTAAGAGTTCGTTTGTCAACATGCGCAAGGTATAATATCGTATGCAAATATGTTAAAGTAATGAGGCCACTACCCAAACCTACTGACCGTACACGCCCCAAAGACACATGTTCCTCACAAACACGATAAGTTAGTCGGCAATTATGCCCTCGCGAGGTGAGTGGGGTGTCAACCAAATAACGTTATCCATAATATACCAAGCGGCTCGCACAATGAGCTAATGGGTAACGTAGTTCGTACCGGGGACATTCAAATAAATGTGAAACTCAGAATCAACTAACATAAGCATATATACCATAGCGCATACAAGTTCGTAGTAATGTAAATCAGTTTGAGTAAATGATACAACCGATGCGTAAGTAATTTGTAACATGCTTTTCACCCAAAACTGTACAAAATAGTAAAAAGGGGTTGTGAAAACTCACGGTGGTATGCGAAGATGTTTCCAAGAGGTTCACGATGTAACCCGCACAACGATCCTACTTCGATCCTACGAAGGTAAGGACACTAGTAAGATTCTATGCTTAAGTCTTAGTCCTTGATATCGCTTACTTATCCAAATCATCATGAAATGCCTTTGTTGTCTGTAAGTTTACAAGTTATAAGGAATTAACCGAAGTTAGTAATCAATATATGATACGTTACATAGGTTAGATTGAGGTTACCGCAATTTCGTCATGACGAGTGACGAAAAGGGTCTAAAGTTAGGAGTTATATATAGTATATATATATATATATACCGCAATTTCGTCACAAGAATGATGAAAAGGGTTCAAAATGAAAAGTTAAAATATATAAAATGCATATACATATAGTATGTAGGTTATACTAACTTACATATGTTAGTATTACTGCAATTTCACCACAAGAAGTGATGAAAAGGGTCTAAGAGTTAGTTTGTAACCATAGCAGAAAGTTATCCTTTGCTGTCCAGAATTTGTTGTCACTTTCAGTTCGTTATTGGATATCTTCCAGAGGCATTTGGGTTAAGATATTTTATGCCCATATAACTTACTGTGTTAGGAAACGTTTGGTATAAAACCCATAATTTTTGAAGGTAGATAAGTACATGAAATAATTCTTGACGTAAAATCACTACAGAAAGCTTTGTTGTTTGCGCACTGTTTTTGTGAAAAATGTTTGAAGGTCGAAATCTTGGAATTTTTGATTGAAACCACTTGGGTTCGAATCTTAACACATAAAATTTAATTCCAGAAAAGATTTCGCCTTATTTGGATAATGTTTGAGTGATATCTTGTCAAAACATTTTAAAAAATTGGTCCTTTTAAGCTTTTTGTGAAAACATTCAAATAGTTCTTTCTTTGATCATTAACTTTGGTTTGATCATGGATTCATCACTCTTTTAATAACATGCAAAGTGTTATGGTGATGAATCTACAAACAATAAGATTCAAAGATATGTTTAGTGAAAACAACATTTAAAACCAGTGTAGGAGTAGAAGAAACTCAAAGAAAATGAAAGAACAATACAAAGAAAAGTGTAGGCTTTGCACTACATATGAGTTTACCTTGAGGTTCTCGAGTTCTTGGAGTGTCATGAGGTTAGAATGGCTGAATACTTGAGAGGGTTCTAGTGAGAAAGAAGAGAGAAAAAGAGACTTTTCTTAGAGAGAAAACTTTGAGAGAAAAGTGAGAAATGAGGAGGGATTTGGAAATGGATGAAAAGTGAGAGAGAGGGGGGTTTAAGGGGAGGGGAGGGCCGGTTTTTGGGAAGAGGGGAGAGGGTGGAGTGTGATGTTGGGTAATATGATGGTGTTTTATTTTTATTTTTATTTTTATTTTTATTTTTAAATTTGAATTATTAACTAGTTTATCTATAATCTATAATACTTGTTTTTAAAAAATATATATTTTTGCAAAGTATATATATATGTATGTATTTAGGGTATTTTAGATTGGCATTTTATGAGATTTATGGACAATTCCTTTATTAAGGCAAATGCTAGGCAAAATTCTCAAATTTTCCTAACACTATCGTTTTTACTGCTAAGTTTGACTGTGTTGTCTAAAATATAGATAACTGCAATGTTTAGTATAAATCTAACCTGAACGTAAGTTTGATGGTTGTCACAGCTCTGAGCCTGTTCAGTCTTGTTGATGATCGCTGATGATTTTAGTTGTTTACTTATGATACAGGAAGACAAGTTTCACGTCAATTATGTTCTACGCTGAAGCCGAAGAACAAGCCAAAGAACCAGCGAAAAGTCTACTAATGAACTGATGCGGATATCAGTGAAGCCAATATTTTTCCACTCAACATGAAGTTTCAAGTAGAAGACTTCAGCGAACGCTGAACTTTATCACTCGCTGATAAAGATCTATTCAGCGAACGCTGATCATGAAGTTTCCTCTACAAGTTATTTTTGTCTTAACCCCCTTACACGCCTCCGTACGAAATGTCAGAATAGACATCCCTTTTGTCCAGAATCGTACAACCAACTCTGATTCTACACTGTTCATCATGCGGCTACTAGGTTCTCTACAAAGGTCAAACCATGCAACAAATCAGCTGCTGCCACGTGTAAAGTTGTACTGATATGCATTAAATGCATGTAGTATATAAGAAGAACCCTACTTCAGAAATGAAGTGCTCGTCCATCTTCTTCTCCCTACTACTTTGTGTTTGAATATTATTTGTAATATTCTTATCCCCTTTCTTACTTAATTCTAGTGCAAGAAAACTTGGTGTTTCTCTTAACTTGTTTAGATTAGGTTTATTCCTTAATCTTGTTCCGCAACAAGTTGTAAATTGTTTGATACATATCAATAAACAATTTAGAAAAGTAAAATCTGTGTGTTTGTATTCAACCCCCCCCCCCCCCCCCCCCCCCCCTTCTACAAACTTGTATAACCCCTCTGGGACCAACAAGTGGTATCAGAGCAGATTGTTTAAACTAATAAACAAGATCTTTCTTATACTAATCTTTTTTCTTCCTTGCTATTTCTCATAATGGCTACCAACACAAACACAAACTATATTGACAATGGTTCTCTTGCAAAACCCCCTAGATTTTCCAGAGATAACTTTAATCTGTGGAAAAATAGGATGATACTCTTCTTAGAAGGTGTAGACCCTACAATGCCTTATTACATCGAAAATGGCCCATATATTCCTGTTAGGAACTTGGGATTGATCCTGAAGTTCCAGGAACTACAACTAGAGCTGCCATTCCTGAAAGAATCATTCCTAAGGAACCTCACAATTGGTCTGATGAAGATAATAAGAAATTAGCTATCGACACTAAATCCAGATCTATCCTTTCTATGGCTCTTCCTGACGAAGTCTACCATTCCGTCATGAACCTAAAAATCTCCAAAGCCATGTGGGACACAATCTGTGTTCAATATGAAGGTACGTCTGAAGTCCAGGACTCAAGAAAGATCAACCTGGTAAGACAGTACGAAAGCATCATTTGTGGTAAGAATGAAACTCTCTCTGAAGTACATCAGCGGTTTAACTGTTTAATTATTGATCTGAAAACCGTTGGTAAGGAATATTCTAACTTTGAAGTTCTGACAAAGTTCCTAGAATGTTTACCTGAAAGCTGGGACAGTTATACAATGTGTCTCAAGCTATTAAAGGATCTAAAATCTATGACTCTCTCTACCTTATATGGCACTGTGCTCAATCATGAGAAGTCGTGTCATCTTAAGAAGATCTTGTAAAAGATTCAAAGAGCACACCTGTTACTTTACTCTCAGAGTCACCTTCCACTCAGCGATCAACTATCACTGTCACTGAGTTGGAAACTAAATCTGAATGCTCATCAGATGCTGATTCTTCATATCTTGATGAATCTCTAGCACTACTAGCTAATAAGTTCAAGAGATTCGCTAGAAAGAGTAACTTCAGAAGGAATAAACCTCTTGCGCTCACTGACAAGCCTAGATCATCAACCCTTGTTGATAAGGCTACTGCTACCTGCTTTAACTGTGAAAACGTAGGACACTTTGCTAGTGAATGCAGGTCAAAGAAAGTCTTTAAACCCTCAGCTTTCTCCAAGAAACCCTCTAACCACAGGGCTAGAGATGACAAGTACAAAAAGCCGAAAGAAAAATATTCAAAGCTGAAAAGCTTTAAGAAGAAAGACAAAGGCTTGGTCGCTGACTTCGACTGGGCTGCCTCTAACACTGAAGAATCATCTGACTCAGAAGATGATGATGGGGCCAATCTCTGCCTCATGGCAAAAATCGAAGAAGATGAAGAACAAACTGAAATTCCCTCTGCTTCATCTTCTACCTCTAAGGTATCAACTTCTTTCTTCACTAATATTTCAGATATTGATGAAGGTGATAGTCTTCGGAAAATAGATCTCTTGACTATGAACTTATATGATGCCATGAATGGCAAGACCTTAGTTGAAAATCAAAATCTTGATCTCGTTGAACAACTTAAAAACTGTCACCTTCAAATAGAATATCTTTCTAAAATTGAAGAAGACTTAAAAGATCAGGTCCATATAAATCAACTAGTCAAAATCGAACGCGAAGAAGCTATCGCTGCATTAAAAGCTAAAAATGCTACTGTTGAAGGATGGTGTAAATCCTCAACAACGATCACTGAGATTATAAAGTCTCAGATACCCCTGAGTGATAAGAGTGGACTTGGTTACAAAGCTGATACTCTAGAACCAACCATTGATCGTTTCATGCTCAAATTTGGAACTTTCGTATCCTCAGTCCCTGACACTTCCTCATCTCAGTGTTCCTCTTCAAAAACTCCTATCCCTAAGGAAAAACCTACATTTATCCCTAAAGGTAAAGGCAAAGAAAACGTTTTCAACCAAAAACCTCAGAAGGGTACCTTTGTACCTAAGTTGAATGCTTTTAAAGCTTCGGTGACTTATCCCTCTACTTCTAAGAACTAGATCCCTGGATTTATTCAGCGATCTACTCCTAGAATCAGAGTGGATATTATTGGTAAGAAATCTGAAGAACTGATTGTTCCTCCCATTTCCAATGCCAAAGGTATACTTGGTGTTGGCCCTGCTCATTTAAAATTAACGTCTCAGCATGCAAATGGTCCTAAAGCTACTTTTAGCTATAGGAAATGTTATCACTGTGGACTTACAAATCATATTGCTAGTAAGTGCCCCACAGCCACCAAAGCTAAAAAGTAAGCTAAGGTGAAGATCAATGCCCCCAAGGCAAAGAAGACCATTCCTGGTGCAAATCAGGTTAAGGTGAAATCTACCACAGAGGTTAAGAAATTAACCAAAGTGAAGAATAGTTCAGAAGCTGAATCTTCAGATGCTGCGAAGATTGTTGAACCTTCCACTTCCTCTACTACCACTGACAAGTGTGGGCCCCTGGTAAAATGGGTGCCCAGGTCAAACTAATATTCCTTTGTTATGCAGGTTAAGAAGGGTATCTGGTATCTCGATAGCGGATGCTCTAGCCACATGACTGGAAAGAAAAACCTGCTCACTGAATATAAGGAAGAGAAGGGCCCCTCAATGACCTTCGGTGGAAACAGAAAAGGCCATACCCGAGGGTTTGGTGTACTCTCTAATGGTACAACAACCTTTAGAAGAGTCGCATATGTTGAAGGACTGAAGCATAATCTTCTTAGCATCAGTCAGCTGTGTGACAAGGATAACAAAGTGATTTTCACTAAGGAATCCTGCTTTGTCACTGATAAAAAGGAGAAGATAACTCTCAGCGGATATCGTATAGAAAATGTTTATGTTATAAACATGGACTCTACAACCACTGAGAACTCCTGTTTCTTCTCAAAAGCCTCGTCTGATGTCAACTGGCTATGGCATAAAAGGCTCTCTCATCTCAACTTCAAGACACTGAATACTCTTTCCTCAAAAGAGTTGGTTACTGGTTTTCCTCAACAATCATACGCTAAGGAGTCTCTATGTTCAGCGTGTGAGAAAGGAAAACAAACCAAGGAAGCTTCAAATCTAAGAAAGTTTCCCAGTGTCATCTCCTCTACAACTTCTTCATACGGATTTGTTTGGCCCTGTTAACAAACAATCCATCGCTGGAAAGAAATATACATTGGTCATAGTTGATGAATTCTCTCGCTATACCTGGGTAATGTTTCTCCGTTCTAAGAGTGACACCCCTGAAGAACTTATCACCTTTGTCAGGAAAATGGAAGTCCTGAACAACATGACTACGCTCAATAAGGAGTGATCATGGGACTGAATTCAAAAACAGTTCCCTTCATTCCTTCTTTGAAAGTAAGGGTATTTCTCACAACCTTTCCTCAGTGAGAACACCGCAACAAAATGGAGTCGCTAAAAAAAGAAATCGAACTATCATCGAAGCTGCACGTTCAATGCTCAGCGATTCTCTTCTACCTACTCAGTTTTGGGCATAAGCTGTCAACACTACTTGTTTTACTCAAAACAAGTCGCTGATTGTCAAAAGGTTCAAGAAAACAGCCTATGAACTTTTTCATGGGAGAAAGCCTTCAATTAGCTTTCTTCACATCTTTGGATGTCAGTGTTTCATACTGAACAATAGAGATGCCCTTGGAAAGTTTGATCCTAAGGCTGATGATGGAATTTTTCTTGGATATTCTTCTATCTCTAAAGCCTTCAGAGTCTTCAATAGAAGAAGACAAACTGTAGAAGAAACAATTCACGTCACTTTTGACGAATCACGTTCAACGAACTCTAGACCTTCTGCTGATACTGAAGAATTGAATCAATGGATGTTTTCTCATCTTAGTGATTCAGATGATGATCCTACTATCATCCCAAGCATACAGACTAGTGAAGCTAGAACATCATGGGTCTCAGTTGTTCCTCTAAACACTATGCCTGCCTCTGAACCTTCTATCTCAGACATACCATCTACTTCTCAACCATCAGTGAATGAAATGACATCTGAACCTCTTCCTCTTTTGGCTGATATACCAGAAGTTGCTGAAGCGTCATCTTCAGCTCCTCCAGAAGTTCAAATTGAGTCACCGACTTATGCTCCGGCTCAGCGATGGACTATTAATCACCCTATTGATCAGATTCTTGGTGATCCAAACGCTGGTGTTCAGACTCGACGAAGTGCAGGTAATATTTTTTTATTTGTTAACTTTATTTCTCTGATTGAACCAAAGAAAACAGATGATTCCCTCAGAGATCCAAACTGGGTCAGCGCTATGCAAGAAGAGTTGACAGAATTCGAAAGAAACAAAGTTTGGAATGGGTCTATCGAAACAAGTTGGATGAACATGGAACTGTAACCCGCAACAAGGCTCGTCTTGTTGCTCATGGTTACAGACAAGAGACATTTGCCCCAGTGGCAAGACTCGAAGCTATTCGTCTATTCTTATCTTACGCAGTACACAGAGACTTCAAATTTTATCAGATGGATGTTAAGTCAGTGTTCCTCAATGGAAAGCTAATTGAAGAAGTCTACGTGGAACAACCTCCAGGATTCTCAGATCCTAAGCATCCAGGTTATGTTTATAAACTGGATAAGGCACTTTATGGCTTAAAGCAAGCTCCTCGTGCATGGTATGACACCCTCTCCTCTTATCTCCAAATCAAAAAAATTGAGCGAGGTAAAATTGATAAACTCTATTTTTTAGGATAGTAAAAGGTCATATTATTCTTGTTCAAATATATGTCGATGATATTATATTTGGTTCCACTAACCCTGACCTTTGTACTCGTTTCGCTGATAGAATGAAAGTTGAATATAAAATGAGTATGATGGGTGAGCTAACCTATTTCCTTGGTCTTCAAATCAAATATAGTGAAAAAGGAACTTTTATTCACCAAGGAAAATATGTTAAAGATATGCTGAAGAAATTTGATTTAACTCAGAGTTCAGCTATGAAAACCCCTATGGCACCACCGCTGACACTAAACAAGGATCCTTGTGGAAAACATGTTAATGTCACGATGTACCGTGGGATGATCGGTTCTCTTCTATATCTTACAGCTAGCCGACCTGATATTATGTATGCAACCTGTTTGTGTGCACGATATCAAGCTAAACCTAAGGAATCTCATTTGATAGTTGTAAAGCGAATCTTTCGTTACCTTAAGGGCACTCCTAACCTAGGTATTTGGTATCCCAAAGACTCAAGGGTTTGATCTAATCGCCTATTCAGATAGTGATTTTGTAGGTTGCAAATTGGATAGGAAAAGTACCACAGGAGGCTGTCAGCTCCTAGATGGAAAGCTGGTGAGTTGGAAAAGTAAAAAAGCAAAACTCAGTGTCCACCTCAACCGCTGAAGCTGAGTACGTAGCTGCTGGAAGCTGTTGTTCTCAGGTCTTGTGGATGAGAAATCAACTACTAGACTATGACCTTCAGCTCTCGAAAATTCCAATCTACTGCGACAGCACTAGTGCCATCTCTATAGCCAACAATCCAGTGCTACACTCAAAGACCAAACACATCAAAATCAGGTATCATTTTATAAGAGATCATGTGATGAATGGTGATATAGAATTCATTTTATCCCAACTGACTTTCAGTTAGCTGATCTGTTCACCAAACCTCTTGATGAGACAAGATTTAACTTTCTCATCAGCGAGCTTGGAATGCTGAACTTAGAAGAGTAAAATCTTCAGCGGTTCACATTTAATCAGGGATAAAACAAACTTGTATAACCCTATCTATCACCTTCTCTCTGAACAAAATTGATTCACTGATATCAAGGTATGTTCTTTCTTATTCATTGACGTTCGCATATGAATGCAAGATTTCAAAACAAATTGCATCGCTGAATATCTCTTCTTTTCAGCGATACTTTGAAATTTCTAAAACTATCACTGATACTTCTATTTAGTTCTTCTATTTTTAAAAATGTCCCTGACTTTTCAAAAACCTCAGAGACACTTTAAAATATGAAAAGACGTTTGTGACGTCATCAAACGGATAAACCATGGCACGTTTTCTCTGACATGTTAGCCCGTTTCGTCTTCCTTGTCTAATCAAATTCAAGGGACGTGTCCGTGTCATCATGAAAAACTTTCCCGGTCATAGTGTTTCTCTCTCTACTCTCACTATATAAACACATTGCGTTTATATTTTTACCTTTTACGCGAACATCATCTCCTTCAAGCAAGAACAACTATTGCATTTGAACTCGTTTTCTCCAGAAAACTGTTCATCTTCATCTTCAACATCAAAGGTTAATCTTCTTGTTATTTACCTTTATAAACTTGTTTTAGATCTTATCCTTGTTTTTTCAAGATCAAACAAACGAACTTTCTTAAAATGAAATCATTTTCTTTTCATGATTTTATGAACACAATCTGGAAACAGATTGTTCTTCAAGTTTAAAAACAAAAATCTTAAACTTGCATCTTCATATGTTCTTCTAGAATCCCTTCTTTAAATAGAAACTGGAAAAGAAATGTTCACTATGTTTTGTATTTTTTTAAAACAAGAAAAATCCTAATCTCCATTAAGATATCTTTTGTCTGAATGGAATGTGCAAAACCGAAAAAACATCTTATTTTGGAAAATCTTTCCACATTAAGACTTTATTCTTTATCTTTCTTCATGTTTGTAATTATAAACAGAAATGGCATCTACTGAAGCTCCCTCAACTCAGTCTCCGTCTGCTCCCAAAAGAACTGAACTCACTCCAGCTCCTCAGGTTGGGTTCAAATTCGAGCAAATTAATTTTCAAGGCAACAACCCTTATGCTCTCTTCAACTTCCCTCCGAAGAAGAAAATCACACACCTAGACGACGCTGTGAATTTTCTTAAGACCCGCCCTCTATCCACAGCTCTGACCGTCACACCTCCCGTTGATAAGAACTTACTCGCTCAATTCTGGTATACTGGCAGAAGAGCTATGATCACCTCCACCAAAGATTCCAAAAAGGAAATCGAGGTCATCCTTTTTGACACCATACATGGTACCTCCAAGATTACACCTGGTAATATCAGGTGTGCCCTAAACCTCCCCGCTGGCACAAAAGAAAAACGCTTTATCCCTCTTCCTAATCCCAAAAACCCATCGGATAGAGAAGCACTCATTGCATTCCTTGATGCAATGAAGTATGTTTGGGAAACAGGGAGAGATGGCCTCCCTGAGAAGAAGGTGACCCTGATCAAGAAATCCAAAATGACAAGCGTGATGAATTTCATATTCTCTCATCTGATAAGCTGCATGACAGCTAAAGTTGGTTCCTCTGACCAAGGATCCCAACCCCAGCAGGCTATGGGTTATGCACTGCTGAAGGGCCTACACATCGATAGGGCCAAAATCATCTTTGACGACATGATTCAGCGAGTCGAAGAAGCTAAGATACAAAAGACTGTTCCATACCCTCGATTTGTCAGCGCTCTCTTCCTATAAGGGATCGAAGACAAATATCTGAAGGTGGGCGACCTGAAACTCTCACAGGTTGGCACCAAGATTCTCGACTTCACCCCCATGCCAAACGAGGTACGTCTTACTACACTCTTATCTCTTCTCAAACCCCCCACTTCTTCTACTTCTGCGGCTACCTCAGCGGTAATCCCAATCGCTGATACCCAGGCTGTAACCTCCACTCCTTCCAAGAAAAGGAAACCCTCTAAATCCCCACTTGGCGCCCCTAAGCCCAAGAAGTCCTCAACAGAGCAACCCCCTAAGCCTTTCCAGGCTGAAGACCCCACGGTTCTCTCTTCACAAGAGTCGTTAGATAGTTCAGTGGTACGCTCTGCCAAAGCTGAAAAAACCACCCCTTCCATACCAACTTCAGCATCTCTAAACGCTGAGGTTATTAACATGGAATAGAACCTCCCTCCTTCAGTACCTCTAAGTACTGAGGAAGTAATTCTCAGCATATCCAACGCTGAACCTCTTACCCAATCCCTCTTCTCAACCATCATTCCTCCCACTTTCTCTTTAGACACTCCACCTATATTCCCCCCATTCTCTGCAACAAACGTCATCCTCCACGATACAGCTGCTGAAAATTTACTGAGGATGATGGATACAAACATAGGACCTGCGGGCACTTCTCAGCGTAAAGGTACACTAGAAGACGACATTGAAACATTGACAGGTCAACGAGACATCGAGGACTTCATAAACCATCCCGCAGGTATACACATAACTCCAAACACTCCTCTCTAAAAATCCCAAACTTCTGAGCTTTCCTTTGTTCACAAGTTCTCAAATTTTTCAGGTCCTAATTTGGGCGACATCAACACATCGCTCATGGATCTATCCAACAAGGTGGAATCTCTCACCAACAATCTCTCTACAAACTCTTCAGTGGTTACAAACGCTGGAGAGGCTCTCAAGACGCTCACTGATGAGGCGAAAGGAAAGGCGTCCAGTGCTGACTTGCTAAAGGTGGAAGGTAGCCTCGATCATCTTGCTACTACTCTCGCTGAAAACTCTACCGCCAATAACACACTCTCCACCAACTTCTCAACCATGTCCGGCGAAGTCACATCGCTGAAAACAGTGGTTGGTAATCTTCAGGGAGAGGTGTCTACTCTAAAGACAGATGTTAGCACCGCGACCAACCTTCTACAGCAAATCCTTGATCGCCTGAATGCTGCCATATGTTCTCCATCTCACTTCACTCAGGCTGATCGAGAAGACCTCCAAAAGACCAGTCCTGCTATTTCTGGCCTAGAAGACAGAATAACAGTGATTGAAACCTTCATGGGGATCACTGGCCTAGAAGACAGTGACCTGAAAACAGCTGATGATGTTGTTGCTGCTGATATTCCTATTTCCTCCCCCATCCATCATGTGGAAGAGGGGGAGAAGACTGAAGGCCTTCCCCATAATGTTGAGGGGTAGAAGAAAAATCAAGAAGACCTTCCCTAGAACTCTGAGGGGGGGGGGGGGGGGGGGGAGGGTATTGTTTCTGATGTTGCTGCTGATAAACCTCAGGGAGTTGAAAACCCTGAGGGAACCGAGAAACCTCTCTCTGAATTTGAGGGGGAGCAACTCGATGAGGAAGCTGAAGCTGAAGCTGATGTCACCGAACCTTATACTGATGAGGAAGAATCTGACGAAGAAGACTATGAATACGTCGATATTGCTGATGATGAACCATCATCATCCCCTAAAGATTATGATGATGACGATGATTATGACGTCGACTTCTTCTTCCAATCTCAAAGGGCCCCTGCTCAAAAAGGGGTTATGATAAAATAATCATCAGGGGAGGGGACAACGAAAAAGCCTGCAGCGACCGAAGCCGATAAGGGCAAAAACAAAGGCCTCGCTGCAGAAGGCAATCTGACTATCATTCAAAGAAAGTCAGTTTGTCAGGTACAATATCTTCTCTTCCCTTACTCTGCATCCCTCCTCTATCCCTTCTCAACCTCAGTTTTCCTATCCATAAAACCTCTATACACTTAAACCTCATTCTTTTCTCTATCTTTTTCTTTCCCAAATGATCTTACTTAAATGATCGTTGTGTTTCAGCTAGTCCTCTCCCCTGCTTGAGGATCCAGCTGAAGTTCCTCCAGCTACTACAACAAAAATAAATCCAGCCCCAAATGCTGACGAAATAATCCCAGTCTTAGACTTCGCCGAGACTGATGAACTAGAAGAACAACTGCTCTCTCATAAAAACAGACCTTTCTTGGCTCCTCAAAAGCTAAGTGAAGAAGATCAGAAAAAGAGAGAAGCAATGATCAAATAGTTTGAGGATCAGGGAATCTTTCGTGCTCCTCGATTCAAAATATCAAGAAAAGAACTCGTTGAACACCTCAAAGCTGAAGAACAACTCGCCGAACGAAAGATAGCTGAAGAAAAAGACAAAGCTTATGCTATTGAGCTCGTCCAACGTTTGGTGAAAGACCCTGATCTGAAGAGGACTCCCATTGATGTCCAACGTCAACTATGGAATGACACCAAAAAGATCGTCGAAAAGAAAACCAAGGTCTCTGACTCTACCTTCGAATGGTGCAAAGAACGAATCAATTTTCAATGTCATGTTTCCAGAATCAACAAAGTGAACATCAGGGGAAAGATGTCCTTAGACGTTCCGATGATTCATATCGACATCTTCAGAGAGAATGGTCACAAGGAGACCATCTATACTTCATGGATCGACAAATTCGGTTTATCAGAATGGTTGGAGATGCGGATAGCCATTCAGTGGTCACGTTCAAAACTCAAATCCAATGTCGAAAATGCTCTGAACAAACAAATCGACTTAGTTACATCCGTTGTAGATATTCCTCCTCCTCCTCCTAATCCAGTTCAACATAGAAGGGCCTCTGCAAAGAAGCAGACAACTCCTTCAGACATAGGTCCTCCTATCCGAAATGAAACCGGAATTCATTTTCACGCGCTGAAGTTTTTGGTCCTGAACCTGATCTCTCTCTGCTCGACATCTCTCTGCCCCTTGGTGAACGCTTCATCCATGGAAAAGTCCTAAGCAATCCTTATGGCATCTTCTTCAGAGACTACGATGGACGAGACTGTTTTCAACGCGTCTCTGAGCTTCCCATTACTCCTATCGAACAGCTCAGGGATCTTGTCTATTGGTGTGGTTTTAGAGGTGATCTTCTCGGATACTTCTTCAAGCCCCTGATCTTTACAGAAGCTAAGCAAAGACGGGATCTTGGACAAGAAGTCCCTAATTGGATTATCCCTACCACAAAATCCCTTAATGAACTTCTTGTTAAGGATGAACCTGTATAGCTGATAGGATTCCTTGTAATTCTTCTATCTTTATCAGCTTATATCTTTTGTACTTGTAAATTTATTTGTTGTACTTGTAATTTTTCCACTTCCCTATGTTACTTATACGAAGTTTAAAGAAAAATTTCAGCGAATGTAATTTAGTCCATCAGTACTTAAAAGATCCCAGAAAACAGTAAAAGGGACAAATATTTTATAAGTTCTTTTTATCCTTATGTTTTCATAGTTAGCAATTTTCTTTTGTTGCTAAGTCATAATCAAATAGGAGGAGATTGTTGATCCAAACCCTCAGTGATTTGATAATGACTCTCTGAGAATCACTTAGTGAAAATTGTAAGTAGACAATATGTATTAGAGTTTCACTATCGTTGATAAGTACTAAGAATGTTACAGTACCGCTGATAGGAAACTCATGCTCTTTAATTTATACATTCAGCGATACTGTTCATCAATAAAGCTCTGAGCCTGTTCAGTCTTGTTGATGATCGCTGATGATTTTAGTTGTTTACTTATGATCCCTGAAGACAAGTTTCACGTCAATTATGTTCTACGTTGAAGTCGAAGATCAAGCCAAAGAACCAGCGACAAGTCTACTAATGAACTGATGCGGATATCAGCGAAGCCAAGATTTGTCCACTCAATGTGAAGTTTCAAGTAGAAGACTTCAGCGAACGTTGAACTTTATCACTCGCTGATAAAGATCTATTCAGCGAACGCTGATGATGAAGTTTCCCTTACAAGTTACTTTTGTCTTACCCTCTTGCACGCCTCCGTACGAAATGTCAGAATGGACATCCCTTTTATCCAGAATCGTACAACCAACTCTGATTCTATATTGTTCATCATGCGGCTACTAGGTTGTCTACAAAGGTCAAACCATGCAACAAATCAGTTGCTGCCACGTGTAAAGTTGTACTGATATGCATTAAATTCATGTTGTCTATAAGAAGAACCCTACTTCAGAAATGAAGTGCTCAGCCATCTTCTTCTCTCTACTACTTTGTGTTAGAATATTATTCGTAATATTCTTATCCCCTTTCTTACTTAATTCTAGTGCAAGAAAACGTAGTGTTTCTCTTAACTTGTTTAGATTAGGTTTATTCCTTAATCTTGTTCCGCAACAAGTTGTAAATTTTTTGATACATATCAATAAACTATTTAGAAAAGTAAAATATGTGTGTTTGTATTCAACCCCCCCCCCCCTTCTACAAACTTGTATAACCCCTCCGAGACCAACATCTTATTCTTCTTTGTCTTAATCCCCCCCTCTAATTGCTTCCCAAGATCTAACAACAATTCTTGAGTTGTTTCACAGGAATTAAGAGATTGAAAAATGTCATTTGGAATAGCCATTATCAATAATCTATTATTTGTTTTGTTAAGCTCAATCTTTTCCCAATCAGTAGGTGACCAATCCTTCATTTCCTTAGGTTTAGTGTGAGCAGGGATTTCAGGTGTGGTTTCAATGGCTGGAATCCTAGGAACATCTATCATGTGGATGAAGGGTCCTTTGACAACTGAATCATACATTTCTTTGTCTACCCCTTCGAAGAAATTTATCATTCAAATTTTTCGTTGGGGATATTCATCCCTTATGAGAGTAGGAGGTTTTGTTTGAGATCCAGTAATGTAGATGGCATTAATGTTCGCTAATTTATATGAAAAACGGGGAGCAAGTATTGTAAATTGAAGAGATTTAATGGAAATAAACAAAATTATATAGTTCTTTGTTTACCCCTTCGAATAAATTTATCATTCGGACTTTCTGTTGGGGATATTCATCCCTATGAGAGTGGCAGGTTTTGTTTGAGATCCAGCAATGTAGATGCCTTTAATGTTCACTATTTTTGATGAAAAACATGGAGATAAAACCAGATTTGATTTTAAGAGATTTAATGGAAATAAACACCAAGAAACAGTTAAGAACATCAAATATAATCTTCAGGGAGATTGGTCACACTGAGAATTGTTTTCTAAACGAAGAATAGATCCATACTCACTCGGAATTTGAACTCGTCAAAAACTGGGTAAAACATAGACTGTTTTAAATATGAAGAACAGTTTAGAATAGCAACAATGATATCAACCAAAAGAGAAATCAATAACCAATAATAGAGTTAATCATTTTGATTTGAGAAAGTCAATATGCTCTGATACCAAATGTTGGTCCCAGATTATCTCATTAAACGTTCAATATAGAAATATGAATATCAAATGTGCGAAAGCTTGTAATAAATCAATTGAATAGCGTAACGACCCCTCCCAAATATACATCATATAATACAATTTACATGCCAAATATATACAACAAAAGATACATATTATATCACATAGGTCTCTTGGTCCCAACTATACAATACATATATCACTACAAATTTTTCGTTAATCTTTTGCATTACAAACCACCAAAACTAATCATACAAAACCCTTATCGGTATAACTACTTAATCACAAACAGTCTTCAAAAGCATATCACATTTTATCCTTTCCTTTGCCCTTACTCGCTCCTTGACCTGTAATACATATTTTTTAAAAGAAAATGAGGGTTAAACCTATTGGTCTAATGAGAAAATCCCTGTCAGTTTAGTAATCATTTTGTAAAACACAGATATACAACAAGTATATGAATACCAAACATGACTTGTATGCATTGTGTACACCTCTTTCCCATGGCCATATTAGTTGGTTGCGCTAAACCAACTAATTAATTTACTCTGTTGCACTAAAATACAACCAACTCCGTTGTCCCTCCGTACAATACTCCACCGGCCCTAAGTCCGGCCAAGGTGAGTGTAATGCTTATATAAATATAACATACATCTCAATATATCATATTCCAATCATATGTACATCATCACACTACCTACCACATATTTATCCCGTATATATATGTATTCCAGTTTGAATTTGTTTAAAGTAAAACTCACCTGAAAGAAATAACGCAATAACACCTTTTGTTGAACACTTGCAAGAACCTTACTTTTCCACCAACTTCTCAAAATCTGAATTACACAAAATACATACAACTATTTACCACATAAAACTCAATGACGGACTAAGAATTCTAAATAAGCCTATCATACCCTTACCCAGAAAACACTAACAAAATGTCCCTCTTTGGTGACTTAGCACGTAGGTCCCGCTAGAATCGAAAGAAGTCAGAAATCTTCCAGATATGTAATCTAGAAACTTATCCGGATAACTCACCTGGATAACTCATCCGGGAAATCCAAATCCGGAACCCAATTCCGGGAAACCCACATCCAGAAACCCAATTCCGGGAGACTTTCCCGGAAACAAACACCCGAAAACCAAGTCGGATAACCTTGTCCGGAAAACGATCTGGAAAATGAGGAAATCCGAATATATCACATCCGGAAAACATGAGGAATCCGGATACATACATCCGGACTTCGTGCGAAATCCGGATAACAATTTGTAACCCAGATTCGACCGCAATCCACTAATAATCAAAATTAAAGATTCTAAACTGATAGAAATCTACTTCTATCTACTATGAACACAATTTGAAAAGAAATTATACCTCAAACTCGATTACACCACTCTTCCCCCGGCTTAACTCGATCGAAGGCTTCTTTCTCTTTCTCTCTGAACTTGGTGCACACACACAGACTTAATTGAAACCGACTTAATAACATCTAAGGAGGTGGAATCCTTAAATACTAAACCAAATTTCAAATAAGGGCTCAACATATTCTAAAATGACAGTAACACCTTAAAATTGCAAAACCAACCCAAACCTACCCTAAACTAATAAACATAAAAATAAATAAATAACTAACTTACCCGAGTCATTACAAACATATACATATTAGGATTAAGACAAAAAGAAATAATCAAACAAAGATTTGAATAATCCAGGGAGTAAAATGATTAACTCTTCAAAGCTTTCCAGAGTACATCGTGAAGACACCAAGAACACTCACTAATGTATATCATATCTCTCAAGCTATTTATCTCTCTCTCTCTCTCTCTCTCTCTCTGTTGTGTGTAATTACATCAAAATGTTGAATGTGGAAATGAAGAGTGTGCTAGAAAATCCTAACAGAAGTTCCTTAAATATGGGAATAGTACAATAAAGTCAAATCTAGATCCTATTGGGTTCTGCCACCTGTAAAGGTGTAATAGAATATGATCTTTTCATGCATTACCTCTCTGATGGCATTGTTTCCTAGCGTGTGCTCCTTTCTGTAGCCTGTTTTGTTATTGGTCCATCGAATAGTTCTGAAAGATCATATTCACAAGGGTTTCTGAGATCTGCATCAGAGAACTTGTACTTTTTCCCATCGTCTCTGTCCACATGATATTTACAATGCATGATGGTTTTATGTGGCCAACCATGAAGAGTAATCCTGAGTACCTTGCTGATCTTTGACAGAGAGAAGACTAAGCTTTTGTCCACAATCCTTCAGAAACCTTCCCTTGTCTTCTGACAGCATCAAAGGATGAATGTTCGGTTGAGGGATGAATTCATTTATACCAGCACTATACAACTAGTTGTACACTTTTTCAACATACTCAGTTTCTGTGGGTTTTGGTCAGGGAATTGGTCTTTGCAAAGCATCTAAACATTGTATCACTTGGGCAACTCTGTCATTCGTAACAGTCGGTGTAGGGAAAGATGCAGGCTCATTACCTTTCCTTGATGGAATATGTTATAAAGGCTTGGGAAGAATGTAAGGCTCTTTGTCTGGTTCAAGCTTTGGTATTTACATGGTCTTCTTAGCAGATGAACTTTGAGCTTTCTTTACCTCATCAGAAGAGGAAGACATAATGACCATTGGTTTGCTTGACATGGCTTTAGCTTTTGCTTCAGATGGAGGAATGGGAAGTTTTGCAGAAGTTGTAGTCACAGGAGTTGCTTCTGTGGTTTCCATATCTTCTGTTGAACATTTATAGGTACTTCAGCTCTGTTGATCTTAGATGATTGGTTTTCTCCCTTATGATGACCACTTGGACCAGAGCCATCGGGGCCTTGTTCATCATACTTCTGCTTCTTGTCAGCCTCAATTTGGCATGTAGCAGGTGCCTTTTGTTTGTGCTTGGGAATGGACTTTGTGGCATTCTATCAATACCATAGATTTTTCCACCTCATAGTCAATCTTGAATCGCATAATGCCACACAACGTCTGAAGTCCTTGGCATAAGAAGATGCAACGTTGGCAAAAGTCTGAGTGAACCCATGCACGGTGTCGATCATGTAGGAAAAATAGGAGAAAGCGAGGATTGTACCATTTGTTGCACATTCTCCAGAGCCTCTTGTAAATCAGCGGTAGTACTTGAGATTTTAGGATCTGAGATAGTAAGTTTCCCTTCAAATGACTAAGATAAGCTCTGTGCAGCCACAACAACATTTTTGACCTCAGAAGTCAGGGTGGTGAGTTTGGACTCCAGGTTTTTCAATGCATGAGATAGTTAATTTGTGTGCACTGGGAGTGGGCTAAGGATGTGTGCCAGAGGCATCTTTTTCACCTATCATCTCCTCCTCATTTTGTTTTCCTAGATCTAAGTCGTTGTCTTCATCATCACTCACGTACATCTCCACAAGTAAAGTTAGAGGGTTCTGGTATAAGTTGGACTTCAGAGACCTCTGTGGAGATAGACTTGGTTCTAAATCTGAATCAGTATCGGCTACCCTTGGGAAAAGACCATCATCGAGAAATTGTTCTACCCATCTAGATGCATGCAAGGCATTTACACGTTTAGAATTTTCTGGGGTCAGAGATTGGGTTTCAGGTAGGGGGTTGTTTGGTTCATTAATCAAGACCTCTGGGGGTTCTACTCTCTCTTCAATGTCATAGATTGTGATTGGAGCATCATCAGGGTTCTGTGGGGCTTCTTGTACAACCTCTAAGGATTTGGGAGTTCTTTTTATTTAGGCGTTTCTTTTTCATTTGAGGCTCATGGGTTGTATCCTCTATAATCTTCTCTTTAACTTCGGTTGGCACTTTCTCTTCTACCACTTTCCTTGACCTCTTCGTGGTCTTCTTTTGGGCTTGGCAATAGAGGGTTCTACTGCATAGGGTTCCTCTCTTCTCACGTCTACCCTTGGGGATTGTTCTACCCTTACATGCTTTTCCTCACCTCTTACCTCTTGTACAACGTCGCCCTCTGGTACTCTCTCAACTACTGTCTGGTCTATGGCAAGTCCTACACGTGGTGGGGTTTTAGGACTCAAATTTGGAGTTCTAAATCCACGTTTGTACTCCCTTCTAACTCTCTTGTCACTCAAGTATTCCAACATCATCGGTGATAGAGGTGTCCTGCTCTAGGGTAGCCATCGGGGTGAATGGTTGGCTTGTGCGTTGTCATAGGGTAAACTTTCACAGAGGGTCCTCTCATGGAAAATCCTTCTGATTTGATTGTTTCCTTCTGAATCATACAGTTCTTTGTCTACCCCTTCGAAGAAATTTATCATTTGAATTTTCGGTTGGGGATATTCATCGCTTAAGAGAGTGGGAGGTTTTGTTTGAAATCCAACGGTGTAGATGCCATTAATGTTCACCATTTTTGATGAAAAACAGGGTGATAAAACTAGATTTGATTTGATAAGATATAATGGAAATAAACACCAAAAACAGTTAAGAACTTGAAATATAATCTTCAGGAAGATTAATCACACAGAGAATTGTCTTCTAAACTAAGAATAGAACCACACTCACTCAGAATTTGAACTCGTCAAAAACTGGGTAAAACAGGGTCTGTTTTAAGAATGAAGAACAGTTTATAAAAGAAACAATGATATCTACCAAAAGAGAAATCAATAACCAATAACATAGATGATCATTTTGATTTAAGAAAATCAATCTGCTTTGATACCAATTGTTGGTCCCAGATTATCTCTTTAAACGTTCAATATAGAAATATGAATATCAAATGTATGGAAGCTTGTAATAAATCAACTGAACAGGTAGATATTAAGATTAAGAAAAGAAGAAATAATCAAACACATATTTGAACAATCCGGGGAGTCAAATGATTAGATCTTTAAATCTTTCCACCACACATCGTGAATATACCAAGAACACTCACTAATGTATGTAAAATCTATCAAGCTATTTCTCTCTCTCTACTGTGTGTAATTACACCAAAATGTTGAATGTGGAAATTAAAAGCGTGCTAGCAAATCGTCACAGAATTCCCTTAAATATGGGAATAGTACATTAAAGTCAAACCTAGAGCCTATTAGTTTTTGCCACCTGTAAAGGTGTAATAACCTCTTTGTCCATGTGTCAGGTCTTCATAGGCTTGAACACGTAGAAAGAACATTTCAGAATTTGACTTGAAATAACTTCAAGTGTGGTAGCACAAAGGGAGGCTTGGGCAGAGCTTCTGCGATCCATGTGTTGATCGTCAGGTTTTTCATGCCTATGTGCATGGTCTCCGGCAGAGCTTCTGAAGAGCTTGTCTTGATGAGCACAGAAGTCCTCTAGGATCTGAGGACTTAGGAATGATAAATCCAGATCCGTGCAACAAATAGAAATCGAATAGATGAATCAATAAGAACAATGATTTCCAATGGTCATCCCTTTCATTAATTGTGACGTCCCAAAAATTACAAGCAAATTTAAATTTTTAAATAAACAATTCATTGATAACAACTCAATAAATGATCCCAACGTTTCGTTTGCAAACACATAATTAATGTCTTTATAAAAATAAAACCAGCGGAATAAACGTTTAATTATTAAAATCATAAAGCAACCAGCTCTTCTCGCACGCCAGTGTGTACTCGTCACGCCTTGGAGCCGCCCGTACCTGAAACCACAGTTTATTGGGAAAGGGTAAGCACGAAGCTTAGTGAATTCCAACACATGCGCAGGTAGGAATTATATACACATCACCCCTATCCGCACATAAGCAACAACATCACAGTTACATAAAACGAGTAAACATCTACAAGTAATTATGTATCCAACACCTCGGTCCCATCGGACCCTCGGTCCCACCGAATTGTAATGTAACACACTCGTCACACCGAGTTCCCACAACGTTCCTTTCCACTTCCTCGGTCCCACCGAATTGTAATGTATCACACTCGTCACCCCGAGTTCCCACAACGTTTCTTTCCACTTCCTCGGTCTCACCGAATGGTAATATAAAACATTTATACTAAGCATTCAAACCAATCAAATATTACACACCACAAACAACTAGTTCACACCACAAAGACAGTAGTACATACAAACTATTATGACATGCATACAACCCTAACTACACAGTGAGAGAACTCACCTCGAATGCGCGCCCAACTTAATAACACAATTCAAGCTTCACAATAACGGTCACTTCCCAGCACCTAAACGCATGTTAAAACGTGTCAATACGAGACTCGGGCCCTATGACACGACACACGCTTAAACCGTCACTAAAACTAATTTCCGCTCTCGCCAAACAGGTCTGTTCGGGACCTGTTTCGACCTCTTTAAACCCAGAAAAACCTTAATTAAATTACATGAACAGAAAGTACTCTGAGTTAGGGTTCCAAGGACATATTATACGCCTCCTAACGATTTTTCTACAATTTACTACGGATTTTACAAAAACAGTTTCCGGAACAGCGAAAATCAGCACCTTTCAGAATAAAACGACAAATCGACCCATGCTACGTCCCGAACTGGGTTTTGCACAAAACACAGAAACGTTTCTAGACTCAAAAAGGGAACTTTTGACACTGGTTTCACCCCAAACCGAGTTACGAGCAGAAAGTAATGGTCTACGCAAAACAGTGGCAGATTCCAGAATTTTGCACATAAAATGACGAAACACCGAACTTGCGACCACTTTTTCGCCCAGCTAGAGACCGAACCAGTTTTCCGCTAAAACACGGAAAACGTGCCCGACCTTGAACTTGAACCATGGGCGCCAGTTTCGGCTCAAACGGAGTTACGACGGAAAAGTTATAGTCTCGCGAAAACTGGACAGCACACTAAAATTTTCATAAAAAGATAACTTTATAAACGGTTCGCGGCTTAAACGATTCGGGATTTACGCTAAGAGTGACACCCACTGCCACCGCACTCCACCCACAGCCACCGCAGCGGAGGCGTGCGGCGGTGGTGGTCTCGCCGGAAAAACGAAAAAGGAAAAGAAAAGAACGAGACTAACGAGAACCACGTACCTCACGACGGCGTCTCACCACCACAACCAAACCGCTCTCTCTCGATCACTCCGACGACAGCGGGTGGTGGCGGTCTCCGGCGACAGCAGTAGCGGCGGCGAGGGCTGCTGCTGTATCCTTTCTTCTCGACACTCTCTCCTTCTCGCAATTTCACTCTCTCTCTTTGTTTCTATCTTTCCGGCCGCACAACACAAACCAAACGAGAAGGGAGGGTCGTAGGGTTCTTGGGAGAGGTTTACTTGCTTGATTCACAAGGAAAGACAAAGAAAAGGAAAACGAGAATAGGGATACGGTCATGGGCCGTGAACCATGAACAAGTTCCAAAAAAATTGCACCTTTAGCCCCTCAACTACACCTCATCTCACAATCTATAACGAAAGACACGAAGGCTAACATTTTTGGTCCTTTTGACACCAAACCACTAACCAAAAACAATTAAAGGTGAACATTTTAAATTATTAAAATTAATTAATAAACGTACCGGGACACGGACTTTACAACTCTCCCCCACTTGGATTAGACTTCGCCCCCGAAGTCTACGTCCGCAAACAGCTTCTAATAAATCTCTCGCATTTGATGATATCCCAAACTCAAACCACTTTCAAGCTCTAACCCTTCTAATGGTGCTCACCAATATACCCTACAGAATACC
Organism: Saussurea involucrata; assembly: GCA_033807775.1. Taxonomy (NCBI): domain Eukaryota; kingdom Viridiplantae; phylum Streptophyta; class Magnoliopsida; order Asterales; family Asteraceae; genus Saussurea; species Saussurea involucrata. The sequence goes on from CM066321.1 coordinate 35,046,406, forward strand.
TGACTACGATCATTCCTACCCTTAACTGTCGATTAACTACCACAAATTCTAATAGACTCCAAAGATTTTCAATAAATTATATCAACAAAACATCGACCCGTGCCGAACATCGGTCCAACCGATGGCAATAACAAACATCGGCCACCCGCCGAACATCGGTCCAACCGATGGCAATAACAAACATCGGCCACCCGCCGAACATCGGTCCAACCGATCACAATAACAAACATCGGCCACCCGCCGAACATCGGTCCAACCGATCACAATAACAAACATCGGCCACCCGCCGAACATCGGTCCAACCGATCACAATAACAAACATCGGCCGCCCGCCGAACATCGGTCCAACCGATCTCAGTAACTCAATTAAGCGTGGTTTTATCCTAGACATTAACACAAATAGATATCCCCCACTACCAAATCACTTACACACACGTAGATCATTCCACCACAACCATTCGTCACAAGTGATCATTTCAGGGTTACTACTACCATCACCATGATTATCTTACATCGGCTACAACTCTCCGATTATACTAAAGGTGTTTGGCCTCAAGCCCAAAAGTCGACACCTAAATATACCACATACCTCAAAATGGTTGATGCGCATTTATTCCCTTAATAACAAAGGGCATCAATCCCTTAACCGATACTATTCGGCCTACAGCACTAACGCACGTGGAATACCTACCTTCCACCGTCGACGTATCATCCACACTTGCTCTACGAAGCCAAGTCACACCGTATCGAGGATACACCTTGACGTCTACCTCCCAGGTAACGCCTCAAGACCCAGCACACCGGAACTACCTCCCAGGTAAGTGCCCACAACTATATCCTCCTAGTACCTACTGGAAAGTCTAGGTTAAAACACATGAATACCGGGGTCCCACCCCGAGATACCCAACCGACCATTACCAACGACTGACTAACGTGACTAGGGATCCAAAGCAAACAGCCTACCAACAACATGCCTATTCCGGATTGACTCACTCACCCAACCATGTAAACACTCAATGTGCAAAGAATGCCCAACGGTTCGACAAAAACAACTCATCAACTAGACTCCACATCGAGCCATTAAAACCGGGCAATTGGCCCATGACTAACTCCAAGTCAAAACCGAGCAAAATGCTCCACGCTTGCTAGACCCATAGGTCGGAAAATACGTTTAAACAAAGTTTAAGCAAGCAATATTCTGAAATCAACCTTAGTCCCAGACTCAACACGGGTTAAACAAAAGAGTTTTCCAAAAGGACTCACACCCTTAAAATTCTCGAAAGGACACATGACACTTAAAAGCACATTTCCCCAAATGGTTTACCAACTCATTTACAAAATATTTTCAACATCAGGATTTTCATCTCAAAAAGATCGTAAGCAATACAACTACTATTACCAGATCGATAGTTACGCAAAACTGGACACGCTCGTCCCACATAGGAAAATCATGTTGAAAATCGTTCCATTGCAGTTCAGTTTACTCACACAAAAGCAACGCGTAATAAATTAAAAATGAACCGCCTCGATTCCAGTATGGATTGACTCATGACATGCACTTAAGGTAACCGCTGACCTTAAACAGGGTCCGACAAAGGTGTGCACATAATTCAAAATAAGTTTCACGATAATTGGTTCAAAAATTCTCCTTTTTATCATAAAATGACGTGGCACAGGGTTCGCCACAATTTTTTTCGCGCGTCAGCTAGTCACACAAAACGATGACACGGTTTACAAATGTACTTTTGCTAAAACTTAACTGTTTCGTGTAAGTTTCAAACTTGAAGACAGAAACCAGTCCGCTTCTATTAATTGGGAATATCGACTAAAACCTCATAAAATCTCAAACTGGGGGCAGGCATGCAAGCTTGTAACACTTCCTCAAGTTTCGTACTTGGGACATATAACGTCAAAACATTATAGTTTAAAATGTATTTATCGAAATTGCTCAAAATACTCGTTTCCTCCAAGCAAAAGTTTTTAATTTCCAAAAAGAAATGATCGGTAATTCTAAATTAACTGAATGTCAAAAATCTACGCATTTATATTTCCAAAATATAACACATTGTAATCGTATGCATGATGTTCACAACCTTAAAACACTCCTTGGATCAAATGGTCTTTCATTTCGACAAAAAGGAACTAAAACATTTTCATGCACGACTCGTTTGTCAAAATGTCGAGAACAAAGGTTACCCCAGTATGCATACCCCTAAGTCGATAAATCGCATTTTCATCGAAATGTCAATAAAACCTTTAGCTGACCGAAAAGCGCACTAAACACTCCTTATGAAATGTTACCAAAATTCCTCCATGCATCGCTTATGTCACGCATGAATCAATCCACACACTGAACTATTTGCAATAAAATACCTAGTAACACAAACTCTCGAAAGAAAAGTTAAGCGACACAAGAATTCCAAACTCATTTTAAACAAATCACCAACAAAATTTGTAACTCTCGTTATAAAAAGGTTTCATGCACTTTCAAAACCATAAATCGACATCTTGTGTGTGTGCTAAACATTTCCCCAAAATTCCAAAGCACAATCCATGAAAGGATTGGAAACACAAAAATTAGTTAATGCAATCCTATTTTCAAAATAGACTTTGTGCATGACTCAGTCGGCATTCGATGTCTCGACTCATATCCCTCCAAAACTCCCCGATCCACAATCGTCATCCGGACATTTAAATCTCTTAAGGCAAGTTGGGAAATCCCATCAAATCATCTTACGGGTTTTCCTCAAATCAAAGTCGGCTCAAAAGCCTATGACCCAAAATGGTCTACTCAAAACAAACCACATCCTTATCGTCACTCCAAGTGATTGATACTAGACACGTCCTTCTATCCCAACGACTACTAGTTTAGAACCTTCATCACTACCCCAACGATCATCACCTCAAGCAAATCAAGTACACACTTGTACTAGCAGGTTTACTATAGTTGTTCCTCCTTGTGATGGCTATTCTGGGTAGACAATACAACGCGTTATTAGCACATAATAACTCATACTAACAACACTCACGCTCAACTCCTTGGATTCCTCGTGACTTCCCCGACTCGAGCATTGATCCTGTGCTTCCGGTAGTAGGAGCTCTACTACTACCTTCCACGCCTATCATCGCTCGTTCCGAGTCCCATCCCGAGGGGTCCAAGTAGCTTCTCGCCGCAACTACACACATATGCCCGCACCGGCATATATACTCGCTCTTCCTAGCTCCCTAGGAATTCCATCCAAACCACTACCCTTGCTACTGCCAAATCCCTAGTAGCAAGCAGCAGACGTGCAATACAGTGTAACAAGCACCAAGCAATTTAGCATACATACTCCTATGTTCTAGAAAGCAATCTAGCACACGTACTCATACATAAACACCCTTCCCAGCTCTCTAGGAACTTCCTCTTATCCCACTACCCTTGCTACTACCGAATCCCTACTAATTATAACGGGTGACCTCGCGAATACCCGGTTATATGCAGTGCGAAACAAATAGACAGTCGAATACAAGACTATATCCTAAAACGGTTGGACTCAAACAAGAGCTGCGCAATAGAACTAAATCGAATATTCTAAGGCTATAAATCTCTTACTGCATACAGCCTAGAGGGCATCCACTTAGTAACCTATCATAATTAGCATAAATTCCTAATAGCAAGCAGTTCAACATACAGCATAGTGTCCACAACAGGCAATCTAGCATGCATACTCTATGATCTAGAAAGCAATAAAACACTAAGTACTGTACCTTTCCCCTTTGGCTCCGGCTGACTGTACACACTGCGCCTCCGATCACCGTTCCTCGAACGGGTCTTTACTTTTTCTTTTGTTTCCAAAAAGATTTAATAAAGAATTTGAAAATTTCCCAGCCGCAACTTGAGACCAATCGCACCGAGGTGCGTTTGATTCACTCAAGCCGTGCTCTGATACCAAGTTGTGACGTCCCCAAAATTACAAGCAAATTTAAATTTTTAAATAAACAATTCATTGATAACAACTCAATAAATGATCCCAACGTTTCGTTTGCAAACACATAATTAATGTCTTTATAAAAATAAAACCAGCGGAATAAACGTTTAATTATTAAAATCATAAAGCAACCAGCTCTTCTCGCGCGCCAGTGTGTACTCGTCACGCCTTGGAGCCGCCCGTACCTGAAACCACAGTTTATTGGGAAAGGGTAAGCACGAAGCTTAGTGAATTCCAACACATGCGCAGGTAGGAATTATATACACATCACCCCTATCCGCACATAAGCAACAACATCACAGTTACATAAAACGAGTAAACATCTACAAGTAATTATGTATCCAACACCTCGGTCCCATCGGACCCTCGGTCCCACCGAATTGTAATGTAACACACTCGTCACACCGAGTTCCCACAACGTTCCTTTCCACTTCCTCGGTCCCACCGAATTGTAATGTATCACACTCGTCACCCCGAGTTCCCACAACGTTTCTTTCCACTTCCTCGGTCTCACCGAATGGTAATATAAAACATTTATACTAAGCATTCAAACCAATCAAATATTACACACCACAAACAACTAGTTCACACCACAAAGACAGTAGTACATACAAACTATTATGACATGCATACAACCCCTAACTACACAGTGAGAGAACTCACCTCGAATACGCGCCCAGCTTAATAACACAATTCAAGCTTCACAATAACGGTCACTTCCCAGCACCTAAACGCATGTTAAAACGTGTCAATACGAGACTCGGGCCCTATGACACGACACACGCTTAAACCGTCACTAAAACTAATTTCCGCTCTCGCCAAACAGGTCTGTTCGGGACCTGTTTCGACCTCTTTAAACCCAGAAAAACCTTAATTAAATTACATGACCAGAAAGTACTCTGAGTTAGGGTTCCAAGGACATATTATACGCCTCCTAACGATTTTTCTACAATTTACTACGGATTTTACAAAAACAGTTTCCGGAACAGCGAAAATCAGCACCTTTCAGAATAAAACGACAAATCGACCCATGCTACGTCCCGAACTGGGTTTTACACAAAACACAGAAAAGTTTCTAGACTCAAAAAGGGAACTTTTGACACTGGTTTCACCCCAAACCGAGTTACGAGCAGAAAGTTATGGTCTACGCAAAACAGTGGCAGATTCCAGAATTTTGCACATAAAATGACGAAACACCGAAATTGCGACCACTTTTTCGCCCAGCTAGAGACCGAACCAGTTTTCCGCTAAAACACGGAAAACGTGCCCGACCTTGAACTTGAACCATGGGCACCAGTTTCGGCTCAAACGGAGTTACGACGGAAAAGTTATAGTCTCGCGAAAACTGGACAGCACACTAAAATTTTCATAAAAAGATAACTTTATAAACGGTTCGCGGCTTAAACGATTCGGGATTTACGCTAAGAGTGACACCCACTGCCACCGCACTCCACCCACAGCCACCGCAGCGGAGGCGTGCGGCGGTGGTGGTCTCGCCGGAAAAACGAAAAAGGAAAAGAAAAGAACGAGACTAACGAGAACCACGTACCTCACGACGGCGTCTCACCACCACAACCAAACCGCTCTCTCTCGATCACTCCGACGACAGCAGGTGGTGGCGGTCTCCGGCGACAGCAGTAGCGGCGGCGAGGGCTGCTGCTGTATCCTTTCTTCTCGACACTCTCCCCTTCTCGCGATTTCACTCTCTCTCTTTGTTTCTATCTTTCCGGCCGCACAACACAAACCAAACGAGAAGGGAGGGTCGTAGGGTTCTTGGGAGAGGTTTACTTGCTTGATTCACAAGGAAAGACAAAGAAAAGGAAAACGAGAATAGGGATACGGTCATGGGCCGTGAACCATGAACAAGTTCCAAAAAAATTGCACCTTTAGCCCCTCAACTACACCTCATCTCACAATCTATAACGAAAGACACGAAGGCTAACATTTTTGGTCCTTTTGACACCAAACCACTAACCAAAAACAATTAAAGGTGAACATTTTAAATTATTAAAATTAATTAATAAACGTACCGGGACACGGGCTTTACAACTCTCCCCCACTTGGATTAGACTTCGCCCCCGAAGTCTACGTCCGCAAACAGCTTCTAATAAATCTCTCGCATTTGATGATATCCCAAACTCAAACCACTTTCAAGCTCTAACCCTTCTAATGGTGCTCACCAATATACCCTACAGAATACCCGACTACGATCATTCCTACCCTTAACTGTCGATTAACTACCACAAATTCTAATAGACTCCAAAGATTTTCAATAAATTATATCAACAAAACATCGACCCCTGCCGAACATCGGTCCAACCGATGGCAATAACAAACATCGGCCACCCGCCGAACATCGGTCCAACCGATCACAATAACAAACATCGGCCACCCGCCGAACATCGGTCCAACCGATCACAATAACAAACATCGGCCACCCGCCGAACATCGGTCCAACCGATCACTGTTGAAAGTAAAAGAGATGATTCGCTTGTTTTTCCAAGCTAATCTCACATTAAATACATCAGGCCCGTGGTTAACAAGCCCACGACCCATTCACTAATAAGCTCTAATTTAAACAAATACAATTCAACCCTTGAACTTTAAATCAACTATAAAACCTGCCCTAACAAGGAACATTTTACAATATTTTCAAAATAGACAAATTTGGAGTTAACAATAAGAAACCCTAGAATCTCCAAAGTATTAAAGTTAGGTTAAAACTCTTCAAATAAGAAAATGTAAACAAGAAGATTTTTAGGAGTTTAAAATATGTACTTTTAACATGTAAAAAGTTTAAAAGGTTAGAATGAACTTACAATAGTAGGTTTTGATGAAAACCTAAAACCCTAGAATCCCTTTGGAAAAAGGTGAAGATAGTAAGATGAAGAACTCTAGGAGTGAAGCTTTCCAATCCTAGTTGATGTAGTTCAATATTGATAAATAGGAAGAAGGTGTCTTAAATGCTCCAAGGAGCGAATTTAATGGAGGGGTTTAGGGTGAGAGTCTTTGGGAAAGATTGGGTTAAGAGTTATGAGACTTGAGGCATAAAAACATAGTTTTTAAGACTCTTGGTCCCCGCATGCGACTATGCCATGCGACTTTGTCATGGCATTGTTGCATGTCACAGTCGCCGAGTTTGTACCGTGCCCTCCCCCATATTAGTGACATTGACACGACGACTATGCCCCTAGAAATGTCGTCAGGAATACTCTTCCCGTATGTAACGAACAATATTCACCACAACGACAATGACCAACGATTGTCCCTATGGCACTATCGCCTGACATTGTCGAACTACTATTCCGAGAGTCGGTTTCTAGTTTTTTTCATGAGGTTGAACCATCACTCCTCGAGGATATCTACCTGAGATGATGTTAGTCCCAGATTATTCAAGTAACAATTATTTTCAACGCCATATCTTCAATTGATATATCGAGAGAAAGATTACATATTAGTTACACACTATTTCTCTATGTAGATTCTCTCTCTAGAATGATATGAATTAATTACTTCTCTAGAATTCTTGTTACTTCTTTACAAATGAACTCTCACGAGCTATTTATTCTTCTACAATACAAAGAAAGTAAACTACAATTATGGATTCCATAATTTGAATTTCTTGACGACTTTTACTTTTAGCTTTGAAAAATATTCATCTCGTTATATATTCAATGCTTTGTGATCTCATAGTTGTCGTTCATCGAAGAGCCATAAGCAATTATTGATCGAATAGTCAAAGTACTGAGAAATAAAGAAATCAACTTAGTAAAAGTTCAGTGGCAATATCACAAAGGGTAGGATGATGCGTGGCAACCGGAATCGGAAATTAGATCAAAGTACCCCCATTGGTTTGTCTAACTGAATTTCGGGACATAATTCCTTATCGCCCGATAAGTTTTGATCATTATTTTATGTGAAATCATTTATTTAGTATGTTATGATTTTATGTGTAATACTATAGTTTAAAGGGGGTTGATAATTAGTTAGTAGAAGTACAAGGGTTTTATGGAATTTAGTTGCTATTTGAGGGTTTCTAGTGAAAAAATGGTCACCTATATAAATTACTCCTCAAGTTAAGCATGAGTCACTTAGACTCATTTCCAAGAAGATATCAAAGTTAAGTGTGTGTGAAAGTTTGTGTGGGTGTTTTGAAAGAGAGAAGAGACTAAATAAGAAAAGGGCAAAGATGGGTTAGAGTTTAAATTGGTGATTAAAGTGATATATCAAGGAGTTGAAGTTGTAGGTATGTTTATATCTATGAGTTCCATTCTTTAGCTTCTTCTACTTCCTTATGTTTGTTTCAAGGTTTTAGGTTTTAGTTTCAGTAATTCCACCATGGATGATTCATTAAGTTAAGTCTAAAGTTTTGTTTCTTACAAATGACCATGTTTTTAAGGATGTAATCTTCTTTCCTAGTTTGTTCAATTCAAAAATTTTGATCTTGAAGCTTACACCATGAATGATGGGATTAAAATCCTTTCATGGCTATATGTAAATCCTAATTCTAATGGTTAATCCTTGGTTTAGATATTATGTATATGATTAGAAAGGCTTGGGAAGTAGTTAAGCCGTGTCTAGAACCATCTCTTCATGCATATGCTTCATGAAAAATTGTTGAAACTTGAGAATGGGTATAAGGAGCTGAACAGGGGCAGTTTTTTGGTTGGGAAGGGGTCTCAAGCGACTTGCGCGACTTCTTGGGCGACCTCCAACTCACGCAGTAAGCCGCGCGAGGTGCTGGAATGGTGTTGTTCCAATTGTTGCTCGTTGTGCACCCATGTCGTTTCGGGGCATCGTTTAGGGTCGTATGTCTTCGTAATGAGTAATAAAAAAAATTAATCACTTAGATCATGCCATTATGTGTTTATTACAGATTCCAAGTCTCGTGTATGATTCTGGTTGTCAGTTACGATTTGTTGTTCAGTTTTGTTGTTTTACGCGATTTTGATCAAGGCGAGATTTCTTTTAACCATCTTCGAACTGGAATACTTAAATTATCAAATGGTTAATTGGAATTATGATTTGTGATGATCTTAAGATGTTTGAATTGTGGTTGTATCCATTTGAGTATTTCAGTACACTATTGCACTTTGGTTGTGCTTGGAGGTCAGTGGAGTTGGTTGTACTTATTGGTCAACGGAGTAAATTATTGAGTTATGATTAACGACCAACGAAATATATTGTGATATGTTGGGATTAAAGGCCAACGGAGTATACTATGCACTTATATGCGAATCACGGTTTTGTATATTGATAATGGTTTAATATCAATGTTTTCATAATACTGTTATTGAACTGTCAAGGATTATCTAACTAGACTAATTGGTCTAACCCTCATTGTTTTAAAAATCTATATTTCAGGACAAGTGAAGGGTATGGAGAAGTAGAAAGCGAAAGGGAAGTTATGATTTCATGTCAAGCTACATGCTTGTAATTGGAAACTGCATTATATGATTTTGTTGAATGTTTGAATGAATACAATGATATGTATGTATGAGTGTACTTAGGTACTTAAAACGAAAAGTATTCTGTGGTGTTTGTATTGTACATGCTTGTAATTCGAAGTTGCATTACCTCTGGACCCAATATGTATTATGTGGTGTTTGTATTGTACATGCTTGTATGTATTTTATGTTATCTGGTACATGTTCAGGGTGGGTTGTTACATGTAGCTAGAAATTCGGAACAACGGAAGATTCAAGATAAAGACTTGCATAGAGTTGAACTTGATGACTGTGTGATCCGTAGAGGGGGACTCAAAGTAAAGACTTGGATAAAGTTGACCTTGATGACAGTGTAGTCCGTAGTGGCTGTCATTTCTAGTAAACGAGCTTACCTTGGATTTAGGAGATCCCAAGATAAAGACCCAGATAAGGTTGAATGTTGACTCCCCATGGGAAGGACTTGGATAGAGTTGAGCTTGTTAACCCAGTTGACTAAAGACCTGGATAAGGGTGATGATGTCAATGTTTATTTATCCATAAATGATGCTTATACAATATTGAAATTGTGTCTTATTTATTTGTTGTGTCACAACCAATGGTAAATCGGGTCTCCCCCGTCATTTTATGATGTTCTACACACTTCCACAGGAAAAGATGTCTAAATATGAAAAATGACTTGATTAAAGCTAGGTTTTTCGTTTTAATATTGTATAACTTTATTCTTCGTTGCGTGAATATTGGGTTTTGGTTTCGTATAAATGGGTATTTGATTAATGCGTTTTCAATGAAAACTTTTCATCAAGAAAATGTTGAGTTTCGGAAAGATGTTGATTTTAAGATAAAGACATTTCAATTGCAAAAATATGACTTTAATCAACAGTCTTTCATTTTATCGTTTAATGATTATGATGATTAAACTCACTAGCGTTAAGTCTAACCATTTGTATTTGTCGAAATGTGCATCAAGTTCTTGTTGGGGCTTGGTATTAGCGACACCGTGAGGAAGTGGGTGCTAGTTAGAGAAGGATCTAGCTATTCGATGTCGTCCTCCATAATTAGAGATTGCAACTGTTATTGGATTTTAGTAACATCCGACCTTGAACTAGTCTTTATGTAAGACTTGGTTTGTCTATTATTGATGTTAAATGTAAATTCACTATTTGAAATGATTTAAGTATTGATTTATAGAAAGGGAATTTTTCTCATTCGATGTATTATAGAAAATTTGAATTTTACTATTTTGATTTAGTGTATGTATATATGCAACTTAGATGACAAATTAGTGTATAAATTTTGATCTTGTGATGATTTATTGCAATAGAAGATGACTCATTAAACAAATCGTAAAAGCTTTGATTTAGTGTATGTATATATACAATTTAGTATACAAATTAGTATATGTATGTCTATTGTATGTATGAATCAATGTATGGCCACTTTGTTGTTGAATATGTATAGATAAGAAATGTGCTATATGTGTTTTTACATTTGAAAACCATGACACATTTGTTTTCAAATTCTACCTAACTACACTTTAATCAATTTGTAGCTATGTCGACTAATAGCGATAGAGGATGAATGTATAAACGAGTAAAAAGAGGTTGTTTAATAAATCCAATTTTCATCACCCAAGTAGAACAATTTTTGGATTCTTTCTCCAATTAGCAATCTGTTCAACTGAGAGCCACATATGAGGGGGTAACATTACTTATCATATATCCTTGTAAGAAATGTCGACTTCTCAAATATAAAGTGAGAGAGGCGCTTGATTTAGAATTATTAAGAAAAGGGATTTATGTTTTCTTATACTCACTGGTTTGCACATGACAAAATAGCACCTGAAGCTCAACAACTGTAACAGACAACAGTGGATGAAGACTATAACGAGTTTGATGGTGTTTAGAAACTGGTGATGGACCAAAATGTTCTCGGTATATCAAACACTTTGGACGAGCAAGAACCAAATCCACGTGCACAATGTTTCTATGAGATCATAGAAGGTGCAGACCAACCGTTGTGGGAGGGATGCCAGAGATTTTCGAAGTTACATGGAATGGCAAGTTTTGTTAAAATACAAGGTGTGATTCCAAATATTACAACCATTGTGGGAGGTATTTCATAGATTTTCAAGTAATATGATTACAATCATGACTATAGAAATCTAGAACACTATGGCACCACAAATCTCATATGTGAATTATAGAGAGAGAAATATTACAACTCAAAATGTTCTGTCTTCAAGTTACAACTGATAAGCTCACACAATATCTACTAAGAAACAAACACAACCAAGGGCATTATATACCAAAAGGTATTTACACTATAAGCCCTTGTATTATTGAATACTACAAAATAGACCCTAAAGTCTCCCCCTTATTCAATACTACAACATTTTAAGTCCAACAATCTTCCCTTTTAAAACAATCTTCTCTCTGAATCTTCTCTTTGAATCTTCTCTTGAACAACAATCTTCCTCAATCTCTTTCAAATGGAATTGAATAGGTTGTCTAGAAATGAACTTTATCTCCCCTTTCGTTTTGAGCACTGAATTTTATCATCCTCCTTAAATTCAATAAAACCATATTTTCCTGAAAACAATCTTCTTTCTTTTACATCTTATCTCCCTCTTTGATATCATTACACTGCATGAACGACATAATAGCCTTTTGTCTTTTTAATCATCTTCACTTGAACATACCATATGAACATCAACAACTTTCTCTAACTTGTTAACTCCCTTCTCTTTCTTCTTATCTTAACAATTTGTATCACAATTTGTATCTCACATTCAAATCGTCACTCGGTCTTGATTCTGAAACAAGAAATCTATAAACAAACTGCATTCTGTTTTCTGAAGTATAAATCACTAAATCACTGACTTTACAAGAAATTCCTGACGAAGTATTCTCTGAACAACTTTGACTTTGGCTTTAACAACTTCTGAAGCATGAAGAACTATCTATGTATGTCACACCCCGCTAAAGCGGGAACACGGGATGTACAGCTCAAGTTTCATAGAAAAAGTTACAAGATCACACCAACCATCAAAATGCATTCAAAAGTTTACAACATTGTCTTTTACAAACGTTTTACGAAAGGGAAATGAACATAATTTAAAAACATAGAAAGCTTCAACATGCGTAGCCTTCCTAAGTTCCAACCTTAAGGACGTTCACCTGAAAAGCATGTCAATAAGAGGTCAACTAATGCACTAGTTGGTGAGATAACAGGTTTTATGAGTCCAACAAAGTTTGTCATAGAAATAGTTTTAACCCGCACAAGTGGATAAGTCAACCGGTTGTAAAAACACTTGCTCAAGGTAATTGTATGTATAATGTTTAAGTTATGAGCCCGTTACCCGACCTAGGTGACAAGACGCCCCTCCGCATGTTCTATCGCCAACAATGCGTAAGTACAAACAATAATTATGCACTCAAACAAGTGCGACTTGTGAGTGGGGTGTCAACCAAATAGCGCTATCCATAATCACCAACGGCTCAATACATGAGTTAAACGGGTAACGTAGATTAAACGGTGACTTAGTACGATAGAGAAAACTCAAACTTACAACATGCACAAAACATACATACCATAGAGCATAAGCAAGTATAGCAAGATTAGCATTTCCAAGAAAACCAGACAACCGGTGCGTAAAATAATTGTAGTAACAACATGCTTTTCACCCCAAAATATGTAAAATATTGAAAAGGGGCTGTGAACACACTTGATGTGCGATGGAAATCCGGAAATTCTATCACAAAATACCTCGGTGTGATCCTACTTCGAACCTACGAACGTAAGGTCACTAGTGAGTCTTTAATTTTAAGGGGTTCGGTAGGCTAATTATCCAAATCGTCATAAAATGCCTTGGTTGTGATTAAAAAATTATAAATTATATGGAGTTAACTGAAATTAGTAATCAAAACATATATATACATCATGCTTGTTAGATTGACGTTACCGCAATTTCGCCACAACAAGTAACGAAAAAGGTCTAAAATTAAAAGTTACATATATTATATATATATATACCGCAATTTCATCCCAAGAATGATGAAAAGGGTTCAAAATGTAAAGTTAGAATATATAAAATGCATATACATATAGTATATATATACCGCAATTTCATCATAAGAATGATGAAAAGGGTTCAAGAGTTAGTTTTTAATCATAGAAGAAGTTATCCTTTGCTGTCCAGAATTTGTTGTCACTTTCAGTTCGTTTTTGGATACCTTCCAGAGGCATTTAGGTTAAAATATTTTATGTGCATGTAACTTACTGTGTTAGGAAACGTTTGGTATAAGAACCATAATTTTTGAAGGTGATTAAGTACATGAAATAATTTTTGCCGTAAAATCACTACAGAAAGCTTTGTTGTTTGCGCACTGTTTTTGTGAAGACTGTTTGGTAGACGAAATCTTTGCGTTTTTTAGTGAAACCACTTGGGTTTGAAACCTAACTCATAGAAATAATTTCCAGAAAACGAATCACCCAATTTGGAGTATTATTGAGTGAGATATGACCTTTTTAAGAGAGAGATAGAACTCTGGCATTAAGCTGTCAAAACTAGTCTTTATGCATGTGCATCCCTTTTGTCTTTTTATCAAAATTCTTATTCTTCTTGCATGCAATCCGACTTGACTCATCCCCATACAGATATTTTCAGTTCTAAAACATATTTTTAAGTCATTTAAACCACATGCATGCTATCTATTAAACTCATCTTTTTGTAGAAATTTGAAAATGGTTCTTTTTGAAGATTCTTGGGTGTTTATGCCAAGAACTTCTCCATGCAACTTAAAATTGTATATTTTTGGCTCATGTATGATGATTTAAACATGTTTTTAGTGGATTCAAAGAGCTACTCGTGCAACCTTTGGACTAAAACGTGTGGATCTTTAACAAAACTACATGCATGCAAGTTAAGATCCCATCTTTGATCTTAACATAGGTTTGATTATGGATTCACCACCTTTTTAATAACATGCAAGTGTTATGGTAGTAAATCTACAAACATTAAGATGTAAGTAGATGGTTCTTAACAAAAGTTTAAAGAAAATGTAGAAGAAGAAGAAGAAAAATTACTTAAGAAAAGCAAAAAGATTAAGAGAAGGGTGTGTGGATTTCATCCAACACACATGCATCTACCTTGAACACTTGAATCTCTTGAAGAAGAATGTGTTAGGGGCTGAAATGTGATGTGTTCTTGGAGGTGTTCTTGAGAGAAAAAGAAAGAAGAAGAGAGTATTTCTCTAGAGGGAGGAATTAGAAAGAGAGAGGGATGAGAGAAATGAAGTATGTGAAGTGAGTTGAAAGAAAAAGGGAGAGGGGTTTAAGGGGATATGGTGGACGGTTTTGGGGAGAGAGAAGAGAAAGATGGAGTATAAAATTAGATGTAATAACATGATGATGTATTGACTTTTATTTTTATTTTTATACTTATTTTATTTTAAATTTTGAATTTGAATTATTAAACAACCAATTTATCAACATAATAATACTTGTTTTATTTTACTAGTATTATTTTGCAAAGTATACATATACATTTGTATTTAGGTCATTTGAATTGGCATTTTATGAGATTTATGGATAATTCCCTAATTTGAGGGGTTTCTAGGCAAAAATTCTTAAATTTTCCTACCGTACCGAGTTTACTGCTAAAATTGGACTATGTGGTCAATGACATAAATATTGAATATGCTTAGATTAATTCTAACCTGAAACGCAAATTTGACGGTTGTCACAGTCTCCCCCGGTTAAAAGAATTTCGTCCCGAAATCAAGAGTTACAGTTCCAACCGGTTTGCTAGCAAAAAGATGAGGATACTTATGCATCATGCAATCCTCTCGTTCCCAAGTGTACTCAGGGCCACACCTTGTGTTCCAATGGACTTTTACTATCGGAATCTTGCTTCGCTTAAGACGCTTGACCTCTCTATCATGTATCTCAATTGGTTCCTCCACGATGTGCAGCTTATCGTTGATTTGGACTTCTTCCAAAGGCACGGTTATCGCTTCATCGGCTAGACATTTCTTCAAGTCTGACACATGAAACGTGCCATGGATAGCACTTAGCTCCTTTGGCAAATCCAGCTTGTATGCTACCGGTCCAATTCTTTCCGTGATCTTAAATGGTCCAACATACCGAGGGCTCAACTTTCCTCTTTTCCGAAACCGGATTGTTCCCTTCCAAAGGGATACTTTTAGAAAGACTCTGTCTCCAATCTGAAATTCTAAAGGCTTCCTACGATTGTCCGCATAGCTCTTCTGACGATCTTGAGCTGCTTTAAGTCTATCTCTGATGATTGCAATCTTGTCGGTAGTTTCTTGTACAATATCCGGACTAGATAGTTGCCTAACTCCAATCTCCAACCAACAAAGAGGTGATCGACACCTGCGTCCATATAGGGCTTCATATGGCGCACACTTAATACTGGTGTGATAGTTATTGTTGTAGGAAAACTCAACTAACAGCAAGTGGTTATCCCAACTTCCTCCAAAGTCTATTACACATGCCCGAAGCATGTCCTCCAACGTCTGAATGGTTCGCGCACTCTGGCCGTCCGTTTGAGGATGATAGGCCGTGCTCAAATTCAACTGCGTACCCAACGCTCTTTGAAGTGACTGCCAAAACCGAGATGTAAAACGGCTATCTCTATCTGATATGATGGAAACTGGAACTCCATGTCGCGTAACGATTTCCTTGATGTAGATCTGAGCAAGCTTCTCCATCTTATAGTTTTCCCGAATAGGCAAGAAATGTGCAGACTTCGTAAATCGATCTACTATAACCCAAATCGATTCGTGCCGTTTGGCAGTTCTCTGAAGTTTGGTTATAAAATCCATAGCGATTTGCTCCCATTTCCACTGGGGAATCTCTGGTTGTTGCAGCAACCCAGATGGCTTTTGATATACAGCCTTGACCTTTGAGCAAGTTATGCGTTTCCCTACATACGTGGCAATATCCTTCTTCATTCCTGGCCACCAATAGTACTCCCTTAAATCCTTGTACATCTTATCTGCTCCTGGGTGAATTGAGTACCTAGATTTATGAGCCTCCTCCAATATCATTTCCCGTAGTTTGTCAGCCTTTGGGATCCATACTCTACCCTTAAAGTAACGTACTCCATCAGTCTTAGTTTCAAATCTCGCCTCTAAACCATGAAGAGTCTCGTCCTTCAGGTTTTCAGACTTCATTGCTTCGATTTGAGCTTCGAGAATCCGAGTCTTTAAACTTGTTTGAACCAGCGCTCCCAATGCTCGAACTCATGAAGGTTTTATCCTTTCCTTCCTACTCAGGGCATCGGCTACCACATTAGCCTTACCTGGGTGGTAACGTATCTCACAATCGTAGTCACTGAGCAGTTCTATCGATCTTCTCTGCCTCATATTTAGCATTTTCTGATAAAGGATGTGTTGAATACTCTTGTGGTCAGTGAAAATGGTGCACTTGGTGCCATATAGGTAATGCCTCCATATCTTTAGGGCGAATACCACAACTCCGAGCTCCAAATCTTGTGTGGTATAGTTCTTCTCATGAACTTTTAATTGTCTCGAGGCATATGCTATCACCTTATCATTTTGCATCAATACGCAACCTAATCCATGATGCGATGCGTCACAATACACCATAAAGTTTTCGGTTCCTTTCGGTAAAGCTAAAATCGGTGCATTGCACAACTTCTTCTTCAGAAGTTGAAACGCTTCCTCTAGAGAAACTCCACAAACGAAATTCCTATCCTTTTGGGTTAACGAGGTGAGGGGTTTAGCAATCCAAGAGAAATTCTCGATGAAACGCGAATAATAACCTGCCAAACCTAAAAATTGGCGAACTTCCGTTGGAGTCTTTGGCGCTTCCCATTTCCGAATGGCTACCACTTTAGTCGGGTCCACGTGAATCCCTTTCTCTCCAATCACGTGACCTAAGAAGTGTACCTCTCGAATCCAAAATTCGCACTTAGAGAATTTGGCATACAGCTTCTGATCCTTAAGAAGTTCTAGAATCACTCTTAGATGCTGCTCGTGATCCTTCTCGCTCTGAGATTAGATCAATATGTCATCTATGAATACGATCACAAACTTGTCTAGATATGGTCTGCATACCCTATTCATTAGATCCATAAACACAATTGGCGCGTTCGTCAATCCGAATGGCATGACTAGAAACTCGTAGTGTCCATAGCGAGTCCTAAAAGCTATTTTAGGAATGTCCTCCTCACGGACCCTCAACTGACGATATCCCGATCGAAGGTCAATCTTCGAGAAGTAAGTTGCACCCTGCAACTGGTAGAACAAATCGTCTATTCGAGGGAGGGGATATCGGTTCTTGATTGTCAACTTATTTAGCTCCCTATAATCGATGCACATTCGAAACGATCCATCCTTCTTTTTGACGGACAGAATCGGGGCTCCCCAGGGTGATGAACTCGGCCGAATGAATCCCTTATCCAAAAGTTCTTGAAGTTGACTCGACAACTCTTGCATTTCGGCATGTACTAAGCGGTATGGGCCCTTAGCTACAGGCGCTGCTCCGGGTATGAGGTTAATCTGAAATTCGACTTGTCTAAACGGGGGAAGTCCAGGTAAATCGTCTGGGAACACTTCTGGGTGATCCTTCACCACATGAATATTTTGGATTCGCATCTCCTCGGACTTCTTTTCTACCACGTGTGCCAGAAATGCAACACACTTCTTTCTCAAATACTTATGGACCTTCATGCACGATACTATCCTTAGTTCCTTTCCAGCTCTATCTACTTGGATGACCAAGGTTCCTTCGCCTTGCAATGGTATCCTGACAGTCTTTTCAAAACAACTAACCTCTGCTCGGTTCTTGGATAACCAATCCATACCTATCACTATATCAAAACTCCCCAATTCGATTAGAATAAGATCAACGCTAAAGAGCTTATAAGCTATGTTCAAGGTACAACCTAAGATTACATCCTTAGCCTCTAATTCATATCCATTAGCAACCTCAACAATATAAGCATTCGGCATCTTCGTAGATTTTAGATTGATCAAAGGCCTAAATTCTAACGAAACAAAGCTCCCATCGGCTCCAGTGTCAAATAATAACGATGCATAATAGTCGTTAATAATAGCCGTTGATACAAAATTTCTGATGTGCCTCGCACATCAGTTCCATAATGACAGAAATACAATCCGAAATAGAAAGTTGAAATAACTAAAAATAAAAAGTTCCATTTCCTAATTCTTCCACCATCTGCATCAATACCCTCCCCGATACACCTCGATCAGAATCCACTACACCAACATCGTCAGTAACATCACCACGGCTATGCAAGTTGTCTCAGCCCTTAAGGCCATCCTCCGAACTACACTCGCTCCATCCAGGGCTTCAGTCGACATGTTAGTCAAGAGGTGACTCAACTCACATAGCTCCGTCACAACCTGACTTTGGTGACTAACCCTCGCCTGGCAGCTATGCAACTCCGCCGTCATAGCCCGAAAATGCTGCTCCTTCGCCCAAGTCATGCCAGACGCACGACCAACGGGCACTCCCGTGATGACTCGTGGTGGTTCCGACGCCTCTGGACGATCGGACCTCAATGACACTCGCCTAGGAATGGGAACACTCTTCCTAGCAGTCAGTCTAGTACGCGGCCCTCTAGGGTTCGGTTGCACAATTATAGGAGTGGGTCACGGTAGAACTGGGGTCGGTGACACTCTTGGTTCATCGTACGGATCTCGTTCGCTATCCGAGGTTCGCTCGCTCGAAGCATCGTGATTTGTTTCTTCACTTCAGGAGGTGTCCATCTCTTGGCTACGGACAGGGTTGGCACGAGGCCTTCCCGTGACATAACCCGATTGATCGGCCGAGTAGGGGGTTTGAGAGTGTGATGATGATGACATAGTGGTACTGAAGTAAGAGAGCATAAAGTTACTATCGCGCAAGTGTAAAGGTCTATAATATACAATAACCACACTCATACTATGCATACAACGTGGAGTACTAAGTGAGAAAACACACATGTTCCTAGTACATTATTCTTTCCTTAATTAAACATAGGTGATCAGGCTTTGTTTAATTAAAGTCCGATGATGCAATACCCGAATTAGTTATATTAGCAATATGTTTAGTAATTTGAGTGTTATTTCCCGTTTTTGGCTATAGTTGCAGTTTTCCAAAGGAAAACCGGTATTCTCTATAACCTTTGTCTCTGATAGCAAATCTGTCACACCCCGCTAAAGCGGAAACACGGGATGTACAACTCAAGTTTCATAGCAAAAGTTACAAGATCACACCAACCATCAAAATACATTCAAAAGTTTACAACATTATCTTTTACAAACGTTTTACGAAAGGGAAATAAACATAATTTAAAAACATAGAAAGCTTCAACATGCGTAGCCTTCCTAAGTTCCAACCTTAAGGACGTTCACCTGAAAAGCATGTCAATAAGAGGTCAACTAATGCACTAGTTGGTGAGATCACAGGTTTTATGAGTCCAACAAAGTTTGTCATAGAAATAATTTTAATCCGCACAAGTGGATAAGTCAACCGGTTGTAAAAACACTTGCTCAAGGTAATTGTATGTATAATGTTTACGTTATGAGCCCGTTACCCGACCTATGTGACAAGACGCCCCTCCGCATGTTCTATCGCCAACAATGCGTAAGTACAAACAATAATTATGCACTCAAACAAGCGCGACTTGTGAGTGGGATGTCAACCAAATAGCGCTATCCATAATTACCAACGGCTCAATACATGAGTTAAACGAGTAACGTAGATTAAACGGGGACTTAGTACGATAGAGAAAACTCAAACTTACAACATGCACAAAATATACATACCATAAAGCATAAGCAAGTATAGCAAGATTAGCATTTCCAAGAAAACGAGACAACCGGTGCGTAAAATAATTGTAGTAACAACATGCTTTTCACCCCAAAATATGTAAAATATTTAAAAGGGGTTGTGAACTCACTTGATGCGTGATGGAAATCCGGAAATTCTCTCACAAAATACCTCGGTGTGATCCTACTTCGAACCTACGAACGTAAGGTCACTAGTGAGTCTTTAATTTTAAGGGGTTCGGTAGGCTAATTATCCAAATCGTCATAAAATGACTTGGTTGTGGTTAAAAAATTATAAATTATATGGAGTTAACTGAAATTAGTAATCAAAACATATATATACTTCATGCTTGTTAGATTGACGTTACCGCAATTTCGCCACAACAAGTAACGAAAAGGGTCTAAAATTAAAAGTTGCATATTATATATATATATATATATATATATATATATATATATATACCGCAATTTCATCCCAAAAATGATGAAAAGGGTTTAAGAGTTAGTTTTTAATCATAGAAGAAGTTATCCTTTGCTGTCCAGAATTTGTTGTCACTTTCAGTTCTTCTCACCATTGATGTATTTATCTCTTCTTCCCTAGAAATGTTCTTTATCTTTTCTTATCTTTTATCTCCCCTTCCTGATGATCATGAGCATCTTGAACATCAAAACTCTCACTTTTTAATATCTCAAAATTTTCTCTTTTAAACATTTGCCATGACCTTGCTTGTCTCTTTCACATATATGTCATCATTATTTTCTAGAAATGAGAAACTCCATCTTATTATCCAAAGTAGAAACATGAAAACCATCCAATAATTCATGAAAATATTTTCGAATCCTTTCAAATTTAGAATAAGTGGTAACCCTGTATCAACATATAATGAAATTAACAATCCTTCTGAGATGAATTGGCTTGTAAGTAGTACAAAACCACTTGGTACAACATATGTACCTTGGAAATGAGCTTTGGTGAAGTTCAATCGCCCAGGGCTTCCATTCCGTTCAATTCTTGAGAAGACATGGGAATCTCTATGAATGTTAAGATGGGAAAACTTATTCCCTATGTGCTTGTGCTTGTGTTTGAAAGAATTGAAGCACTTTATGCTATATTCGGCTTAATATGTGTAAACTGTTGAGACATAACATGTTTTCCACAAACTCAATGTGCATGATTAAAGTGTGAAGATGGGGAAATTCCTTCTTTATCAATATCAAAGTCTTTCGAATAAAGACTAAATAGATCATATGTTGCTGCCTCGTGAAAATATGAAACACCTTCTTATTAAGAGAGAGATGAGTAGTTAGGTGCGGTTATATCAAAAGTTGGCAAGCGCTCAGTGCCTTTTTCAATGATGGTCACCAAGGAATTATGGACCAACAATAGAAGTGGATGCCTAGCTAGAAGTGGTTGGGGGTAGGGTTCTCTTTTTCTTTTAACTTTGTTGTCACACCTTCTGTCTGTTTTTTAATATCCTCACTTCTAACCATACTCTCATTTTCATTTTACCTCTTAACACTATGAGGTTGTTCAACCCTTTGAACTTCCTCCCCCACTTTAATTGTATGACCCCTTACCCCTCAATATCTCTTAGATTACTTCTTGGGTAGGATCCACAAGTTATGGTGAATCCATAGATGTACAGTAATCTCACAAAAGCAAATTTTTACGAGGAAAATAACCTAATAACTTTGAAAAGTTGCTTCATAACTTCTGGTGATTATTTTCCATTTTTTGTATATAATGTTGTTCAATAGTACGTATTTGAACAATAGGATTCTCACCAATATGAATTACATAAGAATGAATGCCTTAAAAAGATCATCAATATCTGAACTTGGAGAATTCTATAAAAACAAGTATACAGAATAAAATGGTTTCTCTAGACTTGCTTGAGTGTCAGACATTGTTACGAATCGAAAGACTAAGATCCAATAGCACAATGAAAGACTAGAGTTCGTGGAAGATTTGAAAACTATCTATATGAACAATTATATAGACAAAACTTGAATGAATATCATGAACCACTTAAGTTGAAAGAATATGTGATGTTCATGCCAATAGAAGTGAAAATGGGCGTATTACCACCAAATTGTTTTTCATTATGAGACATGGCAATAACAAAAACAATAAAAAGTTGAACCGTGGTGTATGATTACTTGATAAGAAAATAAACAAGTATTAACATTGAAAACACGCAGTCAGAAATATGGAAATTCTTTAAACATTTTGAGAACAGAGAAGTGATTGGAACATTTAAAAAACATTGTTTTCATATAAAGGTCCCTTTCAAATTCTGAGCTATCTTCAAAAACAAAAGAAACAAATTTCGGTATTCATGTAATATGAATCATGACTGTTAGACGTAATTGAAATGAAATCAGAAAGATAACTCTGTTTTATATCTTCAATATCCCATTATATCCTTATACTATAAAATTCAATCTCCCCCTTGTATCTGAAGTCCGAGTTCTAAACTAAGATGTCCCGAAGTCAGTAACTGAAGTGATAATATTTTCTCCCCCTACAAATATGCATAAAAACTATCAATTTCCATCACAAATTTGATATAAGCCCTCTAAAATCATCCCGTAAACAGATTTACTCCCCGTAAAAATATGCATACATATTACTAACACATAAAAAACTTAAGAACACAGAATAATATAAATCAAAGATAATGGAAATTTAGATATGATGGAAATTGCAGATTTAACAAACAAATAAAATTCCTTTGAATGTAAAATGAGAAATTTTCAACATGTTGAATTATCTTTATAAAAGATCCATATGATTCAAATATAATTTTACTCCCCCTCAAATCATACACACACACTTCTTATGTCCTTCCAGTCATGTTATTTGAACCTTCTAAAATTAAGTGCCACACATGACTTACATGCAAAACAAATTTAGTAGATTTTGGTACCCACCTGAACATGGGTCCTAATTTGTTAGGTGCAGTCACTTTGACTCTATTTCAGAAGATTTTGTATGTTCCATACCAATTTTGTACATTATATTTATGAAGTGATTTATAGATTATAATAACATCAGGTTTAACAAAAAGTATCAACAAGAAAATCTTTGTTCTTTTCATAGGCTTAGAAACAAATGAATTTGGAACATCTACATCTCCAGTATTTTTCCTAACTCTCCAAATTTGTTTAACTCCTTTAAAATGATTACCTGAATTATCATAAGAATTAGAACCAGAACTGCTCGAGTAGTAAGAATGCGCTTTTAAAAAAATCGGACATATAAGATTGTTTCTGGGAATACCTCTTTGATTTATTAGAAGAATAGTAGGTATTATCACGAAACACTCTTAGAATCACTATGTGAACATTCACCAATATAAATCTTTGCCGGAATAATCTTTTCTTTTCGTTTATCTTTCAAATCATGTTGAGAAGAACACTTGAGTTTTTTAAGAGAATCAAATAAATTTGTTTCATCATCCAAACACACCTCAGCATTCATTATGGTATCAAACTCTTTTTCGGGTTCATATTTTACGCAATCATCCAAACTTACTTTACAATTCATTAAAGCATCAAACTCGTTTTCTTATGATTTAACAAAATCATTTGATGAAGTTGAAGCTTTGAAGCACAAGAGATCTCACCAATAAAAGCTTTGCAAAAAGAATCTTCTGAATTACTTGAAATATTTTCAAATAAAACAACAGTTGGTTCAAAAGTTTCTTTAACTTGAGATTTAATAACATCTTCAAGTTCTTTGAATTTGCTTAAAATTTGTTCTCTTTCTTCAGCAAATAAACCATAATCCATAACTGAAACTCTTTTCTTGTCCAAGATCTTTTTCAGGCTCATATATCTTCTTTTTGTTGGATCCATTAGAATAGAATTAGAAGTATTGAAAAAGTTTGCTAAGGACAAGATCGCAGTAGACCTCTGTCGCTTACACCAAGATCTCTCCGCACAAGTCTCAAGCTTCTGTCGATCAACCATCTAGAACTCAAGCCAAACCTGAAGATAAATATCGGACCACAGAGCCTCTGTGTGGCCAGAGTACTTGAAGATCAAGACTTATGCATTTCAAGACCCAGCGCGCTCGTGCCTCTCACATGCATCAAATGTACGAAGATTCGAAAGATCAAGATAGTACACCACGTTGTAAAACTTTCCAGGTGTTACCTTCTTATTGGTGACAGCCTTTTCTATTCTCCTATTCGCGTCTCACCTTTACTATATGTAGTGAGCACTACACTACCATAACAGATACGCACACACAGATTCTAATTTCTAGAGTGGGAGAAAAACCTTAGAGAGCAATTCACACAGTAGTGTGTGTGCTTGCTGTATTTCAATTTCTGTTAATGATTAATGAGATGACTTGTTAAGCATTCAATCTTTCTGTGTTATCTCCTATCATTATCTGTGTTTAAATCTACCATTGTTCAAACTATTTGTGTTTATTTCAAGCTTCCGCCCTCATTAAAGAACATACTCTGTTTTATACATTTAGTTTGAATATATCATTGTTGAGATAAACTGGGATCAACAATTGTTATCAGAGTAAACTTTGATTTCTATAATCAAAGGATCATCTCTGTAGCTGGTCTTATCTCAAATGGTAGATTTTCTGGTTTGATTGTTTAGCTTGTTCTTCATTTTCATAAACAACCCTTGTTTTGAGTCATTTTCAACTAGTTTGAATCTGGTTCATTATTAGGACTTGTTTTTGTGTTAAAATCATTCTAGTGTGCCTCATCTACTCTATAAACCTTTCTTTTTTCTTAATCTTCAGTTTTACTCTGCTTTCATCTGTTTCAAATTTGTAAAACCTCTCAATTTTATTCCCATGTTTTTCACTCCTTTCACAAAATCTCTTTCTTCAAAAATGGCGAACCTAAATGCCATTTACACAGCTGGATCTCAAACAAAACCTCCAACTCTCTTGAGAGATGAATATCCTCAATGGGAAATCAGAATGATTCATTTTCTGGAGGGTGTTGATAAGGAACTAGTTGATTATGTCAAAAAGAAACCATACGTCCTAATGGTCACTGTCCCAAGGGTAACTGCAACTGATACTACACCTGAGGTCCCTAAATATGACAAACCAAAAGACGTAGACAAATGGTCACCTCAAGACTGGGAAAATATGAGATGCGAAAAAAAGCCAAACGACTACTCATCATGGCTATGCCAAACGATCTATTTCAGTGTCTTGATGCACGTGAAACCGCCCATGATATATGGGTTGAGCTTGAAAAGCAACTCGAAGGAGGCGCAAAGACAAAGAAGAATAGAAGAGCCCAATGTATAAATGAGTACTACGGATTCAAAGCCCTTCCAACATAGTCACTTCAAAACACATACGACAGGTTCAATGCCTTAATCAACAAATGTAAAAAGTTTGGCATCCACAAAACCTCTGAGGAAAACAATGTTATGTTCCTCAAAAGCCTTAATTGTAATAACCGGGTATTTTATTTTATTATTCGACCAGTAGTATTTTAGTATATTAGAATTTAGAAATTTATTATATAAGTCTTTATTCTCTTTAGTTAGGAATTTTTAGATGGAGGGTAGTTTTTGTCACTTAAGAGAAAGTTGAGGGTTGTTAGGTAAGTATGGGGGGAGTTGTTGGGTGCCATACCTCCCTCACCTAATAAGCATGGAGTTCCTTTTGTTAGTCATGGAAGCAAACTTCTAGTGTGTGTGTGTGTGTTTTTCGTGAGAAAGAGAGAAAAGGGGAGCCGTGGGTTTTCAAGAAAAAGAGAAGACGAGATCGAAGATTTCAGCTGTGATTTCTAGTATAAAACCGAAGAAAAACAAGGTAACAATCCTATATAATCTTTCCTCTTTACGTTTATAAGTTTGCTAAATAAGATGATGAGTGAGTTTTATTAATTTATGGATGTTTTGGAAAAACTAAGTTTATGGATAGATATTATTTATGGCCTTAAACATATCTGCAAAATATCATAAGCATTCATGGCTTAAAACTAGAGATTTCTGGGTTTTTACGTTTTTAGTTGGTTGGGACTTGCTTGAAGGTCAGTTGGTTGAGACTTGCTTGAAGGTCAGTTGGTTGAGACTTGCTTGAAGATGTGAATAGTGTTGAAGTCTCAATGGCCTGTTGCGACTTGGAATAGTGAATAGTGTTGAAGTCTCGGTAGTGGGTTGAGACTTGGAATAGTGATTAGTGTAGAAGTCTCAACAATGGGTTGCGACTTTAGACGAGGATTTTGGATTATTTAAGATTCTTAGCCTTTAAGAAATACTTGTATTTTTAATTGTTCCAGATTCGGTAAGCTTGGAATGAAAGGTCGCATTTCTCGAGAAAAGCTAAGAAGGAAATTCGATAACCAATCGAGGTGAGTTTTTCTTTAAAACATTTTTCAACTGGAATACATATATATGTGATATATATATATATATATATGTTTGGAATGTATATGTATGGATTAAGAATTTGATACATAATGTGGTTATGTGTTTTATTGGGATATTTATATACATGATGATTCACTGTAATTATATAAGTATTCTGCGAGAATACTTGGCCGGGATCCGAGGTGCGGACCGGTGTGTTGCCGGGTTCCGGTGAGCGGACAGGCGTTTTTACCGTAGATGTTGTACGGCAGAGTTAATTGACTAGTTGGCTTGCAACCACTAATATGGCCATTGGTGGAGTAATAAGGTAGAATGACTTGCTCATTTGTGGAGTAATAAGGTAGAATGACTTGCTCATTTGTGGAGTAATAAGGTAGAATGACTTGCTCATTATGGAGGAATAAGGTGGAACGAGTTGAATATGAAACACAAGTCTCGGTTTGTCTTTAATTACGTGAAATATCTGTGTGTGTATAAAGAAGTTTAAAATAAATGATTTTGACTTGCAGGTTTATATAAATGGGTTATAAAAGATGTGTTAATCTGGCAGGAATTTTCTCACTAGACCATTAGGTCTAACCCTCATTTTTTGTTTTAAAAATATGTATTCCAGGTTAAGAATCGCTATTAGCAAAGGGAAGAATTAAAGTGTAAGTCAGGATTGATAGCTGGCAAGAACTTAGTAACTGGTTATGTTTTAATATTGTTTGGTTTCGAGACTGCTGGGACCGTATGTGATTTATTTGTATTTTCTTTTTATGAATGTAACGATGTGATGCAATATATGTTATTTGAAGCAAGTTTGGGAAACCGGGTCGTTACAGTTGGTATCAGAGCCTTAGTTTAAGGGATTTAGGTATTTGGATTTATACCTAGACTTAAACTGTATGTGAAGTAGGATGTCCCCATTATTTTAGAACCTTGGGATGTTAAGTATAAAAAGGAAGAAGGAACATCATGTAAGGTATTTTCAAATTACATTTGGCCGGTGTAACTGTGAACTTACAAGTACATGTTTGAACCGGAATTCCTTGTTATATGGGGTATGTGCTTATGTGTATATTAACCTTGTTGAAATCTACAGAGTGGCAAATCGGTCTCGACATATGGATAGAGACGAAGACAGGTATAATTATATAAACTCTACGCGTGCCAAAGTGCTATTTGACTTCGGTGCAGACCGATTAATTGTGTTTTCAATCTTTTGTTGCTTAATTATATTAGAAAAGAATATGATATTTGTGTTGGTAATATAGATAGGAGTGGAGTGCCTATTAAGTTATTTTGATAATGTCGTTGGAACTTGAGGTAGTAGTAAGTATAGGATGGTGTTGGAACTCGATATTGTTATAACTTTCGATTAGGTATTGATAAGTGATCCTTGGTATTTCGGTGTGTATTGGAATAAGTAGTTATGATGAAAGAAGAGATTGTCGGGTGATTGATTTAAAGTTTCATTTGTTAACAAATTTTATTTTTGGGATATATATGAATTAACTATGATAAGGCTTAGTAAGAGTGTAGTTCTGGAAACACTTGGTGTGAAAAGACGTTGGTTTTAATTTAGTAAGAGTGTAACAAGTATTTTGGATGATATCGGAAATAGTGTGATTATTCTTTATGTTATTACTTGGGATAAATTTAGGTGAGAAATCTTGGATAATTGAATCTAGAAAGTGAAGAGTGTTTTTGGGAAATGATTAGTAAGGAAAAGCTATTAGTGATCAAAGGTGATAACCCGTTTTCATATGTGTCGGACCTGAAAATTCTTCAAGGTGGTAGTAAAAGTTTATTGTATGAGAACAAAAGTGGTTAGTAGTTTAATTTGGAATGTTTTATCTAACGCTTGCAATTGTTAGCAATTTTCAAATTGAATGTGCATGATAGAATTTTGGAAAGATTTTGTGGAAGTGTAATATGTGGCATTGTGTATAATTCAGTTTTTCAAACACTAAAGTTATGCCTCCAAATGTCAAAATTTATGTTATGGATAAAATCTCAAATGTGATAGATGATTTGTGATATACAAAAAAAAAATTATTTATATATATATATATATGTATATATATATAACTTTGTGCTGAAAGAGACACGGGGAAATATTGTACGTGAAAAGGGACACGATGACGTATTTTGTGCTGAAAGAGGCACAAGGTGATATAAAGATGTACTGATTTTGTTAAATAAGATTTTTATGGTTATTATATTTTGGGGATGGGTGTATGGTGTGGTTTCAATTTGTTTATTATCATTTTGAAAGAATATGTTATCGATTTTTGAAAATTGAGAAAGTGTGTGGGTGTTTCAAACAATGAGTGTGATTTTGGATTAACTCGGTTAAATTCTTGATATGAGGTATGGTGAAATTGTTGGAAAAATATAGTGATGGTTGAAATTGAGAAGTGTACGATCGGTATGGAGGTGAAAGAAAGCTAGCTCATAGGATCGGTCTAGAGTAAGCACCTCCTAGTGAGCTATCCTTGGGGAAACGTGTTTTATGTTGAGTAGAGAGTAGAAGAATAGAATGTCATTATTTATGAAGTGTTGGATTGTTGGAACATTTTAGAGACGGTGATCGAAGGTGCAGGGTGTACGGTCGGCCGATGTCAGGGGAAAAGGGTAGAGTACTTAGTATAATTTATTGCTTTCTAGAACATCGGAGTATGTATGCTAGATTGCCTGGTGCTTGTTACACTTTGCTGCAGGACTATTAATTGCTAGTAGGAATTTATGCTAGTCTTGATAGGTTGTTAAGTGAATGTTTTATAAGTAGTATACAGTTGGAACTAATTAGCCTCAGAATGATTGATTTAGTTCTATTGCGCAGCTCTTGTTTGAGTCTAACCGTTGTGGGATGGAATCTTTTATTCAAATGTCCATCTAATTTCACGCTGTATGCGCCTGTGCATTCGCGAGGCGACTCATCATGACTAGTGGAGATTCCGTCATAGCAAGGGTAGTAGGATGAGGTGAGCCTGGAATCTGGATGTGTGAATGATATTGTTATGATAAATTTGGGATATTATACCTTGTGTATATCACACGGGTTTTCTTCTTGGAGTGAGAATTGTTGTAGTTAGGAGGGTACTAATTGTTGGTATGCGCCTTGGTAATGAAGGGTTACGCATAGTGAGAGTTCATTTAGCCGTTCCCGTGTCGATTCTGCGGAAGGGCTTAACCGAAGCAAGTAAGGTAGTACCGTTAGAAAACACCGGAGTGGATTAAAGATGGAATGATGTGGGAGAAGCGTTGGCGATAGTAGATCGCATGTTGAGAAACTAGGTTGCTGATGACCTAGACTTAAGTTGAAAGAGAATATTTTATTAAGAAGATAAAGTATAAGAAATTGATGCTTGGGAGTTTTTTTTTTTTTTTTGTTATAGAAAATGGTTCTGTGGGTTAGGTGTTTACCTAATACTTCCTTGGGATTGGAGAAATTAAGTTGAAAAGGGGATTTGTATTAAGTGTTATGATTAATGATGTGAAATTATTTAGCGAAGTTGTGATGAATTCTTTTCGGCTTAGTTTTTGTAGTAAAATTATTGGATGATGTTATGGTAGTATTTTAGTTGGGTAAGGTGAGACCGGTATTGATAAATTTCAAGTGCGGAGTGGTTTAAGTGAAGCGAACGTTTAGAGATTTGTGTTAGTATTTTTATGCTAAGTTGGAGATGTAAGGAATTGTTGTGATAGCGAGTTTGTTATTTTATTAAGAAATGAATTGGTGTTGATAATTGGTTGGAAGTCGGTGTGTGTTATGGTGGTAAGGTTATTGAGATAATTGAAAAAAAATTGAGATTGTGCTTTGTTGATATTCGAGAAATTAAGTTGCTATTTAGACTTTATTTTAATTTAATATTGATTTGGTGACAAGTGCAATTAAGCATTGATGTGAGAATATTGTGGTTGCTATGCTAGTATAAGAAATGGAAATGGTAGGATGAAGTTTTCGGGTTTGATAAAATTAAGAAATTTTCCGTGAAAGAGTATGAGAAAATAGGTTATAATTGCTAAGCGAGTTTTACTTTGAAAGTATATGATTATGTTTTTGAGTTAGTATTGTAAAAGTGTAGGACAAGACGTGTGTAGTAAAAGGCCGGTGAAGTTAAAAGTAGTTTTAGCATGGTAATGTTCTGAGTAAGCAAAATGTCGTGTTATTTGGATTAGATTCATATATAAGTATAAGTTATTTCTTTTTATGAGATAGATGCATTTTCGAGTTAAGTTGAACCTTGTGGGTTTTGATTATTGAGTGAGTGTCGTTGTTTTAAAGGGGCGGATTTCTTGGGAGAAATTAAAACTCTTGATGTTTTAGATTGAAGTATTGAAGTAAGAGTAAATGGTAAACTAGAAGCAGTAAAGCAGTTGGTCTAGTAAAAGTCCTTTGAGAGTTCCATAAACAATTTGATGTGTTCATAAGAATTTGATATCAATTCGATAGTAGTTACCCTAGTTCGTTGCTTAAGTGAATTCCGGGACGGAATTCTTTTAAGGGAGAGATGTTGTAATAACCGGGTATTTTATTTTATTATTCGACCAGTAGTATTTTAGTATTTTAGAATTTAGAAATTTATTATATAAGTCTTTATTCTCTTTAGTTAGGAATTTTTAGATGGAGGGTAGTTTTTGTCACTTAAGAGAAAGTTGAGGGTTGTTAGGTAAGTATGGGGGGGAGTTGTTGGGTGCCATACCTCCCTCACCTAATAAGCATGGAGTTCCTTTTGTTAGTCATGGAAGCAAACTTCTAGTGTGTGTGTGTGTGTGTTTTTCGTGAGAAAGAGAGAAAAAGGGAGCCGTGGGTTTTCAAGAAAAAGAGAAGACGAGATCGAAGATTTCAGCTGTGGTTTCTAGTATAAAACCGAAGAAAAACAAGGTAACAATCCTATATAATCTTTCCTCTTTACGTTTATAAGTTTGCTAAATAAGATGATGAGTGAGTTTTGTTAATTTATGGATGTTTTGGAAAAACTAAGTTTATGGATAGATATTATTTATGGCCTTAAACATATCTGCAAAATATCATAAACATTAATGGCTTAAAACTAGAGATTTCTGGGTTTTTACGTTTTTAGTTGGTTGGGACTTGCTTGAAGGTCAGTTGGTTGAGACTTGCTTGAAGGTCAGTTGGTTGAGACTTGCTTGAAGGTCAGTTGGTTGAGACTTGCTTGAAGATGTGAATAGTGTTGAAGTCTCAATGGCCTGTTGCGACTTGGAATAGTGAATAGTGTTGAAGTCTCAGTAGTGGGTTGAGACTTGGAATAGTGATTAGTGTAGAAGTCTCAACAATGGGTTGCGACTTTAGACGAGGATTTTGGATTATTTAAGATTCTTAGCCTTTAAGAAATACTTGTATTTTTAATTGTTCCAGATTCGGTAAGCTTGGAATGAAATGCCGCATTTCTCGAGAAAAGCTAAGAAGGAAATTCGATAACCAATCAAGGTGAGTTTTTCTTTAAAACATTTTTCAACTGGAATACATATATATGTGAATATATATATATATATATATATATATATGTTTGGAATGTATATGTATGGATTAAGAATTTGATACATAATGTGGTTATGTGTTTTATTGGGATATTTATATACATGATGATTCACTGTAATTATATAAGTATTCTGCGAGAATACTTGGCCGGGATCCGAGGTGCGGACCGGTGTGTTGCCGGGTTCCGGTGAGCGGACAGGCGTTTTTACCGTAGATGTTGTACGGCAGAGTTAATTGACTAGTTGGCTTGCAACCACTAATATGGCCATTGGTGGAGTAATAAGGTAGAATGACTTGCTCATTTGTGGAGTAATAAGGTAGAATGACTTGCTCATTTGTGGAGTAATAAGGTAGAATGACTTGCTCATTATGGAGGAATAAGGTGGAACGAGTTGAATATGAAACACAAGTCTCGGTTTGTCTTTAATTACGTGAAATATCTGTGTGTGTATAAAGAAGTTTAAAATAAATGATTTTGACTTGCAGGTTTATATAAATGGGTTATAAAAGATGTGTTAATCTGGCAGGGATTTTCTCACTAGACCATTAGGTCTAACCCTCATTTTCTGTTTTAAAAATATGTATTCCAGGTTAAGGATCGCTATTAGCAAAGGGAATAATTAAAGTGTAAGTCAGGATTGATAGCTGGCAAGAACTTAGTAACTGGTTATGTTTTAATATTGTTTGGTTTCGAGACTGCTGGGACCGTATGTGATTTATTTGTATTTTCTTTTTATGAATGTAACGATGTGATGCAATATATGTTATTTGAAGCAAGTTTGGGAAACCGGTTCGTTACATTAATGATGAGTGGCTCCAGGTGTCTATGTCTCTGCAGACCAGTCAAGACCTTGATACATGGACCTTGACAGACCTCTTTGGCACATTAGCGGCTCAAGAAACTATGTTGTCCAGACCAAAACCCAAATGGGTGGGCCTTTGGCATTAGTCGGGAAAGCCACAGAGGGTCAGGAGAAACCATAGAAGGAGAAGTGTTAGATGAGAGTTCAAAGGGTAATAGAAAAGGGAAGAAAATTCTTGTTGCTGATGGTGAAGAAGAGGAATGTTCGGAAGAAGAGGAGGCAAATATGGCCTCCGTTACAAATTCTATGACCTTGATAACCAAAGAATTCAATAGAGGTTTCAGAAAGAAACCAACTTTCAACAGAGGTGGCAAATTCCAAAGCCCTATGCCACAGATGGAAAGATCCTACGTGCAAGATCAAAGACAGTTTGCCCCACCTCAAGATTGTGAGCCAAGATTCCAAGGGATAAATGAGTTTCAAGATCAACAGAGGATGTACGAGCCAAGGTACCATGAACAGAATCCACCAGATTATCAATAGAGGTAAGTGGAGTACCCACAGAGGGGTACACAGAGGGATGACCAAAGAGCTCCAGAGAAAGCGACCACACCAACTCCACTGAACAACGGGTGTTTTAAGTGCAGCAGGCCTAAACTCACCAAAGAATTTCATGATTTTGAAAAGAAATGTTCAGAAACAGAAAAGAAACATGCCTTCTATGAGAGAGAAGCCAGACTTCTAACTCAAGAGAAAGCAAAAATTGCTCTTGATAAAGAAAATCTTCAAAAAGAATATTTCCCAGAAGTAAAACTCTTAAAGGGAAATGTTTCTGATCTTGATTTGGCACTAAAGAACAAAACAAAAGAATTGAAGGACAATGAGAGTGACAAAATGAATATTCTTACACTTAAAGTTTTTTTCCAAAAGGGAAGAGAAGTTCTCCATCAAGACTTGTTCGACAGAGACCTAATGATAAAAAAGTGTCAAGATGCTCAAAAAGTTCATGAAAAAGTGAACACCCAAATTCGCAGAAGAGGAATTGGATTCAGTGAGTTGGATCCGTATACATGGAATAGAAGAAACAAATCTTTATCCTCTCTATTCTGCATGCATTGGGAGTGTTCAAAAACCTGGCTTTCCAAACTTGATCTCCGTATACAAGAAGCGCAAAACTTCTAGAGAACCTTATATGAGGAGTCCTCTGAAGATGACAAATGTGTGGTATCAAAACACAGATTTATTGTAACAACCCATCCCAAATATATATCATATAACACAATATACATTTCATCATAAAGGAACATAAATACATAGTATATCACATACGGTCCTTTGGTCTCAAAACTGTACAATACATGTTTCGGTACACACTTTTCGTTAATAATTTACATTACAACCAACAAACTATTGATACAAAAACACTTCAGGAAAACGTCATAGACACACAGTCTTCAAACCCATATCACAATTTATCCTTTCCTTTGCTCTTACTCACTCCTTGACCTGTAATACATATTTTTGAAAACAAAATGAGGGTTAGACCAATTGGTCTAAGTGAGAAAATCCCTGTCAATTTAGTAATCATTTTGTAAAAACAATAATATATAACTAGTATCATAATACCACTCATGACACTTATGCACTGTGTACAACTCTTTCACATGGCCATATTAGTTGCTTGCGCTAAACCAACTAATCAATTTACTCCGATGCACTAAAATACAGCCAACTCTATTGTCCCTCCGTACAGCCAAACTCCACCGAATCTGAATTAACCAAAATACATATAACTATTTACAAAATAAAACTCAATGACAAGCTAAGAATCCTAAATAAGCCTATCATACCCTTACCCAGAAAACACTCACAAATGTCCCTCTTCGAGGACTTAGCACAGGGGCCCCGAGAAGTCAGAAAGCTTCCGGATATGTGATCCACGAACTTATCTGGGTAACTCACCGGAAAACCCATTCGGAAAACCTAGATAATCCGGTACACAATCCAGATACTATCCGGGAAATAATCTACCCATAAACTCTGAAATCCGGATACTCTCCGTCCGGACAACAATAATCCGGAAACCAAGTCTGGACACTATCCGGAAACATATCCGAAAACCGCATCCGGACAATTCCTATCTGGAAAGTCCTATCCGGAAACTCCCTTCGAAAAACTCCATCTGGAAAATTATAGAATCCGGATAAACTACATCCGGACTACAAAGAATCCGGACAACTTTTCAAACCCAGATTCGATTAACACAACTACAAATCGAGGACTTCACAACTTTGCTCCGATATAACTCTAATACAACATGACACAAAGAAGAATTGTAAAAAAATTATACCTCTAATCGATCACACGACTCATCTACAGCCTTAATCGATCGATGACCTCTTTCTCCTTCTCTCTGAACTCAGGACACACACATAGCCTTAGACCGACTAAAATGAATTTCAAGAAGGAGGCGGTTCAATTTATATGGGTTTCAAATTGCGATTGAGGGTTTGAACTTTACTAAAATGACGGATACACCCTTAAACTTATAAATTGATACAGCTCACCCTAAATTATAAACGAACTTACCCGAGACATTACATTTATCATCCTCAAATTCTATTAAAAGAGCTTCACTCATAAAACCAAAGAAATATAAGAAAACTCAAGCACAGATAGGTCTCTTTAAATTTTGCCATCCAGAAACTCAATCTCATGTTGCCTTTGTTTGCAGGATAATCCCTGAAAAGGAATTATGCTCAGAGGCACCTGAATTTGTTCCCTCTTATACAGAGGGCAAGTTGCAAAAACTTTTTGAAAATGATTTAAGAGAAATGTTTGAAAAATGCTTCTTTGATAATCCTGAAACAACCTCTGTCGTACAAAACCTTTTTGAGAAATATTTAATGAAAGTTCTTGATCAGTGTAAATCTCTTGAAAATCCTGAAATTGTCCCATGCATTTCAAAAGACCTAAATCTTTTAAAGGGCAGAGATGGAAATGAATGTGGTACATGTCCATATAATCAAGCATCTGACACAAACAGAGATTTTCTTGATTCAGACTCAGATTATGAGGATGACTCAACCTCTGTCACAACAGAGACTGGTTCTATTTAATCAGAGATAGTTTCTTTCAAACTTGAGAGAACAAAACTTCCCTCTGGCATTCTTAACAGAACAATTCCTCCCAAGGAAACCAATGCAAGAATACTTATCTGCCATGATTTTTTAGACATGTGCATACAGGCAAAAACATCTCCTGGACTTGAGTAAATTCATAAACAAAAGGAAATATCCTCTCAAAATCCCAAAGTTTCAAACTCTCATAGGCCAAATCATGAAATGTTTACTCGGCAACAAAAGGAAAAATGGATTTATAATGATAAATCTTTTGTTTCTGTGGCAGTGAAACCGAGGGATGGGTACAACAGAAGGCTCTTTCAAAGCAGAGTTTTTGTCAAAATAAATCTAGCCTAGATAGGTATTTCTGTAACAAGAAGTCTGATGCCAGGAGATATTACTTTCATAAAGCCTCTGTACCCATTTTCCTTGAATTTAATGAGAAGTTTAAGCACGTTGCATCTAATGTTCATTATTGGGATTTTTTTGAGTTCATGTTTCAATTGAAAAATCATATCTCTAGTCCACAATGTTTCCTCTCGAGACCCAGAGCCAAGAATACAAAATTCAAGGGTCAGAAGAAACAAAATGGTTCTTCTGTGAAAGAAGTTAAAACCAAACCAAAGGATGCTAAGGCAACCTCTAAGACTCCTAACAAAAGTGGACCCATTTGGAAATGGGTACCTAAATCTCTCTAAATGTGTTGCAGAAGAAGTATGTGCCCATATGGTACCTAGACTCCGGGTGCTCTAGGCACTTGACTGACGATAGAGGTCTACTCTCCTCATACAAAAAAACTAGGAGGAGGATCAGTAACCTTTTGGGATAACAAGAAAGGATTGATAAGATGCTACGGATACATTGCCAAAGAAGATGTAAAGGTGTCTAGAGTTACATATGTGGATGGCATCAAGCACAACTTACTAAGTGTTAGCCAACTCTGTGACACTGGCTTTGATGTGAAATTCAAAAGAACATATTGCTCTCTGCTAGGAGAAGATACATACATAGAGTTGTTAAGAGCCGAAAGAAGAGGTGATTTGTACCTTATGAACTTTAAGGCAAAAACAAAAAATAAAAACTTTGTCAAGTATCAAACAGGAAGAAGAGGCATGGCTCTCGCACAACAGGTTTTCTCATTTAAAATTTCATACTCTTGACAAACTTGTGAAGCTAAATCTGGTAAGTGGTCTACCAAATGTAAAGTTCAATAGAGATCATCTCTCATCTTCTTGTGAGATGGGCAAACTCAAAAGATCTTCCCATAAGACCAAGTCAGATGTGTCATGCACTAGGCCTCTGTAGATGCTACATGTTGACCTCTGCGGTCCAATCTCTGTGCAGAGCCTAGGTGGCAAGAAATACATTCTTGTTTTAATGCATGAGTTTTCCAGATACACATGGGTTGAATTTGTCCGAAAGAAGTTCGATGTACCCCAAATGTTAATCAATCTTATGAGAAAAATCCAAATTCTGGTTGAGTGCAAGGTGCAGAAGTTGAGAAGTGATAATGGGACTGAGTTCAAGAACTCAACCATAGAAGCTTATCTCTCAGAAGAAGGAATCTCACAGAATTTCTCTACCGCACGAACTCCACAACAAAATGGTGTTGTCGAAAGAAGAAACCGAACGCTCGTGGAGGCCGCCAGAACCATGCTCACTGCATCAGGATTACCGACTTC
Source organism: Saussurea involucrata (assembly GCA_033807775.1). NCBI lineage: Eukaryota > Viridiplantae > Streptophyta > Magnoliopsida > Asterales > Asteraceae > Saussurea > Saussurea involucrata. The sequence goes on from CM066321.1 coordinate 35,084,114, forward strand.
CTTTTGGGCAGAAGCAATCTCAACCGCATGCTTCACACAAAATCAATCATAGATTGTGAAAATACATTCAAAACCCCCATACCACTTGATCAACCAGAGGAAACCCAACATAAAATTCTTCCATGTTTTCGGTTGCGGATGTTTTGTTCTAAACAACAAAGAACAGTTGGGAAAGTTTGATAGAAAAGCTGATGAACGAAAATTCATTGGATACTCATCAAGATCCAAAGCTTACAGAGTCTATGTCCTAAAAAAAGAACGATAGTGGAAAGTATCAATGTTTCTTTTGATGACTCATTTCATCAAACTTCTGAGCAAATCAGCTCAGAACTCGAGCTAAAGAAGCAAGCCTCTGGTGTATCACTATCTCAAGAAGCAGAACTTAATCTCATGTTCGATGATATGTTTGATGATGATGATGAACCCTCCGTGAATGGTCACAGAGCCTCTAGAATCCAAATCTCTGCGGACCAGGCTCCTCAAGGTATATCTCTTACCGGTCCTTCTAATACTTCACCCTCTTCCACTACATGTGTAGGTCAAACAATTGAGGGAAAGCATGAAGAAGATGCTACCGAGAATGATAAGGATACCACACCAAAACTAGCAGAAAATCCAACACCTCTGACCACAGAGGATTCCCCACCAGAGCACGATGAGAACTCAACACCAATAACGACAGAGGTCCCAACCTTAACTCAAGCTGAAACCTCAACTCCTGTGATGAGCACAAATGATGTACCTTCTACGACAGAAGTGGTGCATGAACCAACCAATGTACCCACGGAAGTAGAACTTGATGCTGCTAATGACCATCTTCCTCGGATGACCAAGTGGACGAAAAGTCATCCACAAAGCCAAATCATTGGCGATCCTTCTGCCAAAGTGACAACTCGATCAGCCACTGCCAATTTTTGTTTCTTCACAAACTTTATCAGTGTGATCGAACCAAATAAGGTCTCTGAAGCCCTTGAAGATCCAAATTGGGTGGAAGCTATGCAAGAATAGCTTCTACAATTTGAGCGCAACAAAGTTTGGTCCCTAGTACCTCTGCCAAAAGGCAAAACTGCAATATGACCAAATGGGTTTTCGGAAACTAAAAGGATGAAGATGGAGTGGTCATTAGAAATAAAGCAACATTGGTGGCTAAGATAGATTACGAAGAAACCTTGGCCCCTGTCGCACGCTTGGAGGCCATCGGGATAGTTTTGGCTTTTGCAGCCTACATAGATTTTAAGGTGTACCAGATGGACGTGAAATCTGCCTTCCTCAATGGTCAAATACAAGAAGAAGTATACGTCCAACAACCACCAGGATTCGAGAGTTCCAAATGCCCAAATCATGTCTATTTTCTGGAAAAGGCTCTCTATGGACTCAAACAGCCCCCGGAGCTTGGGATGAACGACTCTCAAACTTCTTGCTTGTAAATCATTTCGAAAGAGGTACGACCGATACTACTTTGTTTTACAAGAGTAGAAAAGGTGAGATTTTGCTTGTAAAAAATATATGTGGATGACATTATATTTGGTTCTACTAATGAAGAGTATTGTAATGAAACACCCTAAAATTTACAATGAATTTAAACCTTGAATTTTTCATAGTATTCTACAACATCTTCCAAAACTTTCATACATAAATGGAGAATTAGTTACGAAGATTCATATTTAAAACTGAACTATCAAAAACAACCTACTAATCTAATCCTTAACAATAAGATCAGATTATACGGGTTGTCTAGGTAAGCTCCCAAAATATCTTCGTATACACTAACTTCCCCATCACGTTTCCAAAAGCATAACTGTGATACCCCTCTTCACTCATCCCTTTGTATCCCTTCCCGAGCTAGAACCTGGTAAGAAAATTTAATTTGGAAACATTAGGCTTATGCCTAGTAAGAACATCCAGTTTAAAATCAAAACCTTTATAGACTTTGAAAACCAAATTTGTAAACAAAGCATATAAATTAACCTGGTCGCAAACTTTCTTACCGTACACATAACATTTTTTATGACGGGAATCATACCCGGATCCATGAGTATGACAAACACTAAGTAAGTCATAAAATCATGTTCAAGAGAGCCACTACGAATCACCACGGATTATAGATTACAGCTCATGTCCAAGAAATTAAAATTAAGCGCCATGCCTATTTCTTGGTGTGGAAGTAGGGATTACAATTAAGAGCCATGCCTATCCCTTATCTTCCAAAAGAAAACGAGAATTACAATTAATAGCCCTGCCTATTCCACGTTTTCACATCACAATACGAAATGAGAATTACCATTAAGAGCCCGACCTATTCCTTATTTCAAATCAACGGGAATTACAATTAAGCGCCACGCCTATTCCACGTTTATCAGATATGCTAGTGCCTATGGATCCATTACACTTCCTAGCATATGTGCGTATCAAACCAAATCATACGTCAAATCATATCATACTTAAAATCGGGTTATAAGTATGTTCATACTGCTAGGATTGAAATCCAAATAATCAAAATGTTCCCTGTCAAAAGTTACCGGAAATCAATACTTACCGGGAACCCATTAGTTACCGGATACTACCGGAAAACTATCCGGATTATGTGTCCGAAACTCATATCCGGAAACTACAGGAATCCGGGAACAATCCGGAACTGGTATTCGGAAAGCACAAGTAATCCGGATACTTTCGGAAAACATACCGGGAAATATAGACAATCCGGGTAACGTCCGGAAACCAAAGTAATCCGGGTAACACCCGAAAACCAAACTATTCGGGAAATAAAATTTGACCGGATACTACCTGGATTAAGTACTTATCGGATACTTCCGGTATTAAACATTTTATCGGACACTATCGAATACAAATTTACCGGATACTAAAAACTCACCCGGAAACTTCGAACTGAACATCGATTATCATCTGAAGACCCACTGTGATTCAATTCTCAATCAAACACATACCACTACAGTATTTCTAAAACACTTAGACAATTTAAAATCATGTAAATCATCCAATTTCAATTTCTATAATTTCAAAAAGTGAGATGAACTCACCTGGAACAGAACTCGACTTCAAATCTGTGCAAATCGACTCAACCCAAAAACACCAACTTCCAACTTGATTCTCCAAAGATTCAGTAATCTAATCATAAACCAAATTGGGCTTATAAACATCCATCCTTAATCAATTTAATTGGAAACCAAGATCGAATTTCTTACCGACGAGATTTTGGAACTCAGATCTCTCTCTTCTCTGAACCGACTTCAAAGACTTTCCAAAATCAGAAAACCCACACAAACTTTATCTTTCTCATTTAAATATCTCAATTCCACCAATTTACAAAAACTACCCCAAAGTTTACACTTTCACGAATTAGCAATTAAAACTTTGACCAAATACACTTTTAACCCTTTCAACATTTCGTTTAAAATAACACCTTCCCCTTATTTTAACATTCTCCCAAAATAAATGTATGATGATTATGGAAATTTCGAGGTGTTACATGTAAGAAATTTGAAAAACTCATGAAGAGTGAGTTTGAAATTAGCATGATGGGAGAACTTAATTTCTTCCTCGGGCTTCAATCAAACAAACAATAGAGGGTATTTTTATAAACCAATCAAAATATGTTTCCGATATTTTGTCAAAATTTAAACTCTCTGAATCTTCTGTTATGAAAACCCCAATGGCCATTGGATCTAAGTTACACTCAGACCTAGTGGGTAAATCTGTCGAGTGCAAACTCTACCGACGCATGATAGTATCTCTTCTATACTTAACATCTAGTAGACCAAATATTATGTATGTCACATGTCTATGTGCAAGGTATCAAGCTAACCCAAAGGAATCTCATCTTTATGTTGTGAAGAGAATCTTTAGATACCTCAAAGGAACCAAAAATATTGGTCTCTGGTATCCAAAGAACTCTGGTTTTGATCTAATGGCTTATACTAATTCAGATTATGGGGGATGCAAACTAGACAAGAAAAGTACCTCTGGAAGTTGTCAATTCCTAGGAGGAAAACTGGTGAGCTGTACATCCAAGAAACAAAATTGTGTGTCTACATCTATGGCAGACGAAAAATATGTTGCTGCTGCTACCTGTTGCTCACAAGTTATGTGGATGAAAACACAGCTCAGAGACTATGGTCTAGATATTGAGAAGATACCCATCCTCTGTGACTCAAAAAGTGCCATTGCAATCTCTGCCAATCCAGTACAACACTAAAAAACAAAGCATACCTACATAAGGTACCACTTTCTGAAGCATCATGTTGAGAAAGATACGATTGAAATGTATTTTGTGCCAATAGAGTATCAACCTGCTGACCTTTTCACCAAAGCCTTAGATGAGAAAATATTCTTATTTTTGGTTGGCAAGTTGGGTATGTTAAACATGAGTTGACCCACAAAGCCTCTGCACTTTGGTACAAAGTCTATCATCTTGTAAATATGTATTGATTTCCTTAAACATGTGCAGTTGTTTCTTTGTAAAGCTTTTTATCATTTCAGAGCTTCTGTGACATTGCACAGAGCCTAAGGCCCTTGTTCCAAAATATATAAAGAGTGGTTGATCTATGACTTGTGTACTACTTATCATATTTGACCCAAGCATAGATCAAGGGGAAGCAAAAGTAAGCCTTTACGTGAACCACAAAAGATGATCATTCAAGGGGGAGGGAAAGATGCTCTTTGTTCGAGCAAATATTGAAGAAGGTGTTAACTCAAGGGGGTGCAAATCATTTTTGGTAAGTTTAAAGCACAAAACCATTTTCAAAAACACTTTTCTCGGACATAACTTTCCAAATATGTCCCAATTTACCTATTTAAGCAAATCAAAACTTTGTTTGGTCAAACACTTTTGAGCTCTTTCCTTTATTAGAAATTTTTGGTCAAAGAGCCTCTCTGACGTTTCACAGAGCCTCTGTGCCATAGAAGTCTCAAAGACCACAAGTTTCTTAAGGATAATACCCGAGACCAATTCATTGATTTTCAAACGATTTAGGTAAAGAAAAGGTGTAATCTTTATGCGAGATAAGTCAGACTCCAGCTCACAGAAGCTCAACATTCCACAGAGCTTCTGTACTTCTCAACACTTGGGTGTTTGAGAAAATACTTCTAAGGTGCGGGTTCTATTAAGAATGACAGGCATAAATCTTTAGCAATTCTTACGTGCGTGGGCGGTGATGGGAGCGCACGTCCTCTCACCCTGAACCGTCAGAGTACACGTGGCATCCTCTGATAGGGTGTACTGTACTGTTGTTTTAAAACGCCCCACTACTTGAGTACGGACTACGGACCCCAAAACTTATCCAAATTAACTTCTTGCCGCCCATTTACCCCTTTAAAATCCCCTTTTACCCTTCATCTTCACCTTTTTCACTCTCAAGAACACTCAAAAACTCCGTCGAATCTGCAATTTTCACTCTCGAAACCTTTGAATCTTCATCCTTTTTCTTCCCAAAACCTTCTTAACAACACCAATGGCGTCCCCTGCAACCTCCAACCATTCTGAAAACCATGTTCCTCCGAGGAACGATGACCAAGTTTATTCTGATTCTAAAGGTTTCATCAACTACCTCCCGTCTACTAACCTTCAAGATTTCATAAACCACAACTGGTACTCAAACCAACTTCCCCTAAAACCAAACAACCACTAGGTGGTCCTAAGCCTTCAATCTTTTGCCCAAGAACATGCCCCAATCATTAACTTGTTGCAAAATCACCCTTTTAACAAGATTTTGACTACGGATGTCAAGAACATACCAAGCAGGTATGTTCCTAGTTGTGGCAGAGCACAAGATTCGATGAAGAACTTAAATCCGTAGTTGGGTACAGGTCTAAACCTGATGTAACACCCTAAAAATAAGGGCAAATTTAAACCTGAAATAAAAGGGTTTACTCAACTTTATCCATAACATAAACATTCTTAATGAGTGAAAATAATAACAAAAGTCAATTTACATCAACATGTCGCCACTATAAACTCTCCACTCGTCCCATTACTTCCTTGAGCTCATACCTGGTAAGAAAATATAATTTGAAACGATTAGGCTAACGCTTAGTGAGAACATTCAGTTTCAAATAATGCTTTTACATCAATGTAAACAAGGCTTATCGAACCTGCCTTACCCTCGTTCTTACCAAGCTCGTACTCGACTCATAAGGACGGGATCATATCTGGTCCCATGACTATGACTAACAATCGGAAAGTCATCTCATCATGTCCTATAGCTTACTAAGAATCATTATGGATTCTAGCTTATCGATCAAGTCTAAGGACTTACATTCAATCCTCATACCTTTTCTTGGAATGGAAGCAGAAATAGCATTTATATTGCCTATTTCTAATCCATCGAAAGTAAGTGAAAACAACACTTACACTTTATCTAATTAATATTTCTACATCTCAATTACGAATAGCAACTATACATTGCCTATTCCATCATTCAACGTGAATAGCAATTCTACTTTGCCTATTCACTCATTCCAACATGAATAGCAATTCTACTTTGCCTATTCAATCATTTAACATGAATATCAATTTTACTTTGCCTATTCAATCGATCCCGTGGATATGACTTACATTCAAAAAGTCATATTATCACAATCAAGAGCCTACTATGAATCATTGCAGAATCTAGATCATTGCTCTTATCCAAGAAATTACAAGTTACTTTATGCCTATTTCTTGGACTGGAAGTAGAGATTACAATTTACTTTATGCCTATCTCTGACCTTCCCATAGAAATCAGGAATTACAATTTACTTTATGCCTATTCCTCGATTTCTATATTACGAAATGAGAATTACAATTTACTTTATGCCTATTCTCCATTTCCACGTAAACGAGAATTACAAATTAATTTATGTCTATTCCACGTTTCACGTCATACTATGAAATAGGAATTACAAATTACTTTATGCATATTCCTCATTTCACAACGCCTTTACGAAATGGGAATTACAAATTACTTTATGCCTATTCCACATTTCACAACGCCTTTACGAAATGGGAATTACAAATTACTTTATGCCTATTCCACATTTCTCATCACCTTAGAATCAATGACCCCCAATGGGATCAATAAATCGTGATTCATAACCGGTCCCCCGATGATTCAAGGTACACTCATTCACTAGAATTTACACCATGTGGTCAATGGCTAGTATCCGACTCCAATTAGACCGTACTAAGTTGCCCCCGATGACCTGATGTCTATTCTAGCTACTACAATGGGAATAATTGTCCAATTTATCCAAATCACGGGAATTAAGATTAGCGTTACGCCTATTCCTCGTGATTACAAAACACTAGTGCCTATGGATCCATTACACTTATTTGTACTCGTGCAGGTTATTGCTTAATATGGATTTCTCATAACATTCATTATAAGCAATTCACATTTATATAACATAGATGCCTCACAACATTCAGTATGAGCAAATCACCTCTATATAACATAGATTCCTCATATCATTCAGTATGAGCATATCACATTTATATAACATACTACACACCTGCTTAGTAACAAACTAAAGCAACCTTTAAGCCTAACGCACTACCATCCAATAATAGATGTGTTCAAGCTACTTTCAGTTCTTCAATTATACCCTGTTCAGAAGTTAACAAAACCTAAAGTTACCGGGTACTACAAAAGTTACCGGATACTTACCACTTACCGGGTAATACACAACTTACCGGATACAGATTTACCGGATACAACATTTACCGGATACAAATACTTACCGGATACTATACTGAATCCGAATGACATTCCGGTAACTATCTCATTCGGTAACTACAGAATAAACAGAACTTACCGAATACTTTGCCCCATCCGGAAAACTTCATACAGAGGTTACCGGGTACCATATTTTACCCGGTAACTTCGACCTGCAGCTTAGAAATTCAACCCAAAACCATGTCTGTTCCATCCAGCTTGTTTTAAACACATCCATACAGTCCCAAAACAGTTTATAAAAGCGTCTTAACGTTTAATTTGACAGAAAAACATGGATTTAAGCAAAAAGTGAATGAACTCACCTTATGGAGATAAAACCCACTTCTCTGCGCAATCAATCTTCGAAGACTCCAAAAAGCTAACACTGATTCTGGAAATCAAATCTTAATAACTAGAACTTGATACTCTATTCTTTCTATTCTTTCTCTCTATTTCTCTCTTTTCTCCTGCCGAACGAAACACACACACACACAAAATATATCAAATGAAAAAGTAAACAAAAGTGTTTCCTTATCCATCAAAAAGGCGGTGGAAGTGTAAGTGGTTTCACCATTTAACCAAACAGCCCCCCTCAACTTTAGTCAAATGACAAATTATACCCTCCAACTTATAAATTAAAATTAATGTTTACCCCTTAACTTATAACTCCGTAAAACAAATAACGTAACTTATTCGGGGATAAACTCTAACATTAATCTATCAAATAACCAATCACAACTTTATCAAATAATTATACTCAGATTATTTAATAAACCAAACGTAATCCTTTATAAAAATCGAGATGTTACAATACTCCCCAACATGAAAATGATTTCGTCCTCGAAATCAAAGCTAAGTAACTCAATGAAGATATTTAATCTTCATATCCTCTTCAACTTCTGATGCCACATTAGCACCTTAGTGATGTTTCTATTGTACCTTTAACATAACCGCATTCTTAGATCGTAATTTCTGAACCGATCTCTCTAGAATCGTTTATATTTCCTCCACACAACGACTCTTCTCATCCATTCTTACTTCAGTAAATGGAATCACATCATACCAACATGAAATATGTCATATATCCCTTTCAATTTCTAGTCTTACATACTCAATCACAGTTAAAAGTCCAGGAAGAACAATGACTTAACTTTCCACATTTTCTCAATCTTATAACTTTCACCATTACCCGCTCCCCAACATGGGAACAACATAAAATTGTATTAACCTCCTTTGGTTATTAATCAAAATTCTATTTGATCAATATCTATTCCTTGATCGGAATTAAAAAAATCGAAATTCACTAGTAATCTTATCTCTAAAACGCAGTTACCAAGAGACAAACTAGTCCATAATCGGATTAGATCACAACCTCTACTGAATACTAGTAGATCAATACTTGATCCAACTATCCACTTTATCTACTACTTGTTACCGATTTCATCGTCAAGCATACACACACCGCCCTAAAGATTCTCATTTGAAGGGCTCGACGAGCTAACTAAATAGCATAACTAATCATGCGGTACTTGAAACTCTTTTATGTGCTACAGCATCGTCAAATGAAATCACCTCCAATTGCCAAAACGATTAGAAACAAGTATGCTTACATAACAATATATTCATAATAACAGTAGCTAGTTGAAATTATGAACATACTATACATAAGAATCCTTGTTACCATCATCACAATTCTTAATTCCCGTATTTCCGTCAATTCGTAAGACCATCTCGTCTTAGTGCTTCTACCCATATCTCACAAATCATACCTTAATTCATCTCAGCTTAAGTCCAGGTATATCAAAATCATACCTAGTTCACTTAAACTACGACTCTGATACCATATTGTAACACCCTAAAAATCAGGGCAAATTTAAACGTGAAATAAAACGGTTTACACATCTTTTATCCATAACATAAACATTCTTAATGAGTGAAAATAATAACAAAAGTCAATTTACATCAACTTGTCGCCACTATAAACTCTCCACTCGTCCCATTTATTCATTGAGCTCATACCTGGTAAGAAAATATAATTTGAAACGATTAGGCTAACGCCTAGTGAGAACATTCAGTTTTAAATAATGCTTTTACATCAATGTAAACAAGGCTTATCGAACCTGCCTTACCCTCATTCTTACCAAGCTCGTACTCGACTCATAAGGACGGGATCATATCCGGTCCCATGACTATGACTAACAATCGGGAAGCCATATCATCATGTCCTAGAGCTTACTAAGAATCATTATGGATTCTAGCTTATCGATCAAGTCTAAGGACTTACATTCAATCCTCATACCTTTTCTTGGAATGAAAGCAGAAATAGCATTTATATTGCCTATTTCTAATCCATCGAAAGTAAGGGAAAACAACACTTACACTTTATCTAATTAATATTTCTACATCTTAATTAAGAATATCAACTATACATTGCCTATTCCATCATTCAACGTGAATAGCAATTCTACTTTGCCTATTAAATCATTCCAACATGAATAGCGATTCTACTTTGCCTATTCAATCATTTAACATGACTATCAATTTTACTTTGCCTATTCAATAGATCCCGTGTATATGACTTACTTTCAAAAAGTCATATTATCACAATCAAGAGCCTACTATGAATCATTGCAGATTCTAGATCATTGCTCTTATCCAAGAAATTACAAGTTACTTTATGCCTATTTCTTGGACTGTAAGTAGAGATTATAATTTACTTTATGTCTATCTCTAACCTTCCAATAGAAATCAGGAACTACAATTTACTTTATGCCTATTCCTCGATTTCTATACTACGAAATGAGAATTACAATTTACTTTATGCCTATTCTCCATTTCCACGTAAACGGGAATTACAAATTACTTTATGCCTATTCCAAGTTTCACGTCATACTATGAAATAGGAATTACAAATTACTTTATGCATATTCCTCATTTCACAACGCCTTTACGAAATGGGAATTACAAATTACTTTATGCCTATTCCACATTTCACAACGCCTTTACGAAATGGGAATTACAAATTACTTTATGCCTATTCCACATTTCTCATCACCTTAGAATCAATGATCCCCAATGGGATCAATAAATCGCGATTCATAACCGGGCCCCCAATGATTCAAGGTACACTCATTCACTAGAATTTACACCATGTGGTCAATGGCTAGTATCCGACTCCCATTAGATCGTACTAAGTTTCCCCCGATGACCTGATGTCTATTCTAGCTACTACAATGGGAATAATTGTCCAATTTATCCAAATCACGGGAATTACGATTAGCGCCACGCCTATTCCTCGTGATTACAAAACACTAGTGCCTATGGATCCATTACACTTATTTGTACTCGTGCAGGTTATTGCTTAATATGGATTTCTCATAACATTCATTATAAGCAATTCACATTTATATAACATAGATGCCTCACAACATTCAGTATGAGCAAATCACCTTTATATAACATAGATTCCTCATATCATCCAGTATGAGCAAATCACATTTATATAACATACTACACACCTGCTTAGTAACAAACTAAAGCAACCTTTAAGCCTAACGCACTACCATCCAATAATAGATGTGTTCAAGCTACTTTCAGTTCTTCAATTATACCCTGTTCAGAAGTTAACAAAACCTAAAGTTACCGTGTACTACAAAAGTTACCGGATACTTACCACTTACCGGGTAATACACAACTTACCGGATACAGATTTATCGGATACAACATTTACCGGATACAAATACTTACCGGATACTATACTGAATCCGAATGACATTCCGGTAACTACAAAATAAACAGAACTTACCGAATACTTTGCCCCATCCGGAAACCTTCATACAGAGGTTATCGGGTACCATATTTTACCCGGTAACTTCGACCTACAGCTTAGAAATTCAACCCAAAACCATGTCTGTTCCATCCAGCTTGTTTTAAACACATCCATACAGTCCCAAAATAGTTTATAAAAGCATCTTAACGTTTAATTTGACAGAAAAACATGGATTTAAGCAAAAAGTGAATGAACTCACCTTATGGAGATAAAACCCACTTCTCTGCACAATCAATCTTCAAAGACTCCAAACAGCTAACACTGATTCTGGAAATCAAATCTTAATAACTAGAACTTGATACTCTATTCTTTCTATTCTTTCTCTCTATTTCTCTCTTTTCTCCTGTCGAACGAAACACACACACACACAAAATATATCAAATGAAAAAGTAAACAAAAGTGTTTCACTTTTGTTTCCTTATCCATCAAAAAGGCGCTGGAAGTGTAAGTGGTTTCACCATTTAACCAAACAGTCCCCCTCAACTTTAGTCAAATGACAAATTATACCCTCCAACTTATAAATTAAAATTAATGTTTACCCCTTAACTTATAACTCCGTAAAACAAATAACGTAACTTATTCGGGGATAAACTCTAACATTAATCTATCAAATAACCAATCACAACTTTATCAAATAATTACACTCAGATTATTTAATAAACCAAACGTAATCCTTTATAAAAATCGAGATGTTACAATACTCCCCAACTTGAAAATGATTTCGTCCTCGAAATCAAAGCAAAGTAACTCAATGAAGATAATTAATCTTCATATCCTCTTCAACTTCTGATGCCACATTAGCACCTTAGTGATGTTTCTATTGTACCTTTAACATAACCGCATTCTTAGATCGTAATTTCTGAACCGATCTCTCTAGAATCGTTTCTATTTCCTCCACACAACGACTCTTCTCATCCATTCTTACTTCAGTAAATGGAATCACATCATACCAACATGAAATATGTCATATATCCCTTTCAATTTCTAGTCTTACATACTCAATCACAGTTAAAAGTCTAGGAAGAACAAGGACTTAACTTTCCACATTTTCTCAATCTTCTAACTTTCACCATTACCCGCTCCCCAACTTGGGAACAACATAAAATTCTATTAACCTCCTTTGGTTATTAATCAAAACTCTATTTGATCAATATCTATTCCTTAATCGGAATTAAAAAAAATCGAAATTCACTAGTAAGCTTATCTCTAAAACGCAGTTACCAAGAGACAAACTAGTCCATAATCGGATTAGATCACAACCTCTACTGAAGACCAGTAAATCAATACTTGATCCAACTGTGCACTTTATCTACTACTGGTTACCGATTTCATCGTCAAGCATACACACACCGCCCTAAAGATTCTCATTTGAAGGGCTCGACGAGATAACTAAATAGCATAACTAATCATGCGGTACTTGAAACTCTTTTATGTGCTACAGCATCGTCAAATGAAATCACCTCCAATTGCCAAAACAATTAGAAACAAGTATGCTTACATAACAATATATTCATAATAACAGTAGCTAGTTGAAATTATGAACATACTATACATAAGAATCCTTGTTACCATCATCACAATTCTTAATTCCCGTATTTCCGTCAATTCGTAAGACCATCTCGTCTTAGTGCTTCTACCCATATCTCACAAATCATACCTTAATTCATCCCAGCTTAAGTCCAGGTATCTCAAAATCATACCTAGTTCACTTAAACTACGGCTCTGATACCATATTGTAACACCCTAAAAATCAGGGCAAATTTAAACCTGAAATAAAACGGTTTACTCATCTTTTATCCATAACATAAACATTCTTAATGAGTGAAAATAATAACAAAAGTCAATTTACATCAACTTGTCGCCACTATAAACTCTCCACTCGTCCCATTTCTTCCTTGAGCTCATACCTGGTAAGAAAATATAATTTGAAACGATTAGGCTAACGCCTAGTGAGGACATTCAGTTTCAAATAATGCTTTTACATCAATGTAAACAAGGCTTATCGAACCTGCCTTACCCTCATTCTTACCAAGCTCGTACTCGACTCATAAGGACGGGATCATATCCGGTCCCATGACTATGACAAACAATCGGGAAGCCATATCATCATGTCCTAGAGCTTACTAAGAATCATTATGGATTCTAGCTTATCGATCAAGTCTAAGGACATACATTCAATCCTCATACCTTTTCTTGGAATGAAAGCAGAAATAGCATTTATATTGCCTATTTCTAATCCATCGAAAGTAAGGGAAAACAACACTTACACTTTATCTAATTAATATTTCTACATCTCAATTAAGAATAGCAACTATACATTGCCTATTCCATCATTCAACGTGAATAGCAATTCTACTTTGCCTATTCAATCATTCCAACATGAATAGCAATTCTACTTTGCCTATTCAATCATTTAACATGAATATCAATTTTACTTTGCCTATTCAATCGATCCCGTGGATATGACTTACATTCAAAAAGTCATATTATCACAATCAAGAGCCTACTATGAATAATTGCAGATTCTAGATCATTGCTCTTATCCAAGAAATTACAAGTTACTTTATGCCTATTTCTTGGACTGGAAGTAGAGATTACAATTTACTTTATGTCTATCTCTGAGCTTCCCATAGAAATCAGGAATTACAATTTACTTTATGCCTATTCCTCGATTTCTATACTACGAAATGAGAATTACAATTTACTTTATGCCTATTCTCCATTTCCACGTAAACGGGAATTACAAATTACTTTATGCCTATTCCACGTTTCACGTCATACTATGAAATAGGAATTACAAATTACTTTATGCATATTCCTCATTTCACAACGCCTTTACGAAATGGGAATTACAAATTACTTTATGCCTATTCCACATTTCACAACGCCTATACGAAATGGGAATTACAAATTAACTTAAGCCTATTCCACATTTCTCATCACCTTAGAATCAATGGCCCCCAATGGGATCAATAAATCGCGATTCATAACCGGGCCCCCGATGATTCAAGGTACACTTATTCACTAGAATTTACACCATGTGGTCAATGGCTAGTATCTGGCTCCCATTAGACTGTACTAAGTTGCCCCCGATGACCTGATGTCTATTCTAGCTACTACAATGGGAATAATTGTCCCATTTATCCAAATCACGGGAATTATGATTAGCGCCATGCCTATTCGACGTGATTACAAAACACTAGTGCCTATGGATCCATTACACTTATTTGTACTCGTGTAGGTTATTGCTTAATATGGATTTCTCATAACATTCATTATAAGCAATTCACATTTATATAACATAGATGCCTCACAACATTCAGTATGAGCAAATGACCATTATATAACATAGATTCCTCATATCATTCCGTATGAGCAAATCACATTTATATAACATACTACACACCTGCTTAGTAACAAACTAAAGCAACCTTTAAGCCTAACGCACTACCATCCAATAATAAATGTGTTCAAGCTACTTTCAGTTCTTCAATTATACCCTGTTCATAAGTTAACAAAACCTAAAGTTACCGGGTACTACAAAAGTTACCGGATACTTACCACTTACCGGGTAATACACAACTTACCGGATATAGATTTACCGGATACAACATTTACTGGATACAAATACTTACCGGATACTATACTGAATCCGAATGACATTCCGGTAACTATTTCATTCGGTAACTACAGAATAAACAGAACTTACCGAATACTTTGCCCCATCCGGAAACCTTCATACAGAGGTTACCGGGTACCATCTTTTACCCGGTAACTTCGACCTGTAGCTTAGAAATTCAACCCAAAACCATGTCTGTTCCATTCAGCTTGTTTTAAACACATCCATACAGTCCCAAAACAGTTTATACAAGCGTCTTAATGTTTAATTTGACAGAAAAACATGGATTTAAGCAAAAAGTGAATGAACTCACCTTATGGAGATAAAACCCACTTCTCTACACAATCAATCTTCAAAGACTCCAAACAGCTAACACTGATTCTGGAAATCCAATCTTCATAACAAGAACTTGATACTCTATTCTTTCTGTTCTTTCTCTCTATTTCTCTCTTTTCTCATGCCGAACGAAACACACACACACACATACAATATATCAAATGAAAAAGTAAACAAAAGTGTTTCACTTTTGTTTCCTTATCCATCAAAAAGGCGGTGGAAGTGTAAGTGGTTTCACCATTTAACCAAACAGCCCCCCTCAACTTTAGTCAAATGACAAATTATACCCTCCAACTTATAAATTAAAATTAATGTTTACCCCTTAACTTATAACTCCGTAAAACAAATAACGTAACTTATTCGGGGATAAACTCTAACATTAATCTATCAAATAACCAATCACAACTTTATCAAATAATTATACTCAGGTTATTTAATAAACCAAACGTAATCCTTTATAAAAATCGAGATGTTACAATACTCCCCAACTTGAAAATGATTTCGTCCTCGAAATCAAAGAAAAGTAACTCAATGAAGATATTTAATCTTCATATCCTCTTCAACTTCTGATGCCACATTAGCACCTTAGTGATGTTTCTATTGTACCTTTAACATAACCGCATTCTTAGATCGTAATTTCTGAACCGATCTCTCTAGAATCGTTTCTATTTCCTCCACACAACGACTCTTCTCATCCATTCTTACTTCAGTAAATGGAATCACATCATACCAACATGAAATATGTCATATATCCCTTTCAATTTCTAGTCTTACATACTCAATCACAGTTAAAAGTCTAGGAAGAACAAGGACTTAACTTTCCACATTTTCTCAATATTATAACTTTCACCATTACCCGCTCCCCAACTTGGGAACAACATAAAATTCTATTAACCTCCTTTGGTTATTAATCAAAACTCTATTTGATCAATATCTATTCCTTAATCGGAATTAAAAAAATCGAAATTCACTAGTAAGCTTATCTCTAAAACGCAGTTACCAAGAGACAAACTAGTCCATAATCGGATTAGATCACAACCTCTACTGAAGACCAGTAAATCAATACTTGATCCAACTGTGCACTTTATATACTACTTGTTACCGATTTCATCGTCAAGCATACACACACCGCCCTAAAGATTCTCATTTGAAGGGCTCGACGAGCTAACTAAATAGCATAACTAATCATGCGGTACTTGAAACTCTTTTATGTGCTACAACATCGTCAAATGAAATCACCTCCAATTGCCAAAACGATTAGAAACAAGTATGCTTACATAACAATATATTCATAATAATAGTAGCTAGTTGAAATTATGAACATACTATACATAAGAATCCTTGTTACCATCATCACAATTCTTAATTCCCGTATTTCCGTCAATTCGTAAGACCATCTCGTCTTAGTGCTTCTACCCATATCTCACAAATCATACCTTAATTCATCTCAGCTTAAGTCCAGGTATCTCAAAATCATACCTAGTTCACTTAAACTACGGCTCTGATACCATATTGTAACACCCTAAAAATCAGGGCAAATTTAAACCTGAAATAAAACGGTTTACTCATCTTTTATCCATAACATAAACATTCTTAATGAGTGAAAATAATAACAAAAGTCAATTTACATCAACTTTTCGCCACTATAAACTCTCCACTCGTCCCATTTCTTCCTTGAGCTCATACCTGGTAAGAAAATATATTTTGAAACGATTAGGCTAACGCCTAGTGAGGACATTCAGTTTCAAATAATGCTTTTACATCAATGTAAACAAGGCTTATCGAACCTGCCTTACCCTCATTCTTACCAAGCTCGTACTCGACTCATAAGGACGGGATCATATCCGGTCCCATGACTATGACAAACAATCGGGAAGCCATATCATCATGTCCTAGAGCTTACTAAGAATCATTATGGATTCTAGCTTATCGATCAAGTCTAAGGACATACATTCAATCCTCATACCTTTTCTTGGAATGAAAGCAGAAATAGCATTTATATTGCCTATTTCTAATCCATCGAAAGTAAGGGAAAACAACACTTACACTTTATCTAATTAATATTTCTACATCTCAATTAAGAATAGCAACTATACATTGCCTATTCCATCATTCAACGTGAATAGCAATTCTACTTTGCCTATTCAATCATTCCAACATGAATAGCAATTCTACGTTGCCTATTCAATCATTTAACATGAATATCAATTTTACTTTGCCTATTCAATCGATCCCGTGGATATGACTTACATTCAAAAAGTCATATTATCACAATCAAGAGCCTACTATGAATCATTGCAGATTCTAGATCATTGCTCTTATCCAAGAAATTACAAGTTACTTTATGCCTATTTCTTGGACTGGAAGTAGAGATTACAATTTACTTTATGTCTATCTCTGACCTTCCCATAGAAATCAGGAATTACAATTTACTTTATGCCTATTCCTCGATTTCTATACTACGAAATGAGAATTACAATTTACTTTATGCCTATTCTCCATTTCCACGTAAACGGGAATTACAAATTACTTTATGCCTATTCCACGTTTCACGTCATACTATGAAATAGGAATTACAAATTACTTTATGCATATTCCTCATTTCACAACGCCTTTACGAAATGGGAATTACAAATTACTTTATTCCTATTCCACATTTCACAACGCCTATACGAAATGGGAATTACAAATTAACTTAAGCCTATTCCACATTTCTCATCACCTTAGAATCAATGGCCCCCAATGGGATCAATAAATCGCGATTCATAACCGGGCCCCCGATGATTCAAGGTACACTCATTCACTAGAATTTACACCATGTGGTCAATGGCTAGTATCTGGCTCCCATTAGACCGTACTAAGTTGCCCCCGATGACCTGATGTCTATTCTAGCTACTACAATGGGAATAATTGTCCCATTTATCCAAATCACGGGAATTATGATTAGCGCCATGCCTATTCGACGTGATTACAAAACACTAGTGCCTATGGATCCATTACACTTATTTGTACTCGTGTAGGTTATTGCTTAATATGGATTTCTCATAACATTCATTATAAGCAATTCACATTTATATAACATAGATGCCTCACAACATTCAGTATGAGCAAATGACCATTATATAACATAGATTTCTCATATCATTCAGTATGAGCAAATCACATTTATATAACATACTACACACTTGCTTAGTAACAAACTAAAGCAACCTTTAAGCCTAACGCACTACCATCCAATAATAAATGTGTTCAAGCTACTTTCAGTTCTTCAATTATACCCTGTTCAGAAGTTAACAAAACCTAAAGTTACCGGGTACTACAAAAGTTACCGGATACTTACCACTTAACGGGTAATACACAACTTATCGGATATAGATTTATCGGATACAACATTTACTGGATACAAATACTTACCGGATACTATACTGAATCCGAATGACATTCCGGTAACTATTTCATTCGGTAACTACAGAATAAACAGAACTTACCGAATACTTTGCCCCATCCGGAAACCTTCATACATAGGTTACCGGGTACCATCTTTTACCCGGTAACTTCGACCTGTAGCTTAGAAATTCAACCCAAAACCATGTCTGTTCCATTCAGCTTGTTTTAAACACATCCATACAGTCCCAAAACAGTTTATACAAGCGTCTTAATGTTTAATTTGACAGAAAAACATGGATTTAAGCAAAAAGTGAATGAACTCACCTTATGGAGATAAAACCCACTTCTCTACACAATCAATCTTCAAAGACTCCAAACAGCTAACACTGATTCTGGAAATCCAATCTTCATAACAAGAACTTGATACTCTATTCTTTCTGTTCTTTCTCTCTATTTCTCTCTTTTCTCCTGCCGAACGAAACACACACACACACACACATACAATATATCAAATGAAAAAGTAAACAAAAGTGTTTCACTTTGGTTTCCTTATCCATCAAAGAGGCGGTGGAAGTGTAAGTGGTTTCACCATTTAACCAAACAGCCCCCCTCAACTTTAGTCAAATGACAAATTATACCCTCCAACTTATAAATTAAAATTAAAATTTACCCCTTAACTTATAACTCCGTAAAACAAATAACGTAACTAATTCGGGGATAAACTCTAACATTAATCTATCAAATAACCAATCACAACTTTATCAAATAATTATACTCAAATTATTTAATAAACCAAACGTAATCCTTTATAAAAATCGAGATGTTACACCTGACTATTCCCAAAACCTAACTATTCCCAAAACCTAACTGTGGGTATCAACAGAAGTATGATATCCAAAACCTTCGACCTCCCCACCAGAAGCCTTTTAGGAATAAAATGATATGCCACGGAGCCAACTGACCAAGAGCTTATCGACTTCGTGTCAATGCTAGGCTACAATGAGCCTCTGGCGAAAAAACCCAATTTGAGATGAAATAGGCTTCCACCTATGTGGAATGTCCTGATTAGCATCCCGAACAGATGCCTCACAGGAAAAACCAGAAGTCCCGATCAAAGTTCTCACCAAATACTATCGATCATGTATGTGGTTTACTTTGACTTACCTCTGGACTATGCGAGGTTAATACTACAAGAGATGGCCTCTGCTGTGGAGAAGAAGAGAGATCTCCAGGCCACAGAAACCCCTCTGCCATCACTTCAATTTCAGAGGATAATTGGAATTATCCTTGAGCCTTTACTGTAAGAGGAGAAATGGAGCTTCGAAGGACCAACCGTAAAGACTTACCCTCTGACAACGATGAAACCAACCCTACACCCGAATGGATATGCCTTCTGTCGACCGTTATCAGAAAAGATGTTGGTGTATGTGAGTGATAGAGACATCCTAGAGAAGTACACGCGTGAGTTCAGGACTCCCAAACCGAGTCCTGAAACCCTACCACTCATAGGTATGCCTATAGGTGCAAAAGTAGTTGAGAGGATGAGTGAGGAAGAACGGAGAGTTGCCTTAGAGAAGTTTAGAAAACGCACAGCAGGAGCCTCTACTAGTAATCAAAACCCCCAAGAAGAAGAAGTGATTCCATAGACTGCTGAACCATCCCACCCAAGCAAAAGGTAAAGAAAAAGAAAACTAAGTCTGCCAAACCCACAGAGGACCAGATCCCTGAAACCCAAGCAATAGAGCAACCCGAAGAACCCCAAGATCAAGAACCCCAATC
This sequence comes from Saussurea involucrata, assembly GCA_033807775.1. Lineage (NCBI taxonomy): Eukaryota > Viridiplantae > Streptophyta > Magnoliopsida > Asterales > Asteraceae > Saussurea > Saussurea involucrata. The sequence goes on from CM066321.1 coordinate 35,104,773, forward strand.
CATAGAGGTACCCCAAGCTGACCCCTCTATCAACCAAACCACAGAAGCCCCAAAGAAGAGGATGAAGAAGAGAAAATCTAAATCCTCAGAGGAAGGTGCCTCTAAACCCAAGAAGAGGAAAACAAAGAAGAAACCCCCTACACCCCTATAAACTATTCAAGAAGAGGAGCCCATGGCCGCAGAAGACCGAGTACCTACACCGCTTTCTTATGCAGAACCCCAAGACATTATTCCCCAATCCTCTGCAGAACCTGACCTCAACTAATCCTCTGCCATTCCCCAAGAAAACCAACCTGAAGAAAACCAACCTGAAGAAGACCAAGTGTCTTTTAACACATTCTTATAGGTTGGAGGCATAAATGACTCCTTAGACACCTCAGGTTGAAACCTTAGGTTTCTTAATGATTGCAGAGAACCCAAATGTAGAGAGGGTGATGAAGATTCAGATTTTGACATCGATGCAGAAGAGGGTAATCAAGAGAATAGATGGGCAGAAGAAGGATATGCCCTAGGAAAAGAAATGGAAGAGGAGAGAAGTATAGGAAAAGATGCCTCTGGCACATACCCACAACTCCCCCCTGTGCTATCCACCTATCTATCATCGCTGGTCTAGCAGCAAATGACGGTATTGAAAAAGAGTTGCACGACTCGAACCCTACCCAAAGCCAACCGGGTAGAGGAAACTCTTTCATCCTCTATACCACTTTTAAGCCGGGCAACCTCACCTCTGGCTGTACCCTCTCAACAGTGTACAGTCATTGAAAATATAAGTGTTCATTCGCCCATGAACATGACACCCATCCCCACAGAGGCATTCGTTGGTTCTCCACATCACTCACTAGCAACAAAAAGTCCTTCAGATGGACTTATAGAGCACGAAGACGAAGAGGCTCTAGACAAGCCTCCGAGTCAACTCCCCTCCCCTGCTGTGTCGAACTCTGGATTGGTACGGAAGAAGGGACTCGACAGAACTCTCATAGAGGATAAGCCATCCAAGGATGACCCATCTCAAGTATCGAGAGGAAGTCCCAATGACCTCAACCTTAAAACATGGTCAAAGTTGGGCGCCTCAGGAACAGAGGTAAACTCTGGTGATGGATGTGTTCATCCAGAGGTCACCCCTGGCACATATGCCACGAAAGATGAGTCCCAAACTTTCGTCACCTCTGTGGCAAATAATTTCACCGGGTTGCAAAGCTTAGTGAAGTCTTATGCGGATACAACCAACACCGTTGTTTCCGCCCTAACCTCCAAACTTGATGCACTATCTACAAAGGTTAATATAACGACCCGGTATCCCATAACATACATAATATATAACGATTAACATTTCATACACAACGTCGTTACTTTCATAACAAAATACATGATAATTCAAATTCGGTCCCAAAGTCTCAAAACTATACAATACAGAAATATAAACATATCCTAATCTTCGTCAGCTAGCAACCGCCTCCTATGCTTTATTCTTCCCTTTGCTAACAAAATATCCTTGACCTGGAATACATATTTTTAAAAGGAAAATGAGGGTTAGACCAAACGGTCTAGTGAGATAATCCCTGTCATTTCAAAATCGTTATAAAACCAATTTATATAAAACCATTCGTACTAAAATAGTTTATATAAAACCATTCGTATAAACACACATATATCAATCAAGACTCGTGTATCGTGCACAACTCCTCATCCTCATTCCCCATGGCCATATTAGTTGGTTGCGAGCCAACAACACCGCTGTACAACAATTACAGCAAACATCCGCCGGCATAGTTCGGCAAGTGCTCTCGTGTAGTGTAATGCACATATAAATACAATATATATATATGTACCAATATATCATATTGTCAATTATAAAACCTTTCATCACATTCCAACCATATATATATATCACATTTTCTTTTATAAAAACGTTACCACATTCCAACCACATATACGTCTCAATATAAACACATAATCACATCATGTATCATAATCTCAATCCGTACATGTCCATCTCATATATATATCACATATATATGTATCCCAGTTGAAAAACGTTTTAAAGTAAAACTCACCTTGAATGCTTAAAAATACGCTTCCAAGCCTTTTTCCGAGCTATCCGATCCTTTACCCAAAATTCCCAGAATCTGAAACCATTTACATACAAACATCTCTTTACCAAAAGAACTCAAAAGATATACTTAGCAAGCTATGAACTCTGGACAAATCTACCTAACTCTCATCCTCAAAATGACCAAACAACTTATAATTTCCGGACAGCACAAAAGAATCCGGACAAGACAATTTATCCGGACAACTCGACTTTCCGGACAATAAGGAATCCAGACACCAAAGGAATCCGGATGCCATCCGGTATCTAAATCCTCCGGAAACCATCCACGAATCATCCGGACACTATCAACAAAACTACCCGGACACCACCAAAGAAACTACCCGGACACATTCATACTGTGTCCGGAAACCTCTGTCGGTTTGGTGCTTTTTACCCAGAAAACCGACTGAATTATTACCAGAAGTGTATTTGACTAATCTAATACGATAGAAACCTTCTAAAAGCAATTACAAACACAAAATACAAAGGAACATACCTCAGATTCACTTCCTAGCACACCAATTGAAGCCTTAACCTAGCTTTTCTTCTTTTCTCCTTCTTGCTCTCTCAAAACACACACACACACACTAAACTGACTTTGCTGGATGTTTGTTGAATGAAAATATCTGGAAACCTTAAGGGATAATATCAATCCATATTTTCCACTTTGGTCCTTGAACTTCTCAATAATGACACAAAATGCCTTTAACTTATAAATTAACCCAACTTACCCTAAACATCCAACTTTAAAGTTAACTAAACTTAACGGAAAGGGGATTTAACTAACGAACTTATCCGGGGTATTACATCATCTCCCCCTTAAAAGAATTTCGTCTCGGAATTCGGATAAGCGAAAAAGGTAATGAATACTTATCACTACTACTTCGAACTCAATCAAAACCATAGAAACTAACTGAATAGACACCCCACATCCACCTATATCCCTAACACAGATAAGCAACAAAAGCACGGAAATACAGATTATCAGTTTGCACCGAAGTCATATAGCACTTTAGCACGTATAGAGTTTATAGGAATATACCTGTCTTCATCTCTATCCATACGTCATGACCAACTTGCCACTCTGTTGACTTCAACAAGGTTAATATACACATAAGAACATACCCAATATAATAAGGTATTCCAGTTCAAACATGTACCTGTAAGTTCACAATTACACTGGCTAGGCGTAATTTGAAATTACCTTACATGATGTTCCTTCTACCTTTTATACTTAGCATCCCAAGGTTCTAATATATCAAGGACATCCTACTTCACATGCAGTTTAAGTCTAGGTACGGGTAAAAATACCTAAATCCCTTAAACTAGGGCTCTGATACCATCTGTAACGACCCGGTATCCCATAACATACATAATATATAACAATTAACATTTCATACACAACGTCGTTACTTTCATAACAAAATACATGATAATTCACATTCGGTCCCAAAGTCTCAAAACTATACAATACAGAAATGTAAACATATCCTAATCTTCGTCAGCTAGCAACCGCCTCCTATGCTTTATTCTTCCCTTTGCTAACAAAAGATCCTTGACCTGTAATACATATTTTTAAAAGGTAAATGAGGGTTAGACCAAACGGTCTAGTGAGATAATCTCTGTCATTTCAAAATCGTTATAAAACAAATTTATATAAAACCATTCGTATTAAAATAGTTTATATAAAACCATTCGTATAAACACACATATACCAATCAAGACTCGTGTATCGTGCACAACTCCTCATCCTCATTCCCCAAGGCCATATTAGTTGGTTGCGAGCCAACAACACCGATGTACAACAATTACAGCAAACATCCGCCGGCATAGTTCGGCAAGTGCTCTCGTGTAGTGTAATGCACATATAAATACAATATATATATGTACCAATATATCATATTGTCATTTATAAAACCTTTCATCACATTCCAACCATATATATATATATCACATTTTCTTTTATAAAAACGTCACCACATTCCAACCACATATACGTCTCAATATAAACACATAATCACATCATGTATCATAATCTCAATCCGTACATGTCCATCTCACATATATATATCACATATATATGTATCCCAGTTGAAAAACGTTTTAAAGTAAAACACACCTTGAACGCTTAAAAATACGCTTCCAAGCCTTTCTCCGAGCTATCCGATCCTTTACCCAAAATTCTCAGAATCTGAAACCATTTACATACAAACATCTCTTTACCAAAAGAACTCAAAAGATATTCTTAGCATGCTATGAACTCTGGACAAATCTACCTAACTCTCATCCTCAAAATGACCAAACAACTTATAGTTTCCGGACAGCACAAAAGAATCCGGACAACACAATTTATTCGGACAACTCGACTTTCCGGACAATAAGGAATCCAGACACCAAAGGAATCTGGATGCCATCCGGTATCTAAATCCTCCGGAAACCATCCACGAATCATCCAGACACTATCAACAAAACTACCCGGACACCACCAAAGAAACTACCCGGACACATTCATACTGTGTCCGGAAACCTCTGTCGGTTTGGTGCTTTTTACCCAGAAAACCGACTGAATTATTACCAGAAGTGTATTTGACTAATCTAATACGATATAAACCTTCTAAAAGCAATTACAAACACAAAATACAAAGGAACATACCTCAGATTCACTTCCAAGCACACCAATTGAAGCCTTAACCTAGCTTTTCTTCTTTTCTCCTTCTTGCTCTCTCAAAACACACACACACACACTAAAGTGACTTTGTTGGATGTTTGTTGAATGAAAATATCTGGAAACCTTAAGGGATAATATCAATCCATATTTTCCACTTTGGTCCTTGAACTTCTCAATAATGACACAAAATGCCCTAAACATCCAACTTTAAAGTTAACTAAACTTAACGGAAAGGGGATTTAACTAACGACCTTATCCGGGGTATTACAGTTAAGGCCAACACAACAAAGCTCACCAAATTACAAGAGAATCTACCATAGAGCTCCTCATCCACCATCCCCTCAGAAGCCCAGAACGAAATCTCTTCACCAACCATAGAGCTCAAATCTGCAAGAGCCCTCGCAGAAGTCCTTGCCAAAAAGCAAGTTGATAAGCCCTCAACCTCAATTACCACTGAAGTCCTAAGGAAGGCCATGGAACGGGTGCAACAGACCAACTCCAGACCCTAAAACCCACTGACTACATAACAAGGGAGCAGATCATAAGTATTGGACAAAAGGTGATCAACGAGATTTATGGCTTTGTCAAGGCGTTCACAGAGGCAAACGCCACTTATGTCAAAGAGTTTAAGGCAAGCGTCTGGATGCTCTGGTTCAAGTCTGAGGCAGAAGTCGCACATATCTTGGGGATATGTGATGACGTGTGTGATAGGTTAGAGGTCGCTGCCATGAATTTGCTAAAGACGAAGAAATCTCCTACACCGTGCCATGCAGAGGCATCCTTACAAGAGAAGCATGATGACCCCTCTGATGATGGAAATGGGCCATCGGGTCATCATAAGGGGGAGTGGACTGAAGAGCCACATTCAACAGAGCCCCTAACCAATCCTCAACCCCTAACCATCATTCCATCCAACCAAGGATCTCAAACGCAGAAGACCACAGAGGCAACACCCACCTTTGTGGAAACTAATATCTCACAGGAAGATCTACCCTCTCCCATACCTATTACTGAAGAACAACCTTCAACCTCACCCCAACCTATCCTAAAAACCCCAAGGGTTAAAACCTTAGCCACAAAACCTCAAAAAGCCAAAAAGGATCCAAACCTGAAAGAAAAATCTGTTGAGAAGAAATCTACAGAGCAACCCTCCCAACAACCGCAAGCCGAAGAACAACCAACTCAACCACCCCAGAGCACAAAACTGAAGGAAACCACAGAACCTTTCAAACCATCAACTCAACCACCATAGAGCCCAAAACCAAAAGAAACCACTAAGGACAAACCTACCGCATAAGAAAACGGTAAAGGACCGATGCAACCAACCTCTGAGCCTAAGCCAAAACCTAACCGAACAAACTTAGGGCCAGCGCCTTTGTAACACCAAATCCCGAAGAGGAAGACTGGGATTTCGCCCCTTTGTCCGCCTCTGGATCCTACCTTTAAGGGCGAAGAAGACAGAGTTTCCCAAGTCATCAAATCCATGGAGGCCATGAGAAAACCAATTCTCCCTCTTAAGCCCATGCTACAGAACATGGAAGAAATCGTATACAAATATTTGTATAGTGTTGGAATAAATGACACAATCCCAGAGCCCACACTTCAACCGGATGTCATCGAACAAGTGGAACTAGACTTCTTCAAAACCAAGGCACAGAAGGTAGATGTGGTATGGTCCAATTCGAAGATAAAATAAGTTCTCAGCATAAGCTTCTGCATACCCACCAAAAAGAATTTTACTACTGCCAATACCATGTTTTGAGGGAAGATATGACAACTCATAAGTTTACAAATGTCGATCTGAGAAATGTTCACCCATTTGATATCGCAGAACTCTATACCTAGACAGAGCAGAGATGGGGTTAGAGACAAGAAAACCGAAATGATCAAAGATGTTATGAGGGAAAAACTCAAGTATTTTAGAGTCTACTAGATTTTCAGATCGCTCTGGACTTGGGCGTCAAGAAGATCAAGCTAACTGCCCCTGACGATCATTGCCCATCCTCTGCAAGGATAATGCCCGAGACCATCATTACATATCCAAGATTAGGCTATGTCTGCCTGAATAAACACAGACAGAAGAATCTCTTTGTGAGCTACGATTGCCAGAAGTATGCCACGAACACACTTCTGAAGTTTAGAGAATCACTGGTCGGGCGTAGAGGAACCGAATTTGTTAATGAAGAAGCTGAAAATCAAATGATCAACGACATTGATGCATCTCTGCAACTCAAAGACATTGCCGCATTCTTCTACAAGGAATTGAAGAAAGTGGCTTTGGCAAGAAGATCGATGATTTCCCAGATGCAAATATTTACCCCATCTTGTAACCCTTTTTGCTTTTCAATTACCCTGTAATTTTGTTTTCATCTCTGTAATGCCTCTGGAAAGTAATTAAATGAAAGTTATTTTTTTACATAGGTTGAAATTTACACCTCTTGTCCTTTTTAGCCTAAGCTTTATTTTACTTATGTCAACATTCCTTTTTCAATACCTAGGGGGAGATTGTTGGCTCCATTAAATTAGAGTTAGAAGTATTGAAAAAGTTTGCTAAGGACAAGATCACAGAAGACCTATGCCGCCTACACCAAGATCTCTCCACACAACTCTCAAGCTTTTGTCGATCAACCATCGAGAACTCAAGCCAAACCTGATGATCATTATCGGACCACAGAGCCTCTGTGAAACTCCATAGAGCCTCTATGTGGCCAAAGTTCTTAAAGATCAAGACTTATATATTTTAAGACCCAACGAGCTCGTGCCTCTCACATGCATCAAATGTACGAAGATTCTGAAGATCAAGATAGTACACCACGTTGTAAAACTTTCCAGGTGTCACCTTCTTATTGGTGATATCCTTTTCTATTGTACTATCCACGTCTCACCTTCACTATATGTAGTTAGCACTATACTGCCATAACAGACACGCACGCACATCTTCTAATTTCTAGAGTGAGAGAAAAACCTTGGAGAGTAATTCACACAGTAGTGTGTATTCTTGGTGTATTTCAGTTTCTGCTCATGATTAATGAGATTACTTGTTGAGCATTCAATCTTTCTATGTTATCTCCTATCATTATCTATGTTTAAATCTACCATTGTTCAAACTATTTGTGTTTATACATTTAGTTTGAATATATCATTGTTGAGATACACTGGGGTCAACACTTTCCAAAGAATATATATCCTTTAATCTTGAATGAGATACTTGAGTAATATTTGGTGAAGAAAGTTCCTCTTCAGAATAGCTATGAAATTAATCATTCGAAAGCGTAAGTTCTCTCGTTTGATTACTTTCTTTTAACTTGTTATAATCAATAAGAATTTGCCTTTTATCAGTCCTTGTTCTGTTGAAGTATTCTCTTGCTTCTACATCGTCAGGTGCCTTTGTAAAAACCATTTTATAACCAAGATCCATGTATCTAATATCATAAATGGTAGGAGCTTAAGAAATTCCCTTTTTCAAATATTTTGGATTGTCAAATCCTAAACCTTCTTTGGGGTTGTAAAACTTGATATATTCTAGTTTGTTAAGATGAATAGTCTGATCTGTTTGACCTCTATTCAAAAATTTATCTTGGAGGTCTTTGATTTTTGCATGCAAATCAGTTCTCTCAGCTAAAATAGATTCATAAATCCGAACATTTTTATTACTCTCATTTTCTAAAATCTCAAGATTTTTTGATAATTCATATATGTTCTTTGTAAACCTTTCGTTTTCTTCTATAATCTTTTTCTTCTCATCTTCCAAAATAGTTAACAATTTTAAATTCTGAGCATTATCAATGGAAAACTTTAAGACAAGCTCAATGTCATTCTTTAATATAGTTTCCAACGACGTAACCAAACTTCTCTCATTTTTGGGCTTATTTTCAAATTTTGAAATTTTAAACATCATCTCATGAAGTTGATATTCAAATGCAGAATAAGAATTATCATTTACCTCGAAAACACAATCTGAGAAGTACTCATCAGATAGATATTGCTTGTTCTTCTTAACCATTAAGCACATATGAACTTGAGTATCATCTTTACTATCTGAAAAGTTCAGCAAATGATTAACCTCAGCCATTAAAACTTTACCCACTTCCTTCTTAAAGTGAACTAAGGATTTATGATCTGATTTGAATGTCGTGGCTTTGTTCGTCATGATCATAAACTTGAAATGATCATTTATCTGGTAATGATTTGGAAAAACCTAAAAGCTTTGTTCAAAATGTCAAACTATCAAAAAGACAACTTGAAAAGTCAAACTTTAATGTCAAATTGAAAAATCAACCCTGAAAAGTCAAACTCAAAAACTCAAATATGAAGTCAACTCTTGAAAAGTCAATCTGAAATAGTCAAATTGTCAAGAAAATAGTCAAAATTTCACATAAAATGTAAACTATGATAGAAAGTTCAAAGTTGTAGCGTAAAATGCAAATTGTCGCAAAAGGTGCACAACTTACACGAATATCAAACTCTTCTTTGTGCGATATCTCACTAAATTACACCTTCCTTTCTGTGATTAACCTATACATCGCAGACTGAAGATGGAAAAATCTCACAGACTTGTGCGATAGAAACCCTAAGTCTCCCATGCATTCCCATTCATCATGAGATAACCCAATAAATCGCATGTGCCTTGATTAAGAAGCACATTGTTTTGTGCGATAAACCCAAAAGCTTTACCCCCTTTTGTGCGATAAACAGATATACCGCAAACCTTAGTATTGCAACTCCAACTGTCACTCGATGTGGTAATGATCAAACAGTCTTGTCATGCAATGAAACTTAAATATCACACTATGTTGTACAACAAACAAGAAGGATCGTAAAAAACATGAGCAATATCATGCGATAAACCAACACTGGGAAGCTTTGTCGTGCGATATAGAATGAACCACACAAAAAACATGTGTGATATATGAACAGTGATGTCGCGACTGAAGTGTGCGATAAAATCACTGTGTACTCACTCTTTGTACGACAAACAACCTTTGGTTTACATGAAACGTTCAATGCATTCACAGATAAAATACTTCGTTGTGCAAAATATAAGTATATCGCAACCTAAAGAACTAAATCTCTCACAAGCTTGTGCGACAAACCAAACATTTAATCAATAAGCACCTCCTTTGATGTGCGATATACCACTTTTATTTATACTTTGACCTGTGATTTCCTAGTATTTCGTAGAATGGAGAGTGATAAGCTAGCCTTTTAATGCAATATAATCAAGTGAGTCAGTTGTTATGTGCGATAAACCATAAAAGCTCAATCCTTTTGTTGTGCGATATGTGCATACACAGACTTCATCATCTGATCGATCCTTGATTCATACAAACACAAATTACTTGAAATCCTCTAAATTCCAAAACATTTTGTGTTTAGAAACACATTTAGTAAAAGTCAAACCACTTAATTTGGATCAAATCACCAAATTTTATCAAAATCCATCAAGAACACAAGAACGGATCGAAAAAACATTATTTCCAAAAAGTTGAAACTCAATCAAAATTCTTCAACCAGACAAGAAATCATAGAACAAAACCAATTCAGATTGATCTTGTGATGATAACCGAACCACTTGAGCTACAAATTAGATCAAAAACTTTATCAAATCGCACAAATCAAAGTTCACATATCGACTTTTTCACATAGATTTTGAGTTCTTTAAATATCTTCAAGAAAGCTTCAAATTCTTCAAACTATGTAGTTCCAAATCAGCATATTTTCTCTGATACCAATTGGGATTCCAAGGATTCACGTAATATGATTACAATCATGAATATAGAAATCAAGAACACTATGGCACCACAAATCTCATATGTGAATTATAGAGAGAGAAATATTACAACTCAAAATGTTCTCTATACAAGTTACAACTGATAAGCTCACACAAGATCTACTAAGAAACAAACACTACCAATGGCATTATATACCACAAAGTATTTACACAATAATCCCTTATAATCTTGAATACTACAAAATAGACCCTAAAAAGGTAGATTGCAATATACCATAGACAACATACAATCGTAACCTTTCTATGGTAAAATAAACGTAGCCTGGCGGTGTGAATAGCTGGAAGGTAGCTTTTACGAGGCAAAGAAGAAGTTGAAGAAACTCTATCCTCCAAAAGGGAAGATCCATTCTTTCAAAAACCATTGCATGATACTCTATAAAGAGTATGTTATTCTATAAGGAATATGTTATTTTTACAAAACTTTATCTAGTTGTTTTAAATCTTTACTGTTTTCCACTTATTTATTTGTCATATTTTTTAATTTGTTTACAAAATGTTTGTGTTTGGCATATGTTAATGGGTGGAATTTAACATTGTGTAGTATATTTCAGTTGTTGTTATATGTTTTCTAATGTTGTTTTGTAGACATATTGACAATAACGCGTAGTGGTTCTTCCGAACGATGTAGGAGCGGTACTTCTTTAGCTGAGCTGGAGCCTCTAGTTGTGGTTCAAGACTGTTAGATTAAATTAACTCCTAATTTAATTAAATGTTTTATAAAGAAAACATGTATGAGCTTTTTAGTTAATTTATGGGCTTGAGTCTTTTATTGTAAATGGACCCTTTAAAAAGAAGTTTAGGGTTTCATTTATCATTTGAGAGGGTTATTGAAGAAACACACCAAAAATACACAGACTATTCTGATGATAGTCATATTATTGTAAAGTGTGGTGTTCTTCTTATTTTCTCCTCCATATTGTTAATCAAAGCATATGAGATGAGTTCTTGAATATTATGTTCTTAATCTTCATCTTATCCCTATTTTATATGGATTTCTTCTATTGTTTGCTTGAAACTGGGATCAACAATTGGAATCAGAGCCGATTGAAGAAACTTTTCTTCAAAATCGGTCATCTATGGCAACAATAGAAGTTATTAGATGATTTATTTGTTGTTTTGGTGCTTAGATTGATTCAATCACATGAGCCTAAACACAAATATCATTCTAATGGTTTATTTTCTGTTTTTCTGCTTATTAGAAACCCATTTTTTCATTTATATGAGATTTGGATGATCTTTCATAGAAAACTTTGTTGTTTCTTCACAAAATCTGATTCTGCACACCACATGTTTGATAAAATGCCTAAGTGAAGATTTGATTCTATTTGTATCAAATCTGATCAGATTTAATACATGTGTGTCTTTTGATTCTTTCTCATTCATTGGTCTTATTTGATAAGTACAAAGTAGATGGTTGATCTATGATCCCATCCTTGTGTGTGCTTAAGTCCATAACATTTTTTTTGGCATCTTGGTAGTAAGGTTGTTGCTCTTTGATCTGACCTTTATTTAAATCCAAGATTGGACTCTCTTTTACTCAGATTTTGTTTGTATTCCGCTGCTCATAATCATTTAAATGAAAAACAAAATCATTTTAGTCGTGAAAATGATGTTTGAGAAAGATTTGGTGATGTGCTACATTTTCAAAGTCTGATCTGAAAAGTTTTTATAACTTTGAGTGCTTCTAATCAGTTTTCTGACCTGATCAATTAGAGATCTGAGCATTTGGACTCATTGTTCTAAAAGTTATAGAGATCTCTTATTTTCCACACCAAAGTTTGTGAAACTTGGAAACCATCAACCCTGTGCAACAATTTGTGTTCATTTAGAAGCTGGTACTAAGTTTTTTAATGGACAATGGTGATATGGAGTGATAAGGATTGATTTGGATTGTGGAACAGCCGTGTGTCAACAGTTGTTAAGCCTTTAACAGAATGGAATAGGTTGTAACAGAAAGTTGATGTTGGTTCTACAAAGTTGCTGATATATGGAACAGATTCAAATTGATTAAATCTGTGTTGCTTGTTGATGTTTGGTGTTGTCCATATTGATGGTGTGCAGCACGTACAAATTAAGCACACTAACAGACTTGAAAATCTGTTGCTCTAAAAGTCCAGTTGTTGATCACTCCATACAAATCTTCTAGGTAGTGCAGAAAATGGTTGTTAAAGTTATTCATAAGTTGCAAATGTGCAATCTGAGTTTGTAAGAGCCGTCCATAGATTTCAGTTTTCTGCTGTTAAGTTTAAAAAAAATGAACAAAACCGAAAGTTGTTGCTGGAATGTTGCTGCTGGAAAGTAGTTGCTGGAATGTTGCTGTTGGAAAGCTGATGCTCTTAAGCTGCTGCTGGAAAGCTGTTTGGTGTCAAATTAATTGCTGTCAAGCTGCTGTTAAGTTGCTGTCAAGCTATTGTCAAGCTGTTAAGCTGCTGTCGTGCTGCCTTTGCTGTCAAAACTAGAAAACAAAGCTGTTGTGGCTGTTTAAGCTGTCAAAACAGTCTATAAATGTTGCTGTCAAGTTCTCGAATCTGTCAAAACAGAAAGCAAGCTGTAGAGGGCTGTTTATTGCTGTCAAACAACTGCTGTCCAATACAGAAGACAACTTAATGATGCTGCTGTCCACGTTCAGAAGCAGAAATACAATAGGTTGATCAAAGAACTCACACAGAAGCTGATTCTGATTCGAAATGTCAGTAGAAGATTGATCAGAGCTTGAGATTGCTTGATCAGAGATGGTTCACATTGTCCAGTGGTGATTAAAGGATCTGCTGCCATTAAGCTGCTGATCTGAATAAGCTGTTGATATGATGTTGCTATTAAGCAACTGACTAAGCTGCTGCTTCTAATAACAAAATATGTGCTGCTGCTGCTGTTAAGATTGTCCAGAAGCCACACAGAGCTTAATCAGAAAGCATCTGTTCAGATTGCAGAAGGACACTCTACAGAGAACGAACAGAGGTTCTATGAATCTGTGACCAAGCAGCAGAGATATAAAAAGCAGATCTTTTGTTTCGAAATGTACAGAGGTTATCAAGAGATGGTTGTCCAGAAACAAGTTTTTGCACAGAAGTTGAGCATTCAGAGCTCTGTTGATTTTTTAGACACCTCAAAGCTTATCAGAGCTCTGTTGATTTTTCAGAGACATCAGAGATTATCAGAGCTCTGTTAATTTTTTCTTCAGAGCTCTGTTAATTTTTTCAGAGAGCTGATTATCGCTGTTAGAGATGCTCACTCAGTAAGTTGCTATCCACATTGATTTCTGAAAGCTGATGTCGAGGTTCTTCAAAGAGTGCAGATCTGCTATCCAAGAAGTGACTGTTGTGCAAAAGAATTGCAGATTTGTGCAGCAAAATATAGTTGTTGTTTGGTGCAGTCAATTCATAACGAAAATTAATCTAGCTGCTGTCAGTATCGAATGGCTGCAGAAGAGAATCACAGAGGGCTCTGCTAATTTACATTCAATTCCAGACCTCTGTACAAACTTGCAGGCTGATGTGCTCATCGTTTAGCAGCAGAAGCATGTTTTGGATAAATATTTTAAGCTACAGGTTCTGTAATCATTCAGAAGTTGTGCAGAGTGAACATAAGCTGTTGTGCGATGTCAATACACAGAGGATGGGCGCAGAAGCAGTCCAGATTGCAGATTCAAACATCAGATCTGTGTTAATTTGGAGATCGATCAGAGATATCCTTATTGCATTCAGATGTTGATCTTGTTCAATCAAAGTTCATCAGAGCTCTGATCATAACCAGAGCTTATCAGAGGCAGTCCATGGCTAATTCACCTTGAGTTTCATCACTGCTGTTCCGAAGTGTATTCTGAGATATAGGGCAGATTAAGCAGAGCCATGTGATCAGAGGCCGTCTAGAAGACTCTGTGTTTATCGAAAGATTACTCTAAGAGTTTACCAGAGCTTATCAGAGCTATGATCATCAACAGAGCTTCCACAACAGAGCTTCCAGAGCTCTGATCATTGACAGGATGGTTTAATTTTTTTAAGACATCAGAGCTTACCAGAGCTCTGTTGATTTCTCAGAGGTTGTCAAGAATACCAGAGCTCTGCTGATTTCCAGAAATATGAAGCCATCCAAACAGCCATTAAGCCGCTTAATAAGTTTCTCCTGTTAAGACCATCCAGAGACTTAAAGATCAAAGTTTATTCGTGCAGAGTTTTGAATGAGAAATTGTTTTTGAGTAGCTACTGCAGTCAAGAAAGATGTGGCTGTCCAGATTAAGCCGTTGCTGTAAAGAGCTTAATTGTGCTTAATTCACACAGAGCTGATTCACATAATCTCTATGCATGCTCAGAAGTTCATATATTGTTCAGAGGACATGCAAGGCCTCTGAAAGTTAGTTCAGATATGCTCTTATGCACATCCAGAGGAGCCAATCCAGAGCTTGATGAAGAGGCTCTCTTGATCAAATTTTCAGAAATAAGAGCAGTAAACAAAGAGGACCAGAAGTAGACCCAAGCATGTTTATCAGAGGTCATTGGTCCAGAAATCAAAACAAGCCAAAAGCCCGGAGCCCGAAAGTTTTCAGTTTGTTTGACAGCTTTGCGCTGCTTTAGAATCACGCATACAACTTTTTACTCGGTGCTCCAAATTACACGATTCCTGTTGCATTTGAAAGATAATTCACAGACGCACGACTTTGATGGTATGAGTTTTCTCAAATTATGTGAGCTGATATGCCAAAATCAGCTTCAAAGTCTGCTGTAAGGTGCTGGACCGAAAGCATTGCAATTAACTCGTGCTCATTCCGCTTTCAAGAACAGTGTTCTCTCGACGGTTCTTCACGGTTTCATGCTGCTATTGTGACATATTAAATGTCACTCCCTCCTCTGTTATTCAAGTTTAAAGCTCGGTGCTGAATGTTTACTCAACGGGATCTTAAGAGTAAAAAACAACAGTGAAGTTGAGTCATGAAAACTGGAAAAATGGGGTTAATTGTCTCAGTTATTCAAGAAGATGAGCCTACATTTGAGGGGGAGCTTGTGATGCTTTGAAGACACGAAGAACGGAACGCCAAAGTTTCTAAAGAAAGCAAGGGGGAGACTATAAGATGATGCTTTCTTTATAAAACATTAGGGGGAGATTGTTAGATTAAATTAGCTCCTAATTTAATTAAATGTTTTATAAAGAAAAAGTGTATGGCCTTTTTAGTTAGCTTTTTAGTTAACTTTATGGGCTTGATCCATTTATTGTAAATGGACCCTTTAAAAAGAAGTTTACGGTTTCATTTATCATTTGAGAGGGTTATTGAAGAAACACACCAAAAACACACAGACTATTCTTATGAGAGTCATATTATTGTAAAGTGTGGTGTTCTTCTTATTTTCTCCTCCATATTATTAATCAAAGCATATGAGATGAGTTTTTGAATATTATGTTCTTAATCTTCATCTTATCTCTATTTTATATGGATTTCTTCTATTGTTTGCTTGAAACTGGAATCAACAAAGAAAGCAGACGATTTAGAGTCTGGGAATGTCTAACATGGCAGCGTTGCTTTAGAACAGGGGCGGGTTTGGGGCGGGTATCCCCTCACCCGGCCCCGGCCCCGGTCCCCGGTGGGTACGGGGATGAGCTACCCGGCCCCGGTCACATACCCGGTCAACACCTGGTCAAACCCGGTCAAAACCCGGTCAACAGAAATGGAAATGAAAAAAAAAACTTGGTGCAGCTTGACATAGTTAATTTGTGGGAAAGGGAAAGGTATATGAATATGATATCTAATAATCTAATATTATAAATAAATACCTATAAAAATATATATTTAATGCATATATAATAATACCGGGTACCGGGCGGGTCGGGGAGTAGTTCACCCGGCCCCGGCCCCGGCCCCGGTTTCACTCTCCTACACCCGTCCCCGGCCCTGCAAAACCGGGTATTACCCGGCCCCGACCGGGTCGGGTGGACCGGGTTCCCCGCCGGGTCGGGTCAAATCACCATCCCTAACTCTTACTGTATAAGGAGTTTAAACCTCATGACAAAGAGTAAATACAATTCTATTAACTTTTTGATCAAATTTGTAACAACCCAACCCAAACATACATCATATAACATAATATACATCTCATCATTTCATAATAAAAGATACATATTAGATCACATATGGTCCTTAGTCTCAAAAATATACAATACATGTTTCAGTACAAACTTTTCGCTGATAATTTACATTACAACTAACGAGACTATTGATACAAAACACTTTATGAAAACTCCATAAACACACTGCTTCCAAAAGCATATCATCATTTATCTTTTCCTCCGCTCTTACTTACTCCTCGACCTGGAATACATATTTTTTAAAACAAAATGAGGGTTAGACCATTTGGTCTATGTGAGAAAATCCCTGTCAGTTTAGTAATCATTTTGTAAAACACAAATATATAACAAGCATTTGAATACCAAGCATGACTCGTATGCACTGTGTACAACTCTTTCACATGGCCATATTAGTTGGTTGCGCTAAACCAACTAATCAATTTACTCCGCTGCACTAACATACAGCCAACTCCGTTACCCCTCCGTACAGCCAATACTCCGCCGGCTCTCAGTCCGGCCAAGGTGCACTCGTGTAGTGTAATGTTTATATAAAAACAACATACATCTCAATATACCATATTTCAATCATAAGCACATCATCACACTACCTACCACATTATCATTCAGTTTATATGTATTCTTGTTTGAAAATGGTTAAAGTAAAACTCACCTGAAAGCAATTAACGCAACTATCCCTTTTCTCTTGAAAACTTGCAAGAATTACAGTTTTCGACCAACTCCACCAAATCTGAGTTACATAAAATACAAATAACTATTTACCACGTAAAACTTAATGACAGGCTAAGAATCCTAAATAAGCCTGTCATACCTTTATCTATAAATGTCCCTCTTCGGCGACTAAGCACGGGGGTCCCGCTAACCGGGTGGGGTCAAGGGGAAACGTCGTTGCGGGGTCTGTGGGCAGTGCCCCGAGAAAAAATTTATAAAATCTTATCCGGGTAACACATCCGGAAACTATATCCGGAAAACTATATCCGAAATCCAAATCCGTAACTATCCGGAAAACGTATCCGGGAGAGCCAAATCCGGAATCCAATCCGGGAAACCCAAATCCGGAATCCCATCCGGGAAACTTAACTCCGGGAAACTACGAGTCCGGGAAACCCGATTCCGGGAAACCAGTTCCGGAAAACCCAATCCTAGAAAACCAATTCCGGGAAACCCGTTCCGAAAAACCCAATCCCTGGAAACCATTTTCGGGAAACCCGATTCCGGGAAACCCATTCCGGAAAACCAAATCCCGGGAAACCAATTCCAAGAAATTCAAAGAATCTGGACAACTGATTGAAACCCCAGAACTCGATCGAAACGACTAAAAATCAAAATCAATCAATTCTAAACCGATAGAAATCTATTACTACTCGATACAAACATAAATTGAAAAGCTACATACCTCAAAATCGAATCACACGAACTCTATTCTTGGCCCTAATCGATCGACACCTTCTCTGCTTTCTTTCTTTTCTCTCGACTCAAAATACACACACACAACACTTAAGGAAACCAACTTAATGAGAAATAAAAGGAGGTGTCGATCCTTTTATAAGGGTCCCAAATTGCAATTAAGGACTTGAACTTACCAAAATGACAAAACACCCCTAAACTTAAAAAATAAACTAAATAAATAACACGGAACCTAATTACGAACTTACCCGAGACATTACAATTGTTCCTTGTATTGATACTAATTCAATTTATCATATAAACTTTTTGATAGTGGTGCGGTCCAAAACGCCACCCAGATAAATCGGGGAATGATTGAGGGGCCATAGTACATGGTCCCAAATACCTACGGATGTGAGGCACTGAGTTTTCAGGTTCGTAGTATATATTTAACTTGTTACATATTTGGTAGTTTTATTTTGAACTTAAATATCAACTAAATTTTTACGTACAAGGCTTTCATACTTAGGATGCGGCTTTCGACGCCCAGATGCTTGAGAACTAGGAGAGAAAGTGTTCAAAAACATACAACGTGAATTTGAATTTCTCTTGGGCTTAAGTCGCCTCTTTAGCCAACCGAAATGGTGTGCCTTATTCTAATGACGACCCTACCCGGGATATGAGTATGTCGAAGAACCCCCCCCCCCTCTCCGGGCGATTGGATTGCTCCAGCGGTCTGACTGGAGCTCAATGATCGATTGTTGAAACAATAAGCATTTGAAGGTTGTTCTATGGGGGGCGTGTGAGCCGGACAACCGAGGTAGATGGAAAAATAGCCAAAAACACTAGTGGATCGATCACGTTCACAAAGCATAGTGTTCGCTTGTTAGGACCTTTATATGTTATAATTAACACATGTTAGTGTTATTTGACTTTCGTAAACACAAGCAAGAAAAGGTTTGTCACCGACCGTTGTGGACCTCTTCAATCATACTCATAATAAAAGGTTGAGTTCAGATACCTCTTCTTCGGATATCGGGGATAACGTGGTTATGAGGTGTAGTCGGGTTGTGGTAAGTATTTTGCATAATTGTCGTACCGTAAAACTTGAAATTATTTATATAGTTTGGGTTTAACTTTAAACTTTATAATTGGTTAACTTTATATATATATATATATATATAGTTTGGGTTGCCATTTGTACGGTAGGATTATTTAATTAAAAATTTCGTATATATATCCTATCTATCTAGTTTGAGTTGCCATTTGTTGGGCAAACGTTATAATTGTTTAAGTTTGTTGTAAACATCCCATATACAGTCATTATGTTGTCGAAATTGACTTGTAGTATTTTGTAAACCATGGGGCCACTATTTAACCAATCTCAAACCAAATGTACGGCGACGATGCCTCTACCTATCCCCTAGTTGATACATAGTTGTGGCACCACGCAGTTAAGGGAACGAAGAAATGTTGTCTATTTGGGTTTGAGAACAACCAAGATCCCAATTGGGTCTTGACCGGACATACACAGAGGGTAGTGCATCGGCGTCTTCTTTTCAGCTGAGTACCTCTTTTCTTTTTCTTTTATATTTGATATTAAATATTTTAACATATTATTGTATTTGTATGAAATTAAGGCCTTAGAGTCCTCAAGTTCAAGAATTGAGTCAGCGAGACGAGCTCCGACAGCAAGAAGAGGAGAAACGGAAGAAAGAACATGAGGAGATGATGGCATTCGTCAAGCAGCTCGGTAAATTTTGATTTTTCGTCGCAATAGCCGCCACAGTTCTAAGTATTTGTTTGTTTGGAACGATTAATTTGTTTCGGAATATTTTGATTTTTCTATGGAACAATTTGTGATAACAATAATACTGAATTAGTCATAAAATTAATTTATGATATTTAGTAGTTATTTGTTTTTAGCAGTAAGTTTATTTCATATTTATAGGATTTACATATTTTTAAATTTAAAAAACTCCGTTTTTTCCTTGTGATGGGCATTTTAAATCCGTCAGAAAATGCTAATAAAATAGATTTTTAATAAATAGAATAAACTTTAATTTTAAGTTATATAAACCCGTATATTTTTGGCGGATTTTCAGCGGTGGCTTTCCGGTGAATTCTCTGCCTGAAAATTAATTTAATTTTTAATATCATTTTTATAAAAAAATTAAAAAAAAATTAATTTACCCGCAGATTATCGGTTGTAAATCAACCGGTGCCTTAATCGAAATCATTAATTAATTTGATTAAGTTGAGAAAACATTTTTTAAATGTCAGTGGCGGATTTCCCATGGTCTGAATAAGCTGGTAAATCTGTCGGAATGAGGTTTCTGACGCCCATCTTTTCAGCCGGAAAACTCATTTTCCTGCAAATTTCCGACGAATATGTCCGTTACAAATGGTGTCCTTTTTAGTAGTGATTCCCATGTGTGCAACTACATGTTCTCTCATGCAAGTCAATTAAATATGTATGTGTGATTAACTCTAAATCAATCAAATAATTCTAAGCGTTATCTCTTCTTCCTTTTACTTCAATCTTGGATTTGTCTCAACTCCAGGATTACTAACAAAGTAAGGTACGTGAAAGATGACATTGATCTGCAAGAAAGACGTCAAGCGTGATATTTCGGTTAATGGAAAAAATCTATAACAAATTAACAAGAATTATAAACATAAAATTAAGTTTCCAATAATTGTTGTATGTACCTAACTGACTCGTTTTATTAATTTGTAAGCCGCACGATTTAGAACAGTTTTACCAATTGATGATTCCTTTTCTTTACTTATATATATATATATATATATATATATATATAGAGAGAGAGAGAGAGAGAGAGAGTCGGGTTCAAACAAGAACAATACCTATTTAAAAGAACAAGAACGAACAAAATCATTCGTGATTTTACATTAACGCACGAAAAAAGAACTTTGGCCGCGGGCTTTAGGTCCGCGTGGTTTTTTTGCGCGTTAATGTAAAATCACTAATAATTTTGTTCGTTCTCGTGTTCTTTAAAATAGTTATTGTTCTCGTTTGATCCAACCTATATATACTAGTTACGTACCCGCACGCGATGCGGCGCGAAACATTTTAAAATCAAAAAAAACAATTGACAAAGGTATGTACCTGCTCGCATAGCATCTCAAAATCAAAATGGCAATCATGTTTCACGTTAAGTTTGTATTCTTAGCCTATGAAGAATGGTGCTTAAGTCGTTTAATGCACATATATGTGAATCATGCATCAACTCTGAAGTACTTTGGTATGAATTTTCTTCTATTATGTGTACATCATACAAAAGATAGTCTATAAATGTTATTAGTAGCTCCAATGCTTAATAAAAGTGAATTGTGTCGACCGAAGAAAATCGTAAATCTTCCATTAAAGATAAATTGGTGAACATAAATTTCCATCTTGAATAGTCACCAAGCTAGAGTAAAATTCCCTTGATATGGTTCGAAGTTTTTATATTTTGAGAAGATTTATTTGTGGTCAAAATTATACATTTAATGTGTTTTTTAGGAAACATTAACAAGCTAAAGAAGTGAGGTTGTATGAGTTCTATCAGTAAAGAAATTGTATATAAGCAAAAGGTAATAGTTTCTTGATAACGTGGGGAAACAGTAACAATGCCTTTACAAACACATGGAATGAAATGAGGATGCTAAAACCTTTCATATCTTACTCCCCAGATAATTTAATCAAAAGCAACTGAACCCAAAAAACTTGATCGACAATATTTTGATCAAATCACAAGTGCAAATTTGACATTTCTATTGCTTTGTGCCAACAACTACACCAACTACCACTTTCCACATAAAGCTAGTCTAATCATTTTCAGAATCTCTGATGATTCAATATTAGGACGATCCAATAACAATATCAAAGGCATACTTAATCCAAACTCTAATCAAAACGAAAATTTCAGAAAGCTTTGTTGTCATGTAAGTGTTGGATCTAGAAAGCCCTAATTATATAGAAAGTTTTATAAAGTCCATGTAAAGTCAACAAAAGTCAAATGTGTTGTTATTAGCTTTATAAGTATTTTGGGCTTTGGGAGTTTAATGGGAGTTAAATAGGCTTTGGCCCATATCTTGTATTTTGGACACTATAAATAAGTGTCTTGGGCTTCATTTGTCATTTGAGACTTTGAAGAATTAGAGAGAATACACAGTGTGTTTTGAGAGAGTCGTATATCAATTTCTCCCTCCATTATATTTCAATCATATGAATAGAGATCATTCAATAAATTGTTCTTCATGTCTATCTCTATTCTACTTTCTATGGAGTATTCTTGATTGTTGCTTCAATTTTGGGACTTACAATTGGTATCAGAGCTAATCAACAAACAAATTCTTTCAAGATTGTGATTGCGAAGATCGATTGATCAATTTCTTGAAGATTTCTTGATTCGTTCAAAAATCGATTCCGCTGCTAGGGCTAGTTCTTGAATTCTTGGCAATTCTTGAATTACCTGTTACATTTCGATCAAGAAACTCGAATTTGTCTTTCTGTTGAATTTTCTTACAATCATGTCTTCTAAAGAATATCTAGCCATGGGATCTGAAACCAAACCGCCCGTTCTTATACCAGAAGAGTATCAGCAATGGAAAATTCGTATGATCCAATTCCTAGACAACATTGATGAAAATCTTATGGTCTCTATTCGAGAAGGTCCAATTGAAGTGTATATCGATGTTGCTGCAACCCCTGCTACAGAGACAACTCCAGAAATTCCAGCGACCAGGGTGAAGAAGAATTATTCCCAATACACAGCTGAACAGAAGAATAGGCATGCTATCGACAAAAGAGCAATTACTTTGATGACTTTGGCTGTCCCAAATGAGGTTCTTAACATGATTGACAGTGGATCATCAGCTAAAGAAATGTGGGACGAATTGGAAAGGCAGATGTTAGGAACTGTGAGATCTATTCAGGCAAAGTTAAATCAAAGCATAAATGCTTATGAAAGGTTCAAAGCAAAAGAGTCAGAAAGTTTGACACAGACATACAGAAAATTTTGTACTATTCTAAATGATTTGAGAAGAAATGGACTGAAGAAAACGAAGTCAGAAATAAATTACAAATTTCTGAACAGTCTAAATTCAGAATGGTCATCATTTGCTATAAGTTTGCAAATGAACAAGGATATGTGTGAAGAAGACTTAAATGATCTGTTCTGTGTTCTTAATCAACATGAAGACTCTGTCAAGTTAGTTGTGGAAGAGAAGAAAATTGTTGCTGATCAGTTAGCATTCTTATCAAAGTCCAAAGCAATCAAAGCACCCAAAAAGACTGCATATCTATCAGAGATACCTAATATGGAAGAATCTGACAAGGAAGAAGGATCAGAAGATGATGAAGATATCAAGATAATGGCTGAGAAGCTAGCTTTGTTGACAAATACTTTCAACAAAAGGTATGGGAAGGGTAGATTTCAAGGAAATTATAAGAGAGTTGGGAGTTCAGATTATAAGAAGAAAGAAGACAGAGAAGAAAATAAGTTTGAAAAGAGAGTAGAGAGAAGTGAAGAAAACAAAGAAGAGAAGGAAGAGAGAAAAGAAAAGAATCTGTGTTTCAAGTGTGGAAAATCTGGCCACTATGCTAAGGATTGCAGAGTTAAAATTGTGAAAGACTATGAGTACTACACCAAGAAGGCTCAGCTTGCAAAGAAGAGAGATGATAAAATTGCTTTATTGGCTGAACAGGAGAATTGGTTGTACTACACTTCTGATGAAGATGATCATATCAACTTTCCACAGATGCAAAGCTATATGGCAAAAATGAGGAATGAGGATGATTCTGATTTTGAAGATGCTGATTCTGAGTCATCTACTGAGGTACATTCTTCACTTGAAATAGAGTTAATGACACAGATTGGTGAAATGAAAACTGAGTTTGCTAAGCTAAGAAAACAGATAAAAGGAGAAAGAAATTTGGTTAACAAATTCAGAATTGAAAAAGAAGTAATAAAAGAACAATATGAAGAATCTGAGACTGAGAAACAGAAAGTTAAAGATGAAAATTCTGAATTGTTGAAAAAGATCTCTGAACTAAAAGTTGAGTTTTCAAAAATAAAGGATGAAAAAGGTGATTTACATATAAAATTTGATATGTTATTTGAGGAAAGAAAGAGTTTATACACCAAAATCAAAGAATTGGAAGATCTGAATTTGAAAAGGGGTCAGACTCAGCAAACATTAAATCTTTTAATAAGCAATGTTAAAGATACAAGATTTTACAACCCAAAGAAGGGATTGGGATTGGAAGAAAATGTCACTTTAAAAAGAGCTCCAATCAACTTGTATAATGTTGAAAAACTTCAAGTTCCTAAGCCAAAAATCCCAGAAATTGTTGAAGTTTTCATAAGACCTGCTAGTTCTATAACAAGTTCTGACAATTTGCAAAGACCAAACTCTAAAAAGTCAGATGAGAAAATTTCAGAGTCTAAAATAGAAAAGTCAGTTGTTTCAGAAGAAAAGGTTAAGAAAGAAGTTTCTAAACCAACAGATGAGAGTCCAAAATACAAGATATGGGCCCAAGCCTATTTAACTCCCATTAAACTCCCAAAGGCCAAAATACTTATAAAGCTAATAACAACACATTTGACTTTTGTTGACTTTACATGGACTTTATAAAACTTTCTATATAATTGGGGCTTTCTAGACCCAACAATCTTGAATCTCTAAATCTTCAAATTAGATCTTGAAAGCTTGAAGAAGCTTTGAAAGAAAAGAATATTTTTATTCAGAAAATAACAGAGCTTGAAAAACTGAAGACTGAGTATGATCTTTTTAAAATTAATGCTCTAAAAGAAAATGATAAATTCTTTAATGAATCAAGTACATATGAAAAAGGTGAATCATCTAATTCTTCTAACAAAAAGGAGTTGAATTTTTCAGAAAAAGAAGAAAGCAAAAGGAAAGATGATCTTGCAAAGTTGAATGATCTGAAAAGGAATCTTGAGAAGCTTAGAATGAAATCTACTTCTGAACTCAAAGCTAGAAATTCTTGTAATAAGGGCAATTGTACTCTGAACAGTATCAATAAAAATGAAATGACCTATGTTTCAGATTTATTGTCACTTGCAAAGAAAAATCTTGTTTGTGTTAGATGTAAAAATGATTCATTCCAATATTCTCATAAATGTCTAGTCAAAATAACTTCTGTTTCATACATAAGAAAAGACATTCAGAGTTCAGAAAAGAAAAATATTTCTGTTCTTCAGAATACAGAAAAGAAGAAAATTTATGTTCCTCAGACTCAGAAGAAAGAAAAGATAAAAGAAAAGAAAGTTGAAAATGTTGCAAAATCAAAAGTTACAACTTTCAAAAAGAAATTAAACAAGTTTGTAAGCAGAAAATGTTCTGACTTCATAAAAGTTCAAGGAAAGTGGTGTTTGAAGAAAGATTTTGAGTGGAAAGTAAAAGGTACTAATGTTAAATCCAATGACAAAGCTAACAAAGATGGACCCATTCCAAAATGGGTACCTAAAACTAACTGATCCTTTTGCAGGGCTGTCATGTGTGGTTTTTAGATTCAGGAGCTTCAAGACACATGACAGGTCAGAAGTCTTTTCTATCAAACTTCACAGAAAAGACTGGAGGAGCAGTAAACTTTGGAAATAATAGCAAAGGTCAAGTTAAAGGTTATGGGGATTTAACTAAAGGAGATCTGACTATCCAAAAGGTTTTCTATGTTGAAGGATTACAATATAATCTTTTCAGCATAAGTCAGTTTTTAGACAGTCTTTGTCAAATCAAGTTTCAAATAACAGGTTGCATGATTTTAACTGAAAATGATGTTAAAGTCTTCTGGGCCAAAAGACATATGGACTTATTTGTAGTTAATTTTTCAAAATTGAAAACATTAAATACAGTTTGTCTTTTATCAAATTCAACTGCAAATGAATGCTGGCTTTGGCACAGAAGATGTTCTCATCTAAATTTCAAAGATCTTAATAATCTTGTTGCAAAACATATGGTTAAAGGTTTACCAAAGCTTAAATTTGAAAAAGAATCATTATGCTCAGCTTGTGAAATGGGCAAGATGAAAAAGAGTTCGCACAAATTAAAAATGGACTCATCTTGCAAAGCACCATTAGAAATGATTCATACTGATCTTTGTGGTCCAATTTCAGTTCAATCTATGGGAGGAAAGAAATATATGCTTGTGATTGTTGATGAATTCTCCAGATACACATGGGTTGAGTTCCTAAGAGCCAAGTCAGAAGCTGCTACTACATTGATAAATTTTATCAAAAGGATTCAAGTTCTCTTACAACTTCCAGTTCAGAAAATCAGAAGTGATAATGGAACAGAGTTCAGAAATGAGACTCTTCAGAATTTTTTAGAAAGTTCTGGGATTTCTCACAATTTTTCTGCTGTCAGAACTCCTCAACAAAATGGTGTTGTTGAAAGGAAAAACAGAACTCTAGTTGAAGCTGCGAGAACAATGCTAGCTTATGCAATTGCAACTGCTTGTTTTACACAGAATAGAACTTTAATCAATAAGAGATTAAATAAGACTGCTTATGAACTGATAAATAAAAGAAAACCATTAATCAAATTCTTTCATGTTTTTGGTTGCAGGTGCTATGTTCTTAGAGACAGAGAAAATCTTGCCAAATTCGATAAAAAGGCAGATGAAGGATACTTTGTGGGTTATTCTTTAACTTCCAAAGCTTTCAGAATCTACAATAGAAGAACCAAGAGGATGATGGAGAGCATAAATGTAACTTTTGATGAAGCCAGAATGAGGACTTCTGAACAAAACAGTTCAGAACTCATGCAGAACAAGACAAAAATGACTTCTGATACAAATTCTAATCCTATTTGTTCAGAACTCAATTTACTGTTTAAGGATGCTTTTATTGAACCAATTTCTGATTCTTATGCAGAATATGAAAACCTAAAGATGGTCAAACAGATGAAAAATAAGACTCCAGAAATAGTTCAATCAACTGTAATTTCTGATAAAGGTCCATCTGAGGAATGTCCAAATCTGATAAATACAAGTAGTGAGAATTCTGAACCATGTATTCAGAATTCTGAACCTTGTAATCAGAATTCTGAACCTTGTAGTCAGAACTCTGGTCAAGTTACTCAGAAGTCTGACTTCATTACTCAGAATACAAACACACATGGAACTCCTACACATATATCAGAACAAGGGGACAATTCAGAATTACAAGCAATCATTGATGAGAATGATGCAAACAACAATTATTCAGAGATTGATGTACTCCCTAGTGCAAATAAATGGACTAAAAATCATCCTATTCATCAAGTAATAGGTGATCCATCAGCAGGAGTAAAGACCAGATCAACTACAGCAAATGAAGCAATGTTTGCTGGTTTCTTAAGTGTGATTGAACCAAAGAAAGCTAATGAAGCCCTAGAAGATCCAAACTGGATTTCAGCAATGCAAGAGGAATTGCTTCAATTTGAAAGAATTAAAGTTTGGAGACTCATTCCAAAGCCTGAAGGTAAATCTATTATTGGAACTAAATGGGTGTTCAGAAACAAAAAGGATGAGTCAGGTGTTGTCATCAGAAACAAGGCAAGATTGGTTGCTAAGGGATACTGTCAACAAGAGGGAATTGATTATGATGAGACATTTGCACCAGTGGCAAGAATAGAAGCAATCAGAATATTTTTGGCCTATGCTGCACACAAAAACTTCAAGGTGTATCAGATGGATGTCAAATCGGCCTTTCTAAATGGCAAACTTAATGAAGAGGTGTATGTTCATCAACCTGAAGGTTTTGTTGATCCAGAATTCCCTGATCATGTTTATATTTTAGACAAAGCTTTATATGGTCTAAAACAAGCACCACGAGCCTGGTATGACACTCTTACTAAACACTTGTTAGGTTCAGGGTTCAAGAAAGGTAAGATTGACACAACTTTGTTTTTAAAGAAACAGGGTGATGATTTAATTCTGATTCAGATTTATGTTGATGACATAATATTTGGTTCTACCAGTCCAGAATTATGTGATAATTTTTCAAAAGTCATGTCATCTGAATTTGAAATGAGCATGATGGGTGAGCTGAATTTTTTCCTTGGTCTTCAAGTCAAACAATTACCAAAAGGTATTTTTATAAATCAAGGAAAATATGTCAGAGACATTCTGAAAAAGTTCAAAATGTCTGATTGTGCTTCTATGAGAACACCTATGGCAACTAACATAAAGTTAGATGATGATCTCAAAGGTGTTTCAGCAGATATCAAACTTTATAGAGGCATGATTGGATCATTACTTTATCTGACTGCAAGTAGACCAGATATCATGTTTTCTACCTGTTTCTGTGCTAGATTTCAATCTAACCCAAAAGAATCACATATGTTGGCTGTCAAAAGGATTTTAAGATATCTCAAAGGAACACTTGATCTAGGTTTATGGTATCCAATAGAAACTGACTTCAAATTGACTGCTTTCACTGATGCTGATCATGCAGGAAGTAGGTTGGACAGAAAGAGTACATCTGGTGCTTGTCACTTTTTGGGAGATAAAATAGTGAGTTGGGCATCAAAGAAGCAGAATTGTGTGTCCACTTCAACTGCTGAAGCAGAGTATGTTGCTGCTGCTGCTTCATGCTCTCAAACATTGTGGATGAGAACACAACTCATGGACTATGGATATCAGCTTAACAAGATTCCCATCTATTGTGACTCAGAAAGTGCAATTGCCATTACTCAGAACCCTGTTCAACATTCAAAGACTAAGCATATAGATGTGAGGTATCCTTTTATAAAGGACTATGTGGAAAAAGGAACTATAGAGATGCACTTTGTTCATACAAAGTATCAATTGGCTGACTTGTTCACAAAGCCTCTTGATCACAAAAGGTTCTCTTTTCTCATATGTAAAATAGGAATGCTTAATCTGACTAATTGAAAATATTTGTTTTTCTTAAAAATGCTAAATTTTTCTAAGTAAAATTGTCTGAGTATTGTACTCAGAACTCTGAGTCTTAAGTTCAGAACTTCTGTGTACTGAGATCAGAACTTCTGAGTCTTAAGGTCAGAGATTCTGAGTCAATACTTCAGCAATCTAACTTTCAAAAATGTATTTTTGAGAAATACAAATACATCAATTGTATGGATTATGCTTCTTCTATTATCTTTTTATCTCATCTTTATGTATCATAAATAGTCAAATGCATGCTCAAGTCAAGGGGGAGCATCAAAAATTTTTGTTTGGAAATCATTTTGTGATGCTTAAAAGGTTTGTTTTCATTTCTTATCTCTGATCATTCTAAGAAGAACAAGCTTTTAATGATAAATTTTTTGTTGTTCAAACTATATCTGAATTAAAAAATTTCATATTCAGATATAAGATTTTAAATGATTTTTTTAAAAAATCATCATAATATGAACAGAATTTTGATGATAAAAAGTGTTTCTATCTGTTCAAACCTCTTCTGAATAATCAAAATGTTTTATATTTGTCAGAAGTTGACTTTAAATGACATTTTGGTTACAAGGCAAAATTCTTCTGAATTATGGAATCAGAACTCTGAGTACAACAATCAGATATCTGATAAAGGAAAGTCAAAACATCTAAGCGTGTTATTCAGATCTTTGACTTGAGTCAAAATTCTATCCACTAACACGTGTCAGCTTCATATTTGTTTGATGATGCCACACATTTCATTTAAATCCTCTGTGGCATTTCAAATGTGTTGACTCCGTTATAACATTGAATTCGCTTTTCCGTTAAACCTTTCAACTTCGCGGATTTTAAATAGGTCTTAAAATCCCTATTTCAAATCTTTTCAAATTCTAGAGCGAAAAGTGAGATACGAATCAAATCCAGAGTTCTTTGAGTTTGTTTTCTTCTTAAATCATGTTTGGAATACGAAGGAGTGGTCTAATTTCTCTACATTCTACAAAATCGATAATGGATTCATCTGATTCGGATAATGATGAAGTACAAAATAGAGCTGTAGAGGAAGAGGCAATAAGA
The DNA here is from genome assembly GCA_033807775.1 of Saussurea involucrata. Classification (NCBI taxonomy): domain Eukaryota; kingdom Viridiplantae; phylum Streptophyta; class Magnoliopsida; order Asterales; family Asteraceae; genus Saussurea; species Saussurea involucrata. Next base: position 35,134,759 of record CM066321.1, read on the forward strand.
AATGATGAAGAAAATGAACAAATGAATGAATCAGAAGGAAATGCAGATGAGGTAAACATTAATATTGAACATGAACAGAGTGCTGCAGGGTCGATTATGTCAGACAGACCTATTTTCGAGGAAAGGGTTGTCCCTGAGAGTGAATGGTTGAAATTATCTGAAAATAACTGTGTTATATTGTTTGAGGAAAGTCGATTTAAACCTGAACACAGAATTATCATGGGGTTATTCAAACATCATCCTTATAGAAAATGGTTTACAAGAAGCAAAAATGTTCCTGTTCAGTACATACAAAAATGGTGGAAACATCTTAGGTTAGAAGATAATAAGTTTGTGTCTGAAATTGGAGGAGTGACATTTGCCTTATCTATCTCTGCACTAAGAGAAATGCTGAATCTACCAGAGAAAGATGATGTACAAAGAAGGACAGATTTTGAAGACTCACCCCTAACAGAGGAATTAATAGCTGAATTTATGAAATTGGGATACAATGAAAGATTGAGGACTCTCAGTTTGTTCAGAAGAAACAAATTACCACCTATTTGGGCTTGCTTCTTTCATGTGGTAAATAAATGTTTGTCAGGGAAGAATAGTTCAGTTGATCAAGGTTCTAAACAAATTCTTCAGATCTTTCAGGGTTTAGTGAAGAATAGGCATTATGACTATACTTTAATACTTTGGGAAGACATGAAGAATACATTTGAGAAGAATCAGAAAGCAATTCAGAGGAAAACAAAGGATGCTCCACTGACATACATTCCTTATATAAGGTACTGGCAAATTGTTATTTGGTATGCCATGCAGGAAAACAGAACAATCTCAAGAAGAACAAATGAAGAGCATGGTCCCACATTTTATTTGGGTAAGATGACCTCAGTAACAAGACTTGAAAACTATCCCAATCATAAACTGTTGCCAAAATCACTTAGGAATTATATTCCAAGGGAGAGTGAGATTTTAAAAGCTTATTGCACTTCTATGGGAATTGAATTACCTCAAATCCCTACCCAAGAGGACCAACCTGAGAAGAGAGGTGAGGGGTCTAGTCGAATTAGAGAGGGGGAGGATGTTCAGATGGGTGAACATTCTGAGAGACTTGAGGGGGAAAATTCTGAGAGCTTGGTTAGACTTGGTGAGGAAAAACAGAATGAGAGTGGTGAGGATGAGAGATTGTCAACAGAGGTTCAAACAGAAAGAGATGCCTCTGAACCAGCTAATCTTGGCCAGGTAACCACAAATGCTATTGGTTCACATCTCTTGGTGTCCAATATTGAAACAAACACCATGGACCTAGTGGTGGATCTTGAACAACCCATCCATACCCACTCAGAAGCATTTCAACATGCTACTGTTTCACAAAATTCAGGGGAACCATCCCAAACTCATTTGGAGGGAGGTGATAAATCCCAACCTATTTTTCAACACATTGAGTCTGAATATCACAGTCCTATTCATATTGAGCCTGAAATTCCTTCTCACACTTGCACAAATCAGGAGTTTCGTATTCCTGAAACAACATTCATAGACATACCTAATGTTGGGTGTCGAGGATTGGATGGAAGTCCTGGTGAGGTGAACATTACAAAAGCCTCATTCAAACGTGCATCTGTTGTACAAGATGACTTTGTGTTATCTACAGGCCATGAGCCCTCTCGGCACATGAAAACTGGGCCATCTGTTGGTTCAGGTTCACTGTTAGAAACTTCTGAATTTGAAAAGATTCAGAAACAAAACAAGGAGATGGGGGAAAAAGTAGAAAATTTGGAGAAGATGGTGGAGGATTTGAATGATGAGGTGATAGATTTGAAAGATGTATTGCAGAGAAAGTTGAATTCTGTTGAAACTAAAGTAGATGATGTAAAGAAATCCTTGGATTCTCATAAAAAGGAGATCAAGGATATGATGTCTGGTTTTCAAAAAGATATGTTAAAACAAATGCAAGGTATGCAGGAATCTATACTGAAAGCACTGAGTGTATCAATGGCTTCTACTTCAAAGCCTCTTGAGCCTGTTCCTGTTACAGAAGCTGAACCTGAAGGTACTTCCAATCAGAACTTGAAAAGAAAGTTTGATGATAATGAACCTCATGATCATCAAAAGGGGGAGAAAAGACAGAGGTTAAGTTCTGATGATGACATTGGCATAGAAGATTTTGAGATAACAGATATGCACTTAGCCAGTACAAAAAGTTCAGAAGATTAGACACAGGAAAATTTAAAGGAAATGATTCAGATAGTTCATATTGATAGCTCAGATACAGAAGAAATGGATTTGGGGAGTATTGATGGTAATGACACAGATAAAACAAAGGAATTAAACTTGGATACAGAAATGGAAGGAAATTCTGTTGAAACTGAAACTGTTGAAGAATCTGTATTGAGATCAGAAGAAAAAGTGGAAAGTGTAGTGGTAAACAGGTGTACAGATATCATTGTTTATAACAAAAGAAGGATAAGTGAAGAATTGATAAGTACTGAATCAGAAGAAAGGAGGTTAAGTGAAGAGTTGATCAGAAGGATGCATAATAATTTAGTCAGAGCTTTGAATGTTCAAAAAGTTCAGCAAGGAATAAAAATGGTAAGACCTATTGATCTAATGGGAGAAGAAGACAGAACTGTGAATTATACTCAGGATTTTGAAGATGAGTTTAGATTTAACTTTTGTGATGAGTTAAATACAGAAGAAGAGTATGTGAAAGTGAAAGACTACTTTATGCCTTCTGAGTATGTATTCAGAAAACCAATTGAGATCCCAAAGATTAACTTGCAGAGACTAGAAGAACCTGTATGTGATTTCATCCTAGAGTTAAGTGATGTGCCATTAGCCAGACAATTTCATGATGATATTTTTCCTGAGGAAATGTATGATAATCTCTACTACACAGAAGGAGAGTATGAGCTTTTGGAAAGTAACATTGATGGTTTTATGGATGACAGAGCTCAGATAGTCTACTCAGAAGCTTCTAACGGATTCAGAGTTCCTGACTCAAAACTGCATATCCAGAAAAGAATTGAGAAAGTTCTGATGTTTCAACAAGAAGAATTCAGTGGTTTAATGTTTGTTAGAATGGAAGTGCTGAAAGAAAGAAATACAAAGGTTTCCATGTCTACTTTTGATTTTCACAGATTGACTCTTGATGATCAGATCTTTCTAGTCAAGTTCTTTGCCAGTACTGAAGAAGCCTTAATGGAAATTGAATGCAGAAGACTTCTGGGTATCTATGTCAGAAATATACACTTGTATGATTTCCAATTAGCCATTGAAGGAAGAAAAGAGAAGTGTAATCTGAGTTCTCCCACAAAGAAAACAGAAATTGGTGTAGATTTGAAGGGATTTGTAAATGAAGGAATGGAGACAGAAGGGTTCACATATACAGTTCACGGAAGGCTTGAAATGTTCAGATTAAAAGAGTTGGTGAAGTACAGTGATGCAACTCTAAATTGGTTATTGATTGAAATGGAAGTAAGTGTGGAAACTGAAAGAGAGAGTTTAAAGAAGAGATGTATGAACTCTGTGAAGAGAAGGTTGGATCTTAGAAGAAAAATCAGAAACTGTAGTGAATGGTTGCTATCTGAGGTGAATCCCAAAAAGATTCTACATAATGATTTTGTGTTTCCTGCTGAGTATGAAGTGAATGAAATTCTGTCACATGAAGTTGAAGAAGTTCAGGACACAACACCTCAGAATGTGCAGATAACTAGTTTTGATCAAGCTGAACAGTCTGAACCCAAAGAAGATGAAATATCCATTGATCTAAATGGATACTTTCTTGAATTTGATCTGCCTGAGTTCTTCAAACCAAAAGAAGTACAATTCTTGGATGTGTATTATGATAGACCTAAGGAGACTCAGATCTGGTTGGCTGAAAAATCAAGATGTCTTGGCAAAACAAAGCAAGCTGTTTACTCAGATTTTCTAATCACTGGAATCAGAGAATTGAAGGTTAAGAAATTCAAAAAGATGGAGTACTTATCCTTTGAAGTTCTGAGAGAAGATGGCAAGGTTTATTACTTTACTGATGCAGATTTTGAGAAACTATCAGTGGTTGACTTCTACAGATTACACAGCTTTCTATGCTTCAAAGAGTCAAGCAAAGACAGAAATGAAAGAAAGGCAAGAAGTGTGGTGATTGAGGCCATGTTCTATATCTTAAGGTGGCACTGTTATACAGATTTCCAAATAGCTCTGTATTTACAAAAGCAATGTGTTTATCTGGCAAATCCCAATACAGATCATGAGCAGAAAAAGGTGTTAAAGACTGGAAGTGTTCACAAATTTCCATATTTGGGAGTGTTTTTGAAAAACAAAAGTGGAAAGATCTTCTTCAGAGCAAATGAAACTGCAAAATACTGTTCTGGAACTTTAAGAATCATAAAGCACAATTTGGAGAAAAAGATGCTGAAAGTGAAGGAAGAAAACATAACTCAAGAAGTAATCAATCAGCGAGTTGAAATTATTCAAGAAATCATTGTCAAAATTGATAAGAGGCTTAATCTGAGAAATGTGCTACTTCAGAAAATTGTTCCTGCTCTGAAAGAACTGGATGATGCAAAATTCAAGTTTATTTGACAAAAAGGGGGAGATTGTTAGATCTGAAGTTTTGTCAATAAACCAAGTGTTGAAGATCTGATAAGAAGACTCAGATGTTCTGAGTAGAGGAGTCAGAGATCTGAGAAGAGAAGTCAGAGTTCTGAGAGAAAGAGTCAGAAGCTCTGAGAAGCATTATCAGAAGAAAGTTCAGAAGTTCTGAACAACCTGTTTAGAACTTATGACTACATACTTTACTTAGTATTTAGTAAACTAATTAGGACACGTGTTATGTTCTTATTAGTCTTTCATATTTGTACTGTAGCTTTAACATGTCTGTTGCAGTATAAATAGAGTGGTTAGCACTACTTTGCTAACTGATTTTCTCGTGTATCGTTGTATTCATTCTTTATAATCTTTGAGATTCTCTCTCTCTTAGATCTGTAATTCTGTTCATCATTGAATACAATTGGGCTTGATCATACAACTTCTCAATTACTGCTTTCTATATTGATTGTAAGATTAGATCCTATACTTTCAGTAAGTCCAAACGATTTTCATTAGCTCTTTGTTGAACCATGTCTTCACCACTTGTAAGACCACAAACAAAATATAAGCGAAAAAGGCTGAGGAATATGTCAAGCTAATGCCTACAACTTGTAATAAAATGAATGATCACCTTTCATTGATGACTCCTAGAAGTGTTTATATGCTCTATCTGCTCGTTGTACCTTCAGATCCTAAAGAAGTATGGGGGTATCTCACGTGTAATTTTAATGGACGGAGGGTGAAGGATAGCTGAAGCCATTAATGGTGGTTGATGATGAGCAGGTGATGATGATGATGAAGCAGCGTTTGTTGAATTAATGAATCCTAGTAATGCGGCATCAGCAGAGAAGAAGCAAGCTGGTGTAACTCGAGCATATGGACCTTGAATCTGCCATGCCTAATCTAGAGGATATTCCTTACTCTTCCCCATTGTTGTTCTCTGATATATCATGGAGAATTAATTAATTTATTAGCAACTGTACATATGATTTGTTTGAACAACATTTCTAACCATTGTATTTAGTCCGGAAGTTCTAACAAACAATTAAACTTCAATAAATGCAAAAAAACACAATAGTTAGCAAAAACATTGTATGAAATGGGGCAAAAGCTAATAAGTACAAGCATTATGGCAACTAAAATGGTTCTTTAGGCACATTGTTGCCAATTACAATGTTTTTTCCATAATTTTCAAAAGCAGAGTGATCAGTTAGCATGCTTGGACATATGATGTTATACTTACCAAAACAAATGGGCTTTTTGCTAATAAACTAATAATAGGCAGTCACCAACAAAAGAAAAAAAGGTACAAAAGATTTACCCTCAAACAGAAAGGTACTTGGTAAAGAGGGAAAAACAGAAGTCACAACACCATTAGATATTTCAATTCCCCAATAATCTTTACATCGGATGTCCTTTCTAAGCATTTTGGGACGGCTCCAAGTTCTTCAAAGACAGTTTTTCCTCAATTTTCTTACCAATGCTACCATTCTTTCTTAATTTTAGCTTTAAGTAAATTTTCTGTAGGTTTATGACTTCCATTCATGTTTTTCACTATAGAAAGTAGAAGAAACCAAAGTAGGTGTTGATATCCGGATATATATATATACACACACATAAATATCAAGACCAAATTTGATATACACAGGTTGATAGTAATCTTTTGTAACACTCATGGTTAAGAGCATGGTCTTCGATAGTCATTTACAATTTGACATTTGATTAGGAACATTAGTAACACCTCCTGGCACAATTATATATAGTCAGTCATCAACAATTTGATAAGGGACAACTGTTATTGCAGACAGGTATGTCCGTTATTCCTGAAAGTTTCTACAGTAGACATAGAGTCATTGACACATTCCAGGTTTTGCTTTCGATGTTAAACAATGCTGCATATTCGATTTTAGAAGAAAATCAAATAAAACATGGAAAGTGAATGCTTCTGTTCTTTAGTGATAGCACATGGGAATTTTTTTTTGTATGAATTGATAGGTTGTATAATTGTTTTAGTTTGCCTTGCAAAGATTAATAAATTGCAGAAACTCCAATCACCAAAACTGAAATACGTATGACATGTATGCACGAAGAGGAAATTGTTGACCCAAATGAAAACCAATATAAGAAGAAAACCTATCAGAATTTGATGTGCCAATCAAACAAAGTAAAAGGTTAACCATCATCAATGAGACTATTACTTATCCATCATGATAATATAGACAAATCACCATCTAAATATATGAAATACCAATCACCAATTGCCAACAGCTCAAGTGAGTTTTACGACCTACACACGATACTACCTACTAATATCAAATACATACATTACATTATTCTTCCTTAATTAGAATCCCCCAAAAGTTGTAGTGTTTCTTGCTCGTATATTTCAAATGAAAAAGTTCCTCTTAACAAAAGAAGTCATTCTATAAACCCGCAACTTTGATACATCCTTAACATTTTACAAGTAACTTTTGCTGACTATCGGTAGGCAGTTCCACTCAAAAAGGCACACTTGCTAGATTTTCTAAAATCACAAAATGAATACATCCTACTGCCTTCCTTGATCTTATGTACTTGTTTTACTAATTAAAGTAACACATGAGAGGGTGATTCTAGGTTTTCTTCAAGGGTTCACAGATTCGTACCATCCTTAACATTTTACAAGTAACTTCTGCTGATCCTTAACATTTTACAAGTAACTTCTGCTGACTATCGGTAGGCAGTTCCACTCAAAAAGGCACACTTGCTAGATTTTCTAAAATCACAAAATGAATACATCCTACTGCCTTCCTTGATCTTATGTACTTGTTTTACTAATTAAAGTAACACATGAGAGGGTGATTCTAGGTTTTCTTCAAGGGTTCACAGATTCGTACCATCCAACCATAGTTATGTAGATATGCATGTACATTATCGAATATCTCATCTTCAAAAGTCCTCTGGTCTGTTAAATACTCTGATTTTTGTCTTTGATTCAATCTATGCCCTTTACATGTCTTAAAAAATTCAGCATAGCAACGAAAAACCATCCAAATTAACCCCTAAGGAAATGTCAACAACCATGAGCTATATATACGTCATCTACTATAAAATCTCAAGTGGGTTAAATCTTTTAATCAAGATAGCTCTAGCTTAAAAAAAACCAAATTCCCACAATTTTTTTGATATGGGTTTTTCGATAAAATGAAATAATCACTGAAATCTTTAACTAAACCATTTAAATCAATCCCCTAAAGAAAAGTCAAGAGCCATGAACTATATACACCATCTACTATAAAATATGAAGTTGGTTAAATCCATAAATCAAGATGACTCAAGCCTCAAAGAGAATAATCACCAACAAATCATTTGATTTGGTTTACTGAAATCTTCAACTGGATCACCAAAATCATTCCAAAAATAAGTCAATAACCACTAAAAGAATCCCTAAATCGCTAAATTTCTCAAGTGGCTTTTACATCTATGGATCAAGTCAAAGTCAAAGTCAAAATTAGGACAAAATAAGCATCAAAATTCTAACATATACGGTGATGGTCGAAAGAATTGGCTTACTTGAAATCTGCAAAGCAGAATCTTGGGATAACCATGTTTAAATCCATGGAAGCTTGTAGTATCAGTAGATCAACCATTTTTTCCAACCTAGAACCCACATAAAATGAGTTAATTTTGGGTAATCTCTTCATTCTTTCCATATAATTATTAAAAAACCCCATAATCTCTCTGATGATCATCATGAACAGAAAACAAAATAAAATTCTTGGTCAATTGTAGAATGAACGATTGATTGCAGAAGTGATTTTAAAGTTGATTTTTGTGGCCATTGTCGTCAAAATCAAACAAAAATAGTTGTTTGATAACCTAAATAATTATTAAAAACCCCTTAATCTCTCTGATGATCATCATCAAAACAAAATAGAAATTCTTGGCGAATTGTAGAATGGGCGATTGATTGCAGGAGTGATTTTGAAGTTGATTTTTGTGGCCACTGTCATCAAAATCAAACAAAAATTGTTGTTTCATAACCCAAATAACTCAGTAAACATAAATTGTACTTGACATTTTAAGAGTTTACCTGTTGAGAAGAGATGAGAAGAAACCAAATCGACTACTCGTTTTTGACGTCCATCTTTTCAGCCGGAAAACTCATTTTCCTGCAAAATTCCAACGAATATTTCCGTTACAAATGGTGCCCTTTTTAGTAGTGATTCCCGTCTGCAACTACATGTTCTCTCATGCAAGTCAATTAAATATGTATGTGTGATTAACTCTAAATCAATCAAATAATTCTAAGCGTTATCTCTTCTTCCTTTTACTTCAATCTTGGATTTGTCTCAACTCCAGGATTACTAACAAAGTAAGGTACGTGAAAGATGACATTGATCTGCAAGAAAGACGTCAAGCGTGATATTTCGGTTGATAAAAAAATCTATAACAAATTAACAAGAATTATAAACATTAAATTAAGTTTCGAATAATTGTTGTATGTACCTAACTGACTCGTTTTATTAATTTGTAAGCCGCACGATTTAGAACAGTTTTACCAATTGATGATTCCTTTTCTTTACTTATATATATATATATATATATATATATATATATATATATAGAGAGAGAGAGAGAGAGAGAGAGAGAGAGAGAGAGAGTCGGGTTCAAACAAAAACAATACCTATTTAAAAGAACAAGAACGAACAAAATCATTCGTGATTTTACATTAACGCACGAAAAAAGAACTTTGGCTGCGGGCTTCAAGTCTGCGTGGTTTTTTTGCGCGTTAATGTAAAATCACTAATAGTTTTGTTCGTTCTCGTGTTCTTTAAAATAGTTATTGTTCTCGTTTGATCCAACCTATATATACTAGTTACGTACCCGCGCGCGATGCGGCGCGAAGCATTTTAAAATCAAAAAAACAATTGACAAAGGTATGTACCTGCTCGCAAAGCATCTCGAAATCAAAAAAACAATTGACAAAGGTATGTACCTGCTCGCAAAGCATCTCAAAATCAAAATGGCAATCATGTTTCACGTTAAGTTTGTATTCTTAGCCTATGAAGAATGGTGCTTAAGTCGTTTAATGCACATATATGTGAATCATGCATCAACTCTGAAGTACTTTTGGTATGAATTTTCTTCTATTATGTGTACATCATCCAAAACATAGTCTATAAATGTTATTAGTAGCTCCAATGCTTAATAAAAGTGAATTGTGTCGACCGAAGAAAATCGTAAATCTTCCATTAAAGATAAATTGGTGAACATATATTTCCAACTTGAATAGTCACCAAGCTAGAGTAAAATTCCCTTGATATGGTTCGAAGTTTTTATATTTTGAGAAGATTTATTTGTGGTCAAAGTTACACATTTAATGTGTTTTTTAGGAAACATTAACAAGCTAAAGAAGTGAGGTTGTATGAGTTCTATCAGTAACGAAATTGTATACAAGCAAAAGGTAATAGTTTCTTGATAACGTGGGGAAACAGTAACAATGCCTTTATAAACACATGGAATGAAATGAGGATGCTAAAACCTTTCATATCTTACTCCCCAGATAATTTAATCAAAAGCAACTGAACCCAAAAAACTTGATCGACAGTATTTTGATCAAATCACAAGTGCAAATTTGACATTTCTATTGCTTTGTGCCAACAACTACACCAACTACCACTTTCCACATAAAGCTAGTCTAATCATTTTCAGAATCTCTGATGATTCAATAATAGGACGATCCAATAACAATATCAAAGGCATACTTAATCCAAACCCTAGTCAAAACGAAAATTTCAGAAAGCTTTGTTGTCATGTAAGTCCAAACGATTTTCATTCGCTCTTTGTTGAACCATGTCTTCACCACTTGTAAGCCCACAAACAAAATATAAGCCAAAAAGGCTGAGGAATATGTCAAGCTAATGCCTACAACTTATAATAAAATGAATGATCACCTTGCATTGATGACTCCTAGAAGTGTTTATATGCTCTATCTGCTCGTTGTACCTGCAGCTCCTAAAGAAGTATGGGGGTATCTCATGTGTAATTTTAATGGACGGAGGGTGAAGGATGGCTGAAGCCATTAATGGTGGTTGATGATGAGCAGGTGATGATGATGATGAAGCAGCGTTTGTTGAATTAATGAATCCTGGTGATGCTGCATCAACAGAGAAGAAGCAAGTTGGTGTAACTCGAGCATATGGACCTTGAATCTGCCATGCCTAATTTGGAGGATATTTGTTAGCTCCAATCTTTCTGTTTATAGAAGTGTTGAAAAATAGGCTAAGTATAGAAGTCTTCGACAGAGGCTCTGCCGAGTCACCGAGAAGACCAAAGCATAGAAGTCCTCGACAGAGGCTCTGCCGAGTAACCGAGAAAACCGAAGTAAAGAATCGCAAGAAGACACTTCAATACGGACAAGGCCACAGAGCCTCTCTCACACTTGACAGAGCCTCTGTGGTATAAAAGACTAGAGCTTTATTGATAACTCTATTTTTAGAGTTATTATTTCCTTGAATTTTCTATTTTATTTTGTCAATTTTAGCCATTCCGCTTCTAAAAACCCCCATTCTTGGAACAATTTTCGAAAATGAGCAAAAAGAGTGAACCATAGTCTTTAATAAATTATTTGGTGGAATTTGGGTGTTTTTCACGATTTATCCTGTAGTGACCACTGTTGTGCCCACTCCGGTTTCCCACTATTCGAGCAGGGCAAGAAGACAAAAGAAACTAGTAGTTGGGATGCAATTATTCTGGAGTTTAGAAGGTTCAAATGGCAGGAAAATATGGGCTGGAGAAGTACAAAGTAGTTTTCTTAAAGATGACAACAAGTACACCTTCTTGTACTTAGAGATTGACTTGGTAAAGGGTCTATTGGGTAAAAGGATTGTCCAAAGTGCTGAATTCTGCCATAATACTGCAGTCTTTACCCATTAGATAAACCCACCTCTTTGTGTAATACCCAACTCTTTCTCCTAGTATATAAAGGAGCACTTGGGTGCCATTTATGATATGCTTGGCTTAGTCTTAAATTCTCTCAACAACTACATTAGTGTTAGTCTTTCATTTACTGCAGTAGCTAGCTTTAAATTTTTGTATTTTAATTTCTTAGTTTAATTGTAGTTCGAAGTACACAGTGACAGGGACGACTTCTCGTTCCCCACTGTGAGTTCAATTCAAGTCAATTTCAGTGTAATTATGTGCAACTTCTACTCTCTTGTTTTCTTTACTTTAATTATGGGCTAAACATCCTTTGGGATGTAGGAAGGAGAAGTACCTGGATTTTATTAAAAATGCTTGAGTAATCTTTATACTTAGAATATTTGTTGTTTTGGTCATTCATTCTCGATTTTTACTCAAGGATGCGAACAAGCCGATCACTTTCTAGGATCTAAAGTCTAGTTCTTAACATAGAAATAAGTAGAACATAGTGACACGAGCTTGAATGATGCTAGGGGATTCGAAAGAATTCTTATGACACTTACGAAAGTGAGGTCGGCACAGTGAGCAAATCTCATCCCACTGGAGTAGTAGGCAAGCTAATTTGTGTATTAAAAACACTTAGAGTATTTGTCCCTACACATTGCATTGAGACCTGAAAAGGTCCATTCTTGAGATTACCATTGACAAAACAATAAATATGAAGAGTATGGGATTTTTATCTAACGGTGTGAGTATTTTGTAACCGGGCTTTTCTAGCGAAAATGCCTTCCTCGAATACAAGGATCAATTTTAGGACCGAGTATTTAGTATAAAATCTAGGGAAAATCTAACCTACATTCCTCCTTTTAAACCTTAGTAAAATCGTTAAAGTAGCTATTTCACCAAACAAACCAAAATATTGCTTCTTCTATTTTTGAAACCTGTAAAAGGAGCTCATGAGAACCGTATTGTCTTGATTGCCCAGTCTCTGTGGATTCGATTATGGTATTTTACCAACTATTACTTGCTGTGACGATCATAGTGGACAGTGTACACTTGCACTTCCCGATGTGGACAGTTTGCAACCCACTGCGATTAAAACACATATTTCGCATGTAACAAGTTTTTGGCGCCGTTTCCGGGGACTGGCGTGATTTTAAATCTCAAGACATTAGTTTTTGTTCGAGCCCGAGTAACTCGTTTTTCTAAGCTGTTCGTGTTGCAAGCCACGGCAACAACACGAACCTTTGGTACCAATCGATCTTGAAATAGAGAAAACTTTTCGAAGAAGACGTAAAAACAAGAACACAAATCGACAACCCCCTGTGATCCCCACTATAAACATGGCATCAATACCACCACCTATAGTGGAGACCACAGTGACGATTGCCGATAGCAAAGATCGAAAAATACGGGACTACGCTACTTCCGGAGTTGGTGATTTGAGCTCCGGAATTTTAAGACCCAACATTGTTGCAACTCATTTTGAACTCAAACCGGTGATGTTTCAAATGATCCAAGCCATGGGTCAGTTTGGAGGATCACCATCTGAGGATCCGCACTAGCACTTAAAATCTTTCTTGGAAATGACCGATTCCTTTCAGTTACAAGGTGTGAGTGATGAAGCGTTAAGACTAAGACTTTTTCCTTTTTCACTAAGGGATAAGGCAAAGTCATGGCTGAACTCGCATGCACCTCACTCGATAACCACTTGGCAAGAACTTGCCGATAATTTTTTGCAAAAATACTTTCCTCCAACGAGGAATGTAAGGTTTCGAAATGATATAATTTTGTTTAGGCAAGAAGAAGATGAGGCTGTTTCGGATGCATGGGAACAATTTAAAGATTTACTTCGAAAGTGCCCACATCATGGCATCCCACATTGCATCCAATTGGAGACCTTTTACAATGGTCTTTCCAATGCAGCCAAAATCATCTTAGATGCAACAGCCGGTGGAACATTCACGAGTAAAACCTACAATGAAGGATATCAAATCTTAGAAAAAGTGTCCAACAACAATACCGAGTGGTCCAATCCTAGAGCAATAGTACCAAAGACCAACACCATCGATTCCGAGGCACTCAAAACCATGAATGCACAGTTAGTGGCCTTAACAAAAATCGTTTTGAACCAAAATAGAGGCCAAGTCAATTCTGCAACTCATCTAGCCGAAAACTGCTCCCTCTGTGGAGAGGATCATCTTTTTGACTATTGTCCAACAAATCCCGAAGCCGTTAATCTTATAGGAACCAATCTGAGAAACAATCCATATTCGCAGACTTATAATCTAGGTTGGAGAAATCATCCAAATTTCTCTTGGGCTGGTAATCCAGGACTCCAACCCCACGGGGCGAGTCATGCCCAGCAAAGACCTCACAATCCCCCTGGATTTCAGCAACATCACCGTGGGCAGCACCCACAGAACTTTCACCAAGGGCAATCCTCACAACAATACCAACCACGATCCAATCAACCACCTGAGGCTCAACAATCGATTGAATCAATTCTCAAGGGTTTTATGAATCAAACTCAAGCAGCCATTAGGAACATAGAGACTCAAGTAGGACAACTAGCCGTCGAAGTTAAGAATAGACCACCAGGGACATTGCCTAGTGACACCGAACATGCTAAGGTTATAGGATCTGAATATGTCAAGTCAATAACACTTAGGAGTGGAAAGGATCTGAAAGATATCGTTTTTGAGTATGATGATTCGCCTCAAATACCTATTGTAACTCCAGCAGTGGGCACTCCTCAAGTCACTGTCATCCCCACAGTGGGGAACGACATCCCTGACCTTCCCACTTTTGGACCTGTTCCAAAACTTACTATTCCAAAGCCAATACCACAGTCAGCTCAAATTGACCCACGAAGTATTCCTTTTCCTGAAAGAATGAAGCCTAAAAATGTCGATGTTCAATTTAAAAAATTCTTAGACATTTTTAAACAACTTCACATTAACATACCCTTGGTAGAGGCTCTCGAGCAAATGCCAAGCTATGTTAATTTTTTAAAGGATATTTTGAACAAAAAAAGAAATTTGTGTGAGTTTGAGACTGTGGCTTTGAACGAGAAATGTAGTGCCCTCCTTACTAGCAAGATTCCACCTAAGTTGAAAGACCCGGGTAGTTTCACCATTCCATGCACAATAGGAGGACAAGAAGTAGGTCAAGCACTTTATGATTTGGGAGCTAGTGTCAATTTGATGCCACTGTCCATTGATAACTCTATTTTTAGAGTTAGTATTTCCTTTTATTTTACATTTTATTTTGTCAATTTTAGCCATTTTCACTTCTCAAAACCACCATTCTTGGTATATTTCATGAAAACGAGCAAAAGGAGTGAACCATGGTCTTTAATAAATTATTTGGTAGAGTTTGGGTGTTTTTCACGATTTTTTATCCACAGTGACTAGCGGAGTGCCCACTCCGCTCCCCACTCCTGAGATGACGAGAAGGAAAAAGAGAAAGAAAGTAGCAGCTGGGATTTAAACATTTCTGGAGAAAAGAATGGGTCAAAGAGCAGGTCAAATGAAGATAAAGGAGGACATGCCTTCCTTAAAGAGGAATAGTGAAACGTACAACAACCTTGTACTATAAAGCAACATTTGGTGAAAAGGTGTTTACTATTCAAGGCATGGTGTGCAAATCTGCAGATCTGAAACATGGGACTAAACCATGGTTTTGTGCCATGCCCATACCTTCCTCCTAGTATTTAATGAGGCCTTGGGGTGCCATTCAATGCATCATGTTTTTACATTATTACAATTCAAGTCAAGTAGTAATTTTTCCTAGATATTGTTTGTTTAGTCTTGAATTCTCTCAACTACCACATTAGTGTAACTTTAGTTCTTTATTTTACTGCATTAGTAAACTTTAAATTTCTGTATTTCTTTCTTGTAATTCGTAATACACAGTGACAGGGGCGAATTCTCGTTCCCCACTGTGGGCTAAATTCAAGTCACTTTCAGTTTTATTATGTGCAACTTCTACTCTTTAGCTTTCTTTACTTTAGTTATGGGCTAAACATCCTTAGGGATGTAGGAAGGAGAAGTACCTGGATTTTATTAAAAATGCTTGAGTAATCTTTATACTTGGAAAATTTGTTGTTTTGGTCATTCATTCTCGATTCATGCCCAAGGATGCGAACAAGCCGATCACTTGCAAGGATCTAATATCTAGTTCTTAACTCAGAAATGAGTAGAACGCAGTGACACGAGCTTGGATGATGCTAGGGGATTCGAAAGAATTCTTATGACACTTATGAAAGTGAGGTCGGCACAGTGAGCTAATCTCATCCCACTGGAGTAGTAGGCAATCTAGTTGGTGTATCTAAAAACACTTAGAGTATTTGTCTCTACACATTCCATCGAGGCCTGAAAAGGTCCATCTTTGAGATTACCATTGACAAAACAATAAATACTAAGAGTATGGGGTTTTTATCTAAACGGTGTGAGTATTTTGTAACCGGCCTTTTCTAGCGAAAATGCCTACCTCGAATACAAGGATCACTTTTAAGACCAAGTATTTAGTATAAAATCTAGGGAAAATCTAACCTACATTCCTTCTTTTAAATCTTTAGTAAATCGTTAAAAGTAGCTATTTCACCAACCAAACCAAAGTATTGTTTTCTTCTGTTATTGAAACCTGTAAAAGCAGCTCATGAGAACCGTATTGTCTTGATTGCCCAGTCTCTGTGGATTCGATTCTGGTATTTTACCAACTTTTACTTGTTGTGACGATCATAGTGGACAGTGTACACTTGCACTTCCCGCTGTGGACAGTTTGCAACCCACTGCGATTAAAACACACATTTCGCACGTACCAAGTTTTTGGCGCCGTTGCCGGGGACTGGCGTGATTTTTAATCTCAAGACATTAGTTTTTGTTCGAGCCCGAGTAACTCGTTTTTCTAAGCTGTTCGTGTTATATGCCACGGCGACAAATCAAACATTTGGTTTCAATAGATCTTGAAATAGAAAAAACGTTGCGAAAAACACGAAGAAGCAAGAAAACAAATCAACAACCCCCTGTGGTCCCCACTGTGAACATGGCCGAAAGACCACCTGTCATGGAGACCACAATAACGATTGCCGATAGCAAAGATCGAAAAATACGGGACTATGCTACTTCCGGAGCTAGTGATTTAAGCTCCAGGATTCTAAGGCCCAACATTGTAGCAAACCATTTTGAACTCAAACCGGTGATGTTTCAAATGATCCAAGCCATGGGTCAGTTTGGAGGATCACCATCTGAGGATCCGCACTCACACTTAAAATCGTTTTTGGAAATGACCGATTCCTTTCAGTTACAAGGTGTGAGTGATGAAGATTTGAGACTAAGACTTTTTTCCTTTTTCACTAAGAGATAAGGCGAAGTCATGGATGAACTCGCATGCACCTCACTCGATAACCACTTGGCAAGAACTTGCCGATAAATTTTTGCAAAAATACTTTCCTCCAACGAGGAATGTAGGGTTTCGAAATGATATAATTTTGTTTAGGCAAGAAGAAGATGAGGCTGTTTCGGATGCATGGGAACGATTTAAAGATCTACTTCGAAAGTTCCCAATTCATGGCATCCCACATTGCATCCAATTGGAGACCTTTTACAATGGTCTTTCCAATGCAGCCAAAATCATCTTAGATGCAACAGCCGGTGGAACATTCACGAGTAAAACCTACAATGAAGGATATCAAATCTTAGAAAAAGTATCCAACAACAATACCGAGTGGTCCAATCCTAGAGCGGTAGTACCAAAGACCAACACCATCGATTCCGAAGCGCTCAAAACCATGAATGCGCAGTTAGTGGCCTTAACAAAAATCGTTTTGAATCAAAATAGAGGCCAAGTCAATTCTGCTACTCATCTAGCCGAAAACTACTCCCTCTGTGGAGAGGGGCATCTTTTTGACTATTGTCCAGCAAATCCCGAAGTCGTTAATGTTATAGGGACCAACCCGAGGAACAATCCATATTCGCAGACTTATAATCCAGGTTGGAGAAACCACCCAAATTTCTCTTGGGCTGGTAATCCAGGACTCCAACCCCACGGGGCGGGTCAGACTCAGCAAAAACCACACAATCCCTCTGGATTTCAACAACACCACAATGGGCAGTCCCCACATCACAGTGGGCAGTCCTCACAGAACTTTCACCAAGGACAGTCCTCACAACCATACCAACCACGATCCAATCAACCAGCTGAGGTTCAACAATCGATTGAATCTATTCTAAAAGGTTTTATGAATCAAACTCAAGCAGCCATTAGGAACATAGAGACTCAAGTAGGACAACTAGCCATTGAAGTTAAGAATAGACCACCAGGGACATTACCTAGTGACACCGAACACGCTAAGGTGATAGGAAAAGAGCACGTCAAGTCCATCACTCTGATGAGTGGAAAGGATCTGAAAGATATCGTTTTTGAGTCTGATGATTCACCTCAAATACCCACTGTGGTCACCATGGTGGGCACTTCTCAAGTCACTGTGATCCCCACAGTGGGGACCGACATCCCTGACCTTCCCACTCTTGGACCTGTTCCAAGGCCTACTGTTCCAAAGCCAATACCACAACAAGCTCAGATTGACCCACGAAGTATTCCGTTTCCTGAAAGAATGAAGCGGAACAATGTCGATGTTCAATTAAAAAAATTCTTAGATATTTTTAAACAACTTCACATTAACATACCCTTGGTAGAGGCTCTCGAGCAAATGCCAAGCTATGTTAAATTTTTAAAGGATATTTTGAACAAAAAAAGAAAGTTGGGTGAGTTTGAGACTGTGGCTTTGACCGAAGAATGTAGTGCCCTCCTAACTAGCAAGATCCCACCTAAGTTGAAAGACCCAGGTAGTTTCACCATTCCATGCACAATAGGAGGACAAGAAGTAGGTCAAGCACTCTGTGATTTAGGAGCTAGTGTTAATTTGATGCCATTGTCTATTTTTAACAAGTTAGGTATTGGAGAGGCTAGACCCACAACCGTGACTTTACATCTAGCCGACCGGTCCATTGCGTACCCAAAGGGAAAAATAGAAGGCGTTTTGGTCCAAGTGGATAAATTTATCTTCCCTGCCGATTTTCTAGTTCTAGATTATGAGGCCGATAAAGATATCCCAATCATCTTAGGACGTCCGTTTCTTGCAACCGGACGAACTTTGATTGATGTGCACAAAGGAGAACTCACAATGAGAGTTAATGACCAAGAGGTGACATTCAATGTCTTCAAGTCACTTAAGTATATAGAAACCGAAGACTGCTTAGCTTTAAGTTCGATTTATGGATCCTACAGTCTTTGCACAGTGCCCACAGTGGGACGTACAATGCCCACAGTGTGGAGTGAGACTGAGCACTCCGACCTTGAGAGTGACGACACTTTTGAGGATGAGTGTAACGAATTAGTGGCAGCCTTTGAACCTCTAGACTTTAAGGATACAGATGTTCAATCCCCTTCAATAGAACAACTTCCCGAGTTAGAGCTTAAACCATTGCCTTCCCACTTGAAATATGCTTATCTCGCTAAGAATAATAAACTTCTCGTTATTATATCTTCTAAACTTAGTGAGAAACAAGAACAACTTCTGATCGATTTGTTGATAAAGCATAAGAAGGCAATTGGTTGGACCATAGCAGACATTCGAGGTATTAGCCCCTCCCTCTGTCAACATAAGATTAACTTGGAGAGTGACCACCCTAGGAAAGTTCAACCTCAAAGAAGGTTGAACCCCATCATGAAGGAGGTAGTTAAGAAAGAAGTTTTGAAGTGGTTAGATGCCGGTATTATCTATCCCATTGCTAGTAGTAGTTGGGTGAGCCCCGTCCAATATGTCCCTAAAAAGGGAGGGACGACCGTAGTAAATAACGAAAAGAACGAGCTCATTCCAACTAGAACTGTAACGGGGTGGAGGATATGCATGGACTATAGACAACTCAACTTGGCCACTAAGAAAGACCACTTCCCCCTACCTTTCATCGACCAAATGCTTGATCGGTTAGCGGGAAAGGAATTTTATTGTTTTCTAGATGGATACTCCGGATACAACCAAATCCACATCGCCCCCGAGGACCAAGAAAAGACCACCTTTACTTGTCCCTACGGTACTTTTGCATTCCGGAGGATGCCATTTGGATTGTGTAATGCCCCAGCCACTTTCCAACGTTGTATGATGGCCATTTTCACCGACATGATTGAGGACACCATAGAAGTTTTTATGGATGACTTTTCTATGATAGGGACATCATTCGACAACTGCCTAGGAAATTTAGAGAAAAGCCTAGTGAGATGTGAGACCCACGACCTTATTTTGAATTGGGAAAAATGCCATTTTATGGTAGAAGAAGGTATTGTCCTTGGTCATCTTGTCTCAAGGAGAGGGTTGGAATTTGACAAAGCCAAGCTTGAGGTAGTGGCACAACTTCCCGAACCCACAACAGTAAAAGGTATTTGCAGTTTCTTGGGTCACGCAGGTTTTTATAGGAGGTTCATCAAAGATTTTAAAAAAATAACAAAATCCCTATGCAACCTGTTACAACACGAAAAAGATTTCATTTTTACGAAAGAATGCCAAGATGCTTTTGAAACAATCAAAGAAGCCTTTGTCACAGCACCCATAGTGACCACTCCTGACTGGTCACTCCCATTCGAAGTGATGTGTGATGCCAGCTAGTGGGCTGTGGGGGCTGTTCTCGGACAGAAAAAGAACAAAGTTTTTCACCCCATTTATTATGCAAGTAAAACTCTGATTGAAGCTCAGATTAATTACACAGTAACTGAAAAAGAATTACTTGCGGTGGTGTTTGCTTTTGATCGTTTCAGGTCGTACTTGATAGGGACGAAGGTCATAGTGCACATGGATCATGCAGCGATAAAATACTTGATCAACAAGGCTGATTCCAAGCCACGCTTGATTAGGTGGGTTTTATTGCTGCAAGAATTTGACCTTGAGATCGTTGATAGAAAAGGAACAAGCAATCAGATAGCTGACCATTTGTCCAGGATCGAGAAGATAGTGGGCACTGTTGATCCCACTCCGGCCAGAGAGAATTTCCCGATGAACAATTGTTATCAGCCCAACATCTCGAAAATAATATTCCTTGGTATGCTGACATTGCCAACTTTTTAGCAAGTGGACTAAAACCCCATGGGATGAGTGGACAACCATTTAAAAAGTTTTTACATGATACACGACAATATGTTTGGGACGACCCTTTCTTGTATAAGATAGGGACGGACCAAATATTGAGGCGTTGTATCCACGGGAGTGAGCAACATCAAATACTCCATGGTTGTCACACATCCCACTACGGTGGCTACTTTGGTGGAAACCACACTGCTGCAAAAATCTTGCAAAGTGGATACTTTTGGCCCACTATGTTTAAAGACTCTTATGAATTTGTAAAAAGTTGTGAGTAATGTCAACGCACCGGGAACATTTCACAAAGGAACGAGATGCCTCTTAACAACATTTTAGAGGTAGAACTTTTTGATGTTTGGGGGATTGATTTAATGGGACCCTTTCCAAATTCCAATAATAATTTTTATATCTTTGTTGCGGTAGATTATGTTTCAAAATGGGGGAAGCCATTGCGTGTCATTCTAATGATGCCAATACCGTGGTGAAATTTTTGCATAAAAATATTTTTACTCGATTTGGAACACCACGGGCATTGATTAGTGACGAAGGCACGCATTTTGTAAACAAAGTCATGGCCTCAGTCCTTGCTAAATATGACATACATCATAGAGTGGCCACCGCATACCATCCGCAAACCAACGGTTTGGCCGAGCTTTCAAACCGTGAGATCAAAGGAATTTTGGAAAAAGTTGTTAAACCGCACCGCAAAGATTGGTCAACCAAACTTGATGATGCTCTTTGGGCCTATCGAACGACCTATAAAACTCCCTTGGGAATGTCTCCATTTAAATTAGTTTTTTGGCAAAGCTTGCCATTTACCGATTGAATTGGAGCACAAGGCGTTTTGGGCCCTTAAAGAGCTTAACATGAGTGAGGATGCTGCGGGAATTAAGTGGAGTTTATAATTGCATGAACTAGAGGATTTGCGATATCACTCCTACGAAAACACAAAGTTGTACAAAGAAAAGACTAAGATGTGGCATGATCGAAGAATCAACCATAGGGAGTTCATGGAAGGACAACATGTATTATTGTTCAATTCCCGTCTTAAACTCTTTCCGGGTAAGCTAAATTCACGATGGACGGGACCATACACCATTGTCAAAGTGAGTCCCTTTGGAACAGTGGAGTTAAAGTCCCCACAGTCTGGTCAAACGTTTAAAGTCAATGGGCAGAGGGTAAAACATTTTTTGAGTGAGAGTGCTCACATTGTACCCCACTCTCCACCCCACTATGGTTAAGAAATATCGGAACCGCTTGTAAATATTTTATTTCAGTTCTTTGCTGCCCTTTTATTATTTTTAGTATTTTCAATTTTGCATGGTAGTTTGTTTTAATGTGTGTAGGAGAGATTTTAAGCTTTTGAAGGAAAAGTCAAGAAAAAGCTTCGCGGTGGGCAGATGCAAGTCCATGCGTTCCCCACTTCCAATCTGACGGACCATAGGACAATTTTTGGGGGGCCCAAGGCTGACACACATCAACTTTTCTTACACAAGGTGTCACCTTTTTGCTGCCACATGTCCTATTGTCTTGTCCTAAGAAAAAAGTCATCATTTCTTTTCTCTCTCTCTCAACCGTTCCCTCCAATACCAAAAGAAAAAACCTCTTCAATTCCAAAAACCACTTAACTCCTAAAAACTACTTTCACTTCCAAATATTCAAAATACTTACCCCCTCTCTCCTTCTTCTTCATTTCTCACGAACCATAACCGAGAAACCCTTCCCAAACCCTAACAATGGCTAGAAGCAGAAGGCTAACCACCAACCCTTAGGCACCCACACGTCCGGCGGTCCGCCGAAGAACCGCCGAGAGCCACCCGCCGGAAACCATCACCGACGATTTAAACGAACCGCCGCCGGTCTCCGGCGAAAATCCCATAGTCGCTGATATTCCAGACACAGGTTCGTCCAAGCAAGAGAGTCCAAGGGGTGTTTCTTCATCGAAAGTTGCGGACTCCAGTTCTAGCCACCTCGATGAAGAGGCATTTGCAGGCCGAGGAAGAAGAAAGGAGATTGGAAGAGGGATACAACCAAAGAATGGCTACCATTCGAAAAAGAAAGGAAGAAGTCGAGAAAAGGCGGCGCGAGGAAGAGGAAAGGGTGTGAAAAGAGAGAAAGGAGATTGGAAGAAGCAAGGATTAAGGCGGAAAAAGAAAGGAGATTTGAGGAAGAACGAAAACGAGCAGAGGCAGAAATGTTCGATGAAGAAGAGAAGTTGAGAAGATAGGTTGAGGAAGAGTACCAACACCATTACAGCCAAATGGACAATACCGTGGATATGGAAGCACTGCGGAAGGCTGCCCACAGTGAGAAGAACCCCATCATTCGGGCTATGAGGAAAAGAGGAATGGTCACCAGGTCTGGGGTGACCATGTCGCAGAAATCACCAACCAAAAAGCCGTGAAGACAATCATCAGGGAAAGGTAAGGGTCTCGAACTCTCTTTGAGTTCATCTTCTGTGGATATTGATGCCGGGAGTGAACAATTGCCATCTGAAAACCCACACCATTCCACTGTGGGGACTGAACATGCCCCCAGTGGGGTGCCTAGGCAGTTCACCACTCCCTTAGTAGCATCCCACTATGCTTTTATTTCAAATCAAAAGTTGAACTTAGAGAGGGGTTTCCACCCCGACTTTATAGAGGCCAACTCGTTTGTGAAAGATAGAATTTTAGTGCAAGATTGGTCGACATTGGCATCTGCCAATCGTCGAGCAAATGCCTTGTTGGTGCGGGAGTTTTACGCCAAGGCTTCCCAAAAGAAGGACCCCATTGTAATCGTGGATAAGATTACCATGGATTTTGTGACTAAGTTACCAAAGACGTTAAAAGGCAACGATACCATTTGGGTAATCGTGGATCGTTTGACCAAGAGCGCTCACTTCTTACCAGTAAGAGAAGCTTCACCCATAGATAAGCTAGCCAAATTATACACTGATGAAGTGGTTCCAAGACATGGTATACATGTGTCTATAGTTTCTGACCGTGACAGTCGATTCACTTCAAAATTTTGGCAGTCACTACAAGAAGAGTTTGGTACGAGAGTGAATTTGAGCACATCATATCATCCACAAACGGACGGGCAAAGTGAAAGGACAATTCAAACATTGGAAGACATGCTAAGATCTTGTGTAATTGACTTTGGAGGTAACTGGGATACGAATTTACCTTCAGTGGAGTTTGTGTACAATAATAGTTATTATTCTAGTATCGAAAGGGCACATTTCGAAGCTTTGTATGGGCGAAAATGTAGGACTCCGATATGTTGGTTGGAAGCTGGAGTGAAGCAATTTGCTGGTCCGAAATTGTGCAACAAACGACTGATAAGGTTAAGGAATTTCGGAAACACTTGAAGGCGGCTCAAGATCGACAAAAAAGTTACGCCGATCAGAAAAGGAGACCTAAAGAATTCCAAGTTGGGGAGTGGGTGATGCTAAAGGTATCCCCGTGGAAAGGCATAATAAGATTTGGAAAACGTGGAATGTTAAGTCCTCGTTTTCTTGGACCTTTCACAATAACCAAGAGAGTAGGACTTCAAGCTTATCAGTTAAAGCTTCCACCCGAATTGGAAGGAATTCATAATACTTTCCATGTTTGCTACCTTCGAAAATGCCTAGCAGAAGAGGAAAATGTTATACCACTTCCTGAAATAAAAGTGGATGAGAAAAGTTGTAAGCAATTTTGGAAAGTACGACTAAGAAGGTACACCATAAAGTAGTTATTATGGTTAAAGTACAGTGGAAACATCATAGAGGTGCCAATGTCACATGGGAAGCTGAATAGGATATGAAGAATAGATACCCTCATTTATTTACCTAACTATGATTTCAGGGACAAAATCATTTTCAAGTTGGGGAGATTTGTAACACCTCGAATTTTCCATGATTGATGTACGTTTGTTAATTTCTTGTAAGTTGTGTTATAGCTTGAGGTCGAAGGTATTTGGACACAAAATGTCCTAATTATAAGATAGTTTTGTAAAGGTTAATTATTGTAATATGGGCTTGGGTATATGAATTATGGGCTTGGGCTTAAAGGTGTAATAGGTGGGTATATATAGGATGTGTGTGTGTAATTAGGGTAAGGGAATCATATTGCAATGTGAACCAAGGTGTAGTGTGTGTAAACTAGAGAGAGAACCATATTCTCTCTAGGTAGTTCTTCATTTCAATAATACACCAGATATCTTATTATCTCATCTTATTACTCAATCATCTATCATTTATGTGAATTGTTCCTTGTTATATGGGACTAACAAGTGGTATCAGAGCCAAATCGAAGAAATCGTTCATCGATACGATCTTTCTGCAACGATTCACGATTTACAGCCCATTCCTTGATGAAACAGTGAGTTTTTGATGCTTTTTGTGCGTATAATTGTGTTTAGAGCAGTGTTGATTGCTTAGGATTGATGGAATAGTGTTTCTGAACATCATACAATCATCAGTCCATCATATTTTGATCGATTTGGACATATTTGAGCTTTCTGTTCGATCTGAGTTTACATGTTCAATATTATCGCAACAAACTATGTTCATAGTCATCGCATCGGACTAAATTCATCTTTATCACAACCTACATGTTGAGATAACATTAGTTTATCGCAACCTTCTTGTGGTGAACAATATTTTATCGCGAGTGCCTGTTGAGATAACATTGGTTTATCGCAACCTTCTTGTGGTGAACAATATTTTATCGCGAGTGCCTGTTGAGATAACAATGGTTTATCGCAACCTTCTTATGGTGAACAATACTTTATCGTGAGTGCTTGTTGAGATAACATTGGTTTATCTCATCCTTCTTGTGGTGAACAATATTTTATCTCAAGTGCCTGTTGAGATAAAACTCAATTTTTGTCTTTTATCTTAACCTCTTAGCTGTGATAAAATTTTATCGAGTGGTTGCGTGTTCCTTTGCGATAAAGAGTGTTGTTTGCGATAAAGTGTGACATCATTCTTATATTCAGTTTGGCACATACCTCTAGCAACTGTCAAAGCTTAAAAGAGCTCAAGTTTGCCAGGATTTTCAAAAGGCGGGTGTTGGAATTCAGTCTTTGGTTGAATTGGATTAGAAGTTTGAGCATTTGCAATCATTATTCTAGAGTTTTGTTGACGATGCTAGACCTTTGAGTGCCCTTAATCATTCTTTTGACCTGATCAATCAGAATTGTGAGTGCTTGCAATCATTGTTTTGGTGCTTTGGTTGTGATTCAGATTCTTGAGTGCTTATAATTATTCAGCCATTTCTTGAAGATTGAAGTTCTGGATATTCATCATTCAGTGTTCTGAAGTATTTTTGAGATGAGCATTTCTCTACAGTTGGTGAACAATGTTAGTTGTTTGGTTCTTCTAATCCCTACCTTGTAGTGTGTGCTACATTATGTTTCCTCCTTTGAGCAAATCTGAATCAAGCTCTTAAGACGAATTCCTATTCAACTCGCGGTTTATCGACGGATTTCATGTTATAAACTGAGATTGCACTTTGACGTGTCACATAACAACTCGCTCGTTATCTATCTTGGGAGCTTATCGGTTCGAGCTAGAGTTTCAACATTTATAAAGATGTTTTTCGTGCACTCGGTCGAGGTTATGGCGCACATCAAATCCGGTTTTTCAAAGTTGAAATATAAAGAGTATGAGCTTATTTCAAGGGGGAGCCTAGACTACAATTGAAGAATTGCATCACTATGGTTTTCTAAAGAAATCAAGGGAGAGAAGAACTGAAGATCTTTCGAGAAGGGTGATTCCTTTACAAAACTATAGGGGGAGATTGTTAGGACACAAAATGTCCTAATTATAAGATAGTTTTGTAAAGGTTAATTATTGTAATATGGGCTTGGGTATATGAATTATGGGCTTGGGCTTAAAGGTGTAATAGGTGGGTATATATAGGATGTGTGTGTAATTAGGGTAAGGGAATCATATTGCAATGTGAACCAAGTTGTAGTGTGTGTAAACTAGAGAGAGAACCATTCTCTCTCTAGGTAGTTCTTCATTTCAATAATACACCACATATCTTATTATCTCATCTTATTACTCAATCATCTATCAGTTATGTGAATTGTTGCTTGTTATATGGGACTAACAGAAGGGTCGAAGGTGTAATTGGCCAAAGTTTTGGGCTAAAATGTGAAATTGAGAAATTTGAAGTATAAAATCAGGAGGTCGGTTGAAATTGAGAAATATCTCATTTTCATACCAGAGTGAAGTCGGTTCTACAATTCGGAAATCAGAAAGGGAGAACTCGATACCCAGTTTTAATTGGTAAGAATCAATTGAATTCCTTCGTTAAATTTTAGTAATCTCAAATTCAAGTTTGGAAATTGAGTTAATCGTTGATCAATTAGGATTTGGAAGCTGAAGTGTTTTGAAATGGTTTTATGAACCTATTAACATGTTTAAGAGAATTGGTACAAGGGATTTTTATGGAATAAGGTGTAAATCGCGAATAACCAAATTGATATCGAACAAATCCGAAAGATGGTTTTTCTGGTATATCCGGTTTGGGTTTTCCGGAAATGTTCGGATTTGATTTTCCCGCATAGTTCCGGATTTGATTTCCGGGTGCTTTTCCGGATTGTTTCCGGATTTGGTTCCGGATGAGATTTCCGGATCATTTTCCGGTTGGTTCTGGACTCGAACTCCGGATACTTTT
Source organism: Saussurea involucrata (assembly GCA_033807775.1). Classification (NCBI taxonomy): domain Eukaryota; kingdom Viridiplantae; phylum Streptophyta; class Magnoliopsida; order Asterales; family Asteraceae; genus Saussurea; species Saussurea involucrata. The sequence goes on from CM066321.1 coordinate 35,162,026, forward strand.
TCCAGATGATTTCCGAACTAGACTTCCGGATATATTTCCGGATTTCTTTGATGCCGGGTGTTACCGGGATATCTTGATTTCTGGAGAAATTTCCAGATCGTTACGGACTTAGGATTCCGGATAAGTTTTCTTGGATATTTTGATATGGGGTTTTACCTAATCTAGTGTTTTCCGAATATGAAACATATCTTGATCATTTTTACAGTACGAACATATTTGTAACTCAACTTTGAGTGTGATACGATTTGATATGTGTTTTGATTTGGTACGCACGTATGCTAGTATGTGTAATGGATCCATAGGCACTAGCATTATTTGATAAACGTTGAATAGACAAGGTAAATTGGAATCCCGTTTATTGTGACGAGAAAACGTGGAGTAGGCAAGGTGAAATTTTATTCCCGTTTTCTATTAAGAGATAAGGGATAAACGTGGAATAGACAAGGTAAATTGGAATTCCCGTTTATTGTGACGTGAAAACGTGGAATAGGCAAGGTAAATTGCTACTCCCGTTTTCTAGTGGAAGATAAGGGATATGCAGGGTTTAATTGTAATATCTACTTGCACACCAAGAAATAGGAATGGATTAATTGTAATTTCTTGGACATGAGCTGAAATCTAGGATCCTCAGTGATTTGTAGTGGCGCTCTTAAACATGATACTATGACATACTTAGTGTTCGTCATAGTCATGGAATCGGGTATGATTCCCGTCATCGAAAGATGTTATATATACGTTATGTAAATTGCGAAAAAGCTATTTTATATGCTTTGTTTACAAATTTGGTTTTCAAAGCTTATAAAGGTTTTGATTTTAAAATTTGATGTTCTCACTAGGCGCAAGCCTAATATTTCCAAAACTAATTTTCTTACCAGGTACTAGCTCATGCAGGGAATTGAAGGGATGAGTGAAGAGGGTACCTGAATCATAATTTTGGAGATGAAATGGAGAATTAGTGGAATCGAAGATATTTTGGAAGATATTATAGACAACCCTTTCATAATTTTGGAGATGATCATGTATGTTATGGATTAGATTAGTAGGCTGTTTACGATGGTTTATTTATATTTATGAACCTTGTCACTAATCCTCCATTTGTAAATGAAATTTTTGGAAGATGTAGTCGTAAATCTTGTTTATTTAAGGTTTAAATTTATTCGATTTTTAGGGTGTTTCAGTTTGGTATCAGAGTTGTAGTTTAAGTGAACTAGGTATGATCGTAAGATACCTAGACTTAAGCTGAGATGAGTAAGTTATGATTTGTGAGATTGGGTAGAAATACTAAGACGGGATGGTCTTAAGAGTCGACGGAAATACTTGAATTAAGAACTATGATGATGGTAACGAGAATTCTTATGTGTAGTATGTTCATAATTTCAAATGCTACTGTTATTATGAATATATTGTTACGTAAACATACTTGTTTCTAATTGTTATGGCGATTAGCGAACGTTAAAGTACGTTTCCTTGTGTTTGGGTTGCATATATCCATTTCTTATGGTTATCTTTATGTGATTACTAGAATACGATGGTTAATACACCAAATAGACCTTCTACTTCTTTAGAGGATCGGGTGGCAAATAAACTTGCGGAGAATTAACCTGAAAGGGGTGGGGCTAACACAAGTGCACCAAAGCCACCAATCCTAGGGGAAAGAGGAAGTCAAATTCATCGACCTAATGTCGGTATTTCTAATCCGTCGATGACGGAATCTAATTTAGAGTCACGCTTGATGGAAAACATGATGAGAGTCATGAATGCTGCACTGACTCAACAACAAGAAATGTTTATGAAATTATTAGATGATAGGAATGTTGAATTTCAGGGACGAACTATGGGTACTGAAAATGTAATTCCACATACGAATCCGGTAATGAATGCTAATAGGAGAATGGAGGAAGTTTATGCTAGAAATAAAGTCGAAAAATCTCAAGTGGGAGAGAAAAGAAAGTGGGAGGATCGATCAGAATCTTACCAGAAATTGAAACCTTTTGCCAAGAATCCTCGTTTTGAATCCCGTCGAGAACCCAATTTGTATCAGAAGTGCAGAAGTAAACATTGTAGCCTGTGTCGAGTATGTTTCAAGTGCGAAAAGAGTGGTCATCAAATTGAGGACTGTCCTATTCAAGGACCAACCTGCTTTGAATGTAAGAAGTCCGATCATTACCGAAGGGATTGCCCAAAGCTAAAGAATAGTGGAAATCAAAAGAAGAAACTTAATACCCCAAGACCAACGGGCTGAGCATTTCACATGACGGCGGAAGAAGCTAAGGAATCGGCGGATGTAGTTTATGATACATTCTTTGTTAATTCTATACATGCATGTATATTATTTGATAGTGGTGTCAACTTGTCTTTTGTATTGCAATCTTTATTTAAAAGATAGCCATGCCAGTCAATATTTTGGAAGATGCCTTAATAGTTGAAATAGTTAATGAGTGTCAAGTCTTAGTTCGGGAAAGACTTGAGGGTTGTACAATTATGGTAGAGGGGAAGGAATTCCAATTGATTTGATCTTAATGGAAATAGTTGGGCTTAATTGTAATCTTTACTTCCACACCAAGAAATTGGCATGGCTTAATTGTAATTTCTTGGACATGAGCTGAAATCTAGGATCCTCAGTGATTCGTAGTGGCGCTCTTAACCATGATACTATGACTTACTTAGTGTTCGTCATACTCATGGAATCGGGTATGATTCCCGTCATCGAAAGATGTTATGTGTACGTTATGCAAATTGCGAAAAGCTTATTTTATATGCTTTGTTTACAAATTTGGTTTTCAAAGCTTATAGAGGTTTTGATTTTAAAATTGGATGTTCTCACTAGGCGCAAGCCTAATATTTCCAAAACTAATTTTCTTACTAGATACTAGCTCGGGCAGGGAATTGAAGGGATGAGCAAAGAGGATACTAGAATCATAATTTTGGAGATGAAAGGGAGAATTAGTGGAATCGAAAATATTTTGGAAGATATTATAGACAAACCTTTTAATCTGATCATGTATGTTATGGATTAGATTAGTAGGTTGTTTATGATAGTTTATTTATATTTGTGAACCTTGTCACTAATCCTCCATTTGTAAATGAATGTTTTGGAAGATGTAGTCGTAAATCTTGTTTATTTAAGGTTTAAATTTATTCGAATTTTAGGGTGTTTCATCAGGGCTCCCGATCTTACCAGTTAAAGCTCTATTGGGAATACTGAAGTGTACACTCCAAATAGGGGGAAGGTATTGTCTGCGAAAGTCGGTCCTTTTCTCTATGCGTTGATTTTATCCAATAAGCCTAACAAAATCTACCAGTTCTTCGTCTATGGGTTCAGTAGCATACTTAACTATTTTCAGTTGGGATCAGGTTGGGAGTTCAAAAACAGAGGATATTAACTATCGATTAGTGCCAATGGAGATGACCCTTTCAGTGTCTGAGGACGAGATATATCTGATGATAGCATGAATATCATCTTTATATCGGCAACTTTGCCAATCTTGGTTAATATAGCGAGTGGGTAGTTCATTGTTGTGTAGGGTTAGGGCTTTTGAAATGAAGTGGTTTTGGAGAAGAATAATTAAGGGCATGTATTCAGCGGCAAAAGCATCTGGGTTTAGCACAACATGACGGTTGCTTGGTTTGACAGGAAGGGCTTCGAAATAGTGGTTATGGTTGATGAAAGATTGGTGGTGTGTGGAGGGTTGATGATGAATAGAGTTGTCAGAGTTTGAGTGATCCTCATTATCGTTTCTTGGTGGGATGGGGTTAATAGAGTTGTTTGATTCTGCAGGGGACGCCATTGATGAAGAAGAGTAGAAGGTCTGAGAGTTTGTTTGCAGGTCTGGATTTAGAGAGAAAACAAAGAAAGTGAAAGGAAGAAGATGAATAAATTTGAATTTAAACGGGATAAGGGAAGGAATTAAGAGATTAGAAGTAAATTTGGAATCCGTAATCAAGTGAAAATCCATTCCCCAAACGACGGTTGAGAGGACAACCACTCAGAAGACGAAACACGGTTCTGGGCGGTTCAGAAGATGGGACGTAAACGCGCATCACCACCTGCGCGTGTGAGAAAGTCTGTAGAAAACGGTTGTCCATTAAAAAATAACCCGCACCCCAGAAAGAATACTCACAAACACACAAGTGTTGAGTATCTAAGAAGCTCTGTGCAAACAGATCTTCTGTCTAGGGTCGATGCCTCTTAACATATGATTACACCTTTATATCTAAACATTTGAAAATCAATGAAATGGTCAAGAATAGGTACGCTTAGTGGATTATTAATGATCCAGAAGCTCTTAAACCATAAATAGATCATAAGGAGTACACAGGTGTAAAGTTTTTGACCGATCAAAGTTTATCTCGATGAAAAACCACGTTTGATGTTTTGGTAAAGAAAGACATACCTTTGGAATAATGCAATAGATGACTAAATGTATGAACAAATCCAACACATTTAAACAATGTGTCAAGGCTCTAAGCAACCATATAGAGGCTCTATGCAACGAGTTTTGCTCTCCTTGACATTAGGTCTCTCTTTGCTCCTCCTTGAACTATGCTTGGATCAAATGAAAAGATATGTGCAAAACATAGAACATGCAACATAGAGGTTCCGAGCCTTGGTACAAAGGCTCTGTACAGGGACACATAAGTTCTATATGATAATTAAAAAGAAAAGATAGAAATAAGCTCATGCTAAAGAAGAAAAAGATTTAAAATCAAGACTCTCTAATCGTTGACCATGTTTATTCAGACATGTTGAGCATACCCAATTTACTGATCAAGAAATTGAATCTCTTTTCATCAAGAGTCTTAGTGAACATATCATCAAGTTGGTATTCTGTAGGCACAAAATACATCCCTATAGTGCCTTTCTCTACATGACCCTTTAAGAAATGGTACCTAATGTTGAATATTACAGCCAACACCACCGGTCCTAATAATTTAACTCCGTTGTACGACAATTACAGCCAACACCGTTGTACGAATATTACAGCCAACACCACCGGTCCTAAGCCCGACCAACGTATTCTCGTATAGTGTAATGCTCATGTAAATACAATATCTCAATATATTATATTTCAAACATAAACACATAATCACACCATCTATCACATTCCCAATCCACACATATATGTATTCCAGTTTAAAAAGTTTTAAAATAAAACTCACCTGTTTGCTTATCAAAACGCTTCCAATCCTTTCTCAAAAACAGTTCAGCTTTCACCCCAAATCCACAGAATCTTAAAGAAATAGGTACAAGTATCTCTTTACCAAATAGAACACATAAGACTTACTAGAGCTAAGAACTCTAGATAACTCAATTCCTCCAAATGTTACCCCCAAGCCCGAACTTAAGTCTAGTCCACTGAATAGTCATTCCTCATTCATTCCCTATCTAAGAGTTAACAAAACACAAGTTACTGGATACTCAAAAGTATCTCAATTCTCAAAAATGACCAAACAGCTCAAAGTTTCCGGACACCACAAGACTATCCGGACAACTCACACAATCCAGACAGCATAACTTTCCGGACGGCATAAACAATCCGGACGACACCCGGAAACCAAGGTAACCCGGATACCATCCGGTATCTTATATCATCCGGAAACCATTGAAAAAAGAGACTTACCCAGATAAAAGACTCGTCCGGACACCTTTAGAACATCATCCGGACACCACCAACAAAACTACCCGGACACATTCAGTCTATCCGGAAACCTCTAACTGTTTACCCATTTTTAACCTAGAAATCGACTGAATTATTACCAGACATGAATTCGACTATTCTAATCCGATAGGAACTTCCTACTAGCAATTATAGACATAAAATACACAGGGAACATACCTTAAATCACTTCCATAGTTAACCAATTTGAATCCCTAGCCACAAGACCTTCTTTCTTCTTCTCAAAACACACACACACTAATCTGCTATGTTTTTGCTACTGAAAATATCTGGATAGGATAATGGATATTATCAAACCATTATTTACCATTTTGGTCCTTGAGCTAATCACTAATGACCAACACATCCTAAACTTATAAATTAACCCAAATTTACCCTAAACATTAGTTATAAAGTTAATTAAATTTAACGGAACTAGAATTTAACTAACGAACTTACCCGGGGTATTACACTTAATTAAAGTCTGTTAATACCATTCTAGACTTAGTTATACTAGTAGTAGGTTCAGTTGTTTTCATGTCAGTTTTGGATTTTGGTTATAGTTGGGTTTTTCCAATGAAAGACCGGTATTCTCTATAACCTTCGGCTCTGATACCATTTCTGTCACACCCCGCTAAAGCAGAAGTACGGGATGTCACAGTTCAAGGTTTCAATGCGTAAGGTAGAAGACAACACACAATCATCATATCACAAAAGTTTACAAAAGTACATCATGTTTCAAAATACAAATTGTCCAAAAACAAAAATTGACATGATAAGGAAAAAGCGTTGGATGCCGCTACTTGTGATGCCTTCTAAAGTTCAACCTTACTTGATATTTCCTGAAAAGCATGTAAATGAGAGGGTAAACTATTGAATAGTTGGTGAGTTCACAGGTTTTCGGTATGCATAACAGTTTTAATGCAAGTTTGTAAATCCGCACAGTGGATTGAGTAGTCGGTTGTAGTTATAAACCAGTTTTGTAAATCCGTACAATGGATTAAGAGTTCGTTTGTCAACATGCGCAAGGTATAATATCGTATGCAAATATGTTAAAGTAATGAGGCCACTACCCAAATCTACTGACCGTACACGCCCCAAAGACACATGTTCCTCACAAACACGATAAGTTAGTCGGCAATTATGCCCTCGCGAGGTGAGTGGGGTGTCAACCAAATAACGTTATCCATAATATACCAAGCGGCTCGCACAATGAGCTAATGGGTAACGTAGTTCGTACCGGGGACATTCAAATAAATGTGAAACTCAGAATCAACTAACATAAGCATATATACCATAGCGCATACAAGTTCGTAGTAATGTAAATCAGTTTGAGTAAATGATACAAACGATGCGTAAGTAATTTGTAACATGCTTTTCACCCAAAACTGTACAAAATAGTAAAAAGGGGTTGTGAAAACTCACGGTGGTATGCGAAGATGTTTCCAAGAGGTTCACGATGTAACCCGCACAACGATCCTACTTCGATCCTACGAAGGTAAGGACACTAGTAAGATTCTATGCTTAAGTCTTAGTCCTTGATATCGCTTACTTATCCAAATCATCATGAAATGCCTTTGTTGTCTTTAAGTTTACAAGTTATAAGGAATTAACCGAAGTTAGTAATCAATATATGATACGTTACATAGGTTAGATTGAGGTTACCGCAATTTCGTCATGACGAGTGACGAAAAGGGTCTAAAGTTAGGAGTTATATATAGTATATATATATATATATATATATATATATATACCGCAATTTCGTCACAAGAATGATGAAAAGGGTTCAAAATGAAAAGTTAAAATATATAAAATGCATATACATATAGTATGTAGGTTATACTAACTTACATATGTTAGTATTACTGCAATTTCACCACAAGAAGTGATGAAAAGGGTCTAAGAGTTAGTTTGTAACCATAGCAGAAAGTTATCCTTTGCTGTCCAGAATTTGTTGTCACTTTCAGTTCGTTATTGGATATCTTCCAGAGGCATTTGGGTTAAGATATTTTATGCCCATATAACTTACTGTGTTAGGAAACGTTTGGTATAAAACCCATAATTTTTTAAGGTAGATAAGTACATGAAATAATTCTTGACGTAAAATCACTACAGAAAGCTTTGCTGTTTGCGCACTATTTTTGTGAAAAATGTTTGAAGGTCGAAATCTTGGAATTTTTGATTGAAACCACTTGGGTTCGAATCTTAACACATAAAATTTAATTCCAGAAAAGATTTCGCCTTATTTGGATAATGTTTGAGTGATATCTTGTCAAAACATTTTAAAAAATTGGTCCTTTTGAGCTTTTTGTGAAAACATTCAAATAGTTCTTTCTTTGATCATTAACTTTGGTTTGATCATGGATTCATCACTCTTTTAATAACATGCAAAGTGTTATGGTGATGAATCTACAAACAATAAGATTCAAAGATATGTTTAGTGAAAACAACATTTAAAACCAGTGTAGGAGTAGAAGAAACTCAAAGAAAATGAAAGAACAATACAAAGAAAAGTGTAGGCTTTGCACTACATATGAGTTTACCTTGAGGTTCTCGAGTTCTTGGAGTGTCTTGAGGTTAGAATGGCTGAATACTTGAGAGGGTTCTAGTGAGAAAGAAGAGAGAAAAAGAGACATTTCTTTGAGAGAAAACTTTGAGAGAAAAGTGAGAAATGAGGAGGGATTTGGAAATGGATGAAAAGTGAGAGAGAGGGGGGTTTAAGGGGAGGGGAGGGCCGGTTTTTGGGAAGAGGGGAGAGGGTGGAGTGTGGTGTTGGGTAATATGATGGTGTTTTATTTTTATTTTTATTTTTATTTTTATTTTTAAATTTGAATTATTAACTAGTTTATCTATAATCTATAATACTTGTTTTTAAAAAATATATATTTTTGCAAAGTATATATATATGTATGTATTTAGGGTATTTTAGATTGGCATTTTATGAGATTTATGGATAATTCCTTTATTAAGGCAAATGCTAGGCAAAATTCTCAAATTTTCCTAACACTATCGTTTTTACTGCTAAGTTTGACTGTGCTGTCTAAAATATAGATAATTGCAATGTTTAGTATAAATCTAACCTGAACGTAAGTTTGATGGTTGTCACAGCTCTAAGCCTGTTCAGTCTTGTTGATGATCGCTGATGATTTTATGTTGATCCAAACCCTCAGTGATTTGATAATGACCCTATCTTAAATACTTAGTGAAAATTGTAAGTAAACAATATGTATCAGAGTTTCACTATCGCTGATAAGTACTAAGATCTTACAGTACTGCTGATAGGAACTCTCGCACTTTTAGATTAAACATTCAGCGAACACTGTTCACCATATCGCTGAGTCTGTTCAGTCCTTATGGTGATCACTGATAAGTTAGTTGTTTACTTATGATCCCTGAAAACAAGATTCACGTCAACAAAGGTTCTACGCTGAAGTCGAAGATCAAGCTCAAGAACCAGCGACAAGTCTCCTAATGAACTGATGCGGATCAGCGAAGACTCAGATTTGTCCACTCAACGTGAAGTATCAAGTACAAGACTTCAGCTATCGCTGAACTTTATCATCTGCTGAATAGTAAATGATAATCGCTGAATCAACGAAAGCTGATCATGAAGTCCTCCGTACAAAGTACTTTTGTCTTAACCTCCCTTGCACGCCACCGTACGAAATGTCAGAAAAGAACCTCCGAAAATCTGAAATCGTACAACCACTCTAATACTACACTGTTCATTCATGCGGCTGCTAAGGTTGTCAACAAAGGTCAATGACATGCAACCAATCCGCTGATGACACGTGTAAAGTGAATACTGAATTGCATTAAATGCATGTAGTATATAAAGAGATGAACTCACTTCATTTGAAGTAACTTGCTAACTCTGGACAAGTTCAAATCTCTCAAGATAGGATTTTATTAGTAATCTCCTTATCTTTCTTAGTGCAAGAAAATCTTAGTGTTCCAACTTGTTTAGATTTAGGTTTATCCTTAATCTTGTTTCCGCAACAAGCTGTAAATTGTTAATGATTTATCAATAAACAATTTAGAAAAGTAAAATAGTGTGTTTGTATTCAACCCCCCCCCCCCCCCCCCCTTCTACAAACTTGTTTAAGCCTTTCGGGACCAACAAGTGGTATCAGAGCGGATTTGTTTAATCTCATAAACAAGATCTAATCTAAGATATTTCTCTTCCTTGCTATTATCTGAAAATGGCCAACTCAAACACAAACACTCACTATATCGACAATGGTTCTCTTGCAAAACCCCCTAGATTTTCCAGAGACAACTTCAACTTATGGAAAAATAGGATGACACTCTTCTTAGAAGGTGTAGACCCTACTATACCTTACTATCTTGAAAACGGTCCACACATCCCTGTAACGATTGATCCTGCCGTTCCAGCCACTGCAACTAGAGCTGCTATTCCAGAAAGGCTGATTCCAAAGGAAATCCATCATTGGACCGATGAAGACAAGAAGAAAGTGGCTATAGATACAAAAGCCAGATCCATACTATCCATGGCCCTTCCTGACGAAGTCTACCATTCCGTCATGAACCTGAAATCCTCAAAAGCCATGTGGGACACAATATGTGTTCAGTATGAAGGAACGTCTGAAGTCCAGGATTCAAGAAAGATCAACCTGGTAAGACAATACGAAAGTTTCATCTCTGGTAAGAATGAAACTCTCTCTGAAGTACATCAACGTTTTAATTGCTTAATTATAGATCTTAAAACGGTTGGTAAGGAATATTCTAACTTTGAAGTTCTGACAAAGTTTTTAGAATGTTTACCTGAAAGCTGGGACAATTATTCCATGTGTCTCAAGCTGTCAAAAGATCTAAGATCAATGACACTTGCTACCTTATATGGCACTTTGCTGAATCATGAGCAATCTAGCCATCTTAAGAAGAATCTTGTAAAAGATTCCAAAAGCACCCCTGTTGCTTTAATCTCAGAGGAACCTTCTACTCAGCGACCCGTGGTCACTATCACTGAGTTAGAAAGTAACTCTGAAAGATCATCAGATTCTGATTCTTCAGATGATGAATCCTTGGCTCTCCTAACTAAAAAGTTCAGGAGATTCGCCAAGAAGAAATTGTTTAGAAAGAACAAAACTCTTTCTATAGCTGACAAGCCTAAGTCATCAACTTTTGTTGATAAGGCTACTGCTACTTGTTTTAACTGCGAAAATACAGGTCATTTCGCTAACGAGTGCAGGTCAAAGAAAATCATGAGACCTTCAGCCTTTACAAAGAAATCCTTTGTTCCAAGGAATAAAGACGACAAATACTTAAAGCTGAAGGAGAAGTATGCAAAGCTGAAAAGCTTTAAGAAGAAAGGAAAAGGCCTGATGGCTGACTATGATTGGGCTGCTTCTGATGAAGAAGCCTCATCATCTGATTCTGAAGATGATGAAGCAAATCAATGTCTCATGGCCAAGATTGAAGAAGAGGAAGAAAGTTCAAACATTCCCTCCACTTCAACATCTGCCATTCAGGTATCACCCTCCTTCTTTACCAATATTGTAAATATTGATGAAGCTGATAGTCTCCGTAAAATCGAACTACTGACTAGAAGCTTATATGAAGCCATGAACGGCAAAGCTGTGGTTGAAAACCAAAATCTTGATCTCGCTGAAAAGCTTAAAAATTGCCACTTTCAAATAGAAAAGCTTTCTAAATTTGAAGAAGATTTTAAAGATCAAGTCCATTTAAATCAGCTAGTCAAAATTGAACGAGCGGAAGCTATCGCTGCTTTAAAAGCTGAACAAGCTACTGTTGAAGGATGGTGTAATTCTTCAACAAAGATCACTGAGATAATTAAGGCTCAGATTCCTCTGAGTGATAAACGTGGTCTGGGTTATAAATATGATACTCCAATACCAACCACTGAACGTTCAATGCTTAAATTTGGAACGTTCGTATCCTCAGTAGCTGACACTTCTTCATCTCAGTACTCCTCGTCGATTACACCAATCCCTGAGGAAACTCCTACCTCCTCAAAAGGTAAGGAGAAAATGGTTTATTCAAAACCTACCTCTGTCTCTAAAGATAAAGGTAAAGGAATTGTAATTTATCAAAATCCTCAGAAGGGTACTTTAGTACCTAAGCTGAATGCTTCCAAAGCCTTAGTGATTCATTCATCTGGTTCTAGAAATCAGACCTCTGGATCAGTTCAGCGACCTACTCCTAGACTCAGAGTAGATATCCTTGGTAAGAAATCTGAAGAACTGAATGTTCGTCCTATTTCAAAAACCAATAGTGTACTTGGTGCTGGCACTTCTAATTCCAAATTAAAAGCTCAGCACACAAGTGGTCCTAGAACTAATTTTAGTTATAGGAAATGTTATCACTGTGGACTTACCGATCATATTGCAAGTAAGTGTCCCACAGCCACCAAAGCTGATAAGATAGCTAAGGTGAAGATAGCACCCAAGAAGACCAAACCAGTTGCAAGTCAGGTCAAGGTGACTCCTACCGCTGAGGTCAAGAAATTGACCAAAGTGAAGAAAGACAAAGCTGAATCTTCAAATGCTGCGAAGACTGCTGAACCCATTCCAACCACTTCCACTGACAAACGCGTATACATGGTGAAGTGGGTACCCAAGCAAAACTAATCTTCCTTTGTATTGCAGGTTAAGAAGGGTATCTGGTATCTCGATAGCGGATGCTCTAGACACATGACTGGAAAGAAAAGCCTGCTCGCTGAATACAAGGAAGAGAAGGGTCCCTCTGTGACTTTCGGTGGAAATGGAAAAGGACACACCCGAGGGTATGGTGTACTTTCAAATGGTACAACATCCTTCAGAAGAGTCGCATATGTTGAAGGGCTGAAGCATAATCTTCTGAGCATCAGTCAGCTTTGCGACATGGATAACAAAGTGATTTTCACTAAGGAATCTTGCTTTGTCTCTGACAAAAAGGAGAAGATAGCTCTCAGCGGTTATCGTTTGGAAAATGTTTACGTTATAAACATGGACTCAACAACCACTGAGAACTCCTGTTTCTTCTCAAAGGCATCTTCTGATGTCAACTGGCTATGGCACAAGAGGCTTTCACATCTCAACTTCAAGACACTAAATACTCTTTCATCCAAAGAGTTAGTCACTGGTCTACCTCAACATTCATACGCCAAAGAATCCTTATGTTCAGCGTGTGAAAAAGGGAAGCAGACCAAGGCAAGCTTTAAGTCCAAGCAAGTTTCCTCAGTGTCATCTCCTCTTCAACTACTCCATATGGATTTGTTTGGCCCCGTTAACAAACAATCCATCGCTGGAAAGAAATATACGCTGGTCATAGTTGATGAATTCTCTCGTTACACATGGGTAATGTTTCTCCGTTCTAAGAGTGACACCCCTGAAGAACTCATCACCTTTGTTCGGAAGATGGAAACTCTGAACAATATGACTGTTCGCTCAATAAGGAGTGATCATGGAACTGAATTCAAAAACAGTTCTCTTGATTCCTTCCTTGAGAGCAAGGGTATTTCTCACAACTTTTCGTCAGTGAGAACACCACAACAAAACGGAGTCGCTGAAAGAAGAAATAGAACAATTATTGAAGCCGCACGTTCAATGCTCAGCGATTCTCACCTGCCTACTCAGTTTTGGGCAGAAGCTGTCAACACGGCTTGTTTTACGCAAAACAGGTCGCTGATAGTCAAAAGATTCAAAAAGACAGCCTATGAACTTTTTCATGGGAGAAAGCCTTCAATCAGCTTTCTTCACATCTTTGGTTTTCAGTGTTTCATACTGAACAACAGAGATGCCCTTGGAAAGTTTGATCCTAAGGCTGATGATGGAATCTTTCTTGGATACTCCTCAGTTTCCAAAGCCTTCAGAGTCTTCAACCGAAGAAGACAAACTGTAGAAGAAACTATTCACGTCACGTTTGACGAATCCCGTTCAGCGAACTCTAAACCGAACGCTGATACAGAAGAACTGAATCAATGGATGTTTTCTCATCTTTGTGATTCAGAAGATGTTCCCACTACTCATACTCATACAACTGAAAATGATGGTCCTACTATCATTCCCAATATGCAGAATAGTGAAGCTGAAACATCTTGGGTCTCAGCTGTTCCTATAAATACTATACCCGCAGTTGATCCAAATGTCTCAGAAATTCCATCTATCTCTCAGCAATCAGTGAATGAAGTGACAAATGCAAGCATTCCTCTCTTAGCTGATTATCCAGAAGTAGCTGAAGCCTCATCTTCAGTTTCTCCAGTTCAGACTGAGTCAGCGACGCATGCTCCGGCTCAGCGATGGACTGTAAATCACCCAATCGATCAAATTCTTGGTGATCCCAACGCTGGTATTCAGACTCGTAGAAGTGCAGGTAATATTTGTTTATTTGTTAACTTTATTTCTCTAACTGAACCAAAGAAAATAGATGATGCCCTCAGAGATCCAAACTGGGTCAGCGCTATGCAAGAAGAGCTGACTGAATTCGAAAGAAACAAAGTTTGGAAACTTGTTCGGAGACCAACTGACAAAACAGTGATAGGCACTAAGTGGGTCTATCGAAACAAGTTGGACGAACATGGTACTGTAACTCGCAACAAAGCTCGTCTTGTTGCTCAGGGATACAGACAAGAGGAAGGTATAGATTATGACGAAACCTTTGCTTCTGTAGCAAGACTTGAATCTATTCGTCTTTTCTTAGCATATGCTGTACACAAAAACTTCACTGTACATCAAATGGATGTTAAGTCAGCGTTTCTAAATGGAAAGCTGAATGAAGAAGTTTATGTGGAACAACCTCCAGGATTCTCAGATCCTAAGCGTCCAGGTTATGTTTATAAGCTGGATAAGGCACTTTATGGCTTGAAGCAAGCTCCTCGTGCATGGTATGACACTCTTTCTACTTATCTCCACCTTGAAAAATTTGAGAGAGGTAAGATTGACAAAACTTTGTTTTTTAGAAAAATAAAAGGTCATATCATTTTAGTTCAAATATATGTTGATGACATTATATTTGGTTCTACTAACCCTGAGCTTTGTACTCGTTTCGCTGATAGAATGAAAGATGGGTATAAAATGAGTATGATGGGTGAACTAACATATTTCCTTGGTCTTCAGATTAAGCAAACTGAAAAAGGAACTTTTATAAATCAGGGAAAGTATGTTAAAGATATGCTGAAAAAATTCGACTTAACTGAAAGTTCAGCTATGAAAACCCCTATGGCACCACCGCTGATACTTGATAAGGACACAAAGGGTGTTCCTGTCAATGTCACGCGGTACCGTGGGATGATCGGCTCACTACTGTATCTTACAGCTAGCCGACCCGATATTATGCTTGCAACATGTCTGTGCGCACGATATCAAGCTGAACCTAAGATATCTCATATGAAAGCTGTAAAGCGAATCTTTCGATATCTTAAGGGTACAGCGAATCTAGGTCTTTGGTATCCCAAAGATTCAGGATTCGATCTAACCGCCTATTCAGACAGTGATTTTGCAGGTTGCAAAATGGATAGGAAAAGCACCACAGGAGGATGTCAGCTCCTGGGTGGAAAGCTGGTAAGTTGGACAAGTAAGAAGCAAAACTCAGTGTCCACTTCCACAGCTGAAGCTGAGTATGTAGCCGCTGGAAGCTGCTGTTCTCAAGTCTTGTGGATGAGAAATCAACTACTAGACTATGATCTTCAGCTCTCCAAAATTCCAATCTATTGCGACAGCACAAGTGCCATCGCTATAGCAAACAATCCAGTGCTACACTCAAAGACAAAACACATAGAAATCAGATATCATTTTATCAGAGATCATGTTATGAATGGTGATATAGAACTTCATTTTATCCCAACTGATTATCAGTTAGCTGATTTGTTTACCAAACCTCTTGATGAGACAAGATTCAACTTTCTCATCAGCGAGCTTGGAATGCTGAACTTTGAAGGATAAATCTTCAGCGGTTCACATTTAATCAGCGATACGTTTATACATTCTTGTATAGGCTCTGGATAAAATAAACTTGTACAATCCATTTCATCATCTTCTCTCTGAATAAATTGGGTTAAACTGATATCAAGGTATGTTTTCTCTGACAAAACGCATGAAAATGCAAGATTTCAAATTCTTTCATCGCTGAATATCTCTTCCTTAAACAGCGATATTTTGAAATTTCTTAAAACCCTCACTGATATTTCTATTCAGTGCTTCATATTTTCCAAAGAGTCCCTGAGTTTTTCTTTCAAAACCTCAGAGACAACGAAAGAATGTGAAAGGACAGTTGTGACGTCATTGCAACGGATAACACCAGGCATGCTCTTTTTCTGACACACGTTTGCACGTTTCGTTGTCTATCCAATCAAATGCAAACACGTGTCCGTGTCATGATGAAAAACTTTCCCGCTCAAGTTTTTCTCTCTCTACTCTCTTCCTATATAAACACTCTCAAAGTTTATATTTGTCTTTTACGCGAGTCAATCTTTCTCCGCAAGAAAAGAACACTGTTGCATTTTGTGCTCTCAATATTCAAGAACTGTTCATCATCTTCTTCATCAAACTCAAGGTTATTATGTTCTTATCTATTATCAAATGCAAATAACTTGTTTTCGATCTTATCATTGTTTTCCACAAGATCAAACAAAAGAACTCAAAAATAAAATCATTTTCTTTCATGGTTTTATAAACACAACCATTTCATGGTTGTTCTTCAAGTTTTAAATCTAAAATCTTAAACTTGTTCTTCTTTCGTATCCATTTTTTTAAAAAAAAAACTGGAATACAAGGCTTATAGGTGTTATATTCGTTTTTTTTAAAACAAGAAAAACCCTAATCTTCATTAAGACTTTTTGTCTGAATGAAATGGACAAAATTCGAAAAAATCTTAATGGAAATTTTCTTTCCACATTAAGATTTTCTTATTTGTTAACATCTTTGGTTGAACTGATAATACAGTGAAATGGCAACTTCAAAGCTGAATGTTACCGCTGAGTCCATCTCCGCTGATTCTGAGGAACTGGAAATCACCAAAGCTCCTCAGGTTAAGTTTGAGCTGGATCAACTAGACTGGACAAAGGCAAACAACCTTTCAGCGCTTCTCGAGTTTCCTCCTCGGAAGCAGGTATCCCATCTAGACGACGCTGTAATTTTTTTGAAGAATAGCCCCATCTACACAGCACTGACAATCACACCTCCTGCCAGTCAGCGTCTATTATCCCAATTCAGGTACTCTGCCAGACACACCAACCTACCCTCAGCCAAAGATCCATCTAAAACCATCGACTGCATACTCAGCGATACTGAGTATGGCACCATCAAGATAACCCCTGCAATAATCCGCAAAGCTCTGAAATTCCCTAATGCTGCCTCAGAAAATCGTTTCATTCCATTTCCTGACCACAAGAAGCACGCTGACAGGGAAGAAATCATTGCTTTCCTTGATGCGATGGGTTACATCTGGGAGACTGGATGAGACAAGCTACCTGAGAAGAAGCTGACGCTGATAAAGAAATCCAAGATGCCCAGCGAGATGAACTTCATCTTCGCTCACCTGATCAGCTGCATGACAGCGAAATCCGGATCTTCTGATCAAGCCGCTCAACCTCAGCAGGCCATGGGTTACGCACTGCTGAAAGGTCTCAACATTGACTGGGCCTCCATCATCTATGAAGACCTCATTCAACGTGTTGATTCTGCCGCTGACCGACCAGCATGGGTTCCTTACCCGCGATTCATCAGCGCCATCTTTCAATATGGCCTGAAGGACAGCTATCCTGAAGAGGGTGATCTGAAACTCTCTCAGATTGGCCCTAAAGTTCTCGACTTCAAGCCTGTCGCCAATGAGGTACGTCTCTCTACCCTTCTCACTCTACTTAATTCTCCGCTTTCTGTGGCTCCTTCAGCGACTATACCCCTCGCTGATTCCCATGCCACAAAATCCATTCCTTCTAAGAAAAGGAAACAATCTCTTACCCCTCTTGATTCCAAAAGGATCAAGAAAACCAAGGAGCAACCCCAGCAATTGCATGCTGAAGACTCCTCAGCTCATTCTGAAGAGCTGAAGGAAAGTTCCGTGGTACGCTCTGCCACACCAATTCAAGCCATCCCTTCTAAACCTACTTCAGCGTCCTTAAACGCTGAGGTTAGAACTTTGGAATCTACCCAACCTTCGCCAGTCTCTCAAAAGACTGATGAAGTACTTCTCAGCGAATCCAACGCTGAACTTGAAACCCAACCCCAATTCTTATCCTTCGCTCCTCCCTCTACTTCTTTGGACACTCCTCCAGTCAAAACTGGAGATGCCATCATTCAAGAAGCCGTTGAAGCTTCTCAGCGAATGACGAAGAAAGGACCTGCAGAGATCTCCATCCCTCACGGAACTTTTGAGGGAGATATGGAACACTATGGAGGGACTCGAAACTTTGATGAGTTCGTCAACGCTCCTGCAGGTACAGATCCCACCTTAAACACTGTAACTAAACCTGAAACTTCTGAGCTTTCCTTTGTTCACAAGTACTTATATGTTACAGGTCCTTATTTGGGAGACATCAACCAGTCTCTGAAGTCTATGGAGATGAAACTTACGGATCTCACCACCGGTCTATCAAATAACTCTACAGCTGTAACAAACGCTGGAGAGAATCTGACGAAGCTGACTACTGTGGTGGAAAAGAAGGCCTCCTCTGATGACATCAAAGACCTTGATAAAACTCTCGCCGACTTTGCCAAAGTGCTCTCCGACATCTACACTGACTACACCAACCTCAAATCATCAGTTTCCACCATTTCCAGCGAGGTTACAACGCTGAAGAAATCGGTTGGTACACTCGAAGGTGATATGTCAGTGGTCAAGACCGACTTGGGCTCAGTGAAGACCGATCTTAGTTCTGTCAAGACAATGATCGAGACGCTGGTGAACAAGGCAAATAATCCAGCTCCTGCTCCGGCCCCTGCACCTGTTTTGGACTCATTCACCGCAGAGGATCGCCAAGAGCTGAAGAAAATCACGCCTGCTATTTCTGGCCTAGAAGACAGAATAGCTAAGCTTGAAGGTTG
Organism: Saussurea involucrata; assembly: GCA_033807775.1. Taxonomy (NCBI): domain Eukaryota; kingdom Viridiplantae; phylum Streptophyta; class Magnoliopsida; order Asterales; family Asteraceae; genus Saussurea; species Saussurea involucrata. The sequence continues at coordinate 35,180,684 of CM066321.1, forward strand.
TGTGAAAGTCTCTGGCCCAGAAGACAGAGACAACACCAATGCTGAATCTACCCATTCCTCCCCCGCCCATCATGAGAAAGAGGGGGAGAAGAGCGCTGAACAGGAGAAGAGCGCTGAAGATCAAAATAAGAGCGCTGAAGACCTTTCCCATGATGAATCTATCAGGGGAGAGGGTAATGAAGATCGGATTACTGGACCTCAGGGAGATGAAAACCCTGAGGGAACCGAGAACCTCGCCTCTGTATCTGAGGGGGAGCAACTCGAAGAAGATGCTGAGGAATCTGAAGCAGAAGAAGACGAAGACATCGACATCCCTGAAGCTGAACCATCCTCCTCTCCAAGGAACGATGATGATGATGATGAAGATGACGATGATTTCTTTGTTGTCAAACCTGCTCCTCGAACCAAAGCTCTTAAAGGTATTTCAATAAAAGAACCTTCAGGGGAGAAGACAAAGACAAAGCACTCAGCCTCTGGCGCTGAGAAAAGCAAAGACAAAGGCATCGCTGAAGATGATAATCTGGCGATCCTACTTGCAAAGCCGATTTGTCAGGTACACTAAACTTATTTTTCCTTCCCTGATCATCTCTAAAAAATCAGTTATCCATTCCACAAACACCATACACATCCACATTTTTTTTCTATCTTTTCTACCCAAGTTCTTCTACCCAGTTCTTATTTGTAAGATCGCTGCGTTTCAGCTAGTCATCTCCCCTGTTTGAGGATATCGCTGAAAGATCTTCTATTGCGACTTCACCAATTATTCCAGCTACCGCTGAAGACATAATCCCAGTCTTAGATTTAATCTCTGAGACTGATGAATCAGAAGAACAACCTCTCTCGCACAGAAACAGACCCTCCTCGGTTCCTCAAAAGAGGAGAGAAGAAATGATAAAGCGATTCGAGGATCAGCGAATCATCCTAAGGCGCGATCAACTACCTTCAGTTCCTCCTAAGTTCAGAATTTCAAAAGCTGAATACCAGGATCATCTCAGAGCTGAACGCCTCATCGCTGAAAGGAAGGAAGCTGAAGATAAAGACAGAGAATACGCCATCAAGCTCACTCAAGAATCTGTCAAAGACCCCAAGCTGAAGCGTATTCCCATTCAAATCCAACGAAAGCTTTGGGAACAAGCCCAGAAGATCGTGGAAAAGAAAGCTGAAGTTTCTCAGACCACCCTGATCTGGTGTAAAGAGAAAATCCACTTCAGATATCGTCCAGCGAAGATCAACAAGGTATTCATCTCTGGAAGAACCTCCATCGGAGTACCTATTGTTGACATCAAACTGTTCAGAGAAGATGACTCATCTGAAACCTTTCGTGCTGACACTGTAAAAAGGTATGGTCTCTCTGAATGGCTGGAGATGAGGTTAGCTATCCAACCATCAAAATCTAAGTACAAGGATCATTTCGAAAAGCTGATAAACAGACAGATCGATTTGATATCTTCTTGTGTGGATATTCCTCCTGTTCCTGATCTAAAGCCGAAAAGAAAAAAGGGCTCTCCAAGGAAGAAACGTCAAGATTCAAACTCAGGTCCTGTCATACGAAATGAAACTGGAATTGGTTTCTCTCACGCTGAAGTACTTGGTCCTGATCCTGATCTATCTGCCCTTGACATCTCTTTGCCACCATGTGAACTTTTCGTCCCTGGTAAAGTCATCAGTAATCCTTATGGAATATTCTTTCTTGACTACGACGGACGTAAATGCTTTCAACGGATCGCTGAGCTTCCAATCACTCCAATCGAACAGCTCAAAGATCTCATCTACTGGTGCGACTTCAGAAAAGACATTCAGGCACGACACCTAAAACCCTTGATTTTTGAAGCTGCTCTGAAGCTAAAGAATAAAGGAGAAAAGGTTCCTGACTGGATGATTCCAACTGAAAAGACAACCCTTGATGAACTTCTCATTAAGGAAGAACCCTTTGAAGGCTGACAACAATCACCATTTTTTCTCTATTGTATCAGTCATCCTTCAGTACTTGTAATTTATTTCGCTTGTACTTGTAATCTTTCTTATTCATATTGTAACCTGATTCAAAGATTTAAAGAAAGATTTCAGCGAATGTACTTTACTCCATCAGTACTGAAAAGATCCCAGAAAACAGTAAAAGGGACAAATATTTTATGAGTTCTTTTTATCCTTATGTTTTCATTAAATAGCAATTTTCTCTGTTGCTATGTCATAATCAAATAGGGGGAGATTGTTGATCCAAACCCTCAGTGATTTGATAATGACCCTATCTTAAATACTTAGTGAAAATTGTAAGTAAACAATATGTATCAGAGTTTCACTATCGCTGATAAGTACTAAGATCTTACAGTACTGCTGATAGGAACTCTCGCACTTTTAGATTAAACATTTAGCGAACACTGTTCACCATATCGCTGAGTCTGTTCAGTCCTTATGGTGATCACTGATAAGTTAGTTGTTTACTTATGATCCCTGATGACAAGATTCACGTCAACAAAGGTTCTACGCTGAAGTCGAAGATCAAGCTCAAGAACCAGCGACAAGTCTCCTAATGAACTGATGCGGATCAGCGAAGACTCAGATTTGTCCACTCAACGTGAAGTATCAAGTACAAGACTTCAGCTATCGCTGAACTTTATCATCTGCTGAATAGTAAATGATAATCGCTGAATCAACGAAAGCTGATCATGAAGTCTTCCGTACAAAGTACTTTTGTCTTAACCTCCCTTGCACGCCACCGTACGAAATGTCAGAAAAGAACCTCCGAAAATTTGAAATCGTACAACCACTCTAATACTACACTATTCATTCATGCGGCTGCTAAGGTTGTCAACAAAGGTCAATGACATGCAACCAATCCGCTGATGACACGTGTAAAGTGAATACTGAATTGCATTAAATGCATGCAGTATATAAAGAGATGAACTCACTTCATTTGAAGTAACTTGCTAACTCTGGACAAGTTCAAATCTCTCAAGATAGGATTTTATTAGTAATCTCCTTATCTTTCTTAGTGCAAGAAAATCTTAGTGTTCCAACTTGTTTAGATTTAGGTTTATCCTTAATCTTGTTTCCGCAACAAGCTGTAAATTGTTAATGATTTATCAATAAACAATTTAGAAAAGTAAAATAGTGTGTTTGTATTCAACCCCCCCCCTTCTACAAACTTGTTTAAGCCTTTCGGGACCAACATTTTAGTTGTTTACTTATGATACAGGAAGACAAGTTTCACGTCAATTATGTTCTACGCTGAAGCCGAAAAACAAGCCAAAGAACCAGCGAAAAGTCTACTAATGAACTGATGCGGATATCAGTGAAGCCAATATTTTTCCACTCAACATGAAGTTTCAAGTAGAAGACTTCAGCGAACGCTGAACTTTATCACTCGCTGATAAAGATCTATTCAGCGAACGCTGATCATGAAGTTTCCTCTACAAGTTACTTTTGTCTTAACCCCCTTACACGCCTCCGTACGAAATGTCAGAATAGACACCCCTTTTGTCCAGAATCGTACAACCAACTATGATTCTACACTGTTCATCATGCGGCTACTAGGTTCTCTACAAAGGTCAAACCATGCAACAAATCAGCTGCTGCCACGTGTAAAGTTGTACTGATATGCATTAAATGCATGTAGTATATAAGAAGAACCCTACTTCAGAAATGAAGTGCTCGGCCATCTTCTTCTCCCTACTACTTTGTGTTTGAATATTATTTGTAATATTCTTATCCCCTTTCTTACTTAATTCTAGTGCAAGAAAACTTAGTGTTTCTCTTAACTTGTTTAGATTAGGTTTATTCCTTAATCTTGTTCCGCAACAAGTTGTAAATTGTTTGATACATATCAATAAACAATTTAGAAAAGTAAAATCTGTGTGTTTGTATTCAACCTCCCCCCCCCCCCCCTTCTACAAACTTGTATAACCCCTCTGGGACCAACAAGTGGTATCAGAGCAGATTGTTTAAACTAATAAACAAGATCTTTCTTATACTAATCTTTTTTCTTCCTTGCTATTTCTCATAATGGCTACCAACACAAACACAAACTATATTGACAATGGTTCTCTTGCAAAACCCCCTAGATTTTCCAGAGGTAACTTTAATCTGTGGAAAAATAGGATGATACTCTTCTTAGAAGGTGTAGACCCTACAATGCCTTATTACATCGAAAATGGCCCATATATTCCTGTTAGGAACTTATGATTGATCCTGAAGTTCCAGGAACTACAACTAGAGCTGCCATTCCTGAAAGAATCATTCCTAAGGAACCTCACATAAGAAATTAGCTATTGACACTAAATCCAGATCTATCCTTTCTATGGCTCTTCCTGACGAAGTCTACCATTCCGTCATGAACCTAAAAATCTCCAAAGCCATGTGGGACACAATCTGTGTTCAATATGAAGGTACGTCTGAAGTCCAGGACTCAAGAAAGATCAACCTGGTAAGACAGTACGAAAGCATCATTTGTGGTAAGAATGAAACTCTCTCTGAAGTACATCAGCGGTTTAACTGTTTAATTATTGATCTGAAAACCGTTGGTAAGGAATATTCTAACTTTGAAATTCTGACAAAGTTCCTAGAATGTTTACCTGAAAGCTGGGACAGTTATACAATGTGTCTCAAGCTATCAAAGGATCTAAAATCTATGACTCTCTCTACCTTATATGGCACTGTGCTCAATCATGAGAAGTCGTGCCATCTTAAGAAGATCTTGTAAAAGATTCAAAGAGCACACCTGTTACTTTACTCTCAGAGTCACCTTCCACTCAGCGATCAACTATCACTGTCACTGAGTTGGAAACTAAATCTGAATGCTCATCAGATGCTGATTCTTCATATCTTGATGAATCTCTAGCACTACTAGCTAATAAGTTCAAGAGATTCGCTAGAAAGAGTAACTTCAGAAGGAATAAACCTCTTGCGCTCACTGACAGGCCTAGATCATCAACCCTTGTTGATAAGGCTACTGCTACCTGCTTTAACTGTGAAAAAAGTAGGACACTTTGCTAGTGAATGCAGGTCAAAGAAAGTCTTTAAACCCTCAGCTTTCTCCAAGAAACCCTCTAACCCCAGGGCTAGAGATGACAAATACAAAAAGCCGAAAGAAAAATATTCAAAGCTGAAAAGCTTTAAGAAGAAAGACAAAGGCTTGGTCGCTGACTTCGACTGGGCTGCCTCTAACACTGAAGAATCATCTGACTCAGAAGATGATGATGGGGCCAATCTCTGCCTCATGGAAAAAATCGAAGAAGATGAAGAACAAACTGAAATTCCCTCTGCTTCATCTTCTACCTCTAAGGTATCAACTTCTTTCTTCACTAATATTTCAGATATTGATGAAGGTGATAGTCTTCGGAAAATAGATCTCTTGACTATGAACTTATATGATGCCATGAATGGCAAGACCTTAGTTGAAAATCAAAATCTTGATCTCGTTGAACAGCTTAAAAACTGTCACCTTCAAATAGAATAGCTTTCTAAAATTGAAGAAGACTTAAAAGATCAGGTCCATATAAATCAACTAGTCAAAATCGAACGCGAAGAAGCTATCGCTGCATTAAAAGCTAAAAATGCTACTGTTGAAGGATGGTGTAAATCCTCAACAACGATCATTGAGATTATAAAGTCTCAGATACCCCTGAGTGATAAGAGTGGACTTGGTTACAAAGCTGATACTCTAGAACCAACCATTGATCGTTCCATGCTCAAATTTGGAACTTTCGTATCCTCAGTCCCTGACACTTCCTCATCTCAGTGTTCCTCTTCAAAAACTCCTATCCCTAAGGAAAAACCTACATTTATCCCTAAAGGTAAAGGCAAAGAAAACATTTTCAACCAAAAACCTCAGAAGGGTACCTTTGTACCTAAGTTGAATGCTTTTAAAGCTTCGGTGACTTATCCCTCTACTTCTAAGAACTAGATCCCTGGATTTATTCAGCGATCTACTCCTAGAATCAGAGTGGATATTATTGGTAAGAAATCTGAAGAACTGATTGTTCCTCCCATTTCCAATGCCAAAGGTATACTTGGTGTTGGCCCTGCTCATTTAAAATTAACGGCTCAGCATGCAAATGGTCCTAAAGCTACTTTTAGCTATAGGAAATGTTATCACTGTGGACTTACAAATCATATTGCTAGTAAGTGCCCCACAGCCACCAAAGCTAAAAAGTAAGCTAAGGTGAAGATCAATACCCCCAAGGCAAAGAAGACCATTCCTGGTGCAAATCAGGTTAAGGTGAAATCTACCACAGAGGTTAAGAAATTAACCAAAGTGAAGAATAGTTCAGAAGCTGAATCTTCAGATGCTGCGAAGATTGTTGAACCTTCCACTTCCTCTACTACCACTGACAAGTGTGGGCCCCTGGTAAAATGGGTGCCCAGGTCAAACTAATATTCCTTTGTTATGCAGGTTAAGAAGGGTATCTGGTATCTCGATAGCGGATGCTCTAGCCACATGACTGGAAAGAAAAACCTGCTCACTGAATATAAGGAAGAGAAGGGCCCCTCAATGACCTTCGGTGGAAACAGAAAAGGCCATACCCGAGGGTTTGGTGTACTCTCTAATGGTACAACAACCTTTAGAAGAGTCGAATATGTTGAAGGACTGAAGCATAATCTTCTTAGCATCAGTCAGCTGTGTGACAAGGATAACAAAGTGATTTTCACTAAGGAATCCTGCTTTGTCACTGATAAAAAGGAGAAGATAACTCTCAGCGGATATCGTATAGAAAATGTTTATGTTATAAACATGGACTCTACAACCACTGAGAACTCCTGTTTCTTCTCAAAAGCCTCGTATGATGTCAACTGGCTATGGCATAAAAGGCTCTCTCATCTCAACTTCAAGACACTGAATACTCTTTCCTCAAAAGAGTTGGTTACTGGTTTTCCTCAACAATCATACGCTAAGGAGTCTCTATGTTCAGCGTGTGAGAAAGGAAAACAAACCAAGGAAGCTTCAAATCTAAGAAAGTTTCCCAGTGTCATCTCCTCTACAACTTCTTCATACGGATTTGTTTGGCACTGTTAACAAACAATCCATCGCTGGAAAGAAATATACATTGGTCATAGTTGATGAATTCTCTCGCTATACCTGGGTAATGTTTCTCCGTTCTAAGAGTGACACCCCTGAAGAACTTATCACCTTTGTCAGGAAAATGGAAGTCCTGAACAACATGACTATGCTCAATAAGGAGTGATCATGGGACTGAATTCAAAAACAGTTCCCTTCATTCCTTCTTTGAAAGTAAGGGTATTTCTCACAACTTTTCCTCAGTGAGAACACCGCAACAAAATGGAGTCGCTGAAAAAAGAAATCGAACTATCATCGAAGCTGCACGTTCAATGCTCAGCGATTCTCTTCCACCTACTCAGTTTTGGGCATAAGCTGTCAACACTACTTGTTTTACTCAAAACAAGTCGCTGATTGTCAAAAGGTTCAAGAAAACAGCCTATGAACTTTTTCATGGGAGAAAGCCTTCAATTAGCTTTCTTCACATCTTTGGATGTCGGTGTTTCATACTGAACAATAGAGATGCCCTTGGAAAGTTTGATCCTAAGGCTGATGATGGAATTTTTCTTGGATATTCTTCTATCTCTAAAGCCTTCAGAGTCTTCAATAGAAGAAGACAAACTGTAGAAGAAACAATTCACGTCACTTTTGACGAATCACGTTCAACGAACTCTAGACCTTCTGCTGATACTGAAGAATTGAATCAATGGATGTTTTCTCATCTTAGTGATTCAGATGATGATCCTACTATCATCCCAAGCATACAGACTAGTGAAGCTAGAACATCATGGGTCTCAGTTGTTCCTCTAAACACTATGCCTGCCTCTGAACCTTCTATCTCAGACATACCATCTACTTCTCAACCATCAGTGAATGAAATGACATCTGAACCTCTTCCTCTTTTGGCTGATATACCAGAAGTTGCTGAAGCGTCATCTTCAGCTCCTCCAGAAGTTCAAATTGAGTCACCGACTTATGCTCCGGCTCAGCGATGGACTATTAATCACCCTATTGATCAGATTCTTGGTGATCCAAACGCTGGTGTTCAGACTCGACGAAGTGCAGGTAATATTTTTTTATTTGTTAACTTTATTTCTCTGATTGAACCAAAGAAAACAGATGATTCCCTCAGAGATCCAAACTGGGTCAGCGCTATGCAAGAAGAGTTGACAGAATTCGAAAGAAACAAAGTTTGGAATGGGTCTATCGAAACAAGTTGGATGAACATGGAACTGTAACCCGCAACAAGGCTCGTCTTGTTGCTCATGGTTACAGACAAGAGACATTTGCCCCAGTGGCAAGACTCGAAGCTATTCGTCTATTCTTATCTTACGCAGTACACAGAGACTTCAAATTTTATCAGATGGATGTTAAGTCAGCGTTCCTCAATGGAAAGCTAAATGAAGAAGTCTACGTGGAACAACCTCCAGGATTCTCAGATCCTAAGCATCCAGGTTATGTTTATAAACTGGATAAGGCACTTTATGGCTTAAAGCAAGCTCCTCGTGCATGGTATGACACCCTCTCCTCTTATCTCCAAATCAAAAAAATTGAGCGAGGTAAAATTGATAAACTCTATTTTTTAGGAAAGTAAAAGGTCATATTATTCTTGTTCAAATATATGTCGATGATATTATATTTGGTTCCACTAACCCTGACCTTTGTACTCGTTTCGCTGATAGAATGAAAGTTGAATATAAAATGAGTATGATGGGTGAGCTAACCTATTTCCTTGGTCTTCAAATCAAATATAGTGAAAAAGGAACTTTTATTCACCAAGGAAAATATGTTAAAGATATGCTGAAGAAATTTGATTTAACTCAGAGTTCAGCTATGAAAACCCCTATGGCACCACCGCTGACACTAAACAAGGATCCTTGTGGAAAACATGTTAATGTCACGATGTACCGTGGGATGATCGGTTCTCTTCTATATCTTACAGCTAGCCGACCTGATATTATGTATGCAACCTGTTTGTGTGCACGATATCAAGCTAAACCTAAGGAATCTCATTTGATAGTTGTAAAGCGAATCTTTCGTTACCTTAAGGGCACTCCTAACCTAGGTATTTGGTATCCCAAAGACTCAAGGGTTTGATCTAATCGCCTATTCAGATAGTGATTTTGCAGGTTGCAAATTGGATAGGAAAAGTACCACAGGAGGCTGTCAGCTCCTAGATGGAAAGCTGGTGAGTTGGAAAAGTAAAAAAGCAAAACTCAGTGTCCACCTCAACCGCTGAAGCTGAGTACGTAGCTGCTGGAAGCTGTTGTTCTCAGGTCTTGTGGATGAGAAATCAACTACTAGACTATGACCTTCAGCTCTCGAAAATTCCAATCTACTGCGACAGCACAAGTGCCATCGCTATAGCCAACAATCCAGTGCTACACTCAAAGACCAAACACATCAAAATCAGGTATCATTTTATAAGAGATCATGTGATGAATGGTGATATAGAACTTCATTTTATCCCAACTGACTTTCAGTTAGCTGATCTGTTCACCAAACCTCTTGATGAGACAAGATTTAACTTTCTCATCAGCGAGCTTGGAATGCTGAACTTAGAAGAGTAAAATCTTCAGCGGTTCACATTTAATCAGGGATAAAACAAACTTGTATAACCCTATCTATCACCTTCTCTCTGAACAAAATTGCTTCACTGATATCAAGGTATGTTCTTTCTTATTCATTGACGTTCGCATATGAATGCAAGATTTCAAAACAAATTGCATCGCTGAATATCTCTTCTTTTCAGCGATACTTTGAAATTTCTAAAACTATCACTGATACTTCTATTTAGTTCTTCTATTTTTCAAAATGTCCCTGACTTTTCAAAAACCTCAGAGACACTTTAAAATATGAAAAGACGTTTGTGACGTCATCAAACGGATAAACCATGGCACGTTTTCTCTGACATGTTAGCCCGTTTCGTCTTCCTTGTCTAATCAAATTCAAGGGACGTGTCCGTGTCATCATGAAAAACTTTCCCGGTCACAGTGTTTCTCTCTCTACTCTCACTATATAAACACATTGCGTTTATATTTTTACCTTTTACGCGAACATCATCTCCTTCAAGCAAGAACAACTATTGCATTTGAACTCTTTTTCTCCAGAAAACTGTTCATCTTCATCTTCAACATCAAAGGTTAATCTTCTTGTTATTTACCTTTATAAACTTGTTTTAGATCTTATCCTTGTTTTTTCAAGATCAAACAAACGAACTTTCTTAAAATGAAATCATTTTCTTTTCATGATTTTATGAACACAATCTGGAAACAGATTGTTCTTCAAGTTTAAAAACAAAAATCTTAAACTTGCATCTTCATATGTTCTTCTAGAATCTCTTCTTTAAATAGAAACTGGAAAAGAAATGTTCACTATGTTTTGTATTTTTTTAAAACAAGAAAAATCCTAATCTCCATTAAGATATCTTTTGTCTGAATGGAATGTGCAAAACCGAAAAAACATCTTATTTTGGAAAATCTTTCCACATTAAGACTTTATTCTTTATCTTTCTTCATGTTTGTAATTATAAACAGAAATGGCATCTACTGAAGCTCCCTCAACTCAGTCTCCGTCTGCTCCCAAAAGAACTGAACTCACTCCAGCTCCTCAGGTTGGGTTCAAATTCGAGCAAATTAATTTTCAAGGCAACAACCCTTATGCTCTCTTCAACTTCCCTCCGAAGAAGCAAATCACACACCTAGACGACGCTGTGAATTTTCTTAAGACCCGCCCTCTATCCACAGCTCTGACCGTCACACCTCCCGTTGATAAGAACTTACTCGCTCAATTCTGGTATACTGGCAGAAGAGCTATGATCACCTCCACCAAAGATTCCAAAAAGGAAATCGAGGTCATCCTTTTTGACACCATACATGGTACCTCCAAGATTACACCTGGTAATATCAGGTGTGCCCTAAACCTCCCCGCTGGCACAAAAGAAAAACGCTTTATCCCTCTTCCTAATCCCAAAAACCCATCGGATAGAGAAGCACTCATTGCATTCCTTGATGCAATGAAGTATGTTTGGGAAACAGGGAGAGATGGCCTCCCTGAGAAGAAGGTGACCCTGATCAAGAAATCCAAAATGCCAAGCGTGATGAATTTCATATTCTCTCATCTGATAAGCTGCATGACAGCTAAAGTTGGTTCCTCTGACCAAGGATCCCAACCCCAGCAGGCTATGGGTTATGCACTGCTGAAGGGCCTACACATCGATAGGGCCAAAATCATCTTTGACGACATGATTCAGCGAGTCGAAGAAGCTAAGATACAAAAGACTGTTCCATACCCTCGATTTGTCAGCGCTCTCTTCCTATAAGGGATCGAAGACAAATATCTGAAGGTGGGCGACCTGAAACTCTCACAGGTTGGCACCAAGATTCTCGACTTCACCCCCATGCCAAACGAGGTACGTCTTACTACACTCTTATCTCTTCTCAAACCCCCCACTTCTTCTACTTCTACGGCTACCTCAGCGGTAATCCCAATCGCTGATACCCAGGCTGTAACCTCCACTCCTTCCAAGAAAAGGAAACCCTCTAAATCCCCACTTGGCGCCCCTAAGCCCAAGAAGTCCTCAACAGAGCAACCCCCTAAGCCTTTCCAGGCTGAAGACCCCACGGTTCTCTCTTCACAAGAGTCGTTAGATAGTTCAGTGGTACGCTCTGCCAAAGCTGAAAAAACCACCCCTTCCATACCAACTTCAGCATCTCTAAACGCTGAGGTTATTAACTTGGAATAGAACCTCCCTCCTTCAGTACCTCTAAGTACTGAGGAAGTAATTCTCAGCATATCCAACGCTGAACCTCTTACCCAATCCCTCTTCTCAACCATCATTCCTCCCACTTTCTCTTTAGACACTCCACCTATATTCCCCCCATTCTCTGCAACAAACGTCATCCTCCACGATACAGCTGCTGAAAATTTACTGAGGATGATGGATACAAACATAGGACCTGCGGGCACTTCTCAGCGTAAAGGTACACTGGAAGACGACATTGAAACATTGACAGGTCAACGAGACATCGAGGACTTCATAAACCATCCCGCAGGTATACACATAACTCCAAACACTCCTCTCTCAAAATCCCAAACTTCTGAGCTTTCCTTTGTTCACAAGTTCTCAAATTTTTCAGGTCCTAATTTGGACGACATCAACACATCGCTCATGGATCTATCCAACAAGGTGGAATCTCTCACCAACAATCTCTCTACAAACTCTTCAGTGGTTACAAACGCTGGAGAGGCTCTCAAGACGGTCACTGATGAGGCAAAAGGAAAGGCGTCCAGTGCTGACTTGCTAAAGGTGGAAGGTAGCCTCGGTCATCTTTCTACTACTCTCGCTGAAAACTCTACCGCCAATAACACACTCTCCACCAACTTCTCAACCATGTCCGGCGAAGTCACATCGCTGAAAACAGTGGTTGGTAATCTTCAGGGAGAGGTGTCTACTCTAAAGACAGATGTTAGCACCGCGACCAACCTTCTACAGCAAATCCTTGATCGCCTGAATGCTGCCATATGTTCTCCATCTCACTTCACTCAGGCTGATCGAGAAGACCTCCAAAAGACCAGTCCTGCTATTTCTGGCCTAGAAGACAGAATAACAGTGATTGAAACCTTCATGGGGGATCACTGGCCTAGAAGACAGTGACCCGAAAACAGCTGATGATGTTGTTGCTGCTGATATTCCTATTTCCTCCCCCATCTATCATGTGGAAGAGGGGGAGAAGACTGAAGGCCTTCCCCATAATGTTGTGGGGTAGAAGAAAAATCAAGAAGACCTTCCCTAGAACTCTGAGGGGGGGGGAGGGTATTGTTTCTGATGTTGCTGCTGATAAACCTCAGGGAGTTGAAAACCCTGAGGGAACCGAGAAACCTCTCTCTGAATTTGAGGGGGAGCAACTCGATGAGGAAGCTGAAGCTGAAGCTGATGTCACCGAACCTTATCCTGATGAGGAAGAATCTGACGAAGAAGACTATGAATACGTCGATATTGCTGATGATGAACCATCATCATCCCCTAAAGATGATGATGATGACGATGATTATGACGTCGACTTCTTCTTCCAATCTCAAAGGGCCCCTGCTCAAAAAGGGGTTATGATAAAATAATCATCAGGGGAGGGGACAACGAAAAAGCCTGCAGCGACCGAAGCCGATAAGGGCAAAAACAAAGGCCTCGCTGCAGAAGGCAATCTGACTATCATTCAAAGAAAGTCAGTTTGTCAGGTACAATATCTTCTCTTCCCTTACTCTGCATCCCTCCTCTATCCCTTCTCAACCTCAGTTTTCCTATCCATAAAACCTCTATACACTTAAACCTCATTCTTTTCTCTATCTTTTTCTTTCCCAAATGATCTTACTTAAATGATCGTTGTGTTTCAGCTAGTCCTCTCCCCTGCTTGAGGATCCAGCTGAAGTTCCTCCAGCTACTACAACAAAAATAAATCCAGCCCCAAATGCTGACGAAATAATCCCAGTCTTAGACTTCGCTGAGACTGATGAACTAGAAGAACAACTGCTCTCTCATAAAAACAGACCTTTCTTGGCTCCTCAAAAGCTAAGTGAAGAAGATCAGAAAAAGAGAGAAGCAATGATCAAATAGTTTGAGGATCAGGGAATCTTTCGTGCTCCTCGATTCAAAATATCAAGAAAAGAACTCGTTGAACACCTCAAAGCTGAAGAACAACTCGCCGAACGAAAGATAGCTGAAGAAAATGACAAAGCTTATGCTATTGAGCTCGTCCAACGTTTGGTGAAAGACGCTGATCTGAAGAGGACTCCCATTGATGTCCAACGTCAACTATGGAATGACACCAAAAAGATCGTCGAAAAGAAAACCAAGGTCTCTGACTCTACCTTCGAATGGTGCAAAGAACGAATCAATTTTCAATGTCATGTTTCCAGAATCAACAAAGTGAACATCAGGGGAAAGATGTCCTTAGACGTTCCGATGATTCATATCGACATCTTCAGAGAGAATGGTCACAGTACCGCTGATAGGAAACTCATGCTCTTTAATTTATACATTCAGCGATACTGTTCATCAATAAAGCTCTGAGCCTGTTCAGTCTTGTTGATGATCGCTGATGATTTTAGTTGTTTACTTATGATCCCTGAAGACAAGTTTCACGTCAATTATGTTCTACGTTGAAGTCGAAGATCAAGCCAAAGAACCAGCGACAAGTCTACTAATGAACTGATGCGGATATCAGCGAAGCCAAGATTTGTCCACTCAATGTGAAGTTTCAAGTAGAAGACTTCAGCGAACGCTGAACTTTATCACTCGCTGATAAAGATCTATTCAGCGAACGCTGATGATGAAGTTTCCTCTACAAGTTACTTTTGTCTTACCCTCTTGCACGCCTCCGTACGAAATGTCAGAATGGACATCCCTTTTATCCAGAATCGTACAACCAACTCTGATTCTATATTGTTCATCATGCGGCTACTAGGTTGTCTACAAAGGTCAAACCATGCAACAAATCAGTTGCTGCCACGTGTAAAGTTGTACTGATATGCATTAAATTCATGTTGTCTATAAGAAGAACCCTACTTCAGAAATGAAGTGCTCAGCCATCTTCTTCTCTCTACTACTTTGTGTTAGAATATTATTCGTAATATTCTTATCCCCATTCTTACTTAATTCTAGTGCAAGAAAACGTAGTGTTTCTCTTAACTTGTTTAGATTAGGTTTATTCCTTAATCTTGTTCCGCAACAAGTTGTAAATTGTTTGCTACATATCAATAAACTATTTAGAAAAGTAAAATATGTGTGTTTGTATTCAACCCCCCCCCCCCTTCTACAAACTTGTATAACCCCTCCGAGACCAACATCTTATTCTTCTTTGTCTTAATCCCCCCCTCTAATTGCTTCCCAAGATCTAACAACAATTCTTGAGTTGTTTCACAGGAATTAAGAGATTGAAAAATGTCATTTGGAATAGCCATTATCAATAATCTATTATTTGTTTTGTTAAGCTCAATCGTTTCCCAATCAGTAGGTGACCAATCCTTCATTTCCTTAGGTTTAGTGTGAGCAGGGATTTCAGGTGTGGTTTCAATGGCTGGAAGCCTAGGAACATCTATCATGTGGATGAAGGGTCCTTTGACAACTGAATCATACATTTCTTTGTCTACCCCTTCGAAGAAATTTATCATTCAAATTTTTCGTTGGGGATATTCATCCCTTATGAGAGTAGGAGGTTTTGTTTGAGATCCAGTAATGTAGATGGCATTAATGTTCGCTAATTTATATGAAAAACGGGGAGCAAGTATTGTAAATTGAAGAGATTTAATGGAAATAAACAAAATTATATAGTTCTTTGTTTACCCCTTCGAATAAATTTATCATTCGGACTTTCTGTTGGGGATATTCATCCCTTATGAGAGTGGCAGGTTTTGTTTGAGATCCAGCAATGTAGATGCCTTTAATGTTCACTATTTTTGATGAAAAACATGGAGATAAAACCAGATTTGATTTTAAGAGATTTAATGGAAATAAACACCAAGAAACAGTTAAGAACATCAAATATAATCTTCAGGGAGATTGGTCACACTGAGAATTGTTTTCTAAACGAAGAATAGATCCATACTCACTCGGAATTTGAACTCGTCAAAAACTGGGTAAAACATAGACTGTTTTAAATATGAAGAACAGTTTAGAAAAGCAACAATGATATCAACCAAAAGAGAAATCAATAACCAATAATAGAGATAATCATTTTGATTTGAGAAAGTCAATATGCTCTGATACCAAATGTTGATCCCAGATTATCTCATTAAACGTTCAATATAGAAATATGAATATCAAATGTGCGAAAACTTGTAATAAATCAATTGAATAGCGTAACGACCCCTCCCAAATATACATCATATAATACAATTTACATGCCAAATATACACAACAAAAGATACATATTATATCACATAGGTCTCTTGGTCCCAACTATACAATACATATATCACTACATTTTTTTCGTTAATCTTTTGCATTACAAACCACCAAAACTAATCATACAAAACCCTTATCGGTATAACTACTTAATCACAAACAGTCTTCAAAAGCATATCACATTTTATCCTTTCCTTTGCCCTTACTCGCTCCTTGACCTGTAATACATATTTTTGAAAAGAAAATGAGGGTTAAACCTATTGGTCTAATGAGAAAATCCCTGTCAGTTTAGTAATCATTTTGTAAAACACAGATATACAACAAGTATATGAATACCAAACATGACTTGTATGCATTGTGTACACCTCTTTCCCATGGCCATATTAGTTGGTTGCGCTAAACCAACTAATTAATTTACTCTGTTGCACTAAAATACAGCCAACTCCGTTGTCCCTCCGTACAATACTCCACCGGCCCTAAGTCCGGCCAAGGTGAGTGTAATGCTTATATAAATATAACATACATCTCAATATATCATATTCCAATCATATGTACATCATCACACTACCTACCATATATTTATCCCGTATATATATGTATTCCAGTTTGAATTTGTTTAAAGTAAAACTCACCTGAAAGAAATAACGCAATAACACCTTTTGTTGAACACTTGCAAGAACCTTACTTTTCCACCAACTTCTCAAAATCTGAATTACACAAAATACATACAACTATTTACCACATAAAACTCAATGACGGACTAAGAATTCTAAATAAGCCTATCATACCCTTACCCAGAAAACACTAACAAAATGTCCCTCTTTGGTGACTTAGCACGTAGGTCCCGCTAGAATCGAAAGAAGTCAGAAATCTTCCAGATATGTAATCTAGAAACTTATCCGGATAACTCACCTGGATAACTCATCCGGGAAATCCAAATCCGGAACCCAATTCCGGGAAACCCACATCCAGAAACCCAATTCCGGGAGACTTTCCCGGAAACAAACACCCGAAAACCAAGTCGGATAACCTTGTCCGGAAAACGATCTGGAAAATGAGGAAATCCGAATATATCACATCCGGAAAACATGAGGAATCCGGATACATACATCCGGACTTCGTGCGAAATCCGGATAACAATTCGTAACCCAGATTCGACCGCAATCAACTAAGAATCAAAATTAAAGATTCTAAACTGATAGAAATCTACTTCTATCTACTATGAACACAATTTGAAAAGAAATTATACCTCAAACTCGATTACACCACTCTTCCCCCGGCTTAACTCGATCGAAGGCTTCTTTCTCCTTCTCTCTGAACTTGGTGCACACACACAGACTTAATTGAAACCGACTTAATAACATCTAAGGAGGTGGAATCCTTAAATACTAAACCAAATTTCAAATAAGGGCTCAAGTTATTCTAAAATGACAGTAACACCTTAAAATTGCAAAACCAACCCAAACCTACCATAAACTAATAAACATAAAAATAAATAAATAACTAACTTACCCGAGTCATTACAAACATATACATATTAGGATTAAGACAAAAAGAAATAACCAAACAAAGATTTGAATAATCCAGGGAGTAAAATGATTAACTCTTCAAAGCTTTCCAGAGTACATCGTGAATACACCAAGAACACTCACTAATGTATATCAAATCTCTCAAGCTATTTATATATATCTCTCTCTCTCTCTCTCTCTGTGTTGTGTGTAATTACATCAAAATGTTGAATGTGGAAATGAAGAGTGTGCTAGAAAATCCTAACAGAAGTTCCTTAAATATGGGAATAGTACAATAAAGTCAAATCTAGATCCTATTGGGTTCTGCCACCTGTAAAGGTGTAATAGAATATGATCTTTTCATGCATTACCTCTCTGATGGCATTGTTTCCTAGCGTGTGCTCCTTTCTGTAGCCTGTTTTGTTATTGGTCCATCGAATAGTTCTGAAAGATCATATTCACAAGGGTTTCTGAGATCTGCATCAGAGAACTTGTACTTTTTCCCATCGTCTCTGTCCACATGATATTTACAATGCATGATGGTTTTATGTGGCCAACCATGAAGAGTAATCCTGAGTACCTTGCTGATCTTTGACAGAGAGAAGACTAAGCTTTTGTCCACAATCCTTCAGAAACCTTCCCTTGTCTTCTGACAGCATCAAAGGATGAATGTTCGGTTGAGGGATGAATTCATTTATACCAGCACTATACAACTAGTTGTACACTTTTTCAACATACTCAGTTTCTGTGGGTTTTGGTCAGGGAATTGGTCTTTGCAAAGCATCTAAACATTGTATCACTTGGGCAACTCTGTCATTCGTAACAGTCGGTGTAGGGAAAGATGCAGGCTCATTACCTTTCCTTGATGGAATATGTTATAAAGGCTTGGGAAGAATGTAAGGCTCTTTGTCTGGTTCAAGCTTTGGTATTTACATGGTCTTCTTAGCAGATGAACTTTGAGCTTTCTTTACCTCATCAGAAGAGGAAGACATAATGACCATTGGTTTGCTTGACATGGCTTTAGCTTTTGCTTCAGATGGAGGAATGGGAAGTTTTGCAGAAGTTGTAGTCACAGGAGTTGCTTCTGTGGTTTCCATAGCTTCTGTTGAACATTTATAGGTACTTCAGCTCTATTGATCTTAGATGATTGGTTTTCTCCCTTATGATGACCACTTGGACCAGAGCCATCGGGGCCTTGTTCATCATACTTCTGCTTCTTGTCAGCCTCAATTTGGCATGTAGCAGGTGCCTTTTGTTTGTGCTTGGGAATGGACTTTGTGGCATTCTATCAATACCATAGATTTTTCCACCTCATAGTCAATCTTGAATCGCATAATGCCACACAACGTCTGAAGTCCTTGGCATAAGAAGATGCAACGTTGGCAAAAGTCTGAGTGAACCCATGCACGGTGTCGATCATATGTTTTCCAAGTGCTAGGATCTACTCTCTGGTCATATAATCTGTAGGAAAAATAGGAGAAAGCGAGGATTGTACCATTTGTTGCACATTCTCAGAGCCTCTTGTAAATCAGCGGTAGTACTTGAGATTTTAGGATCTGAGATAGTAAGTTTCCCTTCAAATGACTAAGATAAGCTCTGTGCAGCCACAACAACATTTTTGACCTCAGAAGTCAGGGTGGTGAGTTTGGACTCCAGGTTTTTCAATGCATGAGATAGTTAATTTGTGTGCACTGGGAGTGGGCTAAGGATGTGTGCCAGAGGCATCTTTTTCACCTATCATCTCCTCCTCATTTTGTTTTCCTAGATCTAAGTCGTTGTCTTCATCATCACTCACGTACATCTCCACAAGTAAAGTTAGAGGGTTCTGGTATAAGTTGGACTTCAGAGACCTCTGTGGAGATAGACTTGGTTCTAAATCTGAATCAGTATCGGCTACCCTTGGGAAAAGACCATCATCGAGAAATTGTTCTACCCATCTAGATGCATGCAAGGCATTTACACCTTTAGAATTTTCTGGGGTCAGAGATTGGGTTTCAGGTAGGGGGTTGTTTGGTTCATTAATCAGGACCTCTGCGGGTTCTGCTCTCTCTTCAATGTCATAGATTGTGATTGGAGCATCATCAGGGTTCTGTGGGGCTTCTTGTACAATCTCTAAGGATTTGGGAGTTCTTTTTATTTAGGCGTTTCTTTTTCATTTGAGGCTCATGGGTTGTATCCTCTATAATCTTCTCTTTAACTTCGGTTGGCACTTTCTCTTCTACCACTTTCCTTGACCTCTTCGTGGTCTTCTTTTGGGCTTGGCAACAGAGGGTTCTACTGCATAGGGTTCCTCTCTTCTCACGTCTACCCTTGGGGATTGTTCTACCCTTACATGCTTTTCCTCACCTCTTACCTCTTGTACAACGTCGCCCTCTGGTACTCTCTCAACTACTGTCTGGTCTATGGCAAGTCCTACACGTGGTGGGGTTTTAGGACTCAATTTTGGAGTTCTAAATCCACGTTTGTACTCCCTTCTAACTCTATTGTCACTCAAGTATTCCAACATCATCGGTGATAGAGGTGTCCTGCTCTAGGGTAGCCATCGGGGTGAATGGTTGGCTTGTGCGTTGTCATAGGGTAAACTTTCACAGAGGGTCCTCTCATGGAAAATCCTTCTGATTTGATTGTTTCCTTCTGAATCATACAGTTCTTTGTCTACCCCTTCGAAGAAATTTATCATTTGAATTTTCGGTTGGGGATATTCATCGCTTAAGAGAGTGGGAGGTTTTGTTTGAAATCCAACGGTGTAGATGCCATTAATGTTCACCATTTTTGATGAAAAACAGGGTGATAAAACTAGATTTGATTTGATAAGATATAATGGAAATAAACACCAAAAACAGTTAAGAACTTGAAATATAATCTTCAGGAAGATTAATCACACAGAGAATTGTCTTCTAAACTAAGAATAGAACCACACTCACTCAGAATTTGAACTCGTCAAAAACTGGGTAAAACAGGGTCTGTTTTAAGAATGAAGAACAGTTTATAAAAGAAACAATGATATCTACCAAAAGAGAAATCAATAACCAATAACATAGATGATCATTTTGATTTAAGAAAATCAATCTGCTTTGATACCAATTGTTGGTCCCAGATTATCTCTTTAAACGTTCAATATAGAAATATGAATATCAAATGTATGGAAGCTTGTAATAAATCAACTGAACAGGTAGATATTAAGATTAAGAAAAGAAGAAATAATCAAACACATATTTGAACAATCCGGGGAGTCAAATGATTAGATCTTTAAATCTTTCCACCACACATCGTGAATATACCAAGAACACTCACTAATGTATGTAAAATCTATCAAGCTATTTCTCTCTCTCTACTGTGTGTAATTACACCAAAATGTTGAATGTGGAAATTAAAAGCGTGCTAGCAAATCGTCACAGAATTCCCTTAAATATGGGAATAGTACATTAAAGTCAAACCTAGAGCCTATTAGTTTCTGCCACCTGTAAAGGTGTAATAACCTCTTTGTCCATGTGTCAGGTCTTCATAGGCTTGAACACGTAGAAAGAACATTTCAGAATTTGACTTGAAATAACTTCAAGTGTGGTAGCACAAAGGGAGGCTTGGGCAGAGCTTCTGCGATCCATGTGTTGATCGTCAGGTTTTTCATGCCTATGTGCATGGTCTCCGGCAGAGCTTCTGAAGAGCTTGTCTTGATGAGCACAGAAGTCCTCTAGGATCTGAGGACTTAGGAATGATAAATCCAGATCCGTGCAACAAATAGAAATCGAATAGATGAATCAATAAGAACAATGATTTCCAATGGTCATCCCTTTCATTAATCTTTTAGAGAGAATTTAGCAATACAATGTTGAAAGTAAAAGAGATGATTCGCTTGTTTTTCCAAGCTAATCTCACATTAAATACATCAGGCCCGTGGTTAACAAGCCCACGACCCATTCACTAATAAGCTCTAATTTAAACAAATACAATTCAACCCTTGAACTTTAAATCAACTATAAAACCTGCCCTAACAAGGAACATTTTAAAATATTTTCAAAATAGACAAATTTGGAGTTAACAATAAGAAACCCTAGAATCTCCAAAGTATTAAAGTTAGGTTAAAACTCCTCAAATAAGAAAATGTAAACAAGAAGATGTTTAGGAGTTTAAAATATGTACTTTTAACATGTAAAAAGTTTAAAAGGTTAGAATGAACTTACAATAGTAGGTTTTGATGAAAACCTAAAACCCTAGAATCCCTTTGGAAAAAGGTGAAGATAGTAAGATGAAGAACTCTAGGAGTGAAGCTTTCCAATCCTAGTTGATGTAGTTCAATATTGATAAATAGGAAGAAATTGTCTTAAATGCTCCAAGGAGCGAATTTAATGGAGGGGTTTAGGGTGAGAGTCTTTGGGAAAGATTGGGTTAAGAGTTATGAGACTTGAGGCATAAAAACATAGTTTTTAAGACTCCTGGTCCCCGCATGCGACTATGCCATGCGACTTTGTCATGGCATTGTTGCATGTCACAGTCGCCGAGTTTGTACCGTGCCCTCCCCCATATCAGTGACATTGACACGACGACTATGCCCCTAGAAATGTCGTCAGGAATACTCTTCCCGTATGTAACGAACAATATTCACCACAACGACAATGACCAACGATTGTCCCTATGGCACTATCGCCTGACATTGTCGAACTACTATTCCGAGAGTCGGTTTCTAGTTTTTTTCATGAGGTTGAACCATCACTCCTCGAGGATATCTACCTGAGATGATGTTAGTCCCAGATTATTCAAGTAACAATTATTTTCAACGCCATATCTTCAATTGATATATAGAGAGAAAGATTACATATTAGTTACACACTATTTCTCTATGTAGATTCTCTCTCTAGAATGATATGAATTAATTACTTCTCTAGAATTCTTGTTACATCTTTACAAATGAACTCTCACGAGCTATTTATTCTTCTACAATACAAAGAAAGTAAACTATAATTATGGATTCCATAATTTGAATTTCTTGATGACTTTTACTTTTAGCTTTGAAAAATATTCATCTCGTTATATATTCAATGCTTTGTGATCTCATAGTTGTCGTTCATCGAAGACCAATAAGCAATTATTGATCGAATAGTCAAAGTACTGTGAAATAAAGAAATCAACTTAGTAAAAGTTCAGTGGCAATATCACAAAGGGTAGGATGATACGTGGCAACCGGAATCGGAAATTAGATCAAAGTACCCCCATTGGTTTGTCTAACCGAATTTCGGGACATAATTCCTTATCGCCCGATAAGTTTTGATCATTATTTTATGTGAAATCATTTATTTAGTATGTTATGATTTTATGTGTAATACTATAGTTTAAAGGGGGTTGATAATTAGTTAGTAGAAGTACAAGGGTTTTATGGAATTTAGTTGCTATTTGAGGGTTTCTAGTGAAAAAATGGTCACCTATATAAATTACTCCTCAAGTTAAGCATGAGTCACTTAGACTCATTTCCAAGAAGATATCAAAGTTAAGTGTGTGTGAAAGTTTGTGTGGGTGTTTTGAAAGAGAGAAGAGACTAAATAAGAAAAGGGCAAAGATGGGTTAGAGTTTAAATTGGTGATTAAAGTGATATATCAAGGAGTTGAAGTTGTAGGTATGTTTATATCTATGAGTTCCATTCTTTAGCTTCTTCTACTTCCTTATGTTTGTTTCAAGGTTTTAGGTTTTAGTTTCAGTAATTCCACCATGGATGATTCATTAAGTTAAGTCTAAAGTTTTGTTTCTTACAAATGACCATGTTTTTAAGGATGTAATCTTCTTTCCTAGTTTGTTCAATTCAAAAATTTTGATCTTGAAGCTTACACCATGAATGATGGGATTAAAATCCTTTCATGGCTATATGTAAATCCTAATTCTAATGGTTAATCCTTGGTTTAGATATTATGTATATGATTAGAAAGGCTTGGGAAGTAGTTAAGCCGTGTCTAGAACCATCTCTTCATGCATATGCTTCATGAAAAATTGTTGAAACTTGAGAATGGGTATAAGGAGCTGAACAGGGGCAGTTTTTAGGTTGGGAAGGGGTCTCAAGCGACTTGCGCGACTTCTTGGGCGACCTCCAACTCACGCAGTAAGCCGCGCGAGGTGCTGGAATGGTGTTGTTCCAATTGTTGCTCGTTGTGCACCCATGTCGTTTCGGGGCATCGTTTAGGGTCGTATGTCTTCGTAATGAGTAATAAAAAAAATTAATCACTTAGATCATGCCATTATGTCTTTATTACAGATTCCAAGTCTCGTGTATGATTCTGGTTGTCAGTTACGATTTGTTGTTCAGTTTTGTTGTTTTACGCGATTTTGATCAAGGCGAGATTTCTTTTAACCATCTTCGAACTGGAATACTTAAATTATCAAATGGTTAATTGGAATTATGATTTGTGATGATCTTAAGATGTTTGAATTGTGGTTGTATCCATTTGAGTATTTCAGTACACTATTGCACTTTGGTTGTGCTTGGAGGTCAGTGGAGTTGGTTGTACTTATTGGTCAACGGAGTAAATTATTGAGTTATGATTAACGACCAACGAAATATATTGTGATATGTTGGGATTAAAGGCCAACGGAGTATACTATGCACTTATATGCGAATCACGGTTTTGTATATTGATAATGGTTTAATATCAATGTTTTCATAATACTGTTATTGAACTGTCAAGGATTATCTAACTAGACTAATTGGTCTAACCCTCATTGTTTTAAAAATCTATATTTCAGGACAAGTGAAGGGTATGGAGAAGTAGAAAGGGAAAGGGAAGTTATGATTTCATGTCAAGCTACATGCTTGTAATTGGAAACTGCATTATATGATTTTGTTGAATGTTTGAATGAATACAATGATATGTATGTATGAGTGTACTTAGGTACTTAAAACGAAAAGTATTCTGTGGTGTTTGTATTGTACATGCTTGTAATTCGAAGTTGCATTACCTCTGGACCAAATATGTATTATGTGGTGTTTGTATTGTACATGCTTGTATGTATTTTATGTTATCTGGTACATGTTCAGGGTGGGTTGTTACATGTAGCTAGAAATTCGGAACAACAGAAGATTCAAGATAAAGACTTGCATAGAGTTGAACTTGATGACCGTGTGATCCGTAGAGGGGGACTCAAAGTAAAGACTTGGATAAAGTTTACCTTGATGACAGTGTAGTCCGTAGTGGCTGTCATTTCTAGTAAACGAGCTTACCTTGGATTTAGGAGATCCCAAGATAAAGACCCAGATAAGGTTGAATGTTGACTCCCCATGGGAAGGACTTGGATAGAGTTGAGCTTGTTAACCCAGTTGACTAAAGACCTGGATAAGGGTGATGATGTCAATGTTTATTTATCCATAAATGATGCTTATACAATATTGAAATTGTGTCTTATTTATTTGTTGTGTCACAACCAATGGTAAATCGGGTCTCCCCCGTCATTTTATGATGTTCTACACACTTCCACAGGTAAAGATGTCTAAATATGAAAAATGACTTGATTAAAGCTAGGTTTTTCGTTTTAATATTGTATAACTTTATTCTTCGTTGCGTGAATATTGGGTTTTGGTTTCGTATAAATGGGTATTTGATTAATGCGTTTTCAATGAAAACTTTTCATCAAGAAAATGTTGAGTTTCGGAAAGATGTTGATTTTAAGATAAAGACATTTCAATTGCAAAAATATGACTTTAATCAACAGTCTTTCATTTTATCGTTTAATGATTATGATGATTAAACTCACTAGCGTTAAGTCTAACCATTTGTATTTGTCGAAATGTGCATCAAGTTCTTGTTGGGGCTTGGTATTAGCGACACCGTGAGGAAGTGGGTGCTAGTTAGAGAAGGATCTAGCTATTCGATGTCGTCCTCCATAATTAGAGATTGCAACTGTTATTGGATTTTAGTAACATCCGACCTTGAACTAGTCTTTATGTAAGACTTGGTTTGTCTATTATTGATGTTAAATGTAAATTCACTATTTGAAATGATTTAAGTATTGATTTATAGAAAGGGAATTTTTCTCATTCGATGTATTATAGAAAATTTGAATTTTACTATTTTGATTTAGTGTATGTATATATGCAACTTAGATGACAAATTAGTGTATAAATTTTGATCTTGTGATGATTTATTGCAGTAGAAGATGACTCATTAAACAAATCGTAAAAGCTTTGATTTAGTGTATGTATATATACAATTTAGTATACAAATTAGTATATGTGTGTCTATTGTATGTATGAATCAATGTATGGCCACTTTGTTGTTGAATATGTATAGATAAGAAATGTGCTATATGTGTTTTTACATTTGAAAACCATGACACATTTGTTTTCAAATTCTACCTAACTACACTTTAATCAATTTGTAGCTATGTCGACTAATAGCGATAGAGGATGAATGTATAAACGAGTAAAAAGAGGTTGTTTAATAAATCCAATTTTCATCACCCAAGTAGAACAATTTTTGGATTCTTTCTCCAATTAGCAATCTGTTCAACTGAGAGCCACATATGAGGGGGTAACATTACTTATCATATATCCTTGTAAGAAATGTCGACTTCTCAAATATAAAGTGAGAGAGGCGCTTGATTTAGAATTATTAAGAAAAGGGATTTATGTTTTCTTATACTCACTGGTTTGCACATGACAAAATAGCACCTGAAGCTCAACAACTGTAACAGACAACAGTGGATGAAGACTATAACGAGTTTGATGGTGTTTAGAAACTGGTGATGGACCAAAATGTTCTCGGTATATCAAACACTTTGGACGAGCAAGAACCAAATCCACGTGCACAATGTTTCTATGAGATCTTAGAAGGTGCAGACCAATCGTTGTGGGAGGGATGCCAGAGATTTTCGAAGTTACATGGAATGGCAAGTTTTGTTAAAATACAAGGTGTGATTCCAAATATTACAACCGTTGTGGGAGGTATTTCATAGATTTTCAAGTAATATGATTACAATCATGACTATAGAAATCTAGAACACTATGGCACCACAAATCTCATATGTGAATTATAGAGAGAGAAATATTACAACTCAAAATGTTTTGTCTTCAAGTTACAACTGATAAGCTCACACAATATCTAATAAGAAACAAACACAACCAAGGGCATTATATACCAAAAGGTATTTACACTATAAGCCCTTGTATTATTGAATACTACAAAATAGACCCTAAAGTCTCCCCTTATTCAATAATACAACATTTTAAGTCCAACAATCTTCCCTTTTAAAACAATCTTCTCTCTGAATCTTCTCTTTGAATCTTCTCTTGAACAACAATCTTCCTCAATCTCTTTCAAATGGAATTGAATAGGTTGTCTAGAAATGAACTTTATCTCCCCTTTCGTTTTGAGCACTGAATTTTATCATCCTCCTTAAATTCAATAAAACCATATTTTCCTGAAAACAATCTTCTTTCTTTTACATCTTATCTCCCTCTTTGATATCATTACACTGCATGAACAACATAATAGCCTTTTGTCTTTTTAATCATCTTCACTTGAACATACCATATGAACATCAACAACTTTCTCTAACTTGTTAACTCCCTTCTCTTTCTTCTTATCTTAACAATTTGTATCACAATTTGTATCTCACATTCAAATCGTCACTCGGTCTTGATTCTGAAACAAGAAATCTATAAACAAACTGCATTCTGTTTTCTGAAGTATAAATCACTAAATCACTGACTTTACAAGAAATTCCTGACGAAGTATTCTCTGAACAACTTTGACTTTGGCTTTAACAACTTCTGAAGCATGAAGAACTATCTATGTATGTCACACCCCGCTAAAGCGGAAACACGGGATGTACAGCTCAAGTTTCATAGAAAAAGTTACAAGATCACACCAACCATCAAAATGCATTCAAAAGTTTACAACATTGTCTTTTACAAACGTTTTACGAAAGGGAAATGAACATAATTTAAAAACATAGAAAGCTTCAACACGCGTAGCCTTCCTAAGTTCCAACCTTAAGGACGTTCACCTGAAAAGCATGTCAATAAGAGGTCAACTAATGCACTAGTTGGTGAGATAACAGGTTTTATGAGTCCAACAAAGTTTGTCATAGAAATAGTTTTAACCCGCACAAGTGGATAAGTCAACCGGTTGTAAAAACACTTGCTCAAGGTAATTGTATGTATAATGTTTAAGTTATGAGCCCGTTACCCGACCTAGGTGACAAGACGCCCCTCCGCATGTTCTATCGCCAACAATGCGTAAGTACAAACAATAATTATGCACTCAAACAAGTGCGACTTGTGAGTGGGGTGTCAACCAAATAGCGCTATCCATAATCACCAACGGCTCAATACATGAGTTAAACGGGTAACGTAGATTAAACGGTGACTTAGTACGATAGAGAAAACTCAAACTTACAACATGCACAAAACATACATACCATAGAGCATAAGCAAGTATAGCAAGATTAGCATTTCCAAGAAAACCAGACAACCGGTGCGTAAAATAATTGTAGTAACAACATGCTTTTCACCCCAAAATATGTAAAATATTGAAAAGGGGCTGTGAACACACTTGATGCGCGATGGAAATCCGGAAATTCTATCACAAAATACCTCGGTGTGATCCTACTTCGAACCTACGAACGTAAGGTCACTAGTGAGTCTTTAATTTTAAGGGGTTCGGTAGGCTAATTATCCAAATCGTCATAAAATGCCTTGGTTGTGATTAAAAAATTATAAATTATATGGAGTTAACTGAAATTAGTAATCAAAACATATATATACATCATGCTTGTTAGATTGACGTTACCGCAATTTCGCCACAACAAGTAACGAAAAAGGTCTAAAATTAAAAGTTACATATATTATATATATATATACCGCAATTTCATCCCAAGAATGATGAAAAGGGTTCAAAATGTAAAGTTAGAATATATAAAATGCATATACATATAGTATATATATACCGCAATTTCATCATAAGAATGATGAAAAGGGTTCAAGAGTTAGTTTTTAATCATAGAAGAAGTTATCCTTTGCTGTCCAGAATTTGTTGTCACTTTCAGTTCGTTTTTGGATACCTTCCAGAGGCATTTAGGTTAAAATATTTTATGTGCATGTAACTTACTGTGTTAGGAAACGTTTGGTATAAGAACCATAATTTTTGAAGGTGATTAAGTACATGAAATAATTTTTGCCGTAAAATCACTACAGAAAGCTTTGCTGTTTGCGCACTGTTTTTGTGAAGACTGTTTGGTAGACGAAATCTTTGAGTTTTTGAGTGAAACCACTTGGGTTTGAAACCTAACTCATAGAAATAATTTCCAGAAAACGAATCACCCAATTTGGAGTATTATTGAGTGATATATGACCTTTTTAAGAGAGAGATAGAACTCTGGCAGTAAGCTGTCAAAACTAGTCTTTATGCATGTGCATCCCTTTTGTCTTTTTATCAAAATTCTTATTCTTCTTGCATGCAATCCGACTTGACTCATCCCCATACAGATATTTTCAGTTCTAAAACATATTTTTAAGTCATTTAAACCACATGCATGCTATCTATTAAACTCATCTTTTTGTAGAAATTTGAAAATGGGTCTTTTTGAAGATTCTTGGGTGTTTATGCCAAGAACTTCTCCATGCAACTTAAAATTGTATATTTTTGGCTCATGTATGATGATTTAAACATGTTTTTAGTGGATTCAAAGAGCTACTCGTGCAACCTTTGGACTAAAACGTGTGGATCTTTAACAAAACTACATGCATGCAAGTTAAGATCCCATCTTTGATCTTAACATAGGTTTGATTATGGATTCACCACCTTTTTAATAACATGCAAGTGTTATGGTAGTAAATCTACAAACATTAAGATGTAAGTAGATGGTTCTTAACAAAAGTTTAAAGAAAATGTAGAAGAAGAAGAAGAAAAATTACTTAAGAAAAGCAAAAAGATTAAGAGAAGGGTGTGTGGATTTCATCCAACACACATGTATCTACCTTGAACACTAGAATCTCTTGAAGAAGAATGTGTTAGGGGCTGAAATGTGATGTGTTCTTGGAGGTGTTCTTGAGAGAAAAAGAGAGAAGAAGAGAGTATTTCTCTAGAGGGAGGAATTAGAAAGAGAGAGGGATGAGAGAAATGAAGTATGTGAAGTGAGTTGAAAGAAAAAGGGAGAGGGGTTTAAGGGGATATGGTGGACGGTTTTGGGGAGAGAGAAGAGAAAGATGGAGTATAAAATTAGATGTAATAACATGATGATGTATTGACTTTTATTTTTATTTTTATACTTATTTTATTTTAAATTTTGAATTTGAATTATTAAACAACCAATTTATCAACATAATAATACTTGTTTTATTTTACTAGTATTATTTTGCAAAGTATACATATACATTTGTATTTAGGTCATTTGAATTGGCATTTTATGAGATTTATGGATAATTCCCTAATTTGAGTGGTTTCTAGGAAAAAATTCTTAAATTTTCCTACCGTACCGAGTTTACTGCTAAAATTGGACTATGTGGTCAATGACATAAATATTGAATATGCTTAGATTAATTCTAACCTGAAACGCAAATTTGACGGTTGTCACAGTCTCCCCCGGTTAAAAGAATTTCGTCCCGAAATCAAGAGTTACCAGTTCCAACCGGTTTGCTAGCAAAAAGATGAGGATACTTATGCATCATGCAATCCTCTCGTTCCCAAGTGTACTCAGGGCCACGCCTTGTGTTCCAATGGACTTTTACTATCGGAATCTTGCTTCGCTTAAGACGCTTGACCTCTCTATCATGTATCTCAATTGGTTCCTCCACGATGTGCAGCTTATCGTTGATTTGGACTTCTTCCAAAGGCACGGTTATCGCTTCATCGGCTAGACATTTCTTCAAGTCTGACACATGAAACGTGCCATGGATAGCACTTAGCTCCTTTGGCAAATCCAGCTTGTATGCTACCGGTCCAATTCTTTCCGTGATCTTAAATGGTCCAACATACCGAGGGCTCAACTTTCCTCTTTTCCGAAACCGGATTGTTCCCTTCCAAAGGGATACTTTTAGAAAGACTCTGTCTCCAATCTGAAATTCTAAAGGCTTCCTACGATTGTCCGCATAGCTCTTCTGACGATCTTGAGCTGCTTTAAGTCTATCTCTGATGATTGCAATCTTGTCGGTAGTTTCTTGTACAATATCCGGACTAGATAGTTGCCTAACTCCAATCTCCAACCAACAAAGAGGTGATCGACACCTGCGTCCATATAGGGCTTCATATGGCGCACACTTAATATTGGTGTGATAGTTATTGTTGTAGGAAAACTCAACTAACAACAAGTGGTTATCCCAACTTCCTCCAAAGTCTATTACACATGCCCGAAGCATGTCCTCCAACGTCTGAATGGTTCGCACACTCTGGCCGTCCGTTTGAGGATGATAGGCCGTGCTCAAATTCAACTGCGTACCCAACGCTCTTTGAAGTGACTGCCAAAACCGAGATGTAAAACGGCTATCTCTATCTGATATGATGGAAACTGGAACTCCATGTCGCGTAACGATTTCCTTGATGTAGATCTGAGCAAGCTTCTCCATCTTATAGTTTTCCCGAATAGGCAAGAAATGTGCAGACTTCGTAAATCGATCTACTATAACCCAAATCGATTCGTGCCGTTTGGCAGTTCTCTGAAGTTTGGTTATAAAATCCATAGCGATTTGCTCCCATTTCCACTGGGGAATCTCTGGTTGTTGCAGCAACCCAGATGGCTTTTGATATACGGCCTTGACCTTTGAGCAAGTTATGCGTTTCCCTACATACGTGGCAATATCCTTCTTCATTCCTGGCCACCAATAGTACTCCCTTAAATCCTTGTACATCTTATCTGCTCCTGGGTGAATTGAGTACCTAGATTTATGAGCCTCCTCCAATATCATTTCCCGTAGTTTGTCAGCCTTTGGGATCCATACTCTACCCTTAAAGTAACGTACTCCATCAGTCTTAGTTTCAAATCTCGCCTCTAAACCATGAAGAGTCTCGTCCTTCAGGTTTTCAGACTTCATTGCTTCGATTTGAGCTTCGAGAATCCGAGTCTTTAAACTTGTTTGAACCAGCGCTCCCAATGCTCGAACTCATGAAGGTTTTATCCTTTCCTTCCTACTCAGGGCATCGGCTACCACATTAGCCTTACCTGGGTGGTAACGTATCTCACAATCGTAGTCACTGAGCAGTTCTATCGATCTTCTCTGCCTCATATTTAGCATTTTCTGATAAAGGATGTGTTGAATACTCTTGTGGTCAGTGAAAATGGTGCACTTGGTGCCATATAGGTAATGCCTCCATATCTTTAGGGCGAATACCACAGCTCCGAGCTCCAAATCTTGTGTGGTATAGTTCTTCTCATGAACTTTTAATTGTCTCGAGGCATATGCTATCACCTTATCATTTTGCATCAATACGCAACCTAATCCCTGATGCGATGCGTCACAATACACCATAAAGTTTTCGGTTCCTTTCGGTAAAGCTAAAATCGGTGCATTGCACAACTTCTTCTTCAGAAGTTGAAACGCTTCCTCTAGAGAAACTCCACAAACGAAATTCCTATCCTTTTGGGTTAACGAGGTGAGGGGTTTAGCAATCCAAGAGAAATTCTCGATGAAACGCGAATAATAACCTGCCAAACCTAAAAATTGGCGAACTTCCGTTGGAGTCTTTGGGGCTTCCCATTTCCGAATGGCTTCCACTTTAGTCGGGTCCACGTGAATCCCTTTCTCTCCAATCACGTGACCTAAGAAGTGTACCTCTCGAATCCAAAATTCGCACTTAGAGAATTTGGCATACAGCTTCTGATCCTTAAGAAGTTCTAGAATCACTCTTAGATGCTGCTCGTGATCCTTCTCGCTCTGAGATTAGATCAATATGTCATCTATGAATACGATCACAAACTTGTCTAGATATGGTCTGCATACCCTATTCATTAGATCCATAAACACAGTTGGCGCGTTCGTCAATCCGAATGGCATGACTAGAAACTCGTAGTGTCCATAGCGAGTCCTAAAAGCTATTTTAGGAATGTCCTCCTCACGGACCCTCAACTGACGATATCCCGATCGAAGGTCAATCTTCGAGAAGTAAGTTGCACCCTGCAACTGGTAGAACAAATCGTCTATTCGAGGGAGGGGATATCGGTTCTTGATTGTCAACTTATTTAGCTCCCTATAATCGATGCACATTCGAAACGATCCATCCTTCTTTTTGACGAACAGAATCGGGGCTCCCCAGGGTGATGAACTCGGCCGAATGAATCCCTTATCCAAAAGTTCTTGAAGTTGACTCGACAACTCTTGCATTTCGGCATGTACTAAGCGGTATGGGGCCTTAGCTACAGGCGCTGCTCCGGGTATGAGGTTAATCTGAAATTCGACTTGTCTAAACGGGGGAAGTCCAGGTAAATCGTCTGGGAACACTTCTGGGTGATCCTTCACCACATGAATATTTTGGATTCGCATCTCCTCGGACTTCTTTTCTACCACGTGTGCCAGAAATGCAACACACTTCTTTCTCAAATACTTATGGACCTTCATGCACGATACTATCCTTAGTTCATTTCCAGCTCTATCTCCTTGGATGGCCAAGGTTCCTTCGCCTTGCAATGGTATCCTGACAGTCTTTTCAAAACAACTAACCTCTGCTCGGTTCTTGGATAACCAATCCATACCTATCACTATATCAAAACTCCCCAATTCGATTAGAATAAGATCAACGCTAAATAGCTTATAAGCTAAGTTCAAGGTACAACCTAAGATTACATCCTTAGCCTCTAATTCATATCCATTAGCAACCTCAACAATATAAGCATTCGGCATCTTCGTAGATTTTAGATTGATCAAAGGCCTAAATTCTAACGAAACAAAGCTCCCATCGGCTCCAGTGTCAAATAATACCGATGCATAATAGTCGTTAATAATAGCCGTTGATACAAAATTTCTGATGTGCCTCGCACATCAGTTCCATAATGACAGAAATACAATCCGAAATAGAAAGTTGAAATAACTAAAAATAAAAAGTTCCATTTCCTAATTCTTCCACCATCCGCATCAATACCCTCCCCGATACACCTCGATCAGAATCCACTACACCAACATCGTCAGTAACATCACCACGGCTATGCAAGCTGTCTCAGCCCTTAAGGCCATCCTCCGAACTACACTCGCTCCATCCAGGGCTTCAGTCGACATGTTAGTCAAGAGGTGACTCAACTCACATAGCTCCGTCACAACCTGACTTTGGTGACTAACCCTCGCCTGGCAGCTATGCAACTCCGCCGTCATAGCCCGAAAATGCTGCTCCTTCGCCCAAGTCATGCCAGACGCACGACCAACGGGCACTCCCGTGATGACTCGTGGTGGTTCCGACGCCTCTGGACGATCGGACCTCAATGACACTCGCCTAGGAA
The DNA here is from genome assembly GCA_033807775.1 of Saussurea involucrata. Taxonomy (NCBI): domain Eukaryota; kingdom Viridiplantae; phylum Streptophyta; class Magnoliopsida; order Asterales; family Asteraceae; genus Saussurea; species Saussurea involucrata. The sequence goes on from CM066321.1 coordinate 35,214,483, forward strand.
TGGGAACACTCTTCCTAGCAGTCAGTCTAGTACGCAGCCCTCTAGGGTTCGGTTGCACAATTATAGGAGTGGGTCACGGTAGAACTGGGGTCGGTGACACTCTTGGTTCATCGTACGGATCTCGTTCGCTATCCGAGGTTCGCTCGCTCGAAGCATCGTGATTTGTTTCTTCACTTCAGGAGGTGTCCATCTCTTGGCTACGGACAGGGTTGGCACGAGGCCTTCCCGTGACATAACCCGATTGATCGGCCGAGTAGGGGGTTTGAGAGTGTGATGATGATGACATAGTGGTACTGAAGTAAGAGAGCATAAAGTTACTATCGCGCAAGTGTAAAGGTCTATAATATACAATAACCACACTCATACTATGCATACAACGTGGAGTACTAAGTGAGAAAACACACATGTTCCTAGTACATTGTTCTTTCCTTAATTAAACATAGGTGATCAGGCTTTGTTTAATTAAAGTCCGATGATGCAATACCCGAATTAGTTATATTAGCAATATGTTTAGTAATTTGAGTGTTATTTCCCGTTTTTGGCTATAGTTGCAGTTTTCCAAAGGAAAACCGGTATTCTCTATAACCTTTGTCTCTGATAGCAAATCTGTCACACCCCGCTAAAGCGGAAACACGGGATGTACAACTCAAGTTTCATAGCAAAAGTTACAAGATCACACCAACCATCAAAATACATTCAAAAGTTTACAACATTGTCTTTTACAAATGTTTTACGAAAGGGAAATAAACATAATTTAAAAACATAGAAAGCTTCAACATGCGTAGCCTTCCTAAGTTCCAACCTTAAGGACGTTCACCTGAAAAGCATGTCAATAAGAGGTCAACTAATGCACTAGTTGGTGAGATCACAGGTTTTATGAGTCCAACAAAGTTTGTCATAGAAATAGTTTTAATCCGCACAAGTGGATAAGTCAACCGGTTGTAAAAACACTTGCTCAAGGTAATTGTATGTATAATGTTTACGTTATGAGCCCGTTACCCGACCTATGTGACAAGACGCCCTTCCGCATGTTCTATCGCCAACAATGCGTAAGTACAAACAATAATTATGCACTCAAACAAGCGCGACTTGTGAGTGGGATGTCAACCAAATAGCGCTATCCATAATTACCAACGGCTCAATACATGAGTTAAACGAGTAACGTAGATTAAACGGGGACTTAGTACGATAGAGAAAACTCAAACTTACAACATGCACAAAATATACATACCATAAAGCATAAGCAAGTATAGCAAGATTAGCATTTCCAAGAAAACGAGACAACCGGTGCGTAAAATAATTGTAGTAACAACATGCTTTTCACCCCAAAATATGTAAAATATTTAAAAGGGGTTGTGAACTCACTTGATGCGTGATGGAAATCCGGAAATTCTCTCACAAAATACCTCGGTGTGATCCTACTTCGAACCTACGAACGTAAGGTCACTAGTGAGTCTTTAATTTTAAGGGGTTCGGTAGGCTAATTATCCAAATCGTCATAAAATGACTTGGTTGTGGTTAAAAAATTATAAATTATATGGAGTTAACTGAAATTAGTAATCAAAACATATATATACTTCATGCTTGTTAGATTGACGTTACCGCAATTTCGCCACAACAAGTAACGAAAAGGGTCTAAAATTAAAAGTTGCATATTATATATATATACCGCAATTTCATCCCAAGAATGATGAAAAGGTTTTAAGAGTTAGTTTTTAATCATAGAAGAAGTTATCCTTTGCTGTCCAGAATTTGTTGTCACTTTCAGTTCTTCTCACCATTGATGTATTTATCTCTTCTTCCCTAGAAATGTTCTTTATCTTTTCTTATCTTTTATCTCCCCTTCCTGATGATCATGAGCATCTTGAACATCAAAACTCTCACTTTTTAATATCTCAAAATTTTCTCTTTTAAACATTTGCCATGACCTTGCTTGTCTCTTTCACATATATGTCATCATTATTTTCTAGAAATGAGAAACTCCATCTTATTCTCCAAAGTAGAAACATGAAAACCATCCAATAATTCATGAAAATATTTTCGAATCCTTTCAAATTTAGAATAAGTGGTAACCCTGTATCAACAGATAATGAAATTAACAATCCTTCTGAGATGAATTGGCTTGTAAGAAGTACAAAACAACTTGGTACAACAGATGTACCTTGGAAATGAGCTTTGGTGAAGTTCAATCGCCTAGGGCTTCCATTCCGTTCAATTCTTGAGAAGACATGGGAATCTCTATGAATGTTAAGATGGGAAAACTTATTCCCTATGTGCTTGTGCTTGTGTTTGAAAGAATTGAAGCACTTTATGCTATATTCGGCTTAATATGTGTAAACTGTTGAGACATAACATGTTTTCCACAAACTCAATGTGCATGATTAAAGTGTGAAGATGGGGAAATTCCTTCTTTATCAATATCAAAGTCTTTCGAATAAAGACTAAATACATCATATGTTGCTGCCTCGTGAAAATATGAAACACCTTCTTATTAAGAGAGAGATGAGTAGTTAGGTGCGGTTATATCAAAAGTTGGCAAGCGCTCAGTGCCTTTTTCAATGATGGTCACCAAGGAATTATGGACCAACAATAGAAGTGGATGCCTAGCTAGAAGTGGTTGGGGGTAGGGTTCTCTTTTTCTTTTAACTTTGTTGTCACACCTTCTGTCTGTTTTTTAATATCCTCACTTCTAACCATACTCTCATTTTCATTTTACCTCTTAACACTATGAGGTTGTTCAACCCTATGAACTTCCTCCCCCACTTTAATTGTATGACCCCTTACCCCTCAATATCTCTTAGATTACTTCTTGGGTAGGATCCACAAGTTATGGTGAATCCATAGATGTACAGTAATCTCACAAAAGCAAATTTTTACGAGGAAAATAACCTAATAACTTTGAAAAGTTGCTTCATAACTTCTGGTGATTATTTTCCATTTTTTGTATATAATGTTGTTCAATAGTACGTATTTGAACACTAGGATTCTCACCAATATGAATTACATAAGAATGAATGCCTTAAAAAGATCATCAATATCTGAACTTGGAGAATTCTATAAAAACAAGTATACAGAATAAAATGGTTTCTCTAGACTTGCTTGAGTGTCAGACATTGTTACGAATCGAAAAACTAAGATCCAATAGCACAATGAAAGACTAGAGTTCGTGGAAGATTTGAAAACTATCTATATGAACAATTATTTAGACAAAACTTGAATGAATATCATGAACCACTTAAGTTGAAAGAATATGTGATGTTCATGCCAATAGAAGTGAAAACGGGCGTATTACCACCAAATTGTTTTTCATTATGAGACATGGCAATAACAAAAACAATAAAAAGTTGAACCGTGGTGTATGATTACTTGATAAGAAAATAAACAAGTATTAACATTGAAAACACGCAGTCAGAAATATGGAAATTCTTTAAACATTTTGAGAATAGAGAAGTGATTGGAACATTTAAAAAACATTGTTTTCATATAAAGGTCCCTTTCAAATTCTGAGCTATCTTCAAAAACAAAAGAAACAAATTTCGTTATTCATGTAATATGAATCATGACTGTTAGACGTAATTGAAATGAAATCAGAAAGATAACACTGTTTTATATCTTCAATATCCCATTATATCCTTATACTATAAAATTCAATCTCCCCCTTGTATCTGAAGTCCGAGTTCTAAACTAAGATGTCCTGAAGTCAGTAACTGAAGTGATAATATTTTCCCCCCCTACAAATATGCATAAAAACTATCAATTTCCATCACAAATTTGATATAAGCCCTCTAAAATCATCCCGTAAACAGATTTACTCCCCGTAAAAATATGCATACATATTACTAACACATAAAAAACTTAAGAACACGGAATAATATAAATCAAAGATAATGGAAATTTAGATATGATGGAAATTGCAGATTTAACAAACAAATAAAATTCCTTTGAATGTAAAATGAGAAATTTTCAACATGTTGAATTATCTTTATAAAAGATCCATATGATTCAAATATAATTTTACTCCCCCTCAAATCATACACACACACTTCTTATGTCCTTTCAGTCATGTTATTTGAACCTTCTAAAATTAAGTGCCACACATGACTTACATGCAAAACAAATTTAGTAGATTTTGGTACCCACCTGAACATGGGTCCTAATTTGTTAGGTGCAGTCACTTTGACTCTATTTCAGAAGATTTTGTATGTTCCATACCAATTTTGTACATTATATTTATGAAGTGATTTATAGATTATAATAACATCAGGTTTAACAAAAAGTATCAACAAGAAAATCTTTGTTCTTTTCATAGGCTTAGAAACAAATGAATTTGGAACATCTACATCTCCAGTATTTTTCCTAACTCTCCAAACTTGTTTAACTCCTTTAAAATGAATACCTGAATTATCATAAGAATTAGAACCAGAACTGCTCGAGTAGTAAGAATGCGCTTTTAAAAAAATCGGACATATAAGATTGTTTCTGGGAATACCTCTTTGATTTATTAGAAGAATAGTAGGTATTATCACGAAACACTCTTAGAATCACTATGTGAACATTCACCAATATAAATCTTTGCCGCAATAATCTTTTCTTTTCGTTTATCTTTCAAATCATGTTGAGAAGAACACTTGAGTTTTTTAAGAGAATCAAATAAATTTGTTTCATCATCCAAACACACCTCAACATTCATTATGGTATCAAACTCTTTTTCGGTTTCATATTTTACGCAATCATCCAAACTTACTTTACAATTCATTAAAGCATCAAACTCGTTTTCTTATGATTTAACAAAATCATTTGATGAAGTTGAAGCTTTGAAGCACAAGAGATCTCACCAATAAAAGCTTTGCAAAAAGAATCTTCTGAATTACTTGAAATATTTTCAAATAAAACAACAGTTGGTTCAAAAGTTTCTTTAACTTGAGATTTAATAACATCTTCAAGTTCTTTGAATTTGCTTAAAATTTGTTCTCTTTCTTCAGCAAATAAACCATAATCCATAACTGAAACTCTTTTCTTGTCCAAGATCTTTTTCAGGCTCATATATCTTCTTTTTGTTGGATCCATTAGAATAGAATTAGAAGTATTGAAAAAGTTTGCTAAGGACAAGATCGCAGTAGACCTCTGTCGCTTACACCAAGATCTCTCCGCACAAGTCTCAAGCTTCTGTCGATCAACCATCTAGAACTCAAGCCAAACCTGAAGATAAATATCGGACCACAGAGCCTCTGTGTGGCCAGAGTACTTGAAGATCAAGACTTATGCATTTCATACCCAGCGCGCTCGTGCCTCTCACATGCTTCAAATGTACGAAGATTCGAAAGATCAAGATAGTACACCACGTTGTAAAACTTTCCAGGTGTTACCTTCTTATTGGTGACAGCCTTTTCTATTCTCATATTCGCGTCTCACCTTTACTATATGTAGTGAGCACTACACTGCCATAACAGATACGCACACACAGATTCTAATTTCTAGAGTGGGAGAAAAACCTTAGAGAGCAATTCACACAGTAGTGTGTGTGCTTGCTGTATTTCAATTTCTGTTAATGATTAATGAGATGACTTGTTAAGCATTCAATCTTTCTGTGTTATCTCCTATCATTATCTGTGTTTAAATCTACCATTGTTCAAACTATTTGTGTTTATTTCAAGCTTCCGCCCTCATTAAAGAACATACTCTGTTTTATACATTTAGTTTGAATATATCATTGTTGAGATAAACTGGGATCAACAATTGTTATCAGAGTAAACTTTGATTTCTATAATCAAAGGATCATCTCTGTAGCTGGTCTTATCTCAAATGGTAGATTTTCTGGTTTGATTGTTTAGCTTGTTCTTCATTTTCATAAACAACCCTTGTTTTGAGTCATTTTCAACTAGTTTGAATCTGGTTAATTATTAGGACTTGTTTTTGTGTTAAAATCATTCTAGTGTGCCTCATCTACACTATAAACCTTTCTTTTTTTCTTAATCTTCAGTTTTACTCTGCTTTCATCTGTTTCAAATTTGTAAAACCTCTCAATTTTATTCCCATGTTTTTCACTCCTTTCACAAAATCTCTTTCTTCAAAAATGGCGAACCTAAATGCCATTTACACAGCTGGATCTCAAACAAAACCTCCAACTCTCTTGAGAGATGAATATCCTCAATGGAAAATCAGAATGATTCATTTTCTGGAGGGTGTTGATAAGGAACTAGTTGATTATGTCAAAAGGAAACCATACGTCCTAATGGTCACTGTCCCAAGGGTAACTGCAACTGATACTACACCTGAGGTCCCTAAATATGACAAACCAAAAGACGTAGACAAATGGTCACCTCAAGACTGGGAAAATATGAGATGCGAAAAAAGCCAAACGACTACTCATCATGGCTATGCCAAACGATCTATTTCAGTGTCTTGATGCACGTGAAACCGCCCATGATATATGGGTTGAGCTTGAAAAGCAACTCGAAGGAGGCGCAAAGACAAAGAAGAATAGAAGAGCCCAATGTATAAATGAGTACTACGGATTCAAAGCCCTTCCAACATAGTCACTTCAAAACACATACGACAGGTTCAATGCCTTAATCAACAAATGTAAAAAGTTTGGCATCCACAAAACCTCTGAGGAAAACAATGTTATGTTCCTCAAAAGCCTTAATTGTAATAACCGGGTATTTTATTTTATTATTCGACCAGTAGTATTTTAGTATTTTAGAATTTAGAAATTTATTATATAAGTCTTTATTCTCTTTAGTTAGGAATTTTTAGATGGAGGGTAGTTTTTGTCACTTAAGAGAAAGTTGAGGGTTGTTAGGTAAGTATGGGGGGAGTTGTTGGGTGCCTTACCTCCCTCACCTAATAAGCATGGAGTTCCTTTTGTTAGTCATGGAAGCAAACTTCTAGTGTGTGTGTGTGTTTTTTTCGTGAGAAAGAGAGAAAAGGGGAGCCGTGGGTTTTCAAGAAAAAGAGAAGACGAGATCGAAGATTTCAGCTGTGATTTCTAGTATAAAACCGAAGAAAAACAAGGTAACAATCCTATATAATCTTTCCTATTTACGTTTATAAGTTTGCTAAATAAGATGATGAGTGAGTTTTGTTAATTTATGGATGTTTTGGAAAAACTAAGTTTATGGATAGATATTATTTATGGCCTTAAACATATCTGCAAAATATCATAAACATTCATGGCTTAAAACTAGAGATTTCTGGGTTTTTACGTTTTTAGTTGGTTGGGACTTGCTTGAAGGTCAGTTGGTTGAGACTTGCTTGAAGATGTGAATAGTGTTGAAGTCTCAATGGCCTGTTGCGACTTGGAATAGTGAATAGTGTTGAAGTCTCAGTAGTGGGTTGAGACTTGGAATAGTGATTAGTGTAGAAGTCTCAACAATGGGTTGCGACTTTAGACGAGGATTTTGGATTATTTAAGATTCTTAGCCTTTAAGAAATACTTGTATTTTTAATTGTTCCAGATTCGGTATGCTTGGAATGAAAGGTCGCATTTCTCGAGAAAAGCTAAGAAGGAAATTCGATAACCAATCGAGGTGAGTTTTTCTTTAAAACATTTTTCAACTGGAATACATATATATGTGATATATATATATATATATATATATGTTTGGAATGTATATGTATGGATTAAGAATTTGATACATAATGTGGTTATGTGTTTTATTGGGATATTTATATACATGATGATTCACTGTAATTATATAAGTATTCTGCGAGAATACTTGGCCGGGATCCGAGGTGCGGACCGGTGTGTTGCCGGGTTCCGGTGAGCGGACAGGCGTTTTTACCGTAGATGTTGTACGGCAGAGTTAATTGACTAGTTGGCTTGCAACCACTAGTATGGCCATTGGTGGAGTAATAAGGTAGAATGACTTGCTCATTTGTGGAGTAATAAGGTAGAATGACTTGCTCATTTGTGGAGTAATAAGGTAGAATGACTTGCTCATTATGGAGGAATAAGGTGGAACGAGTTGAATATGAAACACAAGTCTCGGTTTGTCTTTAATTACGTGAAATATCTGTGTGTGTATAAAGAAGTTTAAAATAAATGATTTTGACTTGCAGGTTTATATAAATGGGTTATAAAAGATGTGTTAATCTGGCAGGGATTTTCTCACTAGACCATTAGGTCTAACCCTCATTTTCTGTTTTAAAAATATGTATTCCAGGTTAAGGATCTCTATTAGCAAAGGGAAGAATTAAAGTGTAAGTCAGGATTGATAGCTGGCAAGAACTTAGTAACTGGTTATGTTTTAATATTGTTTGGTTTCGAGACTGCTGGGACCGTATGTGATTTATTTGTATTTTCTTTTTATGAATGTAACGATGTGATGCAATATATGTTATTTGAAGCAAGTTTGGGAAACCGGGTCGTTACATTAATGATGAGTGGCTCCAGGTGTCTATGTCTCTGCAGACCAGTCAAGACCTTGATACATGGACCTTGACAGACCTCTTTGGCACATTAGCGGCTCAAGAAACTATGTTGTCCAGACCAAAACCCAAATGGGTGGGCCTTTGGCATTAGTCGGGAAAGCCACAGAGGGTCAGGAGAAACCATAGAAGGAGAAGTGTTAGATGAGAGTTCAAAGGGTAATAGAAAAGGGAAGAAAATTCTTGTTGCTGATGGTGAAGAAGAGGAATGTTCGGAAGAAGAGGAGGAAAATATGGCCTCCGTTACAAATTCTATGACCTTGATAACCAAAGAATTCAATAGAGGTTTCAGAAAGAAACCAACTTTCAACAGAGGTTGCAAATTCCAAAGCCCTATGCCACAGATGGAAAGATCCTACGTGCAAGATCAAAGACAGTTTGCCCCACCTCAAGATTGTGAGCCAAGATTCCAAGGGATAAATGAGTTTCAAGATCAACAGAGGATGTACGAGCCAAGGTACCATGAACAGAATCCACCAGATTATCAATAGAGGTAAGTGGAGTACCCACAGAGGGGTACACAGAGGGATGACCAAAGAGCTCCAGAGAAAGCGACCACACCAACTCCACTGAACAACGGGTGTTTTAAGTGCAGCAGGCCTAAACTCACCAAAGAATTTCATGATTTTGAAAAGAAATGTTCAGAAACAGAAAAGAAACATGCCTTCTATGAGAGAGAAGCCAGACTTCTAACTCAAGAGAAAGCAAAAATTGCTCTTGATAAAGAAAATCTTCAAAAAGAATATTTCCCAGAAGTAAAACTCTTAAAGGGAAATGTTTCTGATCTTGATTTGGCACTAAAGAACAAAACAAAAGAATTGAAGGACAATGAGAGTGACAAAATGAATATTCTTACACTTAAAGTTTTTTTCCAAAAGGGAAGAGAAGTTCTCCATCAAGACTTGTTCGACAGAGACCTAATGAAAAAAAAGTGTCAAGATGCTCAAAAAGTTCATGAAAAAGTGAACACCCAAATTCGCAGAAGAGGAATTGGATTCAGTGAGTTGGATCCGTATACATGGAATAGAAGAAACAAATCTTTATCCTCTCTATTCTGCACTGGGAGTGTTCAAAAACCTGGCTTTCCAAACTTGATCTCCGTACACAAGAAGCGCAAAACTTCTAGAGAACCTTATATGAGGAGTCCTCTGAAGATGACAAATGTGTGGTATCAAAACACAGATTTATTGTAACAACCCATCCCAAATATATATCATATAACACAATATACATTTCATCATAAAGGAACATAAATACATAGTATATCACATACGGTCCTTTGGTCTCAAAACTGTACAATACATGTTTCGGTACACACTTTTCGTTAATAATTTACATTACAACCAACAAACTATTGATACAAAAACACTTCAGGAAAACGTCATAGACACACAGTCTTCAAACCCATATCACAATTTATCCTTTCCTTTGCTCTTACTCACTCCTTGACCTGTAATACATATTTTTGAAAACAAAATGAGGGTTAGACCAATTGGTCTAAGTGAGAAAATCCCTGTCAATTTAGTAATCATTTTGTAAAAACAATAATATATAACTAGTATCATAATACCACTCATGAAACTTATGCACTGTGTACAACTCTTTCACATGGCCATATTAGTTGCTTGCGCTAAACCAACTAATCAATTTACTCCGATGCACTAAAATACAGCCAACTCTATTGTCCCTCCGTACAGCCAAACTCCACCGAATCTGAATTACACAAAATACATATAACTATTTACAAAATAAAACTCAATGACAAGCTAAGAATCCTAAATAAGCCTATCATACCCTTACCCAGAAAACACTCACAAATGTCCCTCTTCGAGGACTTAGCACAGGGGCCCCGAGAAGTCAGAAAGCTTCCGGATATGTGATCCACGAACTTATCTGGGTAACTCACCGGAAAACCCATTCGGAAAACCTAGATAATCCGGTACACAATCCAGATACTATCCGGGAAATAATCTACCCATAAACTCTGAAATCCGGATACTCTGCGTCCGGACAACAATAATCCGGAAACCAAGTCTGGACACTATCCGGAAACATATCCGAAAACCGCATCCGGACAATTCCTATCTGGAAAGTCCTATCCGGAAACTCCCTTCGAAAAACTCCATCTGGAAAATTATAGAATCCGGATAAACTACATCCGGACTACAAAGAATCCGGACAACTTTTCAAACCCAGATTCGATTAACACAACTACAAATCGAGGACTTCACAACTTTGCTCCGATATAACTCTAATACAACATGACACAAAGAAGAATTGAAAAAAACATTATACCTCTAATCGATCACACGACTCATCTACAGCCTTAATCGATCGATGACCTCTTTCTCCTTCTCTCTGAACTCAGGACACACACATAGCCTTAGACCGACTAAAATGAATTTCAAGAAGGAGGCGGTTCAATTTATATGGGTTTCAAATTGCGATTGAGGGTTTGAACTTTACTAAAATGACGGATACACCCTTAAACTTATAAATTGATACAACTCACCCTAAATTATAAACGAACTTACCCGAGACATTACATTTATCATCCTCAAATTCTATTAAAAGAGCTTCACTCGTAAAACCAAAGAAATATAAGAAAACTCAAGCACAGATAGGTCTCTTTAAATTTTGCCATCCAGAAACTCAATCTCATGTTGCCTTTGTTTGCAGGATAATCCCTGAAAAGGAATTATGCTCAGAGGCACCTGAATTTGTTCCCTCTTATACAGAGGGCAAGTTGCAAAAACTTTTTGAAAATGATTTAAGAGAAATGTTTGAAAAATGCTTCTTTGATAATCCTGAAACAACCTCTGTCGTACAAAACCTTTTTGAGAAATATTTAATGAAAGTTCTTGATCAGTGTAAATCTCTTGAAAATCCTGAAATTGTCCCATGCATTTCAAAAGACCTAAATCTTTTAAAGGGCAGAGATGGAAATGAATGTGGTACATGTCCATATAATCAAGCATCTGACACAAACAGAGATTTTCTTGATTCAGACTCAGATTATGAGGATGACTCAACCTCTGTCACAACAGAGACTGGTTCTATTTAATCAGAGATAGTTTCTTTCAAACTTGAGAGAACAAAACTTCCCTCTGGCATTCTTAACAGAACAATTCCTCCCAAGGAAACCAATGCAAGAATACTTATCTGCCATGATTTTATAGACATGTGCATACAGGCAAAAACATCTCCTGGACTTGAGTAAATTCATAAACAAAAGGAAATATCCTCTCAAAATACCAAAGTTTCAAACTCTCATAGGCCAAATCATGAAATGTTTACTCGGCAACAAAAGGAAAAATGGATTTATAATGATAAATCTTTTGTTTCTGTGGCAGTGAAACCGAGGGATGGTTACCACAGAAGATGGGTACAACAGAAGGCTCTTTCAAAGCAGAGTTTTTGTCAAAATAAATCTAGCCTAGATAGGTATTTCTGTAACAAGAAGTCTGATGCCAGGAGATATTACTTTCATAAAGCCTCTGTACCCATTTTCCATGAATTTAATGAGAAGTTTAAGCACGTTGCATCTAATGTTCATTATTGGGATTTTTTTGAGTTCATGTTTCAATTGAAAAATCATATCTCTAGTCCACAATGTTTCCTCTCGAGACCCAGAGCCAAGAATACAAAATTCAAGGGTCAGAAGAAACAAAATGGTTCTTCTGTGAAAGAAGTTAAAACCAAACCAAAGGATGCTAAGGCAACCTCTAAGACTCCTAACAAAAGTGGACCCATTTGGAAATGGGTACCTAAATCTCTCTAAATGTGTTGCAGAAGAAGTATGTGCCCATATGGTACATAGACTCCGGGTGCTCTAGGCACTTGACTGACGATAGAGGTCTACTCTCCTCATACAAAAAAACTAGGAGGAGGATCAGTAACCTTTTGGGATAACAAGAAAGGATTGATAAGATGCTACGGATACATTGCCAAAGAAGATGTAAAGGTGTCTAGAGTTACATATGTGGATGGCATCAAGCACAACTTACTAAGTGTTAGCCAACTCTGTGACACTGCTTTGATGTGAAATTCAAAAGAACATATTGCTCTCTGCTAGGAGAAGATACAGACATAGAGTTGTTAAGAGCCGAAAGAAGAGGTGATTTGTACCTTATGAACTTTAAGGCAAAAACAAAAAATAAAAACTTTGTCTAGTATCAAACAGGAAGAAGAGGCATGGCTCTCGCACAACAGGTTTTCTCATTTAAAATTTCATACTCTTGACAAACTTGTGAAGCTAAATCTGGTAAGCGGTCTACCAAATGTAAAGTTCAATAGAGATCATCTCTCATCTTCTTATGAGATGGGCAAACTCAAAAGATCTTCCCATAAGACCAAGTCAGATGTGTCATGCACTAGGCCTCTGTAGATGCTACATGTTGACCTCTGCGGTCCAATCTCTGTGCAGAGCCTAGGTGGCAAGAAATACATTCTTGTTTTAATGCATGAGTTTTCCAGATACACATGGGTTGAATTTGTCCGAAAGAAGTTCGATGTACCCCAAATGTTAATCAATCTTATGAGAAAAATCCAAATTCTGTTTGAGTGCAAGGTGCAGAAGTTGAGAAGTGATAATGGGACTGAGTTCAAGAACTCAACCATAGAAGCTTATCTCTCAGAAGAAGGAATCTCACAGAATTTCTCTACCGCACGAACTCCACAACAAAATGGTGTTGTCGAAAGAAGAAACCGAACGCTCGTGGAGGCCGCCAGAACCATGCTCACTGCATCAGGATTACCGACTTCCTTTTGGGCAGAAGCAATCTCAACCGCATGCTTCACACAAAATCAATCATTGATTGTGAAAATACATTCAAAACCCCCATACCACTTGATCAACCAGAGGAAACCCAACATAAAATTCTTCCATGTTTTCGGTTGCGGATGTTTTGTTCTAAACAACAAAGAACAGTTGGGAAAGTTTGATAGAAAAGCTGATGAACGAAAATTCATTGGATACTCATCAAGATCCAAAGCTTACAGAGTCTATGTCCTAAAAAAAGAACGATAGTGGAAAGTATCAATGTTTCTTTTGATGACTCATTTCATCAAACTTCTGAGCAAATCAGCTCAGAACTCGAGCTAAAGAAGCAAGCCTCTGGTGTATCACTATCTCAAGAAGCAGAACTTAATCTCTTGTTCGATGATATGTTTGATGATGATGATGAACCCTCCGTGAATGGTCACAGAGCCTCTAGAATCCAAATCTCTGCGAACCAGGCTCCTCAAGGTATATCTCTTACCGGTCCTTCTAATACTTCACCCTCTTCCACTACATGTGTAGGTCAAACAATTGAGGGAAAGCATGAAGAAGATGCTACCAAGAATGATAAGGATACGACACCAAAACTAGCAGAAAATCCAACACCTCTGACCACAGAGGATTCCCCACCAGAGCACGATGAGAACTCAACACCAATAACAACAGAGGTCCCAACCTTAACTCAAGCTGAAACCTCAACTCCTGTGATTAGCACAAATGATGTACCTTCTACGACAGAAGTGGTGCATGAACCAACCAATGTACCCACAGAAGTAGAACTTGATGCTGCTAATGACCATCTTCCTCGGATGACCAAGTGGACGAAAAGTCATCCACAAAGCCAAATCATTGGCGATCCTTCTGCCAAAGTGACAACTCGATCAGCCACTGCCAATTTTTGTTTCTTCACAAACTTTATCAGTGTGATCGAACCAAATAAGGTCTCTGAAGCCCTTGAAGATCCAAATTGGGTGGAAGCTATGCAAGAAGAGCTTCTACAATTTGAGCGCAACAAAGTCTGGTCCCTAGTACCTCTGCCAAAAGGCAAAACTGCAATATGACCAAATGGGTTTTCGGAAACTAAAAGGATGAAGATGGAGTGGTCATTAGAAATAAAGCAACATTGGTGGCTAAGATAGATTACGAAGAAACCTTGGCCCCTGTCGCACGCTTGGAGGCCATCGGGATAGTTTTGGCTTTTGCAGCCTACATAGATTTTAAGGTGTACCAGATGGACGTGAAATCTGCCTTCCTCAATGGTCAAATACAAGAAGAAGTATACGTCCAACAACCACCAGGATTCTAGAGTTCCAAATGCCCAAATCATGTCTATTTTCTGGAAAAGGCTCTCTATGGACTCAAACAGCCCCCGGAGCTTGGGATGAACGACTCTCAAACTTCTTGCTTGTAAATCATTTCGAAAGAGGTACGACCAATACTACTTTGTTTTACAAGAGTAGAAAAGGTGAGATTTTGCTTGTAAAAAATATATGTGGATGACATTATATTTGGTTCTACTAATGAAGAGTATTGTAATGAAACACCCTAAAATTTACAATGAATTTAAACCTTGAATTTTTCATAGTATTCTACAACATCTTCCAAAACTTTCATACATAAATGGAGAATTAGTTACGAAGATTCATATTTAAAACTGAACTATCAAAAACAACCTACTAATCTAATCCTTAACAATAAGATCAGATTATACGGGTTGTCTAGGTAAGCTCCCAAAATATCTTCGTATACACTAACTTCCCCATCACGTTTCCAAAAGCATAACTGTGATACCCCTCTTCACTCATCCCTTTGTATCCCTTCCCGAGCTAGAACCTGGTAAGAAAATTTAATTTGGAAACATTAGGCTTATGCCTAGTAAGAACATCCAGTTTAAAATCAAAACCTTTATAGACTTTGAAAACCAAATTTGTAAACAAAGCATATAAATTAACCTGGTCGCAAACTTTCTTACCGTACACATAACATTTTTTATGACGGGAATCATACCCGGATCCATGAGTATGACAAACACTAAGTAAGTCATAAAATCATGTTCAAGAGAGCCACTACGAATCACCACGGATTATAGATTACAGCTCATGTCCAAGAAATTAAAATTAAGCGCCATGCCTATTTCTTGGTGTGGAAGTAGGGATTACAATTAAGAGTCATGCCTATCCCTTATCTTCCAAAAGAAAACGAGAATTACAATTAATAGCCCTGCCTATTCCACGTTTTCACATCACAATACGAAATGAGAATTACCATTAAGAGCCCGACCTATTCCTTATTTCAAATCAACGGGAATTACAATTAAGCGCCACGCCTATTCCACGTTTATCAGATATGCTAGTGCCTATGGATCCATTACACTTCCTAGCATATGTGCGTATCAAACCAAATCATACGTCAAATCATATCATACTTAAAATCGGGTTATAAGTATGTTCATACTGCTAGGATTGAAATCCAAATAATCAAAATGTTCCCTGTCAAAAGTTACCGGAAATCAATACTTACCGGGAACCCATTAGTTACCGGATACTACCGGAAAACTATCCGGATTATGTGTCCGAAACTCATATCCGGAAACTACTGGAATCCGGGAACAATCCGGAACTGGTATCCGGAAAGCACAAGTAATCCGGATACTTTCGGAAAACATACCGGGAAATATAGACAATCCGGGTAACGTCCGGAAACCAAAGTAATCCGGGTAACACCCGAAAACCAAACTATTCGGGAAATAAAATTTGACCGGATACTACCTGGATTAAGTACTTATCGGATACTTCCGGTATTAAACATTTTATCGGACACTATCGAATACAAATTTACCGGATACTAAAAACTCACCCGGAAACTTCGAACTGAACATCGATTATCATCTGAAGACCCACTGTGATTCAATTCTCAATCAAACACATACCACTACAGTATTTCTAAAACACTTAGACAATTTAAAATCATGTAAATCATCCAATTTCAATTTCTATAATTTCAAAAAGTGAGATGAACTCACCTGGAACAGAACTCGACTTCAAATCTGTGCAAATCGACTCAACCCAAAAACACCAACTTCCAACTTGATTCTCCAAAGATTCAGTAATCTAATCATAAACCAAATTGGGCTTATAAACATCCATCCTTAATCAATTTAATTGGAAACCAAGATCGAATTTCTTACCGACGAGATTTTAGAACTCAGATCTCTCTCTTCTCTGAACCGACTTCAAAGACTTTCCAAAATCAGAAAACCCACACAAACTTTATCTTTCTCATTTAAATATCTCAATTCCACCAATTTACAAAAACTACCCCAAAGTTTACACTTTCACGAATTAGCAATTAAAACTTTGACCAAATACACTTTTATCCCTTTCAACATTTCGTTTAAAATAACACCTTCCCCTTATTTTAACATTCTCTCAAAATAAATGTATGATGATTATGGAAATTTCGAGGTGTTACATGTAAGAAATTTGAAAAACTCATGAAGAGTGAGTTTGAAATTAGCATGATGGGAGAACTTAATTTCTTCCTCGGGCTTCAATCAAACAAACAATAGAGGGTATTTTTATAAACCAATCAAAATATGTTTCCGATATTTTGTCAAAATTTAAACTCTCTGAATCTTCTGTTATGAAAACCCCAATGGCCATTGGATCTAAGTTACACTCAGACCTAGTGGGTAAATCTGTCGAGTGCAAACTCTACCGACGCATGATAGTATCTCTTCTATACTTAACATCTAGTAGACCAAATATTATGTATGTCACATGTCTATGTGCAAGGTATCAAGATAACCCAAAGGAATCTCATCTTTATGTTGTGAAGAGAATCTTTAGATACCTCAAAGGAACCAAAAATATTGGTCTCTGGTATCCAAAGAACTCTGGTTTTGATCTAATGGCTTATACTAATTCAGATTATGGAGGATGCAAACTAGACAAGAAAAGTACCTCTGGAAGTTGTCAATTCCTAGGAGGAAAACTGGTGAGCTGTACATCCAAGAAACAAAATTGTGTGTCTACATCTACGGCAGAAGAAAAATATGTTGCTGCTGCTACCTGTTGCTCACAAGTTATGTGGATGAAAACACAGCTCAGAGACTATGGTCTAGATATTGAGAAGATACCCATCCTCTGTGACTCAAAAAGTGCCATTGCAATCTCTGCCAATCCAGTACAACACTAAAAAACAAAGCATACCTACATAAGGTACCACTTTCTGAAGCATCATGTTGAGAAAGATACGATTGAAATGTATTTTGTGCCAATAGAGTATCAACCTGCTGACCTTTTCACCAAAGCCTTAGATGAGAAAATATTCTTATTTTTGGTTGGCAAGTTGGGTATGTTAAACATGAGTTGACCCACAAAGCCTCTACACTTTGGTACAAAGTCTATCATCTTGTAAATATGTATTGATTTCCTTAAACATGTGCAGTTGTTTCTTTGTAAAGCTTTTTATCATTTCAGAGCTTCTGTGACATTGCACAGAGCCTAAGGCCCTTGTTCCAAAATATATAAAGAGTGGTTGATCTATGACTTGTGTACTACTTATCATATTTGACCCAAGCATAGATCAAGGGGAAGCAAAAGTAAGCCTTTACGTGAACCACAGAAGATGATCATTCAAGGGGGAGGGAAAGATGCTCTTTGTTCGAGCAAATATTGAAGAAGGTGTTAACTCAAGGGGGTGCAAATCATTTTTGGTAAGTTTAAAGCACAAAACCATTTTCAAAAACACTTTTCTCGGACATAACTTTCCAAATATGTCCCAATTTACCTATTTAAGCAAATCAAAACTTTGTTTGGTCAAAAACTTTTGAGCTCTTTCCTTTATTAGAAATTTTTGGTCAAAGAGCCTCTCTGACGTTTCACAGAGCCTCTGTGCCATAGAAGTCTCAAAGACCACAAGTTTCTTAAGGATAATACCCGAGACCAATTCATTGATTTTCAAACGATTTAGGTAAAGAAAAGGTGTAATCTTTATGCGAGATAAGTCAGACTCCAGCTCACAGAAGCTCAACATTCCACAGAGCTTATGTACTTCTCAACACTTGGGTGTTTGAGAAAATACTTCTGAGGTGCGGGTTCTATTAAGAATGACAGGCATAAATCTTTAGCAATTCTTACGTGCGTGGGCGGTGATGGGAGCGCACGTCCTCTCACCCTGAACCGTCAGAGTACACGTGGCATCCTCTGATAGGGTGTACTGTACTGTTGTTTTAAAACGCCCCACTACTTGAGTACGGACTACGGACCCCAAAACTTATCCAAATTAACTTCTTGCCGCCCATTTACCCCTTTAAAATCCCCTTTTACCCTTCATCTTCACCTTTTTCACTCTCAAGAACACTCAAAAACTCCGTCGAATCTGCAATTTTTACTCTCGAAACCTTTGAATCTTCATCCTTTTTCTTCCCAAAACCTTCTTAACAACACCAATGGCGTCCCCTGCAACCTCCAACCATTCTGAAAACCATGTTCCTCGGAGGAACGATGACCAAGTTTATTCTGATTCTAAAGGTTTCATCAACCACCTCCCGTCTACTAACCTTCAAGATTTCATAAACCACAACTGGTACTCAAACCAACTTCCCCTAAAACCAAACAACCACTAGGTGGTCCTAAGCCTTCAATCTTTTGCCCAAGAACATGCCCCAATCATTAACTTGTAGCAAAATCACCCTTTTAACAAGATTTTGACTACGGATGTCAAGAACATACCAAGAAGGTATGTTCCTAGTTGTGGCAGAGCACAAGATTCGATGAAGAACTTAAATCCGTAGTTGGGTACAGGTCTAAACCTGATGTAACACCCTAAAAATCAGGGCAAATTTAAACCTGAAATAAAAGGGTTTACTCATCTTTTATCCATAACATAAACATTCTTAATGAGTGAAAATAATAACAAAAGTCAATTTACATCAACTTGTCGCCACTATAAACTCTCCACTCGTCCCATTACTTCCTTGAGCTCATACCTGGTAAGAAAATATAATTTGAAACGATTAGGCTAACGCTTAGTGAGAACATTCAGTTTCAAATAATGCTTTTACATCAATGTAAACAAGGCTTATCGAACCTGCCTTACCCTCGTTCTTACCAAGCTCGTACTCGACTCATAAGGACGGGATCATATCTGGTCCCATGAATATGACTAACAATCGGAAAGTCATCTCATCATGTCCTATAGCTTACTAAGAATCATTATGGATTCTAGCTTATCGATCAAGTCTAAGGACTTACATTCAATCCTCATACCTTTTCTTGGAATGGAAGCAGAAATAGCATTTATATTGCCTATTTCTAATCCATCGAAAGTAAGTGAAAACAACACTTACACTTTATCTAATTAATATTTCTACATCTCAATTACGAATAGCAACTATACATTGCCTATTCCATCATTCAACGTGAATAGCAATTCTACTTTGCCTATTCAATCATTCCAACATGAATAGCAATTCTACTTTGCCTATTCAATCATTTAACATGAATATCAATTTTACTTTGCCTATTCAATCGATCCCGTGGATATGACTTACATTCAAAAAGTCATATTATCACAATCAAGAGCCTACTATGAATCATTGCAGAATCTAGATCATTGCTCTTATCCAAGAAATTACAAGTTACTTTATGCCTATTTCTTGGACTGGAAGTAGAGATTACAATTTACTTTATGCCTATCTCTGACCTTCCCATAGAAATCAGGAATTACAATTTACTTTATGCCTATTCCTCGATTTCTATATTACGAAATGAGAATTACAATTTACTTTATGCCTATTCTCCATTTCCACGTAAACGGGAATTACAAATTAATTTATGCCTATTCCACGTTTCACGTCATACTATGAAATAGGAATTACAAATTACTTTATGCATATTCCTCATTTCACAACGCCTTTACGAAATGGGAATTACAAATTACTTTATGCCTATTCCACATTTCACAACGCCTTTACGAAATGGGAATTACAAATTACTTTATGCCTATTCCACATTTCTCATCACCTTAGAATCAATGACCCCCAATGGGATCAATAAATCGCGATTCATAACCGGTCCCCCGATGATTCAAGGTACACTCATTCACTAGAATTTACACCATGTGGTCAATGGCTAGTATCCGACTCCCATTAGACCGTACTAAGTTGCCCCCGATGACCTGATGTCTATTCTAGCTACTACAATGGGAATAATTGTCCAATTTATCCAAATCACGGGAATTAAGATTAGCGTTACGCCTATTCCTCGTGATTACAAAACACTAGTGCCTATGGATCCATTACACTTATTTGTACTCGTGCAGGTTATTGCTTAATATGGATTTCTCATAACATTCATTATAAGCAATTCACATTTATATAACATAGATGCCTCACAACATTCAGTATGAGCAAATCACCTTTATATAACATAGATTCCTCATATCATTCAGTATGAGCATATCACATTTATATAACATACTACACACCTGCTTAGTAACAAACTAAAGCAACCTTTAAGCCTAACGCACTACCATCCAATAATAGATGTGTTCAAGCTACTTTCAGTTCTTCAATTATACCCTGTTCAGAAGTTAACAAAACCTAAAGTTACCGGGTACTACAAAAGTTACCGGATACTTACCACTTACCGGGTAATACACAACTTACCGGATACAGATTTACCGGATACAACATTTACCGGATGCAAATACTTACCGGATACTATACTGAATCCGAATGACATTCCGGTAACTATCTCATTCGGTAACTACAGAATAAACAGAACTTACCGAATACTCTGCCCCATCCGGAAAACTTCATACAGAGGTTATCGGGTACCATATTTTACCCGGTAACTTCGACCTGCAGCTTAGAAATTCAACCCAAAACCATGTCTGTTCCATCCAGCTTGTTTTAAACACATCCATACAGTCCCAAAACAGTTTATAAAAGCGTCTTAACGTTTAATTTGACAGAAAAACATGGATTTAAGCAAAAAGTGAATGAACTCACCTTATGGAGATAAAACCCACTTCTCTGCGCAATCAATATTCGAAGACTCCAAAAAGCTAACACTGATTCTGGAAATCAAATCTTGGTAACAAGAACTTGATACTCTATTCTTTCTATTCTTCATCTCTATTTCTCTCTTTTCTCCTACCGAACGAAACACACACACACACACAAAATATATCAAATGAAAAAGTAAACAAAAGTGTTTCACTTTTGTTTCCTTATCCATAAAAAGGGCGGTGGAAGTGTAAGTGGTTTCACCATTTAACCAAATAGCCCCCCTCAACTTTAGTCAAATGACAAATTATACCCTCCAACTTATAAATTAAAATTAAAGTTTACCCCTTAACTTATAACTTCGTAAAACAAATAACGTAACTTATTCGGGGATAAACTCTAACATTAATCTATCAAATAACCAATCACAACTTTATCAAATAATTATACTCAGATTATTTAATAAACCAAACGTAATCCTTTATAAAAATCGAGATGTTACAATACTCCCTAACTTGAAAATAATTTCGTCCTCGAAATCAAAGCTAAGTAACTCAATGAAGATATTTAATCTTCATATCCTCTTCAACTTCTGATGCCACATTAGCACCTTAGTGATGTTTCTATTGTACCTTTAGCATAACCGCATTCTTAGATCGTAATTTCTGAACCGATCTCTCTAGAATCGTTTCTATTTCCTCCACACAACGACTCTTCTCATCCATTCTTACTTCAGTAAATGGAATCACATCATACCAACATGAAATATGTCATATATCCCTTTCAATTTATAGTCTTACATACTCAATCACAGTTAAAAGTCCAGGAAGAACAATGACTTAACTTTCCACATTTTCTCAATCTTATAACTTTCACCATTACCCGCTCCCCAACTTGGGAACAACATAAAATTGTATTAACCTCCTTTGGTTATTAATCAATATTCTATTTGATCAATATCTATTCCTTGATCGGAATTAAAAAAATCGAAATTCACTAGTAATCTTATCTCTAAAACGCAGTTACCAAGAGACAAACTAGTCCATAATCGGATTAGATCACAACCTCTACTGAATACTAGTAGATCAATACTTGATCCAACTATCCACTTTATCTACTACTTGTTACCGATTTCATCGTCAAGCATACACACACCGCCCTAAAGATTCTCATTTGAAGGGCTCGACGAGCTAACTAAATAGCATAACTAATCATGCGGTACTTGAAACTCTTTTATGTGCTACAGCATCGTCAAATGAAATCACCTCCAATTGCCAAAACGATTAGAAACAAGTATGCTTACATAACAATATATTCATAATAACAGTAGCTAGTTGAAATTATGAACATACTATACATAAGAATCCTTGTTACCATCATCACAATTCTTAATTCCCGTATTTCCGTCAATTCGTAAGACCATCTCGTCTTAGTGCTTCTACCCATATCTCACAAATCATACCTTAATTCATCTCAGCTTAAGTCCAGGTATATCAAAATCATACCTAGTTCACTTAAACTACGACTCTGATACCATATTGTAACACCCTAAAAATCAGGGCAAATTTAAACGTGAAATAAAACGGTTTACTCATCTTTTATCCATAACATAAACATTCTTAATGAGTGAAAATAATAACAAAATTCAATTTACATCAACTTGTCGCCACTATAAACTCTCCACTCGTCCCATTTATTCATTGAGCTCATACCTGGTAAGAAAATATAATTTGAAACGATTAGGCTAACGCCTAGTGAGAACATTCAGTTTTAAATAATGCTTTTACATCAATGTAAACAAGGCTTATCGAACCTGCCTTACCCTCATTCTTACCAAGCTCGTACTCGACTCATAAGAACGGGATCATATCCGGTCCCATGACTATGACTAACAATCGGGAAGCCATATCATCATGTCCTAGAGCTTACTAAGAATCATTATGGATTCTAGCTTATCGATCAAGTCTAAGGACTTACATTCAATCCTCATACCTTTTCTTGGAATGAAAGCAGAAATAGCATTTATATTGCCTATTTCTAATCCATCGAAAGTAAGGGAAAACAACACTTACACTTTATCTAATTCATATTTCTACATCTTAATTAAGAATATCAACTATACATTGCCTATTCCATCATTCAACGTGAATAGCAATTCTACTTTGCCTATTAAATCATTCCAACATGAATAGCGATTCTACTTTGCCTATTCAATCATTTAACATGACTATCAATTTTACTTTGCCTATTCAATCGATCCCGTGGATATGACTTACTTTCAAAAAGTCATATTATCACAATCAAGAGCCTACTATGAATCATTGCAGATTCTAGATCATTGCTCTTATCCAAGAAATTACAAGTTACTTTACGCCTATTTCTTGGACTGTAAGTAGAGATTACAATTTACTTTATGTCTATCTCTAACCTTCCAATAGAAATCAGGAACTACAATTTACTTTATGCCTATTCCTCGATTTCTATACTACGAAATGAGAATTACAATTTACTTTATGCCTATTCTCCATTTCCACGTAAACGGGAATTACAAATTACTTTATGCCTATTCCAAGTTTCACGTCATACTATGAAATAGGAATTACAAATTACTTTATGCCTATTCCACATTTCACAACGCCTTTACGAAATGGGAATTACAAATTACTTTATGCCTATTCCACATTTCTCATCACCTTAGAATCAATGACCCCCAATGGGATCAATAAATCGCGATTCATAACCGGGCCCCCAATGATTCAAGGTACACTCATTCACTAGAATTTACACCATGTGGTCAATGGCTAGTATCCGACTCCCATTAGATCGTACTAAGTTTCCCCCGATGACCTGATGTCTATTCTAGCTACTACAATGGGAATAATTGTCCAATTTATCCAAATCACAGGAATTACGATTAGCGCCACGCCTATTCCTCGTGATTACAAAACACTAGTGCCTATGGATCCATTACACTTATTTGTACTCGTGCAGGTTATTGCTTAATATGGATTTCTCATAACATTCATTATAAGCAATTCACATTTATATAACATAGATGCCTCACAACATTCAGTATGAGCAAATCACCTTTATATAACATAGATTCCTCATATCATTCCGTATGAGCAAATCACATTTATATAACATACTACACACCTGCTTAGTAACAAACTAAAGCAACCTTTAAGCCTAACGCACTACCATCCAATAATAGATGTGTTCAAGCTACTTTCAGTTCTTCAATTATACCCTGTTCAGAAGTTAACAAAACCTAAAGTTACCGTGTACTACAAAAGTTACCGGATACTTACCACTTACCGGGTAATACACAACTTACCGGATACAGATTTATCGGATACAACATTTACCGGATACAAATACTTACCGGATACTATACTGAATCCGAATGACATTCCGGTAACTACAAAATAAACAGAACTTACCGAATACTTTGCCCCATCCGGAAACCTTCATACAGAGGTTATCGGGTACCATATTTTACCCGGTAACTTCGACCTATAGCTTAGAAATTCAACCCAAAACCATGTCTGTTCCATCCAGCTTGTTTTAAACACATCCATACAGTCCCAAAATAGTTTATAAAAGCATCTTAACGTTTAATTTGACAGAAAAACATGGATTTAAGCAAACAGTGAATGAACTCACCTTATGGAGATAAAACCCACTTCTCTGCACAATCAATCTTCAAAGACTCCAAACAGCTAACACTGATTCTGGAAATCAAATCTTAATAACTAGAACTTGATACTCTATTCTTTCTATTCTTTCTCTCTATTTCTCTCTTTTCTCCTGCCGAACGAAACACACACACACACAAAATATATCAAATGAAAAAGTAAACAAAAGTGTTTCACTTTTGTTTCCTTATCCATCAAAAAGGCGGTGGAAGTGTAAGTGGTTTCACCATTTAACCAAACAGCCCCCCTCAACTTTAGTCAAATGACAAATTATACCCTCCAACTTATAAATTAAAATTAATGTTTACCCCTTAACTTATAACTCCGTAAAACAAATAACGTAACTTATTCGGGGATAAACTCTAACATTAATCTATCAAATAACCAATCACAACTTTATCAAATAATTACACTCAGATTATTTAATAAACCAAACGTAATCCTTTATAAAAATCGAGATGTTACAATACTCCCCAACTTGAAAATGATTTCGTCCTCGAAATCAAAGCAAAGTAACTCAATGAAGATATTTAATCTTCATATCCTCTTCAACTTCTGATGCCACATTAGCACCTTAGTGATGTTTCTATTGTACCTTTAACATAACCGCATTCTTAGATCGTAATTTCTGAACCGATCTCTCTAGAATCGTTTCTATTTCCTCCACACAACGACTCTTCTCATCCAACATGAAATATGTCATATATCCCTTTCAATTTCTAGTCTTACATACTCAATCACAGTTAAAAGTCTAGGAAGAACAAGGACTTAACTTTCCACATTTTCTCAATCTTCTAACTTTCACCATTACCCGCTCCCCAACATGGGAACAACATAAAATTCTATTAACCTCCTTTGGTTATTAATCAAAACTCTATTTGATCAATATCTATTCCTTAATCGGAATTAAAAAAAATCGAAATTCACTAGTAAGCTTATCTCTAAAACGCAGTTACCAAGAGACAAACTAGTCCATAATCGGATTAGATCACAACCTCTACTGAAGACCAGTAAATCAATACTTGATCCAACTGTGCACTTTATCTACTACTTGTTACCGATTTCATCGTCAAGCATACACACACCGCCCTAAAGATTCTCATTTGAAGGGCTCGACGAGATAACTAAATAGCATAACTAATCATGCGGTACTTGAAACCCTTTTATGTGCTACAGCATCGTCAAATGAAATCACCTCCAATTGCCAAAACGATTAGAAACAAGTATGCTTACATAACAATATATTCATAATAACAGTAGCTAGTTGAAATTATGAACATACTATACATAAGAATCCTTGTTACCATCATCACAATTCTTAATTCCCGTATTTCCGTCAATTCGTAAGACCATCTCGTCTTAGTGCTTCTACCCATATCTCACAAATCATACCTTAATTCATCCCAGCTTAAGTCCAGGTATCTCAAAATCATACCTAGTTCACTTAAACTACGGCTCTGATACCTTATTGTAACACCCTAAAAATCAGGGCAAATTTAAACCTGAAATAAAACGGTTTACTCATCTTTTATCCATAACATAAACATTCTTAATGAGTGAAAATAATAACAAAAGTCAATTTACATCAACTTGTCGCCACTATAAACTCTCCACTCGTCCCATTTCTTCCTTGAGCTCATACCTGGTAAGAAAATATAATTTGAAACGATTAGGCTAACGCCTAGTGAGGACAATCAGTTTCAAATAATGCTTTTACATCAATGTAAACAAGGCTTATCGAACCTGCCTTACCCTCATTCTTACCAAGCTCGTACTCGACTCATAAGGACGGGATCATATCCGGTCCCATGACTATGACAAACAATCGGGAAGCCATATCATCATGTCCTAGAGCTTACTAAGAATCATTATGGATTCTAGCTTATCGATCAAGTCTAAGGACATACATTCAATCCTCATACCTTTTCTTGGAATGAAAGCAGAAATAGCATTTATATTGCCTATTTCTAATCCATCGAAAGTAAGGGAAAACAACACTTACACTTTATCTAATTAATATTTCTACATCTCAATTAAGAATAGCAACTATACATTGCCTATTCCATCATTCAACGTGAATAGCAATTCTACTTTGCCTATTCAATCATTCCAACATGAATAGCAATTCTACTTTGCCTATTCAATCATTTAACATGAATATCAATTTTACTTTGCCTATTCAATCGATCCCGTGGATATGACTTACATTCAAAAAGTCATATTATCACAATCAAGAGCCTACTATGAATAATTGCAGATTCTAGATCATTGCTCTTATCCTAGAAATTACAAGTTACTTTATGCCTATTTCTTGGACTGGAAGTAGAGATTACAATTTACTTTATGTCTATCTCTGACCTTCCCATAGAAATCAGGAATTACAATTTACTTTATGTCTATTCCTCGATTTCTATACTACGAAATGAGAATTACAATTTACTTTATGCCTATTCTCCATTTCCACGTAAACGGGAATTACAAATTACTTTATGCCTATTCCACGTTTCACGTCATACTATGAAATAGGAATTACAAATTACTTTATGCATATTCCTCATTTCACAACGCCTTTACGAAATGGGAATTACAAATTACTTTATGCCTATTCCACATTTCACAACGCCTATACGAAATGGGAATTACAAATTAACTTAAGCCTATTCCACATTTCTCATCACCTTAGAATCAATGGCCCCCAATGGGATCAATAAATCGCGATTCATAACCGGGCCCCCGATGATTCAAGGTACACTTATTCACTAGAATTTACACCATGTGGTCAATGGCTAGTATCTGGCTCCCATTAGACCGTACTAAGTTGCCCCCGATGACCTGATGTCTATTCTAGCTACTACAATGGGAATAATTGTCCCATTTATCCAAATCACGGGAATTATGATTAGCGCCATGCCTATTCGACGTGATTACAAAACACTAGTGCCTATGGATCCATTACACTTATTTGTACTCGTGTAGGTTATTGCTTAATATGGATTTCTCATAACATTCATTATAAGCAAGTCACATTTATATAACATAGATGCCTCACAACATTCAGTATGAGCAAATGACCATTATATAACATAGATTCCTCATATCATTCCGTATGAGCAAATCACATTTATATAACGTACTACACACCTGCTTAGTAACAAACTAAAGCAACCTTTAAGCCTAACGCACTACCATCCAATAATAAATGTGTTCAAGCTACTTTCAGTTCTTCAATTATACCCTGTTCAGAAGTTAACAAAACCTAAAGTTACCGGGTACTACAAAAGTTACCGGATACTTACCACTTACCGGGTAATACACAACTTACCGGATATAGATTTACCGGATACAACATTTACTGGATACAAATACTTACCGGATACTATACTGAATCCGAATGACATTCCGGTAACTATTTCATTCGGTAACTACGGAATAAACAGAACTTACCGAATACTTTGCCCCATCCGGAAACCTTCATACAGAGGTTACCGGGTACCATCTTTTACCCGGTAACTTCGACCTGTAGCTTAGAAATTCAACCCAAAACCATGTCTGTTCCATTCAGCTTGTTTTAAACACATCCATACAGTCCCAAAACAGTTTATACAAGCGTCTTAATGTTTAATTTGACAGAAAACATGGATTTAAGCAAAAAGTGAATGAACTCACCTTATGGAGATAAAACCCACTTCTCTACACAATCAATCTTCAAAGACTCCAAACAGCTAACACTGATTCTGGAAATCCAATCTTCATTACAAGAACTTGATACTCTATTCTTTCTGTTCTTTCTCTCTATTTCTCTCTTTTCTCCTGCCGAACGAAACACACACACACACACATACAATATATCAAATGAAAAAGTAAACAAAAGTGTTTCACTTTTGTTTCCTTATCCATCAAAAAGGCGGTGGAAGTGTAAGTGGTTTCACCATTTAACCAAACAGCCCCCCTCAAGTTTAGTCAAATGACAAATTATACCCTCCAACTTATAAATTAAAATTAATGTTTACCCCTTAACTTATAACTCCGTAAAACAAATAACGTAACTTATTCGGGGATAAACTCTAACATTAATCTATCAAATAACCAATCACAACTTTATCAAATAATTATACTCAGGTTATTTAATAAACCAAACGTAATCCTTTATAAAAATCGAGATGTTACAATACTCCCCAACTTGAAAATGATTTCGTCCTCGAAATCAAAGAAAAGTAACTCAATGAAGATATTTAATCTTCATATCCTCTTCAACTTCTGATGCCACATTAGCACCTTAGTGATGTTTCTATTGTACCTTTAACATAACCGCATTCTTAGATCGTAATTTCTGAACCGATCTCTCTAGAATTGTTTCTATTTCCTCCACAACGACTCTTCTCATCCATTCTTACTTCAGTAAATGGAATCACATCATACCAACATGAAATATGTCATATATCCCTTTCAATTTCTAGTCTTACATACTCAATCACAGTTAAAAGTCTAGGAAGAACAAGGACTTAACTTTCCACATTTTCTCAATCTTATAACTTTCACCATTACCCGCTCCCCAACTTGGGAACAACATAAAATTCTATTAACCTCCTTTGGTTATTAATCAAAACTCTATTTGATCAATATCTATTCCTTAATCGGAATTAAAAAAATCGAAATTCACTAGTAAGCTTATCTCTAAAACGCAGTTACCAAGAGACAAACTAGTCCATAATCGGATTAGATCACAACCTCTACTGAAGACCAGTAAATCAATACTTGATCCAACTGTGCACTTTATATACTACTTGTTACCGATTTCATCGTCAAGCATACACACACCGCCCTAAAGATTCTCATTTGAAGGGCTCGACGAGCTAACTAAATAGCATAACTAATCATGCGGTACTTGAAACTCTTTTATGTGCTACAGCATCGTCAAATGAAATCACCTCCAATTGCCAAAACGATTAGAAACAAGTATGCTTACATAACAATATATTCATAATAACAGTAGCTAGTTGAAATTATGAACATACTATACATAAGAATCCTTGTTACCATCATCACAATTCTTAATTCCCGTATTTCCGTCAATTCGTAAGACCATCTCGTCTTAGTGCTTCTACCCATATCTCACAAATCATACCTTAATTCATCTCAGCTTAAGTCCAGGTATCTCAAAATCATACCTAGTTCACTTAAACTACGGCTCTGATACCATATTGTAACACCCTAAAAATCAGGGCAAATTTAAACCTGAAATAAAACGGTTTACTCATCTTTTATCCATAACATAAACATTCTTAATGAGTGAAAATAATAACAAAAGTCAATTTACATCAACTTTTCGCCACTATAAACTCTCCACTCGTCCCATTTCTTCCTTGAGCTCATACCTGGTAAGAAAATATAATTTGAAACGATTAGGCTAACGCCTAGTGAGGACATTCAGTTTCAAATAATGCTTTTACATCAATGTAAACAAGGCTTATCGAACCTGCCTTACCCTCATTCTTACCAAGCTCGTACTCGACTCATAAGGACGGGATCATATCCGGTCCCATGACTATGACAAACAATCGGGAAGCCATATCATCATGTCCTAGAGCTTACTAAGAATCATTATGGATTCTAGCTTATCGATCAAGTCTAAGGACATACATTCAATCCTCATACCTTTTCTTGGAATGAAAGCAGAAATAGCATTTATATTGCCTATTTCTAATCCATCGAAAGTAAGGGAAAACAACACTTACACTTTATCTAATTAATATTTCTACATCTCAATTAAGAATAGCAACTATACATTGCCTATTCCATCATTCAACGTGAATAGCAATTCTACTTTGCCTATTCAATCATTCCAACATGAATAGCAATTCTACTTTGCCTATTCAATCATTTAACATGAATATCAATTTTATTTTGCCTTTTCAATCGATCCCGTGGATATGACTTACATTCAAAAAGTCATATTATCACAATCAAGAGCCTACTATGAATCATTGCAGATTCTAGATCATTGCTCTTATCCAAGAAATTACAAGTTACTTTATGCCTATTTCTTGGACTGGAAGTAGAGATTACAATTTACTTTATGTCTATCTCTGACCTTCCCATAGAAATCAGGAATTACAATTTACTTTATGCCTATTCCTCGATTTCTATACTACGAAATGAGAATTACAATTTACTTTATGCCTATTCTCCATTTCCACGTAAACGGGAATTACAAATTACTTTATGCCTATTCCACGTTTCACGTCATACTATGAAATAGGAATTACAAATTACTTTATGCATATTCCTCATTTCACAACGCCTTTACGAAATGGGAATTACAAATTACTTTATGCCTATTCCACATTTCACAACGCCTATACGAAATGGGAATTACAAATTAACTTAAGCCTATTCCACATTTCTCATCACCTTAGAATCAATGGCCCCCAATGGGATCAATAAATCGCGATTCATAACCGGGCCCCCGATGATTCAAGGTACACTCATTCACTAGAATTTACACCATGTGGTCAATGGCTAGTATCTGGCTCCCATTAGACCGTACTAAGTTGCCTCCGATGACCTGATGTCTATTCTAGCTACTACAATGGGAATAATTGTCCCATTTATCCAAATCACGGGAATTATGATTAGCGCCATGCCTATTCGACGTGATTACAAAACACTAGTGCCTATGGATCCATTACACTTATTTGTACTCGTGCAGGTTATTGCTTAATATGGATTTCTCATAACATTCATTATAAGTAATTCACATTTATATAACATAGATGCCTCACAACATTCAGTATGAGCAAATGACCATTATATAACATAGATTCCTCATATCATTCAGTATGAGCAAATCACATTTATATAACATACTACACACTTGCTTAGTAACAAACTAAAGCAACCTTTAAGCCTAACGCACTACCATCCAATAATAAATGTGTTCAAGCTACTTTCAGTTCTTCAAT
This sequence comes from Saussurea involucrata, assembly GCA_033807775.1. Classification (NCBI taxonomy): domain Eukaryota; kingdom Viridiplantae; phylum Streptophyta; class Magnoliopsida; order Asterales; family Asteraceae; genus Saussurea; species Saussurea involucrata. Next base: position 35,246,367 of record CM066321.1, read on the forward strand.
TATACCCTGTTCAGAAGTTAACAAAACCTAAAGTTACCGGGTACTACAAAAGTTACCGGATACTTACCACTTACCGGGTAATACACAACTTACCGGATATAGATTTATCGGATACAACATTTACTGGATACAAATACTTACCGGATACTATACTGAATCCGAATGACATTCCGGTAACTATTTCATTCGGTAACTACAGAATAAACAGAACTTACCGAATACTTTGCCCCATCCGGAAACCTTCATACAGAGGTTACCGGGTACCATCTTTTACCCGGTAACTTCGACCTGTAGCTTAGAAATTCAACCCAAAACCATGTCTGTTCCATTCAGCTTGTTTTAAACACATACATACAGTCCCAAAACAGTTTATACAAGCGTCTTAATGTTTAATTTGACAGAAAAACATGGATTTAAGAAAAAAGTGAATGAACTCACCTTATGGAGATAAAACCCACTTCTCTACACAATCAATCTTCAAAGACTCCAAACAGCTAACCCTGATTCTGGAAATCCAATCTTCATAACAAGAACTTGATACTCTATTCTTTCTGTTCTTTCTCTCTATTTCTCTCTTTTCTCCTGCCGAACGAAACACACACACACACACACACATACAATATATCAAATGAAAAAGTAAACAAAAGTGTTTCACTTTGGTTTCCTTATCCATCAAAGAGGCGGTGGAAGTGTAAGTGGTTTCACCATTTAACCAAACAGCCCCCCTCAACTTTAGTCAAATGACAAATTATACCCTCCAACTTATAAATTAAAATTAAAATTTACCCCTTAACTTATAACTCCGTAAAACAAATAACGTAACTAATTCGGGGATAAACTCTAACATTAATCTATCAAATAACCAATAACAACTTTATCAAATAATTATACTCAAATTATTTAATAAACCAAACGTAATCCTTTATAAAAATCGAGATGTTACACCTGACTATTCCCAAAACCTATCTATTCCCAAAACCTAACTGTGGGTATCAACAGAGCTATGATATCCAAAACCTTCGACCTCCCCACCAGAAGCCTTTTAGGAATAAAATGATATGCCACGGAGCCAACTAACCAAGAGCTTATCGACTTCGTGTCAATGCTAGGCTACAATGTGCCTCTGGCGAAAAAACCCAATTTGAGATGAAATAGGCTTCCACCTATGTGGAATGTCCTGATTAGCATCCCGAACAGATGCCTCACAGGAAAAACCAGAAGTCCCGATCAAATTTCTCACCAAATACTATCGATCATGTATGTGGTTTACTTTGACTTACCTCTGGACTATGCGAGGTTAATACTACAAGAGATGGCCTCTGCTGTGGAGAAGAAGAGAGATCTCCAGGCCACAGAAACCCCTCTGCCATCACTTCAATTTCAGAGGATAATTGGAATTATCCTTGAGCCTTTACTGTAAGAGGAGAAATGGAGCTTCGAAGGACCAACCGTAAAGACTTACCCTCTGACAACGATGAAACCAACCCTACACCCGAATGGATATGCCTTCTGTCGACCGTTATCAGAAAAGATGTTGGTGTATGTGAGTGATAGAGACATCCTAGAGAAGTACACGCGTGAGTTCAGGACTCCCAAACCGAGTCCTGAAACCCTACCACTCATAGGTATGCCTATAGGTGCAAAAGTAGTTGAGAGGATGAGTGAGGAAGAACGGAGAGTTGCCTTAGAGAAGTTTAGAAAACGCACAGCAGGAGCCTCTACTAGTAATCAAAACCCCCAAGAAGAAGAAGTGATTCCATAGACTGCTGAACCATCCCACCCAAGCAAAAGGTAAAGAAAAAGAAAACTAAGTCTGCCAAACCCACAGAGGACCAGATCCCTGAAACCCAAGCAACAGAGCAACCCGAAGAACCCCAAGATCAAGAACCCCAATCCATAGAGGTACCCCAAGCTGAACCCTCTATCAACCAAACCACAGAAGCCCCAAAGAAGAGGATGAAGAAGAGAAAATCTAAATCCTCAGAGGAAGGTGCCTCTAAACCCAAGAAGAGGAAAACAAAGAAGAAACCCCCTACACCCCTATAAACTATTCAAGAAGAGGAGCCCATGGCCGCAGAAGACCGAGTACCTACACCGCTTTCTTATGCAGAACCCCAAGACATTATTCCCCAATCCTCTGCAGAACTTGACCTCAACTAATCCTCTGCCATTCCCCAAGAAAACCAACCTGAAGAAAACCAACCTGAAGAAGACCAAGTGTCTTTTAACACATTCTTATAGGTTGGAGGCATAAATGACTCCTTAGACACCTCAGGTTGAAACCTTAGGTTTCTTAATGATTGCAGAGAACCCAAATGTAGAGAGGGTGATGAAGATTCAGATTTTGACATCGATGCAGAAGAGGGTAATCAAGAGAATAGATGGGCAGAAGAAGGATATGCCCTAGGAAAAGAAATGGAAGAGGAGAGAAGTATAGGAAAAGATGCCTCTGGCACATACCCACAACTCCCCCCTGTGCTATCCACCTATCTATCATCGCTGGTCTAGCAGCAAATGACGGTATTGAAAAAGAGTTGCACGACTCGAACCCTACCCAAAGCCAACCGGGTAGAGGAAACTCTTTCATCCTCTATACCACTTTTAAGCCGGGCAACCTCACCTCTGGCTGTACCCTCTCAACAGTGTACAGTCATTGAAAATATAAGTGTTCATTCGCCCATGAACATGACACCCATCCCCACAGAGGCATTCGTTGGTTCTCCACATCACTCACTAGCAACAAAAAGTCCTTCAGATGGACTTATAGAGTACGAAGACGAAGAGGCTCTAGACAAGCCTCCGAGTCAACTCCCCTCCCCTGCTGTGTCGAACTCTGGAGTGGTACGGAAGAAGGGACTCGACAGAACTCTCATAGAGGATAAGCCATCCAAGGATGACCCATCTCAAGTATCGAGAGGAAGTCCCAATGACCTCAACCTTAAAACATGGTCAAAGTTGGGCGCCTCAGGAACAGAGGTAAACTCTGGTGATGGATGTGTTCATCCAGAGGTCACCCCTGGCACATATGTCACGAAAGATGAGTTCCAAACTTTCGTCACCTCTGTGGCAAATAATTTCACCGGGTTGCAAAGCTTAGTGAAGTCTTATGCGGATACAACCAACACCGTTGTTTCCGCCCTAACCTCCAAACTTGATGCACTATCTACAAAGGTTAATATAACGACCCGGTATCCCATAACATACATAATATATAACGATTAACATTTCATACACAACGTCGTTACTTTCATAACAAAATACATGATAATTCAAATTCGGTCCCAAAGTCTCAAAACTATACAATACAGAAATATAAACATATCCTAATCTTCGTCAGCTAGCAACCGCCTCCTATGCTTTATTCTTCCCTTTGCTAACAAAATATCCTTGACCTGGAATACATATTTTTAAAAGGAAAATGAGGGTTAGACCAAACGGTCTAGTGAGATAATCCCTGTCATTTCAAAATCGTTATAAAACCAATTTATATAAAACCATTCGTACTAAAATAGTTTATATAAAACCATTCGTATAAACACACATATATCAATCAAGACTCGTGTATCGTGCACAACTCCTCATCCTCATTCCCCATGGCCATATTAGTTGGTTGCGAGCCAACAACACCGCTGTACAACAATTACAGCAAACATCCGCCGGCATAGTTCGGCAAGTGCTCTCGTGTAGTGTAATGCACATATAAATACAATATATATATATGTACCAATATATCATATTGTCATTTATAAAACCTTTCATCACATTCCAACCATATATATATATCACATTTTCTTTTATAAAAACGTTACCACATTCCAACCACATATACGTCTCAATATAAACACATAATCACATCATGTATCATAATCTCAATCCGTACATGTCCATCTCATATATATATCACATATATATGTATCCCAGTTGAAAAACGTTTTAAAGTAAAACTCACCTTGAATGCTTAAAAATACGCTTCCAAGCCTTTCTCCGAGCTATCCGATCCTTTACCCAAAATTCCCAGAATCTGAAACCATTTACATACAAACATCTCTTTACCAAAAGAACTCAAAAGATATACTTAGCAAGCTATGAACTCTGGACAAATCTACCTAACTCTCATCCTCAAAATGACCAAACAACTTATAATTTCCGGACAGCACAAAAGAATCCGGACAACACAATTTATCCGGACAACTCGACTTTCCGGACAATAAGGAATCCAGACACCAAAGGAATCCGGATGCCATCCGGTATCTAAATCCTCCGAAAACCATCCACGAATCATCCGGACACTATCAACAAAACTACCCGGACACCACCAAAGAAACTACCCGGACACATTCATACTGTGTCCGGAAACCTCTGTCGGTTTGGTGCTTTTTACCCAGAAAACCGACTGAATTATTACCAGAAGTGTATTTGACTAATCTAATACGATAGAAACCTTCTAAAAGCAATTACAAACACAAAATACAAAGGAACATACCTCGGATTCACTTCCAAGCACACCAATTGAAGCCTTAACCTAGCTTTTCTTCTTTTCTCCTTCTTGCTCTCTCAAAACACACACACACACACTAAACTGACTTTGCTGGATGTTTGTTGAATGAAAATATCTAGAAACCTTAAGGGATAATATCAATCCATATTTTCCACTTTGGTCCTTGAACTTCTCAATAATGACACAAAATGCCTTTAACTTATAAATTAACCCAACTTACCCTAAACATCCAACTTTAAAGTTAACTAAACTTAACGGAAAGGGGATTTAACTAACGAACTTATCCGGGGTATTACATCATCTCCCCCTTAAAAGATTCGTCCCGGAATTCGGATAAGCGAAAAAGGTAATGAATACTTATCACTACTACTTCGAACTCAATCAAAACCATAGAAACTAACTGAATAGACACCCCACATCCACCTATATCCCTAACACAGATAAGCAACAAAAGCACGGAAATACATATTATCAGTTTGCACCGAAGTCATATAGCACTTTAGCACGTATAGAGTTTATAGGAATATACCTGTCTTCATCTCTATCCATACGTCATGACCAACTTGCCACTCTGTTGACTTCAACAAGGTTAATATACACATAAGAACATACCCAATATAATAAGGTATTCCAGTTCAAACATGTACCTGTAAGTTCACAATTACACTGGCCAGGCGTAATTTGAAATTACCTTACATGATGTTCCTTCAACCTTTTATACTTAGCATCCCAAGGTTCTAATATATCAAGGACATCCTACTTCACATGCAGTTTAAGTCTAGGTACGGGTACAAATACCTAAATCCCTTAAACTAGGGCTCTGATACCATCTGTAACGACCCGGTATCCCATAACATACATAATATATAACAATTAACATTTCATACACAACGTCGTTACTTTCATAACAAAATACATGATAATTCACATTCGGTCCCAAAGTCTCAAAACTATACAATACAGAAATGTAAACATATCCTAATCTTCGTCAGCTAGCAACCGCCTCCTATGCTTTATTCTTCCCTTTGCTAACAAAAGATCCTTGACCTGTAATACATATTTTTAAAAGGAAAATGAGGGTTAGACCAAACGGTCTAGTGAGATAATCCCTGTCATTTCAAAATCGTTATAAAACAAATTTATATAAAACCATTCGTATTAAAATAGTTTATATAAAACCATTCGTATAAACACACATATACCAATCAAGACTCGTGTATCGTGCACAACTCCTTATCCTCATTCCCCAAGGCCATATTAGTTGGTTGCGAGCCAACAACACCGATGTACAACAATTACAGCACCGCTGTACAACAATTACAGCAAACATCGGCCGGCATAGTTCGGCAAGTGCTCTCGTGTATTGTAATGCACATATAAATACAATATATATATGTACCAATATATCATATTGTCATTTATAAAACCTTTCATCACATTCCAACCATATATATATATATATCACATTTTCTTTTATAAAAACGTTACCACATTCCAACCACATATACGTCTCAATATAAACACATAATCACATCATGTATCATAATCTCAATCCGTACATGTCCATCTCATATATATATATATATCACATATATATGTATCCCAGTTGAAAAACGTTTTAAAGTAAAACTCACCTTGAACGCTTAAAAATACGCTTCCAAGCCTTTCTCCGAGCTATCCGATCCTTTACCCAAAATTCTCAGAATCTGAAACCATTTACATACAAACATCTCTTTACCAAAAGAACTCAAAAGATATTCTTAGCAGGCTATGAACTCTGGACAAATCTACCTAACTCTCATCCTCAAAATGACCAAACAACTTATAGTTTCCGGACAGCACAAAAGAATCCGGACAACACAATTTATTCGGACAACTCGACTTTCCGGACAACATAAGGAATCCGGACACCAAAGGAATCTGGATGCCATCCGGTATCTAAATCATCCGGAAACCATCCACGAATCGTCCGGACACTAACAACAAAACTACCCGGACACCACCAAAGAAACTACCCGGACACATTCATACTGTGTCCGGAAACCTCTGTCAGTTTGGTGCTTTTTACCCAGAAAACCGACTGAATTATTACCAGAAGTGTATTTGACTAATCTAATCCGATAGAAACCTTCTAAAAGCAATTACAAATACAAAATACAAAGGAACATACCTCAGATTCACTTCCAAGCACACCAATTGAAGCCTTAACCTAGCTTTTCTTCTTTTCTCCTTCTTGCTCTCTCAAAACACACACACACACACACTAAAGTGACTTTGTTGGATGTTTGTTGAATGAAAATATCTGGAAACCTTAAGGGATAATATCAATCCATATTTTCCACTTTGGTCCTTGAACTTCTCAATAATGACACAAAATGCCCTAAACATCCAACTTTAAAGTTAACTAAACTTAACGGAAAGGGGATTTAACTAACGACCTTATCCGGGGTATTACAGTTAAGGCCAACACAACAAAGCTCACCAAATTACAAGAGAATCTACCATAGAGCTCCTCATCCACCATCCCCTCAGAAGCCCAGAACGAAATCTCTTCACAAACCATGGAGCTCAAATCTGCAAGAGCCCTCGCAGAAGTCCTTGCCAAAAAGCAAGTTGATAAGCCCTCAACCTCAATTACCACTGAAGTCCTAAGGAAGGCCATGGAACGGGTGCAACAGACCAACTCCATACCCTAAAACCCACTGACTACATAACAAGGGAGCAGATCATAAGTATTGGACAAAAGGTGATCAACGAGATTTATGGCTTTGTCAAGGCGTTCACAGAGGCAAACGCCACTTATGTCAAAGAGTTTAAGGCAAGCGTCTGGATGCTCTGGTTCAAGTCTGAGGCAGAAGTCGCACATATCTTGGGGATATGTGATGACGTGTGTGATAGGTTAGAGGTCGCTGCCATGAATTTGCTAAAGAAGAAGAAATCTCCTACACCGTGCCATGCAGAGGCATCCTTACAAGAGAAGCACGATGACCCCTCTGATGATGGAAATGGGCCATCGGGTCATCATAAGGGGGAGAGGACTGAAGAGCCACATTCAACAGAGCCCCTAACCAATCCTCAACCCCTAACCATCATTCCATCCAACCAAGGATCTCAAACGCAGAAGACCACAGAGGCAACACCCACCTTTGTGGAAACTAATATCTCACAGGAAGATCTACCCTCTCCCATACCTATTACTGAAGAACAACCTTCAACCTCACCCCAACCTATCCTAAAAACCCCAAGGGTTAAAACCTTAGCCACAAAACCTCAAAAAGCCAAAAAGGATCCAAACCTGAAAGAAAAATCTGCTGAGAAGAAATCTACAGAGCAACCCTCCCAACAACCGCAAGCCGAAGAACAACCAACTCAACCACCCCAGAGCACAAAACTGAAGGAAACCACAGAACCTTTCAAACCATCAACTCAACCACCATAGAGCCCAAAACCAAAAGAAACCACTAAGGACAAACCTACCGCATAAGAAAACGGTAAAGGACCGATGCAACCAACCTCTGAGCCTAAGCCAAAACCTAACCGAACAAACTTAGGGCCAGCGCCTTTGTAACACCAAATCCCGAAGAGGAAGACTGGGATTTCGCCCCTTTGTCCGCCTCTGGATCCTACCTTTAAGGGCGAAGAAGACAGAGTTTCCCAAGTCATCAAATCCATGGAGGCCATGAGAAAACCAATTCTCCCTCTTAAGCCCATGCTACAGAACATGGAAGAAATCGTATACAAATATTTGTATAGTGTTGGAATAAATGACACAATCCCAGAGCCCACACTTCAACCGGATGTCATCGAACAAGTGGAACTAGACTTCTTCAAAACCAAGGCACAGAAGGTAGATGTGGTATGGTCCAATTCGAAGATAAAATAAGTTCTCAGCATAAGCTTCTGCATACCCACCACAAAGAATTTTACTACTGCCAATACCATGTTTTGAGGGAAGATATGACAACTCATAAGTTCACAAATGTCGATCTGAGAAATGTTCACCCATTTGATATCGCAGAACTCTATACCTAGACAGAGCAGAGATGGGGTTAGAGACAAGAAAACCGAAATGATCAAAGATGTTATGAGGGAAAAACTCAAGTATTTTAGTCTACTAGATTTTCAGATCGCTCTGGACTTGGGCGTCAAGAAGATCAAGCTAACTGCCCCTGACGATCATTGCCCATCCTCTGCAAGGATAATGCCCGAGACCATCATTACATATCCAAGATTAGGCTATGTCTGCCTGAATAAACACAGACAGAAGAATCTCTTTGTGAGCTACGATTGCCAGAAGTATGCCACGAACACACTTCTGAAGTTTAGAGAATCACTGGTCGGGCGTAGAGGAACCGAATTTGTTAATGAAGAAGCTGAAAATCAAATGATCAACGACATTGATGCAGCTCTGCAATTCAAAGACATTGCCGCATTCTTCTACAAGGAATTGAAGAAAGTGGCTTTGGCAAGAAGATCGATGATTTCCCAGATGCAAATATTTACCCCATCTTGTAACCCTTTTTGCTTTTCAATTACCCTGTAATTTTGTTTTCATCTCTGTAATGCCTCTGGAAAGTAATTAAATGAAAGTTATTTTTTTACATAGGTTGAAATTTACACCTCTTGTCCTTTTTAGCCTAAGCTTTATTTTACTTATGTCAACATTCCTTTTTCAATACCTAGGGGGAGATTGTTGGCTCCATTAAATTAGAGTTAGAAGTATTGAAAAAGTTTGCTAAGGACAAGATCACAGAAGACCTATGCCGCCTACACCAAGATCTCTCCACACAACTCTCAAGCTTTTGTCGATCAACCATCGAGAACTCAAGCCAAACCTGATGATCATTATCGGACCACAGAGCCTCTGTGAAACTCCATAGAGCCTCTATGTGGCCAAAGTTCTTAAAGATCAAGACTTATATATTTTAAGACCCAACGAGCTCGTGCCTCTCACATGCATCAAATGTACGAAGATTCTGAAGATCAAGATAGTACACCACGTTGTAAAACTTTCCAGGTGTCACCTTCTTATTGGTGATAGCCTTTTCTATTGTACTATCCACGTCTCACCTTCACTATATGTAGTTAGCACTATACTGCCATAACAGACACGCACACACATCTTCTAATTTCTAGAGTGAGAGAAAAACCTTGGAGAGCAATTCACACAGTAGTGTGTATTCTTGGTGTATTTCAGTTTCTGCTCATGATTAATGAGATGACTTGTTGAGCATTCAATCTTTCTATGTTATCTCCTATCATTATCTATGTTTAAATCTACCATTGTTCAAACTATTTGTGTTTATACATTTAGTTTGAATATATCATTGTTGAGATACACTGGGGTCAACACTTTCCAAAGAATATATATCCTTTAATCTTGAATGAGATACTTGAGTAATATTTGGTGAAGAAAGTTCCTCTTCAGAATAGCTATGAAATTAATCATTCGAAAGCGTAAGTTCTCTCGTTTGATTACTTTCTTTTAACTTGTTATAATCAATAGGAATTTGCCTTTTATCAGTCCTTGTTCTGTTGAAGTATTCTCTTGCTTCTACATCGTCAGGTGCCTTTGTAAAAACCATTTTATAACCAAGATCCATGTATCTAATATCATAAATGGTAGGAGCTTAAGAAATTCCCTTTTTCAAATATTTTGGATTGTCAAATCCTAAACCTTCTTTGGGGTTGTAAAACTTGATATATTCTAGTTTGTTAAGATGAATAGTCTGATCTGTTTGACCTCTATTCAAAAATTTATCCTGAAGGTCTTTGATTTTTGCATGCAAATCAGTTCTCTCAGCTAAAATAGATTCATAAATCCGAACATTTTTATTACTCTCATTTTCTAAAATCTCAAGATTTTTTGATAATTCATATATGTTCTTTGTAAACCTTTCGTTTTCTTCTATAATCTTTTTCTTCTCATCTTCCAAAATAGTTAACAATTTTAAATTATGAGCATTATCAATGGAAAACTTTAAGACAAGCTCAATGTCATTCTTTAATATAGTTTCCAACGACGTAACCAAACTTCTCTCATTTTTGGGCTTATTTTCAAATTTTGAAATTTTAAACATCATCTCATGAAGTTGATATTCAAATGCAGAATAAGAATTATAATTTACCTCGAAAACACAATCTGAGAAGTACTCATCAGATAGATATTGCTTGTTCTTCTTAACCATTAAGCACATATGAACTTGAGTATCATCTTTACTATCTGAAAAGTTCAGCCAATGATTAACCTCAGCCATTAAAACTTTACCGACTTCCTTCTTAAAGTGAACTAAGGATTTATGATCTGATTTGAATGTCGTAGCTTTGTTCGTCATGATCATAAACTTGAAATGATCATTTATCTGGTAATGATTTGGAAAAACCTAAAAGCTTTGTTCAAAAAGTCAAACTATCAAAAAGACAACTTGAAAAGTCAAACTTTAATGTCAAACTGAAAAATCAACCCTGAAAAGTCAAACTCAAAAACTCAAATATGAAGTCAACTCTTGAAAAGTCAATCTGAAATAGTCAAATTGTCAAGAAAATAGTCAAAATTTCACATAAAATGTAAACTATGATAGAAAGTTCAAAGTTGTAGCGTAAAATGCAAATTGTCGCAAAAGGTGCACAACTTACACGAATATCAAACTCTTCTTTGTGCGATATCTCACTAAATTACACCTTCCTTTCTGTGATTAACCTATACATCGCAGACTGAAGATGGAAAAATCTCACAGACGTGTGCGAAAGAAACCCTAAGTCTCCCATGCATTCCCATTCATCATGAGATAACCCAATAAATCGCACGTGCCTTGATTAAGAAGCACATTGTTTTGTGCGATAAACCCAAAAGCTTTACCCCCTTTTGTGCGATAAACAGATATACCGCAAACCTTAGTATTGCAACTCCAACTGTCACTCGATATGGTAATGATCAAACAGTCTTGTCATGCAATGAAACTTAAATATCACACTATGTTGTACAACAAACAAGAAGGATCGTAAAAAACATGAGCAATATCATGCGATAAACCAACACTGGGAAGCTTTGTCGTGCGATATAGAATGAACCACACAAAAAACATGTGTGATATATGAACAGTGATGTCGCGACTGAAGTGTGCGATAAAATCACTGTGTACTCACTCTTTGTACGACAAACAACCTTTGGTTTACATGAAACGTTCAATGCATTCACAGATAAAATACTTCGTTGTGCAAAATATAAGTATATCGCAACCTAAAGAACTAAATCTCTCACAAGCTTGTGCGACAAACCAAACATTTAATCAATAAGCACCTCCTTTGATGTGCGATATACCACTTTTATTTATACTTTGACCTGTGATTTCCTAGTATTTCGTAGAATGGAGAGTGATAAGCTAGCCTTTTAATGCAATATAATCAAGTGAGTCAGTTGTTATGTGCGATAAACCATAAAAGCTCAATCCTTTTGTTGTGCGATATGTGCATACACAGACTTCATCATCTGATCGATCCTTGATTCATACAAACACAAATTACTTGAAATCCTCTAAATTCCAAAACATTTTATGTTTAGAAACACATTTAGTAAAAGTCTAACCACTTAATTTGGATCAAATCACCAAATTTTATCAAAATCCATCAAGAACACAAGAACGGATCGAAAAAACATTATTTCCAAAAAGTTGAAACTCAATCAAAATTCTTCAACCAGACAAGAAATCATAGAACAAAACCAATTCAGATTGATCTTGTGATGATAACCGAACCACTTGAGCTACAAATTAGATCAAAAACTTTATCAAATCGCACAAATCAAAGTTCACATATCGACTTTTTCACATAGATTTTGAGTTCTTTAAATATCTTCAAGAAAGCTTCAAATTCTTCAAACTATGTAGTTCCAAATCAGCATATTTTCTCTGATACCAATTGGGATTCCAAGGATTCACGTAATATGATTACAATCATGAATATAGAAATCAAGAACACTATGGCACCACAAATCACATATGTGAATTATAGAGAGAGAAATATTACAACTCAAAATGTTCTCTATACAAGTTACAACTGATAAGCTCACACAAGATCTACTAAGAAACAAACACTACCAATGGCATTATATACCACAAAGTATTTACACAATAATCCCTTATAATCTTGAATACTACAAAATAGACCCTAAAAAGGTAGATTACAATATACCATAGACAACATACAATCGTAACCTTTCTATGGTAAAATAAACGTAGCCTGGCGGTGTGAATAGCTGGAAGGTAGCTTTTACGAGGCAAAGAAGAAGTTGAAGAAACTCTATCCTCCAAAAGGGAAGATCCATTCTTTCAAAAACCATTGCATGATACTCTATAAAGAGTATGTTATTCTATAAGGAATATGTTATTTTTACAAAACTTTATCTAGTTGTTTTAAATCTTTACTGTTTTCCACTTATTTATTTGTCATATTTTTGAATTTGTTTACAAAATGTTTGTGTTTGGCATATGTTAATGGGTGGAATTTAACATTGTGTAGTATATTTCAGTTGTTGTTATATGTTTTCTAATGTTGTTTTGTAGACATATTGACAATAACGCGTAGTGGTTCTTCCGAACGATGTAGGAGCGGTACTTCTTTAGCTGAGCTGGAGCCTCTAGTTGTGGTTCAAGACTGTTAGATTAAATTAACTCCTAATTTAATTAAATGTTTTATAAAGAAAACGTGTATGAGCTTTTTAGTTAATTTATGGGCTTGAGTCTTTTATTGTAAATGGACCCTTTAAAAAGAAGTTTAGGGTTTCATTTATCATTTGAGAGGGTTATTGAAGAAACACACCAAAAATACACAGACTATTCTGATGATAGTCATATTATTGTAAAGTGTGGTGTTCTTCTTATTTTCTCCTCCATATTGTTAATCAAAGCATATGAGATGAGTTCTTGAATATTATGTTATTAATCTTCATCTTATCCCTATTTTATATGGATTTCTTCTATTGTTTGCTTGAAACTGGGATCAACAATTGGAATCAGAGCCGATTGAAGAAACTTTTCTTCAAAATCGGTCATCTATGGCAACAATAGAAGTTATTAGATGATTTATTTGTTGTTTTGGTGCTTAGATTGATTCAATCACATGAGCCTAAACACAAATATCATTCTAATGGTTTATTTTCTGTTTTTCTGCTTATTAGAAACCCATTTTTTCATTTATATGAGATTTGGATGATCTTTCATAGAAAACTTTGTTGTTTCTTCACAAAATCTGATTCTGCACACCACATGTTTGATAAAATGCCTAAGTGAAGATTTGATTCTATTTGTATCAAATCTGATCAGATTTAATACATGTGTGTCTTTTGATTCTTTCTCATTCATTGGTCTTATTTGATAAGTACAAAGTAGATGGTTGATCTATGATCCCATCCTTGTGTGTGCTTAAGTCCATAACATTTTTTTTGGCATCTTGGTAGTAAGGTTGTTGCTCTTTGATCTGACCTTTATTTAAATCCAAGATTGAACTCTCTTTTACTCAGATTTTGTTTGTATTCCGCTGCTCATAATCATTTAAATGAAAAACAAAATCATTTTAGTCGTGAAAATGATGTTTGAGAAAGATTTGGTGATGTGCTACATTTTCAAAGTCTGATCTGAAAAGTTTTTATAACTTTGAGTGCTTCTAATCAGTTTTCTGACCTGATCAATTAGAGATCTGAGCATTTGCACTCATTGTTCTAAAAGTTATAGAGATCTCTTATTTTCCACACCAAAGTTTGTGAAACTTGGAAACCATCAACCCTGTGCAACAATTTGTGTTCATTTAGAAGCTGGTACTAAGTTTTTTAATGGACAAGGGTGATATGGAGTGATAAGGATTGATTTGGATTGTGGAACAGCCGTGTGTCAACAGTTGTTAAGCCTTTAACAGAATGGAATAGGTTGTAACAGAAAGTTGATGTTGGTTCTACAAAGTTGCTGATATATGGAACAGATTCAAATTGATTAAATCTGTGTTGCTTGTTGATGTTTGGTGTTGTCCATATTGATGGTGTGCAGCACGTACAAATTAAGCACACTAACAGACTTGAAAATCTGTTGCTCTAAAAGTCCAGTTGTTGATCACTCCATACAAATCTTCTAGGTAGTGCAGAAAATGGTTGTTAAAGTTATTCATAAGTTGCAAATGTGCAATCTGAGTTTGTAAGAGCCGTCCATAGATTTCAGTTTTCTGCTGTTAAGTTTAAAAAAAATGAACAAAACCGAAAGTTGTTGCTGGAATGTTGTTGCTGGAAAGTAGTTGCTGGAATGTTGCTGTTGGAAAGCTGATGCTCTTAAGCTGCTGCTGGAAAGCTGTTTGGTGTCAAATTAATTGCTGTCAAGCTGCTGTTAAGTTGCTGTCAAGCTATTGTCAAGCTGTTAAGCTGCTGTCGTGCTGCCTTTGCTGTCAAAACTAGAAAACAAAGCTGTTGTGGCTGTTTAAGCTGTCAAAACAGTCTATAAATGTTGCTGTCAAGTTCTCGAATCTGTCAAAACAGAAAGCAAGCTGTAGAGGGCTGTTTGTTGCTGTCAAACAACTGCTGTCCAATACAGAAGACAACTTAATGATGCTGCTGTCCACGTTCAGAAGCAGAAATACAATAGGTTGATCAAAGAACTCACACAGAAGCTGATTCTGATTCGAAATGTCAGTAGAAGATTGATCAGAGCTTGAGATTGCTTGATCAGAGATGGTTCACATTGTCCAGTGGTGATTAAAGGATCTGCTGCCATTAAGCTGCTGATCTGAATAAGCTGTTGATATGATGTTGCTATTAAGCAACTGACTAAGCTGCTGCTTCTAATAACAAAATATGTGCTGCTGCTGCTGTTAAGATTGTCCAGAAGCCACACAGAGCTTAATCAGAAAGCATCTGTTCAGATTGCAGAAGGACACTCTACAGAGAACGAACAGAGGTTCTATGAATCTGTGACCAAGCAGCAGAGATATAAAAAGCAGATCTTTTGTTTCGAAATGTACAGAGGTTATCAAGAGATGGTTGTCCAGAAACAAGTTTTTGCACAGAAGTTGAGCATTCAGAGCTCTGTTGATTTTTTAGACACCTCAAAGCTTATCAGAGCTATGTTGATTTTTCAGAGACATCAGAGATTATCAGAGCTCTGTTAATTTTTTCTTCAGAGCTCTGTTAATTTTTTCAGAGAGCTGATTATCGCTGTTAGAGATGCTCACTCAGTAAGTTGCTATCCACATTGATTTCTGAAAGCTGATGTCGAGGTTCTTCAAAGAGTGCAGATCTGCTATCCAAGAAGTGACTGTTGTGCAAAAGAATTGCAGATATGTGCAGCAAAATATAGTTGTTGTTTGGTGCAGTTAATTCATAACGAAAATTAATCTAGCTGCTGTCAGTATCGAATGGCTGCAGAAGAGAATCACAGAGGGCTCTGCTAATTTACATTCAATTCCAGACCTCTGTACAAACTTGCAGGCTGATGTGCTCATCGTTTAGCAGCAGAAGCATGTTTTGGATAAATATTTTAAGCTACAGGTTCTGTAATCATTCAGAAGTTGTGCAGAGTGAACATAAGCTGTTGTGCGATGTCAATACACAGAGGATGGGCGCAGAAGCAGTCCAGATTGCAGATTCAAACATCAGATCTGTGTTAATTTGGAGATCGATCAGAGATATCCTTATTGCATTCAGATGTTGATCTTGTTCAATCAAAGTTCATCAGAGCTCTGATCATAACCAGAGCTTATCAGAGGCAGTCCATGGCTAATTCACCTTGAGTTTCATCACTGCTGTTCCGAAGTGTATTCTGAGATATAGGGCAGATTAAGCAGAGCCATGTGATCAGAGGCCGTCTAGAAGACTCTGTGTTTATCGAAAGATTACTCTAAGAGTTTACCGGAGCTTATCAGAGCTATGATCATCAACAGAGCTTCCACAACAGAGCTTCCAGAGCTCTGATCATTGACAGGATGGTTTAATTTTTTTAAGACATCAGAGCTTACCAGAGCTCTGTTGATTTCTCAGAGGTTGTCAAGAATACCAGAGCTCTGCTGATTTCCAGAAATATGAAGCCATCCAAACAGCCATTAAGCCGCTTAATAAGTTGCTCCTGTTAAGACCATCCAGAGACTTAAAGATCAAAGTTTATTCGTGCAGAGTTTTGAATGAGAAATTGTTTTTGAGTAGCTACTGCAGTCAAGAAAGATGTGGCTGTCCAGATTAAGCCGTTGCTGTAAAGAGCTTAATTGTGCTTAATTCACACAGAGCTGATTCACATAATCTCTATGCATGCTCAGAAGTTCATATATTGTTCAGAGGACATGCAAGGCCTCTGAAAGTTAGTTCATATATGCTCTTATGCACATCCAGAGGAGCCAATCCAGAGCTTGATGAAGAGGCTCTCTTGATCAAATTTTCAGAAATAAGAGCAGTAAACAAAGAGGACCAGAAGTAGACCCAAGCATGTTTATCAGAGGTCATTGGTCCAGAAATCAAAACAAGCCAAAAGCCCGGAACCCGAAAGTTTTCAGTTTGTTTGACAGCTTTGCGCTGCTTTAGAATCACGCATACAACTTTTTACTCGGTGCTCCAAATTACACGATTCCTGTTGCATTTGAAAGATAATTCACAGACGCAGGACTTTGATGGTATGAGTTTTCTCAAATTATGTGAGCTGATATGCCAAAATCAGCTTCAAAGTCTGCTGTAAGGTGCTGGACCGAAAGCATTGCAATTAACTCGTGCTCATTCCGCTTTCAAGAACGGTGTTCTCTCGACGGTTCTTCACGGTTTCATGCTGCTATTGTGACATATTAAATGTCACTCCCTCCTCTGTTATTCAAGTTTAAAGCTCGGTGCTGAATGTTTACTCAACGGGATCTTAAGAGTCAAAAACAACAGTGAAGTTGAGTCATGAAAACTGGAAAAATGGGGTTAATTGTCTCAGTTATTCAAGAAGATGAGCCTACATTTGAGGGGGAGCTTGTGATTCTTTGAAGACACGAAGAACGGAACGCCAAAGTTTCTAAAGAAAGCAAGGGGGAGACTATAAGATGATGCTTTCTTTATAAAACATTAGGGGAGATTGTTAGATTAAATTAGCTCCTAATTTAATTAAATGTTTTATAAAGAAAAAGTGTATGGGCTTTTTAGTTAGCTTTTTGGGCTTGATCCATTTATTGTAAATGGACCCTTTAAAAAGAAGTTTACGGTTTCATTTATCATTTGAGAGGGTTATTGAAGAAACACACCAAAAACACACAGACTATTCTTATGAGAGTCATATTATTGTAAAGTGTGGTGTTCTTCTTATTTTCTCCTCCATATTATTAATCAAAGCATATGAGATGAGTTTTTGAATATTATGTTCTTAATCTTCATCTTATCTCTATTTTATATGGATTTCTTCTATTGTTTGCTTGAAACTGGGATCAACAAAGAAAGCAGACGATTTAGAGTCTGGGAATGTCTAACATGGCAGCGTTGCTTTAGAACAGGGGCGGGTTTGGGGCGGGTATCCCCTCACCCGGCCCCGGCCCCGGTCCCCGGTGGGTACGGGGATGAGCTACCCGGCCCCGGTCACATACCCGGTCAACACCTGGTCAAACCCGGTCAAAACCCGATCAACAGAAATGGAAATGAAAAAAAAAACTTGGTGCAGCTTGACATAGTTAATTTGTGGGAATGGGAAAGGTATATGAATATGATATCTAATAATCTAATATTATAAATAAATACCTATAAAAATATATATTTAATGCATATATAATAATACCGGGTACCTGGCGGGTCGGGGAGTAGTTCACCCGGCCCCGGCCCCGGTTTCACTCTCCTACACCCGTCCCCGGCCCCGCAAAACCGGGTATTACCCGGCCCCGACCGGGTCGGGTGGACCGGGTTCCCCGCCGGGTCGGGTCAAATCACCATCCCTAACTCTTACTGTATAAGGAGTTTAAACCTCATGACAAAGAGTAAATACAATTCTATTAACTTTTTGATCAAATTTGTAACAACCCAACCCAAACATACATCATATAACATAATATACATCTCATCATTTCATAATAAAAGATACATATTAGATCACATATGGTCCTTAGTCTCAAAAATATACAATACATGTTTCAGTACAAACTTTTCGCTGATAATTTACATTACAACTAACGAGACTATTGATACAAAACACTTTATGAAAACTCCATAAACACACTGCTTCCAAAAGCATATCATCATTTATCTTTTCCTCCGCTCTTACTTACTCCTCGACCTGGAATACATATTTTTTAAAACAAAATGAGGGTTAGACCATTTGGTCTATGTGAGAAAATCCCTGTCAGTTTAGTAATCATTTTGTAAAACACAAATATATAACAAGCATTTGAATACCAAGCATGACTCGTATGCACTGTGTACAACTCTTTCACATGGCCATATTAGTTGGTTGCGCTAAACCAACTAATCAATTTACTCCGCTGCACTAACATACAGCCAACTCCGTTACCCCTCCGTACAGCCAATACTCCGCCGGCTCTCAGTCCGACCAAGGTGCACTCGTGTAGTGTAATGTTTATATAAAAACAACATACATCTCAATATATCATATTTCAATCATAAGCACATCATCACACTACCTACCACATTATCATTCAGTTTATATGTATTCTTGTTTGAAAATGGTTAAAGTAAAACTCACCTGAAAGCAATTAACGCAACTATCCCTTTTCTCTTGAAAACTTGCAAGAATTACAGTTTTCGACCAACTCCACCAAATCTGAGTTACATAAAATACAAATAACTATTTACCACGTAAAACTTAATGACAGGCTAAGAATCCTAAATAAGCCTGTCATACCCTTATCTATAAATGTCCCTCTTCGGCGACTAAGCACGGGGGTCCCGCTAACCGGGTGGGGTCAAGGGGAAACGCCGTTGCGGGGTCTGTGGGCAGTGCCCCGAGAAAAAATTTATAAAATCTTATCCGGGTAACACATCCGGAAACTATATCCGGAAAACTATATCCGAAATCCAAATCCGTAACTATCCGGAAAACGTATCCGGGAGAGCCAAATCCGGAATCCAATCCGGGAAACCCAAATCCGGAATCCCATCCGGGAAACTTAATTCCGGGAAACTACGAGTCCGGGAAACCCGATTCCGGGAAACCAGTTCCGGAAAACCCAATCCTAGAAAACCAATTCCGGGAAACCCGTTCCGAAAAACCCAATCCCTGGAAACCATTTTCGGGAAACCCATTCCGGAAAACCCAATCCCGGGAAACCAATTCCAAGAAATTCAAAGAATCTGGACAACTGATCGAAACCCCAGAACTCGATCGAAACGACTAAAAATCAAAATCAATCAATTCTAAACCGATAGAAATCTATTACTACTCGATACAAACATAAATTGAAAAGCTACATACCTCAAAATCGAATCACACGAACTCTATTCTTGGCCCTAATCGATCGACACCTTCTCTGCTTTCTTTCTTTTCTCTCGACTCAAAATACACACACACAACACTTAAGGAAACCAACTTAATGAGAAATAAAAGGAGGTGTCGATCCTTTTATAAGGGTCCCAAATTGCAATTAAGGACTTGAACTTACCAAAATGACAAAACACCCCTAAACTTAAAAAATAAACTAAATAAATAACACGGAACCTAATTACGAACTTACCCGAGACATTACAATTGTTCCTTGTATTGATACTAATTCAATTTATCATATAAACTTTTTGATAGTGGTGCGGTCCAAAACGCCACCCAGATAAATCGGGGAATGATTGAGGGGCCATAGTACATGGTCCCAAATACCTACGGATGTGAGGCACTGAGTTTTCAGGTTCGTAGTATATATTTAACTTGTTACATATTTGGTAGTTTTATTTTGAACTTAAATATCAACTAAATTTTTACGTACAAGGCTTTCATACTTAGGATGCGGCTTTCGACGCCCAGATGCTTGAGAACTAGGAGAGAAAGTGTTCAAAAACATACAACGTGAATTTGAATTTCTCTTGGGCTTAAGTCGCCTCTTTAGCCAACCGAAATGGTGTGCCTTATTCTAATGACGACCCTACCCGGGATATGAGTATGTCGAAGAACCCCCCCCCCCCTCTCCGGGCGATTGGATTGCTCCAGCGGTCTGACTGGAGCTCAATGATCGATTGTTGAAACAATAAGCATTTGAAGGTTGTTCTATGGGGGGCGTGTGAGCCGGACAACCGAGGTAGATGGAAAAATAGCCAAAAACACTAGTGGATCGATCACGTTCACAAAGCATAGTGTTCGCTTGTTAGGACCTTTATATGTTATAATTAACACATGTTAGTGTTATTTGACTTTCGTAAACACAAGCAAGAAAAGGTTTGTCACCGACCGTTGTGGACCTCTTCAATCATACTCATAATAAAAGGTTGAGTTCAGATACCTCTTCTTCGGATATCGGGGATAACGTGGTTATGAGGTGTAGTCGGGTTGTGGTAAGTATTTTGCATAATTGTCGTACCGTAAAACTTGAAATTATTTATATAGTTTGGGTTTAACTTTAAACTTTATAATTGGTTAACTTTATATATATATATATAGTTTGGGTTGCCATTTGTACAGTAGGATTATTTAATTAAAAATTTCGTATATATATCCTATCTATCTAGTTTGAGTTGCCATTTGTTGGGCAAACGTTATAATTGTTTAAGTTTGTTGTAAACATCCCATATACAGTCATTATGTTGTCGAAATTGACTTGTAGTATTTTGTAAACCACGGGGCCACTATTTAACCAATCTCAAACCAAATGTACGGCGACGATGCCTCTACCTATCCCCTAGTTGATACATAGTTGTGGCACCACGCAGTTAAGGGAACGAAGAAATGTTGTCTATTTGGGTTTGAGAACAACCAAGATCCCAATTGGGTCTTGACCGGACATACACAGAGGGTAGTGCATCGTCGTCTTCTTTTCAGCTGAGTACCTCTTTTCTTTTTCTTTTATATTTGATATTAAATATTTTAACATATTATTGTATTTGTATGAAATTAAGGCCTTAGAGTCCTCAAGTTCAAGAATTGAGTCAGCGAGACGAGCTCCGACAGCAAGAAGAGGAGAAACGGAAGAAAGAACATGAGGAGATGATGGCATTCGTCAAGCAGCTCGGTAAATTTTGATTTTCCGTCGCAATAGCCGCCACAGTTCTAAGTATTTGTTTGTTTGGAACGATTAATTTGTTTCGGAATATTTTGATTTTTCTATGGAACAATTTGTGATAACAATAATACTGAATTAGTCATAAAATTAATTTATGATATTTAGTAGTTATTTGTTTTTAGCAGTAAGTTTATTTCATATTTATAGGATTTACATATTTTTAAATTTAAAAAACTCCGTTTTTTCCTTGTGATGGGCATTTTAAATCCGTCAGAAAATGCTAATAAAATAGATTTTTAATAAATAGAATAAACTTTAATTTTAAGTTATATAAACCCGTATATTTTTGGCGGATTTTCAGCGGTGGCTTTCCGGTGAATTCTCTGCCTGAAAATTAATTTAATTTTTAATATCATTTTTATAAAAAAAATTAATTTACCCGCAGATTATCGGTTGTAAATCAACCGGTGCCTTAATCGAAATCATTAATTAATTTGATTAAGTTGAGAAAACATTTTTTAAATGTCAGTGGCGGATTTCCCATGGTCTGAATAAGCTGGTAAATCTGTCGGAATGAGGTTTCTGACGCCCATCTTTTCAGCCGGAAAACTCATTTTCCTGCAAATTTCCGACGAATATGTCCGTTACAAATGGTGTCCTTTTTAGTAGTGATTCCCATGTGTGCAACTACATGTTCTCTCATGCAAGTCAATTAAATATGTATGTGTGATTAACTCTAAATCAATCAAATAATTCTAAGCGTTATCTCTTCTTCCTTTTACTTCAATCTTGGATTTGTCTCAACTCCAGGATTACTAACAAAGTAAGGTACGTGAAAGATGACATTGATCTGCAAGAAAGACGTCAAGCGTGATATTTCGGTTAATGAAAAAAATCTATAACAAATTAACAAGAATTATAAACATAAAATTAAGTTTCCAATAATTGTTGTATGTACCTAACTGACTCGTTTTATTAATTTGTAAGCCGCACGATTTAGAACAGTTTTACCAATTGATGATTCCTTTTCTTTACTTATATATATATATATATATATATATATATATAGAGAGAGAGAGAGAGAGAGAGAGAGAGAGTCGGGTTCAAACAAGAACAATACCTATTTAAAAGAACAAGAACGAACAAAATCATTCGTGATTTTACATTAACGCACGAAAAAAGAACTTTGGCCGCGGGCTTTAGGTCCGCGTGGTTTTTTTGCGCGTTAATGTAAAATCACTAATAATTTTGTTCGTTCTCGTGTTCTTTAAAATAGTTATTGTTCTCGTTTGATCCAACCTATATATACTAGTTACGTACCCGCACGCGATGCGCCGCGAAACATTTTAAAATCAAAAAAAACAATTGACAAAGGTATGTACCTGCTCGCAAAGCATCTCAAAATCAAAATGGCAATCATGTTTCACGTTAAGTTTGTATTCTTAGCCTATGAAGAATGGTGCTTAAGTCGTTTAATGCACATATATGTGAATCATGCATCAACTCTGAAGTACTTTGGTATGAATTTTCTTCTATTATGTGTACATCATACAAAAGATAGTCTATAAATGTTATTAGTAGCTCCAATGCTTAATAAAAGTGAATTGTGTCGACCGAAGAAAATCGTAAATCTTCCATTAAAGATAAATTGGTGAACATATATTTCCATCTTGAATAGTCACCAAGCTAGAGTAAAATTCCCTTGATATGGTTCGAAGTTTTTATATTTTGAGAAGATTTATTTGTGGTCAAAATTATACATTTAATGTGTTTTTTAGGAAACATTAACAAGCTAAAGAAGTGAGGTTGTATGAGTTCTATCAGTAAAGAAATTGTATATAAGCAAAAGGTAATAGTTTCTTGATAACGTGGGGAAACAGTAACAATGCCTTTACAAACACATGGAATGAAATGAGGATGCTAAAACCTTTCATATCTTACTCCCCAGATAATTTAATCAAAAGCAACTGAACCCAAAAAACTTGATCGACAATATTTTGATCAAATCACAAGTGCAAATTTGACATTTCTATTGCTTTGTGCCAACAACTACACCAACTACCACTTTCCACATAAAGCTAGTCTAATCATTTTCAGAATATCTGATGATTCAATATTAGGACGATCCAATAACAATATCAAAGGCATACTTAATCCAAACTCTAATCAAAACGAAAATTTCAGAAAGCTTTGTTGTCATGTAAGTGTTGGATCTAGAAAGCCCCAATTATATAGAAAGTTTTATAAAGTCCATGTAAAGTCAACAAAAGTCAAATGTGTTGTTATTAGCTTTATAAGTATTTTGGGCTTTGGGAGTTTAATGGGAGTTAAATAGGCTTGGGCCCATATCTTGTATTTTGGACACTATAAATAAGTGTCTTGGGCTTCATTTGTCATTTGAGACTTTGAAGAATTAGAGAGAATACACAGTGTGTTTTGAGAGAGTCGTATATCAATTTCTCCCTCCATTATATTTCAATCTTATGAATAGAGATCATTCAATAAATTGTTCTTCATGTCTATCTCTATTCTACTTTCTATGGAGTATTCTTGATTGTTGCTTCAATTTTGGGACTTACAATTGGTATAAGAGCTAATCAACAAACAAATTCTTTCAAGATTGTGATTGCGAAGATCGATTGATCAATTTCTTGAAGATTTCTTGATTCGTTCAAAAATCGATTCCGCTGCTAGGGCTAGTTCTTGAATTCTTGGCAATTCTTGAATTACCTGTTACATTTCGATCAAGAAACTCGAATTTGTCTTTCTGTTGAATTTTCTTACAATCATGTCTTCTAAAGAATATCTAGCCATGGGATCTGAAACCAAACCGCCCGTTCTTATACCAGAAGAGTATCAGCAATGGAAAATTCGTATGATCCAATTCCTAGACAACATTGATGAAAATCTTATGGTCTCTATTCGAGAAGGTCCAATTGAAGTGTATATCGATGTTGCTGCAACCCCTGCTACATAGACAACTCCAGAAATTCCAGCGACCAGGGTGAAGAAGAATTATTCCCAATACACAGCTGAACAGAAGAATAGGCATGCTATCGACAAAAGAGCAATTACTTTGATGACTTTGGCTGTCCCAAATGAGGTTCTTAACATGATTGACAGTGGATCATCAGCTAAAGAAATGTGGGACGAATTGGAAAGGCAGATGTTAGGAACTGTGAGATCTATTCAGGCAAAGTTAAATCAAAGCATAAATGCTTATGAAAGGTTCAAAGCAAAAGAGTCAGAAAGTTTGACACAGACATACAGAAAAATTTGTACTATTCTAAATGATTTGAGAAGAAATGGACTGAAGAAAACGAAGTCAGAAATAAATTACAAATTTCTGAACAGTCTAAATTCAGAATGGTCATCATTTGCTATAAGTCTGCAAATGAACAAGGATATGTGTGAAGAAGACTTAAATGATCTGTTCTGTGTTCTTAATCAACATGAAGACTCTGTCAAGTTAGTTGTGGAAGAGAAGAAAATTGTTGCTGATCAGTTAGCATTCTTATCAAAGTCCAAAGCAATCAAAGCACCCAAAAAGACTGCATATCTATCAGAGATACCTAATATGGAAGAATCTGACAAGGAAGAAGGATCAGAAGATGATGAAGATATCAAGATAATGGCTGAGAAGCTAGCTTTGTTGACAAATACTTTCAACAAAAGGTATGGGAAGGGTAGATTTCAAGGAAATTATAAGAGAGTTGGGAGTTCAGATTATAAGAAGAAAGAAGACAGAGAAGAAAATAAGTTTGAAAAGAGAGTAGAGAGAAGTGAAGAAAACAAAGAAGAGAGAAAAGAAAAGAATCTGTGTTTCAAGTGTGGAAAATCGGGCCACTATGCTAAGGATTGCAGAGTTAAAATTGTGAAAGACTATGAGTACTACACCAAGAAGGCTCAGCTTGCAAAGAAGAGAGATGATAAAATTGCTTTATTGGCTGAACAGGAGAATTGGTTGTACTACACTTCTGATGAAGATGATCATATCAACTTTCCACAGATGCAAAGCTATATGGCAAAAATGAGGAATGAGGATGATTCTGATTTTGAAGATGCTGATTCTGAGTCATCTACTGAGGTACATTCTTCACTTGAAATAGAGTTAATGACACAGATTGGTGAAATGAAAACTGAATTTGCTAAGCTAAGAAAACAGATAAAAGGAGAAAGAAATTTGGTTAACAAATTCAGAATTGAAAAAGAAGTAATAAAAGAACAATATGAAGAATCTGAGACTGAGAAACAGAAAGTTAAAGATGAAAATTTTGAATTGTTGAAAAAGATCTCTGAACTAAAAGTTGAGTTTTCAAAAATAAAGGATGAAAAAGGTGATTTACAAATAAAATTTGATATGTTATTTGAGGAAAGAAAGAGTTTATACACAAAAATCAAAGAATTGGAAGATCTGAATTTGAAAAGGGGTCAGACTCAGCAAACATTAAATCTTTTAATAAGCAATGTTAAAGATACAAGATTTTACAACCCAAAGAAGGGATTGGGATTGGAAGAAAATGTCACTTTAAAAAGAGCTCCAATCAACTTGTATAATGTTGAAAAACTTCAAGTTCCTAAGCTAAAAATCCCAGAAATTGTTGAAGTTTTCATAAGACCTGCTAGTTCTATAACAAGTTCTGACAATTTGCAAAGACCAAACTCTAAAAAGTCAGATGAGAAAATTTCAGAGTCTAAAACAGAAAAGTCAGTTGTTTCAGAAGAAAAGGTTAAGAAAGAAGTTTCTAAACCAACAGATGAGAGTCCAAAATACAAGATATGGGCCCAAGCCTATTTAACTCCCATTAAACTCCCAAAGCCCAAAATACTTATAAAGCTAATAACAACACATTTGACTTTTGTTGACTTTACATGGACTTTATAAAACTTTCTATATAATTGGGGCTTTCTAGACCCAACAATCTTGAATCTCTAAATCTTCAAATTAGATCTTCAAAGCTTGAAGAAGCTTTGAAAGAAAAGAATATTTTTATTCAGAAAATAACAGAGCTTGAAAAACTGAAGACTGAGTATGATCTTTTTAAAATTAATGCTCTAAAAGAAAATGATAAATTCTTTAATGAATCAAGTACATATGAAAAAGGTGAATCATCTAATTCTTCTAACAAAAAGGAGTTGAATTTTTCAGAAAAAGAAGAAAGCAAAAGGAAAGATGATCTTGCAAAGTTGAATGATCTGAAAAGGAATCTTGAGAAGCTTAGAATGAAATCTACTTCTGAACTCAAAGCTAGAAATTCTTGTAATAAGGGCAATTGTACTCTGAACAGTATCAATAAAAATGAAATGACCTATGTTTCAGATTTATTGTCACTTGCAAAGAAAAATCTTGTTTGTGTTAGATGTAAAAATGATTCATTCCAATATTCTCATCAATGTCTAGTCAAAATAACTTCTGTTTCATACATAAGAAAAGACATTCAGAGTTCAGAAAAGAAAAATATTTCTGTTCTTCAGAATACAGAAAAGAAGAAAATTTATGTTCCTCAGACTCAGAAGAAAGAAAAGATAAAAGAAAAGAAAGTTGAAAATGTTGCAAAATCAAAAGTTACAACTTTCAAAAAGAAATTAAACAAGTTTGTAAGCAGAAAATGTTCTGACTTCATAAAAGTTCAAGGAAAGTGGTGTTTGAAGAAAGATTTTGAGTGGAAAGTAAAAGGTACTAATGTTAAATCCAATGACAAAGCTAACAAAGATGGACCCATTCCAAAATGGGTACCTAAAACTAACTGATCCTTTTGCAGGGCTGTCATGTGTGGTTTTTAGATTCAGGAGCTTCAAGACACATGACAGGTCGGAAGTCTTTTCTATCAAACTTCACAGAAAAGACTGGAGGAGCAGTAAACTTTGGAAATAATAGCAAAGGTCAAGTTAAAGGTTATGGGGATTTAACTAAAGGAGATCTGACTATCCAAAAGGTTTTCTATGTTGAAGGATTACAACATAATCTTTTCAGCATAAGTCAGTTTTTAGACAGTCTTTGTCAAATCAAGTTTCAAATAACAGGTTGCATGATTTTAACTGAAAATGATGTTAAAGTCTTCTGGGCCAAAAGACATATGGACTTATTTGTAGTTAATTTTTCAAAATTGAAAACATTAAATACAGTTTGTCTTTTATCAAATTCAACTGCAAATGAATGCTGGCTTTGGCACAGAAGATGTTCTCATCTAAATTTCAAAGATCTTAATAATCTTGTTGCAAAACATATGGTTAAAGGTTTACCAAAGCTTAAATTTGAAAAATAATCATTATGCTCAGCTTGTGAAATGGGCAAGATGAAAAAGAGTTCGCACAAATTAAAAATGGACTCATCTTGCAAAGCACCATTAGAAATGATTCATACTGATCTTTGTGGTCCAATTTCAGTTCAATCTATGGGAGGAAAGAAATATATGCTTGTGATTGTTGATGAATTCTCCAGATACACATGGGTTGAGTTCCTAAGAGCCAAGTCAGAAGCTGCTACTACATTGAGAAATTTTATCAAAAGGATTCAAGTTCTCTTACAACTTCCAGTTCAGAAAATCAGAAGTGATAATGGAACAGAGTTCAGAAATGAGACTCTTCAGAATTTTTTAGAAAGTTCTGGGATTTCTCACAATTTTTCTGCTGTCAGAACTCCTCAACAAAATGGTGTTGTTGAAAGGAAAAACAGAACTCTAGTTGAAGCTGCGAGAACAATGCTGGCTTATGCAAATCTTCCTACCTTCCTATGGGCTGAAGCAATTGCAACTGCTTGTTTTACACAGAATAGAACTTTAATCAATAAGAGATTAAATAAGACTGCTTATGAACTGATAAATAAAAGAAAACCATTAATCAAATTCTTTCATGTTTTTGGTTGCAGGTGTTATGTTCTTAGAGACAGAGAAAATCTTGCCAAATTCGATAAAAAGGCAAATGAAGGATACTTTGTGGGTTATTCTTTAACTTCCAAAGCATTCAGAATCTACAATAGAAGAACCAAGAGGATGATGGAGAGCATAAATGTAACTTTTGATGAAGCCAGAATGAGGACTTCTGAACAAAACAGTTCAGAACTCATGCAGAACAAGACAAAAATGACTTCTGATACAAATTCTAATCCTATTTGTTCAGAACTCAATTTACTGTTTAAGGATGCTTTTATTGAACCAATTTCTGATTCTTATGCAGAATATGAAAACCCAAAGATGGTCAAACAGATGAAAAATAAGACTCCAGAAATAGTTCAATCAACTGTAATTTCTGATAAAGGTCCATCTGAGGAATGTCCAAATCTGATAAATACAAGTAGTGAGAATTCTGAACCATGTATTCAGAATTCTAAACCTTGTAATCAGAATTCTGAACCTTGTAGTCAGAACTCTGGTCAAGTTACTCAGAAGTCTGACTTCATTACTCAGAATACAAACACACATGGAACTCCTACACATATATCAGAACAAGGGGACAGTTCAGAATTACAAGCAATCATTGATGAGAATGATGCAAACAACAATTATTCAGAGATTGATGTACTCCCTAGTGCAAATAAATGGACCAAAAATCATCCTATTCATCAAGTAATAGGTGATCCATCAGCAGGAGTAAAGACCAGATCAGCTACAGCAAATGAAGCAATGTTTGCTGGTTTCTTAAGTGTGATTGAACCAAAGAAAGCTAATGAAGCCCTAGAAGATCCAGACTGGATTTCAGCAATGCAAGAGGAATTGCTTCAATTTGAAAGAAATAAAGTTTGGAGACTCATTCCAAAGCCTGAAGGTAAATCTATTATTGGAACTAAATGGGTGTTCAGAAACAAAAAGGATGAGTCAGGTGTTGTCATCAGAAACAAGGCAAGATTGGTTGCTAAGGGATACTGTCAACAAGAGGGAATTGATTATGATGAGACATTTGCACCAGTGGCAAGAATAGAAGCAATCAGAATATTTTTGGCCTATGCTGCACACAAAAACTTCAAGGTGTATCAGATGGATGTCAAATCAGCCTTTCTAAATGGTAAACTTAATGAAGAGGTGTATGTTCATCAACCTGAAGGTTTTGTTGATCCAGAATTCCCTGATCATGTTTATATTTTAGACAAAGATTTATATGGTCTAAAACAAGCACCACGAGCCTGGTATGACACTCTTACTAAACACTTGTTAGGTTCAGGGTTCAAGAAAGGTAAGATTGACACAACTTTGTTTTTAAAGAAACAGGGTGATGATTTAATTCTGATTCAGATTTATGTTGATGACATAATATTTGGTTCTACCAGTCCAGAATTATGTGATAATTTTTCAAAAATCATGTCATCTGAATTTGAAATGAGCATGATGGGTGAGCTGAATTTTTTCCTTGGTCTTCAAGTCAAACAATTACCAAAAGGTATTTTTATAAATCAAGGAAAATATGTCAGAGACATTCTGAAAAAGTTCAAAATGTCTGATTGTGCTTCTATGAGAACACCTATGGCAACTAACATAAAGTTAGATGATGATCTCAAAGGTGTTTCAGCAGATATCAA